>JAGTTD010000006.1:15965000-18465000 GCA_018398585.1 Simmondsia chinensis
AGAAGAAAATTTTGATTTGAGAGGAATGGTATGATCCAGACTTCTTTTGGGGTAAAAGCAAGTAGGTAAGTCAAATATATCCTTGTAATCACAAAATAATCTATGTAATAGGGGATCAAAAACTAGCGGAAGCTTCAAGGGCTCAGCATTGATTGACTGTAGTTGGCCAATCCACAATAGTTTCCCTGCCTCAGAACTCTAGCAATAGCTATGCAGTTTATAGCCTTCAGTGAACCTTATTCAATTACTCATTGAAGTTTAATTGTACTACCCAGTGTCTGAGAAGACATGGATAGATTAGTGAAATTGAAGACTATCGGGCTAATGGTTTTTATCCAATCTATCCCAAGCACCATATCTAATCCACCAAACTTCAATACTCTGAACTCATAGACAAATTGATGTCTTTTGCATCTTTCAATTGAATTGTCTGCACTAAGTCTGTGTTAGCATGGTATTTCCATCAACCATAATGATAGATAAGGGCACTACTTGCACTAATTCATGACCAACCCCCTTGGCAACCTTAGGATCTAGAAAACTATGGGTGCTCCCACTATTTATGAGAATCAAGAGTTAGTTTTGTTTGGCCATTCCCTTGATTCATATGGTATTATGTGTCCCTCCACTAGTGAGAGTGTGGACTGAAATCTCAACCTCATCCTTAGCTGCATAAGCTAAAACTTCCTCAAGGATTCTAATGGAGTATCACCCTCACTAACGTCTTCCTGCTCAACTCCAGAAACAAGCATCAGGTCTTTCAGATTGCATTTGTGCCCAAAGAAGTATTTCTTATTGCACTTAAAGCATAGGTTCTAGGCCTTCCTTGCTTCTATGCTTAGGGGTTTAGAATAAGAGGATTTTCCCTCAGAAGTACTAGCAGCTGAATTGCTCCAACTATTCAATTGGATTAATGCTAATTTGCCCTTAGATTGGTCATCTCTTAACACTTCAACCATGGATTCAAAGAGTTTAGCTTTACAGTATGCTCTGGATAGCGACTGAGGGTTAAATACCTTTACCAAGTTCTTGATTTTAGGCTTAAGCTCACTGATAAAACTGGAAAGATAATAGCCCCTCCTGCCCCTGGATTAGCTACCACCATTAGTGCTTTAAGATGCTTAAACCTTGTTATATATTCGTTGACAGAACCAGTTTGTGTTAACTTGTTGAATTGATCAACCACATCCCCAAGCTCATAATCTTCATATCTATCACATAGCTCCTAAACAAATTCTCTACATGACAGATTAGGTTGGCTCGTTATCAAGCTGTGGAACCATATTTCATAGTCTCCTTGGAGGAACATCGAAAATCATTCCACCTTCTCATCTTCAATTACCCTATAGAACTTAAAGAACCCCTCACATCTGTGAGCCCAAGATTGGGAATGCTCTCCCTCGGAGCAATTGATCTCAACTTTAGGTTGTTTAGTAAAGGGTGGTTTTCCATATTTCACCCCTTCACCAACCTGTTCTTGAAGCTTGGGGAAAGGAATCAAGGGTTCGAGTGGCCTCACAGTAGATTGTATTGCAGGAGTATTGCCCTTGGTTTCCTTACAATTCACCTTCTCCTAGATTCCCAATAGCTACTACTGTAACTTTTCTTGCACTTGATGTAAATTCCCAATCACAATCACCAATTCCTAAAGCTGATGTTGGAATTGGCTCATTTGTTGCGAATTTTCTGAACTTGATGCAGGATCCGTTGCCACAATTGTTGCAGATTTCTTTCCTTTAGCCGGTTTGAGAGATTTTATAATGGATCCAAGAAAGTGCTCTGATACCAATCGTTATGACACTAGTTCATAACAGGAAGATAGTTGAAATTGAGATGAGAATGATCAAGAGGAGAGTTAAGATGAGAGAAAGAATTCTAATCCAATCAAGATATTTCTTTTCATACATGCCAATTAAGGACCATAAGCTACTACTTTATAATACAAAAAGCCTACAGCCAACTAACAAACCACTTTTCCCTCCAACATCCTCCTTCCTAGCCTCAACTACTTTTCCCACCAAAAACCCAGATTGAATTAATAGACAGTTAGACCTAACTCATGATACACTGCTCAGAACTATTGGCATTTGTTCAATAATTAAGCATCTAGGATGATTAGTGGTGTTGAGTTCAAATTTGAACCAACCTATTATCACGAAAGTAGCAATTTAAAGTTTTACAATACTTGAGGGAAGAAATATAAATATGGTCAAAAAGTGAACATATGTACCTTGATGTAATCACCATCATGACTATACACATGCCATAAATTACATATTAGAGAAAAAATAGGTCAGGTTAGAAGATCAGCGAGAAACGAAATGAACAAAGTATAAAAACATTTCTTGATTTCTATCTAAGAACTTCAGTTCTTGTACATGGCTCAAATCTCTTTGATTAAGAGATGTCCGAATCAAACAATAGTTGCATTTGTTTTCTATAACTACTAAATATTTAAATGAGAGAAATGCATGCTAAAATTTTTATCTGTTGATCTTTTGTTTGATAATACATGTTAAATTTGATACTATTCTTGATGTAAACATTGAGTCAAAAACAACTTAAGAACTTGGAGTTGGTTTAAATAAACACACTTTTAGATTTTTACCAAATCATTTTAACTTTTTAATGAAAATTAAAAGACAAAAAAAAATTAGAGTGTTACCGAAATAACTAGATCAAAAGGCTTGATTTTGAGGATATTTTGATTTTAAAATTTTCATTGTGTCCAATGTGAGGATCAAAAGCCAACCATTTCTGGTTATTCATTGTTTCTTTCTTCTTTATACTGAAGATGGGATTTTGATCTAAAGTGCATGCTTGATGTTCAATTTGTATTTTTTTTCCAAAATTTAATAGGTAATAGGGAATAAATAAGGACATAGGAAGGTGGGGGAGTGGGCTTGTTAATCATCCCATAATGGGTAGTTTTGTTTCCTGTTAAATGATCATAGGGGTGGGCATTTTTATGGCTTCACCTATGAAAAATGAATCTTAACCATTGATTTAGTCAAATTAATTCTGAATCGTTAAATGAAAAATAGGTTACCTACTAAACAGATAATTTAAAAACAACTTAAGTTATAAATTTTTTTTTTTTCTAGAACACTCTTCTCTCTCCTCTCATATGACATTTTTTTTTTCTTTTTCTTCTTCACTCTCTCCTTTTGCCACACATTCACAATTGAGATAATTTTTCTCTTTTACTTTACTATTGAAATTAGATTTTTCTTAATTTATTGTATTTTGATTGTTATTATTCATAAATAGCATTTTGTTTTGAAGGAGAAAGAGGAAGATTGAGAAATTAGGATAAAAAACCTTAGGTTTTCAATTAATTATTGAACGTGTGAGATTAAGAGAGCCTTCTAGGGAAGGCAAAGGGCACAAAAAATATTAGAAATAACATGAAGATAGTGGGTTTGAGTTGCAATTATTGAAGTCAGGTTAAATTTGGGTTGACTCTTTTAACTAGTTTAGGTATAGATTGAATTTGGTTTTTTCGACACGCGTGACTTGGTTTTATAGTTACGTGAGGTATTTCAGAGATATACTATAGTTACTTTATATAATTTTTTATAATATATCTCGTCTAAGAAAATTAGAACTTGCCTTTAGTTGTGCTAATTTAATAATGTAGTTTTACAATTATAAATATACATAATGCTAATTTAGATCTAGGAGATTTTTCTCTTTTTTGTCCGTTCTTGTGGGCTTCTCGGGCTCCAATTTTTTGGGTGTATGATTTTGAATCGAGAGTTTTCTCTTTTTTGACCCTTTTAACCATAGGAATTTCCTACAGTCAATACTGGAATTACCTGTGATTGCCAAAAGAATTATCCGCAATTACCATAGAAATTCTTTGCGATCATCACAAGAATTATCCACGATCACCATAGGAATTATTCATGATCACCACAGGAATTACCTACTATCACCACAAGAATTACTCACAATCACCACAGAAGTTACCCGCAATCACCACAAGAATTGCAATCACGTCAGAAATTATCCATGATCATCATAGGAATTTTCTGCAATCACCTCATCAATTACCCACAATCATCATAGGAATTACTGGCAATCACCTCAATAATTACCCACAATCATCACAGGAATTTCTTGCAGTCACCACAGGAATTACCTGCGATCGCCATAAGAATTACTCGCGACCAACAGAGGAATTACCTGCGATCACCATATGAATTAGCAACGATCAACACAGGAATTGCCCGCTATCACCACACGAATTACTTGCGATTACCATAGGAATTACTTACGATCACCTCAGAAATTACCCATGATCACTATAGGAATTTTTTGCAATCACCTTAGTATTATCCACGATCATCACAAGAATTAACTGCGATCACTACATAAGTTACCTATGATCACCACAGGAATTACCTATGATCACCTTAACAATTACTCACAATCACCATAGGAATTTCCTACAGTCAATACTGGAATTACCCACGATCATCACAGGAATTACATGCAATCACCATAAGAATTACTCGTACTCACTATAGAAATTAGCCGCAATCAACTTAGGAATTACCCGCGATCAATATAGGAATTACCCGCGAATCGCCGTAGGAATTACTTGTGATCACTTTAGGAATTACCCATGATTACCATAGGAATTTCCTACAATCACTTCAGGAATTACCCACGATCATCACATGAATTACTTGCGATCACCATAGAAGTCACCAACTATCACTATAGGAATTACTTGCGATTACCTCAATAATTACCCATAATCACCACAAGAATTTCCAATAGTCAACACTAGAATTGCCCACGGTCATCACAGGAAATACCTCATGCAATCATCATAAATATTACTCAAATGAACACAGGAATTACCTGCAAGCATCCTAGGAATTACCTGCAATCACTTCAGCAATTACCCACGATAACCACAGGAATTTCCTGTAGTCACCAAGGGAATTATCCGCTATCACCACAAGAATTACCTGCAGTTATAACTGAAATTACCCATGATCATCACAGGAATTACTTAACATAACTACAGAAATTACCTGCGACCACCATAGAAATTACCCACGATTAATGCATGAATTCCACGTGAACACCACGAGAATTACCTACTCATGGTCACTATAAGGATTACCCCTCATCACCACAGGAATAACTAGCGATCACCACACGAATTACCTATAGTCACCACAGGAATTACCATGATCACCATAGGAATTAACTATGACTACCACAAGAAATACCTGTGATCACTACAAGAATTACCCGCGATCACCACTTGAATTACCCACGACTACCATAGGAAGTACCCGCTATTACCATAGGGATTACTCGCAATCACCACCATAAATTACTCACAATCATCACAAGAATTACTCGTAGTGGATTCAACTTCACTACTTGGCTCTTTCTAAGAACAATATAGATATGATTACTTGGGCTCATTTCAATAATTCACCCAAACTATTAATAAACTATATATCCTCAAATAACACATATAAAATTTACAAAATATTAATGATCGTAATTGACAATCTTCATTCTCAAATTTGGTTCCCAAATTTTTTCTTTCGACATGCACACAAAACGACTTGAAAAGGAATAAATCTCTTTCTGTTTTCATTTCTGAATTCATCTCTCCACCATTTATAAGTATTTTATTCAACTTATGTCTCCATCGCTATGATTCAGGGGTATCGTTTTCTATTTTATCAGTTTGAATTAATGTAGGGCTGAGATGCACATTATTTACAGTGACATCACTAAGTTTAGTTTGAATTATACAAAAAGAAGAACAAAAAATAACTATTGAATTATGTTAATTGATCATAAAAAGAGTACATAGGGAATCTAATATTAACATTTGGTGTAGTTCCAATTACTGTCAAGAAAAATTAACTTATGTTGTTTCGTATTAAAGAATAAGTAAAGGGGGAATGCAAAAATTCTAATTTGATACAATTATAAATAAAAATTTTAAAATAGGTGTAAACAACAAAGGGCACTAATAGGAATAGTATAGACTAGTGATGCGACAGATTGAGATTTTTGAATTACAATTGTTGTGTATGAACTTAATTGCCTACCTTGCCCCTTTTCTATAGATACAAGTTCAAAATTCAAAATCATATCTTTATCAAATTGGTTAAAATTCCTACTGATATCAAAAGAATTCAAACTCAATTCGTGTTGTAATCAAATTCGATGTCAAAAAACAGAGTGCCATTATAATTTTAAAAAGGAAAATCAAATAAAAATTAAAACATTAAAAAATTTATAAATTGTATAATTAAAAAAATAATCCAATTTGATGAACCAACTATCAGAAAATTGGTACAAAATATAAAGTCAAAATCAAAATTACCGATCTAGAAAAACCGGGTGCAGTTATAGGTGTGAAAAAGAAAATCAAATTAAAATATAAAATATTAAATAAGTGAATAAATAAAAAAGAATAATCAAACTCAATGGACTGACTTTTGGATAATTGGTCTAAATGTTAAGGCCTAATCATAAATCTAACTTGACGTTAAGGCCTAGGTCGGTTTGTAATGGGTATAAAATACCCCGATATTACGATTGCTACTTAAAATACGTATTTAAAATTTCAAACCATATCTAAGTCATTTTCGTTTATTAAACTATAAAGAAAATTTAAACACTGAAAAAATATACTAAATCAATTTTTCTCATGAAAATATGTTTTTGGAAAAATAGGCTTAATATTTATAACTTAAATTATATTTATCAAAAAAAAATGAGTTGAACAAAATAAACTTAAAATATGTAGTCTAACACCTAGTAAAAATCAATCAGTAATATGTCTAACTACGGGTTTACGACTAACTTATCCCTTAATAGTGTATGTAGGTAACACATTAAAAATAATAAGTGTAGCCCAAATCTTGATTAAATTTAAGTGTCCTGTTTTGATTTAAATAGATTCATCGAACTAGTCATGTGACGATTAATTAATTAAAGTAAAAAGTATACTCTAACCGAACTCGTAGAGTCTTTTTTTAAAGGAGATTTAATTAAGGTTCTATATACTATTTTGGGTAGGGTTGTATTTTATATATATAAATTCTATTTACACCTACACAACAAAATTTATATTTTTTAAATTTTATATTTTTTTCGTAACATAAATACATTTATCATCGTAAATTACTTTATTTTTTCTTCTTATTCAAATTAAGTTATCTTTCTAATATTATATATATAAGTTAACTAAAAAATAGAAAAAGAAAGCAAATAATAAAAAATATTAAAAAAGATAACTAAAAAAAATAAAAATAAATAAAAAAAACTATGTAGTTAACCTGCATTTGCAGGTTAACTTACCTTTTTTAGATGCAAAAAGTTTTTTGCACCTTAGTTTGTCATAGGGGCGTGGGGGTTTGATTTTTCCTTTCTTTAATTTTTTAAATTAAAAGAGAAAGCATCTAATAATTTTTCATGCGATGCATGGTCGAATGTTTATATCTTAAACAACTATAAATAAGATGTTATTATTTTTAAAATAAAGTTAGTATCCATACATATTGAACTTCTTATCCGTACATAATGAACTTCGTATTACGCTATTTGGAACTCCCTACTTATTTTTTTTTTTTAAATAAAGTACGCATCCGTACATAGTGAACTTATTATGCCATCTTAAAATTTATGACAATTTATTGATCATTTAACTAAATTTAATTAAGTATACTAAAATGTAATGTACAATGTCATTTTGGTTGACAAGTCTATTATATTCTAATTCTTTTATGCACTGCACTTATCTCCTAGTTTAGTTTTTGCATGCATCATACGTATAGAAAAATGAAGAAATATATTGAAAGAAAATTTGGAATTAAATTAGTTGTTATTATTAGTCAAAATAACGTAGAGATGTGAACGCTGGGTAACCACCATGAATGCCACTACTTAGAATTGAGTAAACTTTTTAGAATTTCTTTCAACTTTTTATAAGCTAAAGAAATACAGTTGCGTTTTGGAAAGGCTAAATTGGATATTTAGAGGGGTTTTAAGCTATTGTAAGTTTTTCATAAATCTTTGTTGGTGAGTTTTAAATTATACTTTCATATTTCATTATTGATATGCCGTCGGTATTGCCTTCTTAATTTTATTTATACTCTTTTAGTTTCTTTAGATTTTTGAATGTATTATTTATAGGTCATGTATACATATATGCAAATTTTCAAACCGATATCAGAACAATTAGATATAATCCACAACAAAATATTAAATCAATTTATCAAATTGGAATTTTTGATTTAAAAATGGCTTTTTCATGTAAGACATATGAACAAGCAATGACTATTGATCAAGAAACTCAAACTGTTCAATTACTCTCTGATTTATCTATACAAAAATATATTTCAAAAGGTTTTCATTTTATGCATTATGGTCTAATTCAGATAGCAATTAGCCCATTATCAAGAATTGGACATAACCAACCAGTTATGTTAGCCTTAAGAGATTCAACCTTTTTAAAATTTGAAGAATCCCTTCTAGCAATTGCTCAAACCAATCTACACAATGGACAAATTTATTTCAACTGTTATCCAAATTTCTTTATTGCTTTCTGAGATCCAATGATCTTGGATACTTTAACTATAGACATTCATATGCCAAAGATTTCAATAAAAGAAAACTGACAAAATTTTGTTTTAATCTAAAGAATTTATTTTAGACTTTTAGCAAGCTAACTCAACCCAAAATGTTTCAGGCAGTCTCCACCTGGAGAAACTCTATTGCTTGATGTTCAAGCAGAACAAGCTTCAACTTTCATCTCAAAATGTCTGAAATGCAATGTAATAACCAGTCAAGACATCTGGAGGATTGAGAATCCTCAGCCTCCAAGAAATTTAGCAAAAAGACAGGTTCAAGAAATTATTGAAGAACCTGATGGTAAAATTACTATAAAATTTGAGTCAGGTAAACAAACAAGTTTTTCAAACCCAACTTACGCTGGGACTTCAAGACACTCAATTTCATCCCTACTAACCCAAAGGGAAGAAGATAATCAAACAAACACCAGTACAACAAGGTTTAGAGAAATTCGGTTCAACCCTCCTCTAGCCGAACCACTTTTTCAAACTGAGCCATTTTCAAACCCAGACTCTCCAACAGCCTCTCAAATGAGAGCACCCTCAATAAATGTTTTAATAAAAGATTTTATAATTAATAAAGAATATTTAAGCAATGAATTTGAATACGAACAAAATAATACTCAACGTCTCTGAAGGTTGATCTTCATAAGGCATTTGTCATGGTGCGCTGCGAGTTTATTCTCGCTTCTATGCATTATATGGGCATTCTTGAGGTCATGATTAGATGGGTGAGGGAGGGCCTCTCTACAACCAGATTTTCAGTTGCCATTAATGGCGAGCTTCAGGGGTTTTTTTGGCAGGAGCAGGAGTATTAGATAGGGGGATCCTCTTTCTCCCTATCTCTTTGTCATTGCCATGGAGGGTGTACGGGGTTTGCTTTGCCGAACGTCTTCTGATTAGAAGTTTCGCTTTCATCCGAGGTGTCAGAGTACCAGTCTTACTCACTTATGCTTTGCTGATGACTTCATGATTTTTAGTGAGGCTGATGAAGGTAGTGTATCCGTTATTCGGGAGGCTCTTAACAGTTTTGCTGCACTCTCGGGGCTGGCCTCGAATGCAGCCAAGAGTATTGTCTGCGATTCCGAGGTTGATCCTGAGCTCCAGCAGCCCCTTCTTGACATTCTGGGGTTCAGATTGGGTCAGTGCCCGGTCAGGTATCTCGGAGTGCCGCTCATCACGATGAGGCTTCGGTTCATCGACTGCAAGCTTCTACTTGTTCGCATCCTTGCTCGCATCCAGCCCTGGACATCTCGTGCTCTATCGTATGCTGGGCGTTTGCAGCTCATCCGATCGGTCCTGTTCTCTATCCAGGTCTTCTGGACAAATATCTTCTTTCTCTCGAAGCTGATGATCAAGAAGATCGAGTTGACTCTTGCTGCCTTTCTTTGGACGGGCACTTCGTTAGGTCCGGGTGGAGCCAAGGTTTTATGGCAACATCTTTGTTATCCTCGCATGAAGGGTGGTCTTGGGATTTGGCATTTGCTTGAGTGGAGCCAGGCTTCTCTCATGAAGCATATCTGGATTCTGCTCACTGATCGAGACTCTCTCTAGCCTCGGTAGATCCATGCCAACCGACTCTAGGGGAAGTCTTTTTGCGATATTCAGCCTACCGGATCGATTCCATGGTCATGGAGGAGCATCTTGGGCGTTAGATCTTTATGTGAGGGAGCTTTCTGGCATATTATTGGAGATGGTCATGATACTGCGCTGTGGTTTGACTATTGGCTGCCGTGTGGGCGTTTGGAGGGGCGGTTCACTTTCCGCCTCCTGCACTCCACTGCTCACCACTTGGGCTTCCGTGTTTCAGATATTATTGAGGGTGATCAGTGGCTCTTCCCACAGGATATTGAGGAGCTGTTGCCTATCTGGGATTCTGATGACTTCAAGCACTAGCCGGGGGTGGCAGATACTACCAGGTGGACGGGCCACCCATCTGGGATCTTTAATACTTGGTCTGCTTGGGAGATGGTCCGTAGTAGGAGGGAGGAGGACTCCATCCATCACCTCCACTGGTTCCAGCTGCACATCCTGAGGCATTCCTTCATTTTATGGCTTGCTTCCTATTAGCGACTGTGGACGTCTGACAGACTGCTGAGGCATCGTATGCAAGATGTTCGAGCTACTTGTGTGCTGTGTGGTTCAGATGATGAATCACATAGCCATCTCTTTTTCAGTTGCAGCTTCTCCGCCACTGTTTGGTCCAGAGTGCCTTCACGCACCTCCTTTACCTGGCCCGCGCTCCCCTGGTGTGAGCTGATACAGTGGGCCTCTACCAGGCTTTGTGGTTGCGGGGTGGATCAGATCCTCGCCCTCCTTTGTCTTTCAGCGACGTTACATTCTTTGGTACGAGCGTAACCTCAGGATCCAGTGTTTGCGGTCCAGACCTTCTGCTATTGTCATTAAGGACATCACGGGACTGGTTCGCAGCCATCTTATTGCTGCTCCTACATTCCGAGGTGCTCATCGTCATACTCAGCTTCTGCAGGAGTGGGGGATTGAGCGCTAGTTTGTTGGCTTTGCTTTGTTTTTCTTTGATTGGTCATGTTGACCGTTGATTCTTTTGCTTTGTTTGAGTCATTCTTTGATTCTTTGATGTAGGCCTCATTGGCCTTGACTTGGGGTATTCCCCTCGTAGACTTGCATATATTCTTTCCCATATATGGATTAATCACTGATTTACCAAAAAAAAAAAAAAATGGTTTCTCCAAACTTTCATCAAAGAAAGTACAATAAAAAATAAGAGAAACCTATTATAAAGAATTGAATCAATTAAAGTGTAACATTTCATTTTTCAAATGGCTTGAGTCATTTACTTCAAGAAATCAAATTCCAAATCCTTTCATTCACAATTCAATAAATGTTAATACAGACTTAATGACTAAATGGCTTACAACGGATTGACAGATTATCCAATCTGTACACCCTCCAACAAAAAATTTATTAATCAATGTCCCAAATAAACAAATAGCAGCCACTCCTTTTGTTGGGGAAGAGAGGAAAAAGAATGTGAATCGGCACCTACAATTAAAGACATAAACAAGATGTATGAATAAAATAATTTTCAAACTTTAAATCTTAAAACGATGTCAAAACAATTAGATATAATCCACAACAAAATATCAAATGTTAGTGATAAACAAAAATTACGACCACAAATTATTCAAACTATCCCACAACCAATTCCTCAAAACTATCCTATCCAACCTTTCCCACAACCAGTCCCTCAAAGTTATTCTATCCAATCAAATTTTCCAATTCAAAAAACAAAATAACCACAAGAAAGTCCATTTTTTGGAGGAATTCAACAATCCTCATTGCAACCCTTCAATTTAACTCAAAAAGATAAAGAACAAATAAAATTCAAAAAGACTAAAAACTCTGATGATGATATAATAGAAAGAATAACTCAAAAACTTAAATTAGCAGACAATCCATCTACAAGTAGCCTCACAATTTAAATAATTTCTAAGGGAGAAGAGGAAGTTTCTAATGAAGAAACATCATTAATATCCCCAAGTAAATCAAAATTCCAAAAAACAGAAGAATAATTTAACAGAAATACAATTAAAAATCCTGAATCTTCAATAAATAGAATAAAAAAATAATTGAAAAAAATCAACCCACAAGAACCTACTATCCAAGACCAACTCCTCCCGATATTTAATGTGAAGAAAGAAATCAATTTACCACTATGTCTTTCAATGGAAAAATATCCATGATTGGAACATAGATAGGAAATCAGAATATGAAATAAAAAATACCCTAAATCTAATGGCAATGCCGCAGTAGGATATGAAATATTTAAACCTTTCAATACAAATCAAACAGCAGCAAGACTAATTGTTGCCAGATTCTCAGGACAATTCAAATCATGGTGGACAAAAATATTACAACACCATGATAGAGAAATGATACTCGATCATACTCATACTGAAAGACAGTCTTTAAATCCAAATGATGTCAACTCTCCTTATATCAAGGAAGAAGTTGAAGATGCTATTGAAACATTAATTTGGTCAATAACAATAGCCTTTCTTGGCAGTGTAGATGAAGAAAAAGAATCAACAAAACTATTTTTCACCAACTTGAGATGTCCATCTTTACAAGATTTTTGATTGTACAAGGATATGTTTTTTACTCATGTACTCAAAAGAGATGATGGAAATCAACCATTTTGGAAAGAAAGATTTATAACTAGACTTCCAAAATAATTTGCAGAAAGAATAATGACAAAAAAATTCAAGATATTTGTGGAACTCAAACAATTCCATGGCAAAATATAACTTAGGACAATTATTTGCTTTTATCAAAAGGAAGCATTAAAACTATGTCAAGAAGAAAAACTCCATAATAATCTTTAAAATGCTCAAACAAGGAAAGAATTAGGATTATGTGCTCAGTATGGCGTTCATGATTTCAGACCTCTTTCAAAACGATACAAAAAGAAAAAAATTTAACAAGAATTTAAATTCTACAAACGCCAAAGAAAAAACAAATATGAACAGCAACCACCTCCTCAATATTATAAAAATAAGAGGAAATATTGAAAGAAAAAATTGAATAAAATTCCAATTTGTTAAAACTGGTCATTATCAAAAAGACTGCAAAATGAAAAAGAAAATCAATGAAATAGAAGATGAAGAGTTGAGAGACGATTTAATGAATTTGTTTCTATCTGAATCAAGTTCTGACAAAGAAGATTATATTTTTGAAATTCAAGAAGATATAGATAATGAAAGTTTGTCTTCTAGTTCAACTCAAGAATAGTGTCCATGTAAATTCAAATCAATTAACGTATTGACTAAAGCAAATAAAGAAGCACAATTAGATATAATAGAAAAAATTCAAGATCGAGAACTAAAAAAAGAGTATCTTCTCAAGTTAAAGGAAATCATATTCATAGAACAAGAAATATCTAGACCAAAACGACCCATTTCACTGGAACAGATATTTGAAAGATATCCTGCTCCAAATTTAATCAAACAAATTTGAAGTGGAAATTTACAAAGAGAAATCAATGGTTTAAAAGGACAAATTGAGCATTTACAAGGTTAATTAGTAACAATGCAATATCAAGATTTGTAATCAAAATCAAAACTATGGCTTTTGGAATCAAAAGGCTTAGAATTAGAATCAAGATTAACATATCTAGAATCTAAGCCAAACAATTCAAATAATGAACCAGATCTAACTCATTTGGAGAACATTCAAATAACAGACGAACTAATCTTAAATGATAAATTTCTTCAAATATTAGACAAGAATAGAATACAAGAAATGGTATATCTATATAACTCTTCATATTTCAAAAGATCACAAAATCCAAACTTAAGCTCTATTAGATTCAGGAGCAGATCTCAATTGCATTCAAGAAGGACTTATTCCTTCAAAATATTATGAAAAATAATAAAAAAATCTTCACACGGCCAGTGGAGATAGCATGAATATCAAATACAAATTGTCAAACTCTTATATTTGCAATAATGGTACATGTTTTAAAACCCCATTCATTTTTGTTAAAAATCTTCAACAGCAAGTTATATTAGAAACCCCATTTATAAGTCAAATTTACCCATTTACAGTCATAAAAGAAGGAGTCCATGCTAAAATCAAAGATACCCTAGTAACCTTTCGTTTCATTAACCCAATTCAACAAACAGACCTAAATCTTCTACAATCAACTGTAATATTCAAACATATAAATCTAATTCATAATAAGAAAAATCATATTCAACATCTTCAAAAGAAATAGACTACCAAAAGGTTGAGAAACAACTTCTCCAACCACATATTCAAGAAAAGATTAATCAATTGAACAAAATAATAAAAGAAGTATGTTCTGATCTTCCCAATACATTTTCAGATAAAAAACAACATATTGTTCAACTCCCACATGAAAAAGAATTCAACAAAAAAAAAAAATTTCTACAAAGGCTAGACCTATTTAAATGAACAAAGAATTATTAAAGCATTACAAAAACGAGATTCAAACACTTCTAACCAAAAACCTAATAAGACCTTCCAAATCTCCATGGAGTTGTTCAGCCTTTTATGTCAACAATCAAGCAGGAAAAGAAAGAGGAGCTCCAAGATTAGTAATCAACTACAAGCCATTAGATATCAAATCCCAAACATAAGAGATTTACTAAACAGATTATATGATGCAAAAATATTTTCTAAATTTGATTTAAACAGTGGTTTCTGGCAAATTCAAATTAAGGACATTACAAAACAGTATTTACAGTTTCATTTTGAAACTACGAATGGGATGTAATGCCATTTGGACTGAAAAATGCTCCATCAGAATTTTAAAACATTATGAATGATATTTTCAGTCCATATACAGATTTCATCATTATATACATTGATGATATTCTTGTTTTCTAAAAATATATTGATCAACATTTTAAACATCTAAACATTCTTTTATAAGTTGTTAAAAGAAATGGTTTAGTATTATCTGTCTCTAAAATACAATTATTTCAAACAGAAGTTAGGTTCTTGGCCATGACATCTTTCAAGGATCGATAAAACCTATTGCTACAGCAATTGAGTTTGCTGACAAATTTCTAAATGAATGAAAGGATAAAACTCAATTACAAAGATTTTTAGGATGCTCAAATTATGTCGCCGACTTTTTCCCAAACCTTCATAATCTATGTTAACTTTGTATTAAAGGATCAAGAAGAATCCTCTTCCTTGGACAGAGGAACATACAAAGGTAGTTCAAAGCTTCAAACAAGGAGCCAAGAGTCTTCCCTATCTTAGAAGCATTTCTTATTGTTGAGACAGATACTTCAAATATAAGTTATAGAGGAATACTTAAACAAAAACCAGACTTAAATCCAGAATAAATAGTTAGATCCCATTAAGGACTGGATCGGACCTCAAAAAAACTATTCGACTATCAATAAAGGAAAATTTATCAATTATTTTATGTATTTTAAAATTTCACGATGATTTGCATAACAAAAGTTATTCTTTTAAGAATTAATTGCAAATCTGCAAAAGAAGTTTTACAAAAGGACGCCAATAATTTAGTATCAAAACAAATCTTTGCACGATGGCAAGCATTCTTGTCAGTTTTTGATTTTCAAATTGAATTCGTCAAAGGAGAAAATAATTCTCTTCTAGATTTCCTCACAAGAGAATTTCTTAAAGGCCATAACTCAATTCAATCCCTTCATCTAGGAAAATGTCAAAGGATAAGGGAAAAGGAAAAGCAAAGGAAGAAAAAGAATTCCAAACTCCAAAGGACTATGCAATGAACCTTCAACCATAACGTCAAAATCTTCAATTAAAATACCAACTCAAAACCCGTATTCAATCCTTGTAGAAGATTTCCCGCCAATGCCTTATGCAACTGCAACCTCAAAAAATCCCTTTCCTTTACGGCCTCCAGCTCCACTTCAATCCCCTTCTACCATTCGTCCTACTCAATTAGCACAATACTTTTCAAAACCACAACTGGAACATATTTTCATGACCTGGCATTTTGAGTCCCTTTCAATAAATGAAATTCAATGCTTTATTAATTCAACGTTTCCAAAAGTTTTTCAATGGCTTCCATATGACCTATGTCAAACTCAAAAATTCTACGAATTCATCTTAATTGATTCAAAATCTGCTCAGATCAAACATAAAAGAAATGAAAAAGATGGGCCGATTATGCATTCAACTTGTAAAATTTTAAATGTGTGGCACCTCAAAGATTTTGGTTTCAATGCCTATACATCAAAATAATTTTCTCAACCTTTTTAACCCTCAGGATATACCTACCAAGATTATAAGATTGTCTGGTTTAGAAGTTTTCTTCTCCGATCATTTGATCATTCTTGTTTTTTTTTTTCAATTTACTAAAAAAATTAAGATCTTTTCCAAGATGGTTTCTTCAATGGTGGCAATTTTTTGGATCTTCCACCAACATTTTCCCAGCAAATGTTCAAGCATTATTCAATATCTTCTTAAAACACTTTGGCGACCATCCCATAGATACAATAATTAGTTTTCATTCAAACTTTCAAATTCCCTAGATATTGTATTGGACCTACACTACCGCTCAAATTTTCGAACATTCTTACCCTCTTTCAATGGTAAGAGAATATAAAATCAAATGATGGGACAAATACGCTGTTGAGTGTGATTGCTCCACTAAAATTGTCTCAAAATTTTTCAAAGATCATAAAAACAAGGATATTCAAATTTTTTTCTCCAAATCCTACTTCCACTCCTTCACAGCCTCCTTCCAGTAAGGCAACAGATTCAAGTTCATCCTCAGAATCCAAGTCCAAAAATAAGATCTCAAAAGAACTTTTATCTCAGCTCCTCAGGCACATTCTAGACTCTTCCGAAAAAGATGATGACGAAGATGCTAGATCTTCACAAAGTGACTCGTTCAAATTTCTCCAATAATGAACTAAACAACAACAATTTTCAATTTGGCGCTACAGACTGTAGCAGTTACTGTAGCAAGCACAACTAGCCATCTAGGTGTTGTAGCAATAATTCAAATAATTGTGGATCGTACAATAATTCCAGATTGGTGTCTTATATTGTAGAAATTTTTGAAGACAGCTGTCCTGGATTGTAATTTTTTTCAAATCTGATTTAATTCGGCCAGAGTTCGAGGCAGAGCGAGTTTGAGAGAACATTGAAAAAGATCCCTTGTTGCTCACAAATCTCCTCAACAAATACAAAATTTTCTTTTGTAGTTTTATTTTTTGCTCAAGTTTTGTAATCAAGTCTACCATTTCAATTTGAACTAGGACATTTCTATGGTGCACAAAAAGAATCTTGTTCACCACACAGAATTTAATCATAGGCCATTGATTTTCTACTTTTAATCTAAACCATTCATTTTAGGAATAGACAACTTGCACAATAAGTAATTTAAATAAATTTAAAAAAAAAAAACCCCCACTTTATCTCTCTCTCTACCTCTCTGTCTTCCCATTTGCCCCCTCTTTATTTATAGTTTTATTGTTTTATTTTTAACAGGAGTTATATTCCAAATTATGCTTACTGAAAAATTAATACTACCTAATACTCAAAATCTAGCATGTGACCTTAGTTTCTCACTCTTGTCTCAATTCAAATTGTATTATTTATTTCAATATTTAGTCTTCTAAGCCTATGCTTTTTTTAATTTAATTTTTGTTTTAAATTTTATGGATGTTTTAATGAGTTGTAGACATTGATATATATATATATATATATATATATATATATATGATAGCTTATTTCTTGACTCATATTGAGGCAATTCTTAAAAAATTGCAAAATAAAAAAATTTTGAAAAATAATTCACCAAAGAAATACTAGTTTTATATTAATGTCAACACAAATTAATTTTAATATTAATATTCATAGAAAATAATTTTATTTAATAAAAATATAGTATAAAGTTAATGTAATAAAATTAATACTAACTTTTTAACTGTTGAAATTAATATTATTTTTGTATTCATATTAATAAAAAAATTTAACATGAGATACCTTTGATTATCGAGATTATCTACAGTGTCTTAGAAATTACTTGCTACGCCATAGGAATTACAGGTGATCATCATAGTAATTACCTACGATGACCAGGGATATTACTCTCCATCACCTTAGGAATTACCTATGATCAATAAGGGATTGCTTACACCACGGGAATTATCTGAGACCACAATAGGAATTACATGTTATCACCACATGAATTACCGGTGGTCACCATGAGAATTTCCTGTAGGGAATTACCTGTAATCACCACAAAAATTGTCTGTGAGCACTTTAGAAATTACCTTAATCACCATAGGAATTACCCACGACTACCACAGGAGTTACTTGCAACCACTTTGGGAATTACCAACAATCACCATCGGAATTACCTATAAAGACTTTGGGAATTACCTGCGATCACCTTAGGAATTACTTCCAATCACTGCAGGACTTACCTATGATCGGCACATGAACTACTTGTGATCACCAGGGGAATTATTTGCAGTCACCACGAGAATTACTTGTGATGACTACAGAAATTGCCTGTGATCACCACGAGAATTACCCATAGGGAATTACCTGTGATCACCATGAGAATTACCTGTAATCACCTTGAGAATTATCTGTGATCACTATAAGAATCACTTGCAATCACCTCTTGAATTACTTACGACTATCCTAAGAATGAGTTGCGATCACCGCTAGAATTACTTGCGATTACTCTTAGAATTACCGGCACTTACCATAGAAATTCTCGCGATCACCATGGGAATACCTGGGATAACCACATGAATGACCTGTGATCACCTTAAAAATTACATGTGATTACCATGAGAATCACGTGCGGTCACTATAGGAATTACCTATGACATCATGAGAGTTACTTGCGATCACCTCAAGAGTTACATGTGACAGCCTTGGGAATTACTCACGATCGTCACAGGAATTACTTACAATCGACACAGAAATTACCCGTGATCACCACGGGAACTGACCAAAGGAATTTCCTTTGATCACCTTAAGAATTATCTATGATCACCATGAGAACCACCTGCAATCAACATTTGAATTACTTGTAATCATCATGAGAATTACTTGTTATTACCACAAGAAATATATGCTATCACCTTGGAAATACCTGCGATCACTATTGGAATTACTCGCGATCACCATAAAAACTATCCGCAATCACCACAATAATTATCTGTGATCACTTAAGAATTACATGCGATCAACTTAAGAATTACATGTGATTACCATGAGAATCACTTGTGATTACCACGTGAATTACCCATGATCATCATGAGAATTACTTGCAATCACCACGAATCACCAGCAATCACCTTTGGAATTATATGCGCTCACAGCAGAAATTACTTGCGATCATCATAGAACTTACCTGTTATCACCACTGGAATTACTTGTGATCACATTAAGAATTACACGTGTTCACCTTCAGAATTATCAGTGATCAGCATGTGAATTACTTGTGATAATCATGAGAATTACTTGCAATTATCACAAGAATTACCTGTGATCACCTAGGGAGTTAAGTATGCTTACAACAGGAATTACGCGCGATCACCAAAGGAATTACCTGTGATCACCTTAAGAATTACATCTGGTTACATTAAGAATTACCTATGATCACCATGAGAATCACTTGCGATTATAGCGCTCAGAGCATAAATTACTTGCGATCATCATAGAACTTACTTGTTATCACCACAGGAATTACCTGGGATCACATTAAGAATTACACCTGATCACCTTAAGAATTATCGATGATCACCATATGAATTACTTGCAATAATCATGAGAATTACTTGCAATTATCACAAGAATTACCTGTGATCACCTAAGGAGTTAAGTACGCTTACAACAGGAATTATGCACGATCACCAAAGGAATTACCTGTGATCACCTTAAGAATTACATGTGGTTACATTAAGAATTACCTAAGATCACCATGAGAATTACTTGCGATTATATGCGCTCAGAGCATGAATTACTTGCGATCATCATAGAACTTACCTGTTATCACCATGGTAATTACCTGTGATCACATTAAGAATTATACCTGATCACCTTAAGAATTATCGGTGATCACCATGTGAATTACTTGTGATAATCATGAGAATTACTTGCAATTATCACAAGAATTACCTGTGATCACCTAGGGAGTTAAGCACGCTTACAACAGGAATTACGTGCGATCACTAAAGGAATTACCTTAGACCACCTTAAGAATTACATGTGGTTACATTAAGAATTACCTATGATCACCATGAGAATCACTTGCGATCATCACGTAAATTACTTATGATCATCATGAGAATTACTTTCCATAACCATGGGAATCATCTACAATCACCTTGGTACTTACTTGCATTCGGCACATAAATTACTCGCAATCGCTCCAGGAATTACCTGAGATCACTAACGGAATTACCTACAATGACCACTGTGATAAAAATATTTGAAGAAAAGAGATTTGAGGATAAAGCAGAAGATGATTGAATGAGTGTAGGAAAAATCAAAGTTTTTAGTATTTTACAAGGTTAGGTACAACATCTATCGAAGACTTTTAAATTTTAACCATTAAAAGTAAAATTATAATTAATAAAAAATAAGTAAGATTTTAAGGTAACTTTAATATTATTAGAAAAGACAAATACAATTATTAATTATACATTTATAATTACTATCTTTTTTCTCTAGCTATTTTCTTAAAAGCAAAGGTTTTTTTTTTTAAATCAAAATTAAAAGTCGGATAGAAAATATTGCGTACAATCGTGAGGGATTTGCAATACCAGCTAAGCCAAATCTAAGGTCTCTATCTACTTAAGAAATAAATTTTTCGTAAAGTAAATATTGTTATTACAGGCTGAACTCTTTTTATGTACAAAAAAAAATTAAGATATCAAAAAAAGTTATGAAAATGATAACTCTCCTTTAGTCCTGCAAGATGTTAATATATATATCTATATATATAATTATCAAACTTTAAACTTAAGAACTATTTCTGAATAGCTTAATATGATTCATAACTATTTATTATCAAGAGAAAAAATAAAAAGACAAATTTAAATTCACAACCAGATCCAACATATGGAACAGTAGCTGAGCCAGCTTAAAGATTAGCTTTCGTTCTCAAGAAGCAGTGTTCTCTTCAAAATTGAAGAGTTGGGGAACTCGAGAAAGTGGCAACAGAGATACAAAGAGAACAACAGACGCTTCAAGAGGAAGTTATTTCTATAGATCAACTGTTGAGTCAAGCAACCAACTAGCTATCATCCATAAAGGAGTCACTTGTTAAGATTAAGACTCAACTCTTTTGTAAGTGTATAGTAGTAATAGGCCATACAAGTGGAATTCTTGTATGGTTCTGTAATTGTTGTGTACTTATTTTATTAATGAAATGCATAGTTGTCTCAATATTTCTCTCAAGCTTATGATTCCTTTCTCAGTTTGTGATTTTAACAACTCAAGGATCATTACTTTGATCGTGAAGACACTTATATTGAAACTGGGGCCATAATTCAAGAAAGCTGAATTTATGAACTTCTTTGTTAGAATATCAAACTGAAGGCACATATCTCTTTAGGGATCTCCCATTAATGGCCTTAGATGGATCCTTTCATCTAGATCTTAACATAAGTAGGCATTGGCCCCAAATACTTCTATGACTCTAAAGGGACCCTCCAAAGGAGACCATTTCACAAAAACACGGTGTTTCTAGCCAATGGGTAATACCACTTTCCAAAACAAGTCCCCTAGGTCAAAGGACCTTCGTTCGATCTTCTTGTTACAGGATTTGCCTACTCTCTTCTTTTGCTTCTCTAGCTTGTGAAGAGCATCAAGCAGATCTTGATCTAAGTTAGTTAATTCGTCCATTATATCTAGCTTGTATTCAAGTTCAGAGAGGTTTCCTTAATAAGCTAGCCTAACATACTAAATTGTCACTTCCATTTAAAGTACAATGTCATGGCCGAAAGTTAAATGGAAGGGAGTTCTCCTAGTAGCATCTCGTTTGGGCATTCTACAAGCCCATAAAGCATCAAGTAGCCATTCATACCACCTTCCGGGACTATCTTCAATCATTTTCCCAATATTGACCTTTAGAATCTTGTTGTTGGTGTAGTCAATAAGATTGGAACACTGAGCAAGACTATCTGCATTATTTGTTTCTTTAAATGCTATTAGAAATAATTAATTATGTAAGACGATAACTCTAAATTCAGGAAACAGGTCAAACTCACGCAAGGATTGTTTGTTGTTTTGATGTGCCAAAAGGATTAGTCAAAGTGTGTTGACTTGAATCTTACATACGTTGGATAATGGCATGAAGTGTGGTGAGAATAGTTGTTTTACATGGAATCTATAGTCTCTAACAAGATAAAGATATCCTCTAAGTTGATTTGTAAATATACAAACATATTCTGGAATCTTTGGCCAGAGCATTCCATATGTTCGGTATTTGGAATTAATATGGAAATTGTTTATATATTATTGAATTTTTTGAGAAGGGCAAGTTGGAAACTACAGTGAGAGATGTGAGAAAAGTAATGATAGTAGTTAAAGTTACTTTTGCTCATGAATATCTACTAAAGGGTTAATTGTCACAATAATAGTTATTTGGAAATTCTTGAACGAATATATTTAATTCTAGAGTGTAATAAAACTTATTTAGTGGAATTAAGTTTTATTAAATGAAAATCAATTATTATCATGAGATGATAATCAGATTTAACCTATTTTGAGCTAGAGTTAGATTGTCCCCGAGGTTCTTTACAAGCCTCAACTTAAGCACCGTTGGAAAATATTTAAAAAATTATTAAATTCATGGGATGAATAATTTATCTATGAGATAAATATTTTTTTATGTTAAACAAATATTCATGAGATAAACATATAATACGATAAATTATATCATGTTTTCCTAATTAAAGGAGGAATTTTTTTTTTTTTTGTTTTAAATAGCGCATGGCTACCGTGGAGTTTTTAAAATTATGAATTAGGGTTTTGGAACTTGGTTTTCTCCCACGATGAAAACCCTAAATTGTTTTAGGAATTTTCTGAACTATTATTTAGAATAATTTTTCTGAAAAACTCTTTTTAGGAAAGATTAAAGAAGAAGTTAAATATTTTCGGAAGCCCGCACTCTCGATGCTAGAAAAGGACATTTCAAAAAAAAAACCCTGCGGTGTCAAGAATTCATCTTTGAATTTCAAATCTTCAAGTCGGACTTGAGATTCGCGCTTTAGGTATGTATAAATAAAGTTTTTGATATTAAATTTGTTTTTACTTTATTTCATTTGTTCTACAGCATTATGTTTATGCTTGTTTTACTCGATATTTTTGTTTGTCGTATTATAAACCCATTGGAGTAATATCTAGATCTAATTAAATATTTTAATTAGGTTAGAGCTTTAGATTTAAAATTGAGAAGTTTAAATTAGTATTCCGCTATGCCCGCTCTAGTAAAATCGGGAAAATTTTCTGAAATATGTTCCCGATAATTCGTATCAGAGCAGACTTTGAATATCTTCATGATTGACATTGAAAACATTAGGTTTGATATAATTGGAGTATGTAGAATTACGAAAATATGAAATTTAGAATTTCATTAACGGAAAAGATAAATCCGAACATTGTTGTTTGAGTCATTTATGTCAAAGGTCCATATACTTTGTCCATTATGTCAATTTAGTCCTTGTACTTTTAATTGTGTCAATTTAGTCCCTGTACAATTTAAAATATATCAATTTGGTCCTTAGAGTAACAAATTTATGTTAAGTTTTTAATTATATTTTTAATTATTCAACCACGAGTTGGTTTAAATTGAGTAAATGGATGAATTTATAACAAGTTACTTGTATCTAAAATAATTTTTCCGTTAAAAATTACATCATTAACTCACTTAAATTTGATCAAAGGACTAAATTAATACATTTTAAATTATTCAGTGATTAAGTTCACACAAATAAAAGTACAAAGACTATATTGGCATAATGGATAAAGCATGGGGACCTTTGGGGTAAATAACCCTTGTTGTTAAAAAGTTTAACAATAAGATTGATTGATTATTAAAGTTTTAAATTGTTTAAAATTTTAGATGAGTCGTGATTCAATCAAGGAGCGTAATTCTAAATTGGATTTAAAAAGATTAGATATTCGAGGAGTTGGATAGTATAGATCATTAATCAAATGTGATAAGATTTTAAACCAAAGTAATAAATATTCAATTGTTGAATATTTTATGATAATCCAAAACAAAGAATATCTAATGGGATTAGATATTTAGCTTATGATCTAATGAAATTAAAATCTAAGAAAATTATTTATTCATTTAAATTAAAAATAATAATAATAAATAAAAGGGAGTGGTTGAATAAAAAAATTATTTTATTTTATTTAAATAATTTAAATAAATAATTAATTAATTAGAATGAGATTCTACTTAAAATTATACAACAATCTTTTCTAAAAAAGGTTTAGAAAAATCTTTAATTGTTCCTAGTTTTAGGTCTTAAGTAATGTTATTCAAATTGTTTGATAATAGGATACTTATTGAATTTTGTTTACATGTTTTATATTATTTAAATAAGTTAAATACTATGTATAATGTGAATAAAGTTAGAAGGCCATATAAATATGTAACTTGGTGGAATATTTGATTTGATCAAGTGGGAGAATTATTTCAAAAAGATCTAATATGATTAAATAATTTAGTAGTTGAATTATTTAAAAGGAAAATTCTCATATTGTATCTAATGAAATTATATTACACTAGCTAGATAATTAAAGGAATCTAATTGGATTGGTGTTTTATTTAATAGTTAAATAAAAATTTAGAATGTGACTCCAATATTGATTATGAGATAATCAAATTTAAAAGAGAGATCCATTAAGTAATGGTATAAACTTGACTAGGATAGTATATTAGTATCCTAGGGAGCACTGTGATGTTGTCTTAGATACCAAGGAAGAAGCGTTGAGTTGATTTGTTTAGAAAACATATTAATTAAGAATAGTTCTCACTTGACTAATAATTCATTATGCCCCTCTTCCATGAAGTAATGGGTAGATTGGTCAGCTTATCATTGCGCACATATAGAGATTGGTAGGCGGATTCCATACTTTGTTTGTTTGCCAAAGTTATTATAGAAGTTCACAAGACTTAAAATATCAAGTGGAAGCGAGCTTTTAAGTGAATGCTCATGCTTCCATTACTGGTCTAACAGTATAGTGGGTTGCATTACTCCCCGAGGAGGATGTTAATACGTAGAATACAGGGTTAGACTTCTATGAGGATGAACTGAAGTCCAACAAATCAAGTACAGCTACGCCAACGTGGAGTATATTGAGACCTTGTATGGATGTTCAAGTAATGGTGTACACTTGACTAGGGCTACATTAGCCTCCTCGAGGAACTCTGTCATAGGATCTTAGATGCTGATGGAAAAGTGGTAGGTTAACTATATCTAGTCAAGAGTTTATAAGAAAATATATTTATTGAGAAATGTTCTCACTATTTTGAAATCTCAATTTGGCCTCGCCGACGGGGAGTTTTGGGTAGATCGGTTGGGTCACCACGACATACATGAAAGTGTCAGACTATGAACTCCAAACTCTGATTGTTTGCTAAAAGTAAGAAAAGTAATCTTGTATATTATATGACTTGTTTTACAATTTTTTTTGTTTTTAGACTAGTTGTTGCGATTAATACTCGTATGCCTTACTTGTATGCTCTATTTTGTTCGCTATGATATGATATGTTTTAGTACATATAAAGCACTAGGAGATGCTCGGGGTTCTCTGGATTGCTGCTAATAGATCTACTAAGTTCAAAAGAACTTTATGAATGTTAAACTTGACTAAAGAATTAGTCGGATACAAGATTTGGACATTAGATGGCAAACATTTTTTAGTATTAGATACTTGAAGATTGAACTATAGTAAAGATGATCAGATACTTGAAAGAAGTGTTTAATTAGAGAACTGATAGCATAAGAACAGTTAATAAGAAAGATGATAGACACTAATTGTGTTAAGAAAGTCCAATTCAAGTGCATGTCACATGTGATGGCTTATTTAATTGAACTGGAGTTCTTGATGCAAATACTGATAACCAATCTCAATAAAATATGATCCTGGCTTGCCTATCAAGGTCTTTTAATCGGTTTAGGCTGGATAACATCCAGTAAAACAGATTACTCTTTGTCTAGATTGATGAAAGTACAGTTTGAGAGAAAAGGTGTTATGAGAACTAAGGGAAGAATCCACTTAATATAGGCATCTATCTAAGGAATTAGGAATCTCAAAAGGGTAAAATAAAACACCAGTCAAAAAAGTTTTGTCTCTTTTATAAAAGCACTTGACATTAATATTTAAAAGAGATTGCCTAGGTACTTAGATACTATTATTGCCAAGACTGAAAGCCTATATGTTAAGGTATATGATATCATATTCCCTCTAGTTATGACTGGTAGGTAGTTCACTAGTATTCTGGTGAATGGGTTTTCAGTAAGAGCATCAAGAGATAATAGTTTAAGTTAGGGAATGCAGTTTTGTATTTAAGTAACTATCTTAATAATCTTTAGAAATTTGATTTTTATTTGCTATTTATTTCAAAATACTTTTCAGAAAATAAACTGATAGTTAAGTAAACAAAGTGTTTATGTAAAAAGGGACATTGGTAGATAGTTGACTTATTTTAATCAAAACTATGTTAATGGCGATTTATTAGTCTAATACAAACTAAGCTATGTTCCCATATAAAAAAAGTATTTTCGGAAACCACATGGCTTGTAAGTGGTACCTGATCTTAGGTCACAGTAATCTAGTATAATTTATAGCACGATAAATAAGTGCTAAAATGATAATCGGTATGGGAATAATGTTTGAATTAATGGTGACTGAAAGAGCCTTTAAGAGTATAAGTAGTAAAACCACTAAGCTACTAGGACTTGTCCATAAAATGTATAGGGATTGCTAAAAGTTCAAGTGACCGGAAGCGATGAATATTTCATAAAATATTTATAATGACTCTCAGTTAGTTGATGTATGGATATACCTATGAAGACTATATTTCATAAAATATTTATAATGACTCTCAGTTAGTTGATGTATGGATATACCTATGAAGACTATATTTCATAAAATATTTATAATGACTCTCAGTTAGTTGATGTACCGATATACCTATGAAGACCGAAGTCTTGTATTCTTTAAAAGGTTCAAAGAATTAAAGGCTTTAGTTGGAATCAGTTAGGTAATTATATTAAGTCGCTTTAATTATATCAAACTAGTGGTGTCAGGAGAGTTCTTTTTTTCTTTATTACAAGAGTTGTATAAAAGATCAATAATGTTTTATTGAAAACGGTAAGATTCATATAATGAGTCATGTTTACATATCAAAAGATTTGCTATGTAAGATGTTTTAGAAAGTGTCCTAAAAGTAAAGCAAATGGCTTGTGTCAGATAAATTGATAGTACGAGATACTGCAACACTACAGCTTGATACAACTTATAGTATAGAGGGTGTATTAGATATATCTTCAATCAGGTATTATCACACTAAGTACATGAGGGCCTTGGGGTGTAATGGGACGATAGTCAGGGTCACCTGACGGATTCACGTCTTCAGTCTTAACTGTTATGGATGCTGAATCCGATCCTTTAAACTAGAATGAAACTCTTAAGTATAAAAATGTAGACCAATAGATTAGGGCAATAGACGTTGAGTTAAAATAATTGTATTTTGACTAAGTCTGGGAACTTCTAGAGGCTTTGAAAGATACTAAGTCTATTAGATTGGATCTGAATGAATGTACAAGAATATAGAGTTGAGTGGACGAGAAGGTAGAGACCTTGAAGGCTATATTAATGGCAATGGGTAAATATCCTATAGGAAAGAATAGTCTTTGATGAGACCTTCGAGCCAGATGCTATGCTTAAGTCCATAAGGCTGCTATTATTTATAGTATCTCATTGTGATGAATTATGGGAATGAAAATCAAGACGACGTTCTTTGAATGTTCATCTTGATAAGCTTACACATATGATACAACCAAACAAGTTTGTTGCCAAGAGTCAGGAGCATATAGTATGCAGATTGAGTCGATTTGTAGACTTAAATTAGTATCTTGTTCATTGAAGAGTAGATTTGATGACGGTTAATCAAGTCCTAGGAAGTTGAGTCAATGGTTAGTGAACCATCACTGATCGAGTCACATAATAAGAAAGTAAGGACTTTCTAAGGGATGTATATACATCTAAGAATGATATAGAAGTGTTATAAGCTGTTAATAATTTGTTGTCCGATTAGTTTAAAAGTAAAAGACCTAAAATGAGCATACTATGTTCTTAGGATCAAGCTTATGTGAGATTTAAAAGAAATGATGTTGAACTTATCATGGGTCATTTGTTTTAAAAGGGACGTTAGACGAAGATATCTGAAATCCATGTTTACCATTTCAGTGGGAGTCCTTAGATGATGAAGAGTGAAGCAGTTCTATATTACTTAGTTCACTATGTAAGGCGGGTACTTAATAGCTATGAAATTATTAAGTGGACTACCTGATTCAAAAGGTTCCATAGATGAAAGCATGTGAGCAAAACAATGAGACAGTGACAGATTAGTAATGGTTAAAGTTTATAGTTAAAGAGTTAACAGATCCATAGCGGATAGTTATGCGATGCAGGACTAATTGGGTTCGAGACAAGTGGGAGATTATTGGAATTGGTGTCCTGAAAACCCGATTGGTTAGATTTTAGATAATAACTAAATGAAATCATTCATTTTATTTATTGTCTGATTATGTTTTACTAGTTAAATATTCGTGTGATTGTTTTCTAAAACGTTCCATGAGATGGACGTAGTCTAAGATGACATGTCATGTTTGGTTTAAATGGTCAATGAGATTGAACCACGTATAGATTTAGATCAAACTAATAATATGTTGTCAAACTATGTTCGCAGTCGGTGATAAATTTGGACAACTTCTTTGAAAAGACTATAATATGATATTTTTGATGCCGTGTTTAATCGTGTGGATAGCGATCCTAGAGCATCATGTTGATGTTGTCAATAAAATTGGAACACGGAGCACTGCTATCAAAAATAATATATTATGTAAGACAATAACTCTAAATTCAAGAAACAGTCTGAATTCATGCATGGATTGTTTGTTGTTTTGATATGCCAAAAGGATTAGTCAAAGTATATTGACTTGAATCTTACATATGTTGGGTAATGGCAGGAAGTGTGGTGGGAATAGTTGTTTTACATAAAATCTATAGTCTCTAATGAGATAAAGTTATTCCCATAGTTGATTCGCAAACATAGGAACATATTCTAGAATTTTTGGCTAAATTATTCCATATGTCTTGGAATTAATACGAAAATTATCTCTGTATTATTAAATTGTTTAAGAAGGGAGAGTTGGGAACTACGACGAGAAATGTGAAAAAAGTACCGATAGTAGTTAAAGTTACTTTAGCTCACTGATATCTACTAAAGAGGTTAATTGTCACAATAATAGTTATTTAGAAAATTCTTGAGTGAATATATTTAATTCTAGAGAGCAGTAAAACTTATTTATTAAAATTAAGTTTTAGTAAATGGAAATTAATTATTATCATGAGATGATAATCACATTTGACCTATTTAAAGACAGAGATAGATTGTCCATGAGGTCCCTTCGCAAGTCTCAATTTAAGCATCGTTTGAAAATATTTTTAAAAATTAATAAATAAATTAATGGGATGAATTATTCATTTATGAGATAAATAATTTTTTAGGTTAAACAAATATTCATGAGATGAATATTTAATATGATAAATTATATCGTGATTTTATAAATAAAAAACTGTGGAGAATAATACCTAGACAGGGGATTCAAATTAAAAGCAAAACAAATTAAAAAAAAAAATTTATAAGCATTGGGTACATGAGAAGCGTAGATACTTGGGCCTCATTTATTAAAAAAAGGAGGAATTTTTTTTGTTACAAATAGCATGCGGTGGCTGTGGAGCTTTTATAATTACGAATTAGGATTTTGGAACCTAGTTTTCTCCCATGATAAAAATCCTAAAATTATTTTAGGGATTTTTAAATTATTGTTGAGCACAATTTTTCTGAAAAATTATTTTTCGGAAAGATTGAAGAAAAAATTTTGTTCCGAAAGTTTTCCTAAGTCAAATATTTTTGTGAGCACACACTCTCGGTCATAGAGGAGGTCATTGCTAAGAAGACCTTGCTATGTCGAGAATTCTTCTTTCAATTTTAGATCTTCAAGTCGTAGTTGGGATTTGTGCTATAGAATTATCTAAACTAAGTATTTGATATTTAATATATTTTTCCGTTATTTTGTTTGTTCTATATACTTTGTTTATACTTGTTTTATTCAATTTTTTGTTCATCATATTATGAACCCATCAAAGTAAAATCTAAGTCTAATTAAATAGTTTAATTGGGTCAGGACTTTATATTTAAATTGAGAATTTTAAATGAGTATCTCGCTACACTCACTCTAGTCAATTTGGGAAAAAATTTTGAAATATGTTCCCAATAGTTACATCAAACATGATAGTACCGTTTAAAGTTATATTATTAACTTAACTTCAATTTGAATCATAGGACAAAATCAACATAATGTTAATAGTAGAGGGACTAATTAACAGAATCAAAAGTACACGGACTGAATTGACACATAAACAAAGTACATTATCCTTTGGTGCAAATGACCCTATACTTTATATAGGTGTTCAAATATAAAGATAAGTTTCTATTAGATAATTAAATAATTTTTTGGGTTATTTACGCCAAAGGTCCTTATGCTTTGCCCATTGTGTCAATTTGGTCCTTATACTTTTAATTATGTCAATTTAGTCCTAGAACAATTCAAAATGTGTCAATTTAGCTATATGGTCTAATTTAAGTTATGTTAATGACGTAATTTTAAACTGTAAAATTAAGTTAGATGCAAAAAGCTTATTATAAATTCATCTATTTACTCAATTTAACCCAATTTGTGGCCAAACCATTAAAAATTTCATTAAAAACTTAAAATAATTTTTCTCTAAGGACTAAATTAACATATTTAGGATTGTACAAGGACTAAATTGACACAATTAAAAGTACAGGGACTAAAATGAAACAATGAAGAAAGTACAGGAACCTTTGGCATAAATAACAGTAATTTTTTTACCCAACTTTCCTATGCTTTCGATGTTAAAAAGACTTTAGATAGATTTTACATAGGTGTTCAAATAAAAGGACATTACAAAACTCTATCACTTAACTTCAAATAAAAACTCAGTTTGTACAATTTCAAATTAATTTCTTTATGAGTGTTTGACCCAAACCCAACAACCGAACTAATAACTGAACCGGGTCATTAGAGGGGTACTTAGGTCATTTTAGAGTCATTAGCTTTCTAATATAAATAAGACCATTAGCTTAGAGAAGAGTATGATTAACTAGTCTAGTTCTCATTCTCTTCTACTTTTCTCTATCCTTCTAACTTGAGTTCCAATCCTCCATAGCTATATTATACATATCCTTATACTAACATAGATACTATAATTTATAGCAATATTGATACAAATTGAGGATCGTATCAATTGATATCAAAGCAATCCTTCCTCGGCACTAACCAATTTATGAAACGCATCAACATGGCTGATAGAACTCAATCTAAATTTGTCATTAAAGAGGCGGAAGAATCGTTATAGGTAGCTCTTGATCGGTGGTGTTTGACCCTCAGCGATCGTCTTGACTAGGACAATAAATCGATCGAGGAAATGGCAACAAATGATCAGTGGGTTGTCATTGCAGATTAGATCACTTGCTATTTTGGGAAGCAGTCAATCATCTTCATTGATAGTAGTGGGATTACCTTGTAGTGTCTATCATCCTTCAAAACTGCCTGTAATTCTAGTGAGACAACAACAACAACAGACTCAGTGCCTCAAGGGCTCCCGCATAAGTGGGGTCTGGGAGGGGTGGATGTACGCAGCCTTACCCTATAACCCTGCCAAGAGGCTGTTTCTGAGGACCCCTAACTTTATAGGGTTGGTAACACGGGGACTTCCCAGGAGGTCACCCATCCTGATACTATTTTCAGCCAAGCATACTTAACTTTTGAAGTTCTAATGGGATCCGGTGCCTCAGTGCCTTGTAAATGAACCCTAGTTCTAATGAAACAACAAAGAGGCAATTACTAGTTCCCAACTCGAATTACGAAAATTGACTTCCCAAAATTGGTGGTAGTGATATTGTGAGAAAAAGTGTGAATGATATTATACACTAGATAGGACTCTTGATTGAGAAAAAGTTACATTAGCCAATTTAGCTCTTAAGGGTGAGATTTTAGCTTAGAATGATGCATATGAAGTCTTAGCCTTAGAGGTGGCCAATGGGCCGAGTCAACCTGGAACCTGACCCGGACCACCTCGTTTGGGCTAGGCCCAACCCGGCCCGCTACAATAGCGGGCTTTTTTTGAGCCATTGAGATTCAATAACAAAAAAATAAATAAATAATTTTTTTCTTTATAAATACTAACCTCATTTTCTTATTGCACCACACAACAATCTCTGTAATTCTTTCTTCTCTACTTACATATAATTTTTTGCTCTAAATCTCTGAAGTTCGAAGTTTCAACTGTGTTCTGCTCGTAGAAGTTCAAATTTCAGTTTTTGCTTTAGTAAAATTAGTATCAAAATTTTATTTACTTATCATTTTTATTTATCTAACTTGCATTCTTACTTACATTTTATAATTATAAATTACAAATATCATGGCTCATAATTCATCTTCATCTGGAGCTGGTAGATCTATTTCTAGCTCTGATCGATCGCCTAAAGCTCCTATAGTAGTTGAGCTTAATATCCAAGAACATGAATTTTTACAACCCGGTCCATCACCTCCCTACACAGACACCTTACGTTGGGAACAAGAGCAGCACTATGAGCAGAATTATCCTGAATCTGGTGGTGCAGGATGTTCTCAAAGCGAACCCCCACCCACCACCTATGAAACTGAAACCCGCACCACTAGTAGACGTAATGCTAGCGATGTATGGAACTACTTCGGACAGGATTGCGTACATAATAAAGCATATTGCATATTATGTGATCCCCCGAAAGTTTTCAGTCATCCACGTGGTAGTGGGACTGGCACTCTAAAAAGACACCTATTAAAAAGTCACCCCGAATTAACTGCGGATAAAACCCAACAACATCTCGTACAGCAAGCGGATGGTGCGCTTGATAACTTTAAGTTTTCATAAGAAACTAATAGATGTGAATTAATGAGATACGTTTTTGGGGCTGAAAGGCCATTTACCACCAGTGAAGACCCTATATTCGTCCAGTATTTTCAAAACACGTTAAACCTCGCCGCTCTAAGGGTTCCTTGGAACACTTTGAAGCAGCACGTATTTAAAGAATTTGTAAATATGAAAATGAGCTTCGAGATATTTTTAAGGTGAACACGAGCATATGTTCTCATTGACGTCAGATGCGTGGAAGCCGAAACCCGGTGTGCCTTTCTTGTACATAACGGCACATTGGATTGATTCTTCTATATCATGCAAAAATGAATAATTTATTTTTGCCTTATTGAATATCGCCATACTACTCAGGCAATCACGGGTGCCATTATGGAGGCATGCCGTGAGTGGGGGATAGAATGCAAAATTTTTAGTATTACTTTTGATAATACTACTAACAACGATGTATCTATAAAACAATTAATTAGGTATATGAGGCCCATGTCATATGAGAAATGTTTTCATTTACATTGCATCTATCATATACTGCATTTAATGGTAATGAATGGTTAGCAACTTGTAGATGCTTCTGTTGCGTGTTTAAGAGAATTAGCTATAGCAATTAAGACATTTAGAACTAGGCAAAAAAAAAGTTAAACTTCTTTGTGACATACATGGCATTTCTTTTAAAAAATTTAAAATTGATACACAAACTAGGTGGTCATCTACTGTTGAGATGTTAGAAAGAATAATACCATATAAAGATGTCTTAATTTAATATATGCAGAAAAATCCATTAAAATTAAGGAATTTTAATTTCCAATGTATAGATTGCAATACAATTAATGAAGTCTAGAGATTTTTTGTTATTTTTAAAGATGCTACAGCATTTTTTTGGGGATGTTATTATCCAATAATTCCACAAGCAATATATAGACTGGTAGATATTGCTACTTGGATGGGTAAGAACGTCTCCAACCTCGAGTTGGATGCCTCTATTTGTGCTATGAGGATAAAACTTTAAAAATATTATTTTAAATTATCACTGGCATATTGTATTGCTGCCATTTTTTATCCATGTTGTAAACTTACGGGTATACAATTATTTGCACAATATTTTTACAAAAAATTAATTCCAATTTTTGCTGTAGCATCTTTTATTGAGGAAGTTGATACAGATTTACAAAATTTATTTTCCGTTTATGCCCGAATATTATCATCTGATAATCCAATTTTTTTTCCACATCATCTTTTCATTTCAAGGAAAATCATATACATGGGATATGTTAAACCATTTAAAACCCAAACAAAATCCCATTTCATATGATGATCTAGATTTTTACTTGTGTTCGCCTATGCTCGATTTCAACCCAATAGAGGCAAATCCAAATTTTGAGATTTTGCTATGGTGGTATTCTAATAAAACTCAATATCCCCGTGCTTTTCACCATGGCACGCGATATATTAACGAGTCCGGTGTCTTCAGTAGCATCGGAGTAGGAGATTGCTTGGAGGAAAAAGAGCAAAGATAGCACCCACCAACTTAGAAATGTCGGTGTGCTTGAAGGACTGAATGGCTGCAGCGGATAGAAACCAAGACCGACTCAACTTGGGTTCATAAAGTGATGAAGAAGACGACCGTAGCACTAGTACAGCGAGTCCGACACCAACCGCAACAAGTTTATCAGTTATTTATATTGTTATAATTCTATTTTTTTATAACATATTTTCTTTTATAAAATATATTTGTAATTTTAAATAGTAGTATCATATTGTTATAGTTATATTTTTAACAATTTGTGATATATTTTATTCTATTAAATATATTTAGAACTATGATTGTATTGTATTGTATTTGTGTGTTATATCATTCATCCATAAATCCATGACTCCCATCTCTACTCATAGATGCAAACAACAACAGAATACCCTTACGTATTAAGGGCGCTATGGTAGCAGTAGAAATCGATGAATATCGAGCTAAGAATTTGTGTTTCTATTACCATGAGAGATTTTTACCATGTCATGACTTTCACATGCAGAAGCGCATCCCATTGTTTTAAGTAGAGGCTGATAGTGAGCATGAGGAACCTCCTGACCATGCTCTTGATCTAGTGCCTGATCCACTTATCTCTCTCCACGCTTTGAGGGAATAACACATTATCAGACCATGAGAGTCTAGGGATTTAATAGCATGCACCCCATTACAATCCTAGTTGATAGTGGGAGTACACATAATTTTCTTATTTTTTTGGCTCATTGACTGGGGTATTGTATTGATCATTATAGTGGCCGATGGTAAGCAAATTCAATGCCCGGGAATTTTTGGGCTTTCAGATGGAAAATGCGGGATGGGGATTTTGTTTTTAATATGCTTGTCATTCCATTAATAGGGTATGATATGGTACTTGGTATATAGTGGCTATAACATTGGGGCATGTGCAAATGGACTTCAATGATATGGAGTTTTCGTATCAGGGTCATCACTCACTCTGTGCCATATCTTATTTGTGTTAAATCAATCAACAGAAGCACTCTCCATCACATCATGACTCAACCGATTGCTTTTTATGCCTTATGCTGGAGTATCGACAACAACTACCAAATTTGTAGGATAAATATCAATGTTGCTGATTGTACCGAAGCTTCATTAGATTTACTAGGTGTATTGGATAGTCTCGCGTCAGTGTTTGATAAGCCAACTCAATTCCCACCACTTTTGGACTAGATTTATTATCACATTCCTCTTAAAGAGGGAAGTACACGCACTCATCGGAGACCGTGTTGTCATTTGACATTCCAAAGGAATGCTATTGAAAACTTCATATAGGAAATACTTTGTCCTAAAGTTGTACAAAACAGTTCCTCACCTTTCGCATCTCCGGTTGTTCTAGTTAAGAAGAAAGATGGTACTTGGCTATTGTTTGTGGATCACCGCCACTTGAACAAATTGACTATTAAAGATAAATTCCCAATTCCGATTGTGGAGGAGCTATTCGATGAATTAGGTGGTGCTTTTGTTTTTATTTATTTTATTTTTTTGAAGATTAACCTACAGTTTGGGTACCGACATAATTGTATGTCCGTTGATGATGTTCCCAAAATGGATTTTCGCACTCACTCGAGTTGTTTTGAGTTCACGATTATGCCCTTTGGGTTGACTGATCCCCACCTACCTTTCAAAGCCTAATGAATAACATTTTTTGCTACACCTTTGCAAGTTTGTTTTGGTATTCTTTGATGTCATACTTGTTTAAAGTCGAGCGTGGGATTCCCACCTCCATCACCTTTGTACGATCTTGAGGATACTTTATGACAATCAGTCTTTTGCCAAGCATTTGAAGTGTTCTTTTGAGCTATATGCATTGAATGCCTTGGTCATTTTGTTTTGAGTGAAGGTGTGGCTGCCGATTCTCAAAAGCTTCTAGCTATAGCAGAGTGACCATGACCTGCTCATGTCAAGCAACGCCATGGTTTTTTGGGTCTCTTCAGGTATTACAAGCGATTTATAAATGGACACGGCATTATTGCGCCATCATTCATGGCACTCTTGAAACAAGACAGCCTTGAATGAACATTTATGGAGAACGCGGGTTTGAACATCTCAAGGTGCACTAAACTCAGCCCTGGTATTAGCTCTTCTTGACTTCTCAAAAATGTTTATCATTGAAACTGATGCTTCTGGTCAGTGCCTTGGTTATTAATGCAAGAGGGTCAACCCTTAGCTTATATCATCAAGGCGTTATTTCCTAAACATGAACCTATGTCCACCTATGAGAGTGAACTATTAGTCGTTTTCGCAGTTGATAAATGGTAACAATACTTCACTGGCTGATATTTCATTATCTGCACAAATCAGTGTACCCTCAAATTTTTACTCAAGTAGAAGCTATCTACACCATTTCAGCATTATTAGCTTTCTCGACTGCTTGGGTTTGATTATTAGGTTATTTATAAGAATGGGTCTGAGAACCGAGTTGCCGATGCTTTAGCCTGAGTTACTAGTACGTGGTATGCATGGCCACGCCATCTATTTCCTACGATTTCTATGAGCATTTATTCTATTCTTTGACTAAAGACCCAATTCTAGCCCAAATAATCCATGACGAGAAAAATGATCCATTATCGCACCTGCAATTTTCTTAGGCAAATAATCAGCTCTGTCGCAAGGGGCATTTGTTGACGGGGTGGACACTAATATTTACCACACAAATCCTGCTATGGCTCCATGACTCTGCCCTAGGGGGACACTCGGGAGTTGACGCTACATACTTTTGTGTTAAGACCTTGATCGAGCTTATGTCTCCCAATGCACCACTTGTAAGAAAATAAGTATAGAAACAACAATCATGCCGAGTCTCCAGTAGCACCATTCTATTCCATTGAATGTGTGGAGTAGAGTGTTTATGGATTTCATCGAAGGCCATCCTCGTCGTCCAATACCATCATCGTCTTAGCTGTTGTTCACATGCTAAGCAAGTGCAACCATTTTTGTGCTCATAGGCACCTATCTACAGTAGCCATCATCGTCCAGTTATATCTTGATCAGGTCTACCACCTCCATGGTGTTCTAGATACTCTCATAAGTGATAGAGATCCAATTTTTACCTGCACATTTTGGCAAGAGTTGGTCATAGGGTTGGGTACTCAACTCATCTTCCACCCAACCATCCCTAGTCTCATGGGCAAACTAAAGTTCTTAATCCCTGTTTAGGGATATATCTTTGTTGTACAACTGGTGAACATCCTGGGGAGTGAAGTTGATGGTTACCTCTTACGATATGTTACTTCATTTCTTTCCTCCAGTCACACAACACTGTATGAAGTTTTGTATGGGCAACCACCTGTGATACACTTATCGTAGTTCCCGAGTGAGTTGCGAGTGGAAGTTATGGATTGTAGCCTTTGCGCTAGCGAAGCAATGATAAGTCTCTTAAAGTTTCACCTCCATCGAGCACATAATAGAATAAAATAACAAGTTGCACACAGAGAGAGAGAGTTTCAAGTGGAGGACTATGTATGGCGTAAATTATAGCCACTGCCAACAAAGAGTCAAGCAATGTCAGCTTAACAAACTCTCTCCTCATATTATGGCCCTTTTGAGTCCTAGAACGCAATGGACCTGCTGCATATAAGCTTGATCTTCCATCCTCAGCTTACATTCATCACGAGGTGCACGTCTCTCTCTTGAAAAGATGTCACTCTATCCCCGCCTTTGGCATGCCCCTACTATCGTCATGGCCACCGGATCCTATTAGCTTATAGCCGGAGTTGACAATTGACCGACATTTGGTCAAGCGATAATGGGAAGCTGCAACACAACTATTGGTTAAATGGTTCGGTCAAATTGTAGAAGATGCTACTTGGGAATACATATATGATCTACTTTAGCGCTTTCCAAACTTTTAACCCTTGAAGACAAGGGTCTAGTCGTGGCAGGGGTATAGATACAAACCCAACAACCGAACCAATAACTGAACTGGGTCATTAGAGGGGTATTTAGGTCATTTTAGGGTCCTTAGCTTTCTAATAGAATTAAGACCCTTGGTTTAGAGAAGAGTATGATAAAATTGGTCTAGTTCTCATTCGCTCTCTCATTCTCTTCTATGATGAAATTGGTGTAGTTCTCATTCTTTCTCTCACCTACTTCTCCCTCTTCTCCTATCTTGAGTTCTAATGCTTGAAAGCAATTTTATGCATATACTGATACAGATACTATACTATATAGCAATACCGATATTGATTAATACAAGTCTTATGCTCGAGTTGATCTCCATTTTGGCATGCAAATTGCTCCATTTTTCTCATATTGTGTTCGATTATGTGTGGAATTGAGGATTGTATGATTGTTTATTGCTTGCTTTGACTATTGAATGGTTAAATAGCAAAAAAAATTTCTTTGAGGTATAATTTAATACAGATTTAATTTTTTTGCTAAATCAAATGGTGGGACGCACTAAAACGGTTTTTGCATTTCCATCCATTGAGCGTGTACTTCACTGTCATGGGCATGATGTTAAATATATTCTACTCAATTTGTACAATTCCCAAATTTATTTTATATGATTGTTTAATAATTTTTTTTATCGTTAAAGAGTTAGATATTAAAAACATTCTTTAAGATATAAAGTTGGATAACTTATTAATATTTTTTCGAACAGAACTTATTTTCTTTTTTAAATAGAGCCTAGTACTTGAAGAAAAAAGTAGTAAACTCTAAACCGAGTTGGAAGAAAAATCGATAAGACTGTGTTTAAGGTATAGAATTGGAGGTTGAAATTGGGGCTAAGGATGGAATCATGGTTATTAAAATCCCGATTCGAATCTTAGAATCTTACGATTTTACGATTCCACAATTGCCAACCGATCTGAACCATATGGAGAATCTTAATTTTGTAGAATCTTATGATTCATGGATATTATATTAAATTAACGAATAGAATTATAATACGATTTTATGATTATATCGATCCGATCTCAATTCTACCAATGTATACAAGTAAAAAGTTAAAATATAAGAAAATAAGCATATATTATAAAAAAAAAAAAAACCTTACTTTATTAATTTGAAATAAAAGAAAGTTAATTAAGCGTTACATAATTTCAAGAAAACTTAAATTAAGTTTAGTTTTATATTTTAACCTTAATATAAAGTTCAATTAGCAACAATTATCATAAAAGCTCTCATGATCATTATAGCATAAAATAAAAGTATTTTTACATATTTGATTGTATTTCCTATATATATATATGTATACACACCCATGTAAGTAAAGATCATATTAATAGTTTTTTGAACTATATAACTAATGTTAATATGATAAACAATTATAATATACATTCAATAGAATCCTATGATTCTCGATTCGATTATACGGTTCTGATTTTAAAAGCTCCTACCTATTTTAAGTAGAATCCCGATTTTAACAACCTTGCAATTGGAGCCTAGAATTCGAATTATGTTGTTTCGTTCACCTGCTAGAATTGGAATTACATTTCCATTGTCCAATTATATGGAATTGGATGTTAACTAAAAATCATATTTTCTAATTGCTTGGGGTGGGGTTAAGGAATTGTAATTCCATGTTATAATTGGGGTACACCTTTTTAGGAACAGTGTCCTGAAATCTAGATTTATTATGGATATATTATTTTAATTAATAAATAAAATTAAAGTCCCAATCATTTTCTAGATAAATTTGTGTAAGCGAGCATTTATACTACATGTGATTTTCTTATGGGAACATCCATGAGATAGGGTGTAGTCCTCAAACTGTAATTTACATGTTTATTCTAAATGATTTATGAGATTAAGCCACAGATAAACTTCGAACAAATGGTATGGATTGTCGTTTGAAAGGCTCGTAGTCGAAGACAAGTTTGGACCACTTGTATGCTAAGACCATAACGTGACACTTTAGATAACTTGTCTTGGTCATGTGGATGAAGATCCAAAAGTGTTGGGTTGGTGTTTTTAATAAGATTGACACACTAAGTTAGACCAAGTGGGTTACTTATTTCTAGACTACTTGTTGATGTATTTTCAAAATGTATGTTGTTATATACTGTTTAATGTGTGTATAAGATGTATTTGAGATTGTCCCGATACTTGTTTTAAATGTTTAAAGCTTGATAGGGGTGTATGTCGACACACAATCCAACAGAACGATGTGGGAACAGCTGTGTGTCAACACATGGCCCGTGTGTCAACACACAGCCCTTTTGCAGAAGCGTACGAAGGCACTCTATGTGTTGACATACAAGAACTCTGTGTCAACACACAGATCTGTAGTGAGCCTGCGTGTCGGTGTGTGTGTCGACACACAGCCTCGACACACAGGTCTGTTTTGAAGGTATTTTTTGCGCAATTTTTTCTCGGTTCGTCGTGGATTTTTTGGCTTTGGATTTGGGACATCTGTCTTCATCACATACATATATATTCTCCCCAGATTTCATGTAAAAAAGATGATGAATTGAATTGACAAAAAAACAAGAGGAAAAGAGATTGAAACAACATTGTGTTAAAGTGTTGTCGTGTGGTCTTGTGTTGTGTGTTTGATTAACAAACTTAAATCTTATCACATCTCTCTCAATCTCTCCCTTTACACATCTTCACTTCATATTTAGTTGTTATTGTATCCCCGATGATATTTCATATACCGAAATAAAGCTTAAGGAAAGTGATTACAAAGCATCAACACCTAAGATCTTACGGTTACCTGTTTGTGAGGATTTGGCAAGTATTTTTCAGATTTGCACTAACACTACTATCGGAGATAAGTGATTCACTTCGTACTGTTTGAACGACAACTCTAAATCCTGAGGGTATTCTGGACTTGTGCATGGAGCGTTAGTTACTTTGGTGTACTATAAGTTAGGTCTAAACGCATGACTAAATTCAAGCGTACACTGGTTAGCGGCATGAAGTGTAACAAGGATCAGGTATTCAATAGGGAATCTACAGTCTCTTATAAGATATAGATGTCCTCTTAGTTAATTTGCAAATATTTTAGTAGTTCGAAAACTTTGGCCAAATTATTCCAAGTGTTTGACATTTGGATTTTATAATATGAATATGTTCAAGTATAAATGAATTATTCAGTAAAGGGTGAATCAATAACTAATGGAAAAGCTGTAAGAAGAGTAAGGCAGTAGTTATATTTATCCTTCGTCATCGACACTTGTGGAGGGGTTGTTGTCATCAATACAGTCTATGAGGGAGATATCGAATAAATAATTTAAGTCTGGAGTGCAGTGGAATTTATTTAACAGAATTAAGTCTCATTAAATGGTAATTAAATTACTTCATAAGATGATTAATTTAACAAACTTGAAGCTAGATTTAAATGGTCCCTGAGTTCTCGGCGCAAGCCTCTATATTTATTGCCATACGAAAAATATTAAAGAATTCATGAGCTGAATTATTTATTCATGAGATAGGTAAATTAATTTTGCCAAATATTATTCATGAGATGAGTAAAAGTTAAAAAATTAAAAAATAAAATAATTTTGAAAATTAAAATTTATAAGATGAATTTTTACATGTGGGAAACAAAGCAAAAAAAAATCGCGTTTGTTAGGGTCCGATCCATGTGTTTTAAATCCGACGAACCAGCGAGCGACACGTCCCACTGGCGATCCGGGTCCGCATTTGTGGACGAATAAAAAGATGCCATGTGGCACACGTTGATAAGGCAGTGGCACACGGATTTGGTTTGATGAAACGCTGCGTTTTGAGTGTCTTTTTGAATAAAATGTCGCGTTTTGTTTGTTTTAAGTGGGTTATTTCAGCAGATCCCACATCAACCTTCTTATATATTTTCGTTCTGGGATCCTACTATAAGTAGAGATACTTATTCCAAGGGTTTGGCACTCAATTGAAATAAATTAGCCTGGGTTTCTGTAATTGTTTCGTAGACCTAATTTGAGAGAAAATTTTCTATTAAATTTTTCTTTCCTAGTTTAATATTTTTCCGAGCCACCCTCTGGGCAGTTCGAGGTCATTGCGTAGAAAATTGCGGGGTCTCGATTTTCTTGGTATTCTTTATTATTGGAGCAATTCCTAGTATGGTCTTCTTTCCTTCTTCTTTTAGTTTCGCTTTTCTATTTATTTACAGTATTCAGTATTATGCCTATTTAAGTTTATGTATTATTATAAATGTATTAGAGTAAAAGGCATGTAGATCTAAATTAAGAATTTAGATCAGTCGATATAAATTATGAATTTAAATCTGTAAATTTAAAATTAAGAATTTTGAATCAACCATAGATTTAGAATTATAAATTCTAAACCCCTTCCGCTGCGTAAACTTTAGAGAGAATTTTTAAAATTTGTCCCAACAACCGGTACTAGGGCAAAGGGTTTATAAAGATAAACCTATTCTCGGGAACTCTTGCATGTGAGGTGTCACAAAACGGGACTCTCCGAACGAGGGCTTAAGTAGAGAGAATAGTCTCCTACTTTAAGTACTCTAATAGGTATCCCTTGTTGTGACCACAATTAAAAAATTATAAACTCAACGATCGATATCAGAGTTTATTTTTCCAACAAAAAGTTACTTTTTCCCAATAATTGGTATCGGAGCCAACCTCTGATTACATTCATAATATACATGAATAGATGTAATAAAATCGAAATAAATAGATTTGCCATGTAATAGAATAGAGATTTTATTAAGAAGGAAAGATTATTTGAAGTCTAAATTGTGTAAATCGTTAATGAATTAATAGTTAATCAGATTGCTTAAAGTAACGATTTAGTCATTAATGAATTAATTGTTAATTAAGATTGTATAAGGTAACGATTTAAATTGTTTAAATTATTAATTAATTAAAAGTTAATTTGATCGTTTGAAGGTAAGGATTTGAATTGTTTAAATCGTTAATGAATTAATCGTTAATTCGGAATAACCTATAAATTTGCATTTATGTTGTTCTCATAATGAAATTGTACGTTCTCAGTCATGATTTACGAAATCAGATAAAATTAATCTAATGATATTAGATTTAATTAATTTTTTTAAAATCAGATAAAATTGATCTAATAAGATTGGATTCAAATTTTTAACGAAATTGGATAAAGTTGATATAATGAAATTAGGTTCAATTAATTTTAAGAAATCGGATAAAATTGATCTAATAAAATCAAATTCAAATTTCTAACGAAATTGGGTAAAATTGATCTAATTAGATTAGATTCAATTATTTTTTAAAAAGTATTTAATTTTAAAAAGAGGGTGCTCATGTCATAATTTTTTTTTAAAAAAAAGTTTTTTTGGACGTATAGACGTCAATGCTAGTTTACATAATAATTAAATTAATTATTTTATTAATTAATTCCCTTTTTAGGATATGATTCTAAATTAGATTATGAGATAATATAAATTGTGAATCAATATTATTTTAAATAAAAGCTATTTCAAATTATTTTAGAATAAGATTCTGAAATAGAGTATATGATAGTCTAACTGAACTTTGTTTTTAAAATAAAAGTTAAATTTTATTAATTAAATTTTAGAATAAGATTCTAAACTAGACTATTGGATAGTCTAAGCTTTTTTAATTTTAGAATGAGATTCTAAATAAGATCATGGAATAGTCTAAGTTCTAAATCGCTGCTATTTCTAAATGAAATTAATTTTTATTAATTAATTAGTTTTACAATTAGATTCTAAAAAATAGATTATGAGATAATCTAAATTACAAAATTATTTTCAATTAAAAATTAATTTCTATTAATTGATTTAGTTTTAGAATAAGATTCTAAAAGTAGATTATTAGTTTATCTAAATAATGTTACAGTACTTTTTAAATTAAAATTAATTAATTAATTTTATTGATTAAATTTAGAATGAGATTCTAAAGTTAATTTATGAGATAATCTATATTGTAAAATAATAATATTTTAAATAAATTTTAATTAGTTAATTATGGTAAATTTTTAGAATGAGATTCTAAAGGGGATTATGAGATAATCCAAGTTATAAATACAAGTTAATTAAACACCGCTTGTTATCAAAATTAAGTGGGAGCGAGGTTCAATTGTTATAACCTCACGGTCTTCATTACCAGTCTAGCGGTATAATAGATCGATAGACCTCCTTGCGGAGGATGTCGGTTTGCAGATTAAAGGCTTAAGACTTCTGTTGGGATAAACCAAAGTGCAAAGAAGTGATATGACCACGCTGCCATTGATTATTATGTGTATTTGTATGGAGGTTTACGCAATAGTTTACACTTGACTAGCGTGATGCATTAGCCTCCCCGAGGAGCCCTGTTGTGTCATGTTAGAGACTATGGTAAAGTGGTGATTTCATCATGTTTAGTAAGAGTTATAAGAAAACAGGTTAGTTGAGAATAGTTCTCACCCGAGCTAGCTTCGTGCGACCCCGCTGCCGGGGAGTAAGGAGCAGTGTGTTTGGGTCATCATTGTATGCATGATAGTACAGTTTGGTAGATATTTGACTTACTGTGTATATTAAATTGAAAGAATATATATCACTATATTATACATGACTCTTGTTAGATAGTTACACAAATGTTTGCATTTACAATTTTTTTTTATTTGGATATGACTGGTAAACTTCACTTGATTATTAATGTATAATGAACTCATTGGACCAAATTACTTAGCCTAGATAAATAAGTTAGACTTAGTTATTACTTACAAGGGACCTACTAGAAAAGAAAGGAAAGGGAAAGGTTGCTATTGTAGCAGCCAAGTTCATAAGGAAGTTAACAAAAGAAAAGTGTTTCTTTTGTAAGAAAACTAAGCCACTAGAGGAGGAACTACACTAAGTACATAGCTACTCTTTTTGCAAAGACTATTAAGTCTTTTAATGGAGATATGTTGATATCTCACTTAATTGAGTCATACGCAGTTGATAGTAATATTGATGGTCAAGCTAAAGGCTAAAGGCTACACGATGGGTGTTGTACCTGATGATCAGGGACAGTATAGTAATATTGATCTTAAGTATAGGAGATGTTAGCTTAGACTTTAATGATAGAGTTTTTTTTAAAGGGATTGATTATTTAAACCTTCATTGTACAGGCATTTGATTTATGCATTTCGGTTAATGGATAATTGTTATTCAATTGATTTTGATATTGAATATTTTAATATGAGAAATAAATTATTTATTTGCACATGTATATGAATAAATTATTTATTCATGTTATTTCCTTATCAAAACTCTGGTAATTGTTTAAATGAATATAACATAAGTTCACTTGTTCAATCTTCTAAAAGAAAACACCCTGAAAGTGATAATGCCTACATAAGGCACCAACATTTAGGTCACATTAATTCAAACAGGATCTAAAGATTGGAAAAAGATGGACTGATAGAGGCTTTAGACTTGGGGTCATTACCAGTCTGCGAATCCTGCATAGAAAGAGTGATGACCAAGTCTATCTTTAAGAGTAAAGACAATATGGTTGGTGAATTACTTGAGCTGGTTCACATAGATGTATGCAGACTAATACAAGTTCAGGCAATATTTGAGTATGAGTACTTAATAATGATGAGTACTCAAGGCATGGACAAGTTTACCTAATGAGACATAAGTCGGACGCTTTTTAAAAAAAATTCAAAGAGTAGAAAGTTAAATTTTAAAAGCTATTAGGTAAACAAGTTAAGTCACTTCGATCACGGTCAATATTTACGGGTGAGTTTTTGGATTTCCTAACTGCAAATAAGATAAGACATCAGATTTCTGCTCTGGATACAAGGTAGCAAAATAGTGTTGCAAATAAACGGAACAAGGACGGTATTTTCTATAGTTTTTGATTAAAAATGTTTTTATAAATACAATGCAAAATACTTAGAGAAGGATTTTGCAAGTAAACTACAAAAACAAAAATAAAATAGTATTATGAGAATTAAAAGAAAATGATACTAATTCTGAACAGTTAGACACAACTCAAGATATAGCGGATGCATCAGATGCACCTACTAATAGGAAAGAGAATGTTTCAGGTACACGAGAGCTCAGGTGTGGTGGGAGGATTGTCAGGAACACTGACAAGTTCATAGCAAGAGCCTTAATGCTAGACCGTGGCATTGAATCTGGTCCGTTTAGCCGCAAAGAAGCAATTAAGTCTTCTAGTTCTATACAATCGGTTGCTCGAACCATGCGTGTACAAATGACATTAAGAGAAAGTAGTGACTTTTTTAGTGTTATATGGCAACGATATACTATTCATTAAGAATGATGTAGGGGTGCCATTATGAAGGATATGGGAGAAGCCAACTTTACTCTTAGGGTTAAGCTTCTGCAAGGTTGTAAGAGTAGGATGTTGGGGTCTTTCTCCAGCCACTTATATTGACAAGACGTTGTCAAGATATAGCATGGAGTCCTCTTTCTTTTGAGTGGTGTTCTAAAACATCTCAAGAAGAGGAGAAATTGAGGAATATTCCATATGCTTTGGCAGTGGGAGGCCGTTGGTATGCCATGTTGCAAATAAGACCTGATGTCTGTCATATTGCAGTATAGTAAGCAGATGTCAGTCTAACCTAGGTCCGCTGAACTAAGTGGCAATGAAGCGTTTTCTCTAGTTCTTAAGAAGAACTAGAGATTATATGCAGATCTTCCAAAGTGACAAGCTCGCTTAAATTGGCTATAATAATTTAAGACTTCGAGTCAGATTAAAATTATAGACGTTTGATGTCTAAGCATGTCTTGACCCCTGGAGTGGGAGCCATTAGTGAGAGAATATCAAGCGGTATTGCATTGTTGACTTCACAATAGAGATTGAGCTCACTGAGGATTAGGCTCAGCAGACCTTTGGTTCAAACTTAAAAAGGATGAGTATGGACTTTGTCATAAATTAGATTTGGGAAAAGTGGAAGATTATTGGGAACAGTGTCCTAAAATTCATATTTATTTTGGATATTTTATTTTTATTAATAAATAAAATTGAAGTCCCAGTCATTTTCTAGTTAAATTTGTATAAGCGAGCATTTATACTGCATGTGATTTTCTTTTGGAGACATCCATGAGATGGGTGTAGTCCTACATGTTTGTTCTAAATGGTTTATAAAACTAAGCCACAGATAGACTTGGAACAAAAGGTATGGATTGTTGTTTGAAAGGCTCGTAGTCGAAGATAAGTTTGGACCACTTATATGCTAAGATTATAGCATGACACTTTAGATGACTTGTCTTGGTTATGTGGATGGAGATCCAAAAGTGTTGGGTTGGTGTGTTTAATAAGATTGACGCACTGAGTTGGACCATGTGGGTTACTTATTTATAGACTACTATCGGAGATGAGTGATTCACGTTGTACTGTTTGAACGATTACTCTAAATCCTGAGGGTATTCTGAACTTGTGCATGGAGCATTAGTTACTTTGGTGTACTATAAGTAAGGTCTAAATGCATGATTGAATACCCACGTACACTAGGTAGCGGCATGAAGTGTGACAAGGATCATGTATTCAATAGAGAATCTACAGTCTCTTATGAGATATAGATGTCCCCTTAGTTGATTCGCAAATATTTAAGTAGTTCAGAAATTTTGGCCAAAGTATTCCAAGTGTTTAACATTTGAAATTTATACTATGAATATATTCAAGTATAAATGAATTATTCAGTGAAGGTTGAGTTGGTAACTAATGGAGAAGCTGTGAGAAGGGTAAAGGTAGTAGTTATATTTATCTTTCGTCATATACATCTTGTGGAAGGGTTGTTGTCATCAATACAGTCCATTAGGGAGATATTGAATAAATAATTTATGTGTAGAGTGTAGTGAGATTTATTTAGTGGAATTAAGTCTCATTAAATGGTAATTAAATTATTTTATGAGATGATTAATTTAACCCATTTGGACCTAGATTTAAATTGTCCCCGAGGTCTTAGTGCAAGCGTCTGTATTTATTGCCATCGGAAAAATATTCAAGAATTCATGAGATGAATTATTTATTTATAAGATGGGTAAATTAATTTTGCCAAACATTATTCATGAGATGAATAAAATTAAAAATTATAAAATAAAATAATTTTTAAAAATTAAAATTCATAAAATAAATTTTTACATGTGGGAAATAAAGAAAAAAAATAGCATTTATCAGGGTCGGATTCGTGTGTTTTAAATCCGACGAACCAACGCGGACACGTCCCACTGGCGATCCGGGTCCGCTTTTGCGGACGAATAAAAAGATGCCACGTGGCACATGTTGATAAGGCAGTGGCACACGGATTTGGTTTGATGAAATACTACGTTTTGAGTGTCTTTTTGCAAAAAACGACGCGTTTTGTTTGTTTGAACTGGGTTATTTCAGCAGACCCTACATCGACCTTTTTATATATTTTCGTTCCGGTATCCTACTATAAATAGAGATATCTATTCCAAGGGTTTGGCACTCAATTGAAATAAATTATTTGGGTTTTTGGAATTGTTTCAAAGACCTAATTTGAGAGAAAAATTTCCGTTAAAATTTTTCTTCACAAGTTTAATATTTTCCGGAGCTCACCCTCCCTGCAGTTCGAGGTCATTCCATAGACGATCGCGAGGTTTCGATTTTCTTGATATTCTTTATTATTGGAGCAATTTCAAGAATGTTCTTCTTTCCTTTTCTTTTAGTTTTGCTTTTCTATTTATTTACAGTATTCATTATTACTCCTGTTTAAGTTTATGTATTGTTATGAATGTATTAGAGTAAAAGGCATGTAGATCTAAATTTAATTTAGATCTGTAGATTTAAATTATGAATTTAAATCTATAAATTTTAAATTAAGAAGTTTAAATTAACCCTAGGTTTAGAATTATAAATTCTAAACCCCTTCCGCTGTGTAAACTTTAGGAAGAATTTTTGAAATTCGTCCCAACAACCGATATTAGGGAAAAGGGTTTATAGAGATAAACCAATTCCCTGGAACTCTTGCACGTGAGGTGTCACGAAGCATGACTATCTGGCCAGGAGGCTTAGGTAGAGAGAAGAGTCTCGTACTTTAAATGCTCTAATAGGTACGGTACCTCTTGTTGTGATCACAGTTGAAAAATTGTGAACCCAACGATCGGTATTAGAGTTTATTTTTTCAACAAAAGGTTACTGTTTTCCAACACACCCTGGATCAGCCTTGAGCCCATTCTTATTCATTTTGGTTTTGGACGAGCTCACAAGGCACATCCAAGGGGACCTGCCTTGGTGCATGCTCTTCGGGGACTATATAGTCTTATTGGGAGAATTTAGGGACGAGATGAATGAGAAACTTGAACTTTGGAGGGTAGCCTTAAAATCGAAAGGTCTCAGTAGATCTAAGACCGGGTGCATGGAACTCAAGCTTTGCCCCTCTACCATGCCAAGCATAGAAGTCGTCAAGATTGGATCAAAGTGCATACCACAGAAAGCATGTTTTAAATACTTGGGTTCCATGGTTCAACAACACGGCGAAATGGATGCAGATGTCAACAATAGGATTAAAGTGGGGTGGCATAAATGGAGGATGGCCTCTGTGATACTGTGTGATAGGAAGTTCCCGCTACAGTTAAAGCGTAAATATTATAAGACAGTAGAGAGACCGGCTATGTCCTACGGGGTAGAGTGCTGGCCAATTAGGTGTCATCGCACGCAGAAGTTGAAGGTGGCCAAGATGGGGATATTGAGATGGATGTGTGGACACACAAGGAAAGACATGATCAGAAATTACGTTATAAGAAGCAAATTACATCACCCCAATAGAGGATAAGTTTAGGGAGCAACATCTACGGTGGTTTGGGCATGTTAGGAGGAGACCCACCACTGTCCCGGTCAGGAGATACGAACAACTCTATATTACAGATGGGAAAAGAGGGAGAGGCCGGCCAAAGAAGAGTTGGGTGGAGACAATTCGACAGAACCTCGCCTACCTCAACCTAAATAACGTGATGGCCCTAGATAGGGCTCAGTGAAGGATTAGAATAGGTGTAACTGATATAGCGGTTAGGAGCATCGTCCACTCATAAGCTCGTTCTAATACCACAAGTATGCTTGTATGCATGGTTGTATAGATGTAGTTCTGATGTTTGTTAGTCGCTTAGTGCTCCTAGGGTTGGACGGAGTCGATTTCGATAGATGGACAGAGAGGAAGAGGCTAGCCATAGAAGAATTTGATGGAAACCCACGAATGCCCCTGTAACGAGATGTGAACAACTCCATATTACAGGTGGGAAGAGAGAAAGAGGCCGGCCAAACAAGAATGGACAGACAATTCGACAAGATCTTGCCTACCTCAACCTAAATGAAGAGATGACCCTAGCTAGAGCTCAGTCGAGGGTTAGTATAGACGTAGTATATAGATATTCGATTTAGCGGTATAAGGACATTGACCATAAAACAATTTAGAGAAAAATTTGCTACTGATACGTTCTATACTCTCTCTCTCTCTCCCCCTCTCCCTCTCCCTACTTCCTCTCTCTCTCTCTCTCCCCCGCTCTTCCTCTCCCTACTTTATCTCTCTCTCTCTCTCTCTCTCCCCCCCTTTCTCCCTATAAGCTCTAGACGATCTACTCTATCTATATGTTTGCATCGTGTCGCATGTATGATTTTTCCCCTACATGCTTCATTATTTTTACTTTTACATGCTAACATGCTTACATGTTTATTTGTTACATGCATACTTGCTTACATGTTTATTTGCATATATGCATATATGATTACATGCCTACATGCATGCATTATTTGCATGATCTATAGGCTTTACATGCTTTACATGTTCTTCATACAGGCTATTTATTAATATCATAACTATCATCAACTATCATCTTTCAGGTTGGGGGTCCTCCGAAACAGTCTCTCGTCAGCGTTTTAATATGACGGGGTAAGGTTGCGTACATCTTACCCCTTAGACCTTGTGCAAGCGGGAGCCCATGCGGCACTGGATTGTTATTGTTGTTGTTGTTGTTGTTGATATTAACTATATTGACCCAAAATCCGAAATGACCCAACTTAATTAACACAAATCCAAGACGACTTAAAATCCAAAGACTTAGACGCAACTTAAAATTTGACCCAAACCTTGAAATCACCCAACTCGAATGAGTTGAACTTGAAATGACTGTAATCACCTCAGCTCAAAGTCCGAAATGACCCAACCCAATTGACCCTAAACTTGAGATGACCCAAATCTAGAAGATGAAACTGCTCGACTTGAATGTGACGCAAACAAGATAAGCCGAAGTGGAAATGACCTAACCAAATTGACCCACTTTTAATACGGACCATACCCAAATGATTATCCCAAATTCAGCCTAAGATGACTTGACATTTGAAATGATACGACCCATTTGTCCTAAAATTATGATGACTCAAGCTTGAAATGACTTAAATGAATGCAAGCCCAATCATAATTAGCTTGAATCCCAAAAACACCGAACTCGATTGATTGAAAATCTGAGGTAACTTGAACACCAAGTAATTCGATGCGTTACTCTACCCAATTTTACTCGAAAATCGAATAACTCAAACTCCAATTTAATCGCTTCGATCATAGTAACTTGAACGCAATGTGACCTACTTTGACCAAAATCCAACCGTAGTTGATTTAAAACTCGATACACTCCAACTCAATTGACCAAAAACCATTAATGATTTGAATCTTTATATAATTATAATTCCGACCTCTAATTCTTTTGATGAACAAAACAATAGAATTCCATAGTACAATTTCAATTCCATATGCCAAACAGAGCCTATGTTTGGAACGTGGAATTAGAGCGTAGAATTGGGACCGAGGTTGGAATTGGGGCCTAGAATTCTAAGTTTGTTATTTAATTAACCTGTTGGAATTGGAATTGCAATTCTACTTCCCAATTTTATGGAATGAGATTTTAACTGAAAATCACACTTTCCAATTCCTTGGGATAGGGGTACGGAATTGCAATTCAATATTAACTCCATTGACCTAAAACCCAAAATGATCCAACTTGATTAATAGATAGTATCTCGAAATAACCTATCTCGAATGATTTGAACTTGAAATGATTGAAATCACCTTAGCTCAAAATCCAAAAAAATCCAATCGGATCGACCTAAAACTCGAGATGACTAAAATCCAGAAAATGAAACTAGTTAACTTGAATGTGGTGTAAACAAGCTGAGCTGAAGTGGAAATGACCTGACTAAATTGACCCAAAACATAATACGACCCTCATCCAAAATGAAACGACCTATCTCAAACTCAGCATAAGATGACTCAAAATTTGAAATGACCTAAATGAACTCAAACTACATCATAACTAACATGAATTCAAAAAAGATCTAAACTGCTTAACTGAAAATCCAAGATAACCTGAACACCAAATGGTCTGATGCAATACTTGACCTGATTTGACTCGAAACTCGAATAACTCAAATTCTAAGTGAATCGCTCCAATCATAATAACTTGAACGCAATGTGAGCCACTCCTGCCAAAATCCAACCACAATTGATTTAAAACTTGAAATACTTCAACTCAATTGACCGAAAACCTTTGATGGAATTTGAATCCTTATGTAATTATAATTCCACCCTTTAATTCCTTTGACAAACCAAAGAATGAATTTTAATTATATCAGAATTTCAATTTCATCAAAATTTAAATTGCAATTACAATTCTACAATTTAATTCTAATTTTATATGTCAAACTGAGCCTATTAATAGTATTAGATGACTTCTTCAATTCCATCAAAAATTGTGATTTTGTTAAAATTATAATTATAATTTTAAAGTCTAATTTTAATTTTGCGAGTGAAACGGAGCTTAATAATAGTATTTAGATGACCTAGGACGATGTAACGGCCAGATCATTTTCAGCTGTCAAATACGGGGCAAGTTGCCCTTTCTCTCCCTCCTCATCAATCCAAAAAAAAAAAAAAAAGCAAAAAAAAAGAAAAAAAGATCAAGTCTCTCTCCCGGTCACCGGAGCTACGCACCGCGATCAACTTCGTTTCTTCCATTTCAATCCCCCGGCTACTTACTTCAATCTGTCAGGAATTCTTCCGATCATCCTACTTTTCCGGTAAGCATGCTTTTTGGATGTTCATCTGCTGCCAACTCCTCGATCGTAATTTTCATTTTCCTTTCTACTTCAAATTACACTAAAGCTGTCGGGTTTGATCACTTGCTTCAACTCTGTTTCCTGATATTCAGTGGGTGATCAGTTTGGTGCTTGAATGAGCGAGAGGAGTGACCAGAAATGGTTACGACGAGGAGAGTAGGCAAGTATGAGGTTGGTAAGACCATTGGGGAAGGCACTTTCGCAAAGGTTAAGTTTGCACGGAACACGGAAACTGGAGAGAGCGTGGCGTTCAAGGTTATGGCTAGGACCACCATTCTTAAGCACAAAATGGTGGATCAGGTATGTATATGTTGTACCTCTATATACGCGCCACCCGGGTTCGATTCCCAATAGCAACATTTCCCCTCTCCCCCACTTACCAACAACAACAACAATCAGTGCCTCAAAGAGGCCCCTGCCTCGGAAGGGTCTTGAGTGATAAAATGTACACAACCCTACCCCTAAAGGGCACTACTTTGAAGAGAGGCCATTTATGAGGGCTTCCAACCTTAAAAGAAAGGGAAAAAAGAGAGAGAGAAGGAGGAACAATATTAAAAATGAGTCCCCTCCACTTACCAATGTAAAAAAGAAAAAAAAAAAAAATATATATATATATATATATATATATATATATATATATATATATACCTCTATGTTTTTTTTGCTCAATTCTTTGCTTAATCTTGGGTTAGACAATCTCACTATTTGTTTCCAATTGACGTATGTCAAATTTGTAATACTAATTAGTCTCTGTCACATTAATTGGGATTATTTTTGTGCTTTGTCGTATTTATCCATGGGCATCTAGCATGTTGAAGAAAACAAATGAGGTGGTCATCTAGGTGGCTGTAGGCACGTATACGACTCATGCTGAAATTCTTACTATTGTTGAAGACATTCTTAATCGACTGGCATATTGGTTGGTAAACGGAGATCATGGGGTTCTCGCCTTATGGTGTGGGATTACCCACCGCATAGAGGCCTCCTTTTTCTTATTGATGCCGATGCCTTAGGTTTTCCTCTGAAATGAGGGCAATTCTATGGAATCCCCTTTTTACCCTTTTTAAAAAGAATGTTGAAGAAAACAAATATAACGTGTGGCTCAAGTGTTAAGGCACTTGGACCTTGTGCCCTTTGAAGCGTGAGGTGTGGTTATCCTACTATTGGTTGTAAACAATTGTGTGGTCCATCCACTCAATCAATTGGTCTCCTAAATTACTTTCTTGCACGTGCAAAAACTTTTGTGTGGGTGATGCATGCAACTCAAGGATTAGTTGGGGTGCAAGCAAGTTGGCATGGCTAGCATGGTTAAGGAAACAAATGTGGAAAATTCCTTGAGGGTCATATCTACAACATCAGGAATGAGTTAGGGCCTATAAAGTTGAAGAAATGGAAAAACATATCATTTAGCCCAAATATGTAATTAGATCTTGGGACTACAGAAGTGATGTTGCACAACTCGGCTACAAACCCTCAACAAATAATTAATCTCCCATTTGAATTGCGTTTAGAGGAGGGGTAAACTCTTATTTACAATATTAGAGACTAAAATATTTGAAGATAAGATATCTAAAGTAAGGATAGGTAAGTTATGTTATTAATTAGAATAAAGATGTCTTAGCTAAAAGAAAGATAATAAGGCTGCGTTTGGTTTAACTTTTTAACCACTTAAAGTTGTGGAAAAGCTCTTGTTGATTGAAAGGCTTGCTTTTGGTTGATAGAAAAGATTTTTTTATATCTTTTTCACAGCTTAGATGGGAAGATGAAAAAGCTATTTTATAACTAAGCAGAAAAAGATGCAAAACTAGATTTTTTTCACAGCTTATTTCTGAACAATATTTTAAAAACACAATATTAATACTAATCTTCACCACTATTACCTAATTTTACTTGTTATGACCATCCCCGTCTACCACCACCCCTTTTACCCCCATATGTCGCTACACTCACAACTCTCCATTAATTTGACTAACCAATATCGTGATTCTTTCTTATCCACTATTATTAGTTGGTATATTATTAAATCGTTTTTGTGATTATAATAGATAAGTTTCTTTTTTAAACTGGTATGCAAACATTGTTTGTTGTAAAAAAGATCTTTTTGCACTACACAACCAAATACTTCACTGTAAAAAGATATAGATCTTAAATGGAATGATCTTATTGAAATAGCTAAGCTATAAAAAGAATAAGCTGAAATAAGCTAAACCAAATGCATTCTAAGTAGCATAATGCTCACAAAATGTAATAAAACAAAGGTTAAGATAGCATGTCTTCTTAAATAACCGAATCCCATCTTGGATGCTGCATCAATTGCCCTTTTGTACGAAAGAACTCGATTTTGAGTTTTGAACAAGCATAGACAAAGGAAACTGCAGCATATATCTGTTAGTGTGTGGAACTCTTTCTAGATGTAGTGCATATATCTCTTTGAGTATTATGAAATCAATGAAGGGTCTCCATAGTATTTCTATCATACCGACCATCCTCATGTGTAAGTTGCTCAACTTGCTACAATTTAGTGTATTCCTGTGTTTCTTATTCTGCTTTGTCTTCCTATCCCTTCTCTTCTTGTGCTTCCACTTTGACTTTATATGTTTTTTACCCTAACTTCCTTGCTTGATAGCAATTGTAGAGCGAGGTAGTATTTTGGATCCGAATTGTAAGGAAGCTCCCAAGTGGATACAAGGGGCAGAAGTTGAAGCAGTTGCATCCCGATAAGCCCTAAAATATTCGGACTTGTTTAGTGGATGTACATTTGACTTAAATGTAACGAGCATGTTGTATAGGATAGATCTTGAATAAAGTTGCATAGCAAACGAGTTCCATAGATGATAGATTGTCCATGCTTATTTGACTCGAGGCAATCCAACTCTAAGGTTGAAAAGAAATCATGCATTGACATGGTATTTGGGATGAAAGACATCTGGACATGGATAAGTGACAACGTTTTCCTACTTTTATTAGATTTTCCACCTTTTCCCCTCCTCCAACTTCCATTTCTTTCCTTTTATGACTTGATAAGTAGACCCACATTTAGGCTTTGGACACGTGATAGATCACATGAAAGGGAATGGGCAGGGGAGGGCAAGATTGGTGATGCTGGCTTGGACTTTACGTATGGTTCAATTTTTTTCCCTTTTTTGCTGACAACTAGAGTTTATGTAGGAGTTAATGATAAGGATAGTTGCACAGTACACAATGGCAGTGGCAGGGGGTGATGCTGCTCAGTGGTAGTACCAATGCATAAGTGACGGTATTTTGGACGACAACTATGGTGGCTCCTTGGCAACGATCTAGAACCTAGGGCTTTGAAACCAAATTGATGTTACACAACCTAGTTACAAACAAGGCTCTCAAGGGCAATTAATCTCCAATCTGAATTGCGTCCAGAGGGATAAACTCCTATTTATTGTACAAGAAACCCTAATATTTTTAGATAAGATGGCTGAAATCATAAGTTATCCTATTAAATAAAATAAAGATAACTAAAAAAAATTGTTCTTAGCCTCACAAAATCTAATAAAATAAAGATTAAAATATCTTCTAAAATTATTAAATCTCATGTTGCATGTTGAAGCAAATAATCTGATTAGGAGCCCCTATCAAGGTGGTCTATGTTGGTTTGATTGTGCTACCACATGGGCTTACCCACACCTGCTTGTTGAATTTTGTATGTTCTCTGCAGCTATATAATATCAACATTGTGTCACTAGGTAGTTGTATGCATGCTTGAATCATGTCTGTTAAAGTTTTCTAATGAGTTGCTAGAAAATATAACTTTGCTGGTTCCTTGGATAACGAATTGGGATCTCGTTGACAATTTTGGAACTTCTGGACTCTCTTTAGTAGTTTGTATAAAATTTGGAAAATTTGGATCTAAGTGCAGAATTTGTTCTTGCTCTCCTTACCACATAACCTAATGTTGTGTATGTGGAGTTGCTGTGTCTGATGAAAATTTGACTTTATGCAATAGGATTGATGATGCTTCTCTTCATTTTTGTTCTAATACTTCCTAGAAGCCTTTTACCCTTCTGAGTTTTATGTTATGTTGTTTATTTCAGATTAAACGTGAGATATCAATAATGAAGATTGTTAGGCATCCGTATATAGTTAGATTACACGAGGTATGTGCATGATCATCTTAAATTGCTGATCAGTTGTTAAGGAACATCAATCTTTTTTTTTATATGTAAGTTGCTGATGAAGTTCTTTTTTCCTTTTGTCATGACTTCATGTATCAAAGGTCTTGTCTAGCCGGACAAAAATATATATAGTTCTGGAGTTTGTACCTGGAGGTGAACTATTTGATAAAATTGTAAGGCTTTGTTATTCTCTTCTTTTCCTCATATGACTTTTGATATCATTTGTGGCGCAATGGTTAGCTTGGCTATATACTGGCTATAACAATTTCATTTTAGTCAACTAAACTGCCTCTAGCCCTTCCTGTACATGAAGTGCAACAAATGTCAGTCATGGATGAAAGAACTAGGGTCCTATTTGGCACATGGAATTATTGCTTGAAACTGGGCTAAGACTGGAATTGGAGTCCATAATTACAATTATGTTTGGTTCACCTACTGAAATCAGAATTACAATTCCACTACTCAATTCCATGAAATTGGGTTTTAACCGAAAATATTACATTCTAATTCCTTGGGGGCAGGGGAATAATTCCATATTAACTCTCCAACTCAATTAAATTGAAGCTCAATGTCACAGACCGCTTAGTTCCGTAGGAATTTTGTGTAATTTTATTATATCTTGTAATACGATGGGAATGTTCTCGAAGGCCACGGTTCATACTAGGCTCTTCTTGAATATTCTTACGGATAATATTTATGTACGTAGTCCAACTTTGTAAGGACGCAAACCTTTGTTGAAGTGCTCGACATGGATCCGTTGAGGGGCGTGTCCATAGGACGTTATGTAAAATATGTATGTCTTGTATAGATGGGATAATCTAGAATAATGTAAAAATAAATAAGCATAGAAGGGACTTAGAAGAGGAAGAGGGAACGGCCAACACCCAAGAGACAAGGCAAAACACTTCCCTCCAAAAATAAGGCTACTTTAGGACAATAAAAAGATGGGTAGGAAAAGTAGAGACCAAAAAAGTAAAGCCTAGGACAAAAGGACATAAAGGAGGACGGCTAGGACACAAGGCAAGGAGACACAAGTACAATGCTTTTTGCTTTATTGTCCCATGTACATTTGTATATAAATAGAAGTGTAAATAGAAGGGGATCATCCAATCTCCCAACTTCAAACTCACCCATCCTCTAGCTCTCTCTCTCTCAACCGTGACTCTCTCTATTGTGTGTATGTGTTGTAGTGTTTTCTTTTCCTTCCAAATATAATTATTCCGCTACGTTATTCAACACTCATATTTTCGGGGTTAGCCTGACTTAGCGAGGTACTTTCGGAGTGAAGCTAAGTGGCATCACGGGTCTTAACGAGGTACCGGTAGGGGTGAGGTTAAGGGCATTTTGAGGCCGTGACACGGGTAAAGTGTCATCCCGTGACAAGCGTGGTATCAGAGCAAAGGTTGCTCTTAGCCGGGAGCGAAACCGTGAAGGAAAGTAGTGTGGGCACATCACAAAAGGAGGAGAAACCGAGAGGAGGTGGAGAGCCCAAACTGTGTGGGGTTAAGTCAAGCAAGAGTAAGGACCGGTTCATCAAAAAAAAAAAAAAAAAAAAAGAGGTACGCTTACTAGCCTTGACATGGACGGTGTCAACGTGGGGTTGGTACCGGGTGAGGATCATGGAGTTCACACAATCGTGAGCACTTCGGGTAGAAGTACTTCGGGTTGTGGGGGCAAGCGATTGAGGCGTCATAACTGTTTTTTGTGTGGTGAGCCTCACTACGTATGTGACTGTCCAAAAAGATAGGCACTAGAGGCGTGGGTGGCTGCACTTGAACAAGAAGCAGGGTCGGATGATGGGGGAGCTTGCACCGGACTAAACGGGGACAGCACATGGGGTGGGGGAGACCTGTGTGTTGCTGAGCTGGTTGGTGCCCGGGACAGTGCCCAGGCACGCTGGACAGTGTCAGGCGGACAGGTCCCAGGAACCAGTCAGGACAGGACCCAGGATCATGCCCAGGCAGTGTCGAGTGCACAGCAGACAGTGTCGAGTGCACAGCCGCTAGTGTTGAGTGCACAGGTCGCAGGGACCAGCAGAGACAGAGACCAGGACAGTGCCCAGGGACGACGGACAGTACCGGGAGCACAGGTCGCAGGGTCGGACGAGACACGGGCTGCTGCGTTGGGCCAGACGCAGGCCCATGTCAAGACCGAGACAGAGGGTGCTGCGAGTGTCATGGCACAGGCCCAGGGTGCTGCGACGCAGGCCCGGGGTGCTGGGTGTCACAGCCCGCAGGCCCGGACTGAGGAGGGTGCACGAATGTCAGGACACATGCCGATGGGACTGCGCATGGGTCCTAGCTGAGTGCACGGGAGTGCCAAAGGAACCAGACACAAGCCGATGGGACCGAGTAAGGGTCTGGGACGGGAGTACTTGAGTTTGCCTTGGGTGCACGCATCGTGCATGCCTTGGGGGCTCATGGGACCAAGACACTTGAGAGTGTGGAGGTCCGGACACATTCATGTGGCGATGCATTTGGGTCAGCCGCGGGTGTGCTTGGGACACAGGCTAAGGGGGTCCAAGGAACTAAGACACGGGGGCGTGTTGAGGTCCGACATGGTGTGTGTTGGGACGCACTAGGGTCAGCCGCGGGCGTGCATGGACCACGGGCCAAGGGGATCCGGGAGACCAAAACGAGTGATTTCGTGGAGGTCGAGCAAGGTGCACAAAGGACAACCGAGGCACATGGGTGTGCCAAGGACCAAGGGCGTGCGTGTGTGGCGCAGGCCCGAGCTGTTGACAGGACCGAAGCCATGGGATGTGCAGAGGTTCAGACTTTTGATGTTGAGACCGAAGCACAGGTGGTGCTCGGAGCTTCCGAGAGTGAGGCCTACGTCGGGCTTGGTGGGCGCAGGGCTGCGCAGGTCTGTGCGCAGATCCTGGGCCAGGCCCAACCAAAGGCACTGAATTCGGAAGGAACTAGTGACGACAGAAACAGGACACGGGTTGCTGCCCAGGGTCGGGCACAGGCCCATGTCGTGACACAGGCGCTGGGTGCTGCGCTGGTTCAGGCGTAGGCTAGGAGACGCAGACGCAGGGTGCAGCGCTGGTTTGGGCGCAGGCCCATGCTACACCGATGGAGGCCCAGACAGCTGTGTGTGCTGAAACGCAGGCCCAGGACCAGAGGATCGAGGTGCAGGCACGCACCAAGTTTCCAGACGTGGTGACGCTGACTTTGGCGCAAGGGTGCGCCGGGGTCCGGGAAGGCGCGCACTTAGGTGCGCATGACTCAATAATGGTGGGGCATTCAAAATTGAGACATGGGGGTGTCAACACAAGGGTGCTCGTTGCTGTTGAGACTGAGGCACTTTGTGACAAGGGTGCCAAACATGATTCCGGTTTGAGGCAAGTATTGGAGGGGCTCAGGTTGGGCCTTGACAAAGGGGTGAGATGGATGAAGAGAGGGACTTCTTCATTTAGGCTCATCCATGATAGGGGACGTGTAGTGCCAACTTGCATTAAGGGTTGGCCGAGCACAACGGGTTTGACGGTGGTCCTAGAAGATGACTTCAAGACGATGTTGGGGATGAATTTCTCCAATGTCCTAGAATCACTTTCACTTCCAAGGGATGATGTTATGAAGATGACTCAAACCAAGGAGGAGCAAAGTGAACTTGGAGACGCAAGGCCACATCACAACGAAAGCATACACCTTTGGGGGCAAGGGTGGGGTTTAGGACCGTGAACCGAGCAAGAGGCGCACATGAGCTGCGTTGGAGTGCGCAGGTGCTGCGGATGACAGTGCACATAGTGGGCGTGAGAGTGCTTGGCCTAGGCATGACGGGGCATGACTTAGGATCGGAGGCACAGAGCTTGGGACTCGGGGCGCTGACCTCGACATTGGGTGCACATGGGATGGGCCCTAATGCATTTGGAGTGCCCATTGAGGCACAACACTTGGGATGGGGTGTGCATGGGATGCACATCCCAAAATGTGACACTTCTTCATCAAAATTTTCGAAGTCCGATGCAAAGGAGGTCGAGGCCTACACGCAAAGGACATGGGTGAAGAAGAAGTGTGACAAGCTGGAACTTCCGAGGGAGGAGGTTCGCTGCAGTGACAGGTTGGGGCCTAGGACAGGGTCCCTGACCACGCAGAGGCTTAACCAGGACTGGGCCAGGGCAGTGCACATGGGGCGCAAGGCTGCGCCTGGGCTGGACAGGGACAGTGTCGGGCATGACATGCCCAGGGGCGCGCTGGGAGTGCCCAGGACTGTGCTGGGTGTGCCCAGGGCCGAATAGGGGATGCCCAGGTGGTGCATGTGGTGCATTCGATAGTGCACTGGATGCAAAACGTGGGGCAAGGGGTGCTCACTGCAGGGCACTACTTGTATGATGGAGGGCATTGTCAAGGCTCAAGGTCAGATGCTCAAGACTTGGGGCTGGACGTGCCTGAGGTGAACTTGGGGGCACACAACTTTTTCGGGAGTGTGCATGACTTGGGCTTGAGTGGGCATGGGTTGCACACGAAGGCTCTTGACTTAGACATGGGTGCGCATGGGTTGCGCATGGCTGGACGTGACTTGTGCTCGGGTTGGCATGGGTTGCGTTGGGTCGCACTTGACTTGCGGTTGGGTGCACAAGACTTGCCCGTGGTTGGGCATGAGATGTGCAAGGGTGCTCATCACTTTCTAGCTCGGGGGCTGTTGGAGACCGAACAGAAAATCAGAATGCAGAGGTTTGGGACGAATTGTGAAGGGTCACAGGCCGTGGACAACAAGATCGAGGTTCAAGGATGGAAGAACTTGGGGCATGGCTTGACGTGGGGCTGGCATGACTCAAGAAGGGCTGGACATCCAAGGGACTTGAAGATCTTTGCACTAGTGGAGGAAGCACAGGTGCCCGGACCTTTGCTAATCAAAAACAAACAAAATATAAAACTCTTGGGGTGCGAGAGCATTCCGCACTGGACAACGCTGCGGGACAACCGTTCTGTGGCACAATAGGCAGGGACGCATCATGTGGAGCTGCCAACGAAGATGAAGGAACCTGTGGAACGAGACTCGGGACGCAGGCACCGAACTAAGCACTTTGTGTACTTGGTGCAATGGAAGGGCTTTCCGGACTTGAAGACATGAAGAACAAGAGGAAGGCTCAAATAAAGAGGGACGGCGTCTAAAGCACTCAAGCTCGTCTAACATTGACGAGGACGTCAATAGCTTAGGTGGGGGAGAGTGTCACAGACCGCTTAGTTCCGTAGGAATTTTGTGTAATTTTATTATATCTTGTAATACGATGGGAATGTTCTAGAAGGCCACGGTTCATACTAGGCTCTTCTTGAATATTCTTACGGATATTATTTATGTACGTAGTCCAACTTTGTAGGGACGCAAACCTTTGGTGAAGTGCTCGACATGGATCCGTTGACGGGCGTGTCCATAGGACGTTATGTAAAATATGTATAAGTCTTGTGTAGATCGGATAATCTAGAATAATGTAAAAATAAATAAGCATAGAAGGGACTTAGAAGAGGAAGAGGGAACGGCCAACACCCAAGAGACAAGGCAAAACACTTCCCTCCAAAAATAAAACTACTTTAGGACAATAAAAAGACGGGTAGGAAAAGTAGAGACCAAAAAAAGTAAAGCCTAGGACAAAAGGACATAAAGGAGGACGACTAGGACACAAGGCAAGGAGACACAAGTACAATGCTTTTTGCTTTATTGTCCCATGTACATTTGTATATAAATAGAAGTGTAAATAGAAGGGGATCATCCAATCTCCCAACTTCAAACTCACCCATCCTCTAGCTCTCTCTCTCTCAACCGTGACTCTCTCTCTATTGTGTGTATGTGTTGTAGTGTTTTCTTTTCCTTCCAAATATAATTATTCCGCTACGTTATTCAACACTCTCATATTTTCGGGGTTAGCCTGACTTAAGCGAGGTACTTTCTGAGTGAAGCTAAGTGGCATCACGGGTCTTAACGAGGTACCGGTAGGGGTGAAGTTAAGGGCATTTTGAGGCCGTGACACGGGTAAAGTGTCATCCCGTGACATCAAGGTGACTTGAAACCAAAGGACCTAACCTAACCTAACCTGACTTTGACCCAAAACTCAAAAATGACCCTACTTGAATGACCCAAACCCAAATTGATTTGACTCGACCTAAACTTGACCTAATCTAATTCAAAGTTGGAAATACCCAAACCGAAGACCCGAAATTCTGAAATGACCCTACCTGACATGGGTTTGACATTGTTCGTATTATGCACAACCACCATGTTGTGGAATTTCTCGGAGCAAGAAACCTTCTAGGCAAGTATTTCACATGGAGCAATGCAACTCCAATGTATTGATTCTTACTCCTTCACACTGTCGAAAAAATGATTCTTATCCCTCCTCATGGATAGACATAGTTACGAGTGTCCTTATTTGACACATATGCCAAACTACTCAAGGGGTCTCACTGCCAACAATTTCAAGGGGTTTTGTTGCTTTCACCTAATTTGGTGTGTATAAGTTCATAGCAATATTCCGTTGTACATAATCATGGGTACATTGGGACAGAATAAGTCTAGTAACATAGCCTCCACATATTACCATTTTGTTGATTGGCGTTCCACTACTTTATCTGCAGGTTCACAAAGGCAGACTATCTGAGAGGGAATCCAGGAGATACTTCCAACAGCTTATAGATTCAGTATCTCACTGTCACAGCAAGGGTGTATACCATCGTGATTTGAAGGTACACTATTCGTGTTTTATGTGCAACAGATTTGGTGGTTGCATGCTAAAATTTCGTGTAATATTGTACTGGCAAGGGATGGTTATGATGTTCGATTGCTTAATAAAGAAATCTGTTAATGGGACATAATGTGGTTTTGAATATGTGTGGTCAAAAATAACTATATTCAGAAATTTGATACAACAAAACTGAGATGGTTAAGAGGCAAATTTTCAACTTGAAAAAATGAAGTGAGAAATGACTCGCTCAAGTAGAGGACTAGGTGTAACCCCTAATCAAGATAACAGAAGGCTGACTTAGATGGTCTGGTCACTAAAAATGCATCATTAAGGAGTGACCAGTTATGTTTCATTGGCATTACTAGAGGCAGATAGACTAAGAGATATTTTGTTGAAAGTGATAAGGAAAGACAGGCTTCCATTAACACTATGGAGTGGTTTTGTCAAGATAATTTGTCAAGACAAGTTGGAGTGGAGGCGTAGGATTCATTTGGTTGACCTGCCGCCAAGTGTGACTTAAGGCTTATTGTTATACTAATTATAGCATGATTCAAAATTGTAATTCTAACTCACCTTTTGTCTTGTCTGCAATGATCTGCAATTTGTAGCCGGAGAATCTTCTACTTGATGTACATGGGAACTTGAAGGTTTCTGATTTTGGACTAAGTGCCTTACCAAAACAAGTAAGTGTTATCATAATCTATTTGTGTTTGTCGGAGCCAATTGTACTCACTTATTTCTTCATGCTAAACCTTGTTTATCAGGGTGTTGATCTTCTTCATACCACATGTGGCACTCCGAATTATGTTGCACCTGAGGTACTTTTTCTATTTCTCTTCAGGCCACATACGACTTTGTTGCAGAAACCTTATACTGATATAGAAATTTGTGATAAGTTTTCTCAGCTTGTAGCTGGTTTGCCCCTTCGTCTAACCTCTATATGAACAATCTTTTCTCGTCGTCCTTTAGAACCTAGAGGAGTTTCTTTTATTTGTGTCATGTACCTGATTAACTTAAGCTTCTAATTCCTTGTAAAAGTTTGACTTAATATAGTTGCAGCCCGGATTACCATCCCGTAGGTAAGCAATTGCTTCTCTTTTTGTAAGTAGTCAATAATCATCTCTATCAGTCCATTATTCTTCATTCAATAATAGAAATGTTGTAACATCTGTCTGTAGCTCTTCCAATCAAGATTTAGATTTAAAATACTAAATGATAATTCTAATTATTGTAAATTCTATATTTTAGGATTTATTATTAGATTAGAATTTCATTAAGATTGCATCTTTATTTACTTCACGTTTATCATATTAGTTTCAAATTAGTTTGTTATTATCAACTTAAGAGTTTCTTTTCTATTAGGACTCTAATTTCATCTCTATGAATACTCATGTCACTAGAACCTAGAAGCATATCATTATATCACCAAATAAGTTCAATTATTTTTATTTCTTAAGCACAAGGTTGCTTAAAGCTCATTATAGAGATATATAGTGGTCGGGCACAAGGCTATTCATCTATTCTCCAAGGCTTATGGATGCCGAAGAACCCCTTTAATTAAGTACATGGTGTTATAATCATTATCAAATTGGTATTAGAACTAATTCTGATCCACTGCTTGTATTGCCACCACCCTCTGTCACCTTTGCCCATCACTGTCTCTCTCTCTCTAATAAAGGTAAGGACAGGGCTGAAGTATCTTACGGATATCCTCTCAATAGAGGAAATCTCAAGGCTTCAGCTCGAGAAATGGAGAGGAGAACATGAGAGGGAGCTTGATCGCAAATGATGATGCCCGCACTCTCACGACTGGCATTTGCTAGCCAATCAGTTGACCGATCTGCTTCTTTGAAAACGTGGTTGAAAGAAATGTGGTCAATCAAGGAGTTGATGGTACGAATGTCTTTTACAATAGTCTCAATCTCAGTAGGGGTAGAATAAGAGCCAATTAGAGCCTTACCAACAATCTCATTATCACCATTATTCTCTATTAATAAAGCATTAGTGACTGATCATTCTACATCACTAATCGCCATCCACATCTTGCACCACCAAGAAATGCTATTAGATCACCCTTTCTCTTGAAACTAGGGGGGAAAAAAACCAAATTTCAGAAATCCAAATCCACCACCAACCGCCACCACCTTCCATCATCCTTAGATCCACTTCCTTCACCATCGAGCCAGTCGTTACAAAAAGAAAACTTAATCTACCCGCCTCTAGCCCAATTCTATTTGTATCTGTGTATATATATGTGTTTTCGATATGTACTTAGCATATGGAATGACAAACAAGCTCAGCAAAGATCTTTAGACTATTGGAGATCAAATCCCTACTAGGCCTCCAAACTCAAATAATGAGCTCCTCTCTTTGCTGGATACCACTTTAGCAGGTCTTACTAAAGTGGAACTATCATCATCACAGTCAATGAGGGTGTACTCTCCCTATTAATAAAAGCATTAGTGGTTGATCAACTATTGCGGCACAAGGGCCCCGATGTAAAAGTTGCAGGCGTGGCCTACATTAGCAAAGTACTCCTTATGATGATGATCAAATGAAATAGGTATTTCAATTGATTGTGGTATATGTTGAAAAGTAGCTTGACATATCTAGTAGGTCTTGTAAGAAGAGGGTCATGATTCTTGAAGTTATGGCAAGTCTTGATCTTGTTTGGTGATGCTGGGTGTTAAATGTGAATCTTTGATTCTTGAGATTTTTTGACATTTCTTTAGATAAGGTATCTTCATCATGACATGCGCTTGCTTTTCAAGAGATCATCATGATATTGCTCTTAGATCAGAGTGATGATATGTTAGTAGAGTTGTTATGCATCGTCAAGGTTATTAAGAAGGCCAATAAAGAAGTCTTGCCTACTTCTAGAAGGCTTATAAAGAGGATAATTAAAAGAGTTGCCGATAGAATCGAAACCGTTGCTTGCTTATTTGGTGGAATTTCATGGAATTTCCTTGTAGGTTTATAGTAAGGTTATTACTGGAATATTCATTATTGTCTACTACAAGTGAGCCCCATTGAAAAGCATGATATTGAAGACGTTTCAGCTAGTCCTGATGAACTAGCCAATGCATATGATGACCCCAAAAAAGCCACAAATTCATGAAGAGAGACTTAATTCCACAACCAGCAAAGGAGGATGATCACAATATGATAAATCAAGTTGAACATAAGGATTTTGGATTTGGTACTTGTTTTGATTGAGGGAATCAACCCAAGAAGATGGTGTCGCAAATTGAGAAGCTTGGAATTAGGCAATTTGTTATGTTGTGCTGTACATTACAACTTCTCTTTTGATACTGTATTACCATCCTACGACAACCAAGCGAGAATGATGAAGATAGCGGAGAAATGACCGGAAACTTAGTTTGGGACATTTGATGATAATTTCAATTATTATAATTTCTATATTTTTGTATTTATGTATTAGAATTGCATTAGGATTTTTGATTGGAAAAGAAATATATTAATAGATAAAAAATGTTCCAAGAGTTGAAGACAAGATGTCCTCAAAGTTACAAAAAAAAAAAAAAAAAAAAAAAAAAAAAAGAAGAAAAAAACTGTAAACTAATAACATAAAGCCCTTTAGTCCCTTTGCAAATTAACTAAAGCTATATTAGTGAAACCTCCAAAGCTCTTTTCCCAAAGAAGTCCTAAAAAGACCACCTTTTCCCATAAGAAATTAACTAGTGTATGCTAATCTTTAAAAATCCTAGGATTTTTTTGAAGCCAAATACACCAGAGGATTGCAATCTTGGCTATGGAGGATAACATTAAAATTTCTTTCTTCTTTTCTACATCATGGAGCTTCGCTAGAAGGATGCCCTCAACCGTTGTTGGGCTAACCCAATCTTGTACAAAGTAGATAATAGTTTACTCCATAAATCCTAAGCCATAGCACAATTTAGAAATAAGTGGCTATGTGTCTACCCACTGTGGAAGGCATATAACAGATTCCTGGAGACAAAGCCTTAAAATGGCACTGTTGCTGCAGGCAGTCATGAGTATTAAGTTTGTTAAAAAAGTAAAGATCTCAAAAAGACCTTGATGTGGCTCGTGATTAGGTGGATAAGGGGGACAACATTGAAGATAAACGTGGATAGCAAGATTTGCTTTTAATTTTTAATTGTAGTTAGATAAAATTATTTTATTTTCTTATTTATCCTGACTTATTTTAGTCTTTAAGCTTAGCTAGGAGTGCTCTTCTATAAAAGAAGGTAGCTGAGGGTTTTCATTCAATTTTATTCCTAGACTTTCAATATAGTTTTATGTTCTTTCTTGTTCTCTAGTTGAGAAAATTAGGATTAAGAATTTTGGTTTTTTTTTTTTTTTTTTTTTAAAATTAGCTTTTGCAATAGAAATTAAAGGAAGGCTACTGAATCCTTCCATTCCAATCAATTATCTTTTTGGCTCTGCATCGTATCTTGATTCTAATGGTACCTTAGCTTTCCAAACATAAGAGCATAAAGGGAAACTTGGAAACTTGGAAAGTGAATATGTGAAGTAAAGGATGTTGGAAGGAAGAATTAGAAGTAGAAATACTAGATCCATCCAACACCCAACCTTTTTATCACGTAGCGAAGACAAGCGGACTAGATTTAGAATATAGCTTAACTGTGTGAGTTCGTTATGAAGGTCCAAAGAGCAACCTGGGGCGGTGAATTAGGTTCTTTGGTAATAAATGAAAAATTCAATTTATGAACCTAGAATTAAATAAAAGATAGACAATAAATATGAAATGACAAAAATAAAGGCAATAATAAAAGCGATGCACGAAGATTTTAATAGTGGTTCACTTCCAAACTGGAAGCTAGTCCACTTCTCAAGTGACTACTTTTAGTCACTTGAGCCTTTAACTAAGCTTGTTGATCCTTTTTAAAATCAGGCTTAGGATCCAACCTCTATAACCGGGCTTTTTGTACGTAGGGTCAAGACCCAACCTTTACAACCGATCCTTTTGTAGCCTAGGCTAAGGATCTAACCTTTACAATAAAATGAATTAGAATAAAGTAATAGAAGAATTAAAGCACTTAATTTCTTCACTCTTTCAAGAGTGAATTGACACTTGATCAAGCTTAGCCGAAGTTAAGGATATGCCAATTAAGCTCAAAGATCAACAATGAGAGAATAAGTGATGCTCAAATAAAAACTTTAAAGAAAACTTAAAATCAAACTGTTAAAGCGCAAGAGTGTAAGAAAACTTTTATCAAAGAATGCTTAGAGAGTATTGGATGATTTGAACCGAAGCATTCAAGCCCTATTTATAGGCAAATGAGGGCCAAGGGGATGTTCAAAAGGTTGGAAAAAGGTTTTGGAAAGAAATCAAGTCAAAAGTAGCTGTTTTGAGCTTTTTTGGTCCGTGCACACAGTAGCTCTCGGTGGTTACTATGAGCCTGTGTGTCGACACATTCCATCTGTGTGTTGATACTCAGCTTGACTGGGTGGATTTTCACGGTTTTGATCATTTAGCTTGATTGATGGAATATTTTTACCATGTTAGCTAAGTTGATTAATTGATTGATTGATTGCCATATTAATTCAAATTTTTTGACTTTATTCTCTACTTTGTTGAGTCGGTTCTCAAAATAATGCTGAAAAATAAAAAAATAATGCAAAAAAATAAATATTTACCAATCTACTGTTGAACCGTGTTTAGAAAACGCGGTTCACTCCAAAAATAACCGAATTACGAGAAAAATATTTTTTTGTTATAAAACATGTCTTAAAGGCGTGTTTCATATGAAACTAAACAGCGTTCGCGGTTCTTCTGAAACTAAACCCCGTCTTAAAGACGCGGTTCATGTAAGACTAAAACGCGTTTTAAAGACGCGGTTCACGTAATTGTAAAGGACGGGTCTTGAAGTCAAGGACGCCCACGCTCGAAACGAATTCAAAATGAAATGGATGCGAATGACTATACACGAAGGGTCACACGTGGGTTCTGTAAGAGAAAATGTCATAATGTATTGACATGCAAGAGGAAAAAGGAGCACAAGGCTCGGCTAGCAGCTAGTAGCAGTGAAATATATGACGGTAATATTTACTTATGTTTCATTTTTTTGAACATTAATTTATGTTTTATTTATATTATTTTTTATATAGTAGTTCGTTATTTATATATATCTATTAGTTTGTTATTTATATTGTTATTTATAATAAAAACCGCAGCATTATAAAGGCGGTTTATATAAGGGTGAACTGCGTTTATTAAACGCGGTTTATATAAGAGTAAACCGCGTTTAATAAACGCGGTTTATGCTTTGTATATTCTTTCGTTTTTTGATGCGGTTATTTTTAGATATAACCGCGTTTTTTGAACGCGGTTTAATATAACCGCGCTTATAAAACACAGTTCAACAGTAGATTGGTAAATATTTATTTTTTAGCTTTATTTTTTTTTATTTTATTTTTCAGCATTATTTTGGGAACCGACTCTACTTTGCTTTGATCATAATAATCGGTTCCATAAATCAAGCTAAATCATCACCCATTAAAATTTTATCTTTATTTGATTTGATCATACTTTTCAAAGTGCCAATCTTAAAAAATATTTTAATTGATAAGCTAGATTGGTTTAATTTTGACTTGAATATTTTTCAAATAAAATTTGAAAATCAATTTTCAAAAATATTTCAAAAACATTTTTGTCGAAGCATCACATATCAATATCGAGACTTAGACTCAATTGATATATCCCGATTCTAATTCCTGGACAATAAAAATAAATAACTTTAAGGCGGTTGGGCTCGGATCACGTTCTCTTCAATTTGGATGAATCTTCTCTTTCAACTTTCACCTCTTTTCCTCTTGATTCATCATCTTAGAAAGCTCCGTATCAACATGATTAACCTTGATTTTTATAACTTTCTTGTGAGTCACTTAAAAACAAGATTAAAACAATTTAAACACTATGACTCACTAAATGGTTGTTATCATCAAAACTACAATATAAATGGCTTTAAGGCCAACAATGTAGTTCCCTAATAGTAAAATCCCAGTGAAATGCAAGTTCCAAGACAGTGACCCACCCTACTGAGATGAAAAGAAATTAAATTGGGGCATCATGGGCGGTGGATACTCTATATAGAAGTGGAAACTGATGAGCAAAAACAACATTTCAAACCCAACTGTTTTCCCAGAATCGAATATGGTCACCAGCTCCAATCATGAGGCAAAATTGCATTAGTATTACAACTCTTTATTTAACATTTATAGATTAGTTTTAGACTAGTTTGTGTCATCTTAAGGGTTTTGACGCAAGGTGCCAATCAATCGAGTTGAATGAAAATTCTTAAAGCCTTCCTTTAATCAAGTATATGTAGAGGTGGCCAATGGGCGGGCCGGGCCCGCTACGTGAGGGCCGGCCGGTTCGGGCCGGGCCTGGGCCTGGCTTTTTAAAGGGGGAAAAAAATTTGATAATACAAAGTCGTTTTGTACTAAAATTATTATAATTCATTGATAAATAATATGAGATACAAATACATTTTTTTAAGCACTAATAATGCTAAATATACATTAAATATATGTAATAAAATAAAATACACAATAAGTAATGGTAAATATCTTATCAAAAAAAATAATGGTACATAAATAACGTAACAAATATAAGTACAAATACAAAGTTTGACATATGGGGGGTGCGGTCGTCTTTTGAGGTATACGGGGGGTGCGGTCATCTTTTGACGTCAATATTTAAAAGTAAATAATTGACATACAAAAGTGTTGATATCAGTCGCCTTGGGGGGTATCTAGGCCATCATTTGAGGTATCGGTTGTACGGTCGTCTTCTTCATCGCTCGATGAATTCAGCTTCATTCTCTGTTGTCCTCTTGCCTCTGCTAGCAGCCAATCCTTCAAGCACACGGACATCTCCAAGCTTGACGGCGATAGCTTCGCCCTCTTCGTTCCAAGCAACCTGCCATCAAGACTGAAAGCACACTCAGATGCTGCTGAAGATACCGGACAACTTAGTATATCACGTGCCATGGTGGAAAGCATGGGATACTGGGTTTGGTTTGTGTTCCACCATTGTAACAGGTCAAAATTCGGGTTGGCTGGCGGCCCGAAAATATGGACCATCGGTGTTCGCAAATAATAATCTAACTTGTCACATGATGTGGGGGCTGCTGTGGGCGTAAATTGCTCCAACAGCTTCCACGAATATGACGTGTGTGAACTACTTCCACTAGATGTGGAAGATCCTACTGCAGCAGTATTAGGATTATTGGACGCTAATTGACGGGAATATTGAGAAAATAAACTGTGCAAGTCGTTATCGACATCGGCAATGAAAGTGTCGATATTAAGAGAAGGATTCAAATACGTGAAAAAATGTTGGCAAAACAAGTTGAAACCCGAGCGTTTACAACGAGGGTCTAAAATAGTTGCAAAGCAGTATGTAAGAGGGTTCAAAATAATATTTGGCAAACTTTTCTTTCATTGCCTGAATCGATGCGAACAAAACGGGGTTGGATTCATTACCCACCATCCAATTGATAATATCAAGCAATCTTGATATTGCTAGAGGCATGGTCGGATGGTAGCAACCCGAAAAAAATGTTGTTGCCTCTTTAAACATGCTAAAAAAGTTACAAATTTGATCTATTGTCTCCCAATTTATACCGGCCAGGTTGTAATCGCTCCATTCTGCACGATTTTCCTGGGCGTATTCCATTAGAACGTCTTTGTATGGTAGAAGGCGCTCTAACATTTCTACCGTAGATGACCACCTATTTTGGGAGTCTAATTTGAATTGTTTATATTCTATGTTATGCAACCTACATAAATTTTTAAATTTTCTTTTTCTAGTGCTGGATGATTTTACAGATATTATTACCGATCTTAAGGTGATAAGGGATGCTTTTATGAGATCTAAACCATCTGTTACCATTAAATGCAAAATGTGACAAACGCAACGAATATGGAAACACTTCCCACCTAACATGGGTCCCATTTGCCTAATTAAATGTGTAACGACTGCAGTGTTATTGGTAGCATTGTCGAACGTAATATTGAAGATACATCGCTGTATGCCCCAGTCGCGGACTGCCGACATAATCACACCCGTAATTACCTCGGCATTGTGGGGGCAATCTAAAAGTCCAAAATGAATTATCCGCTTTTGCATGATGAAGGATTCATCGGTCCAGTGTGCCGTTATGCACATATAAGGTTGGCCGGGTTTCGACGTCCATACGTCCGACGTCAACGAGAACATGCTCGTGTTCGTCGCAAAATGTGTGAAGACCCCAATTTTCATCCCGTGGTACGACGTAAAAGCGTCCCGCTTTACGGTGTTCCGAGGAATCCTCACAATGGCGGGATTAACATTTTGTTGGAGGTAGTTGACGAAATTTGGGTCTTCGCTGGTATTAAAAGGCCTTTCACTCATAATTATATATTTAGCTAGCCCCTTTCGGTTGCTTTCGTGAGAGAACCTAAAATTAGCAAGTGCACCGGTCACTTGCTGTACTAGACGTTGTTGGCTCTTTTCTGGGAATTGCTCGAGGTGGCACCTAAGTATATGTCTGTTTAATGTGCCCGTCCCACTACCAGGTTGATGGCTAAAATCCTTAGGTGGGTCAAATAATTTACAAGTTGCTTTATTAGTTGTCTTATTAAGGGTAAAGTGCTTCCATACCCCACTAGTTGTACGCCTACTAGTAGAGGTACTAATTTCAGGTTGGGCTTCGGTGGTGGGGGTGGGTTCCTCATCAGTTTGTGAGTCTCCAACCCCACCACCACCTGACTCATGATAATCTTGTTGTTGTGAAAAGTTATAATCTATGCTATCATCAGTGTATGGGGGTGTTGGGTCTGGTTCTATAAAAGCTCGTTCTTCAGTATCAAGTAAGACAATTCTACTCCTTTTAGGGATTCTGGGTGGCCGAGAAGAGCTAGAACTAGCACGACCGGCTCCAGAGGATGATGAAGAGTTGTGTGCCATATTAGTATAAGTGATTAGTATTTATAAAATGCAAGTAGTAATGCAAATTAAATAACTAAAAATGCGAATAAAATAAAATTGCGATACTAAAATTACCGAAACGAGAGAACAATGAAATTGGATCTTCAGCCAAATACTTTACGAACTTCGAACTTTAGAGCACAATTTTTGCAATTAGCAAAGTTAGAGAAGATGGGAGATGATGAATGTATAGAGAGAGCAGAGAGGATTGAAGAATTGGTGAGAAAATGAGTTGGGAAGGTTTAAGTATTTAGAGAGAAAAAAAATATAAATTTTTTTTTTTTTTTAATAAAAGAGCCGTTCAACGGCTCTTTACAGAAGAGCCGTTGAACGGCTCTTCAAAAAGAGCCTGGGCCAGGACCGTGCGGGCCGGGCCTGGCTCGGCCGAAAATAAAAATAGGCTAGCTGGCCGGGCCGGGCCGGGCCAAACACGGGCCGGGCTGGTGCAGTTTTCGGGCCGGCCCGGCCCGTTGGCCACCTCTAAGTATATGATTGGTCCTTTTCTTCAAGAGCGAAAAAATTCAAGGGAGAAATGACAATCAATTTCATTATAATACGAGAAAATTGCTTCATTTAGCCAATTTACAAGCTATTTGTAAACGACAAGTAAAATTTTGATTCTAGTCTACCTACAATTTAGAAAAATATGAAACTGAAATTGAAAACCAAGTAATCTTATTTGAGCTTACTCTGCCTTTTAGAAGGCATTTGAAGTTATTTGGATTTGGATATTGCATGGAAAGTCCCGGTCTATATCCTTCTTGTAGAAGACGGTCTCCTCTTGGCGGCAGTCTCCGACCCTGTTCGCATCCACTAGATTGCTAATTCCAATTTTGTCTGTCATTTGGCGTGATGCCCCAAATTCGCGAGTAAGCCTTCTTGGGCCTCTCTGGCCATGCTTAGCTAGTCCTGCAGCTTTTTCCCGAGCTTGGAAGTATTCGCCTTTGAATTCAAGCTTACCCCTTCCTCTTGGTTCTTGCTAAAAAACAAAACAGGTGTTTGGCATTGAATACATCGGATTTACGTATGTTGCTCAGAAGTTGAATTTGGTAGACGTTAGGGTTGATCTTCTCTATAACTAGCAAGGGTTCGGTCGTCTGTGTTGAAAGCTTGTTATATTCTCCTGTTGGATACAACTCTTCGGCTAGTATTTCCTATACTTGATGTCCCACATTGAACTGTACTAGGTATTTCCTGCACTTGATGGTCCGTTAGTTGAATTACATATGTCCTATTAAGTAGCTTGTTGTATTCTTCTACAAGATGGTCTCCTCATGGCCTTGGTCTCTAACTTTGTTCGTATCAAGCGGCTCGCCAATTGTTGCTTGGTCTGTCATTTGGTGTGGTGCCCCCTATTGGCAAGGAAGCGTTCCTGGGTCTTCTTGTTCGTGCTTAGCCGGTCCTACATTAGTGTCTTTACAAATAGGACCCTAGAGATAATAACTAGAGCCTAATGGTAGATTATTAGATATTTGAAGAAATTTTGTCATTTGTATTTCTTAAGCACTGGGTTAATTGAAGCTAAGTATATTGATACCTAGTGGTTGGGCACATGGTTGTTCAACGTCCCTTCAATTAAGTACAAGGATGCTTAATCATAATTCGGTTTATTTGAAACACAAAAGATTGCTCTACTTGTGCTCTTTTGCTTTTTGGTTCCTTAGTCTACGTCCTGCATGCCTACTCTTTGCATGCTACTTAATTATCCTCTTAGCTTATTCTTGTTACCTACCTTACCTTGGGTATAGCTTGTAGAAGCTATTAAGTAATACTGACTGTGATTTTGTTTCATCCATGTTCTTTTTCTGCTGCACTGGTTTCGGAAAAGGCATATGATAGTGTGCTAAGAGAGCAAAGTTGTTAAAAGCATGCCTTGGTTGCGGTTAAAGCGTGAGGTGCATGAAGCGCCGGCGTGCCCTCTTTTAGGACTCTTAGGGGAGGCAATATATTTGAAGCGCACTTAAGGCACATGAGGTGTACGATTTTGAGCCTGTGGTGAGGCGCTCGCCTCTCTCCTTTTAGATTTCTTTTTCTTTCCTGATATGATTATTACTTCTAAACCTTTCAATTGACCCAAATTGCCTAAACTACCCTTAAATAAATATGAAAAGTCAAAGCCCAACACTCTCTTCTTTTTACTGCCACCAGTCCTTTGAAATCATTTTATTCCATCCACGCAAGCTTTTAAAAAAAGTTCAGTATGTTACTAGAATAAATTTTCTGGAACAAAACTACTAAAATAATTTAACATAATATTTAATATAATAATGTCCTCGGAAACAGCCTCCTTTCCACTCGGAAGGGGTAAGGCTGCGTACATCCACCCCTCCCAGACCCCGCTTATTGCGGGAGCCGCGAGGCACTGGGACTGTTGTTGTTGTAATATTTAATATAATAATGTAATTTGATTAACATTTAAGTTGAACTTTTCCTTTTCGGTATGGTGCTAATTTTTGTTTTGTTTTGTTTTTTTTTTACCATCATATTATATTTTCCATCGTGACATTTGAATTTCTTTTATTTCTAATTAGTTGTCTTGTTTTGAGGTCTTTTTACTATTATATTTTGCAAATTTTCAACTGTAGACCAATACGTGGAAGTTATTTTATTGTAAGATGTGTTAGATAAATATATGAAATTATTTAGTAAATATGTAATGTAAATAAATTTTATTGACTAGAAACTTTAATATAAATATCCACCTGTACTGTGCCTAATATCCAAAAAGCGCGCGCCTCGGTCGTGTACCTTGCACCTCGGCCCTAGGGAATCTTTGCGCCTCGGTGCGCCTTGCGCCTTTAACAACACTGTAAAAGAGGTCCTATGGAGGGTTTTGGAGAAGAAAGACATATTCGTATCGTAATTTGAATCATTAAAGATATGTATGAGGATGCATTGACCAATGTCTGTACGGTGGAAGGGGAGACAAATGCTTTCCCAGCTACAATTGGGTTATATCAAGGATTAGCCTTGAGCCCCGTCCTGTTTATTGCGGTTATGGATGAGCTCACTAGGCACATTCAAGGGGGTACGCCTTGGTGCATGCTTTTTGCCGATGATATAGTCCTTGTGGGTGAGTCAGGAAAAGAGGTAAATGAGAATTGGACGTTTGGCGAAGGGCCGTGGAATCTAAAGGCTTACGACTCAGTAGATCCAAAACCGAGTATATGGAATTTAAGTTCTATATCTCAACTAGGCCAAACATAGAAGACTTGAAGATTCTGTTGGAATGCATGCCCGAAAAAGCATGTTTTAGATATTTGGGGTCCAAGGTGCAACAAGGTGATGGAGTTGAAGAGGATGTCAACAATTGGATTAAAGTAGGATGGCATAAGTGGAAGATGGCTTCTGCAGTAGTATGCAATAGAAAGTTTCGGCTATAGTTGAAGGGAAAATACTATAAGATGGTAGTGAGATCAACTATGTCATGTGGTGCAGAATGTTGGCCAGTTAAACTGCAACATACGCATAAGTTGAAGGTGGCGGAGATGAGGACGTTGCGGTGGATGTGTGGACATAAAAGGAAGGACATGATAAAAAATGACAACGTTTGTGATGTTTTGGGCATGTTAGGAGGAGACCGACCATTGCCCCTGTTAGGAGATGCGAACTTCATATTACGCACGGGAGGAGAGGTAGAGACAGGCCGAAGAAAAGCTTGATGGAGATGATCGGACATGACTTCACCCACCTAGACCTAAATGAGGAAATGGCCTTAGATAGAGTTGAGTGGCGGGTTAGAATAGGTGTAGCTGGCATAGCAGTATATACCGATTTGTTCAGAGATCTCTTAATTGGAATAGAAGAGCATAAAAAGCTAGTCCATAGTGCCCCTAGGCTTACATGTTTGCTATTGTTGTTTGCATGTTTTAATTTTTGCTTTGTGCTTTGCTACTTTGTTTGCTTTTTTGCTTTTTAAGGTTGGGGGCCCTCGAACACAACCTCCCTTTAGGATAGCACCCTGAAGGGATAAGGTTGCATACATTTCAATCCCTCGCCCCTGGACCCTGCTCTGGTGGATGCTCTTATGGCACTGGGCTTCTTGTTGTATGTTGTTGCCATTTAATGTTTTGATATATGCCTGTGTCTTTTCACCTGTCTTCACTTACTAATGATGGCAGAACTAGCACAACATATTCTTCGTTTACCATCTATCTGATTCCAGAGCTGAACTCTTCTTTAGGTTCTAAATGGCAGAGGATATGATGGTGCAGCTGCAGATATTTGGTCTTGTGGCGTCATCTTGTATGTCCTGATGGCTGGATATCTCCCATTTGAAGAAACAGATCTCCCTACATTGTACAGAAAGGTTTCTCCACCCCCCTTCAAACCACCAACACCCCCCCCCCCCCCCCCCCCCCCCCTTCCCCCCCGCCCCCCGGGCAATAATTGTACGTCTTATTCTCTAGTTTTTCATTGTACAGGAAGGGAATGTGTATGTCTTATTCTCCTGCTTGCTTGGTGGTTGCTTCATTATTTCTGTGACATCTTCGGGATGCAAGTCTTTATCATGGGCAGAAGTAAAGATCAATCTGGTCATTCTGTTAGATTATCTCGTTGCATTTTGGTTTGGGCTTAAGTTACAAGTATAGACACTTTATGTTGCAATATTGGGGTGATCCAACTCCAAGTATGCTTTGCATTGAAAATGAAACCTTTCCACAATCAGTAGTTGGTTATAAAAGGATATGGAAGTTGTCGGATTGTTGACTCGAGATCTAGAATTGTAGCTAGTTAGCTAGACCCTTTAACTAGATCTTAAGAAAATGCTGATGAAGACCATGTTGATACTGATTTACAAGGACACAGGGGATATTCAAACTATGCCTATCATAGGCATATAGATTGTTTAGTAAAAATATGAAATTTGTAAAACATGAATTTTCCCTATATACGAGGTGTACATAGGCTCTATTAATTTAAAAAACGACTCTATTCAAGGTGATACACACCCTTAATTACATCTCCATTAGGAGAGTACCCTTTGATTCTGACTGATGATATGTTTATGTTTTAATCAATCGACTAGATGACTAGACGGTTAATTGATTTAAGTCTACGAGAGACGTTTTAGGTTTATTAGTATTTGTGCTCAACTTAAAGGTTATTTAGGTCTAGTCTTGACTTGAGAGTCATTTATACTTAGGTTTGACTTGATAGGTGTTTTGGACTAGACTTGACTATGAGATCTTTTTTGAATTGGAGTTTGACTTGGGTTTAGGTTCAACTTAGAAATCATTTTGTACTTGATTTGACTCTGGTTTAGGTTTGACTTGGAAATTTAAATTTATGTTTGGTTTGGAAGTGATTTGGATTTGGCTTGGAAGCAATCCCCGTTTATTTGACTTGAAAGTATTCTTGAATTTCGGTTTGACGGGGAAGCCATTTTAGATCGGGGTTTGACTTGGAATTCATTTGGATTAGGGTTTGACTCAGGCTTAAAATTGACTGGAATGTCATTTGAATTAGGGCTTGACTCAGGCTTAAAATTGACTGGAATGTCATTTGAATTTAAGTTTAACTTAGAAGACATTTCAGTTTAGACTTGGCATTTAGGATTTGAAATTAATGTGGGATTCACTTTGAATTTGGGTTTGTCATAGAAGTCAACTTGGCTTTGGAATTTGGGTTTAAGTTTGACATCATTTAGTACTTAGGTTTGGCATGGGAGCTCTTTTGAATTTGGGTTTGGCATAAAGTCAAAATGGGTTTAAGTATGACATGAAAGTCAATTTGGTTTGGGTTATTTTGACTTTGAGTTCAATATGGAAATAGATTTGGATTTGGGTACAAAATGAAATTTGATTTGGGTTAAAGTTTAACATGGAAGTCATTTTTTAGAATTTGGTTTGACATGAAAGTCCTTTTGGATTTGGGTTTAACACAGAAGTTGTTTTGGATTTAGGCTGGACATAAAGCTATTTTGATTTGGATCGAACATAGAAGTCGTTGGTTTGGGTTACCGAGTCAAATCAAGTTTAGTCAATTAGTTAAGGTGTTCACATACAATTAATGCCACGAGAGAAAAGAATTTATTTTACTATTTGGGCTGCACCTGAGGTAGGTCGCGTATGTACCCTTTTAAGGGATCAAGTCGTTTGTAATTCAGCTATGTTGAATTTATTTTAATTTGAGATTATATTTGATTTAAAAGTGTTGGATCCCATTTGGCTAATCAGAGCATACTCGGTCCAACTCATTTATATTCCTTTTCTTTTTATTTCAATTTGGTCTTTGAGCTCAAGATCTTATGTGTTATTTTGTACCTTGGTCAAATCTACCTTAATTTTAAATTGTCCCTTGGTCAGACCACCTGAGTCCGGCACTTCATGTTTGATATTTGTGATTGCCCCCGACATTTTATTTCGAGTTTCCTACGTACCCATTTTAGGGATCAAGTCAATATAGTTCTAAAAAATAGAACATCAGGATTTTCCAATTTGATTTTTTTTTTTTTAACATTTGTAACCGCAGCCAGCTTCTTATATTGGGTTTCCTATGTATCCTTTTTCGGATCAGGGTAACTTAGTTCTAAAAAATAGATCATTGAAATTTTGAAATTATTTTAAATATTTGTAACTGCACCCATTTTTTAATTTGGGTTTCCTATGTATCCTTTTCAGGATCAGGTTAACGTAGTTCTAAAATAGAATTCGGGATTTTCGAGTTTTATTTTTTTAAACATTTGCAACCTCACCCATTCCTTATTCCAGGTTTCCTACATACCCTTGTCGGGACCAGGTTAACATAGTTCTAAAAAATAGAACAACGGTCAATAGCCCACATAGTTGAATTTGAATATGCTTTGTCTTTGATGCCCAATTTTTGCTTCATGTCTCAAAGCAAAACTAGAAGCTGCGTCCAACTTCACTTTCATGGAAAGAAAGGGAAAATTTCTCATATCTTTGTGCCTGCGGCCATTTCGTTCTTAAATTTGCATTATTGTACAGTAAAGTTCCTTTTAGGGGAGAATGTCAATTGGGGAAGGTTTTTACTTGAGGCCGAATTTTGGTTTTATCTAGGTCGAGAATTTTTTTCGATACATTTTGAAAGGAAGCTTTGATTATGTAAGTGACAAGAGAGTATAGGAGAGAACGGGAATGCTAACAATTCCTATTCCAAGGTCTTGATAGTTGACTAGCCCTTGATAGGAGTATGTGTTGGTTTCCATTTTATCAAGGTTGGATGGAGGAGGTGTTACTTTAGAGACTTAGGCACTTGAATAGTCAAGTCTTGAAGAAATTCATGGTCTTGAAAGCGTTCGAACCCAAAGGGATTTATGGAGCCGAAAGAATCCAAGTAGTTAGATAACAATGATTCATAAGACTCCAAATAATCAATTGAATTTCTAAAGATTCATGGACCTGAAAGAGTCCATATAAATAGTTGGATCCGTTAGGCTTCATGGACCCGCTAGAGCCCGCATAACATTTTGGATTCATTAGGCTCTATGGACTCGCTAGATTCAGCATAAAATGTTGAAAACGCTAGGTTTTATGGAACCGTTAGAGTTCATATAACTTGTTGGATCCGCTAGCTCCATAGACTCAAAAGAGTCCAAAATTTTATAGTCGAAATTGTTTGGTTTTATGGACTTGAAAGAATCCATTTAAATAAAATTAGAACTATCAGGTTTTGAGAGCTCGAAAGAGTTCAAATTTTAGCCCAACTCGGATATTTCAGTTTCACTATAGGCATAACGTTTTCAAAGTCAAATTTACCCAAGTTTGGATCTTTTGGATTCCATTGTGGATGAAACATTTTCAAAATCGAATTTTCCCAATTCGGATTTTTTTGGGATTCCATCTTGAGTAAAATATCAAATTTCAGTGTAGAAAAGAGAGACGATAGTAGAGATGTTTACAAAATCAATATTACCCAACTTAGATCCTTTTAGTTTTATCGTAGGTAAAACATTTTCAAAATCAATTTCACCCAACTTGGATCTTTTGGATTCCGTCGGGTAAAATATCAATTTTGGGTAGGGAGGCAATAAATAGAAGCGTAGAAGTGGAATGATTATAATTGGCGAACTCCCTAATTTTTTCTCTGGTTCTTTCTCTTCCTTGTTTATGGATAGGTGTTTGTGGACAGGCAACAAATTAAAGCTAAGTGGAAAGTCTACTTCCACGATCTACTCAATGAACAGGGGAGTACAGATATATCCCTAGGTGAACTCCAAGCAGTTGAGGAGCACTAAAACTACTGTTACTGTAGGCGAAGTAGACCTGAGGAAGTCAAGGAAGCCTTGAAATAGATGGGTAGAGGTAAAGCAGTTGGCCCTAATTGGATACACTTATGGGCATGGAAATGCTTAGTAGAGAAGGGCATTATCTGGTTGACTAAACTATTCAACCAAATCCTTCTAGGGAGGAAGATGCCTGACGAATGGAGGAAGAGCACATTAATCCCGATATATAAGAACAAAGTAGACGTCCAGAGTTGCGCGAACTATCGGGGTATCAAACTAATGTGCCACACGCTTAAGTTGTGGGAGCGGGTCATAGAGAGAAGGCTACGACACCAAACAGAGGTTTCCGAGAACCAATTTGGATTTATGCCTGGCATATTGACTATAGAAGCCATCCATCTCTTAAGGCGAACGATAGAGCATTACAGGGATAGACAAAAGAACCTCCACATGGCTTTCATTAATTTGGAGAAGGCATATGATCAGGTGCCAAGAGAGGTCTTATGGAGGGTTTTGGAGAAGAAAGGCATTTCTGTGCCTTATATCCAAGCCATTAGAGACATATACGAGGACGTACAAACTAATGTGTGTACAATAGAAGGGGAGACATACGCTTTCCCCATCACAGTTGTGGTTCACCAAGGATCTACCTTGAGTCCCTTTTTGTTCATTCTGGTTATGGACGAGCGCACTAGGCATATCCAAGGGGGTGTGCCGTTGTGCATGCTTTTTGCAAATGACATAATCCTAGTGGGGGAGTCTCGAGAAGAGGTCAATGAGAAGCTGGAACTTTGGAGAAGGGCCTTGGAATCGAAAGACTTAAGACTTAGCAGATCCAAGATCGAGTTTATGGAACTCAAGTTTGGTACTCCACCACACCTGGCATAGAAGATGTCAAGATTGTTTCGGATACCATACCGAAGAAGGAGTGTTTTAGATACTTGGGTTCCATGGTATAGCAGGACGGCGAAGTTGACGAAGATGTCAACAATCGCATTAAAGTAGGCTGGCATAAATGGAGGATGGCCTTTGCTGTACTTTGTGATAGAAAGTTCCCGTTAAAGTTGAAGGGAAAATACAATAAGACGGTAGTAAGACCGGCTATATCATATGATGCAGAGTGCTGGCCAATGAAACGACACCATACACAGAAGATGAAGGTGGTGGCGATGAGGATGCTGCGGTGGATGGGCGGACACACCAGGGAGGATATGATCAGAAATGACATCATAAGAAGCAAATTGGTCGTGGCCTCGATAGAGGATAAATTGGGGGAGCAATGTCTACAGTGGTTTGGACGTGTTAGAAGGAGACCGACCACTGCCCCCGTTAGGAGATGCAAACAACTTCATGCTATGATAGGGAGGAGAGGAAGAGGCAGGCCAAAAAAGAGATGGATGGAAACGATGTGAAATGACCTCACCACCTAAACCTACCTGGGGAGATGGCCTTAGATAGAGCTCAGTGGAGGGTTAGCATAGGGGTAGCTGATGTGGCGGTTTAGAACTGAGGAACAAATTTTAGCTTGCATTAGTGCCCCTAGGCTTATATGTCTGCCTGTGTGATTCACTTGATATGTTGGGAGTTGTTTTATGGCCTATTGCTGCTCCATGCTCCATGCTCCATGCTTTCTTTATGGCATATTGCTGTTTCATGCTTCATGCTTGTACGCTTCTTAGGTTGGGGGTCCTTGGACACAACCTCCCTTTAAGGGTAGCACCTTGAAGGGGTAAGGATGTGTACATCCTCCCCCTCGCCCAACCCTACCCTGCATATGTGGGAGCCCTTGAGGGACTGGGTTGGTGGTGGTTGTTGTTTATGATCTTCTTTTCTTCTCAAAATTTCTTCGCCTTTGGTCATCTCCTTTTGTGTCTGCTTTCTCCACTTTTCTATCTTCATTTTTATCATTTTTTTTTTTTTGGTTTCTTTCTCCTCTCCTCTCTCTCTCTGGTTTGGGCCTATACATGCAAGTAGAATAAATTTTAATTTATAACATACACTAATCTTGTAGAAGGCTTATGATAGAGTACCAAGAGAGGTACTATGGAGGATGCTGGAGAAGAAAGGCATCCCCGTGTCCTATATCCGAGCCATTAAAGACATGTATGATGACGCACTAACCAATGAGCGCACAGTGGAAGGGCCGACAGATGCTTTCCTCATTACAATTGTGGTACACCAAGGATCAGCCTTGAGTCCCTTTTTGTTGATTATGGTTATGGATGAGCTCACTAGGCACATTCAAGGGGGTGTGCCTTTGTGTATGCTGTTCACAGATGATATAGTTCTGGTGGGCGAGTCTAGAGAAGAGGTGAATGAGAAGCTGGAACTGTGGAGAAGGGCCTTGGAATCGAAAGGTTTACAACTAAGTAGATCCAAGACAAAGTATATGGAACTCAAGTTCGGTGCTGCATCTAGGCCAAGCACAGAAGACGTCAAGATTGGATCGGAGCCCATACTGAAAAAAGACTATTTTAAATACTTGGGTTCTATGGTACGATACGATGGTGAAGTTGATGAGGATGTCAACAACCGAATCAAAATAGGCTGGCATAAATGGAGGATGGCCTCTGCGATACTATGTGATAGAAAGTTTCGATTAAAGACAAAGGGAAAATACTACAAGATGGTTGTGAGACCGGCTATGTCATATGCTGCGGAGTGTTGGCCAACCAAATGGTACCATACCCAGAAGCTGAAGGTGGCGAAGATGAGGATGCTGCGGTGGATGTGTGGATTCAAGCAAGGATAGAATCAGAAATGACGTTATAAGAAGCAAATTGGGTGTGGCTCCAGTAGAAGATAAATGGAGGGAGCAAAGTTTACGGTGGTTTGGACATGTTAAGAGGAGACCGATCACTGCCCCTATCCGGAGATGCGAACAACTCCATACTACGCACTGGAGGAGAGGGAGAGGCAGGTTTAAGAAGAGTTGGATAGAGACGATTTGACAGGACCTCAACCACCTAAAGCTGACTGAGGAGATGACCTTAGATAGAGATGAGTGGAGGGCTAGCATAGGTGTAGACGATATAGTGGGTTAGGGATAGAGTAGAGGGGCACAACTAAGTTAGTCTTACCGTCCTTAGGCTTGTATGTATGCTGGTTTTCTTATTCTTCCTACTTGTTTTTGTTGTGTGCTACTGATCGCTTGTGCTTGATGCTTGCGTAGTGTTTTGTGCTTTACAGTGCTATGTGCTATGATGCTAGCTGTTTGGTTGCTTATTGGTATTATTGCTTACTGCTCACTGCCTACTATTGCCTATTGCCTATTGCCTATTGTTGCTGTATGCCTTTCTGTGTCGTCGTTTGCATGCTTTCTAGATCGGGAGTTCTCGGACACAACCTTCTTTTGGGGTAGCACTCTGAAGGGGTAAGGCTGCATATATCCCACCCCTCCCAGACCCTGCAGAGGCGGGAAGTCCTTGAGGCACTGGGTTTGTTGTTGTTGTTGTTGTAGGCTAATCTTGTATCCATTTTTCAGTTAAGCACAGCCCATTACAAATTGGAGTCCTCCCGTCCCTCTTCCCCCCCCCCCCCCCCCCCCCCCCCCCCCCCCCCCCCCCCCCCAAATATTAAGCTTGTATTTGAAATTATGTAAGTCCGTCCACGTATGACAATTTAAGATTGATCCTTAACTTGCAATAAGTACCAACTATAAGGGCTAATATTTAAAACTGTGCAATTTTCGTGCTCGACATAGACCTTATGAGTCATAATATAAAGTTATGGAAAAGGCTAATAGAGAAGGATGTTGGGATGAGACGTAAATTTCTTCACAGCTAACTCAGATATACTAGGTTGTATCAAAAAGGATCTATATAAGCTGGATTTTAATTGTATAAAGCCTTACAGTCTTGAAAGATGTCGTGTGGAGAGTATTGGAAAATGAAGGAGCCTATGTGTGGGAAGTGGGAAGCATTCCTGATCACTGATGGATTCTAAGTTCCCTTTGGTTTCCATGTCACAGGCAAGCTTACTAGGGATATTCAAGATGGTGTGCCTTGTTGCATGCTATTAGTAGATGATGGTGTCTTGATAGAGAAGCTCCTTGTGTGGGTGTTGACGCAAAATTGATGTTTGTCTACAGGGAGAGTCTAAAGGCTTTTGATTGAGTTAATGTAAGATCTACTAGCTAGGAAGCCGAACATTCAAGTTTATTGAGGGCCATAGAGGGAGTAATATCAGTGTGTATTATGACATATTGTTAAATTAGTGAGTGAATTAGGTACTTAGGATTGATTGTTAGGAAGGTGGTAGGATTGAAGAGATTGATACAAAAAGCTGGGACAGTAAAATGGGCAAGTCTTTCTAGTATTTTGTCTAGCTGCCAGATATCAGCATAGGATTGCTATTAAGGCCAACTATTTTTATGGCATAAATTGCCGGGCAGGGAAATGCCAATGGGTGTAGGAGATGAGACGCTATTACTACGGATTTATGGACACAACTAGGAACAATGTTGTTCAGGAAATAGTTGGAGTGACACAATGGACTACAAAATGTAGAAGGTATGTCTTAGGTGGTTTGGACATGTGAAAAGGAGACCGCTTAGTGCCCTTCTGAGAGAATGTGAATGATGGGTGGAATAAGACACAAAGGGACAGGGTAGGGCTTGAAAAAGTGTGAAGGAGAATGGTCCTAAGTAACTTCATGTAATAAATAATAAGCAGGAAAAGGCTTTATTTGGTTCATTTGGCTTTTTTCATGAATGTGAGCTGATTGGCTATGGACTTTATAGCTTGGTGTTGATCACGGTATGCAGGCTGATTAAAGCAACTTCTGGAGATTTTCATGGTCATGAAAGGTACTAGTAGTCTGCATGCTGTTCAAGGCATCTATAGCATCAGCAGCAGCTTTCAAATTCTTCAAGTTTCTCTGGGTGCCTACCGTGCATGCTATTTGCAGTGTCTAAATAGATATATTTTTGTTTTTCTTTGAACTTTCATGTTTGCATCTTCTGTGTGAGGTCACACCCTCATATTCTTGATCTTTATCAATCATAGATCCACATGATTATTGTTTTTTTTTTTTTTTAAATCCTGAAGATACTTGTTGAAGCATATGCATGCTTTTACTTCTTGAATCCCTTTTGTTTATGGGAGCCCATTTTGGCGCCTATTGTTTAGAACCCCTCCTTTAAACACATTGATGTCATTTGTGTCCCTAATTAGATCCCTGAGTATTACTTGTGTCAATGTGTTATTTTTCTTCAAGATAGGCAGTTCAATCTCTGGAGGTATGTCGAGTCCATAGCAATGTTTCAGATGTTGTATGGCCTGGAGATAATTTTCACGTGCATTCTGGTAGCAAAAGTTACCATGCAGTCTTACCGGAGTATTTGTCACTCTTTGAATGGTATGCAGATAAATTCTGCTGAGTTTTCCTGTCCCTATTGGTTATCCCCTGGTGCAAAGTCATTGCTGGACAAGATACTCGATCCCAATCCTGAAACTGTAAGTATGGTGTCATTGCTTATTCATTTTATTGATGCTAATTTGATATATTGCATTTCCATCCTTCATTAAATGTTCATTGCATATCTATGGCCAATGGATCCATAATTTTTCATGAACAATGTATGTTTTGGACGATGGCTTAGTTTGTGAAGTCTCTCTGCTAATTTACTTGTAAATACCTATACGTATAGTGTCAAGGAACCAACTATCCCAAAAGTTTAGGCTATTAGGTGAATGCTCATGAATGGTTTTATATTCTTAACATTCCCCACAACTAAAAACCCATTAGGCTTGAAGCATGGATAATACCAAAAATCACGTCATACCTTGTGTGTCAATTACATTAATATTAAGGTAGGGCCTATTTGAATTCAAACTCTAGACCTCTGTTACGCTCGGGCTTGAACCATGAACGTAAACTAATATAAAATGCGGATAGATTGAGAATTTGAGATGAGAAAGAAGTGAATTTGAGATGAGAGAGTAGAGATTTAGAGTTAGATGAGATAAAGAAGGGAAGGGGATGAGAAAATAGAAGTATTCTCAAAATGAGAGATTGATTTCAGATTTTCATTCATTGATTAGATTATTACAAGAGATTGCTACTTATAGGCAAGGCCAAGCTTGCTAATACATTGCATCAAGACAACTAACTCACTCACTCACTAGAAAATATCTAAGGCTCAACAAAATATCTTCTAACTGATTTTTAGATCATAATTTGGCGCCAACCTAACAGCTGAACTAGCAGCCTGCTGCGGACCCCCCTGCTGCAACCTACCACTGCAACTTATTACATTTTAACAACTAACACATTACAATGCAACAATACCAACTAATACATCATTTATTAAACTAACAAACATGCCTAACACCAACTAAGCAATGCAGCAACAGAACTTAACAGCATCTACGCAGCAGCAGCAGCACACAACCAAAACCAGCTCGATCCATGAAATCCCGAATCATAACATTCCCTTCCCCTTGAAAACATTCTTGTCCTCAAGAATGAAGAGAATGAGACTTTGAAAATCACTTGTTGATGAAATTGCCCTTTAAAAACTTGAGTGCTTTGGACCTTGACATCTTCTTAAACACGTTCCCTCCTTCCTTGCTTCGAAATGTGATGTCAACCTCTTCTTCACTACCGGCATCCTGAATTGATCCATCAACATCAGTAGCACTTTCATCGCTTTCGGTTTGTCCTTCAATATCAACTCCTCTAGCTGCCATGAAAGATTTAGGATTGCACTTATGACCTGGTACATAAGGCTGATGACACTTAAAACAGCGGGGTCGAGGCTCCTTCTCGATGTATCGTGGATCTTTACGTTCATCTCCCCCTTTGTGATCAATTCCCTTGTGATAATGTTGGAAGTTTTCTTCCCGATGCCTTGGCCGATCAAGGGATGTCAAATCTGAGGCCTCAGTCAACTTTGCCTTTGCAAAAGCTTGAGACAAGGAAGTAGGTTCAAGTGCTTTTACCATGCTCTTGATTCTAGGCTTTAGTCCACTGATGAAGCTCGAGACATAAAAGGACTCAGGGGCTCGAGGGGTAAATGTAATCATACTAGCTCGGAGATTTTCAAATTTTGTCATGTATGCCTTCACGGTTGTGTCTTGAGTTAGCTTGTTGAAGCTATCCACTACATCACCCACTTCTTCATCGTCATAGCGCTCACATAACTCGGTCATAAACCCGTCCCAAGTAAGAGTGGGATTGCCCCTCAATAGACTATAGAACCACACTTCGTGATCCCCTTGGAGATAAACCGCGGCCAATTCCACCTTTTGATCATCAGGAATGGAATAGAAATGGAAATATCGCTCACATCTTCTTATCCAAGAGTGAGGTTGCTTTCCATCAAAATTGTCAAGTTGAACTCTCGGTTGTCGGAAGCCATTGCTTCTATTTCCATATGAGACTTCATTGCTTCGACTATGAACAATTTCAGAGACATTTTGTCCACGGTTATACTGCTGGTCAAAACTGGGAGGCTGAACAATATGTCCGGCATTCGAACAAACAGGTAGCGTGTGTGTTAGATCATGGGATGGACCAAAGTGTCCTGCATTTTGCTGTTCGGATCTGCCATGTACAACCGGATCAGGTGGCCGACTTGGATGAGCTGAGAGCAGATCTTCCTGACCAGAATTCATGCTCACAAATCGACTTTGCTCTTGATCATTTGCTTGCACCTGCGGACTACCAGATTTAGCAGCATCTGGAACCAGATTTCGGTGACTGTCATCACTTGATTGCAGATGAATTTGATGTACTGCATTTGTATTAAAAACCTGAGGTAAATCTTGTGGTTGAACACCAATGTTTGGTACTTGTTTTTGAGGTAGTTCGGTGGCTCGTAGTAAGTGACTTACCGGCAACAATCCACCCACTCCAACATCATTTATCTGTTTTTGCATTTGCTCTTGAAGTGTAGCAAAACGTTCTTCTACTCTAGCCTCAATTCTTTGCAAATGTTGAGTCATGCGTTCTTCACTCTTTTGATTGCTATCAAGCTGTATTTCCTTCAGAAATTGGAGCATCCTTTCTTCCCTCTTTTGATCATTTTCCTGTTGAGTTTGCTTAAGTTGATCAAACATTTCATTCCTTTGATCATTGCTCTCTTGTCTAAACCGTTCAAGCAATGCATCCATTTTCGAATTCAGCTGCTCATTAGTAACAAATTGTGCATCCTTTGCGGCACCGGCACCAACTACGGCAGCATATGAGTTGTTAGGATCAACAAGAGAGGCTGGATTACCTACTCCTGCACCAGATCTGGTAGTTACTCCACCGACCATGATGAAGGTTGATTTGTGTGAAAAGCAAACTCACTAACTTCACAAGCTGGATTTGTTTAAGTTCAGCTTAAAATTGAGCTAGACACCACTGATCGAACACCTTCTCTGCAAGGCTTAGCTCAATCGGAATTCAGAACCTGCTGAACTGACTTGATCTTGCTGATTTTCGAAGTGATAACTGAACAATCACTAAATGTGAGCTGATTTAGATCAAATTGTCCTTGACAGATCTGAATTCGCTGAAATCAGAACTTGATCTGATTAACTTGAGCTGATGAGCTGAATTTTACTCAAAATCTGATCTCATATCTGCAGAACAAGATCTACGCAACTGAATTTCACAAATTGAGCATCACTGTTTTTTTATTTCTTCTGACATTTCCAGATCAGATTTGAAAAGCACAAATCTGAATTTGATCGGCTTAAGCGAACTAAAATTCAGCACTGAATTTGATTGATTTTTTTTTTTTTTGTTTTTGATTACGCACTCGATTGGAAGCCAAACGAGGCTTTGATACCAATTGTTACGCTCGGGGTTGAACCACGAACGTAAACTAATATAAAATGCGGATAGATTGAGAATTTGAGATGAGAAAGAAGTGAATTTGAGATGAGAGAGTAGAGATTTAGAGTTAGATGAGATAAAGAAGGGAAGGGGATGAGAAAATAGAAGTATTCTCAAAATGAGAGATTGATTTCAGATTTTCATTCATTGATCAGATTATTACAAGAGATTGCTACTTATAGGCAAGGCCAAGCTTGCTAATACATTGCATCAAGACAACTAACTCACTCACTCACTAGAAAATATCTAAGGCTCAACAAAATATCTTCTAACTGATTTTTAGATCATAATTTGGCGCCAACCTAACAGCTGAACTAGCAGCCTGCTACGGACCCCCCTGCTGCAACCTACCACTGCAAATTATTACATTTTAACAACTAACACATTACAATGCAACAATACCAACTAATACATCATTTATTAAACTAACAAACATGCCTAACAGCAACTAAGCAATGCAGCAACAGAACTTAACAGCATCTACGCAGCAGCAGCAGCACACAACCAAAACCAGCTCGATCCATGAAATCCCGAATCATAACAACCTCTCATTCAAGACTGTCCATTTCAAGAAGTCGACAACTACAAATGCATAAGCTGGTAGTGAGGTTCCATGATTGGTTTTATATTCTAACATGTAAAACATGTGTCACCATCCAGATCATGTCGATCTGACATACTATAGATGGCTTGGCTTGCTTTGCACCTTGTCTGCTTAGGTATTTGATGATTTGTTGCATGCCTTTAGCTTCGCAATGATGTCCTCATTGTATTCTTTGATGTGCTAATATCCTTCTAGCTTCTCTCGTCATATCTGTGTACTTCCTGTACTCAAACTTTGTTAACTGACAAGTGTCTTGTGCTACTGATTGCTTCTTCACATCATTGCTATCAACTCAATCTTATGTACTATACGTTTCTGGGTAATTGGAGTACTTTTCTTCCTGTTATTATTTTTAAGGATTATTTACACTAAAGGTTCCTGTACTTTACACATTGTGTCAATTTAGTCCATGTACTTTTAATTGTGTTAATTTAGTCCTTGTACTATTCATATTGTGTCAATTTGGTCCTCAGTGAAATTTGTGTTAAAATTTCAGTGAAATTTTTTGTGGTTTGGCCATGGATTCAGTCAAATTGAGTCAACATATGGATTTGTAATGGGCTACTTGCATCTAACGACATTGTGCCACTAAAAATTGCATCAATAACTTAACTAAAAATTGACCAAGGGACTAAATTGACACAATATAAATTATAAAGGGACTAAATTGACACAATATAAATTATAAAGTGACTAAATTGACACAATTAAAAGTACAAAGACTACATTGATACAATGAGAAAAGTATAGGGACCATTAGTGTAAATAACCATATTTTTAATTACCTTCTTTGACGGGTTTTCTACTTTTTGTCTCGTACATGACGAACTTGTGTGCTCAAAACTGTTTCTTTTGTGAGTTTGTGGTGTTACTGATGACTGCCTTGTATCATGGATTTTGATACAGGTCAGCAGCTATGTTAGAACACACCCCCCCCCCCCCCCCCCCCCCCCCCCGATCACCTCGATACTTGTGCAACTGTGATTTTTCAACTTCCTTCCTTGATTGTAGTCTGTTTGCAAATTAGTCGTAGTTTTTTTTTCCCTGTCATTCTGGAGAACATCTGCCTGACTTGAAGTGACAAATATTCAACTTAGCCATCTAAAAAATTACTCAGAAGTGGTTGCACGAAGTGGGAGCATAGGCATGTAGTCATAGAAGTTATAAGGTTAGGAGAACGGACTAACCATCATATATTAGATACATATACAAAATATTGAAATATCATTTGATTGATCCGCTTAAGCATAACATTCTAGACAAAGCTAACTGCTGATTAGAAGATTGAGTTATATGTTAGAAATAGTGTTCTGAAATCCAGATTTATTCTGGATATATTATTTTAATTGATAAATAAAATTGAAGTTCCAGTCGTTTCCTTTATAAATTTGTGTAAGTGAGCATTTATACTGCATGTGATTTTCTTTTTGATAACATTCATGAGATGGATGCAGTCCTCATACTACAATTTACATAAAAGGAACATAAAAGGAACATACCCCAGTGGCTCAAGGGCTCCTGCCTACGCAGGGTCTAGGGGGCGCTGATGTACGCAGCCTTCCCCCTTCAGGGTATTAACCTGAAGAGAGGCTGTTTCCCTACGCACCCAACCTGAGGGTGAGGACTTCCCAGAAGGTCATCCATCCTGGTACTACTCTCGCCCAAGCACGCTTAACTTCAGAGTTCTAATGGGATCCGGTGACGGCGTGTTGGTGCCCTCTTTGGTCTCATACTACAATTTACATGTTTGTTCTAAGTGGTTTATGAGATTAACCCACAGATAAATTTGGAACAAATGGTATGGATTGTTGTTTGAAAGACTCGTAGTCAAAGACAAGTTTGGACCACTTGTATGCTATGACTATAACGTGACACTTTAGATGACTTGTCTTGGTCATGTGGGTGGTGATCCAAAAGTGTTATGTTGGTGTGTTTAATGAGATTAGCACACTGAGTTGGACCATGTGGATTACTTGTTTCTAGACTACTATCGGAGATAAATGATTCATTTTGTACTGTTTGAATGATGATTCTAAATCTTGAGGGTATTCTGGACTTGAGCATGGAGTGTTAGTTACTTTGGTGTACTATAAGTAAGGTCTAAATGCATGACTAAATTCCCACGTACACTGGGTAGCTGCGTGAAGTGTGACAAGGATCAGGTATTCAATAGGGAATCTACAATCTCTTATGAGATACAGATGTCCCCTCAGGTGATTCGCAAATAGTTGAATAGTTCGGAAACTTTGGTCAAAGTATTCCAAGTGTTTGACATTTAGAATTTATACTATGATTATGTTCAAGTATAAATGAATTATTCAGTGAAGGGCGAGTCGGTAACTAATGAAGAAGCTGTGTGAAGGATAATGGTAGTAGTTATACTTATTCCTCATCATGGACATCTTATGGAGGGGTTGTGGAGTGCAGTGAGATTTATTTAGTGGAATTAAGTCCCATTAAATGGTAATTAAACTATTTCATGAGATGATTAATTTAACCTATTTGAAGCCAGATTCAAATTGTTCCTAAGGTCCCTGCGCAAGCCTTTGTATTTATTGTCATCAGAAAAATATTAAAGAATTTATGAGATGAATTATTTATCCATGAGATGGGTAAATTAATTTTGTCAAACATTGTTCATGAGATGAATAAAAATTGAAAATTGTAAAATAAAATAATTTTGGAAAATTAAAATTCATAAGATGAATTTTTACCTGTGGAAAACAAAGAAAAAAAAAAAAATCGCAAAATCGCACCACAGGGGTATTGATCCATGTGCAACGAACTGGACGCGCTGGGATGTCCAGGGTTGATCCGTGCCTTCGGGCACGAACCAACCAGAGCACGCCATGGTAAACAAAAGGGGATTGACGGCGTGGACCAATCCTCGAGCGACATGTGTCACCACTTTAAAAATTAAAATCACGCATTTTTGAGCTGTTATATATACGACATCATTTTTCAATTTTATTTCAAATCCCACATCGAATTTTTTGCCTATTTTCGCTCCGGTATCCTACTATAAATAGAGGTACCTATTCTTAGGTTTTGGCATTCAATTTGAAATTAAAAAAAAAAAAAGATTTGTGAGGGTATCGACATTCGGAGACCTAGTGGGAGTGGAAAAATTTATTTTGAAATTTTTCTTTCCTCAAACTTCAATATTTTTCGGAGCCCACTCTCCGGGCTGTTCGAGGTCATTGCGTAGAAGATCACGGGGTCTTGATTTTGGTATTCTTTTGAAGATTATTATTCTTTCTGGTATTCTATTTTTGGAGCAATTCCAAGTATCTCTTCTTTCCTTCTTCTTTTGGTTTTCGCTTTTCTATTTATTTACAGTATTGTTATTATACCTGTTTGATTAAAGTAGGTTGGCAGAAGTGGAGGATGGCATCCGGGGTGCTGTGTGATAGAAAGTTCCTGCTAAATCTAAAGGGAAAATACTATAGGACGGTAGTAAGACCGGCTATGCTATATGGGGCAGAGTGTTGACCAATGAAACAAAATCAAACACAAAGGATGAAGGTGGCAGAGATGAGGATGCTACCGGCTATGCTATATGGGGCAGAGTGTTGACCAATGAAACAAAATCAAACACAAAGGATGAAGGTGGCAGAGATGAGGATGCTGCGTTGGATGTGTGGTCACACAAGGAAGGATAGGATTAGGAACGATGTAATACGAGGTAAGTTGGATGTAGCCGCGATCGAGGGTAAATTAAGAGAGCACCGCCTAATATGGTTTGGACATGTTAGCAGGAGACCGACTACAGCCCCAGTCAGGAGGTGTGAACAGCTTCACACGACACTAGGCAGAAGAGGGAGGGGCAGACCAAAGAAGAGTTGGCTGGAGACGATTCGTCACGACCTAACCCACCTAAACCTAAGAGAGGAGATGGCCTCAGATAGAGCACGATGGAGGGCTAGCATAAGGGTAGCGAAGGTGGCAGAGTAGATTAGTGCGTAGAGTGACTTGTAGTTTAAGATTCTTAGGCAGGCATAACCTCAAGTGAAGCACTTATAGGCTAGTTTGTTCTCTGATCATGCTTCTTCCTCTTCTTCTTCTTCTTTTCCTCAAAATTCATTGGTAATTAATTGGTGGTTTATTTGCAGGCACTCTATTACTTCAGGTTGGGGGTCCTTGGAAACAGCCTCCTTTCCACTCGGAAGGGGTAAGGCTGCGTACATCACCCCTCCCAGACCCTGCTTTCTGCGGGAGCCGCGAGGCACTGGGACTGTTGTTGTTGTCGTTGTTAATTGTTATTATATCTGTTTAAGTTTATGTATTATTATAAATATATTAGAGTAAAAGGTCTGTAGATCTAAATTAAGAATTTGGATCCGTAGATTTAGAATTAGGAATTTTAAATCAACCATAGGTTTAGAATTGTGAATTCTAAACCTCTTCCGCCGCGTAAACTTTATAAAATTAGGGAGAATTTTTGAAATTCGTCCCAACAACAGGTATTAGGGTAAAGGGATTTATAGAGATAACCCTATTCCCGGGAGCTCTAGCGCATGAGGTGTTACAAAGCGTAACTCTCCGACCAGGGGCTTAGATAGAAAGAAGAGTCTTCTACTCGAAGTGCTTTAATAGGTGCCTTTTGTTGTGACTATAATTAAGAACTGTGAACGTAATAAGTTGGCATCAGAGTTACTTTTTTCCAACATTATATACTAATATTCTTTGATAACTTTACTACCAAAAAGATTAAGCTTGGCATATAAAAGCTTCTAAGTGATACAATCAACAAACAAGTCACCAAATAAGATTGTGAACTGACCTTGCCTACAATTAGGGGTGTTCATAGTTCGGTTAACCATATCGAAAAGCATTTTTGTTCTGTTAACCATAAATAAAATAGCCAAAAAAATGCGAACCGTTACCGTTACCGAAATGACCGGTTAACCGCATTTCGGTAATTCAGTAATTGGGTTAACTATGTCGGTTAACCGATAACCGGAAAAAATGCATAGAAAATTTGTACATAACCTCCAAAGCGGGACATAAACAATAGTTATTGGATTTCTATATTGATCAAAAGAGCTCAACATATCTTCCTTAACTTTGTTCAAAGCAAAAATATTTAACTATTTAGTATTAAGTACACGAAATATGAATAAATAAATTGAAAAACAAAATCACAAAAGTAGGGGTTGTTCGTTAAAGTCAAGACTAAAAGGGCTTTGGAATGAATTAAGATTTTAATATTTGACTTCGTACTTAAAATTTGATTAATATAAATACAAACAAAAATATAAACAAACAAAAATTATGTTGGGCTTGAGAGTTGAACCTGACGCCTCTTGGCTTCCCTCCAGAACATAAAAGTTAGGCTAACACTGAGCCAACTTCAAAATCCTACTATATTACTTATACATAGAACATATAAATAAGTATTTTGGTATTTCGGTTAACCGACATAAACAAAATCGTGAACTGTTACCGACGCGAAATACCTCTAATTTTTTTGTGTCGGTTAACCGAACCGGAAATTCGGGATGGTTAACCGTGTTTTCGGGTTGGTATTTCGGTATTTCGGTTACGGTATTTTTTTTTTACACCCCTACCTACAACTATTTTTTCCTATCCACCGATTCAACCATGGGTGGAAATTGAGTTTGATGTGTGTTTCAAACATGAATATATTTTTGAAACATTGACTTGCAGTTCTGAGCCGTGACACGGCATCAACAATTTAGGGATTTCTTGCCACTATGGTATTTGTATACATTGCTTAGAGTCTAATGTTTCAAAGCATTTGATGTCACTAAGCTGGCGACATGAACTCAATTGTATTTGCGTTTTCTATTTTCTATGATCCATTTTTTCTTCCGGCAATGCAGCGTATCAAAATTGAAGGAATAAAAAATGATGCGTGGTTTCTGGTTAACTACATCCCAGTTCGACATGGAGTAGAAGAAGAAGTGAACTTGGATGATGTCCGTGCTGTTTTTGATGATATTGAGGTCAGATTTATATCTTCCATTTCACACTAGTCATGTGTACTATCGCTATATCCTTTGCCTATTCTTGTAGTGTAATTGTGCCGGATTTCTTTGTTTACCATGTTGTGAGTGATCCATTGCATTTTTTGGTGTCATTGTTGCAACTTTACATATGGAAGGGCTAATTTTTTTCAACAGGATCAATATGTAACAGAACAGTCCAGGGATCATGACAGCAGACCTTTGATCATGAATGCGTTCGAGATGATTACTCTGTCTCAAGGGCTGAATTTGTCGGCTTTATTTGACAGGAGACAGGTATGGATTTTCTCTATGTATGATTACTGTTTCCAGGTCTTCTTTTATGTATCAGTTTAACCTGCCACTAATTACAGGATATTTCCTCCATTTGTTTTAGAGGAAGTATCTTTACACCCTATTTCTATCATTTCCTCAGATTAATGAGGAACAACTGTCGGCTACAAGGAAAATCTTTTCCTCCATGACTGAATTTAGCTTGCATCCAAGGAGAGGAGAAGACATTCCTCTTTATGAGAAAAGTTCTTCTTCAATTTAACAAATCCTCAAATCTTATCTCAACCTTGATAGGTCAAACGCAAATCCTTAAAAATATATATACCGAAATTATTTGCCTTAGGGCATGTTTCATTTTGGGTTAAAATTAAGGGGCGAGTCTTTCATTATATAATCTATCACAGTGCAATTTTTCAAGGAATAAAATCCTTTCATGCTGTAACCTTTACTCTTGTTTGGTAGGTAAAGGTTAAAAAGTCAATGGGTCAAACCCCTTCCATGTGTTCATTGCGATGAATTCTTAGGTCAATAGTACAAAGGTATTGAGTATAGTTGGATTAGAGGAAAATATTTTTTGACTTGACTCAACTCCTTGAGTTTTCTTAGGATAGGTCAGGATAGCTCAGGTCATTAGTTAGACTTAAGTTGGCTTGATTAAAGTCCAAGTGTTTTTTCTTACTTATACAATAATTTCAATGTAAAATATAGGCAAATCTTGAAGATATTTATAGGAAAAAGTCAAAATTTTTTAAATTTTGTAGAAAAAAGACTTCAAATAAAGCAAATCAAGAATTACTTAACCAAGACAACTAAAACTCAAAACAAGACAAGGAAAAATGAATGGAAAATTGGATGATATTCACATGACTAGAAGCCCATTTATAGTACAAGAGTAGCAAATGAAAAGTCTTCTACCTACTACAATATGCCTAGGATACTAAGAATAAAAGACAAATGACATGGTGATTAGGGACGGAGTGGCCGATTATGGAGGTAGAGGAAAAGCCACCATAAAATCTAATGACTACTGGATTAATGTACTAGTAAATATCCCACTAAATACAAATAAATACAAAAATACAAAATATATTACATATTTCAATACACCCCCCTCAAGTTGGAGCGTGCAAATTTACGATGCCCAACTTGCTGAGGATTAAGGAAAAGGACAGATACCGAAGAGCTTTGGTAAACACATCGGCTAATTGATTTGAAGAACAAACGAAGGATGTAGGGGTTTCTTTGGCCATTTGGCGATCTCGAACAAAATGGCAATCAACTTCAATATGCTTTGTATGCTCGTGAAACATTGGATTGGATGCAGTGTGATGAGCGGTTTGATTATCACAGAACAATAACGCCAGTTCATGAAGAGGAACAATTAGATCAACAAGTAGTTGCCTTAACCAAATTAGTTCAATAGTAATAGCATCCATGGTATGGAACTCTGCTTTTGCAGGTTGTTTCTTAGACTTCTAGGATATAGGTGCCCCACCTAAATAGACAACAAAACTAGTCGTAGACTGAGTGGTGGGACACCTAGCCCAATTAGCATCACAATATGCACGTACTCTAAAATCACTTTGAGATGGAAATAAAATGCCTTTATGAGGGGCACCTTTTTCAATAATGCAAGACCCAAACAACGGCCTCTTGATGAGGTATACATGGAGCATGCATGAGTTGACTGAGAATTCGAACATAACTAATATCTGGACGATAATAGTCAAATACAATAATCTTCCAACCAACTGCCTATATCAAGTTGGATCTAAAACCGGATCTCCTATAGAATCGGCCAAATGGTGGTTTTGAACAATGGGAGTTGAAGATTGTTTAGCTCCTAATAAACCCGCTTCACTTAATATATCCTAAATGTACTTTTGTTGATTGAACATTATTCTAGTGGAAGAACGGGCCACCTCAACTCCCAAAAAATATTTTACAGGACCCAAGTCTTTTGTGGCAAATTTTCCATTGGGACTAGTTGGACCTTGGGGAGAGTAAAAAGGGAATAATCAGACCTAGACTGTTTAAAACCAGCATGAAGCAAAATATATGTGAATTTTTTATTCCAATTCCATGATGCTTGTTTTAAACCATAGAGAGGCTTACGGAGACGACAAGCGCACCCCTCATGTTGACATTGGAAACCAAGAGGAAGCTTTAGATAAACTTCTTCATCAAGTTCTCCGTGTAAAAAGGCATTATTGATGTCTAATTTATGAACAAACCAATTATGAGTTGCGGCAACTGCAAGCACACATTGGACTGTAGCAAGCTTTGCAAGGGGAGCAAAGGTATCGTAATAGTCAATACCTTCTACTTGTGTATAACCTTTTTGCACCAACCTTTCCATGTAGCACTCTATTATACCATCGGATTTATACTTAATTTATAAACCTATTTAGAATCGATTACTTTCTTCCTCAGGGGTAATACTTTCAAAGTCCAAGTACGGTTTTGCTAAAGAGCCTCAATTTTCTTCCACATTGCCTCTTTCCAATGTTCGTACTGAAACTTCCTGCTTGAAGGTTTTGGGTTCATCACTAATAGTGATGGCCTTAAAACAATTCGGGTGAGTGTTAGAAAACCATGCATTAGATACAAAATTTGAAATAGGATATGTGATACCTGAGTTGGCTGATGGAGCGCGAGCACGAGGATAGGCTATAAAAGATGGAACCTTAGATACTTAATTACGATACTTGACTGTTGATCAAAAAAAAAAAAAAAAATCGCGATACTTGATTTGGCATTGACTGAGCTCGCGCCCCTCGGCCCAACTCCTGGCTTACCACTGCCGATGGCGGACTGTCAGTGCATTGGTCACTTTCGATTGCTGACTCGTTGTTCGAGGAAGCGACAGTTGATTCACTACTGCTCCCCTCCGCCGTGCCTGGTTAGTGGCCAGTGTTCTAGAAACTCCCTGAACAATCCTTAAACAAATCGTAACCCATAGTGCTCCCTATGACATCTTTAGATAGAGCATCCTGTTTATCAAGATAAGGATAAGAGGTTTCATAGAAGTGAACATCATGTGAGACAATAATTTATTATCATCCAGACTATAGACCTTATAGCCCTTTTGACTATGAGGATATCCAATGAAGATACGTCTACTCGATCGACTCCCAAATTTATCCTTTTATTGCTTGTTTATAGACATAACATAAACACCCAAATACAGGCAAGTGATTATAATTTGGTCTTTTACCAAATAAAACTTTATTAGTACTTCGATTTTTTAATAAAGGACTCGGTGCAAGATTAATTGAGTAGGCTGCTGTTAGAACAGACTCACCCCAAAATTGAACTAGAAGTCCTACTTGAAAACATAGGGGATTAGCAACCTCTAAAAGATGCCTATGCTTCCTTTCCACCACCCCATTTTGTTGTGATGTGCTTGTACATGAGGTTTGAGCTTGCATCCCGTGCTTCGCATAAAATTGCATCAAGCGACTGGACTTGAATGCTTGTCTATTGTTACTCCTTATCCGTTTCATCTGCAAACCAAATTGAGTTTGCACCATTTTGTTAAAATATACAATAAATTTATGAGCCTGAGACTTATCCCCTATCAAGTGAACCGACATACACTGATTAATATCATCAACAATATTTAAAGAGTATTGAGCACCAGCTAATGATAAAGTGAGATACGGCCCCCAAATATTACAATGAATCTGTTCAAAACATACACTAGTCTTGGAGATTGAGACAGGAAATGGCAACCGAGTTTGTTTAGCCCTATGTTTACACATAACGTTGACTTTATTCAGACAACTTAAATGCGGATAAAGAGAAGATTTACTAAACGGCACATGTCCTAAACATCGATGCCAAAAAACAACTTCTTCACTATTACGTACAACATGAATCCACGGCCCCTTTACCCTTAGCTCTAGAAAGTATACCCCATCTTGTTGCTTACCCACACAAATCAGCCTTCTCGATTGTAGGTCCGGTATAACAAAAATCAGGATAAAAGGTTAATGGCACATTTCCGTGTCGACTGAACTTAGTCATTGACATTCATTGACAATGGGTTACAGTGAAAACTAGGCACTCTTAGGACATTATTAAGGACAACTCCTCTGTTATGAATTAATGAATTTTAATTATAATTTTCTGGTTGTAATTGTTCATTAGTTGAGTTGTTACAATTTAAATGTTGGTTGGGTAGATTTTTAGGCGCCAAAAGGGGTTAAATGGGTCATACGGGTAGCATGCTGCAGAATTTGGCGGGAATTGCAGTTAACCGGGTTCCAAAGGTAGAAAAGTTTGAATTTGTCCTGATGCTTTGTACTCAAATGTGTATAAATAGGGGCCTAAGCATGTAATTCAAGCATCCAAGAAATAAAATCTGATTTCCTTTTGGAAAATTCTATAATTCTCATCCCGTTTCTCTATTTTCACATCCCTTTTCACTTCTCTCCTCGTCTAATCTCTTCTTCTACAAGGTTAGCCTTTCAATTTCTGGTTGGAAGCTAACAATTGGTATCAGAGCCGGTTCAAGCAATCAATTGATTGATTGAGGCTGGCAAAATCAAGAAAAAACATGGCCGATGGTGTGAGAACAAGGTCTGGAGCTGGTGGTGTGAATGCAGTTGATCGGGAGCCAAATTATGCTGCTGCAGTTGCTGGAAATGCAACGATCGGACCTCAGTACGTTACTACAGAACATCTTCATGAATTACAGAGAAGCTTTGATCAAAAGCTTGAGAGCAATATAGAAAAACTCGATTAGAAGATGGATCTTAAGTTTGAGTAGATGATGTTGAACATAAGACAAGTATTGCTTGAAAAAGACTCCAAAAATGAGGAGCGATTGCAACAATTTGAAGAAAAGATCGTTAAGTTGCAAGATCAGGTGAATATGCAAGGAGAATCGAGTGTTAATGCCATCCTTAAGCCTGCGAGTCAGGTCTTTAGATCGGTTGAAGAGGTCCAGCAGCAAAGCAGTGCAGACAGACCAAAAGTACTGGTGCGAGCCCGAGGGAAATCTCCGGTGGTACAACCTGATGTAGGACCTTCCATTCACATCAGGTCGGCTGAAAATCAACCTGTACAACCTGAAGTTGATGTGGCAAATCAAGATCGTGTCTCTGGACATGAACATTGCAGATCGAGTGCTGTGAATTCAGACCACAATAGCAGGCGACACAATTCTGTTTTGCATCAAAGTATTGCAGTCGATGAATTTGAGCATTGTGATCGACCACCTGATCGATATTTACAGCATAGAACCGTGACTAATGACAACACATTTGGTGGTAGGAGTGGCACTTACAGGCAGCCCAGGGTGGAAATCGATCCGTTTAATGGAAAGCAACTGGAATCATGGCTAAGGAGATGTGATCGGTTCTTTTTGTATTATAACATACCTAAGGAGGAAAAGCTCCAGTTGGCCGCGGTTCATCTACATGGTGACCATGAGGTTTGGTATTATAGTTTGTTGAAAAGCAAACCAAATCTTTCTTGGGGCCAATTCGTAGAAGAAATGTGTGAGCATTATGGAGATGGTGAATCAACGGATGTAGTGGATAGCTTCAATAAGTTGTCCCAAACTTCAACCGTGAGAGAATAAATGATTAGATTTGAGAATTTGAGAGCCAACTTGCTGTCAGTTTTGTCCATAGCCCCCGAAGATGCTGAATCATATTATGTTTCATGCTTTGTGAGTGGATTGAAGTCAAGGATCAAGAACATGGTTCTAAGACTTTGTCAAGTGCTTACAACAAGGCAAAGTTGATAGAGGCGACTCAAATTCACTCAAATGACAAGATGAAGCAGCACGGCAGCAAGATCAGGTTTCAGCAGCACAATTCCAGTTCTGGTGTTAAGCGATCTGTTGACAAGAGTTCGGTAAGGCTTTGCTTTCGTTGTAACCAACCTTACCAGCCTGTGTGCAAATCACAAGCATTAATGTATGCAAGAGGGTCCCGTGTTGCTGCTGATTCAGACAGTGAAGCCTCAGATGCAGAGGAGGACAGTGCAGGCTGTCATTCACGGGAAGAATCAAGTGATGATGAAGTGGAGATATCAATGAAGGCTCTAACCGGTAGTGGAGCTCATAATACCATCAAAATCAAAGGCAAGGCTGGAAAGCATTCCATCATTATCCTTATTGACAGTGGGAGCACTCATAGTTTCGTTGATCCCAAGTTGATTAAGAAGGTCAAGCATGAAGTGACAAAAATTCATCCTTTGGCGGTAATGGTGGCTGATGGAAATTCTTTAACGACTCAAAACAAGTGCATAGCATTCCCATGGTCTATGCAAAACCATCAATTCACTTTTGATTTTTGAGTTTTGCCCTTGGGAGGTTGCGATATGGTGCTCGGGGTGGATTGGATGAGAACCTTTAACCCGGTTGTGTTTGATTTTGGCAAATGACCGTGGCATTTGAGGTTCACGGCACCAAAGTATCTTTGCAAGGCATATCCGAGGAAGCTCAACTCAAGTTGATTGATGCTAAGCATGTGCAAGGTGGAATTAAGAAGAAAGCGATCCAATGGATTGGTCATATGTTCATGATCAGTTCGGTAGAGCTGCAGCAGGATCTTCTACCAGATGTGCAGGCCTTGGTACATGAATTTGGGGACATTTTTGAGGAGCCTAAGAGTCTTCCTCCACAAAGGAGTGTGGACCATGCTATTCCTTTGCGCGTGAACGTTGAGCCATTCAAAATAAGGCCATACTGATATGCACATGGCCAAAAGACGGAGATTGAGAGGCAAGTGGAGGAGCTTCTTCACTTGAGTTTCATTAGACCAAGCCGTAGTCCTTTTGCTTCACCTGTGATCCTCGTGAAAAAGAAGGACGGTTCGGCCAGAATGCGTATAGACTACCGAAGGTTGAATGCTTTAACCGTAAAAGACAAGTTCCCTATTCCGGTCATAGACGATTTGCTTGATGAGCTACATGGAGCATGCTTCTTTTCAAAGCTTGATTTGAGGCAAGGATATCATCAAATCAGGGTCCTCGAGCCGGATATCTACGAGACAGCTTTTCAAACTCATCATGGCCATTTCGAGTTTGTTGTTATGCCTTTCGGTTTAACAAATGCTCCGGCCACTTTCCAAGTAGCCATGAATGACGTTTTCAAGCCTTATCTGAGGAAGTCAGTGCTCGTTTTCTTCGATGATATACTGATTTATAGTTCAACATATGAAGCTCATCTCACTCACCTCAGACAAGTGTTTGTTTTGATGCGACAACACAAGTTCTTTGCAAAGTTGTCCAAATGTTCGTTTGCTCAAAATAAGCTCGAGTATTTGGGTCATGTCATCTCACAAGAGGGAGTATCTACTGATCCTAATAAGATCCGTGCAATGTAAGATTGGCCAATTCCGATCACCTTGAAGCAATTGAGGGGTTTTTTGGGATTGACCGGGTATTATAGAAAATTTATTAAGGGTTATGGTTCTATTGCCAAACCTTTAACGGAGCTCTTGAAGAAGGATGCTTTTGCATGGAATGAGAGATCTCAAGCTACATTTGAAGCTCTCAAAGCCGCAATGTGTGCTGTGCCAGTGTAGGCAATGCCAAACTTCATCGAAAGCTTTGTTTTGGAGACCGATGCAAGTGGTACTGGTATTGGGGCTGTTCTTTCTCAAGGTGGAAGGCGTATTGCTTACTTGAGTCAAGCTCTAAGTCCCAAGCATCAAGCCATGTCGACCTACGAGAAAGAGTACCTAGCAATTCTCTTAGCCGTGGAGAAATGGAGGCATTACTTGGAGGGTCACAAGTTCATCATTTGAACGGATCATCAAAGCCTCAAGTATCTCCTTGAACAAAAGATCGTGACAAGAATTCAAAAGAAAGGTCTTATGAAGATGTTAGGCCTTCATTATGACATCGAGTATAGAAGTGGCAAAGAGAATGTGGCTGCGGATGTGCTGTCAAGGAGGTTTGAAGATGCAGATCAGGGGACTTGTAATGCTGTAACTGTGGTTGTACCTTCATGGATGGAAGAGCTATATAAGTCATATGTGGGTGATCCTTTCGCCCAAGAAAAAGCTGCTGCTGCTATCCTTAAATCTGATGCAGAAAATGCTGCTGCAGCGCCAGAAATCACCGTGCAGAGGAGGCTGATCAGAATTGATGGAAGGCTGTACGTTGGTTCTGCTACTGATTTGAGAAAACAGGTCATACAAGCCTCACACGATGGTGCTTGGGGAGGTCATGCTGGTGTAGAAGGCACATATCAAAGAGTTAAAGCATACTTTACATGGCCAAGCATGAAAAAAGAAGTGAGTGATTATGTGAAGACTTGTGAAGTGTGCCAACAAACCAAGTTGGGTGATCATCGATACAAAGGACTCCTTCAACCTCTTCCTATTCCAGATGGAGCTTGGATCCACATTAGCATGGATTTCATTGAGGGATTGCCGAGGTCCGAAGGCAAGGAAGTCATATGGGTAGTGGTGGATCGTTTCACCAAATATAGCCGTTTTATTGCTCTTGCTCGACCCATTACCGCTGAAAAGTTGGCAAGGATCTTCCTTGACAACATTTACAAATTACATGGATTGCCTCAATCCATTGTGTCGGATCGTGACAAGATCTTCACCAGCACATTTTGGAGAGAGCTGTTCAAATTGATGGGAACCACATTGGCACTTAGTTCCTCTTATCATCCACAATCGGATGGCCAAACCGAACGAGTCAACCAATGTGTAGAACAGTATCTTCGGAGTATGGTTTTCTTAAGGCCCAAAGGGTGGAATCATTGACTTTCTTTGGCGGAGTTTTGGTTCAACACTCACTTCTGTACATCAATTGGCACTTCACCCTTCCAAGCCTTCTATGGCTATCCTCCATCCTCTCCTATGATGTTACAACGGCCGGGTAATCCTGATTCTGCAGCAACAGACTTGGTGCGGCAGAGACAACATATGTTGAGAGCACTTAAGGATAATCTTCAACAAGCCCGAGCTCGAATGAAGTTTTATGCAGATAAGAAAAGGGTAGACAAAAGCTATAATGTTGGGGACATGGTCTACCTAAAATTGCAACCGTATAGACAGTCATCCGTGGCTGTCAGGCGCAATGTCAAGCTATGTGCTCGTTTCTTCGGCCCGTATAAAATCTTGGAGAAAGTTGGCAATGTTGCATATAAGCTTGACTTACCCTCGCATTCCTACATTCACCCCGTGTTTCGTGTGTCCCTACTTAAAAAGTAGGTCAAAAGAGGTGCAGAAATTGCTCGAGATCCACCTGTTGCTGAATCAAACGGCTTGCTGTTGCTACAACCAGCTGCTGTTAGAGCTGAAAGAGTGCTGCAGACCTACAATGGGGTTGTGCAGGAGGTGTTGGTGACTTGGGGCAACTTGAACAAGAGTTTTACGACTTGGGAAAATTGCGAATTCTTGAAGAGCCAATTCCCGAGTTTACTTCTTGACGACAAGAAGTTTCTCAAGAGGGAGGGAATGTTATGAATTAATGAATTTTAATTATAATTTTCTGGTTGTAATTTTCATTAGTTGAGTTGTTACAATTTAAATGTTGGTTGGGTAGATTTTAAGGCGCCAAAAGGGGTTAAATGGGTCATACGGGTAGCATGCTACAGAATTTGGCGGGAATTGCAGTTAACCGGGTTCCGAAGGCAGAAATCGAGCGGGAAAATCTGTTAAAATGCTTAGTTTGAATTTGTCTTGATGCTTTGTACTCAAATGTGTATAAATAGGGGCCTAAGCATGTAATTCAAGCATCCAAGAAATAAAATCTGATTTCCTTTAAGAAAATTCTATAATTCTCATCCCCTTTCTCTATTTTCTCATCCCTTTTCACTTCTCTCCTCGTCTAATCTCTTCTTCCACAAGGTTAGCCTTTCAATTTCTGATTGGAAGCTAACATCCTCGTGAAATTGAGACTTGACCAATATGCAAAATAGGCAAAATTTCCCCATTGGGCAATTTAACAGGCTTTACTTTGCAATTAACAAAAACATTATCCACAATATTTAACGAGGTCAGGATGCTCTATTATTAATTATCCAACAATCATTGGAAACTGAAATCTGCAACAACATACTCAATACCTGAAAGGCTCTCGCATAAGCAGGGTCTGGGAGGGGTGGAGTGTATGTAGCCTTACTCCTTCAAGGTAATACCCTAATGAGAGGCTGTTTATGAGAAACTGAAATCTGACCTATTAAAATATTAGCAATAAGATTTATCACAGGAGGATCAAGATAAAACTGAGAAAAAAGTATCAACTCCTCCCCGTCATATTTACGGGACAGGACTTTGTTTTGATGTAGCCTCAGACATTGTAGAATACAGGAAAAAATCCAAAAATGATTTCACGTCACAGTAAAGGAACGTAATTGGGGAATAAACCCATTGAACGAAGTCAAATGATAATAAACCAAAAAAAAAAAAAAAAAGAGATCAGAATTAACAGTGAAACCGTGAAGGAAAACATGGTGCCAGTACAGTGAAGCCGGATTGGTTTCGGCTGAACCAAAAGAAAAGTGAAGGAAAAAAAAAATTATGCATCGCATTTCTCTCACAATTCAAACTTTGGGATGAAACAAACTTTAATGGAATAAGCCCACTGAAGAAACCAAATGATACACCCAAAAAACAATTCTAGAAAAGTAGACTTTGGGATGGATTGAATTTAGTTGGGATTGGATTTGGCTGAAATAAAAGAAGAGTAAAAAAAAACTTTGATGGATTGAGTTTTGCTCTGATATCAAGAATTAAAAGTCTTAAACAATTCAAGAAAAATGATTCCAAATAAAACAAATTAAAAAATACTTGAACAAGACAACAAACTCAAAACAAGACAAGGAAAGATGAACAAAAAATTGGATGATATTCACATGACTAGGAGCCCATATTTATAGTACAAGAGTAGCAAATTAAAAGTCCTATACCTACTACAAGATGCCTAGGATACTAAGTATAAAAGACAATTAACATGGTGATTAAGGTGGGGGTCGTCAGTTATGGAGGTAGAGGAAAAGCCACCATAAAGCCTAATGACTGCTAGATTCATGTACTAGTAAATATCCAACTAAATACAAGAATGAATACAAAAATAGAATATAATATTACATATTTCAATAAAATTGTGGCACGTATAAGAATGTGTAAATTTAATGAGTCTTAATCATGTTGATTACACAGGTTAAACCCCCGTCATTGACTAAGGTCAAAGGCACGTCGGCTTGGGTGAAACCCAAAAAAATCCCCACGTAAAATTCTAGCTTGGCTTAGTTTCACTCATTAGTCTAATGGGTCATAATTGTGAGGTCATAAATAGGCTAGGTTGGTTGTGTTTCAACACAGTTTAGGCAGATCGTTGGTTAACTCACCACATTAGTTATATCTGGTATAGGAGTTTGCTCATATTGAGCTAAAAACATGTGGGGTGAAAAATTTTTAAGGGTTCATATGTAATGCTCTTAATTTTACATACAAAAAAAGGAGAGAGGGAAAGAAAATGCAAGGGAGTAGCCATTAACTCTCTTTCCTCTCAAACCAAACATGCCCTTAGTTGGATAAAAGAAAGCTTCTGTGGAAAAAAACATTTCTTGTTGAAAATATGTTGAGACAAGAATTTTTTTGAAGAAAAATGTCTTTCATCCAACCAAACAAAGCCTGGTGTCGAGGCCAAAGATCTAGGAATTGTGCAGCAAGCGTTATCCACTAAGGACAACATGCTAGCCTGTGCTATGGATCACTTTGGACGCACAACGGTCTATGGGACATGGACCCTTTGGGTCTCAGGGCGTCAAGTGTGTGAATGGGGCGTTGTGCTACTCCCACTCAAGTACACGAAAAACAATCACACATGAACACAAAGCTTGAATGTAAACAATTTGCATTTATTAACAAAGCATACAACGTATATGAGGTTTACAAGTTGAGTGGACTTTCTCCCGTACATATGCAAAACTTGCACTTGTAGGCCTAGCGGAAGGGAACATCACATATGTCTCTGCAATCATACACCCCTATTTTGAAGAAAAGAAAAAGATAAAAATAATTCGACAAATTTCCTATGCTAATATACAATAAGCTAACTAAAAATCCGTGGGGACGACATGTAAGAGGCCCCATCGAGTAGAAATAAAACTACAAAAATCTACTCAAGCAGTGACCCAAGTGACAGTGCAGGGGTGTGTGCGCATGTGCGAGCGAGCAAGATAGTATGCACGAGAGTGTGCCTAGTCACCAAGGTCATGGTACCTTGTCAGATTGTGATGCCTGGCTTGATGGTAGTGGAAATCAATGTACAGAAACCTTCTTCTTGACTAGCCTGGCTTTTTGGCTTCTTAATGCTTGACTTCTAATTTTATGTTTACCAGGACTATGTAAAGCGGCAAACTCGTTTTGTATCACGGAAACCTGCTAAAGTCATTATTTCGACAATTGAGACTGTTGCAGAGTCGATCGGTCTAAAGGTCCATACACGTAACTACAAGGTATGCTGAACATGTTCTGCAATTTCTCTTTCCTAGGGTGTGTTTGCCTTTGCTTGGCTCGTGTTTAAGCCATTCTCTTGCTATCTCATATTGGGTTAAATGGATGAGTTGATGTACCAGTTTCTTATCACTTGCTGTTTCTTGTTATTCATAGCTAAAATTGTTAGCATAAATATACACAATGGCATGACAGATGTTATGGTCTCTGCATCCAGAATCTTGAAAGTTCTCAGAACTCCTTTAACACAGGTCGCCAAGTATGTGATCATTAGTCCAACTCTGGAGCAGATCATGAGACTGGACCAAACAGAGTACTAATCAGTTTACTGTGGCCCTGGGTTTGAAATATTTGGTTTAGGTTTTGGTTTCTGTAGTTATTATAACACTCTGAAAGATATAACCGATTTGACCAGTCCAGCCTGAAGACTAGTAGAGGCAGTTCACACACCAGGGACCGATTCAGACAAAAGAATGGTAAAACCCAAATTCAGCACCTCAACAAATAACAGGCCTTCTCTCTTAATGATATTGCCCTTTTCAATCAAAAACAAATAACAAACAGACCAGTGTAATTCTAGACCAAAATAACCTCGTTTGGTCCGAATTTTAGGTCTATGTCGCTATTTCAACATCTCTAGCCATTATGTTGGTTATGTCCCTTAAGCCAAGATACATTTGGATTCTAGGTTCGTGTTGGCACAAGGAAATGTGGTACAAGTGCCGACCCTTTTTCTGCACATGGGCTTGAATAGTTTAATTAATAACTAACTACATATCCTTTAATCCTTTACTCGAGGAGAAGGTTTGGCCATTTGTCTTATACTTTGATTGTTGATAGTATTGTATTTTATTTCAGTGCTTTGGCATTTGTCTAGCCCTTATGTAGTGTGGCCTAAAGATGTACACTGTAGTTTTATTGTAGAAAAATAAACAGGGCAAATATATATACATTTCTCAGCTGCAGCTATTCTTCAGGCCTTGGCAGCTCTATCTTATCGAATTGTGGTTCATAGTTGTGTCGTAATTGTAGACATGTTGTCATGGAAGGAAGTGTCACGAATGTTACATAATGGATTGCGATGATTGCATTGGTTTTTCCTTTGGGAAGCATAAGTTGCTTTTAAGCCTCATATTTCAAAAATCATTAGTTTTAGTGCCCTTTTGACATATAAACATAATTCATAGGTATGTTTTGATTATAGAATACTATAAATATGCACTAAAGAAGCCTTGACCAAGGTGCATTGCAATTAGCTTATAATATGTTATGTGATGATCTAGGAAGCACGGATATGGATACGTATATGAGATATGATACGATACCGATACGCCGAGTTGTGATTTTTCAAAAAACTACAATATGACACCTTGGGGACATGGTACTTAAAAATTATGTATTTTCTTAGATATACATCCATTTATTGACGAAAAAGCATGAGTTATGAACCCTAAAAAAAGAAAAAAATTATAATAGCTTAAGAAAAAAATAAAGCTTAACTAAAATAGGACAATTTCAAGCATATATAATTAACAAAAGAATTAACAAAGATTCAAGCCACAGCCCCGTCTCTCTCTGTCTCTCCCTCTGTGACTTAAAAGAGACTTTCTTCTCATTTTTTTCATCATTCTCTCTCTCTTTCAAATTGTACAAAAATATTAAATTTTTTTTTTATCAAAACAGCTATAACATTTGAAACTATTAGTTTATTTTTAAATTGAAAAAAATGTAGTCATACTAAAATTTATATAATACGATTGTTAAATAATATGTGTACTATTATATTATATGCATACAATAATATATTGTAATATTATATTTTTAAAGTCAAAACATCAACAATGTGTCAGAACGTATAGGAAGAGTGTCGGAAATTCAAAATTAAAAAAACCGAATCGGATAGTCTTTTTTCACTTATCGGACATGTGTCGAAAACGCATTGGAAACGTATCGGAAATTCAAAATTTTAGGGGAAAAAAAAGTATCGGATACTTTTTTCATGTATCGGGCATGTTTTAAAATCTGTCGGAAGTGTGCCGTTGTCGGATACGTATCGGACACCGTACTCTAGCCAAAAAATAGTATCGGTGCTTTCTAGGTAATGATCATTATGTTCATAATGGTATTTATTTGATTTCATTGTTCCTATCACAACTATGTGTTGAGGCTGGGATTCTTCCCATAATGATTACGTGATAAACCTTTCTATAACTAAATATCTACTTGTGTAATTACTCTGTTGGCTTCTTTCTTCTTTCTTTCCTTCCGTTACTTTCTGAATGATGCAACATCTTTTGATAGTGTGCTAACTTGGCAGCTTTCTCAGCAATGCTTTTTCTCTTTGTTTTCCATGACAGACGAGACTTGAAGGAGTATCTATGAGCAAGGTTGGGCAGTTTGCTGTTGTCCTCGAGGTAAATCATTGCGTCCTCAGAATCATAGTTGCTGGGCATAATGCTAGGATACACGACTTGTCATTTCAAATATATTCGCATTTGAAACTTAAGAAGATATGATTCAACTAATTATTTGAAATGTTTGGATAAGACAGCATATCTTTTTAGGTTGGTTCGTCTTTCTGGTTGTATACAATGACTTGTTGGGTAATGTTTTGTGACTTGAAAGGAAACTTTTAGATGCGAGACTCAATTTTCTCTCACAGTAAGCTTTAGACAATAGAAGTGTAAACCTCAATTTTCTTGGTTGGAGGTTAGTATAAACTGTGCTTTTGATTGTTATACTTATGGTTCAATTAATGAGATTCTAGTAATTCTTTATACGCGTGCGCGCACGCATACATATATATATACACACTTGCACATATGTAGACATATAGTGTATTTTGATGCCCATGATTCTTCGATGCTTTTAATCTTAGAAGCTTTTATCTGTTTGCTCCTCTAGTCCAACTCCAGTTCCTGCTCATGCTTCGTGTAAATATGTTTTGAAACTCAATTTTGTTTTAAGGTATTTGAAGTTGCTCCGTCGCTATTCATGGTGGATGTTAGGAAGGCTGCAGGGGACACTCTTGAATACCATAAGGTTAGCATTCAAATATCCTTGCTGTTGTTGATTGTCTTTCTGCTTTTGCCGACATGCTATCCTGCTTACTCATTTCCGTCATATATTGCTGCGGCAGTATCATGGAAGCGAGGTGTGGGAACAAATATGATGCGTCAGCATCATGTTGGGTTTTTAAGCAAGCACAAGTTAGTTCGCCTTGTTTTTGCAAAATTGGAATGAGTAGCCATTGAGTCATTAATTGTTAAACCCCTTTGATAATGTTTTAACATGTAAATGCATTTAGGCGTTGTTTGGTACATGAAATTGGAACTTGACTGTGGAGTTGCAATTCCAATATCAATTCTAATGGAATTGGAATTAAGATAGAATTCAAATTCTGTCGTTTGGTTAATCAAAGAATTGGAAATTGGAATTATGATTCACAACTAATTGTATCGAGCTTTTAGTCAACCGAGTTCGATGATTTTGGATTTCAGGTCAATTACGGTCAAATTGGAGCATTTAAGATTCGAGTCCTTTTGAGTTTCGGGTGAACTCGGGTCAGTTTTATTTTGGAAGAATTATATCATTGTCAAGCCATATCGGATTTTTGGTTAATTAGATGGTTTCATTCTAGGATTCCGAGTACCACATGTTGGGGCTAACTTGGGTAGGGTGATTTAGGACTTGAGGGATCTTGGTTTCAGGTTCAATCAAGTTGCGTCATTTGCAATTTCGGGTTGCTCAGGCTGGATCAAATTTAGGCTGGACAGAGTCGTGTCGCTTCATGATTAGTTTTAGTCATCTTTAGATTTCAGGTCATTTAGATTTGGTTATATTGGGCTTCGGGGGGTTGGATCCTGTTCTAGAGCCAAATTAGGTAGGGTCGTTTCAGGTTTGGCTCATCTTAGGTTTTGAGCCTATCGGTTTGGTTATCTCCAATATTGAGTTAGATCGGGTCAGCTTCAGGTCGGGTAAGATCGATTTGGGTTCGAGTCATTCAAGTAGGGTCATTTTGAGTTTTGTTTCAAATTATGTTGGGTCTGGTGTTTCGGTTTCAAGTCATCTTAGGTTTCGGATTCATTGAGTTATATCATTTTGGGTTTTGGGTTAGTAGAGTCAATTTGGAATTATGGTTCCTTACCCCAACCCTAGGAATTGGAATGCATAATTTTTAGTTAAAATCCAATTTTATGGAATTGGGCAGGAGAATTGTAATTGCAATTCCACCAGGTGAACCAAACAATAGAATTGGAACTTTGGACCCTAATTCAAGTCTTAGGCCCAATTCCAGGCTTCAATTTCATTTGCTAAACATGACCTTAAAGATATTTTTCTAATAGATTTTATATGTATACATACACGCACACACGCAGCATGGAGGTTGTTATAAAAATAGTATTATGGCAAGCTCAACATCTGTTACATAATGGCGGTTATGTTAAGTAAAGGTCTATTTGGTCCCATTACTATCTGCCTGCTCTAGCTTGACACAGTTAGCTGGCTTTATAGCAAGCATAAGTTCTAGATCAAACCAGCTCCTCATGTCTTTGTCTATATTATTAGCTGTGTTTTAGTTGTTAACAGTTCCTTTCATTTTACCTATCAATCTTTGTTCTACTACTGAGTATCCTTGCACCCTTCTATTTTTTCTTCGGTTAGAAACCAAATTATGTTCAGTGAGAAAGAATATAGCATAAGTTCCGGTTATGCCTTCAACATGAAATAGTAATCAAAAACATGTTCAAGAAAGTGATCAAAACAAAATAGTCTCTGTATATCATTAATTATATCTGCAAAGTCTTCACAACCTTTTGCCAAAAGATAAGCCTAGAAGAACCACCTTCTTGTTGAAAAAAAATTTTCCCTTGCATGTATTGGTCCTTTTGAATTTGGGAGTTTCTTTCAGGCTCAATATACTAGAAAATTTGTTATCCTAGCATGTAATAAGACTGATGTATAATGGATTTTGGGCTAGTTAAGCACTGTGTTGTTTATCGACCTTTATAAATCATATCTTTTATATTCAATTTATTTTACTATATTATTATTTTATGATAAATACCACCAATGGGGTATAAAATTTGTTGACCATATAGCTATTCATTCAAATCTTTGTTAACATATGACTTAAAAACAATTTATGATCCCTTGAAAAACATCATGCGATTATTGTGACCCGTTAAGGAGCATCCTGTTGCGCTTGTTTTTGTGTGCCGTATAAAAAGAAAGGAAGCAAAAATGGGACTTACTATGACTTGGGTGAAATATAATTACAAATTGCACATGTGTGCCCACAATAAACCTCTTTGAGGCAAGAGTTGATATTATTGGTGAATTTGACTCCAGTTCACAGTTAATGTGGACTTAGCCAATCTTCCAATTAAGGAGACTTTAATAATTATATTTTGGTGGTTTTTTTTTTTTTTTTAGTTAAGGGATAGGGGCTCGGTCCAAGTGGTAGTTAGGGTGATGAAGCAAAGCCCACAAATCCCTTACCTCGTACGCTTGAGAGCTAGGAACTATGATGGAGACAAGTTTAAGAGCTCAACAGCTTAGCACAAGTCCTAGTCTATAGATTTTTTAGGCTAGGCATCATTGACTTGAGATAACTCATATGAGTTTAAACTTAACAAAATTAAGGTGGAGTGAACCGTATTCGGTTCATTGGATTAGGACCAACTTTACAAGTACGGAGCCTTGGCCTTCAAAGCTCTAAAACGATGATTGGAGCCTAAATTTGCCTGGCGCACTAAGCTGTGTTACCAATCTAAGATCAATGCTATCAAACTCAAGGCTTCGCCATCAAAGCCTTAGACCAACGACGCTAAACTTAACTTGCCGAAAGGGATTGGAGATAATAACTATGGTGGAAGGGATACCTTCTCGAGCACCATTGCTGAACACACGGTTGTACTGCTGAATGCAATGTAATTACATGTACGACTACTCCTAAGGAAAGGAAAAAAGATAAAAGAACAAGTGTGATGTAAAGGGAATAAATTGAAGAGTTTGTATGTTACTGCTGGGACTCTTTAATCAATTGCCGAGGTCTTTTATTTATAGCCTAAACTAATAACTGTTGCGTTCTTGTTTGGTGCCATTACCTTCCCAAGTTCGGCCTCTATGTTTCATTGCCTTGGATTGACTTTGTGTAGCTTTTGACACACATGGTCGAGGTCAAAAATTCTGCCCCCATATTGTATGTGTGCATATATGAATGTGAGTGTGCATGTGTGTGCGTATATATATTTATATATGTTGCAAAACTATTGTGAATCCTAATTGCGTAATGAATGTTCCAAACTTGTTATGGAACATTTAATATTACGTAATAACCTTATTTTGATTCCATGGTACTAAGCTCAAGTGGTGTTTGTCTCAACTTGCAGTTTTATAAAAAGTTTTGTGCTAAACTGGAGCACATTATTTGGAAGCCAGCAGAGGGTACAGCACATGCCCACCCCGGTCTGCTCAAAACCGTGTCCTACTAATCCAATTAACTGGATTCGGATGGAAACCAAATAATACGCAGAGAAGAGAGATGAGCAGTAACTACCTATGTGCCGTGATGTATGATTAGAGTGGCTGTTAAGACAGTTCCTGGTAGATCTCGTTGATATCGAATTGGCATCTCATTGGGTAAAAAGCTAGTTGTGCATGTATGGAACCCTTAGTTCGTCTTTCGCAAATTCTCAAATTGTACATATTCTTTAGTTCTTCAGTGCTACTCCAGGTATGAGTTGGTTCAAAGAACTGTTTGACTACTGTAAGTGTCTCATAATTTCTTTATCTGACACCCGTGCATGAAATCAAAGTGATTAAGTATAGGTGTACATATATTTTTAGATAAATTCATGGAGTTATTTCACTGTATGCAACTCTTTTCCCGGGAAAAAAGTTGCTGTACTTGTATGATATTCGTGAATTTGGGTACTGTTGCTCTTGCTATGCCTCTGTATGAGACTAGCCTAGCCCAAGCTTTCCTGGTTTGAGTATAGAATCATTATTCTTGCTCGGATTACGCTTTTGCTCAAGAACAAAGTTTGACAAACTAAGCTCGTTTTCAAGCTTAGCTGCTAAGCTAGCCTGATTTGAGTTCAACTCAATTCATACTCGGATTGAGCTTGTGAACAGAACAAAGCTTGATGCTTGAGTTTGATTTGAGCTAAGCTTGGTTGATTGTGATCCTGCCTTGGTGAACTTTGAGTCATGCTTATTAGTTTATTTAGGCTCTTGGAGCACCCTCAAGAAACCTTCAAATGTGTCCTGAAGAGAAATTTGTAGGCTTGTGAGATTGCATAACGTACCAAGGAAGAGCTTGGGCTACGTACAAAAGGGTGTTGATAGGAAGATCAACAGCACCGATACCCTCACAGGCCTGTAAGAACCAACGAAGGAAAGACACATTGAAGAGTTACGGACTTTAGAAATCCCTTCGAGCTTGAGTTAATGTTTGTACTTTGTAGAGAGATATATTATAGGAGAGAATATCATCCTTTTTCCGATGTATCTGAACTGATTTGGAGGTGGACCTAGTGGTTTCGAGCTACTTGACTCTTTTTTTGGGAAATACCAGGTGGTTTGCATTGGGGCGTATTTTGTCCTGAGAGAACTAGACCCTTTGGATGAAGTGATTCAGGCATTTTGGGGTTTAGTGGTTGGATGAACTTCCGACCTACGTCAATGTGATTAGGAAGCGATCTTTTAGGTCGGGCAATAGGTAGGTATCCTATGCGTCTTTTTGGGGGAACAACATGAGATGTTAAAACCATGGTGTTGATAATGTCATTCAATGTATCAAACTTTTGATTCCTACTCGCATATAACTTAAAGCTTGTTTAGATTTATAATCTACCTGACATAAACTTGTGTAGACTTGCATAATGATATGTTTCGACAATCATTTGTTAGAAACACTATGGATAGACAAACAAAATCAATTGTCTTACGGTTGAGCTATATCACCTTACAAAAACTTGGAAAATGATTGCTTAGGTATTCTATGGTTTAACTACTTTACTACTTAGGTACCATTACATTTTAGGGTAGCACCCTGTGTAGGATATTGCACTTCCATGATGACGCACTCCTTATATTGGGTGTTATCGGAAATAGTCTCCCTTCAGGGTAGCACCCTAAGGGGGAAGGTTGCGTATATGGACCCCCCCAGACCTTGCTTATGCGGGAGTGGCACTGGGATTGTTGTTGTTACCATCGCATTTTAATATATATATAATGTAGTATATTGAAGTTTTAACATTTTATTACTTAGGGATCATCAAGTTTGAAGAAGTAATCAATTAGGTATTCCCGTGTTGAAATTTAATAGATTTTCACTAGATAATGTTAAAGTACAATATGATTTTAACAATATATATAAGTATATTAATTACAATTTGATGAATTTTTATCCGAAAATGCAATGAGGTTCCTTTTTTCCTATAATTTGTTTACCTTTTTGCTAAAAATATTCATATAACTTGTATATGTTATTATGATCGTGCTATATAAGCACCTGCTATATCAAATTGGATAGATTCTCACAGGAATATATTAGATTTCATTGTAGGGCACATAATTGAGAAAATATTCAAATATCATAATACCTCATTATATATTATTAAAATATTGTATTACCTAGGTGAAAAGCTCCAAACATCAAGGTACTCGTAAAAAAGTTGATAAATCTAGCATGCTGATTGGTTCATAAGTGGATTGATGTGTATTCTACACACGCTTACCTGTGTCTAGCTTATACTCAAATTGTTAAGTCCATACTTCATGTAACACGCATATTATTAGTGTTCTTTTCTCTGCAATTTCTCGACCTTCTTAACTCGTCATTCTTTTCTCGAGTTGCCACCTACTTCTCGCACTTGGACCATGGTAGCGGTTACCATAATTGTATTTATTTTATGCTGATTTTGCAGCAATAGATAACTTCAATTGGTTAATATTTCAATTTATTTGAACGTTTTTTGTACAAGCATAATGATGCAGCGCACCTAAAGGTGGTTCTCTAGGGAACTCTTAGAAGGCTGCAAGATAGGTGGTTAAGAGGCTTGAGACAGTTACCTGGAGCCCATTTCAAGATATGTGGGCCTCAAGTTTGTCCAAAAAACACGGGGAATCTGGAAGGGACTCTGAAAATTTAGGCTGCGGTTGGTTTAGTTTTTTTAACAGTTTAAAGCTGTAAAAAAGATCTAGTTGACTGTCAGACTTGTGTTTGATTGATAAAAAAAGAGAATGTGAGATGAGAGGGAATTGAGATAGAGACGAGAAATAGAGAGAATTGAGATGTGAGGAAGAAGATATTTTCTATATTCTTCAATGAGGATTACAAATGCAAGAACAATCTACTCATACTACTCCTAGCTAAGTCGGTTACAAGGGAAAATATCTACAAGTACACTTACACCTACACATTTCATTAACTGCCATACTACTTAAGCAAACTTAACTACTTAACCAAACTTTCCCTTCAACACTAACTACCTTACATGAATACTAGAGCCATATAAGAGTAAAACACGGCTTCAACTGAAGAAGACTAATGACTTGTTGCCACTTATTCCTTGATTATACTAATGACTTATTACTACTTAGTCCAAAATAATCATGACAATACTCCCCCCCTTCAAAGATTCTTGCCTCAAGAATCTAATTAGAGAATTGTAGCTTGAATAACTTTTATTATTGCTGAATGTGTAGCTTGAAGAACTCTTATTGTTGTTGAAATGCATCTGAGTAGCGAAGAAAGCGAAGAATTGGATCCTTGAACCACCACCTTGATGCCTCTTCTTGCCCTTATGTTTCACAGCGTAAGAATACCCATCGAGGATATGCTTGAAATCCATTTAGCAATCTAAATCAGTAGCTCATGCGTCTGTCTTGTGTCCATTTCTGCAGCAATATGTGTAAACAACTTGCAGATCTCCTCCCATTTGTAAAGTTTCGTTATGAAGACCCTATTGCTCTTTATCAAAACATGAATTTCCTTGGACCTTTGACGAATATCACAATCTTGCATACACTTCTCCACCATCTTCCTCACGTCTTTCCAACTAATAAAAACTGCAGCACTCCTGTTAATCTTAGAGGCATCAGGATTGAATGGCTGAATGCAAATTGAGGACATGAGGCACTGGAGAGCAAATTGATCCAAATCACAAGAGCTTGCAAATATCATCCAACCAATCATTAATACTACAAAAACATCTAAACAACATACCATTTCCCTTCCAAATCTTTGAGACCATTGGAACGCGTACTTCATTACTAAACAATTCTGATACCTTATTGAATTAGCAGTAGCCATGATGGAATTCAACTTTTCCCAAGTTTGCTTGGTTGCCTTAGGAATCCAAGATTTGGGTTGAGGTCTATCTAATGCCACAAACATGACATTAGGTTACCTAAACCTCATGTTCATGACCATGTATGGTCTTTCAAGGACTCTTACTAAGGATTTAGGGAGTAGAAAATCCGGTGGTCTACCACTGTCATTCAAAATTAGCCACGCTCCAGCTCCAATTATCTTGCTGATGAACTTTTGGTTACAGCTACTGCAAAAAACAAGCTTATTCATACTGCTGGGATGGGCTGTAAGCTTCAATCATAGCAGCTTTACCCTAGGCATTATAGCCATCATCCAAAATTTCAAGAACCCAATCACTCCTAGGTTGCAAAGATTTGTGCCTCTGCTGAAATCTCTGCTAAAATCAGTCATTCTCATGACTGGAAATGGACACAAGGCTTTCTTCAAGTCTCCAAGGACCTCTTGAGCTGAACTAAAACATACCAAGGTAAACTTAGCATCTAAAGGTGCTACTTAGAAAGAACCAAATTGGCTAATCCATTGATGATCACTTTCCTTCAGAACTCCTAACACCTATTCGATTTTCCTTGCTCCATACTAGATCTAGCCATATGTTTCACAACGAGTTCAACTTGGATTAGCTGCCTGATTCGAATTCCGAACATCTTGCTGGTGTTTCTTCCTAATGTTAGTTGATATATCAATAAGTCACTAACATTATATTGAAATGTTTTAACCTTTGATCTCCACAGCTTGCTGAACTGATTTCCCATATGATACTTTGTTTGTAATGCTAGAGTGGCATCATCAAGTTGAGCTTGACTCACCTTATCTTGGATTGCCAAAATTTGTTGCTGTTGTACACAAACAATAGATGGTACCTCATATGGATTACTTTTCAAGAATGAACCAGCTTCAATTGTACACAATGGCATCGACTTTTGGAGCTGAATTAACATTCTCTCAGGCTGCAATTGGAAACTATAAATCTCTATCTTTACCTTAGGCTATCCTGTTCTTGAATGATGCATATTTAACATAGCTAGAACTAGCACTTGAGACTTCATTCACAGCTGCATTTTGAACTGAATTTCTAGATGAGCCTTCAAATTCATTGCTGCGACAATCGGTGGCACCAATTCTTCTTGAGCAACAGGTTGCAATGCAGCAACTTCTCCCTTAATTGATGCTGAATTTTCTGTAATTAGCTTTCCAAGTGCTTGGGCGAGAGTAGTACCAGGATCGGTGACCTCCTAGGAAGTCCTCACCCTCAGGTTGGGGACACTAGGAAACAACCTCTTTTCAGGTTAACATCCTGAAGGGGGAAGGCTGCGTACATTCGCCCCCTCAGACCCTGAGTAAGCGGGAGCCCTTGAGGCACTGGGTATGTTCCTTAGCTTTCCAAGTGCTGCTTGATCGTTCTTGTTTTGAATCTCAAAGGCTTGCTTTGTGTTATTGATTCCTTGAACAGATCTTGCTTGGTCTTAGCATTCTATTGTGCTGTTGTTACTGTTGTAGCCTGTGAATATACTGCTAAAAATATTAGCCTTCGCTTTCCCTGGATCAGAAGGCCTTAATTGAGCTTGATTCGTTTTTGTAATATCAACCTGATTATACTTGAACCGAGCTTCCTTATCAGCTGTTGATTTAAGTGTTGCAACATCTGATTGCATCAACAAGGAAACATGTATAACAGATTGAAACGCTGCTTGATCAGACTTATCATGAATTTACAATACTTGCTGCTGAATCGATATCAACTCCACCGCTGTAATATTTGTTGGCACCAATTCATCTTGAACAAGCGGCAAAGCCATGACATTAACCTGAACCAATGCTGCATCATTCTGCTTAGGGAGTTGATCTTGCATTTCCAAAGACTGCGCATGGATCTTTTCTTATGATTGCTGCAAACTCTTCAATGTCTCCATGTTTTGAAGTATATGTATTGTCCTCTGACACAACTCTTGGAATGTGTCTCTAGTTCTCTAAAATGACTCATAAACTGAATCTCCAACCATGGCTGCTTTGATTAGATGCAAAATCAGCTATTTTGAATGCAATTTTCAGCTAGCTAATGCAAGATCAGCAAGCTCTGATACCAATTGTTATGATTCAAGATCAATCTTGAATCATAACATAGGAGAGAGAATGTGAGATGAGAGAGAATTGAAATAGGGATGAGAAATAGAGAGAATTGAGATGAGAGGAAGAAGATATTTTCTATATTCTTCAATGAGGATTACAAAAGCAAGAACTACTCCTAGCTAAGTTAGTTACAAGGGAAAATATCTACAAGTACACTTCACCTACACATTTCATTAACCGCCATACTACTTAACCAAACTTAACTACTTAACCAAACTTTCCCTCCAACACTACCTTACATGAATACTAGAGCCATACAAGAGCAAAACACGGCTTCAACTAAAGAAGACTAATGACTTGTTACCACTTATTCCTTGACTATTACTTATGACTTACTACTACTTAGTCCAAAATATCACAATCATGACACTGTTCCATCACCCTAATTGTCACTTAAGCTGGATCCATATCCCTTTTAGTTTTCTGTCAATTATTCTAATATCCACAAAAACATATTAAAAAGTTTCCTTCATTGTAGCAAAAGTAGAATCCCTAAAAGCTGCAAACCGAAGTCGGATTCACCAAAAGCACCATCCTTTTTTCCCAAAAAGGGTGATTGGTTGAGGTCAAACACGTGCGGTCCAGATTTAGGCTTGCTCCCACATCGCTGCAAACTTCATTTTTACGTGTTGTTTGATTTTGTATTTACGGCGATCACACACACAATAAGCAAACAAAAAGAGCAAATAAGCCTTTTGAAGGACGTAACTATCTTTAACCCCATCATGAATTATCAAAGTATAGTCTCAGACCATTAACCAATGTTTAGAGCTAGAAGAGCCAGTGCTCTTGAACATGAGGAACCCCAAGGGTTGGCCTTGATAGGGCCACAACTAGAGCATCTCTTAGAACAAAGCCTTGTGTCACGAGGGAACGAAGGAAGTCACAACGACAATAATGAAAGTGGAGGTGATACAGACATCCCAGAAGACGAGCATATTGGGCTTGATGACTATTCTCGAAAGCATTTCATGGCCCTGCTCAAATGCCAGATGGAGCTCATTGATTATGACTTTAACAAGCTTTGAAAGAAGTCCAAGAGAAGTAATGTGCTCAGATAGAGTGTACTCTAGCAGCTCAGTGTGAAAACATAGCTTCATTGAGAATCATTGTCAATGATGTTGGGCCCTCAACAAATGAGAGACTTGAGAAAGAAACCGATAGAGTCTTGGTTGAAATGAATTCAACCTTGTCTTCCAGCGCTAGCCTTATAGCTAAGGGCATGGCAAGACATATAGCAGTTGAAGCTGAGCCCATCTTGGTATGGCAGGCTGTAACTCAAAACTGCTTAGATCAAGCCGTTAACTGGAAGTTAGGCAATAAAGGCCTATTCCCCCTCCTGTAGTTCCAACAGGATATCCTCGTGATGTTCCTTTGAGCTCACGGATGCCAATGGCTCTAAAATGCATAAGTTGGTCATCTAAGTAAAAAATTTTGAAAGTTTTATCAACCAACGCCACATAAGAACTCATTGTGATTAAAAAATATTAAAATTCATCGCACTGAGTAAGAAATAACAAATTTAATTCTATATTTTTGCCTTTATTTATTTTATGTGTCGTCATTTTTTTTTCCCAAAATGATCCTTCATGTTTTATTATGTAACCAAATTAGTTACCATTTGGTTATTTGCATTTGATAAAGACTTAAGGATAAGAAATCACTTTTAACATGAAATAAAATATAAGAAAATATTTTAAAAAATAAGAATCAAGAAACGACAAGTGTATTAAAAATGGCAAAAAATTTATGAAAACCAATTAGTTATTAAATAAAATATCTTTTAAACATTTTATTCGTTTTCATTGTTTTAGAATATTTTCTCATGTTTTAAACTCCTATTTTTCAATGACTATAGTTTTTGAAATTTCCTTATGTCTAAAACACTTGCTATTCATTGATTATATTTCTAAAATATTTTTACATATTTTATTTAATTATCCCAAAGTTATTTTCTCGTCCTTTAATTTTTTTTAATGTCAGCAATAGGTGAGGACTTATTTAGTTACACAATAAAATATGAAGGATTAGTTTAAAGAAAAAGATGATGACTAACAAAATAAACAAGTCAAAAAATATAACTAAATTTGTTATTTTTAACTTGGGTGATGAATTTTATCATTTTCAAAGCAATTTAGTTAGCAAAATGGGGTTTTATGTGAAGTTGGATGATAAAATATTCTGAATTTTTACTAGGACGATCAACTTATCTGTTTTAAACAATTTAGGTGATCAACTTGCCTATTTTAAGCTACAAAGCTAACTAATAACTTCTCCATTTTAAACCACTTAGATAACGAAAATGAATTTTTATTAGAAGTTAGGTGACTATAAATTTTTCAAATTTTAATTGGATAACTAATTCGTCCTTTTTGGCCATTTTAATGTGCAAAATGGGACTCAACTCAACACTCACTATTATTTTAGCTTTTTTTGATTTGAAAACAAGAAAATTTACATTTTCTAATATCCTGACCCACCGTTTTGAATTGACTCGTTTGCATGTCCCAATACTAAAATTTATGGCGCTGTCGTTGCTTGCAGCGTTCGTGGCGTAGATGAGCACCGATACAAAAGCTGAAAGGACTTGGTGAAATGAACAATTTTGTTATTGTTGCAACAGAATAATTTTAATATAGTTGAATTGCTATATAATATTATATAGAAAAATTATTACGGTGCCCTAATATTTTAGCATTTTTACATAGGAACCATGATGTTTCATTGATACACAATGATGTATCCTGAAGTTTAAAAATTTTGTCATGAATCTGGTATATTTTGCCAAAATTTAGTAGATTTTAAATGAAAATCGTTGACGTGGAACATGAGTTCAACAATTTATATATGTTCTCTATTATAATGCAATAATTTCTTTTGTTTCGAAATGTTAAGATGGCACTTTTTTGATATATAGTAATTTTTGTTAGAACACAGACAACCTTTCTAGCATGGTCATAGTTTACATCACATTAATTTTTTTGGAGAAATTAGCCAAATTATAATGAAAATTCACTAGATTTTATCACATTGTACACGTAAGTGATAAAATTCTTATTTTAAGGTACCTCATTGTATATATTAAAATGACAAGATATTTAGATAATAAATGCTCAAACTTTAAGATACCAAAGAGATAATTTTTCTAATTTATAAAGCTTTGATGGTTATTTATTATTTATTATTTTTACTTATCATATATGTTGTAAGATACAAGCCTAAAAAAGGAGAAAATGGAATCCCACATTGGTGGGTTAGAAAAGGAAATGTCAACTGATAAACCATAGGAGCTACTCCACCCATTGCCAATTGGTTTTGGGATGAAATCTCTTTTGGTATATAATATTTTATTACTACTTATATTATCTTATAATATGATGTAAAATGATTGGTGAAAAATATTTCTTGAAACATAGAAGAAGACATCACAATGCAAAATTAAGTTTTCCTTTGAAACAAATAACGAAACACCTCATTTAGATTTTATATTTCCTATGAAGCCTTTTCTGAAGAAAAATCAATTCCTAAAATCTACTTTTCCGCTAAAATAAGCAGAGCCATAATAATATGGGGAATATTGTTTATACTTGATTGCAAAAAAAGAAAAATAATCTTTATTTAGTTCTCGAGTTTCATTTTTTTCAGGAATATTTCATTAGAGTATAAAAGAGCTGAGTTAAAAAGCTCGTGCCTTGGTTTATTAGCATAGTGTAAAGCTTGAAACTTGTCCAGTTTGGAGACTTTGAGCTTTTCGCTCGATCTGGTTAAACTTATGGATAAAATTCCGCGAGTTAGGAGTAGAGCTTGGCCTTTGGGCTGATTGAGGTTTGAGCAAATTATCCATGATGTCATGAACCAGCCAAGTTTTCTGAAGAAAAACGTGAAGATAAAACTACTAGGAATAATTTGATGAGAATTGGATGACTTTCTCATTAACAAGAACTTCAATTTATACAAATCCTATGGGAAAAGGAAAAGTCTAACCTAACACTTGCAAAAGAATTCTAGGCTAGTAAATTACATGAGTAAAAGCAAATAATGAAAGAAATAAACACAAAGAATAAACTTTACCGGCATGTTGTTTTTCAAAACCCTGTGGTAATTTCATGTAGACCTCCTCATCGAGGTCACCATGAAGAAAGGCATTATTCACATCCAATTGATGCATTATCCAATTTCTGGCTGCCGCAACTGCAAGTACACAACGAATGGTAACCAATTTAGCAACGGGAGCAAAAGTATCATGATAATCAATGCCTTCTACCTGGGTATAACCTTTGGCAACAAGCCTTGCCTTATACCTCTCAATACTTCCATCAGCCTTGTATTTGATTTTATAGACCCATTTCTAGTCTATCGCTCGCTTTCCCGGGGGCAACTCTTCTAGTGTCCAAGTCTTGTTTTGTTCTAATGCCGAAATCTCTTTCTCCATTGCTTCCCTCCAATAAGGCGACTCAACTTCCTGTGCAAAATTCTTAGGCTCATCACAAGATGTGATGGCTTGTAGCAAATTAGAATGCGAGTTAGTAAATCGTGCATTAGAAACATAATTTGATATAGGATAAACCATACCTGAGTTAGCCGATGAAGGGGTATCACGAGGATGGGCTACCGAAGGAGGAACATCAACCACATAATCTCGATATTTTGTAGGCATGGAACGGACACGAATCGGTCTCCCCGCTTGACCCGCAGCTTCCTCCCCCTCACTGTGCTGATCGAACACTGTTCGGTCAGTCACTGCAGCACTGTCATTTGACATAATGAATTAAAGTAAAAACATCATTATTTGAGCTATTGTTCTTCCCTTCTTTAACATACGGAAATCTATCTTCGTGAAAAACTACATCACGTGAGATTACAATCCTTTTATTGTCTAAGTCATAGACCTTGTACCCCTTTTTGCCATGAGGGTAACCAAGAAAAACACCACGAATTGCTCTACTTCCGAACTTATCTTTACTACGATCCCTATTATGAACGTAGCATAACGAGCCAAAAACTCGTAAATATGTATATGAAGGAATTTTACCAAGTAGTACTTCATATGGGCTCTTGTTTTGTAGACGAGTTGTAGGCATGAGATTGATAAGATAGGCTGCCGTCAACATGCATTCTCCCCAAAATTGAATAGGAAGACCCGCTTCAAACCTAAGGGCTCGGGCCACTTCAAGGAGATGACGATGCTTTCCCTCCACTACCCCATTTTGTTGGGGTGTATCATTGCAGGAATTCTGCACTTGTATGCCCTTTCCTGCATAAAAGTTAAGTAGCGGCCCAAAAAGGAATTCCGCTCCATTATCACTACGAATTTGTTTAATCTCCGAATTGTACTGAGTTTGTACCATTTCGCAAAAATCCACGAGGATTTTATGTGACTGATACTTGTCACGCATCAAATACACCCAAGTACACCTACTAAGATCATCAACGATAGTGAGGAAAAAACGAGCTCCTATCATTGACAACGTACGGTATGGACCCCAAATGTCAACATGAAGCAAATCAAAACAAGCAACAGATTTACTAACGGAAATAGGAAAAGGCAACCGAGTTTGTTTAGCTTGATGACACGAGTCACAAACATTATCCAAAACAACACCAATGTCCAAACCCAAAAAATTAGACAATTTGTTAAACGGAACATGACTCAATCGACGATGCCACAAAATTCCCTTATTAGTACTACCAACGACTTGAGCGGACTTCGGAATGACAGCGCACTCCATCATGTATAGCCCATCTTGTTCTTGACCCGCTCCAATCAGCTTCCTCGATGGCAGGTCCTGTATTACACAAAATTTTTTGAAAAATGTCAATGCACAATTTATATCTCTAGTTAATTTGCTTACTGACAACAAATTGCAATGAAAGCCCGGAATTTGTAACACATTTTCAAGTATGATGTCGTCCGTGATCTTGGCACGTCCAACGTGTGATACTGGCAAACAAGTGCCGTTAGGTAGTCGAACAGGACGAATCTCGGTATTAACCCTTCTATCACGTCAAGTAAAATCGGATGGCACCATATGGTCCGTTGGTCCTGTATCAATAATCCAACAACTACTACCAAACGAACCCTGACCTGTCAAGTTAACGCAAGGGGCACAATTTCTCGAGTTGAGAAGACCCAAAAGTTGTTGATATTGTGAAGCCGAAAGACCTACGATCGGGCTCGCGTCCGGGGCTCCGGGCTGCTGGTCCGTGGGGGCTAGCAGCAGCAGCTGCTGCTGTCGACCAGCAGCCTCCCACGCCTGCTGCTCAATAGCCGCAGCAGGCCTCCCGTTACTACTGCGTGGTTGCTTCCATCCCGGTGGGTATCCAATTAGCTCGAAGCACCTGTCTCTTGTATGTCCCTGTTTCTTACAATTTGAACAAACTGGGCGATTATTGCGCTTGGGTTGTGGTCCATTCACTGACGACGAACCACCTCCCAAAAACATATTAGTCCCTTTAGCAACAAGGGCTGCAGCCTCTGGTACAACAATGCTACCGGATGCAACACTTTGTTGTTTTTCCTCTTGACAAAGTGTTGAATAGGCACTAGCTACCGAGGGTAAGGGCTTGGAATTCATCAATTGTGATCTCACAGTAGAAAAAGACTTAGGCCCATTAAAAAATGAAGTAGTCTCTCCATGTCTTGTATGGCCACAAAAGCTTGACCCGATCCACACGTACATGGAGGTATGGCTACTAGAGTATAAAGCTCATCCCATAGAGCCCTTAGTTTCGTGAAATAGTTGGAAATTGACTTATTTTCTTGTTTTAAGAGTGAAATTTCGCGTTTGATTTCATAGATACGAGGAGTGTTCCCTTGAGAGCAACGCTCATTTAGATCTAACCAAATGTCGCGCGCGGCTTCAAAATATGCTATACTAGCATTGATTTCTTTGGAGACGGAATTAGTGAGCCATGAAGAAACCATGGAATCACAAGTGCTCCAATTTTCAAAATCCGGTGAAGACTCATCGGGTTTGACAATGGTTCCATCAAGAAACCTCAGCTTTCTTTTAGCTTTAAAAACTTTGAAGATAGAACGCCTCTAGGGGGGAAAATTAGGTCCCGTTAAAACGTCTTGCACAAAAATGAGACCTGGATGGCCTGAGGGGTGTAAGTAAAAGGGTGAGTTCACATCAGGAGCGCCCCTTGATTCAACACCAGGTGGAACAATTTGATTAGTATTTTCTTTCGTCATTATGAATTAAACACAAAAAAAAAATACACAAGTAAAAACAAGAGAATAAGTAGAAGACTCACAAATGGAGTGCACGACTGGAAGAAGGAAGAAAAACACAAGCTTGATGATCCCGATTCAAGCCTGCTCTGATACCATGAAGAAAAATGTGTAGATAAAACTACTAGGAATAATTTGATGAGAATTGGATGACTTTCTCATTAACAAGAACTTCAATTTATACAAATCCTATGGGAAAAGGAAAAGTCTAACCTAACACTTGCAAAAGAATCCTAGGCTAGTTAATTACATGAGTAAAAGCAAATAATGAAAGAAATAAACACAAAGAACAAAAACTCTCCCTCTCCCTCTTCAAGATCTGGCTGGTTACCAAAGGCCAATAAATGGGCAAAATAAATTAATACCTACCCTAGTAAATGTGTAGAATACAAGTAAATACATAAAAATAAGTATAACAAAAAAAAGAAAAACTATACTATTTTCAACATTTTCCTATACTTTTCAACACTATAAGATCAACAGCCACAGAAAGAATGTTCAGAGGATTTCCGTCATGCTTGCTTTCTGTTTTGGTCTTTCAAATTGATATAATTTACCCGAGAGGGAGGCAATTTTTCAATAAAGCAGTAAGCTTGAATCTCTCAAGGATCTTCATTTCCTCACTTAGACTGTTGGAAAATGTACCAAAAAGTTAATCAGAAAATATACTCAAACTCGATAAAAGGAACTCAAGGGAGACAACTAGAAGGCGAACTCAACACTTCAAGCAAAAGAAATCTTGAACAGAACCAATCTCGACCTTGATTAGGGGTAACCTCAAGCTTGAGCAAAACCAACCTCAACCTTGAACAAAATTGACTTAAACTCAAACTGAATTGGACCCTAGCAAGAACAAAGGCAATTGCAAACTTGAGACATATCATTCTCAACTCAGACAACAAGAGGAATCAATAGCAAATGTAATTAATCAAAAGAAAAACTATAAACAGCAAAGCATAAATCTAACTGAAGAATAGCCATACAATAGAGTTGACAGTGCTCTAAATCGTTAATGCCCTACACTAGTGCAATGAGAACAACTAGCAACCTGACTTCTATGCTTAGCACAATGTCCACCAATAAAGTGTAACTCTTTAGTGAAGATGTAATTTTCTCAATACTAAGAGAAAGAACCTCAACCAGTCGGGTAGTTAATTAAACGATGAAAAATCCGACTATGCTGTGGAAGTGGAGGGCCCATATGTGGCAATCAATGCCTCAAGTCGAGACTTTCAGCGAAGAAAAGAATTTCTAACTTTTCCATTTAATCACAACGATTATATTGTGATTCAACTATTAAAATAAAATTCCAGGTAAGAATAACTCCATTTCACATTATAATGCGTTGGCCGACCTACCCAGATGCAATGTATGCATGACTCGAACCTGAAGTGACTTTACTTGACTTGGGTCTAAATTAATGGGACCCAACCAAGAGGATTTAAAATCTGAGATAATTCAACTTAATCGACTCAAAACCTGACTAAAACTAAACATGATATGACACAACTCAGTTTGACTCAAATTCAACTTGGTCTATCCCAAACTGGAAACAATGCGACATGATTGTCATGAATCCAAGAAGACTAAAGCCCTAAATCAACTTAACCAACTCATACTCAACTCGTGCTGCCCAAAATCCTTGAATGAACCCATCCAATTTGATACATCTTGAGCACTATGATATGATTCAATCAAACTAAAACCGACCACAGTTTACCCGAAACTTGAAATCACTCAAATACGGAATTATAATTAAAACTGAACCTTGACCTTAATTGACTCTAAATCTAGAATGGTCTAACTCAATTGACTCGAAACTCAAAATGATTAGTCATGGAATTACGATTAAAACTGAAATTTTAATTCCATTCTAAATCCAACTACATCAAAATTATAATTGAAATTATAATTGCATAGTTTAATTTCACTTACATGTGTCAAAAAGAGCCTTATACTTTAGTTATACACGTAGCATTGGTGAGAAATAAATTGTACTAGGGTCAGTGTGCGCACAGCTATCCACACCAAAATGGGGAGAAGGTTTGTGTACTCGTTCCTGCTTGCTGTGCTTTGTCTCGTGAGGTTTAATGCTCCCGCATGTCTTCCTTCCTCAGAACCCATTAATCTTCTTCACTCCTTGAGGATAATCAAACCTAACCAGGTATTGCTTTTAGCCCTTAAAAATCAAGCAGAAATTATAAGGTCTTCTTCGGTACCCCAAAATATGTTACTGGAATTATATTAACAAAACAAATGAGGTGGTATGACGTTAATAGATACTGCAAAAGGGACAATTAGAAAAAAAAAAAAATAAATAAAAAAGTAAAAGAATGGAATTCATAAAAACAATCCATACTACTAAATGATAATTGGAAAAATGAAAAACTTACATGCTGATTATAATTTTTCAAATGATGACTTGCTTGGCCTTTGCGGTCAATGATTTATTATTGAATAAATATTTTCTATTTTATAAAACATAAAATATATTTATTATCAATAGCATCTTTCTTATTTATTTTCTGACTCTTGCTCATGCAATATCCTTTTATGGCATATTATTTTATAGTCCCTCCTTTCATATTGACTAATGGGAGCCTATCGGAACTTATTATAGCATAAGATACTATCTGTAGGGGTGTTCATATACCAGCTCGGACAAAAAAATTAGAATGTATTGGCCATTTGGTTTGGTCCAGTCCAGTCCAAACCTGAAAAACTTGAAACCCAACCGGAAACCCAATTAATATTATTGGACGTCCTTTATATTTTATTGTGATATAATTAGACTATAAAATTAGCTAAAAAAGGCCCATAAATGATGCAGCTGCCAACAGACTTGGCGAGTTAGTTGGTGGATACAAGGTTGGCGGGTACAAGGATGCAGAGCATGGAAGCGGACACGGCTAAGAGGAATTTGACTTTAAGTAGGATTAGTTTTTAGATTTTATTCATAATTATTTTTTAGTCTTTTATCTAAGTGAAATAGCTCCTCTATTTAAAGAAGAAGAAAATTAGGGTTTTTTTTTTTTTTTTCAACTTTTATAATTTCAGATTTACTTCATAAATTTAGGATTTTCTCTCACTCTTGGGTTGTGAGAAATTGAGCGACTTTTTTCCCTTGTTTTATTATTTTCGTAATAAAATTGAAAGAGAAGACCGTTGAACCTTACCATTCTCAAATTTCCACTTTATGTGCTGCATTAGTTGGTAATCAAAGCTCAGAACGACTTCAGAGATGGCCGTGGCCAACGGAGATATGCCGCCATTGGAGACGTTTATGAGTGAGATGTACAACGGAAGATCGAGAGGAGATTAGAGGACTTGGAGGAGAAATTCAGGCAAATCGAGCGTTGCTTGATTCAATTAGGGGCAAATCCCTAGTAGCAACCGGGAATCTAGCCCCAACATTCGCTGAAAAGGGGTGATGACAACGAGATGGACGAGAGCTTTCGAAACTAGTTTTCGAAAGCTGAGTTACTAGATTGGAGGCTGAGGAGGAACCGATCCAATACCGGCAACACTAACGATTTCGATGATCGAAGTAGAGAATCTGGTCTCCGAATTGAGATCACGGAGTTCAACAAAGGAGGACGCCCGGAGGACTTTAGGATTGGCTTGTTGTGGTGGAGGAGGTTGTCAAGTTCAACGGAAGTGTTGAAGAGGAAGCAGGCACTGTTGGTTGCTACTCGGTTACAGGGTAGAGGCCGCCGCCTAGTGGCAGCAGCTGAAACACATGCAGCTTCGTTAGGGGTAGATGAAGAGAGAGTCGTGGGATAAGATGAAGAAGTATATGAGGGGTGCCATCCTGCCTCACAATCATGCTAAGGTGACATACCAACGACTGCAAGGGTTGCGTCAGGGCTCCAGATACGTGGAGGAGTACACGATGGAGTTCTACTCATGAGTCGCCAGGAATGACTTTGTGGAAACGAGAGAGCAATTGACGAATCGTTATATTGGCGGGTTGAAGGAGGCTATACAAGAGGTGTTGAACATGTTCGACATCTTTTCCGTCTCGGAGGCAAATCAGAGAGCTGAACATTGAGCTGCAGCAGAGGCATCGCCAAGTTGGCAGGGCCTGGAAAGCATAAGCTGGTGGAAGAGACCAGGTGAGAGCATCGCCAAATAAGAGTGCACAGAACAGGCTGGTAGTCGCTAATACCAAAAAGCCGGTTACTCAGGACGTGACGGGTACTTCGAGAACCGTTGCTTCAAGTGTGGAAAGAGGGGGCACCATGCTACTGAGTGCCATAAGGGTGACAGATCTAGAAAGGGTCTTTTCATCGAGGAACTCCACAGAGAAGATGGCTGGGTTAGTGAAGCAGAAACCCAAACTGAGTTGGTGCCATTAGAAGAAAATGCTGTGGCAGGTGATGAAGGATGCCTACTTGTGATTAGGCACACTTTTTTTGTGCCAAGAGAAGAACCAGGAGATGGATGGCTGAGGAATAACATCTTCCAGACCACTTACACCATTGGCGGTAGAGTATGCCGCATGGTGATAGATTCGGGAAGTTGTGAAAAACGTGATCTCCGAAAAGGCTATTGCCAAGCTGTGGTTAACGATGGAAGCACATCCGAGTCCATACAAGCTTTCATGGCTTAAGAAGGGAAACCAGTTAATTGTGTCTAAACGATGCTTGGTCAATTTTTTGATTGGGTCGACGTATAAGGATGGAGTTTGGTGTGATGTGGTCACCGTGGACACTTGCCATATGTTATTGGGGTGCCCGTGGCAATATGATAGGAGTGCCATCTATGACGGATGGAAGAACACATATAGCTTCATCTTTGAGGGGATGAAGATCATCTTGTTGCTCAATAAGAATGAGGCATGATGAGCTTTAATAGCTCGACACCAGAGTATATAGGGATGAGATATGTTTGCCAAGGAGGTTGGTGACACCAAGATCATCTTTGTGCTAATTAGAAAGGAGAGTAAGGTGAATCCGAGGGTGATACCGAGTGTGGTTACCACCTTGTTGAGGGAGTATGCTGATGTCTTTCCGGAGGAGTTACCCGATACACTACCGCCATTACGAGATGTACAACACCGCATTGATCTGATGTTAGGGGCTACCTTGTTGAATAGGCCTCATACCGCATGAGTCCATCAGAGCATGCAGAGTTGAGACACTAGGAATTGCTCACCAAGGGGTTTATAAGGGAAAGCTTGAGTCCTTATGCAATACTGGCTCTGCTAACGCTAAAGGATGGTAGTTGGCAGATGTGTATGGACAGTAGATCCATCAACAAGATCATGGTGCGCTACTGATTTCCTATTCCGAGGGTGGCTGACCTACTTGATCAATTATGAAATGCGAAGCTGTTCCCCAAGCGGGACCTAAAAAGTAGGTATCATCGGATTCGCATTTCACCTGGAGATGAGTGGAAGACTGCCTTCAAGACTCGGGAGAGATTATACGAATGGCTTGTCATGCCACTTGGGTTGTCAAACACGCCAAGTACCTTCATGTGATTTACGAATCAGGTACTTCGCCTGTTTTTTTTGAAGTTCGCCATCGTCTACTTTGACGACTTCTTGATCTACAGCTAGAGCAGAGATGAGCACTTGATGCATCTAAGGGGTGTCTTGAGTACCTTAAGGGAGCAATATCTGTTTACCGCCTTAAAGAAGTGTGAGCTTGTGAGAGACAGGGTAACCTTTCTAGGGTTTGTTGTCTCCAGGGACGGTATATTAGCTGACGAAGGGAAGATAGTAGGAATTCGGGATTGGCCTTCACCAAAAACAAGTGGCGAGGTCAGGAGCATTCACAAGTTGGTGTCTTTCTATAGGTGGTTCATGCCTAACTTTAGCTTGTAATGGCGCCACGGACTGTATGAAGGGGAGATCCTTTACTTGGACTCCAAGGGCAGCTGACGCCTTTGAAGAAATTAAGAAAAGGCTAACCACCGCACTGGTATTAGCTCTATCCAACTTCCAAAAGACATTCGAGCTACACACAAACACCTTCAAGATTGGAATTGGTGTCGTGCTCAGCTAAGAGGGCAGGGCAATAGCATACTTCAGCAAAAAGCTCGATGGGAGTAAGTTGAATTACTCCACCTACGATATTGAGTTCTACGCGAAGGTTAGGGCGCTGAGGCATTGGAAGTCCTACCTCGCCAATAGAAATTCATATTGTACTTTGACAACATCGCATTGAGGTACATAAACAAGCATGACAAGTTATCAGATCGACATGCCAAGTGGGCCAGCTACATTTAGCTTTTCATTTCATCATCAAACATAAGTTGGGCGCTTTGAAAAAAGTGGCGGATGCACTAAGTAGGCGGAACCTTATCTTGTCGAAGAGTAGAGTGACAGTAACCGAATTTGAGCAGTTGGCGGGACAATATGAAGGTGATTTGACCTTTGGTGGCATATGGCAGGATGCCCAATCTGGTGGTGTTCCCAGATATTCCATTCACGATGGGTTTCGTTTCAAAGGGAACCAACTTTGTATCCAAGATTCAAGTCTATGGCTAAAGATCATTAAGGAGAAGCACAATGAGGGGCATATGGGGTGAGATAAGATGCTACAACTTGTTAGCTCCAACTATTATTGGCCTCCACCGCGGAAAGAAGTACAGAGATTTGTCGTAAGTTACCGCATTTGTCAAGTCTCGAAGGGCAGAGTGACCAATGTAGGTCAGTACCTTCCCTAACGGGTATCGAGTCAGCCTTGAGGGGATGTCAGTATGGACTTCGTATTGGGACTACCACAGACATGGGGAGGCATTGATTCGATATTTGTCATGGTAGATAGGTTCTCAAAAATGGGGCACTTCATCAGGTGTAAGAAGGCTGCTGACGCCATATATGTGGTGGGACTATACTTCTGAGAGGTGTACAAGTTACACGGGTTATCGGCTAGCATCGTCTTAGATAGGGATGTCAGGTTCGTCAATCATTTCTGGACGATGTTATGGAAGATGGTGAACACATTTCGCGCCTTCAGCACAGTCCATCATCCGCAAACGGATGGGCAAACTAAGGTCACCAGCCCCTTATTAGGCAATCTGCTTTGATACCTTGTTGCTGATAACATTAGGGGATGGTAGTCGAAGCTACAGTAGGCTGAGTTCACCTACAACCCCTGTGTTAATCGAAGTACAGATTTCGTGTCGTTGAAGGTCGTCTATGGCTTTATGCTATGATCTCCGAATCTAACTCATCCTCACGGAAACGCAAAAGACTTCATCTCTACCCTTAAAGACGTCGATGAGCAAACTAGAGCTCGACTGTTGGAAGCTACTGCCAAGTATAAGACGGCAAGTGACAAGAGACGCTGCGCAGTACAATTTCAAGTAGGCGACAAGGTTTGGGCTGCTTAATGAGAGAATGATTCCCTATGTGGGAATATAACAAGTTGATGACTTGCAAGATTGGACCTCCAGTGGTACTTGAGAAGATGAATGACAACGCTTGTCGTCTTCAGCTTTCACCTGGTGTGAGGACCTCAGATGTGTTCAGTGTCAAACACCTTGTTCCTTATTTTGGTGATGACGATGCTGCTGATCCTCTAGCAAATTCGAGGGCGAATTCCCTCCAACCTGGTGCTTCCGCACCTTGTTCCTTGTGCCTTATTTTGGTGATGACGATGCTGCTGATCCTCTAGCAAATTCGAGGGCAAATTCCCTCCAACCTAGGGAGGATGATGTAGCCGCCAACAGATTGGCAAGTACAAGGTTGGCGGGTACAGGGATGAGGAGCATGGAAGCGGACACAGCTGAGAGGAATTTGACTTTAAATAGGATTTTTTTTTTTTAGATTTTATTTATAATTATCTTTTAGTTTTTTATTCTAAGTAAAATAACTCCTCTATCTAAAAAAGAGGAGATCTAGGGTTTTTTTCCCCAACTTTTATAATTTCAGATTTACTTCATAAATTTAGGATTTTCTGTCTTTCTTGTATTGTGAGAAATTGAGCGACTTTTTCCCCTTGTTTTACTATTTTCGTAATGAAATTGAAAGGGAAGGCCGTTCCTTCCCGTTTCCACATTTCCACTTACGTATTACGTAAATAAACACCTAAAGCTAAAGTTAAATTCTTGAATATACATACCATTGTTGGAAAACGTACAGGGATAATGAGCAATCATTATACAATATTAGAATAAGCAAAGGAACTTAAATTGCGTTTAATTGAGGAATTTATTTCGACTTTTCAGAAGATCCAATCTTGATATGAATTACTTTTATCATCACAATATTCATTCTTAAGCTTTTACAATATTTAAACTTATACTGAAAGTAATTGGACTTGACATGAATAAAACGATCCCAAGCTTGAGAAGTGTAAATCTCAAGCTTTAATGGGTAAGAATAAAACAATTGATATAATCAAATTAAGGCATAAATAAGATGAATAAATCAACTTTATACAGGATAATAGAAGGGAAAGAATTGACCGAAGAAATTGCCGTGCTGTAGTGAATCTACTGCTCTAAGTTGTTTATGCCCCTATAGAGGGATAAATGGCACTCTGACTCCTTGGGTTAACACGACACCCACCTTAGAAATGTGCTCCAGGAAGTGGGTTGAAGTACACCCCAACTTGCTTAGTAACTAAGGAGAGAATATTTTGAGAGAGAAGAAGCACCCTGAAGAAGAAGGAGAAATTTCATATGTGAATTATGTTGAACGCGTGTTTTGCAAAACCCTAAGGCTCCATATTTATAGGAATAAATACTTGGAGGTTAAGAAAAAGATCATTACTTAGAATCCTCCTCAAACTAGGAAAGTGGCAGATATGAGAGCCTAAATGTCCAGCCAATTATGGAAAAATCAGTTAAAGAAAGCGCAGGAAAATATGCGGTCAAATGCGTATTGGAACTCGAGCTTGAGCTTGTAGCCTCGAGCCTCGAGACAGGTCATGTAACAATACCTCGATACAACACTCTGGAGGTCCCTTAAAGAAGGACTCCATTAGCGTTCAGGAACGCGGGCACGAGCGCGGGCATGGGTGCGTGCGCGTGGTTCACAAAACCCACTCTAGACCCTCACAATATTTTACCAAGTACAATAATAAGGAAGTATATAAACTAGACCCTCATTCTCTAGAATTTCAATGTGGGATTGGCCTAAAACACAGTATTTTCAAAATTAAAACACAGTATTTTCAAAATTAAAACACACTAGCCTCAAATTCCAACAACCATCTTATGGCAAGCTCATTTTTTCCCTCTTTTCACATTTGTCTACTAATCAAATTTGCTTCTTAAATCATATTAGACCGCATCAATGTGCTATATAAATTTTTTTGTTCTTTTTTGGTTTATCCTTTTTCATCTCTTACAGTATTTTGTTTGCTTTAATTTTTTTTACTTTGGATGAACAATTATCGCATTATGTATATTACTACAACTTCTACATATAATTTCGAAAAATAAAATTGCTACAACTTCTATATATAATTATTTCTGGTTAATTTTTGCATTAAGATGAATTTCAATGGTCGTTAGTTGAGAATCAAGGAATAAGGGATTCAAATCAAATGGGCCACATTGTCAGGGATAAGTTTAGTAAACGTATGTTGTTATGATAAGTAGTTGGATTTGGTAAATTGTTGTATTTGGTGGGTGATCATTTTACATTGTTACACTTTCTATTGTCTATACTATTGATTTTTTAATCCTTATTTTTCCTATTAAATGTCCCTAAAGTTGCTCGAAATTGCCAAAATATGCTAAAATTCAACACATAATAATAATAATAAAGCAAATTATAATCAACCTGATCCTGATTTGGTCCGTATTAACATTGATATAGACCAAAGGATGTTCCATCTCGAAACTAATTGGCAGTGGGTGGAGTAACTCCTTGGATATATATTGGCCTTTCCTATGATAACCCACCAATGTGGGATCCAAATTGTCTGTATCAGAACACCACACTTTGTATCTTGCATCCACGGGAGTTGGCTTTGCACCAAATTTCTAGTCTCGAGCGAAAACTGCAATTTCGACGTCATCACCATGCAATGGACATGGCTTTGCGCTATAGTTATTCTAGCCCTAGACAAACACTGTAACACCGGTGTCACCAATTGAGATTCGGAATGAGAGATCGAACAGCTATGTCGACCAGGGCCCAAGACTTTAATAGGCCGAGATCAACTTTGGAACAGACCCAGGGACTTCGATGAGACCGAGAATGAACTCCTTGATATATGGCAATTGACTTTGCAACACGTCAAGCATAGGCCCCCATAAGACCATTGAATGACATTACCCCCCCGGTTGGTAAAAGGCATCGGCCCCCTATATGACCCGCAATTCACGGTGCAAGATCGACGGCTCTGATACCTATGATACATTTCAAATGAGGATCCATCCAAAAACTAATTGGTAATGGGTGGAGTAACTCATTGGGTATGTATATTGGCCTTTCCTTTGATAACCCACCGATGTAGGATCCAAATTGCCTGTATCAAACATCAACCATCTCTTCATCATTCAACTATTCACTAATTTATCAGAGAAATAAATAATTTACGAAACCTTATCGCCCAACTTTTAATTGAAACATATACTAGAGTTTCTTCATTTTGCACGGCATATAATTAAATTTTAAATAATTATATTTATATAATATAATTGATAAATTATATTAATAACATAAATAAAAATAAAATTTGTCTATACACACACATATATATTCTAAGAATTTGAAATCTAGTTATACGTGATAACAAAAAAGGCAAAATTAACACATAAAAATCATTAAGCATTACCAACTCCATCAACCAGTAATGAAATAAACCAAACTTGTCACTTAAGTATACAAAATAAATTTCCTTTGATTTAATCACAAATATAATAAATAGATGTATTATTTTTAATTATAAACTGTGCATTGCCCGGGGCGACTCAAATATATAAATGAGGGAGTGGACGTTTAAAGGCGGGGATATGAATATAGCCTAGAACTTCATGGATGAGAGAGTAAAAGCTTTTAAAAGAGGGAACTTCTACTTAATATATAGTGTGTGTGTGTCTATATATATATATATATATTTTTTTTTTTTTTTGATTATTTAAGTAATTTAAAATGAAAACTTATCGATATTAAGTTAAAGCTAACAAATTCAATCACATATTTTTATGCTCAAACATATTATTTATGTCTCCCTTGTGTGCCATTTCTTATTTTCAAATAAAGAAGATAAAAAAATAAAACCATGGCAATATTTTTACAAATGTTGAATCACACGACTTTATAGCTGAAGCAAAAAAAAAAAAAAAAAAAAAAAAAAGATGAAAAAAAAGAAGGAAAAAAAAAGGAAGAGTAAAGAAGAGATTTTGTTGTATAATTGGTCCTTATATGACTTAACTATGTCGATTATTAATTTAGTCAAGAAGTGTTTTAAATATTATAGATCAAAGGTTGTATTATTGAGTGGCATGTATGGTAAATATTAATATGTAAAGGGGTCGCTATTAAAATGAGAAAATCAGGTCATAAATTGTGTTGACAAATTTGCCCCGGCCCGGTTGATTTATTTTCCTGCCCGTGCCCCTGCCCGTGATGCCCGAAGCTTCCTGAGAAAGCTTCCCAAATTCAGTTAAGTGATGGTTGACACGCGTCAGCCATCGGGAGCTTCACTTTGTGTTTCTTGAGGGAGCATCTGGACCGTTGATTCAAAATGCGTGAACAGCCGAGATTGAATAGGGAGCCTTGCCACGGATTCCCACCCAGATGCCTATATAAAGGGACCCTTTTAGGGTTCCACCACACGCTTTTTCATTTTTCCTAATTTTCTCAGCCACCGCCTCTCTCTCCATGACCTCTCCGGCGATTTGAGGCGATTGTGAGGCGATCGACGGCGATCTTCAAGATCCGTGGGTGTGAAGGCTTCCTAGTCCGATTCTTGGTAGTTTGGAGCATTAAGAAGCCCTTGTTGGCTTCTGTTGTGAGTATTCTTCCTCTTTACTCTTTGTTCCTGTTCGCTTAGGGTTTCTACCTTAGAAGCTTAAAGGATCTTGTCTGTATTAAGTTGTATTTGTTGTTCTTTGGTATGTAATATCTTGAACTTTAACTAATAAGAAGATACTTCCCTAGAAATAGGGAGCCGTGGATGTAGGTCCTTATTATAAGGCTGAACCACATAAAATCTTGGTGTTGTCGTTGTGTGTTTGAGCAGATTTTCGTTATTTGATTCTTGCTATACTGCGGTTATAGGTTCATAGTTAGATCTGAAAATTTATAACATATTGTCGAAGTTTTCTTTAAGATCTAAAAGTTATACAACTAAACATCAACAAGTGGTATCAGAGCATTAGGTTCTTTGTTTAAAAGATTTAATATGGCGTCTGCTAGGGTTGATATTGAGAGATTCGACAGTAGAAATGATTTTAATCTCTGGAAACTAAAAATGAAAGCAATCCTTATGGCACAAGGTGCTGGAACTGCACTTTTACCTAAAAAGGATCAACCTACTTATCTAACTGAAAAGAAGAAATTAGAAATTGAACATAAAGCTTATGCTTCTTTATTACTTAGTCTTAATAATTCAGTACTTAATCTGATTCGCTCTGAAAAGACTGTGGCGGATATTTGGGCCAAGTTAGAGGAAATTTATAAGTCTGAGTTGTTGTCCAATAGAATGCTATGTATGGAAGCACTTTTCACCTTTAAAGTGAGTGAGACTAAACCCCTAGAAGACTTTATAGATGAGTTCCATAGAATCTGTCAAGATTTGGAAAACGTTAAAGTAACTGTTGCTGATGAATTGTTGGCTGTAGTGTTGCTGTGTGCTTGACCCAAATACCTTAGGGCTTTCAAAGACACACTAAGATATGGCCTAGACACTATAGCACTGAAAGACGTTACAAAGGCCCTTAGATCCAAGATCCTTGAACTTAGGAAGGAAGGGAAGTACCCACCAACCAGTAACAGTGGGGAAGGGCAGTCAGTTAGGGTAGGACAAAGACTCGAGACAACCATAACAACCATAACAATCATAACAACCATAATAATTACAATAATAAAGATAGGAGAAGGAGTAAGAGTAGAAACAGATCTAGCTCAAGACCTAGAAGGGATTGTAGTAAAGTAAAATGCTATGAGTGTGGTAAACTAGGATACATTAAGAGATATTGTCCTGATTACCAAAGAAAATTTAACGGCACAACTGGCAACACAGAATATACTGACGATTTGATTCCGCTGAAGTATTAGTAGCACCTACAGACCTAACTACACATGAGTGGGTTCTAGACTCAGGGTGTAGCTTCCATATGACTTCAGACAGATCTTTCTTCACTGAATACCGAACTGTAGTCGGGGGGAAGGTGCTGTTGGGAAATACCCATGGGTGCAAGGTTGTAGGGATAGGGTCCGTTAGGGTTAGAGGGTCAAATGGCGTTGACTTCACCCTAGAAGGAGTCAGGCATGTGCCTGAACTTAGAAGGAACTTGATTTCTCTAGGACAATTAGACCTGGCTGGTATGACCTTAAAGGCACAACAGGGGGTAATGAAGGTCCTTAAGGGTTCCCTTGTAATGCTAAGTGGGGAGGTCAAGAATGGTCTATATGTGCTTAGAGGTGACGTAGTTCCTGCTGGCTGCTTTGTCGCAGAAAAAGTTGACCTAACTAACCTTTGGCACAAAAGATTAGGACATGTTTCAAAGAGGGGCCAAAATGAGCTGAACAAGAGGGGACTGTTGGGGGGTGGTTATGTGTCTAAACCTGATTTCTGTGAGTCGTGCATATTTGGAAAACATCATAAACTATCTTTTAAATCTGGAATCCATACAACTAAGTCACCGGTAGACTACATTCACTCTGACCTATGGGGACCAGCTAGGGTACCCACTTTAGATGGAGCGTACCACTTCCTATCTATGGTAGATGATTTCTCTAGGAAGGTTTGGGTTTACTTGCTTAAATCAAAAGACGAATGTTTTAATGCCTTTGTAAGGTGGAAGAACCTTATAAAAAATCAAACAGGTAGGAAGATTAAGGTGCTTAGAACTGACAATGGACTTAAATATATAAACTCAGAATTTGATAGTTTATGTGCTCAAAATGGTATTAAAAGACACAACACTGTTAGGAAAACTCCCCAACAAAATGGATTGGCTGAGAGAATGAACCGTACGCTCTTAGATAGGGTAAGGTGCATGTTATTTGCATCAGGACTTGGTAAGAACTTTTGGGGGGAGGCTGTAGCTACTGCATGTTATCTAATCAATAGAACCCCCTCCTCTGCTATTGACTTTAAAACCTCTGAGGAAAAATGGACTGGAAAAATAAGCGACTATTCTATTTTAAAAGTTTTTGGATGTGCTACGTATGCACATCAATCAGAAAGAAAACTTGAACCCAAGGCTGTAAACGATGTTTTCTTAGGCTATCCGAATGGTGTAAAGGCGTATAGGGTGGGTGTTAGGGATGGAAACAGGGCCAGAATTATAATTAGTAGGGATGTGACCTTTAATGAAGAAGAAATGCCCTACTTCCAGAGTACAATGGCTGCTGGTACTGCAAATGCTTCCTCCAACCCTAGGAAGTTTGATCCTGAACTCTATGAGTTCGAGATTAGCCCACCAGAGCCGATATACCGAGAAAACCAGACCTTAGATCCTGAAGAAGAGGTGAATGACAGTGCTGAGGGTAGCACTGAACCGCAAGAAACCATTGAACATATGGACCTATCAAACTACCAACTAGCTAGGGATAGGGAGAGGAGAGAAATTAGGGCACCAGTCAGGTTTGGCAGTGTTGATTGTATGGCATTTGCCCTTGACACTGCCCTAGAGTATGTAGAATTGGAACCCCTCACCTATTCACAGGCCATTAGTGGTGCTGCCTCTGAACAGTGGCTTAGAGCCATGACAGAGGAAATGGAGAGCCTCAAAAGGAACAAAGCCTGGGTTTTGGTTCCCAAACCTTTGGGTAGGAAGTTGGTAGGTTCTAAGTGGATCTATAAGGTAAAAGAACCTAATACATCATCTGGACAGCCAAGGTTCGAGGCTAGACTAGTTGTAAAAGGTTTTTCACAAAAGGAAGGGGTAGATTATAATGAGATTTTTTCTCCCGTTGTTAAACATACCACCATCAGAATACTTATGGCACTAACTGCTAAGTTCAGTCTATTTTTGGAACAAATGGATGTTACAACAGCTTTCCTTCATGGTGAGCTGGATGACGAGATTTTTATGATCCAACCTGAGGGTTTTACTGAACCTGGCTTTGAGAATCATGTTTGTCTACTTAAGAGGTCTTTGTATGGCCTTAAACAATTCCCTAGGCAGTGGTACAAACGTTTTGACCAATTTATGAGAAGTAGTGGCTTTAGTAGATCAATACATGACACTTGTTTTTACTTCAAACATGCTGATACTATTGATGCACTGTATTTGCTGATCTATGTTGATGACATGCGCCTGGCTAGTAGATCTATGAACTATATTAATGATTTAAAGCTAATGCTTTCTGCTGAGTTCGCTATGAAAGATCTAGGGATGGCCAAGAAAACACTTGGTATGGAAATTACCTAGGGTCTTGCTGCTGGAACAGTGCATCTGTCACAACAAAGGTATTTGGAAAAGGTATTAGATAGGTTTAATATGTCAGATTGTGAACCTGTGAAGTTGCCCTTGAAAAATCAGTACAAATACTCAGTTGACCAGTGTCCTTCGAATGAAATTGATAAGAAACAGATGGAAAGAGTCCCATATGCTAATGTTATAGGTCCTCTAATGTATGCTATGACTTGTACGCGTCCAAACGTAGCTTTCCCTTTAAGTGTTTTGTCTAGGTTTATGAGTAACCCAGGAAAGGAACATTGGGATGGGGTTAAGTGGCTGTTAAGGTACATTAAACAAACCTATAAATTGGGACTTACTTTTGGTAGGTTAGAAATAGACCTTAGGCTGGTAGGTTACACCGATTCTGATTTTGGGGGAGACTTAGATAAAAGAAGGTTAACTAGTGCTTACCTTTATACTCTAAATGGTGGAGCCATCTGTTGGAAGTCTAAGTTGTAGCCTATGACTGCTCTGTCAACAACAGAGGCTAAATTCGAGGCCCTAACAGAAGCTATCAAAGAAGCTGTCAGGTTGAGGGGCCCGCTGTCAGAAATTAACTTTGACTATGGGCCTCCTTTGCTGTTTTCAGACAGTCAATCAGCCCTTACTTTGTGTAAAAACCCTGTTTTTCATGATAGGACTAAACACTTAGCTGTTAAGAGGAACTTTGTTAATGATATGCTTGAAAAGAACACTGTTGAACTGTGAAAATTTGTACTGATGTAAATCCAGTGGATAAAATTGTGACTTTGGACAAGTTACTCAAATGTATTAACTTGGTTCAAAGTGATTGGGATCATGGATGACCAATCGAGTGAGTTTGCTCCTTATTACTAGGGAATGTATAGTAGTTAGCTCATATAGGTACCAAGGTGGAGAATTGTTGTATAGTTGGTCCCTATATGACCTAACTACGTCGATTATTAATTAAGTCAAGAAGGGTTTCAAATATTATAGATCAAAGGTTGTATTATTGAGTGGCATGTATGGTAAATATTAATATGTAAAGGGGTCGATATTAAAATGTTAAAATCAGGTCATAAAATTGTGTTGACAAATTTGCCCTTGCCCGGTTGATTTTTTTTCCTGCCCGTGCCCCTGCTCGTGCTGCCCGAAGCTTCCTGAGAAAGCTTCCCAAATTCAGTTAAGTGATGGCTGACACGCGTCAGCCATCGGGAGCGTCACTTTGTGTTTCTTGAGGGAGCATCTGGACCATTGATTCAAGACTCGTGAACAGCCAAGATTGAATAGGGAGCCTTGCCACGGATTCCCACCCAAATGCCTATATAAAGGGACCCTTTTAGGGTTCCACCACACGCTTTTTCATTTTTCCTCATTTTCTCAGCCACCGCCTCTCTCTCCATGACCTCTTCGGCGATTTGAGGCGATTGTGAGGCGATCGACGGCGATCTTCAAGATCCATGGGTGTGAAGGCTTCCTAGTCCGATTCTTGGTAGTTTGGAGCATTAAGAAGCCCTTGTTGGCTTCGGTTGTAAGTATTCTTCCTCTTTACTCTTTGTTCCTGTTTCGCTTAGGGTTTCTACCTTAGAAGCTTGAAGGATCTTGTCTGTATAAAGTTGTATTTGTTGTTCTTTGGTTTGTAATATCTTGAACTTTAACTAATAAGAAGATACTTCCCTAGAAATAGGGAGCCGTGGATGTAGGTCCTTATTATAAGGCTGAACCACGTAAAATCTTAGTGTTGTCGTTGTGTGTTTGAGGAGATTTTCATTATTTGATTCTTGCTATACTGCGGTTACAGGTTCATAGTTAGATCTGAAAATTTATAACATATTGTCGAAGTTTTCTTTAAGATCTAAAAGTTATACAACTACACATCAACAGATTCCATCATTGAACTATCAATAAAAACACTACTTCTAATGAGCAACCAACTCTTAATATACATTTGATTACCCAAGTAATATAAAAATGTTAGGATCACCTAAATAATTTTAAAATGACAACATTTGTCGTTATCAAGTTAAATCTAAAAACCTTAATTTTATTTTTATCACTCAACTTAAGTAGCAAAAAACAAAAAAAAATAAAAAAAATCATCAACGATATTATTTATGTCTTCCTTTTGTACCATTTCTACTTCACATAAAGGAAATAATTTACACAAATGTCAAACGAAATTGAAAAAGAAAATTGCAATATTTTATATTACATAAAACGACATTATTGTGTATCAAATCCAACAAAACTGCATCATTTTAGCCAACATAAAAATTTAAACTATATTTAGCACTGGTCTAAATGATCAGTTTGACCTATTTGGAGACGCGCATGGGGTTGATCTATGTAAGATTTGTGACCCCGGATCGACCTAGCCCACTTAAAAGATTTGTTGCTAAGGCTTCGTTTATTTTGAGGGAACTACTCTCCCCTGCAAAATACCTTTTTCGTGGAAAAGATAATTTCCGTTGAGTTTTTCCGTTATTTGTTTCAATAGAAAATAGTTTCTCCCATTGTGACGTTCTTTGTTTGTTTTAAAGAAATCGTCTTCTATAAAACTAACGAGCCACACTCTGAAACTTTGGGAGCGGGTCATAGAAAGGGGGGTACGACAACGAACAGGGGTCTCAAAGAATCAAATCGGATTTATGCCTGGTAGGTTGAGGGCAGAAGCCATCCACCTCCTAAGGGGGTCAATAGAGTACTACAGAGATAGACAAAAGGACATTCACATGTTTTTTATTGACTTAGAAAAGGCATATGATAGAGTGCCGAGAGAGGTCCTATGGTGGGACTTGGATGGGAAAAGCATCCCCCAGTCATATATACGAGCCATTAAAGACATGTATGAAGATTCCTAAGCCAATGTATGAACAACAGAAGGGGAGATGGACGTGGGTACACCAAGGATTAGCCGTGAGTCCCTTTCTGTTCATTCCGATTGTGGACGATCTCACTAGGCACATCTAAGGGGACGTGCCTTGGTGCATGCTTTTCTTGGACGGTATAGTCCTGGTGGGAGAGCCTAGGGAGGAGGTGAATAAGAAGCTAGAATTCTGGAGAATGCTTTAGAATCGAAAGGTCTAAGACTTAGTAGATCTAAGACCGAGTATATGAAACTCAAGTTTTATGGATCTACCACGCCAAGTATGGAAGATGTCAAGATTAGATCAGAGTGCATACCATAGAAAGCATGCTTTAAGTACTTGGGTTCTATGGTGCAACAAGACGGCGAAGTAGAGGCACATGGTAACAACCGGATTAAAGTGGGTTGGCATCAATGGAGGATGGCCTCTGCGGTACTGTGTGATAGGAAGTTCCCACTAAAGTTAAAAGGAAAATAGTATAAGAAAGTAATGAGATCGGCTATGCCTTATGGGGCATAGTGCTAGCCAACTAAGCACCATCACATGCAAAAGATGAAGGTAGCAGAATTGAGGATGTTGGGATGGATGTGTGGACACACAAGAAAGGCTAGGACAAGGAATGAGGCTATAAGAAGTAAATTAGGTGTGGACCTTATCGAGGATAAGCTATGGGAGCAACGTTTGTGGTGGGTTGGGCATGTTAGGAGGAGACCGAGCACTGCGCCTGTCAGGAGATGCAAACAATTCTATATTACATATGAGAAGAAAGGAAGAGGCTAGCCAAAGAAGAGTTGGATGGAAGCAATTCGACAGGATCTCGCCTATCTCAACGTCAATGAAGAGATGGCTATAGATAGAGCTTAGTGGAGAATTAATATAGGTGTAACAGATATAGCAAGGTAGGAGCGACGAGCGCTTTTAAGCTAGTACTAGCGCCACCAGGTTTCTTGCATGCCTGTCTGTTTATATACATTTCTGCCTTGCTACTTGTTGCTTACACCATATATATGCTTGCATTTTGTCGTTAGGTAGGCTCTTTCTTATATATGCTTGCTTGCTTTTGCTTTTTGCTCTTGCTTAGATGCTTCCATGCTTCTCATGCTCTCCATGCCCTTTGTGCTTTTCATGCCATTCATGCTTTTTAGGTTGGGGGTCAACAAAAACAGCCTCTCATTAGGGTATCCCCCCTAATGGGGTAAGTCTGCGTACATCCTATTGCCCTAGACAATGCTCATGCAAGAGGCCTTGAGGCACTGGGCTTGTTGTTGTTGTTGTTATTATTGTTGTATCTTGTATCAATCATCTTATTCCTAAACATAGGATAATATAAGTAGTAATACAATATAATTAAAATTATCCAGACTTTGTATGATTGTAAAATTATTACTAAGGTGTCCTTAGGTTTGAGTATTTATCACATATGCTAACATTTCAATATATATATTAAGATATCCTGAAGTTGAATATTTTTTAATTCAACTACCATACATCAAAATTTGATGATTTTTGTAGTAATCTAACCAAATATAAAAGTGCTAATATAATATATAATTATAAAAATATACAAGCTATATCAATATTTTCACCAAATTAGTATCAATAGCTCATTGTACGTGGATGTAAACTACCTAAATATGGCCGAAATCATATGTCATTTGAGCATTTTTTTTTTATTATCAAAAACCCATTAAGTTCTAATGCGAATACTTATATTATCGAAATCATGTTTTATTTTAGCATTTTCTATCGAAAATCCATCAAATTTCAACAAAGGCACTTGATTGATAAATTTTAAAACTTTGGATATCTAAGTAATAAAATGTTTAAAGTTCAAGGTATCACATTGTATGCATTGAAATGCTTTGGTGCTTAAGTGGTAAATGATTAAACCTAGAGTACTTAAGTGATAATTTTCTTAAGAATATAAATCAATAGAAAGTATTTTCTAAAAAAAAAAAAATAATCTACACATAATTGTTTTTTGTTTAGTTTGATGCAAATATTATTTTCTATTTATAATATTTAGATGTTTCAAATACAAATATAAATTAGAAATGAAAATCAAATGGAACCATAAAATTCACTCTAGGATTTGGAGCTGACTAAATTTTCTTCATCTAGTTTTTGTACCACATTATTGCCTCTAGCGATCTAAGCTCCCGCTAAGTTCATATTGGATCCATATCAAGACCGATGTATACCTTTGAACTTTATTGGAGAACTTAGAATGATGGCATCCCCCATTTTGAAAGGGAAGTCATTTTTCCACATTTGAGAGAAAAGGTTTCCCATTGGAAAGCCTTTTCCGTATGCAAAACTCGTGCCAAACAACTAAAAAAAGGGAAAACTACTTCCTAAAATGTGATTTTCTACCTAACAAACGGAGCCTAGTGTTATGATTCAAGATCAAATTGAATCATACAAAGGAAGAATTGAGTTGAGAGACGAGAAACATTGATAGAAGAATAAAAATAATTGAAGTTAAGAGGAAGAAATCAATATGTTTTTCATTCAATGAATCTTCAAGCAAGAACATTACAATCATTTATACTATTCATTCATCTAAGTCGGTGGCCAAGAAAATATCTAGCATTAACCAACCAACTACCAAATAACAAGCACATAACCTCCTTCCCGCCAACACATTATCTAAATATTACAAATTTGCCACTACTTACAAGGCCCCTAAGATCAAATCATGACAATACCCCCTCCTTAAGAACATTCTTGTCTTAAGAATGATAGGATGGGAATTGGATCTTAATGAAATTCAAACTCTCCTAAGTAGCATCTTAATGATCTAAGTTGGTCCATTGAACTAAAACCTCCCGCATCTGGTTGCCTTGCTACTACACCACTCTAGAATCCAAAATGCTGCTGGTTGCTCCAAAATATCACCACTGGTATCTGCTTTAGGAGGGGAGATTGAGCTAACTTACCATCAGCCACATGCTTCTTCAGAAGGGAGATACGAAAAACTGGATGGACAAAAGAACCTGAAGGAAGTTCTAACTGATAAGCCACTCTTCCAATCTTCTTCATAATCATGTGAGGTCCAAAATAGTGTGCACTTAGCTTCACACTCTTGCCCACTGCCACCCTGGACTGTTTATAAGGCTGTAATTTGAGATATACAAGGTCTCCCACCTAAAAAGACTTACCTACATGCTTCTTGTCAGCATAAAACTTCATTTTGGCCTGCGCCACATGCAGATTATCCCTCAATTGTTGCACCAATTGTTGTCTTTGAAGTATTAACTCATTAACTTCGTTGATAGTAGAAGTTGCTCATTGCAACATCATAGAGGATGAAGGATCATACCTATAAGGGCCTTGAAAGGAGTTGTTCCCAAAGTACAATGAGTATGAGAGTTATACCGAAATTCTACCGAGGACAACCAACTGTGCCACTGTTTTAGATAGCTGAAAGTCATGCTTCTCAAGTATTGCTATAAACACTGATTAACTCTCTGTATTTGCCTATCTGTTTTTGGATGATAGGAGAAGCTAAGAGCCAAAGAAGAGCCCAACAACAAGAACAACTCATGCCAAAAATTACTTGTAAGAAACGTGTCCCGATAAGAAATGATGGATTGAGGCAATCCATGAAGCATGTAAATGTTATCTAAGAATATTTTGGCAAGTTTCTTAGCTGAAATGGGATGATTCAAAGCTATAAAATGCCAAAACTTAGTGAATCTATCCACTACCACCCATATCACCTCCTTCCCTTCAGACTTGAACAAGCCCTTAATAAAGTCAATGCTTATGTGTTGCCAAGCTTTATCCGGAATTGGTAAGGGCTGTAGCAAGCCTTGGTAAGGTGTATGACTGACTTTGGTACGTCGGCACACATCATAGGCCTGCACAAATTCCACAGCATCCTTCCTCAAACTAGGCCAATGGAAATATTGCCTCATCCTCTAATATGTCCCTTCTATCCTAGAATGACCTCCCCAAGCAGAATCATGAAAGGCTACAATGATTTGCTTTCTCAATAGAGCTGCTGAACTAATGTACAATTTCTCCTTCACTCTGACAATTCCATTCACAATAGGCACCTCAGACTATGTCTTAGAAGAGTTGGTTTGATGTTGAATGCTGTGACACACTTTCGAGCAAAATCATCACCTTCATAGGACTTAAACGCTTCATCCATCCAAGCTGGTAAGGCAATTGAAATAGCAAGGCAATAACCTGAATCTGTGTCCTCATGCCTGCAAGTCAGAGAATCAGCAGCTAAATTCTCCGTGCCCCTAAAGTATTCAATCGAATAGTCTAACCCTAATATCTTCAGAAGCCCTTTTCACTGCACTCTTGTAGTGATTTTCTACTCCAATAGGTATTTAAGACTCTGATGATCTACTCTTACAATGAAGTGATGTCCCTCTAAATAATGCCTCTATCTCTTGACTGCTAGGAGAATTGCTAGGTACTCTTTTATATATATTGATAACCTGAGGTGCTTTGGGCTAAGTCCTTGACTCGAATAAGCTATAGGACTCCCTTCTTATGACAACACAGCTCCCACTTCAGAACCATTAGCACTAATCTCCAATACAAAAGGAACATTGAAATCAAGCATGACTAACATTGGGGCTGAACACATAGCAATCTTTAATCTTTCAAATGCCTCTTGAGTTGCAATAGACCAATGGAAGGCATCCTTTTTGAGGAGATCAGTAAGTGGTCTTGTAATCACTCCATAACCTGCTACAAATTTGCGGTAATAACCAGTTAAACCCAAGAATTCACGCAGTTACTTGAAAGATTTAGGGACTGGCCCCTATTTCATTGCTGCAATCTTGGCTGGATTAGTGGCTACTCCAGCTGATGAGATGATGTGACCCATATACTCTACTTGACACTGAGCAAGTGTACATTTAGACAGCTTAGCATACAACCTGTGCTGGCTCATGAGTCCAAACACCGGTTTCAGATGATCCAAATGTGAGTCCAATGAAGGACTATATACCAAAATGTCGTTAAAGAAAACTAGGATAAACTTCCTTAGGGATGGCTTGAAAACTGAGCTCATTAAAGCTTAGAACATGGCAGGAGCATTAGTCAAACCAAATGGCATCACCACATACTTATAATGCACCTCATCAGTTCTGAAAGCAGTCTTATGAATGTCTTGCTCCTTCACTTGAATCTGATGGTACCCTTGCCTCAAATCCAGCTTGAAGTAATAATGTGATCCATGCAATTCATCTAAGAGGTCACCAATAATTGGGATTGGAAACTTTTCTTTTATGGTGAGAGCATTCAACTGCCTGTAATCTATACACATTTATGATGACCCATCCTTCTTCTTGACAAGGATGACAGGTGAAGCAAATGGGCTGTTGCTAGGTCTAACGAATTCAGTTTGCAGCAACTCGGCCACCTGTCTTTCAATCTCGCTCTTTTGTGAATTGAAATATTGGAAAGACCTCAAATTGACAAAATTAGAGCTGGATTTCAATGGAATTGCATGATCAAAGGCTCTTCTAGGAGGAAAGCAAGTAGGCTAATCAAAGATATAGCTGAATTCTTTTAACATCATGCTCATAGTGGGGTCTTAGCCGTGATAGAAAACAAATGTCCTATCCATTGATAGTCTTGCTTCTTAATGACTCCTTCCAATTCTTTACCAGACATCCACTGCATTTGTCCTTGTTCCACAATTCCTTGTAACTTAATTGTTTTGCCATTTATCTCAAAGGCTATTAAAAGCTGAGTAAAATCAAACACTAAGGGGCTGATTGTCTTCATCCAGTCCTCCCTAAGAACCATGTCATAGCCTCTTAATTTCAAGAGTCTGAAATCATATACAAATGAGTGGCCTTACATCTGCCTACTCAACTAGTTGCTCTTCATTTGTGTAACCATTGAGTTACCATCTGCCACAGTCAAAGCTAAGGGAGTAGTTTTAATCATTTCGCAACCAATTCTCTTGACAACCTTGGGATCAACAAAACTGTGAGTACTGCCATTGTCAATTAAGATTAAGAGTGACTTGTGACTAGCTTCACCCTTGATTCTTATAGTGTTGTGCGAGCCATTTCCAGTAAGAGCTTTAACAGAAATCTTCACATTCTCCTCAGCCTCAACTTCTTATTCCTCTTCCAATTGCTCTTCATACTCCCTCTCTTCTTCTTGTCCCTCTGAACTATCATCTACTTCAGCTCCAGACACAGACATAAGGAGCTTAGGATTGCATTTATGCCCAAATAAGTAATGCTAATTACACTTGAAGCACAATCTCTGAGCCTTCTTCTTCTCCAAATTCAAAGGCTTAGGTGAAATCTTACTGCCAACTCGCCTTGCTTTACTAACTTGGCTCTTCTTGCTCTTCTGAACATCAGAATCAGCAAAGACAGTAGCTTCATAAAGCTTGGCCTTGGAATAAGCTCGAGACAAGGTCAAAGGACTGAATTCTTTAGCTAAGTTCTTGATTCTAGGCTTGAGGCCGTTGATAAAACTTGAAACATAATATGCCTCACTAGCCCTGGGATTCACAAACATCATTCTTGCTCTTAAACTTCCAAATCGAGTCATATAATCTCTTACTGAGGTTGTTTGAGTAACTTTGTTGAAGCTATCTACCACATCCCCAGGGTCCTCATCACCAAATCTCTCACAAAATTCATCCATGAATTCAAGCCAAGTAATATCAGGATTGCTAATGCGTAAGCTATGAAAACATACCTCATGTTCCCCCTGTAAGTGTAACACTGCCAACTCCACCTTTTCTGTCTCCATGACATGATGAAAGTGAAAGTACCTTTCACACCTTCTAATCCATGATTGCGGATGTGATCCATCAAATGTGTTAATTTCCACCTTTGGCTGGCTGTAACAAAAATTCCTCTCCATAGTTGTGCCTTCAGTTTGCTCCATAGAAGTTCTTTGATACAAAGGATCAGGAGGTCTATTGTGATGGCTCGTAGGAGACAGAATTCCAGCTCCAAGAGGCATCGCTTGATGATCAACTTGTGCTTGCAACCCTGTCAACTATTGTTGCACTTATTGTTGTGAATGATTCATACCACGAGTTAGATCTCTTATAGATAACATCAATTCTTGCATCTATTGTTGTATTTGAAGCATATCATCTGATCCTCAATTTGAAGCTACAACAGCTCTAGTACCCGTTCTAACATTGGTAGTAGCTCCAGTTGCAGTTCCCACTGTCACTCCAGCATAAGAAGCAGCTTGAGCTCTAGTTGTAACTTCTCCAGCCATTGTTATAGACTTCTTGCGTCTAGCTAGGTCCAATTGATCACACGATTGTCAATTAGGCAAGAGTTTATGTGTACTCGAGCTGGCCAAATTGAATCTTAGAAAGTTTAGGCAGAAATTATGCAGGCTCTGATACTAATTGTTACGATTCAAGATCAACTTGAACCATAACCTAGGGATAGGGGCAGAATTGAGTTGATAGAGAAGAGAAATTGATAGAAGAATAGAGAAAATTAATGTTGAGAGGAAGAAATCAATATGTTTTTCATTCAATGAATCTTCAAGCAAGAACATTACAATCATTTACACAATCCTTTCATCTAAGTCTGTGGCCAAGAAATATATAGCATTAACCAACCAACTACCAAATATCGAGCACATAACCTCCTTCCCGCTAACACATTATTCAAATATGACAAATTTGCCACCACTTACAATGCCCCTAACATCAAATCATGACACCTAGATTAGAGTAGGCTAAGGATTTTTTCCCTAAATCTGAACATGTTCAACCAACTTTCAAGTGATACAACTCGAATGGAATTTAGCACAAATCAATGGAAATCTTAAGTAATTTAGGTTGCAGGGTAGGAACTGCCGCCCCGTTGTACGTATTTTTGTGTGTGTGTGTGTATATATATACATATTTTTGATGGAGGAAGCTCTAATAATGGAGGATTATAACTAAGAAAGGGGAGAAGACATAGAATTTGGGTTTGGGAGAGAATAAGAAAAGAGGCAACATCAATAATCATAAACCCTAATCCTAACTAACTCCTTACTATATATAAGCAAAATATCTAGTAGTGATGTGACAAAGGGGAGTTGTTGCTGCTACTGCTACATTTCTTGATGCCAGGTGCTGAGAGCAAGGTTACAGATGGCCTTAGTGGGTAAGCTTCTCGTGGGACCAAAGGAGACGCCAAGGCGGTAAGTGTTGATTTTGTATCCATGCCGCCCCCTTGATCCTCGAGTATCAAAGTTAGGAAAGTGGAGTTGGAAGTCATGTAAGTATTCCCAAGTAGCATCATCAACACTCTGGCCAATCCACTGAACTAGAACTTGGATTGAAGCAATCCAACGATGTTTGACCATATGGTGATCTAGAATGGTAGTAGGCTGAGGTGGGGGCGCGAGAGAGGGCCATGTGATTGGCAGCAGAGTACTGGTAGCAAGAACCGAGAAGTAGTGTTTTAACAGAGAGACGTGAACGGTATGATGTATGGCGGAGTGTGCAGGGAGATCAAGCCTGTAAGCAACCACACCTACTCGATCCAAAATACGATAAGGGCCATAGTGGTGGGGTGCCAATTTGTGAAAACATTTATGCTCCACACTTTGCTGACTGTAGGGCTGGAGCTTTAACCACACGAAGTCGCCTTTCTAAAATTCCCTGTTAACGCGTTGACGATCTGCCAACTACTTCATTCTATTTTGGCTTGGAGAAGATGATGGTATTGACAGCTGTTGGTCTCTTCTCAGTCTCTTAAACCGCAATCAACTGCCTCAACCGGAGATTCGCTTGGCAAGTAAGGTAGATGAATTAGGGGAGGCTGACCGTAGAGCAGTTCAAATGGCGAGGTTTGGGCAGAGGATTGGAAGGTGGTGTTGTACCATCACTTCGCTAAGGGTAGCCGATGGGTCTACTAGCGAGACTATTCGCTAACCATACATCGTAATTAGGTCTCTATACATCGATTGAGAATATTCGTCTAGCCATCAGACTGCAGATGATAAGAGGATGATAAGTTGAGGTGGGTGCCAAGTCGGGAAAAAAGTTCGCACCAAAATATGGTGGTAAAGACTGAATCCCGGTCATTGATGATCATTTTTGGTGGATCATGAAGACGGTAGATTTAATCTAAGAAAAGATGAGCAACAGTAACAACAGTGTATGAATGGGCGAGAGACATAAAATGGGCATATCTTGTCAGGTGATCAACCACAACCGAAATAACTAAATGACCCTTAGATGGCATCAACCCTTCGATGAAGTCGAAAGAAACGCTGTTCCAAACTGATGCGGGGATGAGAAGTGCTCAGAGAAGGCCAGCTGGCACCATTGTTTCGTACTTTTTTTTTCAGCAAATGGTGCACTGGCGGATATAATTGGTGATGTCCTGGCGAAGACCTTCTAGTAAAATAAAGGGCGAATACGGCAGCAAGTGGCATCAATTCCAGAATGGCTACCTTGAGCGGAATCATGAAGCCACAAAAGGATGTCTTGGCGAAGGTTGGCGTCACTGTCTACAATGAGTCAGCCGTTGTAATGCAAATGCCCTTGACATCAAGAATGCCAGGGGTGAGAAAGAGGCTTTGTTTCCTTGTCATTAATAATGCGTGCAAGAATTTGATCTTTGGACCAAGAATTGATTACCCTTGACATGAAATCGAACGACATGGAAGATAACGCCATACACAGAACTTTTGTCCCTGAAAGGCGAGAGAGGGCATCGACGACTCTATTTTCAGAGCTTTTCTTTTAAACGATCTCATAATCGAGGCCTATCAGGCGAGAGAGCCACAAGTGTTGAAGGGAAGATATCAACTGTTGCTGAAGAAGAAATTTCAGACTTTGTTGATCCATGCGTATGATGAAATGGTGGCTAGTGACATATTGTTCCCATTTTTCAACCGCAAAGGCCACTGCTAGATGTTCCTTCTCATAAACAGATATGCCCTGATGGCAGGGAGCTAAAGTGCAACTGATATAGGCCAAGGGACATCCCTCTTGCATCAAGATGGTGCCAATGCCTGTGCCAGATGCATCAGTCACTATGATGAAGGGTTTGGTGAAGTAGGGGAAAGCAAGTACGGGAGCTGAAGTTAGGGCATTCTTCAATTGAGTGAAGGTGAGTTCGGCATCTGGATTCCGGACAAATTTATCTCTACAAAGAAGATCTGTTAGCGGTTGGGCTATGGCGCCATAGTTTGCAATGAACCGGAGGTAATAACCAGACAACCCTAAGAACCAACGAAGTTTTTTCAAAGTTTGAGGGCATGGCCAAATGGCGATAAACTCAAGCTTTTGTAGATCAGAGGAAACTCCATCTCCTGAAATGTAATGCCCTAGATACACAACACGACGTGTCCCAAAGGTGCATTTGGCGCAATTGGCAGTGAGCCGATTGGTGCAAAGGACTGTCTCAAGATGAGAGATGTGATCAGGCCAAGTTTTGCTGTGGACAAGGATGTCATCAAAAAAAAAAAAAAAAAGAATGAATTTTCGAAGACAAGGGTGGAAGATGTCATTCATTAAACTTTGAAAAGTGCATGGGGCATTGGATAACCTGAAGGGAATCGCTATGAATTTATAATGACCCGAATGAGTTCGAAAAGCCATCTTCAGAATGTCTTCAACCGCCATTCGGATCTGCCAGTAGCCTAATTTTAGATCAACCTTTAAAAAGTAGAAAGCTCCACCCAACTCAATAAGCAGCTTCTCAACAATCGGTATAGGGAACTTATCCTTCACAGTCATTTTATTAAGGGCCCAGTAGTCAACACAAAGGTGCCAACTTGCATCTTTCTTCTTGACTAGCACCCACGGGAGGCGAAAGGGGAGGTGCTACTTTGGATGACGCCAGCTTGCAGCATCTCTTTGATCAGTGAGTCGATTATGTCCTTTTGGGAGAGTGGGTAACGGTAAGGTCTTATGTTGACGGGATTACTCCCATCTTTCAACGGAATCCGGTGATAAAAAAATTGGTGAGATGGAAGAAGCTATGAGGCAGGAGTGAACACATCCTTGTATTCACCAAGAAGGTTGTGGACTGCAGGTGGCATTAGTTCATCAGGTGGATCCATATGCACCAAGAACAAGGTAGGTGTGTCGGAAGTCGTTGTGACTGATAAAGCGAAGAAGGTATCCGGGGTGGATAAGAGAGAAGACAACTTGATGTTGTTAATAGCCTTCAGGGAACGAAAGCGAATGCCGCGAAGAGTATAACGGTGCCCCTGAAGGTTAATCTCCATCAGTAACTCAGAAAAATCCCATATGACCTTACCAAGAGTGCACAACCATTAAATTTTGAGAACCATGTCACACACGGATAACGGAATAAGTAACATATCAGAAGTAAACAGGACATCCAGTAGGAGCCAAGAGAAATTGAGACAGATATCGACCTAGAACACCTGTTTGCCGTCAGCTACAGTCACTGTGGGTTGAATGGCGAAGTTAATCGAATACCCGAACAGCGGTGCAAGATTGGCATCTAAGAAGATGTGGGTGCTACCACTATCAATAAGGATAATTAGCGAACGTTTATGGCACTGCCCCATGACTCGGATTATCTCGCATTGGATGATTCCTTCCATGGCTTGGCTTGGAATATGGGGTTCTGTACTTGGGTTTAGGTCTGGTTCAATATTTTTCACCATCAAATAAACTATGGGTTCTTCTTCATCAGCTTTTAACCAGAATACCCTGGTGCGATTGTGCATAGGGCTTTGATGACCTAGCGTGAAGTGGTCAAGGTAGTAGAAATATAGATTCTGAGTGCGGAGATCATCTAGCTCTGCCAAAGTTAGACTGAGTTGTCCTTGAGGTGGGGGTTTGTGTGTACTACTAGGTAGTGGTAATAGCTGAAGGGGTAGGCGAGGTTGGGGATTGGCGGGATGCATCCTCAAGGGGCTTGGTGGGATAGCCAACACTATGGATTCATGCATCGTTTTGAGTTTAAACATCAGAACCCCGCTTGATATGTATTCACGTAAGTCGCCTAACATCACTGTAACTTTTTGATCCTCTGTTAGCCCACATTTATTCACTAGCGACTCAAACTTACTCGTAACACTTCCCATTTGGCGGAGCTTCAGGAGCTCTGTGAGGGAGTTATCAGAAGATTCCACGAACCTTGATCGGATTCGAGGGGCATACACTTCCCACGGTACTACCTAATCCCTAGGCCACGATTCCTCAAAGGAGTTGTGCCACTCTTGGGCGTCACCTTCTAACGCCACACTATAGCTTACATGACTTTCATGTCATTAGGGGGTCCTATCAGTAATGAAGTGCTTCTCATAACGATGAATCCACCCATTCACAGCATTTCCACTAAATCTAGGGAAATTGATCTTAGTGAGCCGAGTAGGTGGCTGGTAGTTATCTCTTGCATTTGCGGGAGGCATATTACAAGCTTCTCTTTCTCGAGGAGACGGAGGAGCAGTGGTGGAAATAGGGGCCGGAGGCCGGAGTCTGTCATTCACCAGATGAGCAACTCCGGTGACTTGCGTGGAGAGCCCATTGACAATCTCAAGCATCTCTTCCCAGAGGTAATTAAACGACCTCTCCATTGCGGTATGGTGTTGATCGTTGGATACCTTCATTTCCTTGAAGCTCTCTTCCATCTCCCTCAATGATACCTTAGCTCTTGTCCCTTCTGCCATTACCCGAACCAGAGCAGAGCTCAGTAAGTTTTAGGGTTGAGGACAGCCTTGCTCTGACACTAATTGATGCAACCTGAATGGAATCTAGCTCAAATCAATGGAAATCTCAAGTAATTTAGGCTACGGGGCAGTAATGGCTGCTCCGTTGTATGTATATATATATATATATATATATATTTGATAGAGGAAGCTCCAATAATAGAGGATTACAACTAAGAAGGGGGAGAAGACATAGAATTAGGGTATGGGGGAGAAAAAGAAAAGAGGCAACATCAATCATCATAAATCCTAATCCTATCTAACTCCTTACTATATATAAGAAAAATACCTAGAGAAAATATCTGAAAATATCTAGGCAAAAATATCTACTAGTGACGTGGCAAAGGGGAGCTGTTGCTGCTGCTGCTATTGTTCTTGATGCTAGGTGCTGAGAGCAAGGATGCAGATGGCCTTGGCAGGTGAGCTTCTAGCGGGAGCAAAGGAGATGCAAAGGCGGTAAGCGTTGGGCTTGTATCATCAGGCCAGTCGACCCGTTAGTGGAGCGGGTTGACTTATTGGTCTTATCTATACAATTGAAACACGCGGGTATCTGCTCTATTTAATCTCCAAATTTCTATTAGGAGTGGCAACTTAAATAGACCTAATTTGCCTTGTAATATTTACCTTCATCTCATTTTACTGTTGTTTGAATCAATTTGTGGGCTTAGGATTTTGTTGTTTCTCAATGCGCATAAGCAAAATGTTTAAGGTTCCCAATTTAAACATTTAATTTGTATACTCATCAATATGATAAAAAAATATTTGATTTTCAAAATTATTATTAATACAGTAATTTTTATATTCAGCTGATAATTCTTTATTATGTATTTAGGTGCACACCTAGGTGCGTTGTTTCTGGTACCTATATTACTTCTATAAGAATATCTACAATGTGGGTATTCTTTCTTTGATAGTATAAAACAAATATTTCCTCCCTTTGTCCAATCACCTATAATCAAAGGTTCTACGAAACTAATCGACCAGCGGACTCACTAGCGAACTTACATTCTAGGGGTTCTGCCTTCTCTGTGTAGCTAGCGCACCTAACAATGCCTTGTCCTCTCTTATCCATGCTGATTTTTTAGGTTTTGTGTTCGAAGTGGACATATCCTAAAGCTGTATGTCTTTACCAATTTTCATTAAAAAAAAAAAATGAAACAAGTCAACGCATCAAAGAGGCTCCTGTCAAGATAGGGTTTGGAGAGAATAAAATGTATCCAGCCTTACCCTTATAGGGTGTTACCATGTAGAGAGGCTATTTATGAATAGTTAAAAAAAGAAAACAGACATTTATTTAACGTATTGTAGTTGTTGCAATATCATCTAGATTTTTCTTTGATAAATGACATCCAATCCCAAAAATACCAAAGGAGCAAAGTTGTAACACCCCAAATCCTTTGAATTTACACGTTGTAGGCACTCTTGGAACCTACAAGACTTTTAAACTTAGCAGAAATGATGAAATATTCAGTCTTGATTGAGCATCATGAATTTTACATATATAATGATTTTTACTACAAACTAGTACAATCTTAAAAAGAAACTACATATGTTCTTATACCAAAGGATGTAAAACTAAGTTTCCTTCAATAGAAATAGCCTAAATTTATTTAAGTCTATCTAGCGCCTCATGACTCGTCTTCAAGTAACATTTAAGAAAAACACAAAATGAATAAGCTAATAGCTCAATAAAAAAATCATCACCAAACATAAAACCAATTTAATCATGGTATTGCAAGTTAAAACTCATTCTATTTTTTTCGTACAAGATATATTTTCAGTCAAATGATTTAGAGGGAATGTATCCATTTTCTTTGAGTCAGTTGACTTTCACACCACATACATGGCCAAATTATTATTCCGGAACATTTAATACCATTGTACGTAGCAACACCTCACCTAATGGTTAAGCTAGGTAGTCAATCTCTCCACCAATGTATGCAGGACGGTCTATCTTTCCAAAAACATCTTTTAACATAACATGTTATTTTCCTATGTTTGCTACTCCAAAAATGTAAAGCTCATTGTTTTCCCAAAGTTGTTTCAAATTTCAAGTAACATAATTTCAAAACTCATACAATTTTTCCAAACCAACATGTTTTAACATAAAACATTTTGTTTTGTAAATTGAAAGCAAGTAGTGTTAGGTTACATCAAATAGATAATTTGTATGTCTTATCTGGGCCATTATCCAAAATAAGACAAAAATAAAAAACATTTTCAAAATTAGCTTATTAAAAAAACTATTTCTCCGCATGGCATCCACTTATTTTTTTTACTTTTTTATTTTTTAAATACATTTATTATTTTTAAAATTTATAATATTTTATGTATTATAATAAATAAATTCAACTAAATTATTTATTAAATTTTAAATAAAATTATTCATACACAAACTTAATCTAAATATTTAAATTATTTAATTTAATTTATTTGTTATGATTAAGAAATTATTATAAAGTTAAAAAAATATACATATATTGAAAATAAAATAAGAAAGTAAAAAAAAAAAAGTAAAAATTGAAAATTAAAAAGTCAAATGATGACGTGAATGCCATTTGGAAAAATATTTTTCTTTAAAAGTTAGTTTTGATAATGTTTTTTATTTTAGTGTTATTTTGGGCTTTGACTCGTCTTATCTGAACAAAGCTTAAAAACTTATTTTTATTTACTATTGATTCATTCTTTTGCTCCTGCAAAGTTTTAGTTTCACATCTGATGCAAGTTGTTAAAATAATATTTTTACACTCAAAGCACATCCATATATAAACTCAAAGCATAATTCATAAGGAGTTTCAAGAAAAACAGAAAATTTAGTTAGAAATACAGACAAATCAAACCCTTAAGCAAAATTATGAATAAAACATAATAGATGCCAAAACAAAGTTTAGCTACAAGATATTGATGTTAATTTACTTGCCTTGTTGTTATTACTCTTTGTTGGAATATCTTCACACTAAAATACTTATGACTTGTTCTTCTTGTTTTCTTATAATTTTTTATGTTTGGAGCTGAGAATGGTTCAAACAACAAACACTTGCCCTTCTATTTGTACTTAAGGACTCTTCAAAGTTAAGAAATAAATCTTTGAGAGAAGGAGACTTAGGCCAGTGGGTTTTTTTGCCACCTCATGCTTGGTGACTACCACCCTTTATTGGTGGTTGAGGCCCCCTACTTAGGTGTCCCCACCTCATACTTCGGATACCACATCATGGCTAATTTACATGCATCAGACGCCACCTTGTGCTTATGGAGCCACCTCGTGCTGATTATCACCTACTTCTGCGTCACCTTTTGCTTAAAGATTCCACCTCATGCTGATTCACCTACTTCGTCCACCATCTCATGTTTAAAATGCCATCTTGTGCTGATTCACCTACTTCGGTCACTACCACGTGCTTAAAATACCACCTCGTGCTTAAAAATTCCATCTCATGCTTTAGAATGTCACCTCGTGCTTAAAATGTCACCTCGTACTTTTTTTTATTTTATCAAATCTAGTATTGTTTCCCTACATTTTGTTACCTAATTTCTAGGAATTTACATTTCTTCCCCTAACGCGTGTTTCGTTCATGAAACAAGAGTATTTTCGGATAAAGAAATATTTGACTAAGAATAGATGCAAAATTTCTACTATGAGTGTACATATTTACCTTGGTCAAAGGGGCGTGGGTACTATTTCATTACATCCTCCTTGTGCTCCCAATTTGCTTCTTGTTTCGAATGAGGCTGCCACCAAACTTTTACCATTTGTATTGTTTTGTTTCTCAAAGTTTTTCCCTTTATCTCTGAAATTCTCTGAGGGAAATCTTGTTATGTCATATCTTCCTCTATCATAATGGGCTATTATTCAATTATGTGCGAGGCATCATGAGTAAACTTTCGTAACATAGTGACATGGAAGACATAATGAAGTTGTGACAATGGAGGTAAAGCGATCCTATAAGCCATTTCTAATTTCTCATAGGGAACAATATATCTTGCGTTCAATTTATTGTGCTTGTCAAATCTGATTACCCCTTTTGTTGGAGGAACCTTCATAAATACATGGTCTCCCACTTGGAATTCAAGAGCTCTCTGTCTTTTATTAGCATTAGTTCTTTTCATGTTCTGTGTTGCATTCAATCTTTCATGTATCATTTTGACTTTGTTAATAGAGCGTTGTAAGGTTTCTTGACAAATTTCTTCTTTTCCATGCTTCTTTTCATCAATGTCATTTCAACATAATGGTGATCGACATTTTCTTCCATAGAGAGCTTCGTAAGGCACCATCTTGATACGAGCTTGATAACTATTATTGGAAGAAAACTCTACCAGTGGAAGATCATCATCCCAGCTTCCTTATGATCTACAATACAAGCTCTTAACATATATTTGAGTACTTGGATCACTCTTTCACTTTGGCCATCGGTTTCGGGTGATAAGATGTGCCAAAATTCAACTTTGTCCCCAATGCTTTCTATAGTTGTCCCGAAAATCTTGAGGGAAATCTAGAGTTACGATTAGACATAATATGATAGAGTACTCCGTGTAACTTCACTATCTCCTTTATATAAATTTGGCAAACTTTTCTAGGATAAAGGTTATTTTAATTGGAAAGAAGTGTGCAGACTTTGTGAGTCTATGAACAATTACCCATGCATCATCGTGACCCTTAGCAGATCGAGAAAATCCATGGTGATGTGATCCCATTTCTATTCCGATATTTGTAATAGCTGAAGAAGTCTAGTTGGTTTCTGATGCTCTTCACTTGTTAACATCTGAGGCATCTTGCAACAAATTAGGCTACACCCTTTTTCATGTTCCTCCCCCAAAAATGTTCCTTAAGAGCGCTGTATATCTTTTTTCTTCTGAGCTAAATATGGAACCAAATGAGCTTCTTCTAGAATTTTCTTTTCAATAGCTTATCATTTGGGACACAAATCCTATTATTGAACCTCCTAGAACCATCTTCATGTAGTGGGAATTGTGTCGGTTGCTCTTTTCCAATTTTGAGAACAACCTTTCGCAAATACTCATCTTCATCAATGTTAGACGTATGGTCATAGCCAACAGAATAGCTCTATCTCCTTGTTGTCTTATCTTGATTCCGGCTTTTCTCATTCAGGATATAGGATTGTGTAGTGATCATATGAGCAAGATTTCCAACATACTTTCTAGTCAATGCATTAAAAACTACATTTGTTTTGCCTGGGTGAAAATTTATATGTAGATCATAATCAATGTGCAATTGCAGCCACCTTAGTTGCCTAATATTTAACTCTTTTTGACTATAAATATACTTTAAATTCTTATGATCTATATGTAACTCACAAGGTACTCCACACAAATAGTGTCTCCAAATTTTCAATGCTAACACTACTGTAGCAAGTTCAAGGTCATGAGTTGGGTAATTCTATTCACACGGCTTTAGTTGTCTAGAGGCATACGTAATTACCAGTCCATGTTCCAATAAGATGCAATCGAGCCCCTTTTTTGATGCATCTCTATAGATGATATATCCTTCTTCTCCTAATGGCAACACAAGTATTGGGGTTGATAGTAATTAGGCTTTCAATTTAAGAAAACTCTCTTTACAAAGGTCATCCTATTCAAATTTTCTCTCTCTTTTCATTAATCTAGTAAGGGGCATGGCTAATTTGGCAAAGTCCTTAACAAATCTCCTATAACCTACCAGACCTAGAAAACTTTTAACTTCTGTCATGGTAGTCAGTCGGGGCCAATTCAGAATTACTTCCACCATTTGTAGGTCCACTGATATTACTTCTTCTGATATCACATGTCCTAAGAAGGAAACTTTAGATAACCAGACTTCATACTTTTGTAGTTTACCATATAATTGTTTTTAACAAAGTGTCCATAATATAGCCCTAAAATGGTATCCTCTTCATTTTTCAAGTACACCAAAATATCATTGATAAAGACAACCACAAACTGATCTAGGAAATATTTAAATTCCCTATTCAATAAATTCCTAAATACAGCTTGTGCATTCGTTAACCCATAAGGCATGATAGGAAATTCAAAATGTCCATATCGAGGTCTAAATGTTGTTTTTGGCACATTCTCAACTCTAACCCGCAATTGGTGATACCTATTCCTCAAGTTAATTTTAAAAAATACAAATGACCCTTGTAATTGATAAAAAAAAAAAACTCATAAATCCTTGGCAAAGGATATTTATTGTTAATAGTACTTCACTCTCTATAATCGATGTAAAGTCTCATACTACCATCTTTCCTTTCCACAGATAAAACTGGTCCCCGAGGCGAGGTATTAGGCCTTATTTGCCCCTTATCAAGCAATTTTTGTAGTTTTAATTTTAGTTCCTTCAGTTCTGTTGGTGCCATCCTATATGGTGTTTTGGAGATAGGTTTGGTTTCAGGAATGAGTTCAATAAGAAATTCGACCTCTCGTTAAGGGAGCAATCTAGGAATATTAGGAAATACATTAGGAAATTCTCTAACCACAAGAAGTTCTTCTAGAGATGAATAAATTTTCCTCAATTGCAATTAATTTTCCTCAATTATATTGCAAATGTAACTTTCACACCCTTTCCTCAGCATTATTTTAGCTTGCCTAGCTAAAATTACTCTTAACGATGCAGTTAGAGCATTGCCATGAAAGATTACTTCTTCCCCATCTAAGCTTTTAATTTAATACATGTCGTATAACATTCATTTTCCTCTCTATGTTTGATTAACCAATCCATCCATAATATTACATCAAAATCCTTCATATCTAATTGTATTAGGTTTGCCCCACAACTTTTATCTTCTAACTTCACCTCACAATCTTAATATATTTGATCAACAATGGTGGAAGCCCCAATAGGTAGGGTAGTGATTAAGTCATTTGAAGCCTAGATGAACCACATTCTAATTTTGCAACAAAGGTAGTGGATATAAAGGAATAGATAGCATGGAATCAAAGAAAAAACATAAACATATAAATATCTACAAGAATAGTACTAGTGACCACTTTGCTTCCTTTCTCGACATCTTCCTTTGTCAAGGAAAACACTCGCCCTTCTGTCCGAGGTTGTCCCTTTTCTTATACCCCTCCTTTTGGTTCAGTACCACCTTTTGCACTCTTACTAGACTTGCTATAACAAGAAGATGCAATGTGCCCTTGTTTTTCACATTTGTAACAAGTTTTCTCCTTATGAGGACAATTTACCATAATATGCCCTTCTTTCCCACACTTGAAGCAATTCCCATTTGCTCTAAAGTAAGGCCTTTCCGAGTGATATTTTTCGTAATGGGAATAAGCCTCTCTCTTTTCCGGCCCTTATTGATTTGAAATCGCTTTCTATTACCTATTATCCCAAAACTCTCATTTGATTGTTTTCTCTTCTTTTTCTCATTCATTTTCATTTTCATGTCTTTTTCTTCCTTTAAGATTCTTTCAATCCTAACAGCTCTTTAGTACAGTTCTTGGAAATTATCAAAGGCTAGACCAAGGACTTGTTTTTCAATTGCAAGTCCCAACCCATCTTCAAATCTACCAATTCTATTCTGATTGACCTCCAAACATCGTATAGCATATCTGGACAATTCTATGAATTTTTCTTGATATTGCATCACGATCATATTTCCTTGTTTCAAAGGGAAAAATTCTTGCTCTTTTTCTCTTTGAACACTTAATGGATAATATTTTCCCTTTTATACGACCTTAAACTCATCCCAACTATATGATTCCTCTTCTTCTCGAGGCCTAATAGTCTTCCACCAATATTCGGCTTCCTTTGCAAACTTATATGTAGCAAGTTTCACCTTCAAATTTTTTAGAAAACTAGTTATCTAGAAAATATTCTTAGTTATTTAGACCCACTCTTGTACTTTAATTGGGTTAGATGATCCCACAAACTCGATAGGGTCAAACTTCAAAAATTTATGCAATGCCTCCATATCCCTTCCTCATCGTCATGTGTCCTACCCTTCTGTTTTCTCATAGAAATTTGGCGACAACGGCAATCACCCCCATGAATGTCAGCTTGAAGGGAAGCCACTATTGGCTTACTTCCACCGCTATTGCCGGTATCGTACATTTGTTCCCTACTTGTCCCCCATTGTGCCATCTCATTTATTAGTTTTCAAGAAGGACAAGTTGCACACAATTGTCTAGTTATTAAGAAAAGTAATTCCTCTCACCCCCTTCATGTCATAATCCCCCAAGGGTTACATGCCGTAGGCACGCTTGGAACCTACAAGGCTATTAAACTTAAAAGAAGTAATAAAATATTCAGGCTTGATTGATGCATCATGAATTTTACATGTATAATGACTTTTACTGCAAACTAATACAATCTTAGAAACAAAACTACTTATGTTCTTATACAAAAGGAAGGGAAATGAAGTTTCCTTCAGTATAAAATGCCTAAATTTGTGTAAGTCTATCTAGTGCTCGGTGATCCGTCTTCAAGTAGTATCTGGAACATTTTAAGAAAAACACAAAACGAATGAGCTAAATCTCAATACATAAATCATCACCAACCATAAAACCAATTTAACCATAGTATTACAAGTACAAACTCATTCTATTTTTTTTTTTTTTTTGTACAAGATAAACTCTCAGTCAAATGATTTAAAGGGAAAGTAGCCATTTCCTTTGAGTCGGTTGACTTTCACACCACATGCATAGCCAAATTATTGTTTCAAAACATTTAAAACCACTGTGCACTACAACACCACACCTAACTCTGAAGTTAGATAGTCTACCTCTCTACCAATGTATGCGAAATGGCCTACCATTCCAAAAATAGCTTTTAACATATTATGGTTATTTCCCCTACGTTTGCCACTCCACAAATGTAAAACTCATCGTCTTTTTAAAATTGTCTCAAATTTCAAGGAACCTAATTTCGAAAATCATATAATTTTTTTTTAAGTCAGCACCTTTCAACATGAAATATTTTATTTTATAAAAAATCACACGAAAATAGTGTTAGGTTACATCGAATAGATAATTTTTCTATCTTATCTAAAGAAAGCTTAAAATCTTATTATTATGTAGTATTGATTTAATTTCTTGCTCCAGCAACATTTTGCTTTCAAATTTGATGCAAGTTTTCAAAATGACATTTTTACACTCTAAGCACATCCATATATGAATTAAAGCATGCTTCATCGAGGATTTTCAAGAAAAAGGGACAATTTAGTTAGAAATACAAATAAATCAACCACTTAAGTGGAATTATGAATAAAACACAATAGATGGAAAAACAAAGTTTAATTACAACAGATTGATAATAATTCACTTACCTTGCTGCTATTACTCGTTGTGGGGATATTTTTTCACCGAAATACTTAAAACTTGTTTTTCTTGTTTTCTTATGGATTTTTATTTTTGGAGCTGATAATGGTTCAAAAAACAAACACCGGCCTTCTATTTATACTTAAGGACTCTTTAAAGTTAAAGAATAAATCTAGGAAAGAAGAAGACTTAGGCAAGTGGGTTTTCTTGCGCCATCATGCTTGAGGTTGCCACCCCTTATTGGTGCTTGATACCTCCTGCTTAGGTGTTGCCACCTTAGGCTTTGGGTGCTATCTCATGCTTAATTTACATGCATCACATGATGATTCACCTACTTTGGTGCCACCTTGTGCTTAAAGATTCCACCTCCTGCTAATTTACCTACTTTGGCTACCGCCTCATGCTTGAAATGCCACCTTGTGCTAGTTTATCTAATTCAATGTCACCTTATGCATAAAAATACCACCTCATGCTTAAAGGGCCACCTCCTGCTTTAAAAATGCCACCTCGTACTTATTTATCAAAACTAGTAATATTCCCTTATGTTTAGTTGCCTAATTTCTAGCTATTTACAAAGGTAGGGCTGAAAGGCAATCAACAACTCCAATTGGACAAAAGTAGCCCAGCACCATCACAACTCAAAATGATCACCCAAAACTGAAACCAACCAAAATACTTAAATCAAGCTAGAGCATCAACATCTAGAAATCACAAAGAACAAGTGAAACCGCACTTCTCACTCGAAGACTAAAGCAAAAAAAACATGAAATTAGCCAAAACCATAAAGAACCGAAAATATTAAAACCAAAACCACCACTAGAGAAACCCCTAAAACATACACGCACCTAAAAAGGAAAAAATTTATCGCCTAAAGCCTTGTGCTCTTGAACGCCCTTGGTTTCTTTGTTGCATTGTCTCTTCTTATATTGTCTTAAATGGTCTCAATGATGATTTCGTTATCATATTCAAATTGAAGATCACGTTCACGTCCTAACTTCTAGGTTTGCTCGGTAGAGGATCGAGGCTTGAACTCTAATGCAGATAGTAGGTCACCCACATCAAAAGGTGATGTAATATCGGGAACCTTTAGCTTGGAAAATTGACTGACACTAGCCCTTATCTTTCTCTTTTTTTTCAGCTACTTGGTCTTGAGATCTTTGATCCTCATCCCTGCTAGGAGGACAATCATGGCTACGAGAGTTAAAGGATCCCTCCTTCCAAACTGAGAAATTAGGAAGGGGACTCTCTTTCTCATGAGTCCGCTCTGCATAAGACATAGCCAATGACAAGCCCCTTAATTTTCCATAGCTATCACGTTGTACACTTCCTCAGAAGAAGCTTTATTGACCATATTTGCAGATTTAGTCCTACACACAAATTCCTCAGCGTCCTCCCAGCCTGAAGACCGAGTTGATCCTAGTGGTCTCCATGCCCTCTTCTTCAATCGGTGAAGTTTCCATGCCATCTTTATACAACCAAGGTGCTACTTCTCCGTTTTCATCCTCTAAATGTAGCCACTTAAGGATGAAGTACCACTAATAGCACCTTGAAGGCCATGGCCAAACTCAAGCGAACATGACATGATTGAGCTCTCCCTCACATGAATCGGGAAAACCAGATTTCCACCTTGAAGGGTTATATCACCTTCAATCGAATTCAATTGTAGAGTATTAGTAAGAATTCTTGCCACTAATAGGGATTGACAGTGCTCCATCATGGCATCAAAGCAAACAACATTGTCCTTAAGGTCCTTAACTGCCTTGAAATTCTCCCTACACCAAGCATGAATCGGGATGCCTATTACCTTAATTCACGTTCTCTGAAATGCACAACTTTTAAGAATAGACCACAATCTTAAATCCTCAAACCAAGATGGAAGCCAATCATTTTCAATCTCAAACGCAAGTTTCATATTGTCCTCACCTTCAAGAAACATAAACTTCCCCACGTCTCTAACTCTAATGGCCAAATGACTCACTAAACATTTACTACTCAATCAGGAGTCAACCTACTCCAAATTCTCCTTAACCACTAAACCCTTCGCTCATTTTTTTCTTCCTTGAGCCATCTAACCATTTGCTATTTCTAAAGTCATTTTATAAATCTTTAGATCTATCTTGTAGGTACTTAAACCACCTTTCTCTTGCTACTATATTGCTAAACAATCTTCCATCTTTTTATGCCTAGACAAAAAGATGTTCGGTCTTTAGAGCTTACTTGCCTTGACTTTTATGGACTTCCCCCCACTCATATTTTGGTTATTTAACAACTAGCCACTACCTCAAACAAAAAGACCATAAGTCCCAAATGGCTTTCTTAGCACTTCGCTACACACAAACCAAATAAATCCAAAGAGAATAGAGTTAATGGTTCTCTTCCCTTTGGAAACATAAGAATCCATCACTATTCCTTGACTATTAAAGATTTTCTGAGCCCCATGTCACTATTCTTGTTCGTAAATAATCAACAAAGATGGTGATACAATCCAAAATATAGTAGTTAATTAAGAGGTACCTTAGTTGTCAATAAATATGTTAAGTTTTATATTCTAATTATACTCCCTGCTCGCCCCCCCCCCCACCCCCCCCCCCCCCCCCCCGGCTCTCTCTTTCTCTATGACTCTCCCTTCCCTTTCTCTTTAATTCTTAGTCTATCTCTTGCTCCCTCCCCTTTCTCTCTAGTTTCTTGGTCCATCCCTCTCTCCCTCCCCTGCTTTCCCCTATCTTATAGTTTATACTTGTAATCTTATATTGTTGTATGGATTATATCAAGTTTATACGAATAATAGTAGATTGATTATTTTGTGGATTTGGTCTATTGTGTTTGTTGATTCGCTTTTGGATTGATTTGTTCATAACAATTGGTATCAGAGTTGTCGATCCTTGGCATCAACAATAAAGATAAAATAGATCCATGAATAATAATAGAAATGGCCAATATGCAAAAGAATCTCATGGGAGCATAAATAATGTTAGGAAAAATCAAGAAAAAGCTGTGGGTATTAGAAATCAAGTGAAAGAGGATCATTCCTTTTCAAGAATGAAATAGATAACAATTTGACAATTACCCGATAAGTACTAAAAACTGGTGCAAATTGATGTTGGATGAGTATGTGGAAGCATTAGAGCCTCACCCGATCAAGACAGAGATGCCAATAGCAACATTATAAGCAGAATAGAATGATCAATCGTCGGAATCGAAGGTAGATCTTGCTGTTGAGACATTATAGCCATTAGAACCGACCGTGAATGACATCTATCAATGAGTGAGTGACGATAGTGAGAGGTCTGGCCACATTGCAGAAGTTGACATTGCTGGAGAACAAAACGACACCACCATCGTCGATTCCTAGAGGATAGTGGCCAAAAACGTTGCATGAGACGACTTCAATTTGATGGGGCAGGCTGAGGAGGAAACCGATGGAGACGAGCCACCGTCTTCTCCACCATTGAGTTAAGTCCTTCACCACCGAAGGAGCGGCAACACTTGAGCAAGGCAAGCGTTGCAGCTAGCAAAGGCATAAGAGGAAGAAGATGCATAGATACAAGTAGAAATTAGACTTTGATTACATTTTTTATCCAATTACCATTTTTCCCTTGAAATTTCTTATCATTACAAAATTAGTTACTTAGATGTTTTAAGGGCAAGAATATAATTTCTAGCATTAATTTTAGGCATTTTCAATGGTTAAAATTTATATCTATAGTGTTTGACCCCAGAGGGTTATCAACTTTGGGATCAATACATTGACCCTTGAGGACAAAGGTCTTTAAAAGGAGAAAGTATTGATACAAACTTAAAAATAATAGTTAAATGAGGAGTATTTTAGGTATTAATAAATAGGCTAAGTACTAAATTTCAGTTATACCCCTTCCCTAACTCTATATACAGGAGCTTAGTAAAGAGGAAGAGCATTGAAGAATTATTAAAATGTTAGTGTATCTCCCTCTCTCTTTCTCAATCTCTCCCTCCCTCCCCCTTCTCTCTGATTTCTTGGTCTATCTCTCTTGCACTTCCCTTCTTTTGCCTATCCTCCTTGAGGACAAAGGTCTTTAAAAGGAGAAAGTATTGATACAAACTAAAAAATAATAGTTAAATGAGGAGTATTTTAGGTATTAATAAATAGGCTAAGTACTATATTTCAATTATACCCCTTCCCTAACTCTATATATAGGAGCTTAGTAAAGAGGAGGAGCATTGAAGAATTATTAAAATGTTAGTGTATCTCCCCCTCTCTTTCTCAATCTCTCCCTCCCCCTTCTCTCTGATTTCTTAGTCTATCTCTGTCTCACTCCCCTATTTTCACCTATCCTTTAGTTTATACTTGTAATCCCATATTCTTGTACGGATTATATTAAGTTTATATGGATATATTAGTATATAAAGTTGGTATATTGATTGTTTTATGGATTTGGTTGATTGAATTGGCTGATTCGCTTTTGGATCGATTTGGTTCATAACAGATGGTATGGGAGTTAAGATCCATGTTGGTGGGCTGGGATGTAGGGATCATAAACAAGTAGTGGCTGCTGAAATTTAAGTAAATTATATAATGGTGGAGGATGAATAAAAGGTGTTCGATGGAATGCCTCAATGAAATATGAGAAAAACTAAGAAATAAAAGTGCGAAGTAATTAGGAGTAGTTTTTTTTTTTTTGGGGGGGGGGGGGGGGGGGGGGGGTGAGAAGGTGAACTCCGAGCATGGGGGACATAATGGAGGTTATAGCGGCATAATGCAAGAGAGAGAGAAAAACAAGGTGGTGAATCAATTAGGATTTGGGTTCTTCAAAGTGAAATGGGAGAAATGGAGACAGTCGGGGTAGAAAATGGTACCTTGTGTGGAAGAATTACGGTGGTGCACAGAGGAGCGTGGCAGTGGAAAATAGTGGAGGAAGTAGGGCATGCTCAATGAAATCACGATGGACTGTGACGTGATAGCAAAATGTGTGTTTTGTGGAAGCAAAGTTGGGGGGTTGACTTTAGAGGAACAAAACTTGTTGGGGAGACAAACATGGGCCTGAAGTGAGGGCTGGCCATTCGAAAAGAGAGGTAAAGAGGTTGTTGTCAATCGAAGTCGTGGAGGGGCGACAATTATTGGGGCGGCGATATTTTACATTATATATTACAATATCATCTACATTTTCAAAAAAAGAAATACAAAAATAACTGTTGTCCAAATAGAAAATTTTTTTATCTTTGTAAACTGATTGTAACCTCTCTTTTATGGTCAAGGATTGTAACCTTATAAAGTGGTAGTACCTGATACTACTCAACAATCACCAACTCTAATCACACAGTATAATCAATCAAACAATAACAAATGTCAAGCCAAAAGGGTAACTCGTATTCTATTGAATATGAGTAAATAAAAGTACAGGTATCCTTGAGAATAAACTATGGAAATATAAGGATAGGGTTAAGGTTTTTGACAGAAGAAAAAGATTTGGGAGAAAAGAGAAGATAAATATAAGAGAGAGAGAGAGAGAATATCTTAATCACAGTCAATATAATATCCCACTAAACATAAGGCCATATTTATATAGTTAGCAAAAATTGCCTAGTCAACCCTAATGGCAGGCTATAGCACATGCAGGTCACGTGTCTCAGGCTGGGTCACCACTTGGAGTATCGAGGGTAGCATTTGTATGAACACCCACTGCTGAAGTTGACCCTTGTCCTCAAGGGTGAAAGTGAGGAAAACAACATTGGAGATCGTATCAAAATTCCCATGTGGCATCCTCCAGAGGCTAATTGGTCCATGGAACAAGCACCTATTTCGCGGCTTGGCAGGGCGTTTGCCCATCCAGTGAGCAAGGATACGGTCATGTGTCAGGAAAAGGAACAGTCTGACCAAAGGAACCGAGAGGCCGCACTTGAGGAGTGATGTATGGATTGTGTGGTGAATCTGAACATGGCTAGGGAATTCCAACTTGTATGCTACTAGTCCGGTGCTATCAAGAATCTTAAAGGCCCCATAAAATTGAGGAGAGAGTTTATGAAAGTTCTTGTGCTTGATACTGTGCAGTCAGTAGGGCTAAAACTTAAGCCAAACAAATTCACTAATCTCAAAACTCATAATCAATGCGATGACGATCAGTCTGTGGTTTTATCCTATTTTGTGCATGGTGAAGGTTGAACTTCAACTGAGCAATCATGTCTTCTTAAACACTAAGGCTGCGGTCAACGACATTGGCGATGGACTCACCTAGCAAATAAGAGACATGAATGGGAGGAGATTGGCTATATAAGATCTCATAAGGTGTAGTCTGATATGTGGTTTGAAATGACATGTTCTACCACCGTTTTACCAATGGTAGCTACTTACTCCAATCTTGAGGCATGTCGTCTGCCATACAGTGTAGGTAAGTCTTGAGATAATGGTTCAGGACCTTAGTCTGACCATTCTGACTATGGATGTTAAGAGGATGACATATTAAGCTGAGTCCTAAGGCAAGCAAAAAGTTATGGCCACATCGTGCTAAAAAAGACAGGATCTCAATCATTATTGATAGCATCAGCTAGGTCATGTAAACAGTAAATCTAACCCAAGAACAGTTGTGCTACCATGGCGGCATTATACCAATTACGGAGAGGAAGAAAGTGACCATACTTGCTATGGTAATCAGCCACAACCACAATGATGGTGTAGCCAGCTGAGGGAGGAAGCCCCTTAATAAAGTCGAGAGATATACTGCTCTACACAGTGATAGGTATGGGTAAAGACGAAAGTGACCTAGGCTAACGCATGGTCTCGTTCTTGTTTCTCTAACAAACAGTATACTATTGGATATAAGCATAAATGTTACCTTTTAACCCTTTCTAGTAAAATAATGTGCGAATTCACTGGTATGTTGTCGCTATACTCGAATGCCCCCCAAATGTAGAATCGTGAAGCTACATCAATATGGTATGACGTAACTCGGACAAGGAACAAACCACAAACCGGTCCTTACGCCGCAAATGTGGATTCTGATAGGAAGCTTCGGGGTGTGAGAATGGGTCCACTTCTTTGACATGAATAATTTGAGCGAGGACTAGGTCCTAAGCCTATGAAGCTTAGTGTAAAAATCAGTGGAAATCAAGACAATTTCCATACAGAGGATATCATTGCCCGACGGGCGAGAAAGGGCATCAGCAACTTGGTTCTCGATCCCCCTTTTATACGTGATGTCATAATTGAACCTGATAAGATAAGCGAGCCAAAATGTTGAAAAGTAGTCGATAATTTCTTTTCTAAGTGTTACTTGAGACTCTGTTGATCCATCTGAATAGTGAAATTTTGTCCGATAAGGTACTGGTGCCACTTATCCACAACAAAGATAACAGCAAGAATTTCACTCTCATAAATGGAGAGTGCTTGGTGTTTTGGGCAAGTGCTCGACTAATGTAAGCGAGAGGGTGCCCCTCTTCCATCAAAATCACCCTAATACCCAACCCAGTTTTCAGAAAGCCAACATAGATGTGGTTGTAAGAGCCTTTTTCAACAGAATGAAAGCATTCTCAGTATGAGTTCCACTCCAAGGCGCTTTTGTGAAGTAAAGTGGTAAGTGGGCAAGCAATAACCCCATATTTGTTAATGAAGTGACAATAGTATCCGGATGACTTGAGGAAGCCACATAACTAATGTAAATCTCATGGGGAAGGGGAGTGGGGATTTAGCCACTACCCGAATCTCGACAGGGTCGTGTGAGATGCCTTGTCCCGACTCAAAGTGACTATTGTACTCTATACATTGCACGACAAATGAACACTTGGAACTTTAAGTGAACGAATGGTTGGTACGAAGGACCAGAAGCACAAACTGAAGGTGGGTTAGATGCTCCTCCTATGGGGTGCTATAGATAAAGATGTCGTTGAAGAAAACCAAAACAAACTTAAGTAGGTATGGTCTAAAAATCTCATTCATTAGCCCTCAAAAGTGGAAAGTGAGTTTGTGAGCCCAAAGGGAAACACAGTAAACTCGAAATGCTTGGAATGCGTGCGAAAGGCTATCTTGTTAACATCTTGAGGTTCCATACGAGTTTTCCAATACCCTAATCTAAGATCCATTTGGGAAAAAAAAAGAGACCCATCAAACTCATCTAACAAGTCTTCCACTATCGGTATCGAATACTTGTCCTTGATGGTCTTCTTGTTCAGAGCTCAGTAATCCGCATGAAGCCTCCAACACCTGTCCCTCTTACGAATGAAAACTAGAAAAGAAGCGAAAGGTGATGAACTATTCTGGATGACCCCTGCATCTAACATCTCGCTGTTCAATTGTTCAATGATGTCTTTTGGAACGTTAGATATCGTAAGGTCTCAAATTCATCGAGTTACTCCCTTCCTTCAAAGGGATACTATGATTAAATCTGGGTTGCAAGGGAGGTAGTGAAGTATTTTCCTCAAACAAATCCGGAAAAGCATCAAGGATTATAGTCAACTATGGTGTTGTCGCCTAGCTTCAGTTCAATTTTACAGGAAACGAAATGCAAAACAGTAAAGTATGGGACTCTGTTGCAGCTTCCTGGTAAAATTTTAAAAGATATGCTATGTTGAAAGGCCCAATAAGCTGAGACATAGAACTTCCCGATATTACTTTCAAGCCTCGTTGTTTCATTCCCTGTAACTTGTAATGATGCCTGTGTAGAGAGAATTCCATGATCAATTCTTTAAAGTCCCATTGGAGTTTACCGGGTGTGCTCAACCATTGAACTCCAAGCACCATATGACCCCCCGAATGAGGTATGACAAGGAAATCAAAACAAAACTCTGCCTCATGAACCCTCCATCTAATCAGCCACTATTACAAGAAGTTTAATCATTGATGATACAACTGATCTGCCTTGCTGTGGTGGAGTCAAGAAAATTGTGCGTGCTTCTACTGTCAATTAGTATAGTAACGATTCTCTTTCCCCAGTAACCCTAAACTGGCATTGTATGACAATTAGTGAGGCCTTCCAAAGCATGACTCAAAATATGTGCCTTGGTGTCACCCTTGGTTTCAGTCTCAGCCATGCCTCCCTCACTGTCATCCCCTTCAACTTCAACCAAAAACAATTAAACTCGTTTCTTCATAAGACAATTATAACCCAGAAAGAACCTCTCATTACAATAAAAGCAAAGGTTCTTGGCTTGATGTTCCTCAATCTTAGCTGGAGTCAAAGCACATTGACACTTAATTTGGTTCTTTGAGTGGGGTTCGTTAGTGTTTGGGTTTTGGGGCGGGGGAACAATCATACGGCTAGGTGGGTTGGAGGGCCATTTATGTGGTGGTATTCAAGCCAACCCCATTAGTATGATTGGGTAACAAAAGGATGGGCGCCAATTTTATGGGGCTTTTACCCATAAATACCAACAATTATTCTCTTGGAGCTTACCTAGCACAATCACCTCCTGAAAAGTGGTGGGTTTAAACATCTACCCAACCTGAAAGTTTCTTATGCAAACCTCCCATAAGTACATTGATTTTCTACCTTTTCGACAACACATAATGACTAATCAACAATTCAAATGCACACAAATATTTGGCCAAGGGTCTAGTTTGCCACAATTTTGTAAAATCGATTAAGGGGTCATCCACATTATCCAAAACACATTCTCTAATCGCAACGGAACAAACATCCCATGGAATCACAACCCACAAAGGCCACGATTCCTCATAAGCATCGGGAGCTCTGCTAGCTAACATTACTTTCAAATTTTCTGAGGGGTTTTGTCTAAAATAAATTATCTCTCACACTGATGTAATTAACCACAAACATCAGTTCCTCTAAACCTAGGAAAATCAAACTTAGTTAATCTAGTAGAGAAACTAGTTTACCTCCCTTAGGTTTGATCGTTGTTCCCGGAGCTGCTGACCGGCGGTGCAATAGGCAAGCCCCAGTTGGGGAGGGTGACCAGTCTCTACGTTTGGCCATTGCTGCTATTTGAATCAATAAGCCACTCATCAAATGCTTGAGATTGAGTATTATCCGTCGTTGATTTCAAGAGCCAAGGAAAGATAGCTCTAATACCAAATGATACAACTCAACTATCACCAACTCCAATCACATAATATAATCAATCAAACAATAACAAAAGTCAAGCCAAAAGGGGAATTTGTATTCCTATTAAGTATGAGTAAATACTTGTACGTGTATACTTGAGCATAAACTATGGAAGTACAATTATAAGGATAGGGTTAGGGTTTTGGATAGAAGAAAGAGATTTGGGAGGAGAGAGCACAGAGAGAGAGAGAGAGAGAGAGAGAGAATTTCTTTATCACAATCAACATAATCTCCCACTAAACATAAGGCCTTATTTATATGGATAGCAAAAATGGCCTACTAAACCCCTAATGGCCAGCTGTAGCACGTGCAGGTCACGTGTCTCAGATTGGATAGCCACTTCGAGTATCGAGGGTACCATTCGTATCAGTACCCCTACTGAAAATACTTTACTTTTTTCCTTTATGCGATAAATTGAGTTAAGTGCCCTTTGAGTTACCAAAGTGATCAAAAATAGATAATTTTGTCACCCAAGTCAAATTTTAAAAAATTTAGTCACTCAACTCTTAATAAGTTTCTTTTAGTCACCGAAGTGGTTTAAAATAGATAATTTGTTTACACAAGTCAAAATTTAAAAAAATTTAGTCACCCAGCTCTTAACAGAAATCCCTTTTACTCACCAAAGTGGTTTAAAATGGACAAGTTGGTTATCCAAGTCAAATATTGAAATATTTAGTCACCTAACTTTTAATAAAGGGTAAATTATAGAAAACTCCCCTTAACTTTTGCCTCAAAAACAGAAAATCCCCTTTGCAAATAAAACCACTCATTAAATTCCCTTACTTTTAAAGAATTATTACTTTGCCCCCAAATAACTTTTTTTAACCATTTTGCCCCTTAAAATAAAATAATTAAGTATTTAATTTTATTTATAGGTAGGATTTATGTTTTGAGGAAAAATAATAATTTTTTTCTTATTTATTAAAAAAAGGGGAATTTTTATATTTCTAAAAATTATTATTTCAATTAATTATGTAGTAGTGACATTATAATATCAACAAAAATATTTTTATTTTATAATATTTTGTATAGAGATTTTAAAAATATTTTTTATCTTCCAAACTTATAATATCATTGCTATAATTAACTTAAACAATTATATCTATTATAAATTTATAAAATTTTCTTAATTCTGTTACGAAAAATATAAAGTTTTTTTTTAATTTTTGCCTAATAATATAAAACCCTGCTAAAAATATAATTAAACATTTAATCCTCTCACTTTTGAGGGACAAAATGGTCAAAAATTTTTTTATGGATGTTAAGTGATAAATTTTTAAAAGTGAGGGAGTTCTGTAAGTGCTTTTATTTGTGAGCAATTTTTCTATTTTGGAATCAAAAGACAGAGGATTTTCTGTAATTTACCTTTAATAAAAGTCCATTTTAGTCACCCAAGTGGTTGATCCCAAGTAAAATTTAGAATATTTATCACCTAGCTTCAAATAAAAACTCATTGTGGTCACTAATGTGATTTTAAAATGATAAATTCATCATTGAGTAAAAAATAATAAATTTATTTTTATTTTTGACTTATTCATGTTATTGGTCCTTATCTTTTCCTTTTCCAAAGTAGTCCTTCGTATTTTATTTATAACTAAATTAGTCCTCATCTGGTTATTGGCATTAGATAAAAATTAAATAATTGGAAACCAATTTTAATATTAAATAAAAGAAAAATTATCACTTAGGCACCCTAAAATTTGAACATTTATTATTTATATACCATGACATTTCAATATATACAATGAGGCATCTTATGATTTGAATATTTTATCACTTAAGCGCCCTATATAGGAATTTGATGGATTTTGTAAGAAGATGATAATATAATACATAATTAATGATAATACATAAAAGTCATGTCACTATTTTCAACAAAAAATTAGTAAATTACTAAAAATAGTTTGTCGAATGTTGTTGCAAGCTACCTAAATATTGCCAAAATCATGTGCCATGTTAGCATATTTTGACAAAAGATCATCAAATTCTAATATATATACATATTTTCAAAATAATATTTTATTTTAGCATTTTCCAACCAAAATATATTGAATTTCAACAAAAGAATTTTTTATTGATAAAATTTTAAAATTTCAAGGTATTTAAATGAGAAAATATTCAAACATCAAGATATCCATTGCGTATATTGAAATGACAGGGTACATTGGTGACAAATCATCAAATCTCAGTATATCTAACTGATAATTTTTCTAAATAAAACATGAGAAAATATTATAGACAATGAGTATCAAGGAATACCAAGTGGTTTAAACATGAGAAAGTATTGAAAAAAGAGAACTGGTGAAATATTTTTAAAAATATTTTATTTTATAATGGAATTGATCTTTAGTATTTTTAATGCACTTGACATTTGTTGATTTCTATTTTTTAAAATATTTCTTGAATTCTCAATTTTTAGAATATTTTATCAAGTTTTACATAATTTGAATAATCACACAAGGATGAATTTGTTACAATAAAATATGAAAGACTTTGAAAAAAATGTGAGAACAAATAAAATAAATAAGTTGAAAATATAATTAAATTTATTATTTTATTTTTGGATGATGAGTTTTATCAAATTTATAATTCATTTTACCAATTAAAATGAGTTTTTATTTGAAATTGGATAATAAATTTTTCCAAATTATTTTTTGGGTGACCAATTTATTCATTTTAAACCACTTGAATGACTAAATGAGCCTTTTATTAGGAATTAGGTGACTAAGTTTTCCAAATTTTAACTTAGATGACCAACTTGTTCATTTTAAACTACTTGATCACTAAAACAGATTTTCATCAAGAGTTGAGTGGCTAAATCTTTTAAAATTTGACTTGAATAACCAAATTGTCCATTTTTTACCACTTTTAAAGTCAAAGGAACGAACAAGGAGCTTGACAGGAGTTGAGTGATTTAATTATTATTCTTATACTTAACTAAGTAATTTTGTCATTTTCAAATTACTAAACAACAAATTTGGCTTTTATTAAAACTTGGGTGATAACTTTTTGGATTATTTATGCCAAAGGTCCATGTATTTGCCCATTATGTTAGTTTGGTCCTTGTACTTTTAATTATATCAATTTAGTCCCTGAATAATTTAAAATGTGTTAATTTAGCCTTTTTGTCAAATTTATGTTAAGTCAATGACGTAATTATGAACAGTACAATTATGTTAGATGCAAACCACTTATTATAAATTCATCTATTTAAGCAATTTAACCCAATTCATGGTCAAACTATTAAAAATTTTATTAAAAACTTAACATAAAATTTTCTCTAAGGACCAAATTGATACATTTTGAATTGTACAAAGATTAAATTGATATAAATAAAAGTACAGGGATTAAATTGACACAATGAACAAAGTATGGGGGACCTTTGGTGTAAACAACCTTAAAATTTTTTAAAGTTTCTTTTGAATAATAAGCTTGTCAATATTGAGTGACTTGGGTGGTCAAGTCGGGGTTCTCATTTCGAGTTAAGTGCCCAAATATTCTAAATTTTATTTTGATGACTAATTTATCCTTTTTAACCACTGTTATGACCAAGGAAGGTATTTTGTCTGAGGGTGAGTTATTACAATGGAACAGCTACAGTTTTGCAAAGAAAACATCAAAAAGTTTGTATTCGACACTCTTTTTTAGGAGTCCTAAATTTTAGCAGCCTACCAAAAAGAAAACTTTTAATGTTAGAAGTTGATATCCTTAAAGCCCTTATGGTATCATCTTCGGGTTTTTTTTTTCCTTTTTTTTTGGGTGGGGAGTCTAAGATATGATCTTTTGTTTTCAATTTTTAGTTATTAAGTACTCAAAACTTGTTTTGTATATGACTTTTCTTGCATTGTGATGCATTATTGTCTGCGTCTCGATGCAGGCTGCATTAGGATGCCGATACAGAGCGCAAATATCAACTAGTTGCCATTTCCCATATTACACAACAGATCGGATCAGCCTTGCTTTTGGTGATGCATACGGTTACCAGGTTTTCCTTTTTGTTGAATTCCTTTAACGCCATGCAAAATTAAAATTCCAACAAAAACCTTCAAATTCAAATTATGTTTTACAGTAAAAATGTCCCAACATTCAATATTAATAGGTTGAAAGAGGAAGTTATAATTGAGAATATGTTCGGTAGTGCCACGTGATATGACTACAACCCGGGCCAAGCAGCTTGATGGGGTCACGAGAACCGGTACACAATAGCTCACCCAATGTAACAAACCTGAACTAAGAGTATGAAATAGAGGAACAAGCAAAGGAAACTACTTCATGCATTGGCCAGTGGCGGATCCAGGACTTTAACGTCGTAGGGTGCATGTTTATAAAAAATAGTTAGGATTTTTTTTGAAATTTCATATACTTAATCCAATAGTAATTTAATTAAGTACTTTTACTTCTGTTAATTTTATCCTTGATAATTGACATTGTCTCAATTTAGTCATAGAATAGAGTTGGCAATAAATTATCAATTACATTTCTAATAGTTGAATCATGGTGGCTTTAGATTAGGTCAATAGGCAAGTTTGTATTTGATCATTTTTATCTAACATAACCGGGCCATTAAAAAATTGTATTATCAACTTTACTTCAATTACACCATTATATTGAGTTAACATAATACAAAAGACTAAATTTACACAATTAAATATAGAACCATATTAAAACAATAGAAAACATGCAAGAATTTTTGCATAAATAACCCTAAAATATATAATTATACCACGAGTCACAGATTTGACAGAAAAATTGCCACCAGCTTTAAATCCCCAACAAAATTGGTGAACTCTCATGACTAAAGGAATGGAAATAGCCAGAATTGAAGGCATAGATCAGGCACCAGCAATGCAATTCTCAGAACATCCCATTGACCTTCTATAACAAAATTTGCAACTTTAACTGGAGGATCCTTAAACCCAAACTCTCCATTAATAACCTTTGCCAAAAGCTCTTGGGTGCACCATTAATCAAACCTAAAGGAAATACTACACTAAAAAGCCATGGTATACCCTTTTTGATAAGATCCCTACACTTAAGAACCTCTTTCAAGCCTAAGTCTCACTACGTTTAGACATACAATCTAAAAAGTTGGATCGAGAGTACTTACTTTTCACAATTTCAACCCAGCAGTTATTCAAGTATATCACCACATTCCAGTCTAATTTGCATAGGAAAGCTCTGTTAACATCAACCATACCATGGAATCCAAAGCCAGCCGTTGATTTATGTCTATAAATCCTCCCCAAGCTACCATTGAGTACACTTAGTACCGCCACCTTTTTCAAGAAACAATCTATGCATGCTTTATCAATTTCATTAGTTACAGATGTTGGGATTTGAAAGCATTGCATAGTATGGGCTGGAAGGCTCTTCAGTTTGGCTTGAATCAGAACACTTCCTCCTACTTTAAAAAGTAAATGTTCTTTGAAAGGAGCAATCCAAATACCTAGTCCCTGAGACCCAACAAACAATTTGGCCCTAGCTGCCTCCCAATTAATGGACACCCGAAATAGCTCCAGTACCTACCATTGACCTTATCCTAAATAGACCATTGATTGTACCATTGGGAAGATTTAATTTCAGAAAGTAAATTTTTTTTTAGATTGGTTCGGTCAAGTGTAACTAAAATAACTTTAAAATTTTTTAATTTTATATTTAAAGAACCTCTATTTTAATATATACATAAAAAATATAGAATATTAAAGTATAATAAATATTAAATTAAAAGCATAAATAAATTTGCGAAAATTAAAGAATGCTTTAAAAGAATAGCTACAAGGAATACCTGAATTGTAGACCGTAATTGTCGCCTGAAAGAAATTATCGAGACCGTGAGATCTTCTCAGAAATGACCTCTTGACACCAGTAATATAGGCTCCAAAAACATTTACTATAAGAAATTTTAAAGAGAAATTCCTCCTTTTTAATTTTAAAAAAAAATTATATTTTTTAAAGAACTATTCCTAAATTAGAATGCCAAACTAAAACCCAAAAAACCTCCTATTTATAATGGGTAGAAATTTGGTGGTTTTTCTATGTGAGTTTCATAAAAATAAAACAAAACAAAAGAAAAAAGAAGAAGAAACGACGTCGTACTAACAGCCAAAAAGTGCGTAGCTTTTCACAGTGAATGCCACGTTTGCAACCTCATTGGTCCGTGTATCTGGACACGAATACATGAGCTACGCGCCACATGGCGTGTTCTTACTGGCAATTGTTTTTTTTTTTTTTTGTTTCATTATTTAAATTTTCACATATATAAAATTCATCTCATGAATATTATTTGATAAAATAAATTTACTCATCTTATTAATAAATAATTTATTTTATAAATTCAGAAAATGTGTATTTTTATTGATGAGTGATCTAATACAATCCAAGAGGAATATATAACCTCGAATTGGGACCACCCCACAACAGCATTGCAACAGATTTGTCAGAGAATAAAATGAAATATGTGTGATATGCTATGCTTCAACTAATTTAACTAACTTGTATTCTAATTTGCACTAAACCTATTGTAATTCTTTTTTTTTTTTTTTTGCTTGTAACACTCCTTCCCCCTTAACAACACCCTTGTCCTCAAGGGTGGAATTGAGGATACTTCAGCTACAGATCGTAAATGAACTCCCATGTAGCTTCTTCTATAGGTAAGCCTTGCCATTTGACAAGTACCTTTGTGGCTGCCCGGTTGCCTCGCTTCACCATTTTCCTGTCCAGAATTGTTTCAGGCTATCTTCTAGGCAAGTTCCCCCAGTCGTCCGGTATGGCTATGGGCTGCAGTGGCAAGGGACCATGGTGTAGTTTCAGTTGTGAGATGTGAAACACATCATGAATCCTTGCAGAGGATGACAATGCTAGTTTATAAGCCACCTTGCCCATTTTGTCTATGACTTGGAAGGGACCATAGTACTTGGGAGCAAACTTGTTGCTGGGATGAGCTACTGAAATTTGCTTATAAGGAAGGAGCTTCAAGTAAACCCAATCTCCAATGTCGAAACTCCTGTCAGTCCTGCTTCGGTTTGCTACTTGAGTCATCCTATTTTGTGCTCTTTTTAGATGGAACTTGAGTGTGTTGATCATCTCTTCTCTTTGGTTCAGATTTCTGTCCACTGCTTCGATGCTGCTTTCCCCACTTAAGTATGGAATGTGCAGAGGAAGGGGCTGTCCGTATACAACTTCATATGGAGTTTTGTGAGTTGCCGAATGCCAAGTGGTGTTATACCACCATTCTGCAAGAGGAAGCCATTTAGACCATTGAGAAGGATGGGAGCTACACATGCACCTCAAATATGTTTCAAGTCCCCTGTTAACCACTTCCGTTTTCCCATCAGATTGAGGGTGATAAGCTGTAGATAAGTGCAATTCAACTCCTTGAATACAGAGCATTGCTTGCCAAAAGTCACTTTGGAAGACTGTGTCCCGATCACTGACTATCGTACTTGGAAGGCCATGTAGCTTATATATGTTATTTACATAAGCTTGAGCGACCTCCATAGCTGTATAAGGATGGGCCAAAGCAATAAAGTGAGCAGCTTTGCTAAGTCTATCTACAACCACCATGATCACATCTTTACCAAGGGATCTCGGAAGTCCTTCTATGAAATACATGGAAACGTCTGTCCACACTATTTTTGGGATCGGGAGTGGCTGCAGTAGCCCTGGATAAGCTGCTGTGTCATGCTTGCAGGCTTGACAAACTAAGCATTGTTGAATATAATCCTTGATAGAGTTGCTCATGCCCTTCCAATAGAAGATAGACTTCACTCTTTGTAATGTAGCATCCCTTCCCGAATGCCCTCCACTAGGAGAATCATGAAGCCATTGAAGAATCTTCCTCCTCAATTCATCATCGTGGCCTACCACCAACTTTCCCTTCCTCTTCAATTGTTCTTGTTGCCAAGTGTAATGGGGATATTTTTGCGGGTTAGGTGCAGCTACTGGATAAGCTGATTGCCAAGAAAGTTGCAAAAGTTGGTACAAATTACTCTCTACAGATGATAACATCATACAAACCACCTTCTGGCTTGGAATTCTTGATAACGCATCGGCTACTATGTTGTCTTTACCCTTCTTGTAATCAATAACATAACTGAATCCCAGTAATTTGGAGAGCCACCCTTGTTGGAAATGGGTGCTGATTTACTGTTCTACCAAATATTTCAGACTACTTTGATCAGTCCTGATGACGAATGTGTTGTTAATCAGATATTGATGCCACTTTTGCACAGCATAAACTACTGATAATAACTCCTTCTCATATACCGATAGCAGCTGCTGTTGAGGACTTAAGTATTTGCCAAGGTATGCTAAAGGATGCTGATTTTGTAACTATACTGCTCCTATACCAACATTGCAGGCATCAGTCTCCACCACAAATTGCTTGGAGAAATCCGAAAGAGCTAGAACAGGAGCTGGACATAGAGCCTCCTTGAGAGAATCAAATGCTAGCTGTGCCTTCTCGGTCCAATTCCACTGATCTTTCTTAAGAAGTTGAGTTAAAGGTCTGGCAAGTTGTCCATAACCCCTAACAAACCTCCCTGTTAGCCCAAGAAACCCCCTTAACTGCTTGACAAATCTGGGGATTGGCCAATTTATGACAGCTTCTACCTTCTTTTGATCTATTGTTACTCCCCTGCTTGATATATAATGCCCCAGGTACTCGATTTGTGCAGCATAGAATGTATATTTACTCCTGTTTGCAAAGAACTGATGGTGTTGTAGGAGGTTAAAAACGAGCTCTAGATGCCTTACATGTTCTTCTACTGATGGGCTGTAAATCAAAATGTCGTCAAAGAACACTAACATGAACTTTCTGAGGTACGGAGCAAATATGGAGTTCATCAATGATTGAAATGTAGAAGGGGCATTGGTGAGCCCAAATAGCATTACTCTGAATTTGTAATGTCCAAAATGGGTTCTAAAAGCTGTTTTGGGAATGTCATCCGAGCACATTCTGATCTGGTAGTAGCCAGATCGAAGATCCACCTTAGAAAAGATTGTAGACCCGCCCAATTCATCCAAGAGCTCTTCAACCAAGGGAATTGGGAACTTATCCTTGATTATAGCTTAGTTCAAGTCACTATAGTCCACACACATTCTCCGTCCTCCATCGTTTTTCTTAACAAGAACTACCGCTGATGCATAGGGGCTAACACTATGCTGAATATACCCTTTGGAGAGCAGCTCTTGGGTCATATCTTCAATAAGATTCTTTTGCATTGTAGGATATCTATAGGGCCTCTTGTTGATAGCTTGGGTCCCCTCTTTCAAATGGATTCTGTGTTCAAACAGGGGCCTGCTAGGAGGGAGTTGCTGTGGCTCACTGAATAACTCTGCATACTGGTCAAGCAGATTCTGGACCACATCTGGTACTATTGAGTGCCTTTGTTCTGATGGAGGAACTCCCATTGTCATCAAAGTAGGTTCTGATTGTTCCCTTCCTGCAACAACTACCTGTAATAAGGCAATGAAGGGAGCTTCTGTCAAAGCCTTGGTCATTGCTTTGGCTCCGATAATCCGGCAGGGCTTCACTATATCTCCTTGCAACCTTCTCCTGTGATTTTCCATAGAGAATTCCATGGTGAGCTTCTTAAAGTTGCAGCTGATGTCCCCTAGTGTGGCTAACCACTCCACACCTAGGACCATATCACATCCCCGCAAAGGTATTATCATGAAGTCAGTATAAGAGTAGCCTTGCATTTTCCACACCAGTCCCATAATCCGTGAGTTGCATACTAAGCTGCTGCCATCTGCTACAGATATGTTCTGAGGGGATATTGGTACCACATGTCTTCTCAAACTGGCAGCCCAAGACACATCTATGAAGTTGTGAGTTGAGCCGGAATCGATCAAGCTATGCACTGCCTTCTTATCACTGGTTCCTATCAATCTCAAGGTCCGGAAATGTTGATCCCCGGACAATGCATGTAGAGATATGTGAGTTGCAAATTCTTCTGCAGCTTTTGTAGTTTGATCCCCTGAATTCTCTTCTACTTCTTCAACACCTTCCTCTTCATCTTCAGCATTGATCACAAAGAGCTGGGGAGTTTTTGATTTACATCGGTGCCCCAGTTCAAACTTCTCATCGCAAAAGTAACACAAGCCTTTAGCTCTTCTCTCCTGAATGTCAGTTCTGTTCATTGTTCTCTGCCCTCTGTCAGTAGTCTCTTGCGTGAGAGGTGTCCTAGGAGTGTTATGCCTCATAAATCCTCCTCTACTACCTCCCATGGTTGGCTTCACATGAGTAGGTGTAGGAAGAATGGCAGCTCTTGCCTGTTTGAATTGCCTAGCTAGAGCCTCAACCTTAGCCTCTGCTAGTTTTGCTAAGCACACGGCCTGCTGCAAACTTTGTGGATTACTTGCTCTAACATCCATTTCCAAATCATCCCTCAACCCTGTTAACATACAGCTCACCAATTGCTTTTCATTGAGGTCCACCCGAACAGCTATAGCATCAAATCGAGCTAAGTAATCAGTCACCGAACCCTCTTGTCTCAAATTCATCAACTCTGACATAGGATCCTCATAAGGTTTACCAAACATACTTTGTAGGGCTCTAACATATTGGGTAGGACTCAGTGTACCTATTGTTTATCAAACACTGGTGCCACTGAAGTGCTAACCCTCTAAGGTGCATTGAGGCTAATCTTAGCTTATCAAGAGTTGAAGTGTTATCAATGGTGAAGAATTGCTCACACAAGTACAACCATTCATTCAAATTCTCACCATAAAATAGAGGAAATTCGATCTTTGTCCATCTAGAAGCATAAGAATTATTACCCACTGGATGAGCTTGCTGCTGCTGCTGATCAGGAATCACTATGTTCTGCGCATTCTGTGCTTGATTTCCAGTTGTTGCAGAGTTACGGTCGTGGTTCCTTCCTTGCTGTAGGGTCAACATCCCAGTCATCCATTCTTTTAGCTGGGCCATTGAGGCTTGGAGTTCACTCGATGCTTGTTCTTTGCTTTGCTGCAGAGCATTTCGCAGCTCAACTACTTGAGCATTGGCTGATTGAATTTGAGCTGATAATGTCTCCTCCACCCTCCTGATTTCAGACATGGATCTAGTGTTATCAGCTGTTGTAGATGACGTCACAATTGCCACAGGTCAGAGGTTAGCAGGCTCTGATACCAATGTTACAGGAAAATTAGAATAGAAGAGATAGAATTCAGAAATGAGAGCAAATGTGCAGAAAATTCAGAAATTAGCAGAGGATAGATCAGGAAGAAGATGTGTATTTTTATTGATGAGTGATCCAATACAATCCAAGAGGAATATATAAGCTCGAATTGGGACTACCCCACAACAGCATTGCAACAGATTTGTCAGAGAATAAAATGAAATATGTGTGATATGCTATGCTTCAACTAATTTAACTAACTTGTATTCTAATTTGCACTAAACCCATTGTAATTCTTTTTCTTTCCCCCTATAACACGCTTACAGAGAAACCTCAGGGACAATTTAATTCTAGCTCTAAATGGGTCAAATCTAATTATCAACATTTGATAACATTGATTATCATTTAGTAATATTTAAGTTTACTAAATAAATATTATTATACTCTAGAATTAAATATATTTATTCAATAATTTTCAAATGACTTTCATTAATCTCTCTATTAGATATCCGTGAGGAAAAATAGCTTTAACTACCGCTAATTTTTTCACATCTTTTACCAAAGCTCCAGACCCACCTTTCTCGAACAATTCAATAATATAAAAAAAATTTATGTACTAATTTTAATTGTCAAATATATGGAATACTTTGGCCAAAGATTCTAGAATCTGTTCGTATGTTTGTGAATCAACTAAGGGAACATCTTTATCTCGTTAGAGGAAATAGATTCCACATAAAACAACTGTTCCCACTACACTTCATGCCATTACCCAACGTACATAAGATTTAAGGTAACATACTTTGACTAATCCTTTTGGTATATTAAAGCAACGAACAGTACATGCATGAGTTCAGATTATATCCTTGATTTAGAGTTATCTTCTTACAAAATTAATTATTTCTGATAGCTGTAAAAAAAAAAAAAAAGGCTAATTTAGGTGGTCCTACTCAGTGTTTTAATCATATAGACAACACCAATATAATACTTTTGGATCTCTATCCACATAAAGTCATTTAAAGTATCATATTATAGTCTTATTAGATAAGTTGTTCAAACTTATCACTGACTATAAACATATACTTTGACAATATATCACTAATTTGATTTAAGTCTATCCGTGGCTCAATCTTGTTGACCGCTTAAACCAAACCTAACATGTCATTTTGGATAACTCTATCTCATGGAATGCTTTAGAAAAATAACTACGCACATATTTGACTCGTAAAACATAATCAAATAATAAATAAATAAAATAATTTTATTCATTTAATATTTAAAACAAACTAATTAGTTTCTAGGACACCAATTCTAACATGTACATCTTAATTTTCATGGGATACATTCAGAGAAAAATTGAGGTAGACTTGTGAGAGTTTACTGATGTGATTCAATAGGTTGTTTTAAAACCGTTTACTCACAAGCGTATGTGATCATCATAGCTAAATCGGGTATACGGGTCGTATCGACAGGGAATCAGAGTTAAGTCAGATTTAGTTATTGATGAGCGGTCGAAATTGGGGTTTTGTCTCTTTGAATGATTTGTTAACTAAAATAGTAAAACAAAATATAAACTAAAGTTGCCGATTAAATTAAGGTTAGTTCAGTGAATGAATTCAGGGTGGTTTTACTTGTATCCCGTCATTGTATTCTAGTATAACAATGGTTTAGGAGGCTTAGGCTATAAGTACTAAGCCTGGATTAATATTTAAACTAGGAATTAGGGTAATGAGCTAGTCTAAAGGCATAACCTACCATATCACTTTATGTGTAGCATAGTTTATCTCATTAGTATTACTTAATTCATTTCTTGCTCTTAATTCAATATTAAACCTGTATTAATGCTTAAGTTAGGGTTTATGATAATGAAGTAGTTGAAGGGCATAATTCAAATCCAATATAGCACCTATGGTTACATAAGAAATGTATTGAATCAATTCTTTTTAATGAATAGATTCGATATTTCGATGGGATCTAAAATAAATTATAAATTAGCGTTAAGAAATAGGATTTGGTTTGTTTCTTTTTCATATCACCCTAGGTGTAGCATGGATTATCACAACAGGATTAACAAATTCCTTTACAACAACAACAACAACAGCCCAGTGCCTCGAAGGGCTCCCGCATTAGCAGGGTCTGGGGGGTAGATGTACGCAGCCTTCCCTCTTATGGGGCTGCCCTGAAGGGAGGCTATTTTCGAGGACCCCCAACCTGATATGTTTGTCGGCAGCAATGACGCCTTGCAGCTTGGCATCAAGAGAGCAAATAAGCATATTAGCAGGGCAAAGTTAGGCGAATAAAGGCAAAAAAATAGGCAGTAAACAGATAGTCTATTAGAGAACAGATCATACAAAAGTGCGCCGAATCTGGACTCTCCTAAGGCCTAGAATACTAGGGATAGCACAAAAGGTTGGGCTACCCTACTCTAAGCCGCTACATCTGCTACTTCTATGCTAGCCTCGATTGGGCTCTATCTAAGCCCATCTCCTTTCGAAGGTTTAGGTGGGTTAGGTCTTGTTTGATCGTCTCCAACCATCTATTCTCTGGCCTACCTCTCCCTCTCCTGCCTAGAGTTATTCGGGGCTGCTCACATCTCCTAACTGGAGCGATGCTCAGTCTCCTCCTAACATATCCAAACCACCTCAAATATTTCTCCCTTAATTTATCCTCAATGGAGGCCATGCCCAAGTCCCCTCTTATGACATCGTTCCTGATCCTATCCTTCCGTATGTGTCCGCACATCCACCTCAGCACCCTCATCTTTGCCGCCTTCATCTTCTGTGTATGATGTGTTTCTTCGCCCTACACTCCGCCCCATAGGACATGGCTGGCCTCACTACCGTCTTATAATTTCTTCCCTTTAGCTTTGAGGGAAACTTTCTATCGCATAGTACCGCTGAGGCCATTCTCCATTTATGCTATCCTACTTTAATTCAGTTGTTGACATCCTCGTCAACTTCGACGTTGTGTTGTATCATGGATCCCAAGTATCTGAAACTCTTCTTTCTCGGTGTAGGGTCCGATCCAATCTTGACTTCTTCTTTGCTAGGCGTGGTGGAGGGATCGAACTTAAGCTCCATGTACTTGGTCTTGGATCTACTGAGTCGTAAGCCCTTCGATTCCAATGTTCTTCTCCATAATTCTAGATTCTCATTGACCTCTTCCTGCGATTCCCTTACCAGCACTATGTCATCTCCAAAAAGCATACACCAAAATACACCTCCTTGGATGTTCCTAGTGAGCTCATCCATTACCAGAATGAACAGATAAGGGCTCAAGGCAGATCCTTGGTGCACCCTGACTTTATCGGGAACGCGTCTATCTCCCCTTCCACTATGCGTACCCTAGTCTGTGCATTCTCATACATGCCTCTAATGACCCGAATATATGGCATGGGGATTCCTTTCCTATCCAAAACCCTACATAAAACCTCCCTTGGCACTTTATCATATGCCTTTTCCAGATCAATCAAAACCATGTGTAGGTCCTTTTGTCTCTCCATGTAGTGCTCTATCATCAACCTTAGGATGTGGATGGCTTCTATCATTGATTTTCTAAGCATAAATTCGAATTGGTTATCGGATACCTCTGTCTGTAGTCGTAACCTTTTCTCTATGACCCGCTCCACACTTTAGCGTGTGGCATATTAGTTTGACGCCCCGATAGTTGGCGCAGCTCTAGATGTCGCCTTTGTTCTTATAGATTGGGATCAATGTGCTCTTCCTCCATTCGTCGGGCATCTTCTCCCACATGAGGATTTGGTTAAATAATTTAGTCAACCAACTGATGCCCTTCAGTCTGAGGCATTTCCATGCTTCTATGGGTATACCATTTGGGCCAACTGCTTCACCCCTACCCGTATGTTTTATAGCTTCCGTGACTTCTTGGGGGCTAATTTTCTTGTAATTACAGTGGCTCCAGTGATCCTCAGATTTGAAGATCACCAAGGGATATCTCTGTATCCCCCTATTCATTGAACAGATCGTGAAAGTAAGCTTTCCACCTAACTTTAATTTTTTGCTTATCCACAAGCACCTGTCCATCTTCTCCTCTTATGCACTGTACTTGGTCCACTCGCTTGCCTTCCTTTCTCTTGCCTTGGCAATTTTATATATATCCCTAGCTCCCTCTTTGGTCTCCAGCCTCTTTTAGAACTCCTCATGCGCTCATGATTGTGCTTCTCTAAAGGCTCTCTTAGCTTCTTTCCTGGCTTGTTGATACCGATGTCACTTGTTCTCATCTCCATTGCGGACCCACTCCTTGAAATAGTCCCGTTTGGCTTTAATCTTTGCTTGGACCTCTTCACATTTGTATTAATTTGTACAAAAGATTGTGTTTAGGGTTGGGTAAACCTCAACCCTAACCACACGTGAAAAACCAGTTATGTTATAGTCTAGGCTACAAGCTCGTAGACTAATGCTAATTTTGGAGATCTCAATATGGCTACAAGCACACACAAAGAAACACCAAACACAATTATAAATTTCCCAAAGTGATGTGTACATAAGATAACATAAATCCATTTTTAAAAGCATAATATAAATCCGGGATGCGAGTGGCTACCTGCACTTCATCCCTAAACTACAAGTCTACTCCTTTATAGGAGTTTTATACATCATTTAAATCTAACAAAGATAAAAACAACGCATAAAAACTAAAAATTGAAGACTCTCCCAATTGACGTTGATGTTGATCCTTTCTTTGAAACTCTTAGCACTTCAACCACCTGTGTTTCGGCGTTTGAGAAATCTTTGGATCTTGTAGCGGCTTCAGGAAGGAAAGGAGAAGAAGAAGAGTGGCAAAATATGTGAAATTAGGTTTCTCCCTCTTAATTTATATGTGGGGCATCCTTAGGGTACCTCCCGTGCCCTCCTCTATCAATCAGAAAAATCGGTCGATCGATTGGCCATAGTATCCATCGCTTCCACAGTTAACTTAAAACAGGCGTAATATTTGATCTGTAAGGAGTTACAGGCCAAATTATATATCAAATCGAAGCTATCGAAGAGATCTATGTGAACCAATTGGTTTCATTAGTATATTGGCAAATTATTGGGTCAAAAATACTCTTCTTTTATCCTTTTGCTTGTTTTAAGCTTGACTGATTGTCCAAATTGCATGGTCAATCAATCCATGCACCCAAGGGAGGACTCTTTTCGATCAAATATTGACCCGATCTTTTTCACACGTTGTTGGATTTCTCAAAATAGTCTTCAATTATGCCTTGATTACACTTGAATCTTCTACTTTTCAACCTTTGTTTGCTCCGTTGTACTCTAAGTCAAAATGTAACTAGATTATAACAAAAACACACATGTAAAAGCCAAATATATTGTGAAAATGAAGAATAAAATATGTAAATATAAGGCACATCGAAATCCCCAAACCCACTCCTTGTTTGTCCTCAAGCAAGATTCGGCTCAAACTAGCTAAAGATGGAAAGTTTAGTCCGGCATGTAACGGCAAGAATGAAAATTATTGTCCGATCATATTTTAAGGCGTACCTAAGAATAGAGAATCCTTATGTCACATTATTATTGCACTGATTCTAACTCGAGTTCCCATTATTGAAGTCTTTTTCCTAGTGAGGGAGCTTAGAACTCCTCTCCCTTTTGTATTATTTCAAAACCTCTAATTTTAAGAAGAAATAGAGAGAATAAGTAAAGGAATTAGCTATCCTAACCCTCCATCACTAATCAACAAGGAAATAAAAAAGCTTCTATGTTCTCTCTTGTTTCCTCCCTTTGTTTCCTTTTTTTTTTTTAAATGTTAGGTGTGTCTCCCTCAGACCCATGTAGTGAGTTTTCGGTCGGTGACTCCAAATCCAGTTGGCTCAAGGCATAGGGTGAAAAGCACTCCTCGGACCTAATGGCTCGAGTCTTAAGAATCCACAACCTAATCTATCAGCACATACCTTTTTTTTCTTTTTTTTTTTTTAAGGAATCAATGCTTATTTTAGTAACTACAAAGTTGATTCTTTTTAAGTTTTCCCTATGGCCCATATAGCGAGGTTTCGACTGGCAGCTCCCTACCCAGTTGGCTCAAGGTACTAGGTGTTAAGACACCTCCACAAGCTTACTTGCTCAAAACACAGGGGCTGCAAGAACCAAGAAGTTACTTCTTCTTCTTTTTTTTTTAAGGGGGATATTACTGAAGATAAAGAGTTAGAAAATCAATTTCAAAATTGTTAGAGGTCGAATGGTGGATTCAAATTCCTAAAATTATTACCGCTATTTCAACCTAAATAGTAGGATATGTCATAAGATTAAGGGTAAAAATAATAATTTCTCTAACAAGTTAAAAGACAAAAATATAGATTCAAAAGTAGGATCCAACAATAATCTCATTATATAAACATTCTAATCATCATAATACATCTCAAATTTGGTCTACAATAAAAGTCACACGCAAATCTATACTCATTCGTGCAAAAATGTAGCTAATTTAAGCCAATTGAAGCTTTAAAAGAAAAAAAAAAAAAAAAAAAAACAGAAGTTCACTCTTGCATTGTCCTAAATGCAAATCGACAAAAATAAATTCAAGCATGGGAAGGAAAGGGACAACCTTAGATCTGACATATTCAGCGACATGTGGTGAGCAAGTCCAAAGAAGAAAGATGAAGGTACCAAGCTGCAATCAAAGACGTAGAAAACTGATACTAAATAGACTTGTCAGTAGTGTTAGAAATAAGGATCATACAAGTGTTTAGTAAAAGAGAAACAAAGTTAGCATGGCAAGGATAACAAAAAGATCTGCAATTGAAAGAGACTTCATGTGGAAAAAAAACTAATTAAAAACAAAGTTAAAACTAGGTTGGGTTGCCTCCTAAGAGCACTAAGTTTAACATCTTTAGCCGGACGCAGTGTAGACCACAATGTCAACCAAAATCCGATGTAGTGTCCGCCATAGAACTCAAGTTGACCCAGTAGGGACGTTCCCCAACCCCAACAGCTTTTCGAGACCTGTGACTATCAAAGAGGGAGATATTACAAGCATCCGGGTCTCGAATCTCTATTCGACCAGGCGTAGGTAATGAAGCACAGCTATCGACGCAGACAAGGACACTATAACAATCATCACATTTAGTAGAATCAGGCTTATTCGACTCTACCAAAGGGTCAATATCATCAACTCTATAGCATTCCAACTCGTCCTCAGTCTGAGGGTGCAGAACATTGTTTGAGACCTTCAATTTGCCCTTGAAGTTTCCAAAAGAAACCTTAACACCCCCATCCTACATTGAATCACAGTTTCGACCATAGCTAAAAAAGGTTGACCAAGAATAATGGGAGCGTTGTACTTTTGCCTAGAAGTGGGGTCTATATCTAAGGCAATAAAATCAACAGGGAAGACAAACTTATCAATCTTGACAAGTACATCCTCCACTATCTCACCTGCTTTGTCCAATCAGCCAACTAAAATGTGATATTAGTTGGCTTAAGCTCTCGTATACCCAATTCTCGAAAAACTGAGTAAGGGATGAGGTTTACACTCGCTTCTAGATCTAGCAGGGCTCTACTGGTGTAACGCTCTCCTAAGACACATGGAACTGTAAAAGCTCCAGGGTCTCGAAACTTGGGTGGAGCGCCCGACGCTACAATGCTAATCACCTTTTCGGTGAGCCGGACCCTCTTTGGGATATGTGCTTGTGCACGCTTCTTTTTGGTGCAAAGGTCCTTGAGAAACTTGGCATATATAGGAATGTGCTTAATAGCTTCGATCAACAGCAAATTGATCTTCACATCCCTAAACACATCTATGAGCGTAGTCCTCTTTTCATCGTCCTTCTTCTTCGGTCCTATAAGGGCCGAAGGAAAAGGAAAATGGGTTTAAAAACCCTTTCTCGTGATCCCTCCTTATCATCAGTGGGAGGGGGAGTCACATCCTTCTCAGTTCCAACCTTAACTTCCCTAAGGTTCTTTTCTCCTAAAACCGACACAATCTGAGCTTACTCACAAATGAGCAAGCGAGGGTTAAAACTAGCTGCTCCTACGGTGTTTGTGAGTGGTTGGGAAGATAAACCTCCCTTCCTCTATCCTATTAAGTGCATGGGTCAATTGTCCAATCTGGGTCTCTAATTTGGTGATAGATTGCGAGTGAGACCGAACCAATTGTTTGGTATCCTCCATAAAGTGGAGCATACGCTCCTCGAACTATGAAGTATATCTAGGAGGTGGAGGATGAGGGTCATTATGAGCCACATTGGAGTGAGATCGAATAGCATACCTCTATCATCCTTGGAAAACGGGAGGGTGCGCGTTACCTACAGAGCTGAGATCTTGTTGTTTCGTGGGTTGATATTGATTGGCGTCCTACTTCCATGAGAAGTTCGAATGATTGTGCCACCCGGAATTGTAGGTGTTTAAAAACGGGTCACTATTTCCCGAATATCCTTGAGCTGCATGAACCTGTTCCTGCACGTGTTCAGGGAATTGTGACGCATATAAACAATTAAGCACAGAACGGTCCTCACCTGAACAAATGTCACACGGAGTAATACCACTTGATGACTCAACTGCATTGACCATGCGCACATTAGTAGGATTCACATGCAAGTTTGTAATCTGATCCATCTTCCTACTAAAGCCGTCTAGTCTACGGTTGATATCATCATTGGGTGCAACTTCGTAGACACCCTGTTTACCCCCTCTAACCACCCTCATAGAAGAGGCTTGGTCGAGAGAGTGTTCGTTGAGGCGTTCAAATAGCATCCACACCTCATCCTCGCCTTGTTGTTTAAATGTTCCCCTGCATGAAGCATTAACCATTTGTTTGTTAGATGCACTAAGACCATCATAAAAATTTTGCACTAGAGCCCACTTGAGAGACCCATGATGGGGACAGCTTCTAAGGAGCTCCTTGAATATGTCCCAGCTTTCATGAAATTGTTCCTGATCCTTTTGTTCGAAACTATTAATTGCACGCCTACTAGACGTAGTTTTGGCTTTAGGATAAAACTTGATAAGGAACATTTGTTGGAGGTTAGCCGACGTGGTGATTTCACCTCTCAGAAGAGACTGAAACCACCTTTTGGTTACGTCTTTTAACGAGAATGGAAAAAGAGGCAGCCTAATAGCATAAGTTGAGACATCTTAATAGTGACAAGTTTAGCAAATTTCTATAAACACATTAAGGTGCTCGTATGGGCTCTCTATTGGCTTCCTATAGAAAGTAAGAAGCGTGTCGATGATCTCGAGCAAGCTCGAAGTTGACATTACCCACGGTGTGTAATGTAACCCCGGTGGGTGCAACGCATGTTTGGGGGATGAAGTAGTCCCCAATCGTACACGATGTAAAGTTAGCCATAGGGGAAAAAATAATTAAAATAAATAAATACAAATATATAAAAATAAATAACAAAGGAAAAAAAAACAAATAAGAAAAATAGACCAACGAAAAATATAAGTATTTTTTTTTTTTTGAAAACAAAGAAAATATAAATAAAAAAAAAATAACTCGTTAATTTCCAAATAAACTTAGCCTATCGATTCCTCGGCAATGGCGCCAAAAACTTGATGTGATTTAATAGGTTAAAACCATCTACTCGCAAGCATACGTAATCGTCGTAGTTAAATTGGGTATATGGGTATCCACAGGGAATTGGAGTTAAATTGGATTTAGTTATTGATGAGCAGTCGAATCGGGGTTTTGTTTCTTTGAATGATTTGTTAACTAACATAGTAAAACTAAATATAAACTAAAGTTGCCAATTCAATTAAGGTTAGATCAGGGAATGAATTAAGGGTAGCTTTACTTGTATGCCATCATTATATTCTACTAGGACAATGGTTTATGAGGTTTAGGCTACAAGCACTAAGCTTGGGTTAATATTTAAACTAGGGCTTAGGGTAATGAACTAGTCTAAAGGCACAACCTATCATATCACCCTACGTGTAGCATATGTTATCTTATTAGTACTACTTAATTCCTTTCTTTCTCTTAATTCAATATTAAACCTTTATTAATACTTACGTTAGGGTTTAGGGTAATGAACTAGTCCAAGGGCATAACCCATCGTATTACCCTAGGTGTAGTATGGATTATCTCAATAGCACTAACAAATTACTTTGTCACTCCTAATTAAATATTAATTTGTATACAAGATTGTGTTTAAGGTTGGGTACAACCTCAACCCTAACCACGTATGAAAACTAGTTATGTTATGATCTAGGCTACAAGCTCATAGACTGACGCTAATAATTTGGAGATCTCAATATGGCTACAAGCACATACAAAGAAACACCAAACACAATCATAAATTTCCATAGGGGTGCGTATATAACATAATATAAATCTATTGTTAAAAGCATAATATAAATCCGGAATATAGGCGGCTACCCGCTTTTAATCCATAAACTACAAGTGTTCTCTTCCATAGGAGTTTTATACATCATTTAAATCTAACAAAGATAAAAACAATGAATAAAAACTAGGAATTGAAGACTCCCCCAATTGATGTTGACGTTGATCCTTGCCTTGAAATCCTTAGCACTCCGACCACCTGCGCTTCGGCGTTTGAGAACACTTTGGATCTTCTAGCGGCTTCGGGAAGGAGAGGAGAAGGAGAGGCTTGGCAAAAGATGTGAAATTAGGTCTCTTCCTCTTAATTTATAAGTGGGGCGTTCTTAGGGTACCTCCCGTGCCGTCCCTGATCGATCGGGAAAATCGGCCGATCGATCGGCCACAGTTTTCACAGCTTCTGTAGTTAACTTAAAACGAGTGTAACTTTTGATCCGTAAAAAGTTATGGGACAAATTATATATATCAAATCGAAGCTCTCGAAGAGATCTATGTGAACCAAGTGGTTTCATTAGTAGATTGACAAATTATGGGGACATAAATACTCTTCTTTGAACCTTTTGCTCATTTTAAGCTTAGCCGATTGTCCAAATTGCATGGTCAATCGATCCACGCACCCAAGGAAGGACTCTTTTTGATCAAATCTTGACCAGATGGGTATTTCTTTTGCACACGTGGTCTGGTTTCTTAAAGTAGTCTTCAATTATGGCTCGATCACGCTTGAATCTTCCACTTTTCAACATTTGTTTACTCCGTTGCACTCTAAGTCAAAATGTACCAAGATTACAACAAAAACACAATTGTAAAAGCAAAATATATTGTGAGAATGAAGAATAAAATATGTAAATATAAGGCACATTATTTCCAATTACCCCAATTGCCCTACAAAAGAACTCAAAGACTATATTTTTCTATCAAAACACTTCCACATATGCCTTATAAAGTAATAGACTATCATCCACAAACATAAGGCACAAAATACCGACAATGAATGAGCAATCTTCACACCAATTTTTTGGGTTTTTGTTTAAAGAACTAAATTTTAGAAAGTAATGTGGAAGAAAATGTAATTTTATAGCAAAAAAAACACCGGCCTTAAGTGGGATGGACCACTTTAGGCATGTTGTTATTGGGACTTTTCGGGATAAAAATAGGTTAGCAGGTCAACTGGTCAATGACGGCTCTAACCTTGGCGCCACCACATGGTACACTCCCCTCACTTCACTAAGGACGCCTACCGTGAAGAGCTACGGTACCGCCAACCCCAATTACCGCTTGCCTACCTTCGGTATACAATAATCTTCCCCTGCTATCGCCTACGTTCACCACCACCATGGTACCGCAAACCTAGACTGCCACTTATCCATCCATAGCGCACACTCACCATCCTTCTACTATTGTGTACAAACCTAGGCGGCACCACCACCCCTCTCAACCAATCACCACCAGGCGGTACCACCTCCTCATCACCTAGGCGATACCACCACCCAGGTGGTACCACCTCCTCTCCAGCCAATTAGCTATCTTCACCTCCACATTATGCAAAGCTAGGCTGTACTACCCCAACCCGGCATTACCGCCCAGCACCAACCAACCCCCCTTCTCCTATAAATACCAGCCTCACTTCCCTCATTCAACCCAAGCTCCTTTGGACACCTCCACGGTACTCAACCCCAGCCCCATGGAGCCTTCCCTCTCATCTAGCTTGGGGCTTCATGCCCCACATAGGCAATCCTCTCCGGGGCCTCACGCCTCATACTCCCCCTAAGAGGCCTCACGCCTTTGCCTTTACTAGGACCCGGGTTTTGCCTCCCCTCCGCGGTTGCCACCTCTATCAGGTATTATTTGTGCATACTTATTTGTTGTTGCCACCACTTCTTCGACTAACTTAGGCATTGGAGGATTCCCCCGCCGTCCAAACCACTGCAGGTCCCTCTGGTGGCCTTGCTCATTTTGTAGGAGAGATCGAGTTAAGCGCGCCAGCGGCTACTTTCTTAGTGAGAGCTCAAGTCCCGCTCTCATCTAGAACCTACAAATATTTGTTACTCACGGCATTTAGGTCTGGCTCACTGATCGAACCAAATTTAACCGAACAAAGGCGCCGTCTGTGGGAAAGATAGCTTGTTAGCGTTTGTCCTAGTATCGCATGCAAAAAACACCGAAGATCCTAACAGGTTGGGGGCTGCAGTACCCGTTTCAGTTAATTTTTCTTTTAGTGAGGGAAGCATGGGCATTCGGGCTAAGATTTCGTTGGGAACTTTGCGCTCACCTTAAGCCTAATAACAATCCCGAATATCACTAAATCTTTCTTTGGCCTAAAATAGTAGTACCTAAACCTCTTGTCAAAGCCGGGGTCTAAGCAAAAATAGACTAAAATAAAATAACGATAGCGGCAATAATAGTAGTAAAAATAAACTGAAAATAAATTTTCACTATTTTGTTTACTTCACTTTGCTCTTTTCTCTCTCGAATATAATAATTTGAAATCCAAACTTGCTAATATGTTAAAACCCGCACCTTGGTGATAACAATTAAACTAGAGTAAGGGGCCATTAAACATAAGAACGACAAGGTTTTTAAAAAGAGACTACCGACTAGCCCGCCTACCGCCCAAAGCAGGTGGCTTTGCCAACAATAATATTGTCACCCACGGCTAAACGAACTCCCCTGAAAAGGATATGAGTGATAACGCATGAGGTAAACTAGCTGGGGTTGCTAAATTTACCCTCAACACTACCAGACTTGATCCGCCGCCAACGAAGTTGGCAAAAGCTCTTTGAGAGCCTCACTACCCAACTTTGGACTCAAGCCAAGAAGAAATTGTTAATAGGTGAACTAACGCCAACCAATGACACCGTAAACTACCGTGAGCAGCGTCAATAGCTGAAAAAGGCCGCCAACAACCAACTAATGATATTGGTGGAAGGTCCTCCAAAAAACATGCAGTAATTAACCGGGTTAGCTAGACATTGCCACCAACCTTCATTGCTAGATTCCACCCCCAACAAGCTTGGTCGGATGGCCTCGTTAACCCCTTAAGTGGGTAACGCCAAGCCACATAACCCAAAATGGTCACCGCCAACAATCTTGGTGATAATCATTCAAAATCAATAGCGAGGTTAACCAAATGGTGCCATCAGCCCATTTGGATAAACCTTGCCATTAATGAGTTAGGTGAACTACGTACTACTAATCAGAACAGCTACACAACCCCGCCAACCTAGTTTGGTTGATAACAGCCACCGACGTTCCTGACTAGGCCGTACCACTGTGAACCTTACAGGCAAGCTGCTCACTTGGGTACTATTGCCCACAATGATGGCAGTAAACCCTTTAAGACACTCGGCTCGATTCATCCACTCTCCAACAAAAAGGCTGATGCTCCTAGAGTTAAGGTTTAAGCCTTAAAAGACCCCTTACCTACACGATTCAAAGGATACGTTATTTTATAGACTTACAAGGCACCCTTTGGTGCCTGATAAAGTCTTAACACTTTTTAATGAGGCATGCGCAAACCACAAGGCATGCTCATTAAACAAACGAGCGTAATCGCATTCTTATTAGCGGTCTTATAAACCCAAATAGAATGCCCATTCAGACTGCCCCTTGACAACTACGGAATCTATCATTTATCAATGACGATTGGTAGTCGTATTCATGTTCACCAATGACGACTAGTGACAAAATTATATTGTTTGTCCCCGCTATGACCCAGCTGGGGGCTGGGGGTTGGGTGCTTAACGTGTTAATAATTTACATGTATTACGTTCATTATGTGATTGACATCCCTTATGTGATTTATACCAGCCTAGTTCCTAGCTGGGGACTGGGGCTTAGCATTCTCTATGTGATTTTTATGTTTCCTAATGTGATTTACGTTCTCAAATGTGATTTACGAGAATTACGTGATTGACATCCCTTATGTGATTTGTGCTAGCTCAGTTCCTAATCGAGGACTGGGGGCTCGATGTTTTTTACGTGATCCATTTTAACCCAGCCCTAGACCGGGGGTTGGGGGCTGAAATTGTTATTTCGCGGTAGACTCCCAAAATTATCGGGACCCCGCGATGGTGTATGCCCCATTGATACCGGGGCTGATGTTGGGATTTGCTCCAAGTAGCATTGGGAGCTCGAAGATAGGGGAGCCATAAGCCCTTCTCAGGCTGGCAATATTTAGTCGAGCTGTAAGCCCTTCTCAGGCGGTAAGACACATTTACGCTGTAAGCCCTTCTCAAGCTGGCAATATTTAGTCGAGCCGTAAGCCCTTCTCAGCCGGTAAGACACATTTACGCTGTAAGCCCTTCTTAGGCTGGCAATATTTAGTTGAGCTGTAAGCCCTTCTCAAGCGGGTAAGACACATTTACATTGTAAGCCCTTCCAAGCTGGCAATATTTACTCGAGCCATAAGTCCTTCTCAGGTAGGTGTACTACACCCCCTCTAACAATAGGGGCTGATAGTTGTTTTTGCTCCAATTGAAATGGAAGCACAGAGTATTCGGGCGCAGTAAACTTTCACCTAACGTGAGAGCCCGCGGTTGTTGATGCCCTACCTTACATTCGGGTAGGTGATTGTTTTTGCTCCAATTGAAATGGGAGCATGGAGTATTCAAGTGCGGTAACTCTCACATAACATGAGAGCCCACAATTATTTAAGTCCCCTCTAACACCGACGGTTGGCGGTTGTTTTTGCTCTAATTGAAATGGAAGCATGGAGTATTTGGGTGCGGCAACTCTCACAGAATGTGAGAGCCCGCAGTTATTTGAGTCCCCTCTGACGCCAGGGGCTAGCTACAATTGAAATGGGAGCACAGAGTATTCGGGCGCAGTAAACTTTCACCTAACATGGGAGCCCACGGTTATTTATGCCCCACCCAACATCGGGGCAGGCAGTTGTTTTTGCTCCAATTGAAATGGGAGCACGGAGTATTCGGGTGCCGTAAACTTTCACCTAAAGTGAGAGTCCGCGATTATTTGTGTCCCCATCTAACACCGGGTACTAGTAGTTATTTTTGCTCCAAGTAATATTGGAAGCACAAAATTATTATCCACAATACATCCACCTCAGCCCACGGCTGGGGGCTGAGGTCTAGTTATCATCCAACAATACAAAGGGTCAAAACCCACAAGTTGCAAAATTAACCCAACTCAAAATTCAGCCACATCCAAGCTTTACGGAATCATAACACTACGTTACGTTGAGATCATAATACACTGTTGGCACCACGAGTTCAAAACACTCACACCAAAAACTCAAAACTACAAACAAAATCATAAAGAGAAATTCCATCAAAGAGGCATTACTCATCTCTCCGTGACACCTAATGTCCGCTCACTGTAAATAAACTCGTTGAAGGCCATCCATCAACGGTATACAAACTGGAGGGCACTAACCGCCGCTATCCCATTATTCCTAAACACTTGACCAAACCACAACACGTAAAGGCATTTACATACTAACGCTTTGAACAAAAACGCTTCTCTTCGAAAGCGTTATGAAAAGAATCAGACATAACATGTCATGCCATTCGACAATGTTGCAACCAAATATATCCATATATAAAGTAATATACAAAGAAGCCAACATGCTGCTTACCCAAAAACTTGCAAGTATTACCGTTCTAAAAGCCAAAAATGCCTTCTAAAACTTAAAAAGGGGGAAAGTAATTTCAAATCCAATATATTTATAGCAAAATAGACTAAAAATTCAGCAAAAAATGTCAAACTCAAAAATAATACTTTAGTCTTCCCGGTCACCCTCAGTATTGGACCCTTTTTCCACCTCATCTTCAATCTCCTTGTTCACCTCGTGTACTATCTGTTGAAGAAAATCGGCATCAAGATGAGGGACGGCACCTAGCACTTCCTCTCGAAATTTAGTTAAGGCCTTAACTACTCCATCCCAATACCACTCGCTTTGCTCCTCAGAAAAATCGGAACTAGATATATAATCCGCCACTCCTACCTGTTTGGCGCTAACCAACCGGGAGGGAATCTCAGCAAGAAACCTTTCAAGCTTACCTTGAGATTCTCGAATGAATAGTTGTAGTCTATCATTTTCGGTCTTCAACCCTTCAATCTCAGCCTTCAACTCTTCAATCTTAATCTTTAACTCTTCATTTATCCTCGCCTGGCATTGTTCAACCTCTTGAGAAAGCTTCAATGCAGTTAAGGAAGATGCCGGTTCATTCTGAAGGTGTTGAAGGTTGGAGTCTTTTTCTCATAAAGCGGCCAATGCTACCCCCATCGCACTAAACCCTTGAAAATGCAAACATAAAACGCATAAGACACAAAGGAAAATTGTAAAATAAAGAATGAAGAAGTCTTTACTCAAGAAATGAGAGACGCCAACTCAGCTGAAGGGACTCCATACTCTCTTCCTAAACTCCTAGACGAAAAGTCCTTTAAATGTTGACTAAGGGAATTAAAGCTGCAGCCAATTGATGTGGAAGAAGATGGCTCCATGCCTGTTACAATCTCTCTAGGCTCACGTTCACTACTCAAACCGACAACAATATCCCTCGTACCGTGAAAGGAGAGCTTTCCATCCCCAAATCAACCTCAACATCAGTGGTACTAGGAGCTCGCCTACTTCTTAGACGATGACGCTTATGCAAAGGCGCTTTCTTCGCAAAAGATGAAGAAGGCTGGCGTGATGACATTTGTGTTGCGTTACGCTTTTTTAGAGCATCATGCCTTATTTTCCCTTTCTTGTCGGTAGGGAGAGAAGACAAACTCTGAATGTCCAACTCCTCGAGCTCTTCAGTTAAGGGAAAGAAAGAAAGGTAGGTTCAAGACCCAACAGCAAAAAGAGAATAATCGAGCACATGTACAAAAATGTGTTCCTAGATACGTTTTATGGCTCAAGCCAGCCTTTGCTAAAACAATCTCCTGCTCTAGCATCTCCCGTGTTGCCAGAAACTTACCCCCTTCAAAAGCCCCAGTAAAGTAGCCGTATATAGCATATTCCTCTAAAGTCAAAGTGTTAAGCGCCGATCGAGGAGGCTTATATATCGGCTTCCATTTCGTAGGGTAACGGGGACAACTCAGAGGTTTAACCCAAATAAACTTACTTAACCAGTTTTTTATATTAGAAGGAAGGCTTTTGATAAAGGTAGCCTTGCCTCGACACTCAAAAGACGTCCCATTATTAACTAGCTTCAGTTGAAATAGGACATCAAAAACATTATGGGTCGGCCGGATCCCATTAGCAAAACAACCGAGTGAAAAAACATAGATATTCCCATAACCATTTAGGGAAACTGGACCAAGACAAGTTGTATATAAATGTAAAATGTTAGCCATGAATTGGAAAATGGGAAACCTTAAGCCCGCACCAAAAGCATCCTTGCTAACCCTAAAAAAGCCCGATGGTAGAAACAAAGGACACTTGTCCTCTTTGAGACCCCAGATATCGAAATTGTTAGGGGAAAAAATACCTAGAACGTAGCATTGTAATCCCTTCTTTGCCTGTTGTTTGTTGCATAAAAGAACGAAGAGGATGAGCCCGAAATGCCTCGATAAACTCTTTAGCAAGCTCGGCTTGCTAGCTCCTCCAATGTGCAACTAGAGGACGCCGCAGAGCAAATTCGGATGGCATCACAGCTAGCCGTTCAGAAACCATAGCTTCCTCATACACCTCCGAAGCCCCGCCTTCACCACTAGCAAGGCACTCAGAAGGGAGAGCATTTTCAGGAACTCCTAGCGCATTACCTCCCCTGCGACAACTTGCTCAGTATATACTACAATCGCACGATCGGTCTAGTCAGCTGGAACACATTGCTCATGGACATCCGAAACCCTAGTGGTGTCCACCATTGTTACACAGAGGTAAGGGCTTAGGGTAGTCTTTGATAACAAATACTGGAGAAGAAGTTAAGGGCCAAAGCAAGATTATCACTCACCTCAAGACAAATTCAGGCCAAGAGGAAGCAAAAACCACAAACAAAGTGAGAATCGCAGCATGGTAAAACAAAAATGGAGAAGAAACAAAGAAGAAGAAGAAGAAGAAAAAACAAGAACAAAGAAGAGGAAATAGAGGAAAAAGAGACAAAGGGAGTTGTTTTCAAATCAACGGTTTAGATTAACTCCCCAAAAAGAACGGCCCAGATTGAATCAAAGCTTGACTGATGGGACAGTTCCTGCCACGCATCCATCACGGTCGGCAGTGTATTAATGAAGCCGGTTCCCAAGGGAGGCTCCTTAGCTCCCCTGCCGCCAACATCCTTCACCTACCAATACTTAACGTGGAGGCGTCACCTACTCTTGCCTTCTCCTTGACTCCAGGGAACTTCAACAATAACATTTGACGCAACTTCATCATCACCTGTCCAGCTCCTCAAGAATTTTAGAAGCATAACGCTGGCTTTTAGATGTAATACACTCCACAGCTGAATGTAAATAGGCCCCCATTCACCCATTGAGTGGGGAGGCTAACTGTTGGTATAAAAATAGGTTAGCAGGTCAACCAATCAATGGTGGCATTAACCTTGGCTCCACCACACGGTACACTCCCCTCGCTTCACTAAGGACGCCTACCATGAAGAGCTACGGTACCACCAACCCCAACTACCACCTACCTACGGTATACAATCATCTTCCCTTGCTACCACCTACCACACCCACCACCACGGTACCGCCAACCTAGACTAACACTTATCCACCCACAGTGGGCACTCACTATCCTTCTAATATTGTGTACAGACCCAGGCGGCACTACCACCCCTCTCAACCAATCACTACCAGGCGGTACCACCTCCTCACCACCCAAGCGGTACCACTTCCTCTCCAACCAATCAGCTACCTTCACCTCCACATTATGCAAAGCTAGGTGCTACTACCCAACCCAACATCACCGCCCAACACCAACTAACTCCACCTGTCCTATAAATACCAGCCTCACTTCCCTCATTCAACCCCAGCTTCTCTGGGCACCTTCACCCGATACTCAACCCTAGCCCCATGGAGCCTTCCCTCTCATCTAGCCCGAGGCTTCATGCCCCACATAGGCAATCCTCTCCGGGCCTTACGCCTCACACTCCCCTCAATAGACCTCATGTCTCTCCCTTTACTAGGACTCGGGTTTTGCCTCCTCCCCTCTACGGTTGCCACCTCTATCAGGTATTATTTATCTTGTGCATACTTATTTGTTGTTGCCATCACTTCTCCTACTCACTTAGGCATCGAAGGGGTCCCCTGCGGTCCAAAACACTGCGGGTCCCTCTGACGGCCTTGCTCGTTTTGCAGGAGAGACCGGGTTAAGCGTGCCAGCGGCTGCTTTCTCAGTGAGAGTTCGAGTCCCGCTCTCATCTAGAATCTACAAATGTTTGTTACTCAGGACATTTAGTCCTGGCTCACTGACCGAACCAAATTTAACCGAAACAGGACTAAACTTTGGTTATGTTGTATTAGTAGTATTGGAGTTGTTGGTCTTTCAACTTTTTTTATTCCAACTTAACTGGCCCATTTTAAGAAATTTAATTTTTGATCAAGCTCATGTTTAGGGCTTTAGACATGACTCCACTGATAAAGTTACACAATAGACATGTGATACATGAAATTAACATATACGGTTAGGGGGTTCATTTACCAGGCATTAAGGCACTGGATCCCATTAAAACTCCAAAGTTAAGCGTGCTTGGGCGAGAGTAGTACCAAGATGGGTGACCTCATGGGAAGTCCTCGTGTTGCAACCCTATAAAGTTGGGAGTTTTCGAAAACAGCCTCTCAGCAGGGTTACACCCTGAAGGGGTAGGGCTGCGTACATCCACCCCTCCCAGACCCCGCTTATGCGGGAGCCTTTGAGGCATTGGGTTTGTTGTTGTTGGTTAGGCAGTTGTTTTGTCTAACGTCAATTGATTTTCGTATGAACTTTCATTGGGCTCATATTCATACCACTTGTGAACTCCCTAATGTACGCAAGGGACCTAGAAATTTAAAATGATAACAAGAATGTTGTAGATTCAGCATTTAGAAATAGCCTCGCATTAGATTAGTAATAAACAAAAATAATTAGATAATCCTAGCATTGTTCCATCTAATATCAATTGATATCGGAATTAAATCTCACTTGAATTTGCAGATGAATCTTAATGTCAACGAAATAGGTTAGCAGGTCGTAGGACACATTTGGCCACTGTGTCTGCAACTGCTTGTTAGTTTTCTTTTTTTTTTTTTTTAATCACAATTAATTAATAATAGTACATTTGGCTACAATGGCTTTTCTTTGGCCTATATGAGATGAGATTAGGTCATGGAATAACAAGGTGCCTAGCTAGTTGAATGGTCTTCGGGGGTGTACCCAGAACCTTTGGATTGAATCCCAACTTTATTAGTGGGAGAGAGGGTTCCAGGATGAATGTGTAAAAATTTAATTACTCAAAGGAAACAAGAAATACAATGGAAGAAATAACTTTATTGAATGAATAATTTATACTAATAAAAAAATACATAAAAAGCCACAGCCCATGAGCTTCCTACTTATAAGTTACAAAGAGATAAAACACTACTAATTGGGCCATAAAGCCACGATTTAAGAAGAGGAGAAGAAAGGGGAAAATACTTAAGGCTAAAGACTTAATACTATGCCTAATGAATGCTGAGTGCGAAGAATATTCCAAAGCATAATACAAATACAATGTAAATACATATCTAATACACTATACTATTATTCAACACTCCCCCTCAAGTTGGAGCATGTAGGTTTACAATGCCCAACTTACGAAGGAGAGCGGAAAAATCTGAACATCCAAGTCCTTTAGTAAAAATTTCGGCTATCCACCTTGATGTTCAAACAAAAGAAGTTGCAATTTCCTTTGATAGCACCTTTTCTCAAACAAAATGACAGTCGATCTCAATGTGCTTCATTTTCTTGTGAAAAACAGGGTTAGAAGAAATATGTAAAGCTGCTTGGTTATCACAAAACAAAATAGAAGCATCATTAATGGGAATCGTAAGATCTATTAACAAATGCCTCAGCCATATGAGCTCACTGGTTGTTGTAACCATGGATTGGTACTCAGCTTTAGCTGAAGAACGTGACACAACGGTTTGTTTCTAAGACCACTAAGAAATGGGCGCCCCTCTTAAGAAAATTACATAATCCATGATAGAACGTCTAGTGGTTGGGCACCCTGCCCAATCAGCATCACAATATGCCCGTCAATGGAAGTCACTATTAGAAGGTAAGAAAATACCCTGTCCCGATGTCCCCTTTAGGTACTGTAACACACGTAACACAGCTTCTAGGTGGGGTGCTCCAGGATCGTGCAGGAACAAACTTAAAAAGCAAACAACGTAACTGATATCTGGTCTCTTTATTGTTAAGTAGAGGAGGCATCCCACAAGCCTACAGTAATGATCTCCATCGTGAACATTATCCTGGACCTAATTGGCTAACTCATGATTCTGCACTATGGGGGTAGGTGCCGGTTTTGCCCCTAACAAACCGAATTCACTTAAGATGTCTAACACGTACTTCCATTGACTCAAAATAGCTTCGTTCGGAGATCGGGCAACCTCAATCCCTAAGAAATACTTGATAGGTCCTAAGTTTTTAATCCCGAAAGAAGCATTCAAAATCCCTTTCATCTTAGCGATGTGATCCTTAATATTCCCCGTGATAATAACATCATCCACATAAATTAATATAGTGATGTATATTCTATCACGATGAAACGTAAAGAGGGAATAATCTGATTTGGATTGACTGAAACCATTAGCCATCAAGGTAGAAGGGAATTTATGGTTCCAATTCTGCTTTTTTTGGTCCAACTCCTTTTGTTTTGAATTTAATACAACTTTTAAAAATATAAAATACACATTCGTTTTGTCCAAAAAATAATTATAATTCATTGATAAATAATACAATATACAAATACAATACAACACAATCATAAATAATGGTAAATATAGCTAATAAAATAAAACGTGTCATAAATTATTAACAAATACAAGTACACTATTTAAAATTATAAATATATTCTATTTAAAAAAATACTATAGAGAAATAGAATTATAATAATGTAAAGAACTTAGTCTAAGCTGGGAGGGGTTGTTGTGTCAGGTCTTGATGTATCAGTAGTACGGTTGTCTTCATCCTCACTCGATGAACCCAACTTCATTTGGTTTTGCTTCCTATCCGCTGTGTGCAGCCAGTCCTTCAAGCACACCGACATTTTCAAGCTGGACGATGATAGCTTCGCTCTTTTGGTTCCAAGCAACCTGCCACCTGCACTAAAAACACACTCCGATGCTACTGAAGATACCGGACACGTTAGTATATCCCATGACATGGTCAAAAGCACGGGATATTGGGTTTGATTCGAACACTATTATTGCAAAATATCAAAGTGCGAACTCGCCGGTGTCAAGAAGAACTGGAGCATAGGCGAATGCAAGTAATAATCTAATTCATCATATGACATGGGATTTTATATGGGCTTGAATCAGTCCAACATCTCTTACACATATGTTTTTTCTCCAAAACTACTACTAGATGTGTAACAACCATGAGATGTGGAAGAAACGTGTGGATTATTGGTTGATAATTCTCGAGAATACAAGGAAAATAATTCATGTAAATCTGCATCCACTTCCGCAATAAATGCAGTGTTATTAGAAGTTGGATTTAGTTTTTTGTACAAAATTTTTGCAAACAATTGTAAACCCGTAAGTTTACAATGGGACCCAAAATGGTGGCAAAATAATAAGTAAGAGGTAGTTCAAAATAATATTTAACAAATTTTACCTTCATTGTGGCAATAGAGGCCTCCAACACGGAGTTGGATTGGTTATTTGCCATCCAAACAACAATATCTATCAATCTAGATATTGCTTGTGGCATAGTAGGAAAATAACAACTAGAAAAAAATTCATAGCGTCTCTAAAGATACAAAACAATTTACAGATTTCGTTAATTGTATCCCAATTTACTGTGTTCAAATTAAAAGCCCTTAAATCTGAACAACTATCCTGTATAAATTTAATTAATATATCTTTAGAGGGCAGTATTCTTTCTAACATGTTTACGGTTGATGACCATCTATTATGTGTATCTAATTTAAAATGTTTATATTGAATACCATACGTGTCACAAAGATTTTTAAATCTTTTCCTTCTTATTCAGGATGATTTGATTGCTATAGTTACTTTTCTTAAACACTAAAGAGAAATTTGTATCAGCTCCAAACCACCAGTTACTATTAAATGCAAAATATGACATATACAATGTAAATGAAAACATTTCCAACCTAACATGGGTCTCATGTGCCTAATTAATTGTTTTACGGATGTGTTGTTGTTTGTAGCGCTGTCGAAAGTACTGCTAAAAATTCTGCGATTTATCCCTCACTCGTGGCATTGCCTCCATAATGGCTCCTGTGATTATGTAAGCAGTGTTGGGATAATCTAGATGGTAAAAATAAATTATTCTTTTTGCATAATAAAGAAAGAATCAATCCAGTGTGCCATTATGCACATGAAAGGCACACCGGGTTTCGACCTCCACGTGTTGGACGTCAATGAGAACATGCTTGTGTTAGTCTTAAAAATGTCTACAAGCTCGTTTTTCATTCTATAAAATTGTTTAACGCGTCCCGATTGAAAGTGTTCCGAGGAACCTTTACGGGTGGGGGGTTTAACGTGTTTTGGTAATACTGGACGAAACTAGGGCCTTCACCGGTGTTAAATAGCATTTCATCCCCAATGACATATCTTACTAATTTTCGTCTATTGTTTTCTTGTGAAAACCTAAAGCTAGCAAGCGCACCAGTCATTTACTGTACTAAATGTTGTTAGGATCTATTTGGGTCTAGATCGGGATGGCTTCTCACTAGGTGTCTTTTTAACGTGCTTATCCCATCACCACATAAATGACTAAAAGCTTTCGAGGGGGTCACACAATTTACGATATGCTTTATTATGTGCCCAATCTAGTATGAAGTACTTCCACCCCTCACTAGTATCACGCCTACTGCTAGTGGTGGTGTGGGTTTCAGTCTCGTTGTGGGTTCTTCTTCAATTTGTAAAGTTTGAGCACCCCCTGATTCAGGAAAATCCTTGTCGCGATAGCATTGTTGTTGCTTCTCCTAATTTAAAGTGTCTGTGTAGGGAGGTGATGGATCGGGTTCTAAAAATGTTTGTTCCTGGGTATTAAGTTCAACAATTCTACCCGTCCTAGGAATTTTAGGCGGTTGTGAAGAGCTTGAACTAGATTTACCGGCTTCAGATGAAGATGAATTATGTGCCATGTTAGTATTATTGATTATTAACTAAAAAATGCAACTAAGAATGCAAATTTGGTAAATAAAAATAATAAACAAATAAAATTTCGATACTAAATTCACTAAAACGAAAACTAAAATTTGAACTTTTACGAAATTCTACGTGCAAAACAAGTTGTAACTTCAAACTTTAGAAATTTAGAGCAAATTTAGAGCAAATGCAGAGAAGAGAGAATTAGACGGAGAGATTGTTGTGGTGAAATAAAAAATTTGGATTAGTATCTATATGAAAAAAATTATTTATTTATTTATTTTTTAAAATTTGGGGTGAGGGGGGAGCCGTTGCTCCCCACTATAGGCATTGGGGGCAGCACAACCTACACCCCAACAAGCCAGGCCCGATCCCGAGCCCAGGCTAGGGCTCGGGCCCCTTCTTTTGGGGTGGCCCTGGGCCTGGCCTGGGTTACTGAAGGATCGGGCTGGGCCTGGCCCAAGCCAGTTTTTGGGCCTGCCCCGCCCACCAGCCACCTCTACAATTTCATGAAGCTTGTTCAAGACCATATATAGATTTTCGCAAACGACACACTTTTCCTTTGTGTTGTTGTTCAAAACCTTGCGGTAGTTTCATATAAACTTCCTCATCTAGGTCTCCATGAAGAAATACATTGTTTACATCTAACTGATTATCCAAATTCTAGCAACAGCTGCAGTTAAGACACACCGAACTGTAACTAATTTTGCAACAAGTGCAAAAGTATCATGATAGTCTATACCTTTTACTTAGGTGTAGCCTTTGGCTACCGATCTCGCCCTGTAGAGCTCAATGGTCCCGTTGTAAACCCACTTCAAGTCAATAGCCTGCTTACCCATCGGTAAGTTCTCCAATGTCCGTGCCTAATTCTCCTCCAAGGCCCGAATCTCCTTTTCCGTGGCGTCCCTCTAATGCTTGTACTCAACGGCTTGTTTAAAATTTTTGGCTCATCACAAGACGTGATGGCACTCAAAAAATTATAATGAGTATTAGAAAAATACGTATTAGCCACAAAGTTTGAGATGGGACAAGCTACACCAGAATTAGCCAAAGGAGTGGTAGTAGGAGTATGGGCTATAGAAGATGGAACGTCACAAATGTAATCTTGATATTTAGCGAGCGTGGAGTGTAAACGAGTACTTCTTCCAGTAGAAACGGGACCTTGCTCATGAAACTTGGACCCTATAGTAGCTAGAGGGCCATCGGGCTAGTCGCCTGTTGCTATGGCTCCCACCTCCTCGGCCTGGGCGATGTCGGATGAACCAATAGCACCTGATTTGGCCGACTGGCCACTGTCCAGTTGCCACAGAACAGGGGCAGGTTCCTGTCGAACTGGCCCATCCTCGTAGAATGACATGTCGGAACTACTAAGCACGTGTTTTGGGTCTATGTTATGAGCTTGGAGATATGGAAAAGTGTCCTCATAAAATCGAACGTCTCTGGACACAACAACCTTATTTTCCTCACGATTATAGATTTTATATCCCTTTTGCCCATGTGAATATCCGACAAAAAATTCTAAAGTGGCCCATTTATCATATTTATCATTAGCTCTATCCTTAACTTAGTAATAACAAAGGCTTCCAAAAACCCACAAGTGATCATATCTCGGTATTTTTTATAAAAAAAGCATTTCATAAGGACTCTTATTTTTAAGTATAGATGATATCAAATTTATAATGTAAGCTGCGGTTAGAATGCATTCACCCCAAAAGTTCTTGGGTAAACTCGCATGAAATCGAAGAGCTCGGCCCACCTCAAGTAAATGTTTGTACTTTTTCTCTATCACTCCATTCTATTGTGGTGTCCTAGGTAGAGAAGTTTGTAATTGAATCCCATGATCTGCATAAAACTCCAATAGTGGCCTATATTTGAACTCTTCCTGTTGTTGCTCCGTACTTGCTTGACTTGAAAACCATACTATGTTTTGCCATACAACAAAGGATTTTATGTGCTTGGGACTTCTCCCTCATCAAATAAACCCAAGTACACCGACTAAAGTCATCAACAATAGTAAGAAAATACCGAGCATCGGTTAAAGACAAAACTCGATATATGTCACAATATATTAAATCAAAACAACCACGAGTTTTAGAAACAGACAATGGAAAAGGTAAATGTGCTTGCTTGGTACGATGACAAATATCACAAATAACATTAGTCTTCTTAACATCCAAATGAGGAAACTCACATAACTTTTGAAAAGAAGCATGACCCAGATGACGATGCCACATAACAACATCTTTATTAGCTTGGGCAGAAAAAGCTGAGGAACCCATGGACCGGGCTTGTAACAGGTATAGCGCATCTTACTGCTTACCTGCTCCAACCAGCCTCTTTGAGCATAGGTCTTATATGTAACAAAAATCATGATGGAATGTCAATGTGCATTTTCCTACTCCAGTTAATTTGCTCACTGATTAAAAGTTATAACGGAAACCAGGCACGTAGAGCACATTATAGAGGACAAAATTTTTAGAAATTTTAATCTTTCCAACATGTGTAACTGTTAAACTTGTCCCATTAGCAGCTTAACTGGTCCAACTAAATGATTCACTTTAATATCAATCATAACAGATAATGAGGACACCATATGATCTGTTGCACCTGTATCTATTATCTAATCACAAGAGAACGAAACTTGGACTTGTTAAGTTAACACCAGGTGAAGCCGAAATAGGACCGAGAAGGGTGATGAGCTGTTGGTACTACATCGGTGACAGCCCTGCTACGGGGCTGTTGGTTGATGCGAGGGGCTCGGCTGCCGGTGCTGGAGCTGTAGCCATCGGACCTCTAGCTGCATTGAGGGGTGCCTTGGTTTTCCAACCGGGTGGATAACCTATCAATTCAAAGCATCGTTCTTTTGTTTGTCCCTATTTCTTACAATGAGAACAAGTAAAATAGTTAGTACGACGGGAATTGCTTCCCATAAAAGCCGTCGAGCCACTAGCACTCACCGTGGCCTTAGCTGACAACATTGCAGCCTTCGGTGTTACAATTGATCCCGCAGCCACGCTCTGTTGTTTCTCCTCCTAGCACAAAATAGAATAAACACTACCCAGAGGCTAAAGGCTTCGTGTTCGTGAGTTGGGAACGAATAGTGGAGAAAGAAGGATCGAGACCCATCAATAAGTCCAACAATTTCTCCATATCACGAAGTTGGGAAAAAGCCTTAGCATAACCACAAGTACAAGGTGGTATCTCAACAAGGGTATACAATTTATCCCATAAAGATCCCAACTTAGTGAAATAGGTTGACACGGGTAAAGTTTCTTGCTTCAAATGCGAGATTTCGCATTTTAACTCGTAGATACAAGGGACGTTGTCTTGAGAAAACCTCTCATACAAATCTAACCAAATTTCACGTTTAGTCTCTAAGTATGTAATACTCGCACTTTTCTCCTTTAAAACGGAGTTCGAGAGCCAAGTTGCAACTATGGAGTCGCAAGTACTCCAATTTTCAAAATCCGGAGAGTTATCATCCGATTTTATGATGCTTCAATCAAGAAATCCAACTTTCCTCTTTGCTTTAAAAACCTTAAGAATGGACCTTCTTCAAGATTGGTAGTAGGGTCCTGTTAAAACATTTTGGACAAAAACTAATCCCGGATTATCCGAGGGATGTAGATAAAACGGGGAGTTAACATCAATGACTAGGCATGACAACTTGGTTAGCATTTTCTTTTGCATTAAGGTTATCATTTTCATTGTTAACATTTGCCATAATCTATGAAGCAAAAACACTAGACAAGCACAAAGAAGCAAGGAAGGGAAAGAGGTGAACTCATAAAAGCACACAACAGTGCCCATCCAAGATAAAAATGCAAGAAACGATCAACACAAGACTAGAAGTTGCTTTGATACCATGTAAAAATCAAAATACTCAAAGGAAATAAGAAATGCAATGGAAGAAATAACTTTATTGAATGAATAATTTAGTACAAAAACTAAACAATTTATACTAGTAAGAAAATATATGAAAAGCCACAAAAAGTTATAAAGATGTTAAAACACTACTAATTGGTCCATAAAGCCATGGTTTAAGAAGAGGAGAAGAAAGGGGAAAATACTTAAGGTCAAAGACTTAATGCTCTATCTAATGAATGCTAAGTGCAAAGAATATTCCAAAGCATAATATAAATACAATGTAAATACATATCTAATACACTATACTAGTATTCAAAATAATGCCTCTCATCTAGCCCATTTGAATTCCATAATATAAAATAAAATAGTAGCACAATCTATAGTAGAGTGTCTTGACAACCCCCTATGTGGGGAGCATGTATAAATTGGAATATGAGATTAACAACATAATAAATATTTTCCCATATAGGGGTAACAATTAGGTCATTGTCACTCGACGAAAGGGAAACCAGATGGTAAAGGGGATGTGATGGGTTAGTATTCATCATGTGATATTTGTTAGGAAAACCACACATCCAACACAATCAGAGCATAAGAATATCAAAAGAAACAATACAAATTATTTACATGGACACCCTTTCTTTCTTTACTATGGGTAAACCTCACGAGACCCAAATTGGTGCTTCATCCACTGTAACTTTTGGAATTATTATCTATAATTGTAACCCAAAACCCCACTCAACATTCATATTAACTCAAATGTTACTGTTAATTAAATGGGATAGGATAGAAATGAAGTCGTAGAGTGAAACGTTGTTTCGAGTTAGATTGTTATCATCAATGAATAACAAAGACATAACAACCTAGTCGATAGGATAATGCTGTGGAGTGCATGTTGGGGAAAATAACCTATTTCCCTCTATGTTAATTAAATGGGAAATCATATAAATTGCCATAAATCACAATCAAGAATGGAACAATGATCAAACAAATTAACCCACAAACAAATAAAAGGAGACACATGATTTTTACGTGGAAAACCCTCCAATGTGAAGGGGAAAAACCACGAGACCGTCAATCAACGATACCTTCTTCCATTATCACCAAATCACAAGTGGGTACACCAATTTATCTTCTCTAGGCCATGTAAGAGGTATACAAATCATCAAGAGAGTTCTTTGACTGACAAATATCCCAAAAATCTCCCCTAAGCTGGAAAATATCAAAATTCGTATGTAAATTAGGGTTGAGCAAAATATTAACTTTGGAGAGGCGAAATAACGATTCGACCATTGAATATGAAGATCAATATGGCAGGATTAACATACTGAAATTTCATCCTGAGGAAACTCTTCCTCTCTCTTTGCAATTTTCTCTCTGCTCACTCTATTGTTCTCCGTTCTACTGCATAATATTTAGCCCTCAAGCAACTTAATTTTTTGACATAAATTGAATATAAACATATTGGGTCAAAAACAAGTAAATAAGCCCATTAAAATTGGGCTTCTTCCTCCAAGATAGAGGGAATACCCAATAGTGTGTTATGACCCAAATTTACTGTAGGCCAAAACTTTGAGTTAATAGTTGTGGAATAGGAGAAATTGAGGGAGATGAAGGAGGAAATAAGGAAGGTGAGGAATTCTTCCAAAAATTCAACAGAGCAAGGGGAAGAATTAGATTGAGGGAGAAGGAGGAGGGGAGAAGAGGGATTAGAGAGCTTGGGAGAGAATTTGAGAAAATTCAAAATTACTTTCACTAATTGAATTGCGATGATTTATAATGAGGTTTTTGAGGCCTTCATATAGGCTCTTACATTGGATAAAATTGAAAATAAGGAAAAAAATGAAAAATAAACATAAAAGAAGCAAAAATCTGTTTGGTGATAGCCACCATTCCTGCCAAACACCAATTTTGAAAATTAGTTATCCTACTTATGGAGAGAATCCTAATTTTAGCCTAATTCAATTATTTTCAATCTTAATTGCTTGATTTCAAGGTCAATTTGATCAATAATAACTAAATTTAACCTGAATTTTAGGATTTAAATGCTGAGTCATAATATTACCCTCCCCCCAAAGCTAATCCTTGCCTCAAGGATTGAAAGAGGGAAATTGGCTCTTTAGGACAGTGAAATCTTCCCATGTAGCATTCTCTTTAGTAAGATTAGACCATTGGACAAGGGCTTGAGCACAAGGGATATTATTGTGCTTGATTAATCTTCGATAAAGGAAGGTAATTGGCTCAACCAGCATCATTTGTTCACTGGTCACAAGTAGAGGTTCAATAAGTGGTTTGACAGTTGAGCCAACTCATTTTTTTCAATCGTGATATGTGAAAAACTAATGTATCATGCACAAGGAAGGGACTTAAAGCTTGTAGGCAACAACTCCAATGCATGCAACAACTAGGTAGGGACCAAAATATCTTGTAGAGAGCTTGAGAAAACTCCTTAATGCCCATGATGTTTATTTATATGGATGTAATTTGATGTACACCAAGTCCCCAATAGCTAACTCTATCAGCCTTTTCCCTTGTCCCCACAGTACTTCATCCTGAAAAGTGATTCCATAGCTCCATTAGAAGTGCCATTTTCATCAACAAAGTCAAGTGATGGTGCCTCATATCCATACAAAGTCTTGAAAGGAGTGCACTTAAGGGATGTATGGCATGAGTTGTTATGCCAACACTCTGCCAAATAGAGTTGTGGACCATTTGTTTGGCATATGGGATGACATGCACCTCAAGTATTGTTCTAAGCAATGGTTGAGTCCTTAGTTTGTCCATGAGTTTCAAGGTGAATATAATCTGAGGTCTAAAGATGTCCCTAAAAGTCTAAACGACTCTTTCCAAAAGAAGACTTGTGAAAATTCTATCTCTGTCAGAGACAATACTAGAAGGCATGCGATGGAGTTTATATGCATTTTCCATGAAATGCACAGCCACCAAAGAGGCTATAGAAGGATAGGATAAGGGAAAGAAATGGGCATATTTTGAAAATATGTCAATGACTACCCAAATCTCATCCTTCCCATTGCTTTTTGGTAGGCCTTCTATGAAGCCCATGCAGATGTGGGTTCATGGAAGTGAAGGAATGGGAAGAGGCTACAAAAGGCTTGGATAAGCCACTTGTTCAGCCTTGTTCCTTTGACAACTATCACAAAGTTTTAACAAACTCCCTCATTGATCCTTTTAGCCCCTTCTAATAGAAGTAAGACTTTGCTCTTTTGTATCTAGCAGCTACTCCAGAATGTCCACCCGAGGATATAGTGTGGACATTTTCAAGCAATTTCACCCTTAATTGTGTGGAAGATCCAATGTATGATTTTCCTTTATAGAGCAAACGGCCTTGGCTGAAAGTGAAACTAGGCAAAGCATTAGAATTAATTAGTAAGGTGCTGATTTTTTCTTGCACCTAATCATCCTTGCTGTAGCTATCAGTTACTTCATTGACCCATGAAGGTACAATAGTCGAAATGGCCATGACAGAGGTTGTATTTCCTGCAGACAAGCGTGAGAGGGGGTCTACAACCTCATTTTCAAGACCCTTGCTATATAGAATGCCATACGTAAGGTCCATTAGCTTAGATAATCCCTTCTTTTGCAAAGATGTGGATATTTTCTGATCGAGCAAGTGCTTTAAACTCTCATGGTAAGTTTTAGTAAGAAAGTAACTACCCTCTAAACAGTGCTTCCATTTTTGTATTTTCATAAGAATTGCTAAGCGTTCTTTTCCGTATATAGCGAGGTCAAGTTGCCTTGGTTTAAAGGGTTTGCTTAGATAGGAAACAGCGTGCCCTTCTTGCATTATGAAAGCCCCAGTCCATCATAACAGGCATTAGCTTCTAACATAAATGACTTAGTAAAATCAAGCAAAGCGAGGACTAGAGCATGACACATGGCCAATTTAAGTTTCTCAAAGGCTTCAGTTGCCTTTTAGAATAATCAAATGCATTTTTGCACAATAGATCTGTTAGAGGCTTGCCTAATATACCATAACTTGCAAAAAACTTTCTACAATAGCCAGTGAGTCCTAAGAAACCTCTAAGTTCTCTCGAATTTTTGGGTATTGGCCCCTTGCTCATTGCCTTAATCTTACTAGGATCCACTGAGGCTCCTTCCTGAGTGATAATATGGCCATTGTATTTTACCTTACTAGTTCCAAAAACACACTTAGACATTTTGGCATATAACTAATGTTGACACAATGAAGAAAGTGAGTTTAAGTGTTGTAAATGAAGATCACAATTAGAACTATATACTAAGACAACATCAAAAATTACCAACACAAACTTCAGTAAAAATTCCCTCAAGACACCGTTCATTAAGTCTTGGAAGGTTACGAGTACATTAGTAAGACCAAAGGGCATAACTTTGTACCCAGAGTGTCCATAATGTGTACTAAAAGCTGTCTTATGATGTCCTTTTCCCTCATTCTCACTTGTTGATATCCTTGTCTAAGATCTATCCTAGTATAGAGCTTAGAGCCATGAAGTTAATTAAGAAGTCGTCAATTAGGGGTATTGGGAACTTGTTTTTGATAGCTAAATTATTAAGTTTTCTATATTCTATACACATCCTTGTAGTTTTATCCTCGGTTATTAGCAAGTACAGGTGAGGCAAAAGAGCTTTGACTTAGTTGTATAAAAGAACTTTTTAATAGGTCCCCATCACATGCTTTTCAATCTCACTTTTATGGTAGTGGGGGTAACTATAAGGTCTTAAATTTACTAGTTGTGCACCCGTTTTAAGCATAGTGTGGTTTTGAGTGCGTGAAGGTGGAAGGCTAGAGGTTCATTAAACACATTATTATATTCAAGTAGAAGTTGCTGGAAATCAATGCGATAAGATACCAAACCAGAGTCCAAACATTTCTCTTCAATACAGGAAATCTCTCCAACCCAGCAAATTGAAGCTTTTTCCATTGATTTCTTGAGCTTGTCACTATTGATCCATTTAAGTGTAGATTCACCTGAAATTCCTTGCGAGGATATCTTTTCTCCATCTTTGCGAATTATTAGTTTCAAGTTTACAAAGTCCGACTTAATAGAGCTGTGCATTTTTATCCAATCAAACCCTAATGGCACATCACAACCATCTAAACTTAGCACTTTAAAGTTGTATTCAAAGGTATGGTCTTGCATATCCCAAGTAAACCTAAATATCTTGGTTGGGTGACTAATTTGCTATCTTTAGCTACTGTAATAGTGAGAGAAGAGCACTAGACAAGCAAAAACCACCTGTTTTTGCTATTTTGGGATCTACGAAATTGTGACTAGAATTTCTTTCTTTATTCACATCTATCCCTTAATCATAATTGTTCTGTAGTCCTTGCCACCATTCATGGCCATTGTAGAGTGGTCATATTCTCCACATCATCTTCTACCAAAATATTTCCATCAGATTCGTCGTCGCCCTCAACAACAACACTAGCGCTATGTTCTTGGTCTGCTTCTTCAGCTATAAGAGCAAGTAATTGATTTTCTTGGTATACATGCCCAGGAAAATATCTATCATTACATCTGAAACATAGAGGGCGACCTTTCTTGGAATTTTGGTTGGAGGATGCGACAGAACCTGCACTAGAGCTGGAACTTTTCTGGTTTAGCTTTTGGTTTGACTTTTGGTATGAACTACACGAATTCTTGGGCTGGTAATGGTTGTTTTTGGTGAAAGTTATATTGTTAGAGCCGTAATTTTATGTTTTCTTGTAAGTAGAGTTGTCGGATGGTTTAGATGTTGGAGGAGCAAGATCATAGAGATAAGCCACCTCAAAAGCATCATCCAATGTTCATGGTTTAGAGATAAGCCACCTCAAAAGCATCATCCAATGTTCATGGTCTAAACATCTTAACTGAATGTTTAATTTCAGTTCTTAAGTCACTCAAATAACTAGAGACAAAATAAGATTCTTGGAGCTGTGGGTTAGACTAAACCATGTAGACCTTCAACTCCTCAAATTTTGCTTAATATTCAATCAATGGGCCATTTTGTTGCAACTTGTTAAACTCATCAATTATGTCTCCACTGAATCTCTCACCAAAGCATTTACATAATCTTTCCATGAAATAATCCCGTTGAATGTCCTTGCTTCCTTGAAGAAAACTCTCATACCAAGTACCAACGTCACCTCACAAGTAAATAAATACTAAGGGTTTTCCATCTCTCTTGATCCGACACTTCAAAGAAAGTTAAATACTTATCACATCTCATCGCCCATCCTCTTGGGTTAGTTGCATCAAAAGATGGAAAATTGTATTTTTGGTTAGGCCTTTGTTGGTTTCTTTTTTGGTAATGATATCCCTTAGATATGATGCAAAATGGATCTTATTCTATCGTTGATTATAGATTTCTCTATGAAAAATATGAATGGGAGTTTGAAGAAGGGGAAGGAGCCCTCGACCCGCAACAGATGAAGGAGGATTTATTTAATCACATAGTTTGGGCTCCTAGAATATGGCACCCCTGGGGCTTTCTATTTGAATGTATCGAAAGGCCCAATTCATTGGGATTTCCCTATTGGGCCAGGCCATTTCGGGGCAAGCAGATCATTTATGATGAAGAGGATGAGCTTCAAGAGAATGAGTCCGAGTTCTTGCAGAATGGAGCCATGTAGTACCAGACACGAGATAGATCTTCCAAAGAACAAGCTTTTTTCGAATAAGCCAATTCATTTGGGACCCTGCAAATCCACTCTATTTCCTATTCAAAGATCCGCCCTTTATCTCTACGCTTTCACATCGAGAATTATTTGCAGATGAAGAGATATCAAAGGGGCTTCTAACTTCCCAAATGGATCCTCCTACATCTGTATATAAACGCTGGTTTATCAAGAATATGCAAGAAAAGCACTTCGAATTGTTGATTAATCGCCAGATATGGCTTAGATCCAATAGTTCATTATCTAATGGATCTTTCCGTACTAATACTTGATACAGGATTTATCAGTATTTATCAAATCTGTTCCTATCTAACAGAGCACTATTGGATCAAATGACAGACATTGTTAAAAAAAAGATGGCTTTTCCCAGATGAAATGAAAATTGGATTCATGTAGTAGGAAAAAGATTTCCCATTCCTTAGCCAGAAAGATATGTGGCCATGAAAGAGGGATTAAGTAGAATAGAATTGACTAGATGGTAGAGTCATGGGAACACCAGTTTTTCCATATTTCATACCTTAGCTCCATGGAACAATATGCTATTACTAAAACATGGAAGAATTGAAATCTTAGATCAAAACACTATGTACGGATGGTATGAATTGCCTAAAATTCTTGAACAACTAACAACCAGAGCCTATTACTTACTCCATCAAAAAAATTCCATTAATGAAAGATAGAAATCCATTGGAAAATAAAAAATACGCATGCCTGATGAAATGATTGTTGCTATCTGTTTTAATAATGAATCGTTGGTTTGACTAAATAACTAAAAAAAAATACCCTATATGGATAATAGACATTCCAATTGACCGAGCCTCATTCTAATTATTTTGTTCCAAAGCAAAGATATCCACAGGGCGGTTCGTCCTATTCATTCAGATATTCACGACCAAGAAGTACGGATTCTCTTTCGGATAGGCCCTGAAAGGAGAAGGAAGGCTGGAATGCCAATAGGCCGTCTATTATTGAATTCCCCCGACCCGGTAGTACCCATTTCGGGAACATACAATGCCAAAGTCGCTGAATGGGTAAGTTGCCAATCCCTAAAACCGATTATGTATTTTATCTACTGAGTTACATTATGGGTGGACTCCCCCCTTCATTAGATAGAGAAGATTACTAAGATTTCGTGATCCGCTGTCGAACTTATTCCAATTCCAAGATTTCGGATTGAATTGGTACAATCATTAAGGTGGTCATTTCTTCTAGGAGGGGGTGATTCATTATAAGAGTCACAAACCATAGGCCCTTTTCCATTCGGGTTGCCATTAGAGATAACAAGTTAATCAACTTGGGTGTCGGCAGAAGAACTACGATTATGATTTGGAAAAATTGGGGGTGGCCTAGTAGGTTGGTTAAGTCTGATTACCTCCGTCTTTTCCTTGCATTCCAAGATTCATGACTTCTGAGTTTGAAGCCTTGGATCTGTTCATTGTGCCCCCTTCATTAGATAGAGAAGATTACTAAGATTTCATGATCCACTGTCGAACTTATTCCATTTCCAAGATCTCGGATAGAATCAGTATATCGTTAAGGTGGTCATTTCTTCTACGAGGGGGTGATTCATTATCAAAGTCACAACCCACAGGCCTTTTTTCACGCGGGTTGCCATTAGAGATAACATGTTCATCAACTTGGGTGTCGCTAAAAGAACTACGATTATGATTTGGAAAAATTGGGGGTGGCCTAGTAGGTTGGTTAAGTCTAATTACCTCCGTCTTCTCCTTGCATTCCAAGATTCACTGCATTTGAGTTTGAAGCCTTGCATCTATTCGTGGTGCCGCGGCATCATATTGCTCCATGCATGCATTAGAATTAGCCATTCAATCTTTTATCATTTGCAAGCATCGGTCCTGCTAATGATTCAATTCTTAAAGCCTTTTAATGCACCGTTCTTGATTTTGGCCAATCTGTTGCATATTCTTCATTGTTTATTTTCACGCTTAGCATCCAAATTCACAAATTTTTGGAACAAAATTATATTTGGTCTTCAACATTCTCTAGAAGACTAGATTAAGAAGTGGCATGGGGGTTTGTCGTGGTCCATAAGTTGCCTTCTCCGTTTGATATTGGCTCTGTTGCCACTTTGTCTATGCCAAAACGTTTAGTTCATTGTCGCGGAAGAGGAGAAATTGAAGGAGATGAAAGAGGAAACAAGGAAGGTGAGGAATTCTATAGAGTAAGGGGAAGGATTAGATTGAGGGAAAAGGAGAAGATGGAGGGAGAAGAGGAATTAGAGCGTATGGGGAGAGAATTCGAGAAAAAGTTACAAGTGCTTCCATTAATAATTAATTTGAGTTAAGATGATTTGCAATGAGGCTTTGAGGCTAGGCCCTTACATTGTATAAAACTGAAAATAAGTCAAAAAACATAAATTAACAAAGAAAAAAAAGGAAAAAATTAGTTTGGCACTAACCACCCTTCCCACTAATCGCCAATTTTGAAAATTAGTTATCCTATTTATGGTGAAAATCCTAATTTTAGCCTAATTCAATTATTTTCGACCTTCATTGACTGGTTTCAAGGTCAATTTGACCAACAGGGACTGAATTTGGCTGAATTTTAGATTTAAATGCTAGGTCAACAACAGAGTGATGAATAGATTGTTCACTTCAGTCGCAGCTAATATAGTAAGTGTGGCAAAGGAATGGCTCCTACCTAGACAGCCATGGACGAGGAAGTTAGGTAGAGAAGATGGCTTGGGAAATTAGAAGCCTATGCGGACGGCAGCAACGGGCTATATAACCAAGGACAGGGCAGGTGGCTTTTCTTATTGCTAGAGGGTTTAGACGGCAATGCGTCCATTGTAGTACTTGAAGCAGTGGCAGTTAGATATGATGTCGTGGAAGCAATTAACATGGAGTTTCAAAAGCCTCCAAGGGGAAGGAGATAGTGAGATCATGATTGATGCCATCAAAGGGAAGTTTAGGCATTCGTTGCAAATGATGAAAATCGTCCAGGTGATCTTGTTGATGAAGGATATAAGAAAGAAATTCAGATTCAAGAATTTTTTGAGAGAAGCGAATATTGTTCCCAATTGGGTGGCAAAGTAAGATCTATTAGAAATAAATTGTCTAATCGCAGTGAAATTTTGAGCAAAATTACAGTAAATAGTTAGTGAAATTTGAGTAAATAATTTGCTTAAAATAGCTCAAAATCTAGAACAAAATTCTAGTATAATAACAGGGATAATTATCTAAACATAGCAATCAAATAATTGTTAAAAAATTGATAATATTTAATCATAGCAACAAAAAGAAAGAGTAATCAAAAAGATCTCACAAAGGATGATATTGCGCCGTGGTAAATGGCACTATCCTAAAAGACGATTTCGCCGTTACTCCGGTGCACACCGTATAACCGGCGGCCGTCCTCTAGGATTAATGCGATCCAACTCTTAACATGTACTTGTTAATTACTGGGTAGGACTACCTTGAACTTTGCCCAAATCCGATGATGATGCATAGGAAAAGACAGGCAAGTGAGGGCACGGATCGGGCCACGAAACTTGACCCGAATAGCAGAACCCCGGTCCAAACTAGGGTTAGGGTTAGGATGACATGGAGAGAAAGAGGAGGATGACGTCATATGCAAATCCATATGAGAAACAATAATTGGCTGAATCTTGTTGTTGTAATTGTAGAGCTTTTCATGCTCAACCCCCAATGGGTTTTTGGTGAGAGAGAGGGAGAGCGAAGAGAAAGAGAGTCAGAGAACATATATCCTTCAAGAGTGAGAACGAGTTTTATGGGTATATGTTAAACAATGATAGAAACGGTAAAAAGTATTAAAATCAGGTGCGATGAATTCCAATGGCTATTAACGGTCATAATAAATTGCAACGGTTATATTGTTAATAAACTTCCAACCGTCACAATTTTAATGACACTACACGGCTTGTAACGGTAAATGATCAGTAAATAAGCGTGGTTAAAATATTATACAAAAAATAAATATAAATGTTAAGAAAAAAGGATCACCCACACTATTTTTCTAATATGGGATACAACTCGCAAAAAACTAAAGATTAGCTTGTATCATTTTTTTAACAATCCCTCACAAAGGATACAAGCGGAAGAGAACAAAGAAGAATACATAGGGCAAAGGAAGTTCAGTTTTTTAGTGTCGATACCTCGCGACTTAAATCGTCACCTAGTGTAAACCAAGTTTAGGACCAACATCTTGCTGGTGACTTTCGTCTTGAACCTCACAAGGAATTGTATAGTCTACCACTCAGACACATACTAAACTCCAGATCTCAGCGACTCCTGTGGTTTGGCGAGTTTTATCGGCCATGCGCTCGTCCTGGATATTTATAGGAGCTCTAGAAGGCATGTCTTAGGCCTTCATAGGGAGCGGCTACACTCCCACACCTACATAGGTGGATCCCATTAAGTATGTATTACCGCGCACCACCAAATATATGGACATGGGTCAATTAAAAGCTAAAGCTCAACCTCACCTTTTGGTAACATACAATAGTGTCCATCAAGTGCAAGCCTCGCTTACACCACCAAACATATGGCTATGGACCCGTCTTCGCACTGTCACACCATAGGAAGGGACAACATAAAATATAGTGCATTCCTTGAATAAAAGTATGACTTTTCACGTTGAACCTGTTAAGACCAGGTTGGATACATCACAGTTTATTCATGTATAGACTTTAGTCCCCTCTCCCTTGATTCTTTTCAAACCTTACACAATTTAGTGATATCACTTTCTTTCAAGTAGATTGCTTATGATCTTATGCTTGAGACAAATAAGTCTCCTCTTGCCAAACCCATCAAGTGTGCAGTGTCCACACCATCCGTTACAGACTATGGGTTAGGTTAAAATATTAAGCTCAACCATCACAAATGGCTTTTCAACACTGTACTGAAATAAAAGCGGCTCTGGAGATTTGACCACCACTAACACCAATCACGAGTTGCTCATACTCCCATATTGAGGTATCTGCAACGAGCTATTAAACAAATAGCTCCATCGCCTACCAACTTCAACAAGAATCAATATAACACAATAGTGGAGCAAACATCATATCAATAAAATCACATCTCCTCCCTAAGTACTCAAATAGTACACATTTCATACATATATCGTATATACAGTTGGCATGAAAGACATATACTACAAATTTGTCAATTTCACACATATCATCACAATTGTGAAACATTAACATCTCAAATCAATTGGATCGCCACCAGTTTAGGTAACAAAAGACCATATACCCATTTTTGTTGTACTTAGAGTACATGCATTATCACTATTAAGTGTAGTCCATGTATTACCAATGTTATATCAAATTTTGGTGATATTAAGAGAAAGAGGTACTGAAGACCACATTTCATAAGGTTCCTTCACAATTCAACTTAAGACAACCCAAGCCTCTATTAGGCTCTCGAGCCCAAGTGTTTACATCAGCAAACTATTCACACTAACTTTAGAGAATCAGCAATATAATATTTCCACCATAATCAATATCTGTAAGCTAGCTATAACTAGCAAATATTGGCAAAAACACAATAATCATAAAAGATTATGATCAGAAAACATATCTCACAAGATCTCGGGTGCTCTTACAACCCCCACAATGGAATATCTCACACTACATTTGTTAAGCCATTTAATTTTTTTTTTTTTACGTGCCAACTCAATCTTTTGGGACAACTAAACAAATCAGGTTTCAGAGGGGTGTTGCAAAATATAGCTCACTAACGAGCCTAAATACAATATTATTAGTAGAATATCTCTCATTGATATCAAACACGTAGCATAACAAGGAGTATATTACAATGTAAACCTCATTTATAATACTCAACAATTTAATTAGAGAACTTAAATATTCAACATTTGGATTAATGTATGTAGACTAGATCTACCACTGATATGTGATACAATAAGATGTGTGTTGTGTTATTTTTCAAAACATAGTGTTATCAATCACCTTAGCGTATTTAGCTTGTGACGCTATGCCACGTGTTTTCCCTCATAGTGGACACTGGGGTCATATTATATGTCATCCAAATGGCCAACATGAGCATACAACATATGACAATAACCCAAATAAGGTATCTAGACACAAGCTAAATACCAAGTCTATGATCAATTAAGGTTCTCATATGACCAACGCCTTACTCTTTCCCAAAACTAGAAAAGAAGCATGAATTAATGATCCCAAAGGCATAATAGTCTCCAAAGACAACACCAGATCCATATATGACTCAAACATATCATGTTTTTCCCAACTCTTGGCCAAAATTCACCAAAATAGCTTAAAATGATAGTAAAATGCCCAAAAAATAGCAGCTGCGCTACATTACAACAAGAAAAAATTCAGTACAACACAAAATTTAGCAGCTAACAGTCATAATCTGCAGTATGTACACAACATACAGCAGTTGCACATCAGAGACAACAAGTATTACTTCAGTACTGCAAAATCCAGCATGCAAAAGTCCATAACATTATGGGCATCAGCATCTCATAGCCCACAATCTATATATGACAATATGGGCAACAACATACAGCCCCAAAAGATTATATAGCAATATATTTAGCTTGAAAAAGACATGTTTCAACACGTAAAACATGTTTTTCATCATTTCAAGCAACATGTAACAACATATACAACTTGCTTCAAGCATAGCCATGGGAAACACATGAAACGCATCAATATGGAGATTAATATACAAAATTACACATAGATCTTCAAGAACTCACAAGTCCTATTAGCCCTTTATAAGAATCAACTTATTTCACTTAGATCACCCAAAACATGCAAGAAAATCCAATTCTCACATACAAGATTTAATATATGGTCAAACTCAAAGCATTGAGCGTTCCACCAATACAATGTGATTCAAGATTGTACAACTGGACATGCCTAAACTAAGAGTTGGCCAATTTTAGGTGCAAGGCTCAAGGTCACAATCGCTCTCAAGTATTAAACATGTATTTACCACACCAATCACACAAAAAATAAAAAAAAGCACACAAATTAATTTTCGTACAGCATGGTCAGCCACACAACAGTAGCACTAACAGCATATGACCAAGGTTATATCAAATTTTGATGTCACTCTTCGGCACCTTATTTAAGTCCATATTAGGTTGCATAAGTTTACAAATTTTATCTTCCATACTAAGGTTCATAGACCTTTCTCGTTGTTCTAAACAAACTTTTCCTTGGGGCCATTATTTAGAGTCATAACTAGATGTCTATTCGATATATACACTACAAGATCATAGCTAAGAGCAAGAACTTGTCAGAACCCTAAGTGTTTCTATCTTAGATATGAGCAAGAAGATGTCAAAAATCAATTTCATGTTTTTGGGTCTGTCCTTTGATCACTAGTTTTGACTTTTATTTAGCTATTAATCTTCAATTTTGTTTTTGAATACCCACTCTACCGCCAATTGGTTTACACCCTTTAAGAACGTCTTTTATACATCTCTATTAGGATGGAGTATCATTACTTCAATCTAACTAGATAAAAGCCAATATAATTTACATTGTCCTTTTGGAAGTCCAAAATAATGCAATCCACACAAGTTTTTGCAAAATTAACATTATCACGTTACTAGGCTATACTCTTCTACATTTCGCTAGGTCATAGCATAATTTATATGCAACTAATGTAAGGGTTTTCGTCTGCTAAGTTCCCTAAGTCTGACTTCCAACATCTGGAGGCCTTTCAATTTGCTAACAAGGTCACTAAATGACAACAACGGCCACATAATATAGGAATAATGCATGCTCTAAGAAACCACAAGTAAAGTGCTCTAAGAAACCGCAACAGCCCTCCAATTCTCACCGCCTCAACCGACGCCCTCTCCACTATGGATATATCGTAATCTATGCTCCGGTAATTCATTACGTCATGATTATTTAATTGTCAATTCATCATTAATAATATACTAGTTTATTACTGTTAAATAACCACAAGTTTACGTAAGTAATAAGATCCTCAAGAGTGACATATTGAGGGTTTTTAATTTTTTAATAAAATAAACATATACATCTCCAAACGTCAACACTAGATTCATAACTTGTACACTAAATTAAGCAGAAAAAGCATCAGACTAACAAACCAACAGAAATTCAAAGCGGATCTAAGTTTTTTCCTTTCAGATCTATTGAATAATCTTTCAAGTCTAAGCACATACTAAAATTCTAATTACTCATGATTAATTGATAAATCACCTTTTAGATTGTTAGAAAAATTGACTAATAACAGTCAAATATTGTGAAAATTACTACGAGAATACTGAAATACTGCAGTGAAAAATACTGAAAAATTTGCAAAAAATTCAGAAATAATAATTTAAACATAGTTGCGAAAAGAGAGAGTAATTAAAAGAATCTCACAAAGGATGATATCACGCCATAGTAAATGCTACTGTCCTAAAAGACCATTTTGTCGCTGCTCCGGTGCACACAGTATAACCGGCGGCCATCCTCGAGGATTAACATGAATCTTAATGTGCACTCATTAATTGCCTGGTAGGAGTACCTTGAACTTTGCCCAAATCCGATGATGATGTATAGGAAAAGACAGGCAAGCGAGGACGCGGCTTGGGTCATGAAGCTCGACCCGAATATTTGAACCCAGGTCTGAACTAGGGTTAGGGTTAGGATGACGTGGAGAGAAAGAGGAGTAGGACATCACGTGCAAATCCATATGAGAAACAATAATTGGTTGAATATTGTTGTTGTAATTGTAGTGCTTTTCATGCTCAATCCCCAATGGGTTTTTGGTGAGAGAGAGGGAGAGCAAAGAGAGAGAGTCAGAGAACATATATCCTTCAAGAGTGAGAAACAGTTTTCTGGGTATATGTTAAATAATGATAGAAGCGGAAAAACGTATTAAAATCGGGTGCAATGAATTCCAACGGCTATAAACGGTAGTAACAAATTGCAATGGCTATATTCTTAATAAATTTCCAATGGTCACAATTTTAGTAACCCTAAATGGCTAGTAACAGTAAACAATCAGTAACTAGTCGCAATTAAAATATTACCCAAAAAAGAATATACCCGTTAAGAAAAAGGATCACCGACACTATTTTTCTAATGTGGGATACAACTCCAAAAAACTAAAGATTAGCTTTTATCATTTTTCCAACACAATCATCGTACCCCCTTTGCGATGTAGCAGTATGCTATGCCTAGTTTGGATCTTGGAGTCATTGTGTATGTTAATGCGCTTATTAGATCTTTCCTTGGGAGGTTCTTTTAATGCATTTCCCCGACCATTGTAAACAAAATATGAGTGGCTGCAAAAGAAAGTGATAGGGCATCGTAATAGAGTTTGTTTGCCGATGTTAGAAGAGCTAGGGATGGGTTAGGGCAAGAAGCAAAAAAATTTCATGGATAGGAAGATACAATTTTACGGTTACAACTCGATAATGAGTAAATGATATAACCAATTTTGTTTCCAGAGAGCATGTCTACAAAGAGTTATATACATCCTCTTGTAGGTGTGCCTATTTTGTATTGCGGGTCTGGTTGCCAATTATCAAAAAAAGAATAGCATAATTGTAGCAATATCACTAGCATTAGGATGTTATCCTATTTTTATATAGATGTACATTTATACGAATATCCGAAGATGACAAACATTATTATGGTTCAGTGGGTCAACCCTTTACAGAGGACCAAAGGCTTGAACTTAGGCAATCTTACATAAATTTTGTGGAAAAGTTGTTTAAAAGGCTATTTTACTCAAATTATTATGGAGAAATCTCACTAATTATACAAAATTTTGTTACTAGAAACATTGATGTTAAGCTAAAACTTTTCTTATTTGGATGGACAGGTGTATATGCCAAGAATTGATGACGTGTATTCAAGAACATTTGAGAGGTGCTCTATGGGTACATTCGATGTATATGGTCCATGTATGTACGGCATATGCTACATTTACTTATATAGAATAGGGTATGATGGTTGGATTCCTGGGACTGTACGGATATATGGTCCCTATTCATGGCCTGTGACTTTCTATTTCAACACTCGGATACCAGGCAATGTCTGGTATGGGTTCAATTACTGCTATGGTTGGTGGGTTTAGTTACTACTATGCATGGTTAAAATCTTTAAGGAAGTAACTATGTACAGTTAACTCGATGGTTCTTTTTCATGGTCACCAATCATGGATAATTTAATTATATCTTATATATGCAGATGTTTTATTTATGCAAACTTATTGTAGCTGTTTTCATTTATAGGAATTGGCAGCTATGCATTCACTCGGGTGATTTAATTCAAGAATACACCAAGGAAAACCTACTATTTGATTATGTTACCAGTGAAGGATCAATACTCTATAGTCCAATTCAGTCAAGTTTCGATTCACAAACATGTTAGTTCAATATTATATTTTAAGTTACTATTTGTTATGGTCCTGAGGTCGATGCATGGATGTCCATTGGTCTTTAATTCTACTGAGTGTGGCCTAATCTTATCAAAATTCGGACCAATCAACAACTCAATACTATCAAGCATCAACACTCTTTTTTGTCAGATAATGGATGTCGATACGTATCCGATATTGACATGCTTTTGGCACGTTTTGGCACACGTTTGATACGTGGCCAATACATGAAAAAAAAAATCTATTTTTTCAAATTTTGAATTTCCGATACGCTTTTGACACATTTTTCGGACATGTATTGATATGTTCTAACACATTTTAATAGGCTCACTTTTAAAAATAAAAATTATATTTAACATTGCAATGGCCTTTTTTTAAGGGATTCTAACTTAAGGAATATACCCAGCCTTATGAGAAGAGTAATAAACCAAACTTAAGCCTTTATTAAAATATTTAATTCAATAAAACATAAAACTTTATATCATAATGTTCAAATTCATCTTAAAAAAAAAAGAATTTGAAAAGTATCCTACCTTTAGCCCCTTGCTAATCTCAGCCAGCCGCGTTGGCCTCTACCAATGTTGCTTAAGGGTTGTTTGGTTTGTAGGAATATGGAGATGGGAGTCACTTGCCTTGCTTGTGATCCTCTTAATTGAGGAGTTTGTGGGGTTTACTCCTCCTCCCCTGGTCCTTACCATGTATAAAAAAAAAAAAATTGGAGATGGGAGTAGGAATGGGAAATCCATTCCCTTTTTTCGATTGTTTGATTTGCGGGAGTGAGAATGAAAGGAGGTGGAAGTAGCAATTAAAAATAAATGATTGCCCATATTTCCGTAACTAGGGGGCATCGGTTTAGAAATGTGGGCATAGGTATGAAAACATTTTTAGGGCCACAATTTTTAAATATTTTAATCACAATTTAATTTTTGTTTTACTTAATTACCCTCAAATAATAAATCTAAATAAATTTTTAAGCATTATTACTACTACTACTATTACTACTACACTAAAATATATTGAAGAGTATTTTGGTAAACTATGTTTTTATACCCACTCCCACTAATGCACCCCAAATATAGGAATGGTTATTTCAACCTCATTCTCATCTCCATTTCGCCATCATTCCAACTTTACAAAAGTCATTCCCATTCCCTCATTCCCACGTACCAAACGACACCTTAATTGTCTAGGTTATGGTGCCATGCTTTCTAAATGTGCCATGCCAATATATAAATAATGATTGTTGTAAATGTTGGGAACATGAACAAAAATGGGTTACCAGAAGAAAAAAAAAATTTAAACAGTAAAGCTAATTCGAGATGGAGGCTAATCAAACTTGAACCGACTGATGGGAGATCATCAATTCGGAAGACCTCGAGGTCAACACCAAAGACCTCAAACTTGGGCAAATAGACTTGAGACAAGATAATTAAATGGCATAACAAAAGAGTTGCAGAGAGGAAACATCAAACCAAAGGAAGCTGTTATACTATGGAGTTCACCTCTTCCCTAAGTCGTTTATGCCCATCAATGGCACAAACGAGATCGTCAGCCACTCTGACTCCCAGGTTAACATAGCACCTCTAACACTAGGCAAGATTTAACTGTCTGTACAAGGATGCAACAGACAATTCTTATTTGAAATTTTTGAGTTCATTAACAGCGATAGTCTTCCAATGGTACATAAATCTACCACCCAATTCCGCATAAACTTGGGATGACACGACCAGGAATTCCAGGCCCCATTTCCCAAGAATGGAGTGAGGAACTTCATTGTCTGACCTAGGTTACTTGAAACATAAGCAGGGTAAGTCAATGGAAGAGTTCATCAATGGGTTCAAGAGAGTTGGGTGGAGACGTACCATAGCCTTACCTAAGATTTATCCCAAACTGGCTCTGAATACTTTGGATATCAAATGTAGGAAGAAGTTCGCGGGCTCAAACTTCACTAGCTTATAACTAGTAGAATGCATTGCTAAGTATGAGGTAATCCTTAGAAAGGACAATCTCAAGAAAAATAGTGTCCATGGGAGACCAATGTTCATGAGATCTTTGAAGAGGACAAGGAACTTCTCTACGAGATTGATGTAGTTGAATACATCAAAGGATCATCAACCCTAGGTTAAGAAGGACTCAAAAGTTAGGAAGTCCAACTAGACCCTAGAGATCTGTAAATAGCATTTCTTCTATCTAGAGTCGGCATAATCTTAAATGGATGGAAGCAAATAATAAGCTCAAACTAAAGGGCAAAATTAGAAACCTAATCCTAAAACTATGAAAGAAAGGTATATAGTTATTAGTTTATGAAAAGATAACTGATTAATATTACCTTTTACAACACTAATAGTTTTTTACCTCGTTACAAAGACGAATTATTTTATGTACATTTAAAGTTTTCCCTTATTTTTCAACATTCTCAAACTTAAAAATATATTTGATTACCTAATTTTGGACGATTATTAAACAAAGTAATAACTTATGGCGATCCAATCTTAGACTAAATCATGTTGTTTGATATTTGTCTTTTAGATTGAAGGAGGTACAACTAATAAGTGTCATTAACATTTGATGAAGGGAAAAATGAGTTTCGAACCCTAGATTGGGAGTAGGTAGCCTAACTATTACAACAGATCCTACAACTTGTGTGATTTCATATGATTGATCTATGGTTCCTATGAATATTTTATAATTTAAAGTCACTCATCAGTTCACATCTATAGTGAACTGAACTTCAAGAATCGAGGATCAAACCCATTAGCAGCCAATAGGATTTAGTCAAAGACCCATTGGCAGATTATATCCAAGGGTATGCCTAGACTGGAACTTATACACTCCTATCAAACTTGCCCCTCCCTGAAAATATATCATATCTTGTTCAATTTATAAAGTCAAGGACTTAAAGCACTATAGGTGCTCATTTGTCTAAATCCAAACCATAATGGCCCCAAAACCAATAAAAGTTGACATTGGACGAAGAAGCGAATCAAATAATATCAATTTACTCTAGTCTTAGACCTAATTACATCAGTTCTGATGCAGCCTAGCGTTGAGGAGTTGGATCTTGGTGGCACAGGCTTGGCGCCAACACCTTGGCGGATGCGGAAGACAGGAACTCGGAGTAAGAGTTTGAGATAGAGCAGGATTAGTTTAAGTTTAAATTCAAATTTAATTTTCATTTTTTAGAATAGGTTTCAAATTAGGATTAGCTTCTCTATATATACATAGAGAAATCTAGGGTTTGAGTAGTTATAATTTCATATTTTTTCCCCCCTTTTTAGAGCATCTTTCTCGGGTTGTGAGATTAGAGCATTTGTTTTCCCCTGTTTGTTATATTAGCGATTAATAAAATTAAGAAAAGGCTGTTGAACCTTCCCGTTTCCCCTAAACTTTCACTTACGTGTTGCATCAGTTGGTATCAAAGCTCAGAACGAGTTTTGAGATGGCTCGTCGTCCACAAAGGAACGCGGAATTGACGACATTTACGAGCGGGACTTCCAAAGGCAGACCGTGCGGAAGTTTTTGGAGTTGGAGAAGAAATTTGGTGAATTGTACGTTGCTGGATTCAACTGGGGGCAAATCCCGATCTTAAACCGGGAACCCAGCCCCAATGCCCATTAATACCGAGTGCGGATGAAGACGCGGACGAGAGCTTTCAAAATCCTTTCCTGGATGCTGAGCTACCAAACCGAAGGCAGAGGAGAGCGCGGCCTTTTACCGGAGATGCCAATGATTATGAAAATCAAAGGTGGGAATCCAGCCCTCGGATTGAAATTCCGAAGTTTGATGGTGGAGGATGCCATGAGGATTTCTTAGATTGGATTGTAGCCGTCGAGGAGGTTCTGGAGTTCTAGGAGGTGCTGGAATCTAAGCAGGCGTCACTTGTTGCTACTTGGTTATGGGGTAGGGCAACCGCCCGACGAACACAACTGAAACAGATTTAGATGCACCAAGGAAAAGCCAAGATAGACTCTTGGGAGAAGATGAAAAAGCATATGCGAGGTGCCTTCTTGCCTCACAACCATGCCAGGATGATTTGCCAAAGCCTACAAGGGTTGTGACAGGGCTCGAGGTATGTGGAGGAGTACACGGCTGAGTTTTATTCGTTGATCGCCAGGAATGACTTGGCGGAAAACGGAGAGTGTTATGCCCGTGATCGAATCACAAAGCATAAACTAAGTAAATTGAAGATAAATGAGAGTATGAAATGAGAAAGAAGTGAATTAAGATGAGAATTTAGAGAAATAGGGCTGAGAACTAGAAGAGTTAGATGAGAGAGAGAAGATTTGGTATCGAATTGAGATATTTGTTAATATTTCATTGAATGAATCTAAATTTTTACACAAATCAACTACTTATAGGCAATCTAAGACATTGAATCAAGACTTACTACTTCCAACCAACTACTACAAAATATCCAACATAAATAAAATATCTTCTAACTAACTATTAACCATTTTGGCGCCAAAGGAAAGCCATGCTGCAAGCTAATTAACCGCAGCTTATTACAATTGAGAACTAAGCACTTAAATGCAGCAACTAGTAGCTCCTAAACAATGCAGCCAATGCAGCTCTTCAACAAGTGACTTCATGCCTTATTCCAGAACTACTAATCAACAACATAGCAAGAGCAAATCAAACATAACAGTAGCATATCAGCAACAGAATCAACACCCAAAATCCCCTAGATTCTCATCAAGCTTGGATCATAACAGAGAGCGATTGGTGGATCGATACATAAGCGGGTTGAGGGAGTCAATACAAGAGGTGTTGAATATGTTTGACATCTTCACCGTCTCTGAAGCAAATCAGAGGGCTGTGAATGTTGAACGCCAGCAAAGGCGTCGCCAAGTTGGTGGCACCTAGGGATCTTAGGTTGGCGGCAGAGACAACACAAGGGTAGCGCCTACGCAAGCCACACAGAATAGGCCTCCAATTGCATGCTGGTAAACCTAATGCACAAGACTTGGTGGCAACATTGAGGACTCAATGCTTCAAGTTTGGAGAAGTAGCGCATCGAGCTACTGAGTACCGAAAGGGTGACAGGGATGGAAGGGGCCTTCACATAAAGGAGCTTCATAACGAAGTTGGCGAGATCGCAGAGGATGAGACCTAAGAAGACTTGGCGGGTCAGGAAGAGGATGCCATAGCGGGTGATGAGAGGCATCTGTTGGTGATTAGGCGAGCTTGTTTCACGCCTAGAGAAGAGTAGGGGGATGGTTGGCTAGGAAACAACATTTTCCAGACCACATGTACCATTGGCTGAGGGTGTGCAGCGTGGTCATCGACTGAGGTAGCTGCGAGAATGTTATATGGGAAGAAGCCATCGCCAGGATGGGGTTGAAGACAGAAGCTCATCCAAGTCCCCACAAGTTGTCGTGGCTCAATAAAGGAAATTAGGTGACTGTCTCAAAACATTTCTTGGTTAATTTTTCGATTGGGACAAGGTACAAAGAAGGGGTGTGTTGTGACGTTGTCACCATGGACTCTTGTCATTTGCTAATGGGGTGCCCATGGAAGTTTGATAGGAGTGTCATTCATGACGGGAGGAAAAATACATACACTTTCATCTTCAAGGGCACTAAGACCATCTTGCTACCTAAGAAGGAAGAGGCGCCACAAGCTGTAGAAGTCCAGCATCTGAACATACAAGGACGAGCCTTGTTCGCCAAAGAGATTGGAGACGCCAAGGTCGTGTTTGTGTTGATTAGAAAGGAGTGAGAGTTTAGTCAGGAGGAAGTGCCGAGTGAAGTTTCTGCTTCACTGAGAGAATACATTGACGTGTTTCTGAAAGAGCTACTGAAGATGTTATCGCCTTTAAGCGACATTCAGCACCGCATTGACTTGGTGTCGGATGCCTCCTTAACAAATCGGCCTCACTATTGAATGAGTGCTCCAGAGCATGAAGAACTGAGACTCCAGGTAGAGGACTTACTCGCCAAGGGTTTTATCCGTGAGTGAGTCCATGTACCATGCCTGCTCTGCTCACGCCAAAGAAGGATGGAAATTGGCGGATGTGTGTTGATAGCTGAGTAATTAACAAGATCATAGTAAGGTACCGATTCTCCATATCGAGGTTGGATGACTTGCTTGACCAACTTCAGAGCTCTTTGATATTCATGAAGCTAGACCTCAAGAGTGGGTACCATCAGATTCGAATCTCTCCTGGAAATTAGTGGAAGACTGCCTTCAAAACAAGAGAAGGGCTTTACGAGTGGTTGGTCATGCTGTTCATATTGTCCAACGCGCCGACTACCTTCATGAGATTCATGAATTAGGTCCTTCGTCCATTCATCGAGAGTTTTTTCGTCATCTGCTTTGATGATATTGTAATCTATAGCTAGGATCGGGTTGAGCACATAAGGAACCTCAAGGAAGTGCTGAATACCTTGAGGGAGCAACATCTATTTGCCGCTTTGAAGAAGTGCGAATTTGTGAAGGATCAGGTGACATTCCTTGGTTTCGTTGTGTCCAAGGACAGAATCTCAACTAATGAAGGGAAGATAGCAGCCATCCGCGATTGGCCTCAACTGAGGACGATTGGGGAAGTTCAGAGTTTTCAAGGGTTGGCATCTTTCTATAGGAGGTTCGTACCTAATTTCATCATGGTGATGGCACCAATAACAGATTACATGAAGGAGGTTGCTTTCATCTAGATGCCAGAGGAAGCTACTACCTTTAAAGAGATCAAGAGGCTGCTCACTATGAGGCCAGTGTTAGCTTTGCCAAATTTCCAAATGACGTTTGAGTTGCACACGGAAGCATCCAAGGTAGGAATCGACACTGTACTTAGCCAAGAAGAGAGGCCCATCGCCTACTTCAGTGAGAAGCTTGACGGGAGCAAGCTAAACTATTCCACATATAATGTTGAGTTCTACGTGGCGGTCCAGGCACTGAGGCATTGGAAGTCTTACCTTGCCAATAGAGAGTTCGTGCTATACACGGATAATGTTGCCTTGAAATACATCAACAGTCAAGAGAAGCTCTTAGACCATCATGCCCAGTGGGCAGGGTTTATTCAACTCTTTCACTTTGTGATAAGGCACAAGTCAAGCGCCATGAATAAGGTGGCAGATGCATTAAGCAGGCAGAGCCTCATCATGACGGAGAGCAAGATGGAGGCTACGGGGTTTAAACAATTGGTGAGTCAATACCACGATGACCCTACATTTAGCATGACATGGCGGGAAGCATAGTCAGGGGGTGTTCTTGGATACTTAATTCATGACGGCAGCCTATTCAAGGGAAATCAACTTTGCATCCCAAACTCAAGCTAACGGCTTAAGATCATTGAGGAGAAGCACAATGCGGGGCATGTGGGGTGAGACAAGACATTGTAGCTTGTTACCACCAAGTATTGTTAGCCTACCATAAGCAAGGAAGTGGATAGGTACGCTAAATAATGTCGTGTTTGTCAGGTTTCGAAGGAGGAATGACTAATGCCGGCTTATGCATGCTGTTATGGATTCCAAGTCAGCCGTGGACAGACATCGGCATGGACTTTGTTATGGGCTTACCGAGAATGACTAGCGGCATTGACTCCATTTTCGTTATTGTGGACCGTTTCTCCAAGATGGCGCACTTCATCGAGTGCACGAGAGCTGCTGACGCCATGCATGTGGCGGGACTCTACTTCTAGGAAGTATACAAATTGCATGGACTTTTGTCTAGCATAGTTTCTGATCAAGACGTTAGGTTCATGAACCACTTCTGGTGGACATTATGGAGGATGGAAAATACATCTCTTGCCTTTAGCACAGTTCACCATCCTCAAACAGATGGGCAAATCGAGGTCACAAACAGTTCTTTGGGAAATCTTCTCTGGTATCTTGTTGCTAATAACACCTGGGGATGGGAAATGAAGTTGCATCAAGCAGAGTTCGCCTATACCAGCTTTGTTAATAGGAGCACATGGTTCGCGCCATTCACGATAGTCTGTGGCTTTGTTCCCCGTTCTCCGATGGACTTAACGCTTGCATCGGATTTGACACACCCACATGAGAAGGCAGAAGACCTCATCACTTCACTCCAAGACATCCATGAGCAAACCAGGGCCCGGTTAGTGGAAGCTACCACCAAGTACAAGACGTCAAGTGATAAGAAGCGCCAAGCAATTTCGTTCCAAGTTGGTGAGAAAATTTGGGCAATTCTGACACGAGAACACTTCCCGGCATGGGAGTACAATAAGCTGACGTTCTGGAAGATAGGACCACTGGCAATACTGGAGAAGGTAAATGATAACGCCTACCGCTTACAGCTTCCACCCGACATGAGGACCTCTGATGTCATTAATGTCAATCACCTTGTTCCCTACTTTGGTGAAAATGATCATGTTGACCCTCAGGCAAATTCGAGGGCAAATTCTCTCCGACCCGGGGAGGATGATGTAGCCCAGCATGATGATGCGACCCAGCGTTGAGGAGTTGGATCTTGGCGCCAACACCTTGGCGGATGCAGAAGACAGAACCGCGGAGGAAGAGTTTGAGATAGAGTAGGATTAATTTAAGTTTAAATTTAGATTTAATTTTTATCTTTTAGAATTTTATTTAAATTAGGATTAGCTTCTCTATATATACATAGAGAAATCTAGGGTTTGAATAGTTCATAATTTCATCCCCCCCCCCCCCCCCCCCCCCCTTCTCTCTACGGCCTCTCTCAAATTGTGAGATTAGAGTATTTATTTTTCCCTATTTGTTTTATTAGCAATTAATAAAATTACGGGAAGACCATTGAACCTTCCCGTTTTTCTTAAATTTCTATTTACGCGCTGCATCAGGTTTAATATAGGTTTTATCTCAAACTAATACTTATCATATTTAATATATTCAATCATCCAGACTTGGACTAAACTGTACCAAAGACCAATCAAAGTCTGATTTGAAAACTGGGGATATAAACGAATTGTTAGCACCTCTATATTAAAGTCTATGTTTAGGAAATGAAATGTTTTCTCAATCTACTTTTTTTTTTTCTGGGAAAATACTTTTGGATGAAAATTATTTTCCCAGGCATATAACCTCTCTCAAGCAAAATAAAGCCTAAGTGCACAGTAATTGTGGAAAGAAATTTTTTTGGTCGAACTTGTACAAGAAAACGAACCCTGTTTCCCCAGGAAAATTATATATACGGTGATTGTGTTTTCTTATATATGGTACTAGGTGTTGAAATTTGGAGATTCGATGCTTCAATTTTCTTTATCTTGTTCAAACTCCTTTATCTCACATGGCATGAGTCGTGATTGGTGGAAAAACTACTTTATATACCCCATTTTTTTATTGGATCAAGTCTTGTGGGCCCAAAGTGGCATAGCCGGTTACCCATGCATGTTGCAGCAAGCGTCGCATCGTGTTGCATTGTGGTATGTTGTGGAATTTTTCGGAAATAAACTTTTATTTGTACAACCACTGCATTTTTAATCGCTGCCACAAAGTATAGTCACCTTCTCAGTCAACCTCGAGCTCTAGTTATTCAGCCTTTGTCGAGCTCAAGGCTCCAAGCTCGAGCTCGAGACATAAGTACTTAGTTGTTACTCTAAAGTCGAAAGCTCGAGATATGCCAGTAGACCAATTCAACAGCCCAAGCCTTCCATATCCGTGCCTTCCTTGATTCTGTTGATATTGTACACCTTCCTCAACCCACCCACTACTTGCATTTTCAGCCACGAACCTTCCCTCAACAAGTTGTGTCTCACCTATAAATATAGCCTATTCGTAGGCTGATTAACACGCCAAAAATACTAAAATACACTGAAACACTTCTTCCTCTTTTCTATCAAAATCTTTCTTCTCTCTATTAAAGAGCAAGTTAAAGCCTGCTTCAGTCCATGCCCCCAGAGTGTACTACTAATGTGGGCGTCATGTTAATCCTGGGGTCAAAGTGCCATTGGTCTCGCTGTACCTGTGCAAAGGTATAATCCACTTAGGGCATTGGAGTTCCTCACAACACCACAATTCTTCCGTTTAACCTCTTCTTTCTACCCTTTATACCTTCTGCAGCTTTTGTTGTTCTTTTTTGTCATTCTTAAGGCCCTGATATCTAACCTTTGGCTCATATTGTTGCACCGTGAGTTCATTTTTGTTTGCATTAAATTTATATTTTGGCTGCTCATTAATATATTTTACAAAGAATCTAAGTCGTTTATTAAAATGAGTAATCACAATATTACTCACGTGAGTTTTGTCATTCCTAGCATGTCTAAAACTGAACCTATGGACAGAAAGAGCAATAAAATGTGGGTTGACAAGATGGTATTCTTTCTAGGACAAATTAAGGTTCACTACACACTTTTTAATGATAGAGCCCTAGCTAGGTCCAACAAGTACTTTGAGAAGGATAACCGAATGTGTAGGGAAATGGTTCTCCACTACATGACATCGCCTCTATACCAAATATACAATAATATGAAAATATCTAAGGAGATATGGGAAGCACTACAAAACAAATGGTTTGGGTGACAGTGCCAAGAAATATGTATGTAGTAGATGGTTGTCATTTTCTATGATTGATAAAAAGATCTATCTTAGACTAGCTACATGAGCATGAGACCCTGTGCACAGATATACTGAATGAGGGAATGAAATTATATGAAGCATTCCAAGCCAATTGTTTGATAGAGAAATGACCACCCTCTTAGGACAACTATGTGAACAACTAAAACACAAGAAACAAGATATGACTCTATAAGAACTAGTTTCCCATACCAATTTGGAAGATCAGAATTGGAAACAAGCTTAGGGGAAGTCCTCTAAACTTTTCTCCTTGGCCTCAACCTTATGGAATCAAGAAATGCTCAGGAAAGAAAATGCAAATATAGGAAACCTAGAACAAAGTGAGAGATAATCATCGAGAGGATGGTTCTAATAGCAAACAAAGCTAGTTTTGAGGAAAGCGACCGATGAGCAACCTTGACAAAGGCCAGAAGTGGAATAAGGGCACGTGGAGAGTGGTTACACCTCGAGAGACTACTAGGGATTCAAAACTAGAAAGCTTCAAGAACACATGCCCCTCTCACAGAGGATGGAGACGTATTTGTCGCCATGATCTCCGAGGTGAATATAGTTGGGAACACTATTTACACTCCAAACGCGAGGGATGTAAGGCCTTTAGATGTTAAGATAATGGTGTCTCGAGCCCAGTTGCTTGAGGAGTTTAAAACCCTTATAAGGGTATCAACCACTCGAGGTGGTTGAAGAGGTAAAAGAAGCTCAAGCTCAAATGACTTCCTAGAAGGCTGTAAGACGGGATGTTCTGAAGCTCAAGGCAATTATTGGAGAGCAATTCAAGATACGTGAGCCTCAAGCCTATCTAACATAACATAGAGCATCGAGAAGGAACTCCAACAGGAAATGTGGACGCGAGGCTTCTAGAAGGACCCTCAAGCACACCAATTCAGGGCACGTTCAATGTCCATTTAGCATGCCAAAGGAGCTTTGAGGCAAACTTGTGAAAGAAATGCCAAGGAATTAGGATGTAGAAGTTATTTCCATTTTCTATAAATAATGGACACTATTGTAGTTGTAAAGTGTCCAACACCACTTATATAAACTTCTTCAAGTTTCTTTACAGCACAATTCTGCTTTTTACCTAGGAGTAGTGTAACATAGGTCTTATTGTACTTACTTTCTTCAAAGTAGTACAGTTCCTCGGGTTTCAGGTATGAAATTTTTGTTTTAATCTTTTCCAACAATCGATGGTAGAAAATTGAGGTGTTAGTTTAAGTCTTTGACGGCCAAGGCTTGACCTTGATTATGTCGGTCTTAGAACTTGTGTCACTACTTAATAAGTCAGGTAAACTTATGTTTGCATTATTATTTAAGGGCTTTGACAGCTAAGACTTGACCTTGACTGCCTTGATCATCATCCAGTGACCTAGATATGGTTTACTCCTTCTTAATCATGTCAGACTCTAACTTATTCGAGTTATTGCAAGTCAAGGGTGCCAGGACTAAAAATTTAATTGACTTAGGCATGTAAGTTGATTGTTAAGCTCTTGATTTTTTCTCCACCCCAATTCCTAACTTTTAAGTGTACAAGGAAAGGTGTTTGTGGGCCCTATTCCATCACTGTAACTGTTACTTGAGCTAGATCGATATCCTTTTACTTTTTTGTCAGTTATATACATAAAAATCCACAAAAAGATATAAAAGTCTCCTTAATTAAAGCCTAAGCAGAATCCACGTAGTAATTGCAAATTGAAGTCAGATTCACCAAAAGCACCATCCCTTTTCTTCAAAAAGGTGAGTGGTTAAGGTCAAACACGTGTGGTCCAAAACCTAAGCTCTCTCCCTAATCGCTACGAGTCCCTTTCTTCATGTTTGTTTGAATTGTATTTACAGTGACCACATTCACACACTTAACAAACAAAAAGAGCAAGCACGCCTTTTGGCAACCACAGTGGGAAGCTAAACATAAGACTTGACTGGCTTTAATCCCATTGGAGATTATCAAAATATAATTTTAGACCATTCATCAATGGTCAGGGCAAGGGGATCTAGCTTGCTTGAGCCTGAGGAACCCGAGGGCTTAGCCTTAATTGGGTCTCCACTTGAGCATCCCTTAGAACAAAGTCCTGTATCATGAGGGGACAGGACAAGTCAAAACCGCGGTAATGAAATTAGAGGTGATGGAGACATCTCAAAAGATGAGCATATTGGCTTGATAGCTATTCTCGCAAGAGTTCCATGGCCATGCTCAAAAGTCACATGAAAATCATTGATCAAAGGATTGAGCAAGCCATGAAAGAGGTCTATGAAAAACAACATGCTAAAATAGAGAGTACTCTTGCGGCGCAGCGTGAAAACTCTACTGCAATGAGAACTATCATTAATGACATTGGGATCTCAATGAATGAAAGGCTTCATGCATAGACTGACAAAGTCTTGGTTGATATGAACTCAACCTGTCTTCTACTTCTACCCTTATAGCAAAGGATGTGACAAGCCTATCTTAGTCAGGCAAACTGAACTCATAATGGCTTAGTCTAAACCATTAGAGAGGATATTAGGCAACTTGGGCCTATTCCTCTTTCTTCATTCCCAACTAGGTATCTTCATGATGTTCCTTCGAGTTCATGAATGCCATTTACTTAGGTTACCAACACAGTCCCTGAAAGAACGGGAAACCCAACTATGGCTAACCTAGGTGTTGCTCACTTGGAATCAAGCTATAAAGGTGACAATGCCACCTTTGGTGTTGATGGCCCTTTGAACTAAGGATACTCTTTGGCCTCACAGGACTGCAACACTAATGTTTAAGCCACACCTATCCTTAAGACAGGGGGCATAACCGTTCATGTCTTCCTGATATTGGAGAGGCTACCTCGAGGCCTAGCTTGAGCCTTGGAGTAGGTGTGAAAGGACAAGTTCCTAATACTGGGGGACCATGGCCCTCCTCCTAGGCCTCTTGCCACATACGAGACTTGGAGGCAAGTTAGCTTTACGTCCTCAATATCAAACTTTGGGAATGGATTAGGCAAGAATGACCCAACAGCCTATTAATGTAGGGGTGCCTCAGGCATGTCACATACCCAAGGATCTTTTGGGACATACTTCATGGCCACTCAAACAAATGGCCAAGATGATCAAGGAAGTTACTATCTTGCATATGCGGGGTAACAATCGTTCCCACTTTCGATTGTAATGGGAGCTTAAGCGTATCCTGCTGATTCCCCTTAAGATCCTCAACCACTTGGGGGGCAATGGCAAGCACATAACTATGTGCCAAACCTACCCCTCCAAGACCAATTGGCCGCCGTTATCGTTCAAATGTATAGGCTAGCCCGTAGAAGGGTCAATAAACCCTTGTATATAAAACCCTACCCTGACTAAATTGACAGGGATTACCCTTTTCCTCAAGGATACAAAATCCTAAAGTTTAACCTTTTCTCAGGAAAGGGAAGCGTGTCTGCTCTCCAACATTTGGTAAGGTTTAACTGCTAGTGCAAGGAAGCAGCTGACAACCCATATTTGAAACTTAGGTTGTTCCCTAGTTCTCTTACAGGGGCTGCCTTCCAATGGTGCATTAGCTTACCTCCTAATTCCATTTACAATTAGGATGACATGTCCAGGAAATTCCAAGCCCAGTACCCAAGGATGGAGCTAGGAACCTTTATGTCAGACTTCGCTCAAATGAAACAAAAGCCAGGGGAATCCATGGAGGATTATATTAACCAGTTTAAAAGAGCTGGGTTGAAATGCATAGTGGCTCTCCCTCAAGTTGAATATGCCAAGATAGCCTTAAATGGCTTAGAAATTGAATTCAAGAAAAAAAAATTGAAGGCTCAAAATTCACGACTCTCCTTCAGCTAGTAGAATATGCCGCTAGGTACGAGGCTGGCTTAAACGAAGTAAGTCTCAAGAAAAATAGCATATATGGAACTTACATGATTTGATTGACGAGGAAGAAGATCCTCAACATGAAATTGGTGTTGCTAAGTACGTCAAAGGTCCTCCCATGGTTTGTAATCCATAAATAAAATAGGATATGAAAGATAGGAAGTCATGCCAGTCTCAAGACTTGACGAAGATCTCATTTAACCTCTCAAGGGCCGATAATATATTTGATTGGCTTGAGGCAAATAGTAAGCTCAATATTAGGAGAAAAAAAGAAAGCTGACTCCAATTCACTTAAAAGGAAGGTGTACTGTAAGTGGCATGATTCGTTTACTCACTCAACGAAGAACTGTGTAATCTTTAGAAATGTGATTCAAGATGTCGTTGAGCTAAGGGAATTAATCTTCCCTAGAGAAGGACAGATGGGTGTGCTTACACCCTAAGTTCGAGGGAGCTAAGACAACACCTTTTTGAGTAGAGTACCACGTGCTTAACACGTGAGGTCCTCCTCAAGGAGAATTAGGCCTTTAGCTACTGAAGTAACGACATCTCGAGCCCAGGATCTTGAGACGACTATCACCCTAACAAGGGTATCAACCACTCAAGGCACGAGATGGTTGGAAGGAGCTCAAGCTCAAGGGACTGCCAAGAAGGCTATAAGACAGGTGGTTTTAAAGCTCGAGATAGTTACTTGGAGAGCAATTTAAGGTGCTTGGGCACTAAGCTTAATCCAAGAGAACATGGGGCTTCTAGAGAGGGACTTCAACTAGAAATTCAAATGTAGGCTCCAAGGAATTCCCTCCAAAGCTTAATCATGGGCACGTTCATTGATCATTCATACGCAAGAAGGAGCTTAGTGGCCTGACGTGGCGAGAAAATGTTATGAAATTAGGGGGGCCGCCGTTATTTGGTTTCTCCACAAATAAAGTACTTTGTGATAGTCCACAAATTCAATACAAAACTTCTTCAAGTTTTCTTTACAGCACATTTGTGCTTTTTCTTGAGGAGTAGTATAACTTAACGTAGCTTAGCTTAGAAAATTTATTTTACGTGTTTCTTCAGTAATGTAGTCTTTTAGGTTTCACGTATGAACTTCATGTTTTACTATGTTTGCAAATTTTGACGAGTTAAGAATTAAGGCCCTAGTTTAAGGCATTGACGGCTAAGGCTTGACCTTGAATGAGTTGGTCCTAGTCCAGTGACCTGAATAGGGTTTGCTCCATCTTAATCTATTAGACCTAAACTCATTCGAGCTATTATAAGTCAAGGGTGCCTACCTTAAAAATTATAAGCAGACGACTGAGTTCTTCGCTTTGTCGTCACCCCATTTCGTGACTCTTAAGTGCACGAGGTAGGTGTCTGTGGGCCCTGCTCCATCACTGTAACTGCAACTTGAGTTAGGTCCATATCCCCTTCATTTTTTCTGTCAACACACACACATATTGGGGAGAGGACCGGGAGAGGGGAGGAGCAGACAGAAGAAGATGAGAGATGAACACGAGAAAGATGGAGAATTTATTGAAAATTTACGGAATGATTACATAAGATTGAAATACATAAATTAAAATTACATATTGAAATTGAAACTTACAGAGTATGGAAAAGGGAGACTTGAATACAGGACTTGAATATAGATCGCAAGTTTATAAGAGAAAAAGAAAAACTTTTGTGTTTTGTTTCGCTTCCCCAATTTTCTCTGAATTTGGAGGGGGAGTCAATCTTGGATAATAGTTTTTTGTAGGTTAATTTTTCCAGCTGTTTTTGATTCTATTCATTGAAGATTTATTGTTTTGAATTGTATTGGTATTGAATTATTGTTCTGTTTCTTGAATTTCATTTTCGCCTAGGGATATTGAAGAGTTGGCTTCACTTGAAATATTTTCATTGTGTTTTGTAAGAGTTTGAATTGTTGGATGGCTAGTAGAAGGATTTTCTTCTATTTTTAGTTTTTGAATTATTCTTTGTAGAATATCATCATCAGAGTTTTTAGCTCTTTTGAGCTTTATTTGTTCTATATTATGTTGAGTTAGATTGAAAGTTTGACAAGGAGGTTATTGAATATTTTGAGAAAATGGGGTTGCTTGTGGTTGTGGAAAGTGTTGTTGTTGGATTTAATTGACTTCCTAGAAGTCTAAAGTAAATCCTATAGATCAAAGAAAATTTTTTCTGTTTTCTTTGATCTCAATATTTGGCATGTGGATATCCAATGTTAGAGTATCCATGATTGTGAGATCTTGAAGATCAACAGAAAAGTTTGGGTAACAGTTGACATAGATTGGACCATTGTGCAAATTTGTTTTAACAATTGCTAAAAGGGATTCTTCAAATTTTAAAAATGTTGAATCTCTTAAAGCTAACATAACTGGTTGGTTATGTCCTATTCTTGAAACGGGAACGATTGCAACTTGAACTAAACCATAACGTATGTATTGAAAACCTTTTGAAATATACTTTTGAAGATATAAGTTTGAAAGTAATTGAACTGTTTGAGCTTCTTTTTCAATTGACATTGACTGTTCATGAGTCTTACAAGAAAAAGCCATTTTGAAATCAAAATGCCCAATTTGATAAATTGATTCAAAATTCTCACTAGGAATGCTCCAGTTGATCATTTCTTTTGGGTTTGAAACTCCTTTTGAATTAATTGTTCTTTGAGTGTTTGAAGAGTTTGAACTGATACTGGGTTGGTTTGAAAATAATCTTCTGAAAGACCATGCAACTCTAGACCTTGACATGGTTAGAACTGCAGTTGTACGGACTTCAACAATCACTTGAGAGTCCTACTATTTAACACAGTTGAGAACGATTTTACTATTTAGCACTGTTGAGAACGGGAACACAAGGGCAACAGTAACAAGAACACCCAACGGGAACACCTTCTCACGGCTTACCAACGCTTTCGGGGCTTACGAACGCTACACCCGAGCTTACCAACGCTCCTAATAGGTGTTTTAACAGCAAAATTGCTCCTACTAGGTGCTTAACAGTATTTATGTGAAATGACTGTTAAAAGCTCCTTCTAACTTGGCTCTGATACCAACTGGGGAGAGGACCGAGAGCGGGGAGGAGCAGACAGAAGAGGATGAGAGATGAAGACGAAAAAGATGGAGAATTTATTGAAAATTTACAATTTGATTACATAAGATTGAAATACAGAAATTAAAATTACAGATTGAAATTGAAACTCACAGAGTACTGAAAATGGAGACTTGAATACAGGACTTGAATGCAGATCGCAAGCTTACAAGAGAAAAAGAAAAACTTTTGTGTTTTGTTTAGCTTTCCTAATTTTCTCTGAATTTGGAGGGGGAGTCAATCTTGGATAATAGTTTTTTGCGGGTTGATTTTTCCAGCTATTTTTGATTCTATTCATTGAAGTTCATTGTTTTGAATCATATTGGTATTGAATTGTTGTTCTGTTTCTTGAATTTCATTTTCACTTAGGGATATGGAAGAGTTGGTTTCTCTTGAAATATTTTCATTGTGTTTTGTAAGAGTTTGAATTGTTGGACTGCTGGTAGATGGATTTTCTTCTATTTTTAGTTTTTAAATTATTCTTTGTAGAATATCATCATCAGAATTTTAAATTCTTTTGAGCTTTATTTGCTCTATATTCTGTTGAGTTAGATTGAAAGGTTGAAAAGGAGATTGTTGAATATTTTGAGAAAATGGGGTTGCTTGTGGTTGTTGAATTGAGTTATCTTTTGGTTTTGGGAATGGAATTGTTGGTTGAGTTGTTGGTTTGATAATTGAAGGTTGTAAAGTTTTTTGATTGTCTAATTTGGTATGTGTTATATTTAATTGTTCTGATATTGTTTTGAGATTTAAAGTTTGAAAATTATTTTTTTCATAATTTTTATTTATATCTTTGATTATGGGTGCCTCACTTTCTTTGTCTTCTCTTCCCTGGTGAAAGGAAGTGGCTTGAACTTCTTTATTTTGAATATTGATGATTAAATATTTTGGAGAAGGATGAATTGCTTGAATAATTTGGCCATCTGTTGTGAGCCATTTGGTTGTCAAATTTGTATTGACATTTATTGAGTTTTGAGTAAATGGCTTTGGAATTTGATTTCTTGACGTACATGATTCGAACCATAACCAAAAGGGAATATTGCATTTTAATTGATTCAATTCTTTGTAATAGGTTTCTCTTATTTTGATTGTACTTTCTTTTGTGAATGTTTGAAAAAACTGTTGGAAAAAGCATAAAAATTTTGTTAAAAAATAAACTCTAATGCCGACTATTGGGTTCACAGTTCTCAACTATGGTCACAACAATAGGCACCTATTAGAGCACTTAGAGTATGAGACTCTTCTCTTTACCTACGCCCCCGGTCGGAGAGTCGTACTTCGTGACACCTCACGTGCAAGAGTTCCCGGGAATAGGTTTATCTCTATAAACCCTTTGCCCTAATACCGGTTGTGGGATGAATTTCAAAAATTCTCCCTAAAGATTACGCAGCGGAACAGGTTTAGAATTCATAACTCTAAACCTAGGGTTGATTTAAAATTCCTAATTTTCAATCTACTGACTTAAATTCATAATTTAAATCATCAAATCTAAATTCTTAATTTAAATTTACAAGCCTTTTGCTCTAATACATTCATAATAATACATAAAATTAAATAGGTATAATAACGAATACTGTAAATAAATAGAAAAGCAAAACAAAAAGAAAAAGGAAAGAAAAACATACCTAAAATTGTTCCAATAAAAAGAAAACCAGAAAAAGAATAATATTCTTCAAAACCGATACCCCGAGACCTTCTACGCAATAACCTCGAACTGCCTGGAGGGTGGGCCGCAAAAAATATTAAACTGAATCTCCGAAACAATTTTAGAAACCCTAAAACTCTAATGCCAAACCTCGGAATAGGCCCGTCTATTTATAGAAATATTCCGGAGCGAGAAAATCTAATTAAAATCGAATAAGGATTGCACCGTTAACATCAAAACGCAGCGTTTCACCTAAAATAAGCTCAAAACACCGTGTTTAGTAACAATGCAACCGCCTTTACTGGCCCGTCATCGTGCACCACATGTCAGCGTGCGATTCGCCCCCGCCTAGGCATGTGGATCGCCCTTGTGGGCGCGCGCTGGTTCGTTGGATCCGATAAACACGGATCGCATTGTACAGGCTTTCTAAAACGCGATTTTTTGTTTTTTTTGTGCTTTGTTTCTCACATGTAAAAATTCATCTTATGAATTTTAATTTTTAAAAATTATTTTATTTTATAACTTTTAATATTTATTCATCTCATGAATAATATTTGGCAAAATTAATTTACCCATCGTATGGACAAATAATTCACCTTATGAATTCTTTAATATTTTTCTAATGGCAATAAAAATACAGAGGCTTACGTAGGGACCCCGAGGACAATTTAAATCTAGCTCCAAACGGGTTAAATTAAATCATCTCATGATATTAATTTAATTACCATTTAATGAGACTTAATTCCACTAAATAAATCTCACTGCACTCTAGACTTAAATTATTTATTCGATATCTCCCTAATGTACTGTATTGATGACAATAACCCCTCCACGAGATGTCCATGACAAAGGATAAATATAACCACTACCATTATCCTTCTCACAGCTTCTCCATTAGTTACCGACTCGCCCTTCACTGAATAATTCATTTATACTTGAACATATTCACAGTATAAATTCCAAATGTCAAACACTTAGAATACTTTGGCCAAAGTTTTCGAACTATTCGATTCCAGATTGAATACCCTGATCCTTGTCGCACTTCACGCCGCTACCCAATGTACGTGGGATTTCAGTCATTCGTTTTAGAACTTACTTATAGTACACCAAAGTAACTAACGCTCCATGCCCAAGTCCAGAATACCCTCAGGATTTAGAGTCATCGTTCAAATAGTACAATGCGAATCACTCATCTCCGATAGTAGTCTTGAAATAAATAACCCACATGGTCCAACTCAGTGTGTCAAACACACTAACTTAACACTATTGGATCTCCATCCGCATGACCATGACAAGCTATCTAAAGTGTCTCGTTATAATCTTAACATACAAGTGGTCCAGACTTGTCTTCGACTACGAGTCTTTCAAACAATAATCCATATCATTTGTTCCAAGTCTATCTGTGGCTTAGTCTCATAAAACACTTCGAACAAACCTGTAAATTACAGTCTGAGGACTGCACCCATCTCATGGATGCCTCTCGAAAGAAAATCATATGCAGTATAGATGCTCAAATATACAAATTTAACTAGGAAATGACTGGAACTTCAATTTTATTTATTAATTAAAATAATATAACCAGAATAAATCTGAATTTCGGGACACTGTTCCTAACAATCTCCCACTTGTTCTAAATCCAATTTATGACAAAGTCTATGCTCACCCCTTTTAAGTTTGAACCAGAAATCTCCAGAGCCTAACCGTTAGTGAGCACAATCACTCTATTATGAAGTCAGCAATACAATACTGCTTGACATTCCTCTACTAATGGCTCCCACTCCAAGGATATAGACATACTTAGACGTCAAACGTCTACCATATTAATCTGACTGGAAGTTTTAAATTAGTATAACCAACTGGAACCAGCTCATCACCTTGAAAGATCAACAAAGGATCCCTAGTTCTACTCAAGAACTAGAGAAAACATTTCACTGCCACCTAATCCATTAGACCCAAATTAGACTAATACCTGCATACTATCCCATAGCATAGCAGACATCAATTCTCGTGCACAACATGGCATACCTGAGGCTCCCACTGCCAGAGCATATGGAATATTCCTCAATTGCTCCTCCTATTGAGGTGTCCTAGAGCACTACTCAAAAGAGATAGGGACTCCATGCTATACCTTGACAACATCTTGTCAATATAAGTGGCTAAAGGAAGACCCAACATCCTACTCTTACGACCTCGCAGAAGCTTAATCCTAAGAGTAGAGCTAGCTTCTCCTATGTCTTTCATATTGAGCTATCATGACAACCAAGTCTTTACAGCTAACGACACCCCTACATCATTCTCAATGAATAATATATAGTTGACGTACAATACCAAGAAAGTCACTACTTTCCCTTAATGTCGGTTGTACACGCATGATTTGTGCAACCGATTGCACAAAACTAGAACACTTTATTGCTTCATTGTGGCTAAAAGGATCAGGTTCAATGCCACGGTCATCCACTAAGGCTCCCGCTATGAACCTATCAGGTATCCTGACAATCCTCCCACTACACCTAAGCTTTCGTGTATCTGGAACATTCTTGTTCCTATTAGTAGGCGCATCTAATACTTCCACTATTACTTCAATTGTGCGTAGCTATTCGAAATTATTATCATTTTCTTTAATACTATTTTGTTTTTGTTTTGTAGCTTACTTGCAAAAACTTTCTCTAAGTGTTTCGCATTGTTCACATATGTAAGGAAAAACAACGTGAATAAATCATAAACACACGTTCCTTAGTAAATAAAAATCTTATTTCTTAAAATAAAGGTTCACAACCATATAAGAAAAATAAATAACTATTATTCTTCAAACCACATAAATCAAATTCTTGCCCCATGCAGGTACAAATAAACAAAAACTTTTAAAACAAAAAAACTCTAACACTAAAGACTAAACTGACGCATCCTACTACTAAGACTGCCACTCTTGTATCGCCTTCAGCTGTCAGGTACAGCTCCCATCATGTAGCCTCCTGGTTAGCCTAAGCCCCTGTAACTTGGTTAGTTGAACCCGAGTCCACACACCAGGAATCTGGTGAACTCACAACTACACACGACTCAAATCAGTGAGATATCAATATACCTTCACCAGATGGTTTAGCAGTCTTTGCAGGAAGAGTAGCCAAGTACTTTGTGCAGTTTCACTTCCAGTGGCCCATCTTTCCGTAAAAGTTATACTTTCCTTTTGTTGGCCTTTTTTTAGGATTAGTTGCTACACTAGCAACCTTCCCTTTACCTTTCTTTCCAGTCGGTCCCTTATTCTGCTTGCTCCCACTAGTCCTCGATACTTGAGTCAAGTGGACACTCCCCTTGGCTCGCATAACACACTCTGCTACTTGTAGCTCTTTTATCATCTCAGGTAATGAATAATCCTTATTATTCATTGTGTAGTTCAGTCTAAACTGAGTAAAAGAGCCAGACAGAGAGCTGAGGATGATGTCCTGTTGAGACTGACTATTAATCTTGGCACCCAGAATCTCCAACTAAGACAAGCACGCCATCATTTTCATGACGTGCTCCTGAACTGGAGACCCTTCTGATATCCTCATGTTTAAGAGCTTCCTCATCAGCTCTTGCCTAGCTACCCTATCTTGACCACCAAACATTTCCTTTAAATGTTTGATCATTTCAGCTGCTGTTTCCATCTCAAGCATCTGATGCTTGAGTACATTGGTCACAGAGGCCAAAATGTAGCATCTGGCTAACTCATTAGCCTTATTCCAGCGTTCATAACGCTCTTTAACAGCACCTGCAGAATTATTAGCGGGCACCGTAGGTTGAGCTTCAGTGAGAACAAACTTATGACCCTCAGGTATTAGTACTATGTCCAAGTTCATTTTCTAGGTGAAGTAATTCGGTCCAGTTAAAGCATTATCTTTCAGAATTGAATGAAGTGCACCAGTCGCAGCCATTTCAAAATACTGTAAATGCAAACAATCGTGTAACTATCTTATATGAGTCATGTATAATACAATGATATATATATTCTTTCAATTTAGCATATACAATAAGTCAGATATCCACCAAACTGTACTATCATGCATACAATGATGACCCAAACACACCACTCCTTACTCCACGGCAGCGGGGTCGCACGAAGCTAGTTCAGGTGAGAACTATTCTCAATTAACCTGTTTTTCTTGTAACTCTTACTAAACATGATTAGCTCACCACTTTACCTTAGTCTCTAACATGACACAACAGAGCTCCTCGGGGAGGCCAATGCATCACGCTAGTCAAGTGTAAACCATTACCTAAACCTCCATACAAATACACGAAATACTCCACGGCAGCGTGGTCGCATTACTTCTTTGCACTTTGGTTTATCATAAAGAAGTCTAATCCTGTAATCTGCAAACCGACATCCTCCGCAGGGAGGTCTATCGATCTACTATACTGCTAGACCAGTAATGGAGACCGTGAGGTTACAACAATTGAAAACTCGCTCCCACTTGATTTTTATAACTAGTGGTTTTTAATTAACTCGCATTTACAACCTGGATTATATCATAATCCCCTTTAGAATCTCATTCTAAAATTAACTAAAATTAATTAATTTATTTATTTAAAAACGCTATCTTTTGCAGTATAGATTATCTCATAATCTCGCATTAGAAATCTTATTCTAAAACCAATCAATAATATTAATTAATTAATTTCAATTAAAACAATACCAATATTTAATATAGATCATCACATAATCTACTTTTATAATCTAATTCCAAAACTAAATTAAAGTAGCTTTAAAACCAACAGCGATTTGTGTTTAGACTATCTCATAGTCTATTTTAGAATCTTATTCTAAAGTTAAACAAGCTTAGACTATCCATTAGTCTAGTTTAGAATCTTATTCTAAAATTTAATTAACAAAATTTTATAATTTATTTCAAAATAAAGTTTAACTTAGACTATCTTATAGTCTGTTTTAGAATCTTATTCTAAAATAATTTTAAATAACTTTTATTTAAAATACACTGATTTATAACTTAAATTATCTCATAATTTAATTTAGAATCTCATTCTAAAACAAAAATTAATTAATAAAATAATTAAATAATAATTATTATGTAAATTAGTATTGACGTCTTTGCATCCCAAAATAAAAAAAATAATTTTTTTAATATAATGCTGACGTCAGAATTAATTTACAATACTCGTCAGAATTTTTTTTAATTAAAATATTTAATTTTAAAATAAATTGAATTTAATCTCATTAAATCAGTTTTATCCGATTTCATATAGAATAATTAAATCTAATCCCATTAGATTACCTTTATCCAATATATAAAAAAAAAAAATTTAATCTAATCTTATTAGATCAACTTTATCCAATATAAAAATATATATATATATATATATATATATTTAGATCTAATCTTATTAGATCAATTTATCTGATTTTGTAAATCATGACTGAGAACATACAATCTCATTATACGAGCAACACCATCACAAATTTATGGGTTGTTCCGAATTAACGATTTAAACAATTTAAATCATCCCCATAAACTATCTAGTTAACTATTAACTCTTTTAAACGATTTAAACAATTCAAATCGATACTTTAAAATTATCTAATTAACAATTAGCCACTTTAATGACTCAAACAATTTAAATCACAAATACAAAGAATAATGTGAATTAACTGTTAATTCTTTTAATGATTTAAATAATTTAAATCAAATCTTCAAATTGAACTAATTTTCCTTCTTAATAAAATCTCTATTTTATTAAATCGCAAATCTATTTATTTCGATCTTATTATACCTAATCATGTATATTATGAATGTAATAAGAGGCTAGCTCTGATACCAATTGTTGGGAAAAGCATAAAAATTTTGTTAAAAAATAAACTTTGATGCCGACTATTGGGTTCACGGTTATCAACTATGGTCACAACAATAGGCACCTATTAGAGCACTTAGAGTATGAGACTCTTCTCTTGACCTAAGCCCCCGGTCCGAGAGTCACGCTTCGTGACACCTCACGTGCGAGAGTTCCCAGGAATAGGTTTATCTCTATAAACCCTTTGCCCTAATACCGGTTGTGGGATGAATTTCAAAAAATTCTCCCTAAAGATTACGCAGCGGAACAGGTTTAGAATTCATAATTCTAAACCTAGGGTTGATTTAAAATTCCTAATTCTAAATCTATTGACTTAAATTCATAATTTAAATCATCAAATCTAAATTCTTAATTTAGATTTACAAGCCTTTTGCTGTAATACATTCATAATAATACATAAAATTAAATAGGTATATAACGAATACTGTAAATCAATAGAAAAGCGAAACTAAAAGAAAAAGGAAAGAAAAACATACCGGAAATTGCTCCAACAAAAAGAAAACCAGAAAAAGAATAATATTCTTCAAAATCGATACCCTGAGACCTTCTACGCAATAACCTCGAACTGCCCGGAGGGTGGGCTCCGAAAAATATTAAACTGAATCTCCGAAACAATTTCAGAAACCCTAAAACTCAAATGCCAAACTTCGGAATAAGCCCCTCTATTTATAGAAATATTCCGGAGCGAGAAAATCTAATTAAAATCGAATAAGGATTGCACAGTTAACATCAAAACGCGGCGTTTCACCCAAAATAAGCTCAAAACGTCGTGTTTAGTAATAGTGCAACCGCCTCTGCTGGCCCGTCATCGTGCACCACGTGTCAGCGCGTGATTCGCCCCCGCCTAGGCATGCGGATCGCCCTTGTGGGCGCGCGCTGGTTCGTTGGATCCGATAAACACGGATCGCACTATGCAGGCTTTCTAAAACGTGATTTTTTTTTTTCTTTTTTTCTCACATGTAAAAATTCATCTTATGAATTTTAATTTTCAAAAATTATTTTATTTTATAACTTTTAATATTTATTCATCTCATGAGTAATGTTTGGCAAAATTAATTTGCCCATTGTATGGATAAATAATTCATCTCATGAATTCTTTAATATCTTTCTAATGGCAATAAAAATGCAGAGGCTACATAGGGACCCCGAGGACAATCTAAATCAACCTTCGAACGGGTTAAATTAAATCATCTCATGATATTAATTTAATTACCATTTAATGGGACTTAATTCTACTAAATAAATCTCACTGCACTCTAGACTTAAATTATTTATTCAATATCTCCTTAATATACTGTATTGATGACAACAACCCCTCCACGAGATATCCATGACAAAGGATAAATATAACCACTACCATTATCCTTCTCACAACTTCTCCATTAGTTACCGACTCGCCCTTCACTGAATAATTCATTTATACTTGGACATATTCACAGTATAAATTCCAAATGTCAAACACTTAGAATACGTTGGCTAAAGTTTCCGAACTATTCAAATATTTGCGAATTAATTACGGGGACATTTGTATCTCATAAAAGACTGTAGATTCCCTATTGAATACCCTGATCCTTGTCGCACTTCACGCCGCTACCCAATGTACGTGGGATTTCAGTCATTCGTTTTAGACCTTACTTATAGTACACCAAAGTAACTAACGCTCCATGCACAAGTCCAGAATACCCTCAGGATTTAGAGTCATCGTTCAAACAGTACAATGCGAATCACTCATCTCCGATAGTAGTCTTGAAATAAGTAACGCACATGGTCCAACTCAGTGTGCCAAACACACTAATTTAACACTTTTGGATCTCCATCCACATGACCAAGTCAAGCCATCTAAAGTGTCTTGTTATAGTCTTAACATACAAGTGATCCAGACTTGTCTTCGACTACGAGTCTTTCAAACAACAATTCATATCATTTGTTCCAAGTTTATCTGTGGCTTAGTCTCATAAACCACTTAGAACAAACTTGTAAATTGCAGTCTGAGGACTACACCCATCCCATGGATTCCTCTCGAAAGAAAATCACATGCAGTATAAATGCTCAAATACACAAATTTAAATAGGAAAGGACTGGAATTTCAATTTTATTTATTAATTAAAATAATATATCCAAAATAAATCTGGATTTCAAGACACTGTTCCTAACAAAAACAATTGTCTTTGAGTTTCATTTTGTTTGGAATCGAAATCATTACTTAAAAATTCTTTATTGATTGTAAAGTCTTTTGTCAAAACATTTAATGAGGGAGGATGCATTTGAGAAGCAGTTGGAGAGTTTGGGCCTGAAAAAGAGTTTGAAAAAGAATCAGTTTGGAAAACAGGTTCTGCAAGAGGAGGGTTAAAACGAATTCCTCTAAATCTTGATGTATTGGTATTTGAAATATTTGAGTTTGAATGGTCATCTTCTTCTCTTTGGGTAGGTAAAGAAGAAGTTGAGTACCTTGAAGATTCTGGATAGGTTGAATTTGAAATTATTTTTCGTTAGCCTGAAGCAAATTGTATGGTAACTTTGCCATCAGGTTCTTCTATAATTTTTAAACTTGTCTTTGAGCGATGTTTCTGCGAGGTTGAGGATTCTCAATCTTCCAGATGTCTGCAATGGTTATTTCATTCCATTTCAGACGTTTTGGAATGTAAGTTGCTGCATGGTCAGCTTGAATATCTAATAAAAGTGTTTCTCTGGATGGAGATTGTTTGAGACATCTTGGATTTAATTGACTGCCTAGAAGTCTAAAGTAAATCCTGTAGATCAAAGCAAAATTTTTTCTGTTTTCGTTGATCTCAATATTTGGCATGTGGATATCCAATGTTAGAGTATCCATGATTGTGGGATCTTGAAGATCAATAGAAAAGTTTGGGTAACAGTTGAAATAGATTGGACCATTATGCAAATTTGTTCTAACAATTGCTAAAATGGATTCTTCAAATTTTAAAAATGTTGAATCTCTTAAAGCTAACATAATTGGTTGGTTATGTCCTATTCTTGAAAAGGGAGCGATTGCAACTTGAACTAAACCATAACGTATGTATTCAAAACCTTTTGAAATATACTTTTGAAGAGATAAGTTTGAAAGTAATTGAACTGTTTGAGCTTCTTTTTCAATTGACATTGACTGTTCATGAGTCTTGCAAGAAAAATCCATTTTGAAATCAAAATGCCCAATTTGATAAATTGATTCAAAATTCTCACTAGGAATGCTCCAGTTGATCATTTCTTTTGGGTTTGAAACTTCTTTTGAATTAATTGTTCTTTGAGTGTTTGAAGAGTTTGAACTGGTACTGGGTTGGTTTGAAAATAGTCTTCTGAAAGACCCTGCAACTCTAGACATTGACATGGTTAGAACTGTAGTTGTACGGACTTCAACAATCACTTGACAGTCCTACTATTTAACACAGTTGAGAACGATTTCAGTATTTAGCACTGTTAAGAACGGGAACACAAAGGCAACAGTAACGGGAACACCCAACGGGAACACCTTCTCACGGCTTACCAACGCTTTCGGGGCTTACCCACGCTACACCCAAGCTTACCAACGCTCCTAATAGGTGTTCTAACAGCAAAATTGCTCCTACTAGGTGCTTAACAGTATTTCTATGAAATTACTGTTGAAAGCTCCTTCTAACTTGGCTTTGATACCAATTGAGGAGAGGACCGAGAGCGGGGAGGAGCAGGCAGAAGAGGATGAGAGATGCAGACAAGAAAGATGGAGAATTTATTAAAAATTTACAGATTGATGACATAAGATTGAAATACAGAAATTAAAATTACAGATTGAAATTGAAACTTACAGAGCACTGAAAATGGAGACTTGAATACAGATCGCATGCTTACAAGAGAAAAAGAAAAACTTTTGTGTTTTGTTTAGCTTTCCTAATTTTCTCTGAATTTGGAAGGGGAGTCAATCTTGGATAATAGTTTTTTGTGGGTCGATTTTTCCAGCTGTTTTTGCTTCTATTCATTGAAGGTTCATTGTTTTGAATTGTATTGGTACTGAATTGTTGTTCTGTTTCTTGAATTTCATTTTCGCCTAGGGATATTGAAGAGTTGGTTTCTCTTGAAATATTTTCATTGTGTTTTGTAAGAGTTTGAATTGTTGGACTGCTGGTAGAAGGATTTTCTTCTATTTTTAGTTTTCGAATTATTCTTTGTAGAATATCATCATCAGAATTTTTAGTTCTTTTGAGCTTTATTTGTTCTATATTCTGTTGAGTTAGATTTAAGGGTTGAAAAGGAGGTTGTTCAATATTTTGAGAAAATGGGGTTGCTTCTGGTTGATGAATTGAGTTATCTTTTGGTTTTGGGAATGGAATTGTTGGTTGAGGTGTTGGTTTGATAATTGAAGGTTGTAAAGTTTTTTTATTGTCTAATTTGATTATATTTAATTGTTCTGATATTGTTTTGAGATTTAAAGTTTGAAAATTATTTTTTTCATAAATTTTATTTATATCTTTAATTGTGGGTGCTTCACTTTCTTTGTCTTCTCTTCCCTGGTGAAAGGGAGTAGTTGACCTTCTTTATTTTGAACATTGATGATTAAATCTTTTGGAGGGGATGGATTGTTTGCATAATTTGGCCATCTGTTGCGAGCCATTTGGTTGTCAAATTTGTATTGACATTTATTGAGTTCTGAATAAATGGGTTTGGAATTTTATTTCTTGGCGTAAACGATTTGACCCATAACCGAAAGGGAATATTGTATTTTAATTGATTCAATTCTTTGTAATAGGTTTCTCTTATTTTGATTGTACTTTCTTTTGTAAATGTTTGAAAAAACCATTGTCTTTGAGTTTCATTTTGTTTGGATTCGAAATCATTACTTAAAAATTCTTTGTTAATTATAAAGTCTTTTGTCAAAACATTTATTGAGGGAGGACGCATTTGAGAAGCAGTTGGAGAGTTTGGACTTAAAAAAGAGTTTGAAAAAGAATCAGTTTGGAAAACTGGTTCTGCAAGAGGAGGGTTAAAACGAATTCCTCTAAATCTTGATGTATTGGTATTTGAAATATTTGAGTTTGAATGGTCATCTTCTTCCCTTTGGGTAGGTAAAGAAGAAGTTGAGTACCTTGAAAATTCTGGATAGGTTGAATTTGAAATTATTGTTTGTTGGCCTAAAGCAAATTGTATGGTAACTTTGCCATCAGGTTCTTCTATAACTTTTTGAACTTGTCTTTGAGCGATGTTTGTGTGAGGTTGAGGATTCTCAATCTTCCAGATGTCTGGAATGGTTATTTCATTCCATTTCAGACGTCTTGGAATGTAAGTTGCTGCATGGTCAGCTTGAACATCTAATAAAAGTGTTTCTCCGGGTGGAGATTGTCTGAGACATCTTGGATTTAATTGACTTCCTCGAAGTCTAAAGTAAATCCTGTAGATCAAAGCAAAATTTTTTCTGTTTTCTTTGATCTCAATATTTGGCATGTGGATATCCAATGTTAGAGTATCCATGATTGTGGGATCTCGATGATCAACAGAAAAGTTTGGGTAACAGTTGAAATAGATTGGACCATTGTGCAAATTTGTTTTAACAATTGCTAAAAGGGATTCTTCAAATTTTAAAAATGTTGAATCTCTTAAAGCTAATATAACTGGTTGATTATGTCCTATTCTTGAAACGGGAACGATTGCAACTTGAACTAAACCATATTGTATGTATTGAAAACATTTGAAATATACTTTTGAAGAGATAAGTTTGAAAGTAATTGAACTGTTTGAGCTTCTTTTTCAATTGACATTGACTGTTCATGAGTCTTGCAAAAAAAAGCCATTGTGAAATCAAAATACCCAATTTGATAAATTGATTCAAAATTCTCACTAGGAATGCTCCAGTTGATCATTTCTTTTGGGTTTGAAACTTCTTTTGAATTAATTGTTCTTTGAGTGTTTGAAGAGTTTGAACTGGTACTTGGTTGGTTTGAAAATAGCCTTCTGAAAGACCCTGCAACTCTAGACCTTGACATGGTTAGAACTATAGTTGTACGAACTTCAACAATCACTTGACAGTCCTACTATTTAACACAGTTGAGAACGATTGTACTATTTAGCACTGTTGAGAACGGGAACGCAAGGGCACCAGTAACAGGAACACCTTCTCACGGCTTACCAACGCTTTCGGGGCTTACCAACGCTACACCCAAGCTTACCAACGCTCCTAATAGGTGTTTTAACAGCAAAATTGCTCCTACTAGGTGCTTAACAGTATTTCTGTGAAATTACTGTTGAAAGCTCCTTCTAACTTGGCTCTAATACCAATTAGGGAGAGGACCGAGACCGGGGAGGAGCAGACAGAAGAGGATGAGAGATGAAGACGAGAAAGTTGGAGAATTTATTAAAAATTTACAGATTGATTACATAAGATTGAAATACAGAAATTAAAATTATAGATTGAAATTGAAACTTACAGAGTACTAAAAATGGAGACTTGAATACATATCGCAAGCTTACAAGAGAAAAAGAAAAACTTTTGTGTTTTGTTTAGCTTACCTAATTTTCTCTGAATTTGGACATGCCTCAGAATGGGTCTCTAAAACTCCTTATATAGCCTTCAGAATTGAATTGAAATTGAGAAATTTTGAAGTCCGGGACAGCTGGACTTCAATTATTGTACGATCTGCAGTAAAATTGAATGATTGTAACAGTAACCGGACATCTGGTCGTCCTTACTACAGTGACTGCTACAGTAAAATTGAATTATTGAAGAAGGCTTGCATCATTGAATGCGTCATCTTGAATTATTGAAGGAAATTGAAAGGATGAGTCTTGTTGAACTTTTGGGGATGCAACAACATATTGATGTTTCTCATTTCTTCATCGAGAATAGCCTATTCTTCCCTTCTGAGTTCTTCATATTGTTGAAGTAAATCAGTTTGATTTGTGTTTTTGAGAAAAGGAACATCAAGATTTTTATTGAAAGAATATATTTTTTGAATAAGATCTTCAGTGACAAGAAAAGATTTGATAATCCTGCTATTAGTTGAAAAAGCTTGAGGATGAAGATTAAAAGCTAATTGTTTAGCTCTCCATTGATTGAGTTGTGAGGAAAGGGCATTGTTATTGCAAGGATATGGTTCATCAGAAGGACATAGTGTATGTTTAACAAATGAGCCATAAACAAGAATCCTGTGTTGGCTGGGATTGGTGTAAATGCCAGAAAACTCAGGAGGTTTTGATTGAATAAGAGTATCCGTAGAAATGACTTTATCTTTGAAATGGTTTTGTATTACATAGCTTAGTTTTCTACCGAATTAAGAAGCTTGATCAGGATTGGTAATAATTAATTGAAGTAGAAATCCAAAGTCTAGCAAATATTGAGGAGTAAGGGTAATTTGTTTGCCCTCGTGTAAAATGGTCATGGGTTGATAGATTTCTAAGTCTAAACAGATACGAACAATTGAGTAGGTAAGGTGATAAGGGCAATCTGTTCTATTGAATGGTAGATTTAGGCAAGTTGGGGTTAATTTGCATTCTGCGAGATAGGTGACCCATTGAAAGGTAAGTCCTGGAACCGTAATATTTTGAATGGAAAGGTCCTGAAGGAAATTTTGAACTTTAATAAGTGTCTTGAAATTGCTACATTGAGTAACATGTGAAATTTTTGAAGCAATATCTTGAGGAAAGTGGCAAAGGAATTTTTCAGGGAAAAAGAAAATTCTAGGTTTGAGAAATTCATATGTTGAAGACGTAGTACAACAGTTTGGTGGTTTGGCTTGATAATTAATTTGATTTTGGAGGACAGAGAGTTGTTTTCTAAGGGCATTGCATTCTTTTATTTTTTTTCTCGAGTTGGTTTTGAAGGGTTAGAGACTCTGAGTTTTGAGTGTTTTGAATGGGTAAGGGTTTTGAGTCCTTTTGAGATATTGGTGCTTTTGAAATTTTTTAAGGAGAGGTTGATGATTTGAGTAGTAATGGGCGAGCAGAAGGACCGGTGAAGTTTTACGAAAGGATTAAATGTTGTTTTTGTTTTGAAATGGATTTGGAATTCTTTCTTTGGTTTTAAGAACATAATTCTTTGACCATTTAATTTTGAATTTGCGGACCAAAGAGATTGGATAATGCTATTCAAAGATTTGAGAAATATCATATGACCAGCATAATATCCAAGGTATTTGAAAGTTTAAATGAAACTTTAAAATTGTTTGAATAGGATCATCATTTGAATTTTTTGAATAGTTGTTGAATAAATCTTTGATTTGAGTTGGAAAAATGTTAATCGCACTACCAAAGAGGTGCCACCATTCATAAAACCATGGAGGAAAATTTGAAAGATTGCTTTTGATTTTGAAAAGTCAGACTATTTTGTAATCTTGAAAGTTGAATCCTTTAGGGGAAAATTGACTTGAGAAATGAGAAAATTGTTTTGAAATCCATGGATAGATAAACTCATTTGGTTTTAAAATATCATGGATTTTACAGATGGACTATTAAGTTTGTCCATCTTCTTGAATGTGTTGAATTTGAACAGATTTTGAATAAAGTAATATAAATTCATAATATTTTTGAGTCTTTTGAAGATCATCAGGGAGCCATTGAAAGTTTGTTGGAAATGTTGATTTAATTGAATTTTGAATTTGTGATTTTGAAAGAGGTTTGTAATGGGTTGTTAAATAAAAATGCTCCACTTGTGGTTTTGTAAAGTATTAATCTGAATGGTCAACTTGTTTTGAAAAAATATTTGAATGATCTTTTGAATTTGAATAATCTTTTGAAGTTTGGGCTACCTGCTTACCTTTGTCGGTCTTCATAACCTACAAAGTAATTAGAAATTTGTTTGTATCAGAAAATTGAATAATATGAAAGGGAAAATTGTACCTGATTGCAGACTAAAGGATGTATAGGAAGTCAAATCTCCTTTGAGGCAGCTGATTGTGCATTGAATTTGTTTGTTTGAATATCATTGTTGATTGTAAAAGATTTAAGTCTCTTTGTTGAATTGGATTGATAAATTGGAAAGTTAATGGAATACTTTTGATTTTTGTGTGGACTCCCTCTTTAGTAACCGTGAATGGGTATATTTGGCTAATGAAGGGAGTGCCTAGTGTAATTTGTTGTTGAAGATCTTTGACTAATATGAATGGGATTTTGAAACATATACCATCATTATAGATGTAGGAATTTGAAAGTTTGTATTTGATATTCATTTTGTTGCCACTAGTTGTATGGAGACTTTCTAGTGTTTTTTCATAGAATTTTGAGGGAACGAGGCCTTCTTGAATGCAATTGAGATCTGCACCTGAATCTAACAGGGCTTGAGTTTGAATCTTGAAGTCTTTTGAAATATGGAGTGTTATCCAGATATACCATTTCTGGTATTCAGTCCGTTCTATTAATTGAAGAAATTTGTCATCTAAAGAGGGTTCTTCCGGAATTTGAATGTTTTCAAATTGAGTTGAATCATTTGAATTATCTAGTTTAGAGTCCAGGTATGCAATTCTGGCTTCTAATTCTAGACCTTTTGATTCTGTAAGAGATTGTTTTGACTTTGACTCTAGAAGATATTGCATTGTTATCACTTCAGTTTGAATTTGTTGAATTTGTCGTTTTAATTCATTGACTTCTCTTTGTAGATTGCCAGTTGAAATTTGCCTAAAGATATTTGGTGCAGGATATCTTTCAAATATTTGTTCTAGAGATCTGGGTTGTACTGGTGTTTTGATTTCTTGTTCTTTGAATATGATATCTTTTAATTTGAGAAGGTATTCTTTTCGGAGATTTTGATCTTGAATTTTGTCAACAATATCTAACAAATCTTCTTTGTTAGTTTTTCTCAAAACATTGAGAGTTTTGAATTTGCAAGAACATGGTTCTTGTGAAGACTCAGATGATAATGAGTTATCATCATTTGAATTTTCTTGAATTTCGAAGATGTAATCTTCGTTTTCTGAACTTGAATCAAATAGAAGAAGATTCATTAATTTGTTTCTTAATTCTTCATCTTCTATTTCATTGATTTTATTTTTCGTTTTGCAATCATTTTGATAATATCCAGGTTTCTTATATTTGTAACAAACAGAAATTTTGTTTGATTTTCTTTTTGAATATTTTCTTTTGCTGGTATAAATGTTTGACGTTTGTATTTATGTTTCCTTGATCGATTGAATGGTTCACGTTGATCCTAATTCCTTTTTTGTTTGAAATGTTTTGAGATTGTTTTGGAGTTTTTGCTCTTGACATAATTGTAATGCTTCCTTTTTAACAAAAGCAAATATTTGACCATATGTTAGATTTTGCCATGGGATTGTTTGAGTGCCACATTGATCTTGAATTTTTGTCATGATTCTTTCTGCAAATAATTTTGGAAGTCCAGTGACAAATCTTTCTTTCCAAAATGATGCATTGTTATCTTCTCTTTTGAGCATGTGAGTTAAAAACATATCCTTATACCATCTAAAATTTTGCAAAGACGGGTATCTTAGATTGGTCAAGAATAGTTTTGTTGATTCTTGTTCTTCTGTTGCATTTCCAAGGAAATATTGCATTTTAATTGAAGAAATTTGTCATCTAAAGAGGGTTCTTCAGGAATTTGAATGTTTTCAAATTGAGTTGAATCATTTGAATTATCTAGTTTAGATTCCAGGTATGCAATTCTGGCTTCTAATTCTAAACCTTTTGTTTCTGTAAGAAATTGTTTTGACTTTGACTCTAGATCTTGATATTGCATTGTTATCCCTTCAGTATGAAGATGTTGAATTTGTCGTTTTAATTCATTGACTTCTCTTTGTAGATCGCTAGTTGAAATTTGTCGAAAGATATTTGGTGTAGGATATCTTTCAAATATTTGTTCTAGAGATCTGGGTTGTACTGGTGTTTTGATTTCTTGTTCTTCGAATATGATATCTTTTAATTTGAGAAAGTATTCTTTTCGGAGATTTTGATCTTGAATTTTGTCAACAATATCTAACAAATCTTCTTTGTTAGTTTTTATCAAAACATTAAGAGTTTTGAATTTGCAGGAACATGGTTCTTGTGAAGACTCAAATGATGATGACTTATCATCATTTGAATTTTCTTGAATTTCGAAGATGTAATCGTTTCTGAACTTGAATCAGATAGAAGAAGATTCATTAATATGTTTCTTAATTCTTCATCTTTTATTTCATTGATTTTATTTTTCATTTTGCAATCATTTTGATATTATCCAGGTTCCTTACATTTGTAACAAACTGAAATTTTGTTTGATTTTCTTTTTGAATATTTTCTTTTGTTGGTATAAATGTTTGACGTTTGTATTTATGTTTCCTTGATCGTTTGAATGGTTCATGTTGAAATTTCTTCTTTTTATATCTTTTTGAAGGACGTTTGAATGTATGAATATTGTATTGAGCACAAAAAGATCCTAATTCCTTTTTTGTTTGAAACTTTTTGAGATTGTTTCGGAGTTTTTACTCTTGACATAATTGTAATGCTTCCTTTTTAACAAAAGCAAACATTTGACCATATGTTAGATTTTTCCATGGGATTGTTTGAGTGCCACATTGATCTTGAATTTTTGCCATGATTCTTTCTGCAAATAGTTTTGGAAGTCCAGTGACAAATCTTTCTTTCTAAAATGATGCATTGTTATCTTCTCTTTTGAGCACGTGAGTTAAAAACATATCCTTATGCCATCTAAAATCTTGTAAAGACGGGCATCTTAGATTGATCAAGAATAGTTTTGTTGATTCTTGTTCTTCTATTGCACTTCCAAAGAAATATTGCATTTTAATTGAAGATTATGTCATCTGAAGAGGGTTCTTTAGGAATTTGAATGTTTTCAAATTGAGTTGAATCATTTGAACTATCTAGCTTAGATTCTAGTATGCAATTCTGGCTTCTAATTGTAGAACTTTTGATTCTGTAAGAGATTGTTTTGACTTTGACTCTAGATCTTGATATTGCATTGTTATCCCTTCAGTTTGAAGATGTTCAATTTGTCGTTTTAATTCATTGACTTCTCTTTGTAGATCGCTAGTTGAAATTTGTCGAAAGATATTTGGTGCGGGATATCTTTCAAATATTTGTTCTAGAGATTTGGGTTGTACTGGTGTTTTGATTTCTTGCTCTTTGAATATGATATCTTTTAATTTGAGAAGGTATTCTTTTTGGAGATTTTGATCTTAAATTTTGTCAACAATATCTAACAAATCTTCTTTGTTACTTTTTGTCAAAACATTGAGAGTTTTGAATTTGCAAGAACATGGTTCTTGTGAAGACTCATATGATGATGAATTATCATCATTTGACTTTTCTTAGATTTCGAAGATGTAATCTTCGTTTTCTGAACTTGAATCAGATAGAAGAAGATTCATTAATTTGTTTCTTAATTCTTCATCTTCTATTTCATTGATATATATATATATATATATATATATATATTAATTAAGTCTTCTTAATTGAAGCATAAGCTGAACTCACGATATAATCAAAGTTAGATACACTGAAATATCACAACCTTTACTCTAAAAATGGTGACTGGTTGAGGTAAAAGACGTGTAGTTCGAATTTAGGCTCACTCCCTAGTCGTGATGAGTCCTTTTGCACGTTTGTTTTGTTTTCATTTTATAGCAACCACATCACATTTAATTACAAACAAAATAGAGCAAACAGGACTTTTGGCAATGACTTTTCGTCGATGGTCAAAACCAGGAGATCCAGTGCTCTCAACCTTAAGGAGCCAAAACGCATAACCCTGATTGGATCCCCACTTGAGTATCCTCTTAAACAAAGCCATATAACACGAAGGGGTTAGCCAATTCATAGCCACGATAGTGAGAGCGGTGGCAATGATGACATCTCGGAAGATGAAAGTATTGGGCTGGATGGCCATTCTAGTAAGAGTTTCATGGCTATGCTTAAACACTGTTTGGAAATCATGGACCAAAGACTCCAACAAACAATGAGAGAAGCCTTCGAGAGACAACATGCTGAAACAGCTCAATCTCGTGGCCTAGCGTGAAAAGTGTGCTGTCATGAGAGCGTGATAAATAATGTTGGAACCTCAATGAATGATAGGTTTCATAAAGACAATGACAGACTATTAGTTGAAATGAACTCAACCTTTTCTTCTATAGCTACCCTTATTGCTAAGGACGTGGCAAGACAAACAGTGGTTAAGGTCGAGCTTATCTTGGTTAGATAGGCTGAGGCTCACGATGGCTTAATTCAAGCCATTAGAGAAGATATCAAGCAACTTAGGCCTACACCTCTTCTATCAGCACCAACTGGATATCCTCGCATGGCTCCTTCGAGCTCATGGTTACTAGTTGCTCAAGTTGACTAAATTGTCACTTAGACAATGGAAAACACAGTTATGGCTACCCCAAGTGTCACACACTTGGAATCCAGCCATAGGGACAACAACATGCCCCAAGGGGTTGATAGCCCTTTGAACAAGAGTTTTTCTCTAGCCGCTAGGGATCTCAATGCCAATGCAACGGTGTTAGCTCTCCCCAAGATAGGGAGGCATAGCCGTTCATATCCTCCTCAGGTAGTAGAGGCTGCCTCGAGGCCTATCCAAGGCCTTAAAGTAGGAATACAAGGACACATACCCACTTCTGAGAGCCACCTCTCCTTCCAAGACCGCTTCATGCTTACCACACTGAGGGGTAAGTTAACCACTCACCTCCTGAAGATCATGACTTGAGGAATGATTAAGCAAGAATGAACTAACAACCTGCTAATATTGGTGTGCTCCCAGGCACGCTGTATAACCCAAGTCATGATTGGACATACTTTATGGCCAACCAACAGCATGGCCTAGTTGATCAGGGGGGTTACCCAAAGTTTGGGGAGCAACAACCGTTCCCTCACCAGATTATAATGGGTGCTCAGGGTTATCCTATAGATCCCCCTTGAGATCTTCACCCAATTGGGGGGCAATGGCGGGCGCATAACCATGTGCCTAACCTATCCCTCCAAGACTAGTTGGCTACACTCATCAAGCAGATGTATGGGCCATGCGTCAGAAGGGTCAACAGAACCCTGTACAGTAAACCTTACCCTAACTACATAGACAGGGACTATCCCTTTCCTCAAGGACTCAAAATCCTTGAGTTTACTCTTTTCTTTGGAGAAGGGACTGTGTCTGCCCTCGAGCACTTGGCAAGATTCAATTGCCAGTGTAGAGAAGAAGCTGATAATTAGTATCTCAAGCTGAGATTGTTCCCCAGTTCTTTAATTAGGACCGCTTTTCAGTGGTATATTATCATGCCACCTAATTCCATCTATTGTTGGGATGACATGGCTAGGCAGTTCCAGGCTCAGTTCCCAAGAATGGAAATATGAACTTCCATGTCTGACTCGGCTCTAATGAGACAAAAGTAAGGCGAGTTAGTGGAAAATTACATTTAACCGGTTTAAGGGAGCTAGATTAAAATGTACAATAGCCCTTCCTAAAGTTAAATATACCACGCTGGTCTTGAATGGCTTGGATATTGAATTTAGGAATAAAATTGAAGGTTCTAACTTCATGACGCTCTTACAGCTACCAAAATGTGCCACTAAATACGAGGTTGTCTTAAAAGAAGAAAGCCTGAAGAAAAATAGCACGTACGGAACTTACGTACACAACCTAATCGAAGAGGATGAAGATACTCCATATGAGATTGACGTTGTTGTATATGTCAAGGAACCTCCTATGGCTTGCAATCCTTTGATTAAGAAGAATATCAAAGCCAAGATGTCTTATCAATCCCAAGACTTGGGAAAATACTCATTTGACCTCTTAGGAGATGACGTAATATTCGATTAGCTTGAGACAAATAACAAACTCAAAGATTAGGGGTAAACATAGAAAGCTTGACCCAAATTCTACTAATATATACTCTAAATAGAACAACTCGTTGACCCATTCAACAAAGAACTGTATCATCTTAGGAAGCATGGTTCAAGACGCCATAGAAACAAGGGAATTGATCTTCTTGGCAGATGGACAGATGGGCGTTGACAAAGACCTCTCCCTGATCCTCTTCTAGTCAATGTTATTGACACTGTTTCCAAAAGTAATCCTTGTTGTGTCCAGACTATCCCTTGTCCCCTTTACAGAAGAAAAACCACCTATCTGAATGATTGGTCATTAAGGGAATATTAGGCTACCCGAGATTATGCGCACAATGGATGATGGAATATTCCACTGGCATATTATCAAACTCCATCCCTCAAATAAGTGTGCGGTTTTTAAGAATTTGCTCATCAAACTCTACAATGACTCTGCCATTACGCTTACAGTGGCTAAGGAGTTAGCTATGGGTATCAACAGTAGCTAATGGCGCATTCTAGGCTTTATGCACTGAGAGAGAAAATCATGAGACTTGGAGAGTGTGTCTTGCAATACATGCAAGCAATGTCGCGGGAAAATACAAGTTGCGATGAGAAAGCTCGAATTGCTTCCTCAATATATTTCCCCTGCTGACCCCCTCTTGGAATTAAAGATGCCATTAAGAAGTACCATAGAAATGAGCCGACTAAGGGTCCTCCTCTAAAAGGCCAAATCATCATGAGGACTGGGCATCTAAGGAGAAATCCAAAATACCACCTATTGAATATGGACACCAGTCAAAGACCATGACAGTCAAGACACCAGCCTTCCGGGATCCGATTTGGTAATGTCTAGAGAAGTAGTCGCCTCGATCAAGAGAAGGTTAGTCCCTTCAGTCTCACTAGAACCCAAGAGAGGAGGCCACTATGGAAAAAGGCTGCTCAACAAAGGACTCTGCTCGACACTTGCTTAACTAGGCTCTCTCAAGAGGAAGCCAGGGTTTGGAAGGGTAAGAAAACTAAGCATATGGATCTTAAAGGTCCAACAATAGAGTCCAAGATTGTTGCTACTGCCGGAAAAGGGCAACCACACAATAAGCTTGAGAGATGGACCAACTTGCTAAGAGTTTACTGGCTTGGAAATTAGTTGATGACAAAGAGGAGTACTACCCTCTCACATCACTATAGTGGAACCTCTAGGCCATGTTAACCCAACATGGTCTGATATAGGGAATGACTTCCACGAGGAGGACTGCCCCCAACCTATGGAGGAGTCTCAAGCTCGAGCAGTTGATCCAAAAGACTAAACTCTAGTGCAGGACATGCTAACTGATGGAAATCCTCAAAAGCATGATTAGGACGTGCCCATGGATGGCAGGCCTTAAAAAAAACAGATCAAGGGGTCTGGATATAATTCGAGAGTCTCCCTAAAAAGGTTGATGTTATAACTACCCTGCTCCTTCCTTTGGAGTTCATGGCTACTAACACTCAAGAAGGCCTTGAGGGGGATGTTATAATAGTGGACGAGGATCCTAGGTGGAATTTGTGGCGGAAGTAGCAGCCACCAAAAATAACTCCCATCCTTTGTCTTTTAAAGTTAATACCCCAACGTGCAAATTGCCTAATGATTCGCCTAACATAATGAAGATAATCTTTGATGGGCCTAATACCACCAATAAACACATCAAGGCCTTATACATCAAGGACAAATTTGATGGCATTCTAGCGAATAGGGTCTTGGTGGATAATGGCGCAGCTATCAAAGTCCTACCTTCTTATATGTTGGGGGTCCTTGGTAAATCTCGAGATGACCTGATTACTAAGTCTAAAGGAGCCATCCCGATTGAGTTAACTATTGGCAGCTTAAGTAAAGTAACAACTTTCTTTGTAGTAGATACTACATCGACATACAACGCTTTGCATGGGAGAGATTGGTTACACGCCAATTATCGTATCCCATCTTCATTGCTTCAGTTGATAATCTTTAGAAACCATGACAAGTATGAGATTTTTATGGCAAATCACAGGCCATTCATGGCTTGCTCCAACTACGTTGAGGCAAAATTCTATGAAGATGGTGTGGGAACGCTTGATGCCAAAAGGACCACTTCAAGTCTGCCTGACAACAAGACACAATAGCCATTCTTGATAGCCCACTCACTAAGCTGAGGTTGGTTAAGTTAATATAGAGTCTGAAGACTCTGATTTGTGGGGATGCATGATGGCCCTTCTTGAAGAAGGAGATCTCCAAGACATACTAGGACCCTGATGCACGGGAGCTAATACCTCCCATTAATGGTTTGAGAGGCTATTTCCTCAGCACTAGCGAGGCTCGTAGCTTGGCATGCTAAAGATCCACTTTGGATTGAATAGCCATTTAATGGCTTCGAGGTTCAGGTGACGCAATAAAAAGAGCTGTAACTCTCTAACTTAAGATCTGCACTAGCTAAGATGGAGGATTTAAAGGCTGAAGTTCAAGACCCCCTCCTTAAGGTTAACTTGGGGTCGACAGAAGACCCGAGACCTACCTATCTAACCTCTCTGCTTTCTGAGCAGCAGAGAAAGAAATATTTAGCCTTGCTTTATGAGTTCAAGGATTGCTTTGTTTGGGACAATCACGAGGTGCCTAGCCTAGACGAAAAGGTGGTTGAGCATAGGCTTCCTATCAAGCTAGGCTCGAGGCCCATCATTTAGGCCTAGAGGACAATGTCCTAACAAGTTATTGATTTGGTCAAGGAGGAGATCGAAAGACTCTTAAGTGCCAAATTTATTAGGACTGGTAGGTATGTTAAATGCCAATTGCTGAAGTGCTCTTTGACTCAGCCTTGAACCATGAGGTCTTATCTTTTATGGATGGCTACTATGGGTACTACCAAGTTATGATAGCTTTCAAGGATACCCATAAGGCAACCTTCAGGTGTCCTAGGTCAATAGGAAGCTTTGAGTAGGTGGCTATGCCATTTGGCTTGAAAAATACTGGTGCCACCTTCCAAAAAGCCATGAACATGATATTTCATAACCTCATCAGCAAGACCATGGAAGTCTACATCGACGATATCGTGGTCAAATCAAAGTCCCAAGTCAAATACTTGGAAGACTTAAGGGGGGCATTCCTTAGAATGAGGACCCATATCCTCAAGATGAATCCACTAAAGTGTGCCTTTGGTATACGCACGGGAAATGTTCTTAGTTTTCTAGTACACCAGAGGCGCATTGAGGTGGACATTAATAAAACTAAGGCCATTCAACAGGCCAAACCGCCTTCGAGCAAAAAGGAGCTCCAACGCTTCTTGGGGTAGGTTAATTTCCTTAGACGTTTCATTTCAAATGTCAATGATGGATGATTATATCAAATATGGCAAAGGATGTAGAGCGTGCCTGAGATATGGTCATGTCCCAAAGGTTCTTGCTGTTGAGATTCATGCCATTACTAAACCATGGCCTTTTCGAGGATGGGCAATGGATATCATAGGAGATATCAATCCTCTTTCTAGCAAGAAAAATTCCTACATTCTTGTGGCCACATACTATTTTACAAAATTGGTGGAGGCTAAACCATATAGGAATATCAATCAGTAAGATGTGATTGATTTTATTATGAAATATATCCTATGAAGGTTTGAAATCCAAGAAGCCATAACTATGGAACAAGATAAAGTTTTTAATGGGGCTTAGGTTAAGGAGTTTACTAAGAGAGTTTAAACATTGAAATCTTAAACTTAACCCCTTACTATGCTCAGGAAAATGGCTAGGATGAGTTTACTAACAAGATTTTAAAGGCCAATATTGATAAAATGATTGATGGCAATCCTAGGAAGTGGCATGAGTTGCTACTTGATGCCCCTTGGGCCTGTAGAACGTCCAGACGTGATGCAACTAGGACAACCCCCTTCCATTTAACGTATAGCCATTATGTTATAGTTCCAATAGAAGTTATGGTTTAGTCTATTAGGTTGGCTCATCAAGGGAGGCTTTTTGAACTTGATTATGAGCAAGATATGATGGACGAATTAACTAACTTAAATCAAGTTAGGCTTGATGCTCTTCATAAATTGCAAAATCAAAAAAAGAGAGTGGATAAAGCCTACAACAAAAAGGTTAAACCAAGGTCCTTTGACTTAGGGGACTTAGTGTGGAAAGTTGTTTTACCCATCAGCCAGAAATATCATGTCTTTGGGAAATAGTTCCCAAACTGGGAGGGGCCATTCAAAGTCATAAAGGTATTTACAAAAAATTCCAACTTACTTCAAGATCTGGATGGAAGGACTCAACCGAGGGCCATTAATGGAAGGTTCCTTAAGTAATATGTGTATTCAATTTGGAATTTTAATAAGGAAGTTCTCAAGTTTAGATTTCCTAAGTTATGGGCCTAATTTCAGTATCAATGTCTTCAGGATCAACTCAATGATCCTTAAGTAATTAAAGTAATGAGAGGAACTACCATACTGAGAGAGATGTTTAACAAAAATGCATATTTCATTGATAATTTGTAAGCCAAATTGAGATGCATATTGTCGACCTCTGGAACTTCAGCTAAAGAAGTGGGAGGGGACTATTGTTGGTACCTCAACCATTGGATTACCTTCCTCATGGGGAACTTCTTGAAAAAGATGATACTTGCATGTCAGAACTAAACAATGATTTAGTCATCAAGGATCCATGAGCCAAAGGAAGAGGTGGTACCTTCATGAATCTCTTCAATGGTAATTGAGGACATTTCTAGAAGAAGGAATGAAGCTTGAATTAGGTCCTGTCTCAAAGGGGATGGAGGAGAAGCTTCTCTAGGTAATTAACTTATGAGGGACTCCAAGACTGGGGTGACCATATCACCCCCCTACCAATACTCGATCCTAAAGACTTTGTTTCTTGAGGAGACTCTGGCACGTTTTGTTATGCCAGAGAAATTGGGAGTTCCAATATGATTCGAGTGGTCATTGCCTATAATCATATGAGGCTAAATTAAGACTGCTTTAGCAATAGGTAAGTAAGGAAAAATCAATCAAGTCTAATAGCTCTTGTTCAGAGAATCTAGCTCTTCTTTTCCTCACCAAGTGTGAGATTGATACTTCCTTGTTATGAATCGAGAATCCGAGGCATGGGCTTGAGGTGGCTGAGCTGCGGTTAGGCTATTAGGATTCTGTTGTTGCTTATCAGCTATGACCGTGTGCTGCTGCTGCTACGTTGGCTGTTGCTGTGCTGTTTTGGCGCCAAATAATTGAGTTCAAATGTTAGTTAGTTAGTTCTAGAGTTTTCTTAATGTTCTTCTAATAAGATGTGTGGTGTTGTGCCTTGATTCAATGTAAGGCTTGTTCAATTGCTATAAGTAGCTATAATGTATTGTTCAGCTTTTTTTCATCAATGAATTTACAATCAAGTATCTCAACTTTGAGATCAAACCTTCTCTCTGTCAACTAACTCTCTCTTTATTTCTCATCCCCTTCGCTTCTTTCTCAACTTATGCTCTCAACCTATCCAATTTTACTTAGCTTACGTTTGTGATTCAATCACGAGCGTAACAATTGGTATCAGAGCCTCGTTTGGCTTCCACTCGAGTGCGTAATCAAAAGAAAAAAAAATTAGAAGAAATCAAATTCAGTGCTGAGTTGTTGATCAATTTCAGATTTCAGTGAAAAAATCAGATCAGTAAGAACAATTTGATCAAGATCAATTCAGATTTTGATTCATACATTTGCTCTTGAAATTTTCAAAAAATTGTTGATCATATTTGGAGGTTGGCTGCCGTTGATTCAAATCAAGAAAATCAGTACAGCATTGTCAGATTGAAAAGAGCAAATTTTGTGCTGAATTTTAGTTCAGTTCAGCCAATCACTGCAAGATCACATTGATCAATTCCAATTGTAAAGATCAAGAAAGGATAATGGCGGGAGGTGTGACAACCAGATTAGGTTTGGCCAAGGCTGCTACAAGTTCTTCTTATGCTGATGTGGTTTGTGATAATTTAGAGAAAGAGCCGCAAGCTGTGACTCGTGATATGTTGAATGCTGAGCTTAAGCTCTGATTGTTCAGCTTAATATGGATCAGCAGGAGCATGACCAAAAAGCTAAACAGGAGCAGCTAGAGAACTTGCATAAGATGGAGGAACGATTGCATAAGTTGTTCCAAGATCAGAACCAGAAGTCAAATGAACGTTTAAGCTTGCAAATTCAGAGCTTGGAGGAGAAAATGATGGATCAATTCAATTAGCATAAACATCAAATTGAGGAGGCAATGGCTGATCGAATGATAGAACAAGCAAAAGAGATTGATGGAAAGATTGATGCTCATTTAAACCATCAATGGCAGAATTTTGAAGTAAGGTTTGTTGAAATCAACAAACAAGCAATTGATGCTCGAATGAATGACCAATTGCAAGGAATTGAGGAAAGAGTGGATAGTTGCCTAGCTTTGTTGCAAAATCAGACACAAAAACAGAATGTTGGTGCAAATGGTGGAGGTTTGTTGCCCATAAGTCAGATAATGAGAGCCTCTAATTTGCCTCAAACACAAGCACCAGATGTTGGAGTTCATCTACAAGTTGGGCCTCAGGTTGTTAGTGCAAATGCTGATCCTCAAATTCATCTTCAACCAGGTGTTATCCGACCCCAACATCAGGTTCCGGATGCTGCAAAAGCTGACAGTCCTCAAGTGCAAGCTGCTGATCAGGGGCAAAGTCGACCTAAAAATGTGAACTTTGGACAAAAAGATCACCCTCCAGATCCACCTAGTCGTCCACCTAATCCTGCTGTACTGATCAAATCCAGATCTGAAAATTTAGGACACTTTGATCCAACACACACGCTGCCTGTTTGTTCGAATGCCGGGCATCTTGTTCGGCCTCCAGGTTCAGTTCAGCAGCATCATCATGGGCAGAGTGCATCTGACATTGTTCCTAACTATAGCAACAAAGTCACCTATGGTAATACATACAATGGATTTAGACAACCGAGAGTTCAACTTGAGAATTTTGATGGGAAGCAGCCACACTCTTGGTTAAGAAGATGTGAACATTATTTCCATTTTTATTCCATTCCTGATGAACAAAAGGTGGAACTAGTTGCGGTATACCTCCAAGAGATCACGAAGTTTGGTTCTATAGTTTATTAAAGGGTAATTCTGCATTTACTTGGGCTGAGTTTACAGTCGAGTTTTGTGAACGCTATGGTTTTGACGACTTGAGTGATATAGTTGATAACTTCAACAAGTTGACTCAAGTTACAACTGTGAAGGAGTACATGACAAAGTTTGAAAATCTTCGAGCTAGCATGACAACTGTTACCTCTCAAGCTCCGGAGTCCTTTTATGTCTCGAGCTTCATCAGTGGATTAAAGCCAAAAATCAAGAATTTGGTGAAGGCACTTGATCCTACTTCCTTGTCTCAAGCTTATGCAAAGGCAAAGTTGTTTGAAGCTACATTTCTACCCTCCAATGAAGGGCCTAAACATCGAGGTGAAGGTTCGCAACAACATCTCAGAGAAAGAGATGAAACCAAAGTGCACCGTCCCTGGGACAAAAATGCTCTTGAGAAGAGGCCTCAAAGACTTTGCTTCAAGTGTCGTCAACCTTATGAAATAGGCCATAAATGTAATCCTAAATTTCTCATGGTGATTGGAGGGGTTGACATTGAAGGGCAGTCAGATGGTGAGTGGGTTGATGTTGAATATGGGGATCCCGACTAAGAAATTTTCATTGAGGATGAAATGGAGATTTCATTGACAGCATTGACAGGGCAAGGAATGCATAAGACTATGAGGATCCAAGGGAAAGCACGAGATTGATTGTTATTTTAATAGATAGTGGGAGCACCCACAGTTTTGTTGATCCAAAATTAGTGAAGAAAGTGGGACATAAGGTGGTTAAGACTAATCCCTTGGCTGTGACCATAGCTGATGGTAACTCGATCCTTACTCAAGACAAATGCCAAGCCTTTCAGTGGTCCATGCACGAACATCAGTTCGCACACGATTTTAGAGTTCTTCCCTTGTGTGGATGCGATATGGTGCTTGGAGTTGATTGGATGCTTGGTTATAACCCTGTATCCTTCGATTATGTTAAGCACGCGGTGTCATTTGAATGTAACGGGTCTCGAGTTACTTTGCAAGGAATAGTTGATCACTAATTTCCATTCTTGAGGACAAGAATGTTCTCAAGGGGAAGGGAATGTTATGAATCAAGAATCCGAGGCATGGGCTTGAGGTTGCTGAGCTGCGGTTAGTCTGTCAGGATTCTGTTGTTGCTGATCAGCTGTGAACGTGTGCTACTGCTGTTGTGTTGGCTGTTGCTGTGCTGTTTTGGCGCCAAATAATTGAGTTCAAATGTTAGTTAGTTAGTTCTAGAGTTTTCTAGATGTTTCTTCTAATAAGATGTGCGGTGTTGTGCCTTGATTCAATGTAAGGCTTGCTCAATTGCCTATAAGTAGCTATGATGTATTGTTCATATTTTTTCATCATTGAATTTACAATCAAATATCTCAACTTTGAGATCAAACCTTCTCTCTCTCAACTAACTCTCTCTCTATTTCTCATCCTCTTCACTTCTTTCTCAACTCATGCTCTCAACCTATCCAATTTTACTTAGCTTACGTTTGTGATTCAATCACGAGCGTAACATTCCTCTTCATCTTCTTCTTTTTCTACTTCTGATGCCTGAATGACCCTAAATGGAAAAGTAGGAGGAACCCTTCCCCTAGCTCTTTTCCTTGAGCCACCAACTTCAAGGGTTAGTGTAGAGGCTTCTAGAGGAGATTCTTCCAAAAGCATTCTAGTAAAAATCCAAGTGCTCCTAGGAGTTTCCTGAGAAGCTGGGGCTGCAAGAAAAAGAATAGGGGTTAGCCTTTGTCTAATCCATCTGAAGAAAATCCCGCAGGCTTTGAAGATGGTTGTTTACCTGGCAATACTTTCTTCAGGGTCTGTCGTACTCTGACTAGTTAGGCTCCTCTTGAGCTGGTATCTGCAAGCTTAAGGGAAGATGTAAAATACAGCTTGGTGCCTCTGGCCTCCAAAGAGGACCGATAGTCTTGGAACCAAGCTGCAAAACAAGGTGTAGTACATGTGGGGCATACCTGCAAAGAACAGGTTACCCATACACTAACCTGATTTCTAAGTTGCACTCGTGGAGCTTCTTATACTGAGAGAGCTTAATAGAGATCCTCTTAGACCACCATAAGTTCTTGGTCCTTAGGTTTGGGAAAGGAATGTCCTGAACCATTGGTGTAGAAGAAGAGATCTTAGTAGCACAAGATTGATTTCCAAACCTGAGCATTGATGTCCATAGAGACATCATAATGGAGGTCTAGTTTTCAGAACCAAAGAGGACCAAGCTTCCTTTCCTTGAAAGGAGTCCATTGGACCTCTAACCTACCTCGAGGGGACATAAGCTCCTCAAGACACTGGTCAAAGGACCATCCTGGAGGTAAGAGGACCTCTCTACGAGAAAATTGCTCTCCATAACATATGACTAGGTCATTTGTGAAAGCAAAGGTCCTATATGGCAAAGGTTAGGCAAATAGGCTTGGAACCACAGTTGGACTAGCCAGAAGGGCCCTCCTAGCTGGACAGCATATTTCTTAACCATGATGTCCTTAAAGCATCCATATAATTAGGTCTAGAATAATGGTCCTAGAGCCAAAGGACTAGTACTAAAGGGTAGGTTTATTGCCATCGTCCTAAGATATTTAAGCACGGTGTTAGAAGAATTATCAAAGAAGAACTTGTTCAGCCAAAACAAGTAGAAAGAAACCTCTTCTTCCTTGGACCCTCATCCATAGTTATGACTGTCTGTGACAAAGAACTTAACAAAAGTTCCATAACTAGTGGGTAAGTTGGTCACAAGAAAAGAAGAGGCAAAGGCTTCAGCCTCTTCAAAAATAAAAGAATCTAGAGGTAGTTCATCTCCCCCTAGAGAAAGACTTGTTAAGGCCCCTATGTCTTCTAAGGTGATCTCTAAAAAGCTCTCAGGAAGGACAAAAGCCTTGTAATAGATGTTCCAGCAACAGATGAGAGCTGTCATGATGGGATAGTCATACCTTAGGGCGATCTTGGAGAGCCTGATGGCTTCATAGACACGGAGATTCCTCCATTTTGCCACATAAATGAGATTCAAGCCATCCGCCCATTCAACATATCGCTTTGTCAAGAACTTCCATACTTTGAAGGGGGCAGATTCCATGCAGATGTGTCTTGCTCCCTAAGAATGACCTGCAGAAACTATTCGAGTAAAGGAGCCTCATAAGTGTTAGGGAATATGCCCTCAAGGCTGAGGATGTCAAAAGATGGATCAAAGATAGGCCGTAGGGCACATGGTTCGTGGATTGAAGAGGGGCCATTCTCAGGCATCCAAGAAAGTTCTTCCTCAATGGTACTAATGTCAATAGAGCTCTAGAGCCTATCAAAGACCATTAAAAAAGTCTGATTAAATGAGATGTGTCAACTTCTCTATAGGGCTATCAGCCTAGGGGATGGAAGCAAAAATAACATAAGAGATTTGGGCCATTTTTAGTGATTTGAAGGAATCTTAGGGTGCTCAAGAGATATCAGCAATGGAAATGAAAAATCAAAGGCTGAAAGCAAGTGTTTAGAGCACTTGATCACAATAGAAAGAGAGAAAAGAGAAAAAAGTAAACTTTTGAAGGCCTAATTGTAATATATATAGAACCACTAGAACAAAGAAAGGTGAAATGTCAAACAGTGCTCCCTCGACCTCCTTATGGTCGTTGGAGGTTAAATCAAGCATATTTTTTACCTGCGCAAATCTGAAATTACCAATGGCTAAAGGGGGCATTTGCTTACACCCCAAATTTAATGGAGTTTCGACGATGCCGTTTGGAGCAAAGTGTCACACGCTTATCATGTGAGGCCATCCTTGAGGGATGTAAGGCCCTTAAATGTTAACATAATGGCATTTCAAGCCTTGTTGTTTAAGGAGTTTAAATTCCTTGTAAGGGTAATAGACACTCGAGACGATTGGAGGGGTAAAATAAGCTCAAGCTTAAGGGACTTCCCAAAAGGCTGCAAGATAGGATGTTCTGAAGCTAGAGGTAGTTACGTGGAATGCAATTCCAAATACGTGAGCCTCAAGCTTACCCAAAAAAACATGGGGCATCTCAAAGAAACTCCAACCAGAAATGTGGATGTAGGGCTTCTAGAAGGACACTTGAGCACACCAATTAAGGGCACGTTCACTGCCCATTCAGTGCGCCAAAGGAGCTTTGAGGCAAACGTGGGAAGGAAATTCCAAGGAATTATAATTTAGCAGTTATTTCCATTTTCTATAAATAGAGACACTATTGTTGTTGTAAAGTATCCAACAACACGTCTTCAAGTTTCTTTGCAGCACACTTCTGCTTTTGACCTAAGAGTATGGTAACTTAGCCTAGCATTACTTAGCATAGTGTAACATAGATCTTGTTGTACTTGCTCACTTCAGAGTAATACAGTTCTTCAGCTTGCAGGTACAAACTCTCTATTTTAATCTGTTCCCACAATCCTCGAGTTGAGAATTGAGGTGTTAGTTTAAGACTTTGATGGCCAAAGCTTGACCTTGATTGCATTGATCATTAGGGGAATACCTAAATATCTAAAAACCCGAGAAACTAAACCAAACGCGATCCAAAAAATTAGGGTAACCAACCCAAAAATTTTTGATTAGGGTATACTCAATCCATTGAAGTTTGGATACCGGTTTGGATACGGGCATCATTTTGGGAAATTTTCAGATACCCAATCCGATACGATATTGATTATATATATTATCTTAAATAATTGTATTTAGAATAATTGGTTATGTTATCTTCATTAAACATTAAGGCTGCATGTGTAATTCTAAATCCTAACAAATATTTTTCAAACTAGCCATTTTTCTTTCTTCTTTCAACAAAAACTTATCCTACTTTTATCGAAAACATTTTAATTTTTAAAATATATATTGCAAAAATAGACTTTTCTCTTAGTTGGTGAATGAATCAGTAACAGTAGATTAGTAAAATAAAGATTTTTCATTGCTATGCTCTATCTCTCTAATGAAGCTTTCATTTATATCTCATGCTTATTTTAAGATACTTTATATTTTTGTGACCATCAAAGTATGACAATTATGTGCATGATCTTTTATAGTGTTAAATTATGAAGTTCAAGTAGAATTGTGCTACAATAATTTTATAGTAATATACTCACAATGAGCTTAATGGTATATTAGTAGATAATTGTTTATGTCATTTATAAAATTAAATTTACAAGAATTTTTAATTAAATAGGCGGGTACTCGACCCGATGTGATCCGATCCAATCTTTTGGGGTACTCGATCGATCTAGGTAGCCAAATTTTTAGATCACATTATGGGTAGTGATTTTGGTGAATTTAATGGTACCCAACCCATGCTAGTGTCACTATTTAATAAGTCAGGTGAACTTAGGTTTGTGTTATTGTTTAAGGGCTTTAATAGCCAAGGCTTCACCTTGATTATGTTGGTCCTTATCCAGTAACCCAGATATGATTTATTCCATCTTAATCTTGTCAGCTTCTAATTCATTCGAGTTATTACAAGCCAAGGGTGCTAGGCCTAAAAGTCCGATTGATTTGGGCTTGTAAGTGGACTTCTGAGCCCTTGCGTTTGTCTCCACCCTAATTCTTGACTTTTATGTGTACCAGGAAAGGTGTCTATGGTCCCTACTTTTCCACTATAACTGTCAATTAAGTTAGGTCCATAGGCTTTTACTTTTCTATCAAATATATACATAAAAATCTACAAAAAAATATAGAAGTGTCCTTAATTGAAGCATAAGTAGAACCCGTGTATTAATTGTAAACCAAAGTCGAATTCACCAAAAGCACCATCCCTTTTCTTTGAAAAGGGAGGCAAGTCCCTTTTTGTACATTTGTTTGATTTGTATTTACAGCGACCACATTCACACACTTAACAAACCAAAAGAGAAAACAAACACAGTTGAGTGGGTTGTAGATATAGATATCATTGATGTAGACTTACACCAATAAGGCAGACTTGCACCAATCAGGACCTATTTCAAGAATATGAGAAAGCCAAGGCAACAGAGGATGTGTTCATGGGCAACTCTTGTTCGATCCCTATCCAAGGGAAAGGTCCTCCTTAAATATAACTCTGGAAAGTTTTTTGGATTTACAGAATGTGCTGCGTGTTCCTAAACTTGCGTAGGAAATTAGTTTCAGATGCTTTGTGGAACAAACCGGGTTTTAAGTTAACATTTGAGTCTGATAAACGTATTACCCATAGAGTTGGCAATCGGCCCATTTGGGTCGGGTTTGGGTGAACCTATTTGGGTTTGGGTCATTTTGAGTCTATAATAAACTCGGGTCAGATCGGGTTGGGCTCGAATTGACCCATTTAGGCTTGGGTCACTTTCGAGTTTTACCTATACCCGGGTCAGGTTGGGTTTGGGTCAAGTTATTTTAGGTTTGGGTCACTTTTGTTTTGAGTGGTCTTTGATTTGGGTCAATCTTGGGTTAGGTTGTACAGGTTTTAAGTCTTCATAATCCTACTATTTAGTGCCTTGGTAGTATGACCCAGTTACAAAAGTTTAAATTATACCAAATAATTTATATTTTTACGTTATATTCATCAAATTATTAATATAGGTGTGCAACAATATGTTATGAAGATCAATTATGCTTCCGACAACTAATAATTCTTATTGAATTTAAAGACCTTAGGTAAATTTAGCCTTCAAGTTGGGTTGGGTTCAGATTCAAATTAGTTTGGATTGGGTTGGTTAGGTCAATAGTGGGTCGGGTCAGGTCAAATTGATATCAGGTTATTTTTAAGTCAGGCAAAGTACGGGTCGAGTTATTTACAAGTTAGGTCATTTCAGTTTTAGGTTCAATTATTTACGACAATTTTTAGTTCGGGTCGGGTCGGTTTACGGGTTTTTCGGGTTGGTTTTTCGGGTCAAGTTGAATTTGCCACCTCTAATTATAATAAAAAAAACACCAAATTTAGAAGGAAAGGTTTCTGTAATGGTGGTCTATATGTACTTGATGATTTGAATGACATGAATAAAACTAGTTGGAGTTCTGCTTATATTGTTGAATCCTTAAATCTATGCTAAGCTCGAACATGTAAATTATAATTTAGTTAAAAGACATAGACATATAATTTTAGTTCCTGATTGTAATCACACTAAACTTGATAAATGTTAAATATGTATCAAGACAAAGCATTCTAAAAAGACATTTAAAAAATCGGTAGAAATAGCATCTAGCCTACTTGAACCGGTACATAATGATCTAGGCGATTTCTTGAACACCATAGTAGAGGAGGTAAAAGGTATTAAATCACATTTGTAGATGACCTCTTCACATTCACTAAGGCGTATCTCTTGAGTATGAAAGATGAGGCTGAGATCATGTACCTTAAATATAAAGCAAAAGTAGAAAACTAATTAGATTGTATAATCAAAGGATTAGGTCCAATAGATGAGGTGAATATGACACCATCTTCTTTAAGAAACATTGTGAAAAACATAGAATATTTCACGAACACTTAGCCCCTTATACAACCCAACAAATCAAACACAGCTAAAAGGAAAAAAAAAATAAAATCCTTAAGGACATAACGAAAGCCATGCGAATTAGCACGGGCTTGCCCACAAGCTTGTGGGGGGAAGCTATGTTTTCTTCATGTTACGTACTTTATAAGGTTCCACGTAAAAGATTAGATAAAACACTTTATGAACTATGGAAGAGTTATCAAATACCTCAAAGTGGGGGGTTGTGTAGCTAAAGTGGGGATTCCTAAATTTAAGAAGTAAAATAGGCCCTAAAAACTCATCTTTTTTGGTTATGCTATGAACATTGTTACATAGAGATTCATGATAATAGCTCAAGCCCTAGGCTTGGTAAAGTAATGGAATCTCGAGTTGCTGTTGAATTTTCTTCGAGCATAGATTTCCTATGATAGAATCTATGCATGTTCCTTTACCTGCTTCTTTGACTAGTGCATCTACCTCATCAACTAGTCACTCGATCCCTGAACTCAAGGTTCAGGAACTAGGAAAAAGTAAGAGGGCTCGAACAAAGACTCGTTTTAGACCTGAATTCATCATTGATTTCTTGTCTAAACTTCATGATTTTGATAAGCATGTAGTTAGTGCATTCAAGTTAGAGGAAGATCCTAGAACATATAATGAGGATATAAGAACTATCTACGCTCCCTTCCAAAGAGAGGTCATGAACAATGAATTGGACTCTATAAAGATTAGTAGGTCTTCTAGGGAGATGAAAACCAATTTGTCTAAATAAGTTTTTAGGAAGAAGTTGAGGACTGAGGGGTCCATAGACAAGTTTATGGCCGGGCTAGTGGCCAAAAGATATACCAAGAAATAAGGAATAGATTTATTTGATACTTACTCACCCGTAAGTGTGATGGCCATTGTATGAACCTTATTAGCTCTAGCGTCCATACATAACCTTGTAAGACACCAAATGGTTGTGCTTTTCTTAAGCAGTGGCCTTAACAAGGAAATCTATGTGGAAAAACTTAAGGGTTTAGAGATTCCCAGTGTGGACAATAATGTATGTGAGCTTATAAAGTCCTTGTATGCTCTTCTATTGGAATTAGTGTCCTAGAAAAATTTAATTAGTTAAATTTAATTATTAAGTAAATAAAATTGTTTTATTTATTTATTAACTGACTATGTTTTATGAGTCAAACATACATATGATTATTTTCTAAAACATTCTATGAGATTGACGTAGTCCAACATAACATGTGAGGTTTGGTTTAAGTGGTCAATGAGATAAAACCATAGATAGGCTTAGATCAAACTAGTGATATCTGTTTAAAGTATGTTATTAATCAGTGATAAGTTCAGACAACTTCTTTGATAAGACTATAATATGATGCTTTTGATGACTTTTCTTGGTCATGTGGATAAGGATCCAAGAGTATTGCGTTAGCGTTGTCAATAAGATTGGAACACTGAACTAGACAACCTGAATTAATTATTTCTTTAACTGCTATAAGAAATAATTAATTTTGTAAGAAGATAACTCTAAATCTAAGAAACAGTCTGAACTTGTGCATGGATTGTTCGTTACCTTGATGTCGTAAAATGATTAGTAAAAGTGTGTTGAGTTGGATCTTATGTGCTTTGGGTAACAGCATGAAGTGTAGCGGAAATAGTTATTTTTGTACAATCTATAGTCCCTAACGAGGTAAACATGTCCCTTTAGTTGACTCACAAATATACGAATAAATTCTAGAATGTTTAGCATTGTTTCTGCATTCAATTATTTGAGAAGGGCGAGTCGGGAACTATGGTGAGAAATGTGAGAAAAGTAATGATAGTAATTAAAGTTACTTTTGCTCACGGACATCTAATAGAGGATTAATTGTTGCAATAAAAATTATTTGGAAAATTTTTGAGTGAATATATTTAACTCTAGAATACAGTAAAACTTATTTAATGGAACTAAGTTTTACTAAATGGCATGATAATTAGATTTTACCCGTTTGGAGTTAGAATTTGATTGTCCCCGAGGTCCTTTTGCAAGCATTAACTTAATCACCGTTTAAAAATATTTAAAAAATGGAGTAATGAGATGAATTATTTATTTATGAAAAAATAATTTTTTTATCCTCAACAAATATTCATGAGATGAATATATATTAATACAATAAATTATATTATGTTTTAAAAAGAACAAAAAAAAATATAAAAAATATATTATATGCCCAGCGCCAATAGGGTTGGGCAAACATCCTTTTTTTTTTTTTTAAGCAGGGGTTATTTGCTTATAAATACGATATTTTATCTTGAGAGATCTATGAATTAAGGTTTTGGAACCTAGTTTTATCACACGACGAAAATCCTAAAATTATTTTAAGGGTTTTCTAAATTATTATTCAGCATATTTTTCTAAAACACTATGTTTCAGAAAGAGTGAAGGAAAAATTAAAATTTTCCCAAAGTTAAATATTTTGGGAGCCCACACTCTAGTGCTGCGAGAGTTCATTGCAAAGAAGACCCTGATGTATTAAGAAACTTTCTTCCAATTTCAATTCTTCAAGTCAGAGCTGAGATTCACACTTCATGTATGTCTAAATTAAGTATTTGATGCTATAATTTGTTTTCCCTTATTTTGTTTATTCTACATTATATAAGTTTCTTATTCGATGTTGCTTGTTTGTCATATTATGAATCCATCGGAGTAAGATCTAGATCTAATTAAATAGTTTAATTAGATTAAGGCTTTAGATTTAAAATTAAGAATTTTAAATTAGTTTTTCGCTGCGCCCACTCCAGCCAATCTAGAGAAAATTTTTGAAATATGTTTCCAATAATTGGTATCAAAGCCAGCTTTGATTATATTCATGATTGACTTTAAAAATATTCATTGGAGTATGTAGAACTATGGAAATATGAAATTGGTAATTTCATTAAAGAAAAAAGGTAAATCTGATGATTTTTGTTACAAAACTTAATAACAAGATTGAAGGTTCATTAAAATTTTAAATTATTTAAAATTTTAGATAGGTCATGATTCAATCAAGAAGTGTAATTCTAAATCGGAGCTACTGAGATCAAATATTCAAGGAGTTGAACGATTTAGATTATTAATCTAATGTGATTAGATTTTGAGCCAAGGTATAAAATATTCAATTATTTAATATATTATGATAATTAAAAACATAGAATATCTAATATGATTTGATGTGTGGTTTACGATATAATGAGATTAAAATCATATTTATTTATTTATTTATTTTAAAAAATAATAATAAAATTAATTAAATAAGAAATAAAAAAGTTTGGGGTAGCGCCCATGTTTGAAGATTTTTAAAAGTAATTTTTTTATTATTTATACAATTTAAATAAATAAATAAATAATTAGAATGAGATTCTAATTAAGATTATACAATAATATTTTTTGAAAGAGTTTAGAAAAGTCTTTAATTGCTCCAACCTTTAGGCCTTAAGTGTTGTTATTCAAATTGTTTGATAATATGACATTTGTTAAATTTTAATTCACATGTTTGATATTATTTAAACAAGCTAAATATTATGTACAAATTGAATAAAATTATAAAGCCATGTAACTTGGTAAAATATTTGCTTTCGTCGAATTGGAGAATTTTTCTAATATATCTAATATGATTAGATAACTCAAAAGTTGAATTATTTGAAAGCAAATTCTCATAATAGATCTAATGAGTTTAGATTAAACAAGTTGGATAATTAATGGAACCTAATTGGATTAGGAATTTATTTAATTGTTAAATAAAATTTAGAATATAATTTTAATATTGATTATGAGATAATCAAATTTAAACGAAAGATCCACCATTTAAAATTTCAAGTGGGGCAAGGATCAGGAGTTGATTCCTCATAATCTTCATTGCCAGTCTAATAGTATAGTGGATAGGCGATACTCTCCAAGGAGGGCGTTTGTTCACGTAATACAGGGTTAAACTTCTTAGTGATAGACAGAGGTACTAAAAAAACAATTGCGGCCACACTGACATGAAGTATTTTGTGTATTTGTACTAATGTCTAAGTAATGGTATACACTTGACTAGAACCATATGATAGTCTCCTAAGGAGCGTTATGATATTATCTTAGAGATCAAGGAAGAAACGATGAGTTTAATATGTTTGGGAAACATATTAATATAAAATAGTTCTCACTTGACTAATAACTTGTAAGGCCCCTCTCCCGTAGTAACTGTTAGATTAGTTAGCTCATCGTTGCACACACATAGAAAATGGTTAGGTGGATCCATGCTTTACTTGTTTGCTAAAATTATTAAAATATTCACAAGACTCAAAATATCAAGTAGGAGCGAGCTTCTAATTGAACGCTTATGGCCTCCATTACCGGTTTAGCAGTATATAGTAGGTGGGCACAACTCCCCTAGGAGAGCGTTCATTTGCATAATGCAAGGTTAGTCATCTCACAGATAGATTGGAGTGCAGGAAAAAAGAGTGCGACCACACTGACATGGAGTACCATACGGACTTGTATGGATGTCGAGGTAGCGGTATACAATTGACTAGGGTATACTTTAGGCTCACTGAGGGGCTTTGTTGTATGACCTTATAGGTTAAGCGAAAAGTGATGTGTTAAATATGTTTAGTAAAGAGTTTACAAGAAAACATATTTATTGAGAAATATTCTCACCCTTCTGATATATCAATTTGGCCTCGCCACTGGGGAGTTTTTGGTAGTTTGATTGGGTCCACGGCATACATATAAGTGTCGAATTGTGAACTCAGAACTTTGATTATCTACTAAAACTAAGAAAAATCATATCTGCTATATGACTTGTTTTACAGTTTTTGATTTTAGACTGATTATTATCTTATGCATTGCGATCAATATTGGTATTTCTTACTTGTCTGTTCTAGTATGCTCACTATGATATGACATGTTTTAGTACATGTAGAGAACTAGGAGATGCGCAGAGTTCGGTAGCTTTCTACTAGTATATCTACTTAATTGAAAAGAACATTGGGGACTTTAAACTAGACTAATGAATTAGTCGGATGCAAGATTCGGACATTAGATGTCAATCGTTTTTCTGGTATTAGATACTTGAAAATTCAACTGTAGAAGAGATGATCAGATATTTGAAAGAAGTGTTTGATTAGAGAACTAGTAGCATGAGAACAGCTAATGAGAGAGAGTAACAACACACAATTGCATTAGGAAAGATCAGCTCAAGAGTGTGTCATATGATAATGGCTCATTGAACTAGAATTCTTGATGAAAATATTGATAGCTAATCTCAACCATATATGATCCTGACTTACCTATTAGGGTCTTTCAATTGGTTTAGGCTGGATACATTGAGTGATAGAGATTGCTCATTGTTTGAACTGATGAAAGTACAGTTTGAGAGAAAAGGTGCTATGAGAACTAAGGGAAGAGTCCACTCAGTGTAAGCATCTATCTTAAGAGTAGGAACCTAAAGAGGGTAAAGTAAAATATGAGTCAAAGCTACTTGCATATTATTGTTGCCAAGACCAAAAGCCAACATGGCAAAATATTTTATATAATGTCTCCTCTAGGTGTGACTAGTTTGTAGCTCACTAGAGTTTTGGTGAATGGGTTTTCAGTAAGGGCATCAAGAGATAGTAATTTAAGTTAAAGAATGTAGTTTTGGATTTGAGTAACTATTTTAATGTACCGATTACTTTCGAAATTTGATTTCTATCGGCTATTTGTTTCAAAATGGTATTTCAGTTATTTTTTCCGAAACATAGACTAATAGTTTAGTAAATAAAGTGTTTATTACAAAACATACATTAGTAGACAATTGACTTAATTTTAATCATAACTATGTTAATGGCAATTTATTCGTCTAATACAAGCTACGTTGTGTAATCATATAAAAGAAGAATTTCTAAAACCGATAAAGCTTTTAAGTGGTATTTGATCTAAGGTCACATTAATCTATTATGAATAAAAAACCGGTTTGATTTGTCTTATGTAATCAGTAAGTACTAAAATGATAACTGGTATGTAAATCATGTTTGAATTAATGGTGATAGAAAGAGTATTTAATAGTAAAGATAGTGCAGCCACTAAGCTGCTAAAACGCATTCATAAAATGTTTATAAACTGCTAAAAGTTCAAGTGAGCGGAAGCGAATAGCATTTCATAAAATGTTTATGAATAACTACTCAATTTATTGATATATGGATATATCTATGAAGACGGAAGTCTTGATTCCTTTAAAAGTTCAAAGAATTAAAGACTAAAGTTGGGATCAGTTAGGCAATTATGTTAAGTCAATTTGATTAAATCGAAGTGCAGGATTTCAAGAGAATTCTTATATTTCCTTGCTACAAAAAATTGAAGAAAGGATCAATACTGTGTTATTGAATACGATAAGACTCATATGATGCGTCACATGTACATATCAAAAGGTTTGTTATGTAAAAGGTTTTAGAAAATGTCCTAAAAGTATAGCAGATAGCTTGTGTTGGATAGATTGATAGTATGATATATTGTGTCTCAACAACATGATACAACTTTTAGTCTAGATAATGTATTAGATATATCTTCAGTTGGGTTATTGTCTAAGTATATAAGAGCTTTGGTATAATGAGAGGATCGTTAGGGTCACCAGATGGATTTATGTCTTCAGTCTTAATGATTAAGCATTTTAGTGAATCTGATCCTTTAGACTGCAATGAAACTCTAAAGTATAAAGATGCAAACCAATGCGTCAAGGCAATAAAAGTTAAGTTAAAGTGATTGTATTATAGCTAAGTATGGGAACTTGCAGAGGCGTCAAGAGACATTAAGTCCATTAGATTGGGTCTAAATGGATCTACAAGAAAAAAGAGTTCATTAGATGACAAGGTAGAGATATTTAAGGCTAGATTGATGGCAGTGGGTTATATCCTATAGGAAGGAATCATTTTTGGATGAGACCTTCTAGCCAGATGTCATATTTAAGTCCAAAAGGATACGATCATCCATTGCATTTCATATGATGAGATACGAAAAATGAAAGTCAAGAAAACATTTTATGAATGGTCATCTTGGAAAGTTATGTATTTGATTGACAAGTGACAAGAGCATATAATATGCAAATTGAGGAAATCTATTTATAGACTTAAATAAGCATCTTGTTCATTGAATAATAGATTCGATGAAAGTTATCAAGTTCTAGTGATTTGAATCAATGGTTAGTGAACCATGAGAGTACAAGTAACATGAAGTAGTGACTTTCTATGTGTTGTGTATATAGTAGATTCTACTCATTGAGAATTGTGTAGGATTGTTATGAACTATTAAGATTTAAATGTCCAGCTAGTTTAAAATGAAAGAACCTAGATGTGCACACTATGTTCTTGGGATCAAGCTTTAGCTAGATTTAAAAGAAAGAATGAGAGTTTGTCTTAGGTTGTTTGTTTTAAAACGGGGTTCATACGTTTGACGTTAGAAATCAATGGTTACCCTTATAGTGGGAGTCATTAGATGGTGAAGAGTGAAGCAGTAGTTTATTGCTTATTTCACTATGGAAGTCAAGTACTTGATAATTATAAAGTTGTTGAGTAGACTAATTGACTTATAAGGTTCCTAGTAGATCAAAGTTTGCGAGCAAAGGAATGAGACAGTGACAAATTGGTATTGGTTAAAGTTTATAGTCAAAGTGTTTAGAAATCCCTAGGGAATAGTCATGCAATGAAGGGCTAATTGGGTTCAGGACAAGTGGGAGATTGGAATTGGTATCTTGGAAAAACCCAATTAGTTTTAAATACTAAATAAATAAAATTATTTTATTTATCTATTGTCTGATTATGTTTTACAAGTCAAACATGCGTGTGATTGCTTTCTAAAACGTTCTATGAGATGGACATAGTCCAAGAAGACATGTCAAATTTGGTTTAAGTGGTCAATAAGATTAAACCATTGATAGACTTAGATCATACTAGTGATATATTGTCAAAATATGTTCATAGTCGGTGATAAGTTTGGACAACTTGTCTGATATGACTATAATATAATACTTTTGATGACTTTTCTTGGTCGTGTGGATAGGGATCCAAGAGTGTTATGTTAGTATTGTCAATAAGATTGGAATACTGAGCTAGACCACTTAAATTAGTTGTTTCTTTAACTGCTATCAAAAATGATTAATTATATAAGACTATAACTCTAAATCTAGGAAATAGTCTGAACTCATGCATGGTTGTTTGTTGCTTTAATGTACTAAAAGGATTAGTAAAAGTTTATTGACATGAATCTTATGTGCTTCAGATAACAGCATGAAGTGTAGCAGAAACAGTTGTTTTATGTGGAGCCTATAGTCTCTAACGAGATAAAGATGTTCCCTTAGTTGATTCGCAAATACATGAACATATTCTAGAATCTTTGGTCGAAGTATTCCATTTGTTTGACATTTGGAATTAATACATAAATTATTTTTGTATTATTGAATTGTTCAAGAAGGGCGAGTCGAGAACTATGGTGAGAGATGTGAGAAAAGTAAATATAATAGTTAAAGTTAATTTTGCTGAAGGATATCTAATAGAGGGGTTAATTGTCTTAATAAAAGTTATTTTGAAAATTTTTGAGTGAATATATATTTAATTATAAAGTACAGTAAAACTTATTTAATGGAATTAAGTGTTACTAAATGGTAATCAATTGCTATCAAGATATGATAATCAAATTTGACCTATTTGGAGCTACAGTTAGATTGTCCCCGAGGTCCCTCCATAATCCTCAACTTAAGCATCATTTGATGATATTGAAAAAATAAATTTATGAAATGAATTATTTAATTATGAGATAAATAATTTTTTTTATACTAAACAAATATTTATGAAATGAGTGTATATATATACATGATAAATTATATTGTATTTTAAACAATATATATATATATATATATATATATATATATATATATATATATATATATATATATATATATAAAAAATATGCTCCCAGTGCCAAATAATATTAAAAGGGGTGATGTGATCATTTTTTTTATCTTATTGTTTTCATCATGGGTTATTTGCTTATAAATATGATATTTTATCCTGAGAGATTTATGAATTAAGATTTTAGAACCTGATTTTCTCACACTATGAAAACTCTAAGTTATTTTTGGATGTTCTAAATTATTGTTTAGCATATTTTTCTAAAAAAGTTTTTCGAAAATATTAAAGGAAAAATTTTTTTCCTGAAATTTTTTGGTTAAATAGTTTGGGAGCCCACACTCAGTGCTACAAGAGGTCATTGTGAAGAAGACCTTGAGGTATCAACAAACTTTCTTCCAATTTTAGATCTTCAAGTCAGAGCTGAGATTCGCGCTTCAGGTATGTCTAAATTAAGTATTTGATATTTAATTTGTTTCTCTTAAATTCATTTATACTACATATTATGTCTATATATGTTTTTATTCGATGTTTTATGTTTATCATACTATGAACCTATTAGAGTAAAATCTAGATCTAATTAAAAATAGTTTAATTAGGTTAGAGCTTTCGATTTAAAATTAAGGATTTTAAATTGGTTTTTCGCTGTCTCGCTCAAGTCGATCTAGGGAAAAGTTTTGAAATATTTTCCGAATATCTTAAACAGGCTCCTAAACAATGGCATTAAAGTTTTAATTGTACCTCAGTCGTGCATTGTTTTGCTGTAAATAGAAGTGATGTTTGTGTATTCGAAGCATGATGATAATAGTTGTGCTATTACCTATCAGTCTGTTAATGACATGTTTATTTTTTACACGAATGTAAATATTGTAAATACTGCAAAGTCATTCCTGAGTTCATGTTTTGATGTGAATGGTGAGGCTGATGTGATACTTGGGTGAAAATAACTAGAAAACTGAGGATTTGACTCTAAATTGATCCCACTATGTGGAGAAAATAAAAACAAAGTTTGATCATTTTGATGATATTCCTGCTAAAACTCCATAAGACCCTAGTGTTCAGTTGAAAAAAAAAAACACAGGAGATATCACATGTTGAATCCTAAGATAACTGGTAGTGTAATGTTCTTAATGAATTACACTCGTCTTAATATCGCTTATGTCCTTACTAGACTTAGCCGTTATATCCATAATCCAAGTGATGAGCATTGGAGTGTTTTGACTACGCTGCTAAGATACCTTTGGGGCACCATGGAATGGGGTTTACACTACAAAGGTTCCTCGCTATATTAGAGGGATATCGCGATGCCAACTGGGTGTCTGATACTGATGATATATTTTACGTTTTAATCAATCGACTTGGTGACTAGGCAACTAATTGATTTAATTCTACGAGAGACACTTTAGGCTTATTTGTATTTCTGCTTAACCTAAAGGTTATTTGGGTCTAGTCGTGACTTAGGAGTCATTTGAACATAGGTTTGAATCGACAAGTGTTTTGGATTAAACCCAACTAGGGATTTTTATTTTATTTTTATTTTTTTTGGACTAGAGTTTGACTTGGGTTTAGGATTGACATGGAAATCATGTTGGACTTGATCTGGCTTTGGTTTAGATTTGACTTGGAATTTGGACTTGATTTGAAAATTCGGATTTTAGTTTGGTTGGGAAGTAATTTGGATTTAGGTTTGGATTGGAAGCATCTCTACTTGTTAGACCTGAAAGTAGTCTTGAATTTCGGTTTGACCGGGAAATCATTTTAGGTCGAGGTTTGACTTGGAATTCATTTGGAATTGGAATTAATTTGGATTTGTGGTTTGACTTGAAATTAATTTGGATTTGGGGTTTGACTCAAGCATAAAATTGTCTGAAATGTCATTTGAATTTGAGTTTATTTTGAAAGACATTTTGGCCTAGGCTTGGCCATTAGGATTTGAAATTGACATGAGATTTAGTTTGAATTTGGACATGATATAGAAGTCAACTTGACTTAGGAATTTGGTTTTGAGTTTAAATTTTCTTTGGCATGCGATTATATACACACCCCCTTGGCATGCAAAGGATGACGGCCAACAATGGTGCCCAGAGGGAGGTGCCCAAAAATAAGAATGGTGTCCAGAGGGAGGCGCTTAGAAGGTGGCGTCCAAGACACAGGCGGTGCCCGGAGGATGGATGGTGCCTAAGAGGGGCGCCGAGAGGGAGGCGTCCAGAAGCGATGCCCAAGAATGGCGCCCAGAGGGAGTCCCAAAGGATGGCGCCCAAGATTGGCATGCAGGGGATGGCGTCCAAGAGCAGCGCCCAGAAGGAGGCCCCCTGAGACTGGCGATTAGAAGCTGGCATCTCAAACCCCTATATAAAGGAAGGCTTCCTACCACAGAAAGACACACAGGAAAAGGGAAGAAGAACACACATCAGAAAAACAAACTAGATCTCTAATTGTTGGAAAGAGGGGTCTTTATGGTCACTTCTCCAAACAAGCTTGAGTTCAGCTTGTCCTACCCCATGCCCGTCAAAAACATAATTGGCCTCCTCAACAAGGGGACCTCGTCCACCCAGGTGATCGTTTGACTCATAGGCCAAGACTAAATGGTGCGAGTTCCATCAATTCCATGGTCATTCAACAGAGGAATGCCGAGCTTGGCAGAAGCAAAGTCAGAATCCCTATAAAGAGCCATTTGATCAAGAAACGTCAAGTCTTGGGGCAAATAGCAAAGCGCTGGTGACCATAGCCCCTAAAGAAATTATCGAGGCACCAAAAAATTTGATCGCCATGATCTCCTGGGTGGGAACCAACGAGCTATCCCACTTGCAAGAGGGGCGAGCCAAGAAAAGGAAGTTAATATTAGGAATCACCTTTACCAGTGAGGAATTAAGGAATGTCGAAATACCTCATGACAGCCCCTTGGTCATCTCAATAGACATAGAGCAGTGTCGAAGTCATAGGGTCCTGGTAGTTAAGGGAAGTACAGTAAATGTAATTTTCTATCAATGTTTCGAACAAATGGAGATACATGCAAGTTGGATTGTGCCTGTGAGCTATCCTGTGGTCAGCTTTACTGGGGAAGTAGTCTGACCTATGGGGTAAGTCGTTATGGATACAGTCCTTCGAGGGCAGGAGGCAGCAAGAAATGCAAGAGTAGAGTTTCCAATTGTGGACACTCCCTCCCCATATAACGTAATACTTGGGCGGCCCGCTTTGAACCATATAAGGGCTATAATTTCAACATATCACCTTTTTATGAAGTTCGAGGCCGATGAAGGAGACATAATTTCCTTACAAGGAAACCAAAAGCTGGCACGGGAGTGCTACCACGCATCCTTACTGCAGGCAAATTGCAGACCTCAGTCCGAGCTAGAAGCTGATAAGCTTGCTCCCAAAGGTGAGGAATCGAAGGGCGAGTCGTTGATTTGGTACGACATGAGGAAATGGAGATAGAAGGAGGGAAGATGGATAAACTAGGATGTAACTTGTCCGAAGATTTGAAGGATGAGCTAAGATCATTATTAAAGCCGTTCCGCGATGTGTTTGCATATAATACATGAGGAAATGTGTTTGAATGTATTCCCAGGCACCATCCCAGTTAAACAACGAAAAAGAAGCTTCTGCACAGAAAGAAATGAGGCCCTCAAAACTGAGATGGGTAAATTGTTAAAGGCCTGATTTATACGAGAAGTAAGATATCCCAAATGGCTGTCCAATGTGGTCCTTGTAAAGAAACCAAATGGGTCCTGGCGAATGTCTGCAGTCTTCACCGATTTGAACAAGCAATGTCTGAAAGACTTCTACCCCTTACCAAAAATCGATCAATTGGTAGACTCTACACTCGGTAATGAGCGGTTCAGCTTCATGGACGCTTTGTCCAGATACCACCAAATTAAGATGGATCCGAGTGATGAAGAAAAGACCACGTTTGTAACAAGTGAAGGTACTTACTACTATGAGGTAATGCCATTTGGTTAAAAAAATGCGGGAGCTATGTACCAACAGTTGGTCAAGAAGATATTCTCCTATCAAATTGGCCGTAATATGGAGGTGTACGTCAACGATATGATTGTCAAGTCCGGCGTCGAAAAAGATCACATCTCCGTTCTAGAAGAAACCTTTCGAACTTTAAGGAGATATCGAATGAAGTTGAACCCCAATAAATGCTCCTTTAGAATACCAAAGGGCAAGTTCTTGGGATTCATCGTTAGTGCACGTGGCATTGAGGCTTATCCAGAAAAGGTGAGTGCGATACTATATATGGGCACCCCAAAAACAATCAACGAGGTACAATGCCTTGCGGGACGTTTAGCGGCACTGAACAGGTTTATTACTAAGGCTGCAGAAAAACCGCTACCCTTTTCCAAGCCCTATGGAAAAAGAGGGACTGCTTATGGGATAAAGAATATGATCAGGCCTTTGCACAAATATAGGAGCATCTAGCACATTCGCCCTCTATGGCTAAACCTGTTCTGAGGGAAACACTTGCTCTATACGTGGCCGCCTTAGATCAAACCATTAGCGTAATGCTGGTTGCCAACCGTCTACGAAAGCAAGTTCCGATATACTTTGTTAGCCAAGTGCTAAAGGATGTCGAGCTGTGATACCAGCCCTTGGAAAAGTTGATATTTGCCATTGTCGTGGCCTCACAAAAGCTTCGACCATACTTCCAAGCACATATTTCGAATGTCTTAACCAACTAGTCAGTTAAAAACTGGTTGTCAATGTTAGGATGCTCACGGCGAATGCTAGCCTAGGCAGTGGAATTGTCTGAATATAACCTCCACTACCTGCCCGAGTGGCTATTAAGGCCCAAGCCCTAGTTGATTTCCTTCCGAATGTACCTTTAAAGAAAAAGACAATAGCACAACAGAGACACAAAAAGAGGGGCGGGACCCCGAAGCCGCAAAACCTCCGTTGGACTTAGTGTAGGCAAATTCACTCGGTGTGATAACTCAACCATGGAAGATATTTGTGGATGGTTCGTCGTGTTCAAAAGGGTCAGGAGCGGGGATCTATCTCCAAGACCCAAGTGGAGTCACACACCGCATGCCTTGCGTTTTCAATTCCCTTTAACTAATAATGAGACCGAATACGAGGCCATAATCCATGGCAAGAGATTGGCACGAGTAGCAGGAGCCGATACTATGACAATTCTTAGCGACTCCAAGATCGTGGTAGATTAAATGAATGGGGAATATGAGGCTCACGATCCCAGTATGATTAAGTATTTGCAGGCCTTCCAAAGACTTGCGGCTGAGCCACCAAGGATAAGTGTGCAGTACATTGAGCGAGATGAAAATCAAGCAGCTGATGAGCTGATTAAGCTAGCAAGCTCGTGTCAAATGCTTGAAGCCGAGGCAGAGGTGGTAATGAAGTTGATATATCAAAGTCCATCTGAAGAACCCATCCCGCAGGCAGTGTACCACAATACTGAAACATCTGAGTGGAGAAAAAGGATAGCGAACTATTTAAGCTAAGGAACACAACAGGATGATCCCCATATGCCCAAACGGATTAGACATACGGCAACTCGATTTGTGATTCTAGATGATCAACTGTACAAAAGGTCCTTTTCGCATCCACTACTTAAGTGCATGGAGAGAAGTGAAGGATACGCCATCATGGAGGAAATCCATAAGGGAGAGTGCATAGGACATATCGGAGGGTATGCCCGGGCTAAGAAGACCCTCCGTGTGGGATACTTTTGGCCCACGCTCAAAAGTGACGCCAAAGATTTGGTGCGCAGTAGCGGCGCTTGTCAAAGATTTGCCCCAGTATACCTTGCTCCACCCACAAATTTGCAGTTGATAAGTCCAATTTAGTACATAATTATTCACATCATTTTAGTTCATTTTCTAACCATTTATTACTATTGCTCACTTTTACTCTTTTTCCCTTCTATTGCCATTTCTTTGGTAAAACATATATTTTGTGCTAAATCTTGCTAGGTTTTATCATCAAAATTAACAAGTGAATGTAAGATACATCAAATAAGAGAAAAAAGTTGGGAAAAAAAATATCAAAATACATGGCTACAACAAGAACAACAAGAACTTGCACAATTCATTTCAACTTGCAAAAATGGGTGGCAAAATAAACAAATCAAGTGCAAGGATGGATTAAAAAATACATTAAAATGTCCAAGATGATTTCAAGAGTGAATTTGGGTGGGGAAAAGCTAAAAAAAATGAAGAAAAACAGCAAAGGACAGAAAAATGCAGAGACTGTACAACCATGAAAAATTCACTTCAACTTGCAAATGTGGGTGGCAAATGGACAAATAACATGAAAGGACTTCTTTTACACTTCATGAACATAATCAAATTTATGCTAAAGAAGATTTTGGGCAGTTCAAAGCAGCAAAAAATTGAAAAAATCAACTTGAACAGCAAGCTGCAGAACTAGGCGGCAGAAGCAAAAGTGTGGTGTAATGAGATTAAAGCTTCCAATATTTTTTATTTTAAGTAATCCCAATCTTAAATACTATAAATAAGGATGTTTGGGAGGTATTTTATCATCAATTCATCTAGAAAAACCACAATACAAAGTAGGAATATAGGTCGAAATTCGTAGGGAAGAAGGAGGAAAAAAGAAGACGTTAGGATTGTGATTTCTTATTTTCTAGCTATTTTCTATCCTTTTCTTCTTTAAGCTCAGAAAATTTGTCTTATATTTGTAATATATTATGTTTACCATGAATTAATTTTGTTTTTTCAAGTCTACAATGTAGCCTAAGTTGTAATATACGCTCTCTTCTAATTCGACGTTTTCAAAGTTTGTTTATTACATTGTTTGAGTGTTTATCATTATTCTTCATAAGTTTTGAATGCTTGATCACCATACAAAGCCTATAATGAATCATAATGAATCCGAGAGGAGATTTATGGGGATTGCTAAGGTGATAAATGCCACAAATTGAGCGAATGCTCGAGAGAGATTAACGCGATTTGTGTGGTCTTAAGTGAAAACCATGGATCTTCAAAAATCTTTTCTTATTTAAATTTATGCAAGATATTGATGAGTTAGTATGTATAAGAGCATGCTAAATGTTACTCGAGAGAGAATATTTGGTAAATTAGGTTTTTCGACCATCAACACGTAATAACAACTTGAATATCGAGAATAGAAAGGCGTATTGATGCAACTAGGTGAAATTGGATGCCTTTGATCTTATTAAATCATAAAAATCATCTAAAAATTAGAAAACTTTATAAAAAAATCAGTAAACATTTTTGTTCTTTTTCATTTTGTTTTGTTTCAAATGAGTAAACTTTATGTTATTTTGCTTGTATTTTGTCTTTATTTCATCTTTCTTTTACTTATAAGTTCACTTTTTAAGATTTTAAAAGTTAAAATCGTACTTTTAAGATTCTTAAAGCCTTAGTGTTACTATATACCCCCCCCCCCCCCCCCTAAAATTTGGTTTTTCTTAAGTTTTTATATTAGATTGTTATATTTTTAAGTTTTCTTATTAGTTTTATCTTTCTTTTAACTTTTTAATACACTGAGTTAAGTTTTTCAATGTTCATTTTGTATTTTTTAAACTTTTTGAAACATTAGTATTACTACCCTCCCCCCAAAAAAAAACTTGGTTTTTATTAATTATATTGTTGTATTTTGATAATTTCTAATTAATTTTTATCTTTCTTCTAACTTTAAAGTTTATTTTTCATATTTTGTATGTTAAGATTGAAACTTATTAAAAGAGAGAGAGAGAGAGAGAGAGTTTTGACGAAGAATTTTGCTAAAGGTGATGGCTAGCAACAACTATATGAGACCTCAATATCATGCTATACCGAGTAAGCAATTAAGCATTCGTGAAATTAATACATTCTCGTCGTTATCTGCTCAACTCTCACTAATTCAAAAACAACTCGATAACATAAGTGTTAAAGTTGTTCGTACACCTAGATGTAAATTTTGTGCAGGTAACCATGCTGATATAGAATGCCAAATGGGTAATACCTTTTCCTCATCGGGTTTTGAACAAGATAACTACATGTCAAATTATAACCAACCCCAATACAACCCATACTCTAGCACCTATAATCAAGAATGGATGAACCCTTCTAACTTTTCATGGAACCATCACGAAGCACTTTGGTCACCCACTTATCCATCGCAAGAAAAGAAATGTAACTTAGAAAATACATTTAGGGAGTTCATGGAAACCGTGGCTAACTTAAAAAATCAAGAAGCTTCCATCCAAAATCTGGAACCTAAAGTAGGGACTACATTAGAGGAACTTTTTGAGAGGTCTAAAGATTCCTTGCCTAGCAATACTGTCACCGATCTAAGGGAGCAAACTAACACTGTAACATTGAGGGATGAAAACACATTAGAAGAACCATCTCAATGTGACATAACCCCCATGATAGACTCATCGCCACCAATGACCAAGCCTATCTTAATCGACCCACCACCACCAGTTATCGAAATAAAATGTCGAGCTCGTCTAACATAGTTAGAGGTATTCAGAACCATGGATGCCTCAATGAAAAAATGCAGAAAAGGACGAAAAAGAAAATTCAAGTTGTGGCACATTAAGCTCAGGAATCCCATTATTAGAGATGGTACAGGTGGTCATGTAAAGAAGGGTACAAAGAAGATCCACAGAAGAAAATGGTCATTGAGGGTGGATGGAGGAAACTCTACACTCCTTCAGGACACGGGATAGATCACCATCAAAAAGTCGAGCTGACAATTCTAACTTAAGCTCTTCTTGATAGGTAACCCAAGCTTTCCTTTCCCTACTTCTTTTCTTTAAATTTTCTTTGATTTTATCATTTTCTTAGGTTTTTGTGTATTTTGTTCAAACAAGTTTGAGGGTAACCTGATGACAACATTCACCATTAAAAAGCAATCCTCAAACTTGGGCAGTATCTCTCACCTACAGCTTTGCTCTTTTCATTTCTTTTAACATTGAGGACAATGTTAATTTTAAGTTTGGGGGTGGGAGAGATATTACGTCACATTTTAAATTTTTGAACCAAAAAAAAAAACAGTTTTATTGTCTGTCCTATTTTATCTTTTAAAACAAAAAAAAAAAAAATTTCTTGTCAGTCCTATTTTATCCTTTAGAGTCGCCTTTAGTGCCTCTTAGAGCTCGGATCATTTTCTAATTATTCATATCATTTTGGATCATTTTCTAACCATTGTATCTCAAGTTTTTATTGCTATTGCTCACTTTTACTCTTTTTCTCTTATATTGCCATTTCTTTGGTAAAGCACATATTTCGTGCTAAATCTTGCTAGGTTTTATCATTAAAATTAACAAGATACATCAAAAAATAGCAAAAGGTTGGGAAAAACACATCAAAATACATGGCTACAATAAGAACAACAAGAACTTGCACAATTTATTTTAACTTGCAAAAATGGGTGGCAAAATTAACAAATCAAGTGCAAGGATAGATTAAACAATACATTAACATGTCTAAGATGATGTCAAGAGTGAACTTGGGCAGTGCAAAGCTGGAAAAAATTAAGAAAAACAACAAAGAACAAACAAATGCAAAGACTGTACAACAACCATGAAGAATTCACTTCAACTTGAAAATATGGGTGGCAAAATGGACAAATAACATGAAATAACTTCTTGTGCACTACATGAACATGTTCAAATTTATGTTAAAGCAGATTTTGGGCGGTTCAAAGCAACCAAAAATTGAAAAAAAAAAAATCAACTTAAATAGTAAGTGCTCGAGAGATATTAACATGATTTGTGTGGTCTTAAGTGAAAATCATGGATCTTCAAAACTCTTTTCTTATTTAAATTCATGCAAGAGATTAATGAGTTAATATGTAAAAAAGCATGCTAAATCTTGCTCAAGAAGGAATATTTGGTAAATTAGGGTTTTCTACCATCAACAAGTAATAACAACTTGAATATCGAGAATAGAAAGGCGTATTGATGCAACTAAGTGAAATTGGATGCCTTGGATCTTATTAAATCATAAAAATCATCTAAAAATTAGAAAACTTTATAAAAAAATCAGTAAATATTTTTGTTTTTTTCATTTTGTCTTGTTTCAAATCAGCAAACATTCTGTTATTTTTCTTGTATTTTGTCTTTATTTTCATCTTTCTTTTACTTATAAGTTCACTTTTCTAAGATTTTAAAAGTTGAAATTGTACTTTTAAGATTCTTAAAACATTAATGTTACTAACCCCAACCCCCCCCCCCCCCCCCCCCCCCCCCGCGCCTCCTCCTCCTCCTCCTCCTCCTCCTCCTCTTAAAATTTGGTTTTTCTTAAGTTTTTATATTAGATTATTGTATTTTTAAGTTTTCTTATTAGTTTTATCTTTCTCTTAACTTTTTAATACATTGAGTTAAGTTTTTTAAATTTAAGTTTGTATTTTTTAAACATTTTGAAACATTAGTATTACTACATCCGCCAACCACCCCCCCCCCCCCCCCCCGGGCAAAAAAAACTTGGTTTTTATTAAGTATATTGCTGGATTTTGGTAATTTCTCACTATTTTTATCTTTCTTGGTTTTTATTAAGTATATTGTTGGATTTTGGTAATTTCTCGGTATTTTTATCTTTCTTCTAAATTTTAAGTTTATTTTTCATATTTTGTGCGTCAAGATTGAAACTTAAAAAGAGAGAGAGAGAGAGAGAGAGAGAGAATTTTGACCAAGAATTTTGCTAAAGGTGATGGCTTGCAACAACTATATGAGACCTCAATGTCATGCTATACCGAGTATACAATTGAGCATTTGTGAAATTAATGCATTCTCGTCATTATCTACTCAACTCTCACTAATTCAAAAATAACTCGATAATATAAGTGTTAAAGTTGTTCGTACTCCTAGATGTGAATTTTGTGTAAGTAACTATGCTTGTATAGAATGCCAAATGGGTAATACCTTTTCCTTATCGGGTTTTGAACAAGATAACTGCATGTCAAATTATAACCAACCCCAGTACAATCCATACTCTAGCACCTACAGTCAAGAATGGATGAACCCTTCTAACTTTTCATGGAACCATTACGAAGCACTTTGGTCACCCACTTATCCATCTAAAGAAAAGTAATATGACTTAGAAAAGGCATTTAGGGAGTTTATGGAAACCGTCGCTAACTTAAAAAATCAAGAAGCTTCCATCCAAAATCTGAAACCTAAAGTAGGGGCTACATTCGAGGAACTTCCTGAGAGGTCTAAAGATTCCTTGCCTAGCAATATTGTCACCGACCTAAGGGAGCAAACTAGCGCCATAACATTGAGGGATGAAAACACATTAGAAGAACCACCTCAATGTGACATAACCCCCATGACAGGCTCATCGCCACCAATGACCAAGCCTATCTTAACCAACCCACCACCACCAGTTACCGAAATAAAATTTCAAGCTCGTCTAACATGGTCAGACGTATTCAGAACCATGGATGCCTCAGTGAAAAAATGCAGAAAATGTCAAAAAGGAAAATTCAAGTTGTGGCACATTAAGCTCAGGAATCCCATTATTAGATATGGTAGAGGTGGTCATGTAAAGAAGGGTACAAAGAAGATCCACATAAAAAAATGGTCATTGATGGTGGATGGAGGTAACTCTACACTCCTTCAGGACACGGGATAGATCATCATCAAAAAGTCAAGCTAACAATTCTAACTTAAGCGCTTCTTGATAGGCAACCCAAGTTTTCCTTTCTCTACTTCTTTTCTTTAAATTTTCTTTTATTTTATTGCTTTCTTATGTTTTTGTGTATTTTGTTCAAACGGGTTTGTGAAACAAGTTTGAGGGTAACCTGATGACAACATTCACTATTAAAAAGCAATTCTCAAACCTGGGCAGTATCTCTCACCTACAGCTTCGGTCTTTTCATTTCTTTTAATATTGAGGACAATGTTAACTTTAAATTTGGGGGTGGGAGAGATATTATGTCACATTTTTAAAATTTTGAGCCAAAAAAAAAGGGGTTTTCTTATCAGTCCTATTTTATCTTTTAAAAAAAAAATTTCTTGTCAGTCCTATTTTATTCTTTAGAGTTGGCTTTAGTGCCTTCCAATGTTCGGAGCCTTTATATGGGGATGTAGATTGTGTCTACCAACAAAAAGATTTTTCATTTTCTGTAGTTTAAATCAGTAATCTTTTAAATATTTCTTGCATATTAAAACCAAAAAAAAATTGGAGATCATATCATCATGCTTTTTAGGAAATTTTTCTACTCTTTTTAGCTTTTTTGCTTTAATTGGACTTGAATAAATTGAGAATCAATTATTTTTATGTTCTAATTGCAAAACATGATCTATTCTAAGGCACTATCTTAATAAAATCATGGTATTTGTGTTCACCAATTAGCATAGCCATTTTACGTTTCTTTTTGATTAAAAAATGCTTAAATTTGAATAGATTGCATTATGATTAGCATTCGCATATTTGATTTTCAAGAGCTATGCCTAAGTCTAAGTACAAGAAAAATATAAAAAAAAAAAGACAATATAATAAAAAATAGAGGGAGAGAATCGGAGATGAAAAGGAGAATAGGATCCCACCGAGCGTGCCAAAAATTATATTAAGCAAAAATATAAAATTTACAAAATATGAATTTTCCTACATACTGTACATAGGTTTTATTAATTTAGAAACGACTCTATTCAAGGTAATGTACACCCTTAATTAAATCTCCCTTGGGAAAACACCCTTTGATTCCGACTGACGATATATTTTATGTTTTAATCAATCGGCTAGGTCACCAGGCAATTAATTGATTTAAGTCTATGAGAGACACTTTAGGCTTATTTGTATTTGTGTTCAACTTGAAGGTTATTTGGGACTAGTCATGACTTAGGAGTTATTTGTAATTAGGTTTAACTCGATAGGTGTTTTGGATTTAGACCCAACTAGGGAGTTTTTTCTTTCTTTTTTTTTTTTTTTTTTTTTTACTAGAGTTTGACTTGGGTTTATGGTTGACTTGGAAATTATGTTGGACTTGATTTGGCTTTGGTTAAGATTTGACTTGAAAATTCAGACTTGGTTTGGAATTAGATTTCGTTTTGGTTGGGAAGTAATTTAGATTTAGGTTTGGATTGGGAGCAATCTCTGTTTGTTAGACTTAAAAGCAGTCTCAAATTTTGGGTTGACCGGGAGTAATTTTAGGCTAAGGTTTGACTTATAATTAATTTGGATTTAGGGTTTGACTTGGAATTAATTTGAATTTGGGGTTTGATTTAGAATTAATTTGGATTGGGGGTTTGACTTGGTATTTTTTTGGATTTGGGGTTTGTATCAAGCATAAAATTGATTGAAATGTTATTTGAAATTCAGTTTAATTTGAAAGACATTTTGGCTTGGAGTTGGCATTTAGGATTTAAAATTGACATGGGATTTACTTTGAATTTGGATTTAGCATAGAAGTTAACTTGGTTTAGGAATTTGGCTTACAGTTTAAATTTGGTTTGACACGGAAGCTCTTTTGAATTTAGATATGACATATGTTGGGGTTTTCTCACGTTCTAAACCAACCCTTGGATATCACTGTGCACCTGAGACCACTCGGCGGGTCTCGGCACCCTTCCAAGAGTTGGACAGAGAAAATCTTTAGCTCAGTTAATGTTGTCCAAGTAAAACCTATCCTCTTTATAGCCTAAGTTCAAAACCCGTTGTTTTATTCTTTACTGATTCGGTTGTAAAGGGTTGTATAAAGAGAGGTTTGTAACTAATAGCTTAGGTTTTGATGTGGAAAACGCCTTGTATCATTTACGCAGTTGTAAAGCTTAAATGATTAATAAAATAAAGCTCTCTAGTGGTAGGGGGACCGTGGAGTAGGCCATTTAGGGCCGAACCATGTTAAAATCGTGTGTACTGTCTTTATTTTTTTATTGTCTTCTATCGTCGTATGTAATCTCGAATCAAAGCTTAGAGCCTCAGTTTTAAAGACCACCTTTTACAAGATCCTAAAATGAACTAAGTTATTGTTGAAGTTAAAACCGGATTTAACGAGATAACCTAAAAATAGTAAAGTTAAAACAACGGGTTTTGAACTGAGGTTGTAAAGAGGCTACGTTTTACATGGACAACATTAACTGAGCTAAAGGTTTTCTCTGTCCAACTCTTAGAAGAGTGCCGATAACCGCCGAGTGGTCTCAGGTGCACAGTGATATCCAAGGGTTGGTTTAAAAACGTGAGAAAACCCAAACAAGTGGTATCAGAGCCAAAGGTTTGTAAAATAGTTGTGGGTGTTTGAAAACAGACTTATGTTTTTTTTTTTGGAAAAAAATTTTTCATTTTTTATTCTCACTGTTTGTGAAAAAAAAAAAAAGATTCTGTTTGAAAAAAAAAATCTTTTTTTATATGGGAAAATTGGCTTCTAAGTTTGACAGGGAGAAAATTTGACGGGAAGAACGTTATACCCTTTGGAAGATCAAGACCAGAGCAATGTCATTGTCCCAAGGTGTGGGATCCAACTCATCTAGCTGCTATCCAGCAGTGACCGTGAAGAGCTTGGAGCAAAAGTGCTTTTGGTACCCTTGTTATGTGTTGTTTAGATTTAATGTGCTGCCTCTTATTTTTTCCTCTGTTAACTGTTGCTAAAAATCTGGTCTAAGTCAGAAGAAATGTATTAGGATGAATCCTTGTTGATTAAGATACTAATATGGAAATTTCTTCACCTTTAGATTGGCTAGTATAAGCCTCTAAATGACTCCCTAAATAGGTTAAACAGAATTTTATAAGACCTAATGAAAGAAGATGCTTGAATTCTGGGTGAGATTCAAGCTATAGTCTTATTGTGTGCTTTACCTAAATAACTTAGGGGCATTAAAGACACATTAAGATATGGCCGGGTGAAGATCACCTTAGATGGAGTAAAGCAGGCTTTTAGGAGTAAAATTCTAGAACTTAAAAGGGAGGGGAACAGACCACTTTGGGGTAGCAATGGTGAGGGAATAGTCATGACAGGAAAAAACAGGCATTACGGAAATCTTAAAAAAAAAAAATGGGATGATTGAAGGGTAGGTATCGTTATAAGTTTTTTGAAATATAAGAGACACAATGAAAATAAAGTGTTGTGAGTACAACAAGCTATAACATATAAAAGGAACTGCCCTGATTGGAATTAAATACCCGATACAGCTAACAATGTGGATTCATTTTCTTAAATTTGGAAATGTTGATGTTTATTTCAATGTTTCTAATTGATTTATGTGGTTCGAATGCCAATTGTGGAATGCTTGAAAGTGTTATGTTGGAAATAGTACTACTGGTCATGTTAATGTTTCGTTTTTTGAATCATTAGAGCATGTGTGGGTGTTTAAAATTCAGGTTGTAGTTATTTTTATATGACTGCTACTAGAGATAATTTTATTAATATAAAAATCGGTAACTGGGAAAAGAAGAGTGTTATTAAGACACCATATAGGAGGAACCATAACTGGTGTACGGTATGAAAAAAATTAGGATTAACCAACGGAATGACACACATCATGGAAGATGTAAGACACGTTCCTGACCTACGTAAGAACCTGACATCTTTAGGTCATTTGGACTTAAAGGGAATGTAGCTTGGACCCATGAACTTGAATTTAGGATCTTGAAGAGATCCTTGGTGGTTCTGAAAGGGTGCTCAGATAGGTCTACGTATTAAAGGGTAGGAGTGTCTCAGGGGAATCAAGGATCGTGGTTAAGTCTGACCAGAATTGAGTTATGGCATAGGCATTTAGGGCCTTGTGAACGAGAGAGGTTAGGGAAAACTATTATAACATGGAATGTTAGGAAATAACAATAGTTAAAAACTTAATTTCTGTGAGTTATGTGCATTTTGTATCATAGGTTGGTATTCAACGTAGGGATGCATACAACTCACGGGGTGTTAAATTATGTGCATTCTAATTTATGAGTTAAACCAGAGTTGCTACCTTAGGTGGAGCATTATAATTTTCTATCTGTGATTGAAGTTAATTCATGCTCAGTGTCTGGAATTTTCGGCTAAAATAGTAGACAACTGTTTACCCACATTTAAAAGGTGGAAGGATTAGATAGAAAATATAACTGGTTAAAATTGAAAATACCTAAGAATGAACAACGGTTTGGATAACATAAATTCAAAATTGGTGAAGTTGTATGCTGCTGGAAATTATTTAAAATGGTGTCAAATAATTAAAAACACGGTTAGAGGAACGCATTAGCAAATAGGGTTGAAGAGCTTATGAACCGAACTGTGTGAGACAAGGGTCCGGTGTATGATGTTCGCATCAGGTACTGGGCAAACAGTTTAAGGGAAGGGTTTGACACGGCAGCCTCGCTATCTTGTAGATAGGATGCCCTAAACTGGTAAATTAGGCTTAAGGACACCTGAGGAAATGCTGATCAAATAGTGAACAAACGACTCTTTTGGGAGAGTGCTTAGCTGTACGGCAGGCATGTTCCTCAGTTACCTTGAAGGGGTAACAGGTGACAGGATAGGAGTTAAGGAGGAAAGTCGAACTCGGATCATAATAAGTAGATATGTAACTTTTGATGAGTTGGACATAACCTACGTAGGTGATACTAGTAACTTAACTTCTAAGGAACCATGTGTTTGAACTTAATCTATGTGAGATGAATCCGACAACGCTGAATTATCAAAACATGATAAGATCAGAAATTAAGGAATGAACCAAGAAAATAATCGGATACCAAAAATGAACCAACCCGAACAGGAACAATCTCAGGATGTGGGTAGTGCTGAAATATGCATTTTGACTTGGATGGAATCTAAAAAAGATTCTTGAAAACGAACAAGGAGATTATCAACTAAGTAGGGATAGGACTAGGAGAGAGGCAAGGCCTCCCCAATGATTAGGATACAGCTTGGTGCATAGTGTATGCCTTAGTTGCCCTTTAGTATATGGAATCAGGACCTTTGAGCTTCAAGCAGGCTATCTAACAACCACCGTTCTGCAGAATGGCAGGATGTGTTGAAGGCAAAAAAGGATTCCTTAGTGGAGCATAGGACTTGGTCACTAGTGCCCAAGTCGGTGGGCAAGAATCTAGTGGAAACCAAAGTGGAACTACAAGACTAAGGAACATAGTGGACCTTCTTAAAAAAAAAAAAAACATAGGTTTAAGGCTAGGCTTGCAGCTAAAGGTGTCGCGCAACATAGAAGCGTGGATATCACTGGGAGGGAAGCACATCACCATTAGGGTGTCAATGAAGTTGACGCACTAGGATGACCTGGATTTGGAATAATAGTTAGACGTAACTATCGCTTGTTTGCACGGGGAGCTTGGAAGGAGCTCTACATGGCTTAGCTTGTGGGTTTTGTGGAAACCCTGGAATGCTGGCCTGGGACATAGGCTCGGGTAGTCCTTGTACGGACTGTAGTTGTCCCCATGGCAAATGGGAAAAGCGGTTCCATGACTTCTTGGTAGAAGTAGGGTAACTAGGTCAATTCATGATGAGTGCTTCTATGTGAAAATTGTGATTATTGATTCTATGTTATACTTACCTATGATTGATGATATGTTGATAGCTAGTCGTTGCATGCCTGGAGATTGTTAACCTGTGGAGTCTGTTAAACTAGATTAGATATGAATAGAACTTGGTCCTGCTAAGTGGAATTAGGAATGGAGATTGTTAGTTGATCAAATGTTGAAAATGATAAACTTATCTCAGTCTAATTACTTAGAGAATGTCATTCATAGGTTTAACATGACAGCGGCTAAGGTTAGAGTTCACATAACAAGACAAATTTTCAACAAATACCAAAATCTTAGGAATGAACAGGAGGTTGCTGATTAGAACAACATTCCATAGGCTAATGCTATCGGGTCAATCATGTACCGGGTCTGACCGTAGCTTAACCAAACAGAGTGCTCTCTAGGTTCGGGTGAATTTAGGGAAGGAGCACAGGGATGGGGTTAAGTGGCTATTGGGATATATATATCAAGGGTAGTTTGATGCTAGGACTTAACGTTTGTGGGAACAGAAACCTAAGTCTCTTAGGGTACACTGATGTCGATTTCGGTGGAGATCTGATCAAACGAAAGTCCAAGAGCTCCTACATGATCTCTTTTGAATGGCCGGGAGGGTTAATTGGAGGTCCAAGATCCAGTCAATGACAGTGTAGTCAAATGACTGTAGTGGACTCCTGGAGCTGACGGATGCCATTAAAGAGGGAATTAGGCTAAGTAGACTTCTGGAAGAATTAAACTTAGGCCTAAGAATTTCAGGGATATATAAATAGCCAATCAGTGCTAGCATTGAGCAGGAACAATGTATTCCGCGATAGGAGTGGGCATCTAGCTAGTCACGAGGTGTTTCGTGATGGAATAGTTAGAGGGCGATAGGTTAGAGTTGCTGAAAATTTGGACGGATGAAAGATTCGGCTGATATGAGAACTGAAGCTGTGCCTCTGAACAAGTTAATGGGGTTCATTAACTTGGTTCAAGTCTCCTGTATTTCAGGAGGAGAAACAGGACCAACAACAAAATGTTTTGTACCCCTATTACTAGAGTGAGTCCAGTAGTTAGACTAATTAGTAACCAGGTGGAGAATTATTAGAATTCGGTTCCTAAATAGTCTAAACTATGTCCGAGTACAATGGCCAGAGAGAGCTAAGCTATTAGTCGCAAACAGGTTTGGCCGAATAAAATGTAAAATACTAAAATAAGGATCAAAACCCGTTGTTTTAACTTTACTATTTTTTGGTTATCTTGTTAAATCCAGTTTTAACCTCAACAATAACTTAGTTCATTTGAGGATCTTGTAAAAGGTGATCTTTAAAACTGAGGCACTAAGTTTTGATTCCAGATTACATACGACGATAGAAGACAATAACGAAATAAAGATAGTACACACGATTTTAAAGTGGTTCGGCCCTAAATGGCCTACTCTATGGTCCCCCTACCACCAGAGAGCTCTATTTTATTAATCATTTAAGCTTTACAACCGCGTAAATGGTACAAGGTGTTTTCCATATCAAAACCTAAGCTATTAGTTACAAACCTCTCTTATACAACCCTTTACAACCGAATCAGTAAAGAATAAAAGAGAGAGTAAGAGAAATTTACTAACTCCAAGCCATGTAGCTACTATACCATCACGATTCCAAATCCCCGAGACGATCCACCTTGGTGGTTCCCAGCACCGGCGAGCTCCATCCCTTATCGGCTAGGTTTTGGCACCATAAACCCCCTAGGAACACCCCCAAAGATGGTTGAAGATGAACATGGAGGGGAGAGAAAGAGAGTACCGATCAAAAAATAAATGACCCAAAAATTGAACCACCCTTTTTCTCTCTCTTCAATCCCTCTTTTTATAAGCAAAAAAGCAATCCAAGTGCCTTAAATCCAAACCATCCAAGGACACCAAAAATGAAGGGCCCAGATGCAGCCGCGAGATCCACCACTCCCCACGCGACACATGGCGCAGCTGGGCGGGAAAAAGGAAAGGGGAAAAAGGCTTCCCAGGGAAGCATGGTTCAAAATGAAAAAAGGACAGCAGTTCCCAATGGGTAAAACACTAAATTTAATTTATTATATTTACTTAATTTATTTTACTTAAATAAAACACATTTTGATTTAAGTAAAATTCTTTATTTTAGTATTTTACATTTTATTCGGCCAAACCTGTTTGCAACTAATATCTTAGCTCTCTCTGGCCATTGTACTCGGACATAGTTTAGACTATTTAGGAACCAATTTCAACAACAAAAAAGTCAATTTTGGATTTAAGCGGGTCATGCAAGTCAATTTGGTTTTAAGCTTGATATAGACTTTAGTTTGACATGATGGTTATTTTTTTGAACTTGGGTTTGACATAAAAGTCGAGGTCACTTTAAATATGACATGGATGTCTATTTAGATTTAGATGTGAAATGGAAGGCAATTTAAGTATTAGATTATTTGGAATTTAAGTTTGAGCTCGATAAAAGTAAAGTTACATTCGGGTACACAATAAATTTTAATTTGGGCTTAGGTTTGATATGGAAGTCATTTTTTCCTTTAGAATTTGGTTTGATAAGGAAGTCCTTTTGAATTTGGACCTGACATAGAGATATATTTGTTCGGGTTGGACAGAGAAGTCGTTTGGTTTAGGTCACTTGACTCAAGTCGAATTTAGTCAACTAATCAGAGTATTGATATAATATTAATCCCACGAGCGATCAAAAATTTGTTTTATTATTTGGACTGCACCTGAAATGGGTTGCCTATATATCCTTTAAGAGATAAAGTCATTCGTAGTTTAACTTTATATTTAAATTTGATTTGAAAATGTTGGACCTTATTTAGCTAATCAAAGCATATTCGGTCCAACATATTTATATATATTTTTTATATTTCTATTTGAATTTCGGGCTCAAGATTTTTTTTTTTTTTTTTTTTTTTTGTGACTGGTTAAATATAACTTAGTTTCAAGCTATGTTTGGTTAAAACACATGAGTCTGGTTAAATTTCTAAATTTTATATTTGCATTTTGAATCCGAGTGTCCCGATTTCATACTGAAATCTGAATTTTGAGTGGTATAAATATCTAGATTTTGTTCTTATCCAAATCCTTTTTTTTTTTTTTTTTTAAGAGAGAGAGAGGGATTTTAATTTGAAGTTTGACTTCATTATTGAAGTCTTAAACCTTATCAATTTCTCCCAATTCCTGGAGAAAGCCCTCTCAATTTGTTGCTCTTCATGTACGCTAATGCCTGAGCGGATGCCTCAAGATTTCAAAATGGTGAGTCAGGACTTAATCGCAATTTTGGACTGATCATTTGTCAAAACTCACGTTGGATTTAAATTTTGTTTCGTTTTCTGTTCTACAATTTTGTAATATTCAATGCGATTACTCCCTTTTGTTTCGTACACTGTTTTAAAAAATAAATAAATAAATATAAAAAATAAAGCATGGGGTGGGAAATGGTGCCCTGGTTCCAACGTTAGTATTCTCCTCTTTTCTTTTCCTTTTTTTTTTTAAGATTTTATTTTCAAGAACAAGTTACTTTAGTTGAAGTCACAAGTTTCAAAGACCCAAAAAAGTCCAATTAAGTAATTGAAACCATTTTGTTTCAAAAACCCGAAAGAATACTTACATATAATTGGATCCTTAGGTTCCAGGGACCCGAAAATCCAATTAAATAATTAAAATCATTAGATGTTGTGGACCCTCAAGGGTCCTTATAAATAATTAAATCTCCTAAGTTCTATAAACTCAAAAGAGTATGAAAATTTGAAGAGTCAAAATACTTTGACTTTGCTAACCCAAAAACAAAAATCCATTTGGTGAAAAATATCTTCTTAAAGGTTCCGAAGGGTATAAATTTTAGCCTAATTAAATTTTTTTTTAGTTCCACTATAGGTACAATATTTTTAAAACAGATTTACCCAACTTAATTTTATTTTTTTTACGTTGTAGGTAGGATGTTTTCAAAGTCAATTTTATCCAACTTTTGTAACCATTGTGGGTGAAATATTTTAGTTTAAAGTGACTTAAAATTTTCTTCTTTTGAATATTACTGAAGAGAAATCAAAAACTTCCCTTACAAACAAATTGAAAACGGAAAGAGATAAATAAAAAAAGATACAATTAAAATTATACCTATCTAAAAATTAGGAGAAATAGAGAAGAATTACTAGGAGAGATAGAGAGAATAATAAAGGAGAGAAAGAATTTGATTAATATTTCAAAATTATGTCTCTCAATAAAACCAATGGCTCTATTTATAGATAAAGAAGGCGAACAACTGTCACGACCCTAGCCGTGGCTATCACGACCCCACAAACCGAATAGCTATTTTTGTTATATTATTTTGGCATCGGATATATATGTAACGAAAAAATATTGTAAAGTTAATTAGTTTAATATTTTGAATTTGAAGGTGATTAGTAGGGAGCCGGTTTTTTTGGGGGGGGGAATTAGGAGGCAAAAAGGATTTAATTTGAATTAGTTTAAATTTTGATTTAGGAGGAAAAGGGTAGTAGGTTGTTTCCCCTCCCCAAGCTCTATAAATACCCATGTATCCTTGTATTTTGCCAACAAGAAATGAGATGAAAAAAATTAAAACTCTTCTCTTCCTCCTTCTCTCTTAACCGATTCCCCCCTTCCCCCTTTCTAACTCTAAATCTCTCTCGTCCTCCTCTAACCTCTCCCCTTGTAACTTCTAACTCTAATTCTCCTCTAATTCTCTACTTCTCCCTTCTACTAACATTCTCTTCTCTTCCTCTAACTTATCTCTAATTCTCTTCTAAATTCTCTACTCTCTTTCTCTCTCCCGATCCTTTTCAAATTTATCCAAGTCACAGACTTAGATTTGTGACAAAGTGGTATCAGAACTCGTCACCAACCTTTGGGTTTGTGACAAAGTGGTATCAAAGCCATTTTCTGATCGAAGAGGGCATATTTTATCATTTGCATTTTGCATTCATCTCAATTTCGAATTTAAAAAAAAAAAAAAATTTCAGCTGCAAAAAAAAAAAAAAAAAAAAAAAGGTGCAGAATTACTGAATCAAAAGAAAACGAATTGAACAGTAACCCCATGAACAGTAACCGACCCAAAAAAAACCGTTGCAGTCTCAGTGTTTGAAAAAAAAAATTAAAAAATCACTGCATTTTACTATTTAATATATATATATGTCGAATTAAAAAAAAAGAAAACAAAAAATTAATTAATTCAAACCACTCATCATGGTCGAGTCTACACTTATTGTCAAAGTTTCAAATCTTCTCTACCCAATCACCACAAATGTCCTCAACCAAGTCTTCTCTCCCTATGGTCGGATTCATGAAATTGAAATCAACACAACATCCATCTTGAATGTTGAAGCGTTTGTAACCTATTGTTCAAGACAAGACGCAGAGACGGCACTTAAACTGCTAAATGGGAGAAACATTTACGACTGTTGTTGTACGATGGACATTCAATTCTCCAAGCTTTTGAAAAAAACTGCAATGATATGGGAGGACGTGCTGACAAGTCTCAATTCTATAACCGAGAGATTGAACAAGTGCTCGCACATCCTAAGCCAGCCTAACATTGACCACCAGGAAGGAACCTTGGCAAACATTGACAGTGTCCAGACAGCCCGGGTTCCCATCCAGGCCAAGTCACAACGCCCACCCTCCAGAACCTTCCGAAACAGGAGGAGGCACCAAAAAGGATTGACATACCGCAGCCAAACCTTAACACCACCAAACAGCAACAGAAGGCTGCGCCTAAAGAGCGCATGGAAGTACAGGTGCTACACACTGATGTGCAATGGGTGCGTTGGGAAACGCACATGGTAGGCATGAAAGCGCAAGTGGTGCGCATGACTGTACTGGGGAAGCGCATGACTGAGCATGGAAGACGTATGCAGCAACAGCAAAGTGGACCGCATCACAAGGAGGTAAAACCGTGTCGAGCTCACCACCTCAAGCCTAAGATCACACGAAGAGACCTACGAAAGATCAAGGTCAAGGCGGAGGTATGGGAACGATTTCCAAAAACAGGGATCGGCACGAAGAGCTCAAGCCACTTCACATCCTTGAGGACAAGGATGATTTCAAGGGGAAGGGATTGTCACGACCCTAGCCGTGGCTATCACGACCCCACAAACCGAATAGCTATTTTTGTTATATTATTTTTGCATCGAATATATATGTAACGAAAAAATATTGTAAAGTTAATTAGTTTAATATTTTGAATTTGAAAGTGATTAGGAGGGAGCCGGTTTGGGGGGGAGGGGAATTAGGAGGCAAAAAGGATTTAATTTGAATTAGTTTAAATTTTGATTTAGGAGGGAAAGTGTAGTAGGTTGTTTCCCCTCCCCCAAGCTCTATAAATACCCATGTATCCTTGTATTTTGCCAACAAGAAATAAAATAAAAAAAATTAAAACTCTTCTCTTCCTCCTTCTCTCTTAACCGATTCCCCCCTTCCCCCTTTCTAACTCTAAATCTCTCTCCTCCTCCTCTAACCTCTCCCCTTCTAACTTCTAACTCTAATTCTCTTCTAATTATCTACTTTTCCCTTCTACTAACATTCTCTTCTCTTCCTCTAACTTATCTTTAATTCTCTTCTAAATTCTCTACTCTCTTTCTCTCTTCCGATCCTTCTCAAATTTATCCAAGTTACAGACTTAGATTTGTGACAAAGTGGTATCAGAGCTCGTCACCAACCTTTGGGTTTGTGACAACAACTAACTAATATTGTAATTACGTAATAAAAGGGAGAATAAACTAGATTATCACTAAAATAAAGTTACATATTAAAATATTATTTAATCATACGTTTAACAAGTGACTAACTTATTTTTTCTATATTAAAAAAAAAAAAATTCAAGAGTAAAGTATAAAATCAAAAAGAAGGGATATAAGATAGAAGCTTAAGAAAAATAACAGATACTATACGTACTAAAACTTTTTTTTTTTTATTTAGAAGTTGAGTTTTTTCTTCTTTTTTTTTTTTTAGGTTTAACTATCTTCTTCTTCTTTCTCCTTTGTCTCCCTTTAGGTTTTTTTTTTTCTTTTTCTTCACTTACCTCCTAGATTTTTTTTTCTTTCTCCCCCTTTTTTTTTTTTGGAATCTCCCTAAAAAATGAAAAAGAAAGGCTTTTTACTGATGAGAAAGTACATGACAATCAGGGGGGTTTTTGTTTTCTTTTATTTTCTTTTTTGTTTTAAATCCCTTATTTTTATTTAACCCTTTTTTTTTTTGGGATTGTGTATGAACCATAGTATTTGGGAGTCGATTCCGAAAATAATGCTGAAAAATAAAAAATTAAAAAAAATAATGCTGAAAAAAAAATAATTCCAAATCTATCGTTGAACCGCGTTTACAAAATGCGGTTATAGTAAACCGCGTTAATAAAACGCGTTTCAGATGAAATAAAACCGCGTTTCGGTTTACCTTAACAAAAATCGCGTCTTAATAACTCCGTTTATCGTAATAAAAACCAAGTCTTAATAAAGCGGTTTATATATCAAAAACCCCGCCTTAATAACGTGGTTTATTATAACAAAAACCGCGTCTTAATAACGCGGTTTATCATAACAAAAACCGCGTCATATGAACGCGGTTTAATATGGTAAACCGAATGAGTCGAGCCGAGCTTATTATCGAGCCCAATCGAGTTTAAAATTAACGAGCCGAGCTTTATAAGTTATTATCGAGCCATTATCGAACTATTTTTGAACCAATACCAATGGTTATCGAGCCCTTAACGAGCTCTTGTCGAGCCCTTATCAAACTGTTCGTGAACATTAGCGAGCCGAGCACCCCCTGCTCGAACTCGACTCGTTAAGCTTATCAATCCTGCTTGAACTCGGCTCGTTAAGCTATCGAGCTCTCCTAATGAACACAAACGAGCCCTAATCGATTTTGAATACGAGTAGTTCATTGAACGCTCAGTTCGTTTACACCTTTACTCACCGCCAGTCATGTTGTCCGCTGCCGCCCTTCTTCTGCTTTATACGCCGGAGATCTTTAAGTATCATTGTCGTAGCTATTTGATCACTACTGAATTAATAGCCTTTTATTGATAACTTTTCCTGATTTCTTACCACCTCCACTTATAATGTTAGAGCTTCATTGAGAGGAACATGGGATCAATGTGACAATCATCACGAATTGCGGCATAATGGTGACTATAAGCGATGAAAACGAGGTTTATGTGTACTACGGATAAACCGTGTTTATTAAACGCGGTTTAGGGATAAAACCGCGTTATGGGAACGCGGTTTAGGGCAAAAACCGCGTTTATATAACGCGGTTGATTCTTGTATGAACCGCGTTTGGGGAATGCGGTTGACATGAATATGAAATGTGTTTTAGAGACGCGGTTTTTCTATATTTTAAACGCATCAGCTTGACGCGGTTTACTATAACCGCATTTTGTAAACGCGGTTCAACAGTAGATTTGGAATTATTTTTTTTCAGCATTATTTTTTTTATTTTTCAGCATTATTTCTGGAACCGACTCAGTATTTGGACTTATATGTAAAAAGGAAATTCATCGTTAATTTTTTTATTTCTTTTTCAACTTATAATGCCATATGGTCTAATTTGGAACCCATTTTTTTTTTTTTTAAGACATTATAATTTTTTTTTTAACTTCAGATCTTTTACTTTAAATTTAAAACATGTACTTTTTTAATACATATCAACTATGAGCTAATATTTAAAATTTATAAAAATTTCACGTTCAACACTTACTAATGGTGTCATATCTTAAAAATTATCTAAACAAACATTAATTCTAAATCAACTATGGAGTCTAAATGTTTTGCATAAGAAATGACAGGTTTGGAGCTGAATAGCTAAGAAATGTACTGAGAGACATTTTATAGTGGGGAAACCACGCCTTCAACCTCGTTGCATTCTGACTCATCGAGTGGCCATTGGAGTGGCATAAAGTGGGGTTTTTAATGGCAAGCAGAGGCATATTTGCCTCAAACATGGTGTCGTGAGAAATTTGATTACAAATAACGTAATCTCCCCTGAGTACGTAACGAGTGAGAAAAATCTGGCAAATACACTTACCAGAGGCCTTACGAGGATAATAATTCACGATACAGTAAAAGGAATGGAGCTTAAGCCCGTTCGTCTGTCCCGATCTTGGTGGATACCATCTCGGGAGTTATTCTTGTGTTTAATGGGTTAAACGAAGTCAAGAGTTGGGAAAAACAAGATATAGCCACTTGAACTTGTTCGAAGATGTTATTGTAAAAGTGGCTCTAAGATCTGTAAATATTGTCATGACATTAAGGATAATCTTAATGCTCTTAATGATGACCATGTCCTATTATGGTGGTGTGGGGCCAGTACATTTAATAGACTCATCTATGGGATTATAGGGGCTTTGATCACCCTCTATCAAGAGTAAGGGCTTACTCTGTAGAGCTTTCTTGAATGCCAAGGTTTCAGCTTTTGTTTTAAGGGACCTCATACGTCTTGATTGTTGAGTAAGTTTCAACCTCGGGAAGCACATGAAGTTGGTAGGTGTGCTATTCACAATGATTGCTCAGGTTCAAGACTGTGTTCACCTTGGGTGGTTGTGGGACATGCTTACTGATTAGGGGCTGATTCAAGTCAAAAAGACATTGGTATGATCAATTGTGGGTGTTACTGCTCAGTAATACTTTTCCTTTTCTTCCTTTTCTCAAAACTGAATCATGTGAGGGATTGATGGAATTTGGGGGGTCGGGGCTTCAATTTTATTCATCTTGTTCAAACTCCCTTATCCCCCATAGGATGTCTAGTGGTGGGAAAGCTACTTTATATATCGCCTTTTTATTTGACATGGTAAAGTCTTGTCGGCCTAGAGTTGAGCTTGGTAGGCCACATGCACAATCGCACACGCACACCCTGCCCCACCGGGTCAGGCCGATTGACCCATCGCGGTGTGGACTTTTGTAAACCCGAACTTTTATTTTTACAACCATTGTATTTTTAGTCATTGCGACAAAATCGAATCTAAGTGAGTCCCTTTCTCGCTAAGCTCGAGCTCTAGTTATTCATCATTGGTCGAGCTCGAGGCCAAGCTCGAGCTCACGACATCAGTCCTTAGCCGTTACTCTAATTTTGAACTTAAGGTTGCAAGTTCAAGCTCAAGATACTCCAGTTGACCAATTCAACTGCCCACTCCTTCCATAGCTGTGTTCCTTGATTGTGGAGGATTTTGTGCACCTTTCTTAACCATCCACTCCTACTATTTTAAGGCCGGATTTTCTAGCCATGATCCTTCCCTCAATAGCTTGTTTTCACCTATACTTTTAGCCTCTTAGTGGGTTGATTGACACACAAAATATATTGAAGTACACAAAAACATGCCTTCCTCTTTTCCTCCAAATCTTTCGTCTCTCCATTACAAAGCAAGTTGAAATATGCTACAATTCATCTTCTTGGAGTATACGATTGAGGTGGGCATCATGTTAATCTTGGGCCAGAGGTCCATTGCTCCTATTGTACCTATACAAGGGCATAAACGACTTAGGATAGCGGAGTTCTCTATAGCGTGACAATTCTTTAGTTTAATCTCTTCTTTCTGCCCTCTGTACTTTTTGTCCTTTTTTTGCTTATTTTCGTCATCCTCAAAGCCCTGCTATATAACTGCAAGATCATATTGCTATAGCTCGAGTTCATTTTTATTTGTGTTAAAGTTACATTTTGGTAGCTCATTAACGTTATTACCAACACTAGGCGATGTTCAAAAGAAAATACAGCACTAGGTGGTATAGATATTTTAAAAAAGAGTTATTTATGTCAAACATCGGTATTATTTGTCTACCGTGTTAATTTAGCTATTTTATTTTAATTGTGTGAATTTAATATCTGCATAATTATATTATGTCAATTAGTTTTATGGTAAAATTGAATCGAAGTTAATGATGTAACTTTTAACAATTCGACCATTTTAAATGTAGGGAACTCAATACAAACTCACTCACTTACCTAATTTATACCCACCAATAGGGATGGCAATAGGACCTGAATCAATCGAATATCCATCCAATCCATTTATGATAGATTTGGAAGCAAAAAATGGATTTTTAATAGATTGGGATGCGAAAAATGAATTTTGAATGGATTTGGATTTGGATGCCAATAAAAGGGTTTGGTTCAGGTTGGATTTGGATGATGTCAAACCCAATCCAAACTGAAATTATATTTAGTGTAGGAAAATATTTTAAAATTACTAAATTTTAAGCCGTTAACATATCAAACCATTTTGACCGAAAAAACATGTCAAACCCTAGTCTAATGTTTTTTTTTTTTTTTTTAATTGTGCCAACATTTTGACGTTTGTTTTGGTACTACAATATTTTTTATAGAACAATGATACAACAAATTCATGCATAAAGATTACATACTAAGAGGTATTTGAATGATTGCTATTCCATTATTATTATAATTATACATATTAAATGAGAAAAGAAAAAAGATATAGCGATTTGTGTAAATATTAGGTTTTGTGGTATTATTTTACATTATTATTATTACCTATATTGATATTAGATTATAATATTGTAATTTGTTTTATAATTTAAATGGGTTATGGAGTTGGCTCGGATATCCGTTCCACCCAATGGATTTGGATTTGGATTTGGATTTGGATTGAATTTGTATGGACTAAATGGGTTCTTTTTTTCGAATTTGGGTTGGGTTGGGTTTTCTTTAGGTTGGATTTGGATGAAGGCAAACTGTCATGGCCTGGATCTATTGTAATGATGTAATAAGTAGTTTAAGTCATGGATTAGCTTGTATTAGCTTGATGTGGTTAGTTCTTAGCTCTTCATGTCAAGATGGACAAGATGCTCGTGCTAAGGAGGTCAAAGTTGGCGGCTGGACTTCTTGAGTCAGTTAAGTAAGTGTCCAAGTGCTTTGTATTTGGTTTTAGCCGCCACTCTTCTCTAGCATAGTATAAGTAATGGTGTTCTTTGTAATCTTTCATAATTTTGATCAACTACCAATATCCTTGGATATTATTCTCGCTCTCATCTAAACTCTCTCTATTTTCTCATCTCCTTCACTTCCTTCTTATCTCATATTCTACTATTCCTAGGTCATGACTCGAGTTTGATCTCGGATCATGACAATTGGTATCAGAGCCTCGTTTTAGTCTTCAATTAAGTTGATTTAGTTCAATTTAGTTCAATTTAGTTGTATAAGCTTAGGATTAAGGTGATCTCATATCAAATATCCTTGATCGCATTGCAATTGATTAGGAGTTCAATCTTTTGGATTCTTGATTGAGTGCTTGCGGTTTGTTACTAAAATTCAGCTTCTTCCTTGCACAAGTTTGAGGATTTGCGTATATCTTGATTGAATCTAATTCAATTAAGTTAAGTTGTAGTAAATCAAACATGATCTATGGTAGAAGTCTAGCTGTTGGATCATATGATATGGCTTTGAAGTCAATTCACCAAGAACAAGATGCTAGAGTCCAATAGCAAAGAAAGCAGTTGTCACAAGGTTTTAGGTCTGCATTATTATACTCTCAGTAGCAATTTGTGCAAAGGAAGACGCAAATTCAACACAACAACAAGAATGTAAAGTCAGCAATTCAATTTCAGTCGAATGCAATAAACACGCAAGGAACTGGACTTGGTGGAACAACTCAAAGCACTTTCACAAATTCTGTTGGAAGTGGATTCAATTCGAGTTGAAATGTTGCAAGTAAGAGTCAGTTTAATGGAAGGCTAGTTGATGAGTGTGATTTTTACATATTTTATTTCTCATATCTGTCATATATTCGGCCTCTACATGTGTGCTTGGTTGTTATTTAGGTACATTTTCATGTGGAACACATCAAAGTGCACGAAAGAAGAATTCTGGCAAAATCAAGCACTATTGAGGCATATTTGAAGATTGATTGGAGAAACCGAACCACTTGCGCAAAAAAAAGACCTATTGGATCATAATTCTGTGAACTGAGTACATGCCATAGCGCTTCAGTGCTTAATCTAGAAAAGGGGGCTCGGAGAACCTATCGATCAGCAGCTCCCGATTAGAGAAACTAACCCAAAGCCTGCCGATCGATTGGCCAAAAGCACCGATTGATCGAGAGCTTTGCGTGAGCTCACCGATCGATCGGGCCTTATTCCCGATTTATCGGGAGGCGGAACCCTAACTGCTCTTGTGCCTATAAATAGAGAAGGGGAGGTCATCCTTTGACACACTTTTCCTCGGCCGCACGTCCTCCCCTTTCTCTCAAACCCGAAGCCGCTACGAGATCTATAGGTTCTCAAAAGCTAAAGCGCAAGCGGTTGGAATACTAGGAGAATTCAGGCTTGGATTAGCATCGACATGAAGATTGAGCGAGTTTATTCTCTTGTTTATTTTGCACACAGTATCTTCTTTTCTTTAAGTTTAAGGATGTGTAAAACTCCTATGGAGGAGTAAACTTTCTTAGTTTAGGGATGAAGGGCGGGTAGCCACCCGTATTTCAGATTTATTTTATACTTTTGATGATTGGTTTAGTTATGTTATATTCGCACCCCTGTGGGAAGTTCTTCGTGATTGTTGGATATTTTTGTATGTGTGCTTGTAGCCATGACTAGGTCTCCAACTTTGCAGCAGTTAGTCTTATGCTTGTAGCCTAGACCATAACATAACAGGAATTCACGCGTGGTCATGGCTGAGGTTGTACCCGACCCTGAACCCAATCTTTTATATAAGTTAATATTGAATTAGTAGTAACAAAGGAATTAAGTAGTGCTAATGAGATAACCTATGCTATATCTAGAGTGCTATGATAGGTTATGCCTTTAGACTAGTTCATTACCTAAAGCCCTAATTTATATATTAACCTGGGCTTAGAACTTGTAGCCTAAGTCCTTCAAATCATCGTCCTAAGTAAAATATAATAATGGGATACATGTTAAGCAACACTAAATTCACTTCCTAAACTAATCTCAATTGAATTGTCACATTCTTTTTATATTCAGTTTCATTAATCTAGCTAACAATTTATTCAAACAAAAAAAAAAAAAAAAAAAAATTCAAACCGCTCGTTAATCAATAAGTCCAACTTAACACAATTCTCTGTGGATACGACCTGTATACCCGACAAAGCTATGACGATCTCGTACGCTTGCGAGTAGACGGTTTTAAAACACACTTTAAAATCACATCACCAATACATTAAATTGCTTGTGATAGATTGAGAGAGAAGTGTGGTGCTAAGGTTGAAGCGTTTGAGAATAAACAAGTGCAATTAGACTGGAATTTGAATTATGTTGATCAAGCTGTTGTTAGCTTGTCAAGTAATGCAAGATAAACTTCAAGTGATGATGTAATTGAAGCAATTAGACCACAAACCAATGAATTACACATTGAAGAGTCTGGAATTGATGCAATACCGTCTGAAATGCTTGATTTGGACTCAGATTCTGGTGCTGAGATTGAATCGCAAGTATGAATTGAGGTTTTAGGCTCAAGGAAGTTGAGAGTGAAGTTTCTTTCGTAGTTAAGCACTATAATCAGCTTGGTCGTTCCCTCAAAATGTTATTCAAGTAGGAAAATGAGAGCAAAGGAAAGACCGAAGGTGATTTACAATGGTCCTACACCTGGTTTCTTGTTTATGGAGAAGAATGTTTAAGTTCTTGCAAGGGTATAGAAGATCAAGAAGTAGCAGTTGAGGTAGCCCAAGGTGGTTATGTTTTCATTTGATAGACTTAAGGCATCTTCTTGGATCAAGAGGACTATGAAGAGGGCAAGGAAACGATACAAATCTCACAACTAAGGCACAAGCTCGGCAATAAGTCAAGAAGATTGCACTACTCAGCTTCCAATTATGGGACAAGCAGCTACAGCCAGTTGCAGTGCTGAATTTGGAGGCCAAACCAAAATAGATTCGCTTGAGAAAAGTGAGTTGATGAAGCAACAATTCTTGGGAGCATTGTGGGAGAAAATGGATTAGCATTTTTGACAAATGCAATTCAAGATCGATGGCTTATTTGAACAGCTAAATGGACAACTTCCTCAAGGGAAAGCAAGTCCTCAAGTGGAGGTGAAATATAGGGACATTGATCAAGTCCCAAAGGAAGCATCTCATCTTTCAAATTCAGTTCTTAAGCTGAATTCTTCTTTGAGTTCTAGTGCAAGTGTAAAAGAGAAAACATTTGTTCAAGAATGGGTGACACCTTCACAAAATCAACAAGCTGAAGGTCATTAGGGAATTTCTGCAGCAGTGAATGGAAGTTCTATGCAGCACACTCATGTGTCATCCCAAAGCTATGATAGAAAAGCTTACGCCAAGTGTACTCAAGAGGCTGTTAGAGTGACAAATCACACTTTTTGATTGGGAGTAACCATGAACTAGTGAGTGGTAATTGTGCTGAGAATGATGAATTGGGTGTAAATGGTGATCAATTGAGATGGAAGTTTGCCAATATTGAACAAACAAACGCTAAAATATCAAATAATTCAAGAGCATCTTCAAGTGAGGAAGTAATTGCAGCACCTCATTCTCGAATTGGAACACTTCAATCTGAATCTTAGATGCGAGAATCCACTGCATAGTGCTAACAGGAAACAAGAAGTTCAAGCAAACCCAGCTGAATTCAGTTGTAAAAGTGCATTGGAAATCAAGTTGAATAAGCAATCTCCCTTTTGGTGTCTTGAAGACGGATTTATTCAGCCCATAAACAGCTTCAAGGTGAAGTTTGAAGAGAGGAAGTCCCAAGGAATTAGATATGGGAACAATCAAAAGGCAATCATTGGAGATCTTGATAAGGCTAAGTTGAATCTATTGGTCTTGTGTTCTATAGCAACAAAGGAAGTGGATCTAATGTTAGGGGGTTGGATTGGTCAAGTGAGGAATAATGAATACCTCCCCAGAATACAAGCCAATGTAAGGCCACTTGAATGCTTGAATCTCTTGTCTCAACAGTAGGGAAATGCTTCAAGAAAAGCATCAAATTCACTTGCTAACGTTCAAGAGAATGGTAAAGATTTTTTCCATTTAAGTATACAAGGCTACACACAAATTGAGAGAAGTGTTGAGCTCAAATGCAGTCATCAAGAAGGTTTATCGAGGAAATCCGCATCAGATCTAGACCAATTCCATCTAAAATAGTGGTGCAGCTCAGCAAGGAAGGCGGGGTCAGATCTGTTCCAGAATTATTCAAGGCAGTTATGTTGTTCCTGAGGTTTCAAGAGCTAGTGTGTGTTGTATCAATTCCTATGCTCATTGATAATAGATCAAGGTTTGTTCATATGGGCTGTAGAGGATCAGCAATGAGCAGTAGCTAAGTTGAAATTTAGACAAGAGCTGATGATTTTGTGAATGGTCTGGCGTTTATAGGCTCCAAACTCAGGGCTGTTGGTTTGGCTCTCTTGATGGTTCATACTATGATAGAATCTCTTTGGAGTTCAACCATGAAGCTTGAGAACTTATCATGGTGGAAGAAAATTCAGATTAGGACTTCCATAATTTCAATGCTCAAGCATGGTGCACAACTAACAGATTTCAGAAAAGTGGATGACAATTCAGTAAATTGCTCACTGATCTTGTTGGCAGCAGCATCTATGGGTGTAAATTGGACAAGGGAATGTACAAGTTGGGTCCCTGTAAGTCTTGGGAAAGTGAGAAACGCTGAAAGCCTTCCCCTAAAGAGGACAAGGGTAGGGGTTCAGTTTGAGTACCAGTAGCAAGGCACTGGAGTTCTGCTCTGTTGGCCAGCTGAAGTCTAGATAGAGTTGTTATTCGTGAATCGCAACTACTTCACTCCAAGTTATCATTGCACAACAACTATAAGACATTGTTGTATTGTCAACTGCAGATTCCAGATGTATGCATCAAGTTATGCCGTGCTCTTCAACTGCAAGATTTCAGCAAGGAGTTCATCAAATTCAGCTCCTACTTCTACATCAATAAGGGTTCTTTAAAGTATAAACTATCTCATATGATCCTTGAGGACAAGAATCTCGTAAGGGGTAAGTAATGTCATGGCCTGGATATATTGTAATGATGTAATAAGTAGTTTAAGTCATGGATTAGCTTGTCTTAGCTTGATGTGGTTAGTTCTTAGCTCTTCATGTCAAGATGGACAAGATGTTAGTGCTAAGGAGGTCAATGTTGGCGACTGGACTTCTTAAGTCGGTTAAGCAAGTGTCCAAGTGCTTTGTATTTGGTTTTAGCTGCCACTCTTCTCTAGCATAGTATAAGTAATGGTGTTCTTCGTAATCTTTTCATAAGTTTGATCAAATACCAATATTCTTGGATATTATTCTCTCTCTCATCTAAACTCTCTCTATCATCTCCTTCACTTCTTTCTCATCTCATATTCTACTATCCCTAGGTCGTTACTCGAGTTTGATCTCGGATCATGACACAAACCCGACCCAAACCCAACCCATTGCCATTCCTGCCCACCAATGACCCAATAATTAAAAAGTCAGTAGACAACTTAACGTCAATTATATTCTAGGACTACATTGACCCAATGTAAAACGTACATGGGCTATATTAATATAATTAAAAGTATAAGGATGAATTTGATACATACACATATATACGTGCATCTGTGTGTGTGTGTGTGTGTGCGTGCATGTAATATTCCACATAATGGATCCACTTGTGCATATATGCATAAGTTGTACATTTGTTTGGAAGGAGGAAAATTTCGGTGAAAGAAATTATATTTCCCTCCCTTTGTTTGGAAGTAAGGAAAATTTAATGAAAACAAAATATAATGAAAATTGTCTTAGGCTTCATTTGGAATTAACAAAATTTAAAGAAAAATGTGAGAAAGCAAAGTTGAAGGGAAAGAAAACAAAGGAAAACTAGTTTTTTTTTTTTTTTCCTCTTTTTTGGAAGTCAAAGAAAAACAAGGAAAAAAGTACGCTTTCAAGATCATATTTTTTTTTTTTCTTTTATTTGGTTGATAGAAAATGAAATAGAAAAAAATAATTATTGTCCAACTTAATAAGCTATATTATCCTTATATCATTTAAGTCATTTGAACTTTTCTAGTGACTGCTCTTGATATTATTCTGTTGGAAATTTATTATTTAGGCGCCCTGACTTTAATATTTTATCATCCAAGTATCTAATATTTCAATACATATTATCAGAGACTTTGAGGTTTAACACTTTGAGAAAACATTTTGTTTAGGTACATGATTTTAAAATAATTTTTAAATATTCAAAATATTCTCTTACAGTTTTAAAATATTTTCTTAATTTTTGAAATGTTTAAAATATTTAAAATATTTAAAATATATACTTAGATAGCTAAAATATTTAAGAAATTTTAAATATTTTTCAAATATATAAAATTTTTTAGTATATAAATTGTTTCAATATATTAAATATTTTTGAATTATATGAATTAAATATTTATGGAATATATGAATTTTTTCAAATATATAAATTTTTTTTAGATATTTAAAATAATTTATATTTCAAAATTTCAAAATATTATAAATTTTAAAATTATTATAATATAAATTTAACTTTAGGTATTTTCTTCTTTTTTTTTTAAAGCACATGTTAGCATGAAATAACAAAACCCTAATAAAGTTATGCATATGATAGTTAAAAAATATTAAAAAATATAAGTTATTTCAAAAATATTTCAAAATCTCAAAGTGCGTGAAAAATATGTTGTCAAATCTCAAGGTACCTGAACCATATTTTCTTGAAATATTATCACATTTAGTACCTTGCAGTTTAAAATGAAGTATTATTGAGTTTATGCTTTTTATGCATATCGAACATACATGTTCAATGAACCTTCGTGATAAACAAAATGGACTGTGTTGATTAAATATAAAGTTGAGATCAAATCCAATACATATAGGGTTGACATCATTTGGGCCGAGTTTCTTTTTTGTCCAATTTTCCACTCCGTTTCAAGGGGAAATTTGTTTTCCTCAATTTATTTTAAACTTTTAAAATTTTCAATTGGATATTTTTCCTTCATATTTTTCATATATTCCAATCACAAGAAAAGCACTTTCCTCCAATTTATTTTTCCTTTGATAATATTTTTTGTGTTTCAAACGAAGCCTTAAAGAATAATGAGATGAGATAGGACATACTATAATTATTAAACTTTGAAAGTTGTGGACTAATATTAAGAAAAATGAATTAACTTTGCACCTAGAGAGGTTCAATTACCAGATCGAACTAAAAACTCAACAAATGTTCAACTAATCTTCGATCCTTAACCTAGATCTTATGGGTTTCACTTAGGTCTTATGGAGGTTTAAATTACTGAACTTGCTCAAAATATTAAAATATTGGATTAGGTTGAATTTGGTCTGCAACAAAAAAATTCAATCTAATGCCAGATCATATTATTGTACAAATTAATGAGCATATTTAGGATATTAAAATAACTATCTAGATGAAAACCAGATCGAATTCAAAAATTCTGTTCAATAATCAACGGTTATTGTAGGGTTCAGTCGTCCACTAGGTTCAATCCAAGTTCGAATTAATGAACAAATACCAAAATCAGACCGATTGAAAATTCGAGTTTAGGCCAAACTATAATGTAATATGGACACTACTGCAGATGACCCGGCTTGTGACTAAGCTGACTCGATGACTTGGCGCAATTAACTTAGCGTGCGATCCACACATGAGGCGGCATATGGCTATTTGATTAGGGATACTTAATTAGCACTAATACACCATTTATTGTTAATAGTGTAAATAAGGTCTTAGGAGTAAGTTGAGGGATTATGTTGATTGATGTTGAGCATTCAACCTCTTTACCCTCCATTTTCGCCCTTATCCCAAATCCCTTTTCCCATACTTTTTCCCTATATATACTCATAGACTTTGCACTTGTAATTACTCATATTATACTTAAGAGCAATATAATTTTCATTAGTCTGGAGCAATTATAGTTGTTGGTTGATTGAGTCAAGTTGATTGGAGATTTGTTATTGATTGAATCGTGTCATTTAGTATCAAAGCTTGCAATCCTCAGCTGAATTGTTGATTGTTCATTCCGCACATAAGTTGTTCAATGAAATGCCTTAAATAGTCATTCATCAATAATCAATGGGAAGAAAATGTCCGACAATACTAGTTCACAAACCATGATCCATGAGGTCGAAAAATCTCGCATTGCCTCTTCTGATAGAAGGGGCTTCTCCCTTGATAAGAAAATGGAAGAGATGCGGTACATGGTTAATGGCTTGTCAATTCTGATTAGGGCTATTGTGGGTTTCAACAAAGGTCGATCTCTATCCGTGCCCATTACACGCACAACTGATCGTCGATTTTATTCCCTGGAGGTAAATGTTGAATTGAATGAAGGTAATTTTCGGGTTCCTACTAGATTAACAAAGATCGATTCCCCAAGTTCTGTGGTGTTGATGTTGTGGGATGGATTCATAAATGTGAGAGGTACTTTATTTGGGATAGAACCCCCAATTCAGCTAAAGTCAAGTTGGCTAGTTTAGCTTTATATGGGGAAGCTTCAGCCTAGCAAGATGCTTATGGGAAATCTGGCCTTCGGGTTCTGTGATCCCTTAGGAATTACATTAGATTAGAGCTCTTTTTTTGGGTAAGTGATAAGAATTTGTTTATATGATAGTATAAATGATCCATTGGCTAAGCTAATGAAATTGAGGCAAACTGGACCATTGGTCGAATACCTAAGTGTGTTTGAACAATTGATTAGTTAGTGCCGGTTAACCGAGGGACAGAAAATCTTTTATTCATGGGGGGTTTACGTGAGGAGCTTTCAGGATGGATTAAGTTGTATAAGCCCTAAAACTTACAAGAAGCGATTGTTTTAGCTAAACTTTAAGAAAAGAACTGCGGTATTTTGGACCCGTTAACTGGCCAAAACACCTCCCAAAAGGCCCCCATAGTCCCAGTGCCTACTAGCTCTAGTAGAGAAGGCTCGAGTATCACTGCCAGATCGGCCCCCAACCCACCTAGCTACATAATCATGTTGGAACCAATATCCTAAAAACCCAATTATTTATATTTAAATATTAATAAATAAAATTTTTTATCTGTTTTAGGTCTGATTATGGTTTATGAGTCAAATATGCATGTAATTATTTCTAAAACATGCCATAGGATGGATGTTGTCTAATACGACATGTCATAGTTTGGTTTAAGTGGCTAATGAGATTGAGCCACGAATAGACTTAAATCAAATTTATGACATGTTATAAAAGTAAGTTCATAGTTGGTGATAAGTTCTAGACAACTTGTCTGATAAGACTATAACATGATACCTTAGATGGCTTGTCCAGGTCATGTGGATAGGGATCAGAATTATCATGTTAGTGTTCATCAATAAGATTAGAACATTGAGATGGACTACCGAAATTATTTATTTCTTAACTGCTATTAGAAATAAATAATTCTTTGTGATTAAGCGATAACTCTAAATCCTGGGATTATCTTGAACTCGTACACGTAGTGCTCATCACTTTAATGTTCTCAAAGTGAGGTCCTATAGACTGACCAATAGTCTACTTATGTTAATTGATTGCATGAAATGTAGCGGGAACAAAATAGTCAATATGGAGTCTATAGTCTCTTATGAGATAGAGAGTCCCCATAAGTAGATTCGAAAGTGTTTAAAAAATTCAGAATCTTTGGTTAAAGTATTCCTAGTGTTCGTCACTGGAATTGATACAAAAAATATATTCTCGTGTCACTGAATTATTCAAAAATGGGCGAGTCGGGAACTTAAAGAGAAATAGTGAGAAGTATAATGACGGTAGTTCTAATTATTACTTCTCATGGATATCAGATAGAGGGGTTGATTATTTATTTATTACATATAGAAAATTATCGAATAAATAGTTTAACTCTAAAGTGCAGTAGGATTTATTTAGTGAAATTAAGTCCTATTAAATGGTAATCAAATATTATTATGAGATGGCAATGAGTTTTACCCTATTTGAAGCTAGATTTAAATTGTCCCTAAGGTCCCAGCACAAGCCTCTGTTTTACACCATCGGAAAAATATTATAGAGATTAGTAAATTTAAATTTACTAAACATTATTCATTAAATGAATAAAAGTTAGGACTATAAAACAAAATAATTTTGTTCAAACAAAATTCATAAGATGGATTTTTAGATATTGGAAATAAAAAAAAAAAAAAGAAAAACAGGAAAAAGAAGGTGAAAGTTCGCACCGCACGCACTGGACCAACCAAAGCGTGGTCCTAAGGAAACGATATGCACCTTCAGGCACAAACCAATCAGAGCATGCCATGTGGCACACTCTAGGACGTCCTAAGGGGGGATCCACGCCTTTGGGTGTGGACCAATAGACGCCACGTGGCACTTTTGTGCCTGCGCATGCAAACTGCTTTTCTATGCCATACGACATCGTTTTCGCTTTTATTTTTTATCCCACATCGGTTCTTTTAGCTTTTTTCAGTCCAGAAGCCTACCATAAATAAGGGTCTTGGAATTAAGGTTTAACATCAATTAATAAATTAATTTTTATAATTTTCTGAGATTGTTGAATTTTAAAGAATTAAAAGAGGAGAAATTTCTGTTTAAATTTTTTCACTAGTTTAATATTTTCTAGAGCCCACACTCCGAGTGCTCGGAGGCGATTGCGTAGAAGGTCTCGGTGATTTCTTGGAGCGTCACTACGATCTACATCCTGGTATTTTTCATTCCTTTTCTTTTAGTTATGACTTTTCACATTATTTACTGTATTTATTATGCTAGTTATTTATATTGTTATTATGAATGTGTTAGAGTAAATGCATGTATGCTTAAAATTAAGAATTCTAAGTCATTAGTAGGTTTAAAATTAGAAATTTTAAACCATTTCGCTGCATTAATTAGATTAATTTAGGAAATATTTTTGAAATATGTCCCAAAAATTGGTATCAAAGCCAGCCTCTGATTACATTCATAATATACATAATAGGCATATTAAATCAAAATAAATAGATTTGCGTATAAATAAAATAGAGATTTTATTAAAAGAAAAGGAAAATGTGAAAGTGTTATTAAAGTTGTTTAATAACAATTTGAACTGTTGATTCGGTTTTAAATTATTTTAAACACCGATTGAATTAAAGGTTAATTTAGATCCGTAAATTATGACTTTCTAACAATTGTATTTTAGTTATGATTTTACACATTTGATTACATTTTAAAAATTATTTTATTCTAATAAGATTAGAGAAGATAAAGATCTAATTAGATTAGATATTTTCAATTCTACTATGATTATATCTTCAGATTTAATTAATGATCTAATGAGATTAGAACCAATAATTTATAAAAATTAAAAAAAAATTAAAGAATTGGTATATTTTTTATGGGCATTGTTACTGACATCAGCTGTTAATGCTGACGTCATGCTGACATCACCCCAAGAAAATTTTTGGATGCACAAATGTCAGTACTATTTTAATAAATAATAATATTAAATTAATTTTATATTTAGTTTATTTTTAGAATGTGAATTTAATGTAGATTATAAGATAATCTAATTGTGAAAGCCTTTCAAATAAAACTTAATTGGGAGCATTTCCAGAAAGGCCTAATGGGATTAGAATTCAATGGTTGAAGTATTTGAGCAATCTAATAGATTAAAGTTAAATAAATAAAAAAAGGAGGGCAACCTAATGTGATTAGGAATCATTTAATAGTTAAATAAATTCATAATATGATTCTAATAGTGATTATGAGATAACTAAGACTAAAAGAAAGATCCACTACTGGGAGCGAGGTTCAGGAGTTGAGTCTTTACGACCTCCATTACCATTCCAATAGTATAGTGGATAGGTGCTGCTCCCCAAGGAGGGTATTTGCTCATAGAATATAGGGTTGGACTTCTTCGAGATGGATTGAGGTACAGGAAAACAGGTGTGGCCACACCGCTGTGGAGTATCTTGTAGACTTGTAACAAGTCTAGGCAATGCTACACATTTGACTAGGATGGTATATTAGACTCCTAGGCAGCAATATGATATTATTTTAGAGGCCAAGGTAGAATGGTGAGTTTTATACTATGTTTTGTCTACTCAAGCAATTAAAAAGTTCACTGACTCAAAATATCACGTGGAAGCAAATTTCTATGATTTTCACGTCCTCCGTTACCGGCCTAACGGTATAGTAAATGGACGCTACTCCCTGAGGAGAGCATTCATTTGCAGTGAGCAAGGTTAGACCTCTTAGAGATAGGCTGAAGTGCAAGAAAACAGGTCCACGCCGCAGTGGAGTACTTGTGGACTCGTATGGATGTCTAGGTAGCGATATACACTTGACTAGGGTATTACGTTAGCCTCCCCGAGGAGCTCTGTTATATGACCTTAAAGGATAAGAGTAAAGTGGTATGTTTATTTTGTTAGTAAGAGTTTCCAAAAAACCAAATTAATTGAAAAAACTTCTCACCTTACTAATATCTCGATACAGCCCCGCTGCCAAGGAGTATTGGGTAGTTTGGTTGGGACACCATGGCATACAACTGTGAACTCCATACCTTGATTGTTTGTTAAAATAAAGAAATATGTCTATATGTTGCATGAGTTGTTTACATATTTATTTTTCAGAGTGCTTGTTTTATTAAATTTTCTTCTTAAGCTCACTAGAAAATATATGTTCCGTACTTAAGAACAACTAAAGATGCTCATTGTTCTCTAGTTTACTGCAAAAAAATCTACTAGGTTGAAAGAACATTTTTGAACAATAGCCTAGGCTAACAAGTTAGTCGGGCGTTGGATTCAATCATTAGTATCAAATGTATTCTAGTATGAGATACTTGAATAATCGAATGTAGTAGAAATGTCCAATTTTTGAGAAAAAGGTTTGATGGGCTATTAGATAGTATGAGAACACTTTATAAGGAAGATTATTGACAATGGAGTGTGTTAGAGATTTTCAGTTCAAGAGTGCATCATAGAGATGATGGCTCCTATAATTGAACAGGAATTCTTAACGTAGACATTGATAGCCAATCTCGATATGATATAATCATGATTTGTCTATCAAAGTCCTTCAATTAGTTCATTATGCATGGATTAATGGCGATTACTAGTTGTCTAAACTGATGAAGTTACAAAGAGTGAGAAAAGGGATGTCATGGAAACTAAGAGAAGAGTCTACTTAGTGCGAGCAATAATCTTAGGGAACTAGGAACCTCGAGAGGGTAAATTGAAACAAAATAGGGCTAGTCATTAAAATTTAGAAGGAGTTGCCAAAACTTGAAAGCCATCAGAACAAGGTATTTGATATATTGCCGTCTGTAATCGAGATTAGTTGGTAGTCCACCGGTGTCCTGATGGATTGCAGATCAACCAATCGAATCTGCGAGGAGTTGTGGAGTTTTAAGTAAGCTAGAAAACTTAAAGATGGCAAGTTGTATCCTTCGCCTAAAGGTGGTACAAGAGTTTCAGTTTTGGCACCAAGAATTAATGGTTTAAGTTTTTGGAATACAGATTTAATTTCAATGAACTATCTTCATATACTAGTCTAGTAGAAATTTGATTTCCATTTCTAATTTTGTTTTTCACTTTCAGTTACTTTTTAAAATAAACTGAATTGTATATAAATAAATGTTTATTTAAAAGGTTTAATGGTAGATAGTTTTCTAAATCAAAACTTTTTCAATGGCAATCCTCTCTCTAATACAAGCTTAGATTACATTAGTCTAATCTGCAAGTGACATAATAAGAAAGTAGCAACTTTCTAAGTGATGTATTTGGACTACATTCTACTCATTAAAAATGGTGTAGAATTGCAATAAGCTGTTAAGATTTGACTGTCCAATTATTTCAAAATAAACGACCTACAATAAATCAATTGTGTTCTTAGGTCAAGCTTTTGCGAGATTATGAGGAAGGATGTTGATTTGTCATAGGTTACACACGTCTTTAAGGATTCTTGACGTTTGACGTTAGAATTTATATTTACTCCAGGAGTGGGAGTCATTAGATGATGAAGTATAAAGCGATATAGTATTGCTTAGTTCACCAAGACGCTAGATACTTAATAACTGAAGAAGTTGTAAAGTAAGCTTGTTGACTTCAAAGGTTTCATATAGTTCCTTAATCTGTGAGCAAAAGGATGAGCCAGTGAGGCAGTAGTATTGATATTGGTCTAGTCAATGAGTTAACATGTCGTTAGGGGACAGTTATGCAATGCAGAGTTAATTGGGTTTAGGACAAGTGGGAGATTGTTGGAACCAATGTCCTGAAAACCTAATTATTTGTATTTAAATATTAATAAATAAAATTGTTTTATCTGTTTTATGTCTAATTATGGTTTACGGGTCAAATATGCATGTGATTATTTCTAAAACATTCCATGAGATGGGTGTAATCCAATGCGACAAGTCATAATTTAGTTTAAGTGGTTAATGAGATTGAGTCACGGATAGACTTAAATCAAAATTGTGACATGTTGTCCAAGTAAGTCCATAGTCAGCGATAAGTTCTGGACGACTTGTCTGATAAGACTATAACGTGATACCTTAGATGACTTGTCTAGATCATTTAGATAGGGATCCAGAAGTATCATGTTAATGTTTGTCAATAAGATTGGAACATTGAGTTAGACCACCGAAATTTTTTATTTCTTAACTGCTATCAGAAATAAATAGTTCTTTGAGATTAGGCGATAACTCTAAATCCTAAGTTTGTCTTAAACTCATGCACGTAATGTTCGTCACTATAAAGGCACCAATTGTCTATGTACATTGAATGACTCCAAGAAATGCAGTGGGAACAAAATAATCAACATGGAGTCTATAGTCTCTTATCAGATAGAGATGTTCCTTTAAGTAGATTTGGAAGTATTCGAAAAATTCGGAATCTTTGGCCAAAGTATTCCTAGTGTTCGCCACTAGAATTAATATGAATAATATGTTCTTGTGTTACAGAATTATTCGAAAAAGGGCAAGTCAAGAACTTAAGGAGAAATGGTGAAAAGTATAATGATGGTAGTTTTAATTATTACTTCTCATGGATATTAGATAGAAGGGTTGATTGCTCATTTATTACAGATTAGGAATTATTGAAAAAATAATTTATCTCTAGAGTGTAGTAGAATTTATTTAGTAGAATTAAGCCTTAATAAACTGTAATCAAATATTATCATGAGATGATAATTGCCTATTTCGATATTGATGTATTTTCAAAATAAAGTGCTTAATGATATGTTTTGGACTTGTTAATAATGTATATGGTTTGAGTATAGTTTGTGTCGACAAAAGTGCTGAGTGTGTCGACACACAACTCTGCAGAATTATTATCGAGAAGCTGAGTGTCGACAAACAGCTTCTGTGTGTCGACGCGTAGCTCTATGTGTCGACACTCAGGTCATGATACAATCTTATGGAACCCCGCGTGTGGATCTGTATGTCGACATTCAGTTCGACACACAATCTTACGGAATCCCATGTGTAGGCCTGTGTGTTGATAGACAGGGCAATTTTGACTTTTTTTTTTGCAGTTAAAGGGTTGTTTTTGGTAGTTGAAATGACCCTTTGGAAGGGATGAGCCCTTTCAGAAGGGGCACTTAATTTTCTATAAATTGATTCCACCATCCTCTTTGAAAGTGCTTGAAAAAGTATATTGAAACATCACTCTCTTGTTCACCTCTCAATTATCTTTCCTTTCTACACTCTATCTCACTGTAGTTCTTGGTTTTCATTGTATCCACGAGACTTTTGTCCACAAAATACGTCTTAAGGATAGTGGTTCGCTGCGCGCCTTGAAGCCTGAGACTATTCATTGATGCCCGTTTTGTAAGATTTCTCTAACATTTTTAAGACTTACTTTTTCGGTTTGAAAATGGCATCTTCCCTACTCGAAATGACAGCGAACTTTGTGAAGTTTGATCGATTTGCTGGCAGATACTTCCATAGTTGGAAAAGGAAAATGTACTTCTTGATTACTACTTTGAATGTGGTGTATGTCCTGCATACACCAATCCCCGATCCTCCATTTGATGATAAAACACTGTCCGAGCAACGTGTAAGATTGAAATGGGAGAACGATGACTACATTTGTAGGGGTTATATCCTTAATGGCATGACAAATGCCCTCTTCAATAACTATTCTAATATGACTACCGCCAAGGAGTTATGAGATGCCCTTGAAATGAGATACATGGCAGAAGACACTACAAGTAAGAAATTTCTTCTGAGTCACTTTAACAATTATAAAATGGTTGATAATCATTCTGTTATGGAGCAATTGCATGGGATAGAAAGAATTTTAAATCACTTTAAGCAGCATAACATGAACATGGATGATACCATTGTCGTTTCCTCCTTGATAGACGAACTTATTCCTTCATGGAAAGATATTAAGAAAGGACTTAAACATAAAAAGGAAGATTTGTCAATCGAGGAATTGGACAACCATCTCTATATTGAGAAAGGTCACAGATTACAGGATAAGAATAAGGATCATCCTGGTGATATGGGAAAAATTAATGTCATGGAAGAAGGCCAATCGAGCAAAGGACCAAAACGAACCAAACACTTCTCAAAGAAATGTGATGACAAGAGGCCTAAGCCTATCTGTTGGGAGTGTCATAAGCATGTTCATGTGAGAAAGGACTGTTATCGCCTCAATAAAAATGGAGGCAAGGGGCGATGCCTGCTTTGTGTTTCCATAGCAAGTGTACTAAGTCGTGTCAAGTAATACAGAGTGAGTAGAGTATCTTTCCCACGACGATTGATTATTAAGTGGGTACCCAAATTGGTAGCTTTAGCACTATTTGGAAGACCAAAATTGTAGTTTTTGAAATGAAACAAACAAAACAAAAAGAGCCAAATCAGGTTACTGATTTTTTTTTTTCCCCCTTTTTGGAAAGGTTTTCTGATTTTTGATGATTTTTATAATTTAATAAGATCCAAGGCATTTGATTTTACCTAGTTGCATCAATACACCTTTCTATTCTCAATATTCAAGCTGTTATTAGGTGTTGATGGTCAAAAATCTTAATTTACTAAATATTCTCCCTCGAGCAACATTTAGCATGCTCTTTTACATATTAACTCATCAATTTCTTGCATGAATCTAAATAAGTAAAGAGTTTTAAAGATCCATGGTTTTCACTTAAGACCACGCAAATCGCGTTAATCTATCTTTAGCATTTGCTCAATTTGTGGTGTTTATCACTTCAGCATTCATCATAAATCTCCTCTCGAAATCATTATGAATTATTATAGGCTCGGAATGGTGATCAAGCAACTCATGAAGAACAATAATAAACACTCAAACAGCGCAATAAATAAACTTTGAATACGGAATTAGAAAAAAGCGTATATTACAACTTAAACTAGGTAGTAGTCTTAGAAAGACAAAATTAGTTTATTATAGACATAATATAAAGAACAATTAAGACAAAATCCATGAACTTTAAAGAAGACAAGGATAGAAAGAACTTAAAAATGCAAAATTATGAACTAAACTTTCCTTCCTTCCTTCCTTCTCCCTCCCTACGGTTTTCTTATCCTTCTCTCTACTTTGTATTGGCCTTTTTTTTTTTTTTTTTTGCTGGATGACATGCTAAAACACTTCTACAACCTTCTTATGTATATTACATGAGGTTGGAAGTTAAAAAGATAAAAAATTACATAAGCTTGATTCTCATTTGTTGTTGTTGCCACCCATGCCACCCAAACTGCAGTTATCACACAACTTGCTGATTTTTTCAATGTTTTCTTGCTTTGCACTACCCAAAATCAGTCTTCACGTCAAGTTGAAGATGTTTATGCATTGTTTAATTCATCCTTGCATTTGATTTGTGCATTTTGCTGCCCCTTGTTGCAATTTGAAATGATTTGTACATGTTCTTGGTGTGTTCATGCTTAAGCCGTGTAAAATGTTATGTTTTGCCCCTTTTTTTTCTTTTGTTTGATGCATCTTGTATTCACTTGTTGATATTGATGATAAAACCTAGCAAGCACAAAATGAGTGCTTTTGCAAGAAAATAACAATAGAAATGAAAAAGAGCAAAAGTGAGCAATAAGCGATAAAATTTTGATGTATAATGGTTAGAAAAAGAACTAAAATTATATGAATGATCATATACTAAATTGTACTTATCAAGGGGCTAGACCATGGCAATAAAAATTCGAATGATAATTTATTGGCAATGATATCCGAAATCAATTTGGTCTAAGATGATGAGTCATGGTGGGTTGATTCGGGGGCTAAAAACACATTTATAAAGATATGAGGTTCTTTAAATTATTTGAACCCATAGATGATGAGACTGTGTTAGTCATGGGTAATGTTGCAACCATACCAGTCAAGGGCAAGGGAAAGATTGAATTACTTTTCATTGCGGGGAAAACCCTTACCTTGAACAATGTGTGTTATGCCTTGGATGTAAAAAAGAATCTCGTATCTGGTAGCCTTTTAAATAGGTTCGGTTTTAAGTTGGTCTTTGAGGCTAACAAATTTGTATTGTCTAAGGATGGGGCATTTTTTGGAAAAGGATATTTGTTCGAAGACAAGTTTAAACTAAATATCAATAATAATACAATTAGTTCGATGTATATGCCTGATTTCTCGTTTCTTTGGCATCAAAGACTATAGTTTCCATAGAATGCATGAAAAGGAAAACTCAGCATTAATTCCACATATTGATAAAGTTAATGATAAAAGGAAAACATGTATGCTTACGAAAATATCAAGATTATAGTTTCCTTCAGTTCAAAAAAATACGAGTCTACTTGATCTAGTACATAGTGATTTGTCTGATTTCAAAAATACTCCGATTTAGAAGGAAAGAGATATTCCGTCACCTTTATAGATGATTGCTCAAGGTATTGCTATATCTTTCTCATAAATTATAAAAATGAATCACTTGACAAGTTTAAAGCATTTAAGGCTAAAACCAAACTACATTGTGAAACTTTCTTAAAACACCTAAGAACTTATCATGGTGGGGAATATTATGATCCCAAATATTTTGAAACCACGGGAATAATACATGAGGTCGTGGAACCTTATAAACTACAAAAAAAAATGGCATGCTTGAGCGGAAAAATCGGACTTTAACCGAGATGGTGAATGCCATGTTGTCATATTCCGAACTCAGTGATGGTTTTTGGCATAAGGCCATACTTATGGCCTATCATATCCTGAACCAAGTTCCCAATAAGAGAAGAAAAATTACCGTATATGAATATTGGAAAAAACAAGCCCCGAATTTGAGTTACTTCAAAGTTTGGGGGTGTAGGACAATTATTGAAGTCCGTGGATCTAAAAGGAAAAAAAAAAAACCAGGTGAGAGAGGAATTGAATGAATATTCGTCGGTTATGCAACACATAGTAAAACTTATCAGTTCCTTATGATTAAGTCAAATGATTATATAAACGTTAATAACCAAGAGATTCTATTTTTATTGAAAAATGTTTTTCTTCAATTCCTAGACTGAGGGATAATGTATCTGCTGAAAATGACATTCTTATGTCATGTGATGAAAATCATCATGAGAGGGAAGAAATCCCCGATAACGCTCTAGAACTCCGAATAAGTAAATGAGCAAGGAAAGAGAAATCATTCAGACCAGACTTCTACACACTTTTGGTCAAAGGAACTAGAGATAGTGTGGATCATCTAACTCTATATTGTTGTGTCATAGAATTGGATCCTATAACGTTTGATGAGGCTATAAAGTCTCATGATGCCGCCTTTTAGAAAGAGGCAATAAATGATGAGATGGACTCCATCATGGGTAATGATAACTAGATTCTAGTGGATCTTCCACAAGGAAATAAGCCCATAGGGTGTAAGTGGACTTTCAAGAAGAAAATGAAAGTCAATGAAACTATTGATAAGTTCAAAGCCAGGTTGGTGAAAGGGTTTACCAAAAAATATAGGATATACTACTTTGATACATATGTCCCAATGGAAAGAATATCAACAGTAAGAGTGTTAATAGCTCAAGCCTCTATTTATAAATTTAAGATTCACCGAAAGTGAAAATAGCATTCATAAACTGTGAATTGGAGGAAGAGGTGTATATGGACCAACCAAAAGGGTTTGTTGTTCCGGGTCATGAGAAGAAAGTATGTAAAATCATACGATCTTTGCATGGGCTTAAACAAGCACCTAAGTAATGGCACCAAAAGTTTGACCAAGTTGTTCCAAACAACGGATTCAGAATCAATGATAATGTGTCAATAGTAAGTTTGAAAATGACAAAGGTGTCATTGTTTATATGTTGATGACATGTTGATTTTTAGTGCTGATATGGAACAAGTAGGGAAAATTAAACATTTTTCTCTCAAGTAACTTTGCTATGAAAGTCATGGGTGAGGTTGAAGTTAGTGTTGGTCTAAGAATAATAAGGAATGGTGATTCACTATCCCTTACACAGTCTCGCAATATTGAAAAAGTGTTGAAAAGATTTAACTTCGGTGCATGCGCTCCCGTGTTTACACCGATGAATCCAAGTACGAAAGTCGTACCAAATGATAGTACTCCAGTAGCACAATTGCAGTATGCCAAATTCATAGGATGTCCAATGTAGGCTATGATTAGCACAAGGCTCGATATAGCCTTTATTGTTGGAAAGCTAAGTGGGTACACTAACAATCCAAGTAAATTACATTGGCATGCAGCATATAGAGTACTAAAATATCTCAAGAAAACCATAGACTATGGTATCTCTTTAAAAGGGTATCCTCCTATTTTAGAAGGATACTTAGATGCCAGTTGGATCTCCAATATGGGAGATTATGCTTCTACAAGCGGTTGGGTTTTCTTGCTTGGGTGGGAGTTGTTTCTTGGGGTTCCAAGAAACAAACATTTATTTTAGATTCCACCATGGCAACGAAGTTTATTGCTCTGGCTTCTGCAGCTAGGGGTGTAAATGAGTCGAGCTGGCTCACGAGCCCTTGCGAGTCGGCTCGTCATAAAGCTCAAAAAGCTCGGTTCGCTTTGAGCTCTAGCCAAGCCGAGCCGAGCCGAGCCCGAGCCTATTGAAGCTCGAGCTCGTAGGCTCGCAAGCCTAAACGAGTCTAGGCGAGCTTTTTTTAATATAATATATTTGCTTAAATATTATTCAATGAATCTATATTGTAGCCTAAATAAGCTGAGCCTGAGGTAAACGAACTAAAACGAGCTTATATGGAGCTTAAATGAGCCAAAATATTGCAAGCCTAATTTGAAGCTCGTCAAGCTTAAATCGAGCCTAGCAGAGCTCGAGCTTTTAAAGAGCCGAGCTCGAGCCCGAATTTTTGAAGCTCTGTAAGCTTCAAGCCGAGCCCTAGTCGAGCTCAAAACTAAAGACCCAGGCCTCCAGCCTGGCAGGCTTGGGCTCAACTCAGCTCAAATACACCCCTATCTGCAACAAAAGAAGCAGAATGGTTGAAGGATCTCTTATATGAGATTCCTTTGTGGCCAAAGCCAATCTCATCTATTTCTATCTACTATGATAGTCGGGCTACGCCTTTAAAGGTGTATAGTGAGGTGTATAATGGAAAGTCCAAACACATTGGTGTGAGACATAGGACTTTGTGAGAACAAGTTAGAATCTAGAGATCCTTTCACAAAAAGTCTTGCTAGAGACTTGGTTTAGGTACAAACCCGTCAATTTTAGTCTCCTATGATGGACCCTCAGTCCAACGCCTGGTACAGTTCCATGTCTTGCGTTTAATGAGAGAGTTCCATCATCCGTGTGATTGCAAACACTAAAAGTAAAATTTTATCCGGATGTAGTGCTTGGTAACCTGTGATAAAAGGAAAAGAGGTTGAGCTTATGCTCTTAATGGACCTCAGTAAACAATTGAATATCGTGTTGCAGGGACATGATCAATGGGGTCCACCTATGTGAGTGTGAAGTTTAGCTACTTCAAGGAGTAATTTCATGACAAGGGTTTGACTCTGTAACACTCATGAAAGGTACGGGACACAAGCCCATAAATGTATCAATCTAGAAGATGAGGTGTGTGTAAGAAGTAAGTCTTGTGTGTGGAGATGTATTCAATTAGCCAAATGGAATATATGGTTTAAAGCATAGTCTACTATTTCGTTCCGATTAATTGTAACGTGTCTTCAATAAATGAGGGTTCAATCGAAAGTTATACTCATTTATGCATAAAGGCTTCCTTTTATTTCAAGATGATGTTGTTATAATATGAGAATGAATGTATTTTGAAAATGATGGGGAAATGTTGATGTATTTTCAGAATAAAGTGCTAAATGATATATTTCGAACTTGTTGATAGCGTATTTGGTTTGAGTATAGTGTGTGTGAACACACAACTTTGCAGAAACATTCTCGGGAGAAATTGGGCGTCAACACTTAGGTCGAAACACAATCTTAGAGAACCCCGTATGTGGATCGGTATGTCAACATTCAGTTCAAAACACAATCTTACAAAACCCCATGTGTAGGACACACAGGGCAGTTTTGACAATTTTTTGCATAGTTAAAAGATTATTTTTGGCGGTTAAAATGACCCTTTGGAAGGAATGAGTCCCTTCAAAAGGGACACTTGATTTTTTTATAAATTGATTCCACCATCCTCTTTGAAAGTACTTGAAAAATTATATTGAAACATCGTTATCTTGTTCACATCTCGGTTATCTTTTCTTTCTTCACTCTATTGCACTTTAGTTCTTGGTTTTCACTGTATCCCCAAGACTACTTCTTTATCCACAAAATAAGTCTTAAGATAGTGGTTCACTACATGTCTTGAAGCCTTAGATTGGTCATTGATACTTGTTTTGTAAGATTTCTATAACATTGGAGCTAGATTTAAATTGTCCTTATAGTCCTACGCAAGCCTCTATTTTACACCATCAGAAAAATTTTAAAGAATTCATGGATGGATTATTTATTCATGAGATGAGTAAATTTAAATTTGCTAAACATTATTCATTAGATGAATAATAGTAAATATTATAAAATAAATAATTTTGTTAAAATAAAATGTATAAGATGAATTTTTAGATGTGGGAAACAAAAAAAAAAAGAAAAAAGGAAAAACAACGTGGAAATCCGCTTCACACACACTGGACCTGTTGCATGCTGGGCGATACGAAGGTGCGGACCAATCAAAGCGTTCCACACGGCATGCTCTAGGACACCGTAGGGAGGGATTCGCGCCTTCAGGCACGAACCAATAGATGTGCACCACATGGCGCTTGTGTGCTGCCCTACGCGAAACTGCTTTTATGTGCCATACGATGGCTTTTTGGCTTTTATTTTTATATCCCACATCGGTTCTTTTAGCTTTTTTCGGTCCAATAGCCTACTATAATTAAGGGTCCTGGAATTAAAATTTAGCATCAATTAACAAATTAATTTTTATGATTTTCTGAGAGTGTTAACTTTTAGAGGATTAAAAGAGGAAATGGAGAGTGTTATGCTTTGAATAACAACAAGAAGCCCAATGCCTCATGGGCTCCCACATGAGTAGGGTCGGGGGAGGGGGTTAGGATGTATGCAGCCTTACCTCATCAGGGGAATACCCTAACGAGAGGTTGTTTCCGAGGACCCTCATCCTAAAAAGTGTGAATGGCATGAAAAGCATGGAGGAAATGGAGAGAATGAGAAGCATAGAAGTAGAGACGCATTGAAGCATCTAAGCAAGAGCAAAAAAGCACAAGCAAGCATCCTTGGAGAGAGCCTACATAACGACAAAGGGCAAGCATATATATGGTGTAAAGCAACAAGTAGAAAGGCAGAAATGCATATAAACAGACAGGCATGCAAGAAACCTGGTGGTGCTAGTACTAGCTTAGAAGTGCTCGTCGCTCCTATCCTGCTATATTTGTTACACATATATTAATCCTCTACTGAGCTCTATCTAGGGCTATCTTCTCATTAAGGTTGAGATAGGCGAGGTCCTATCGAATTGCTTCCATCCAACTCTTCTTTGGCCGGCCTCTTCCTCTCTTCCTATATGTAATATAGAGTTGTTCGCATCTCCTGATAGGCTCAGTGCTCGGTCTCCTCCTAACATGCCCAAACCATCGCAAACATTGCTCTCGCAGCTTATCCTTGATTGGGGCCACACCTAATTTACTTCTTTTAACTTCATTCCTAATCCTATCCTTCCTAGTGTGTCCACACATCCATCTCAGCATCCTCATTTCTATTACCTTCATCTTTCTGTGTGTGGTGGTGCTTAGCTGGCCAGCACTCTGCCCCATAAGATATAACCAGTCTCACTACCATTTTATAGTATTTTTCCTTCAATTTTAGCGGGAACTTCCTATCATACAGTACCGTAGAGGCCATCCTCCATTTATACCAACCCACTTTAATCTGGTTGTTAACATTTGCGTTGCATAGAACTTGAGTTCCGTATACTCGGTCCTAGATTTACTGAGACTTAAACCTTTTGATTCTAATTCCATTCTCCAAAGTTTTAGCTTTTCATTCACCTTCTCTCCAGACTCTCCCACCAGGAATACATCGTCCGCAAAAAGCATGAAACAAGGCACGTCCTCTTGAATGTGCCTAGTGAGCTTGTCCATAATCAGAATGAACAGAAAGGGACTCAAAGCTGATCCTTGGTGTACCCCAACTATAATGGAGAATGCGTCTGTCTCCCCTTCTGTTGTACGTACATTGGTTTAGGCATCTTTGTACATCTCTTTAATGGCTCGTATATAGGGTTGGGGGATGCCTTTCCCTTCGAAGACCCACCACAGGACATCTCTCGACACTCTATCATATGCCTTCTCTAACTCAATAAAAACCATGTGGAGGTCCTTTTGTCTATCTTTGTAGTACTCTATTGACCTCGTTATGAGGTGGATGGCTTCTATCATCGACCTGCCAGGCATAAATCAAAATTGATTCTCTGAAATCCCTGTTTGTTGTCATAGCCTCCTTTCTATGACCCGCTTTCAAAGCTTCAGAATGTGGCTTATTAGTTTGATTCCTCTGTAGTTGGCACAACTCCAGATGTTGCCTTTGTTCTTATAGACAAGAATTAATATACTCTTCCGCAACTCATCGGGCATCTTCTTCCCTTCAAGAATTTGGTTGAATAATTTGGCCAGCCATCTGATACCCATTTCTCTAGTGCATTTTCATGCCTCAATGGGTATTCCATTTGGCCTATTGCTTTACCCTTGTCCATCTTCTTCAAGACTTCCCTAACTTCCTCGGGTCTAATCCTCGTGCTGTAATAGTCAGTGTGGTGCTCATCAGATGCTTGTAGTTCCCCTAAGAATCCATCTCTATCTCCCTGTTTATTGAACAGATCCTGGAAGTAGGATTTTTACCTAGTTTTAAATTGTTGCTCGTCCATAAGCACTTGTCCATCTGCCCCCTTTATGCACCTTACTTGGTCCAGGTCTTTAGCCCTCCTCTCTCTCACTTTTGCAATTCTATAGAGGGCCCTAGCTCCGTCATTAGTATCCAACCTTTTGTAGAAATTCTCGCAGGCTTTAGATTGTGTATCTCTCACTACTATCTTAGCTTCTTTCTTGGCTTGTTTATACTGTTGCCTCTTGTCCTCATCTCCACTTCTGTCCCGCTCCTTGAAGCATTCTTATTTCGCCTTAATCATTTTCCGCACCTCCCTGCACCACCACCAGGTCTCTCTGGCGTTGGTGCCCAACCCTTTGATATGCCTAAAATTTCGCGTGCCCCCTCTCTGATCTTTTGGGCTACTTGGCCCCATCTGTGGTTTAGATCTCCCTCACAATCCTCCCCAAGCTCAGCCACAACTCTTTCTTTAAAGACTTGAAACTTGTACCCCTTTAGATCCCTCCAACGAGCGCGTGGTTGTGATGGTTTCGTGGTTTGCTTGCCCCTTTTCTTAGCCTTGACATCAGCGCACAATACCCTATGCTCTGTTGAGAGGTCTTCCTCATGGATAACCTTGCAATCCCTATAATCTTTTTAAGTCCTTTTCCCTTATAGTATGTAGTCAATTTGGGTCTTTGTTCTACCGCTCTGATACATGATGACGCGCTCCTCATGTTTTCTAAAGAAGGTGTTGGTAGCTGTTAACTCATAAGTTACGATAAAGTTTAACAAGGCCTTACCCTCATCGTTCCTTGTTGCAAAACCAAAGCCTCCATGGTGCGATGCATAGTCGTTTGTATTCGCTCCCCCATGCCCATTGAAGTCACCACCAATTACCACTTGTTCGCTCTAGGTTATGCCTTGCATTGTTAAGTCTAAGTCCTCCCAAAATCTAGTCTGCCCAATCTGTGGTGCGTATGCATTTATAATGTTCGACATCTCCCCATCTAAAACTAGCCTGACGCTAATGATCCTATTGCTAGTCCTAGTCACCCCCACTACTTTGTCCTTAAGGAGGCTATCCACAATAATACCCACTTCATTCCTCCCCCTGGCTTGGCCAGCATACCATATTTTATTTCCTAATATATTCCTTGCTTTTGTGCCCACCCACCTAGTTTCTTGAAGGCATAAGATGTTGATCTTTCTCTTCATCAGCATTTGGGCTACCTCAAAACTCTTCTTCGTTAATGTTCCAACATTTAATGTCCCAAATTGTAGGATCCCTTGTCCTAGTTGACTGTTTCGTCCCTTCCCTAACCCCTTTGAAGATGGACTCAAGTTTTGAGCTCCATTACTAGAAGAGTCCATAAACTACTGTCAGCGGGCCCAGTTAGACACGCATACAATCACAAGATACAAGGGCATAGTAGACACAGTAAATAGCAGTAGTGACAACAATCAATAACACGTATTACAAGGAGAAAAGAGAAATCAAATAGAGATCAGATAGAACCTAATGTCTTTAGCATAGCAGTCTGACCTGGGGCTGGCCAAGCTATTGAATAACTAAAGTGCAATTAAAAATCATCGTCAATACATTAAAAATGAAAGGTATATATTATTTGAGTATATAAAGAAAATATTGGATCATAAAAAGTAAAAAAGTATCTTTTATTTTATGTTTTATATTGATCCAATAATATTATGCCCCAGATATTAAGATAATCAAATGAGTGCAATGTATGCTCGTACGAAAACTAATTTTATTGAGTGATTCCATATTCATATGTTATGATAATTTGTTAGCCACTAAGTAGTCAAATTGCAAGAATATGTGAATGTTGGGTAATGACAATCATTTTCAGTAATCCACAAATTCTTATGCTTGTAAATGATACGATGATTCACATGATCTCATTGTGGGTACATTGAATTTCATCATAACAAGACATCTATTTTCTCCAATTTAAAGTAGTACTAGTAATACACATATATGAGTGACGGAATGGGTCTTAAACCCATTTTTAATTGCCAATGATGAACCCTCTACCCAACACTTGGTACAATTCAACATCTTGAGTTCAATGAGGCAAAACTTGTCATTTGATTGATTACAAGCACTAAAGTAAATATTCCATGACGGATGTAGTGCTTGGTAACTTGTGGCTAGAGGAAAAGTAGGTTTGTAAGGGCATACAATCAATGAGGTCTACCCATATGAATGTAAAGTTTGGTCGTTTCACGGAGCGATTTAATTACATGGATTTGACTCCAAAACACTCCTAAAGTGTACAAAACACAAGGCCTTAATTAGAATCGGTTGAAAAGTTGAAGCATATTATAGAGATAAAGTCTTGTGTAAAATATGTTCAATTAGTTAAATGTGAAGTATGATTTAAAGACATAATCTATTATATTATTTTGATTAATTGTGACCTGTTTTCACTATATGAAGGTTCAATTGCAAGACTCTTTCATTTATGTATTAATGCTTTCGCATTTTCTGAGATCTTGTATTTTTTGAAATGCACATTTTGAAAATGATGGGGTATTGTTAATGTATATTCATAACAAATAAGATGCAATTTTTTGTGTCTTCTTGTGAAGAGATGTATATATTATAAAAAACACTTAAAAAATTATAAATACTTGTTCCATTATCAAGATAGAAAGGATCCAAAAACCTTCATATCATTCTCTTATTTTAAAATTCTCATAAATCTTCTCTCTACATTCATTTTCACTTTGTTATAAAGTTTCTCTGTATCTTCGAAAGTATTCTGTGAGAGATGAAATAAGCCTTAAAGATAGTGGTGCACTAATTCATAATTCTCAAGTACCCTCTAAATACTATTTTCCTAAGAACCAGAAGGATAGAGTATATACATATACAAGAGTCAGTTTTAATTATTTTTTGAGATTTTCATGTGTCAAATTCAAATATCCTAGAATTGAACCGGAAGAAAATCCAGTTACTAATCGACTATGAAAATTCGAATTTGATAGAATAAATTAGTCCATGATTATTGTTCAATTCGACCATAGATCCTTCCACATTAACTAGTCACTGAATCAAATCCAAGGAAAAAGTAATCAACACCTTAGAATTGTTAAAAAACATAATGCAGATCATTACTCAAAGTGGCCACGGGCAGGGTTGGGCCGGGCCCGGGCAGAGGCCCTTCCAGCCCGGCCCCTTTTTCGTGAACTCTAAAAAAATGCAAAATTTAAAAAATACAAAGTTATTTTGTACTAAAATTATTATAATTTATTGATAAATAATATGAGATACAAATATATTTTATCCCAAGCACTAATAATACTAAATATATGTAATAAAATAAAATATATAATAAGTAATAGTAAATAATGGTAAATAAATAACATAACAAGTATAAATACAACGCAGTTGGAGCCTAACATTTAAAAGTACAAATTTGTTTATCAAAAAATACAAAATAAAAGTAATATAAAATTTTTTTTTAATTAGGTGGACTCCCGAGCCCAGCCCGGTGTATACCGGGCTCGGGCCGAGCCCAGCCCGCTACAGTGCAGGCCGACCCGGCCCATTGGCCACCTCTACTCAAAACTCTACCAACTCATTCTAATCAAATTCCCACAAGCAATTGTTCTTCGTCCTATCCTTGATCTTGTGTTCGCCGGTCTTGGATTCAATCTAGCATTAGTTTGAACTAATGAAAATTTTTGCTTTAGTAGGAAGAAGAGTCCCACAACATTAGCAGCATATACTTGATCTTGAATATGCAAGTTGCAACAAATGTATAATAATATTGCATGTCCAAAAGTGTAGCCCGCCAAGATATGCAGCAAAGGTACAGTTCAGGGTGGGAAAATATTTCAGATACACTACTAAGATATAATGAGCTGCACGCTACTGATAATACAAATGGGTACTACTATTAAAAAAATACCCTCTTAATCAACGAATTTTCATCATGTAATATTGAGTGCATAAATTAGAATACAAAATAACAGTAAACATAGCATTACTTCAGAAGGTAAAATAGATCCCCTTTGACAGCTTAATCTCGAAAAGCTATTTCTCGGACTTGATGGCGATGCGAGAGTATCTCCACATACTAATACCGATGATCGCCAGACCTGCTATGCCAACGAGAAGCTGCCACATTTACAGGAAGACGGAAAATAAAAAATCAGAAAATTTGAACATATAATCTAAATGAGCATAAAAAGAAAAAGAACTTGCTACAGTGAAACTATTACAGGTAAGCGGACTGGATATCGAAATTAAGACCTTCTCTAAGGGCCACAACTTTCCAAATGTCAAATACTGAACCAAAGTCTGATCGGCCCCCTCTGATCTATGCAGCCAACCCAAACTAGTAGAAAGATTATTGTTGTTGTATTCTAACTATAGATCCAACATTAAATCAAAAAATGGTTGTTGAATAAATATAACCCAGTACGCAATAAAAATTAAAGAAAGTATCACTTAGGTACCCCGAGGTTTGACCATTTATCACTTAGATACCTTGTCGTTTCAAAATATACAATGGATACCTTGAGGTTTAAAAATTTTATCACTTAAATATCCTTAAGTTTCAAAATTTTATCAATTAGGTACCCTTTCTTCCAAATTTTGATAGATTTTCAATTAAAAATGCTGTGGTAATGCATGATTTCAACAATATATAAACATATTCAATAGAATTTGATATTTTTTACCAAAAATTGCTGATATGACACATAATTTTGGCAATACATAGGTAATTTACATCTAAATTCAATGAACTGCTTGTTCGAATATTGGGGTATTGTACTTCAATTATGGAGTTTTGGATTTTGCCTCAATCCCACATTAGAAAAATAGTGCCGGGGTGTCTAGTTTATATACTCCCTTCTCCTTGTACTTGGTAAAGTATTGTGGGCCTAGAGTGGGTTTTGTGAACCACACACGAGCACGCCCGGCCCGCCCCGCCCCGCCGAGCCGTGCTGCGATGTGGACTGGACTTTTTCTAACCCAGACTTTTATTTTTACGGACATTTTATTTTATTTATCATAAATGAACTCTTGGGGAGTTCTGAGACTGTGCTCAAGGTTGTTTAGCTCAAGCTCGAGGGTCCCTTGTGTCCAATCTCGAGGCTGTTTAGCTCAAGCCTCTACGTCCATTAGTCCAGGTTCAAGCTCGAGGTACACGTTTGACTGCGCCTTTCCCCAATCCTTTCCATAACCGTTTCGGCCTTAACTGTGCCCAAATTTTGTGCATCTCTATATCCGCCAGTTTCCTTATCTTGGCTGGATTTCTTGCCGACAATCTTAACTGCTCCTTGCTTGCACGTTAAGTATTTTTGGGCAATAAATACTATGCCTTGGGAGGTTGTTTAACACAGACAGAGACACACAAATTCTCTTCTTTTCCCATTGATATTCTCTCTCTATTCTTACTCTAGTTACTGAGCAAGTTGGGGCGTACTCCAACCTATCACCCGATAGTACACTCCTGTGTTGGGTGTGGTGTTAACCCTGGGACTCTGAGTGCCTGACGATCCCGTTTGTACCGTAGGGAGGGCACAAACCACTTAGGGCAGTGGTGAACTCCACAGCGCGGCGATTTCCTTCGGTTCACTCTTCCTCTCTGAATCTTTTGTATTTCAATTGTTTAATTATCTTGTCTCAAGTCAAGTTGGCGTAATAAGAGGTTTATTACGCCTATCTTGAGGTTTATTTCAATTCAGCTTTGTCATTGTGTTGTTTTTAATATTGTCTGCGCCCATCTTGAGTTAGTCTTATTTCTCGAATTTGAGAATTTGATTAGTCTTATTATCTCGAATTTGAGAATTTGACTACTTATTTGCCCATATTTTCCTACAATCTAAGTCTTTTAGTAAAATGTGTAATCGAAACATGACTTTACGCTGGTTTTATCATACCCAACATGTTAAAGACAGAACCTTTATACGGGAAAAACTATAAAATTGGTTTGACAAGATAGAGTTTTTCCTTGGACAAATTGATGTTCATTACACCCTCTCGAGTGACAGGGCTCCTCCTAGGTCGAGCCGAGACTTTGAGAAAGATAATTGAACCTGTAGGAGGATTTTGCTTAATTGCGTGACAGGCCCACTTTACCAGATCTATAGTAAGATGAAAAATGCTAAGGAAATATGGAAGACCTTACGTAATAAATATGGCATGGATGATAGCGCCGCTACGAAGTATGTATGCGCTAAGTGGTTGTCTTTCACCGTGACCAATGATAAACCTTTACTAGACTAGATCCACAAGTATGAGAACTTGTGTGCTGATATAATTAATGAAGGAACGAAAATGTGCCAGACATTTCAAGCAAATTGTCTCATTGAGAAATTGCCTCCTTCATAGGAAAACTATAAGGCTCAATTGAAACACAAAAAGGAGGACATGACTCTGCAAGAGTTAGTTTCCCACATTAATCTCAAGGACCAGAGCCGAAAACAAGCTAAAGAGAGGTCCTCTGAGCACTCATCTATGTTTGCTAACCTAGTTGAATCTAAGAGTATAGGAAAGAATGATAGGTTTAAGAAGCCATGGAAACAAGAGACGTTCTAACCGAGGCTCAAGCTCGAGCTCGAACTTGAAGCAGAAGTAGACCAGTGGCAAAAGATCTCAGAACAACCCTGAAGACGGACAGAAACGAGTCAAGGGAATATGTTGGACCTGTGGCGAGATAGGCCATACCTCGAGAGACTACAAGAAGGGATTTGGACCAGGAAAGCCTAAAGAACACCAACTTTGTAAGGAAGGGTTTTTGTAATGGGGGGTCTCTTTGTACTTGATGTAGAAATGAATGAGAATGCATCTACTTCTGCTTATATTGTTGAGTCTTTGGATGTGTGGCATACTAGGCTAGGCTCAGCCATGTTAATTACAATTCAGTTAAGAAACTTAAACACATGAGTTTAATTCCCAATTGTAGTCTAACCGAACTTGACAAGTGTGGTATATGTGTCGAGGCCAAGCACTCTAAAAATTCTTTTAACAAATTAATTGAACGAACATCTAGCCTACTTAAACTCATGCATAGTGACTAAGGTGACTTTAAGAACACCTTGAGTAGAGGTGGCAAGAGGTATTACATTACCTTCGTTTATGACCACTCGAGATTCACCAAAGTATATCTCCTGAGTTCTAAGGATGAGGCTGAGGATATGTTCCTCAAGTATAAGGCAGAAGCTGAGAACCAATTAGACCGTAGAATCAAAAGGGTTAGGTCTGATAGAGGAGGTGAGAATGACACTACCTTCCTTAAGAAGCATTGTAACAAATGGGGCATTATTCATGAAGTATCAGCCCCTTATACACCCCAACAGAACAATATAGTCGAAAAAAGAATAGAACCCTGAAAGAGATGATGAACGCTATGCTAATCAGCTCAGGCCTACCCTCGAGCTTGCGGGGGGAAGCCATGTTGTCTGCATGCCATGTGCTTAATAGGGTTCCACATAATAAGCTAGATAGAACACCTTATGAATTATGGAAGGGCTATGCACCTAACCTTCAATACCTCAAAGTGTGGGAGTGTCTAGCTAAAGTTGGGGTACCGAAATTTAAAAGAAGTAAATACGTCCCAAAACTATAGATGTTGTGTTTATTGGTTATGCTTTGAATAGTACTGCATTTAGATTCATGTTATTGAATAGATCGAGCCCTGGGCTCGGTAAGATCTTGGAGTCTCGAGATGCTGAGTTCTTCGAGCATGTGTTTCCCATGAAAGAATCTGTGCATATACCATTACCCATTTCTTGGCCTGATGCATCTACTCCTTCATCTAGTCATTCGCCCCCTGAACTCGAGGTTCAGGAATTTAGGAGAAGTAAGAGGGCTCGAACTGAGACTAGTTTTGGACCTGACTTCATCACTGCAATTCCGTCTTAACACCCTAATTTTGATGAGCATATAGTGAGTGCATTTATGTTAGAGGAAGATCCTAAGACTTTTCATGAGGCCATGAGATCCATAGATGCTCCATTTTGGAGAGAGGCCGTTAATAATGAGCTAGACTCAATTATGAGTAATAACACGTGGGTGTTAGTGGATCTTCCTACGGGACAAAAACCCATAAGGTGTAAATGGGTGTTTAAAAAGAAATTGAGAGTTGATGGATTAATCGATAAATTTAAGGCCAAACTAGTGGCTAAGGGGTACACTCAAAAGCAAGATATAGACTTCTTTGATACCTACTCACCCGTGACTAAGATAGCCACTGTGAGAGCTTTAATTGCTCTAGCGTCCATACATAACCTTGTAGTATGTCAAATAGACGTCAAAACCTCTTTTTTGAATGGTGACCTCAAGGAAGAAATTTACATGGAACAACCCAAGGAGTTCGAGGTTCCAGGTATGGAGCATAAAGTTTGTAAACTTGTAAAGTCCTTGTATGGTCTTAAGCAAGCTCCAAAACAATGGCATCAAAAGTTTGATTGCACTTTGGTCACGCATGGTCTTATTGTGAATAGTGGTGATGCATGTGTGTACTCTAAGCATGTTGACAATGATTGTGTGATTATCTGCTTATATGTTGATGACATGCTTATGTTTTGGAACGAGTGTGAATGTTGTGAATGCTACTAAGTCTGTCTTGAATTCATGCTTTGATATGAGAGATCTAGGCGAGGCTGAGGTCATATTTAGAATTAAAATTGTTCGATAATTTGAGGGTTTGACACTGTGTCAATCCCATTATGTGGAGAAAATATTGAGGAAATTTGGTCACTTTGGTGACACTCCTATTAAAACTCCCTATGACCCAAATGTTCGCTTGAAAAGGAACATATGATAGTGTGTCACAGGCCGAATACGCTAAAATTATTAGTAGCGTGATGTTTTTGATGAATTGCACTCGTCTTGATATTGCCTAGCCGTTAGTAGATTAAGTCGTTATACCCATAATCTTAGTGAGCACTGAGTTTCTCTAGTCAGGCTTTTGAGATACCATCGAGGTACCATGGACTGGGGTCTTTGTTATTAACGATTCCCTGTTGTTTTCGAGGGATACTGTGATGCCAATTGGATATCTGACAGTGATGAGATTAATTGTACTGGTGGCTATGTTTTTATGCTTGCTAACTGTGCTATTTCTTGGAAATCTTGTAAACAAACCTACATTGCTAAATCAACCATGAAGCCAGAATTTATTGCTCTTGAGATGGCAGGTTTGGAAGCTGGATGGATGAGGAATGTGCTGGGAGACATTCCATTATAGAGGAAGCCCACGCCGTCAATCTCAATGCACTGTGACTCACGAGCAGCCATTAGAGCTGCTCAAAGTGAGATGTATAATGGCAAGGGCAAGCATATTCGCCTGAGGCATGGTGTAATAAGGCACCTTATTGAGAATAATGCGATCTCGCTCGAGTTTGTAAGGAGTGATAAGAATTTGGCAGATCCCCTTACTAAAGGCTTTCTAAGAAGGCGGTGTATGATACAGTAGCGGGAATGGGGCTTAAGCCCACTTATATGTCTTGATCTTGGTGAATACCCGTCTCGGGAGTATTCTTGATGTTCAATGGGTCAAACGAAGCCAAGATTGAGCAATTTGTGATTAAGCCACCCTAGCCCCTTCCGAGATAATGCTGCAGGTGGCTTGGATCTGTCGAATCTGCCATGACGTTTTAGGCTAAGCTCTATGCTCTTAAAGTTATCCATAGCCCATTATGGTGGTGTGATGGCAGCACACTTGATGGACACACCGCTAGTGCCATGTGGTGATGCAGGGCAGCGCATTTGATAGACTCACCGACCTACCATGATGTTGAGAATGAGCTTTATGCTCTCAATGCAGTCCATAGCCTATGATGGTGGTGTGAGGCAGTACACTTGATGGACTCACCTATGGGAATGTGGGGTGGTAAGACATCCTCTATTGAGAGTAAGGGCATACTCTCTAAAGCGTTCCTGAGTACCCAGGTATCGAATATGTTTCGTTGAGAAGCACCTCATACGTCCAAATTGTGGAGTGCATTTCAACCCGAGAACCACATGAAGGGGATGTGTGCTATTCATAATGACCGCTCATGGTTCAAGACTATATTCACCATTGGGTGGTTGTGGGACATGCATGTTCACAAGGTACGATTCAAGTCCAAAAGACATTGGTATCGTCAGGTGTGGGTCTCATTACTCAATAACCTCCTTTCCTTCTTCCTTTTCTAAAAATTGAATCATGAGGGTATAGTTGGAATATTGGGATAAAGTGCTTCAATTTTGAAATTTTGGGTTTTGCCTCAATCCCACATTGGAAAAATAGTGAAGGGTGTCTAGTTTATATACCCCCTTCTCCTTGTACCTGGTAAAGTATTGTGGGCCTACAGTGGGTTTTGTGAACCACACACGCGCACGCACACCCGCCCCGCCTTACCGAGCCCGTCGAGGTGTTGATGTCGCACGGATGAAGAGGATTAATGATTATAAAAGATCTGATATTTTATTAGATTTGGATAGGTTAATTGATAGGATTAGATTAAAATATGTCTTTTTAACCAAAATGGTATTTAAGTTTTTATTGTTGTTTTATTTAGAGAAGTAGTTTCTTAGTTTATTTCATAGGTATCTTAATAGTTTTCTATTAGGTTTAGAATTTATCTTATATAATATCCTTCTAGAGTTTAGCTTTCTATAAATAGTGCTTTGTAATTCATTATTTGGAAGTTTTGATGAATAAAAATTGAATTGTGTTTTCATTAACAAGTTGTGCTACATCAATTTGGTATCAGAGCTCTTGTTCTGGACCCCACCGTAGTCGTCGCTTGTGCGCGATACTACCGCTGAGTAGTATCTTTTCCCCCTCACTACCACGATGTAGTTGTACCTATCCCTTTTTCTTAACTAAAATTGCCCTTCTCAAAGAAAACCCTAGCCAAAAAAAAAAAAAAAAAAAAGAAACCTAGCTGCTACAAATACCACCTCTCCGCCACCGGTAGGGATGGCAATGGGGCGGGGTGGGTACGGGGGGTGTCTCCTCCACACCCGTACCCGCCACCCAAATCCTATACCCGTACCCGCCCCATTACCCGCCACGGATATGAAGTGGATACCCGTACCCGCCCCATTACCCGCGGGTATTCAACGGGGTATGCATTACCCCCCTCCCCCCCCCCCCCCCCCCCCCCGTACTCTCTCTAATGTGCGCAAAAAACGATTATCTATACCGGGTCATATTAGTTATTTAATACTACTTTTAAAAATCAAGTATATTTTTTTATAACATCGATAAACAATTTGGGTTATTGAATTTAAACACGTATTTTTCTAATTTGAAGGTTAATTATGTACAAATTAAAGCGGGTATGAGGTGGAGCAGGGCGGGTATGGAGCGGGGCGGGGCGAGTACAAAACTATACCCGTACCCGCCCCATACCCATGACGGGTACAAGGCGGGTACACCGAACCCATACCCACTACCCGCCCCACTTATACCCGTACCCACCCCAAACGGGGCGGGTACTCGCGAGTAGCGGGTTTTACCCGCCCCATTGCCATCCCTAGCCACCAGCCACCGCCGCCATCAAGACCTCCGGTACTCAACTACCACCCATGAAACACCACCCATCACCCAAATCGAAATCCATACACCAGTTCAAACATAGCTTAAAAACCCTAAAAATTGAAACCTTGCCATTCAAATCCTAGAACCACGATTTGCCTTCGATTTGTCCCCCAATCCTCAAATTGATACTATACCTCACTCAAAAACCCTAATTTGAACCAAATCGCTAAACCAATTTGAGTATTAGCCTCATATCGAACCCTAATTCGATTCAAACCCTAACCCCAATCGAACCCAGCTTCGAAACCCTAGATTTCGAAAAACCCTAAATTTACATTTCGAAAACCCTAATTTGAAGGCTCTAACCTGAAACCTTGCTTCGAAAACCCTAATTTGAAAACCCTAACCTGAAACCCTAGTTCGAAAATCCTAAGTCGAAAACCCTAATTTGAAATCCCCATATTGAACCCTAAATCAAACCTTATATGTCAAGCCCTAGTTCGATTTGATTTTTGTCACCTTATCGATGTCCATATGTCTATTATATCCACTCACATCCAATTACTTTTCAACCTCGGAGTTTGATTATCTTGAGTCGAATAAGCATGGGTCATATGGTAAGGGTAACTCTTTGCATCCCTATCACTGGTGGGAATTAGTTCGGCATCCAGTTTTCTACACAATGTATGCTATACCCGACAGCTATTATGTTTCTAAACTTAAAGGTAAGCTGTATGTGCTTCCACTAAACAAGCAAGGAGTTTATCTTAGGGGTTATCGTGACACAACTGCCCCAACTTTGTCCCTTGTACCCACTTATAAGCTTCCTTACGATCCAGATACAATATACTATCATCTTCCTGAGTTACCATCATCCAAAGAAGTTCAAGGAAAAACAAGTAAAATAGAAGATAAAGAAGAAGAAGATGAAGCCAAAGAAGAAAAGGAAGAGGAGAGGAATGAAGTGGAAGAGATGAAAGATGAAAGATGAAGTGAAAGAAGACGAGGAAGAGACGAAAAATGCGAAAGAAGATGAGGTTCATTATAATGCGTCACAACATATCCAATTGGCTGAGAATATGGATGAGGCATGTTCTGAAAATTTTATCTATTTCACCATTCTTAAAGAGCTTGTTAAGTCAACATCCTCAAAAGCAAAAGTTTTGCACTTCATCCAGGACGAGCCCTACACACAAAAGGATGTTTGCTATAACTTCTTTTTCCTACGTTTGTTTAAAACTCGTGGTCGAGTTTTTTTCGAACAACGGGGGAATTGATGTAGCACGGATGAAGAGGATTAATAATTATAAAAGATCTGATATTTTATTAGATTTGGATAGGTTACTTGATAGGATTAGATTAGAATATATCTTTTTAGTCAATAGGATATTTAAGTTTTTATTTGTTGTTTTTATTTAGAGAAGTAGTTTATTATTTTATTTCATTGGTATCTTAATAGTTTTCTATTAGGTTTAGAATTTATCTTATCTAATATCCGTCTAAGGTTTAGCTTTCTATAAATAGAGCTTTGTAATTCATTATTTGGAAGTTTTGATGAATAAAAATTGAATTGTGTTTTCTTTAGCAAGTTGTGCAACATCAATTTGGTATCAGAGCTCTCATTCTAGACCCCACCGTACCCGCCGGTTGTGCACGATACTACCACTGAATAGTATCTTTTCCCCACCACTGCCACGGTGTAGTTGTACCGATCCTTTTTTTTTTATAACTAAAATTGCCCTTCCCAAAGAAAACTCTAGCCAAAAAAAAAAAAACCCCTAGCTGTTATGAACACCACCTCTCCGCCACCCGACCACCGCCAAGACCTTCGGTACTCAACTACCACCCATCACCCAAATCAAAATCCATACACCAGTTCAAACATAGCTTAAAAACCCTAAAAATTGAAACCTTGCCATTCAAACCCTAGAACCACGATTTGCCCCCCAATCCTCAAATTGATACTATACCTCACCCAAAAACCCTAATTTGAACCAAATCACTAAACCAATTTGAGTTTTAGCCTCATATCGAACCCTAATTCGATTCAAACCCTAACCCCAATCAAACCCAGCTTCGAAAACCCTAGATTTCAAAAAAACCCTAAATTTACATTTCGAAAACCCTAATTTGAAGGCTCTAACCTAAAACCTTGCTTCGAAAACCCTAATTTGAAGACCCTAACCTGAAACCCTAGTTCGAAAATCCTAAGTCAAAAACCCTAATTTGAAATCCCACTATTGAACCCTAAATCAAACCTTATACGTCCAAGCCCTAGTTCGATTTGATTTTTGTCGCCTTATCGATGTCCATATGTCTACTATATCCACTCACATCCAATTACTTTTCAACCTCGGAGTTGGATTATCTTGAGTCAAATAAGCATGGGCCATATGGTAAGGGTAACTCTTTGCATCCCTATCATTGGTGGGAATTTGTTCAGCATCCGGTTTTCTTCACGATGTATGCTATACCCGACAGCTATTATGTTTCTAAACTTAAAGGTAAGTTGTATGTGCTTCCACTAAACAAGTACGGAGTTTATCTTAGGGGTTATCGTGACACAACTGCCCTAACTTTGTCCCTTATACCCACTTATGAGCTTCCTTACGATCCAGCTACAATATACTATCTTCTTCCTGAGTTACCATCATCCAAGGAAGTTCAAGGAAAAACAAGTAAAATAGAAGATAAAGAAGAAGAAGACGAAGCCAAAGAAGAAAAGGAAGAAGAGAGGAATGAAGTGGAAGAGATGAAAGATGAAGTGAAAGAAGAAGAGGCAGAGACGAAAAATGCAAAAGAAGAAGAGGATCATTATAATGTGTCACAACATACCCAATTGCCTGAGAATATGGATGAGGCATGTTCTGAAAATTTTATCTATTTCACCATTCTTGAAGAGCTTGTTAAGTCAACATCCTCAAAAGCGAAAGTTTTGCACTTCATCCGGGACAAACCTTACACACAAAAGGATGTTTGCCACAACTTCTTTTTCCTACGTTTGTTTAAGACTAGTGGTCGAGTTTTTTTGAACAACGGGGGAATTGATGTAGCATGGATAAAGAGTGTTAATAATCATAAAAGATCTGATATTTTATAATCATTAATCCTCTTTATCCGCGCTACATCAGGTGTTGTGTGGTTTTTCTAACCCTGACTTTTAGTTTTACGGACATTTTATTTTATTTATCGTTAACAAACTCCAAGGAATTACGGGACTGTGCTCGAGGCTTTTTAGCTCGAGCTCGAGGGTTCCTTGTGTCCAATCTCGAGGCTGTTTAGCTCGAGCCTCTATGTCCGTTAGTCCAGGTTCGAGCTCGAGGCCCCTTGCTCGAGCATGAGGTACGCGTTTGACTGCGTCTTTCCCCACTCCTTTCCATAAATGTTTAGGCCTTGATTGTACTCGGATTTTGTGCATCTCCATATCCGCCAGTTTCCAGACTTCTTGCCCACATATTCAACTAATTCTTTCTTGCACGTTAAGTATTTTTGGGCTATAAATACCATGCTTTGGGAGGTTGTTTAATACAGATAGAGACACACAAATTCTCTTCTTCTTCCCATTAATACTCTCTCTATTCTTAATTTGGTTACTGAGCAGTTGGGGCGTACTCCAACTCATCACCCGAGAGTACACTCCTGTGTTGGGTACCGTGTTAGCCCTGAGAGTCAGAGTGCCTGACGGTCCTGTTTGTACCGTAGCAGGGGCATAAACGACTTAGGGCAGTGGTGAACTCCACGACGCGGCGACTTCCTTCAGTTCACTCTTTCCTCTCTAAATCTTTTGTATTTCAGTTTTTTACTTATCTTGTCTCAAGTCAAGTTGGTGTAATACGAGGTTTATTGGGTTCAGCTTTGTCATTGTGTCATTTTTATATTGTCTGCCCTCATCTTGAGTTAGTCTTATTATCTCGAATTCGGGAATTTGATTACTTATTTGCTCATACTTTCCAACACTTTTTGTCGTAATTCGTTTAATTTTTGACGAAAATATTGACATGCTTTATATATATACACACATATATATTGCACTACAATAGCATTTTTCGTATAGCGATAAAAAAACCTCATGAAATTCCGACTTAGGATACCTAAATGATAAAATATTCAACCTCAGGAAAACTCATTGGATATATTGAAAGGTCAGAGAATGCAGGTGATAAATGGTCAAATCTCAAGATGCCTAATCGATAATTTCCCTAGAAATTAATCTAAATATTATGTCAACATTGATCTGGAGTGAAACGTGCTACCATTGCGCCATGGATCCACCTGATAACTATATGTTGACATTGCCTCACAAGAATCCTAATCCATTGTGTTGCACCCACAACATCACTTTCTAACCGCTATTAATATAGCAATTTGAAACCATGGAGTCAAATGTAGCCCACTCACTCAAATGTTCTGCTAACTTAAGAGCTGCTTGCACTAGGATAACAAGTTACTTTGGCCACATTGGCCGGAATCAGGGGTATGGACGCTCAGCTCCTCAAGAATTGAATTCAACCCATCGAACCAAGGCAAACCAAAACCAGTTCGCGCTCCACTGCCCGCAAATGTAAGCTATTATAACTGGGTGAAGCATACAAAATAACAAACTAATATGAACGAAAATCGTAATAGACTGAAATTAGCCAAAAAGCAATAAAGGAAAGCAATAAGAGATACAAATAGCATGTGATTCCATTGATGATCATTCCATACAAGCTTCTACCCAAGAGGGCGAATCCCCCCCCGGCCCCTCCCTTCAAAAGGCATTACAATTGTAAAAAATAAAATAAAATAACTTAGTTGATAATAAGAGAAAGTAATGTAGGAAAATTTAAATAATGGAGGGAATTTAAAATATTGAAGGGAAATTCGAAATATAGATTTAGAGGTAATTTGGGAATGAATCACAAATGTAAATAAGCCAAGCTCGAGTTCAAACAACCCTAATTGAGGCCATGGAATCTAATTGTAATTCATGGTTGAAATTACAGTATTATTGAATCGGATTGTCACAAACATTACATAACACAAATAGAAATCGTGTAAAAGAATGGTTGGTTCAAATCCATCACTTAACTGACTCTATGTCGTAATAGAGCTTGAAAGATCCAAGCTTCACTTGAAGCTTGCCAACCTAGGGTCGAGATGAAATGGGGAAAGCTAGAGTTTGAGCTCTCAGGCTTGGAGAGCTTTAAGACTATCAAAATGTTGGCTAAGGCCTCAAGCCTGCCAAGCTAGGGTTTAGCTGCGTCCATTGACAGCCATCGTGGGACAATGATCAACATACTTCAGAAACTCAGTATCAAGTGGGAAATTATAGAACTAATGTTGATTCCGAAGTAAATTTACCACTACATAAAATTAAATTAGGAACATTGTACATACCTTTGAATTTCTATGGATCTCTTGGTAGAGTGATTTCAACAACTTGTAACAAGATTTTTGGGGCATCAAAATAACAGCTGTGTACTTCTTTTTACATGGGAAAGGCAGTATTCTTTGCAGGGCCAACTGCATGGTAGACGGCGTGAGGGACTGTCTAACTTCTAAGCGCCCTTCATCTAGGATCTGCATAATTGAACCACCTGGTAAGCAAAAAAAGGCTTGAAAAATAGAAGAGGATAATGAAATAGAAAGGGTTTTTGGCGTCATGAAATCAAATGACGATTATTATGTAAAGGGAAGGTTGTTATGTCACGGGAACCCTAGGAGTTACCTTACAAGCGCACCACAACAACCACGATAGCAAACTCCTTCAATGCCATAATTGTCATGTATCTGCAAGTGTGATAAATGCTTGGCATTTATAGGATAAACTCTACCTACATGAGGGCCACTCTCTCTCCTATTACATAAGTGAGGGCTAGGCTTTGCTGCAATCAATGGCTCCACGGTTACCTTAGAGATCACTTGTTGAAAGTCTTGGAAGCATTCTTCCCATAGAAGTGGAGGTAAGGATGCACATCATTGAATCAAATCATGGTTTGCAATTAAATGGGGACAGATACTTCTCAAATCCCACGTTCATGAGAGCCTTATGCATAGGACCTTTCATTTCCTTTCTCCAACAACATTTTAGCAAAAGAAGGATGATATAAAGTGACGGAGAAAAAGGAGAGGGAGAGGGAAAGTAAGGAAATATCTCAATAGAATACAGAGTCGGCTGCTTCACAACAAATTTGGAAGAACTGAAACAATTATTGAACAAGGTTCTTTTTGAACACGAACAAGTACAAGGTTGTTTCCTCTTTATCTCGAACATGTCTCCCTCACATTATATGCACAATAGCAAGCCTCTTCTCAAATAGGTGGGGTCGGTTGCATCAACCTAGGCGTGCAACTACACTCCCATGAATCAATATTTTCATTAAGCTCTAATAAAACAGAGCCTTTCTGAATGCAATCCACTCATGTCTTTTTGGGTCTCCCTCTCCCCTCTCTTGACATAATTAGCTCGCATCAAGTCAACCCTTTCTACCAATGGCATCCTTAGGTCTCAACTTCACATGCCTAACCCATTTTAACACATCTCCTGCCATATACTTTTAACAGGTAGTCACCTTCATTTTGGTGAATAGACTAATTTCTAATAGGCAACTTCATCTTCACATTATAGGCACAAGAAACTTCAATTTTGAGCACGGAATCAAATAAAAGTTGTTATGCAATGTAAGGGCCCGTCACATAATAGATTGTGAGCTAGGTATCCCCTGTTTCATAAGGGTGCTTTTGTAGTTGCCTTTATAATGCAAATATATCATAACATATTACCACTAGGTGCACTATTGATAGACAACCAGGCCCAGTGCGTCAATGCATACAACCCTCTCGAGATTCCCCAATGATTCCCTCCAACTATTCCTCGACCCTGCCAAAGATGACATGTTGCTGCCACTAAATATGCAACTTGAATGCCATTTCTATAAATATAACAAACACGAACTATCTTGAACTTATTAAGCATCTCCCAATTATCAACCATGATAGTCCTGATCCGTCGTCAGCATCTAACTCCTTCGATAGCACCTTAGTTATGACCAAATTATCCCCCTCAATGTGAATTCTACTAAAACCCATATCACTCCACTCTTGAATACCATCTTCGGTAGCCAAGGCCTCCACCATCATAATTGAAGCAGAAGACATCGACAACTAGGGTTGTAAATGAGTCGAGCCGACTCACGAGCCCTCATGAGCTGGCTCGTCGTAAAGCTCATATTATTTTGAGTTCGTGCCGAGCTCAGCTTATTGAGCCTATTGGGCCAAGCTTGAGTCTAGTGAAACTTAAGCTCATGGGCTCACAAGCCTAATCGAGCCTATCTTAATATAAGATATTTGATTAAATATGCCCAAAGAAAAAGTTCAAACCCAAATGAGCTGAGCCTGAACTTAAACAATCCTAGATTGAGCTTAATTGAGCCTTGCAAGCTTGGTTCAAAGCTTGCAGAGCCAAGTTCAAACCCAACAAAATTGAGTCGGGCGAGGCCCAACCCTTTCACAAGCCAAGCTCAAGCTTAAAGTTTCGAAGCTCAGTGAGGTTCAAGCTAACCCTAACCCAAACTTAACTCAAACGAGTTGAACCTTGAGCTTGGTGAGCTCCGCTCGGCTTGGCTCAAATACACCGTTATCGACAACTTGAAGACAAATACTATCCCATAATTACAAATGATGAACCCATAAGCCTCCTTACTGTGCCCTTTATGATCCATCTTTACACATCCAATGGCTGGCTATCTCCATTGCACATAATAATGGTGTTGTACTCAAGTTTTTGTGTCTCGTGGCAGATACATATTCTTGATCAACATGATTGCACAATTTCCATTCCAAAACCTTCACTTGCACTTCCAATAGAACTTTGCCAAAGCTCGAAAGACCTTTTTCATTTTGATTCTCCCACGTGATCAATACGAGGGTGATACATCTGCATAATTGATCCATAAGATTAGATCACCAAACTTTACGAACATCCTACAGCCACCAAACTACCAGACTATAAGACAGTCTCTGATTTATCCACCCTCTGGATAAAGCATGAGACCACTATTGCGGAGCAGATCTACCTTTGGTAAAGAGATGGTCGATGCTTTTTGTAGACGCCAAACAAAGAGGACAACACGTAGCTAATTACAGTGCATAGTGGGATAGGTAAACCATTATGCATTAACTACCAAGCAAAGATCTTAGTCTTATGATATATAATTTTTTTTTAGGGGGGGGGGGGGACCAAATTAGTCTTATGGTATAGGTATGGAGTCCATATTGATAGAGATAGAGGAGACAGGATCAAGATGGAGATTTAGGATAATTATTAAATATTTGAATTGTTATAAATTCTATCAAGACTTAAAAGATATCATAGTCAAGATTATCGTTTGTTTTCTTTGTTATTATCATATCAGAAGTCTATTATTATCTATTTAGGAGTGTGTTTTTATTTAGGATTCAATTTCCTTTCTTATATACACTTATATAACCAAAGCCTATGGCAAATCATTAGATTATTGAATAAAAAATAGTTCCTTTCTATTTTCTTAAGCACAGGGCTGCTTAGGGCTTCAAATGAGCCAAGCCGAACCAAGCCGAATTACAGTTAGCTCGGCTCATTAACTAAATGAGACGGGCTCGGTATCGGTATCATTTATAGAGCTACATATCTATGCTCATTAACTAAATGAAACCAGCTCGTTAACTAAATAAGACTCGCTTGGTATTGGTATCATTTAGCCTGGATTTTTTGGCGAGCTGGCTCGTTGAGCTTTATAAGCTCATTTATAGGTCGACACATTGGGCTTATTTACCAAACTCGTTATGCTCATTTATGAGGTTTGTTAGACTCATTTATGATCATTGTTACTTGGGTTGCTAGAAAAAGGTAATAAATAAATCATACATAGAAATTGGAAATTAAAAAACATACATGGAATTCAATTTTACGGAGAAGAAAAATATTCAATCAAGAAATAATAAATGGTGGGGGAAGTGCCACATGGCGCAATCTAGACATGAGAACTAATAAATGAGCCAGCTCATGAGCCTTTAAACGAGCCGGCTCACGAGCTTTTCAAGCCGAGTTGACCTTGGTTTGATTTGGCTCGTTTATTTAAATGAGCCACCCTTAAACGAGTCGAGCTAGCTCTCGAATCGGCTTAGACAAACACGAGCCAAGCCCTTAATGAGCCGAGTCAAACCGGCTCGCGAGTGGTTGGCTCATTTGTAGCCCTAGGGCTGCTTAAAGCAAAGTATAGGGATACTTAGTCGATTGGGCACAGGGTTGTTCAACCGTCCTTCTAGGCACACGAATGCTTAGAAACCCCTCGACTAGGCGCAAGGATGCTTAATCTCTACCACGTATTTGTTTAAAAGGCCAACTATTCCATTCATTCCACTAAAGGTCATGGGTAGAGAAGGCCAACGGGCCCGGCCGGTCGCTGCTACTGTAGCATGTCGAACTAAGCCACAGGCCTCCTCAAATACGAGGAGGCCCAGGCCCGGCCTGGCCCGGTTGGGGGGCTCCCCCCCCCCCCCCCCCAAAAAAAAAAACCGACACTATCAGGCTTGCGGTGCCCAATAGCTGAATTTTAAGCCGTTGGGCACATTTGTTTAAATAAAAAAAAGGAATCTTTTTTTTCTATAACTACTAACCATTTTTTTTCATTTCACCACACAACAATCATCAATTCTCTCTTCTTTCCAACTATCTCTTCTCTACAATCAATTCTTTGCTCTCAATCTCTCAAGTTCAAAGTTTCAATTGTGTTATACTCGTAGAAACATGTAGAAGTTCAAATTTCAGCTTTTGCTTAGGTAAAATTAGTATAGAAATTTTATTCATTTGTCATTTTTATTTACCTTACTTGCACTCTTGCACTTTATAATAATAAATTAACAATATAATGGCACATAATTCATTTTCATCTAGAGCTAGTCGATCTAGTTTTAGCTCTTCTTGACCGCCTAAAGCCCCTAGAACGGGTAGCAGTAATAGCCAATCTAGAGGAGTTGAGCTTAATACCCAAGAACGTATTTTTTTAGACCCCGTTCCGTCACCTTCCTACCCAGACACCTGTGATTGGGAACATGAAAACCTATACGAGCAAGGTTATCCTGAATCGGGTGGTGCGGGATGTTTTGAAACCGATCCCACGCCCACCAACGATGAAACTCAAACCCACACCATTAGGAGCAGTAGTATACGTAGTACTAGCAATGTATGGAAACATTTTACACTAGATCGTGAACATGCTAAAGCATACTGTACTCTATGTGATCCTCCAAAAGCCTTCAGGCATCCACTTAATAGTGGGACTGGCACTTTAAAAAGACACCTATAAAAAAGCCACCCCGAATTAAATGTGGATAGAACCCAACAAACTCTCGTACAACAAGCGACTAGTGCGCTTGCAAACTTTAAGTTTACCCAAGAAACTAACAGACACAAATTAATGAGATGCGTCAATTCGGCTGAAAAGCCGTTTACCATTAGCAAAGACCCTAGATTCGTCTGGTACTATTAAACCGCGTTAAACCCGGCCGCTCTAAGGGTCCCTCGCAACACTTTAAAGTGGGACGCACTTATAGAATTTGTAAATATGAAAAACGAACTTGAAGAAATTTTAAAGACGAACACAAGCATCTTCTCGTTGACGTCTAATACATGGAAGACGAAATCCAACGTACCTTTCATGTGCATAACTGCACATTAGATTGATTCTTCCTACGTTATACAAAAAGGAATAATTCATTTTCGCCTACTTGAATATCCTCACAGTGCTCATGTAATCACGAGTGTTATTATGAACACATGCTGTGAGTGGGGGATAGGCAACAAAATTTCCAGCATTACTTTTAATAATGCTACTAATAACACTGCATCTGTTAAACAACTAATTAGGTATATGAGGCCCATGTTAGATGGGAAATGTTTTCATTTACGTTGCATCTGTCATATATTGCATTTAATGACAATGGATGGTATGCAACTTATAAATTTTTCTCTGATGGTTTTAAGACAAGTAATTAAAGCAATTAAGACATCCGGAATTAGGCAAAAAAATTTAAAGAACTTTGTGACGCACGTGGCGTTCCTTTTAAATAATTTAAATTAGATACACGTAATAGGTGGTCATCTACGGTTTTAATGTTAGAAAGATGCATACCATACAAAGACGTCTTAATTGAATTTGTACAGCAAAATCATACAGATCTAAGTTCTTTTAATTTAGAAAATATAGATTGGGATATAATTAATGAAATCTATAAATTTTTTTGTTATTTTTAAAGAGGCTACCACATTTTTTTCTAGATGTTATTACCCAACATGTAATATTTAGACTGGTAGATATTACTGTTTGGATGATGGATAACTCCTCCAACCCCATGTTGCAGGGCTCCATTACTGCCATGATAGAAAAAAATTTTAAATATTATTCTGAATTACCAATGGCATATTGTATTGCCACTGTTTTTTATCCACATTGTAAACTTATGGGTTTCAATTATTTGCCCAAATATTTTATGAAAAAATGAAACCAAATTTTGATGTAACATCTTATTGTTGCTAAAATTGATGAAAATTTACATAATTTATTTTCCGTGTATTCTCAAAAATTATCATCTAATACAAACGTCTCTTCTTCATCCTCTTCTCGAGGACAATCATATGCGTGGGATATGTTTAACCAATTAAAGCCCAAACAAAGTCCCACGTCATATGATGAGCTTTATTTGTACACGCATATGCTCCACTTCTACCCGATAGAGGCTAATCCATATTTTGATATTTTGCAATAGTGAAATTCAAATAAAACCCAATATCCCGTGCTTTCCACCATGGCACGCGATATACTAACATGTCCAGTGTCTACAGTAGTATCGGAGTCCGCTTTTAGTGCAAGTGGTAGATTGCTTAAATCAAAAAGAGCGAAGCTAGCACCGGCCACCTTAGAAATGTCGGTGCTCTTGAAGGACTAGATGGCTGCAGCGGATAGAGACCAAGACTGTCTGAAATTGGAATCATCGAGCGATGAAGAAGACAACGCTGGTTCCAGTACAAGTACCGCACCAACCGCAGCAAGTTTAGGTTAATTTATTTATATTGTTATAATTCTATTTTTTTATAATATATTTTCTTTTACTGTTATAGTTGTATTTTTTAATAAGTTATGATACATTTTATTTTATAAAATATATTTGTAATTATAATTGTATTGTATTATATGTTATATTATTTATTAATAAATTATAATTATTTTTTGGTCAAAATGATTATATATATATATATTAAAAAACAAAAAGAGGGCCGGGCCTAGGCCACCTCTAGTCATGGGCTAACCAAGTTTTCGATTCACTAAAAAGCTCACATCCACAGTGAAACCCAAACAAATTGATTATGTCTAAAGTGATAATGTATTGGAATGCTCGAAATAAGGGGCAAAATGCGGCGGGGGAGAAGTTTAAAAGTTTGCATCATCCCATTCCCAATCGAATAAGGGATTCCACTTTCAAGTTCAGGTCTTTAAAGATTTGGATATTGTCAACTAATTCAATAAGTGTTGGTTATAATACTAAAAGGATGTTTGTTTGCCATCACCCACCAAACAACGAATATCTTTCCCAATAAACTCCATACAAGCAAAAATATGTTCAAAACCCAAGAATTACAAGCTTAAGGGGTATAACTCACAAAGTCCTAATGGTGGAGGTATTTACTGTCGACAAGTTTCACCCAAGAACAGTTTGGGTTACACAACACTTGACGACAATGTTTGCATAGAAAAAACTTATTTACAGCTTCCATTCTTGATAAGCTGAGGCCACATGCGCCTTTAGGTTGGCAGAATTTGTCCCATGTTACAGTGCAAGCGCCTTCAAACTGACTACCTTACTTCCAGAAAAATCTCTACCAGCCCTATCAATAGCACGAATGCATACTAGAATTTAAAAGCACCGCATAGTGTGAAGCGGAAAATTTTCAAGAATAGCCTGGATCAGAACTATCCAACCTATCTTAGAAACTAGATAGGCCTTCCACGGTGCTAATTTATGATAGACTTCATCCTTAACGATGTGGAAATCACCCATCATAGGACAACCTCCATCCACTGGACATTATGGCAGAAACTTAAGATCCTGGCACATTTCTACAGAAGCACTACAAAAAAGTAAAATATCATCCGCAAAAAAAAGGCAAGGAAAGATGGGAAAAATGAAGAGAGAAGGTGATAATGGATCTGCTTGTCAGGCTTATTTGTTGATCTTAAGGAATATGAGACATTGGTCACACACTACTGATCGAACTAACCCATTTGGGGCAGAAACCCATTCGATTAAGCACTTGTGAAGAAAGTTACACTATCCAATCATACGCTTCCACATATCCAATTTGCCGGCTACCCACCCTTGTTACCCCTAATTTTGATGAAAAGCAGCCATGATTTCATGGGCACTGAGAACATTGTAAAGGATAGATCTACCTGTAACAAAAGCACCCCGGGACGAAGGGATCAACACACTAATAAGGGGATGTAATATGAAGCCATCTGGCCTGAGAGCTTTACGAGGGTTCATTTGAAAGATTGCTAGCTTTCCTTCCTCCAATATTTTTAGCTTATCGTTCATTTCCTCATTAAAGACCATCTTGACATATGAATGATCAAAATGCCAAGAAACAATAGCAGATAAGAAGTGAAATTTCAATACCGACACGAATTGGGATATAATCCCAGGAAGGTCTTCAATCCAAACCCCCGAACTATCTTAAAGTCTAGTGATTTATATTGTTTGCGCTTCCAATGGTTATTCACCATTTGATATATTTTTGAATTCCAACCCTCACTCACGAACCATGCCTTCTGCACATAATGGCCCTAGTATTTCCTATTAAATAGAAGAAGTTTTCCATGTTTCAAAAGCTTTTGTAACCCAAGCATATCAATATCAGAAGTAGGCATGATTACAGAAGCTTACCACCGTCGAAAATTTTCCTGATTTCTGTTTAATTGTTTGTGAACATTATTATCCGATCTGCCTTCCAACACTTAATCTGACATTTTAGGGAGCGAAGTCTATGTACCGTATAATAACTTAGAACCCTCTATATGAGTATACCAGGCAGACATTAGAATGAATGGAATCTTATCGATTGAAAGACAACTTCAGATCAAACAGGAAAGGCGAGATCTGCCCAGATTGGTGCATGGTCTAACACCGTGATTAACTATGATTTATAACAATTTGGGGATAGTTCTCGAACTAAAAATCTATCTAATTGAACCATGAGAGGTATAATTTTTTAATGATTGTACACCTATCCTTTAAAATTTTTACAAACTTTAGGCGTAAAAGCATCTCATATTTCCTTAAAAAGCCAATGCGGAAGTCATGGCTTGTATGCTCCTGTTTTGCTATACCATGACAACCGCCAATACAGTTTGATTCCATAATTTTGACTACATCATGGGAAAAAGCCCAAGCAAAATTCACAGCAAAGACAGTAGAGATAATAAACAAAATCACTAACCTTAAAAGACAAACCCAAATCACCAGAATATAGTCTTGATTGGTAGCTTCTTACTATTCTGTCCAGCCAACAATGGTTTTCCTGATGTACGATGATTACAAAGAAAATGTTAGACATGTGAAGAGCTTTCGCTTGTGCATGCTTGCCGCTGGCAATCAAAAAGCCCAAGCTAGGAACACCAGAACTATTAGATGTCCACTAAATTCAAAAGCATAAATACCTTATAGACCCCTCAAAACTACTAAGTCTTCTCAACTTCCAATCTCATGAAACATACCCCCTTCCAGTTTGTATCTAGTACACCCCAATCACAACTCTATCCAAACTTTTCTAACTCTATAGCAACTAAAATCACATATATATCCGGTAATTAGTTAAAATTATAAAGCCGACATCATATTGTGCGATATGCATGTGATGGCTACTAAAGCAAGTTAAAAAACATTGAATGGAATAATTAATGGGGGTGTCTAATTGATACAAAAAATTAGTTTAGATGTGCTTGATGAAAGTAATCTGCGAGAAAGTAGCTTTGATTCCAAGCAATAATTTAAGAAATCATAAGGTATTTACACTTAATTCAGATTCAGAAAGAAAGCTTAGTTATGAAATATGCCTGCAATCCATTCTCATGGGCTCTTTGCTCTATCTCAAGTAAAGTCAAAACATCTTCATCTGAGGCTCCTTCCTGCTGGAGTCGAAAAACTTCATCTAACGCAAGATCAACCTGTGAAATAAATAGTGCATGATTTGCAAACTCAGTTACCATGCATTCGACTACTGGGTGAGTTGAAGGTGAAGGAGACAAACATCACAAGAAGAAACAGCACTACCAGAGACGACGAGATAGAAGGATCACAAAAAAAGTTTATGCTAATGTCTCCACGCACATCACCAGTTCTTGATGGTTTGTTGCCGCCTAAGAACACAGATACACCTGCAGAGTATATCTAGGTTGTACATGCACCAAGAAAATTAGGTAGCTAAATAAGAAAACAATGCAAGAGCATGGAATCAAATTGAAGTCCATGCTCAAGGTCACGGAGCTGTGGATGTTAAGTAACAAGTCAAGGTGGTCAAGTTGGTTTTATAAAGACTATAAGTTGCTTTTAATCCTTATGGTTCTGAAAATGGTACTGAAAAGCCATAATACAACTGATTTTCATACCTCTTTGATAGCTGTCAAAATATAGAGACAATTATGCAAATGTTTTAACAAAGTACAATTTGTAAGCATTACAGAAGTGATAACAAAGGTATCACAGTGTTACGGCCAGCTCAAGATCGCCATGAGAGTAAGTAGATATATATAAACATGCACTTGCCTGGCCATGTTTGAATCGGAGAACCTGCATCATCTTCATCTCCAAAAGTTTGCTCAAAAACCCCACAAAGTGAAGCTCTTCTGTCTAAATTGAATTTCACACACAAATGAAACAAACAAAAAGTGCCTTATAGAGTAAGTATAAGTGTATAACCATTTGCAAGGAGTAGGTCATCAAAGACATCATAATGATTGTTTATGTACCGCAATCTTGTTACCATAAAAAATGACTAGCAAACCTTTCCTCCTTTTTTTTTTTTTTTTTTTTTTTGGGTTTTTTGTTGATTGAAAATGACTAGGAAACTTACATACCATATTTCCATTCTTCAACTCAACAGGAAAGCATATTTGTACAGAACATTGTGCTTCAACCATAGGGCTATGAACAACTTCCCTGCAGTATTGTGACCATATATTATCATGCCGTTCGGCGTGATAATTTAACGTCTGCCTTATACTAAATTACAAACTAGAACACAAACGGAAAGTATAATATTACAGGGAAAGAATGACGTCGCTGAATATCAAAATTCAATAGTAAATTGCCAGCACTGCATAGCAAAGGGCATGTGCTCTTCGAAAACTACAGTAACATGCAACAATTCTCTGTCAAGTTCAACTTGATCAGCCATGGTTCTTCTTGACTTGTCTTTTTATGTATAATCCCGTGGGCTTCTATAATTTGGAGCATGAGCTTTTAAATTTAGCGGCAATGAACCACTGATTATAAGGGTCCAGCCATTTCCGTATTCACATTAAACCTGGATGTCAGTGCATGACTTAAAAAATGTGAATGTACCTGATTATTTTATCGGGAAATGTAAAAGGCAGTCCTTTGAGATCATCACGGTTAAATTGTAAAACAGGACTTGGAGTTTTTGGTAATCCACCCTGCAAAAGAAAATAACATAGCCAATAACTCAATATCAACAGGATGATGTCACTGAGCCAGCAAGTTGGGTTTGTCAAGCTACTACGAAACCAAAATGTGATTCCAGTTGCAAAAGTAAAGTGTCACAAATGTAACATAATGAATCGTCATGACTGCCTATGGTATTTTAAGGGTACATGTGCACCTGTTTGATAGTGCAATAACCTGTAACGCTCATGCATGAGTTTTAACAAATAAAATATGAAATATATGCATTACAAATGCCACCACAAAGTATCACTGTAGCAGCAGACAACTGCATAATGGCTTGTTAAAAATTTTTATTTCATGGTTCAAGCTTACCAAGTATTGCGATATTAACGGACATGCAATAGCAGGGTCAATATTGCCAACAATCACAACAGTGAATGTTGATGGATCCTTAAAACAGTTGCTGAAATAATCACAAGCTTTAAACAGATCAACTCGTTGAAGGTCACTAATCTTGATTTGCTGCAAGTAAGACAGTGATTTTAATAAGTTAACAGTCCAACATAGAAAATTTTAGACATTCAAACACAGGGATCAGGCATACCCTGAAAAAGTAGGAGTCTCCATAGTTAAGCTCCCTCACACGATTTGCAAACACAGTAAAAGGATCTCTCTCCTGGGCACGGACAGCTTCATCAGCCATTTCCATCACTATTCTAACTTCTTCTTCTCTTGGCTCCACATATGTTGTGAATAGTAGATAAACTAGCTGCAACATCCCATATGTCCTCGTACATTTTAGATCCAATTTGATATATGGCTACTTGTACTAATTAGAACAAAAAAGGTAAGTCTTTTAGGTGTTAGAAGATAAAATTATTCCTAAAAGGTAAGTCTTTTGGGTGTTAGAAGATAAAATTATTCCTAAGCCTTCACCTAATAGCTCAAGTTGCTGATATAGCTGGTTCCTTCAAGATGCATCAGACTCTCCTTGACTCTCTCGAGTTCAAACCTTAATTGCCTCCCTCTTAATATTGATGTAATAACAATTAGTGTAGGTAGGTCTCTAAAGTATCCATGCTTCTAAGTTCTAGCCTAATTCATATTTGCGTGTGGGGCAATTTTAGAGGATAAAACTATTTATGGGCCCCAATTTAAGAGATCAAGTTGTTGGGAAAGTTGGTTTCTTGACATTGTATCATATCCTAGGAAAGTTAACTAATAGATAATTCTCAATTGTGCCATGGCCAAATGATCAAAGATTTATTACGTCTACAGGCTATCGAACCATGACGCATTTCAATCAGTCAGATGCTCCAGCATCATATCTTCTCTTCCCTTTTTAGAGGGAGGAAGGTGGAGCAGATTTAAAGGACGGAAAGAACATGAGAGTATCTAAAGAGGGGTGGTTCCGCAGAACAACAATCAATATTACATAGCATAATTGTTGTTAGCCAGTAAGGTAATGAAAAATAGCTTATGCTTTATGTTATCCGGCGACAAACACAATCTATCATGATGATCTTAATCACGCTGAAACCCTGTTTTTGCCCCTCACCGGAAACAATCGCAAATTCAAACCACAAGTGAGTCCTTATGAAGAAACCTGCAGTCGCCACACAACCAAACCTGCAATGCAGTTTCAAGGTCCGTTGGTGAACAATCCCCAGAGAAGGATCTCATATAAGCACCGATTTTCGAGCCAACTTCTGCTCTCTTCCCAGCAAGCATGTCCAGCAGTACAGACGGTTTATAACCAAATACACCTAGTTCCCCCGCAATGGTGGAGCCCATGGAACATGAAATATAATCACTTTCAGGCAGTTCAGATAGCCCTCCATATGAAAATCCAGTAAAAACAACCTGCTCAAAAAAATTTGAAATAAGAATATCAAGAATAAAACATTGCACGCTCTCAAATGGGACACATCCATTTAGTATAAGAGCATTGGCATCCAAAGTAACAATCAGAATTAGAGATGTAAATCAGCTGAGATGGCTAACATAGCTTGAAAATCTCTACTTTAACTCGTTGAGTTACTGCTAGTTTGGTTAAGTCAGTCAAGCCCAAGCCCAGTAAATCTCAAACTCGAGAGCTCACGAGCCCAATCAAACTTAAACAAGGTTGAGCTGAATTATGAGCAGAAAAGAGTCTTAAACAAGTAAAATGCAACCCTAAGCGAACAAGCGTAAACGAGTCAATGCTATTGAGCTTGCTCAGAGCTTGTTGAGCCTACTTTGAGCAAGATTGAGTCGAGCTGAGTTCAAGCTTAGAGAGCAGGTACAGGTCAAAGTTTCAAAGTTTGGTGAGTTTCAAGACAAGCAATAGCCGAGTAAGCTCTAGCCAAGGTTCACTCACTTACATCCCCAATAAGAATGCAGTATGTGATCGCATTATAAGGTATATTAATCCAATTCCACACACTTGATGATCGACTATATTAATAGACTAAATGTGGAATAACTTCCAAACATTCAAGTTACTTGATTTCAGTTGGATAAAAGTGCCAACCGTGAGGGGCATAGAAATAATCTTTTATTAGGTTCACATCTCTGCAAAGTTGAACAATAAATTAAGTAAGAATGATGTTAGATAGAGTCACATGTTTGAATTGAGCACAAAATCTCACAATTAATGCGCAGATTTAGATAAAAAAATCACAGTTTGAAGCATATGAAGCCTACACAAACGCTGGTACCTGGTCATCAAGGAAGTCTGTACGTTTGTAGCAAATACGCATTCCATTTGACAGCACAAGCTCCGTGACCCCAATATTTGGATATTCGAACAGCTGAACAAAGCTTCTTTACAAGAGAGAAGCAGAAAGAAGTCAAAATGAAGCGGAAGAAGCATCAAATTGTGATGGAGAAAATGGATAAAATTATAATATTTAACACTATCCGCAGGTAAATATTGAAAGCACCTAATTAGATATTTTAGAAAGCATGTAGCTTAAATCACCAGTTGTAGACCACAATTGCAAATTGCAAAAAACAGGTGTCACGGTGCTATTGTAACATAAAGGGCCAAAGCAATATAGATCAAGGATAAAGAATCAAGATCTAACATATCTACTAATAATTTAAATTATGGTAAATTCTATCTTTTAGGGCATATTATAACATAGGATTATTTTAGGATTTACAATTTGACTTCTATTAGCTTTATTTGTTATTATCATATTAGGTGCTTGTTATTATCCATTTAGGAGTTTCTCTTTAATTAGAATTCTAGTTTCTCCTCTATAAATACCGATGTAAGCAGAGCCTAAAGGCACGCCACTAGACTATTTTGAAAGATTCCATCTTTTATATTTCTTAATCTCTTTGTCCCAACACTTCGAATTACTAGATAGAGTGGAAAATACGCTAAAAGTGATGAGATGGATGATTCCAAAGTGCTACCTTGATGCAAGATGCGATCGGAAGCAAAGAAATATGAAATATCCATGGCCTTCCTTAAACCATGGACTCCTCAAGATACCGGATTAAAGGGGTTCGGTTAACTTGTTGATTCCTAAGAATACCGAGATAACAACAAAGATAGAATACCCAAACACCAAAATGTAATTCATCAAAGTTGTCTTACAATGGAAGAGAAGGCCCCTGTTTATAGACATAAAAAAGACTTTTAAAATAGCTAGAATTACCACTAGACTCCAATTAGGCAAATAAAGTAAAGACTCTTTAAACAATTATAATTACAAATAGACTCCTATTAGGAAAACAAACCAAACTATACTCCTAACTGGAGAGTTAGAACGGTAATTAACAACCATTCTGCCTCCTATATCATATTTATATTAGAAGGAAGGGGTAATTATATTAGAAGGAAGGAATAAACCAAGGGTGGGTGTGGCCTAAAAGGGCTAACCCAAAGCTTAGTCTATCATAAATGATGGTAATGCCAAAGGTTGATGATCAAGTTATAGTAATAATTACGTGTTTACATGATTAATTTACAACATTTAAGGACATAATGGATATTATTATAGGTGCAAATAACTAATACCTTAGTTGAGATTATAAGAAAAATAATTCTAAACACCTAAAGACCATAAATAGAAAATAACTTCACAAATTCAAAAGTCTGACTCCTCACAATTGGCCTATGTATTAAATTTAGCCCAGCTTACGAGAATTGAAATAAAATTTTTGAAATCCCTTCTGAATCCCTCTCAATTCTGGCCTCCTACTTCTGTATCGCTCTCTGGTTCTATCTCGCCCTCTATTCCTCTGTCACTCTCTCTCCATTTCTTCATGTTCCCCTTCCATGCCACACCGCATTTGCAGTTCACACCCCAGAAAAAGATAGGGGCATTTATTCCTTTCATACTGCTATATGCAGCTTTCGTTTGGATTTCAGTACCGCCGAACATAACAGCAATACCCCATGACGAGGTACTTAGCATAGGATAGGAAGAATTCATGGGTCCCTTTCATATAGCTAATCAGATGACAAGAATGGTTGACTAGATTCTGAGCATGACAAAAAAAATTGATGAAACAGTTGCTGATTACAATTTGCACGAAGCAATAGCCGCTGCAGAGTGTGTTTTTACTATAAAAATCTCAAAAACAGTGTATATGTACATATATATATATAAATCCCCAGTTACCATTAGGGCCTTCGCCGAATAGATAGATAACATAGATGTATGTGACATCAAAAGTACCTTTCATTGTGCAGTCATACAAGACAATCTATACGGTGAAGGAGGTACAGGAAAGGAAAATAGACAATATAAGAAATTAAAAGTCAAATCTATTGCGTGCAGGAAGATGTTTACCCGGGTTCTGGCTTGGTACTGACAATTTCTTCAGGGATATTCTCATCATCCCAGGCAACGATGTGTCTTCCTTCCTCGAATGAAGAGACTTTTAACACAACATTTCTAAGGTCATCCAAGGTTACAGTAGCCTGAGGCTCAATCGTTTTTATGACACAATTACATGTGGTGCGGAACTTTGCTGCATATTCAGCTACCTCGGATGCTGATATAGCTGCGCCAACAATTGATGACGATGAATCAGTTGTACTCTTCTAGAAATTCCGAAAGTTCGTAACATCACAAACACGATGGCATCTTTTCTGCTACTTACAAGGTAAAAGTGTTTTCTGAAGTTGCGCCTCAAACTCAATCCCAACAACAGGTTCATTGTGTAGGAAATGCTACAGAAAAAGACAACAGTAAAAATTGTGTTTTATCAGCGGATACTGACAAATGTCAGACAGATGAAACAGGTATACAGGGAGTAGAAGTACCTGTAAATACTCATCCCTCAAGCCGGTTGATTGTATTTGATCACGCTCTAGATATGCAGATTCAATCTCTGACATTAGTAGTGCTTGAACAATAGATATTTCACGCTCTGCCAATCCATGCAACCTAATCCTTGCAAGCTGGATATGTACAATCAGTCAGAGAATGATGGCTGTGAAAATGAAATCTTCCATTAACAAGAAGCAGACCTCTGTAAGCATAGACTCCAACGCCTCAATAGTCCCTCTTTCTTTGCAAGATGAAGTCATTATATATGCCTTCACAGGGCTGACCAGAGCATCTCCTGCAGCAGAACATGAAAAGAAGGGGGGTTCCTTTCTTCGGGATATTTTGAACAATCTTTGGTTTAAAGCCCGAAAGAACATTGATTCCACTAGTAAGTCTCGGTAGTCCTTCACTCTCTTCAGCTCTGCCGGTGGCATCTTACAGCTGATCATTACTGCAGACTGTTATCAACAAGCAATGGCATTTTAAGTTACGATGTGATGTGAAACAAGCTGCCACTGTTGTGGAATCAATCCGAATATTCAACCGAATAAATTTTTCTGCCAAAACGTCATCTCACCCCAGCAGCTTCAGATTCAACAAAACATGAAAGGCGTGGCTCCTCATGCAATGGAACAGGAAAACTAGGTATTGATGGCGGATCTGAAGCTGAACCCTTATGTTCAAAATGTGTCCTGATCAGCTCTACTACACTCTGCAAGAGAGAACCATTAAAACAAAATTTAGCTACAAAAGATGGTTTAAAAAACAAAGACACGTGTACTATGAGTCAAACCTGTGTCTCAGGGAAGTCTCCAACAGCTATGACAGCCATACAGTGTAAATGATACCATTTCTTATAGAACCGCTTCACAACTTCTGTAGATACTGTTCGAATAACCTTTTCGGTTCCAATTGGCAAACGCTCAGCATACTGCGACATAATGGCAAGTATATTCCATCAGGATCCGATTCAGCAGAGTTCCAGTCTCCAGTGACCAGCTATGAACTCAATGAATGTATGATCAGCAAAATGAGTGGTAGGAGATACAAGTACATGCATGCTAAACCTCTAGATTAATCTTGAAGTTTAACCTTGTGAAGAGAGAGATTAGATGAGAAGAGAAGTGAAGGAGATGAAAAATATAACGAGGATTAGATGAGAGAGAGAAAGATCTCAAAAGAGACTAGGTTGACTCTTTATTTTTTTTTTTTTTTTTTTTTTTTTTTTTTGGAATGATCTTTCATTACACATGAACTTACTTACATGAATCAAAATACAATGGACTTGGACCACTAACTTCAACCGGCTTACCTAACTAGCCGCCAACATTGACCGGCTCTTGACCCAACCGAAACAACTAACCTTCAATCCTAATTTGGCGCCAAAACTACTAGCTCACAATACAAGCTATTATAATTCAAACAATTAAGCCTTATTACATCACAATCGACTTAGAATCATAACAATCCCCTTCCCTTGAAAACATTCTTGTCCTTAGAATTAAAAGAAGGAAATTGGCTCAACAAAAATTCTTTCTTCCCAAGTAGTGAAAGAGTCATCCAAATTGCTCCAAGTCACTCGAACCTCTGGTTTGCTTGTGTTAACAGCTTGCATCTGCCGGGAATCCATTACAGCTACAGGTTGCAGAGTCAATAAGCCATTTGAACCGACCTCCGGAGGTGATGAAGAGGGACTTTGGCCTTGCTTTACCTGCTTTTTGAGAAGAGAAACATGAAAAACAGGATGTATATATGAGTTGGGTGGAAGCTCAAGCTTGTATGCCACTTTGTCAATCCTCTCCAAAACTTTGTCAGGTCCAAAGAACCTCGCACAAAGCTTTACATTCTTCCTCACAGCGGCTGTGGACTGCCTATAAGGTAGCAATTTCAAGTAAACCATGTCTCCCACATCAAAAGTTCTGTCCACTCTCTTCCGGTCAGCATACAGCTTCATTTGGGCTTGTGATTGATGGAGATTATCCCTCAAAAGTTGCAGTAGATGCTTCCTTTGCTGCACTAACTCAGTAACCTCAGTCACATGTGATATAACTCCTTGCAACATCAAAGGCGACGGTGGATCATATCCATACAATGCTTTAAATGGAGAAGTGCCTAGAGAAGCATGAAAATGACTATTGTACCAATACTCAGCCAACGACAACCATCTTCCCCATACCTTGGGATGGCTAAACACTACTTCTAAGATACTGCTCAATGCATTGATTGACCCTTTCAGTTTGGCCATCGGTTTGTGGATGATAAGATGAGCTAAGGGCCAAGGTAGTTCCCAACAAGCTAAACAACTCCTTTCAAAAATGACTTGTGAAGAGCTTCGTCACTGTCAGAAATTATGGATTGAGGCAACCCATGTAACTTGTAAATGCTGTCAAGAAACACACGAGCCAATTTCTCAGCTGTTACAGGTCGAGCCAAAGCAATGAAATGGCTGAACTTGGTGAACTGATCAACTACTACCCAAATCACCTCTTTTGCCTCTGATTTGGCAAGCCTTCACTGAAATCCATGCTTAAGTTTTGCCACACGCCTTCTAGAATAGGCATTGGCTGAAGAAGCCCTTGACATCTATGATCTCCAAGCTTAGTTTGCTGACATAATTCACAACCTTGCACAAAATTTGTCACTGCCTTCTTCAATCCTAGCCAACTGAAATGAGCCTTGAGCCTTTGATACGTTCCTTCCACTCCTGAGTGGCCTCCCCATGCTGAATCATGTGAAGCGCTAATAACTTGGTGCCTGAGATCAGTGGAAGTCCCAATGTATAGCTTTCCCTTAAGTCTAATAATGCCTTTCGCCACTGTCACTTCTGCACCAGAAGCTAAGTTGTCTGCCTTGCCAATGCTGAAAGCTACTATGCATTCTTGTGCAAAAGGATCATTCACATAAGACTGATTCATCTCTTCCATCCAAGTAGGTACAATCACCGAAAGAGCCCCACAAGAGCCTTGTTCACAATCCTCCAATCTGCGTGACAGAGCATCAGCCACAGCAGTCTCCTTTCCCTTCTTGTACTCAATGTCATAATCAAGACCCAACATCTTCATTAGCCCCTTTCTCTGAATCCTCATGACAATCTTTTGTTCTAAGAGATGTTTTAAGCTTTGGTGGTTAGTCTTGATTGTAAAATGCCGTCCATCTAAGTAATGTCTCCAACTCTCCACAACAAGCGAGATAGCGAGATACTCCTTTTCATATGTGGAAAGTGCTTGATCTTTATTACTTAAAGCTTGGCTGAGATAAGCTATAGGTCTCCCTTTCTGAGACAACAATGCCCCAATTCCATTTCCACAAGCATCAATCTCTAATATGAATCCCAAAGTGAAATCAGACATAGCTAACACAGGTGCTTAACAAATTGCAAATTTCAGAGTCTCAAATGCCACTTGAGCTTCATCAGACCATTTGAAGGCATCTTTTTTCAATAAATCTGTTAGAGGCTTGGCTATAGCTCCATACTTAGCCACAATCTTGCGGTAATATCCAGTCAAGCCCAAAAATCCTCTCAACTGCTTCAAGGTAACTGGAATAGGCCAATCTCTCATTGCTTGGACTTTAGAAGGATCAGTAGAAACTCCCTCTAAGGATATCACATGGCCTAGATACTCCAAATGAGTCTGTGCAAAGGAACATTTGGCCAATTTTGCATACAACTTGTGTTTGCGCATGACCATGAACACTTCTCTCAAGTGCTTCAAATGTTCTTCAAAGGAGGCACTGTAAATCAGGATGTCATCGAAAAACACCAACACAGACTTCCTTAAAAACTGTTTGAAGACGTCATTCATGAGGGCCTGGAAGGTAGCTGGAGCATTTGTCAATCCAAATGGCCTAACTACAAACTCGAAGTGTCCATGATGTGTTCTGAATGCAGTCTTATACACATCTTGCTCCATTACTCAGATTTGGTGATAGCCCTGCCGTAGATCAAGCTTAGAAAAGACTAGTGCTCCATGTAACTCATCAAGCAAGTCGTCTATGACTGGTATGGGAAACTTATCCTTCACTGTCATAGAATTGAGCTGCCTGTAAACAATACACATTCTTGCTGTGCCATCCTTTTTCTTGACCAAAATGACTGGGGAAGCAAAAGGACTGTGACTTTGTCTTATGAAACTTGTCTTGAGCAACTCATCCACTTGTTTCTCAATTTCTGTCGTTTGAGCATGAGGGTACTTGTATGGTCTAAGCTCTACTGGCTCTGCATCAGATTTGAGAGGGAAGGCATGATCTAAACTTCCCTTAGGAGGTAAAGCCTTGGGCAGTTCAAACAAATCCTCAAATTCCTCCACCACTGCTTGCACTTCAGGCTGGGCAATCTTCATAACCTCGGTGATATAGCAAACAATTGTCCTACCCGCTGGTCAGCACATTTCTTGAATCGTTTCTCCAACTTCCTTCCTTTCATAATTTGCAATTGAGCTTGATCTGCCATTCCTTGCAAAGTGACTTTGGAACCTTAAATCTCAAAAGAAACTGTCAACTTAGCAAAATCAAACAGAACTGGACTATGGGATCTCATCCAATCAACCCCAAGTACCATGTCACATCCTTCCAAGGGCAAGATTCTGAAATCATAACCAAACTTGAGATCTTGCATAAACCATTGAAATCCTCGGCACTTGTTCTGAGTCATCACTGAATTTCCATCAGCTACTGTCACTGCTAGAGGATGAGTCTTGATCATCTCATGGCCCACTTTCTTAACCACCTTTGAGTCAATGAAGCTGTGGGTGCTCCCACTGTCAATAAGGATGATGATAGATCTCTTCCCTGCCTTCCCTTGATCCGGATTGTGTTGTGAGTTCCATTACCAATCAAGGCCTTCATGGAAATTCCAACTTCATCAACAATAAGGTTCTCAAATGTCTCCTGATCTGAGTCATTGTCACTAGCATCAGATTCTTCACCCTCTGCATGTTCATCAGCACTGATTCCTTCAGCAGACATGAGGAACTTTGGATTACATTTATGGCCAAATTGATAAGGTTGATTCCACTTGTAACAAAGCCTTCGAGGTTTCTTCTCATCTGATCGGTTAGACTTAGGCCTAACAAATCCTTTCTAAGACTTGAAACTGCCTCCACAACCCCTGGTTCCATCACTTGAAGCTAAGACTGTTGCCATAAAAAGCTTAGCTTTAGCATAAGCCTTAGACAATGTTGTAGGTTCAACTGCTTTGACGAGATTCTTAACTTTGGGCTTTAATCCACTTACGAAACTTGAGACATAATATGACTCAGTAGCATGAGGATATTCAGTTATAATACTAACTCTAAGGTTTTCAAACCTTGTCATATACTCCTTCACATATGTTTCTTGTATCACCTTATTAAATCTATCAACAATGTCACTAGAATCTTCATCACCATATCGCTCACAAAGTTCTCTCACAAACTCAGCCTAAGTGAGAGTAGGATTGCTCTTTAATAAACTGTAAAACCAAACCTCGTGATCACCAAGAAGATAAACTGCAGCAATTTGAACCTTTTCAACCTCATCAATGTGGTAAAAGTGGAAGTAACTATCACATCTCCTCAACAATGAATGAGGTTGCTTTCCATCAAAAGGATCAATCTACACCCTTGGTTGTCTATAGCCACCGCTTTTGTTGTTGGATGTCACATCATTACTGCCTGAACGCTGCCGGTTCCACTGATTAGGAGGATGATCAATTTGCTCTTCAATCAAACTAGCAGTTCTGTGATTATCTGCTTGCTCAGGTGGTCGAACAGCCTGTCCTACATTCAAACTAGTAGGTCTTGATTGAGCTTGATCAAATGATCGATCCTGTCTAACAAATACCTCCTCACCTTGACTTCGAATTTGAGTTTTAACATCAGCTGCTTGAGTCATAAATTGAGGTCTTTCACTGGCTACGGCAGGTTCACCGGAGGTCTTATCTATTGATTCACAGGCAACGAACTAGCAAGGAGCAGAGGATCAGGAACTAAAGGTGCATTTTGTCTATTGAACTGACTTTGAATTTCAACAATCTTCTCACTGAACAACAGTGTTTGTTGATCAATTCGCTTAGCTAATGTCTCCTCAAATTGTTGCTTTTGATGATTTGATTGATCAGCAATGTTCTCATCAACACGCTTTGATTGCAAGCTGAACCTCTCATTAAACGTTTGCTCTTGTTCCTTCATCAAGTTACGCATCCGATCCTCAGTTCTTTGTTCTCTTTCCAACTGAGATTAATTAAGCTGAACAATCATAGCTATCATCTGCGCATTCAAAACGTCTAAAGTGACTACCTGCGGAGCATCCTTAGCACTACCACTAACAATCTCAACATATGAAGGATTAGCTGTTGATCTTGTAATGACTCCACTGGCCATTGTTCCAAGTCTTCATGTATTAATTCAATCCTTTTTATGTGTTTCGAAGCAATTTTCCTAATAGTAACCGCAGCAATGACAACAGAATTCAGAACTGAATTCTCAAGCAATTTGCAATGCGATTCAAGATATTTGATATCAAATCACGTTTGATATGAAAGCCAAACAAGGCTCTGATACCAATTGTTAAACCTCTAGATTAATCTTGAAGCTTAACCTTATGAAGAGAGAGATTAGATGAGAAGAGAAGTGAAGGAGATGAGAAATATAGAGAGGATTAGATGAGAGAGAGAGACCTCAAAAGAGAATAGGTTGATCTTTTTTTTTTTTTTTTGGAATGATCTTTCATTACACATGAACTAACTACTTATATGAATCAAGATACGATGGACTTGGACCACTAACTTCAACCGACTTACCTAACTAGCCACCAACATTGACAGGCTCTTGACCCAACCGAAACAACTAACCTTCAATCCTAATTTGGCGCCAAAACTACTAGCTCACAATACAAGCTATTACAATTCAAACAATTAAGCCTTATTACATCACAATCAACTTAGAATCATAACAAGTACATCGCTCTCAAACTTAGAATATTTTAAAGATTGAAGTTAGAAGTTCCTCCACAGTTGGGGTATTTTTTATAATAAGGGTAAAATCATTCAAGTTGACAAACTATGAAGCAGCAGTAAGCAACTATATACTTATCTTGAGCCCCCGACAACATATCCTCATTTACAATATAAGCTTCTTTACAAACTCCATCCATATGAAGATCCATTTGCCAGAAAAAAGTACATCACGATACACAACAAAAAACCCATTCATTGGAAAACCACTCCCAAATAACAAGATGAAAAAGGGAAAGAGGGAAGAACAAATCTTAACATATAAAAACAGGGGGCAAAATATATCTCAATGTGTCTTATTTGTGCCAAATACCTGGAAAAAATAAAGCACGGGAAACACTAGTGAAACATTTATATATAGATTTGTTCATTAGGGGTTCCATAGAATTAGTTAGTGATATAATAATGTTCAAATCTACGAATGATTAAAGTTAAAGTTCAAATTAAGGGCCTGTTTGGGATTGCTGTGAAAAAACCACTTATTTTAAAAGCACTTTCTGTAAAAGCACTTATGTGAAGTGTTGTTTTGAAGAAGCAGTTTGTGTTTGGCTCAATCAGTCAAAAGCGCTTATTTTATTATTGTTAGTGCTTGGCCAATGTTTAAGAAAAGTGCTTTTTTTTGTCAAATTACCAAAAAAGACCAAATTGGTTGGGTAAAAGGTTAGGGTTTTGAAAGATGATAAGGTATGATGTAATTTTAATGTTTGAGTAGGGGTATTTTTGTCCTAAAACTTTTAAGTTTTTGATTCTGGTTGTAATTTCAATGTTTGAGTATGGGTATTTTTGTCCTAAAAATTTTAAGTTTTTGATTATGCTTCTGCTTATAAGCAAAAAAACAGCTTCTGCTTTTAATAAAAAGCACTTTTTGATGTTTGCCAAACACCCTCCAAATTCCAGAAAAGTGCTTTTTCCAGAAAAAAGCACTTATTTTCCCAGAATAAGCAATTCCAAACAGGCCCTAAGTTGACACAAATGATGTAGCACTCTGAATTACCTTTGAACCTGCCATCATCAAAGCCCATTGAGCATCCTGCATCCGGCCGTTAGCATTTCGGCTTCCCCTATACTCTTCCATAACAGCTCCCCTCTCCTTTTGCAAGTCTTCTTCTGAAGCTCGAATCTACTAGAACATCAAAAGCAAATAAATAAACCACGTTTTTAAAAATTTCGTGAAATGGAGAAGGGAAGCTATGATACCTCTGTACTAAATTCGGCCAAAACTGAAATTGCTTGAGACAATAGCTCAGGCTTGTCTACAGGAACAAACAGCTCATAAATTGTCTCGTCAGCTGATGTGATAGCATTCTGACATGCACCAAATTCTGCTCCAATGCTTTCCAAGAATTTCACAATATCATGATTTGTGTACCTCGTAGTTGCACTAAAAGCAAGATGTTCAACTATGTGTGCAACACCTAACTCATCCTCTTCTTCCAACACTGAGCTGCCATAAACGCGGTAATCAGCCCATATTTCTAATAAAAGGGCACGTCAGAAATGGACAGAAACCGCATTTGATCTTGCTAACTTATTCAAGAAATTAGGATGTATAAATAGCACCAAATCACTACACAACATTGATAAATTAAATGCAATTACGTCAAACTATATTAGGACATTGAATGCCAGCAAAAGTTATAATAGCGCCAATTGTATTTCTATGAAAGAAAAAATTTTATGAAAATTTCACGAGTATTCTGCATCCAGTTTCTTGAATATCAATGTTAAAGATTAAGGATTCAGTGAACCCCGCAACTCAATCGGGAAAGAAACCCTTGAATCACGGCAAAGGGAAGCACTAAGTCCAAAACGGAAAAGTCCAAATTCAGTGCTTCAGAACTACAAGATTCCAAATGGAGGAGGTCAAATCTTTGCCGAGAAAAGAAGCAGTAAACTAAGGGCCAAAATAATTGCAATCATTTCATTAAGTCAACAGGGGGAATTGTTAATGGATAAAGTTGAAAAATAGATCAAGGTTAGAGTGATGAGAAGGGTAAACAAAAGTCACACTACATTCTTAACTTACATTCCAAAGTCCATGGAATTAGGAAGAGGGCTTAAAAACATGAAGCATGGCGACTAAGAACATGAAGATTGCTTTTATATGTGGCAATGCATAAGCAGAACTATATATCTCTTCTGACCACAGACAATGAAGATTAGGCGTTTCAAAACAACAAGTCAGTTTGATCTTAGCATGGATAACCAAAGTGGGGTCTTCTATTGTTATCACTTCTACATTGTCCTAGACGACAGTAATTTGTATCATATCTTTCACCTTGTAATCATAGATGGTAAAGATTGGCCAGCACTCCTCCACCTACAACATCGCAGGCCCTTTTTCGGTCCTATGATACTCACCTTTTAACTTGAGCACAGTCTCACAATCGTAGAGAGTTAGCAAGGTCACTACTCCACTTGTACCAACTAATTTTGATTTGGAGGCTAATATCCTCATCAATCCACCATATTTCTAGAGCACTAAGCTAAGCTACCCAAAGCATTTTGTTCCTATCTTCACTATTGTTGTCAAACTTGCATGCTACATACCACACTTACACATATTGTCTTGAATATTCTGGAAGGTTAGTCTACAACTAATGCAAAAGAAAGGCCTCGACGTTGACACCTAGACATAAGCAACAGGAACGTACTATTTTCCAGTAATCTCCATCAAACCTCTCTAGCGAACATGCTTATGCTTTCTCCAAAAGCACAAATACCATCTGGACAACCCTTTGTTTATCGTTGAAGTTCCCAATTGTGCATCTTAGCAAGTAAATAGCTTCATTATTCCATCCACTCAGCATAAAACCAAAATGATTATAAAAAACACTGGTAGACAAACTAAGAAAAACAAATTGTATTTTATAAGTTAGGAACCATGAAATCAAACATTGCATTACACAATGGGTCTTTGAAATCACCTTGAGTTCTTTTAGGACCTTGTTTGCTTTTCATCTTTATATCCATACAATCATTAGGAACAAACCCCATTGATTATAAAAAACACTAGTAGACAAACTAAGAAAAACAAATTGTATTTTATAAGTTAGGAACCATGAAATCAAACATTACATTACACGATTGGTCTTTGAAATCACCTTGAGTTCTTTTAGGACTGCTGTTTGCTTTTCATCTTTATATCCATACAATCATTAGGCTAAACCCCATTGATAGTTTTTAAAAAGTAAGCATTAACCACTGGATGCTACAATCTATAGTTCACTGGAGAGTTATTTATACTGTTTGCCCTAATGTTAATTTTATTCAAATTGATCTCTAATGTTTGTAGGTCTGCTTAAATTGGTCCCTCATCTTTTTTCTTATCCAAAATAGTCGCTCATGACAAAATTGGTCATTCAACTTTTTTAAATTTAACCTGATTTTGCCACTCGATAGGGATCAATTTTGGCATAAATTGAAACAATTTGGGACCATTTTGAACAAAAGAAAAGACGAGGGATTAATTTCAATAAACTCACAAACATTAGGGAATATTTAAAAAAAAAAAAAAGATAAGCTACCAATGTGAACAAATTTTAAAACATAAGAATCAACGGTATAAATAACTCCTTCATTGTATTGGATGGCCAAAAAAAATTCAACAAAAACCCTATCATCAAACCATGAATTCAGAAAAAATGCTGATACAGGAAAAAAGACCCCATCACACATCGATGGTTTATGAAAGAGTGGGCCAATATATATGCCAAGGAGTTACTCCACTCATTGCCAATTGGTTTTGGGATGGAACCTCCTTCGGTCTGTATCATTGGTATCAGAGCCACCAATCTTGCGCCGTGGATTGCCGATCATATGGGGGGCCGATGCCGTTCACCAGTCATATGGGGGGCCAATGTCACTCAATAGTCTTATGGGGCCTATGCGCGACATGTCTCAAGGTCGATTGCCACCTTTCAAAAAGAACCGATGTACCTTTCCGAATCTCAAATGGTGACGTCGGTATTGTAGCGTTCGCCCGGGACTAGAATAACTCTAGTGCAAAGCCATGTCCATCGCGTGGTGGCGATGTCGAAATTGCAGTGTTCGTCCAAGACTAGAAATCTAGTGCAAAGCCAACTCGCGAGAATGCGAGATGCGAAAACGTGGTGGTTTGATACAGGAAAAAAGACCCCGTCCCACATCAGTGGTTTATGAAAGGGTGGGCCAATATATATGCCAAAGAGTAACTCCACTCATTGCCAATTGGTTTTGGGATGGAACCTCCTTTGGTCTGTATCAACTGCATTCACAAGCACACGAAATCCAACGGCTGTAACGAAGAGTAGATGTAAAGAAAATGAAAAGAAAACACTGACCCAGCCTTAACAGCAAGAGCGAGAGCAGCCCTCATTTTGGGCTTGGAATTAGAGCGCACGTAATAGTGAAGCCCATTTGGGAGGCTGCCATATTCCACTCCGAAGGGCTCCTGGCCCAGGGGCTGGTCCATGTCTACCGTAAGCAGCTTCAGGGATCGGAATCCATGGCGTTTCTTGCCCATCTGTGACGTCTCCGCCGGCAGCAGCTCCATTTTCGCTTGGCCTTTCTTGGCTTACGCACTAGTTTGGTTTGGATGGCAATGCTGTGATTACATATATGGAAATTACAAAATGGGCTTAATTGTTACGTCCCATCTTATGCCCATACATTAGCTTTTAAGGCCGGCTTCAATCCTCGAATCATATATTTTAAAGTTTGAATATTTTATTATTAGCCTCATTTTTACCTAGTTTATTTCTCATTATTACGATATATTTGCCTTTTACATGTGTTTTTTATTGTAATCTGTACACATTTAAGCTTGAAATGTATCGGAGCAAACAAATATTAAAAAGTGGCAAAATCAGGCATAACTTAGGCATATTTGAAGACAATTATGAGCAACCCAACCATGTGTTCAAAAGGAGGACCCATCGGGTCATAATTCGGTAACCCAAATACATCTCATAGTATTTCGGTTAGACCAATCGGCACGAAAAAACTGATCGATCGGCAGCCCACAGTAGGACAGATTTTACAGTGGGCCAGCCGATCGATAAGCTAATAGTGCCGATCGATCGACACTATACCTGTAGCGTGACCACTAGGTCAAGCAGCAGGTGTAAATAAAAAGGGGGGAGACCTTAATTTGGGATCTTTTGGCCTCTCCTCCTTTCCTTCCCGAAGCCGCTACGAGATTCAAAGAATTCTCAAACGCCAAAGCGCAGCGGCCAAAGTGCTGGAAGGATCAAAGCTCAGATTAATGTCAACGCAAATTGAAAAGGTCTCCGTTTTCCTAGTTTTATTTCATTGTTTCTTTTTTTATTGATTTTAATGATGTGTAAAACTCCCATGAAAATGGACTCTTTTAGTTTAGGGATGAAGAATGAATAGCTGTCCATATCCTAGATTTGTATTCTATTTTGACAATGATTTAGTTATATTATTTTCGCACCATTGTGAGGAATTATTCATGATTTCTATATGTGTGCTTGTAGCCAGGTTTAGATCTCCAGCTTTATAGCGATTGTCTACAAACTCACAGCATAAACCATAACATAACATGTCTTCACGCGTTGTCAGGGTTGAGGTTGTACCCAACTCTGAACACAATCTTTATTTAATTTAATACTAAATTAGGAGCAATAAATGAATTAAGTAGTACTAATAAGATAACACATGCTACACTTAGAGTAATAAGATAGGTTATGCTTTTAGACTAGTTTATTACCCTAAGCCCTAATTTAAATATTAACCCGGGCTTAAACCTTGCAACTTGAGCCCTATTAGCACGGGAGCATTTAACCAACGGGGTGGGAACAAGGTTTGGACGCTCTTTGAGCGCCTCAGCGAATACTCCCTTGACCAAGCCTCTTATGGGAGGGTGGTTAGAGGGATAATATTAACCTTAGATGGGACGCCCTTAGAAGGAAGATAAACCAGATTATAAATTTACATGCAAGCCCTACCAATGTGCACCCAGTTAATATGGTTGAATCATCATCGGGTGGTACTATTCTATGTGGCATCTGTTCGGGTGAGGATTACTCGGTGTTTGATTGTTTTTATGCATCACAATTTCCTGAATACATGTAGGACCAGGTTTATGTAGCACAGGCGTATTCGCGAAAAATCAACCCGTTCTCCAACACCTACAATCCCGGGTGGCACAATCATCCGAACTTCTCATGGAAGTAGAATGCCACTCAGAATCAAGCCACGAGTAAACCAACGCCAGGATTCGTAGGTAATGTACATCCTCCTGATTTTCGGAGAGGGCAAAGATATGGCTCGTCTTCTAACCCTCCAGCTATGAATGCTAATGTCACGACCCCAAACATAGCAAACGAAGGGGCAATAACTTATAAGCCAACAAGGGAATCAATGGTCATAGTAGGTGAAATACTACGAAACTTTATTCTAGATATGCTTAATAATACAATGGATAATACATGCTACAACCCCTTGGAGTCCTAAAACTCAAAACAGCAGCTGAGACTTCCAAACGTAAACATATTCTATATAACTGAACTACTAACTTATGAAACATAAAAGAAAGTCTTCTAAGGTCGTAATCACTTCAACCATGCTCCTTGAACTTCTTCGCTCAATTTAATATGCCTTGTCTGGAATTGTTAAACAACGGGGTGAGTATAAAGCCCAGTAAGTAACAAATCTGTTACGGGTGCAAACGAATAGAGCGTTCGATAAACTACTTGTGTTTGAAATCGATTAGGGTTCGTTCGTATTCATTATGAGGGCTCGATAGCTTATCGAGCCGAGTTCGAGCAGGCTCGATAAGCTTAACGAGCCGAGTTCGAACAGGGGGTGATGGGCTTGCTAATGTTCCCGAACAGTTTGATAAGGGCTCAATAACAGCTCGTTAAAGGCTCGTTATGAGCTCGATAACAATTGGTATTAATTCAAAAATGGTTTGATAACAACTTAAAAAGCTCTGTTTGTTAATTAGCTCGACTCGATTGCAAGCTTGGCTCGATTTTAAACTCAACTGGGCTCAATAATGAGCTCGACTCAACTTGATAACCAGCTCAACTCGGCTCAATAATCCTAACGAGCCGAGCCGAGCCGAGTATTGAACACACTATATTTTTATCGAACCGAGTTCAAACAAGGGTTAGAAATGCTCAATAAGCCTTATCGAACTCGAGTTCGAACAAGAGGGTGCTCGGCTCAGCTAGTTTACACCCCTAAAATCAACAAAACAAGGATCAAGTATTATTTAAAAGGTATGAACACATCAAAACATAGCTGAAATTGTTTACTAAAAATTAATTCTGAAATCGTAGGAACGCATCAACTGAATTCCTAGGCTTTAAGCCTCTTAGTTGTGGCTACATATAATCCTTGCAACTAGGCTCAGAATTGGCTATCATAACCGGGTCCCCGGCTAACTACGGGTTTCGAGGAACATTCCAAATAGTACACTAATAACAAAGATGGTATAATCCCCTATCGATGGCTCAACGATGTCTTTCCCCGTCATCGTAGAGCACAACCCACAAAACAAAGCATAAGAAATATAGTTCATATTTGCACATCATAGAACATGATTCAAATCATATTTCCAAATTTGCATAAATCAAAGCATTGTAACGTAGACAAATTTCATATTTCATAAACTTAGTCAAAATGTTTGATCCTATTTTAATTTCAAACATATAGAGGATAAATATATAGTATACAAAACAAGTATTTTGAGAATTTAAGAAGCCATTAACATATCAAATACTTAAGAGCTTTAACAAAAAACGAAATAGTTAATGAATAAGTTACTTACTAGAAAAAATAAAGCTTTTCTAAAATCCTAAGCATAAACTTTGGCTCACTTTCTCTTTTCCTTTTCTTCTCTCCCTCTTTTCTCTGAATCTTACCTTGGTTTTTTTTTTTTTTTTTTTTCTTTTAGATGATTTAACAAAGGGAATGAGATGGCTATTTATGGGAGTTTTTTTAGGGGTATTCAATGTTCAAAGTAGGTGGCTTGTTCAATATTCAAGGTTGGGGGCTGTTGAAAGTTGGTGGCTGTCAAATGTTCAAGATTGAAGTTGGTGGTTGTTCAAAGCAGGGAAACTGTGGCTGATTCCATTGTCAAATATGGTGTTTTCAACACTAAATAAAGGAGGCTTGACTTGTCAAAAAAGGAGGAAATTTCCTTGCTCAAATTTGGGGCTGCTTATTCAAAGAAGGAAGCTCTCTTTTGGTCAAAAATTAAGACTTCATTCAAATATGGGGAGGCTTGGAAACTAATGAAACAAGTAAAGAATGTGGCTAGAAATTTCACTAAAATTTGAACAATCACTTATAGTTTATTGGTAATTTGTGTGGAAAATACTTATGTATAAAAGAAAATTATATTGTTATAGCTAACCTCCAACCCTAGCCTCCAATATACGCCTCTCAGTTTGAGGAGCATGCTTCGCTTTATGGAGAAAATCTGACAGTTGGTTCAGTTCCATTCACAATCCATTTCGAAGTTAGAGAACCCATTAGGATAGTTAGCTCAAGCTATGAACAGGAGAGAGGAAAAGAGGTTACCCTCCAAACCTCTCGCTAATCCTAGGGGAGCAACCAGTATATTGGCTTACTTTAGTTCCCAAATCCATAATGGAGTGAAAATCAACGGCATTGACGCCTACGAGCACGTGAATATTGCTCTTTTACTTGATGATATTTTGTTTATTATGTTATGAAGCAATGTAGTAATTAGATCAAAATTTCATACATCAATTATGAAAAGAGAAAAAATTGAGGAAGAAAAGGAAGAATTAAGGGGAGAATCAAAATTAGGAAGAAGGGAGAAGGTAGAAGAAAAGAAATTAGAGGGAGAAAATGAGAGACAGAAAGATATAATTGAATACCAAAACGACTTTTTTATCTTGGCCGTGGTTGATTCAATAGATCGGGTAGGTATTCTATCTGATACCAACAGAAACTATGCGTGAGCTGATCCAATGGATTGGATATACATCTAATCGTTTGGATATTGACATAGTTATGAAAATACTGTTAGAATATGTGTCATATAAAAACCCAATTAGTTATTTTTAAATATTAAATAAATAAAATTGTCTCATTTATTTATTGTCTAATTTATTTTACAAGTCAAACATACGTGGTTGTTTTTCTAAAACGTTCGATGAGATGGACATTATCTAAGATGACGTGCCAGGTTTGGTTTAAGTGGTCAATGAGATTGAACCACGGAAAGACTTAGATCAAACCAGTGACATGTTGTTAAAGAATATTTGTAGTCAGAACTTGTCTGATAAGACTATAATATGATACCTTTGATGACTTGTGAGTTAGTGGTAAAATACTATCAAGGTTGATGCCCTAGTGATAGAGGTTTTAGGTTCAAATTCCCCAACTTGTTTATGAAGGCCCAAAAAGCAACCTAAGAAGGGAGTGAATTAGGTTCTTTAGTAATAAATGAAAATTTTAAATTTATGAACCAAAAATTTAATTAAAAGCTAAACAATAAATGTTAAATGAAAAAGATAAAGACAAAAATAAAAGGGATGCACAAATATTTTTATAGTGGTCCACTTCCAAACAGGAAGCTAGTCCACTTCTTAAGTGACTACTCTTAGTCACTTGAGCCTTTAACTAAGCTCGATGATCCTTTTTAAAAACAGGCTCAGGAACCAACCTTTACAATCGGTCTTTTTGTATATAGGCTCAAGACCAACCTTTTATAACTGATCCTTTTGTAACCGTAGGCTCAGGATTCAACCTTTACAATGCAACAAATTTGAATAAAGCAATGAAAGAATTAAAGCACTCAAATTCTTCACTCTTTCAAAAGTGAATTGACACTTAATCAAGCTTAGCCAAAGCTAAGGATATGCCAATAAAGCTCAATGATCTACAATAAAGAGAGCTAGTGATGCTCAAGAAAACTTTAAACAATAATTCGAAAACAAACCGTCAAAGTGCAAGAGTAAGATCCCTTTTTGAGAGATTTCTTAGAGAGTATTGGAAGTATTGTTTTTTGATTGAAAACTAAAGCATTTGACCTCTATATAGGCCAAGAAAGGCCTAGGAGCCGTTGGGAGCATTTCAAAAAAAATTGGAAAGAAACCAGGTCCAAAATGTAGCCATTAGAGCCTGTTGGAGGTGTTGGGAAAAGCATAAAATTTTTCTTGAAAAATAAACTCTGATGCGGACTATTGGGTTCACAGTTCTCAACTATAGTCACAATAATAGGCACCTATTAGAGCACTTAGAGTAAAAGACTCTTCTCTTTACCTAAGCCCCCGGTCGGAGAGTCACGCTTCGTGACACCTCAAGTGCCAGAGTTCCCGGGAATAGGTTTATCTCTATAAACCCTCTGCCCTAATACCGGTTGTTAGGATGAATTTCATAAATTCTCTCTAAAAATTACATAGCGGAACAGGTTTAAATTCATAACTCTAAACCTAGGGTTGATTTAAAATTTCTAATTTTAAATCTACTGACTTAAATTCATAATTTAAATCATCAGACCTAAATTCTTAATTTGGATCTACAAGCCTTTTACTCTAATACATTCATAACAATACATAAACTAAAATAGGTATAATAACGAATACTTAAATAAATAGAAAAGCGAAACTAAAAGAAAAAGGAAAGAAGACCATACCTGGAATTGCTCCACTAAAAGAAAAAGCAGAAAGTGAATAATATTCTTCAAAACCGAGACCCCGAAACCTTCTGCGCAATAACCTCAGACTACCCGGAGGGTGGGCTCCGAAAAATATTAAACTGGATCTCCGAAACAATTTCAGAAACCCTAAAGAATTATTTTGAACTCGAATGCCAAACCTTGGAAAAAGCTCCTCTATTTATAGAAATATTCCGGAGCGAAAATTCTAATTTTAAACGAAAAAGGATTCGCCAGTTAGCTTCAAAACGCTTCGTATCGTTCAAAGCTGAAAGCAAAACGACGCGTTTCAATGCACAGTTCACGCGTGTTTTGCCTTATCACTGTGTGCCACGGGTCGGCACGCGATTGGTCCCCCGCGTGGGGACGCGGATTGCCCCGGTGGGCGACCCAGCACGCTACACGTGTCGCGCGGTGGTCCTTTGGATCCGGTTCACACGGATGGCCACTGTGCAGACTTTTAAAACGCGATTTTTTTTTTGTTTGCTTCGTTTCTCACATGTAAAAATTCATATGAATTTTAATTTTTAAAAATTATTTTATTTTATAATTTTTAATATTTATTCATCTTATGAATAATATTTGGCAAAATTAATTTACTCATCTTATGGATAAATAATTCATCTCATGAATTCTTTAATATTTTTCTAATGGCAATAAATACAGAGGCTTGAGTAGGGACCCCTGGGACAATTTAAATCTAGCTCCAAATGGGTTAAATTAAATCATCTCATGATATTAATTTAACTACCATTTAATGAGACTTAATTCCACTAAATAAATCTCACTGCAATCCAGACTTAAATTATTTATTCGATATTTTTCTAATATATTGTATTGATGACAACAACCCCTCCGCTAGATATCCATGACAAAGGATAAATATAACTAATATCATTATATTTCTCACAACTTTTCCATTAGTTACCGACTCGCCCTTCACTGAATAATTCATTTATACTTAAACATATTCACAGTATAAATTTCAAATGTCAAACACTTGGAATAATTTGGCCAAAGTTTTCGAACTATTCAAATATTTGCGAATCAATTAAGGGGACATCTGTATCTCACAAAAGACTGTAGATTCCCTATTGAATACCTGATCCTTGTCACACTTCACGCCATTGCCCAGTGTACTTGGGATTTCAGTCATTCGTTTTAGACCTTACTTATAGTACACTAAAGTAACTAACGTTCCATGCACAAGTCCAGAATACCCTCAGGATTTAAAGTCGTCGTTTAAACAGTACAATGCGAATCAATCATCTCCGATAGTAGTCTAGAAATAAATAACTCACATGGTCCAACTCAGTGTGTCAAACATCCTAACTTAACACTTTTGGATCTCCATCCACATGACCAAGACAAGCCATATAAAGTGTCTCGTTATAGTCTTAACATATAAGTAGTCCAAACTTGTCTTCGACTACGAGTCTTTCAAATAACAATCCATATCATTTGTTCCAAGTTTATCTGTGGCTTAGTCTCATAAACCACTTAGAACAAACATGTAAATTGCAGTCTGAGGACTACACCCATCTCATGGATGCCTCCTGAAAGAAAATCACATGCAGTATAAATGCTCACATACACGAGTTTAACTAGGAAACGACTAGGACTTCAATTTTATATATTAATTAAAATAATATATCCAGAATAAATCTATATTTCAGGACAATGTTCCTAACAATCTCTCACTTGTCCTAAATCTAATTTATGACAAAGTCCATACTCACCCCTTTTAAGTTTAAACCAGAAATCTACTAAGCCTAACTTTTAGTGAGCACAATTACTCTATTGTGAAGTCAGCAATACAATACTGCTTGACATTCCCCACTAATGGCTCCCACTCCAAGGGTAAAGACATACTTAGACGTCAAACGTCTATCATATTAATATGACTGAAAGTTTTAAATTAGTATAACCAATTGGAACCAACTCATCACCTGAAAAGATCAACATAGGATCCCTAGTTCTTCTCAAGAACTAGAGAAAACATTTTACTACCACCTAGTCCATTGGACCCAAATTAGACTAACATTTGCATACTATCCCATAGCATGGCAAACATCAAGTCTCGTGCATAACATGGCATACCTGAGGCTCCCACTGCCAAAGCATATGGAATATTCCTCAATTGATCCTCCTATTGATGTGTCTTAGAACACTACTCAAAAAGGAGAGGGACTTCATGCTATACCTTGACAACATCTTGTCAATATAAGTGGGTAAAGAAAGACTCAACATCCTACTCTTACAACCTTGCAGAAGCTTAATCCTAAGAGTAGAGCTGGCTTCTCCTATGTCTTTCATATTGAGCTATCATGACAACCAAGTCTTTACAGCTAACGACACCCCTACATCATTCTCAATGAGTAGTATATTGTTGACATACAATACCAAAAAAGTCACTACTTTCTCTTAATGGCGGTTGTACACGCATGATTTGAGTAACCGATTACACAAAACTATAAGACTTTATTGCTTCATTGTGGCGAAAAGGATCAGATTCAATGCCACGGTCAACCACTAAGGCTCCTGCTATGAACCTGTCAGGTGTCCTGACAATCCTCCCACTACACCTAAGCTTTCGTGTACTTGGAACATTCTTGTTCCTATTAGTAGGTGCATCTAATGCTTCCACTATGCCTTAAGTTGTGTGTAGTTGTTCAGATTTATTGTCATTTTCCTTTAATACTATTTTGTTTTTGTTTTGTAGCTTACTTGCAAAAACTTTCTCCGAGTGTTTCGCATTGTTTACATATGTAAGAAAAAAATAACATGAATAAATCATAAACACACGTTCCTTAGTAAATCAAATTTTATTTCTTGAAATAAAGGTTCACAACCATATAAAAAAATGAATAACTATTATTCTTCAAACCACATAAATCAAATTCATGTCCCATGCAGGTACAAATAAACAAAACCTTTAAAAAAAAAATTCTAACACTAAAGACTAAGCTAACACATCCTACTACTAAGACTGCCACTCTTGTATCGCCTTCAGCTGTCAGATACAGCTCCCATCATGTACCTCCTGGTAAGTCCAAGCCCCTGTAACATATTACAGACTTGATTAGTTGAACCCGAGTCCACACACCAGGAATTTGGTGAACTCAAGACTACACAAGACTCAAATCAGTGAGATATCAACATACCTTCACCAGATGGTTTAGCAGCCTTTGTAGGAAGAGTAGCCAAGTACTTTATGCAGTTTCTCTTCCAGTGACCCATCTTTTCGCAAAAGTGACACTTTCCTTTTGCTGGCCTGTTGTTAGGATTAGTTGCTACACTAGCAACGTTGCCTTTATTTTTCTTTCCAGGCGGTCCCTTATTTTGCTTGCTCCCACTAGTCCTCGATACTTGAGTCAAGTGGACACTCTCCTTGGCTGGCACAACACCCTCCCTTACCTGTGACTCTTTCATCATCTCAGGTAATGAATAATCCTTATTATTCATTGTGTAGTTCTGCCTGAATTGAGTAAAAGAGCTGGACATAGAGTTAAGGATGATGTCCTGTTAAGATTGACTATCAATCTTAGTACCCAGAATCTCCAACTCAGACAAGCATGCCTTCATTTTCATGACGTGCTCCTGAACTGGGGACCCTTCTGCCATCCTCATGTTCAAGAGCTTTCTCATCAGCTCTTGCCTAGCTGCCCTATCTTGACCACCAAACATTTCCTTTAAATGTTTGATCATTTCAGCTGATGTTTCCATCTCAAGCATCTAATGCTTGAGTACATTGGTCACAGAGGCCAAAATGTAGCATCTGGCTAACTCATTAGCCTTATTCCAGCGTTCATAACGCTCTTTAACAGCAACTGCAGAATTATTAGCGGGCACCGTAGGTCGAGCTTCAGTGAGAACAAACTGATGACCCTCATGTATTAATACTATGTCCAGGTCCATTTTCCAGGTGAAGTAATTCGGTCCAGTTAAAGCATTATCTATCAGAATTGAATGAAGTGCACCAATCGCAGCCATTTCAAAAATACCGTAAATGCAAACAATCGTGTAACTATCTTATATGCGTCATATATAATGCAGTGGTATATATATTCTTTCAATTTAGCATACACAATAAGTCAAATATCCACCAAATTGTACTATCGTGCATACAATGATGACCCAAAAACACCACTCCTTACTCCTCGGCAGTGGGGTCGCACGAAGCTAGTTTAGGTGAGAACTATTCTCAATTAACATGTTTTTCTTGTAACTCTTACTAAACATGATTAACTCACCACTTTACCTTAGTCTCTAACATGACACAACAGAGCTCCTTGGGGAGGCTAATGCATCAAGCTAGTCAAGTGTAAACCATTACCTAAACCTCCATATAAATACAAGAAATACTCCACGGCAGCGTGGTCGCATCGCTTCTTTGCACTTTGGTTTATCCTAAAGAAGTCTAACCCTGTAATCTGTAAACCGACATCCTCCGCAGGGAGGTCTATCGATCTACTATACTGCTAGACCGGTAATGGAGACCGTGAGGTTACAACAATTGAATACTCGCTCCCACTTGATTTTTATAACTGGTGATTTTTAATGAACTTATATTTACAACCTGGATTATCTCATAATCTTCTTTAGAATCTCATTCTAAAATTAACCAAAATTAATTAATTAATTTATTCAAAATACTATCTTTTTACAGTATAGATTATCTCATAATCTTACATTAGAATCTCATTCTAAAACCAATTAATAAAATTAATTAATTAATTTCAATTAAAACATTAGCAATATATAATTTAGATTATTGCATAATCTACTTTTCAAAAACTAATTCCAAAATTAAATTAAAATAATTTTATTTAAAAAAGTAGCAACTTGTGCTTAGACTAATATATAGTCTATTTTAGAATCTTATTCTAAAGTTAAACAAGCTTAGCCTATCCAATAGTCTAGTTTAGAATCTTATTCTAAAATTTAATTTCAAATAACTTTTATTAAAAATAACACTGATTTATAACTTAAATTATCTCATAGCTTAATTTAGAATCTCATTCTAAAAATAAAATTAATTAATAATAATTGTTATGTAAATAAATAAATAATAAAAAAGTTTTTTTTTTTAAAATAGTTGGCACTGACAAAATATGTCAGATTTTTTTTTAAATTTTAAAATTAAAATATTTAATTTTAAAATAAATTGAATTTAATCTCATTAAATCAATTTTATCTGATTTCATATAAAATAATTAAATCTAATCCCATTAGATCAACTTTATCCACAATAAAAAAAAATATTTAAATCTAATCTCATTAGATCAATTTTATCTGATTTCGTAAATCATGACTGAGAACATTTAATCATATTATACGAACAACACAATCGCAAATTTATATGTTATTTTGAATTAACGATTAATTTGTTAATGATTTAAATAGTTTAAATCATCCCCATAAACTATCTAGTTAACTATTAACTCTTTTAACCGATTTAAACAATTTAAATCGATACTTTAAAATAATCTAATCAACAATTAATTACTTTAATGATTCAAACAATTTAAATCACAAATACAAACAATCATCAGAATTTAATCATTGATTTAAACAATTTAAATCAAATCGTCAAATTAAACTTACTTTCTTTTTATTAATTCGCAAATCTATTTATTTCGATCTTATTATACCTAGTCATGTATATTATGAATGTAATCAGAGGCTGGCTCTGATACCAATTATTGGGAAAAGCATAAAAATTTTGTTGAAAAATAAACTCTGATGCCGACTATTGGGTTCACAGTTCTCAACTATGGTTACAATAATAGGCACCTATTAGAGCACTTGGAGTAGGAGACTCTTCTCTTTACCTAAGCCCCCGGTAGGAGAGTCACGCTTCATGACACCTCATGTGCCAGAGTTCCGGGGAATCGGTTTATCTCTATAAGCCCTCTGCCCTAATACCGGTTATTGGGATGAATTTCATAAATTCTCCCCAAAGATTACGCAGTGGAACAAGTTTAGAATCTATAACTCTAAACCTAGGGTTGGTTTAAAATTCCTAATTTTAAATCTACTGACTTAAATTCATAATTTAAATCATCAGATCTAAATTCTTAATTTAGATCTACAAGCTTTTTACTGTAATACATTCATAACAATACGTAAACTTAAACAGGTATAATAACGAATACTGTAAATAAATAGAAAAGCGAAACTAAAAGAAGAAGGAAAGAAGAACATACCTGAAATTGCTTCAATAAAAGAAAAACCAGAAAGTGAATAATATTCTTCAAAATCGAGACCCTGAGACCTTCTACGCAATAACCTCGAACTACACAGAGGATGGGCTCCGAAAAATATTAAACTGGATCTCCGAAACAATTTCAGAAACCCTAAAGAATTATTTTGAACTTAAATGCAAAACCTCGGAATAAGCCCCTCTATTTAAAGAAATATTTCGGGGCGAAAATTCTAATTTTAAACGAAAAAGGATTCGCCAGTTAGCTTCAAAACGCGTCGTATCGTTCAAAACTGAAAGCAAAACAACGCGTTTCAATGCACAGTTCACGCGTGTTTTGCCCTATCACTACGTGCCACGTGTCGGCACACGATTGGTCCCCCGTGTGGGAACGCGGATTGCCCCGGTGGGGGACCCAGTGCGCATTCATTGGATCCGGTTCACACGGATTGCCATTGTGCAGGCTTTTAAACGCGAATTATTTTTTTTTTGCTTTATTTCTCACATGTAAAAATTCATCTTATGAATTTTAATTTTTAAAATTATTTTATTTTATAATTTTTAATATTTATTCATCTCAAGAATAATATTTGACAAAATTAATTTACCAATCTTATGGATAAATAATTCATTTCATGAATTCTTTAATATTTTTCTAATGACAATAAATACAGAGGCTTGCGTAGGGACCTCGGGGACAATTTAAATCTCGCTCCAAACGGATTAAATTAAATTATCTCATGATATTAATTCAATTACCATTTAATGAGACTTAATTCCACTAAATAAATCTCACTGCACTCCAAACTTAAATTATTTATTCGATATTTCTCTAATATACTGTATTGATGACAACAACCCCTCCGCTAGATGTCCATGACAAAGGATAAATATAGCTAATATCATTATCCTTCTCACAGCTTCTCCATTAGTTACCGACTCGCCCTTCACTAAATAATTCATTTATATTTGAGTATATTCACAGTATAAATTTCAAATGTCAAACACTTGGAATACTTTGGCCAAAGTTTCCGAACTATTCAAATATTTGCAAATCAACTAAGGGGACATCTGTATCTCGTAAAAGATTGTATATTCCCTATTGAATACCTAATCCTTGTCACACGTCACGCCGCTACCCAGTGTACGTGGGATTTCAGCCATTAGTTTTAGACCTTACTTATAGTATACCAAAGTAACTAACATTCCATGCACAAGTCCAGAATGCCCTTAGGATTTAGAGTCGTCGTTCAAACAGTACAATGCGAATCACTCATCTCCGATAGTAGTCTAGAAATAAGTTACTCACATGGTCCAACTCAGTGTGCCAAACACACTAACTTAATACTTTTGGATCTCCATCCACATGACCAAGACAAGCCATCTAAAGTGTCTCGTTATAGTCTTAACATACAAGTGGTCCAGACTTGTCTTCGACTACGAGTATTTCAAACAATAATTCATATCATTTGTTCCAAGTCTATCTGTGGCTTAGTCTCATAAACCACGTAGAACAAACATGTAAATTGTAGTCTGAGGACTACACCCATCTCATAGATGCCTTCCGAAATAAAATTACATGTAGTATAAATGCTCACATACACGAATTTAACCAGGAAATGACTAAGACTTCAATTTTATTTATTAATTAAAATAATATATCCAGAATAAATCTAAATTTCAGGACACTGTTCCTAACACGAGGCTGTGTGTCGATACACAACCTCTATGTGTCGACACACAATAGCTCTAGAGGGCTACTGCATGTTTGTGTGTCAACACATGCTTTCTGTGTGTCGACACTCACCGTACCTGGGTGGATTTTGATGTTTTTGACCATTTAACTTGATTGATGGGATAATTTTGCCATATTAGCTAAGTTAATTGATTAATTAATTGATTGCCATATTAGCTTAAATTTTTGAATTAATTTTCTTCTTTGCTTTGATCATAAAGATAATTGATTGCATAAATCAAACTAAATTATCACCCATTTAAAATTTATCTTGTTTGATTTGATCATGCTTTTCAAAAATACCAATCTTGAAAAATATTTTCATGATAAGCTAGATTGGCTTAATTTTGACTTGAATATTTTTCAAATAAAATTTGAAAATTAATTTTCAAAAATATTTTAAAAATATTTTTGTTAGAGCATCACATATCAATATTGAGACTTAGACTCAATTGATATATTCCGATCCTAAGTCCTAGACAATAAAAATGAATAACTTTGAGGCACTTGGACTTGGATCACGTTCTCTTCAATTTGAATGAATCTTCTCTTCAACTTTGATCTCTTTTCCTCTGATTCATTATCTTAGAAAGCTTCATAGCAACATGATTAACCTTGATTTTTCTAGCTTTCTTATGAGTCACTTAGATGCAAGATTAGAACTATTTGAATACTATGACTTACTGAATGGTTGGTATCATCAAAATTACAATGTAAATGGCTTTAGGGCCAACAATCTCCCACTTTTTGATTATGACAAAAATTTGGTACTTTTTCTTGGAAATGTGAAAGTTGAAGTATAGAATTTACCATAAAAGTATTCACTTACTAGAGCATACACATGACCATAAACTTATGGAGCAATTTATATCATGATTAAGGTTCAAACGCAATTGCTCCCCCTAAGTTGATGCATTTTAGGAATCGTACATTCGATATATTAACATCATCATCATTTTTAACATTTATCAATCAAACACATACATAACTAAGCATGAATACTATACATCAGTACACTAATTCCTTCCCCCCCCCCCCCCCCCCCCCCCCCCCCCCCCCCCCCCCCCCCATCAACAAAAAGCAATAAGGGATTTATACATTAAAATACAAAATGTTAAAGTAGTTTTCAAATACACAGCTCGATATGTTAAGGACAGTGCCACCCTTTTTTTTTTGTGATATAACGTTTCATCCCTTTTTTTTTAAGTATTTGCATATGCCTCAATAAGGTGAGCATGAAAAATTTTTCACAAAGCAAGATTTTTAAACTTGAAGTTTTGCAATTATCATAAGATATTTATAATTGTGATCAAAATTATGAACAAGAATATGAAAGAATATTCAAGTTCAACAAACGTTGGAGAGATCGAATATAACTCAGTTTTGGTGTTTCCTAAAAATGGGCTTCCAAGCACTAATATCCATTAGATTGGATAAGAATACTTGGACAATTGTATGCCACAAAAGTAGTATATTTCACCATGTTAATCCTTCTTTTATTATCACCAATTAGTTCCACATAGAGGCCTAGTAGTTGATCATTTGCGGGCACAAAATTTTCGACATCTCCTTTAAGTACATGATTATAAATTATATGATGTATACCTCTTTATGATTGGTTCTAAAAATTTTTAGCCGGAGGTTTGGTGAAGCATATTGTACTAGCGTTATCACACACAATAAGAGCATGATCAATATGAATGCTTTAATCATTGAATTCATGCAGCAACAGGATATTTTAGCACTATGACTCACACAAGTAATGTATTTGACCTTTATGAAGGATGCAGCAATGTTCCCCTTTTTTTCGAAATGTATGAAATCAACCACATCAGAACACATTAAACAAGATATCAAGTCTATTCGTGGAATGGTGAACAACAGATCGAATCATACCTCTATTTCGCTTTTTGATCCACTTTTTTACCTTCGTCATCCACGTCTAACTTAAGAGTTGAGCTCATTGGTGTTGCTATTGCTTTGGAATTTTCCATGCCAAACTCCTTAATTGTCTTCTTGATGTCCTTGGCTTGTTTGATGAAAATTCCTTCCTCACTTTGCTTCATTTGCAATACAAGGAAGTGGTTGATTTTTTTTTTCATCATGCTCATTTCGAATACCCTATAAGATTTGCAAATTCTTCACAAAGAGATGGATTATTAGCACCAAACACTATATCATCAACATAAATTTGTACGATAAGAATGTCATGTTTAGTGTGTTTGATAAAAAGTGTGGTGTCAACTTTTCCTCTTGAAAATCTATTTTGTATTAGAAAGGGATTCAATCTCTCATATCAAGCTCTAGGAGCTTGTTTCAATCCATAGAGTGCCTTTTCGAGTTTGAAAACATGATTGAAAAATTTGTTATCCTTAAATTCGGGTGGTTGTTCAACATAAACCTCTCCTTCAATAAGACCATTTAAAAGTACACTTTTAACATCTATTTGAAAAAGTTTGAAATCTTTAAATGAAGCAAATGCACATAAGAGTCTAATAGCTTCTAGTCTAGCAATGGGAGCAAAGATTTCCTCATAGTCTATACCTTCTTCTTGGTTATAGCCTTTAGCTACCAACCTTGCTTTATTTCTTATCACGTTACCTTCCTCGTCCTTCTTTTTGCGGTAGACCCACTTGCTACCTATGACTTGATGATCTTGGGGTCTATCTACAAGTTCCCATACATCATTTCTCTTAAATCGGTTAAGCTTTTACTCCATTGCCATTATCCAATTTGCGTCATTAAGAGCTTCTTTTATGTTCTTGGGTTCTTCAAGAAAGATGAATGCGGCTAAATGACAATATTCCGTTAATGCATGCCTAATTTTCACACCTTGAGAGGGATCACCAATGATTTGACTTGTTGGGTGATCCTTCAAGTATTTCCAATCTCGTGGTAAGTTTTCTTCTTTGGATTCTACATTTTGGTTATCTCCTTTTGATTCATTCATTTGAGCGTTAGATATAACCTTTTCTTGCTCATTGGGTGAGTGTGTGATGTTTATTGGTTTGATTACTATGTCAGCGTCATCGCAAGGAGTTCTAGAGGATAAGACAATAGTTTCGTCAAAAACTACATGTATAGACTCTTCTGCAACCTTTGTCTTTTTGTTATAGACTCTATATGCTTCGCTTGTTAAGGAGTATCCAATGAAAACACTTTCATCAACTCGTGAATCAACTCGTGAATGAAGCATTTGCATCCAAAGGGTTTAAAATAAGCAATGTTTGGCTTTCTACCTTTATAAAGTTCATACGGTGTTTTCTTTAAAATTGGTCTTATTAAAGCTCGATTTAAAATATTGCAAGCGGTGCTGACGGCTTCGGCCCAAAAAGATTTAGGCAAGTTATTTTCACAAATCATTGTTCTTGTCATTTCTTCAAGAGTTCTATTTTTTCTTTCAACCACTCCATTTTGTTGAGGAGTTCGAGGTGCCAAAAAAATTGTGATCAATTCCAAAGTAATTACAATAAATTTCAAAATCATCATTTTCAAATTCCCTTCCATGATCACTTCTAACCGAAACAATTTTCAAATCGTTTTCATTTTGTACCTTTTTACAAAAATTTTCAAATTTATCAAATGCTTCACTCTTATGAGAAAGGAATAAGCACCAAGCAAAACGAGAGTAATCATCAACAATTACAAGTCCATATGTTTTTCATAATGGCCCGAATGTCTAGTAGGATAAAACAAGTCTATATGCAATAGTTCAAGATGCCATGTGATAGAAACTACATCATTGGGTTTGAATGAAGATCTTGTTTGCTTTCCATATTGAAGTGCATCATGAATATGATCTTTTTCGAATTAAGCTAGGTTGGTCATCAAGTAAGATCATTTTTCAAAGGTTTTGAATCTAATTCCATACTAGCATGTTCAAATCTTCTATTTCAAATCCAATTATCATTTTCATTCGAGAAATGGGAACATTTCACGAAGTTCATACATTCAAGATCAATTATATAGACATTATCACATTCTAATCGATCAAGTAATAATTCATTCATTTAAGTATGCGACACTTCGTATTTAAATGACTCAAGATTGCACACAATAAAATCTCTCACGTAGTATACTAATGCTAAGAGAATTATGCATAAGACCATCAAAAAGCAAACCATCATATATGCAAGAAGAAGAGTTTAGAAGTAATGTTACCAATACCGATAATTTTCTATTTTGTTGAAAGTGAGATTTTCCCTTCCCTTGGTTTGATAAAAGTGGATTTGCATTCGCCTCTTGTCATATGACTTGTGAAACTACTGCCAAACCACTACTTGATTTTTGTTGTCAATCTTCAAGTACACCTATACAATTTAACGGATTTTTGGTACCCAAATTTTCGTGGGTCCTTCATTGTTAGTCTTGATATTTGGAGGTCGAGATCCCTTTGGAACCCAAACCATCTTGATTTTTCTCAAATTCTTTTTAAATGGACATTGATGCACGAGATGCCCATGATCACCACAGTAATGACATCTTATAGAGTTTATCGGTGGTGAGGAGGGTTAAATAAAAAGTGTGTTCAATTTTTTCGTTTGAGCATTTCCATTATAGCCGATTCCCTCTTCATTATAAGTGGGTCTTTGAGAAGTGAGTATTTTTTCAAATGTTCTTCTCCCTTGAGAAATTTACTTGAAATTTTTGAGAGTTCTTCCATTTGTTCTTTCAAAGACTCATTCTCTTTAACCAATATTTGATCTTCCTTAGATTCTTCATTTTTACTTTCGTTTGAAATGAGCTTTTCTTCCAAGAATTGCTTCTTGTTTATCAATGTTTCAACTTGATCATTTAATGACTCTATTTTTGCTTTCAAAGATTCATTTTCAAGCTTAAGCACTAAACATTGTTTTGACTTTTTTTGTAGCTCATTTTTCTTTGAAGAGTATTTGTTTCTCAATTTTTCAAATGTACTATATAATACATGAAAACTATCCATGAGCTCATTATAAGATAAATCATTTACCTCATCTTCTTCAAGTTCTTTTTCTTCTTTAGATTCGATGGCCATGAGACACGAATCTACTTGCTCCTCTTCACTTGTATGAGGGGATTCTTCATTGGACTCTCTTCCAAATATGGCTTCAAGTTTATCCCAAATCTCCTTTGCATTCTTGCAACTTTTGACATGATTAAACACATTGGGAGTAATGGCGCATAATAATTGGAAGTGAGCTTTAGCATTTTTCTTAAGCTTTGTTTTGTCATTTTAAATGAGCTTATTTTCAAATTCATTAAGAATTGCATTTTCTTTATTCATTGAAGGAGCAAAATCAGCATTTTGTGTGATTAGCCACAAATCAAAATCAATAGAGCTAATAAAAATTCTCATTTTAAGTTTCCAATAGAAAAAGTTTTTTCCGTCAAAAAGTGGAGGTTTTTCGATGGATTGACCATCGACCAAAATAGATGCAAAGGTTGCCATAAAGATCACTCTTAAGGTTGTTAGACCAAAAAAATAAGAGTACTAGCTCTGATACCAATTGAAGGCCCAAAAAGCAAACTAAGAGGAGCTGAATTAGGTTCTTTAATGATAAATGAAAATTTTAAATTTATGAACCAAAAATTTAATTAAAAGCTAAACAATAAATGTTAAATGAAAAAGATAAAGACAAAAATAAAAGGGATGCACAAATATTTTTATAGTGGTCCACTTCCAAACAGGAAGCTAGTTCACTTCTCAAGTGACTACTCTTAGTCACTTGAGCCTTTAACTAAGCTCGATGATCCTTTTTAAAAACAGGCTCAGGATCCAACCTTTACAACCGGTCTTTTTGTACATAGGCTCATGACCAACCTTTTACAACCAATCCTTTTGTAACCGTAGGCTCAGGATCCAACCTTTACAATGCAACAAATTCGAATAAAGCAATGAAAGAATTAAAGCACTCAAATTCTTCACTCTTTCAAGAGTGAATTGACACTTCATCAAGCTTAGCCAAAGCTAAGGATATGCCAATAAAGCTCAATGATCAACAATAAAGAGAGCCAGTGATGCTCAAGAAAACTTTAAACAAGAATTCGAAAACAAACCGTTAATGCGCAAGAGTAAGAGCCCTTCTTGAGAGATTTCTTGGAAATTGTTGGAAGTATTGTTTCTTGATTGAAAACCAAAGCATTTAACCTCTATATATAGGCCAAGAAAGGCCTAGGAGCCGTTGGGAGCATTTCAAAAAAATTTGGAAAGAAATCGGGTCCAAAATGTAGCCGTTAGAGCCTGTCAGAGGCTGTGTGTCGACACACAACCTCTATGTGTTGACACACAATAGCTCCAGAGGGCTACTGCATGTTTGTGTGTCGACACTCACCATACCTGGGTGGATTTTGACATTTTTGACCATTTAGCTTGATTGATGAGATAATTTTACCATATTAGCTAAGTTGATTGATTAATTAATTGATTGCCATATTAGCTTAAATTTTTGAATTAATTTCCTACTTTGCTTTGATTATAAAGATAATTGATTGCATAAATCAAACTAAATTATTACCCATTTAAAATTTATCTTGTTTGACTTGATCATACTTTTCAAAAATACCAATCTTGAAAAATATTTTCGTGATAAGCTAGATTGGCTTAATTTTGACTTGAATATTTTTCAAATAAAATTTGAAAATCAATTTTCAAAAATATTTCAAAAATATTTTTGTTAGAGCATCACATATCAATATTGAGACTTGGACTCAATTGATATATCCAGATCCTAAGTCCTAGACAATAAAAATGAATAACTTTGAGGCGTTTGGACTTGGATCACGTTCTCTTCAATTTGGATGTATCTTCTCTTCAACTTTGATCTCTTTTCCTCTTGATTCATCATCTTAGAAAGCTTCGTATCAACATGATTAACCTTAATTTTCTTAGCTTTCTTATGAGTCACTTAGATGCAAGATTAGAACCATTTAAACACTATGACTTACTAAATGGTTGTTATTATCAAAATTACAATATAAATGGCTTTAGGGCCAACAGTTTACCTACCAAAAGCTCAATGTCTAGATGTTGTTCATCTCAAATTCACACGTTTAAGCTATATTTTCGATTAAATATGCTTGTCTTCGCTGCCTGATATGAGGGGTTGGTTGTTGGATGAGTTTGGTATTTTACTAAATCTTTTCTCCAACATCATACTTCCCATAATCATTTTCTTAATTTCCCATTATGCTTTTATGTCCGAAACGCTAAGACACCATTTGGATTCAATGTCTTTTTGTGGTTTTTACTTCTTAACAAGCTTAACATTCAAAAATGCCTCCAAAAATGGAGACTTTTTAAAGCGTTGTTTTTATGGATCTGTGTTATATGCTGCTAGAGTGGGGAGACGCATGACCGCTTATTTTTCCATGGTGTTGTGGCTTAGGTTTATAGTGTAAGCTATTGTTCACTTTCGACTAAATGTGAGTTAGTCCAAAATCTGTTGAGTCCTCCTAATGAATTTCCATGGAGTAGGAAAGAGTAAGATGTTTTATTTTTATTCTCCACAGCCAAGATTGTAATTCTCTATTGTATTGGCCTGAAAGAAATGCTAAGATTTTTTAAAATCAGCATATACTAATTAATTTCTTATAGAAAAGGTGATCTTTTTTAGAGCTCTTTGTGCTTTGCTGACATATATTTAGTTGATCTCCAAAGAGATTTATGTTATTTGTTTATGGTTTCTATTCTTGCTTTTTGTAATTTTGTGAACGTCTTGTTGTTAACTCTTTTTACATTCTCTCTCCTAATATTATTCTTTTTTCTAATTAAATATTGATCTCTTTTGTTGTACTTGTTATGTGTTTGTGTGCTTAATCTCTTCAATCTCAATATCTAGATAGAAACATTGCATGTAAGGATAGCAATAAAGCGGGTAAAACCCTTTATCAATGGATACCCGTCCCATTTGGGGCTGGTATGGGTATAATCGAGTTGGGTGGCGGGTATGGATTCGGTGTACCCGTCACGGGTATGGGGTAGGTATAGGTATAGTGTTGTACCTGCCCTGCCTCACTCCATACCCACTTTGCCTCACCTTATATCCACTATAACCACTCCATTTTATATCCAGTTAACTTTTAAATTAAAAAATATATGTTTATATTTAATCGCCTAAATTATTTATCAATATTGTAATAGAATATAACTGAATTTTTAAAAATAATATTAAAAAATTAATATAAGCGAGTATGTATAATCATTTTGTACACACATTAGGGTGGATATGAGGCGAGTAATGGATATTCGTTGGATACATGTGAGTAATGGGACGGATATAAGTATAGGTTTGCACCCACAAAAACTAGTACAGGTATTCACTTCGTACCTGTAACAAGTAGTGAGGCAGGTATAGTTATATGTTTGTACCCTCCCATTGCCCTCCTAAGCTTTAATTTAGACCCTAATCTGTCAGTAAAGAAGCTTTCTCTGTCTCTTTATCTTGCTTCACCTTGCGAGAATGACATTTGATTCTTAGACTGAATTGCTTTGTGTTGGATACAAGTTCTGGTCTTTTTCTATCACTAATGGATGCTGTGCAAACTGATTTCAACTCGCCAAGAAATGGGGAATGTCGTCATAGTAATGGGAAGACCCGAAATGGATATCTAGGTGGTAGGGTTACAGAGGTTGGCGGCGCTGTACGAACAGTTACAAAGAACGGTGCTGTCGAAAAATGCATCTCAGAGGGAGCTACTATTCTGAGAAGGATTAGTCCTAGGCTTCACAAGAGTCTTAATATTAGCAAGGTATTAGATGTACAGCAGGTTCAAAGAAGACTCAGCCCAAGGCTTCACCCTAATTCTAGAAGTTCAATGCAAGATATTTCCTCAGCATCTGGTGCTAAGAGGAGATTTAGCCCTATAATCCCAAAAGGTAAAATGCAAAAAGTTGTGCCCAATGAGTCAAATGTTGAAAAAAGTGTTGGCCCCAGACTTCCAAAAAATAAAATGGAGGAAGATTCCTGCAAGAAATCTGGTATTCAAAGAAGAATCAGTACCAGACTTCATCACTCTTCTCTCAATGATATGCAAGTTGATGCATCTTCTCAATCTATTGCTGAAAAGAAGACTAGTCTTAGGCTAGCTGAGGATTCTAAAATTTTGCTGAAGATTATAAAGAATGGTGAACGAAGAATGGGCTCTAGACACAATGTCAGCTCCACAAGAGACAGTGGTCATGTCATTGTTGAAGAAAGAGCTAGCCCAACGCTCCATGGTGAGAAAAGGCAGAAGAATGCGTCTAATGGGTCTAGTGATCACCAAAGTCCTCAAAGTAGACTGCAAGAAGACATCTCTATGGTATTTAATTGCCGAATAAAGCATAGTCATGTACTTTACCAGAGCCCTGAATCCATGGAAGAGGTTGAGGGTGTTCACAGAAGATTGAACCCCGTCCTCCATGATGATCCAAACACTGACATTCAGCCACCTGATTCCAAAGGTTTTGCTACTGAAAGAAGAAGCCCCAGGATTCAGAAAATACCACAGAATAAAAGGCCCTATTATGGCACTGTTCCTACGAAAAACTCACTTTGTCTTACTAGCAAAAATATTCTCAATAAACATGGTGGTGATGATCCAAAGAGAATTAAAATTGATCATCCTGAAGAAGGATCTAAGTTAGCTGGCCATTGGAATGATAGAGGGAAAGAAAGTTATAAAAGTAATTCGAAAGGTTTACCAGCAGATAAGCTTACCACGATTGCTAGTGCTGGGGAAAAAATGGAGAAAGAGACGACAAGTAAGGATGATGCTTCTTCTGGTGGTGCAGCTGTGAAAAGTGCTTATGCAAGGGTAAAGGAGACCTTGAGGATCTTTAATACCTATTACCTTCAGTTTGTGCAGGTAATTTCCATCCTGATATTTTAGTATGGCATTGAAGACTTATTTATTTCTATCACTCCTGTGATTAGAATCATGAAGTAGTAAAGACAGCTATTGGCACCCGTTTTCGCTGAATTCGTTTGTGAACTTAGATCTAGTTACTCAGTTTTAGTTTCCACTTTGACAGCAAAACCAGAAAGTTATGCCCCCTGCTGCGTGTGTTTGTTGTATCCGCTTTGATCAATTTCTTACATGATTTAATTGTGTATCAGCAATATTATGGCCTGGCAGTTTATGTTTCCAATCTATTAATTTACTCTATGATGTTGTATACTTATATGCATGGGCGCACATAGGAAGAGGAGGAGAGGTGCAAGAAAATAGAGACTGATAATGCAAAACAGGAAAAGGGTTCAAATACTAAGGTGAGGAGCAGGCTGCAATGGTATTACTCTGCTGGTAGGATCAATAATTTTCTCTGAACTCCTGTTTGTCATGCAGTTTCCATTGTAAGAGAGTTTCACTACAAAAGAAGTTCAATCGCAATTGATAATTTGTTTGATGTAGGATCAACTTACTTCTAGTTACTTTGTATTTTAATTTAAATTTCCTTGGAAAGAGATGGCATATTGGTTTATTATCTTCCTAATTCATTAGGCATTGACTTGTCCTTTCTTGAGGGTGTGTTAGTCTTTCAAATTTATGCCCACATGGTAGATGACATATTACACATACTGAAGCGCTCCACCTTTTGTGATATGCTCAGGGACATGATTCACAGTTAATCATTTGGGACATTTTTGTCTGAGAGTTAAACTAACACTGTCACTTTATTTTGGCTTCCCTAGTGTGCACCTTTTACGGTTAATAAGAGGACTAGTTTGGTGTAACTAAGATCACGGAATGAAATTGCAGTTTGTAGTCTGGTAACCAAAACGTTTGCTATATTGCAGAATTGGGTCCGTTGTGGATGTTATGTAATAGGTGGTGGTGATTATGTTGGGGTTTTCTAAAAATAGATGTTGGTTGCTTTTAAGCCTAATGTTAACAAATATTTTTATGAATAGTCATACAATCAATTGACTTTGTACCCCTTTATAGTTTTGAACATGTAAATCCATTTATTAATATGTTTATTTGCTAAGTACTTTATCTATGCATTATGAAGGCCATTACAAAACTAAGGCCTATATTTTATTTCATGCTTAAGACATGAGAACCTAGCATATACATGTTGGTGACCATGCATTTGATATCATCTACTTTTACCTTATTTGGTTTCATATTTTAACATCTAAAAACATGTGGGTCTTGGGTTCTTTTAGGTAGTTTGTTTATTCAATATTGAGGATGATCACCCTTGTTCCCTTTTCTCCTCTGTGTGCAGAATGGGAGTGTGGAGGAGAATGTGAAGCGGTCTTCTAAGCGACCTGATCTGAAGGCAATATCAAAGGCAAGTAACGTGACATCATGCATTGGTCACATATAACAAGTAACTTAAATCTGGAGTATATCAGAAGATGTGAGATTGTTCTATGCTTGAATCTCATGGTTTCATGTTGTCGTATGAAAGTTAGGTGATGTGTTTACCTTCAATTGTGACGTATTGGTAATGTTGATTAACTGAGGTTATGTACTTCATGTTTGTGAAGTCTCATCACAAGACCTAATGTTATGAGTGCCTGTGAATCCTATATTGTGAGAAAAGAACATCTTTTTTGTAACTGGTGTTTCCAAATCCACATTTGAATGTTTATATTTTATGAAGGCTTTCCACTTCGGTGATAAATCATGGCAATTCTAAGAATCTCTGTCATGCCCTTGCATAGTATTTTGAGATTTTGTACGTAAGTATATTGGTCTGGATTTTACGTATAGAGAGGCTAGTCTTCAACCAAATTTTCTGTATGATATGACTAAAGCTTATAGAATTGAAAACACAGAGTATCTGCTACCTGGGAGGGCCAATGGATATGCATAGAGCATAACATGTTGTTTTTCTACTTCTGCTTCCTTCCAAGACAGCCCCAATTTTATTATATCCTAATGGATCAATTGCTTTATCATTCAAGAATTTAGTGATCGCAAACTCTACAAGAAGAATATGAACTTGAGGAACATATTAAAATTACCCAAGAATTTGAGGTTTCCACCAACTTGGTATCTGAATAATTCCTTAATGTGGTGGTCTCTATGTAATTCTTTTCTTGTGTGCAAGTAAATGATTTTTCTACTTGATAACAGATGGTGAAGAACAAGGAAATTCTGTACCCTGAGAAAAAACCCGGAGATGTTCCTGGTTGGTGCATCTAACTTAAACGGCTACTGTAGCTCATCCTATCATTTAGAATATTGTAATTCATTTTCTGATGTTTGCGATCAATGCAGGAATTGATGTTGGCTATCAATTCTATTCTCGTGCTGAGATGGTTGCTGTTGGTTTTCATAGTCACTGGCTGAATGGAATAGATTATATGGGAGAAACATATAGCCGTAAGGTAAATTATTATTTCTTAATTGATGGGAAGGAAACTTGTAAGCAATGTTCAAATCTTCAAATGGGACTTGATTGTTTATTTTACTGCTACATCTCCCCTTGCTCTTTATTTTCCTTCACAATTGTTGCTTTCGAAGAATGTCTTTGTTACCATTTGTTTTTGAATTGGACACCCTTGTCAATTCATACGATTCATGTGAACTCTACATTGTTGTGATTGTGTAAATCAGAAAGGACACTTCACACATTCTTTTGACTAGTGAAAGCGTACATTTCATAGAGGTTCACTGCATGCTGAAAAGCAACAAAACACCTATTTGGATCAGCTACCAGAGGGCTAAAGTAGCTGAATGGTGCACTCATTAATTGTAGAAGGAACCATAAGATGATATGGGTTTCTCTTATGCCATCATTTCATCATTTGGAATCCTGAAGTAATTGTGAATGTCCTTTGGTGCTTTCTTAACCTTTTTTCTGATTCTTTTTGGTATGTTAGCGGGGTTGCAGGACATAGGATTTGAACCTAAGGCCTTTTTGTCTTGGGGTCCTCAATCTTGTTTTAAACAACATATTCATGTAATAATTTGCCTTAATGTGTTTCTTTCATGATTAAAATAATTTTTGTGTTTGTGTTGATAGTCATGCTTTTCCAGTTGGGGGTCTTTGGATATAGCCTCCCTTTAGGGTAGCACCCTGAAGGGATAAGGCTGCGTACATCTCACCACCCCCATACCCTACATTGGCAGGAGCCCTTGAGGCACTAGTTTGTTGGTGTTGGATTGATAGTTAGTATCTTAAAAGAAAAAGTTTATTTAGTCAAAGACAAGAAAAGTACAAGGAGGGAAATTAAGATATCCTCCTTCAAATGCTACAAGACAAGAAATACATGCTCAAACAAAAGAGCAGCTCTGAATTCCTTGAAATTCCTTAATGAACCCGTTGTGAGTGCTCTTTGCTTAGGCTCTATTGGATACATGGATGGAATTGGACTATGGATTTGCAATTCCAGTTCCAATTTTGGTGGAATTGAAATTCTAATGGAGCTAAAATTTCATTGTTTGGTAAATCAAAGGAAGGGTGGAATTATATTTTGATAATGATTTGAGTTGTCACGGGTTTTCGACCAATTGAGTTCGAGCATTTTGAGTTCCGGATCAATTAGGATCGGATTTTGGTCGGGTCAAATCACTTTGATTTCGAGTTATTTGAGTTTCGAGTCAAATTGGGTTTTAGTTATGTAAGATCATTTGTGTTTGAGTCATCTCGGATTTTTGGTTAACTGGTTGGGTCTTTTCAGAATGCAGGCTAGAATGGATTGGGTTTGAGTTCAGTTAGTTCATTTCAAGCTCAAGTCATCTTGGTTTTGGGTCAAACAGGTATCATTTAAAATTTTAGGTTATCTCGGGGCAGGTCAAATTTAGGCCGAGGGTGAGATTGGTGAGGTCAGCCTCCCTTTAGGATTGCACCCTAAAGGGGTAAGGCCGCGTACATTCCACGCCTCAGACCCTGCATATGCGGGAGCCCTTGAGGCACTAGGTTTTTTGTTTTTGTTGTTGGTGGTGAGATTGGTGAGGTCATTTTGAGTTTGGATCATATTAGATGTTGGGTCAATTTGGTCGGGTCATTTCGACTTTCCGCTTAGCGCTTATGCCACATTCAAGTCGGGTAGTTTCATTTTTTGTATTTGAGTCATCTTGGGTTTCGGGTCAATCGGGTTGGGTCACTTCAGATTTTGAGTTAAGTTCATTTGTGTCATTTCAGGTTCAAATCATTCGAGTTGGGTGATTTCGAGATTTGAGTCAAATTTCAGTCATGTAAAATCTTTCGGTTTTTGAGTCATCTTGGGGTTAGTTTAATCAAGTTCTGTCATTTTGGGTTTCAGTTCGGTGGGTTTAATATGGAACTGCATTTCTTTACCCCCACCCCCAAGGAATTGAAATGTTTGATTTTCAGTTAAAACTCAATCCAATGGAATTGAACAGTGGAATAATAATTCCAAACCAAACAACAGAATTGGAAATCTGTGCCCCAATTCCAGTGTCAACCCCAATTATAGGGTCCAATTCCATGCACCAAACATGACCTTAAAGATCTTACAATAAATGCTTTCCATCAACTGCTGACTGTTATCTTGTGTTTGCACGACTCACATGATATTTTGCATGATTTATGATATTGTGTCTCTGCTGATGCTTTCTTAAGATGACTGAATAGCTTTCAAATGCACTGGTCATGGTTATTCACTGCATGCAGCATGAATACAAGGACTACACTTTCCCAATTGCTGTTGCAATTGTATTATCTGGCCAGTACGAAGATAATTTGGATAAAGCGGAAGATATTATATACACTGGACAAGGCGGAAATGATCTTCTTGGTAATAAACGCCAAGTCCAGGACCAGGTTATGCTTAGAGGTAACCTGGCATTGAAGGTATGTGGGCTGGAAATTGCTCATTTTGATATCATAGCTTTTTCTTCTTTGTTTTTTGACATTATAAAATATTCTCCTTTTCTTTGTTTTCTATTTGTAACATTTTATGTTGCTGTTGCAATACATTTATTGCTACTTTTGTTTGTGAATTCCTTAGTTCTAAATTGCATGTTTGATAAGTTGGTAATTATCAGGCTGAGTATAGGTCTAGTGTCATGAGTTGAGTCTTGGGGTATGTCAATCTGTGGCTTTGGGACCTCTTGTCCATGGGTATTTGAGACCTTCTCGAGATGCTCTAAGATTTGCACAGTCTCTTGGCTGTTGATATGTTCATTGGAGTGCTAGTGGTCTGTGGGGGCCAAATGTGCATCCTGGGCAGCAATTTAGGAGGGAAGAGATTCCAAATGTTGTGTGATTCCAATTGTTATGTTGGCAAGGTAACCATTTGATCAGACATGGGGTCTTGGTGTTGAGAAGCTGTAGGTATGCCACTTGGTGCTGGTAATTTAGGAGGGAAGAAATTCTGGGTTGGTTGATCCACAACTTTGAGTCTCTTAGCTTGAGAACGGTTGGACTTGGTGATGTCACTTTGGTTGAGCAAAAAATTTGGACGTGTTAGGGAGCCTGTCATGGGGTTAAGGCTAAATTTCCATCACGTTACTAGAATACCTAGTGCCATTTATAGGTCAAGTGTGAACATTATGAGGTGCATAATCTTTGTGATAATAAATTGCATGATTTGGGGTGTTGATGTTTATAATTGATAGTAATATGAAATTAACTTATAGTTCACATAATAAAATATGCCAGACTTCACAAAGCAGGCTGTAAGTGAAGTGTGTGGAAATTTGGAGTAACAACATTGTAACCCCAGGAATGAGCTACAAGGATTCAAATAGTTAACCGAAAATCATAAAAAGAAGAGTACGCTATGGGTTTGATGCATAATGGTTTTTGATTGATGTTTGAATTAAAATTTTCTTCCCTTTGTAGTTTTGTTCTGTTTGAAGATGCAAATTAGAACAGGCAATGACGAAACTGTTATGAGAGAAAAATGTGTGATTAAGTGGCTAAAAGAAATTTCTTCCATATCCTAATATAGCCAAATTTACCTAGAGATGACAAGGAATGATTCTCCATGCCATTTTTTGGATCGTTGTTCTCTTGTTGTATCTTAAAAGAACTCGATCCACCTATTTCACTGCTTAGAACCCTCTCTACAATCCTTCCACTTATGAGAATCCATTTGCTTTATACTTGCTATACCTTTGATGTCGTTTATTTGAATTATGCAGAATAACATGGAGCAATCTGTTCCTGTTCGGGTTGTTCGTGGGCATGGAAGTGCTAATAGTTATTGTGGCAAAGTTTACACTTATGATGGCTTATACAAGGTAGATATTTCTGATGTTTTAATATTTCCTATCACAATAATTTGTTTATGTCTTAATCCATCCTAGATCTTCAAACGGTAGTTAAAAATCGATCTTGGCAATAAATTTAGATGTCTATGCGTTTGTTTCTTCGTGACTCGTGAGTTCAAGATAAAGTTCTGCAAAACGCTAGAGGAGTGATACAAATTTAGTTGATCTTGCAAATGAAACAATCTCATTCTAAGCACCATGTCTCTCAAGTTGAGGGAGTAAGTCCTATTTTTTGATATATGTGCATTTTGAGATATTCAATGCTTCCACCAAGGAGAGAGAACTTATGAAGTACATGATGACTTTTTTATACCTAGGTCAGGATGACTTTTTTTGCTCATGACCTTGTTTAATTGTTACAGCAGACATAAAAAAAAAAAAAGGCTCTGTTTGACTCATGGAATTGGAATTCCACTATGGAATTGCAAATCCAATTTTAACTTTCACGAAATTGAAATTATATTGTCTGGCTAAGCATAATAATAGTGGAGGATGGAATTGTAATTTCATAACTAATTGTCTTGAGTTTGAGTCAATTGAGTTAGATCATTCCAAATCTTAGGTTAGGGTTGGGTTTCAATTGGATCGGATCATTTTGGATTCGAGTTATTTTTGAGTTTCGGGTCAATACGGGTCCGGTTATAGTTGGGTCGAATCATATTGTGCTCAAGCCATATCGAATTTTGGATTAATTAGATGAGTTAATTCTAGGATTCAGGTTGACATCAGTCGAGTTTGAGTCATTTCTTAGTCTTGGGTCAATTAGGTTTGGTTATCTTGTGTTTTAGATTAGTTTAGTTGGGCCCCGTTCAAGTTACATCCGAGTTAGGCAAGTTCATTTTAGGTTTAGTCATCTCGAATTGTGGCTCTATCAGTTTCAGTATTTCCAACTTTGAGTTAGATTGTGTCAGGTTTAGGTTGGGTAAGATCAATTCGGGTCCAAGTCATTCAAGCAGGGTCATTATGAGTTTTGGTTCAAATATAGGTTGGTTCGGGTTTTTCGGTTTCAAGTCATCTTGGGTTTCAGGTTAATTGAGTTGGATGATTTTAGATTTTAGGTTAGTAGAGTTAATATGAAATTGCAATTCGTTGACCCCAATCCAAAGAATTGAAATGTATCATTTTTAGTTAAAACCAAATTCCATGAAATTGGGCGATGAAATTGTAATTCTAATTCTAGTAGGTGAGTCAAATAGAATTGGAATTCTAGACCTTAATTCCAGTTTCAATCCCAATTTTAGACTCCAACTCCATGCGCCAAACAGGACCTTGGGGAAATTACCGCTTAGGTACCTTGAGATGGCCAATTATGACCTAGGTACCTTGACGTTTTAATATATACATTGGGGATGTTTAAACGTTCTATTAATTAGGTACCCTTAAGCTTTAAAATATTATTCAATCAGGTACCATTCAGTTGAAATTTAATAGATTTTTGTTAGAAAATGCTAAAGAGAAACATGACTTAGGCAATATATGGGTATCTCCATTAGAATTTGATGATTTTTTGTCCAAAAAATGCTAGCTTGACACATAATTTCGATAATATATAGGTAATTTACATCAAAATTCAGTGTTTTTTTTTTTTTGGTCATATTTGCTAATTTTTGTTGAAAATATTGACATAGATTACATAAATTATCATAATCATCTACTATAGCAGCCAATTGATTGGATTCTTACATAAATTCATTAAATTCGATATAAGCTACCTAGGTGATGGAATATTCAAACCTCAAAGTATCTTATTGTATATATTAAAATGTCGAGGTACTTAAGTGATAAGTGGTCAAACCACATGGTACCTAAATGATAATTTCCAAAGAAATTATCATGTTTATATCTAACAAGAAATTGCCTTGGGTCAAAGTCAATGATTGACCAAACTCAAGTCGTTCCAAATCAAATCTAAGTTTAGATGACTTTCAAGTCCAAGCGCAAAATGACTTCTTGTTGTTGCACAAGGGAAAGCAAAACTAATTTCTAAATCAATTATCAAACTCTTAGATTCAATTCATTCAAAGATATCTACATAAGAGTTCTATTTATATTTTAGGTATCCTGAATTTGAAAAGCCAAATGAAATCTCAAAGAAATCTAAATCTAAACGAACTAGGAAATAAAGATAATTAATATATTGAAAACTATAATTTGAACCTAATTAAAATAAAGGGAAGTTATCACTTAGATACCTTGAGGTTTGAGCATTTTTCACTTGGGTACCTTGACATTTCAATATATATAATAGGGTATCCTGAGGTTTGAAGATTTTATCATGTAGGTACCTATGTTGGAATTTGATAAATTTTTGTAAGAATCTAACTAATTTTATGTAAAAAATGCTGATATAATACATAATTACGATAATATTATAAGTTATGCCAATGTTTTCATCAAAATTTTAGTGAATTGTGATAAAATATTCACCGAATGGTGATATGAATTACCTAAATATTGTCACATTCATGTGCCATGTTTGCATTTTGGGCAATCAAATGCTAGTGAAGTTACTAAACATTGGCAAAATTGTGTTTAATTTTAGCATTTTTCTATGAAAATCTAGCAAATTTCAACAAATAAGTAGCTGATTGATAAAATTTTAGAACTCCAGGGTACCTAAGTGATAAAATATTTAAAACTCAAGGTACCCCATTGTATATATTGAAATGTTGGGGTATCTAAGTGATAAATGCTCAAAACTCAGGGTACCTAAATGATAATTTCCCTAAAATAAAAGATACTCTCGGATGATCTCAATCTAATCTAAATCCAAGAAATCCTAAAAGAGGAGCTAATATCTAGAGAATGTAAAAGTTAAACATATATTTTGATTCCTTCTTATCCAAATAAATATCCCCATGAATCTCATATTTTATGTTATCCTCGGTTGCATCATTCTATCCCCATTACAAAGAACCCGTCCTTGAGTTTTGTTGAAGGGAAGGATGAAAAGCAAAATCACATGTTATATTCCAAGGTCAAAGTAGAACTTTTGATCACATTCCAAAGATTGTACTTGATGAGCTCCTTGATTTCACGTCCCTTTTCAACAATTTAGGTTCTTAAGTGGATGTGGACTCATGACCTATCATGGCTACATTCCTCACATTCAAAAATTTTGCGGTTAATTTGAGTCTTTAAGTTGCCCTTTTAGTGAACTTCTTCAAAGTCTTCAAACAGTGAGTGGATTTTCCATATTCTCTTTTCCAAGAACCTTTAGGATTACTCTCTTTTTCCGATAAATTGTGGCAAAATCGCGATACAAGCAGACCACTAGCTAAGCGAGGCTTGAGTCCGACCGTAACAAAACAGGGACCAAAAACAACCAACACAAAACAAAAAAAAGGACAAAAGGAACAAACACTCGCCACAAACACGACATAGCAGACACTGAGCATAGGATAAGACAAGACACGGGGGATAGGACAAAACAGTGCGCTTAAAACAAAACTCAGACAGGGATCCCAGCTAAAGATGAACCAGAAGAGTAGTACTGAAGCCTCAACAATAAAACCCATCCACATCATTTAGCAAGAATGTGTGCCACCATCGGTGGGTCTAAACCATCAAAGTTGAAACTCACCCTTTTTCCCATCTCTGTTACCCATTCGAAGATCATCTTCATCATCATCATATCATTTCCATGAACAATAATACAATGTCAAGATGATCATCCCTTATCGTTTTGCATAAAATACTAGAACATTTCAAGAATCAACAAGTTACAATTGAGGTCTAGCATCAGAATAGAAAATTTGGTCATCGCGTAATTTTAGGAATTAAACACCTCTTATTGTACAATCAACTGGATTTCTCATACAAGTGCTGAAATGCTGACACAATCAATACCTCCTTCATTTAATCATTGCCGTAAGGTCCGTCTGGAGTTGTGGTGTGTATACCTCACTCACACATGCATCAATTGCAACTTTGACATCATAATCCTGATGTCTATTCATTGTTTACTGAAGCCTTTATTAATGAAGAAAGTGTAATACTTGACTCTGATGGTGACAGTTTCACCTTGGCTGAGTGTACCTAAATTGTGTCATGTGAAGAGAGAAGTCTATCAGAAGTACATGATGGTTTGATAAGGAGCCAATTTCCAGCTGTCTCGTGCCTTTTATTGGGTTCTTCCGTTTGTTTCACATCTTAATTGAAATAGAAATAACCCCAAATTTTTTTTTTTTTTTTTTTTGTGGGATTGAAGCCCCAGGTGTGTCTTTTTTTTTTTCTTTTTTTGCCTTATCTCTCTCAATTTAAAAGCTCATTCTTCTGGAAACCGAATGGGAAAAATCCCTAGTGCAAAGATTTATGGGGAGGAGGTCGTTGAAGGGCCCTTCGCCACAGACAATGGGGCTTAACGACTAGCGGTTAGGGGGGTAAACGTACCAAACATTCGATGATTTATTCGTGTTCTAAATCGATTACAACTCATTTTTGTTCATTATTGGAACTCGATAGCTTATCAGGTCGAGTTTGAGTAAGCTCGATGATGCGTGCGATGCTTTGCAAGTATACATTAGTCGTATCAGGGAATAGAGTGTGAGTGGAGAATCATTTCCGAGATGATTGTTTTATCAATTGAGTACCAAAATTGTTTGTTCTAATTCTATTTAAATGACCGAATCATGAAGTTTTGAATGCGAAAATTAAAGAAAATTGAAGATTAAAAAGAGGTTGCTGATTTAGATGTTTATTTGATTGCGTTTAAGCCCAAGGTATTCGATTTAGCTCGCTGTATTGATACGACCTATAATTCTTGGTATTTAAGTTAATTATCCATGTTGATGGTCCAAAACTCTATTCTCTCTCTAGCAATATCTATAATACTCATTTGCCTATTAATCCATCAATTTCTTGCATGGATTTAAATAAGAAAAGAGTTTTGAAGATCCTTGATTTTCACATAAAAGACCACACAAATCGCGTTAATCTATCTCTAGCATTCGCTCAATTTATGCTGTTTATTACTTTAGCAATCATCATAAATATCCTCTCAGACTCGTTATGAGTCATTAGAAATATTGAATGGTGATTAAGCATTCAAAAAGCATGATGAACAATAATAAATACTTTAACATTGGAATAAACAAACAATGAATACTTTAAACTATAGTCGTACTTACAACTAGCGTAACATCGTGGCGTTGGAAAAAGAAATTTAGTTCATAATTAAGCTCAAGAAAATAAAACTAGAAGAAAGTGAAAACATAATAAAAAGCATAGGTAGGACTGAACTTGGTAATATTCTCTTTTTTGTCCTTGTTGTGTTTCCCTTCGTTGCATGCTTCTCAAAGCTCCAAATCACACCTTTGCTGCTGCCCAGATCAGATTATGATTTGAGGTTTTTAGATCGAGGGATGAAGTTTGACATGAATGAAAACATCATTTTGCTGCTAATTGTCAAAAATCAAAGGATAATGCCTTTATCTAATCCTTTTTATCTCTTTCCTCTTTTCCTTCTTCATATGGATGTCCCACTTGGCATGTCTGGATCCAATTGATGATTTGTTTGGACTTTCTCCTTTCGTCATGTGCCTTGGGCTTGGGCCTGAGTTGATTTTGTGGTCCGTTTTATCCTAAAAGGTTGTATATTGCTCCTTTCCTGCATAACAACAACAACAACAACAAAAAAAAAAACCCAGTGCCTCAAGGGCTCCTGCATATGCAGCCTTACCGCTTTCCTGCATAAAAGGCAAAAATGCGGAGCAATATCCATTGTGATTAAATGCAAGATAGCTAATAAATAAGTCCAAAATCATATGAAAAGTGCATGTAAAATTAGACTTATCACCCGATAAGCTTAATGAGCCAAATTCGAACATGGGGGTACTCTGCTCGTTAACGTTCGTTTACAATTTGATAAGGCCTCGTTGAGGGCTTAGATAAGAGCTTGTTAAAAACATGTTAAGAACTCATTAAGGGCTTGTTAACAATTAATATTAGCATTGAAATGGTTTGATAATAGCTCGATAGTAACTCGAATAGCTCGGCTTGGTGGTGAGATTGACTTAATAACTAGCTCGACTCGGTTATAAGCTTGATTTTTCTCGATAACAAGCTTGGCTTGCCTTGATAACGAGCTCAAGTCTGTTCAATTAGCTGTCGACCCAAGCCAAGTCAAGGCAAACTAAAATCTTATCAAACCAAGCTTGAATAAAGATTGGAAAGCTCTATGAGAGCTCGCTATGAACTCGAGTTTGATAAGCCTTAGTTAGCTTGAGTTCGAACAAGGGGGTACTCAACTTGACTTGGCTCGTTTATGCCCCTACTGGTAGTATGCCTGTTACGAATTAATAAATTTTACTTGTAATGCATTTTAATTTCTTAATGTTACTTTTAATTAGAGTTTATATGATGTAACAACAATTTAAATTGCACCGATTAAAATGGATTTAGGCATCGGATTTGAGCAGGCACACGATGACAGCCCTGTGCTGATTCGGTTAAGGTAGTTACAGCCGGGGGGGGGGGGGGGGTATGTGGCAGATGCTCTTGCTGAAGGTTTTGATCTGATTTTGTGTATAAATTGAGAGCTTAAAGTGTATTTTTGATTATCCAATGAAATACATACTAATCCTTGTGATTAAAACTTCTTTCTCTCATCTTAACTCTTCTATTTTCTCATCTCCTTCACTTCTTTCTCATCCCAAATTCTATTGATTCTTAGGTTAAGTTCAAGATTTAATCTAGAACTTAACAATTGGTATCAGAGCTGGTTTAACAATCACTTAATTGATTAAGCTAGCAACAAAATCAGAAAAACAAAAAAAATCATGGCCGAAGGAGTTAGAACTAGATCGGGAGCTGGTGGAGCAAATGCAACCTGTTCCAATATGGATTTCGTTGCTGCTGTCACTGGAAATCCCACGGCTAGACCTCAAAATGCTACTAAGGAAGATCTTCATGAGATGCAGCAAGGATTTAATCAGAGAATGGATCAAATTTTGGCATTGTTGATGGACAAAGACGCTAAAGATGTCAAAGTGCAAGACCGATTGCAACAAATTGAGGAAAAACTTGAACACTTGCAAGATCAAGTTAACAAACAAGGTGAATCAAGTGTTGAGGCCATCCTCAAACCCGCAAGTCAGATTCACCAAGCAGCTGAAGTCGATCAGCAACACACAAGTACCGAACAGCAGCAAGTCAGCATGGACAGATCTCAAGGAGGAATGCACACCCGAGGTAAATCTCCTATGTTGCAACCTGGTGTAGAACCATCAATTAACATTAGATCAGCTTCAAATCAACCTATTCGACCTGAAATTAATATAGAAAATCCGGATCGAGCTTCTGGACCTGTTAATTACCGAACCTATGCAGAAACTTCAGAACAGAACAATCGGCAGTATAATTCTGTTATGCACCAAAATGCTGTAGCCGATGTGTTCGATCACATGGATAGACCACCTGATCAACCATATCAGCATAGAACCGTGTCAAATGACAACACATTTGGGGGTAGGAGTGGCTCTTACAGGCAGCCAATGGTAGAAATCGATCCATTTGATGGAAAGCAACCGGAATCTTGGCTTAGGAGGTGTGATCGATACTTTTTATATTACAATATATCTGAGGAGGAGAAGCTTCAGCTAGCCGCAGTCCATCTTCATGGTGATCATGAGGTTTGGTACTATAGTTTGTTGAAAAGCAATCCACATCTTTCTTGGGGCCAATTCGTAGAAGAGACGTGTGAATGGTATGGAGATGGAGAATCAACGGATGTTGTGGACAACTTCAACAAGTTGGTCCAAACATCAAGTGTGAGAGAATACATACTTAGATTTGAGAATTTGAGAGCAAATTTGATGTCAGTTCTAGCCATTGCTCCTGAGGATGCCGAATCCTACTATGTTTCTTGCTTTGTGAGTGGCCTTAAGCCTAGGATCAAAAACATGGTGAAAGCCATTGATCCTAAGACTTTGTCAAGCGCTTACAACAAAGCAAAATTGATAGAAGCAACTAAAGTCCCTTCATATGACAAAGGGAAGCATCAAACCAGCAGCAAACCGAGACAATTGCAGCAGAACAAAAGCTTCAGCAGTAAAAACAGTGACAGCATTTCAGCAAGGCTTTGTTTTCGTTGCAACCAACCGTATCAGCTCGGACATAGGTGCAAATCACAAGCACTTATGTGTGCAAAGGGAGTCCGAGTCCCTGCTGAAAATGATAGTACCGATTCTGATGAAGAAGCAGATGAAACCGAGTGCATTTCTCAAGGAAATTCAAGCAAAGATGAGGTCGAGATTTCTATGAAAGCTCTAACCGGAAGTGGAGCTCATAACACAATCAAAATCAAGGGACAGGCTGGAAAACACTCCATTATTATCCTCATTGATAGTGGAATCACTCACAGTTTCGTTGACCCGAAGTTGATTAAGAAGGTCAAACACGAAGTGACGAAAACTCATCCTTTGGCGGTCATGGTAGCTGATGGGAACTCTTTGACAACACAAAACAAGTGCATGGCCTTCCCTTGGTCTATGCAAGGCCATCATTTCACTTTCGATTTCCGAGTGATTCCCTTGGGTGGTTGCGACATGGTGCTCGGAGTAGATTGGATGAGGACCTTCAACCCGGTTGTCTTTGATTTTGACAAAATGGCCGTGGCCTTTGAAGTTCATGGCACCAAGGTGACCTTGCAAGGCATGTCCGAAGAAGCTCAGCTCAAATTGATCGAGGCAAAGGATGTGCAAGTTGGAATTAAAAAGAAAGCGATTCAATGGATTGGGCACTTGTTCATGGTTACTTCGGTTATACAGCAGCCGGACCCTCCTACTGATATACAGTGCTTGATTAACGAGTTCGAGGACATCTTTGAGGAGCCTAAAAGTCTCCCTCCTCAAAGGAGTGTGGATCATGCCATACCCTTACGAGGAAATGCCGATCCGTTCAAAATTAGGCCATATCGGTACCCTCATGGCCAAAAGGCTGAAATAGAGAGACAAGTGGAGGAGCTTCTTCGGTTAAGCTTCATTAAACCGAGTCGAAGTCCTTTTGCTTCACCCGTGATCCTTGTGAAGAAGAATGATGGGACAGCCCGAATGTGCATAGATTATCGCCGGTTAAATACTTTAACCGTGAAAGACAAGTTCCCGATTCCGGTCATAGATGACTTACTTGACGAACTTCATGGGGCGTGCTTCTTTTCCAAGCTGGACTTAAGGCAAGGGTACCATCAGATTCGAGTCCTCGAATCAGATATTTACAAAACCGCTTTTCAAACTCATCATGGCCATTTCGAGTTCGTTGTTATGCCTTTCGGTTTAACAAATGCTCCGGCCACCTTCCAAGCAGCTATGAGCGATGTCTTCAAGCCTTATCTGAGAAAGTCGGTGCTGGTGTTCTTCGACGACATACTGATCTATAGCTCCATATATGAAGCTCACCTCACACACCTTCGACAAGTGTTTGTCTTGATGCGACAACACCGGTTTTTTGCAAAATTGTCCAAGTGTTCGTTTGCTCAAAGGAGGCTCGAATATTTGGGCCATATCATCTCATCAGAGGGAGTGGCTACTGATCCTAACAAGATCCGAGCAATGCAAGAATGGCCAATCCCGATCACCTTGAAGCAATTAAGAGGATTCTTGGGGTTGACCGGATAATACCGAAAATTCATTAAAGGTTATGGTTCCATTGCCAAACCTTTAATGGAGCTCTTGAAAAAGGATGCTTTTGGGTGGAGCAAGAAGTCTCAAGCTGCTTTTGAAGCTCTCAAAACCGCTATGTGTGCAGCACCGGTTTTGACAATACCGAATTTCACCGAAAGCTTCGTTTTGGAGACCGACGCAAGTGGGACTGGTATTGGGGCTGTTCTCTCTCAAGGAGGAAGGCCTATTGCTTATTTAAGTCAGGCTTTAAGTCCCAAACATCAGGCAATGTCGACATATGAAAAGGAATACCTTGCGATTCTCTTAGCCGTGGAGAAATGGAGGCATTATTTGGAGGGTCACAAATTCACCATTCGGATGGATCACCAAAGCCTCAAACATCTCCTTGAACAGAAGATCATTTCAAGAATTCAAAAGAAAGGCTTGATGAAAATGTTAGGCCTTGATTACGACATCGAGTATAGAAGTGGCAAAGAAAACGCAGCGGCAGATGCACTGTCAAGGCGTTTTGAGGACACTGTTTCAGGCACGTGCTCAGCCATTTCGGTGGTAATTCCTTCTTGGGTCGAAGAGCTACACAAGTCCTACGAGGAAGATCCATTTGCTCGTGAAAAGCTGGCTGCTGCAGCTCTCCAGACCGACGCAAAGTTTGCTGCAGAACACCGTGACCTGACAGTTCAGAATGGACTGTTGCGTGTTCAAGGCAAACTATATATTGGTTCTGCTACGGACTTGAGAAAACAGGTCATCCGAGCCTCACACGACGCTGCTTGGGGAGGTCACGAGGGTGTGGAAGGCACCTATCAACGAATTAAAGCATATTTCACATGGCCGAGCATGAAAAAAGATGTGAGCGACTATGTGAAGTGTTGTGAAGTTTGCCAACAAACAAAGCTGGGAGATCCGTGATATAAGGGACTTCTTCAACCTCTTCCCATCCCGGACGGGACTTGGGTTCACATTAGTATGGATTTCATTGAGGGGCTACCGAAATCCGAAGGCAAAGAGGTCATATGGGTCGTGGTGGATTGCTTCACCAAATATAGTCATTTTATTGCTCTTACTCGACCCGTTACTGCTGAGAAGTTGGCAAAGCTCTTCCTCGACAACATCTACAAGCTACATGGGTTACCTCAGTCCATCGTGTCAGACCGAGACAAAATCTTCACAAGTAACTTCTGGAGGGAATTGTTCAAGCTAATGGGAACCACGTTGGCTCTTAGTTCTTCCTACCATCCTCAAACGGATGGACAAACCGAACGAGTCAACCAATGTGTGGAGCAATATCTTCGGAGTATGGTCTTCTCGAGGCCCAAAGAGTGGAACCGTTGGCTTTCCTTAGCCGAATTTTGGTTCAATACACACTTCCATACAACCATTGGCACTACACCCTTCCGAGCATTGTATGGATACTCTCCACCTTCTCCTATGATGATACAACAACCAAGAGTTGCTGATTCTGCAGCAACCGAACTGCTGCAGCAGAGGAATCAGCTTGTGCAATTGCTTAAGGACAATCTCCAACAAGCTCGGGCTCGAATGAAGCATTATGCGGATAAGAAGAGGGTAGACAAGAACTATCAAGTCGGGGACATGGTCTACCTCAAATTGCAACCCTATAGGCAATCATCTGTGGCGGTTCGACGCAACGTCAAGTTGTGTGCTCGTTACTTCGGTCCTTACAAAATTCTGGAGAAAATTGGCAATGTGGCATACAAGCTCGACTTACCCTCACAATCTTACATTCACCCCGTGTTTCATGTGTCCCTCCTTAAAAAACAGGTTAAGAGAAATGCCGATACGACTCAAAAGCCGCCCATAGCTGAAGCAAATGGCGTTCTACTGCAGCAACCGAACTCTGTCAAGTCCGAACAGGTGCTGCAGCTGAACAACTGGAAGATTCACCAAGTCCAAGTCACTTGGAGCAACTTAAATGAGCACTTTACAACATGGGAGGACTACAACTTCTTGAAGAGCCTATTTCCGAGCTTCAGTTCTTGAGGACAAGAAGCTTCTCAAGACGGAGGGAATGTTTAGAATTAATAAATTTTACTTGTAATGCATTTTAATTTCTTAATGTTACTTTTAATTAGAGTCTATATGATGTAACAACAATTTAAATTGCACCGGTTAAAATGGATTTAGGCATCGGATTTCAACAGGCACACGATGACAGCCCTGTGCTGATTCGGTTAAGGTAGTTACAGCAGGGGGGGGGTATGTGGCAGATGCTCTTGCTGAAGGTTTTGATCTGATTTTGTGTATAAATTGAGAGCTTAAAGTGTATTTTTGATTATCCAATGAAATACATACTAATCCTTGTGATTAAAACTTCTTTTTCTCATCTTAACTCTTCTATTTTCTCATCTCCTTCACTTCTTTCTCATCCCAAATTCTATTGATTCTTAGGTTAAGTTCAAGATTTAATCTAGAACTTAACAATGCCACTGATGAAGTCGACTAGGGGTAAGTCTATTGGTCTGTTAGGATGCCTCTGCTTTGGATGGCGTGCTTGCAATTGACGATTAGTGTACCACTTTAGCTACCAATGGAAGTTGTGAATGACAAGAGATAGTAACAGTTCCAGTAAAAAAAGGTGTCGGTTTGTGGTGGTTGATTGTTTTTGGATTTGGGCTGTGGTATGACAATGCGTTGATGCGGTGGCTAGTGTCTGGCATGGAAGGCTGGAGTGTGTTAGGACTAGGTGCATCTAGGCTTTTTGTTATTGGTAGCACGAGGAAGTGAACGAAATTGCGATTGTTTTTTGTCTTTGATACCAAAATTGGTGTAGCACAATGGGAAAACAAAACTAATTTATAGTGTATGTTGAATCCAAAAAGATAAATGAAATCCAAACCTAAATGTAAACGAATTGGGAAATAACGATAATTAGAAATTTGAAAAATATAATCCTAACCTAATTAAAATAAAACATAATCCTATATAATCTCAATCTAATCTAGATCAGATAAATTCTAAAAGACAAACTTATATATAGAGAGTGTATAAGTTACAAATATGTTTGAACTCCTTATTATTCAAATATCCCTACAAATTACATATTTACGTTGCCTTGATGCTGCATCACTTTTGAGTGAAAGCTAAGCTCAAATGACTTCCAAGTTTAACCAAGCTCGCAAAGCATTAAGGCTAAATTAACTATAAGCCCATGAAGCTTTAAGGCTAAGATAGGCATAAGTCCATGTGTCCAAAGTTAAAGCTTAAGGCCAAAGGAACTTTTCCTTTATGAATGGAAGACCGCCCTCTTAATTGAGGATTTGAGGTGGTTGGGAAAAATAATTGACTAGGACTCTTGAGGAAAAATCTAGGGGTGAAGTAGAATTCTTCTTGTGCTCCCTACTTAAAGCCTCCAAACTCAAATCATCCTCAAGCTAGATATCAAGCTTTATGGCCTCTACTTTGAACAAAAACTACTTCATTGAGATGATGTGCCCTTGTTTAAGTTCAAATCCGAGTCATCAACATAGGACTAATCAACTTCTGTGTAGATTGAATAAGAGGATTTTTGTATATTTCTTGTAATGAAAATAAATGTAAAATTGTACCCATAATTTTCTTAAAAATTTTTTTATTTATTTTTATGCAATATTATTTGCACGTTGAGCCTTTCTTGTTTGTTTTGATTATGGACGAGCTTACTAAGCACATCCAAGGGGATGTGCCTTGGTGTATGCTTTTTGTAGATGATAAAATTCTAGCGGGAGAGTCAAGAGAAGGGGTGAATGAAAAGCTGGAAATTTGGAGAAGTATATTAGAGTGGAAAGGTTTTCGGCTCAATAGATCAAAGACTAAGTAGATGGAATTTAAGTTTTGTACCACTACTAGACCAAGCATAGAGGAGGTGAAGATTGGAACAAAATGCATGCTGAAAAGAGCGGAATGTTTTAGATACTAGGCTTTATGGTGCAACAAGATGACGGAGTTGATGAGGATGTTGATGATTGGATTAAAGTGGGATGCCCTAAGGGGAAGATGGCTTCGGTGATATGATGTATCATAAAGTTTCCCATAAAGTTGAAGGGAAAATACTATAAGTAGGGGTGTAAATGAGCCGAGTTGTCTCGTGAGCCCGCGCGAGCCAGCTCATCAAAAAACTCGAAAAGCTCGGCTTGCTTCGAGCTCGAGTCAAGCCGAGCCGACTCGTTCAGCTTGTCGAGCCGAGCCTGAGCCTAGTGAAGCTCGAGCTCGTAAGCTCGCGAGCCTAGACGAGCCCAAACGAGCTTTTCTTAATGTAATATTTTTGATTAAATATGGCTCATGAAGCCAAAATTGAGCCTAAATGAGCCCAGCCCGAGCTTAAACGAGCCCAAACGAGCCTAGATTGAGCTTAAATGAGCCGAAATATTGCAAGCTTAATTCAAGCTTGCTGAGCTTAGATTGAGCCAAACCGAGCCCAAGCTTTTGACAAGCCGAGCTCGAGCTTGAACTTTCCGAGCTCAGCGAGCTTTGAGCCTAACCCGAGCCGAGCCTAATACAAACGAGCCGAGCCTCGAGCCTAGCAAGCTCGGGCTCGGCTCGGCTCAAATACACCCCTAACTATAAGGCTCTAGTAAGACGACATGTCATATGGTGCACAATTTTGGCTAGTTAAACGACACCACACCCAAAAGTTAAAGCTGGCGGAGAAGAGGATGTTTCAATATATGTGCGGGCATACTAGGAAGGACACCATCAGAAATAACGTTATAAGGAACAAATTAGGCGTGGCTCCCATTGAAGATAAGTTGAGAGAGCGACGTCTGGCTTGGGGATGTTCGATGGAGATCGACTACCTCCCCCTGTTAAGAAACGTGAACAACTACATAACACACTTGAAGAGAAGCAGAGGCAGGCTAAGGAAAAGCTGACGGAGACAATTAGACATGACCTTACCTAACTAAACCTTACTAAAGAGATGAACTTAGATACAGCTCAATGGCGGTCAAAATTACGGGTGGTAGACATAGCAGTTAGGAGTCAAAGCACACCGATGAATGTTTGTTAATATTGACTTAGTTTTGCTTGCATGCGTGATATTGCTTTACTTGAATATTTTATATTGTTCCTTCTTTTTCTTTTCTTTATAAGGTTGGGGGCCCTTCGAATATAGCGTCCCTACAGGGTGCTCCCTGTTGTGGCGGGAGCCTCTATGAGGCACCGGGGGATTTTTGTACTACTCCGTGTGTACAAAGCTTTTGGAATGCTTGGTGAGACAATCTTTGCCTCTAATGTTCTTCTCCATACTAGCCACCTCTTTGGTGGTGTCGCAGCAAAAAGCAAGACGAGGGTTAAAGCTAATGCTCTCCTTCTCCATCCGCCAAAGCTGTTGAAGTGGAAAATTCAAGACTTACGCTAATACCCTTTTGAGCTATTTGGAGAAACGCTAGAGTTAAGCCAACAACAATTTATCTTCTTAACATGGGAAAGGGTTTCTCCTTCAATTGAACCTACTAAATCTTTTGGATTATTCGGCATGGTTGTCATGGTCACATCTACGATCTTCATAGTGTAGCAAACGGAACGGCTACAAGTGCTCTCGATGTGGTAGTATGGTTTTACTTGAAAAGGATGCTTAGCTCCAAGAGCATAGCTTCCAAATTGATGGTCTAAACAACGAATTGGCAAAAACATGATAGGGTAAAAGACATGAAAAGATTGAAGACTAACAATGACAATGGTCTGTTTAAACATGAAATAGCAATTAAACCTTTTATTGTTGATGCTGCCTATAAGTCTGTCGCGGAACTAGAGTCGTTGTCCATTGGTATGTTTGCTGTCCAACAAACCCAGGAGTTAATTGCTCACAAACAAGGCTCAAATTGATGGCACCACCTACGACAACTTCCGATGCAAAGCCTTTCACTTGGATGATCGACAACCCTAGGATGCCATTGGTTATTAACTGCCTAAGTTTAATAGTTTGATGGAAAGCTTAACCCTGCCTACTCATCTTCCACTTCATTGAAAAAATGCTGACACCAGCCATGATCTTCATGTGATGCTTAGGAACTTCTCTTTTATGAATAGAGGAACCCCCCTCATTGAGGGGGCTGGAAGAAACAAAGTGACTAGGAACCTTAGGGGAAAAGTCTTGAGGCCAATTGCTAGAATTCTTCCAGTGCTTCCCTAACTAAGCCTTCAAACTCAAGTTATCCTTCAAGTTAGAGATCGGGTCTTGTGCTCTCATCTGTGAAGAAAAAAGCTACTTGATCAATCATACGAAGTCTCATGCCTTGTTTCAATTTTTATGATCTAAATCATCAACAAAGATCCTAAATCTTGTGTAGATTAGTTGAAAGGTTTTTGTAGTAGATTGAATTAAAGGATTTTGTGTATTTCTTGTGAAGAAAACATATACAAAGATTGTACCCATATTTTTTGAAGAAATGCAATTTATTTATTTATTTTATTCAAAAATTTTGTGCATATAGTTACTTCTATCTGGGGCAGCATTTTCCAAAATAAGTAGAATTAGCAAATCTTTCTTAATAAAATTCCTTTCACCCTCCAGCAGATTACTCTTTTCATTGGTGCCTTACTTGCCTAACTGTCGTTTGTAGTGAGAAACTTACTTGAATGTCCCTCTTAATCCTTGTTTCATATAATAGAAACTTCTAATTTACTATGCATGTTCTCAATTTGTCCTCACTTGATCGATGCTTTATTTGTCATGTTTCTCAACAATATTACTTAAATAATGTCTTCTGTTATATAGTCAATAAATTCCCTCCTGATGATTTGTTTGATGCCATGTTGAAATTTTGGTTTATCTTATACTATGCATTCATTATCACATACTCCAAGCAAAATGATATATTCATATCATATCATAGTCTTAAACTGTTTATGAACTCTTAATTTTCAATTTTCTCACCCAAAAAAGTTGCCCCTTGTAGGTTGTTGAGTATTGGGCAGAAAAGGGTGTTTCAGGATTTACAGTTTTCAAGTATCGGTTAAGACGGCTAACAGGACAGCCTCGACTGACCACAAATCAGGTAAAACATTTACACCTGTGTCACTTCAATTATGAAGATAAGATAATACTGCTAGGTTGGCTGTTTGACGGAACTTATGCTACTTAATCGGTTAATCCTTTTCTGGGACTGTCTTGTCTGATTTATTATCTCTTCTGGTTCCTATTAAATTTGTAGCTCACGGGTTAGCCTTTTATTAATGGGATTGGATAAGGTTGAGAGTTTCTAATCCTTTTAATAAATGGGTTGGGATTGGGTTGACTTTTATCTAAGATCCCTCTCGTAATGTGAATACGACATGACACAATAACCCTAATCTCACCTTGACCAATGAGAATGACGATGTTGGAGTTTCTTGAAATTTTATACAATAAGAGATCTTCTTAAGGACCACTGTAATGCTGAAAACTTATTTACCGTTTGGTAATTGATTGGGAGGTTCATAGGTGTGAAGAGCGGTGAAGATTAGTTCATGTTTGCCCATGCTCGTGTAGCTCCAAATACAACTGCAACATGATAGTTTATACTTAGCTGACGTAGGTGCTAAATGTTGCTGTGCTTATAATTTTTTTCTTTTTTTTTTTTTTTTAATATATAACGGTAAGGACGCATAACATTATCTTGAGTAGGGCAGCTAACATTTGGTGGATTTGGGAGATGAGCTTCGAGCCTAAAACCTCAAGCTTGGGGTGGGTGGTTTAAGCAGGGCAGTAAACAACTCGTTTATGTGTTAAGAATGTTACTGATGCTTCTGTTTACTTATTTCAGGTTCAATTTGTTCGTGGATGTTCATCTATTGTTCTTTCCCAATTACCCGGGTATGAATTCTGTGAACACGAAATTCAAACTCAGATATCAGATGGCTTTCTATTAGTGGAGTGATCTTACCCATGTTTTCTTTCCCAAGGTTGGTATGCAGTGACATCAGCAATGGTCTCGAAAATATTCCAATACCTGTTACCAACCTATTTGATGATCCACCTATCGGCCCTACAGGTAAGTTCATGGTTATATAGGTATTTGCCCATGTATGATTGTAGCATGCATATGTTCATCACCAAAGTGGCTAAAAATGGACCTTTTGGTCACTCAAGTCACATTTTGGAAGATTTAGTCATCAAACTCCTAATAAAAGTCCCTTTTAGTCACCCAAGTGATTTAGAATTAAATTAGTCGCTCAAGTTAAATGTTGGAAGACTTAGTCACCCAACTTGTAATAAAAGTTTCATTTAGTCACCGAAGTGGTTTAAAATGGACAAGTTGGTCATCCAAGTAATAATTTGGAAAATTTTATCACCCAATTTTAAATAACAACTCATTTTCATCGCTAAATTGATTTAAAAATGATAAAAATTTTATCATCCGAATGAAAAATAACTAATTTAATCATGTTTTTGACTTATTTATTTTATTGGTCCTCGTATTTTCTTTTCAAAGTCTATGTTTTAATTGTAACAAATAGTTGCATGTCTGGCTATTGACGTTAGCTAAAAATTAAAAGATTATAAACCAATTTTGTCATCCAATAAAACTTGATAAAATATTCTAAAAAAATTGAAAATTCAAGGAATATTTAGGGGAAAAAAACAAGAATCAATAAATGTCAGGTGCATTAAAAATAATGAAGATCAATTTGGAAAAAAATTTCCGAAATCAGGTGTCATGTAATATTTTTGGTAAAAAATTATCAAATTCTAATAAATATACCATACTATTGGAATCATGTTATATTTTAGTATTTTCCAATAGAAATTTATCGGATTTTGACAAAAGGGTGCTTGATTAATAAAATAATAAAATTTCAAAATTTTAGGGTACCTAAGTAATAAAATGTTTAAAGTACTCCATTAAACATTAGGGTACCTAACTGATAATTTCACTAAATAAAACATGAGAAAGTAATATAAAAAAATGAGAATCAAGGAATACCAAATGTTTTAAAAATAGAAAATATTTAAAAAAATGAGAAAACCAATGAAAGATTTAACAATATTTTATTTTATATCAAATTAATCTTCATAATTTTTCAATCCACCTGTCATTTATTGATTCTTGTTTTTTCTGAATATTCTTTGAATTCTCTTTTTTTTTAGAATATTTTAATAAGTTTTATGCAATGTCAATTGGTTTATAATATTTTAATTTTCACCTAAAGTCAATAGTTAGATGTGCACCAGTTTGTTACAAATAAAAAATAGACTTTGAAAAGAAAATATGATGACCAATGAAATAAATAAGTCAAAAATATAAAAATATAATTAAATTCGTTATTTTTCATTTGGATGATAAATTTTTTTATTATTTTTAAATTAATTTAACGACCAAAATGAGTTATTATTTAAAGTTGGGGGATAATCATTTTCCAAATTATTACTTGGGTAGCCAACTTGTACATTTTGAATCAGTTCGGTGACTAAATGGAACTTTTATTACGAGTTGGGTGACTAAGTCTTCTAAAATTTAACTTGGTGACCAATTTGTCCATTTTAAATCGCTTGGGTGACTAAAAGGGACTTTTATTAGGAGTTTGATGACTAAATCTTTCAAAATTTGACTTGGGTGACCAAAAGATCTATTTTTAGCCACTTTGGTGACCAAAAGAGGACTTAAGTCTTATTTTAGCTATAGTGTGTTTGCATTGACTTCAATATGTATTATGCTAAACATGCAATTTTTCTTGGCTGAGGTCACAAGGTAAACATATCTTTTAAACGTAATGTGTTGGAGGGACATCATTGGTGTAGATAAAAGTGTGAAGGTTGATATTAGATATTGTTCTAGAGCCAAAGTCCTATTTGTGCATGTAGTGTTTCCATGCTCATCTGAATGCATCTGCCTGCCCTTTCTTCCCTCAGTTAATGGTGACTATCTTTTGTGGGTATGTTGTCTGGCATTTAAAATTTTGGGGCCTCCCCCAAAACTTTACATGTGATAAATAAGTACTATCTTTTGTGGGTATGTCGTGTGGCATTTTAAATTTTGGTGCCTCCCCCAAAACTTTACATGTGATAAATAAGTAGTTAGTATAAACAGTTTCTAAACTTCAATTCCTTTTTGGTTGTCTCATACTGTCATGTAGAAGTTGACGTTAACTATAGTGAACATACATGCTCTATCTAGATTGAAAATTGCTGGATGGAGGCGAAAAAATCTTACTCTAGTTGCACTAGTGTCGTAAATGATGTGGAGGAAGCACTGTAAAACGATATAATATACTATGGATTACATGAATAAAAGAAAATATCTGATCTGATAGATTCTTGAACTTTCTAAGAGGGAACTAACCTATGCGTGGTATAGTGCCACGACCATGCCACACATAGTCATAGGACAAAGCTAGAGTAATAGGTAGAAAAATGGAAGTTACTAGGAGTTCATGATCATTGATTCCACTGTGAAGCATGAACTTTTAGTGATGAGAACTTCCAAGGATATCTTGTACTTTCTGATCATAACCTTGCAAACCAACTTAAAAATTTAATACATTGAAGATCTGTTTTCTCTTTTTCTTTTTCCTCTGAACTCGAAAGTCCCACTTATAATAAATGAAACACTCAGATATTGGTTGCACAATTGGCTCTAATGGAAGGAAAATCAGCATTCGTCATTACATTTGAACAATGAGTTGTTTTTAGTGAATCTTACAATGACTATATTCAAAGTCAATACTTCCTGCATTTGTAAGCGGGTGCCCTTTATAATCACCTCATTTTGTTAGCGTAGGTAATAAAAGTGCGTATAATACATGTATTAAACATATATCTGTATTTTCCTTGTTTAAAAGAAGTTTATGTATAACTATGAATTATAGTGACAAAAAATATATGTTTTCTTGAGGTTACCATATTATACACGTCCTACAACTATGTGTTTTTTCTATTTAAAATAAACGATTTATTAAGTGCAGGCATGTTTATTCCCAAATTAGATATCGACATTTTGTGCTCCATCCTTCTTAAGTGTCATGCTGCCTACTATCGCTGTTGTAGATGACACCACTGAATAAATGTCGAATTGACATAATTTTCTACCTTTGTCTTTTTTAATGACTCATATTTATTTACTTCTTTCTCAAACATCTTCCACTGGCCTTGTTCCCTTCTTGACAACTTCCGCTTCTAGCCTTGGGACTTTGAGATAGACTGAAGTATTTGGCTCTATGTAGAGTTGCTTCCTGTCATTTCCAGACCCACTTTGATGTACATGATCATAGAACGTGATAATAGAAGTTCTTGTATTGAACTGGAGTATTAAACCGTATTCAGTTCATCATTAATACAACAACAACAACAGTCCCAGTGCCTCGCAGCTCCCGCAAAAAGCAGGGTCTGGGAGGGGTGGATGTACGCAGCCTTACTCCTTCCGAGTGGAAAGGAGGCTGTTTCCGGGGACCCCCAGCCTGAAGTATTTGAGCGCCTGCAAATAAAAACCATCAATTTATTCCCAATGCATTTTGAGGGGGGGAAAAAAAAAAAACCTAGCCTATAAGTGCACCCCTTGAGGTTATGACTGTCTAGGAATCTAGAACTACAAGTCGCCCTCCGTACTAATCTATTCTACCACATCCGCTACCCTTATGCTAGCCCTCCATCGTGCCCTATCCGAGGCCATCTCCTCTCTTAGGTTTAGGTGGGTTAGGTCATGACGAATCGTTTCCAGCTAACTCTTCTTTGGTCTACCCCTCCCTCTTCTGCCTATAGTCGTGTGAAGCTGTTCACACCTCCTGACTGGGGCTGTAGTCGGTCTCCTGCTAACATGTCCAAACCATCTTAGGCGGCGCTCCCTCAATTTATCTTCTATCGAGGCTACCCCCAATTTACCTCGTATTACATCGTACCTAATCCTATCCTTCCTTGTGTGGCCACACATCCAGCGCAACATCCTCATCTCTGCCACCTTCATCCTCTGTGTTTGATTTTGTTTCATTGGCCGACACTCTGCCCCATATAGCATAGCCGATCTTACTACCGTCCTATAGTATTTTCCCTTTAGCTTTAGCCGGAACTTTCTGTCACACAGCACCCCGGATGCCATCCTCCACTTCTGCCATCCTGCTTTAATCCTTTTGTTGACATCCTCGTCCACTTCACCATTCTGATGTATCATGGATCCCAGGTATTTGAAACTGTCCTTACTCGGAACGGTTTCCGATTCGATCTTGACCTCCTCTGTACTAGACGTGGTGGAATGATCGAATTTGAATTCCAAGTACTCGGTCTTAGATCTGCTAATCCTTAAACCTCTTGATTCTAAAGCACCTCTCCACAATTCCAACTTCTCGTTTATGTCCGCTCGGGATTCCCCTACCAGAACTATGTCATCTGCAAAAAGCATACACCAAGGTACCTCCCCTTGGATGTGTCTAGTGAGCTCATCCATCACTAGAACGAACAGAAAGGGACTCAAGGCTAAGCCCTGGCGCACCCCAACTGTAATAGGGAATGTATCTGTCTCCCCTTTCCCTGTGCGCACATTAGTATGTGCCTCTTCGTACATGTCCCTAATGGCCCGAATATAAGGCATTGGAATGCTCCTCCTACCCAACACCCTCCATAGTACCTCTCTTGGCACTCTATCATAAGCCTTCTCCAAGTCAATGAAGACCATGTGGAGATCCTTTTGTCTCTCCCTATACTGCTCTATCGTTCTCCTTAAGAGTTGGATGGCTTCCATTGTTGATCTCCCCGGTATGAACCCGAACTGGTTTTCGGTCACTTCCGTCTGTTGTCGTAGTCTCCTTTCTATGACTCGCTCCCACAGCTTGAGAGTGTGACTCATTAGTTTGATCCCCCGATAGTTGGCACAACTTTGGATGTCGCCCTTGTTCTTGTAGATTGGGACTTGTGTGCTCTTCCGCCATTCGTCCGGCATCTTGTTCCCCATAAGGATTTGGTTAAAGAATTTTGTCAGCCAGCTAATGCCCCTTTGTCCGAGGCCTTTCATTCAGATCATCATTAATCTGTTCACTTAATAGGTTATTTACGCTATTGGTCTCTTTATAATTTAAATTGATGCAATAATTGCTAAGGAGAAACTGACATTATGTTAAACGTAGGCATGTTTATACCTAAATTAGATATCCATATTTTGTGCTCTATCCTTTCTTATGCATCATGCGGCCTACTATCTCTTTCGTAGATGACACCACTGACTAAATGTCGAATTGGCAGAATTGTCTACCTCTGTCTTTTTTTATGACTCATATTTATTTACTTCTTTCCCAAACCTCATCAACTGGCCTTGTTCCCTTCTTGACAACTTCCGCTTCTAGCCAGCCTTAGGACTTAGAGATAGACTGAAGTATTTGGCTCTATGTAGGGTTGTTTCTATCATTTCCAGATCCACTTTGATGTACATGATCATGGAACATGATAATAGAAGTTCTTGAATAGAAATGGAGTATTAGACCCTATTCAGATCATCATCAATCTGTTCATTTATTAGGTTATTTACGCTATTCGTCTCTCTATAATTTAACTTGTTGCAATAATTGCTAGGGAGAAGTTAATGCTAAGTTGGTGACAATTTTGACAGCGTACTTGTGAATATGAGAAGATTGTGTAAAAATAAATGCCAAATGGAACTCATAATTAAGTAAACAATGATCATCTTGTTGTAACAAAAACAAAAAAAACCAAGTTTAACTTAATCATATGACTATTTAGCAGTGATGATATAACATTTACAAGGACTAGATTGACATAATTAAAGTAAATGGACTAAATTCATTACAAAGATAATTTGCTAAAAAATAATTATTTAGTCTAATTTAGTAAAATTAGGCCCATATTTTAAATATACTCTAAAAGGAGCCGTTTTAGGCAAGAATGTACCATAACATCAGCAATAACATTTTGCTGAATTTTTAGTCAAATTTTTTGCGCTGGAAACTGATTAATATATGTTAAACCTCGTTTGAGTTCCCTGCTGTATTCAACTAACTATCCCTTTGCCCCCAATATTTAGTGCCCGTTTGGGCATTATTGTTTATTTTACGGTTGTATTTTGTATTTATATTGTTATAATTGCATTTTTTTAATAAGTTATAATACATTTAATTTTGAGAAATATATTTGTAATTTTATAACATACTATTAAATTATTATAGTTGTATTTTTTCAACAAATTATAATACATTTCATTTTATAAAATATATTTATAATTTTATAAGGCACAATTATGATTATATATATATATATATAGAGTAAAAAAAAAAAAGAGGGCCCAGGCCCGGCCCGGCACGGCTCATGGCCACCTCTACCAGAAAATTAAATAAGAAAAATTTTCATAAACCACCAACTTTTATGTGCGGTCCCATAAAATCACTTTAGTTTTTTTATTTTGCAGGAAACCGTCTTACTTTTGCAAAAAATTTTCAATGTCACACCTTATGACGGTTCCGTTAGTTCAAGTGCTGCGTATTGGGCATCTTTTGACCAAAACGATGTGTTTAGATGATATTAATTCAACAATATTTATCAAATTACCATTATACCCTTTCAAATTAAAAATATACAAAATTAAAAAAAATTCAGAATTCAAATTAAAAAATATACAAAATTAAAAAAAATATATAATTCAGATTTTAAATTAGAAAAATTTAAAAAAAAATTAAGAAAATAATTTGGAAAAATTTAAAAAAATATAATAATATTTTTTAACTCCAAAAAAAGCTTATATTAATAAATTAATATTAAAAAAATGTATCAAATTAAAAATTAGGAATTTTTTACTTTTATATAAAAGATAGGAATTTTATATTTTTAGGTAAGATTTTCTAATAGTTACACAATAATTTTTTAATTAATTATAATAATATTATTATAAATTTATAAGATAATAAAATATTTTTTTAATTTTCCCAAAAAATACTATAAGATAAAATAAAATAATTTTTTAAAATTAAATTAATTTATTTAGAATTAAAAAAAGTACAAAAAATTTGAAAAAAAATTGTAAAAATAATTTTTGAAAAATCTGAAAAACCAAGTTCATAATTTGTTTCATTTTTTTTAATTCCGTAAATTTTTTTGAATTTCAAATTTATTAATGTCTAAGGAGAGTGTTATGTTTAGTAACTAAGTTCGGGGGGGTGAATTGTGTGCAATAACAAAGTTCATTTGATAAATGTTGTTGAATTAATAATTCTTAAACACATCGTTTTGGTCAAAAGAAGCCCAATATGCAGCACTTGAGCTAACGGAAACCGTCATAAAGTGTGACATTGCAAAATTTTATCGAAAGTAAGGCGGTTTCCTTAAAAAAAAAAAAAAAAAGGTGGTTTTATGGAAATTTTCCATTAAATACTTCAGATTTTCTCGTCTGTGGTGTGATGCTTTATCCCATCATCATAAGGCATTTGCTCTGTCATCTTCATATCTTCCCCCTTATTTCCTTTCCAACTTTGTCCTTCTCGCTTGTGTCATCTGAATGTTCAAATATATCTATCAACTGTGAGATAAAATGCGCCACACCTTCCTTGGACATTTGGTTCTCCAGTATGTTCACTGTGTTTTTTTTTTCCCCCTACGTGTGCTATTGTTTAGTTTATGCGTCATCCATTCATCCTTCATTGCTTGAAGTTGATTTCATCAAGGTTTCAATAATGATAGATGGGTGTGTTCATATGTACATGCATCTATTCATATTTTGCAGTATCTTTCCATGGTTTGAGACAAGGAAATATTGCAGCCTTTCAGTTTTGATAATAAGTTTTTGGCCTTCTGTCTGTTTCTGAGTTGCTGAAAAGTGCAATAACTTATACGTGAACTGTGGCATTGTCTTATAGCCCATTTTGAAATTACTTTGGCAGTTGCTCCAGGTTGTGATTTTGTTTGCTCCTTGCAGCTTTAGTAGCCTCTTTTAGCTCTTTCCATGATGCTGTCTTTATGGATGGAATTGATGCAGTAATCAGGGAGGGATTTAATGATTATTGTGGCTATGATGTTTTAATTTGGATCTTATTAGATTTTGTTTGACAACTTATTAAGATTATGATAGAATCTTTAGATGTCTATATTTTATTCGATAGGATATTTTCTATTAGTTAATAGGATAATTTAGTTATATTTATATCAGGGAAGCAAACTCTTTCCTGTTTATTCTAGTTATGGATGAGCTCACTAGGCACATTCAAGGGGGTGTGCCTCAGTGCATGCTTTTTCTGAATGATACAGTCTTGGTGGGTGAGTCTAAAGAAGAGGTAAATGAGAAGTTCGAACCTCGGAAGGTCTTTGTAATCGGAAGGCTTACGGCTCAATAGGTCAAAAATCAAGTATATGGAATTTAAGTTCCGTACGACAACCAAACCAAGTGCAGGGGATGTGAAGATTAGGTCTGAATGCATACAAAGAAAAGACTGTTTCAGATATTTGGGCTCCATGGTGTAATAAGACGGTGGAGTTGACGAGGATGTCAAAAATCGGATTAAAGTAGGATGACATAAATAGAAGATGGCTTCTACGGTACTATACGATAGAAAGTTTCCTCCAAAGTTGAAGGGAAAACACTATAAGACGGTAGTGGGACCGGCTATGTCATACACTATAGAACGTTGGCTAGTTAAATGGCAATACGCACAAAATTTGTAGGTGGCGCAGATGAGGATGTTGCGGTGGATTTGTGGATACATAAGGAAGGATAGGATCAGAAATGACGTTCAACAACACCACCACCACCAAACCCAGTGCCTCTAAGGGCTCCCACATAGGCAGGGTCGGGGGGGGGGGGGGGGGGTAGATGTACGTACCCTTACCCTGAAGAGAAGCTGTTTCCGAGGATCCCCAACCTGAGAATCTGGTCCGCAGCATAGAGCAAAAGACCTGGCAGCAGGAGAGCATCAAGCATGAGTAGGGCAAAACACACGACGAGCAAAACACAAACTCAAAGCAAGCCACATCAGGCACATATAAACAGATAAGAAAAAGGTAAGGATAGAGATAGAGATAGAGAATAGAGATTAGAGAATAGAGATAAAGATAAGTAGGCAAGTAGCAAGTATCAGCTCATGATAGCCGGTACACAGCCTACGTGCGCCAAGAGGATGACGTTATGAGATGCAAATTAAGCGTGACTATAATTGAGAACAAGTTAAGGAAGCAACTTGTGATATGGTTTGGGCATGTTCGGAGAAGAATGACCAACGCCCCTGTTAGGAGATCTGAACAACTTCATGTTATGCCTTGGAGGAGAGGTAGACCTAAAGATAGCTGGATGGAGATTATTAGACATGACCTAATCCGCCTAAACCTAAATGAGGAGATGGCCTTATATAGAGCTAAGTAGTAGGTAAAAATACGTGTAGCTCACATAGCGATAGAGGAGCACAATGAAGCTAGTTCATAGCGCCCCTAGGCTTAAATGTTTGCTACTTTTGCCGCCTTATTGTTGCTTTCATGCTTTATTGTTGCTTTATTTTTTCATTTTTGCTTTTAGGATTGCGGGTTCCTTTAGAAATAGCCCCCCTGAAGGGGTAAGGCTGCGTACATCTTACCCTTCGTAAACCCTGCTTTGACAGGAGTCCTTTTGATGCACTGGGTTTGTTGTTATTATTATAATTTTCAAATTTGTTTAGTATTTATCTATTTAGTTATCTAATATTATCTTAGGGTTTAGTCCCCCCCCCCCCCCCCCCCCCCCCCCCCCCTCTCTTGTAAATATACCTTTGCAATTCAGTGCTGTTAGTTTCATAGAAATATAATTGAGTTTAGTTTTTTGGGTAGCAAGTTATGTTGCATGAATTCAATATTAGAGCTCTAGGTTCAAGACTATTATCGCAATGCTGCTGTAACTGTCACCCTAGTGTCGCTGCTTATGCTCCGATACTACTGCTAAGTAGTAACTTTCCCTGTCATTGTGATGGTGTAGTGGGCACCTAGTCGTTATCATGAATTCCTACTGAAACCACAAGTATCACGAAAAATAGGATACTAGTCGTAGATCCATGCCATCATTGGCCGTCACCAGCAACCAAAAAGAAACATGTCATATTGTCTGTGTCCGTATGTCTGTCTACCATCTCCAATATCATGTTGATGACCGATTATTTTTTAGTATCAAAGTCTTATTGGCTCTAATTAAATAATCAACATATAACAAGGATAACTCTTCCTTTCTCTCTCTTCTACATTCGCATCCTATTTTATTCTAGATATATTCTAATACTCAATGCATCATGTTTTAGACTTAATGCTAAGTTGTATGCACGTCTATTAGACAAAGCGCGGGGAGTATCTTAGCGCTTGTCAGGATGCAATTACCTCAAGTTCCAACCTTGTACCCACTTACGGGCTTTCTTATAATCTGAATCCAAAGTTCTACCCTCCTCCCCAATTATTATCAGCCGGGGAGTTCAGTAAGAAGTAGACTAAGAAGAAGAGGAAGAGGAAGAGGAAGAGAAGGAAACAAAGTGAAACAAGAAGAAGAAGAAAAGAGGCAGGGTGAGTGAAAGAAGAGCAAGATTGCGTTGAATCCCAACATGCTAAACTGCGTACCATAAGGAAGATGTGTATCTTGACGATTTTATTGATTTCAATACCTTTTCCCCAATGGCAAAAGATTCATGCTATATCAAGAAGGAGCCACGAAACAAACTAACCGACACTACACTTTCCTACTCATTCATTTGTTCAAAACTAGAGGCTGGGTTTTTCGAACAAGGGGAAGTTGATGCAACTTACAAGAAGAGATTTAATGATTATAGAAGCTATGATATTTTAAGTTTTATCTTATTAGATTTGATTACTCAATTTGTTAGGATTATTATATAATTTTTTAAATCTTTTTATTTTATTAAATAGATATTTTAATTATCTTTATTTTAGTTGATAAGATAACTTTAGTTGCCTTTATATTATGGAAGTGGTTCTCTAGCTTATTCAGTGTTTATCTACGGTCTGATATTATCTTAGGAATTAGGCTTTTTCCTATAAATATAGCTTTCTAATTCGTTCTTTCAAGTTTCCGGAGAAGCATTATTGAGTTTAGTTTTTTGAGTGGTAAGTGGTGCTACATTAGGAACACAAAGTCTCTTGCCTAATTTTTCTGACCTTGATGATTATTCTTAATATTCATGCTAAAATATTTTTTTTATACTATGTCTTCGTCTTTGTAGGGTTTACTTATTCTAAGGCTGTGCAAGTTGCGGAAAGTGTGAATCTTCCTCCAAATGCTCCTGGATGCAATTGTAAAGGAAACTGCACAAATCCAAATACTTGTGCTTGTGCTAAGCTTAACGGCTCTGATTTTCCGTATGTACGTCGTGATGGTGGAAGGTAATTTTCATTGTATTTTGATTGCTATCTGTTTATCCAGAATTTGCAGAATTTTGAGTACACGCCTCTCTTGAGAGGTGCTATGATTGTGTCTAGTGTACTCTATCCCTCTGCTCATTTCTGCCTCCTGTCTGTGTCATTCAACTTTAGGTACCTCTGCTTTGCTGAATTTTGAGTCTAGCGAGATAATAATGGCAATCACACATCTAATGCAGCTGAGGCTTCCTGATTGTTTATTCGAGGCTTGCATGCATATTTGTACAGTTTCTTTATTCAATTCTTAGATTTCATCTGCTGTTCCAGATTAGTTGAAGCCAAGGATGTTGTTTTTGAATGCGGACCAAACTGTGGTTGTGGACCTGGATGCATCAATCGCACATCTCAAAGGGGATTAAAGTATCGTCTTGAGGTAGTGTTATATAAATCATCGATGCTTCTTGCTCTTTATTGTCATATATTAATCTTCATTTTTTTAGCAGGTCTACCGTACACCTAACAAGGGATGGGCCGTGAGATCTTGGGACTTCATTCCTTCAGGTGCTCCAGTTTGTGAATATATAGGTGTTGTGAGGAGGAGCGATGAGTTGGATAATGTTACAGAAAATGACTACATTTTTGAAATTGATTGCTGGCATACCATGAATGAAATCGAAGGAAGAGAGGTGATTACTTAGAAACTATGTTCTCTGTTGAATGCTTGCCAGCTGTGGGTAACACAGTCGATTCCTTGAGCAAAATAAGAAGCTTGTTACTAGATTATCAGTCTTGGACCCTTTTTGCATGGTCATATGTGAAGAACTCAAATGCATTGTGGTGGCATTTTCTTTCTTGTTGCTATTTCTAGGGGAAGGAGGGTTTTTGAGGCTTTTTAAGGGCGCCAACTTCATAGGGTACTCTAGCGCATTTAGCCTGTGTCATTGGTATGGTTAAATGCAGATGGCTATAATGCTTAATCTACCTTTGGCTGAAAGGATGTGGTATGCGTGCTACTTTGGAATCAAATTTAAGTTGGTAAGGAAATTCGATGTATGAGAAGTAGGGGGTTTAGGCAAAGTTTTAGTATATTTGATGGTGCAATGGGTCAAAACTATTTGGGTTTTTTTATTTATTTATTTTTTTTTTGTGTTGGGTTGGGGTGGGGTGGAGTGCTAATACAGATTCTGTTTCTTTTCTCTGATATTCGTTCCTGTCCAAGTATAGTACTTGGTATCTACTGTTGGTTAATCCAAGTTTCCTCCATAAAGAGCCAATTTGTTGCATAAGTTTACTAGGGTTTCAAAATTCACTGTCAGGAGGTAGACGAATCTGGTTACTGAACGTATATACAATGTGAGATGTTGCAGTAAGACAGCAATATTATTAGGACTGTAGAGATGATGTACCAAGTTGGTTTTGGTGTAATATGTATAATTTTGCTGTAATGTAACCATGCGAATCAGGTTACTGAAATGGTTTGTGTAATGAGATGTTGCAATGAGATAGTGGTATGAAGGATTATAGGGATGGTGCATTGATATCCTTGAGGTTGATACGTAAAAATATTCGTCGTTACATTTTGGCTGATGATTGTAAAAAACTCACGGTTCTGATTTTTCCCTAATTTGAAGGGCGTGTCTCTTTTTCGTTTAATATTAAAGGTGGCATTGGTACATTTATGTTGAAGGTAACACTTGTCAAGTACAAGAGACGAGTTTGTGCAATTGCATTATGGTGTTTCTATATCTTTTACATTGGTTCATCTTTTCTCCCTATCTCTTGTTTATGTGTATTGCCTTTGATTCACAATTTACTTTTATCTGATTTCTGGATGTTTTCCTATTAGAGGCGTTTCCGTAATGTGCTCATGCCCACAACTGATACATTACGGACAATAGATGGCAAGCTGGTAGATGGCACACCTGAGTTCTGCATAGATGCTGGTTCCATTGGCAATGTTGCCCGGTTTATAAATCATAGCTGTGAACCGAATCTTTTTGTGCAATGTGTCTTGAGCTCACACCATGACCTACAGCTTGCACGGGTGGTTCTGTATGCTGCAGATAACATTCCTCCTTTGCAGGTAAAATGATGACTTCTTTTTGGTGTTAGGATACAGCAATACATTTGGCAGTTCTATTATGGTGTCCTGCGTAATAAGTTCTTGTGGACTATTAACTTTTCCCATTACACGAGAGCTTACGTAGTTTCTATGGTTTTATTGGTTCACTTTCTTATCACAGTTTGATTTGCTAAGTTTTCATAAATGTTTGCTTTATATAAAAAATCACAGCCAGAATAAACCTTTTATTTGTTGCATAGTGGAAGCAGTTCAATTTTCCAGGAAGCTGGGTGTCCCAGATATTGCATATAAGGTTGTGGCAATCACAATGGGTTGTTGGAGGGACATAGTTTGTTATTTAAGCCTTATTGCTTGCAACAATATGAGTGGACAACTAGATAATTTTTGATTTTTATATCATGAGTTTTGTGGCCTAAGTGACGCAGCATGGAAGAAGTGAATTGCTGATTGTAGAAGGTTTGATAAATTAGATTTTGGTAGATTAATTGATAGGATTAGATTAGTATATATCTTTAGCCAATAGAATATTTTAGTTATTATTGTTTATTTTATTTAGAGAAATAGTTTCTTAGTTTATTTCATATTTATCTCTCTGATTATCCAATAGGGTTTAACTTTTCTATAAACAAAGCTATATAATTCATTAGTTTTTAGTTTTGAAGAAATAAAATTGAGTTGAGTAGCGAGTTGTACTATATCTCTTGGGCAAGATGATCCTCTTTCTCTATTTCTCTTCACTCTTTTTGTCGATGTCTTGAGTCGTATGTTGTCTCAAGGTCAAGAGAGTAATTTGTTTCGAGGGATCGAAATGGGTGGAGAGCTTGTGTTTGTGTCCCACTTGCAATTTGTTGATGGTACTATTTTTTATAGAGTAATTTAAAGGATTTTAAGGCTGTCTTAACAATCATTCAGATGTTTGAACAATTTTTAGGTTTTAAAGTCAACTGGCTAAGTCTGGCATCCTGGGGGAAAATTCAAATGATGCAACCATAAATTCATGCTCTTCTATATCTGATTGTATGGTGCATTAGCTGCCGGTTACTTACCTTGGTGTTCCCTTAGGCAGTAATCCTAGGTCTTCGAGCTTTTGGGAGCTTATGATTAGGAAAATTGCTAAGAGATTGGACGGGTGGAAATATGCTTTCTTTTCCTTAGTGGGACGTCTTACTCTCATCCATTCATGTCTTTGCAATATTCCTGTCTACTACATGTCTTTTTCAGATTCTTGTATCAGTTGCGAAGCGTATTGAGCGGATTATGTGACATTTTGTTCGGACGGGGAGGAGGCTATCAGGATCATTTAGTTAGCTGGGACCGTATTTGTAGGCCACACAATCATGGGGGGTTGGGTATTGGCAATTTGTGGCCAAGAACATGTCTCTTCTGGGTAAGTGGTTATGGTGGTTCCCTAGGAAGCCTGGTTTGTGCTGAATTGTTTCCTTATTGGTTGAGGTGACCACGTTCGATTTTGGGAGGACACATGGGTTGGGAATACCATTTTTGCTATTTAGTTTCCCCTTTTATGTAGATTATCCATTGGTCATGGTGCCAAAATTAATTTTTTGGCGGTTCAGCAGGGTGACTAATTATCATGGAAGCTGCACCTTCGTAGGAATCGTACTATTAGAGAACTACATAATTACACACGATTGAGCCACATTCTAGACCGGGTTCTCTTGCCTTCGTTCCCTTATAAGAGGGGTTGGGTGTTGGACAGGTCTAGCAATTGTATCTCTAAATCTTTCTTCCAGCACCTCATACTTCATAATTGTTTCCTAGTCTTCTCCTTGTGTTCTTAGGTCTAGGAAGCTAAGGTTACCTTAGAATCAAGTGTTTTTGTGATCTTTACTTCTTAAAAGGTTTAATACTCAAGATCTCTTGCAAAAGTGGATACATTTTAAGACTGTCTCCGGGGATCTGCGTAAGGTGCTTCCAAAGTGGGGAAACACGCGATCATTTATTTCTGTGTAAAGGGGGCTTGGAACCTATGGTGCAAGCTTTCCTCTCTTTTTAACTAGGTGTGGGCTATTCCATGATCAATTGAGAGTATCCTTCTGATCAAGTTCCATGGCGTAGGAAGGAGTAAAGATGTCCTGATGTTATTCTCAGGGCTTAGATTGTGATTCTTTGGTGTATTTGGCTAGAAAAAAAATGCTAGGATTTTCAAAAACTAATATACACCAGTGAATTTCTTATGTGATAAGGTGGTCCTTTTAGGAGCTCTCTGGGCTATAAGAGCTTTCTAGATATACCGTTGGCAGATGTGCAAATGGATTGGAGGGCTTGTGTTATTAGTTTTTTGTTATTTTGATAAGTGAGGACATCTTGTCCTTAGTATACATTCTTTCTTTAGTAATAATATTTTTTTATTAATCAAAAAATAAAAACAATATAGGGAATTTATCACTTAGATACCCCAAAGTCCGAATGCTTGGGTACCCTCACATTTCACTATGTCTATAATAAGGTGACTTCTCACTCAAGTATCCCAAGGTTTTAAAAAATTTATTCTTAGGGTACCTTTTGCTGGAGTTTTAACTACTTTTTTGTCAAAAAATGTTGATTGGCACGTGATTCCAATAATGTATGGGTATCTTTCCCCAGGAATCCAATGTATTTCGCTTGAAATTGTAATATGGAATGTGATTTTGACAATATGAAGGTATCCTTTGCTCTAATCTGGTGACCTTTTCTGGAATTTAAATTTTTGTCAAAAAATACTAATAGGAGACATCGATATTACGGCTATCATGTGCCATGTTAGTAATTTTTATCTAAAATTCATCGGATTATGGCAAAACCTTATGAAATTGGGGGTACCTCGATGAAATAAATTTGATGTCTTCGGGTATCTTATTGTATACATATTGAAATGTTAAAGGGTGTTTAGATGATAAATCCTTAAACCTTAAGGTCCCTAATTGATAAATTCCCTATGCTATAATGGAAGTTCATGCAAAAGTGCTACTAACGGGCAATCTCTTGGGGCCTCATTCAAAATCAATTTGTAATTGTCTGTTATGTCTTATTGGATTTCATGAGTAGTCCACTATATTATCGCTAAGAAAATGCACTAAAAGCAAACACTATGGTGGGCTTGTTCCTTCTGATACTGCCTTGGTTTATATCCATTGCCTTCAATATCATTTTAAGGGACTAAGTTTGCTGGAATTTGATTGATTGGATTTCATATCAACAGGAGCTTTCATACGACTATGGATATGCTCTTGATAGCGTGATTGGTCCTGAAGGAAAAATAAAAGTGTTGCCATGTTACTGTGGTACAGCAGACTGCCGAAGGCGCTTATATTAGCGTTATGGAGTGCTGTTATTAATCGCTTGAATTTGCATATTTGCCATTTCTTGCAAGGTAATTTTCAGATTCTCAGCATCAGTCCATGAATTTGCATATTTTTCGATTCTTGCAACGTAATCTAACTTTTGGAATCAATCACTTGAATTCGCAGGTTTTTCAATTCTTGCAAGGTAATTTTCTTAATCTTGGCATCAATTGCGTGAATTTGCATATTGAAGTTTCTTCAAAGGTGATCTCTCTGATATTGTCAGTAAATATAAGGGAAAGAAGAGTAAAAGCAACAATTATTCCATTGTCAAATGGACCTGTAGCAGCAAATGGCCCTGTTGTTTTGTAGTAGACTTTATGTATGTTGCCCTCGATGGTGTAAAGGAGCTGCCATTACCATATGCAGTTACCAAAGGAGCATCCTGCTCATTGAAATCTGTACTTGAGTTTTTTCGGCTGACTTGAAGAACCTAAATGATCTCTCTTTGCTGGGTACTAGAACAAATGAATTCTAATTAATATTTGAGTTTGTTTGATCCGTTGATTCTAGCTGCATGGTTCGAAGCATTGTAATTGTGAAATTCATCATAGGCTAAGATTGGTCCCTTTTTTTAAGGAGTACCAAAAAAAGAAAAAATTCTCTCCACCCTATCTCCCCAACCCTTACTTTCTCTCTCTCTCTCACCTCGCCACCCATTGCCACTGCCGTTGTTGGCCATTGCCACCTGCTGCCGCTAGCCACTGCTGACGTTGCCGCCTCTCCTTTTCCTCTCTCTTCCAACACCCCTTTCTCTCGCCCCCATAACCCTTCACTCCTTCCACCTGCCGTTGTAGCTCGTTCGCTGCCCCTCCTTTTGTCTCCCTTGCAATACTCCTTTCTCTCTCCCCCATGTCCCTTCACGGAAGAAGCCAAGGAGAGAGGAAAAGAAGGGGCAGTGGCAGCATGGGTGAAGGGATATGGGGGGAGAGAAAGGGGTATTAAAAGAGACAGAAAAGAAGGGGCGGCGGCAGCTAGCTGCGGTGGGGGTGAGAGAGAGAAGGGGGAGGGGGAGAGAAAGTGTTGGAGAATTTTTTTTTTTTTTTTTTTTTTGTTTTTGTTTTGTTTTTATCTCATAAAAAAGGGTCAATTTTGATCAGTCATTGTAATGGACGGTCAAGATCTGTCCTTGTGCCATATATATAAGTGAGATGGGCTAATTTTGGCTGTCCATTGGAATGGATAGCTAAAATTGTCCCCCTTTTTTATAGGCCCCCAACCCTTTCTTTTTCTCTCTCTCTCACCCTGCCACTCACCGTCGCTGTCGTGGCCATGACTGCCCACCGTCGCTGCCCACCGCTGACGTCATTGCCCCTACTTTTCTTCTGTCTTCCAATACCCCTTGGTATTGGAAGAGAGACAAAAGGAGGGGTGGTGGACGAGGGGGGGGGGGGGGGGGGGGGGGGGGGGGGAGAAAGGGATACTGGAAGAGAGAGGAAAAGGAGGGGCGGTGGCGGTGGATTGGTGGCGACAGCAGGGTGAAAGAGGGAGGGGGGGGGGGGGGGGGGGGGGGGGAGGGGATTGAAAGAGACAGAAAAGGAGGGGCAGTGGCAGTGGTGGCCGGTGGCGATGGCAGGTGGTTGGAGTGAGAGAGAGAAAGGAAGGTTTGGGGGAGGGGGAGGGGGAGCGGGAGAGGGAGGGGGAGAAAGAGAAGAGGTTAGGGGGAAGCTCTTTTTTTTTTTTTTTTTTTTTTTAACCCCATAAAAAAGGGGTCAATTTTGACCGTCCATTGTAATGGACGGGTAAGACCTATCCCTCTCACCCTCTCACTTTCTCATAAAAATTGTGCCATATGTATATATGAGTAACGGCAGCAGGGTGTGAGAGTCGCTACACACTGTTGCAACAGTGTTGCGTCCCCATTAGGTAGCGCGCACGTGCGGTGACTGTGTCACCATTACAAGTGCAATGACACACTGTAGCAATAGTGTCACGTCACAAGCAAGGGATGTAGCTGTGCATGGGTCTCATGATGCGATTAGGCAGTTTTTGAGTTGTTAGCGGATATTCTTGTATAAAAGGGAATGTAAACTGATTGTAAACCTCATTCATTGGAGTAATACTGATTTTCCGTCTTCTCATCTCAAGTTTCTCTCAATTCTCTCTCTCATGTCACTCTCTTAAGCTGTCACAAACCTTGGTTTGTGACAATTGGTATCAAAACTCGTAACGAATTGGGAAATGTTGGCTAAGGGATGAAAAACTCAAGCTACAACCATGTCGTCTTTTGAAGAGACATCGGGTTCAAATGAATGCTTAGCCACTTTAGAGAACTGTTTCGACATCGTTACTATTGTCTTGCAACAGTACATGGAAAAGAACAAGAAAGCGATTGAGGATCAAACAAGAACCACTGACAAGTTGCAATCCTTGATTGAATCTTTGAAGGGTGCTATTGAACGGCTCATGCGTAGCCAAGAAAAGAGGCATGATCTTGTTCCTGAATTTATCCCTAAAGCTGCGGTGAACAGTGACATTGTGGCAGTTGGAAATTATGTACGGATTGGTTGGCATGGGCTGATTCTCCACCCACACGCATAGCTGAGCCCATGAATGGGCTAAGAACCCACGTTCACAACTTGGAGGATGGAGAAAGTAGCCATCATAATGGCAATATACGTTCTTGGTCCCTGAACTACAGCCGAAAGTTGGACTTTCCAACACTTGATGGGATCAATCTCGTGCTTGGGTTAGGAAGTGTCTGAAGTTCTTTCCTTGGTATAGCATAAGCTAGGCTACGAGAGATAGTCGTGGCAGAGATCAGGAATTATGTGGATGTGAGGCCATACACATACAAACAGCCTTATGTTCCCAGATTAGGTTCCTGATCAAATTTGGAATGGCATCCCTATCACAGCCAACTGTGCACTCTCAAGCTTTGATTGTGAAGCCCATTATGTCCAAGAGTGGCCTCGCAGTGTCCACTGGGTCATCACAACCTGATGCCACGAGAGGTATTTCCCTGGACATGTGCGTAAGACGTAGAGGTTGGATAGTAGGAACGGGCAAGAGGAGTTAGAGGTAGAAGAGTTAGAGAATATTAAAATGAAGATAATGGGGTCATGGAAATTTCACTCAATGCTCTCTTGGGCCAAATCACACACAATACCTTGAGACTTAAGGGTATGATCAAGAAATTTTGGATGACGATTTTGGGTGATAATGGTAGCACCTACAGTTTCTTTGACGTGCGCTTGGTCCAAGAAATGAAGCTTGATATAGTTCTTATGGTTTTGATGACGGTAACCATAGTAAATGGGGAGAGTTTGATAAGTTATTAAAAGTGCTCAAGCCTAAAGTGGAAGGTATAAGGTGTGAAGTTTTCTGATGGCCAAAGGGTACTTGAGTTGCGAGAAAGTGATATGGTCCTTGTGGTTGATTGGCTTCAAAGGAATGGATTCGTTATGATTGATTTTATGATCCTAAAGTTTTCTTGCTACAAGGATGGGGAACTCTGCACTTGTAAGGCACCTCGGAACAAGCCTTGTTGCAATCATTATCGAAGAAAGGGGTTAAGAAATTCATCAAGAAGAAGGTGGGAACATTGGTTTGTTCATGGCTACCGTAACTGAGACATGGGTGGATGTGGTGCACCCTGACATTGTTTGATTGCTTGACGCGTATTAGGATGTGTTTGCAACGGCAAACCATGACCATGCGATAGCAACAATTCTGGTTCTATGATGATTAGGCCATACCTTAGTTTGTTTTGCGTCACTCGTGTTGTTGGTGCTCAAGAAGGATGGCACAATTAGGTTCTGTGATGATTATCGCCAGCTGAATAGCATAACGGTAAAGGATAAGTTCCCTATACTTGTGATTGACGGTTTGTTGGAACTCTAAGATTGATTTGAGGGCTGGATACTATCAGATTCAAGTCAAGGAAGAAGATGTGCACTATACAGTATTTCGTACGTATCAAGGGCACTATGAGTTCAAGATCATGCCATTTGGCTTGACCAATGCATCCGCAACTTTTCAGGTGCTGATCAATGAGGTATTTGCGCAACACTTGCGCAAGTTCATATTAGTGTTTTTTTTGATGACATACATGTTTGTAGTTTGTCATTGTCCACACATTTGTCTTGCTTGCAAGCAACACTTGAAATTGTACGTGCGCATCTACTCTATGCTAAGCGCAATAAGTGCTCGTTTGGGCAGAATCATGTGGAATAAGTAGGTCGTATTATTTCTTAGGATGGTGTGGCTACGGATTCGAGCAAGGTTGAGGCCATGTGCAACTGGCCCGAGCCCAGGAATGTCAAACGATTGAGGGGATTCCTTTCCTAGCGCTAACAAGCTACTATAGAAAGTTTGTTAAGAATTACGGTGCAATTAGCAAGCCCTTTATAGATTTGCTCAAGAAGGGTGAATTCTGGTGGACATTCGCAGCACTGGAAGTGTTTGAGGCACTTAAAGAAGCTATGTCGGCGGCACCGATGCTTGCGCTTCCAGATTTCAATAAGCCGTTTGTCCTAGAAACGGATGTGTGCGCTACGGGTATGGGCGTTGTGTTGATGCAAGAGGACATGCCATTGGCTTATTTGAGTAAGGCGTTGAACAAGCGCAAACTTGGAATGTTGGTTTATGAGGAGGAATTGCTAGCGATTTTGATGGCTATGGACATGTGGTGTTACCACTTGCTTGATAGTCATTTCATTATCAAGACGGACCATGAGAGCTTGAAGTACCTCCTAATGCACTTGCAGTAGAAAGGACTAACAAAGTTGATGGGCTTGAGTTATAATATATGTTACTGTAAGGGAACTAAGAACAAGGTTGCGGATACATTGTTGCACCGTGATGAGGACATGACGTGTAGCGACACAATTGTAAGTATGACACTGGGTGCAGCAGCATTGTGTAGCGACAGAGATAGGGGTGTGGGTTGTGCGCTTATGATAGCAGCAGGGCCTAGTTGGGTTCTAGAGGTGTTTGGCAGCTACGATGCGGATGTGCTAGCCTCTGAATTTCTGTTGATACCTTTGATTGATCTTAAAGGCAGAAATCGCTATACATACAGTGGCAGTGTGATTCGCTACAAAGGAAGGATTTATGTGGGCACAACTTCTGAGTTGAGGTCCAAGGTAATACGGGCATTAGATCACTCACGCATACGCGGGCACTTCGGAGTCTATGGCACCTACATGAGGGTCAAAAGGTTGTTCTACTAGCCCAACATGAAGCAACATGTGAGTAAATGGGTGGAGCAATGTGACACTTACCAAAGAGTGAAGGGAGAGCATATTCCTTATCTGGGTCTCCTATAGCCTCTACCTGTGCTAGATAAAGCATGGGAAGTGCGTGTATAAGTCGCTTGGGAAAGATATCACATTGGTGGTGGTGGATCGGTTGACGAAGTATGCTCACTTTTTGTCCTTGGCGCATCCATATATCGCAACAAGGGTAGCGTAGCTATTCCTTGACCATGTATATCGACTGCATAGCCTTATGAAGGTCATTGTGTCGGATCGTGACATCGTGTTCCAAGGGTTGGTTTGGATAGAGCTATTTCGTTACCTAACTCTTCAATAGAAGTTCTTGTGTATATCGTCTGTTCTATATGTGGTGTATATGTGCTTGCATGCATTCGTGTGTGTATATGTGGTGAACAAACATCAAATACATCAAAAGAAAGCATGAAAACATAATAGAAGTGATTATTAAAGGAAGTTCTGAACACATTATGGTTAAATTTAGACAGTAATTGAAGATACTTTTAAAATTTCTTGTTTTGCAAAATGTTTTGTCACGAGGTTTGATTTTCCTTGAAATTGCATAAGATGAACGCTTCCTAAATTAAGAAAAGGCTTGAATCTTGATGACATAAAAATTTCATTTCCAAGGGTTGGAGGAAGGACTATTCATCCATTATATACATTGTTGAATATAATTCTATAATTAGATGTAATGGTTTGTATGGATGGCAATTTGGCAGGTAAACTCTATTTCCTGTAGGTTCCCGCCTAATTTGGGTGGGTATGGATGCAAGTAAGGCGGGTGGCGGGTACGGGGTGTACACGTGGCCATACCCGCTCTGCCCCACTCCATACTTGCCCTGCCTCACCTTATATCCACCACACTCGCCCATATCCACCTTAACTGATATCTGGTAAATTGTAGAAAGCCCTCTTACTTTTTTGTTTTAATTATAGAACACCCCTCCCCCTAAAAAAATCTATCACTTTACTCCTATTTAGAGGTGGCCATCGGGCCGGGCCGGGGCCGGCCTCGGGCCTAATATAGGTGGCCTCGAAGCCCGGCCCGGCCCCGGGTAGAGCAGTTGGGATTCCCAACTTGGGAAAGAGCCGTTCAACGGCTCTTTTAATTTAAAAAAAAATTTATATTTTTTTTCTATAAATACTTAAACCTCCCCAACTTATTTCCTCACCAAATCTTCAATCTTCTCTTATCTCTCTATACATTCATCATCTCCCATCTTCTCTAACCTTGCTAATTGCAAAATTGTGCTCTAAAGTTCGAAGTTCGTAAAGTATTTGGCTGAAGTTCGAATTTCATTGTTCTCTCGTTTCGGTAATTTAATATCGCAATTTTATTTGATTCGTATTTTTAGTTATTTAATTTGCATTACTACTTACATTTTATAAATACTAATCACTTATACCAATATGACACACAACTCTTCATCATTCTCTGGAGCCGGTCGTGCTAGTTCTAGCTCTTCTCAGTCACTCAGAATCCCTAAAAGGAGTAGAATTGTCTTACGTGATACTGAAGAACGAGCTTTTATACAATCAGATCCATCACCCCTATACACTGATGATAGCATAGATTATGACTTTTCATAACAACAAGATTATCATGAGTCAGGTGGTGGTAGGGTTGGAGACTCACAAGCTGATGAGGAACCCACGCCCACCACCGAAGCCCAGCCTGAAACTAGTACCGGTGCTAGTAGGCGTACAACTAGTGGGGTATGGAAGCACTTTACCCTTAAGAAGACAACTAATAAAGCAACTTGTAAATTATGTGACCCAGCTAAGGAATTTAGTTAACCTGGCAGTGGGACGGGCACATTAAATAGATATATACTTAGGTGCCACCCCGAGCAATACCCAGAAAAGAGCCAACAACGTCTAGTACAGCAAGTGACCGGTGCACTTGCTAATTTTAGGTTCTCTCAAGAGAGCAATCGAAAGGGCTAGCTAAATATATAATTTTGAGTGAAAGGCCTTTTAATACCCGCGAAGACCCTAATTTCGTCAACTACCTCCAACGAAATGAGAACTTCGCCGTTGTGAGGATTCCTCGGAACACCATAAAGCGAGACGCTTTTACAGTGTACCACGGGATGAAAGCTGGGGTCTTCACACATTTTGCGACGAACACGAGCATGTTCTCGTTGATGTTGGACGTATGGACGTTGAAACCCGGCCAACCTTATATGTGTATAACGACGCACTGGATCGATGAATCCTTCATCCTTCAAAAGAGGATAATTCATTTTGGACTTTTAGATTGCCCCCACACTGTCGAGGTAATTACATGTGCGATTATGTCGGCAGTTCGCGACTGGGGCATAGAGCGACGTATCTTCAGTATTACGTTCGACAATGCTACCAATAACACTGCAGCCATTACACATTTAATTAGGCAAATGAGACCCATGTCAGGTGGGAAGTGTTTCCACATTCGTTGCATTTGTCACATTTTGCATTTAATGGTGATGGATGGTTTAGATCTTATAAAAGCATCCCTTACCAACTGAAGATCCGTAATAATATATGTTAAATTATCCGGCACTAGAAAAAGAAGATTCAGAAATTTATGTAGGTTGCATAATATAGAATATAAACAATTCAAATTATACTCCCAAACTAGGTGGTCGTCTACGGTAGAAATGTTAGAGCGCATTCTACCATACAAAGACGTTCTAATGGAATTCGCCCAGGAAAATCGTAGAGAATGGAGCGATTACAACCTGGCTGGTATAAATTGGGAGACAATAGATCAACTTTGTAAATTTTTTAGCATGTTTAAAGAGGCAACGACATTTTTTTCGGGTTGCTACTATCCGACCATGCCTCAAAAAATATCAAGATTGCTTGATATTGTCGATTCGATGGTGGGTAATGAATCTAACCCCATTTTGTTCTAATCGATTAAGGCAATGAAAGAAAAGTTTGCCAAATATTATTCTAAACTACCTCTTACATACTGCTTGGCAACTATTTTAGACCTTCGTTGTAAACGCAGGGGTTTAAACTTGTTTTGCCAACATTTTTTCAAGTATTTGTATCCTACTCTTAATATCGATACTTTCATTACTGATGTCGATAACGACTTGCATAGTTTATTTTCTCTATATTCCCTAATATTAGCGTCCAATAATCCTAGTATTGCTGCAATAGGATCTTCCACATCTAGTGGAAGTAGTTCACATACGTCATATTCGTGGAAGCTGTTGGAGCAATTTACGCCCACAGTAGCCCCCACGTCATGTGACGAGCTAGAATATTATTTGCGGACACCGTTGGTCCATATTTTTGGGACGCCGGCCAACCCGTATTTTGACCTTTTACAATGGTGGAACACAAAGCGAGCCTAGTATCCCGTGCTTTCTACCATGGCACGTGATATACTAAGTTGTCCGGTGTCTTCGGTAGCATCGGAGTGTGCTTTCAGTTTTGGTGGCAGGTTGCTTGGAACGAAGAGGGCGAAGCTATCGCCGTGAAGCTTGGAGATGTCCGTGTGCTTGAAGGATTGGCTGCTAGCAGAGGCCATAGATCAATAGAGAATGAAGCTGGATTCATCGAGCGATGAAGAAGACGACCGCACAACTGATACGTCAAATGATGGCGTAGAAACCCCTCTAGGCGACTGATAGCAACACTTTTGTATGTCAATTATTTACTTTTAAATATTTACGTCAAAAGACGACCGCACCCCCCCATATGTCAAACTTTGTATTTTTTGATAAACAAATTTGTACTTTTAAATATTAGGCCCCAACAGCGTTGTATTTGTACTTGTTATGTTATGTTATTTATTTATCATTATTTTTTTAATAAGATATTTACCATTACTTATTGTATATTTTATTTTATTACATATATTTAGCATTATTTTTTTTGAACATGTATATTTAGCATTATTAGTGCTTGAAAAAAAAATGTGTTTGTATCTCATATTATTTATCAATGAATTACAATAATTTTTGTACAAAACGATTTCGTATTATTTTAATTTTTTTTATTTCTGTGAAAAAGCGGGCCTGGGCCCGGCCCAGCCCGGCCCGGCTCCCAAACGGGCGGGACCAGGCCCGGCCCGCTACAGTGGCCACCTCTACTCCTAATTAATTTTTTATGACCATTTTGTCCATTAAAAGTGAGGGATTAAGTGTTCGATTTTATTTCAGAAGGGGGCTTTAGGTTTTTAGGCAAAATCTAGTATTTTTATGTTTTTAGCAAAAAAAAAAAAAAAAAGGGAATTTTTTGTATTCTATAAAAAATTAATTATTTTAATTAAGTATGCTGATAAGATTATAAGTTTAGAAGGTGGAAAAATCTTGAGATTTTTATAAAAAAATTTATAAGATAAAATATAACTATTTTTTAAAAGAAATTTTAAAATTAGATTAATAAATTTAGAGGTTGCTGACAGGATTTAGTGGCTGGTGCTAGGATTTGGAAGAGCCACACCAAGAGAAATCCCACTATATGTGGGTAATCTTTGAGGACCTTTGGATGACATTTTGAAAATGGAGAGATAGAAAAGTGGGAGACTGAACAAGAAAGACTTGATCAAGGTTAAACAATTGAATATGGACAGAAAGTTGGACTTCTACGAAAGTAGCGTAGCTTGAATGCTATCTATGAAGGGGTTTTCAGGGGTGCACGTGTGTTGGGTAATACCTAAGACCTACCAAACCTATATCAATTGGGCTGGGTTGGGTTGGGTTAATTCTCTTATGTTAGGTCTAATAGGTCATATTTCTTTATACCCATGGGTAGCAGTTAAGGCTCCAGTTTACCCATGGATAGGCACCGACTTTTTAAAAAATATGCAATATTTTCTTCAACATTTCTAAACTTAAAAATAAAAGTCATGTGATGCATATTTCTAAAACTTTAATATCACACTAATTTGCCTACTAAAGATTAAGCTTGTAGGTTTGCGAGCGTAAGTAATTTAATCTCAATACAACTTATAACTTAAATGTGACTAATTGAGCTAAGTTTGAGCCTAAATCAAGCTTAAATGAGACTAAAGTTGGTTTGACCATTCATCACTCAAATGCCCTAATGTTTTGATAGATACAATCATACCTTGAATCAACTAGGTGACCTGATATTTTAAAAGTTTATTAATTTGTTACATTTTTGTTGAAATTCAATAAATTTTGGTCTAAAAATGCTAAAGTGGAATGTAATGCAGTGAATTTGTTTATTTTTTGTTGATAAATATTTGTTGAAATTTGATTATTTTTTGCCAAAAATGTTAACATGACACATGATTTCAACAATAAGTAAGTACTTCTATCGAAATTTAGTGAATTTGTTTTATCATAATTCTTTGAACTTTTGTTGAAAATATTAATTGACTTTTATATTTTCATAATCATATGATACATCACCGTTTTCCATATAAAATTGATCAAGTTTTACAATTATTTATCAAATTTTAACATATGTTACCTAGGTGATAACATATTCAAATATCAGGGTATTTCATTGAATATATTAAAATATTAAGATGCCAAATAATAAATGCATGGACCTTATAATACATAAGTAATATATATGTAGCCCATTATAAGAATAGATCGAAAATAGAGTAATCATAATGGATCATCATTCAAATAATAATTGAACTATAATTAGATTATTCCGTGACTCTGTAGCCCATTATATACATGAAGTTCGAATTAGAATAGGTGAAAAAAGAAATTTAGATACATGTTTGTATATGCATTAGTTAACATGACCCAACCCAATCCAAAACCATCATCCTACTATTTTGTGGGCTTAGGTCAAATATGTGATGTGTCATAATGGTTTTTTACCCAACTCACCCAAACCCAACCCATGAAAACATCTAGTTTTCATGTCTTATAGAATTTTGAATTAACCCCAAAAGGAATGCCTAGGTGCTTAAGGGGTAAGCAATTGATTTTTCAATGGCGAACTTATTCAATGTTGGAAAGCCAGTAATGGTGATGGTAGCCTTCCGAGGCACCTTTGTGAAAATTAATTTTAAGGCATAATACCAGATGAAATCCTATGAGAATCCTTTTGATGTTTTGGAGTCTCTTACAGCTTGACAAAAGAGGATTTGATCGTTGGCATATCGGATGTGAGAGAGATTAACATGAGATGAGACACGACACTTAAAGTGATTAAAGAGACCTATTCTTTTAGCTTTGGATAAGAGATGCTTAACTTTTTCCGCTAAAATGATGAATGAAAGAGGGGAGAAGGAGTTGCAGCCATGAATGGTTTTGTAAGAGAACCATTAACAAGAAAAGAGATGGAGGTCGAAAAGTTGCAACCATCAATCTATTTCCTCTACTAGGATCCCAGCCCCATATTCTGTATAGACCAATTAGGGAACTCCCAATTGATAGAATCAAAATCTTTATGGGAGTTAATTTTGAAGATATCCGATTTCTATTTTTTTCTTTTAAACCAAATTGACTATCTTATTGGTAATCAGGATTCCATCTAAGATTTGCCTTTGACAAATGCCATTTTGGGTATCTTAAATCAAGGACGGAAGGGTGTGGCTCAATCTGGTGGAGTGGATTTTGGATATGATTTTGTACAAGCAACTTATAAGGCTAATGGGTGTACAGTCTTTTAGGGTATCCTTAAGGTTAGTGGTCGCAATGACTTTTGGGACAAGGGTGATATTTGTTTGACGGGGATATGGTCAGTTTGTTCAAATGATTTAACAAGTCGATGATGCCATGTCTTACATTTGCCCTAGGCTTGTTGGATGAATTTGCAATTGAAATCTTTCATCGCATCACAATTTCGAACCGCCTCTTTAATTACTTCTTCATATTTGATTCCAACAATTGACTATTTTTTATATTAATTTTTCTTGAAATTTTTTTTGTCTAAGAAGACATGTAGGAGGGAACTTCGGGCATGAATTCACTTGTAATATTGAATTCTAAAACGTTTGATTTGAGTACGATTTTGGAAGTCAAACTGCTCAATACGCTCAGGTGGGTGATGGCTTTTGTCCCAAAGCAACAATTTGCAATAGCATGGAAATAACTTGTATTGTGATACTTTTTTTTGATGAATTTCAATATGTACATTCATTTTTTTTTTTCTTTTTATACTAGTTGTAAAAAATATAACAAGATATGAAGATAAAGAAAATGGAGAATTTTGAGTGATAATTTGATTCACAAGTATGTGCCAAATTATACACATCTATCAGATTAAAAGACTAGCAATGGAATCCTAGAATACTAGAATAATTACAAGAGTAAAAAAGAAAAAAAAACTCCTAGTCTTCCTTCTTCAATGTGCTGGTTGGGAGAGAAAAGAGGAGGCCATTGATGGCTAGCTTAAATGACCCCAATGAATACTAGACTAAATGCCTATTACTGAAAATCAAGGAGTTACAAGAATAAATGCTAAATAAAAATATAGTAAATACAAACTAAAATATAAGGAAAAATAACTAGAATAATTTTCAACACCAATCCCAAATGTATTTCCTCTTGGATTTAACGTTTGTTATTTTGGGGAGGAAAGGAGCCTTTGCTCAGTTATTGATTCCAAACTTTTAAAAACATTTTTCTATTCAGAGATACGCTCATCTATAGTTCCCAAGGTGGATTTATTCCATGCTTTGAGGGACGTCTTTCAAGAGTTGAACTCGATATCCCATACTCAATCCAATTTTGTAGGATTATGGGAAGGTCTCTTTCCTAAATCTAACCATTCGTTAATCAAGGAAAACAAAAGAGATTGATAAATAAATACTGAAACCTTAACTTATTAAAATATTGACATGCATATGTCAATTTGAGTGTCAAAAACAATATAAGAAGTTATATATTCTTTCGAAAAACATAGAAGGACCGTATGTTGGTTAGTCTTGGTGGTGAGTTGAGGCTCTAGCCTACTGCAATTGTTAGAAAGAAGGGCAGTGGCTAAAAGACGAGAGGTTTTTTAGTACCGGGTGCAAGAAAGGTCATGTCAATGGTGATATAACATGGGAGGACCCCTCATTCTTAAAGTTGAAGCTAACATCCATCCTTGAGGGTGATGCATGTTAATTTGCAAGTATACTAAGTTGATCAAGTAATAAAGTGATGAATAGAGTATTATTCCCACGAGGATTGTTCTATCGACTGAGTACCGAAATTACTAGTTATAGGTCTATTTGCACAACCAAGTCTAGATGTTTGAATATGAAATTAAAGAAAGGTTAAAGATCTGAAAGACGCTAATTTTAGACATGAGTTATTATGATTTTAAGTCCAAGGAATATGACTTCACCAAGTTGCTTCGATACGTCCTCTAATTCTCGGTATTGAAGTGGATTACCCATGCTGATGGCCTAAAATCCTAATTTACCCACTATTCTCTTTCGAGCACTATTTGGCATACTTTTTTACCCGTAACTCATCAATATTTTACATGAAACTCATCAATATTTTACATGAACTTAAATAAGAAAAGAATTATAAAGCTCTATGGTTTCACAATAAAGGCCACACAAATTGACAAAAATTGCATTAACATATCTCTAGCTTTTGTTTAATCTGTGGTGTTTACTACTATAGAAATTGTTAACGTTTTTAGTGAGGTAGCCTAAGTTAAACTAGTTACAAGTCACACAAAACAAGAATATGAATTATAGACATGAGATCTCAAAACTCTAACTTGAAAATCAATGAAGAACTCCAAGATTTACCGAGGTTCAGACCTAAAAGTTGGTCCTACGTCCTCCGTCCCTAATCTTAGAGAGATCTCCAGTATTAATGGTGATAATTATAGATTATTGACCGATTACAACAATAAACCACAAATTACAGTACATGAACTGAAAATACAGACTCAATCTTGGTTTCTAATGTAGAAACCTAACAATGTAACCTTAAAATATCAAGAACACCTGACCAGTAGCTTCGATCTTGCATGAATCTTGTCTCACAAGCTTTGAATCTCCATGAACAAGGCTCAGAGGTGGGAAATTAGGGTTAGGGTTTCACATTTCGAAGCAAAGGAAGGGACTAACCACTAAACTCATTTCAACTCATTTTACCTAGTATTATCATCATTAGGCGAGGTTTAGGTCATATACTTACCAATTAGGATATCACTATCTCCACTTTGGTATTTATATGGACTAACCACTAGATTCTCTATAATAATAAGGAGTATTTTCACAAACCATTTCACCTCGGGTTCCAATCCATTTGAACAGGCATAATGAAATGTATAAACTTCTCCAAAGGAAAGGACTTCGTATCCATATCTGTAGGGTTGTCCTTAGTAGCTATTTTTAGCACATCAACTAGGTCTGCATCCAATTGGTCCACAATAAAATATCTTCTAACAGTAAGGTGTTTAGTTCTATCATGAAATACTAGGTTCCTATATAGTAGCTAATCGATTATTTGAATATATATTAGGTGGTCCTAGGTCTTGTTGGGAAAAAACATAAAAATTTTGTTGAAAAATAACTCTGATGCCGACTATTGGGTTCACAGTTCTCAACTATAGTCACAACAATAGGCACTTATTAGAGCACTTAGAGTAGGAGACTCTTCTCTTTACCTAAGCCCTCGGTCGGAGAGTCACGCTTGGTGACACCTCACGTGCGAGAGTTCCCCGGAATAGGTTTATCTCTATAAGCCCTTTGCCCTAATATCGGTTGTTGGAATGAATTTCATAAATTCTCCCTAAAGATTACGCAGCGGAACAGGTTTAGAATTCATAACTCTAAACCTAGGGTTGATTTAAAATTCCTAATTTAAATCTACTAACTAAAATTCATTATTTAATTAATAGATCTAAATTTTTAATTTAGATCTACAGGTCTTTTACTCTAATACATTTATAACAATACATAAACTTAAACAGGTATAATAACGAATACTGTAAATGAATAGAAAAGCGAAACTAAAAGAAAAAGGAAAGAAAAACATACCTGGAATTGCTCCAATAAAATGAAAAACCAGAAAGAGAATAATATTCTTCAAAATCGAGACCCCGAGACCTTCTACGCAATGACCTCGAACTGCCCGGAGGGTGGGCTCCGAAAAATATTAAATTGGGTCTCCGAAACAATTTCAGAAACCCTAAATAATTATTTTGAACTCGAATACCAAACATCGGAATAAGCCCCTCTATTTATAGAAATATATCGGAGCGAAAAAAATCTAATTATAATCGAAAAATGATTTGCCAGGTTAAGTCAAAATGCAGCGTATCATTCAAAAATTAAAACAAAACGACGCATTTCAATAACAATTCAGGCGTTTTTTAACTGTGTCACCGCGTGCCACGTGGCATGGGATGATTGGTCCCTGCCTGATGGCACAGATTGCCATCCGTTGTCGCACGCTGGTTGGCTGCTACGCGTGCGCACGGATTCATACTGTTATTTTTGTGGTTTTTCCTTTTTTTTTTGTTTTGCTTTGTTTCACACATGTAAAAATTCATCTTATGAATTTTAATTTTCTAAAATTATTTATTTTATAATTTTTAATATTTATTCATTTCATGAATAATATTTGACAAAATTAATTTACCCATCTTATGGATAAATAATTCATCTCATGAATTCTTTAATATTTTTTCAATGGCAATAAAATACAGAGGCTTGCGTAGGGACCCCGGAGACAATTTAAATCCAGCTCCAAACGGGTTAAATTAAATCATCTCATGATATTTATTTAATTACCATTTAATGAGATTTAATTCCACTAAATAAATCTCACTGCACTCCAGACTTAAATTATTTATTCGATATCTCTCTAATATACTGTATTGATGATAACAACCCCTCCACTAGATGTCCATGGCAAAGGATAAATATAACTACTACCATTATCCTTCTCACGGCTTCTCCATTAGTTACTGACTCGTCCTTCACTGAATAATTCACTTATACTTGAACATATTCACAGTATAAATTTCAAATGTCAAACACTTGGAATAATTTGGCTAAAGTTTCCAAACTATTCAAATATTTGCGAATCAACTAAGGGGACATCTGTATCTCATAATAGACTGTAGATTCCCTATTGAATATCTGATCCTTGTCACACTTTATGCCGCTACCCAGTGTACGCGGGATTTCTGTCATTCGTTTTAGACCTTACTATAGTACACAAAAGTAACTAATGCTCCATGCACAAGTCCAGAATACCCTCAGGATTTAGAGTCGTCGTTCAAACAGTACAACGTGAATCACTCATCTATGATAGTCGTATAGAAATAAGTAACCCACATGGTCCAACTCAGTGTGTCAAACACACTAACTTAACACTTTTGGATCTCCATCCACATGACCAAGACAAGCCACCTAAAGTGTTTCGTTATAGCCTTAACATACAAGTTGTCCAGACTTGTTTTCGACTACGAGTCTTTCAAACAACAATCCATATCATTTGTTCCAAGCCTATCTGTGGCTTAGTCTCATAAACCACTTAGAACAAACATGTAAATGTAGTATGAGGACTACACCCATCTTATGCCTCTCGAAAGAAAATCACATGCAGTATAAATGCTCACGTACACAAATTTAACTAGGAAATGACTGAAACTTCAATATTATTTATTAATTAAAATAATATATCAAGAATAAATCTGGATTTCAGGACACTGTTCCTAACAATCTAAATCCAATTTATGACAAAGTCCATACTCACCCCTTTCAAGTTTGAACCAAAAATCTACTGAGCCTAGCCCTTAGTGAGCACATTTACTCTATTGTAAAGTCAGCAATACAATACTGCTTGACATTCCCCTCACTAATGGCTCCCACTCCAAAGGCAAGGACATACTTAGACATTAAACATCTATCATTAATCTGACTGGAAGTCTTAAATCAGTATAACCAACTGGAACCAGCTCGTCACCTTGAAAGATCAGCATAGGATGTCTAGTTCTTCTCAAGAATTAGAGAAAACACTTTACTGCCACCCAGTCTATTGGACCTAGATTAGACCAACACCTGCATACTATCCCATATCATGATAGACATCAAGTCTCGTGCACAACATGGCATAGCTGAGGCTCCACTGCCAAAGTATATGGAATATTCCTCAATTGCTCATCCTCTTGAGGTGTCCTAGAACACTACTCAAAAAAGAGAAGGACTCCATGCTATGCCTTGGCAACATCTTGTCAATATAAGTGGCTAAAAAAAGACCCAACATCTTACTCTTACGACCTCGCAGAAGCTTAATCCTAAGAGTAGAGCTGGCTTTACCTATGTCTTTCATATTGAGCTATCATGACAACCGAGTCTTTACAGCTAATGACACCCCTACATCATTTTCAATGAGTAGTATATTGTTGACATATAACACTAAGAAAGTCATTACTTTCTCTTAATGTCATTTGGTTCGTTTAACCAATCGTTTTAAAACTATAAGACTTAATTGCTTCATGGTGGCTAAAAGGATCAGATTCAATACCACGATCAAGCACTAAGGCTCCTGCTATGAACCTGTCAGGTGTCCCGACAATCCTCCCACCACATCTAAGCTCTCGTGTACCTGGAACATTCTCATTCCTATTAGTAGGTGCATCTAATGCTCCCACTCTGACATAAGTTGCGTCTTGCTATTCATAATTATTGTCATTTTCCTTTAATGCTATTTTGTTTTTGTTTTGTGGCTTACTTGCAAAATCCTTCTATAAGAATTTTGCATTGTATTTACAAAAGACCTTTTAAATCAAAACTGTAGAAAAAACCATCCCTGTTTCTTTTATTTGTAACGCAGCAGAAAGCTGATATTTTATCTCATTTTGCAGTTTGGAAATCCAAAAACTCACCCAAAAAATATTCACCACCTCGATCTAATTGAAGTGATTTAACTTGTTTACCTAATAGCTTTTAAAATTCAGCTTTGTACTCTTTGAACTTTTCAAAAGAGTTCGATTACTGTCTAATTAGGTAAGCATATCCATGCCTTGAGTAATCATCACTAAACGTGAATAAGTACTCATACCCACCTCTTGCCTGAACACGTATTGGTCCACATACATCTATGTGAACAAGCTCAAGCAAGCCACCAACCTTGTTGCCTTTACTCTTAAAGACAGACTTGGTCATCTTTCATTCTATGCAGAATTTACAAACTGGTAATGACCTCAAGTCCAAAAACTCTATCAGTCCATCTTTCACCAGTTTTTGGATCCTGTTTGAATTAGTGTGACTTAAACGTTGGTACCATGTGTAGGCAATATCACATTCAGGGTGTTTTCTTTTAGAAGACTGAACAAGTGAACTTACGTTAAATTCATTTAAACAATTACCATAGTTTTGATAAGGAAATAACATGAATAAACAATTCACTGTGTACATTTGTAAACAAACAATTTATTTCTCATATTAAAATATCCATTATCAAAATCAATTGAATAACAATTATTCATAAAACAAGACATAGAAATCAAATTCCTATGTAGAGAAGGTTTAAATAATCAATCCTTTAAAACAAAACTCTATCACTAAAGTCTAAGCTAACATTGCCTACACTTAAGACCAATATTATTGTACTGTCCCTGACCATCAGGTACAACACACATCATGTAGCCTTTAGCATAGTCTGAGCTCTTGTAACATATTACAGACTTGATCAGCTGAACCTGAGTCCACACACCAGGAATCTGGTGAACTCACAACTACACAAGACTCAAATCAGTGAAATATCAACATACTTTCACCAGATGACTTAGCAGTCTTTGTGGGAAGAGTAGCTATGTACTTAGTGTAGTTTCTTTTCCAGTGGCCTAGTTTTCTTGCAAAAGAAACACTTTTTTTTTGTTGACTTCCTTATGGACTTGGTTGCTACAATAACAATCTTGCCGTTTCCTTTCTTTCTAGTAGGTCCCTTGTGAGTAATAATCAAGTCTAACTTATTTTTCAAGGCAAAGTAATTTGGTTCAGTGAGTACATTATGTATTTAAAAACAAGAAAAGTTCACCAGCCCTATCCATATAAAATATTGTAAATGCAAGTGTAATTACCTCATATGAGCCACGTATAATGTAGTGATATATATTCTTTCAATTTAGCATACTCAATAAGTCAGATATCCACCAAACTGTACTATCATGCATACAATGATGACTCAAACACACCACTCCTTACTCCCCGGCAGCGGGGTCGTACGAAGCTAGTTCAGGTGAGAACTATTCTCAATTAACCTGTTTTTCTTGTAACTCTTACTAAACATGATTAACTCACCATTTTACCTTAGTCTCTAACATGACACAACAGAGCTCCTCGGGGAAGCTAATGCATCACGCTAGTCAAGTGTAAACCATTAACTAAACCTCCATACAAATACACGAAATACTCCACGGCAGCATGGTTGCATCGCTTTTTTGCACTTTGGTTTATCCTAAAGAAGTCTAACCCTGTAATCTGCAAATTGACATCCTCCGCAGGGAGGTTTATCGATCTACTATACTGCTAGACCGGTAATGGAGACCGTGAGGTTACAACAATTGAAAACTCGCTCCCACTTGATTTTTATAACTAGTGGTTTTTAATTAACTTGCATTTATAACCTGGATTATCTCATAATCCCTTTTAGAATCTCATTCTCTAGAATTTGTTTTGGAACCTGGTGGCTAAGAGCATGTGATGTGGGTTTAAAGTGTGTTTTAAAACCTTCTACTCGCAAACGTATAAGATTGTCGTAGCTAAACTAGGTATACAGGTGTCATATGGGAATTGGTGTTAAGTCGGATTTAGTTATTAATGAGTAGTTGAATTGGGTTTTGTTGTGAATTGAGCAATTAACAACACTAATGCAATTAAAGTAGTAAAAACGGGTTGTCAAATCAATTGAGGATAGTTTAGGGAATAAATTCGGGGTAGCTTAACTCAAATACCATCATTATACTTTATTATGACAATGATTTAGAGGGCTTAGGCAACAAGCGCTAAGCTTAGGTGAATACTTAAATTAGGGCTTATGGTAATGAACAAGTCTAAAGGCATAACCTATCTTATCTCTCTAGGTGTAGCATAGTTATCTCAACAGCACTGCTTAATTCCTTTCTTACTCCTAATTTAATGTTAACTTATATAAAAAATTGTGTTCTGAGATGGGTACTGTTAAAGCTGGTGTCGTAGAAAACCCAATTTATATAAACATTTTTTATTCGTGAATAAAAGTTGTTTATTATCGTTTATTTAATTCACGAGTCTTTAATAAAAGTTGTTTATTATCGTTTATTTAATTCACAAGTCTTAATGCATGCGATGTTGTTTTCTTTTAAAGCACGTACTATGAGATGGATGAAGTCCTTAAATGACATTTGGAATATCTGTTTTTAGTGGATAATGAGATTGAGCCACATATGGACTAAACAACATATACAAATGTTATTTAATAATTAGTTTGTAGTTAGTCATGAGTTTCGGCTACTTGTCTACTATGATTATAACATAATATTTAGATAACTTGTTTTGGTTATGTGAATAGTGATCTAGAATATTATATTGGTGTATTACAATGAGATTGTTACACTGAACTAGACCACGTAATTTGCTCATTTTTGTACTGATATCAGAAGTGGACGACTCATAGATTTTGTATATAATCTAGGAAATTGTCCGAACTCGTGCATGGAATGCTAATTGCTTTGATACGCTTAAGGGATGAGGTTACTACGTTTAACCGGGATCTTATGTTAGTTGGGCAATTGCATGAAGTGTGGTGAGAATGGATACTAGGAATCTACTATCTAAAATGTCCCTTTAGTTGATTTGTAAGTATTTGAATTGATTCCAAAGACTTTGGCCAGAGCATTCCTTATGTTGGACATTTGGAATTAGTACAGAAATATTTTTCTGTATTAGTGAATTATTCGAGTAGGATGAGTTGGGAACTAAGAAAGAAAAATGAGAAAGATTGACAATAGCAGTTTAAGTTATTTTTCTCATGAACATTTTCTAGAGGGGTCAATTGTGAGTAAACTATTATAAAAAAATTTAACGAGTAAATATATTTAACTCTAGAGTGCAGTAAAACTTATTTAGTAGAATCAAATTTTATTAAATGGTAATCAATTATTATCATGAGATCGTAATCAGATTTGACCGATTTGGAGCTAGGAATAATCCCTGAGGTCCCTGTGTAAGGTTCTAAATTATGCACCTAAAGAAATCAAGAGAATTAATAAAATGAATTATTTTATTCAAGAATTGAATAAAATTATTTTTTTAAAACCCAAATGGGATGAATTTTTACAAGAAAAAAAAGTTAAAATAGGTAAAATGCAAAATAATGCTTGGTGCATTGGCCCCTGGACAACCAGCATGCGATCCTTGCCAATTGGCGTAGATGAAATGGCAAGCGCTAGTTTTTTTTTAAGTGTTTTATATATTTTTTTTTGGGTAGTCTATCCTAAATAAAATACAATTTACCTTTTATTTTATATTTCAAATAGAATTTGTTAGGTTTTGAGACTTTATAAACAGGGTTGCCAAGTTCATTCTGGCTTAATTCAATTTGTTTGATTTTATCTCAATTAATTGGATAATTAAAAGGATAAAACCTCATAATTAATTCTTAAAACCATTTTAAGAATCGCTTGATTTCACGATGGCTACTCGTTCAGTGCTAAAAGAGGTTGCGGAGAAGATCTCAGAGGTTTCGTTGGAGCATCTTTACACTTGTGGTCTACAACGAGGTATGAGACTTCTCGACTTATACTTTTAAATTAGTATTTAATTCATTTTCATGGGTATGTCATCTATGCTGTGCATTGTTATGTCGAATTAAAGTTCAAGACTTGTAGGTATCTAAAATTAGAGAATTTTAAATTGGGATTCCGTTGTGCTAGATACATTCATCGTATGCTATTTTAGTTTCAAAAGTAAAATTGCCCACCCAACAATTGGTATCAGAGTTGGACTCTAATTATTCATGATGTGCATGAAGTCATAGAATGATATAATTGGAAAACTAGATACGAATTTAAGATGGGATCATATAAATGGATGACGTAATTATTGTTGAATATGTTCATATAAGTTGTTGTATGTTCAATTGATTGTTTTACATTTTTTAAAATTCAATTAAAAGGAATTTATTCATCTATGTTTACGTAGTTAAATAACATACAATGAATGTATCTAGCACAATGGAATCTCGATTTAAAATTCTCTAATTTTAAATATTTACAAGTCTTTAACTTTGATTAGACATAACATAATTGGAAAACTAGATACGGATTTATGATGGGATCATATAAAAGGATAACATAATTATTGTTGAACATGTTCATACAAGTTGTTATATGATCAATTGATTGTTTTAAATTTTTAAAATTCAATTAAAAGGAATTTATTCATCAATGTTTACGTAGTTTATGGTTGTGAAAATATGATTTTCATGACAAGTTAAATACTTCGTATAATTATCTAATTAGATTAGGTAAAATTAATTGATGTAGTGAGACTAACGTGATTGGCAATGGTAGAATTTAAAAAAATGTTTTTTATTATTTATTTTTAGAATGGTATTCTAAAAAATATTTATATGATAATCACTATTTTTCTAAAAGAGTTTTAGAAAATATTAAGAGTCTTATCTTGAATTAAATTGTTATATGACAATTGGATTAGGATAGTAATTTAATTATTCCATTCATATTATTTTAATTGGGTTATGATATAATCTAAGGTAATTAAAATCCTCTAATTTGTTTTAAAAATCAAGTAGGAGCGAGGTTAAAAGGTTAAAAACTCATGGTCTCCATTACTGGTCTAACAAGGAGGATGTTGATATGCGAAATACAGGGTCCGACTTCCGTTAGGATGAGCTGAAGTTCAAGTAATTGAGTGTGGCCACGCTAACGTGGAGTACTTCGAGTCCTCGTATGGATGTTCAGGTAATGGTTTACAACAACAACAACAATAGTCCCAGTGCCACAGGGGCTCTCGCATGAAGCAGAGTCTGGGGGGTAGATGTATGCAGCCTTTCCCCTTCAGGTAATGGTTTACACTTGATCAAAATACTACATTAGAATTCCTAAGAAGCTCTGTTGTACTATTTTAGTGACTAAGGACTGAATGTTAAATCATTGATTCTTTGTAAAGAGTTTACAAGAAAATATAATAATAGAGAAAAGTTCTCAACCAAGCTCAGGTTATTGCGGCCCCGCCGACAGGTAGTAACGAGGGGGTAGTTTTGTTCATCATTGCTTTTGTTACAAGGTTTAGTGGATATAAGAATTGCTAAATTGTGAAAGATATAACATCATAGTTAGATACATGACTCATATGGTTTATTTTACATAATGTAGGTGTAATCATGACGACTGCTTGTGCACTGTATTCCATACTAAAAGATAACCTCCTTACTAGACCGAATTACCCAAATTGGGAAAATGAAACTAGACATTGTACTAACCCACGAGAGACATAAATTTGTGTTAATTGAACCTTGTCCTCTAGTGCTTGCTAATAATGCCACTGTTGTTGTCAGGGAACGTTATGACCGTTGGATTAAGTCCAATGATTTAACTCGGTGTTATATCTTGGCTTCCGTGTCTAACGCTTTCAAGCATCAGATGCTTCAAATGAAGATGACATTGAAAATGAAAGAATATCTTAAGAAGATGTTTAGTGGGCAAGATAGAGCAGCACCACAGGAGCTTTTAAGAAAGCTCATGTTTATTAAAATGACCGAAGGAAGTCCAGTTTAGGAACATGTTCTAAAAATAATGGCTTATCTAAATGAACTGGAATTCCTTGGTTCTAAGATTAATAGTCAATCTCAGTAAGACATACTTGGCTCCTTGGTAGAGTCCTTCACTCAGTTTGGGATGAACTATACAATGAATAATAAGGATTATTCATTGCTTGAATTGATGAAGGAGCTACAAGTAGCTGAAGGGTGATGAGGGCTAAGGGGAATGTCCACTTAACCCAAGCACCCTGGATGGAGAACAAAAAACCATCTAGTGTAGCTACTATGCGAAAGAAAAAGAAGCCATCAGCAGGAGGAAAATATTTTTTTTGTGGGAAGGATGGCCACTGGAAGAAAAACTGCACTGAACACAGTATGGAGATATCTTATCTAATTGAGTCGCATGTAGTTGAGAGTCCACTAGGTTCCTGGTGTGTGGACTCAAGTTCAACTAACCATGTCTGCAATATGTTGCAAGGGCTCAGGCTGAGTAGGAACTGCATGATGGACAGTTGCACTTGACCGTAGGAGATGGAAGGCGCGTCTCAGTCTTAGGAGTCGGAGATATTAGCTTAGTTTTTAAGAGTAGAGTTTTAATTTTTAAGAACTGTCTTTATGTAAGCAAGAATTTGACTTCTGTGTCACTATTAGTCGACGTTGGATATTTAGTTAGTTTAGGGACTGAATTTGTCATTAAGCACAATAAATTGTTTATTTGCAAAGGTACTGTTGAAATAGATAATGCCTTCAAATGGCACCAATGCCTTGGTCATATTAATTCTGGTAGGATCCAAAGACTAGTAAATGTAGGATTAATTGAGTCTTTGGACTTCAAGTCCTTACCAGTTTGCAAATCCTGCATAAAAGAAAAGATAACTAAGTCTGTCTTTAAGAGTATAGGCAATAGAGTTGATGACTCACTTGAGTTGGTTCACGCAGATGTATGTGGACCAATTATTGTTCATGCTAGAGGAGGGTATAACTATTTCATCACCTTTACAAATGATTACTCTAGTTGTGGTTATGTTTACTTGATGAAATAGAAGTCTAGCTCTTTTGAAATGTTCAAGGAGTTTAAGGTTGAAGTCGAGAATCTGACGGGTAAACATATCAATTTACTTCGATCAGATCAAGGTGGTGAGTACCTTTCAGGAGAGTTTCTAGATTTCCTAATTGCAATTTTTGCACCGAGTATACAGTAGCAGAATGACATTGCAGAAAGGAGAAATAGGACATTGTTAGAGATGGTATGATACATGATGAGTCATGCTACTTTATTGATCTCTTTCTAAGGTTTTTCCTTGGAAACAACAAATTATTTTCTTACTTTGGTTCTTACAAAGTCGATTCCTAAAGACACCTGTGGCGTTGTGGACTGGGCACAAGCTTAGTGTAGGATATCTTTGTATTTGGGAATGTTCAGCACATGTGCTGAAAAAGAATCCGGACAAGTTGGAGTCTAGAACAGAAGTGTGTGTGTTTGTAGGGTACCCTAGGGGTACAAAAGGGGGTCTTTTCTATTGTCTTTTAGACCAAAAGATGTTTGTTAGCGTAAATGCCCTATTTTTGGAGGAGGATTTTCTGATGGACTACAAAGGTAAAAGTCAAATAGTGTTGGAGGAATTAATTGAGAATGGCGCTAACTCTAAATAGTTTGATATGTCTCAAGACCTTGTAGGTGTATTAGATACACCTACAGTTCATTTTGAGACAATTCCTAATATATAGGAGCCTCAGCATAGTGGGAGGATTGTCAGGCAACCTGATGGATACATGTCTGGTGCCTTAATGGTTGAATTCGACGATGTATCTAATCCTCTTACTTATAATGAGGCATTTGATGACAGGGATACTGGCCAATGGCTCTTAGCGATGAGCTGAGATAGAATTTATGTATTCTAATCAAGTCTTGGATCTTGTAGAGGTGCCACCCGGCATTAAACCCATTGGTTGTAATTGGGTCTACAAGAGGAAGAGAGGAGTGGACTGGAAGGTAGAGACCTTCAAGGCAAGACTGGTTGCTAAGGGTTAATCCAAAAGGAAGGTGTCGATTATGACGAGACCTTCTCACCAGTAGTCATGTTAAAGTCCATTAGGATGCTCTTTTCCATTGCAGCTCATTTTGATTATGAGATATGGCAAATGGATGTCAAGACAACCTTTTTGAATGGCAGTATCGGTGACGACATCTATATGGTGCAACTAGAAGGGGTCATTGGTAAACATTAGGAGCATATGGTATGCAAATTAAGAAGGTCCATTTGTGGACTTAAACAAGCATATCGCTCGTGGAATAAGAGATTCAATGAAGTGATTAAGTCCCACGGTTTTGTTTAATTAGTTGATGAACCGTGTGTGTACAAATGCAACATAGACAAGTAGTGACTTTCTTGGTAATGTATGTGGATGACATTCTACTTATTGGAAATGATTTGCAAGTTTTATCAGCTATTAAGATTTGGTCATCAATCAAAATTAAGATTTGGTTGTCAAGTCAGTTTGATTTGAAAGACCTAGGAGAAGCTAGCTATATTCTTGGGATTAATCTTCTGCGAGATTGTAAGAATAAGATGCTGGGTCTATCTCAGGCTGCCTGCATAGACAAGGTATTGCCAAAGTTTAAAATGTCAGACTCCAAAAAGGGTTTATTGCCCTTTAGACATGGAGTGCCTTTTTCTTTAGAACATTGTCCTTGGACATCTTAAGAGAAAAAATATGTGCGAAATATTCCATATGCTTTGGATGTGTGAAGCCTTATGTATGCTATGTTATGTTTTTTTTTTTCGGTAACGAGGGATTGGGTTGGCCCAACCAACCCTGATCCATAAGAACAGTGCACAAGCCCCCATGAACAAGTAATTCATGAGTATATCTTCAGCGAGAATCAAACTCCTGACCCCTGGGCGATGACCGGATGGGTAGGAGACGTCACCAGCTGAGGCACCCCTATGATGGGATAAGTTATGTACTGGACCCAATATTTGTTTTGCTGTTAGTATGAGTAGATATCACCAAAGAAAGCACCAACATGCTGTCACTGGATTCCATTAGAACTCCAAAGTTAAGCGTGCTTGGGCAAGAGCAGTACTAGGATGGGGTGACATCATGTTAAGTCCTCACCCTTAGGTTAGGGCCACTAGGAAACAACCTCTCTTTAGGGGTACTACCCTGAAGGAGGAAGGCAGCGTACATCCGCCCCCCTCCCCACCTTGCTTAGGCAGGAGCTCTTGGGCACTAGGTATGTTGCGTTTTGCTTTATGGTGAGTAGATATTAGTCTAATCCAGGTATAATGCACTGGATGGCCATGAAGCATATTCTTAAGTACTTAAGATGGACTAGAGATTATATGTTGGTTTTTTGTGTTGACGAGCTGATTCCAGGGGGCTATTCTGATATGATTTTCAATTAGATATGAATGCTAGATGTTCGATGTCTTGCTATGTCTTTACCCTTGGTGGTGAAGCCATAAGTTGGAGGAGTGTCAAGTGGACTTGTATTGCTGGCTCCACCATGGAAGCGGAATATGTGGCGGCTTTAGATGTTGCAAAAAATGGACCTTAAGGTAATCAAGGAGAGGCTTATACCTATTGCCATTTATTATGACAACTTGGGTGCGGTAGCTAACTCTAAGTAACCCAGAAAGCACAATTAGTCCAAGCATCTCGAAAGAAAGTATCACCTCATTTGGGACTATATGGAGAAAGAGGATATTACAATTATAAAGATAGATACTTCAAGCAACTTGGCATATCTTTTCACGAAAACTTTAACTCAAAATATGCTGAGTTCCTCAAGGACCTTTGCTTGAAAAAGAAGCGCGCACAGTTGGAAGGAGGTCTGACTCACCGAGAAGGTGAATAGCATTTTGGTGTCAGGCGCCCCACCAATGTTTAGATATCCCAGGGCCTTTACAGTCCCATGTGTCATCGAGGAAGGTTACACTAGTAGACTGCTTTTAGATCTAGGAGCGAGTGTAAACCTCATCCCTTACTCAATCTTTCAGGAACTAGGCATATGAGTCCTTAAACCAGCTAATGTCACACTTCAGTTGGTCGATAGGATAGAGCGTGTGCCTTGTGGGGTGGTAGAGGATGTACTTGTTAAGACTGACAAGTTTGTCTTCCCGATTGATTTTATCATGTCAGATGTAGACCCTGTTCCTAGGCAGAAGAACAATACTCCCATTATTTTAGGTTGATTGTTCCTAGCAATGGCCGACATTGTGAAATCACTGTAGGACAGGAGTGTTAGAGGTTTCATTTGGAACCTTAAGGAAAAATTGAAGGTCTCGAACATTGCTCGGCACCGTGAGACTGAGGACTAGTTAGAATGCTATAGGGTTGATGATGTTGACCCTTTGGTAGGATTGGGTGCACCCAATTCTACTAAAAGTGCTGATTGGAATAATGTCCCCGTATGTGTCGATAACTGTGAGTTAATTGCTTGGTCATCACTTGAGTTTTGTAGGATAGAGATTCAAACCCTGATTCTGGCCATGTTTCTCTCCTTGATAGTCATGATTCTAGAAACGCTATTGGGTTTGGGGAGTGTGCCTACAAGCTCAGCCTGATTCATTTCAAGGATGTCTTTTGGTTGACTGTGAGTTTTATGTTGCATCTGGCTGAAGTCATTAAACTTAGCACTTGTAGGAGGCAACCTAGCCTATTTTGTTTCATAGTTAGTTTGATTTTTTTTTTTGGGAGGGGGGTGGGGGGTGTTGATCTCTCGCTCTATGTTTCAGGACTCTTTGTTACCTCTACCATGCAATTACTTATTTTTCTCTTATACTAAACACTTGTAATGTCCATATTTTTAATGCCACTAACAAGTTTGTTTAGTATTTTTTCTTCTATGCCTTATTTTGTAGCTTGCTATTTCTGCCTTTTCTTTTTGGTTTTGCTCACCACAGACAGTTGAGTATGTTGACTCCATGCCACTTATACCTCATGTCATCTCTCTCCTTTCGTTGCTTGTATTTGCTTTTGTTTGATTTACATTAAGGACAATACGAGGTTTGGGTTGGCGGATGGCATGTATGGTTTGAACTTTTGTTTGTCCCTTTAAGTTTAATTTTTCTTAAATTAGCAAAGTTTTTGCATGAATTAGCATGAGAGTTTTTTTTTGTGACTTATGTATTAAAGATCAAATTTGAAATGTGCTGTGATAGTTAAAATATTTATTTAATGAGATTATTCCTAAATTTGACTATTGAATATGTATTTTTGTCTTCTAACTAGTTTGAGAGATTATTACTTTTCAACCTTAATCTTTTGACATATCCGATGTTTTAAGTTGTGATAGCAAAAATAATTTTACGAATTTGAATCCACCATTTTAATGCTAATAATGCTGAAATCAATTATTTATCTCTCTATCTTGGGTGATTCTATCAAAAAAAAAAAGAAAAAAGTACCAATGCCTGTTCAATTAGGTAAGTACCTATGAAATGTTGGTTTTTGTAGCTCCTATGTCTCGAGCAAGTAAGTCCATAGGGGTATCTCAACACCTTGTACCCTAAGCAACCTGGTCGGGAGTTGTCGGTTAAAAGCACGTTACATGAGCCACAAGGAAAGCTTAAAAAGAATCAACTTCTTTAAATCACTTTAATAAGCATCAATGTCTAATGTGGATGAAATATTTTTAAGGTATGTGCTAGTAACGACTTATGTTGTGAATTCCTTTGACTCGAGCCATTAGGTTCGAGGAGTGCTCTTCACTTGGTGCCCGAAGCTAACTGGATCGGGAGTCATTGGCCGAAAACTCGTACATGGGTCCTAGGAAGACACGCCTGACCATGAGTTCCTTTAAAAAACAAAAAGAAAGAGAGAAAAAAGAAGAAAACAAAAGATGAAAGAGAAGCCTTGAGATTTTTTTGTTGATTGGGGGTGATTTGTTAGGATAACTTATTCTTTTAATTATTCTCTCTATTCTTATTAAATTTGGGGGGTTTGAAATAAGAAAAAAGGGAGAGAAGTTCTAAGCTTACTCACTAGTAAAAAGGTTTGAATCACGAGAACTTAAATTGGAACCCGAGTAATAATAACATTACATAAAGATTCTTTACTCTCAGGTACTCCTTCAAGTGTGCTCGAAAATAGTTGTTGTAGGTAATTCTTACCATTACATGCTTGATTAAATTTTTTCGTCTTTATCTAGTTTGAGCTAAATCTTGCTTGAGGACAAACAAGGTGTGGGTTTAGGGATGTTGATGTGCGATATATTTACATATTTTATTCCTTATTCCTATGACATATTTAGATTTTACATGTATGTTTTTGTTGTAATCTAGGTAAATTTAGGATTGGAGTGCAATGAAGCAAACAAAGGTTGAAAAGAGATAGAATCATGAGTAATTAAGGCATATTTGAAGATTACTCCGAGAAACCCGACCACATATGTAAAAGAAGGACCAGTCGAGTCCTAATTCGGAAACCCTAATATGTTTCGCAAAGTTTTGGGTACCAAATGTCCAATCACGTGAAGTATCGATTGATTAGTAGCCCACAGTAGGACGAGTCTTATAGTGGAACCACCGATCGATTGGGAAACAGGGCCGATCAATCAGCTACCTGCAGAAGGCTAGTCGATCTCTCAGCCCATCCCACAGCATAACCTCGGTCACGCTGTAGGCATAAATAAAGAGGGGGACACCTAGTTTTCATATCTTTTGCCTCGTCTCCTTTCCTCATCTCCTTCAAGAAGCCGCTATGAGATCCAAATGTTCTCAAACACCAAACCGCAGGTGGTTGGAGTGTTGGGGGAATAAAAGCAAGGATCAACTCTCACATTAATTGAGGGAGTCTTCACTTCTAGTTTTTATTCATTGTTTTCTTTTTAGATTTTTTGATGTTCAAAACTCCCATGGAGGAGTAGACTCTTTTAGTTTAGGGATGAAGGACGGATAGTTGTCTGTATCCCAGATTTGTATTATATTTTTTACAATGATTGTGTTATATTATTTTCACCCCCCTTTGGGGAATTATTCATTGTTGTTTGGTTTTCTTTGTGTGTGTTTGTAGTCATGTTAAGATATTCAAATTATTAGTGTTGTCTATAAGCATGTAGCCTAGATTTTTATATAACAAGTTTTCATGCGTGGGTTGAGGTTGTACTGATCGGGCGGGGAGTTTTAATTTCGTAAACTAAAATAGCATACAACAACTATATCTAGTGCAGCGGAATCCTGATTTAAAATTCCCTAATTTTAAATACATATAAGTTTTTAACTCTAATTAGATATAGCGATACATAACATAGATGACATACTCATTAACAATAATTAAATACGACTTTAACAGCATAAGTTGAGGAATTTCATACCTCATTGTAGACCCCAAGTGTAAAGATGCGCCAACGACACCTCCGAGATCTTCTCTGCAATTCCTCTTTTAGCACCGAATGAGCGGGTGTCATGAAATCAAGCAATTCTTGCAACATTTTTAAGAATTAATTGGAAAGAAGGTTTTCTCCTTTTTAATTCTCTAATTAATTGAGAGAAAACCAAGTTAATTGAATTAAACCTGAATGAGCCTGGAACCCCTATTTATAGAATTCTCAAAGCCTGAATAATTCTATTTGAAATATAAAATAAAAGGTAAATTATATGAATACAAAACACTTAGAAAATAAGCGACGCTTTTAATTTTTCACGTAGGGTGCCCAGTGGTACCCTGCCATTGGTCCGCGCCAATTGGCATAGATCGCTTTCCTTAGGATCGCCCCACCCTGCCAGGGGTAGGGGGCCGACGCAGATCGCCCTCCTTTGGCTAGTCAGCAAGCCTGCACATTATTTTATGTTTTACCTTTTTATTTTTTTATTTTTCTTATAAAAATTCATCTCATGAATTTTTGGGTTTCAAAAAAAAAAAAAAAATTTATTCAACTCTTAAATAAATAATTTATCTCATGAATTCTCTCGATTTCTTTAGGTGCATAATTTGAAGCCTTACGCATGGGCCTAAAGGCAATTTATTCCTAGCTCCATATGGGTTAAATCTAATTGCCATCTCATGATAACAATTGATAACCAATTAGTAAAACCTAATTCCACTGAATAAGTTTTACTGCACTCCAGAAATAAATATATTTACTCGTTAAATTTTTTTTTTGTAGTAGTTTACTCACAATTAACCTCTCTAGTAAATGTCCATGAGAAAAATAACTTAAACTACTATTGTCATTCTTTCTTATTTTTCCTTCTTAGTTCCTAACTTGCCCTTCTTGAACAATTCACTAATACAAAAAAATAAAAATAAAATAATAATAAATAAATAATTCTGTATTAATTTCAAATATCAAATATAAGGAAAGTTTTGGCCAAAGTCTCTAGAACCAAATCGAGTACTTGTAAATCATCCAAGGGGATATTTTACATGGTAGATTCCTTGTACAATATCCGTTGCTGCCACACTTCGTGCAATTGCCCAACTAACGTAAGATCTTGGTTAGACATAACAACCTCATCCTGTTAGTGCATCAGAGCTATTAACATTCCATGCACGAGTTCAGACTATTTTCGGATCAAGAGTACAACAACAACAACAACAACAACAACGATTTCAGTGCCTCAAAGGGCTCCCGCATAAGCAGGGTCTGGGGGGAGTAGATGTACGCAGCCTTCCCCCTTCCGGGAGCTACACTGAAGGGAGGCTGTTTCCGACGACCCCCAACCTGGGAAGCTTGTCAGTAGTATAAAGCATGGTGGCCTAGCAGCAAAGGAGCAACAAAGCATATGAGCAGGGCCAAGCATATGGCAAACAATACAAGCAACTCAACGCAAGCCAAATGCTAGGCAATAATAGGCAGATAAAATGCCAATAGCCGATAAGCAGATGAGCACATAGCAAATAGCAAGTAGCGAATTAGGAGAGCAAGTACGCATATAAGTGCGCCAAAGAGGGAGTCAAAGGCCTAGCACTAATAAGCTTGACTACCCTACTCTAAACCGCTACATCTGCTACTTCTATGTTAGCCCTCTATTGGGCTCTATCTACCATGTATAATGTCCTCATCTGATAGTAGCACAGAAATGAGCGAATCACGTGGTCTAGTTCATTGTAACAATCTCATTATAATACACCAACATAACATTCTGGATCATTATCCACATAACTAAGACAAGTTATCTAAATGTTATGTTGTAGTCTTAGCAGACAAGTTGCCCAAATTTATCATTCACTACAAACAAATTTTTAAATAACATTCTTATCTGCTACTTAGTCCATCTATGGCTTAATCTCATTATTCAGTAAAAATAGATACCCCAAATGTCATTTAAGGACTTCATCCATCTCATGGTACATGCTTTTAAAGCAAATAGCATCACATGCATAAAGATTCGTGAATTAACTAAACAAAAGAAGCAAATTTAATTCACTAATAAAAAATGTTCACATAAATTGGGTTCCCTAGGACACCAGTTATAACAATCTCCCACTTGTACTAGACCTAATTTGCCATTCAACACATTCCCATTCAACGGCAGGTTGATTTTCATGTCTTCAAAAAAATCCAAGAGCTTAGCCCTCTTTAAGACGTCCTTTTCCTTTAGTTCTGCAAGTGTTGAACAGAAAGAGAAAATGGGCTCATAAACTCTTTCTTGTAATTTTTCCCTATTAGCAGTGGAAGGGGGAGTCACATCCTACTTGACCTCAAACTTAGCTTCCCTACGTTCTCATCTCCTAAAACCAGCACATTTTAACTTGCTCACGAATGGGAAGGCTAGGGTTAGAACTAGTTGATCCTAAGGAGTTTGTGAGTGGTTGGGAGGGTAGTCTCCCTTCCTCTCTCCTATTCAATGCTTTGGCCTACTGTGTTATTTAGTTCTCTAATTTGGCAATAGATTGCGAGTGAGACCAAACTAGTTGTGTAGTATCCTTCATAAAGCGGAGCATGCGCTCTTCAAACTGTGAAGTGTGTCCTAGAGGTGGGGGAGGAGGGTTATCATGAGCAATAGTGGAGTGAGGTTGAGCATCATACCTTCACGCTCCCTGAAAACTGGGAGGGGGTGCATTACCCACAAATCAAAGTGTTGGTTGACTCATGGTTTAATTTTGATTGGCGTTCTGTTTCCATGAGAAGTTCGGGTGATGGCGTCACCAGGGATTGTAGGTGTTGGAGAACGGGTGATCATTTCGTGAATACCCTTGAGCTATATAAATTTGGTAGTTGCTTAATTTTGTTTGTCATAAAGTATGATGTGGTCGCCAAAATATGAAAATAAAACAAACGCACAAAAGAGACTCATTGTGATTAGGGAGTGAGCCTCAATTTTAACTGCACGTCTTCGACCTCAACCACTCACTATTTTCAAAGAAAAGGTTGTGATATTTTGTTGTATTTGAAATTGGTTATACCATGAGTTCAGCTTATGCTTCAATTAAGAAGACTTGGTTAAATATTTTTGTGGCTTATTTAGTATATATATCGACAAAAAATACACCTTTCCTCGTACACTTAAAAGTCAGGAATTGGGCTGGAGACGCACCCAAGAGCTTAACAGTCCACTTACAAGTCCGAGTTAATTACATTTTTAAGCCTAACATCCTTGACTAATAATAACTCGAATAAGTTTAGTTCTAACAAGATTAAGATAGAGCAAACCGTATTCAGGTCACTAGAATAGGACCAATGTAATGAAGGTCAAGTCTTGGTCGTCGAAGCTCTAATCAGTGACGCGAACCTAAGTTCACCTGACTTATCAAGCAGTGACAATAGTTTTAAAACCAACGAAATCAAGATCAAACTTTAGTCGTCAAAGCCTTAAACTAAATCCTCAATTCTCAACTTGTCGAAATTTGAGAACATATTAAAACATGAAGCTAATACTTGAAACTCAAAAGGCTGTATTATTGAAGAAACAAGTACAGTGAGTGTTTTACACTAGCTAACCTATGCTAAGTTACACTATTCGTAAGAAAAGAGCACAAGTATGCTGTAAAGAAAACTTCATGAAGTTTTGTATTGAGTGTGTGTTTTGGACTACAAGAGCGTCCTTTATTTATAGATAAACTAAATAACAGCTTCCCCCTGGTTCTGTAGAATTTTCTCCCCACATCTAGCCACCAAGCTTCTAAGGTTAATGAACGTGTCCATGATTTAGCTTTGGTGGGAATTCCTTAAAGCCCATGTCCGAATTTCTAGCTCAAGTCCCCTCTAGCTGCGCCACATTCTCTTGGATTAAGCTTAGTGCCCAAGTATTTGAAATTGCGCTCCACGTAAATATCTCGAGCTTGGATTCCACCTATATTGCAGCCTTCTTCATAGCCCTTCGAGCATGAGTTTCTTTTACCCTTCAACCATCTTGAGCCTCAAGTTGTTGATACCCTTGTTAGGGTGATGATCCTCTCAGGATACTGGGCTCGAGACGCCATGGCTTCAGCACCTAAATCTCTAATTCTCCTTGAGGAAAACCTCACGTGTTAAAAACGTGGCACTCTGCTTAAAAAGGCGTCATTCCAATCCCCTCGAATCTATGGTGTTAACAAAGGCCCCCCCTTTATTTGTGTAAATTCAAATTTATAACGGGTAAAAAAATCTTGATTTTACCCCTCAATGGCTATAAGGAGCTCGAGAGAACACTGTTTGTTGTTTGCTTTTCCTTTCTTCCTGTCTATAACTATGACAATTAGGGCTTGAAATCTCCACTTTTCTATTATATGCTCTCTCTCTTTACTGCAATCTAGCGCTCTTTGAAACAATTAGTCTCTGCTACTCTTGAATCTTTGATCCTTGATTCAATTTGCCTTCATTCCTCTGCACCTTCTCAAAACTGATCCAACGATGGCTCAAATTTCTTTCACCATCTCTGATCCCCTTCCCTAGGCTGATAACCTATTGAGCAACTAATGCATTTGCTCCAGTATGACACTTCAATGGTCTCTTATATGATTCAGAGTCTAACTGATCTCAGCACCAACGAAGAGCATCTTTCTTGGTTACCAGAGAATGACCTTTCGTCTTCTTTCATGTGGTATGCCGTAGGACCCATCTCATGATGTCCCTAGCCTTCCAAGCCTATTTCTAGATATTGATGAGTCTCCTTTACTTCGTACAACCTCTACAAGTCCATCTTGAGGAGGAAGGCGCATCAGCAAAATAGCGGTGCCTTTCAAAGGATGGACATTTTTGACAAAGCGGTACGCCAAATGGGTTGACATGTTGATGTTGACCCACGAAGAAAAATGGAAGAGCCTCCGCATGTATGAAGCCATCAGGCTTTCCACCATTGCCCTCAGGTATGATCATCCTATCACGGCGGCATTGACTTGCTGATGGAACATCTTTTATAATGCTTTTGTCCTCCCTAAGGGCTTTCTTTGTATTACCTTGGAGGACATACAAGCCTTGAGAAGTCTTTCACCAGGAGCGGAAGAAATGCCCCTTGATTCATTAATTTCTATAGAGGATGAAGCCTTTGCATCTTCTTTCTCTGTCAACAATTTACTTAGTGTCACAGAGCCGTATGACTTTGGACAAGGTTCCAGAGAAGAAGAGGCATGTTTTTACCTATTTTGGCTAAACAAGTTTTTCTTTGCTAAATCTTCCAACTCAGTTCTTAAGTTCCTCAAGACCATGGTTGTTAACCTAGCATTTAATACTGGTCCATTGGCCTCAGGACCATTATTCTTGGCCTAAGTATATGGATGCCTTAGGGACATCATAATTAAGAACTGTGCTGTCCAAATAGGTGGACCCTTTTGGCTGGTCTAGCTTTAGGCTCAAGCCTACTTTCCCGAGCTCTACTCCAGAGGCTCTTACACTCCCACAAGCTAGGGGGTTTCTTGCTTTGGGGACCAGTATGCTTGCTGTGAGGTCCTCTTACCCCTAGGAAGGTCCTTTGACCAATACCTTGAGAGATTTATGTCTTCTCAAGGTACGAAGTGGATTTAATGGACTCCCTTCAGGGAGAGAAACCTTAGTCCTCATTGGTTCAGAAAATTGGACCTTCATTATGATGTCCATGTGGACATCAACCCGCAAATCTAGCAGGCAATCTTGTTCCCTCAAGATCTATTCTTTTATTACTCGACTCATCCTCGTGTACAGACTTATAGGCTTGGGTTGTTTGCTAAGCAATTGGAATGATCTAAGATATTTCCTTTCCCAGTATAAGGACCAAAAACCTTTGGTCGGCTAAAAGGATGTCGTTTAACTCCCAGAGAGTTTTGTGAGTTGAATAAAGAAATCAAAGCCTTTTATGAGTACCCTTGTCTATAGGTACAATCCATGTGCCACAACTCCTTTTGCAACTTGGTTCCAAGCCTATTAGTCCTCTTTGGAAGCTAGAGGTGCTAAAAGTGGTATTTTATACCTTCTTTTGAGCATGCAGGTCCCAACTCGAGAAGAAGCCAGCCAGTCAGAATCAGGCTAACTCCACAAAAGGCACCATCAGGTCAAGAGCCACCCTTGAAGTATGCTTTAGTTCTATTTTTTCGTGGTTCCGGACAAAGACTGATCTTCATCCTTTCTTTTTTATAGTAGCAGCTATCCGGGGGACTCCTAAGAGTACCAGATTCAGGAGTTTCACCAAGATGATGCTAGAGGAGTCTCTGCTAGGAACCTCTCCACCACCCCTTAAGGTTGGTGGCTCATGGAAGAGAAAGCCAAAGGAAATTCCCCAACTCTCCCTACTAGATCCATTCAGGTAGTAGAAGAGAAAGAAGATGAAGAAGTACCCATCTTACAACTAGTGAGAAAAAGAAGAGCTAGGCTCTTTGAACTAGAGTTGTTGCCTTTTCTTGATTGGTGTCTCATTCATCTCTATTAAAGCGGCTCCTAACTAGGCCTCTTTCAGCCACTGGATGAGCCAGCTCCAGTTATTGTGGAGATACCAGGTTCTCCACCTGAAGAAATTGCACTAGAGCTCAGTTAGAGTACTGAATCATTGAGCTCGAGTGCTGAAGAAGAACGTGACTTAGCTACCTTGGCTGTAGAGGCAATTATCAGCTAACCCTCTAACGAGGTTTTCGTCTCAGCTTTTCTAAACTAGGGCCTTATGCGGGCTCCATTCCTCCTCCCAAGAGGCTCAATCTCCATTTAGAAAATCTTTGAAGGCAGATTCTGTAACCTTGCTTCCCAACTCTTGATGTCTCAAACCATATTCAGTTCTAACATGTAAGCATTGTTCCCAAGAAGCTCCCCTTAAAGAAGATGACCGTGTGGTTGAAGAGCCAGTAAGAGTTCCAATGGTAGAGATGCTAGCAAAAGTCATTCTTGTGCCTCAAGTTGAGGTTTCAGAGGTTATAATAGTTCCCTAACCTTGGTTGTTTTCGAAAGTTAGGATTCAATCGAACTCCTTTTGATATTCACCCTTTTACAGGTCAGACCTCCAAGAGCCATTCCTTCTCCACCACTAGGAGGGATGACCTCTCCTTTAGAGAAGCTAGGGTTGAGTGCAAGGATGGCCTTTCAGTAGCTAGATCAAATATCTTGAGATTCTAGAGACTAAGGGAACTTCCACATCTCCCCGTTTTGACCCTAGCTGAAAGGGCTAACTTCCAGGAAGCTATGGCTCTGGTGAAGGCCTTAAAGGAGGACCCTAAATTGGCTCCTGTCATTACCAGAGAACTCAAAGTCATGGAAGAAATGCTTGCGAAGGTGAACCATGAGGTCCCCAATCCTCCTTGAAAGAAGCGGCGTTTCTAAGACTCTATAAAAAACTTAGGGTGCCCAGCTGACCTTAGTGGCCTAACAATTTTGTTTGAAGAACCCAAAGTAGCTAAGAAGGCCCAGAGCCAGTAAGCTTAAGAGATGGGAGGCCTCAAGGATGAAATTCATCACTTGGAGGAGAGATTGAGGCAAAAGAAGGACTTTTGCTAGCATCTTTGCCATTGGAACTCTTACTGGTTCTTCAACCACACAGACATCTTCTTCAAGGGGAGCTTCTTGGGAACAATGCTTACATGTTAGAACTGAATATGGTTTGAGACATCAAGAGTTGGGAAGCAAGGTTACAGAATCTGCCTTCAAAGATTTTCTAAATGGAGATTGAGCCTCTTGGGAGGAGGAATGGAGCCTGCATAAGGCCTTAGTTTAGAGAAGCTGAGACGAAAACCTCGTTAGAGGGTTAGCTGATAATTGTCTCCATAGCCAAAGTAGCCAGGTCACGTTCTTCTTTAGCACTCGAGCTCAATGATTCAGTACTCTAACTGAGCTCTAGTGTAATTTCTTGAGGTGGAGAACCTGGTATCTCCACAATAACTGGAGCTGGCTCCTGTTATTGCTAGAGAACTCAAAGTCTTGGAAGAAGTGCTTGCGAAGGTGAACCATGAGGTCCCCAATCCTCCTTGACAGAAGCGAAGTTTCTAAGACTCTATAAGGGACTTAGGGTGCCCAGCTGACCTTAGTGGCCTGCCAATTTTGTTTGAAGAACCCAAAGTAGCTAAGAAGACCCAAAGCCAGTAAGCTTAAGAGATGGGAGGCCTCAAGGATGAAATTCATCACTTGGAGGAGAGATTGAGTCATCTTAGGGGAGAACTGCTTTCCCTAAGACAACAAAACATTCCTCTCAAGGCACTATGATTAGAAGGCTTAAGAAAGCTGTCATGGAGGCCCAAAGAAGTATCCAAGCTCTCAAAGAGGAAGCCCTTTCCTTGGACCACGAGCTGAGCAACGCAACCAGCCAACTGTCTTCTATAGAGGAATCCTTTGTAAGGATTAGGACTCAATTCTTTTAGTTTTCTTTTTGTTTTTGTGAAGCGATTTTTGGCTATACAACTTGCTTGTATTGCCTTGTATATGAGTCTTGTACTCTCCGATAATATTAATGAAATATGCATTTTTGTTCAAACACGTCTCTGAGCATGGTGGTTCCTCTTTTCTTTTCTTTATTTTCTTATCCTAAGGATCATGGAGTTGATCCTTGAGGCATTAATATTGAAATTGAGCCCATAATTCAGGAAATCTGTACTTAAAGACTTCCTTATTGGAATCCCAAATTGATGGCATATATTTTTTTAGGAACCTTTCATTAATAGCCCTCAAGTGAGTTCTTCCATCTAGGTCTTAGAGTAAGTAAACACTGCCTCCAAACACTTCAATGACTCTAAATTTGCCCTCCTAGTTTGGGGACCATTTCCCAAAGATGCAGTCTGTTTGGCCAATGGGTAAAATCACTTTCCCGACTATATCCCCTTTGTCAAAAGACTTTGGTTTGACCTCTTTATTGTATGCTTTGGCCACCCTCTTCTTTTGTTTCTCTAACTTGACAAGGGCATCAAACCTTACTTGGTCTAAGTTAATTAGTTTGTCCATCATAGCCTGCTCATACTCAAGTTTAGAACACTTTCCTTGATGAGCCAACCTAATAGACTGAACTATTACTTCCATTGGAAGCAGGGCATCATGACCATACGTCAAATGGAAGGGAGTTGTCCCAGTTGCATCATGTTTGGAAGTTCTGTAAGCCCAAAGAATATCTAGTAGCAATTCATGCCACTTCCGGGGATTGTCTGCGATCATCTTTTCAATATTGGCCTTCAGAATCTTGTTTGTTGACTCTGCCTGGCTATTGAATTGAGCGTAGTAGGGAGTTGAATTCAAGATTTTTATGTTGAAACTCTTGGTGAAGTCCTTAACCTTAGCCCTAGTGAACACTCTAGCTTCGTCCACAGTTATGGTCTCATGGATACCAAATCTACACAAGATGGATACTTTGATAAAATTAATCACATCTTATTGATTGATATCCCTGTTTGCTTTAGCTTTCACCTATTTTGTGAAGTAGTCTGTGGCTATAAGGATGTAAGAGTGTTGCTTACTAGAAGAGACATGCCCACAGTTATGGGACTCTCTCTACATGGCCATGTCTTTGGCATGCTCTGCACCCCTTTGGCGTATTTTATGCAATCATCCATCATCAATGGCCAGTAATAGCCACAATGTTTGATGAGCCAATGCATTTTCTTGCTAGCTAAATGGGATCCACAGATATCCTCATGGGCTCCTACCATCACTAGCATAGCATCACCAAATCAATGCACCTGAGAAGCACTCTACTAGCGTCCCTTTTATATAACTCTCCAGATTCATCGTCTAGATCGAATCTATGAGCACTCATTTTCATCTTTTTGTCCTTAATATAATCTTGAGGGTTCTTGAAATAATCCATTAAAGGCTTCCTGTAGTCCTTATGTTAATTTAGGACAATTTGATGGGTTTCAAAGTAATCCAAGTGCTCACTTGGCATAGCTTAGCTCTCAAAATTGGAAGACTTAGTGAATTTAATGTCATGGTTTAAAACCTTAGTCTTGATGACCATAGTTTCTTCGCACCAAGTCCTGGACAATTTATACCCTGAAGCTAATTGAGTTAAGTCATTGGCTGCTTTGTTTTGCCCTTCAGGGATATGCTTAAATTGCACACCATTGAACTTATTCAAAAGCTATTGCACTTTTGAAAAGTATATGTTCAAGGTGCTGCCCAAGCATTGATATTCCCCTTTTATTTGACAAATCACCAACTGGGAATCCCCTTTAATAACGACATTGAGGACTCATATTTCCATACGAGGCTATAGTGCCTTATACTCGGCCATGTTATTAGAGCATTTGCCAACTAAAGTAACGGCTAATTTAGTGATAATCCCAGCAGGGGATTCTATCACAACTCCAACTCCAGCACTTGAATTAGTGCTTGATCTGTCAAAGTATGGTTTCCAAGGGACCATTTCCACCACTCGGAGCTGTTCTGGCTCGTAGTTTAGGCAAGTATAAATTTTTGGGTGCTCAGCTAAAAAGTCTACTAAGGCTTGATCTTTGACTGACTTTTGTGACACATAGACCAACTCAAACTGAAGTAGAGGAATACCCCACTTGTTCAATCTTCACCTCATCAAGGGCCTATCTAGCACATAATTAAGGACATCTGTCTGAGCAACCATGTATATGGTAAATGCCAAGAAGTAATGTCTCAATTTTACTGATGCATAGAGCAAAGATAAACACATGTTCTCAATTGATGAGTCTTTTTTTCACATTCATTTAAGTAACGACTAAGATAGAACACAGCCCGTTCAAACCCTTGCTTATTATCATATACAAACAAGCAACCAATAGATTCCTCAGTAGGAGAGACATAAATTTTCAAAGTTTTGCCTTGCTTTGGCAGAATGAGAACTTGTGGCTTGATCAAGTACTCCTTGATAGCCTCGAAGCTATTTGATATGGCTCCTCCCACTTGAAGTCCTTCTTAGTCCTAAGTCTCAATAGTGGAAAGAAGACTTTTATTTTTCCTACAATATTCGAGATGAAATGTCTTAGGAAATTAACCTGCCCTAAGAAGCGTTGGCGCTCCTTTTTGGTTGAAGGTGGTTTGGCCCATTGAATGGTCTTAACCTTATTAATGTCTACCTCAAAGCCCCTTTGGTGTACTCGAAAACCAAGAAAGTTCCTAGCACATACGCCAAAAGCACACTTTAGTGGATTCATCTTAAGGTTGTGGGTAAGGAGTGCCCCCCCTTAGGTCTTCTAAGTGTTTGACTTGATATTTTAATTTGACAATGATATCATTGATGTAGACTTCCATGGTCTTGTCGATGAGGTCATAAAAGATCATGTCCATGGCTCTTTGGTAGGTGGCGCTAGCACTTTTAAAACCAAACGGCATAGCGACCCACTCAAAGGTTCCTAATGACCCAAGACACCTAAGCACTGTCTTATGGGTATCCTTTGAAGCAATCATAACTTAGTTGTACCAACAATAGTCATCCACAAAAGACATTACCTCATGCCTTCAGGATGAATCAATAAGCACGTCAGCAATTAGCATTGGGTATTCATCTTTTGGGGAGGCTATGTTCAGATCTATGAAATCAATACATACCCAGATTTTGCAATTTTTCTTAATGACAGGAACAACGTTTGCCAACCATTTAACATATCCGGCAGTCCTGATAATTGGCCCTTAAGAGTCTTTTGATCTCCTTTTTGACCATATCAATAAGCTATTAGGACATTCTCCTTTGGGCCTGGATGATGAGCCTCGAGCATAGCTTGATAGGAAGCCTGTGCTCAACCATCTTCCTTTCTAAGCCAGGTATCTCATAATGGTCCCAAGCAAACCAGTTCTTGAACTCACGAAGCAAGGTCAAATATTGCTATCTCTGCTCCTTAGAAAGTAGAGCGCTCAGATAGGTAGGTTTTGGCTCTTCCGATGAGCTTAAGCAAACCTCGAGAAGGGGGTCCTAAACTTCAACACTTAAATCCTCCATCTTGGCAGGTGCTGCTCTTAAGTTAGACAGTTCCAGCTCTTTTTCTTGCTTCATTTGGGCCCCGAAGCCATTGAATGGCTATTCAGCCCAAAGTAGATCCTCAGCATGCCAAGCCATGATCTTTGCTAGCGATGAAGAAATGGACGCTCGAACCATTAGTGGGAGGTCTTGGCTCCCTCGCATAAGGATTTTGGTGTACCTTGGAGATCTTCTACTTCAAGAAGTGCCCTAATGCACCCCCAAAAATTAGAGTCTTCAGACTTTACCTCAACTTGACCAACCTCATTGTGTCTTGATGTTAGGCAGACGGTGTTGGAATGGGTGTCCTAAAAAAACTTAATAAGTTAGTTTTAAATATTAAATAATAAAATATTTTATTTATTTATTTATTTCTAATTATGTTTTATGAGTCAAACACGTGTAAGATTGTTTTGTCTAAAAACCGTTCTATGAGATGGACGTTGTCCAAGATGACGTGTTAAGTTTGGTTTAAGTAGTCAATAAAATTGAACCACGGAAAGACTTAGATCAAACTAGTGACATGTTGTCTAAGTATGTACGTCGTCGGTTATAAGTTTGGACAACTTGTCTGATAAGACTATAATATGATTTATGACTTGTCTTGGTCATGTGAATAGGGAACCAAGAGTGTTATATTGGTGTTTTCAACAAGATAGGAGCACTAAGTAGGACCACTTGAATTTGTTATTTCTTTAACTGTTACCAGAAATAATTAATTCTGTATGACGGTAAATATAAATCAGGGAAATAGTCCAGATTCGTGCATGGAATGTTAATTGCTTTGATGCCTAAAATGATGAGGTTAAATGTGAATAACTAGGATCTTACATTGTTGGGCAATTGCATTAAGTGTGGTGGGAACGGATAATTTACTAGGAACCTACAATATAAGATGTCCCCTTAGTTGATTCGCAAATATACGAACAGATTCTAAAATCTTTGGCCAAGAACTATGGCGATATATGTGAGAAAAATTACGACAGTAGTTAAAGTTATTTTTGCTTGCGGATATCTAATAGAGGAGTTAATTGTCACAATAATAATAAAAGTTAATTGGAAAATTCGTGAGTGAATATATTTAATAGTAGAATGTAGTAAAACTTATTTAGTAAAATTAAATTTTATTAAACGGTAATCAATTATTATTATGAGATTATAATCAGATTTGACCCATTTGGAGTTAGAGTTAAATTGTCCTTGAGGTCCCTTCGCAAGTCTCGACTTAAGCACTATCTGAAAATATTTAAAAATAAATTCATCAGATGAATTTTTTACTTATGAGATAAATAAATTTTTATACTAAACAAATATTTATGATATAAGTATTTAATATGATAAATTGTATCGTATTTTAACGAAAAAAAATTGTATATATAATGTGCTGGGCAATGCCCCGGGCATGGTAATTTTAGTGTGCCCCATGCGGGGCCCACATGCAATTCAATTAATTTTTTTATTTATAAATATGAATTTGGCCGTGGAGTTTGATAATTAATTAATGGTTTTAAGTTTTGGAATCTAGTTTTCTCTTATGAAAAAAAATTTAAAATTATTTTGGGATTTTTTTTAAATTAATATTTAGCATAACTTTTCTGAAAAATTATTTTTCGAAAGGATTAAAAGATTTTTTTTTTTGGGAAACTTTTCTTATATTAAATATTTTAGGAGCTCACACTCCAGTGCTGATAAAGGTCGTTGTGAAGAAGATTGAGGTGTCAAGAAGCTGCATTCTTCTAATTTCAGATCTTCAAGTCATAGTTTGGATTCGTGTTTCATGTATGTCTAAATTAAGTACTTTCCTTTATTTCGTTTATTATACATACTATGTTTATATATGCTTTATTCAATGGTTTTTCATTTGTCAACGGACCTATTAGAGTAACATCTAGGTCTAATTAAATAATTTAATTATATCAGGGTATTATATTTAAAATTAAGAATTTAAAATTTGTTTTTTGCTGTGCCTGCTCTATTTTGGAAAAAAAATTTAAAATACGTTCCTAACAATTGCTATTAGGGCCAACTCTGAATACGTTCATACAACAACAATAACAATAATCCAAGTGTCACAAGGGCTCCTGCATATCGCAGCTTTCATCCTTTAGGGTGTTACCTTGAAGGGAGGCTGTTTTCAAGGACCCCCCCAACCTGAGGAGCATATTATCATGGAAGCATTGAATCCTGAAAGTATGAGATCAACATAGTATTAGAGCTGTACATAGCACAAGCCGAGCACTACGAAACCAAGCTCAATGGAAGGTAACTGCAGTCAAATAGTACACAAATGTTCAAGTACACAGATAAGCAAAATAGGAGCGCCAATGTGTGCGCCAAGGAGGAAGTATGGACACCTAGAGACACTAGTGCAAGGAATAATAAGATGCACTATTCTAAGCTGCTACATCAAGTTCAATAAAATTGACAATTAAACACCGGATTTAATAAAATTGACATTAAAACATCAAGTTTAAGATGCACTATTCTAAGTCGCTGAATACGTTCATAATTGACATTAAAACACCAGGTTTAATAAAATTGGGCATGTAGAATTACAAAAAGTATAAAATTGAAAATTTATTAAAGGAAAAAGACTATCCTGATATTTGTTATTAAATAGTTTAATAACAATATTGAATATTCGTTAAAGTTTTAAATTGTTTAAAATTTTAGATGAATCATGATTCAATCAAGGAGTGTAATTCTAAATCGGATCTAATAAGATTAGATATTTAAAAAGTTGAACGATTTAGATTATAAGTCTAATTTGATTAGATTTTGAACCTAGGTATGAAACATTCAATTGTTGAATACTTTATAATAATCCAAAACAAGGAATACCTCATAATGTTATTAAAGAGTTTAATAACAAGATTGTTATTCATCAAATTTAAATTATTTAAATTAGGATAAATTATAATTAAATTAGTAGATCTATATTTCTAAATAATCTACTGAGATTAGACATTCAAATAGTTGAATAATTTAGATATATACAACATCGTAGAGAATATCTAATTGGATCAGATATTCGATTTATGGTCTAATGAGACTAAGACCAGATTTAATTATTTATTTAAATATTATTATAATAAGAAATTTAAAAAAAAAAATCTTAATTTGGGGATGTGCCCAGCGTTGTGGTCGACCACGCCGCAAACAAATAATAAATTTTTTTATTTTTTATATTTTACAATTTAAATAATTTGAATAAATAAATAATTAATTAGGATAAGATCGTAATTAAAATTATGAGATAATCTTTTCTAAAATAGTTTAGAAGGTCTTTAATTATTCCAACCTTAAGGCCTTAAATGTTGTTATTCCAATTGTTTGATAATAGGGTACTTGTTAAATTTTGTTCCCATAATTAATAATATTTAAAAAGTTAAATATCATGTATGACATGAGTAAAATTATAAAGTCATATAATTTGGTGAAATATTTGACTTCGTCTAGTGGGAAGAATTTTTCAAATAGATCTAATTAGATTAATAATTCAAAAGTTGAATTATTTGAAAAGAAAAATTTTCATAATGTATCTAATGAGGTTAGATTACATAGGTTGGATAATTAAAGGAACCTAATTAGATTAGGGTTTTATTTAATTATTAAATAAAATTTATAATGTAATTCTAATATTGATTATGAGATAAATAAATTTTTAAAAGAAAGATCCGCCATTATAAATTTCAAGTGCGAGACAAGGATCAGAAGTTGATCCCTTACGGCCTCCATTGCTAGTCTAATAGTATAGTGGATAGGCGCTACTAGCCAAGGAGGGCGTTTACTCACGGGATATAGGGTTAGACTTCTCAATGATAGATGGAGGTATGAGAAAATTGAGTACGACCACATCACCGTGGAGTATCTTGTTTACTTATACTAATGTCTAGGTAATGGTATGTACTTGACTAGGATGGTATGATAGTTTGTTATAGAGCATTATGTAGAGACCAAGGAAGAAACGGTGAGTTAAATATATTTAGGAAACATTTTAATAGAGAATAAATCTCATTTGACTAATTACTTGTTATGTCTCTCTCATTATAACAGGTAGATTGGTCATCTTATTGTTCCATACGCATAGAAAATGGTTAGGTGGATCCATGTTTTATTTGTTTGCTAAAACTATTTAAAAGTTCACAATACTCAAAATATCATGTGGAAGCAAGCTTGTAAGTGAATGTTCATGGCCTCCATTACTAAGTCTGACAAGTATAGTGGGTTGCATTACTCCCTGAGGAGGATGTTAATCCGTGGAATATAGGGTTAGACTTCCGTTAGGATGAACTGAAATCCAAACAATCGAGCACCACCACGCTGCCGTGGAGTTAGTACCGCACTTGTACGGATGTTCAGGTAATAGTGTACACTTGACTGAGATCTACATTAACCTTTTCGAGGAGCTATGTTGTAGGATCTTAGAGGTTGAGGAAAAGGTGGTGTGTTAAATATGTTTAGTAAAGCGTTCACAAGAAAACATATTTATTGAGAAATGTTACCCTTCTGATGTCTTAATTCGACCTTGCCGTACAGGAGTTTCAGCGGTTTCTGTTGGGTCTCCATGGCATACATGTAAGGGTCGAAATATGAACTTTGATTGTTTGCTAGAATGCAAGAAAAGGAATCCTACATGCTCTATGACTAGTTTTATCATTTTTGATTTCAGACTAGTTATTGAATTATGCATTGCAATCAATACTGGTATGTCTTGTATGATCTGTTTTGTTTGCTATAATATGGTATGTCTTAGTACATGTTGAACACTAGGAGATGCTTAGGGTTCTTTAGATTGCTACTATAAATATATTAAGTTGAAAAGAACGTTCGGAACATTAGACTAAACTAAAGAGTTAGTTGCAAAATTTCAACATAAGATGTCGAATATTTTCTAGTATTAGATACTTAAAGGTTCAACTACAGTGGATATGATAATATACTTGAAAGAAGTGTTTGGTTAGAGAACTTGCAGCATGAGAATAGTTTATGAGAAAAGGTGTCATGAGAACTAAGGGAATAGTCCACTTAATGTAAGCATCTATCTCAAGAATTAGGAACCTCAAAAAGGTAAAATAAAACATGAGTCGGAATAGTTTTGTCTCTTTTATAATTGCACTGGATTTTGAAAGGAATTGCCTAGATGTTTAGATACTATTTTTTCCAAGATAGAAAGCCAACATCACAAGGTATTTGATATCATGTCTTCTCTAATAGGACAGAAGTCCCATTTTGGTCATCAAAGTGATAAAAAAGGACAAGTTAGTTACCCAACTTAAAATGTTCCATTTAGTTACCCTAGTAGTTTAAAATGAACAAATATGTAACTCAAACTAAATTTTGGAAAACTCTATTGTCCAACTTTAAAAAATCTATTTTGATCACTTAGATGATTTTAAAAAATAAAATTTGTCGCTCAAATGTAAAAATAAGAAATTTAATACTTCTAAAAATTTTAATGACTTATATATTTTTAAAATGATAAAATTTATTACCAAAGTACAAAAATATAAAATATTTTTAGTTTGAGCATTAAAATTTATAGGACACAATAAATTACAAATATATGAATTTTTTGAGCAGTTATGAGTATTTAAAATAACTTTTTGACAATATATGTTGATAGTGTAATATCTATAACCTTTTGCTAATTATATTTTTTGGTGTGAAAGACACAAATACCCACATTTCTAACAATATCAAAATATCAAAAAAAGATGAATTATAAACTATTAAACGATATCAATAAAAATTGATTTCACTAACTAATATTTTTTTAAATAAGGTGGTTCCTTTTTATGATAAAAAAAGAGATGCATAGTACCAAAAAATATCTGTGAAAGAGATTATGAAATTCGTGAAACAATTTTTTTTTTTGGGGTGGGGGGGGGGGGGGGGGGGGGGGGGGGGGGGGGGGGGGGGGGAGGAAATTTGCAGAAAAATGAATTTGGGGAGGGAGGGGATTGTTCATTCAAGATGCATTTTGGAGGGAATTTGATTTTTTTTTGATTAATTTGGAGAGAATTTTAACAAAGCATTTAATTTGGATGAATATTTTAACTTTGAAGTTCTTTTATAATTATAACTATAGTTAAATTATTTTATTTTTTGTTTAAAATAGTTTTTGTATTTTATTTATGATAAAATTAATTATTTATCTTTTAACTTTTACCCATTGTTCATCATCATCATCATAATGATCATCATCATCATACACAGTGCCTCAAGGGCTCCCGCTTGTACAGGGTCTGGGAGAGGTAGGATGTACGTAGCCTTACCCCATCGGGGTGGGGACCCTGATGAGAGACTGTTTTCGAGGACCCCAAACTGTTAGTTGATAATTATTGAGGGGCCATAAAAAGAATAAGTAGAACATAGAGAGCATGGGTAGCTTGTATGCATGTAATCATGTCAGCACAAAATGAAATAATCAGCTAGTCAGCTAATTCGATAATCATGTAAGGATGTAATTAGGTGTGAATGCATGGGAGCCTAGGAGCATAGGAGCATGACAGCCAAGGCAAAAGGTAAAAGCAAACATGCATGTAGGTGGGAAGATCCTACCTACGACACATGCACATATATGGAGAGAATAAAGCGTCTAGAGGTGCGAGAGAAAGGGAAAGATAGAGAGAGGAGGCACATAAGAGAAAGAGAGAGAGAGAAAGGGAGAGAGCGAGAGAGGGAAAGTACAGAAAGTACATAAAATACCATAGAATATCGGCAATGTGTAGCACTGCACCCTAAGTAACAAATCCTATGTGCACTAATCAGCCAATATCATTATGTACTGCGTGTGTGTAAACAAGCATACAAGCCTGCACTGAGCTCTAAATTAAGACCATCTCTTCACTTAGGTTGGGGTAGTCAGAGTCCTGTGAGATCAAATCTCTACCCCGTTTGTAGTTTTATTTGGTCGGCATCTTCCTATCTATACAATGGGGTAGTTTTCAACTCCTTACAGGAGCAGCGATGAGCCTCTAATTAGCTCTTCTATTTCCGGCCACATCCTCTTTTCCCATCTTCCGAGTTGTCTCCATCCAACTCTGGAGCACTGGATCACCCACCAACGCCATAACTGCTTATATGTACCAGGCATTAGGCAACTTTTACCCATTGTTAGCAATTAAATAATGACTAATTTGATTACAAAATAATAGATAAAGGACTATTTCAAAGAAAAAAATGATGGATCAACTTCAATAAAGTTAAAAAAAATTAGAGAACAATGAAATATGTAATTTGAAAAATATGATTAAATTTGTTATTTTTTATTTAAGTAGTGAATTTAATTAATTTTAAATCACTTGGATGACTAAATGTGATTTTCATTGGGAGTTGGGTGACTAAATCTTCTAAAATTTGAGTTGGGTAACTAACTTATCCAATTTTAAATGACTTGGGTGATCAAATGGAACATTTTTTAAGAGTTGGGTGACTAAATCTTCCAAATTTTAAATTAGGTGAATAAGTTGTCCATTTTTGGTCACTTTGGTGACCAAAATTGGATTTTAGTCTCTCTAATTGTGATTAGTAGGTAGTTCGCTAATGTTTTGGTGAATGGGTTTTTAGTGAGGGCATCAATAGTTGTAAGTCAGGGAATGTCGTTCTATGTCTGTACAGCTTGATACAACTTATAGGGTAGATGATGTATTAGACATATCATTAACTAGGTTATTGTCACACAAAGTACCTGAGAGCTTAGGTGTAGTGGGAGGATGTTCAGGGTCACTTGACGGATTCATGTCTTCAGTCTTAATCGTTAAGAATGATGATGAATCTGATCCTTTAGACTACAATGAAACTCTTAAATATAACGATGCAGACCATTGGGTTGGGGCATTAAAAGTTAAGATAAAGTAAGTGTATTTTAACTAAGTCTAGGAACTTGTAGAGGCATCGAAAGACATTAAGTCCACTAGATAGCATTTGAATGGATCTACAAATATAAAGATTCGAGTGGACGAGAAGGCAGAGACCTTCAAAGCTAGATTGATGTCAGAGGGTTAATGCCCCATAGGAAGGAATCATCTTTGATGAGGCCTTCTAACTAGATGCTATGCTTAAGTCCATAAGGATACTCTCAGCCATGGTGTTTCATATGACGAGATATGGGAAAGTGGAAATCAAGACGATGTTCTCTGAATGGTTATCTTGAAAGGTTATGTATATGATACAACCAGAAAAATTTGTTGCCAAGAGTTGGGAGCACATAGTATGCAAACTGAGGAAGTCCAATTATAGGCTTAAATAAGCATCATGTTAATTAAATAGTAGATTTGATGACGACTAATCAAGTCCTAGGGATTTGAGTCACTAGTTAGTGAACCATTAGTGTAGGATGACATAACAAGAAAGTAGAGACATTCTAAGTATTGTATATAGATAACATTCTACTCGTTAAGAATGATGTAGAATTATTATGAGCTGCTAAGTTTTAATTGTCCAGTCATTAGTTAAAAGCAAAAGACATAAGGTGAACCAGCTATGTTCTTTGGGGTCAAGCTTTGACGAGATTCAAAAGAAAGGATGTTGGGTCGATCACGGGTCATTTGTTTTTTTGAAAGGGAGTTTAGACATCTAATGTCAAAATTCTTGTTGAAACTTGTAGTGGGAGTCATTAGATGGTGGGGAGTGTGGCAGTATTATATTGTTTACTTCATTATGAAAGTTGGGTATTTGACAGCTCAGGAGTTGTTGAGTAGATTAGTTGAATCAAAAGATTCCTAATAAATAAAAGCATGTGAAAAAAACAATGCGACAGCGACAGGACAGTATTAGTTCAAAAGTTGACATATCCCTAAGGGATAGTTATGCAGTGTAGGTTAGCTGGGTTTAAGGATAAGTGGGAGATTGTTGGAATAGGTGTCATAGAAAAACTCAACTAGTTAGTTTTAAATATTAAATAAATAAAATTATTTTATTTTTTTATTGCCTAATTATGATTTACGAGTCAAACATGCGTATGATTGTTTTTCTAAAAATGTTACATGAGATGGACGATGTCCAAGATGATGTGTCAGGCTTGGTTTAAATGGTCAATAAGATTGAGCCACGGAAAGACTTAGATCAAACTAGTGACATGTTATCGAAATATGTTTGTAGTCGGTTATACATTTGGACAACTTGTTTGATAAGACTATAATACGATACTTTTGATGACTTATCTTGGTCATGTGGATAGGGATCCAAGAGTATTATGTTGGTGTTTTCAATAAGATTGGAACATTGAGCAAGACCACTTGAATTAGTTGTTTTCTTAACTGTTATCAGAAATAATTAATTTTGCACAACGATAACTCTAAATTTTTGAAATACTCCGGACTCGTGCATGGAATGTGTTATGATCATTAGTTAACTATCTCTTTAGCTAGTATGTTGGCGCGAAGGGTAGTTAAGTTGGTTGAGTCAAGTCTTGTTGTTTTGTCTTATTCAACTGTGGAGGCTGATTCTTTGCATCTAGTTTGGTTATAAATAGCTAGATCCATATTGTAACGATTCATGGTTAAATGATATATGATTCTCTTCTCTTCCTAACCCTAATTTCTCTCTAATTCTCATCTCTTTTCCCTAATTCTCTTCTCATCTTCAATCTAATCTTTCTTCTATCACAAGTTATGATCCAAGTCTGGGCTTAATCATAACAGAATGTTAATTGCTTTGATGTCTAAAATAACGAGGTTAAAAGTGAACCAAGATCTTATGTTGTTGGGTAGTTACATGAAGTGTGGTAGGAATGGAGATTTTACAAGGAATCTACAACATAAATCACAAATATACGAACATATTGTAGAATTTTTAGCCAAAGTATTCCATATTTTAGACATTTAGAATTAACACGAAAATTGTTTTTGTATTGTGAATTGTTCGAGAAGGGCGAGTTAGGAACTACGATAATAGATGTGAGAAAATGATAGTCGTTAAAGTCATTTTTACTCACGGATATTTAATAGAGGGTTAATTCTCCCAATAATAATAGAAGTTATTTGAGAAATTCTTGAGTGAATATATTTAATTCTAGAATGCAGTAAAATTTATTTATTGGAATTAAGTTTTATTAAATTATTATCATAAGATGATAATCAGATTTGACCCAATTGGAGCTACAGTTCAATTGTCCCTAGGGTCGCTTCGCGAGTCTTGACTTTAGCTCTATTTGAAAATATTTAAAAATAAATTTATAAGATAAATTATTTATTTATTACATAAATAAGCTTTTATGCTAAACAAATATTCATGAGATGAATATTTAATATGATAAATTGTACCGTGTTTTAACCGAAAAAAAAAGATTATATGTCTAATGTGATGGGCAATGCCGGGCGCATGATAATTTCAATTGGGCCCCATGCAGGGCCTGCATGCAATTTAATTAATTCTTTTTTGTTTATAAATATGAATTTGGCCGTGGGATTTGATAAATAATTAATGGTTTTAAGTTTTGGAACCTAGTTTTTTCTCCCACGACGAAAAACCAAAAATTATTTTAAGATTTTTCTAAAGTAATATTTAACATAATTTTTCTGAAAAATTAATTTTCGGAAAGATTAAAAGGAAAAATTTTGTTCCGAAATTTTTTCTAAATTAAATATATTGGGAGGCCACACTCTGGTGCTAATAGAGGTCATTGCAAAGAAGTTCTTGAGATGTCAAGAAGCTTTCTTCTTCTAATTTCATATCTTCAAGTCGGAGTTTGGATTGGCACTTTAGGCCTGTCTAAATTAAGTATTTGATATTTAAGTTATTTTTCTTTTTTCGTTTATTCTACATACTTTGTTTATATATATTTATATATGCTTTATTTGATGTTTTTTCATTTACCATATTATGAACCTATTAGTGTTAGATCTATGTCTAATTAAATAATTTAATTAGATCAGGGCATTATATTTAAAATTAAAAATTTTAAATTAGTTTTCTGCTGCAACAACTTTAGTTGTTTAGGGGAAAAGTTTTGAAACATGGTCCTAAAAAACTATGGAGTGGTCCTTTTGACATCAAGCGTTGCAATGCCATCTTCATAGAACTTTGCCTCAACATAGTTGAAGCAAGCCGTAAATGGCTCTTTATCTCCAATAACAATCTCATACTTGTCATGGCTATGGAAAAGTATCAACCAGTGCATTGAAGACGAGATACAATAATTGACATGTAACCAATCTTTCCGAGCAAAATATTGTAACTTGATGTAGTATCTATAAAAATAAAGCTGTTAGCTTCCTTAAGCTGCCAACAGTCAACTCAATCGGGATGACCCCTTCAGACTTTGTAGTAGCTCCGGAAAGGCCCCATATTGCAAAATCTGAAGTAATTATGTCATCTCCAGATTTACTAATGATCCCCAACATATAAGAAGGCAGGACGTTGATGGCCGCGCCATTATCCACCATGACCCTGTTCACTAGAATGCCATCGAATTTGGCTCTGATGTATAGGGGGCTTGTTGTGCTTATTGGAGGTATTAGGCCCCATCAAACATCATCTTCATTATGTTAGGTGAATCATCAGGCGATTTGGATGTTTGGGTATTAACTTTAAAAGACAAAGGATTAGAGTTACATTTGGTGGCTGCTATTTCCACCACAAGTTCCCCCTGGGAATCGTCATTCACTGCTATGACATCCCCCTCGAGGCCCTCCTGAGTGCTAGTTGCCATGAACTCAAAAGGAATAAGCAGGGCAATTCTAACATCAACCTTTTAAAGGAGCATCCCAAATTGGATCTGGACCTCTTCATCCGTTTCCTTTTTAAGGCTACCATCCATGGGCACGTCCTCATCATGATTTTGAGGACTGTCATCGGTTAGCATGTTCAGCACTAGAGGTTAGTCCTCTAGATCAACCACTGAGGTTTAATACTCCTCCAATGGTTAGAGGAAGTCCTCTTTGTGGAAGTCTTTCTCGATATCAGACCATGTAGGGTTAACATGGCCTAGAGATTCCACTATGTTGATGTTGAGGGGAGAATATTCCTCTTCATCATCAACAGATTTTTGAGCCAGTGAACTTTTGGCAGACTGGTCCCATCAAGATTCCTGCTCTTCAAAAGTTGAGAGACTGGTCTCTCTCTCAAGCTTTTTGTGCGTTTGCCTTCTTTCGGCAGGAACAACATGTTTGGACTCAGTTGTTGGGTCTTCAAGATCCATAGGCTCAGTTTGCTTGCTCTTGTGGCCCTTGTCTTCCTCCTGAGAGAGCATAGATAAGCAAGTATCGAGCAGAGTCTTTCATTGAACTGCCTTTTCTTTAGTTGCCTTTTCTTCCCTGTTCGAGTAAGACTAGAGGGACCAACCTCCTCTTAATCGAGGTGATGCCATCTCCAGACATTATCGAATTGAACCTCGAAGGGCTGGTTTCCTGAATGTCATGGACCTTGACTGGTGTCCACATCAAGTAGGTGGTATTTTGGTTTTCTCCTTGGATGCCTGGTCATCATGATCATTCGGGTCCTTGAAGTAAGACCCCCTTCTGAGGGTGCCGGATTTCTCTTCGAATTAAGGCTCATCTTCTTCATCTCAGACACCAACTTGTGGCCACAACCCCCGTAGAACTTATGTGTAAGGCGCAAGAGCTTCCTTAATGCCTGCTTCTTGGAAGCGAAGACTGTCTGCCATGGTCGTCTTTAAGAATTCCCATGGCTAGCTCTTCCTCCTTGAAGAGAAGAATAACTCCTTCCTCTAATTGCTTTTTTAGGAATCTCATGAACATAACACAATCGCGTGTCAAATATTCATCGGTGATGTGCCACTTGAAGTAATCTCCTAGAAACCTCATCGAAGTTCTAGGGAACCTTTGCGTTCCTGACTCCAACAACTTGTCAAAAAAGCATTGGCTACAACCAGGCTATCTTTGTCTGTATGCATCCTGCACAGAGATATGCCATTAGTTTGGCTACTATGAGAATTATAATGCTTTGCTACCTCAATTATATTAACCTGAGCAGGACTAAGGAAGGGATTTGTATCGACACCCATCTATCCTTCTCCTGGGAAGAGCAATTCCCTATGGCATCCTGAACCACATTTCTAACGATAATGCAGTTCTTCATTGAATGGGTCAACAGATTGTGCCATTTACAGTATACCTTCCCCTTAATAGAATTTGGGTTAGGCTTTTGATGTTTACCTCTAATCTTGAGTTTGTTATTTTCCTCAAGTCAATCGAATATCACGTCGGCTCTTAAGAGGTCAAACGAGTATTTCTTCAAGTCTTGGGATTGATAAGACTTCCTGGCTTAAACATCTTTTTTAACCAAATGATTGCAAACCATAGGAGGCCCCTTGACATATTCGGCGATGCCAATCTCATATGGAAGATCTTCATCCTCTTCGATTAGGTCTTGTACATAAGTGTCATACACGCTCTTTTTCCTTAGGCTTTCTTCTTTCAAGATAGCTTTGTATCTAGCGGCACATTCTGCTAGTCGCGTGAAGCTAGAGCATTCAAATTTCTTCCTAAACTCAATATCCAAGCCATTCTATGCCAGCTTAGCATATTCCATTTCAAGAAGGACTAGAGTACATTTTAACCTGGCTCTCTTGAACCGGTTAATGTAATCTTTTATTGATTCACCTGGCTTTTGTTTCATTTGAGCCTAGTTAGACATGGTAGTTCCTAATTCCATTCTTGGAAACTGAGCGTAAAATTGCCTTGCCATGTCATCCCAATAATAGATGGAACTAGGTGGCGGGCTAATATACCACTGAAAACGGTTCCATTTAAGGAGCTGGGGAGCATTCTCAGCTTAAGGTACTGATTATCAACTGCTTCTCTACACTGGCAATTAAATCTTGCTAAGTGCTTGAGGGTAGACACAATCCCTTCTCTTGAGAAGAGGGTAAACTCAGGTATTTTGTATCTTCTAGAAAAAGGATAGTCCCTATCTATGTAGTCAGGGTAAGGTTTATTGTACAAGGGTTTATTGACTTTTTTCAGGCTTGACCCATACATCTGCTTGATGAGGGCAACCAACTAGTCCTGGAGGGTTAAGTTAGGCACAAGGTTATGCGCCTACCATTGCTCCCAAGTGGGTGAGGATCTCGAGGGGGATTTGCAGGATACCATTCCCCATCCATACCCCCCGAACCAGGGGTAACCCCCCTGATCAATTTGGCCATGTGCTTGGTTGGCCACGAAGTATGTCCTAGTAGGACCTTGGTTATACAGCATGCCTAAGAGCACACCAATATTAGTAGGCTATTGGTTCATCCTTGATTAGTCCCTAAGTTGTGATTTTGAGGAAGTGGGTGATTAAATCCTCCCCCCCCCCCCCCCCCCCCCCCCCGCCCCGCCCCGCCCCCCAGTGTGATAAGTATGGAGAGGTCTAGGAAGGAGTGGTGGCCCCCAGAAGTGGGTACCTATCCTTACATTCCTACTTCAAGGGCTTGAGTGGGCTTGGAGGTAACCTTTACTACTTGAGGAGGGTACGAATGGTTTCGCTCCCTATATCAGGGACAGGCAATACTGGCACATTGGCATTGAGATCCCTTGAGGTTAGAGAAAAACTCTGATTTGAAAGGTCAAAACCCCAAGTGGCACATTAGTCCTATGGCTGGATTCCAAGTGCATAACACTTAGGTTAGCCTTATATGGGTTTTCTGTTCTCTCAGGGGAAATATAGTCAACTTGAGTCACTAGTAATAGTGAGCTTGAAAGAGCCTCACGAGCATATCTACTTGGTGCTGATGAAAGAGGTGTAGGCCTAAGCTGCCTGATATCGTCTCGAACTGCTTGAACCAAGCCATTATGAGCCTCAACCTATCTAACCAAGATATGGTCGACCTCAACTACTGTCTGTCTTTCCATGTCCTTAGCAATAAGGGTAGTAGTAGAAGACAAGGTTGAGTTCATTTCAACAAAGACTCTGCAGCCTCCTTGTGAAGCCCATCATGCAACATTGTTTATTATGGCTCTCATGGTAGTGAAGTTTTCACGGTGAGCTACTAGATTGCACTCTATTTTAGCACGTTGTCTCTCAAAGGCTTCTCTCATTTTTTGTTGCACTCTTTTGTCCACGATTCTAAGCATAACCATGAAACCCTTGCGAGAATGGCCACCTAGCCCAAAGCTATGACTCATTCCATCCCCTTATGTTATAGGGATTTGTTCAAGAGGATGCGTAAGTGGGGATCCAATTAGGACTAAGCCCTCTGGCTGCTCATGCTCGAGAGCAGTAGACCTCATGGATCTGACCATCGGTGAATGGCCTGAAATTATGTTCTAGTAATCCACGATGGCCTAAAGATGATGAAGTCTTGTTTTAAGCCTCCCACTGTGGTCGCCAAAAGACATGTTTACTTCATTTTTTATTTTTTGTAATAAAGTGTAATGTGGTCGTCATAAAAATGAAAACAAACAAACATGTAAAAGGGACTCACCACGACTAAGGAGTGAGCCTAAATTCAAATTGCACGTCTTTGACCTCAACCACTCACCTTTCCAAAGAAACAGTTGTGACTTTTTGGTGTATCTAGATTTGGTTATACCATAAGTTCAGCTTCTGCTTCAAGTTTTGTGTGTGATCGCCATAAATGTCAAAACAAAATAGACATGCGAGAGGGACTCACTACGACTAGGGAGTGAGCTTAATTACTAACCGCACATCTTTGACCTCAACCAGTCACCATTTTCGAAGAGAAGGTTGTGATATGTTGGTGTATTTGAATTTGGTTATACCATGAGTTTTACTTACGCTTCAATAAGAAGATTTTTGTTAAATGTTTTTGTGGATTTTTTGTGTATATTTTATGACAGAAAATTAAAAGGATATGGACCTAACTCAAGTGCCAGTTATAATGATGAAGCAGTGCCCATAGACACGTTTTCTTGTACACTTAAAAGTTAGGAACTGGGGTGGAGAAAAACCCAAGAGCTCAGCCCACCTACAAGCCCCGAGTCAATCAGGTTTTTAAGTCTGGCACTCTTGACTTATAATAACTCAAATAAGTATAGGTCTAACATGATTAAGATAGAGCAAACCATATTCAGGTCACTGGATTCGGACCAATGCAATCAAGATCAAGCCTTGGTCGTTAAAGCCTTAAACTAAAGCCTTAATTCTCAACTATCGAAATTTGGGAATAGATTAAAATGGGACGTTTATTCCTGAAACCCAAAAGACTATATTACTGAAGAAGCAAGTACAACAAGTTGTTCTACATTAAGCTAAGATATGCTAAGTTACGCTACTTTTAGGAAAAGAGAACAAGTGTGCTGTAAAGAAAACTTGATGAAGTTTTTTATTGAGTGTGTGTTTTGGACTACAATAATGTCCTTTATTTATAGATAAACTAAAGAATAGCTACCCCCTGATTCCGTGACATTTTCTCCCCACATCAGGCCACCAAGCTTCTTATTGCGCGTTAAGAATCAATGAACGTGTCCATGATTCAGTTTTGGAGGGAATTCCTTGAAGCCCATGTCTGAATTTCTAGCTGAAGTCCCCTTTAGAAGCCCCGTGTTCTTTTGGATTAAGCTTAATGTATCTGAAATTATGCTCCATGTAACTGTCTCGAGCTTGACAACCACCCGCTTTGCAGCCTTCTCAGCAGCCCCTTAAGCTAGCCTTGAATGGTTGATACCCTTATTAGGGTGATGATCCTCTCAGGATATTGAGCTCTAGACACAATTACTTTAGCATCTAAAGGCCTAATTCTCCTCGAGGAAGGCCTCACGTGTTAAGAATGTGGCACTCTGCTCGAAACGGTGTCATCTCAATCCCCTTGAATCTAGGGTGTAAACACCTAGTCCTGCAAGTACTCGGGAAACTGAGACGCATATAAGCAATCAAAAACAAAGTGATCCTTACCCGAACAAATGCCACATGGAGTGGTACTACCTGATGACTCAGTAGCATGGACTGGGAGCACATCCGTAGGGTTCACATGTAAGTTCATAATATGATTCATCTTCTTACTAAGGTCGTCTAGTCCAAGGTTAATATCATTGCTAGGTGCTACTTCATAGACACCACGTGTGCTCCCTCTAACCATTCTCGTAGAAGAGACTTGGTTGAGGGAGTGTTCGCTGAGGTGCTCAAATAACGAAAATGTTTCGCTTTCATCTTGTTGGATAAATGCTCCCCCACATGAAGCATTAACCATTTGCTTATTTGAAGCTGTCAGACCATCATAGAAGTTTGCACAAGAGCCCACTTGGGTGACTCTTGGTGGGGACAACTTCTAAAGAGCATCTAACGTGTAAACAATAAGGAAAGCGAATTCACTTTAACCACAGCCCTAAAATTAAACAAAAAATAAACACAAAAATAAATGAATAAAAAGAAAACCAAAAAGAACAGGTTAATTCCTAAATCTAACTTAGACAACCAATTCCTCGACAACGGTGTGAAAAACGTGATGTGGTTTTAAAATGTGTTTCAAAACCGTCTACTCGCAAGCGTACGAGATTATCATAGCTAAATCAAGTATATGGGTGTCGTATCCACAGGGAATCATTGTTAAGTCAGATTAAATTATTAATGAGTAGTTTGAATTGGGTTTTGCTGGTGAATTCTGCAATTAACAATAGTAACACAATTAAAGCAGTAAAAAAGAGTTGTCAAATCCATTGAGGATAGTTTGGGGAATGAATTCAGGGTAGCTTAACTCAAATCCCATCATTATATTTAATTATGACAATGTTTTAGAGGGCTTAAGTTATAAGCACTAAGCCTAGGTTAACACTCAAATTGGGGCTTAGGATAATGAACTAGTCTAAGGGCATTATCTAACTTATCACTCTAGGTGTAGCATGGGTAGGGGTGTTCATCGGTCCAAACCCGGACCGGACCGAAGACCGAAATTTGCCAAGTTTGGAGACCGAAGACCGGACCGTTTAGCATATGGACGGGATCGGACCAGACCGATTTGGACCGATTAGCATTTTTTATTTTTTTACTGCAAATTAAATTTAGCATATGCTATCAATTTCGGGGAAACATTAAAGGAAACTAATAGAAAAAATACAACAATTCAACAACATATAATATGGCAATGACTCAAAAACTACTCATAATTTTATATGTCCTTCACACGGAAATCAAATTGCAAAAAGAAAAATGATAATTGTCAACATTGATGCAACATTGTCAACTGAATAATGATTGAAGTGTTTTTCCTTAAGCGCTGTCAGGCTACAAAAGTCATCTCCCAACCTAAAATTTCAAATATGAACATGTCAGATTTCCAAACAACAATTATGAACAAAATGTTAATATTAGAAATAGATTTTCACCCAGCCATTAGATTCTCAAGCATCTATGATGTTGCCATCCATAGAAGTTCTTTCTAAATTTGTAAACAAAAGAAAAGTTGAGAGGAACCAATTTTGTCTTAAAATAAAATATTAGGCACCACTGTAAACAAAAGAAAAATTTAGGGACTAAAATTCAAATGGGTATACTTAGATAAATAAGTAAAACTTTTTTGAACAAAAATTAAAAATTAAACAAAGCAAAACAAAACCAACCAAGCTTAAAATAAACAAAATGTAAATCAAAATAATTACCCAAATAGCTCAATAATATACTAGAAGAATAAGAAATTAAACAAAAATTAGGGATTTACCCTAAAAGAAAATGAGCTGTCAGTCGGTGGCGTGGACAGCGGTAGTCGGTCGGTGGCATGGTGTGGCGGCTGGTGGTGGTCGGTTGCAGTGAAGAGTTAGGGTTAAGGGGAAGGGAGAGGTGTGCGGTGCGGGTGAGTGAGGAAGGGAAGGTGAGAAGGAGAGAAAAAATAGGGGTTTAATTTAAATGTTAATATTATTGTAACCTTTTTTTTAATATTAATATTAATAAATATTATAACTTATATTGGATTTCGGTCTAGTCCCAGTTTTTTCGGGTTTGGACCGGACCGGACCGAAACCGGAAATACCATCACTTTATGAACCGAGGACCGAACCGATATTTAATCGGTCCCTTTCGGTCCTGGACCAAACGTCCGGTCTGGTCCGATTTTTCGGTCCGGACTTGTATTTGAACACCCCTAAGCATGGGTTATCTCCTACTTAATTCCTTTTTCACTCCTATTTCAATGGTAACTTATATAAAAGATTGTATTTAGGGTAGAATACAACCTCAACCCTAATTTATAGAAAAACTGTTATGTTAAAGTCTAGGGTACAAGCTCGTAGACAAATGCTAATAATTTAAAAATCTTAACATAGCTAAAAGACACACAAAGAAAACCAAACAATAATGAATAATTCCCCAAAATATAATACAAATCTAGGATACGGATAGCTACCCATCCTTCATCCTTAAACTAAAAGAGTTTACTGCTCCATGGGAGTTTTAAAAATCATAAAATCTAAAAAGAAAACAATGAATAAAAACTAGAAGTGAAGACTCCTTAATTAATGTGAGCGATTCCCCTAGTACTCCGACAACCTGCGCTTCAGCATTTGATAACACTTGGATTTTGTAGCCACTTCAGGAAGGAGAGGAGGAGAGGAGGAGAGGAGATGAGGTGAAAGATATGAAAATTAGGTCTCCCCCTCTTCATTTATACTCGCAACATGACCTAGGTCACGTTGTGGGATGGGCCGATCAATCGGTGTTAAGTGATGATCGATCGATCGGCAGTCCCACTGTAAGATTCGTCCTATCGCGGGCTACTGACATAGTGTCCTTCGTGCCAATTGGTCATTTAGCACCCGATGCTCTATGAGACATATTAGAGTTATCGAATTACAACCCGATTGGTCCTTCTTTTACACATGTGGTCGGGTTTCTCATAGTAGTCTTCAAATATGCCTCAATTAAGCTTGATTCTGCCATTCTTCAACCTTTGTTCGCTTCTTTGCACTCTATGCCGAAATGTGCCTAGATTACAACAAAAACACATGTAAAAGTAGAATATGTTGTAGGAATGAGAAATAAAATATGTAAATATATGGCACTTTAGCATGTCATCAACATATATTAGCAAGAACAAAGCATTATCACAACTAGCATTCTTATAGTAAAAGCAAGCTTCATGCGTAAATCTGACAAAGCCATTATCACAAATAAAAGCATCAAACCTTTTGTACCACTAACATGGTGACTATTTTAAACATATAATAATTTTTTCAGCAAACATACCAAATTAGATTTGTTTGGTTCAATAAAACCTTCAGGCTGAGCTATGAGGATCTCTTCCTCAAGCTCACCATGTAAAAATGCACTAGCAACATCCATTCGGTCCAAGTACATACCATAGAACGAAATTAAACACATAAGCAAGCGTATAGTGGTGTGTTTAACAAGAGGACTAAAAATTTCAGATAATCAACACCCTCTTTTTGGATGAAACCCTTGGCTACAACCTTGCTTTAAATCTAGGTTTACCTTCAGGAGTTTCAGCCTCTTTAACATAAAGCACACATTTAGAATCCACCAATTTATTACCGTTAGGCCTAGGGACTAAGATCCAAGTTAACTCTTCCTAAAGCTCTTCATTTTAGCAATCATGGCATTCAGGCACTCTGTTGAATGCTTACTATTTATGGCTTGGCTATAGGACATAGGTTCAGACTCTACATACTCTAATGCAGTATTAAGGGCATAGGCAATACAGTCAGCAAAACCATACCTATCAAGAATCCTAATGTCTGATGCTATCTCTAGCCAATTGTTAAGTTTTTAGGTTATATTCAGTACCAAGGGGTTCAATTTCAAGTCTTAACTGGGCTAGTTCAGGTTTGTTTTGTACTAGAACAAGTCTATTTTCACCTAGATGATCCTCATTTTCATCTAAGTTATCCTCTACTTAAGTCCTGGGGTTAATAAGATTAGGTGGGTTCACCTCAAAATGACATAGGTCAAGAGCAAAGGTGCTAACAGAGGATGGACTCTTATCTAATTGTTCTTTAAGATAGGGCATCTCACCTTTATCGAAGATGACATCCCTATTAACAATAGTAATAGGCCTATTACCATCCTTTATGCCTAATCTATAGATTAGTATAACTCCCTATTTTTCTAGTCTAAATGTTTTCAGGAGCTTTAAACTTTAAAGCAGAATTTGGGGACCTATTTATCAAATAGGCTAGTGTATTAACAACATCTCCCCAGAATTATTTTGAAAAACCAGAGGAGAAAAGCATACATCTAACCCTATCTAAGAGTGTTCAATTCATTCTTTAATCTCGTTTTTAGCATATAAGGCATCAAATTCTTTGTTTATAAACTCAAGGCCATTATCAGTTCTAAAAGTCTTTAATTTCCTACCTGTTTGGTTCTCAACTAAGTTCTTATATCTAACAAAGGTTTAATAAGCCTCATTCTGATTTTTCAGCAAAAAAACCCAAATTTTTTATGAGAAATCATCCACAACAAATAGAAAATAAGATGTCCTATCCATTGTGGGGACCCTAGAGGGCCCCCACAAATCAAAATGCACATAGTCAATAATGCCTTCAGTTACATGTGATCCAATAGAAAATGCAATACTATGATACTTACTATAGATGCAGTGATAACAGAAATCAAGATTAGACAATACATTGAACCCAAACACACCCTATTTTTGCAATTCTAACAACCCTCTCTCAGATATCTGACCTAAGCTCCTATGCCAAAGGTAAGAGGTGTCTTCAGGGTCTTTCTTGGCAATGTTTCCTTCCCTAGATATAACCTCTCCCCTTAGGACATACAAGCCATTCTTGACTATTCCCTTAAGGACTACTGGGAGCTCTCTCAGGACCTTCATATTTCCTTTACATGCCTTAAGGGTAAAACCAGCGAAGTCAGGTTGTCCAAAAGACACAAGGTTCCTCCTCAGTTGTGGGACATGCTTCACACGCTCTAAAACAAAGTTGGTCCCGTCAGTTAGCCTAACCCTAACGGACCTAACCCCTCCTACCCTATAGGCATAATTGTTACTTAGCATCACCTTCCCCCCATCCACACATTCATAATCAGTAAAGTAAGAATTGTCATTGGTCATATGAAAACTACACCCAGAGTCAAGAACCCATTCATGTGTTGTAAAAATAGAAGAAGCAACAAGCACTTCACCAAATTCATAATCATCAGAAACAACATTATCAGCACTAGCTTGGTTTATATTAGGGTAGTAACGTTTAATATGTCCCATTTTCCCACATTCAAAGCACTTGGTAGTAGATAAATCCTTCTTTCCTCTAGATTGTGACCTAATCTTGATTTTACCACGTTTCTTGTTCTAGTTATCCCTAGTTTTAGTTCTTCCTCATGCTTTTAAACCCTCACCATTATTGTTATTATTGTTATGGTTGCTAATAGTGTATTTACCCCCTTTCTTTTACTCCATTATCTTTGATCAAAGAACGTCCTCAACTTCTTCTAAGGATATAGTCTTTCTACTATATCTCAAGTAATCTTTAAGTGACTTGGGGAACATAGGAAATGACCCTAACAGTATTACAACCCATACTTCATCAGGTATTTCCACTTTTAAGGTTTTAAGTCACCTAAAACCCTATGAAATTCATTAATATTATCCGTAAGAAGTCTGTTCTCATCCATTTTAAAACTGTAGAATCTTTCCCTATAAAGTACTTTGTTAGCTAGTGATTTAGAGGCATATAGTTCTTCTAACTTAGCCCAAATAGTGGAAGCACTTTTTTTCCCTCGAAACCTTAGAAAGAACAGAGTCAGTAAGGCATAGAAGGATATTACCACGTGCCATTGCCTCAATGTTAGACTTCTCTTCGTATGTAAGACCAACAAGCTTGTCTTTTTCTGGTAGCAACTAGACCTTGCGCCAAGAGACATCAGTAAGGCTTTGACCTTCACCTTCAAAAGCTCAAAATCGTTCCTACCATTGAACTTCTCTACGTCGTGTTTAGCTGAGGCAATCTCACTAAGCCTAGTGTTAAATTGTGGCTCTGATACCACCTGTTAATGTTTTCAGTGAGTTAGCCTAAGCTAAACTAGTTATAAGTTGCATAAAACAAGAATATGAATTACATACACGAGATCTAAAACATCTAACGCAAGAATCAACGATGAACACCAAGATTTACTGAGGTTCAGACTAAAAATCGATTCCACGTCCTCTACTCTATAATCTTAGAGAGATCTCCACTATTAGTGATGATTTTTACAGATTATTGACCAATTGCATCAATAAACACTGAATTACAACACAAGAACTACAAATACATACTAGAGCTTGGCTTCTAAGGTAGAAACCTTACAATCTAACCCTAAAATATCAAGAACACCTCAATAGTAGCTTTGATCTTACATGAATCTTGTCTCAAAAGCTCTGAATCTCCATGAACAAGGCTCAGAGGTGTCAAATTGGGGTTAGGGTTTCACGTTTCGAAGCAAAGTGGAGAAAACCATAGAAAGTTTGGGGAAAACGAAGACGAGAATGAGTCATCTGCTGCCAACCTTAATTTATCTCAGTTTATATATCCCAAAGCCATAACCTGTGTGCTGCCCAAAGAACCTTATCATAGCCGATTGTTCAATCTCATCCAATTGCCCAAAGAATCACAAATCCCATGGTCTAGAAAGCACCGCTTGAACTTTATTGGATGGCCAGGAGAACGACACGTGTCACAAGGGTAACGAGTAGATAGTATGGTGGGGTAGCGGGTAGATGACTAGGCAGCGTAAATAGTACAATTGGGCAGGGGTAATTCAGACAATACGCCAAATGGAAAAATTCAATTTTTCAGAACATAAAGGCTCTCCAATTTGTACATATTTACAACCTATGCCATTACTTTATACAAAATTTGAAAGTGTTGCAATTTAGTTGTTCCTAAACACTAAACGGTATGCTTTGCATTGTAATAATCACATAATTTTAGCTAAACTCATTTAACCTAATATTATCATCATTAGTCATGGTTTTGGGCCATATACTTACCAATTAGGATATTATAGAAATCATTATAAATCTCGTCTCAGACTCATTATGAATCATTAAAAAGCATGAAAAACAATAACAAAAAAATTCAACGACATAATAAAGGAAAGAGAATACTAAGTACTAGAGCGTATCTAACCACATAGGCTACATTGTAGCCATGGTAAAGTAAAATTAGTTTATAACTAAACTAAAGAAGACAAAACTCAAATTGGAAGACATGATTGAAGACAAAGGTTTAGAAAGCACTCGGAATTCGCAAAGAACCCTAGCCGATCTCTTCTTTTTGCTCTCATTGTGCTGCCTCTTCTTGCTTTACTTCTTGATCACATCCAAAACTTTGCAAAAGTTACGTCCAATAGCATGCTAGTGTTCACCCTCCTTTCTCTTCATATGTATAGGCTCCTCTTGAGGGTTTGTGGGTCTTTCATGCATAAAGAGTCAAATTGCCTACAAAATCTTCAATTGGCCAACAAACTTTCCTTTATCCATGTATTCAGTAGCTTGCTGCCCAAGTATTGCTTCTTTTGCCTATTTTATATCTTTAAATTTGGGATAAAGATACTTGGATAAGAAGTATCCAAATTGCTACTAAACCAAGGATTATGATTTATCCAAGCTTCCTTATCCTTTCTTCTCTTCTTTCTCCTTTATTTGACTTTCCCTCTTTGAAGTATTTGGAATTTTTCTCTCTTATCATGGGCCTCAGGCTCGGGTTTGAGTTGAGTTGCGATCCTTTTTGGCCTTGAAACTTGTGTATTGTACAAAAATGAGCGATATCCATAGAAACTAGGCACAAGATAGTTAATAAATTAGTATGTAAACGTATGGATAATGCATACAATTTAGACTTATCAAATTACCCCAAAACAAAAATCTTGCTAGTCCTCGAGAAAGGATTTCATGAAAGAGGGAACTCTCATGCTTATGAGGGCTCAAGAGAGGGACGCCCTAGAGCTACGGTCTTTACCTCTATAAAAAAAAGAAACTAGTTAGCATTCTTAACAAAGAGCGAACCTTCATTTAGAGCTCTAAAGCAAAATAATCACTCTTGGGAAAAACCTATCAACCTAGGAGGATGAACTCGAAATTCATCTAAGAAAATTAGGTGTCAATCATCCTCCCTAATTTTAAGACATTCAAATCAAATACAAAACAATAATTTATGCCACTGGCAATATTTCTCAGGTAGTCCCATGACTAAAAATTGTAAGCAACATACATGCAACTATTTCTTTTTAAGTACTTGGTTCCTTTTCGCTTTCTAAGTATCTCTTGTAGCAAGCTTTGAGGAAAAACAATCCTCTTCCAATAGGCCGTGGTTGCCAGGTTTTAAAGGATCCCAATGTACCCTATGCACCCCCGGTACTAAGGAATGAAACTATCACACCATATCACATATCCAAAAGATAAACTTTTTACACAAGATAGTGGTTCTCATAGAATCATTTTCAAGTGACTTATTATGTTAGCTCTTCTTAACCTTTCTCTATGTTCCATGTAATAAGGGTACTAAGTGTTAAAACAACCCTACGGATCTACTTGAGACATAGAGGCTATAGGAACTAACTAGTCATAGGTACTTACTTAATTTTTAGGAATTACAAGCATTGGTACCCTTTTCTTTCATTTCTTTTCCTTTTTTTTCCTTTATTCACATTTTGTCTCTCTCTCTCTCTTTTTTTTTTCTCCCATTCAATCGACATTTTCTTCCATTTAGGCTTAGGCATAACCATCAAAGTCAATGATGTAAATAACACTCTATTGCAATCTATTCAAATTAAAGCATCTATCAATCCAACAGAAAGACAAAATAACCATGCCAACTAATGAAAACAAACACCATGATTTTATTAAGATAATGTCTTTGAGTAAATAATGAATCGCATGTTGAACACAAAAATGAATGATTATCAATTTATTCAAACCCAATCAAAGGAAACAAGCTAAAAAAGATAATAAATTTTCCTGGAAAGCTTGAAAATAAGATCTAAACAACCACTATGTTCTATCAATACGACTATGAATGTGAGCAAGCAAGCGAGAATGCAAACAATTTAAAACCTGAACTAAAAGAAAAAGAAAATCTTTTTGGTTGCCAACACTAACATCCCCATGCAAAGGCTCTTGAACTCTAGGAAGTACTTAAGTCGACTCAAAAGATAAAAGAAAACTCGTAAATTCTAAGTTGTTTTTAGACTCAATAATGTTAAGATGAACGTTTTTCTCATTGTTAGAAGAACAAAAAGAATGAAGTAAGAGGTAACAAATACTCCGGTAGGTTTGAAGATTCAAGCTTTATGATTGATTTTGAAAACTCATGTGCCAACCCCCAAACTTGTTCATAGCCTGGTCCAAAAACATAAAGAAACAAAAGAGATAATCTAAATGTAAAGAAGCAAAATAAAAGTAAGAAAACAACAAAAGTGTAGAAAACTTAGGTTACCTCCCAAAACGAGCTTTCAAATATAGTCATTAGCTAGACATTTTATGTTTGTCATCTAGGATCCTTTAGGAGGATAATGGTCCCCTTGATCCACACTATGCAACAATCTCTTCCCATTGATCTTCAGCATGCTCTTCTTCACATGACCACCTTCAAGTTCTCCATCTTTTTGTCCGACTATGGGATCCTTAAGCATAGCGCCATTCCTTGGATCTTCTTTTGTGAACTCAAGAAGTCTCCTTACTACGTCATCCTTGACCTTTAAAGCCTCCGACTAGCTGAGACAAACTTGATCTTCTATTCGAAAACAACCGGCCTTCTTGTATGGAAATTTCGTAGCCTTAAACACATTAATTATCACTTTTTCATCTTGCACCCTTAAAATCAACTTCCCTTGTTACACATCGATGAAGGAACTTCTTGTGGCAAGGAAAGGTCGGCCTAGTATAAGAGGTATCTTTCAATCCTCCTCCATGTGAAGCACTATAAAGTCAGCCGAAAAGTTGAACTTGTCAATTTTCACCAAAACATCTCCCATCGGATACTAGATTGACCTATCTTCCAATTGGAGAGATATTGCGATTGGCTTCACCTCCCCTAACCCAAGCCTCCTATGAATAAAGATTGGCATCAAATTAATACTTGCACCTAAATATCATAGAACTCTATCAAAGGTAAAAGTGCCAATGGTGCAAGGTATAGTAAAACTCCTTGAATTTTTTAACTTATTGGTTACATCTTTCATATTATTGTACTACACTCTTCAGCCAGCATCACATTCTTGAACTCTCCAAATTTCCTCTTGTTGAATAGGATCTCGCTCATGAATATTGCATATTTCGATTTCTACTCCAACATATCTGCATAAAGGATGTTAATATGTAACTTTTTGAAATTTTCAAAAAACTTAGCAAATGGATCATACACTTTTTGCTTTTTCAAATGTTAAGGAAACAAAATTTTTTGTTTGTAAAGCTTAGGCTCGATCCTCTTCGAGCTCGGTTTCTTGATTTTTGGTTAAGGATGGTTTGGTCATTTGCTTTTGTTTGGCCCTTGTTGGTTCAATTATGGCTGTTAGGTCACATTAAGTTGGTTCTTCTAATGTCCTTTTACTTTGCTTTGCAAGGAACCTAGAGACCTTTCAGAAAATTGTTTTGAAATTTGTCTTACTTGAGTCTCGAGGTTCCATATAGGGGCTTCTTGGTTTCTAAAGTTATCTTTAGTTTCTTTCATGAAATTTTTAGTATTATCCATGAACTTCTCAAACATCTCCTCCAAATTGGGCTTCTTCTCTAGTGGTGGATGAGTGGGTGGCCTAGGTGCTCCTTTACTGCACCAATAGAGTTTAGATGGCTCCTCCACCCTGGATTTTATGTGTTGGAGTAAGGATTGTGTTGAGCTCATTATGAAACAAGAGCTTTTCTTGCCTAGCACTCCACATGTGAATGATTACTTGCACAAAATTCACAAGTTAGTGCAAGAGTATAAATAGCGTTGACAATAATGTTAGCCTATTGCCTTTGAATTAGTGAGAGTTGAGTGGATGACACCTTGAATACATCAACTTCATGAACTCCTGGATATCTCTAGCTTAATCATTATGCCTCAGATAGTTGTTGCTAACCATCACCTCTATTAACACATGGACCTCTTCGGATCTCTTGCTGTTTAGTGATGCTCCAGCCACCTCATCCACCATAGTTTGAATGATAGGTGCCATACTATTATAAAAAGTTTTGACTTGCATCCAAATTGGTAAACTAGGGTGTGGACATCTTCTCAACAACTCCTTCTATCTCCCTCAAGCCTCATATCTTGATTCCATATCATATTGCATTACAAGAAGGTGATATCATTCCTCATATTTGTGGATTGGCCGATGAAACTTTCGGGTCATTCTGTCCAAGGTGGCAATATCGAAGGCAATGACATTAACCAACATTTAGCTTTATCCATTAGTGAAAATGGGAACAACCTCAAGAGAATGACATCATCAGTGACACCATTATGCTTGAAAGTGTCAAATATCCCTAAAAAGTTAGAGATATGTAAGTTTGAATCCTCACTAGGCAGCCCACCAACCTAAACCATCTTTTGGATCATTATATGATAGCCGGTTTGATCTCAAAGTTATTTTCTTGAATAGGCGAATGTTTAATACTAGAGGTATATCCATTAACAGTTGGAAACACAACCTCTCTCAAAGCTCTATGACGCGATTTTTTTTTACTAGCAAGTGCACTAGTCGCTTCAAGTAATACAGAGGGTGTAGAGTATCACTCCCACGAGGATTGCTGAGTGATTACTGAAATTAATAGCTTTAATACTATTTAAAAAATCGAAAAATTGGGGATTTTGACATGAAATAAAGTAAAATAAAATAAAATAAAAATAAAAGTTAAAACTAGATTAGAATGAGCCGATTTAAGTTGTTTTTTTTTCATCAGTTAATAAAGTCTAAGCATCCGATTTCACCTTAGTTGCATCAATAGGCTTTTTCTATTCTCGATATTCAAGTTGTTACTGTGTGTTGATGGTTGAAAATCCTAATTTACTAAACATTCTCTCTTAAGCAACATTTAGCGTACTCTTTAACATATTAACCCATCACTTTCGTGCATGAATTTAAATAAGAAAAGAGTTATAAAAGCTCTATGATATTCTTTTAAAAACCACACAAATCGAGTTAATCTCTCTCAAGCATTCGCCCAATTTGTGGTGCTTATCACCTCAGCAATCATCATAAATCTCCTCTCGTCTCATTATGAATCGTTATAGGCCTTAAATGGTGATCAAACATTTAATACTCATTAAGAATAATGATAAACACTTCAACAATACAATAACTTAAACATTGACTACCTTGAATTAGAAATGAGCGTATTTTACAACTTAGGCTACATCGTAGCCTTAGATTAACAAAATTAGTTCATGTTAAACTTAAAATTAAACATTAAAAACATCAAAATACATGAACTAATGAAGAAAAATGATAAAACTAACAAACAATAACAAAAAAAAACCCAAAGTACAGGTCAGGGTCCTGCACAGACCCGACCTGTTCTCCACTCTTTTTCACTCGATTTTCTTGTGATTATTGATCTAAATACTTGATGCTTCAACTCATTGCAACCTACCCTATTTATAAAAGTAGTATTGGGATAAAAAAATTTGGAAAAAATCTCAAAATCAGCCCACATTTTTGCTTTCTGAGGCAGATCTGCAGATCTGATTTTTTTGCCATTTTTCTTGATTTTTTCCATACTGAACCGCCAAAATTCTGTACCAAAACATCATATTTATGTTTTTTGATGTTTCTAAAATGAATTTAGCTAAAAAAAATCGAGTTTTAATTGCCAAAATGCAAGTTTTTCTTGAAAAGCTGAATCTGCCGCCCAGTTTTCTGCATCTGTTTTCCAGCTCGATTTTCTTCATTTTTTCATGAAATCCTCCACCGAAATGCTGCAATAACATGTTAAAAAGACGTTAAAAAACTTATTTAAGTTTTTTTCAGTGAATTTAGTTGAAGAAAATCAACAAAATTGAGGTACAAATCTGCTTGCAACAGCAGGTGCAAGTTGCTGCAACTTGTATTTTTTTTTTCTGGTTTTTTTATGAAAAAGAGTGCTTAAAATAGCTTTAATTAATGTTTACTTGTGTTATACAATACATAAAAGCTGAATAATGAGGATAAAAGCTTGAATTTTAGCTAAAAATTTATGCAAAACTTGTGAAATAGGTTTGTAATTTTTTTTTATTTATCTTGCTTTTACTTATTGATATTAATGATAAAACTAGCAATATTTAATACAAAATTGGTATTTTTTGCAATAAAGTAGCAAAATAGTCAAAACTGAGCAAAAACGAGCAAAAGCGAATAAAATTTGATGTAAAATGGTTTAAAATGTATAAAAATGATATAAATAAGTATATACTAATTTAGACTTATCACTCTACCTCCTTCTCCACCTTGCTCAGCCATGTTTATGTTCTTTGCTTGCTTCCTTGATTGTCTGTGCAATCATCCTCTCAATCTCGAGATCAAAGGGAATCATATTTCCTCCCTGTGATCTTAACATGTAAAATAAGAAATGCAAAGATTAAAGCTAAAATAAAGACAAACTAAACATGAAAAACACAAAAAATAACACAAATAGGGTTTTGGTTATTTAAGGGGGGGGGGGGAAAAAACCCTAAAAATTAGAAATGTTTTTTCAAAAATGTGACGACTAGAATTACTTAAAGTTTCCTAAATCATGTCTAATTGTCAAAGTTGCGGTTAGGATAAAAAACTACAAGTATATACATGAGAAATTCTCGTTAGTTAAGGAAAACTATTTCTAGATTATGAAAGTTTACCAAGAACATGAAATTCTATCCTAAAAACTAAAGGGTTATTTACATTTTGGTATATTGACTTTTCGAAATAATAAAAACGACCCTGATCTTTTTGAATTAATAAAAAGACTCCTAAGTTTTTGTCATATTGATTAAAAGGTCCCTCTTCGGCATAGTGAAGTCATTTTTTGTTGACAAAGATGATGTCTTTTTTTTTTTATTACTATGGCACTAAAATGACAAATAGCATCCTTCATTACTCTTATTCTTACTTTTTAAGCAAGAAAATTAAGATATTATATTATATAAAAACTATCTGTTTTTGCATAATTTGTTTAAAAATAGTCATTTAGGGGTATTTTTGTCACTTTATTATTGTATTAATTGAAAAGCAGTTGCTGCGTTAGCTTTGTCGACGAAAAATGATACCATCACACTTGCGAGGTGGGTTTTTTTTTTATTGATACGACATAATTTTAGGGGTCTTTTTATTAATTCAAAATGATAGTAACCTTTTTTTATTATTTTCAAAAACCTTGGGTTGCTGAAATGTAAGTAACACAAAACTAAACATACTAGATATGATTTCAAAAAAGGAAGGTAAATGAAAATACTTGAAATTTCAAACCCTAAGTGACGCTGTTTATACCCCAAACTTGAGGGAGTTGGGACGACGCCGTTTTAAGAATAAGGATCATGCGGGACCATCCTTGAGGGATGTTAGGCATTTAAATACTGAGATAATGTCGCTCGAGCCCAGTTGCCTGAACTGTTAAATCCCTTATGGGATGTCAACATCTCAAGATGGTTGAGAGGTAAAAGGCTTGAGCTCAAGGGACTTTCTAAAAGGCTGCAAGACAGGTGGTTCTAAGGCTCAAGGCAATTATCTAAAGTGTGTTTCTAGGTGTGTGCACCTCAAGTATATCCAAAAGAAAGTGGGGCATCTTGAAGGGACTCTGGTGATATATACGAATTTGGGGCTTCCAGAAAGACGGTTGAGCACACGTTTTCAAGGCATAATCAACGCCCATTCAACGCGCCAAAGAAGCATTGAGGCAGACATGGGAACGAAATTCCGGCATAGTAGGATGCAACAATTATTCTAGTTTTCTATAAATTAGAGGCATTGTTGTACTTGTAAAGTGCCTAGCACCATCATACAAACCTTTTCAAGTTTCTTTACAGCACACTTGTGTTTTTTACCTAGGAGTAGCATATCTTAGCTTAGCTTTGCATATATTAGAATACTTTGTACAAGCTTTCTTCCAAGGCAGCACGTCATTTTCGGTTTTAGGTATGAACCCTTCATTTTAATCTATTCCCAACAATCAACGAGTTAAAAATTCAGGTGTTAGTTTAAGGCTTAGACGGCCAAGGCTAGACCTTGATTGTGTTGGTCTTAATACCGGTGTCACTACTTGATAAGTCAGGTGAACTTAGGTTTGAGTTATTGTTTAAGGGCTTTGATAATTAAGGCTTAACCTTGATTGCATTCGTCCTCTTTCGGCAACCTAAATACTGTTTGTTCTATCTTAATCTTTTCAAACTCTAACTCATTCGAGTTATTATAACTCAAAGGGTGCCAAGCCTAAAAATCCGATTGACTTGGGCTAGTAAGTGGACTGCTGAGCTCTTGAATTTGTCTCTATCCTAGTTTCCCGCTTTTAAGTGATCGAGAAAAAGTGTTTGTGGGCTTAGCTCCGTTACCCTAACTACCTATTGAGGTCCATATCCCTTTAATTTTATGTCAATTATCATAAAAAATCCACAAAATACATGAAAAAAAGTCTCCTTAATTGGAGCAAAAGAAGAACCCATAATAAGTTGCAAAACTAAAGTTGGATTCACCAAAAGCACCATCTCTTTTCCTAGAAAGATGATTGGTTGAGGCCAAATACATGTAGTCTAGAATTTCAGCTTGCTCCCACATTTCTATGAGTCCCATTTTGCATGTTTGTTTGATTTTCTATTTATGGTGACCACACACACATTGAGCAAATAAAAGAAGCAAACATATGCCTAAGTAAAAACAAAACAATGAAGTCTCAAATTGAAAACAAAATACGAACTAGAAATAAAAATGACAATAAATTCAAATTACCACTAAAACTAGATGGTATTGATATCAATCAAATAAAAATGATCCCCGACAATGGCGCCAAAGACTTGTTGGGTGTGAATTAGCAAGTATACTATGAGGATTGTTTCTATCAATTGAGTACTAGAATTACTAGTTCTAGTTTTATTAGAACAACAAATATTGAGGTTTGAATATAAAACTAAAGAAAGACTAAATATCTTATGCTCCGTTTGTTTTGAGGGAAGTACTCTTCCCTCGAAAAATATTTTCCAATTTTTCATAGAAAATGCAATTCCCATTGAGGTTTTCTGTTGTTTGTTTTAGTGAAAAACCGGAAAATATTTTTTGAGGGAAGAGTACTTCCCTAAAAAAACAGGAGTCGAAAACATGTTCTCAATTTGCAATATTTCTTGTCTATTTTATACGAACTATCATTTACCAATCATATTATGCCTTGTCATAGGAGAAGGTAAGTAGCAATACAATATATTTGAAATTATCTAGACTTTATGTGGTTGTGAAATTATTACTAACGTACCATGAGATTTGAACATTTATCACCTATCCTGACATGTCAATATGTGCAATGAGGTACCATAAAGTTGAATATTTTATTATTTAGGCACCTTATGTTGGGTGGACAATTGTAATTTCATAAACTAAAATTTCATATAACGATTAGATCTAGCACAGCAGAATCATAATTTAAAATTCATAATTTTAAATAATTATATTTACAACTCTAGTTAAACATAACAATGCATAGCATGGTAGACATAATCATGAAAAACAAATTAGATACAAATTTAAAAGTATTAGCTGAGAATTCTCATACCTTCTTGTAGACCGCAAGTGAAAAGACGCGCGAACAATAGCTCCAAAATCTTCTCGTCAATTCCTTTTTTGCATTGGATGTGTGGACATTGTGAAATATAGAACTCTTAAAAAACTATTTTGAAGGAGTTATGTGGGAGTAAATTTTGCCTCTTCAATTCTCTAATTGAAGTGCCAAGCAACAGCTTAAAACAATAATTATAAATCCTAAGAAGTTAGCTTCCATTTACATAAAAGTCATAAAATCTTACTTTTTAATTTTTAAAATAAAAAAAAATAAAAATAAAGTTCTTGATAAATCAAAATAGCAAGGTACTTATCCAAAACACAAAAAATACGCATAGAAAGAATACAGCCTATGTTGCGTCATAGGGTGCCACGTGGCTCCCTGTAATTGATCCATGTCTTTTGACACGGGTCATCCTACTGGCTGGGTCTCGCGTGTTGGTTGGTGAGTGGGGGACAACATGGATCACCCCCGATCCGCCAGTTAGCACGTGGTTGTACATGTTCCTATTTATTTTAGAATAAATTCATCACATGAATTTTTTGGGTTTAGTAAAATAAAATAAAATAATTGATTCAACTCTTAAATAAATAATTCAACTTATAAATTCTTCTGATTTCTTAAGGTGCATAAATTAGGGGCTTGCGTAGATACCTTAGGAACAATTTATTCCTAGCACCAAATGGGTCAGTTTTACTGCATTCTAGAAACACATATATTTACTTGTTAAATTTCTTGCAATAATTTACTCATAATTGATCCCTGTATTAAATGTCAATGAGAAAAATGATTTAAACTACTTTCATTATTCTTTCTCACATTACCAAATATTTTCTTAAATCCTAGGATTGGTTAGACTTCTTTTCCTTAACATCTTTGTTTTACCAAAGAGCTGCAGATCATAGGAGGCTCTTTGACGTATTTAGCGACGTCAATTTCATAAGGAGGAATCTCTTCTTCTTCTACAACTTTGTCCATGTAGGTTCCATACATGCCATTTTTCCTAAGGCTTTCTTCTTTTAAGCATGCCTTAAATCTTGCAGCACATTCTGCTAGTTGAAGTGGACTAGTTAAGTTTAATCCCTCAAATATCTTTCTAAAATCAATATCCAAGCCATTTAGGGGCCAGCTTACTCGAGTTTAATGAAAGCCATAGTACATTTTAACCTAGCTCTATTGAACCGATTAATATAATCCTCTACAAATTCTCTTGGCTTTTGTGTCATTCAAGCCAAATCCAACATAGAGGTTCCTAGTTTCATTCGTGGGAATTAGGCCTAACAATGTTTGGCCATATCAGCCAAGTAATAGATAGAGTTAGGTGGCAAGCTTATATACCACTAAAAAGAGGTGCCTTGCCAAGTGCTATAGAGCAAATATGTTTCCTTCTCCTAAGAAAAGGGTAAACTCAAGTATCTTGTACCCTCTAGGGAATGGGTAATACTTGTCAATATAATCAAGGTACGACTTATTATAAATGGGTCTATTGACTCTTCAAAGGCATAGCCCATGCATTTGCTCAATAAGGGTGGCCAATTTGTCTCAGAGGGGTAAGTTTAGTGCTTGGTTACGCAATTTCCACTTCCCCCCAAAAGGTTGAGCATCCATCGGAGTATCAGCAAGATACCCTTGAGTTTCCATGACCATTGAATGAGGAAATGGGTGTTGGCCTACATAAGTGAGATTATACTCTCCTTGGTCTACATGTCCAATTGGTTGATTGGGCAGTACATAAGGACCAATGGATGCTTGGGTTTAAGGCATGCTTGTGGGGATCCTTATGTTCACGGGTTGTTGAGCAACCCTGAATTGATCTATCTCCAAGGAATATTCTTAGGCTATGTTTGGAGCATAGAACTGGAGGTTGGAATTGGGACATAGAATTCCAATTTTATTGTTTGGTTCACCTACTGGAATTAGAATTAAAATTCTAATTCGTAATTCCATAAAACATAATTTTAACTGAAATTCATGCTTTCCAATTCCTTGGGGAGGGGGTAAGGAATTGCAATTCCATATTAATTCGATTGACCTAAAACCTAAAGTGACCCGATTTGATTAACTCATATCCAAGATGTCTCAAAATTTGAAAACTTCAACACAACCTAAAATTTGAATCGAACCTCAAAATCACCCAACTCAAATCACTTGAACTTCAAATAACCAAAATCACCTCAGCTCAAAGTCCGAAGTGACCCAACCTGATTGACTCAAAACTCGAGATGGCTCAAATCTAGAAATTGAAATAACTCAACTTGAATATGATGTAATCAAGTTGAGCCAAAGTGGAAATGACTTGACCAAATTGACTCAAAACTTAATACAATCCATACGCAAAATGACCCGACCTATCTCAAACTCAATCTAAGATGGCTCAAAATTTGAAATGATACAACTTATTTGTCCCAGAACTAAGATGAATTGAGCTTGAAAAGACCTAAATGAACTCGAACCCGATCATAACTAGCTTGAATGCTGAACAGACCTAACCCAATTAACTAAAAATTTGCAATAACTTGAATATCAAACTATCCAATGTAATACTTAACCCAGTTTGAATCAAAACTCGAATAACTCGAACTCAAAATGAATCACTCCAACCATAATAACTTGAACGCAATGTGAATCACTTTGACCAAAGGCCAAACGTAGTTGATTTAAAACTCGAAATACTCCAACTCAATTGACCGAAAATCCTTGATAATTCTAATTATTATGTAATTATAATTCTGACCTCCAATTCCTTTGAAGAGCCAAACAATGGAACTTAATTCTATCACAATTCCAATTTCATCATAATTGGAATTAGAGTTACGGTTCCATAATCCAATTCCAATTCCATATGCCAAACAAAGCCTTAGGGACAAGGTGCATGTAACCGCCTCCAGTCTCATGTACCGTATTGGGCCTGGGAGGAAGGTATTTGCCCCATATGATGAGTACCTGCCTTTAGTCTTTAATCTCAAAGCTTTGTCTAGGCCTCGAGATGGCCTCTTCTACATGGAGAGGATAAATATGGCCGTGCCCCCAAATTTCAAGGGAAGGCATATCTCAGGCATTGATGTTCATGTCCCTAGAAGTCAAGGTTTGCTCTTGATTTGAGGGTCCAGGCACTCCATATTCCATATTTTCATTCCTAAAGCTTGGATCCAATCGCATGATGGCTGGACTGGCTATAGTATTGTTTCCTCTCCTTTCAGAGGTAGTATTTGTACCGACACTTACTGGTGGTCGTAAGCTTAAGGGAACATCTCAAGGATATCTAATAGGGGTTAAGAAAGGAAGCACATGCCTTAACTATCTAAGGTCCTCCTTAACGGCTTGAACAAGGCCATTATGCGCCTCAGTTTTCCTTACTAGGATAGGCTTGACTTCTACTATTGTTTCCCTTGCCACAGCTTTGGCTGTAAGGCTAGCAATGAAAAATAAGGGTGCATTCATTTCAACGAGGACCCTATCAGTGTCTTTTTTTAGTCTGTCATTGAAGTCCCGACGTCGTTGAAAATAGTCCTCAAAGCGGTTGTGTTTTCGCACTAGCTAGCTAGAGTTTGCTCTATCTCTGCGTGTTGTTTCTCTTGAAATTCTCTAAAAGACGGCTTAAGACTTTCATTTGTGAGTTGCATTCTACGCTTGAGCATTGATATAAAACACTTTCAAGAATGGCCATCAAGCCCAACGTGTTCACTCTTTGGGATATCATCATCAACCCCCACTTTCCTCACTGCAGCTGTGACACATTTTACCCTCTCCTGAGATGGAAGTTTGCTCTAAAGAATGCTCAAGTGGTGGCATAATCAAGGACAACCCGTCGGGTTCCTCAGTCTTGAGAAAACTAGCTCTTTTGATACAGACCATTAGAGAATGGTCTGAGATTCTATTATTGTTGGATGGGCAATTTTATTTCCAAAAACTAAAATTTCCTATAATGATTAGATCTAGGGCAGTGCAATCATACTTTAAAATTTGTGATTTTAAATAATCGCATGTTTACAATTCTAATTAAACATAACAATGCATGGCATGGTAGACAAAAAAAATGGAAAACAAATTAGATATGCATTTAAAAGTATTAGACAAGAATTCTCATACCTCGTTATAGGCCGCAAGTGAAAAGATGCACGAAAGATACCTCCAAGATCTTCTCTGCAATTCCTCTTTTGCATCATACGTGTGGGCATCATGAAATCAAGAACTCTTAAAAAACTATTTTGAAAGAGTTACAGGGGAGTAAATTTCACCTCTTCAATTCTGAAAGGCCCAAAGAGCAACCTAAGAGAGGGGTGAATTAAGTTCTTTTGTGATAATTGAAAAATTAAACTTTATGAAACAAAATTAGATTGAAAGTTAGACAATGAATATGAAATGAAGAAGATAAAGGCAAGAATAAAAAGAAGCACAAAGGTTTTTATAATGGTTCACTTTCATATTGAAAGCTAGTTCACTTCTCAAGTGACTACTCATCGTCACTTAAGCCTTTAACTAAGCTTGATGATCCTTTTTAAAAAACAAACTCAGGATCCAACCTTTGCAACTAGTCTTTTTGTACGTAGGTTCATGACCAGCCTTTTACAACCGATGCTATCGTAGGCTCAGGATCAACCTTTACAATAAACAATTGAAATAAAGCAATGGAAGAATTAAAGTAATGAGATTTTTCATTTTTTGAAGAGTGAATTGACAATAGATAAAGCTTAGCCAAAGCTAATGATATAACAATTAAGCTCAATGATTAACAATAAAGAAAACTAGTGATGCTCAAATAAAACTTTAAGCAGAACTTAAAATCAAACTGCTAAAGCGCAAGAAAGTAGGAGCCTTTTATCAAAGAATGCTTAGAGAGTGTTGGATGATGTAAAACCAAAGCATTCAAGCCCTATTTATAGGCAAATGAGAGCCTAGGGAATGTTCAAAATGTTGAAAAAAAGATTAGGAAAGAATCAAGTCAAAAATAACCATTTAAAGCTTTTTCTGATCTATGTGTCGACACACAGCAGCTTCAGATGGCTACTGTAAGTTTGTGTATTGACACATCGCTTTTGTGCGTCGACACTCAGCATGCCTAGGTGGATTTGAACGATTTTAATCAATTAGCTTGATTGATGGGTTAATTTATTAAATTAGCTAAGTAATTTGATTGATTAATTGATTTCCATATTAGCTTCATTTTAGATATTAATTTCCTAGTTTGCTTTGATCATGAATAGATATTTGATTGATTTTATCATGCTTTTCAAAATACCAATCTTGAAAAATATTTTCATTGACAAACTAGACTGGTTTAAATTTTGACTTGAATATTTTTCAAATAAAATTTGGAAATCAAATTTCAAAATATTTCAAAAATATTTTTGTTAGAGCATCACATATCAATATTGAGATTTTAATTTAATTGATATATCATGATCCTAAGTCCTAGAAATTAAAAATAAATGACTTTGAGGTGCTTGGACTTGGATCAGTTTCTTATCAATTTGGATGAATGTTCTCTTCACCTTTGATATCTTTTCCTCTTGATTTATCATCTTAGAAAGCATGGTATCAACATGATTGGCCTTGATTTTTCCTATCTTTCTTATGAGTCACTTAGATACAAGAATAGAATAATTTAAATACAATGACTCACTAAATGATTGTTATTATTAAAATTACAATATAAATGGCTTTATGGCCAACAATCTCCCTCTTTTTGATGATGACAGACATTTGGTATTTTCTCTTGGAAAAAATGAAAGTTGAAATATAGAATTCACCATAAAAATATTGACTACTCAAATCATACAAATTCTCACTTCATATCAAGTCAACATGTTAAAAGTTTGAACTCAATTACCTCCCCTTATGTTGATGCATTGTAGGAATTATACATTTAATATGTTAACATCATCATCATGTTTAACATTTCATAATTAGATGCAAACTTCATGCCATTCTAGGGGTTAGATGTTCAATTAACTTACACTTAGCATCATTTTTATAGCATGAATCAAATAAACAGGAATCAACTAAACACCAATTTCTTTCCCCCTTTGTCATCAACAAAAGGAGAATAAATCAATTCAATGTAATGTGTTTAATATCTCTCTCTGTTCATGATATAGCGCATATTTTAAAAAAGAAAGATTTATCCAATGTTCAAACCGACATAAACAACATCACCCTCTTTGTCATCAACAAAAAACAATAAGGGAGGGCATTTATACATTGAAGTTCAAAATATAAAAGTAGTTTTTTTGTATGTAGCTCGATATGTTAATGACAGTTTCACCTCTTTTTTTTTGCGATATAATGTTTCACCCCCTTTTTCTTTCTTTAATATTTTCATATTCCTCAATAAGGTGAACATGAAAAAAAGGTTTTACAAAGCAAGATGTTTAAACTTGAAGGTTTGCAATTCTCATAGCACATTTACAACTTTAATCGAAATTATGAAGAAAAATGTGAGAGAATATTCAAGTAAAACAACCATTGGAGAGATCAAAGATAACTCAATTTTGGTGTTTCCTTTAAAGAAACAGTTTCCAAGCATTAATATCCATTAGTTTAGATAAGAATACTTGGACAATTTACGCCCCATGTTAAATCTTTGAGAGCCATTTTCAATATAACCATGCATATGAAATTAACATACACAAATAATATATTTCACCATGTTAATCTTTCTTTTAGTATCACCCGTTAGTTCCACATAGAAGCCTAGTAAAATTATCCAGTTGTAGATCATTTGTGGGCACAAATTTTACGACATCTCCTTTAAGCACATGATCACAAATTATATGACGTTTACCTCTATAAGATAGGTTCTAAAATGTTGAGCCGGAGATTTGGTTAAGCATATTGTACTGCATTATCAAACATAATAAGAGCATGATCAATATGAATGCCTTAATCATCAAATCCATGCACTAACCAAGATATTTTAGCACAATGACATGCACAAGTAATGTATTTGACTTTTATGGAGGATGAGGTAATCTTCCTTTAACCATAGCACTAACGCATGACCAATAAATTAACAAGTTCCATAATTCGATTTCTAGTCCACTTTGAAAAAAGTAAAATTCACATTATTATATCGAACTAGATGTAAGAAATCACACTTGGATAGAAGAAGTCTAACTACCAACCAGGCATCGAAAAAAAATCTTTTCACGGAACATTATTTAAATTCTTTTTAGACATGTATGAAATCAACCACATATGCACACATTAAACAAGATATCAAGCTATTCATGGAATGGTAAACAAGGGATTGAATCATACCTCTATTTAGCTTTTTGATCCGCCTTTTTACCTTTTTCCATCCATGTATTACTTAAGTGTTGTGCTCATTGGAGTTGCAATCGCTTTTTAAATTTTCCATGTCAAACTTCTTAAGTATCTTCTTCATGGACTTGGCTTGTTTGATAAAAATTTCTTCCTTGCTTTGCTTTATTTGCAATCCAAGGAAGTAGTTGATTTCTTTCAACATGTTTATTTCAAATTCCCTACTCGTACGATTTGCAAATTCTTCACAACAAGATGGGGTAGTAGCATCAAGCACTATACTACCAACATGAATTTACACAATAAGAGTATCATTTTTAGAGTGTTTGTGTCAACCTTCCCTTTTAAAAATCTATTTTGCATTAAAAAGAAACTCGATCTCTCATATTAAACTCTAGGAGTTTGTTTCAATCCATAAAGAGCCTTTTTGAGTTTAAGAACATGGTTGAAAAATTTGTCATTCTCTAATCCAGGTGGTTGTGCAACATAAACCTCTTCTTCAATAAAACCATTTAAAAATGTACTTTTTACATCCATTTGAAAAAGTTCAAAATTTTTAAATGAAGCAAATGCACATAAGAGTCTAATAGCTTCTAATCTAACAACGGGTGCAAAGGTCTCTTCATAGTGTATACCTTCTTCTTAGTTTATCTTTTAGCTACTAGCCTTTACTTGTATCTCACCACATTGAGAGGGACCACCGATGATTTGACTTGTTGAGTGATCCTTCAAGAATTTTAAATCACATGTAGTATGTTTTCCACTTTTGATTCTACATTTTCGACATTTTCTTTTTGGTTCATCCATTTGAGCGTTGAGTTGAGCCTTTTCTTACTCCTCGGATGAGGGTGTGATGTATGTTGGTTGATTACTATATTATCATCATCACAAGGAATTCTAGAGGTTAAGACATTAGAAACCACATGTATAGACTCTTCTACAAACTTTGTCTTTTTATTATAGACCCTATATGCTTTGCTAGTTTGAGAATATTCAATAAAATACCTTCATCCACTTGTGGATCAAATTTACCAATGTTCGTTTTACGATGGTTGTGAATAAAGCATTTACTCCCAAAAGGTTTGACATGTGCAATATTTGGATTTCTTTCTTTGTAAAGTTCATGGGGTGTTTTCTTTAAAATAGGCCTCATTAAACTTAATTTAAAATGCAGCAAGTGGTATTAATGATTTCAGCCCAAAATGAATTTGGCAAATTGTTTTCACAACGCATGTTTTATCAATTGTTTTGGTGGAGTCAAAATTAATCATAACATTTTTTAAAATTGTCTTTTTCAAATTCCCTTCCAAGATCTTCTAATTGAAACAATTGTCAAATAGTTTTCATTTCATACTCATTTGCAAAACTTTTTCAAATGTTTCACTCTTATGAGAAACAACCAAGCAAAACTGGAGTAATTATCAACAATTACAAGTCCATGCATTTTTTTCTAAGGCTCAAATGTCAAGTACGATCAGAGAAGTCCATATGCAAGAGTTTGAGATGCCTTGAGACAGAAACGACATTCTTGGGTTTGAATGAAAATCTAGTTCGTTTGCCATATTGAGATCCATCACAAATATGATCTTTTTCAAATTTTACCTTTGGTAATCCTATAACAAGATCATTTTTTGAAATTTTTGGAATCAAGTCCATACTAGCATGTCCAATCTTCTATGCCAAATCTAAGGATCATTTTCATCCAAGACACTAAAATAATTTAATGAATCTACACAGTCAAGATCAATCATAAAGACATTTTCACATCGAAGACCAACAAGCAAAATTTCATTTGTTTTAGCATGTTTAACTAAACATCTAGATGATTCAAAGTTTACACAATAGCGTTTATCACATAATTGACTAATGTTTAGAAGATTACGTATAAGACCATCAACAAATAAACCATCATCGTGCAAGGAGAAAAGTTAGAAGCAATATTACCAATACCAATGATTTTTCTATTCTTCTTGTTGAATGTGAGATTTTCCCTTTCCTTGGATTGATAGAAGTGGACTTGCATTTATCTCCGGTCATATGACTTGTGAACCTACTACCAAAGTACTACTTTTGATTTTTGTTGTCAATCTTCAAGCACATCTACACAATTGAACAGATTTTTGGTACCCAAATTTTCTTGGGTCCTTCATTGTTAGTCTTGACATTTGGAGGCTAAGATCCCTTCGGAACCCAAACCAAAAATAGATTTTTCTCAAATTCTTTTTAAATGAACATTGATGCATCATATGCCTATGATCACCACAATAATGACATCTTATAGAGTTTATCGATGGTAAGGAGGTTTTGACAAAAAGTGCATTCAATTTTTACTTTTTAACATTTTCATTACAGCCGATTTCCTCTTTATTGTAAGTGGGTCTTTGAGAAGAGAGTACTTTTTTTCAAATGTTTCTTCTCCCTTCAGAAACTTACTTGAAATTTTTGAGAGTTTTTCCACTTATTCTTTCAAAGACTCATTCTTTTTAACCAATAATTCATCTTCCTTATATTCTTCATTTTTACTTCCATTTGAATTGAGCCTTTCTTCCAAGAATTGCTTCGCATTGATCAATGTTCCAATTTAATTAGTTAATGACTATTTTTGTTTTCAAAGTTTTATTTTCAAGCTTAAACACTAAACATTGTTTTGACTCTTTTTTGTAGCTCATTTTTCTTAGAAGAGTATTTGTTTCTTAATTTTTCAAATGCAATATAATCATGAAAACTATCCATGAGCTCATTATAAGATCAATCATTTACCTCATCTTCTTCAAATTCTTTTTCTTTTTCAGATTCAATAGCCATGAGACACGAATCCACTTGCTCCTCTTCACTTGTATAAAGGGATTCTTTATGGGGCTCTCTTCAAAATATGGCTTCTAGTTTGTCCTAAATCTCCTTTGCGGTCGTGCAACATCTGACATTCTTAAACACATTGGGAGTAATAGCACATAACAATTGAAAGTGAGCTTTAGCATTTTTCTCAAGCTTTGTTTTGTCATGTTGAATAAGCTCATTTTTAAATTCATCAAGAATTATATTTCCTTTATTCATTAAAGGAATAAAATCACCATTTTTGGTAATTAGCCCCAAGTCAAAATCAATAGAAGTGATAAAAAGTCTCATTCTAAGCTTCTAATAGAAAAAGTTTTTATCGTCAAAAAGCACAGATGTCTCGGTTGATTCACCCTAGAACAAAATAGGTGCAAAGGTTTATATAAGGATCACTATAAGGTTGTTAGACCAAAAAAAAAAAAAGAGTACTAGCTCTGATACCAATTGAAGGGCAAAAGAGCAACCTAAGAGAGGGGTTATTAGGTTCTTTCCTGATAATTGAAAATTTTAACTTTATGAACCAAAAATTAGATTGAAAGTTAGACAATGAACATGAAATGAAAAAGATAATGGCAAGAATAAAAAGATGCACAAAGGTTCCTATAGTGGTTCACTTTCAAACCGGAAGCTAGTCCACTTCTCAAGTGACTACTTTTCGTCACTTGAGCCTTTAACAAAGCTTGATGAATTTTATTTTTTTTTTTAAAAGGCTCAAGAACCAACCTTTACAACTGATCTTTTTATAGTAGGCTCAAGACCAACCTTTTAGAACCAATCCTTTTGTGACCATAGGCTAAGGATCCAACCACTACAATATACAATTGAAATAAAGCAATGGAAGAATTAAAGCAATGAGACTCTTCACTCTTTCAAGAGTGAATTGACAATAGAGCAAGCTTAACCATAGCTAAGGATCCACCAATTAAGCTCAATAATCAACAATAAAGAGAACTAGTAATACTCAAATAAAACTTTAAACAAAACTTAAGATTAAACCGTTAAAGCGTAAGAAAGTGAACTTTTATCAAAGAATGCTTAGAGAGTGCTGGATGATGTAAAACCAAAGCATTCAAGCCCTATTCATAAGCAAATGAGAGCCTAGAGGACATTTAAAATGTTGGAAAAAAGATTAAGAAAGAAATCAAGTCAAAAGTAGCCGTTTGGAGCTTTTTTTTATATGTTTGTTGATACACAAAGGTTGTGCATCGATAAAAGCAGCTCCGGATGGCTACTGTAAGTCTTTATGTCGATACATCCCTTCTGTGTGTCAACACTCAGCATGTCTAGGTGGATTTGAACGATTTTAATCTATTAGCTTGATTGATGGGTTGATTTACCAAATTAGCTAAGTAAATTAAGTGATTAATTAATTTTTATATTAGCTTAATTTTTGAATTAATTTTCTAGTTTGCTTTGATCATAAATAGATAATTGATTGAATGAATCAAGCTAAATAATCACCCAGTTAAAATTTGATTTGATCATGCTTTTTAAAATACCAATCTTGAAAAATATTTTCATTGACAAACTAGATTGGTGTAAATATTGAATTAAATATTTTTTAAATAAAATTTGGAAATCAAATTTCAAAATATTTCAAAAACATTTTGATAGAGCATCACATATCAATATTGAGATTTTGACTCAATTAATATATCTCAATCCTAAGTCCAAGAAATTAAAAATAAATGACTTTGAGGCGCTTGGACCTGGATCACATTCTCTTTAATTTGGATGAATGTTCTCTTCAACTTTGATCTCTTTAAAGCTTAGTATCAACATGGTTAGCCTTGATTTTTTCTAGCTTTCTTATGAGTCACTTAGAAATAAGATTAGAATAATTTAAACACAATAACTCACTAAATAATTGTTATCATCAAAATTATAATAAATGTCTTTACGGCCAACAAATTCTCTAATTGAAGTGCTAGGAAAAAGCTTAAAACAATAATACCAAACCCTAAAAAGTCAGCATTTATTTATATAGAAGGCATAAAATCTAACTTTTTAATTTTTTAAAATAAAATCAAAATAAAATAAAGTTCTTGATAAGTCAAAATACCAAGATACTTATCCAAAACAAAACAAAAAAAATGCTTGGAAAGAATCCACCCAATGCCGCGTCACAAGCTGCCACATGGCACCCTGTGATTGGTTCGCGTCCTGTGATGTGGATTATTCTGCTGGGCACTCTGTGTCGCACCCTGGTTGGCTGTCGCCCCCTCGCATGTTGATTGGTCGTAACGCTTACTTTTTTATTTTAGTATAAATTCATCTCATTATTTTTTTTTGGTTTAGTAAAACACAACAACAACAACAACAACAACAACAACAGTCCCAGTGCCTCGCGGCTCCCGCAAAAAGCAGGGTCTGGGAGGGGTGAATGTACTCAGCCTTACCCCTTCCGAGTGGAAAGGAGGCTGTTTCCGAGGACTCCTAACCTGAAGTATTTAAACGCCTGCAAATAAAACCATCAATTAATTACCAATGAGTTTTGAAAAAAAAAAAACAAGAAGAAAAAGTGCCCCACTTGAGGTTATGACTACCTAGGTTTTGGTTGAGTAAAACAAAATAAAATAATTTATTCAACTCTTAAATAAATAATTCATCTCATTAATTCTCGTAATTTCTCAAGGTGCATAAATTAGAGGCTTGCACAAGGACCCGAGGGACAATTTATTTCTAGCTCCATATGGGTCAAATCTTATTATTATCTCATGCCAACAATTGATTACCATTTAGTAAAATTTAATTCCACTAAATAAGTTTTACAGTACTTTAGAAACAAATATATATATTCGTTAAATTCCCTATAATAGTTTATTCATAATTGACCCCCTTATTAAATGTCCATGAGAAAAATAATTTAAACTACCATTGTTATTTTTTCTCACATTATCTTCTTAGTTCCCGACTCTCGTTTTTTTGAATAATTCACTAATACAGAAAAACACTTCTGTACTAATCCCAAATATCAAACATATGGAATGCTCTGGCCAAAGTCTCTGGAATCAATTCGAATACTTGCGAATCAACTAAGGGACATCTCACATTACATATTCCTAGTAAAATATCCGTTCTCACTACACTTCATGCAATTACACAACGAATGTAAGATCTTGGTTACACTTTGTAACATGATCCTTTTAGCGCAACAAAGTAACTAACATTCCATGCACGAATTAAGACTATTTCCTGGATTTAAAGTCATTGTATAAACATTATAAGTTGAGTTGCTCACTTCTGATAGTAGTGCAGAAACGAGCAAGCCACGTGGTCCAATTCAGTGTAACAATCTCATTGTAATACACCAACATAACATTCTAGATCACTATCTACATAACCAAGACAAGTTATCTAAATGTTATATTATAGTCTTAGCAGACAAGTAGTCCAATCTCATCACTGACTATGAATTAACTATTAAATAACATTTAACATGTTATTAGTCTATCTATGGCATGATCTTATTATCCACTAAAATAGATAGACCAAATATCATTTATGGACTACGCTCATTTCATGGGACATTACTTGCAAGAAAATAATATCACATGTATCACAATAAATTCGTAAACATAAAGACGACAACAAATCAATTTCATTCAATAATGAAATTGTTCACAGAAATTGGGTTTCCTAGGACACCAACTGTAATAATCTCCCACATGTCCTATACCCAATTGGCCATACAATCCCTACCCTATCCAAATGACATTTAAACAACTTTTGAGTCAGAGTCCTTATGGAAAGATCTACCAAATTCTTTGTGGTAACTATCTTCAGAATGGAAATCTCCTTTTTCTCCACATAGTCCCAAATAAGGTAATACTTTCTTTCGATGTTCTTGGACCAATTGTGCTTCCTAGGTTCCTTAGAATTAGCTACTGCACTAGAGTTGTCATAGTATGTGGCAACAGGTGTGAGCCTCCCTTTAATTGCCTCAAGATCCACAAGGAACTTCCTTAGCCAATAAGCCTCCTCGGCAGCTTCAAAAGCCGCCACATACTCGGCTTCGATTGTGGAGTTAGCAATGCAAGATTGCTTGACACTTCTCCAACTAATGGCTCCAAACATAACCATACGTCAAACATTTAACATCTATGTCTAATTAAAAATCTGAATTAGAAAATCCCATTGGAATCAGCTGGTCACTATGAAAAACTAAATATAATATCTAGTCCTTCTTAAGTACTTAAGAACATGCTTCACTACCGTCCAGTGCATAAGACCTGGGTTAGAGTGATATCTACTTACCATTTCCATGGCAAAACAGATATCAGGTCTAGTACATAACATAGCGTACATAAGGCTTTCCACAATCGAAGCATATAGAATATTCCTCATGTACTTTTCTCTTGAGATGTCCTAGGACGCTACTTTAAAGAAAGAGGTACTCCATGCCTGAAGGGAAATAAACCCTTCTTGAAGTCTGCCATGCTAAACTTGGATAACACTTTGTTTATGTAGGTAGCCTAAGACAAACCTAACACCTTATTCTTACAATCTCGCAAAAGTTCGATCCCAAGTATATAGCTGGTTTCTCCTAAGTCTTCCATATCACACTGACTTGACAACCCAATCTAATAGCTAATAAAACTCCCACATCATTCCCAATGAGTAGGATGTTATCCACATACGATACTAAGAAAGTCGCTATTTTCTCTATATTACACTTGTACAGCACAGTTTGTAAATAGATTGCTTAAAACCGTAGGACTTTATCGCTTCATTGAATCTTCTATTCCATGACCAAGATGCTTGCTTAAGTCCATAATGGACCTTCTCAGTTTGCATACCATATGCTCCTGATTTTTACCAATGAGCCCATCTGGTTGCACCATATAGATGTTTTCACCAAGATTACCATTCAAAAAGGTCGCCTTGACATCCATTTGCCAAATCTCATAATTATAATGAGCAGCAATGGCCAAGAGTATCCTAATGAACTTTAACATGGCTACTGGTGAGAAGGTCTCGTCATAATTGATATCTTCCTTTTGGGTATAACCCTTAGTAACCAATCTTTTCTTGAAAGTCCCTAACTTCCCATCTACTCCTCTCTTCCTCTTGTAGACCCACTTATATCCAATGGGCTTAATGCGAGGTGGCGCCTTTACAAGATCCCAGACTTTATTAGAATACATAGATTATATTTCAGCTTTCATTGCTAAGACCCATAGGTCAGCATCCTTGCCCTGGAGTGCCTCATCATAACTAAGAGGATCAAATACATCATCTTGTTCAACCAATAAGGCCCTAAACAAGTATCTATCAGGTTGCATGAGAATCCTCCCACTATGTCGAGGCTCCCATGTACTTGGGATTGTCTCAAAACGAATCATACACCTATTTATCTTGAGACAAATCAAATTGTTCAGAAGTAGCATCATTTTTACTTAATTCCTCCAACACTATTTGACTTTTATTTTTGTAGTCCACCAAAAAATCCTCCTCCAAAAATTTGGCATTTGCACCAACGAACACCTTTTGGTCAAAAGAATTATAGAAAATACTACCTTTTATACCTCTAGGAGCCTACAAACATACACACTTCTATTCTAGACTCTATCGTGTTGGGACTCTTTTCCAACACATGTGTTGGACATCCCTAAATATTAAGATATCCAATGCTAGGCTTGTGTCTAGTCCACAACTCCATAGGTGTTTTAGGAACCGATTTCGAAGGAACCAAATCAAGAATATAAGTTGTTATTTCTAAGGCATAACCCCAAAAAGAGATTGGTAAAGTAGCATATAATAGAATCCTATTTCTACTTTCCGCAACACCATTCTGCTGTGGTGTACCCGATGCAGAATGATACGATCTAATCTAACTTATAGTTAAGAAACCTAGAAAATCTCTTGAAAGGTACTCACCACTTCGATTATATCAAAGTGATTTGATATGTTTACCATCTGATTCTCAACTTTAGCCTTAAACTCTTTGAACTTGTCAAAAGAGTCATACATTTGTCTCATCAAGTAAACATAAACATTCCTAGAGTAATCACTGGTAAAGGTGATAAAATACTCATACCTTTCGCCTGAACATTCATTGGTCCACATGCATCTATGTGAACCAAACTGGTAAGGACATTAATCCTTCATTCTCTAGTCTTTGGATTCTACTAAAATTAATATGACCAAGGCATTGGTGCCATTTAAAGGCGTCATTAATTTCAAGATTCTTCCTTTTAAGAGGTATATTAAGCCTACTAGTGTTAGATTTAAACTTGCATGAAGTAGAGTTTTGATTATGCATTAAAATAAATAAATCATCCCCAACAATACCTTTGTAAATAAACCTATTATTATTCTTAATGACAAAATCAGTTCCAAAACTAACTGAATATCCATCATCGACAAAATGACACATAAATCAAATTCTTGCGCAATGCAAGTACATAAAGATAGTTCTTTAAAATTAAAACTCTACTACTGAAAACTAAGCTAATGTCTCCCAACTCGAACACTCAAAAAATCTATTGGACAGGAGGATTCACATCTCTTACAATCGGCACAGCCTTCTGTTCTTGGAGTGGGAGCTCCTAAGATGAAAATGCACCTCCCGTCTCCTACGATCAAGTATTGTTTTCCATCATACAACCTCCTGGTCAACCTTAGTCCTTGCAACATTTGCAGACATTATCAGTTGAACTTGAGTCCACACACTAGGGACAGGGTGGACTCTCAACCACACATAACTCAATCAGATAAGATATCTCCACACCTTGTCCTAATGGTTTCTTGGTCATAGTAGGAAGAGTAGCTAAATATTTGGTGCAGTTCCTCTTCCAGTGGCCATCCTTCCTACAAAAGAAACACTTTCATCATGATGAGTTCTTCTTCATTGGCTTAGCTACTACATTATCAGTTTTGCTCTTATTCTTTTTCCCAGACCTTTCCTTAAAGATTTCCTGTTCTCCGTCCATGGTGCATGGGTTAAGTATACAGTCCCTGTATCTCTCACCACCCCCTCAACTACTTGCAGCTCCTGCATTAACTCAAGCAACTGATAATCATTATTATTCATTGTATAATGAGCCTGAATTGAGGACTCTACCAAGGAGGCAAGTATCATGTCTTGCTGTGATTAACTATCAATATTTGCACCAAGGAACTCCAATTTATTCAAATAAGCCATCATTTTTAAAACATGCTCTTGAATTGGACTTTTTTTAGACATTTTTATAAATATGAGCTTTCTCATTAGCTCTTGTCGAGCTACTTTATCTTGCCCACTAGACATCTTCTTAAGATATTCCTTCATCTTGGCTACTATCTTCATCTCAAGCATCTGATGTTTGAGAACATTAGAAACTGAAGCCAAAATATAACACCTGGATGCGGCCACGCCGATATGGAGTATTTTGTGAACTTGTATGAATGTTCAAGTAATGGTTTATACTTGACTAAAACACTACATTAGCCTCCCCAAGGAGCTCTATTATTTCATTTTAGAGACTAAGGGCATAATGGTGACCTACTAATATTTAGTAAGAGCCTACAAGAAAAATATAATAATAGAGAAGTGTTCTCAACCGAACTAAGCTTTTTACGGCCTTGCCAACAGGAAGTAACTAGTTGGTAGTTTGGACCATCATTGCTTTTGTTATGTTTGGTGTAATGGATATCTAATTAATAATGATTGCTCAATTGTAAAGAAAAAAAGGGTCACATTTAGATGTATGATGTGTATTATTTTATTTTATAACTCTACAGTGTAACAATGACGATTGTTGGTGCACTGTGTTCCATACTTAAGGATAGTCTCCTTGCTGGATTGAATTACCTGAATTGAAAAATAAACTTAGATATTGTGCCAATACATGAGGGAAATAAGTATGTTTTAACTGAACTCTATCCTCCTATGCCTCCTAATAATGCCACCACTGCTATCAAGGAACTTTATGAACTTTGGATTAAGTCCAACTTGCACTTCAATTCATCATATCAAAAGTCCAACCTTGTATGCCATAAATCGACATCCTCCTTAGGGCTAATGTCGATCTACTATACTGTTAGACCAATAACGAAGACCGTGAGTTTTTAACCTTTAAACCATGCTCCCACATGGCTTTTGAACAAATTAATGGATTTTAATTATCTTAGATTACCTCATAACCTTTTATATTAAAATAGATGGAGTAATTAAATTACCATCCTAATCCAATTAGGACTATTTTCAATTATTCATTCCTATTAAAACTCCTTTTAGTTACTTCAATTCAAATTGCAAAAGACTTAAAATATTTTTTCTAAACTCTTTTAGAAAAAATGATTATCAAATAATCTTTTTTAGAATCCCATTCCAAAATTTAGAAAAAGAACTTTTTTTCTTTTAATAGTGACGTATGTTGCTGACATCATCACAAACATCAGTAGACGCCACATTGACATTAGCAGCTGACGTTAGCAGCATCTGCAGAAACTATATATTTTTTTATTTTATTTTATTTAAAAAATAATTTCATATTTAATTGATCATAATCATATTATATCAATTAAGCTATCTAATTTTATTAGATAACCCTGAGAAGTTTGACTAAGCATGAAAATCAAATTTTTACAACGAAAATAAAAAAAAAAATAGTAAACACCAATGAATACATTCCTTTTAGTTAAATTTTAAACAATTTAAAAACATAGTTTTTCAATTATGCCTAACTATGTCCCCATGCACATTATGAATAATCAGAGTCTGACTTTAATACCAATTGTTAGGTGGGCAATTTTGTTTTCATAAACTAAAATTTCCTATAACGATTGGAACTGGCATAGCGGAATCATAATTGAAAATTCATAATTATTCATGTTTACAACTCTTATTAAACACAATAATGCATGCCATGAAAAACAAATTAGATATGCATTTAAAAGTATTTGTCGAAAATTCTCGCACCTCGTTGTAGACTGCAAGTGAAAACATGTGATGCTTAATGTTTATGCTTAGCAAGTGCACTAATTCGTACCAAGTAACATAGAAATGAGTAGAGTATCGTTCCACGAGGATTATTATGGAAAATGTACCGAAATTAGTAGTTTCAACACTATTTGAAAGACCAAATTTTAAAGTTTTTGATATGAAACAAAATAAAATTAAAAAGAATAAAAATGTTTACTGATTTTATGAAAGATGTACCTATTTGAGATGATTTTTATAATTTAATGAGATACAAGGCATCCGATTTCGCCAAGTTGCCTCAATACGCCTTTTTATTCTCAATATTCAAGTTATTATTACATGTTGATGGTCAAAAATCCTAATTTACTAAATATTCTCTCTCAAGCAACATTTAACATACTCTTTTACATATTAACTCATCAATCCCTTGCATGAATTTAAATAAGAAAAGAGTTTTGAAGATCCATGGCTTTCACTTAAAACCACACAAAAAATACGTTAATTTATATCTAGCATTCGCTCAATTTGTGGTATTTATCACTTTAGCATTCATCATAAACCTCCTCTCGAACTCATTATGAATTATTATAGGCTTTCAATGGTGATCAAGCATTCAAAACTCATGAAGAATAACGATAAACACTCAAACAGCGCAATAAACAAACATTGAATACGTTGAATTAGGAAATAGCGTATGGTACAACTTAGGCTACATCGTAGCCTTGGAAAGACAAAATTAGTTCATGGTATATATAATATAAAGCAAAACTAGGACAAAATCTATAAATTAAAGAAGAAAAGGATAGAAAGAACTTAAAAATACAAAAATAAAACCAACTTCTTTCTTTTCTTCCTTTCTCTTTTCCTCTCGGTTTCTACCTAGTTTTTTTACTTTGTTTTGAGTTTTTGCTCAATGAATTAATGATATTGCTACTTTTGCTTCTTTTGTTTTGCATTTTTTCTTCAGTTTTGCCATCCAAAATCAGATCTTACATCAAATTGAACATGTTCTTGAAGTGTACATTGCATCCTTTCTCTTGATTTGTTCATTTGACCACCCATTCTTGCAAGTTGAAATGAATTGTACATGAACTTGGTTCATTCTTGCTTAAACCATGTGCAATTGATGTGTTTAGCCCATTTTTTGCTTTTGTGTGATGTATCCTACATTCACTTGTTGATATTGATGATAAAACCTAGCAAGATTTAGTATAAAATGAGTGTTTTTGCAAGGAAAAAGCAATAGGAGTGAAAAAGAGAAAAAGTGATAAAAGTTTGATGTAAAATGATTTGAAAATGAATCTAAATGATATGAAAAATTATATACAAAATTAGGCTTATCAAAATGCATGAACAACAACTCCGATATCTTCTCTGCAATTCCTCTTTTCGTAACAGATGTGTGGGCTTTGTGAAATCAAGAACTCTTAAGAAACACTTTTGAAAGAGTTTTAAAGGTGTAAATTTCGCCTCTTCAATTCTCTAATTGAAGTGCCAGGCAAAAGCTTAAAACAATAATGCTAAATGCTAAAATATCAGCCTCTACTTATATAGAAGGCATAAAATCCTACTTTTTAATTTTTAAAAATAAAAATAAAGTTCTTGATAATTCAAAATACCAAGATACTTATCCGAAACAAAACAAAAATACGTGTAGAAAGATTCCAGCCAATGCCGCATCACAGGGTGCCAACCTTTGACACGAATCATCTTGCTAGCGCCGTCGCGCGGGAGGTGGCACAGATCACCCCCCATAGACCAGTGGCGTGTTGATTGGCCATCATGCATTCCTTTTTCCAATTTTTGTATAAATTCATCTCATGAATTTTTTTGGGTTTAGTAAAATAAAATAAAACAATTTATTCAACCCTTGAATAAATAATTCGTTTCATGGATTCTCTTGATTTCTTAAGGCGCATAAATTATAGACTCATGCAAGGACCTCAAGGACAATTTATTCCTAACTCCAAATGGGTCAAATCTTATTATTATTCATGACAACAATTAATTACCATTTAGTAAAACTAAAGTCCACTAAATAAGTTTTAATATACTCTAGAAACAAATATATTTAATCGTCAAATTTTCTGTAATAGTTAACTCACAATTGACCCCTCTATTAAATGTCCATGAGAAAAATAATTTAAACTACTATTATTAGTCTTTCTCACATTATCTTCTTAGTTCCTGACTCGCCCTTTTTTGAATAATTCATTAATATAGAAACACTTATGTACTGATCGCAAATGTTAAATATATGGAATGTTGTAGCTAAAGTCTCTGGAATCAATTCGAAATCTTGTGAATCAACCAAGGGACATCTTGCATTGTAGATTCCTAGTAAAATATCCGTTCCTGCTACACTTCATACAATTATCCAATGAATGTAAGATCTCAGTTACACTTTGTAACCTGATCCTTTTAGTGCATCCAAGTAACTAATATTCCATGCATGAGTTCCGACTATTTCGCGGATATAAAGTCCTTGTAGAAACATAATAAAATGAGTTGCTTACTTTTGATAGTAGTGCAGAAACGAGCAAGTCACGTGGTCCAATTTAGTGTAATAATCTCATTGTAGTGCCAACATAACATTCTTGATCACTATCCACATGACCAAGAAAAGTTATCTAAATATTATATTATAATTATAGCAGACAAGTAATCCAATCTCATCATTGACTATGAATTAACTACTAAAACTTTTTAATGTATTATTATTTTATCTGTGGCATAATCTCATTATCCAATAAAACAGATATATACCATATGTCATTTATGGACTATGCCCATCTCATGGGATGTTATATAATATCACATGTATCACAATAAACGCGTAAACATAAAGACGACAACAAATCAATTTCCTTTAATAATAAAATTATTCACATAAATTGGATTTCCTAGGACACCAGTTCTAAGAATTACGATAATCCACGATGGGGTCAGGGACTATACAGCCTTGTGTTATGTCTCCCATTGTGGCTATAAAAGGGTTGTTTGGTCTTTTTGTCTATTTTTAATGTTTGTGTGGTCGTCATAAGTAAAAATAAATAAATAAATAAATAAACATGCCAAAAAAGGACTCCTCTTGACTTGAGAGTGAGTCTAATTATCAAACCACACGTGTTCGATCTCAATCAATCACTCTGAAGAGGGTTGATGCTTTTAGTGAATTCGATATCAGTTTGCAATTAATTTGTGGATTCTACTTATGCTCCAATTGAGGAGACTTTAATTATTTTTTTGTGGACTTTTGTGTATTAAATAACTTGTAAGAAATAAAAGGAATATGGACGCGGCCCAAGTGGCAATTGGGGGAACGGAACAGAGTCCATTGACACCTTAACTCGTACACTTAAAAGCCAGGAATTGCGGTGGAGACAAGCTCAAGAGCTCACGAGTCCACTCACAAGCCCAAGTCTACATATTTTGAGGCTAGCACCCCAGACATGTGATAACATGAATGAGTTAAATCTTGACAAGATTAAGTTGGAGTGAACCCTATTCGGGTTATTGGATCAGAACCAACGCAATGTCATGCTCAAGCCTTGGCTAGCAAAGCCCTGAAATAGTGACTCAAACCTAAATTCACCTGACTCATTGAGAAGAGACACCAGTGTTAAGACCAACGCAATCAAGCTCGGAGCTTGGTCATCAAAGCTTCAAACCAATGACACTAATCTGAACTTGTCAATTGGGGAAGTAGATGTAAAACAAGAATTTTACATCTCAAATTGAAAGTTGTATTACCTTGAAGAAAGTTAAACGAGAAGCTATAAGTTACGCCACTCTTAGGAAAAGGAAAATAAATAAAGCACAAGTGTCCTCTAGAAAAACTTGAAGAAGTCTTCTGATTGGTGATGGACTTTTTACAACATGAAGGTTGTCCTTTGTTTATAGCCTAAAATTGTACCTTATGTGCCCTAAAAACAAGGCATATATGTCCCACGGTTAGCCTCAATTCCCCGTACTGTGCTGAATTGGGATTAAACATATATTAACATACATGCTCAAGGTTGTTTAGGTCTTCTCGCGTTCATCCACCCCTTTCTAGATGTGCTTGAGGCCCGCATCCCATGATATGTGCTTGATATGTCTCCTATTTTATATGTTTTGTAATACATTCCTAAGATATTTTCATCCTTTACATGTGTGGTATTGTGCAATTTATGTGTATTTAGACTTTGAACGTGCTGAAGCAAGAATAACCTCGAAAGCAGTGAAAACAAGCAAAAATGGACAAATTTGAAGACTATGTTGAGAAAGCCGACCACCTATGAGAAAAATTCCAACCAGGTAAAAATTTAGGCAATAAAAGGATCCTCATGGGTGTGTGTATCGATCGATCATGCATTTTGGCAACCGGACAAGCTTAAAACAGGTTAAAACGAGAGCATTTATGAACCAACAATATCCAGTTCCGCAAACAATATCACTAGTATCACGTAGACCTCTTTGAGAGCTTCGAATTGATATATAATTTGACCCATAACTTATTATAGGTCAAAAGTTATGCGTGTTGGCTGCCAAAGTGGCTACCCATTGATTCGGTTCTATAAGTGGCCAATTAATTAACCAAAGCGAGGGGCACCTCTAGGGCGCGCCGCACATATAACAAGGGTTGGGGGTATTGTTTTGGGGACTTTTTGCCCAATTTTCTCTTCTCCACCTTCCCCGAGCCGCTAAGAGAGACCATGATTTTCCCGAAGGCTGAATCACAAGTGGTCGGAGTGCCAGGGATTAAAGCAAGAGTCAAGTCAACATCAATCAAGGGAGTCTTCATTCCCAAGTTTTACTTTACTTTCACTTTAGATTTTGTGATGTATAAAATTATTATGGAGGAGTCCACTCATAGTTTAGCAGCGAAGGACGGGTAGCCATTCGGATCCCCGATTTATAGTTCGTGTTGATAATGAATTGTGTTATGTTATTTTTTCACCCCCTATGAGGAGTTATTTATTATAATTGATTACAATTTATGTAGGGCTTATTTACCAGGCACTAAGGCACCGGATCTCATTAGAACTCCGAAGTTAAGTGTGCTTGGGCGAGATTAGTACTAAGATGGGTGACCTCCTGAGGAGTCGTCGTATTGCCAATCCTATAAGGTTGAAGATCCTTAAAAACAACCTCTCGGCAGGGTTACACCCTCAAGGGGTAAGGCTGCATACATCCACCCCTCCCGGACCCCGCTTATGCGGGAGCCCTTAAGGCACTGGGTCTGTTGTTGTTGTTGATTTCTATTTATGTACTTGTAGTCATGGCTAGTTTTCCAATTTATTTGTTTCGTCTTGTGCTTGTAGTTTGGACCACAGCATAATAGATTTTCACGAGTGGTTTAAGGTTGTACCAAACCCTTAACACAATCTTTTATATAAGTTAACATTAAATTAGGAGAGAAAAATGAATTTAGTAGTGCCAATTAGACAACACATGCTTCACCTATAGTGATAAGACGTGTTATGCCCTAGACTAGTTAACCACCATAAGCTCTATTTAAGTGTTAACCCAGGCTTAGAGCTTATGGATTAAGCCCTTAAAGTCATTGTCATAGTAAAGTAATGATGGGATCCACATTCACCTACCCTGAATTCACTCCCTAAACTGCCCTTGATTGATTCGACACTTTAATTTACTAGTTCATTCTTTAATTACATTAATTTCTCAACAAACCAACAAAACCCCGAAATCATACCGCTCATTAATAATTGAATCTAACTTTACACCGATTCCCTGGGGATATAACTCCTATATACCCGCCACTGCCATGACTTGTTCATACGCTTGCAATAAACGATTTTAAACACTCTTTAAAACTGCATCAAGTTTTTGGAGTCGTTACTAGGAAATCAATAGTCAAAGCTTGAATCAGTGATTGTCAAAGTTTTTACTTTGTTTTGTTTTGCTTTTTGAAAAGTCAATATCTTATTCTTGAGTTTTTTTTCTATTTTTTTTTAAAAATCTATTTTATTTTTTATTTTTATGTTATTGTTATTTATTTATTAAATAATTTTATTTTTTTTATTTTTATTGTTTATTTATTTAGCTGTTAAATAATTTTGCTACCAGGCTTGGAACGTTATAAGGCTAGCGGATCACTCTCACAAGCTTGACATGATTAATTTCGGGACATCTGGCTGAAGACGTTGAACTTGGCGTTCATGCGAGGCAACCCAACCTATTTTATTTTTGTTTCGTAGTTGACTTTGCTTTTTGGATTGACCTTTCTTTACTTTTCAGGACTTTCTGTTTTTCCCACCATTTCATTACTATGTTTCTTTACTTTACTAAGCACTTAGAATATGAATTTTTTCTGACACTTTTACCAAGTTTGTTTGGTCAATTTGTCTTGATTTATCTTATTGTGCAGCTATGTGTCTTCGCATTCCATTTTTGGATGTCATTCGCCACACCAAGCCTAGCTAACTATATTCAATCAGCGTACTCAACCATTCAAGTTGTCTCTTTCCTTCCCTACCTTCATTTATTTCTATATTTGTTGCATTAAGGACAATACAAGGTTTGGGTTTGGGGATGGCATGAGTAGTTTGAATTTTACTTGTCTTTTTAGCATTATTTGATTTAAATTAGTTGAACTTTTGCATGGCTAGCTGTGAATTGGCTGGAATTATATTGAGTTCAAATTTGAGAAGTATCAAGAAATGTTAAATTTAATGCAATGTGGTTATTTCTAGAATCTAATATTGTACTCACTCTTTTTGTCTTAAAATTAGTTTTAGAGTTTACTGCATTCGGTCTCTATCATGTTCAAACCCCACATATTATGTGTATTTAGGATTTGAACGTGTGAGAGCAAGGACAACTTCGAAAGAGGGGAGAACGCACGAATATGGGCAAATCTGAAGGCCAAGTTGAGAAGCTCGACCATGTGTGAGAAATACACCAACTGGGTCAAAATTCAACCATGAAAAGTCTCCCTTTGGGTTCACGTATCGATCGACCATGCAGTTTTGCAATTGATCAAACTTAAAATAAGCAAAAGTTTAAAGGAAGAGTATTTATGACCCAAAAATATCAAATTCTATTGAAAATATCACTAGTATCATGTAGATCTCTTTTAGAGCTTCGATTTGATATATAATTTGACCCATAATGCATTATGGATCAAAAGTTATGAGCATTTCAAATTAAGTGCACAAGTTGCCAAAGGGGCCGCCAATTGATTTGGTTCCATAAAAAAAACTTGAAGAAGTTTGTATGGTGGTGCTGGACACTATATAACTACAATAGTGTCTCTTATTTATAAAAAACAAAACAACTATTGCCTCCTATTAGCCCTTACCTTCCCACAACTGCTCAATGCTTCTTTGGCATGCCGAATGGGCATTAATCATGCCCTAAAAACGTATGTTCGAGTGTCTTTCTAGAAGATCCACATCCATATAAATCACCGAAGTCCCTTTTTAGATGCCCCTTGTCCTCTTTGATTTACTTGAGGCCCACACACTTGGACATGTACTTTAAGTAACTACCATGAGCCTCAAAACCACCTGTCTTGCAACCTTTTGGGAAGTCCCTTGAGCTCGAGCCTTTTACCCCATCAACCATCTTGAGCAGTTGACATCCCATAAGGGATTTAACTTTTCAAACAACTGGGCTCAAGATGCTATTATCTTAGTATTTAAAGGCCTGACATCCCTTGAGGATGGCCCCACTTAACAAAAACGTGACCCTTAGTCTCAAAACGGCATTGTCCCAACTCCCTTGAGTTTGGGGTGTAAACACACGATAAAGAGGGTTTTTTTTTTAATTAATACAACAAAAACATAGGGGGCTTTTTGATAGTCTAAAAAAGTCAGTGTTCTTTTTATTATTTTAGAAAAGGTCAGGATACGAAATGTAAATAGTCTAATAAGATAATGTAAGGATTATTCCATCTTAATCTCTCTCGCTCTCTCTCTCTCTCTCTCGTGTTTTTCTCATGTGGGTCAGCCCCTAGGCCTTATTTTGAAAGAGTGTATGTGTATTGATAATTTAAATCTTACATAAATATTTCATTATCTCTCATTGGATTTTTGTAAAGTGTACACATACATATCATATTGATCAAAATGATCGTCTTATTATTATAGGATTTTTGTGAAAAATATAAAGAGAGAAAAAACTAAAGGAAGGAATAGAGAGAGGGACGACCAAATCTCTTTTGAGGGAGAACAAGTTTATGCCTCCACTTTGCACCCTTTTATGAGTCATTCTTTTTACTCTTTGTGCCAAGATCCAAAGTGTTAACGGGGTTTTTTTAGTATGTTGGTGCATTCACCTATAGAGATTTTCACACTTTGGAAACTCCTTGTTGACGTTGGGCTCACATCACCAGACAACGTTCTAGATTTTCTTACATGTAATGCATGAATTGATCCGTTAAGGAGTGAAATTTTCGCTATTTTTCTCTATGTTTTGTGCTTAGTGATGCGTCTCAGATTTACGCATCTTCTAATTATTATTTTAATTATTTTGCACCTATTTAATTATAATTCTACACTCATTTTGGCAATTTCTATGTTTAGCAGGTTTGAAATTAGAGTTCCAAAAATTGTCAAATGTTGGTGCCAATAAGACAAATTCGATGCGTAAATAATTAAATCAAGTCAATTGGAGATTAGAACGAGATAATATAAGTCCGAAACCCGGGCCCATCAAACGCAGGCCCAAGCATCACCGAACCAACACCAGCCAGCCCGCAGCACCGTCACCCCCTATCCCGACCCGCACCAGTTCGGCCCAATCACGACCCGCACCTATCCCGGCCCAGACCCACACCTCCAGACTCGAAACACCAAGCCCAGCGCGCTAGGGTTGTGAGGCATCACTATAAATCAGGATTTGGGTGATAGTTCGACTCTGTTTTTTGGGGGATTTGGACAATTTGGCTCTCTATTTTTAGGGTTTCTAATTCCTCACCGCAGCTTTCTCTCTCTCTCTCTCTCAAATTTTGATTTTTCTTTCTTTGTCGTTAAATTGGAACGAGAGTGAAATTAGCGGGAAGACCGACATGAGTTCGTACATCTCGTTCTTCACCGGGTCATCCTTGATGGAGAGCTAACTTGCTCTCTGGGGTTAGATGAAGTCTTATCCTTTTTACTTTTGTATTACTTTTAATTTTGGGATAATTTATTTGTTACATGAATTGCTTAATTGTGAGAAATACTTTGAAGTATTGTGCGTTAATTGTTTATTCAATTGAGATAATTATTGATTTTGTAACCTTTGATTGTTGATGTTGATAATTATAAATAAATTCTTTGAGCTTGTAGCTCTAGAATTAATTAATTAAGCAATAGTATGAACCGAATTGTTAATTAATGCTTATCCTCCCTATGCTTTAGTTAGATAGTGTCAATATGTGATAATTAACAATATATTAGGTGGAGCTTATTTTCTTTATGCTTTAGTTGGATAGGGTTAATACGCGATACTAACAACATTATTTTAGTAGGTTGAAGCTTGTAGCCTAAACCACTACTTGTGTGACAATCAATAATCTCAATTTAAGAGTTAACACAAAAATAATTGGCTAATAATATATTCGAAACCCTAGGCTCTAATTTAAAGTAGGTTCCCGATTAGAAGTAGATTACTTTAATTTAATTGTCGTTTTCTCGATTAATTGACACAAAAATCTCTCAATTCCATTCAAATCAATTTAGATCATAAAATAATTTCACATACTCTTTATCCCTATAGTGCGACACCCTTTTGCCCTACACTTGAATTTAGATGTGTTTAGTGGATAGAATTTTATATTAAATTTTGATATAAGTAAAAAAATACATCAAGATTTTGGCGCCGTTGTCAGGGACTAGGCAACATTCGTATTTTATTTTTGTGATTTTCTTTGATTTTTAATTTTCTTAAATTATTTTTAATTGTTATTGTCCATTTCTCTAAAAAGTTTAAAAAATAAAAAATATTTTCTTTACTTTTCTTTTTAAAAAAAAAGGTTTATTTATTTATTTATTTATCTATTTATTTATTATTTTTTTAAGCGTTATTTATCTTGTGATTTTAGTGCATAGGTAGATTTTAGGATAGTTTATTATTATTATTATTATTATTATTATTATTATTATTATTATTATTATTATTATTATTTTAAGTGTTTGTTTTGCTAGTTTTAGTTTAGAGTTTGACTTGCTTCTCATGGTTGTTTGTTTATGCACGGTTGCCACTCTTTGTCTCTTGACCTTACTAGATTTGATCCTGAAATTGAAAGGACCTGTAGAGACTTTAGAGCCCAACATCGAGCACAAACCGCAATGGCTAACGAACAACAACCACGTCCACTTATGGAGTACTTGACTCCCACCACATACACTTCACTGTCTTGCATTAGATTCCCACCCGTAGCCCATCATTTCGAGCTTAAGCCATATACTATACAGATGCTTCCTTCGTTCCGTGGCTTAAGCAATGAGAACCCATATAGTGACTTGGACAGTTTCATGGAGGTTTGCTCAACCTTTAGGATTCCTAATGTTAGTGATGACGCCATCTTACTTTGCCTTTTTCCTTTCTCTTTGAAGGATAAGGCTAAGTATTGGTTAGGCACTTTACTTAGTAGGACGATTAGCAGCTGGACTCAAATGCAACAAGAATTCCCTAAGAAATTCTATCCCATTAGTAAGACCAACATTACTAGGAGAGCCATTAACACCTTCGGCCAACTTCCTACTGGGGAGTTTCACGAGAGTTCGGATGGGTTTAGGAAACTCTTACGAGCTTGTCCATATCATGCTAGACCTAAATGGCAACTAGTCCAAACTTTTATTACGGGTTGAATGAAAAGGGTCAACAAACTGTTGCCTCGTGTGGTGGTCAGTTCCTTAGAAAAAATGAGAATGAGGCGTGGGAATTGTTCGAACTTTTGAATGAGGATTCACAACAATCTGCCGCACATGCACGTCTTAATGCTACTAGGTTAAATAGAGGAGTAAATGAGATTGCTCACACCTCCATCTTAGATAAGAAAGTAGACTCTCTTGTCTCTTCCATAGAGTAGTTATTTCCCTATTTAAGATGACATTGGCCCCCTCTACTGTACCTAATGTGTCTCATGTTTCAAATGTGCATAGTGCTTGCTCTTCATGCTCTAGTATCTCTCATTCTACACATGACTTCCTCTCTGCTTCACCTTATGTGGAGTGGTCGGAGGAACAAGTCAATGCAGCCCAAGGATTCTCATGAAGCGACCCATAATCTAACACATACAATCCAGGCTGGAGAAACCACCCTAGCTTCTCCTGGAGGCAAGGAGGAGATGGACAGTTTATGCCACAACAACAGAACCCACGACCTCAACAATCTGGTATGCCCCGGCCTATCGGTTTTCAACTGCAACCATATGCTTCTAACTACTCTCAACCTCCTAACTTGAGCTCTAATTCAAATTTTGAAAAGAAGGTTTTGAGTGCGCTGAAAGGTTTAGAAGTTAATTCCCAACTCCTCCACTCCCATACATAATCGATTTCAAAGTTAGAAACCCAAATAGGTCAACTAGCTAACACTCTAAGTAGGAGAGATGATGGAAGACTCCCTAGCTAGACTGTAGAGAACCCTAGGAACTGTGTAAGACAAGACAACTATCCTTCCTAGCAAGAACAAGCAAAATCCATTACAGTGTCGAGAAATGGGAAGGAGGTTGACAATCGGGTGAGTGCTAAAAAGGAAGTATCCATGAGTGGTGAGGAAGAAAAGAAGAGCAAGGAGAGAGAAAAGGAGACCGATGAGGTCACGCACCCTTCTCCCATTCCTTAAGCCTCTGATCTTCCTTCCTCATATGTACCTAGAGTATCCTTCCCCCAGGCTTTAGTTGCACCACATCCAAATGGGAAGGACAAGAAGTGGGAAGACATTTTGGAGATATTTAGGTAAGTAAAGATTAACATTCCCCTTCTTGAAGCAATTAAACAGATCCCGACCTATTCGAAGTTCATTAAGTATCTACTTAATCAAAAGAGGCAATCTAGAGAACATCTGCCTAAAAAAGTGTTTTTAGCCGAGTAAGTGAGCTCTATTCTGAAGTGTGACACTCCAATTAAGTATAAAAACCTTGGTATTCCCACTATCTCTTATTCACTTGGAGACTACCCGATCGATAAAGCTTTACCGGACTTAGGAGCGAGTGTCAACATTATTCAGTACTCGGTTTATGAGAAGTTAGGCCTGGGAGAGTTGCAACCCACCATAGTGACCTTGCAATTAGCAGATAGATCAACTAGGATTCCCTGAGGTGAGCTGGTTAACGTGCTAGTGAAAGTAGACAAAGCCTTGTTTCATACTGATTTCCTCATGCTTGATATGGAACCTTTTAGTTATTCGAAAAACCATGTTCCTGTCATTCTAGGTCGACCAATGCTACCATCAATTGTATATCTGGGGTAATGGATGTTAGCTTTGCCAATATGACTATTAGGTTGAATATTGTCAAGGCGTCGTTGTCACCCACTAGTGAGGATGAGTCAGAGTGTTTGTGGGTGGATATTTTTTATGATTTGGTGGACCAAACACTCCCTTCTATCCTAGTTAGTGATTCCCTTGAGCGAGCGCAAGTATATGACTGTTCCGATGATTTTGAGGTTGCAACTGACATTAGAGAGATGAATGATTTGCTTGAGACGTGAGCCTCTTTAGAGACTAGCCATTGGTTGTCAAAATTAGAAGCTTTACCTACGCTTTCGGATTCCCCTATTTTTCCTTCCATAGTTTCACCACCCACACTTGAACTTAAGTCTCTGCCCTCTACTCTTAAGTATGCCTTCTTAGGACTTGATGAAACCTTACCTGTGATTATCTCTTCTTAGTTGTCTAGGGAGCAGGAAGACACATTGATGATAGTGCTTAATGATCATAAGAGTATCATTGGGTGGTCTATGGCTGATCGAAAGGGTATAGACCCTTCCATTTGTATGCATAGGATTTGTCTTGATGAGAATGCTAGACCCACTAAAGAGATGCAAAGGAGGTTGAATCCTAACATGAAGGAAGTGGTAAAGAAAGAGATTGTGAAATTGCTTGATGCCGGCATCATTTACCCAATTTCTGATAGCAGGTGGGTTAGCCCTGTTCAAGCAGTCCCAAAGAAGTCAGGCGTTACTGTGGTTAGGAGTAGTGATGGAAAGTTAATGCCTACTAGAGAGACCACCGGCTGGAGAGTGTGCATTGACTATAGGAAGCTTAACTCTGCCACTAGGAAGGACTATTTTCCTCTACCACTCATTGACAAGATTTTAGAGAGGCTAGCTAGTCAGAGCTTTTACTATTTTCTTGATGGATATTCAGAATATAACCAGGTAGCAATCTACCCAGAGGATCAGGAAAAAACAACTTTTATGTGCCCCCTTTGGCACATTTGCCTACCGCAGGATGCCATTTGGCTTATGTAATGCGCCTGCTACATTCCAGAGATGCATGATGTTTATCTTCTCTGACATGGTAGACAAATTTCTTACGGTTTTGATGGATGATTTCTCTGTTTTTGGACCTTCGTTTGATGAATGTTTGCAGAATTTGAGGCTTGTGCTAAAAAGATGTGAAGAGACCAATCTTGTTTTGAGTTGGGAAAAGAGTCACTTTATGGTTCAAGAGGTATTGGGTCATAGAGTGTCTAAGAAGGATATTGAGGTTGATAAGGATAAGGTAGATCTGATTGCAAACTTACCCCCTCCCTCAAACGTGAAGCAAGTTAGATCATTTCTAGGTCATGGAGATTCATTAAGGACTTTGGGAAGTTAGCCAAACCATTGACTAGCTTGCTAGTTAAGGAAATATCATTTGAGTTTGATGAGTCTTGCTGAGAAGCTTTCCAGAAGCTTAGATCATTACTTGCGTCGGCCCCTATTATGCAGCCACCTGATATTCTCTCCCTTTTGAAATTATGTGTGATGCTTCTGATTTTGCTATAGGTGTCGTCCTAGGTCAAAGAGTGAACAAAGCGCCTCATGCCATTTACTATGCTAGTACAACTCTTAATGATTCTTAATGCCATTACGCCACCACTGAAAAAGAGTTGCCAGCTGTTGTGTTTGCTCTTGACAAGTTTCGTTCCTATCTTTTGAGGTCAATAGTCATTATCTATTCTGACCATACTGCATTGAAATATTTGCTCTCAAAGAAAGAAATGAAACCTAGGCTCATTAGATAGATTCTCCTACTTCAAGAGTTTGACACTGAGATTAGAGATAAGAAAGGTGCATAAAATGTGGTAACTAACCATCTCTCTAGGATTTTCTTTGAGCATCATGATCCATCAATTGCTTTGCATGATTTTTTTGATGAGCAACTTTTTGTTGTCTCCCATTCACATAGCCCTTGGTTTGCAGATATTGTTAACTTCCTCGCTATAGGTGCAATTCCATCTACTTGGTCTAAGCAAGAAAAGGATAGGTTTTACTCTCAAATAAAGCACTTTTATTGGGATGACCCTGACTTATTTAAAAATTGTTCGGACCAAGTAATTCGTAGATATGTTCCAGAGTGTGAGTATCATAGCATTTTATCTTTTTGTCACTCATATGCATGTGGAGGACATTTTGGAGATCGTAGGACTACTGCAAAAGTCCTACGGTGTGGTTTTTATTGGCCTACTTTGTTCAAGGATGCTCACAAGTTTTGTATTGCCTGTAAGCGTTGTCAGCGCACAGGCGCAATGACACATCGAGACATGATGCTTTTGAACCTCATTTTAATTGTGGAAATATTTGATGTTTGGGGTATTGATTTATGGGACCATTTTCCCCATCTTTTTTTAAGGGTCGACTAGGTGTCTAAATGGGTTGAGACTATACCTATTAGGACCAATGACCACAAAGTGGTTATGCAATTTATCAAGGACCGCATTTTTAACTGCTTTGGTACCCCTAGAACACTCATTCATTCATAGGTCAATTAAGGCACTTCTTAGGAAGTATTCAGTGCATCATAAGATTGCCGCTCCCTATTATCCCCAAACTAGTGGTCAAGTAGAGCTTTCAAACCATGAGATCAAGTCTATACTTAAGAAAACGGTTCGTCCTGATAGGAAAGATTGGTCCCTTAGGTTGAATGATGCTCTTTGGGCATACTGCACCACCTATAAGACCCCACTTAGTATGTCACCCTATAGGTTGGTCTTTGGTAAAGCATGTCATTTACTAGTTGAACTAGAACACCGTGCTTATTGGGCCACTAGAGCCTTGAATTTTGACTTAAACCAAGCTGGTGCTAACCGAAAGCTTCAATTGAGTGAGCTGGAAGAACTAAGGAATGAAGCTTATGAGAATGCAAAGATTTATAAAGTTAAAACCAAGGCTTTTCATGTTAAACATATCATGTGAAAAACATTTGTTCCTAATCAAAAGGTTTGGCTTTTTAATTCCAAATTGCATCTTTTTTCAGGTAAGTTAAGGTCTAGGTGGGATGGTCCTTTTGTGGTCAAGCAGGTATACCTCTTGGGTGCTATTGAGATATACCACCCTAAAGATGGTCGTGCGTTCATTGTAAATGGTCAAAGGCTTAAACCTGTAGTTGAGTTGGATGGTATTGCTGATGGACAACTTATTGAAGTTGTCTCTTTGATGGACACCATGACTGATACTTGATCTTTGCTTGATTCACTGCGCCCGACTGAAGGCATAAAACTTGGCGCTCCCAGAAGGCAGACCGGGTTTTGTTAATTCTTGTTTTTAGTTTAGTTTTTTTAAACTAATTTGTTTCTTGGAGACTTGTTTTCTCTCTTTTCAGGTTCTTATCCCGGGTTGAAGAAGTCATATATAAATGTTCACGCCACCTTGCCAGGTTGTATTGCTTTATCTCACCTATTTCTTGTGCTTTAATGATTTATGTTATCGCATTGAGGACAATGCATGGTTTAGGTGTGGGGGTGAGGCTCATTTGCATGTGCTCATTTTTTTTTTTTTTGGGTCAAATTTTTAAAATTTTGAATATCTTTTGTGCATTTTGAGTGTGCATTATAACCGTTTAGCCACATTTTCCTTGATCGATGCTTATGTTATGATGACAGTGGGATTAGTTGTTTATTTTGTTCTCTTAATTCCATGAAATTAAATGATTCTATTTCAAACTTGTTAATGAGTATTGTTGATCATTGTTGATATTAATGGGTTCTACTCATGCCGCTCACATATTCATTATGCACAAGACTTTTGTGTTGTGGAAAATCTAAAAATTTGAGTAAACAATCCTATATATCTTGAGTTTTGCAGGCTTACTCTATTGATTTATCCTAATCCTTGCCTTTTGATGCAATGTAAAGTATTTGTCGATTAACATCGACTGTAAAGTCGAGGTACTTGTTATACGAGAGTCCAAAAATTGGATGGAAAAAGAAGAGGAAACGAAAAAAAGAAGGGAAATAAAAAGAGAAAAAATGGATGGAAAGAAAGAAAAAAGTTTCCTTAAAAAAAAAGAGCAAAAGAAAAAGAAGCAAGTGAAAATTGAATTGTGTTTATGATAAAGTTGTTCTTCTTTTGTGCTATATCAAGGTCAAAAAATTGTAAAGTGGTTACTTATATACCCCTTAGAATTCTCAATGTATAGGCATGTATTTAGGTGATTCATTAGTGTGGGTGCACAAAACCTTTTATATATTTGGTTGGAAGCGAGAATTTGAGTAGATTCTGTGACATGAAATCCTAATCACTTTAACTCGTACGCTTAAATTACTTGAATAGTTCCTATTAGTTGGTACAGGGTTAATGAAATTCTATGATGAGTTTTGAAGTTTAATCATCTAAATTCATGAAATTAGAGAATGTTCTAGGTGATTTAATCTTGTCTTAAATTGTAATATAGGTGTCAATCTCGAAAAACTTGGGGAAGGTTGGGTTAGTTGGGGTAGTTGGTCATTGTAGTTTTTATGTTAAATCATACGCTTTGCTCGAGGACTAGCAAAGGTTAGGTGTGGGGGTGTTGATGCATCTTAGATTTATGCATCTTTTAATTGTTATTTTAATTATTTTTCACCTATTTAATTATAATTCTACACTCATTTGGGCAATTTGTATGTTTAGCAGGTTTGAAATTAAAGTTCCGGAAATTGTCAAATACTGGTGCAAATAAGACAAATTCGATGAGTAAATAATTAAATCAAGTCAATTGGAGATTGGAACGAGATAATATAAGTCCAGAACACAGGCCCAAACATCACCGAACCCACACCAGCCAACCCGCAGCACAGTCACCCCCTATCCTGACCCGCACCAGTTCGGCCCAACCACGACCCGCACCTATCTCGGCCCAGACCCACACCTACACCTCCAGACTCGAAACTCCAAGCCCAGCTCGCTAGGGTTGTGAGGCATCGCTATAAATCGGGATTTGGGAGATAGTTTGACTCTGTTTTTTGGGGAATTTAGAGAATTTGGCTCTCTGTTTTTGGGGTTTCTGATTCCTCACCGCAGCTCTCTCTCTCTCTCTCAGATTTTGACTTTTCTTTCTTTGTCGTTAAATTGGAACGGGAGCGAAATTAGCGGGAAGACCGACAAGAGTTCGTACATCTCCTTCTTCACCGGGCCATCCTTGATGGAGAGCTAACTTACTCTCTGGGGTTAGATGAAGTCTTAGCCTTTTTACTTTTGTATTACTTTTAATTTCGGGATAATTTATTTGTTACATGAATTGCTTGATTGTGAGAAATACTTTGAAGTATTGTGCGTTAATTGTTTATTCAATTGAGATAATTATTGAGTTTGTAACCATTGATTGTTGATGTTGATAATTATAAATTAATTCTTCGAGCTTGTAGTCCTAGGATTAATTAATAAAATAATAGTATTAACCGAATTGTTAATTAAATCCTATGTTTCCTATGCTTTAGTTAGATAGGGTCAATACGTGATAATTAATAATACGTTAGGTGGAGCTTATTTTCTTTATGCTTTAGTTAGATAGGGTCAATACGTGATAGTAACAATATTATTTTAGTAGGTTGAAGCTTGTAGCCTAAATCACTACCCGTATGACAATCAATAATCCCAATTTAAGAGTTAACGCAAAAATAATTGGCTAGTAATGGATTCAAAACCCTCGGCTCCAATTTAATACAGGTTCCCGATTAGAAGTAGATTACTTTAATTGACATAAAACCTCTCAATTCTATTCAAATCAATTTAGATCATAAAATAATTTCACATACTTTTAGTCCCTATGGTTCGACACCCTCTCGCCCTGTACTTCAATTTAGATGTGTTTAGTAGATAGGGCTTTATATTAAATTTTGATAGACGTAGAAAACCACATCACTTAGTTCGTTTAAAACTCTAATTCACTCTCTTCATTTGTAACATAAAATGTACCAATTATTAAAAAAAAGCTCAGTATATATCTCTTATACAAAGAATACCACTTTGAAAAAAGAATTCATGCACATGATATCCATTAAATTAGTACATAATACATTGTATAAACAAAATCAATATGTACTTGCTTCGATTGGTTCGTCACTTGTGGTGGAGTCTGGGTTGTCTCCTTGCTCACTTGACGATGCACTAACATAATCCCCTTGCTTCCTTTCCAGTGCAACAAGATAGTCCTTCAAGCATACAAATATTTCTAAAGAATCTGGTGCTAACTTTTCTCTCTCCATTCCTGTTTGCCTTCCACATGCACTAAAAGCAAACTTCAATACTATAGTTGACATTAAATTGATTAGTAAATTATGCTCCATGGTGACGGGCATGGGATATTAAGATTAATATGATTTACAATATTGCAAAATATCAGAAGATTCGTTAGAATTTGATGATTGGAAATCCACAATGTGAGAATACAGGCATAAAAAAAGCTCTTCTTATTACGTATGAGCATGTTTTGGTTTTGATCTATTAAACATGTCACGTGCACAATATTGTCTACATGAAGAGGATGAGGATGAAGTTGAAAAAACATTTACATTTTTTGATAATTTTTGGGAATAAATTGCAAATAATTCATGCAAAGTTTGTTCAATGTCATTAAGAAAAGCTTTTAACTTAAAGCTAGGACACATCTTTCAAAAAAACACAACAACAACAGCCCTAATGCCACAAGGGCTCTTGCATACATAGGGTCTGGATGGGTGGATGTACGCAGCCTTCACCCTTCAGGGAGCTACCCTGAAGGGAGCCCGTTTCCGAGGACCACCAACCTGAGGTGCGTGTGGTCGAGGAAGCATAGAACTTAAAAGCATGAGAGCAACATAAAATTAGAGCAGTATATAGCACATGCCAAGCCCAACGCAACATAGTACAAAGGAAGGTCATTGCTGATAATTAGTCAGCACATACGCAAATGCTCAAGAGCACAATTACACAGTTAAGCAAATCAGCATGCCAATGTGCGCGCCAAAGAGGAAGTCAAGACACCAAAACACACAGTGCAGGCAATAATAAGATGCACTACTCTAAGATGTTACCTCCGCTACTCCTATGCTCACTCTCCAATGAGCTCTATCTAAGGCCATCTCCTCCCGCAAGTTTAGGTAGGTGAGATCTTGTCGGATCTTCTCAAACCATCTATTCTTTGGCCTTCCTCTCCCTCTCCTCCCTAGCGTAGTATGGAGCTGTTCGCATCTCCTAACTGCAGCAGTGGGTGGTCTCCTTTAACATGGCCGAACCATCTTAAACGCTGCTCCCTTAACATTTCCTCAATGGAGGCCATGCCCAATTTGCCTCTTATAATGCTATTCCTAATCTTATCCTTCCTTGTGTGTCCGCACATCCACCACAGCATCCTCATTTCAGCTATCTTCATCTTCTATGTGTGATATTGCTTCATTGGCCAACACTCCACCCCATAAGACATAACCAGTCTCACTACCATCTTCTAGTATTTTTCCCTTGAGTTTTAATGGGAACTTTCTATCGCAAAGTACCGCGGAGGCCATCCTCCATCTATGCCAGCCTACTTTAATCCGGTTGTTGATATCCTCATCAACTTTGTCGTTCTGCTGAACCATGGACCCCAAATATATGGAACTCTCTCTTCTTTGTATGGTCTCAGATCCTATCTTAACGTCTTATATGCTTGGCGTGGTGGAGGGATCGAACTTAAGTTTCATGTATTTTGTCTTGGATCTACTGATTCGTAGACCCTTCGATTCCAATGCCCTCCTCCACATCTTTCAAAAAACAATCGAATAAAAATTGAAAAAAACTAATAAATTTGTATTATGGATAAAAGTTGTGGCAATACAGTATGTCCTGGGTAATTCACTAAAATATTTTAAAGATTTTGCTGGCATGGCCATAATGATGTCATGCAACGTGACCATTGACGAGTTGCCTATTATTTCAACAATATCTACCATTTTAGATGCTATGTATAAAATAGTTGGATGATAAGAACAAAAAAATGTTGTTACATCTTCAAAAGGTGACAAAAATTAGAATTTGAATTTATTACATTCAAAGTTGTAGCATAGAGATTAAAATGGATGGATCCATCCATATTTACAAACTCTAATGAGATACCCTTAAATGATAATCATATTTATAATATTTCCACCATCGATCGCCACCTATTACTTTTATCTAATTTAAAATGTTTCATGGTAAAAGACAGGACCTACACAACTCTTACAAAAATTGTTTCCTCTAATTACTTCAACTATATTATGCAATTCTATAATGCAGTCGGGCATAAGTTTCAACCCATCTGATACTATTAAATGTAAAATGTGACAAATGCAATTAAAATGAACTAATTTCTCATCTTACATGGTTTTTAACACCTAATTAATAGGTCAGCAGAGAAGTTGTTAAATGCATTATTAAAGGTAATGCTCATAACTTTATCTTCAATCCCCTTAGTCATGCATGCGGCTAAAGGTTATTTGTGATTACGTGTTTACTATAGGGATATATGTACATACCAAAATAAATATCTATCTTTTGCATTATATGTGATTATATCTTCAATCCCCTAGTCACGACATGCAGCTAAATGCCATTTGTGATTGTAGGAATATTGGGGTGGTATACTTCAATTTTGGAGTCTTGTGTTTTTTGCCTCTATTCCACATAGGAAGAGTAGTGAAGCGAAGACTAGTTTACATATCCCCTTCTCCTTGTACTTGGTAAAGTCTTGAGGGGACTCGAGTGGGTTTTGCATCCGTCTCGCTGAGCCGCGTCTCAGTGTGGTGTGGACTTTTTCTAGCCCAGACCTTTATTTTTACTGACATTATATTTCACTTGTCCTAAACGAACTCTAGGGGAGTTCTAGGACTAGTTCGAGGCTGCAAGCTCGAGCTTGAGGTACCCGTTTTGACTACATATCTACCTACTTCCTTCCATAACCATTTTTGCCTTGATTGTGCCCGAATTTTGCGCTCTTCCATATCTGCTTCTTTCCTAATTGTGGTCGAATTTCTTGCTCACAATCCTTAACCGATTCTAACTTGCACGCTAGATTATTTTGCCTATAAATACCATACTCTGGGGTGTCGTTTAATACACAGAAATACACAAAAGATACAGAAACATTCTCTTCTTCTTCCTTCTAAAATTCTCTCTATTCTTTCTCTAGTTACTGAGCGAGTTGGGGGCGTACCCCAACCCATCATCCGAGAGTACACTCCTGTGTTAGGTGTCATGTTAATCCTGGAAGTCGGAGTGTGTGACCGTTCTGTTTGTACCATAATAGGGCCACAAACGACTTAGGGTAGTGGTAAACTCCACGGCGCGACGACTACCTTCGGTTCAATCTTTCCTTTCTGAATCCCTTATTTTAGATTTTTAATTAACTTGTCTTAAGTCAAGTTGGTGTAATACGAGGTTTATTGAGTTCATCTTTGTCATTGTGTCGTTTAAATTTTCATTTGCCTCCATCTCAAGTTAGTCTTAGTGTCTCAAATTTGAGAAACTGATTGCTCATTTGCCCATATTTCCCAACAGTGATTACGCATTCATTATGGGGATATATGAACAGACCAAAATAAATATTTTTTTTGCATTATATACGATGAGTCAATCCAATGTGCAATTATACAAGCGTATGGTATGTTGAATTTTGTTGACCACCCATCAGACATCAACAAAAGCATGCTCATGTACGTCATGAGAATTCTTAAACCGTGCTTTCATTTTAATATATTGATTAAAAGTGCCACACTTCAAAGTGTTACCAGGGACCCTTTGAAACGCATGATTTAGCGCGATCAAATAGCAACAGATAAATCTAGGTTCTTTGCCTGTGTTCAGTGGCTTCCCTACCATAATAGCATATCTAACTAAGTTATGTCTATTGTTGGCTTGTGATAGTCTTAAGTTGTGAATTGCTCCAGATGTTGTCTAGAGCATATATGTTGTGATCTTTTTATAGTTAAGTCTGAGTGGAAAATTTTCAGGTGTCTCATTAAGTTGCCAATCCCCACCACCGGTTGATGTTTGTAGTGTTTGTTGTTTGTGCATTACTTTGTCATAATCTAAGGTAAAATACTCTTGTACATGACTACTAGTATGTGTGCTAGTAGAAGTTGTCATGGGTTTTTTGGTTGTCTCTTATTTGAATATGGTGTTCCACTAATGAGGGGTGCGGGTTGAGAACATCCCGCACTAGTCGATTCATGAAAATGAGTAGGACTAGCTGTAGGGGTTGTTGGATCACATTTAAATTGATCTTTAATTTCGGTGTTTATGAATGGTTGTGCTAGTGTACGTTCTGAAAAGTTATGTTATTAGGTATTGAATAAAGGAAAAATAATGAAAAAACACTAAACTACATCTATATGAATTGTTTTAGCACTGTACTTACGAAGTTAAAAAGAAAGATATTGTACCAATGCTAATGAATTTTTTGGGCACCAAACTAGGAATAAACTAATTTTTTTAGCACCTATGGTGGGGTTCGAACCCCACTTGCCACCTTTGCAAGTGGAGAAGAAATGAGGAAATTTTAATATATAAAAAATCATTAGTAAAGCACCAAACTATCGTTATGCGAATTTTTTTAGCACTATACTTACAAAAGTAAAAACAATGTATTATATTAGCCAAAAATGACTTTTCAGCGTTATATTAGACACAAACTAATTGTTTAAGTAACGTATGGTATCTAACACTTGACCAAATGCTAAAACATCTTAGATGACTTTGACTTTCACATGATAGATATGTACGTTTTTTGAGTATTCTATTTGTCAATTGTTATAGTGACATGGGTGTTTTATGTTTCCCTCCAGTTTTTATTGCGCAACTTGATTCTATGACAAAAAAAAAAAAAAAAAAAAAATTCAATCACATGTATTGGTATCCTCTGTCATAATTTAATGTATTTTTGCTCAAAAAATATTGATATAGAATATAATTTTGACAATATATATGCACATTTTGTTCTAATCCGATAAACTTTTAATTGAATTCAGCAAATTTTTTTTTACAAAAAATGCTAATATGATAAATATATGTTAAGTTTATTTATGCCATATTAGCAATTTCTATGTAAAATCTGTCAGATTTTTACAAATACATGGCAAATATATATTATGGTAATTTATGCCATATTAGCAATTTGTATTGAAACTTGATCGTGCTATTATAAAAATTTGATTAAATTGGTGAATACCTAGATAATAAAGCAATCAAACATTACAATACTTTATTGTATAAATTAAAATATGCAGGTTATTAGATGATAAATCGTCAAACTTCAAGTACCTATGTCATGAATTCCCTAAACTTAATATGCAAAAATAGACTCATTGAGTTAATTAACAACTCAAATATCAACATGAAAGATAATACACAACAACACATAATAGCACGCTTAAAACCCATTCTTTTATATGATGCCAATCAAACATAGGAGAGGGATGCAAATCAAATATGCGGGCAAGTACTCGACACCATATAATGTTTTGAAAAATTAGTGTATGTCTAATGTAACGCTAAAAAAATTCATTTTAGCTATTATAATACATTTTTTTACTTTTGCAAGTAAAGTGCTAAAAAAATTCACATAAGAATAGTTTGGCGTTATATTAATTATTTTTTAGAGAAAATTTAGTTCAAGTACCTTGAGGTTTGGTATATATTTTTCAGGTACCCTAAGGTTTTGAAATATTTTTGAGGTACCCTCTAGTAACTTTTTTTTAGGTACCCTCAGCTTAACTCTATTAGGGTTTCACTGGCAGAGGGTGCCTGAAGAAAAAAATAGTTACTAAAGTTCAAGATACCTCAAAAACATTTCAAAATTTCAGGGTACATGAAAATTATGCTACCAAACCTCAATGTACCTGAAAAATATATTACCAAACATCATGATACCTAAACCAAATTTTCTCTAAAATTAACCTTCTAAACCAAATACAAAAGAAATCCTTAAGAAGAGAGGCATTTCTAATTAAAAATTTTTAATTTCTCATTTCTATTTGTATTATACAACTTCAAAGTAATAACTAGTATTAGATCTTGCTTGGTTTATGTAATTGAAGCTTGTAATTGAGGTTGAATTAATTGTAATTAAAGCCTATAATTCCAATTATGTTAGGCTTATGTTAAATTTAGAGAATATTCATAGAGACCTCCCAAACTATTGATCAGAATCAAAGGGACTCCTTGAACTTTTAATTTTACTACAGACGTCCCTGAACTATGGATCAAAATCAATGTGATCTCCCGACTTCTAATTTGATCAAGGACACCCTAAACTATAAACTAAAATCAATTTGATCCCCAACTTCAAAAATTTTATTAAAGACACATGAAACTATTAAAAGAAAATTTGGTTGAAGTATCTTGAGATTTAATAATATAGATTTCAGGTGCCCTGAGATTTTAAAGTATTTTTATAATATCTTAAACTTTGGTAACTTTTCTTTCCAAGTATCTTGTTCATAACTTTGTTAGGATTTTGTGAAAATTAGGTTAACGTGATAGCAAAAAATTTTAACTAAGGAAAAACATATTATTTGCAATTAAATAATTTTAAATATTTAAAACAAACTTTTAAAAAAATTAAAATTTTTTGAGAAAATTTGGTTCAGGTGCCTTGGGGTTGGTAATATATTTTCAGTACTTTGAGGTTTTGAAATATTTTTGAGGTACCTTGAACTTTAGTAACATTTTTTTTTTTTCAAAAACCCTTTGTTAACGGAACTCTAAAGGAGTTAAGTAGAGGGTACTAGAAAAAAGGTTACCAAAGTTCAGGGCAGCTTAAAAATATTTCAAAATCTCAAGGTACCTGAAAAATATATTACCAAACCTTAGGATACTTGAACCAAATTTTCTCTATTTCTTATGTATTAAAATTTTCTTATTGCTTCCCACTTACAAAGGTGGCAAGTGGGGTTCAAACCTCACCCAAGTGCTAACAAAATTAATTTATTACTAGTTTGGTACCAAAAATATTAATTAACACTAGTATACCTTTTTTTAATGTCACAAGTACAATGATAAAAATAGTGTTTTTTTCCATTATTCTTCCTTAAATAAACTCCTCCAAAAATTAGTGGAGAATACATTGGCTATTATGCACTAGCTTGGGGGCTTTGGATTGTTTTGGATGCTGTGACAAGCCATAATTGTATGGGCAATCTTTCTATTTACCATATTATAATTATAATAAATATAAAAATTCAGAACAAGAAACAAACAAGGTTAACTACAAATCAAACACTAAATTTATTGAAATGCACAGTGAATTTCTTGAAGCACAATTGAAAGTAATAAATGTAGAGAGAGAGCATAGATAATAGATATTGAATTGGAGGAAAAGAGGACAAATGTCGTGTGTTAAAATGAGAAGAATTTGTAGGTTGGGAAAAAAAAAAAAATTTGAACTTTTTGGAATAATTGAGCTATTGGAGGGAAGAAGTCATTGTGGGCCAATGACCACTTTAATGGTTTTTTTTTTTTTTTTTATAAAAATTATTTTATCATGACACAAGTTTGAATAATATAGACCTGTAAGTAAATTAGACATGAGTAGAATCAAGTTGGATACTCCAATGTGTCAAATGGGGTCGGGGCAAGGACTGACCCTGGCCACCTCCGCCTAAAGCAAAACGGCAAGAAAAGGGCAAGCCTTGCGAGGTCGCGGCTCATTCACTCCCACTCAAAATTCACAGTACTTCCTCTCTCTAGTATTCTTATATACCACCGGCAAATCCTCCAAAACCCACCCCCAAACAAAACAAACCCCCCAACAATGTTTGGTGCTTCCTCGTCCGCCTTTGCTACCCCTTCCACTGCGCCGGCGTTCGGTGCCTCTTCACCCTTCGCCAGGCCCGCTTTCGGCACGCCCTCATCAACCCCAGCCTTCGGAACCCCTTCCTCGACTCCCTCATTTGGAGCTTCCTCTTCCGCATTCGGAACGCCGTCCTCCACGCCAGCGTTCGGCACGCCGTCGTCAACGCCGGGGTTTGGCACTCCGACGACACCGGCATTCGGCACTGGCTTCGGATCGTCGCTCTTTTCCACCCCATTTTCTCAGACGCAGCAGCAAACGACGTCGTTGTTCCCTCAGCCGAACACCGGTGGTTTTGGCATTTCGACCCCGTTCGGTACCCCGCAACAGCAAACGACGCCGTTTCCTGGTGTGCAGCTGACTACTCAGATGGCTCCTGTGGCTCCTTTACCTTTCTCGCTTGCGGAACGTGACATTCAAGTACACTCTTTCCACCTGTTGAACCCTAGCAGTACCTCTTTTTTTTTTTTTGGACAATACAAACGCCTTCTTTTGACGACAAGGGAAGGGGGATGCTGAGCCTCGAACACTAGATGCCGCGGGTGGCAAAGAGCCTACACAACCATGTGGATTAGGAGGGCTTTGGCAACCCTAGCAGTACCTCTATCTGTATATTTCATACATCTATAGTTTAAATGAAGTCAGGGCCAGTCCCGACATTTTTCAGGGCCAAAGTAAAACCTTCAGTTAAAAGCCTTTTGTATATATAAATATTAAAATAGTAAATAATTAAAATTCTAAATATATATTTTAGGGTGGATTATATATTAGTACCTCAAGTTTGGTGTATTAATATTTTAGTCTATAAACTTTATAAAATAATTTTTTAGATAAAAAATTACAAATATTTAATAAAATAATCTAAATAGCGAATTATAAGGGTGCATAACAGGCCCCGTTTTCATTTTTTTCATAACGTTATTTGAACTAATTTATTAAATGCACATAATTTTTTAGACTGAAAAATTATTTCACAAAATTAATAGATTAAAAAATTAATATAATAGATTAATATACTAAATCTTAAGGTATTAATACCTAATTTACTCTAAATTTTATTAATATTATGAACCATTGAAGCTTAAAAAATCATTATAAAAATAAAACAAGTAAACTCGCATGTAGTTGCCTTTGGAGCCCTTACGAGAAGTTAACTAATCCTTTTTCAACATTTTTTTACTGCTAGGCGATTGTGGATGCGTACAAGGACGATCCTGGGAACCCGAAGTATGTATTTAAGGTTTGCTTTCTGATTAACGGGGACTTGTATTTGTTTCTGTCCGCCATTTTTTGATTACCTTGAGTCCACTACTTTCATATTGTACGAGATGAAGAAAGCTAGTTCCTTGTTCCTACTGATAGAGGATATTTAATATGGATTAGTTTATTTGTATTTTACAACTCGAGTAGTGTTGTGAAGTGTGAGTTGTCAATTCAAAATCTTTAGTTATAACCGTGATAAAGTAGTCATTTCCTTTCTTTAAAAGAAGAGAAATGTTGTTAGAAATCCATACGAGGTAGACTGTTTATCATATTGGAGCTTATGATTGATGGGTCTAAAATTTGTTGTCGCAGCATTTGTTGTTTAGTGTTACAGAACCACAATTTCGTGTCAAGCCAACAGGCATATCAGATGTGAGTTATATTGCTTCTTAGCAACAGTACTAATAGCTTTCACAGATCTTTTTATTTCTGAACATATATTACATTGACGTATCTATTTTTATTATTGTCAAAGTCCATTTCTGATTCTGGAACTAGTATATAATTGGCAGATAATGTGGGCTGAGGCAATGGGGAAACTCGAGGGTCTGGATACTTCAAATCGGGAGCGCTTGTGGCCTCAGCTTGTAAAAGGCTTTAAGGATCTTTCACAGCGCTTAAAGGTGCACCATCTCTTGGACTATGAATGCTTTAGTGCGGATTTCTCTTTTTCTTGTCAATGTCATGCGTGTCCAGAGCTCTGAATTTTTTGAACAGTAATGCTTATTGATGCACAACATAGAAAATAATCTGCTGACGTATTTGGGAACAAATATATGAGTATGATTCATGATCTCTATCTCTAAGGCGAGGGCAGAAGTTGTTTTGTTTCCTATGACATTGAAAAGGATGACTGTCAAGTCTTCCAAGTATGCGACAGTGCTGTTCCTTTATGGAATCATCACGGATCTTGTAATGTTGGAAGAGATTTGTTTTTATAAAAATTATCCCCTGCAAAGTTCAAACAAAATAACATGTCCTCCTTTTTTTAATATGTCCTTTGTCTTTTTTTTTTTTGGGGGGGGGTAATGTGAGATTTCGTTCAGTCTCATTAATCCATCTTTTTCTTAGCAAGTGAGTAGGGGAATGTTTCCTTGCCACTGGCCATTACTTTGTGGCATGATTCTAGAATTCTTTCACGATTTTTTACCTACCTAATCTATTAATCTATGGAAAGATTTGTCAAGATGAAAAGGTTGGTTATCATGAAAGCCAATTTCAGAAACCAGTAACTTTGCATGAAACAAACCAGGTGCTGAATCGAGAATGTGATGTCGCCAAAATGCTTGAGCTTTGAAAAGATTATGTAGATTAAAGATATGAGCTGGTGCAAGTAGCATACAGGGGACTAGTTGGCAGCACGGCTAAGGAAAGTAAAGCACAAGCCTACAAATTATAACGACGGAGAAGGTAACTAAGGATAATGTCCTTGTTTGGTAATAGGACATCACCTTGTCACTTGGAACAGAGAAAATTGAAGTGGAATAGATGAAATAGATGTTTCCCTGCCCCAGAATAGGTCCACGTTTCTCAGATATCAAAGAGGAGAGTTAACTGCAATATGTCATGTGTTTCAAGTCTATACTCTATACAAGTTTGCCTCTGGCAGTTTCTGATGATAAAAAAGTATATCCTGTACAAATTGGTTGAAGATTGGCTTTTTAGTATACAACAAGGGAAGTCCAAGAAGGGCAATGAATATACGAAATTAAGAGGCCTTGTTTAGAACAAGCTACTAGGGGCAGACACAAACCTGGTCTATCTTATGCAGACTTCTTCCGGTTGTTGGATAATGTTCTTGTGGTTTAAAAGTTAATGCAAAGAACACGAAATGGCTAATAGCACACCGGCCATTTCCAGTACCAACTCAGTATGACTAATGTGTGCTGGAATATGGGTTATTTGCAAAAGAAGATTATGGGAGAACTAGACCATTGTCTTTGAAGTTTGCAATCAACATTAGAGTTCCATTTGGTTTGACAGAAGATATTTTCCTTTCAGAACTGTGTTCAGTGAAAATACTTTCTTTGCCATAAAGATAAATTTCTTCCTCCTTTTTTAAGAGAAATCGGCTTCACCTCCATTTAAAAGATTTATTTTCTGTGCAGGTCAATGTTGCTACTAATTTATGTAGGGAAATGTTAGAAGTAGGATGGGATAAGGTTTCCCTTAAAATAGATGGAGTCTTAGAGCATGTTGCATCAACATTGCTACATGGAAGGTGATGTGTTTTAAAAGTGTATTTTAAAACCGTGTACTCACAAGCATAAGAGATCACTGTAGCTAAATTGGGTATATGACTTGTATCCACAAGGAATCAGAGTTAAGTCGAGTGATAGGATTTTGGGGTTTTGTTGATTATTAGTTAATTAAAGAAAGCAATAAAATCTACTCTAAAGGTGTCAGCTCAATTGAGGTTAGTTCAGGGAATGAATTTAGGGTAGCTTTACTCGTAGCCCGTCATTATATTCTACTATGACAATGATTTAGGAGACTTAGGCTACAAGCATTAAGCCTGGGCTAATATTTAAACCAGGGTTTAAGGTAATGAATTAGTCTAAAGACATAACTTATCATATCATCCTGCATGTAGCATAGGTTATCTCATTAGCACTACTTAATTTCTTTCTTGCTCCTAATTTAATGTTAAACCTAAATTAATACTTAAACTAGGGCTTAGGGTAATGAACTAGTCTAAGGGCATAACCTATCTTATCACCCTAGTTGTAGCATCAATAGCACTAACAAATTCCTTTTTTACTCCTAATTAAGTATTAATTCATATAAAAGACTGTGTTCAGGGTTGGGTACAACCTTAACCCTGACCACGTATGAAAACCAGTTATGTCATGATCTAGGTTACAAGCTCGTCGACAAACGCTGATAATTTGGAGATCTTAACATGGCTACAAGCACATATAAAGAAAACCAAACAATAATCATAAATTCCCCACAGGGGTGCGTATATAACATAACAAAACCATTGTCAAAAGCATAATATAAATTTGGGATACAGACGGCTACCTGCCCTTCATCCCTAAACTGAAAGTCTATTCCTCCATGGGAGTTTTACACAATCTAAAAAGAGAAAACAATAAATAAAAACTAGGAATTGAAGACTCCCCCAATTGATGTGGACGTTGATTCTTGCTTCGATTCCTCTAGCACTTTGACCACTTGTGCTTCAGCGTTTGAGAGCCCCTTGGATCTCGTAGCGGCTTTGGGAAGGAGAGGAGTAGAGGAGGCATGGCAAAAGATCCAAAATATGAGACTCCCTCTCTTTGTTTATACTCGCGACGTAAACCTATGTCGCAGGTATAAGATGTGCCGATCAATCGGTTGGGGAGTTGATCGATCTGCTAGCTCACTATAGCCAGCTGATTGATCAGCTCTGTTTCCTAATCTGTTAACAGTCCCACTGTAACCGTGGATTGCTGACTAATTGTTACTTCATGCCAATTGATCGTTTAGTACCCGAAACTTTACAAGACCTATTTGGGTTACCGAAATACTTCCCAATTGGTCCTTATTTTGCATACGTGGTCTGGTTTCTCAAAGTAGTCTTCAATTATACCTCGATTACGCTTGATTCTGCCACTTTTTAACCTTTGTATGCTACATTGCACTCTAAGGCAAAATGTACGTAGATTACAACTGAACACACATGTAAAAGCTGAATTTGTTGCAGGAATAAGAAATAAAATATGTAAATATAAAGTACATCAATATCCCCAGACCCACTCCTTGCTTGTCCTCAAGCAAGATTTAGCTCAAACTAGCTAAAGACGGAAAATTTTGATCAAACATGTAATAGCAAGAATTAATTGTGCAAAATATTTCCACGCATATTTGACGGTGTATTTAAGAATAGAGAATCTTTATGTAATGTTATTATTACATTGGTTCCAACTTGAGTTCTCGCAATTCAAATCTTTTTACTAGAAAGCGAGTTTAGAACTTCTCTCCTTTTTTATTATTTCAAACCCTCCAAATTTAAGATGAATAGAGAGAATAATCAAAAGAATCAGCTATCCAAACGATTTACTTCTAATCAATAAAGAAATCAAAAGGTTTCTCTCTTATTTATTTTTTTTTTTCCCTCGTTTCCTTCTTTTTATTTCTCTTTTTTCTTTTCTTTTTTTGAAGTAACTCATGGTCAAGTGTGTCTCCCTCAAACCCATGTAGCGAGTTTTCGGCCGGTGACTCTCGATCTAGTTGGCTCAAGGCACCGAGTGAAGAGCATTCCTCGGACCTAATGGCTCAAGTCAAAGGAATTCACACCTTAAGCCGTTACTAGCACATACCTTAATTCTTCTTTCTCTCTCTCTCTCTCTCCTTTTTTTTTTTTTTTTTTTTTTTGTAAAATTAGGCATTATTGCTTCTAACAGTGACTTAAAGTGGGTGATTCTTTGTAAGCTTTCCCTGTGAGCTTTTGATCGGTAGCTGCCAACCTAGTTGGCTCAAGGTACCTGGTGTTAAGACATCCCTATGGGCTTACTTGCTCGAAACACAAGGGTTACAAGAACCAACAAGTCACATGTACTTACCTAAGCCACAGGCATTGGTACCCTTATCCAAACCCACCCCCCCCCCCCCCCCCCCCCCCCCCCCCGGTTTGAAATCATTCGAGATAAAGTGATAAAAATTGATTTCAATACTGTTAGAAGTAAAATAGTGGATTCAGATTTCTAAAATTATTCCCGCTATCACAACCTAAACTATAGGGTAAGTCATAATACTAAGGGTGAACAGAAATAATCTTTCTAACTAGTTAAAAGATAAAAATATTGATTCAACAGTTAGATCCATGAATAATCTCATTACATAAATATTCTAATCGTCATAGTTCATCTCAAATTTGGACTTCAATACAAGTCACCATAATTCTATTCTAATCCATGCAAAAACTCAGCTAATTAAAGTAGAAAGATGCTAAAAGGACAATCAAAAGTTCACACGATACATGCCATCCCCAAACTCAAACCTTGCGTTGTCCTCAATGCAAATCAATGAAAGTAAATACAAGCAAGTAAAGGAAAGAGACGACCCGAGGCATAGTATATTCAGCTATATGTGGTGAGCAAATCTAAAAAGGGAAGGCAAAATTCGCAAGCTACAACCGGAGACATAGAAGACAAAATACTAAATAAACTTGATAGTAGCTTTAGAAATAAGGATCATATGAGTGTTTAGTAAATTAGAAACAAAGTTAGCATGGTAGGGATAACAAAAGGATCTGCAAATGAAAGAGAGTTCAATTTGAAAAACAAATTAAAAGACACAACACACACAAAAGTAGGTTGGGTTGCCTCTTAAGAGCGCTAGGTTTAACATCTTCAGCCGGACGCATTGTAAAGCGCAATGTCAACCAAAATCTGAAGCAATGTTTACCATAGATTTTAGGTTGAGCCTGTAGGGACGATCCCCAATCCCAACATCGTATCTAGACCTGGGACTATCAAGCAGAAGAACATGGTTAGCATTGCGGTCTCGAATCGCTATCCTATCAAGTTTAGGCGATGATGCACAGTTATCGACACAGATAGGGACATTACTCAAATCAACATTTTAATAGAATCAGGCACACCTAATTCTACCAAAGGGTCAATACCATCAACCCTGTAGCACTTTAGCTCGTCCTTTATCTCAAGGTGTCGAACTATGTTCGAGACTTTCAATTTGTTCTTGAGGTTTCCAAAAGAAACCTCCAACACTCTCGTCCTACAGTGAATCACAGCATCGACCATTGCTAGAAATGGTCGACCTAGAATAATAGAAGTATTGTTCTTTTGCCTAGGAACAGGGTCCATATCTAAGACAATAAAATCAACAAGGAAGACAAACTTGTCAAACTTGACAAGTACATCTTCCACTACCCCACGAGGTACACGCTCTGTCCTATCAACCAACTGAAGTGTAACACTAGTTGGCTTAAGTTTTCCTATACCCATTCTTGAAAAACTGAGTAAGGGATGAGGTCGACACTCGCTTCTCGGTCAAGAAGGGTCCGACTAGTGTATCACTCCCCGATGACACACGAGACCATAAAGGCCCCAGGATCTCTAAACTTGGGCGGGGCGCCCATTGCAAGAATGCTACTCACCTTCTCGGTGAGTCGGACCTTCTTAGGAGTGTGCGTCTTGGCGGGCTTCTTTTTTGTGCAAAGGTCCTCAATGAACTTGGCGTACATAGGAATATGCTTAAAGGCGTCAATCAATGGTAAGTTGATTTTAACGTCCTTAAACACGTCTATAAGCTCAACCCTCTTTGGGTCATCCTTTTCCTTCGAGCCCATAAAGGCTAAAGGAAAAGGGATAGCGGGTTCATAAACCCTCTCTCGTGATCCCTCCCTATCAGCAGTGAGGGAGGGATTCGTGCTCTCCTTCTCAGCCTTGACCTCCACATTCCTAAGGTCTCCTTTTCTAGACACTGACACAACCTTAACTTGCTCGTGAGGAAGCAAGTTAGGATTAGAACTAGTTGACCCTGCTGGAATTGTGAAAGGTCGGGAGGGTAACCTCCCTTCCTCTCGCCTATGAAGTGCTTGAGTCAATTGTCCTATCTTGTCCTCTAACTTAACAATAGACTGGGAATGGGACTGGACAAGTTGTGTAGTAACTTTCATGAATCAGAGCATACGCTCCTTGAACTAAGAAGAATATCCCGGAGGTGGGGGAGGGGGGTTAGCATGCAAAACAAGGCAGTTAGGTTGAGAATTATACCTTTGCCCTCCCTAGAAACTGGGAGGGTGTGCTTTACCTATGAATTCTAGCGTTGGTTGTCTCATGGCTGGATTCGGATTAGCGTTCTGCTTCCATGAGAAGTTCGAATGGTTGTGCCACCCCGGGGCGGTTAGGTTGAGAGTTATACCTTTGCCCGCCCTGGAAACCGGGAGGGTGTGCTTTACCTACAAATCCTAGCGCTGGTTGTCTCATGGCAGGATTCGGATTAGCGTTCTGCTTCCATGAGAAGTTCGAATGGTTGTGCCACCCAGGATTATAGGCATTAGAGTACGGGCGGTTGTTCCTCGAATACTCCTGCGTTGCATAGACCTGGTCCTGCACATATTAGGGAAACTGTGATGCATATAAACAATCGAACATAGAGTGATCCTCACCTGAACAAATGCCGTACAGAGTAACACCACCCGATGGTGATTCAGCTGTGTTAGCTGGGTGGACGTTAGTAGGGTTTGCATGTAAACTCATAATTTTGTCCGTCTTCCTATTAAGTGCATCTAGTCGCGTGTTAAAATAATTGTGAGGTACTACTTCATAGACACCGCGTGTGTTCCCCCTAACCACCCTCGCAGAAGAGGCTTGGTCAAGGGAATGTTCGCTGATGCTCTCGAACAACGTCCAAGCCTCGTCTTCATCTTTCTGGTTAAATGCTCCCCCGCATGAAGCATTAATCATTTGTTTGCTTGAAGCACTAAGACCATCATAGAAACTCTGAACAAGAGTCCACTTGGGTGACCCATGGCGGGGACAGCGTCTAAGGAGTTCCTTGAATCTGCCCTAACTCTCATGAAAATGCTCCTGATCTTTGTGTTCAAAACTATTAATTGCACTCCTAACAACCATCGGCCTTAGGATAAAATTTGATTAGGAACTTTTGTTGCAGGTTATCCAAGGTTGTGATCTCACCCCTTAGTAGGGACTGAAACCACCATTTGGCTACATTCTTTAACGAGAATTGGAGTTGGTTGAATGTTTACCAAAATAATCTAATCCTTTTTTTGTAAGACCCGCATAGAAATATGCTACTGACGTGAGTAAAGCTAAAGCAACAGTAGTATTTATATCATTCATGGGTGCGGCTAACTCCCCATGGGGTAATTGTATGAGTTTCCAAGGTAAAAGAGCCCCTAACCAATTAGAAACAAAAATAAATAGAAACATAGTCCCAATAAAAGGAATCCAAGGACGATATTCTTCTCCAATCTGAGTTTTGCTCACATCTCGAGTGAATTCAAGGGCATATTCAAAGAAATTCTAGCCGTCAGCAGGAATGGTTTGTGGATTCCGAATAGATATAGCAGCTGAACCTAATAAGATAGCAATTACAACCCAAGAAGTAATAAGTACTTGGCTGTGGATTTGGAAATCCCCTATTTGCCAATAGAAATGTTGGCTTACTTCCACACATTCATATTGCCCTCTGATAGAAATATAACTTGAAAATAAATTATTTTGATTCACCTATCTCTTTTTCAACTTGTCTACTTGAATCATCTATTTAGGATACCAACAAATGACATAATATCCACAGTTTTTTCATAGTTTTTTTTGAGATTCGGAAATAGTAACCAATTATTAGAATTACAATATTTTTATACCCAAAAAAAAAATTATAATAGACAGGTACAAATAGTAAATTGAGGTACCCATTCTATGACAACTATCAACTTTTCCTCTATTTTTGTGCCTTTAGTAGGCTTAGTATTTCCGGCAATTGCAGTGGCTTCTTTATTTCTTCATATTAAAAAAACAAGATTCTTTAGATCCGGTGGGCCAAATTTGATTTTTTCAAGACTAGACTTGAACCATAACACAGATATCTATTTAGTGGAAAGTTATATAATATAGTATAACATGTAATTTCTTCCGAACATAAATGAAAGAGAGTCCTTATGCATGCGGAAACATGATATAGGGGTAAATGAATTATAGCTATTTTCAAATAAAAAGATTAGGACTGTTGAATGCTTGAAATAGTTGTTTGAAATATAAAGTTAATCTAAGCCTAACTACGTCAGACGAAACACCTTGATAATGACAAGTTTCGCAAATTTCAATGAATGTGTCAAGGTGCTCGTAAGGGCTTTCTATTGGCGTCCCATAGAAAGTGGGGAGCATGTTGATAGTCCCAGGTTTTATCTTGAAATTGGCATTACCCATAGCAGGTAACGCAACCTCGACGGGAATGAAGTGGTCCCCAATCGTATGCGGTGCGTCTTCAGCCATGATCTGTGGTGTATTCTCGCCTACTTCGTATTGCCTCAATGTAGATAACGCCAACTCAATTTCCGGAATGTAAGGTAACAATTCGAGATTGAGCGAATGTCTGTCGTGCATGCAGTACTGAAGTAAGTTGAATTCACGTGGGCCACAACTCAAGAGTCAAGCAAAGAAACAAAGGCAAAAGAAAAACAAAACACAAAAAAAAAAAGAACTCACTGATACCTAAATCTACTTAGCCTACCGATTCCCCTGCAACGGTGCCAAAAACTTGATGTGTTTTAAAAGTGCGTTTTAAAACCATGTATTCACAAGCGTACGAGATTGTCGTAGCTAAATTGTGTATACAGGTCGTATCCATAAGGAATCAAAGTTAAGTCGGATTTCGTTATCAACGAATGATTTGATTTTTGGATTTTGTTGATTATTTGGAAAATTAACTAAAGAAAGCAGTAAAACCTACTCTAAAGGTGTCAATTCAATTGAGGTTAATTCATGAAATGAATTCAGGGTAGCTTTACTCGTATCCTGTCATTATATTCTACTATGACAATGATTTAGGAGGCTTAGGCTACAAGCACCAAGCCTGGGTTAATATTTAAACTAGGGCTTAAGGTAATAAATTAGTCGAAAGGCATAACCTATCATATCATCCTACGTGTAGCGTAAGTTATCTCATTAGCATTACTTAATTCCCTTCTTGCTCCTAATTCAATATTAAACCTGAATTAATACTTAAATATGGCTTAAGGTAATGAACTAGTCTAAGGGCATAACCTATCTTATCACCTTAGGTGTAGCATGGATTATCTCAATAGCACTAACAAATTCCTTTCTTACTCCTAATTAAAATCTCAATAGCACTAACAAATTCCTTTCTTACTCCTAATTAAGTATTAATTTATATAAAAGATTGTGTTCAGGGTTGGGTACAGACCACGTGTGGAAACCAGTTATGTTCTGATCTAGGCTACAAGCTCGTAGACAAACGCTAATAATTTGGAGATCTTAAGATGGCTAGAAGCACATACAAAGAAAACCAAATAATAATCATAAATTCCCCACAAGGTTGAATATATAACCTAACAAAACCATTGTCAAAAGCATAATATAAATCTGGGATACGAACGGCTATTTGCCCTTCATCCCTAAACTAAAAGTCTACTCCGCCATGAGAGTTTTACACATCATTAAAATCTAAAAATACAAAACAATGAATAAAAACTAGGAATTGAAGACTCCTTCAATTGATGTTGACTTTAATCCTTGCTTTGATTCCCCCAGCACTCCGACCACCTACGCTTCGTTGTTTGAGAGCTCCTTGGATCTCGTAGCGGCTTCGGGAAGGAGGGGAGTAGAGGAGGCGTGGCAAAAGATCTAAATATGAGACTCCCCCTCTTTATTTATACCCGCGGTGTAAACCTACGTCGCGGGTCTCGCTGGTATTAGCCATCAATGATCGGGCAGCCAATCATTCGGTTGGGAGCCGAACAATCGGCTGGCTCACTGTAACCAGGTGATTGATAGGCTCTGTTTCCCGATCGATCGGCAGCCCCACTGTGACCATGGGCTGCTGATTGATTGGTACTTCGTGCCAATTGATCATTTAATACTCCAAACTTTACAAGACCTATTTGGGTTACCAAAATGCAACCCAATTGGTCCTTCATTTGCTCACATTGTCGGGTTTCTCAAAGTAGTCTTCAGTTATGCCTCGATTACACTTGATTCTGCCATTTTTCAACATTTGTTTGCTCCATTGCACTCTAAGCGAAAATGTACCTAGATTACAACAAAACACACATGTAAAAGCTGAATATGTTGCAGGAATGAGAAATAAAATATGTAAATATAAAGGACATCAAAAGGGCATGAGGGGCTTTGACTGTTAGGAGCTCTATCTGCTTCTATTTTTTTTTTCTCGATGTTAAGTGAAAAACATCAGGTAGGCAAGGTTGTGAGTGGGAACTATTTTGATATATCTCTCTTCTTTGATGGAAATGGATGTAAATGCTTGACTTGCAGTCATCTCTGAAAATTTATTTTTCATGTATCCAAATACTAATCCTTTTGGTTCTCTTTTTTTTTTTTTTTTTTTTTTATCAAGCTTTTGGTTCTCTTTCATCGAACTTTTTGTTTTTTTCCCAATCAGTAGTAATTATATTCTGTGTGCCTATTCTCAAGGACCCTTAATAATTATCAACTAATAGGTTGGGGGTCCTCAGAAACAGTCTCTGATCTAGGTCCCACCGTGATGGGGTAAGGCTGTGTACATCCTACCCCCCCTAGAGTCGGTGTAAACTCCCCAAAATTTCGGGAACCGGGTAACCAAACATTGTTGGTGCAAACACTTGCAATTCACAAGTAACGGGTATCAAAACGATTTATAGGTTTCGAGGCGTGATGTCACTTTCCTTAAGACTTATTTCAGCCTATGAAATAGTTTCGGGGATACAACGATAACCTAATATGACGGAGTGAAGTATGTATGGGGAGATATAGAAGAGACAATGAGAATGAAGTTTTTCAAGAACAATTACCAAGTTCTTACAAGTGAATGCACTTCTTTATTTCACACTTTCATCAATCCAATAAGTAAAGACCAAGGGGAATATTTATAGAAGAAATTGTGAAAAGACACGTCCCAAAATGGCACCCCAAAAAGAGGCACCAAAGTCCGGAAGTTATAGCGCAAAAACCAGTCAAAAAGTCGACCTGTGTGTCGACACACAGCTCTGCCCCGTGCGTTCTGTAAGTTTGTGTGTCGACACACGGGCACTGTGTGTCGACACACACCTCTGCAGCACTGTTCTTGCAAGATTGTGTGTCGACACACGTGCCCTGTGTGTTGACACACATCCCAATACACTTGAAAACATTTGGAATAACCTTTGGGACCAACTTTAACTATTTATTCACAACTCTTATTTTGAAAATACATCAACATTCCCTCACCATTTTCAAAATACAATCATTCTCACAAACGTGTCTCTAAGTTAAAGGAGGCCATGTCGCGCATCAATGAGGGTGTTTATCGATTGAACCCCCAGCTAGTGATGACATGTTTACAATTAATCGGATTGAAGATGGTAGACTAAGCTTTGAACCACTCAACCCTTTTGACTAACTGAACACACCACCACGCGCTAGGCATTCTACTCCCCGTACATACCTTACACCTTCCAGATCGACACATATGACGCCGTGTGTCCTATACCCTTCGCGAGTGTATCAGGGCCAAACCCTTTGTCAAAAATCACCCCTTGAAGCGGCCAAACTTCACACTCACTAAGGTGGATCCCAACTGATCATGTCCTGCGACGTGACATTCAGTTACAAAATTATAAAAGCTAGGTCCATTAAGAGCATATGCTCATCCTTTAAATCTCTGACGCAGTAAACCAAGCACCACACACGGGATGGAAAAATTCTTTGTGCTTGCAGTCACTCTGATGATAAAACTCACTCATTGAACCCGAGACCCAGCGTCTGACTAGGCGTCGAGTTGAGGGCTAACCATGGGTGACTAAAATGACAGGTTTCACACCATCCCTTTATTTATTAAGTCTCTAGCAATGTTCTCAAATATGAGATTCACTAGTCTCAGACTTACACGTTCAAAGTCCACAGTGATCACTCAATTTATTTCATTCAACAATGTTTGACACTATGGTGTCCGGACTTTCAACGACACATCTTGCTCTTATACATTTGAAAACACATCTTACTGTCACAATGGACAATGATAATCAATATTGGCTTGCGCCACAAAGGAACCTAAAACACCAAATTCTTTAATCATAATGTTTCTTTACAAGTAGAAACCAGAGCAATAAACTCTATAATCACAGTGGAATTTATAACACGGGTTAGTTTCTTGAAATTCATGGAACAACACCCCCACCACTTCAATGCACTAACTAGCTTTAGAAGCGTAGTCCTCCTTATCGAGTATTCAACTGGCATCCCAGTATTCTTCCATATAGAAGAGCACTTATTAACATTAACACCATAATTTATGGTCATTCCAATACTTCATGTATTATATGCCAATTACTCTTATTTACATAGCTGGTCATTCATACTCAGCTATCTGACAACAAAAGCTATATTCAACCTTTACAAAGTCCAATTCTCCTATTGGAGCATTTTCATTAGGTGCTAAATTTTCCACACCAAATTTCAACATGTAACAAGCACACATACATACAAAGAACCCTTGATTTATTAAACATGCCATATGCATTTTCCGGATTCATTAACTACCTCTTTCAAAAGGCAATATCGACAGACTACAAAGTCTTATCATAGTATCGCAATCTATGACATAACAACATTGAACTTTGGCATTCATATCATTTCTAGTTCATTCCTCTAGAAATTGACAAGTCCGATCGTTGGGACTCTCCTATTCATACTCTTTTACTCTTTCAAAGTTCTAAAGTCTTTCCAGGGATACACCCTCAAACATGATTTTCATCGTAATGTATTTTACTTCACATTATTACAGTGCGTCATCCCAAATCAATGAAAGACTCAAAGCCAGATTCTATGTACTCGTGTACACATATATCTTAGGATGTTCACTCTACCCATAAATCAGTCAAATGACTCTACATGCCATCTATGTGCATAAAACCTTATGGATAATATGAGAGTCATCATTATTCAGTGTCTTCATACTCTTTAATTTTCTTATTTTGATGACTAATAACATCCTAACATGTGAATGCAACATCACACAGCAACAATTGCATGTAACCATCACTCATTTCGAGTACTTAATATTCGTCGTATAAGTGCACTCCATTTAACCGACTACTCAAACATAATATACATATGCTTTTAAACGCAATTAAGCTTTACCTCATCCACATTAATCATGAAGAGTGATAAAAGAGTTATAGGTGGTCATTAATGAGATCATTAATCATCACTTTGAAGTGCTTTAATACACTTTCTTTCATCCTTAAACATGAACTTCAATTTGAATATCTTTATTTCAGTCACATTAGGGATCAATACATGTGATATTATCATATACTTCTTGATCCTTCTAATACATTCAAATTCACACTATGGTTCATGGGCATGTTGACCTCACAATCATATCAACATACATGATTACATGCATCAATTTCAATACAAGGAAATAATGCATCCAAAATCTTATTAACATGCAATAGCATTCATTTCCATGCTCATACTTTTATTATAGTCAAACTTCTTTCATGGCTTTCCAACCCCACTATTGTTCATTCCATTATGCCATAACATTAATTTGTCAATGAACAATACATACAGGAGAACGACTCAATTATCATCAAAACAAGAACGAGTCAAAATATCCACATTTATATTTCGTTACAGGCGTATGTCCTCATAGGTATTCACATACGTGCATTAAATCTCAATCTAATCATTGTTCAGATTACAAATTCATTCAACAATGAATTTATCCCATACAATGCACAATTTGTACTTTAATTTCAACCATGATATTTCTTTATGAGTTATAGTCACGGTTATACGAAATGTCTGGACTTTTATATCGCCAGTTTATAACAGAGCATGCATCCAATTTTGTTATTATTATTATTTTCATAATCGTTCCGGCGCCTGGTTTCAACAACCATGCTAAATAAGGAGTTTCCCTTATTAGCATCGCCTTATTATTAGTTTTGGCATCGTCTGGGTATTTGGTTTCAACAACCACGCTAAAGGATTTTCCCTTTAGCATTACCTCGACGTCTGGTTTCAACAACCAGCCAAAACATCCATTTTATTTTAATGCTCAAATCATAGATACTACTGGGATTTCAATTTCAATTTGATATGATATACCCACATCACATGTAATTAGTTAATGAAATTCATGCGACATTGAACCGTAACATATACAAATTATGGCGGTTTTCATTGCAATATTGTAGCCCTTCTTATCGGATTTTCATTTTGATAAATTAACATGATTTAACATCATTTGACTCAAAGATTCATAATAGAAATCATCATTGATTTAAATTCATGTGAATTAAAAGCAATTGATCAAAGGTTCATGATTCAAACCACATCAAAACAATGCCATTCAATTTATTTTGATATCATTTGTATACTCATCAATGGACGCACATCGATACACATCGATTCACGTAAATCTCATGATTCATTCATCTTCCGTCCATTTTAATCATATTTCATGAGTCACATGATATCATGACTTTATCTCGAATCAAGTTTATATACTTTCATGCATAAACTATAATATTTCAGCCACTACTCGTTAGGCATTATAAACTTCACGGTTTTATCCCGAAAATGTACGAGATTTCACACAACTTGATTCCATTAATTAGATGCAACTCTAAAGGCATAAAGTCATTTCATTATCATTCTTATACATGCCCAAATTGACTACCATCATGATCTCGTAAATTAAGTTATCAAACCATATGCATATTAACCATATGCCTCATCAATAAAGCACAAATACAAATTCTCATCATGGTTTCATAATTTAAAAATTAATTGACATACCTTGGTCCATAGCCATTCATAAATGATAGATCCAAGGAGACATACCAATTCTCTCCATTCATCATTTTCTCCAATCTCACGTTGTTCGCCATCAAAACAAGGAAAGTGAAGAACTCATTTCAAATCAATAAGTCTTAAGATTGTTGGTGTAAACTCCCCAAAATTCCGGGAACCGGGTAACCAAATATTGTTGGTGCAAACACTTGCAATTCACAAGTAATGGGTATCAAAACGATTTACAGGCTTCGAGGCGTGATGTCACTTTCCTTAAGACTTATTTCAGCCTATGAAATAGTATTGGGGATACAACGATAACCTAATATGACGGAGTGAAAGTATGTATGGGGAGATATAGAAGAGACAATGAGAATGAAGTTTTTCAAGAACAATTACCAAGTTCTTACAAGTGAATCCACTTCTTTATTTCATACTTTCATCAATCCAATAAGTAAAAACCAAGGGGAATATTTATAGAAGAAATTGTGAAAAGACACGTCCCAAAATGGCACCCTAAAAAGAGGCACCAAAGTCCGGAAGTTATCGCGCAAAAACCAGTCAAAAAGTCGACCTGTGTGTCGACACATAGCTCTGCCCCATGGGTTCTGTAAGTTTGTGTGTCGACACACAGGCATTGTGTGTAGACACACATCTCTGCAGCACTATTCTTTCAAGATTGTGTGTCGACACACGTGCCCTGTGTGTTGACACACGTCCCAATACACTTGAAAACATTTGGAATAACCTTTGGGACCAACTTTAACTATTTATTCACAACTCTTATTTTGAAAATACATCAACACCTAGACCCTGCACAAGCGGGAGCCCTTGTGGCACTAGGTATGATGATGATATGTGCCTGTTTTCAAGGATCTCCAGGTCCGGTTGCTTAGGTGTACTATCTAATGATTTTAATTATTTTTTCCCCTTATCTGCTACTTTTTCTTTTCGGGCGTGGTCTCAGAGATATGATCTTTCTCCGAAGCATTTATGAAACCCGCAAGCATAATGAGTTGTAAACTTGGTTCCAAGCTCTTATGTTTCTCCAGGGTCATGGTCTATGACCTTGTTCCAAAAGGTTATTGTGGATTATAGCCTTGGGTTTGATGCTTTTTTAGGAGAAGGTATTATTTCAGGTGGCTATGTTACCTAGATTGAGGTATGTTTCTAGAGTTTGGACTTAGTTGCTAGTCATTATGGTGTCTAAATGTAGCCGTGATCAATGACCTATGTTTAAGAGGGTCTATGAGACAGGGTTCCGTGAGCAGTAGTCTTGGCCGAAACCACCACCACGACCCATAATTGAGAGGTCTACGGGACAACTCCCATCCCCAAGTTCATGCCATGACCTATATAACGTTTAAGTGAGTGGTTCTTATTGACTAGACCAGGTCCGTAGTTCACAGCACTCTTGCAGGAACCGACTCTACTGCTTAACGCTTGACCTGCTGCGAGGTTGGGTAGCAAGGTGGTGTGTTTTGCTTCCAGTGAACGGTTTATTTCTCTGTGCGTTGATCACATAATTTAGCATGTATTATCGAATTCGATCTGGCATAGTTTTCACATATCAGAGAAAAGAAGAAGAATGATTGTAAGTGCTTTGAGGTTGTGTAATATGTTCTGGATACCTTGAGTTCTAATAATGTTTTGAGGTAATGCCTATTACCTGATGCGTTTTTCTGGGTATCCTCACTATTACACAATCAGTCCAGTGTTAGTAGCGTCGATCTGTCATCTTCAACCCTGTAAAAAAAAAGGTGCACTACAAGACAAGATATTGTTTGAGTAGTAGATAGGATGGATACATGGCCAACACCACAAAAATTAGATTTTTTTTCCAAAATTGGTTCTATCATTTATGCTGCTCGGACATGTATTTAAGGCGGTGAGGACGTTGCTGCCATGTCTGCATATCTGACATCAATTGGTACGTATATGAGTAAACAAAATGATAATAATGGTACTGAATAAGTACATGTCACATAATAGAGGGATGGTACTCAATAAATACATGTCACATAATAGAGGGCAGCAAAAACAATTATGAAAATTCAGCATACCAGAATTTATTAGAATCTCGGGGTAACTGAGTTCAACAAAGCAGGATGCTATATTTGTTTGTTTTATTGAACTTTACGTCCATTCTGATCCAGTCTCATGCCTACACGGTACGATTTTAATGATTCAATCCATGTCAATGCAGATTCAAGATGAAGTAATTGTTTCAGATTTGGAAAGATTACGAACAACTCAAAGCAATGTGAAAATGGTACTGTCTCTACTTTTCTAGCAGCATTTTACATGTAGATTTTAATTTAGGATCGGACTAGAACTAAATATGATTAGACCCTAAACAGATCAAAGTCTGAAAGTTGTAATGACAACTGGACCAAACAATGATTGATCCGATCTAGTCTTGGACCAATTTATCCGGCCCAGTTCGGGTTTTCATCTGGATTGGTATTAACTCTTTGAAGAGAACTCAGATTGGAATTCCATTGGACTGGACTTGACTGAAGACCGGTGAAGGTTCCAGTCAAGAACCAAACCAAATAGGTACCTGTTTTCTCTAGGTTTTTGGTCTAGACCAGTATTTGGATATCGCGCTTGTGTGTGTGTGTTATGATGATTGGTGGTTCAGTGTTTAATAAATGGATTTTTTCTTTTACTTTTCTGGCAGCTTCAAAGGCATTTTCAGGCAGAGACTTTACCGTGGATTGAAAGATTGAGACAAAAAGAGCATGGTCTTGAAAGTCGCTTGTTAAGGGTGAGACTTTGTTAGGAGAAATTTTATCTTCTGCAGGATATATTTTACATGGAGCCAAATAAAGGCCATTAAGAATTGGGTTTCGAGCTAGCTTTTACCTGGCATTATATCGCTTGTACTTTCACAATGATTTCCATGATGCATATGTTTTTCTTTTTATCTGTTAGAACATATTTATAAATGTTTTAACATATTAAAAACTTTCAAAAGTGAAAGAATAGTTAGTGATTCTATGGCCATTCATTTCAAACTTTTGCCAATATGTAAGGCTCGGAAACTTTATCTGATACGATAGGACAGGCAAACAAAGCACAGTCTGCTTCAAGAGCCTATTTTCTTTTAGGTTCGGAAAGAAAAGAGATTTAAACAAGGTCTAAAAATACTAATTCTTGGCACCCTAATGCTTTTACAACACCTGTCTTCTGCGATAGCGACCATGGGGTGACATAGAACCACAGTTGATTCCGTGATTTTATATTGTTTGGGATCTATGTTCAGTCATCGCCATGGGCCAAATTGCAGCTGTCGTTCTATGTGCCTTTTCCGCCTTTTTAATAGATGACCGATGAACATACTTGTTCTCGAATCAAAATGCGGATAGTGGTCTTGTCATGGTCAGTGTAGCAAAAACAGAGTGTTGTAAATGCTAAGTAACTTGTCACCTCGCGGTGGCTAATTTGGGTTTTGCCTGATCAAGTTGCTTTTAAGCCATGCGTTTACCAAAAAGAAGGAAAAGAAGAGCAAATATTCATGAATTTCAATCTCCCTTTGTAAATCGTGGAATCAAATGTTAAGGACAGATTCTTAGAGAACTAGTACATTACATGTTAGCCATGAAATTTTTTGTTATGTCTGACACCTGCTTTTGTGACACTACTATGGCAATGACAACATGGCCTCGAAGTACCATTTGATTCTGTCATGTAAACAAATTAGAAGTATATTATGTTGTTCAAAATACAAACATATGCATTCTGCAGATAATTACAGAAGTGTAATTATGTAAAAGTTGGCTCAAAATCTATTAGATAACAGTTTTGATCTTATGTCCTTGATGTTGTGAGACACATCTTTTTGTGATGTATAAATTTAGATAATGAGAATATTGGAGGCACTGGAGGGAAAAGGTTGCCGACTGCCCCTAATGAAAGGGGAAGTTGAATTGGCTGAGAAGTTAGCTGCACTAATTCGACAGGTCCGTAATCTTCTTGCTTCGCACTTGTATGGAAAATGCTTTGTGTAACATTTAAATACACAATTGAGCACCCACTATTAAAAATAAGGAGAAACAACTATTATTAAATAGTTGTCTTTCATGAAGCAATTATTTTTTGGGTAAATTACATATCAATATCTTGAAGTTTAGTGTATAAATTTTTTAGTCTACTAACTTTGCAAAATAATTTTTTACTCCAAAAGTTGTGTGTATTTGATAAAATAGTCCAAATAACGGTGTAAAAGGGTGTAAAACTTGCCTTTATTTGTTGGTAAACCCACTTTGTCTCGCTATTCCCCGTATTCCATAGACAAACCGCAACATTCTGATACTACTAGTGAAGAAGAGTTGGATGAGATGCTGATTTTACGCTCTTACACACTGGCGTTTGGACTATTTTATTAAATGCATATAACTTTTTGACAAAATATTATTTCATAAAGTTCGCGTAGGAAAAAATTAATATAACAAACGTGTCATGATTCCTAGTTCACTGAGCTGTAATAAGGCTTAATTGCCAAAGTGTAGTAGCTTGTTAGTTAGTTAGTTGTTTGGCGCCTTTATTGTGTAATTTTGAATTGATCGGCTCAGTCTTTCGGCGGCAATGCTGTTAGCCGCGCCTTAGGTCTTAGTCCTTTGAATCTTGATTCTTATAAGTAGTTAGATCTTTTGTATTGTGGGATCTTTTGTATTGTGGGATCATTCAATGAAAATATCTACCATATCTCTTTGAGATACTTCTGTCTCTCATCTAACTCTTTCTCTATTCTCTCATCCCTTTCAATTCTCTTCTCATCTAATCCTTCTCACTAGTTAAACTTCAAGATTCATCAAGAGGTTTAACAAAACGTCAGGGTACTAATATCTAAATTTACCCTTATTTTTTGCCATGTGTATTTGGTAGAATGTGAGGATTAGGACGTGCAAAGCATGACACAAAACAGTAAAATGTCACGACACAAAACAATAAAAGGACACAAATACGAGATGAAGATAGAGGATGTAGTTTGTGGGTTTTGGGGTTGGATGCAATTTGGGTTGACTTTAGGTAATTGGGTTGAAATTGGTTCTAATTGTAGCAGCCCATTGCCAGCACCTTAGAAATGTTGTTTCAAATGGCAAATGGTATCTTTTTGTGATAGGTTGTGCTGTTTTGATCCAAACATATTTCCGTCAAGTTGAACCGATTTACTGTTTCAAATAAGTCAGTTATGTTGAGTTGTGGGCTTGTACTGTTGTAGAAGTTGCTCTTGCAACTATGTTTGAATGACCAAACGGGTTTATTAGAAATGGGTCATGGTACTAATTACTTGTCCACTGTAAATTCTTGCCATGTTAGCAAGTCGACATGTAACACAATGTTACTCGTATAATGGCATAGGTTACCCGCAATATCTGTTTATTGAATGGGCCATGTTAGCATGTTTAACTAGCATGCGCCTTGTGTCATCCACTTTACTAGAACTCTGGTTCCCATTTATGTAAGTCTTGGACCCCATACATACGATACTTTTGCCTATATCATTGTAGCTTCTGGTTGATGTGTTTTGTAGTTGAAAGGATCCGGAGCAGACCTCTCAAGGCGAGTCCAGAATCTGATGACTATATCTCGTGTTCGGTCAAGTGCCAATGGCACTGTTCCATTTTACCTTCCAGGCTCCACGAAAATGCATGGGCAAAGCCTTGCTGACATGCAAGAGGTACATGCTACCTTACTCATCATGTGCTTCTCACTTTTAGAAGTAAAGTAAAAATTAATGAATCTGTTGCTCAAACTTTCTTGTAACATGTTCCAATATTGTTTGCAGTTGTGTGCAGCTGTGAATATAAAAGTTAAGTTAAATATAAGAAGTTTTCTCTATAAATAATCATTAAGAAGTTTTTTCTCCAAAAATTATCATTTTATTCTAATATTTCTAAATTTCAGTAATTGAGAATTGTTGGAGTTGAGATTTCTAATAGACTTCTCTCTAATATACAATTTTCTTATGAAAATTTTTCCAGTAAATAATTATTTTAAATAAATAGTTTTCTCAATAAAATATGTTTTGAGAAAATTGGTCAAATTGGTGTTAAATAAAGTATATTCTATGAAAACAAGAAATGAGGTGCATCGATCTTGTAGCTTTATCGTAATACTTAATGAGTATAATACATATAGAAAATCCTAATATAATATATTGAATGATGTCGGATCATTCGTGAATTTGCCATCTGATGGTTAATCTGTTTTACATTGTACATATGCTATCCAGCACGATCTTTAAATGTGTGCTTGGATTGTGTATTTTGAGAAGATTATATTGATATGCACCATTTTTACTTTTGTGCACCATTATTACTTTGAAAATTTATTAATTTATTTATCATAGAAAACGAACATTGTGCAGTTGAGTTTTCTAGATCCATCACTAATGAAACGCCATTTTGGGACGGAGGTACTGAATATTTCTACAATTTGTTTGCTTGTAAATTTATCTTGAGAGTGTAAAACCATTTATGGGCTCTCTTTAAGTTGTACAAATGGTCCTAGACACAGGCTCTTCAGCTAAGAAGTTTCAGTTCTGAATCCGAATAGCCTACATTCTTATCAGTGTTATAGTTTCAATAGAACACGTCAATGAGTATTCGTGTGAGGAGATTTATTGGAGTGTAAAACGATTAATGAGTTTTTTCTTTAACAACGTAGTCTATGAGAATGGGTTTTACTGATGTATTATTACATTTGGCAGGTGTTACAGCAGCAGACCGATGCCATCGCCAGGCTTGGAAATGTGTTGAAGCGAGATATTAGAGACATGGAGATTATAATGGCCGAAGACAATGAAATGGTTGTCGATATCAGTTGATTTTTCCTTTTTTTTTTTTTTCTTTGATGTGATATCAGTTGATTCGAGCCTGCCCTTTACAAGCTTTCAAAAGCTTGGCCTACCCTAAATGGTACATGTTTTTCCCCCCGTCTTTTCCGGTGCAAAGATTGTAATTGGTTTTGGATATTGAGTAGAGCTGAAAAAATATGACATGATTCATTTGACCCGCTATCCAATCCGACCTTTACCCGAAAAATTTTGAATTTATTGTGACCCGAACGTGAAATTGAACCGACCTGAATTTGATCTAACCCAACCTGGTTGTCGGTTCTAATATTGAGGCTTTGTTTGGATCATATAAAATTCTGTAGAGAAAGAATATGACAAAATATTTTGCGTTTGGAAGTCATGGAAAATGCAATTAAAAAATATTAAGGGAAATTATTTTTGAAAATGATAGTGATGTTTAGTTAATGTCGAGAATTTAACTTTAAAAACTGAGCAATATTTAGTTAATATTGAGAGTTTTACTTTTTACTTTTTTAGGATTGAGGGCTTTAGAAATAGTTTCTCTTGAGGGTAGGGTCCTATAGGGGTAAGGTTATTTATATTTTATACCTTTTAGATCCTAGTAGGAGCCTTTTAGAAATTTGGTTTGTTGTTGGTGTTAGTTGGGGTCCAAATAGTGGTGTTCATTTATCATAATTGAGTTGGACTAGATCAAAGATTTGTGAAGGTGATCGAGGATTTCATGTTAGGTAATAATTAGTCTAGCTTTAGATGAACTCTCCAATCTAGTCTAAATTCTGATTTGAGCTAATATGTACATGTCGAACATATTCATTAACTAAATGTGAATTAGTATAGAACGAATAATGATAGTGGTATACGTCCATGATCGATCATTGAATTGAGCAAGAGCCGTTAAGTCCTATCTAATGTTATATTGTTTGCACCTGAAACCAATAAAGATCAAATCAAGGATTAAGGTTCGGATTGAACAATGAACAATCATGGCTAATCAAGTATTAGACAGAATTTTTTTAACTGCCCCAAAGTGAAAATTAACAAAGGTCCAAATCAATGGCCAATCCACTCTTGTCAGTTATCAACGTTTTGGATATTACTCGGACTAATCTAGCATTTTAAATATGATGTAGTCCTAAGTTTGGTGGAGGTGCCTATGGGCTGAGATCGGGCATCAGGTTGCAAATTGTGGCTAAAGAAGACAATAGCATAGGGTAGTGTGGACAAGCCCTAAGTAGGACACATAAGATAAGGTCCGCAACACATCCCAAGAGAAGGGCAAGGTGTGAATCCTTGGTGATGGGAGCCCAGAGGCAGATAAAGATGCACAAGATAGGAGTTTAACTCCTAGAGTGGATGTATATGGTTGGCATTGCTGTGTAAGGCAACAAGGAGGTGCTCAGGTGCACAATTGGGTAGTTAAGTGCCCAACAATGCACAAGTAGTGACTATCTTGTAACAATGGAGAGGCGGCAGAGCAGGTTTACACGAGTGTAAGCACAGAAGGCCCAACACAACAGGGAAGCCCCGTGCACATCAAGGGAATCATGCGCACCCATGGGGTAGGAGTTAAGCTTGAGATGCTAGCACACTAGCTAAGGAGGACACCACACTCCTTATTGACTCGGGACCACGTAGGCGCATGGTAGCACCTAGGCATACTGACAACTAGACATTTGATCACAAAGAGACTTGGCAGCAGCTCCTAAAGAGAATAATTTAGGTTGGGGACCACAAGGGTGTATGAGTGTATCAGCAATAAAAGAAAGTTCAACTTGGGACCATTGGATGTGCTAGCAATAGGGTACAACAAGACATCGATTAGCAGACTGAGGTGCCATCCCATATTTTAGTATTTTGCATATCGATTCTTTTTATTTTCTTGTATTCGTAAACAAGGGCTCTATCTTAATTAGGAAAACTGGCCATCATCTTTAGTTCATTTTGCTGAAATGGTAATGAAAATCCCCTTTATTTTTATTAAAATACTGTGTAGTTTCTTCTCTTTTCACTAGAAAAATGACCTCAGGTGTCCTTTTAGCAACCCTTATATCGTGTCTATTTACACCCTGAACTCCAGGAATTTGGAACGATGTCGTCTTGGGATAAAGGACGTGTGCACAACACATGGGGACATGCTCGAAGCACCGAAAGCTTAAGGATTAAAAATGACAACATCTAGGTTCATGCTACTTCATTAGCTAAAGCCTTAATGTGAAATCCGCTCGAGGCGGATGATTGAGCAAAGCAAGCTCAAGCTTGAAGAGATTACCAAGAGTGCTACAAAAAGGTAACTATTAGGCTCGAAGCAATTATTTAAAGCATGTATTAGAAACATGGGCCTCAAAGACGTTCAAGGGAGAGTGGATGAACGTGGGAAATCCAAAACGACGTCGAGTACATGTGTCAAAGCACATTCAAATGCCAAAATCAACATTTTCGTGAGCATAGAGGCTGAACACGGGAGAAATGTGCCATAATTCAAGGACGTAGCAGCTAGAATATTAGGGTATAAATAAAGGACTTCGGCTACGCTATAAGGAATTCCAGCACCAACGCATAAAAGTTCTTTAAGTGTTTTACAGCACACCTGTGCCTCATCTTTTTTTTTTCGTCTTTTTGTTAGGAGTAGCGGTAATTGTAGTTTTGTCTTTCTTCTTCAAGCAATACATTCAGTTTTTCGGTAACGAAGGTATGTCCCTTCTACCATAGATTATGTTCCTAAAAATTCAATGAGTTAAGCTTAGCGTTATTGGTTTAAAGCTTTGACGGCCAAGCCCTAAAGCTTGATTGCGTTGGTTTTAGGTTGGTGTCACGACTTAATAAGTTAGGTGAATTTAAGTTTAAGTCACATTCGGGGGTGGACACAGCGTTAGAGCACTAGGGTCATGTGCCGCCGGTCAGCGGCGGGTGTTTGTGGTTGTATGGATCCCGTCAATATTAATTATATATAATAATGTGTGTTTAGGAATCAAAAGTGGTGTAGTGGTGCAGTGATAAACTTGTTTTGGTAACTTTCTTGTGGTCGGGAGTTCAATTCCCCATATCCCCTTTGCCAATGGGTTATTTTCAAGTTTTATCTTGTGTCTCTACTCCCATTTTATAAACTGTTTATTTTATTTTAAACAATTTTATTAACTTATAAATGATATATATTTAATTTTTTTATATGCTAATATTTCTAATTTTTAATTAATATTTTATTATAATTTTATTTTAATAATTATATATTAAATTTTAGTTAATTGATTATGTAATAATAACCTACGTGAGTCCCTCCAACCCATGCCTTCTCTTTGACCAAAAAAACAAAAAGAAAAATAGTGTATTTTCTTTGTCTTATATTCGTCCTACTCTCTAGCTTCAATTGATTGAGAGAAAAGCTAACGATAAAACTATTAGTCATTATGTCATAAGTGAGAATATATCAAGTAAAATTAAACATTTCTTTGAAGACATTAGCAAATATATCCAAAAATATAATTATTTTTTTTTAATTGAGTAATATGCACATACATACATATATGTATATATACATAATATTTTTTTGTTGATATAGTTATATGATTTTTTTTTTTTGTGATTTTTTGGATATTTTTCAAATTATTGGCATTCAAAACTCTCAATTTTATCTTAATTTATAAATCATAGTCTAAATCTCAGATTTTATTGATGCTGCTCACTATGACCTATTATACGTGCCCCAATGAAAATCTTTTCTGGATCCGCCACTGGTCACATTGTCAAGGCTTTGATGGCCAAGGCTCCTACCTTGATAGCGTTGGTCCTAATCTAGTAACTCCAATACAGTTCGCTTTATTTTTTTTATTTTTTTTTGTCAAGTTCTAACTTTTTTGAGTTTCATAAGTTGGGGGTGATAGGCTTAAAAACCTAATTGACTCGAGCATGTGAGTGGATTATTGAGCTCTTAGACTTGTCTTTATCCCAATTATTAGCTCTTAAGTTTACGAGGTAAGGTGTATCTAGGCTTTACTCCATCACCCCAACTGCCACTTGGCCCAAGTCCAAATCCTTTTATTTTCTGTAGAGAACTTAATCAATAAAAACATCCCAAAAAATAAAACCAAAGTTTCCTTAATTAGAGCGTGAGTAAGATCCACGTATTTATTGAAAACCGAAGTTGGATTCACCAAAAACATCAACCCTCGTCTCGAGGTGATTGTTGAGATCAAACACGTGTGGTTTGGAATTTAGACTTGCTCCCAAGTTGAAGTGGATCTCTTTTTGCATGTTTGTTTGATTTTACATTTACAACGATCACACATATACTAAAAGCAAATAAAAGGAACAAACACACCTTTTGGCAACCACAGTGGGAGACTCTGATAAAGTCTAACCACATAGTGGAGTTAAACAATATAATCTCCAACTATTACCCAATGGTCAAAACTAGAAGAGCTACCAATGTCAAGGAAAAGGAACTTGAAGATTTGCACTTAATTGGGCCACAACCTGAGCATCATCTAGAACAAATCCCAATCTCATGAAAGGATGAGACTAGTCACAACCGCGATACAAAAAATGAAGCTAATGATGACATCCCATAAGACGAGCACATCAGGCTTAATGACTATTCTTGAAAGAGTTTCGTGGCCATGCTTAACCGTGGAATGCAATCCATTAATGAGAGCATGGAACAATCCCTAAAAAAGGTTCTCAAGAGACAACGTGCTAAGATTAATCAAGCTCTAGCTCGCCAACATGATAACGAGGTTGCTCTGACGACTATATTTGATGACATTAGAGCCTCAGTAAACAAGAGAAGGCATAAAGAAACAGACAGAGTTTTGGTCAAAATGAACACGACATGTCATCTAATGTTAGTCTCATAGCCTATCTTGGTAAGGCAGCTCGGCCAATCGGGGACGACCTTAGATTGTTGAAGCAAAATGTTCCTATTGGTTACCCTCATAATCCCTCTTTGGGGGCACGAGGATTAGTGAATGAAGGAACTGCTACTACCTCTAAGGGTAGGGAACAAACTTTATCAACTAGACCGGGTGTTATATGGTTGGATCCCAACCTAGGGAACGAGGACATAGCACCCAAAACCTTTAGTCCTTTGATCTAGGGTAAACTTTTGGGCTCAAGGGACTTGAATATGGACCATTAAACAATTCTAGTCCTCAAGACTAAGAGGAAGGGCATATCTCTCCTCCTCAAATGAGTGGGATGACCTCGAGCCTAATTTGAGTTAGGGGATCAATAGGCAATGTCAAGTGTCCTTTGTAGGAAACTCTATACCTAGGATCATACCAATTTATAAAATTGGAGGACAAGGTCAAGCATGTAACGCCCCCAAACATTAATACCGAATAGGCTTAAGTCAAAGGGCGCTACACGGCCGTACATACAATGAATCCCCTCATCATAGTACAAAGCCCAACATCTTTCGATCAAAATTCCTCAGATTTCCATAAATTTTCCCAACATATACGACATCAAACCCAAATACATCATCACTAATGACTTAAAATTAGTAGTGTGAAAGCCCAAAATTACAATACCTCAAATAGCCCATAATATTCTACTACAAATTTATTTAATATCTAATCCTCGAAACCAACACAAAACTCGGAACAATATGTTGCTTTTCCTTCCTCATTCCTCTATAATTGCCATAGGCTACTGATCTGAAAAGTAAAAGAATTGGGTGAGCAAACAACACGCTCAGTAAGTACACCACACTTCCTACTCGGATCAGGCATATTATTTAAAATGGATAAAATTTCAATCAAAACCAATAGAAATCAATTTACCTTCAAAATCATATTAAGAATCACAATCATTGTTTGATAATTTATTTTATTTCACAAGAGTTCTTTGGTAAAATCGATTTATCCAAAAAATTCACATTATGGTAGCTCATATCTCTTATTTACAAGAGCTCTTTTGGTAAAACTTATAAACGCATCGAATACTACGGCCGGTATTATTCCCGCGATAGAGTCACTGGTCAACATTCACATTTTACATATTTGAACCTGTTCTAAGTCGACAGCTCCAATAGGATCGAACATAGATCTATGTGCCGGTATTATTCCCGCGCAGGGTCACATATCGACTTTCATATTTCATATTTCACATTCTATCGTCAACAGACCCCGGAGGGTCAACGTAGTTATCTGTAAGCTTTTCTGAACTACCAATTTCTTTCACAAGTTCACAACAATTTCTTTTACATAATCATAACTACCGATTCTTTCAAAATTTACACATCTAACGTCAAATCCATGTATAAATTAGTATATCTCAAATCATAAGAGTAGAAATTTCTTTCAAAATTCACGTATAAATCAACATATACAATTTCTGTCAAAATTCACATATTTCAACATCAACTGAACGAATAAATCTGTATAACTCAAATCACTAGAGTAGAAATCACATAGTTAACCAAGTACAGATACCTGAACCTGTTTTAATAAACTAACAAATTATTCAAATGTAAGTCTTATCAAACCATGTAAAGCATATTTTTTTTTTTCATATTTTACAAACAAATAGGGGAAGTAATATACTTACCTTCACTAGCTTTAATCCAACAAATTTAGCTTATAAGCCATTGGTGAAGAGGTGACACCGGCGGGGTGGCCGGAGCCGTGCCGGTGTGGTGGCCGGAGCAGAACGATAGGAGAGTGGGTGAGTCGTGAGGTGATAGAGAGAACCGAGAGGGGAGAGAGAGTCGTGGGGTGGTGGTGTGAGGTTGAGGGGTTGAGGGTTAGGGGTATTTATAGGCCCTTGGAGGTCAGACAATACCGAGGTGGTCGGACGGTATCGTGGTGGGAGGACAACAGTAGCAGTACCGGCGGTACCGTGAGGTGGGAGGCGGTACCAAGTTCAAGCAGTACCGCCGCGGTCCGAGTCGTACCGTAGTGGTGGTGGGCAGTACCGTGGTGAGCGGCTGGTAGTGTGGTGGCCGGTGGTAGTACCGTGCGGGGGGTGGCTAGTAACGGTGACGACGGTAGAGAAGAGAGAGAGACACGGTGAGGGTGAGAGAGATGGTGACACAAGGGAGACGGTGGGGAAAAGAGGGAGACGGTGGGGAGGAGAGAGAAACGGGTGAGTGTGGGGGTGGGGAAATAATTAATTTTTTTTGTTTATTTTTTCTTATATTTAGTTATTTATTATTGTTATTTTTATATTCATTTATTTATTAAACCTAATCGATATAATAGCTAGTTTTAATCTAATTTAAATACTCTAAATTTCACATATTGTACTACCGATCCTAATTTAATTAGGCTGGGTATTACAAGGTACCTCTTCCACTCCCAATTTTTACCTCGCTAGGACACGACCCAAATTATGGGACCCATGAGTAAGGTTAGGTATCCATCATAGGAGACTGGTACCTTGCTCCCATGACCAAATCAGTCTATAAGAATGAGAGGCAAGTGAGTGCAACATGTTCTCACAACTTTACACAAGGGGCGGATCATTTCAGGGTTTTCTAACAACCTTTAAGTGTAGAAATGCCTCGAGGCATACCAAGCTAGCTCAAGCATTCTCAGGGTCCTACGTGGTATTAACCTACCAAGGGAATTATGTCGAGTACAACGCCACTTATGCAAGCTAAGACCCTTTTCCTAACCCCAATGGTCATCGAAGCCCAAGGTTACCTTGCTGACCGCATAAGGAATGCTCAACCCCTTTGGGGACTATAGCCAGTACACAACAAGGCACTCAACCTACCCCTCCAAGATTAGTTGGCCGCCCTCATCAAACAGATGTGTGGGCCTGGCCTCCAAAGTGTCAACATATCCATTTATAGTAAGTTGTATTTTGAGTATGTCGACAGGGATTATCAATTCCCTAGAGGCTATAAAATACCCAAATTCACTCTCTTCTTCACAGAAGGGAATGTTTTAGCTCTCGAGCACTTGACAATGGTTTAATTACCAATATAAAGAAGCAATTGATAACCCATACCTAAAATTGAGGTAGTTCCCTAGTTTTCTTACTAGGACTACATGTCGATGGCACATCAGCCTACCCCATAATTCCACTATAGTTGGGATAATATGGCCAAACAATTTCAGGCCCAATCCCAAGGATGGAGCTAGGCACTTCCATGTTTGGTCTGACTTGTCTAAAACAAAAGCCACGAGAATCCATAGAGGACTGTGTTAGAATTGGTGTCCTAGGAAATGCAATTTACGTAAATAATTTTATTAACGAATAAAGTTTATTTGTTATCGTCTATATGATTATGAGTTTATTATGCATATAATGTTTTTTTCTCTTAAGCAATGTACAATGAGATAGACGTAGTCCTTAAATGGCATTGGAAATATCTATTTTAGATGGATAGTAAGATTACCCCACAGATATACTAATAGCAGGTTAAAATGTTGTTTAATAGTTAATTCATAATCAATGACTAGTTTGGAGTACTTGTCAGCTAAGGCTATAATATAACATTTATATAACTTGTCTTGATTATGTGGATAATAATCCAGAATGTTATGTTGGTGTATTTCAATTAGATTGTTATACTGAATTGGACCACATGATTTGCTCGTATCTAGATTACTATCAGAAATGAGCAACTCATTTTATACTATTCATACAATGACTATCAATCTAGAAAATAGTTTGAAAGAAGAATTGATAGTACTATTGGACTTGAAGTCCTTACTAGTTTGCGAATATATCTTAGAAGGAAAGATGGCCAAGTCTATCTTTAAGAGTAAAGGCAATAGAGTTGGTGACTTGCTTGAGCTAGTTCATACAGATGTATATGGACCAATGAATGTTAAGAGGAGGGTATGAATACTTCATCATGTTTACTGATGATTACTCGAGGCATGGGTATGTTTACTTGATGAGAAGGAAGTCTGACTATTTGAAAAGCTCCAAGAGTTTAAGGCTAAAGTTGAAAATTGGCTTGGTAAGGTTATCAAGACACTTCGATCTCATCAGGGTGGTAAGTACCTCTCAGTAGATTTTCTAGATTTCTTAACTACAAATGGGATTAGATCCCAGCTTTCTGCATCAAATACACCGCAGTAGAATGTTGTTTTTTTTTTTTTTAACATAAGTAGTAGAATGCTATTGAAGAGAGAAGAAATAGGACATTATTGAAGATGATAAGATTCGTTAGGTGTCTTGCCACTTTACCGAACTCCTTTTAGGTTTATGCCTTGGAAATAAGGGCTTATGCTCTTAACTTAGTCGCATCAAAATCAATTCCTGAAATGCCTGTGGAATTATGGACTAGGCATAAGCCTAACATAAGATATCTTCGTATTTGGGGATGTTCAGCACATGTGTTGAAAAAAATCCTAACAAGTTGGAATCTAGGACAGAAGTATGTCTGTTTGTCGGTTATTGTTAGGGATACAAGAGGTGGTCTTTTCTTTAGTTCTATACACCAAAAGGTGTTTGTTAGTGCAAATGTCAAGTATTTGGAAGAGGATTTTTAATGGACTACAAAAGCAAAAGTAAGATAGTGTTAGAGGAAATGACGCAATCTGACACTATAGCTCAATAGTTTGATATGTCTCGAGAGTAGGTAGATGTATTAGATGCAACTTGCAATCAATTTTGAAACAGTTCCAAGTACACGGGAGCGTCAGCATAGTGGGAACCGGACAAAGACATGTCTGGAGCCTTAATGGTTGAACAAGATAATATGTCTGATTCTCTTAGTTATGCTAAAGCGCTCGGAGACAAAGATGCTGACCAATAGGTCTTGGCAATGAAAGCAAAGATAAATCCATGTGTTCTAATCAAGTCTAGAAACTTGCAGAGGCGCCACTTGGCATTAAAACTATTGAATGTAAGTGGGTCTATAAAAGGAAGAGAGAAGTGGACAGGAAGGTAGACACTTTCAAGGCACGACTGATTGCTAAAGATTATACGTAAAAGGAACGTGTCGATTATGATAAGACTTTCTAATCAGTAGCCATGTTAAAGTCCATTAGGATACTCTTGTCTATTTTCGCTCATTATGATTATGAGATTTGGCAAATGGATGTCAAGACGGCATTTTTGAATGGTCGACTTGAGGAAGACATCTATATGTTACAACCAGATGGTTTCATTGACAAAAATCAAGAGCATATGATATGCAAACTGAAGAAGTCTATTTATGCACTAAAATAAGCACCAAGCTTATGGAATTGAAGATTCAATGTAGCGATCAAATCCTATGAATTTGAGTAATTGGTTGATGAACCATGTGTGTACAAACATAACATTGAGAAAGTAGTGACTTTATTAGTGGTATATGTGGATGATATCCTACTCATTGGGAATGACGTAGGAAATTTATCAGCTATTAAGATTTAGTTGTCAAGTCAGTTCAATATGAAAGACTTAGAAGAAGCTAGCTACGCTCTTGGGATCAAACTTTTGTGAGATAGTAAAAATAAAATGTTGGGTCTACTCAAGCTGCGTATATAGACAGAATATTGTCTAGGTATAACATGGTGGATTCCAAGAAAGGCATGTTGCCTTTTAGGCATGGAGTTCCCTTTTTTTTAGAGCAGTATCCTGTGACACCTCAAGAGTAAGAGCAGATGAAGAATATTCCATATGCTTTGGCTGTGAGAGCCTTATGTATGTTATGTTATGCACAACACTTGATATTTGTTTTGTTGTGGGAATGGTGAGCAGATATCAGTCAAATTCAGGCCCTTTACACTAGGCGGCAATAAAACGTATTCTCAGGTACTTAAAAAGGACTAAAGATAATATGCTAGTTCTTTATATTGAGGAGCTGATTCCAGTTGGCTATACTGACTAAGATTTTTAGTCAGATAGAGATGTTAGATGTTTGAGGTCTTATATGTTTCTTCTCTTAGAGGTGGAGCCATTAGTTGGAGGAGTGTGAAGCAGTCTTGCATTGCTGACTCCACCATGAATATGTGGCGGCCCTGAAGTTGCCAAAGAGGCTTGTTGGCTAAGTAAATTCCTGATGGATCTTGTGGTAGTTAGAGAAGACCTTACACTTATAACCATATTCTGTGATAATTCTGGTGCGGTGGCTAAATCTAAGGAACCTAGGAAGCACAATCAATCTAAACACATTGAAAGGAAGCATCACATTATTCGAGACTATATGGAGAAAGAGGAGATTACAATTTTGAAGATTGACACCATAAGTAATTTGGCGGATCCTTTCACAAAGACTTTGACTCAAAAATCTTTAGAATGTCACTTGGATAGGATGGGAATGTGACATATGACAAATTGGGTTTAGAACAAGTTGGAGATTGTTAGAATAGGTGTCCTAGGCAACCCAATTAATGTAAACAATTACATTAATCAATAAAGTTTATTTCTTGTGACCTATATGATTATGAGTTTATTATGCATATTATGTTTTTTTTAAAAGCAAAGTACGATAAGATGAATGTAGTCCTTAAATGACGCTTGGATTACCTGTTTTAGTGGATAATAAGATTGCACCACATATAGACTAATAACATATTAAAATGTTATTTAGTGGTAGATTATTGTCAGTGACAAGTTTGGACTACTTGTAAGGCTATAATATAACGTTTAGATAACTTATTTCATTTATGTGGATAATAATCCAGAATGTTATATTGTTGTATTTCAATTAGATTATTACACTGAATGGGACCACATGATTTGCTCGTATTTGAACTACTATCAGAAATGAGCAACTCATTTTGTACTATTTATACAATAACTCTAGATCCAGAAAATAGTCTGAACCCGTGCATGTAACGTCAGTTGCCTTAATGTGCTAAAAGGATTAGGTCACACTACGTGACTGAAATCTTAAGTACGTTGGGTAACAGCATGAATTGTAGCAGGAATAAGTATTTCACTAGTAATCTATAGTCTCTTACGAGATAAAGATGTTCTCTTAGTTGATCCACAAGCATTTGAATAGATTCGAGAAACTTTGGCTAAAGTATTCCATATGTTTGACATTTGAAATTAGTATAGAAATTGTTTTTTGTATTAAAGAATTATTCGAGAAGAGCAAGTTGGGAACTAAGGTGAAAGATATGAGAACAATAATGATAGTAGTTAAAATTATTTTTGTTATGGATATCTAGTAGAGGGGTTAATTGTGAGTAAACAATTATAGAGAATCTATAAATAAATATATTTATTTCTAGAGAGCAGTAAAACTTATTTAGTGGAATTAATTTTACTAAATGGTAATCGAATGTTATCATGAGATGATAATTAAATTTGACCCATTTGGAGGTAGAATTAAATTGTTCCCAAGGTTCCTACGCAAACCTCTGTAATGTACACCTTTTGGGAAATAAGAGAATTCATGAGATGAATAAATTAGTTTGGTAAACTTGTAATTCATGATATGAATTTATACTAGAAAAATAAATTAAAAAAATCATGAAAATCCGCGTTTAATGGCACTAGCCAATGTTGCACGCTGACTGGCGCACGGAGGCGATCCTTGCATCTCCCCCAAGACAACAAGGCCGTGACACGTGTCGCACGATGGGAAGTCACACCTAGACGCGAACCAACCACATGCTGCCACATGGCAACGGTGATGTAGGCAAAGGTGCGGATGAATTTTAACGCGTATTTTGATATTTTTTGGGATAGAATATTCAATTTTTGAGATATCAAAAACCGTCATTTTATTTTTTACTTTTAATTATTATTTGGGATATCTTCATCTATAAAAATTACCCCTACAAGTCAGTTTAGCAAGTCATTCATTTTTTCAATCAAAAGTCAAATAAAGTGTTCTCTCCTTTTTCTCTGAGAAAATGTTTCTTAGAGAACTTGAATTTTTCGGTGCCTGCTCTCTCGGTGTGAAGAGGAATTGCAGTGAAGGTCTTAGGGATGCTGTTTTCCTGTTGGAAGCAACACTGCGGTGTAGATCGAGGTATAAAATTCATATTTGTTCATTTAAAATTCGTATTTTATTCATATGTCGTGTTAGACTTTAATTAATTTTAAATTTTGAATTTTAAACTGTGATTCCACTGCGTATGATCTATTAATTTAGAAAATTTTAGTTTAAAAATTAAAAATTTCCCAACAGACTGCATTAACTAGTTCCAAAGAGCACGCTTAAAGCGTACCACAAAACTTCTTGAAGTCGAATACGCCAAACTAGCTTTGAATGCTTTGACCATCAAATTTAGAAAGAAGTTTGAAGGGAAACTTCACTAGTTTGCTCCAAATAACAGAATGCGCTACTAGGTACGAGGCAGTCTTAAAAGAAAAAAGCCTCAGGAAAAATAGTGTGCAGGAAACCTACATAGACAAGGATGAAATACCTCCCTATGAGATGGACATCGTTGTTTGTTTGTAATCCTTTGACGAAAAAGGATGCTAAGGCGAAAAATTTGAACCAATCCCAGAAATTAAGAAAGTATTCGTTCTATTTGTTGAGAGCTGACATAATATTTGACTGGCTTAAACCAAACAATGAACATACAATAAAAGGCAAACACAAAGAACCCAATCCTAACACTTTAAGGTGAAAAGGTTTATTATAAGTGGCACAACTCTTTTACCTATTCGACAAAGAACTACGTTATCTTTAGACACATTGTCCAGGCCGTCATTGAAGTTAGGGAGCTACTTTTTCCCAGTGGGGATCAAATGAGTGTCGACAAGAGCCCATTCCTAAATCTTGTTTAATTTAACGTGATTGAGGCAGTTAGGCTTGAGAGTTGGGATCTATTCTAACTAACAATCTATGTTATGATAGGGAAATGATGGTACTTAATGACGTCCAAAAGACAGGAGTTGGCCACCACTTGTTTGCAAGGCTAGTTGAAGAAGGGACTTAAGTTCCCGATTCTAGGAAAAGGATTCGAAGACAAACTATGTTGTTGGCACGTTACGGAGCTCCAGCCAATCAATAAGTATTATGTCTTCAAGAACTTATTGTTGAGTCTCCGAGCAAAGTTGGACATAACACTGTCAGTGGCTAAAGAATTATCCACGGATTCGGGGTTACAATAGGAGAGGTTGTTAGCCTATATGGACAGGAAAGAATCGCTCAAGATCTAGAGAATTTTTCCTATGTCATCTATCAGGACTGTGATGGCAAACTACAGGGTGTGATAGGGGACCTTAAGCTCCTCCCAGAGGATGTCTCACCATTCTATCCTCTGATAAAGATGAAAAACCATCAAAAGTCTCGAAGAAGCCCTTGTTTTTTGCACAAACGAGGGTTACTTTCCTAAAATCATGGGTTTATTATGAGAAGGGGGCATCCTAAGCGGAACCTTAAGTTCCATCTAGTTGGATTACAAACCAACAGCAATTTACATCCAACAAGGAGCCAACTTACTGGTGTTCGTTATAATAACATCTGGAGAAAGAATCAACCAATTCAAGGGAGTGGTGGAAGTAACAGGCTGATCAGAACACAAAAAAGGAAGTTTTCATGAAAGGAGGAAAAATTAGCCCGGCTTGATCAATGGTTAGCTAAAGACCCTTCAAAGGAAGGGCGTAACCCCGTGCATGCAGGGATAAGTAGCCTGAAACCAATGGATCTTGATCATCCAAACCAAAAAATTGACTCTTGGGCCATGAAGGCTAAGAGGGAGCCGCATAAGAAATCTAAAAGAAGGGTTGGTATCTCATGTCATAGGGAGAAGAGTCTTGGTGGGAACAATTTTCCAAAGACTCATGAGCACGTAAAGTCTTGGATGACAAGAAGGGTTATAGTTTCTTGAGTGTAAATTCAGTAGAACCTTTGGACCGAGTTAATCCTACTTGGTCCAATATAGAGAATGCATTTCTTGAAAAGGATTACCCCCAACTTATGGAGGACTCCAACACGCAGGAGATTGCACCTGAGATTTGAGTCCTAAAATAAAGAATTGCAAAAGGAGGGAGATCTCAAAGAACAGACACGAGACAAGTTTCACATCCAGTTCGGGTCAATGCTCGAGCAAGCTAAAGTGGGGACTACCATACTCCTACCTCGAGAGTTTACAACCAAAGAATCTTAGGCCAGTCTTAGAGGAGATGGTCTAGCTGATAATGAAACACCACAAGTTGAGCTAGTGGTTGAGGTGATGGCCTATAAAAGTAATTCTTATTCTTCTTTTCTTAAATCTGAGTCTGCAATTTCAAAACTGACTATTGACCATCCCGACGTAATGAAGATGATGTTTGATGCGCCTACCATGGCCAACAAACACATGAAATATTTGTACATCAAGGCCAAATGCAATCGCATTTAGTTAATAGAATTTTAGTGGACAATGGGCGATTAACAACATCTTACCTTCATATATGTTGGGGGTCATAGAAAAGTCTTAGGATGACTTGATAACTTCAAACGTGGCAATTTGTGGCTTCTCCAAAGCCACTGCCAAGTCCGAAGGGGTCATCCCAATTGAAATAACTATATGTAACTTGAGACAAACTAATAGCCTTCCTCATGGTGGATCTAACCTCGAGCTACAATGTGTTCCTTGGGAGAGATTGACTCCATGCCAACTACTGTATACCATCCTTATTACACCAATTATTGATTTTATGGAACAATGACAAATATGAGGTTCTTATGGCAGATTAAATGTCATTCATGGCTTGGTCCAACTTTGTGGAGGCAAAGTTTTAAGAGGACGGAGGGGGACCATCGATGATGAACAAGTTCGCCCCTTTCGAGACTGTAACCCAGACGATGAACAGGACAATTACCTAGCCGTTCTTAGAAGTCCACCTACCACTGTAGAGCCTGATCGGATTGAGGTGAGATCAAGTGTTTCAAACTTCTAAGGATGTATGAGGGCCCTCTTGGAAGAGGGAGATGTCCAAGGTGCATAAGACACCCTATAGAGGGCAACTAAACCCTACAACTACAGACACAACTGGTCGTCTCCTCAACAATTACGAAGTTTGTTGTTTGGCATGCTGAGGATAAGCTCTGGACTGAGCAACCATTCGCATCTAAACAAGGTTTGCAAGTTCAGACTTGCAAGGGAAGGAATTGATGTTGGCTGATTTAAAGGCAACACTAGCCAAGATGGACAATCTAAGGGTTGAAGTCTTAGATCCTCTTCTAGAAGTCAATTATGCTCTAAGAAGAAACTAAGGCCCACCTTCGTGAGTGCCCTGCTCGCTAAGGAACAAGGGAACAAGTATGTAAATCTACTTCTTGAGTTCAGAGATAGCTTTTCCTTGGAACATTATGAGGTGGTCGATCTAGAGCAAAATGTGGTAGAACATAAGCTACCATAAGCTACCAATTAAGTCAGAATCAAGGCCCATTGTCCAGGCTTAACATAGAATGTCCCAAGAAATTATTGACTTGGTTAAAGAGGAAATTGATAGGTTCATATGGGCCAAGTTTATCTGGACAGCAAGGTATGCCAATGGCTAGCTAATATAGTTCTAATTAAAAAAGAATGGTAAAATTAGAGTCTGTATTGACTTCAGGGGATTCAACACGACCACACCGAAAGATGAGAAATCCAATGCCTAATACTGACATTCTAATTGAGTCAACCTCAAGGGAAGAAGTCTTATCTTTAATGGACGTGTATTTTGGGTGTTACCAAGTTATGATAGCTTCGAAGGATACCCGTAAGACTATGTTTAGGTGTACTAGATCCATAGGGACCTTTGAATGGGTTGCCATGCAATTTGGTTTGAAGAATGCTAGCGGCACTTACCAATGAGCCATAAACATGATCTTTCATGACTTAATTGACAAAACCACGGAAGTCTACATCAATGATATAGTGGTTAAGTAAAAAACCCAAGTACAACACCTGAAGGATTTGAGAGGTGCCTTCTTATGAATGAGAAGACATAATCTCAAAATGAACATGTTGAACTGTGCTTAGGGGTCTGAGCTGAGAACTTCCTGGGATATTTTGTACATCAACGAGGGATTGATATTGATCTGAATAAGGGAAAAACCATTTGGAGTGCTAAATTGCCCTCTAACAGTAAGGAACTTCAACGTTTCTTGGGACAGGTTAATTTCCTAAGATTTTTCATTACTAATGTTGTTGGAAAGACCAACACCTTGTCGCCATCATTAGGCTGAAGTATTTACAAGGCTTGAAATGGGAGATGCAGCATCAAGCAGCTTTTAAGGCCATCAAGGAGTACTTGATTAAGCCACTGATGCTGATACCAGCTAAAGTCAGTTAGATATTTTGAGATATTTCAAGTAGTTGCCGCCAATATGTGGTTGTACAAGTAGATTGATTGTTCTTATTGAAAATCATCCAATGAAATCGAATTTCCTCTTATCATCTAATTCTCTATATACTCTTCACCTTTCCCACTTCTCTTCAATTCGTACTTTTCTCTCCTAGGTTTTGATTCAAGATTCATAGTGAATCATTACAATTGGTATCAAAGCCTGTAATTGTCTTCAGTTTGGCTTGCTCCCATTCATTCACGCTGGCCAGAAACAAGAGCCAAGTTCCAATGGTTGGGAAATCAGCTACTGAGGTGAATCAAGCAGATCAGTTCGCCCAACTGCAGCAACAGATACAAGAAATGTTTTGTGCAATGAACACCAATCATTAATCTCTATAGCAACAACTAGTCCAATCGCAATAGCAAGTGCAGTAGAGATTGGAAGGGATGTAGGAACAGATTAACAGACAGGCATTGCCGGTTGGTGGTGGGATTCTTCTTTAAGGGCCTCACCAAGGGAGACCTCCTGATCCTTCAGCTACAAAACCGAATGAGGATCAAGGAGAAGTGTTACTTGTAGCCATGAATTCAAATTTTTGCCAACCTAAGGTTGAGATTGATACCTTTGATGGGGTACAACCTCAATCATGGATTTGGAGGTGTGAGAGGTATTTTTTCCTTAATGCAATCTTTGAATCCCAGAAAGTCAAGTTAGCAGCCATCTATTTGCAAGGTGATCAAGAAAATTGTTTCATAGTTTGATCTTAACCCACAATCCGCTTGGCAAGAGTTTGTTGACGAACTATTTGAAAGATATGGGGATGAAGACCTGGGGGAAGTAATTGTTAAGTTCAACAAAATAGCATAAGTGGGTAGTGTCAGAGAATATATGTCTCGATTTGAGAACTTGAAAGCAAGAATGTTGTCCATTTTAGTCCTGGGGCAAGTGAAGGTTATTATGTTTCTAGTTTCATTAGTGGGCTCAGCCCAAGATTAAAGATATGGTTAAGGCTCTTAATCCTCCCACACTAAGGCATATTCCAGGGCCAGGTTGTTTGAATCATCGACAATGATCTCTTCTGATGCTGGACAAAGGGCAAAGAAGTGACTCCACCGCAGCAGATGACTCCTGGTGCATCTAAACCAATGAGTTTAGAGAAGAAAACGGCACATAAATTACGCTTCAAGTGCAATCAAAAGTACTTCTTTGGTCATAAATGCAAACCAAAACAACTGATGGTAGTAACCAGCAATGAGGAGTTTGATGAGAATCAGAAGGTTCCTGTAGAATTCGAAGATCATTTGGAAGAGGTACGGAGGAGTATGAAGAACAAGATGAGGCTGAGATCTCGGTGAGAGCCTTAACAGGAGGTGGTACACATAACACTATTAGAATCAAAGGATTAGCAAACCGCAATTCTTTGTTGATTTTGATTGATAGTGGGAGCACCTATAGCTTCTTGGATCCCAAGATATCTAGATTATTGGAGCATGAACTCATAAAAACTAGTCCATTAGCAATAGCAATGGTTGAAGGAAATTCAATGTTGACTTAAATGAAGTGCAAGGAGTTCAAATGGGAGATGCAAGGACATCACTTCACCTATAATTTCAGAATCCTGAAGTTGGGTAGATGTGACATGGTCTTAGGGGCGGATTGGATGAAAAATTTTAGTCATATTGTCTTTGATTTTGTGTAGCTAACTGTGTCCTTTGAGCGGGATGGAACTCCTATTCAGCTGCAAGGGTTGGTAGAGCAAGGTAGCCTACTGATCATGAGATGTAAGAAGCTGCAGGGTGTGCTGAAGAAGAGTAATGTGCAATGGATTACTCATTTGTTTTCTCTTAGTGCAGAACCAACCGAAGGTAAGGTGAATTCTAACCCCCCCTATTAGGAAGCTATTACATGACTTTAAGGATCTATTTGAGTTACCTACCACTTTACCACCTAAAAGATCTCTTGATCATGCTATACCTCTCAAGGCTAACTTCAATCCAATCAACCTAAGACCATACAAATATCCACATTCCTAAAAGAATGAGATTGAAAGACAAGTGGATGAGCTTTTGAGAACCAATTTTATCAGGCATAGTCATAGTCCATTTGCTTCCCTAGTTATTCTTGTTAAAAAGAAAGATGGAACATCTCGTATGTGTATTGATTACAGACAACTAAACTCGTTATCCATCAAAGATAAATTCCCAAAACCCCATCATTGATGACCTATTAGAGGAACTTAATGGTGCTGTTTACTTCTCAAAACTTGACTTGAGGCAAGGATATTACCAAATTCGAGTTATAGAACAAGACATGTACAAAATAGCCTTCAGAACACATCATGGCCATTTCGAGTTTGTGGTTATGCCATTTAGGCTATCAAATGCTCCTGTCACATTCCAAGCATTAATGAACTCTATTTTCAAGCCTTTCCTAAGGAAATTTGTCCTCATTTTCTTTGATGATATCTTAGTCTATAGTTCAAACTTGAAGGCTCATGTTGCTCACCTGTACCAAGTTTTCAATACCATGCACAAACACAAGCTATATGCAAAACTATCCAAATGTTCCTTTGCCCAAACTCAAATAGAATACTTGGGGCATGTAATCTCCTAGGAAGGGGTAGCCACCGATGCATCTAAGGTTCAAGCTATGAAATAATGGCCAACTCCTACTTTTGTTAACCAATTGAGAGGATTTTCGGGGCTGATTGGTTATCATAGAAAGCTCATCCAAGGCTATGGAGTCATTGCTAAACCTCTAAATGATCTTATTAAGAAGGATGCCTTCTTCTGGTCCTCAGCATCACAGGAAGCATTTGAGAGTCTAAAATTAGCAATGTGCTCAGCTCCAGTATTGAGGATGCCAGATTTCAAAGAACTGTTTGTAATTGAGACTGATGCATGCAATCAAAGAGTGGGGGTAGTTCTGTCACAATAAGGAAGGTCAATTGCTTACTGAAGCCAAGCTTTCAGCCCAAGACATCTGAGTTTGTCCATTTATGATAAGGAATACTTAGCCATTTTCCTAGCCGTGCGAAAGTGGAGGCAGTACTTAGAGGGGCATCATTTTGTGATCAAGACGGATCACCAAAGCCTTAAGTATCCATTGGAACAAAAGATAACAAGGGCGTAGTGAAAAGGGCTAATGAAAATGTTAGGATTGGACTATGCAATTGAATATAGAAAGGGAAAAGAGAACATGGCTGCAGATGCACAGTCCAACAGACAGGAAAACATAGAAGAAGCCTCTTGCTTGGCAATCACAATTGTAGTGCCTGCTTGGATGGATGCAGTCTATATGTCTTATGAACAAGATTTATTTGCTCAAGAACAGATAACAGCCCTTAGCATACAAGATCTTACAGTAGAGGCATCTTCTACTGAAGTTACATTGGTTAATGGCATTTTGAGAGTGAAGGGTCAAGTCTGTAATGATTCAAGATGAATCTTGAATCAAAACCTAGGAGAGAGAAGTAAGAATAGAAAAGAAGTGAGAAAGAGGTAGAGAATTAGATGATAGGAGAAAATTCTATTTCATTGGATGATCTTCAATAGGAACAATTAATCTATTTGTACAACCACATATTGGTGGCAACTACTTGAAAATATCTCAAAATATCTAACTAACTTCAACCGCCTTTCCCTCCCTTTGAACTAATCGATATAAGCAGCATCTAATACAAAAGTATATGTAAAGGAACTAAGTAATACAAGAAGTAACTAATCTAATACATGACAAAACATACAATACCCCTCCCTTAAGGAAAGGATTTTTATTTCAAGAATCAGAATTCAAGGAATTGGCTTTTAAGGAACTTGAGATCTTCCCATGTTGCATCAAACTTCTCTAGATTTTCCCACTGGACAGCATTTGTTGGATCTCCTTTCCCTACTATTGAATGATACGTGAATCCAGAATAGCTATGAGTTCTTGGAGTATTATTCCATTTGAGGAAGCAATTGGTGGTTGCTTTGAACATTTTCTGTCAGTCATAATTTGTTTCTTCAAAAGAGACACATGGAAAACCAGGTGAACAAATACATCAGGAGGTAATTCTAAGCGATATGCGACTACTCCTATCGTTTGCAAAACCTTGTAAGGACCAAAGTAGCATGTAGTGAGCTTTACATTCTTGCAAATTGCTACTGAGGATTGTCTATAAGGTTGCAATTTCAGGTACACCATGTCACCAACTACAAAAGATCGTTCATACCTCTTCTTATCAGCAAAAAAATTCATTCTTTCTTGAGCCAATTGCAAATTATCCTTCAACTTCCTTTGTTGAATAACCTCTTTAACTTCAGCAACATGAATAGAATTGCCTTGTGATAACACTGGAAAAGGAGGGTCACAGCCATATAAAGCATTGAATGGAGTAGTGCCCAGGAACGAATGTGCAAGAGTATTGTACCAGTACTCAGCTAATGAAAGCCACTTCCACCATTGCTTGGGATTGGTGAATGTCATGATGCGCAAGTATTGTTCCACGCTCTGATTCAGTCTTTCGGTCTGCCCATCTGTTTGAGGATGGTAGGCAGAACTCAAGGCTAAAGAAGACCCCAAAAGCTTGAACAACTCCTTCCAAAACGTGCTAGTAAACAATTTGTCTATTAGATAAGATGGATTGGGGAGGTCCATGGAGCTTGTAAATTTTGTCCAAGAATGCCTTTGCATGCTTCTCAGCACAAATAGGACAATTAAGAGCTATGAAGTGCCCATACTTTGGGAAACGATCAATCACTACCCAAAATCTCCTTCCCTTCTAATTTTGGCAGCCCCTTAATGAAGTTCATACTAATTTGTTGCCAAGCCCCATCTAGAACCAGCAGAGGTTGCAAAAAACTGGGATAAGGAGCATGTTCACTCTTGGTGCGTTGGCAAACTTTACAAGATTGCACAATCTCTATCACATCCTTTTTCATCCCTTGCCAATAAAAGTGTTGCTTGAGCCTTTGATAAGAACCTTCAATGCCTTAGTGTCCTCCCAAGGCTAAAGAATGAAAAGCCAAGATGATTCGTTTCCTTAATTCAGTCGCTGCCCCAATATAGACTTTACCATTTACTCTCAAAATGCCATTAACCAATGTAACTTCAGCAGAAGCTGCCTTTGCTATAGGATCTTGTATGCTAAGGGCTATTATCTATTCTTGGGCAAATAAACCTTATTCATAAGACCTGTAGGCTTCATCCATCCAAGTAGGCACTACAGTTGTGATTGCCAAGCAAGAAGCTTCTTATTACATACCAAAGGAGATTCCATCCCAAAACTAATTGGCAATGGGTGGAGTAGCTTCTTATTCCTCTTCTAACCCACCAATGTGGCATTGCATTTTTCTACTATTATTTTGGCTTGTATCAAACCACCACGCTCCGTAACCGTCATTCTCAACGGCTTCACTCTAGGTAGCTTCGCTCTAAGTAGGGGGCCCTTTTCTCTAGTGGATGGCTTTACTCTACTCTAGGTAGCCCTCTCCTAGGTAGCCCTTTTCTCTCGTGAACGGTTTTACTCTAGACAGCTTCACTTTGAATAAGTAGCCCTTTTCTCTAATGTATAGCTCCACTCTACTCTAAGTAGCCCTCTCCTAGGTAGCCCTTTACGAAACTTGGGCTCATTACGTGTGGCTTGTCAAGCATGGCCATGAAGCTCGTCCCATACCAAAACCGAGCATGACTCCAAAGCGGGGTCTGTCCCATACCAAGCCGAGCTTCGTACAATCGATCCAAGGATCAACAACTATGATATCATTGTTACATACCAGGAATCCCACATTGGTGGGTTAGAAGAGAGAATACCAATTTATATACCATAGGAGCTAATCCACCCATTACCAATTAGTTTGGGATGGAACCTCCTTTGGTATGTAACAGCGATCAATAGTTTTGAACAAAAAGATCAGGAGCAATTTCATGAAAGTAAGGATAGATTTAAGGAACTTTTTAGAAGTTGTCCCCACCAAGGGTCATCTAAGTGGGCTCTTGTGTAGAACTTCTATCGCCTAACGACTTCTAACAAGCAGATGGTTAACTACGCGCGGGGAAGCATTTAACCAACAAGATGAGAATGAGGCGTGATGCTATTTGAATGCCTCAGCGAACACTCCCTCAAATAAGCCTCTTCTGTGAGGGTGGTCAGAGGGAACACACGTGGTGTCTAGGAAGTAGCATGCAACGATGATGTTAACCTTTGACTAGATGCCCTTAGTAGGAAGATGGATTAGATTATGAACTTGCATGCGAATCCTATAAATATGCGAATCCTATGAATGTGCGCTTGATCAACGCAGCTGAGTCAACAGATGGTACTACTCTGTGTGGCATTTGTTCGAATGAGGACCATTCTGTGCCTAATCGTTTATGTGCATCTTAATTTCTAGAATACATGCAGGAATAGGTTCAAGCAGCTCAAGGATATTAGAGAAATAATGACCCATTCTCCAACACCTACAATCTCGGATGGCGCAATCATTCGAACTTCTCATAGAAGTAGAATGCCAATTAGGATCAACCCACGAGACAACATAATCCTTGTTTTATAGGTAACGCACACCCTCCTTTCATTTCGGGAGGACGGAGGTATAATTCTCAACCCAACCACCCTATTTTGCATGCTACCACCCCCCCCCCCCCCCAGCGGGGATATTCTTCAGAGTTTAAGGAGCGTGCTTCGATTCATGGAGGATACTACACAAGTGGTCTGGTCCCATTCCCTGTCTACTGCCATATTAGAGGACCAAATAGGACGATTGACCCAAGTACTTCATAGGCCAGAGGAAGGGAGATTGCCTCCCAACCTCTTGCAATTTTAGCAAGGTCGACTAGTTCTAACCCTAACATGCTAGCTCACGAGCAAGTTAAGGTTGTGTTAGTATCTGGAGAGGGGGATCCTTAGGGATGTGGAGGTTGAGGTTCAGAAGGAGAGCACAGATCCCTCTCCCACTACGATCAGGAGAGATCATGAGAGAGGGTTTATGAACCAAGGAAAAGAACAACCCAAAGGGGGCGGAGCTCATAGATGTGTTTAAGGACGTGAAAATTAACTTACCATTAGTTGAAGCCATTGAGCACATTCCTATGTACACCTAGTTCCTCAAGGACCTTTGCACAAAAAAGAAGTGTGCCCAAGGGCACGCTCCGAAGAAGGTCCGATTCACCGAGAAGGTGAGTAGCATACTAGCGACGGGCACCCCACCCAAGTTTAGAGATCCCCGGGCCTTTATGATCTTGTGTGTCATCGGTGAGAGGTACACTAGTTGGGCCCTTCTAGACTTAGGAGCGAGTGTCAATCTCATCCCTTTCTCAGTTTTTTAGGAATTGGGTATAGGAAACCTCAAGCCAACCAGTGTTACACTTCAGTTGGCTAATATGATAGAGCGTGTACCTCGTAGGGTAATGGAGGATGTACTTGTCAAAGTTGACAAGTTTGTCTTCTCTGTTGATTTTATTGTCTTAGATATGGACCTTGTTCCTAGGCAGAAGAACAACATTCCTATTATTCTCAGCCGACTGTTCCTAGTAATGATCGACATTGTGATTTATTGTAGCACGAGAGTGCTGGCGGTTTCTTTTGGAAACCTTAAGGGCAAATTGAAGGTCCTGAACATTGTTCGACACCCTCATAAAGAGGACGAGCTAGAGTGCCACATGGTTGATGGTATTGACCCTTTTGTCGAACTAGGTCCGCCCCGATTATATCAAAAATGCTGACTGGAGCAATGTTCTTGTCTGTGTTGATAATTGTGCATCATCACCTAAGCTTGGTAGGATAGAGATTCGAGACCCCGATGCTGACCATGTTACTTCTCCTTGATAGTCACATATCTAAACACGCTGTTGAGTTTGGAGATCATTCCTACAAGCTCAACAAGATTTCTTTGGTAGACATTGCCTTATATTTTGGTTGACATTGTGCTCTACACTATATCCTGCTGAAGACGTTAAACTTAGCACTCTTGGGAGGCAACCCAACCTACTTTTTTTTGGTGTGTTTTAGTTTTTTTTTTTAGAATGAACTCTCTTTCATCTGCTAATCCTTTTGTTATCCCTACCATGATTACTTTGTTTTTCTTTTACACACTTGTACATTCCATATTTCTAATGATACTAACAAATTTATTTAGTATTTTGTTTTCTATATCTTGTTTTTACAGCTTGTTATTTCGCGCTTGTCTCTCTAGATTTGCCGACTACACCTAACTGAATGTGTTGAACCCTTAACACTTATTCGTCAAGTTGTCTCTTTCCCTTCCTTGCTTTTATTTGTTTATTTATTTTTTGATCGACACTTACCTTTTATTTACTCCTGTTTACTTTGCATTGAGGACAATGCAATGTTTGGGTTTTGGGATGGCATGTATAGTGTGAATTTTTGATTGTCCTCTTAGCAAATCTTTGCTTGAATTAGCTAAGTTTCTGCATGGATTAGCATCTAATTATGGTGACATATATTGGAGTTCAAATTTGAGATATGGCATGACGGCTAGAATATTTATGTTATGAGATTATTCTTGGATTTGACTATTGAATCTATATTTCCGTCTTTTAACTAGTTTGAGAGATTATTACTTTTCCCCCTTAATCTTGCGACAAATTCTATGTTTTATTGTTTTAAGTTGTGATAGTAGAAATAATTTTATGAATTTGAATCAAGCTCTTTACTCCTAACAATGTTGAAATCAATAGTTTATCTCTTTATCTTGAGTGCTTTAAAAAAAAAAAGAAAAGAAAAAAAGGTACCAATACCTATTCAATTAGGTAAGTACCCATAACTTGTTGGTTCTTGTAGCCCCTATGTCTTAAGCAAGTAAGTCCATAGGGGTGTCTTAACACCCGATACCTTGAGCCAATTGAGTCAGAAGCTGCTGGTCGAAAGCTTGCTACACGGGCCATAGGGAATGCTTAAGAAGAATCAACTTCTTTAAGTCACTTTAATAACATCAATGCCTAATGTGAATGAAATATTTTTAAGTTATCTACTAGTAATGGCTTAGGTTGCAAATTCCTTTGACTTGAGCCATTGGGTCCAGGTAGTGCTCTTCACTCCGTACTTTGAATCAACTGGATTGGGAGTCATCGGCCGAAAACTTGCTACCTGGGTCCTAAGGAGACATGCCTGACCATAAGTTACTGTAAAAGAGAGAGAGAGAGCGCGAGAGAGAGAGAGCGAGAAAGAAAGACAAACCTTGAAATTTCTTCATTAATTAGAGGTGAATTAACAAGATAATTGATTCCTTTAATTATCTTCTTTATTCATTTTGAATTTTGGAAGTTTTGTAACAAGGAAAAGGGAACAGAAGTTCTGAGCTCACTCCCCAGCAAAAAGACTTAAATCACGAGAACTCGAGTCGGAACAATTGTAACAATAACAATACATAAAGATTCTCCACTTTTAAGTAGACCTTTAAATAAGCTCGAAAATATTGTCCACAAGTAATTCTTGCCACAACATGCTTGACTAAAATTTTCCATCTTTAACTAGTCTAAGCTGAATCTTGCTTAAGGGACGAGTGGGTTTGGGGAGGTTGATGTGCCTTATATTTTTATATTTTATTCTTCATTCCTGCGACATATTCGGCTTTTACATGGGTGGTTTGTTGTAATCTAGGTACACTTAGGCTTAGAGTGCAATAGAGCAAACAAAGTGTTATGATTCTAATACATGGGGCATATGAATGTGAGTAGGAATAAGTCAAGATTGTAATAAAGTAGTATAAGCTTTAGTAATTGCTTAATTACCTTGGTTAGTTCAAATGAGTTAGTTGAGTCGGTTAAGTATAGTTAAGTGGTAGTTAAGTCTTGCCTAGGTGAAGTGAAGTGTTAGATATTTTTCTTGTAATCTTCCGAAGCTAGATTAGTATAAGTAGTGTCCTTGATATTGTAATACTCATTCAATGAAAATACAAAATATCTCTTTTGATATCTTTCTCTCTCTCATCTAACCTTTCTCTCTAATTCTCATCTATAATTTCACTTCTTTCTCATCTTATATTCTACTATCCCCTATGTTATGGTCTAGATTTATCTCGATCATAATAATTGGTGTCAGAGCCCCGTTTGGCTTCCAAATCAAGCGTGATTTGATATCAAATATATTTGATTGTATTGCAAATTTATTAGGAGTTCAATTTTGAATTCTTGATTGATTGATATCAAGTTCTTGCGTACTTGATCAAGAACATATTTGAAAACTACATTGAAACAAATAAAAAGAGGTTGTAATTGACGTTTTGTCTTGAGAACTTGAATTCAAAGATCTCACTGTTGGCAGTTAAGTTTGCATTGAATCAAGTTCTATTGATTCAATTACATTTTGATAGCAATCAAACACAACTAGCGGTTATAGTGTGTAGCAAGTATTGGAGTTGTACTGCTAGAGCAGATTGTTCTTGATCAAAACCCAAAAGATTAGCTTAGCAAAGCAGAATTGAGGTTACTTCAGGTTCTGCAATTCAATTGTTGAGGTGAAGGTAACAGATTCTGAATTTCTAAGTTACATTTGATCAGAATCCACTTCTTTGCTGCTGAATTGAATTGTTGATTGAGTATTGCTGAATTTTGGAGAAATTGTGCTGATATGCATATAAGTGTATCGGAATTTAGTTGATTCTATAAACTATTTGAAACTGAGTAGATACTTGCTCAAAAGTAGAATTAACAACAAACTAAGAACAAAATTACAGAAATCTGACTTAGTTCTTGAGGATTGTGGTGAGTAGTGTGTTAAAGTCATAATTGTAGTGAAGTTCGAGTCTAATTTAGATTCATTGTTTGAATTATTCAAGTAAGCACTGCTGTTAGGGTTTGGTTCGAGCACTCTTTGGTTCGCGAAGTTTGGCAGTTAGGGTATGCACTATGTGGCGATTGTTGAGCAGCAAGCAAGCGGGAGTTTCGTTCAAGTAAAGGAGTAGGTTGCATTTAAGCAATCAATTGTTGAAGTGGTACGAATCAAGTCCCATACTTCGGTGAATTCGAACTGGAAGGTGTTAGTTAGCGCTGACAGTTCAGCTGGAATTTCTATGAACTAAATTAATTCATATCGAGTTGTTTTGGCTCAGTTTAAGTGGAAGGCATTGTCTTGACATTGCTAGCATGGCTGGTGTGGTTGTTGATGGCTCAAATAAGTCAGTGAAGAACTTCAATGAGTCTACTCTTTCGGTTAAGATTCACAATGTTCTTTATCCAATCACCGAATATGTTCTTCACCAAGTTTTGCGTCCTTATGGACGTATTGAAAGAATTGAAATCACTTCAACAACCGTCTTAGAGGTTGAAGCTCGGGTGCCCTTCTCTACAAGAGAACAAGCAGTTTTATCCCTCAATCAAACACAAGGAAGAAACATTTTTTTATTATTGTGGTGGAATCGATATTCAATTCCTCATTCCTTATGCGAATGAGCCCTTGAAGCTAGGGAATGGAGATATGCTCCTGAGAGGAAGGTTGATCTTAAAAAGAAATTAAATAAAGAGGATGTTGTCGCAGTGGAAGACAAAGACCCTAATTTGCCGCATATGTCATAATTAGAGGAGATAGAATTGGGATCTTGTGTTGTGGATGCTGGATTCGAGCTTGATAATGTCATAGTAAATGGTCATAAGTCAGAAAAGCCAGAGATTGGGTCATTGTAACAAGACTTGAGTGATTTTGTGGAGAATCATCTCCAATCAATGCAGCAACTGACTGTGGAAACGCAAGGCAAGGATGGAGTGACATCAGTTCAAGGTTATGTTATAGATTTATAGCTTGATCCAGTCCCTGAATCATTTTCGAAGGCTGTAAAGACAAATTCGGTTCAGCAGTATACAAACAACAATCAAGATAGTGTTGGTGTTTTTCAATCCAGTGAACAACTGAGAATTGCAGCAATGAAGTTGCAAGTGTTCATAGAGATCATAAGCGTTCGAAAGTTGAGGTTTAAGCACATCTTGCAACAAAAGATTGAAATCAATTCACTGGTTTCCCTTAATCTTAAGAAATGTTATTCAAGCACAAGATTGAGGGCATCGGACAGGCCAATCGTGGCCTACGAAGGAATTGCACCAACTTTCTTACGCGTTGAGGAGAATGAGGTGTACCTTGAAAATCAAAACATGCTCCAAGGCATTGAAGTGGGGCATCCTAGGAGGGTGTTTTGGTATGTGGAAAGACTCGAGGCATCGTCTTGGATTAAAAGACTGTCGAAGAAAGCAAGGAAAAAGGAGTATTTTGGCAGGTGTGATTCAAGAGCTGAGCATGTTGAAGTATCTGCAAGCAATCAAGAAGATAGTTCTGCAGTATCGTTGAGTTCAGCTGGGAAATCACAAGTTGCTGATATGGCATCAATGAATACGGCACAAAATGTGCTAAGTACTTCTCCATGGCACGCTAGTAGACAAAATCAGAACTCAAGGTGTGCAAGAAGCTACCTACTGAAGGCATCGCAAGGTTCTTTGAGTGGAGAGAAGGTTTATCCAAGTATAAACATGGGTGTAAAACCTCCTCCTAAGCCGAGAGAAGAAATGCGTGTATTTAAGCCAGCTGAAGCACACTGTCATTTGGGGAATTTGCAAGATCAACAGAAGCAAAGTCACATACCTGGACAGGTAGCTGATTTGTTGGAAGTGTACAAATTGGGAAATGTGTTGAAACAGAAGTTTGTGCAGACTAGATTCATTAGAGATGTTGTTCATATGGTTATGAATGATATTAGGAGACCCCCTGATGTTTTGGAATTGGGATATTCAATCATTCACTCATGGAAGAAGGTGAAGATGAAGATTGTGATTGGACTCTACTTCAAATTTGAAATTATGGTGTGTGGTGTTGAATTGGCAAGTAATTCAAGCTATAAGCTGATTTTGTCTGTTACGCAAGCCAAGAGCAAGGAACATACTCCAATGGTACATCCAAATGTGAGGCCTCCTGAAGTAGATCATTTTGTGAAGTCACATTGGTGGTTGCAATAGAAGCTTGAGATTGAAAGTAATGAGTAGATAGCTGGTATGTTGGGAATTTGCAAGTGGTTTGAGCAACATTTAGAAAGGATATATGCCGTTTAACCTTGAAAGCTGCAACATTCTCTTAGTTATGGAAATTGTGAGCATGATTGTGAGGTGCAAGAGAGGTTTAAACATGATTGAAAGAATTGAAGAGTAGACAATCGAATTGTCCAAGCATACAACAATCATATGTGAATGGTGCTTGACAGTGGCAATTTTTTGGGCATAAATCAAGAGCATTGTGAGTTGTTTATCCACCTTGTTATCATCTTTGATGCAAGTTCAGGAAGGGCTCAGTTGGGTGTTGTCACAGTGCACTTAACTTCAGTAAGACATCAGGTTTTCTGCTGTGGATTCTTCACATCAGTAGTATCTCCAACAGTAGTGAATCAACAGTCAGCAGCAAGACTTCTGGTCGAATTTCAGAAGCTCTCAGCTTGTTACAATGTGAAGAATGAGGGTGACTTCTGCACCAAATTGTACAGATCCAAATTGGAGGATTGTGTTGCCACTGGAAGCTTGTGATTCATTTTTGGATTCATGAGAGCCTTAGGTGCCTTAGTTCTATTAAGAGGCTCTTCCCAAGCAGGGAAAGAACTAGGATTTGCAAGGCTTACTGCAACGTCCTCCCTGGGTGTATTGAGAAGGCAATCAAGGATTTGGAATTCAGATTGGGAACGACAAGTTGTGTTCCAGCTGATGCACTCTGGTTCCTCAGTATCTCTTAGTAGCAAGCAGATGTTAATGAGCTGTGATAAGTGCTAGAAATGTTATATTTAATTATCATACTTTATGCTTTTTGGTTGTGTTTTTTTATGATTATTTACGTTTTTAAATTAATAATTCTTTGTTTTCGGATTTTAGTAATTATTTGATTGTTTCCTTGATTTTAGGAGCTGATATGGGATTAATTGATAAGAAATTTGGATGGCAAGCTGTAGGGAATTTCAGTTGGACGCAAATCTACTTAGAATCTCAATTGGATAAGAATTGGAAGTTACTTGGGTGCCAAGAAGCTCGTTTTACGTGGTAAAACGTTTTTGGGCTTTTTGACTTATTTTCCAGCTGGCAAATGTTTATCTTAAGGTGTTTCCTAACTCAAAAAGGATTCCAAGAAGATTACATGCCTAATTTTTAGGAGAATTGAGTTTTTAAAAAAATATAAAATGTGGTGGAGAGGCCTAACCAAGCATCATCACGGGATACACGTTTTGAAGATCCAAGGAGCTGTAGAGATGTATTCTTCATCAATTAATTCAGCATGAGTTCTTCTTATCTTTTCTTTAATTCTTTCTTTTCTTCAATGATCATGAGTGTGTAATCTTTTATTATTCAGTAGAGAAAGGATTGAAACCATGAATTTGTGATCATGAGACAAGTATTTTGATTTTAATGAATTTCACATTGCTATGTTTAAATATCTATGAATCATCTATGCTTGAATGTCATGATTGATGGATTGGTTGTGTAGGAGGCCTACTACTCAATTACTTCTTGATATCTAATGCTAGTTAACGATTCTAAGTTCGTAATTGCTTGGTTGAATTAACACAAGTAGCAAATAATAGAAACATGGATGGTCAAGTTTATGCTTTCTGTTATGGTGTTTAATAGTCTAGATTAAATATCTGCGTCGTCGTATGTTATTGTCTAGGATTGATGATGTCTTTCTCATTCATTAAAGCTGCCATGAGATTAAACTTTTCAATCGTTTGAGGGTTGTTTAGTGGTTAGGGTTTAATTGCAGGTCGTCCGGATTAAACCAAACTTAAGGAAAGATAGGGAATAATAGCTTCGTTGGTGAATTCTACAGCCAATCTATTTAAACTAGTGAATTGAATGTGTTGATGATTAATTGCTGAATTCATGGTGAATTTCTCTATTCTCTACTGAATGCTTTTAATATATTGTTAAGAATCTTTAGAAAGTTCACATCTTTAACAGATTACTTCATCTAGCGTACTTTAGATAGTTGAATCCAGACCCCCCCCCCCCCCCCCCCCCCCCACAATTTACTTGCATTATTAGATTAGTGATTTAGGAAACTCGAATTTAGATAATTGAAACACTTTAATCCTCGTGGGATCGACCTCTACTTACCCTATCTACTAGTTAGTTAGGTTGATTTAGAGTTTAATTTTAATTTGCTGCCCTCGTCACGCATCAAATTTTGGTGCCGTTGCCAAGGATTATCCCTTATTTTGTTATTTGAATTTAAAACTCTCTAAAAAAATTTTTTCTTCTTGTTTTTGTAGGTTTTATGAGTGAGGAATCTGATCCTAGACTCTTTCGTATAAGACAATTCATTCAAGAACACTCAAGCTCATCTAATCCCCTTTTGTTCAGAGATTGTGATAGTGATCATGATTCGGATACACAATCGAGCATGGCTAATCGAACCTTGAAAGAGCTTGTTGCTCTGGATTTAGATTAACAACCTTTATGCATTGTTTATGCTGCTTTAGAAGTACCATTGAAATTACATTCTGGATTCATACACTTAATTCCCAAATTTCATGGTCTTGTAGGTGAAGATCCTCATAGGCATTTAAAAGAGTTCCATGTGGTTTGCTCGACCATGAGACCAGAGGGTGTTGAAGAAGAACAAATAAGATTAAGGGCTTTTCCTTTCTCATTGCAAGATGCAACAAAGGATTGGCTCTACTATTTACCTTCCGGGTCCATTACCACGTGGAATGAATGAAAGAAACAATTTTTGGAGAAGTTTTTCCCAGCTTCAAGAGCAGCCAACATAAGGAAGGAAATTTGTGGCATAGGCAATTTAGTGGGGAGACTTTGTATGAATATTGGGAGCGATTCAAGCGCTTATGCTCTAGCTGTCCTCAACACCAAATAAGCGACCAATTGCTCATCCAATATTTCTATAAAGGACTATTACCCACCAAAAGGAGCATGATTGATGCGGCTAGTGGTGGTGCATTGGTAGACAAGGCCCCAACAGCAGCTAGGGAATTGATCTCGAACATGGCCGCTAATACCCAACAATTTGGCTCAAGGAATGAGCCCACTCCTAAAAGGGTTAATGAGGTAAGTGTTAATTCTATTGAACAAAAACTTTCGAACTTAACCTCTCTTGTTAGTCAATTGATTCCAGAAAATGCACAACAAGTCAAAACTTGTGGAATTTGAATGGTTGCGGGACACCCAACTGACGCATGCCCTACGTTGCAAGATGAGCAAGCAAACGCCATTGGAGGGTTCCCTGGTCCACCTTGAAGGAAATATGACCCATTCGCTAACTCATACAATGAGGGATGGAGGGACCACCCAAATTTGAGATACGACAATCAAGGAGCAAGGAATGCGTTTTTTAAGCTTTTCGCAATTGCAATTTCAACAAAGGCAGCCCATGAACCAAAACCAAAATCAAAGTTAAGGTACGTCTCTTGAGGATATAGTTAAGACCCTTGCTAATAATTCTTTGCAATTTCAACAATCTGTAGGGCAATTTCAAAGAGAGACAAGGACGAGCATCCAGAACTTAGAAACTCAAGTGGGGCAATTAGCTACCTCCATTGGTAGGCTAGAAGCGCAAGCCTCAAACAAGTTCCCTTCTCAAACAATCGTGAACCCGAAAGAAAATGCTAGTGCGATGGTTTTGAGGAGTGGGAAGGAGGTAGAAGCACCCACAAAGGCTTCTTCTAAGTACCACAGCCGAGACGAGGAGGAGGAGAAAGAAGTGGAGCCCACCCCACTAGAAAAGGCCGAATCTAAGGGCAAACAGGAGAAGGATGAAATTCCTAAGGTAGCATGTAATTCACCTTCTTCATTTGAATATAAGCCTATCCCTCCTTTTCCTAGCAGGTTAGCAAGATCAAAGAAAGAAGAGGCCAATAAAGAGATTTGGGAGACTTTTCGGAAAGGAGAGGTGAACATTCCCATTTTAGATGCGATTAAACAAGTGTCGAGATATGCAAAGTTCCTAAAGGAACTTTGTACAAACAAAAGGAAGTTAAAAGGGGATGAAAAGGTAAGTGTGGGGGAAAAAGTTTTAGCTATTATCCAAAAGAAGCTTCCCCCTAAGTGCAAGGATCCAGGTATGTTTTTAGTCCAGTGTAAGATTGGCAATACTAGGTTAGATAGAGCAATGCTAGATTTAGGAGCATCAATAAATGTCATGCCTATATCTATATATGCTTACCTAAATTTAGGGCCATTAAAAGAAACTGGAATTGTCATTCAGCTAGCTGATAGGTCAAATGCATACCCAGGTGGTGTGATTGAGGATGTCCTTGTGCAAGTAAATGAACTGGTCTTTCCTGCCGATTTTTATGTTCTTAATATGGAGGATGATAATATAGCTTCTAATGATGCTCCAATCTTGTTAGGAAAACCTTTTCTTAAAACATCTAGAACTAAGATTGATGTGCATGAAAGAACACTCACTATGAAATTTGATGGAGAAATTGTACAGTTTAATATTTTTGAGGCCATGAGATATCCTAGTGATGTCATTGTATTTGTTCTATTGATGTAATTGACACGTTAGCACAAGAGACATTTGAGTTAGATGGACAGGATGTCGTGAAGGTGGTGATTAGCCACAATCTCTATGTAGACAGCATGGGTGAAAGCAAGATGGCCATGAGTGAGTCACTCGAGGAAGCTATTATGGCACTGGAATTTTGCCAATGGAAAGGTATGTTGTATCTAGTTTGAGTTTGCCTATTTCTTACACAAAACTTCTACCTTCCATTGTGCAGGCACCGGAGTTAGAGTTAAAGCCTCTACCACCCATTTAAAGTACGTGTATTTGGGAGAAGGAGAGACACTTCCCGTGATAATTGCAAAAGATCTCTCTCATTCTCAAGAGGAGAGTTTGGTGAGCATGTTAAGGGAGCATAAGACCGTAATTAGGTGGACCATTGCCGACATAAAGGGAATCAGCCCCTCTATGTGCATGCACCAGATTTAGCTAGAGGAGAATGCCACACCATCTAGGGAGGCACAACGCAGGTTGAACCCACCTATAATGGAGGTGGTGAAGAAGGAAATTTTGAAATTGTTGGATGCAGGAGTGATTTACCTAATTTCTGACTCTAAGTGGGTAAGCCCAATTCATGTGGTCCCCAAGAAGACCGAGATCACGGTGATAAAAAACAAAGACGGTGAGTTCGTTGCAACTCGAGTACAGAATGGTTGGAGAGTGTGCATAGACTACCGCAAACTCAATGCGACAACTAGAAAGGATCATTTTCCTTGACCTTTCATAGATCAAATGATAGAATGTCTGGCTGATAGATCTCACTATTGTTTTCTTGATGGATATTCAGGTTATAATTAGATTGCAATTGCACCAGAGGACCAAGAGAAGACGACCTTCACTTGTCCTTTCGGGACGTTCGCATATCGGAGGATGCCGTTTGGACTTTGCAACGCCCCGGCCACATTCCAAAGGTGTATGGTTAGCATATTTTCTGACAATGTTGAGCACATAATGGAAGTATTTATGAATGATTTTACAGTTCATGGAGATTCATTTGATAAATGCTTACAGAACCTTACACTTGTACTTAAAGGGTGCATAGAAACTAGCCTCGTTTTGAATTTTGAAAAGTGTCATTTTATGGTTGAACAAAGTGTAGTTTTAGGGCATGTTGTCTCTTCTAGGGGAATTGAAGTTGATAAAGCTAAGATAGATGTTATAAAACCTTTACTTTACCCCACGAATGTGCGGGAAATGTGATCTTTTTTGGGCCATGCAAGATTCTATTGAAAGTTTATCAAAGATTTTTCCAAGATAGCATTGCCCCTATGCAATTTGCTAGGCAAGGATGTGGAATTTGTGTTTGATGAGAGTTGCAAGGAGGCGCTTAACAAGCTAAAGGAGTACTTGATTTCAGCTCCAATCATACAACCTCCTGATTGGGACCTGCCGTTCGTGATAATGTGCGACGCTAGTGACAGAGCAGTGAGGGTCGTGCTGGGCCAACGAGTAGGACGAGTACCTCATGTTATCTACTATACATTAAGGACTTTGGATGCTGCCCAATGCAATTACACCACGACAGAAAAAGAACTTTTTGCTATTGTATTTGCTTTGGAAAAATTTTGTTCCTATTTGCTTGGTACTAAAGTTATTGTATATTCTGATCATGCAGCTTTAAGGTACCTTTGGAAGAAGAAAGAAGCAAAACCAAGACTGATAAGATGGATATTGATGTTGCAAGAATTTGACATCGAGGTGAAGGATAGAAGAGGTGCAGAGAATTATGTGGCAGACCATTTGAGCCACTTAGTTCGAGAAGAAGAAGCACTACCTTTAGTGGAACTCTTCCCCGATGAGCATTTGTATGCTATGTCCATGGGAGTACCTTGGTATGCAGATATAGTTAATTATTTGGTTACTAAGTCATTTCCTGGCAGCTTGACAAAAGCTCAAAGGGACAAAATCAAGAGTGATGCAAAATACTATGTTTGGGATAATTCATATATATGGAAACATTGTGCGGACCAAGTAATAAGAAGGTGTGTTCCGGAGAGTGAATTTTATTCTATTCTAACTTTTTGTCACTCTTATGAAGGTGGAGGTCACTTTGGCCCGAAAAGGACAGCACATGAGGTACTTGAATGTGGATTTTATTGACCTTCTATTCATAAGGATGCATATTTGTTCTATAAGACTTGTGAACAATGCCAAAGGACAGGTAACATCTCTCAATGGAATCAAATGCCCATAACTTCTATACTTGCATGTGAAATTTTTGATATTTGGGGTATTGATTTTATGGGACTGTTTCCTCCCTCCTATGGTAATGTTTACATACTTTTAGCTATTGATTATGTTTCCAAATGGGTAGAAGCTAAGGTTACCAGGACTGATGATTCTAAAGTTGTTGTAGACTTTGTTAGGACTTCTATCTTTAACAGGTTTGGAACACCTAAGGCTATCATCAGTGATCGAGGTACCCATTTTTGCAACTGGGCTATTGACGCACTTTTAAGGAAGTACCATGTAACTCACAAAGTGTCCACCGCATATCACCCCCAAACAAGTGGGCAAGCTGAGATTTCCAATAGAGAGGTGAAATCCATTCTTGAGAAGGTCGTCAATCCCAATAGGAAGGATTGGAGTGCGAAGCTAGATGAAGCTTTATGGGCTTATAGGACAGCCTACAAAATGCCAATTGGTATGTCCCCATATCGGTTGGTGTTTGGGAAGGGTTGTCACCTTCCTGTGGAGCTAGAACATAAGACGTTTTGGGCAATTAAGAAATGTAACTTAGATCTTGAGGAAGCCGAAAAACAAGGAAGTTGCAGCTACAGGAACTGGAGGAGATAAGGAATGATGCATATGAGAATGCAAGGATTTATAAGGACAAGACTAAGGCGTTTCATGATAAGATGATTGCTAGAAAGAATTTTAATGTGGGGCAAAAAGTTCTCCTTTATGATTCTAGACTCAAACTTTTTCCTGGTAAGCTTCGTTCTAGGTGGATTGGTCCTTTTGTTGTTACCAAGGTTTATTCTCATGGTGCAATGGAAATACAAAGCTTAGAGACGAATAAGGTATGCAAGGTGAATGGACATAGGCTCAAACCGTTCTATGACAATTTTCAAGTGCAAGTGATGGATGGTCTTAACATGGAGGATCCGTAGATGGAGCTTGAAGTCGGGCAAACGACTCTAAACAATTGCGCTGCTTGGAAGGCAACCCAAGAATAAAGAGATTTGAATTTTCTATCCCTTACCTTTTAATGCTTTCTAGGAATTATTACTCTAGGTTGACGGCTTCACACCTATTTTCTACTTATATGAAGTTTTCTTTCCTTTGCATGTAAGACTTCCACTAGGGACAATGGAAGGATTAAGTGTGGGGGAATTAGGGGAAATTTTGAGCACAACACATATTTCATGATAGTTTTTAGGAACTTTCCTTAGATTGATAAGATTCTACATGTCATGTGTTGAGAAATTATTGATATGGTAATTGAGTTGAAAAGTTGAAGCATGTTGATATGGTAGATCATGACCTTTTGCGAGCTTTTGAGCCTTTGATTTATACATCTTTATATCAATTTGATTTCTTCTATGTGTGTTGTTCATTCTTGATTGTGTTACTCTAGAACTTGCCTTAGATCTTGTCGAGATTACACCGATCCATATGCATACATGAAAGTGATGAAGGTAATTAGGTTTCTTTCCACCACTTGAGCCAAATAAGCCTACCCTGACATTTGATCTCTAGTGAGCCAATTTTGAGCCATATATATGCCTTATTTCTTTTGTATTAACCCACAATATGAGCCAATATCACGAAAAACCAAATATTTCTACCTAACCTAAGTATTAGTAGAGCATTTGAGTTCTTGACTTAATGATGAAGTTTGGTGTTCATTAGAAGAAGTGGAATAAGACCGGAAATTGAGTTTATGGAATCAAGGAATGACATATCTTATTTGCTTTGATCAAAATAATATTCACGTGTGATTAAAAAAAAATCTAAAAAAAATGGTATAATGAAGCAAAAAAAAAAAAAAAAAGAAGTATGTTATGCTCATAAATTGTCGTCTTTGAGGTGGAAAGTGGTTGTATTGTTCCTGATATTAAAATGTTAGGTTAAGGATTTAATTGCTCTACTATTTCCTATGGTTTTTAGCACCACATAACCTAAATATTCCATACCTTGTTACCCATGGCCCCGTTACAACCAAATTAAAAGACCTTATGATTCATGATTTGCATATGATCTAAGTAGTAGAGATGAGATGGACAAGCAAGCCTATTGTAGTACATTTTTATGAATTGAACCTGAGCGATAATAAATGAAACCGAAACACATGAGAGTTGGAGTGCAAACACAATACCGTGTGAGGATCTACTATGTTGATATGTTAAGCTCTTCGATTCAAAGTCTATATTAAGAAAGTTTGAATTAGTTGGGAAGATTTGTTTGAGAAATTCTGTGTTTCTTGGATTACTTGGATATGTTCTTACTTATGATGTGAGGTTCTTTGACATCTATGGAAAGGTAGAGTTCAAATGTAGTTCAGGTTTTGCTCGAGGACAACCAAAAGCTAAGTGTGGGGGAATTTGATAAGTGCTAGAAACGTTATATTTAATTATCATACTTTATGCTTTTTGGTTGGGTTTTGTTTATGATTATTTACGTTTTTAAATTAATAATTCTTTATTTTTGGATTTTAGTAATTAGTTGATTGTTTCCTTGATTTTAGGAGCTGATATGGGATTAATTGATAAGAAATTTGGATGGCAAGCTGGAGGGAATTTCAGTTCGACGAAAATCTACTTAGAATCTCAATTGGATAAGAATTGGAAGTTACTTGGGCGCCAAGAAGCTCATTTTATGTGGCAAAACATTTTTGGGCTTTTTGACTTATTTTCCAGCTGGCAAATGTTTATCTTAAGGTGTTTCCTAACTCAAAAAGGATTCCAAGAAGATTACATGCCTAATTTTTAGGAGAATTGAGTTTTAAAAAAATATATAAAATGTGGTGGACAGCCCTAACCAAGCATCATCATGGGATACACGTTTTGAAGATTCAAGGTAGATGTGTTCTTCATCAATTAATTCAGCATGAGTTCTTCTTATCTTTTCTTTAATTCTTTCTTTTCTTCAATGATCATGAGTGTGTAATCTTTTATTATTCAGTAGAGAAAGGATTGAAACCATGAATTTGTGATCATGAGACAAGTATTTTGATTTTAATGAATTTCACATTGCTATGTTTAAATATCTATGAATCATCTATGCTTGAATGTCATGATTGATGGATTGGTTGCGTAGGAGGCCTACTACTCAATTACTTCTTGATATCTATGCTAGTTAACGATTTTAAGTTCGTAATTGCTTGGTTGAATTAACACAAGTATCAAATAATAGAAACATGGATGGTCAAGTTTATGCTTTCTGTTATGGTGTTTAATAGTCTAGATTAAATATCTGCGCCGTCATATGTTATTGTCTGGGATTGATGATGTCTTTCTCATTCATTAAAGCTGCCATGAGATTAAACTTTTCAATCGTTTGAGGGTTGTTTAGTGGTTAGGGTTTAATTGCAGGTCGTCTGGATTAAACCAAAATTAAGGAAAGATAGGGAATAATAGCTTTGTTTGTGAATTCTACAGTCAATCTATTTAAACTAGTGAATTGAATGTGCTGATAGTTAATTACTAAATTCATGGTGAATTTCTCTATTCTCTACTAAATGCTTTTAATATATTGTTAAGAACCTTTAGGAAGTTCACATCTTTAACATATTACTTCATCTGATGTACTTTAGATAGTTGAATCTAGAAACCACCCCCCCCCCCCCCCCGGAATTTACTTGCGTTATTAGATTAGTTATTTAGGAAACTCGAATTTAGATAATTGAAACACTTTAATTCTTGTGGGATCGACCTCTGCTTACCCTATCTACTAGTTAGGTAGATTGATTTAGAGTTTAATTTTAATTTGCTGCACTCGGCACGCATCAGGCTGTACCAGGTGTAGTAAGGTTATTCACCAGCATGTCAAAGAGGAGTACAAGCGAATTCAAAACAGCTGCATTCCTAGGTTCCATCTACTGGAATCTTGACCATCAATGCTCGCTTATTGCAACATATTGAAGTGTGGCAAGGCTATTTGCAACGAGAGGCTCATCTGTGAGTTTGTTGGTGCTAATGTTTGGCTAATTTGGAATGATATGGGCAGACCATCTAAGGTGAACTCTCTAAATTAGATGCAGACATTGTCAGCAGAGTTCAGAAGCAGCTTATGTGGGATTAGTTGTATTAGCATTGTGGTAGAAGCAGGAGACCAACACAGAATTCAGATATACTCATTGCTTCAATTGTTCTCTTCAGCTGCAAATTTCAACAAGGGAATTCATCATGTTCAGCTCCTACTTTACATCAATAAGTGTTCTTTAAAGTCTCATCTCTTCCTTAAGAGTCTGAGGACAAGAATCTCTTAAGAGGGGAGTATTGTTATGATTCTAATAGGGGGGGCATATGAAAGTGAGTAGGAAAAAGTCAAGATAGTAATAAAGTTTAGTAATTGCTTAATTACCTTGGTTAGTTCAAATGTGTTAGTTGAGTCAATTAAGTATAGTTAAGTGCTAGTTAAGTCTTGTCTAGGTGAAGTGTTAGATATTTTCCTTGTAATCTTCCTAAGCTAGATTAGTATAAGTAGTGTTCTTGATATTGTAATACTCATTCAATGAAAATACAAAATATCTCTTTTGAGATCTTTCTGTCTCTCATCTAACCTTTCTCTCTAATTCTCATCTATAATTTCACTTCTTTCTCATCTCATATTCCACTATCCCCTATGCTGTGATCTAGATTTATCTCGATCATAACACAAATGATGAAAAGTGGTAGAATCAAGCATAATTGAGGCCTATTTAAAGACTACTCTGAGAAACCCAACCACATGTGCAAAAGAAGGACTAATCGGGTCATAGTTCGGTAACTCAAATAGGTCTCGTAGAGTTTCGGGCACTAAACGATCAATCGACACGAAGTAACGATCGGTCAGCGGTCCACAGTAGGTCGGGGTTTACAATGGGGCTGTTGATCGATTAGGAAACGGGGCCGAATTTGCCCGACATAGAAATCAATTAGTCGATCTAAAGTTGGTCGTTAAGGACCAACTGCTCCCTATTGGTATTTTTTTTTCGTGCACTGCAAGTATAAATAGAAAGGTGGAGACCTAATTTTTGGGAATCTTTTGCCTTGTCCTCTCCTCATCTGCTTTTGAAAGCCACTACGAGATCCAAGCGGTTCTCAAATGCCAAAGTGCAGGAGGTCGGAGTGCTGGCAGAATGAAAGCAAGGATCAACGCCAACGTCAATTGTGGGAGTCTTAAATCCTAGTTTTGTTTAGTGTTTTTCGCTTTAAGATTTGAATGATGTATAAACTCCTATGGAGGAGTATACCTTTTAGTTTAGGGAAGAAGGATGGATAGCTGTCCATATCCCATATTTATATTATACTTTTGATAATGGTTTCGTTTGTTATTTACGCACCCCTATGAATAATTTATGATTGTTGTTTTGTTTTCTTTGTGTGTACTTATAGCCATGTTAAGATCTCCTAATTATTAGCGTTTGTATCTTGTAGCCTAGATCATAACATAACTGGTTTTCACGCGTGATCAAGGTTAAGATTGTACCCAACCCTTAACACAATATTTGGTACAACTTAATATTTAATTAGGAGTGACAAAGGAATATATTAGTATTATTGAGATAATCAATGCTACACTTAGGAGTAAGCCTTAACTTAAGTATTAATTCATGTTTAATATTGAATTATTAGTAAGAAAGGAAATAAATAGTGCTAATGAAATAACTTATGCTACACTTACAACGATATAATAGGTTATGCCTTTAAACTAGTTAATTATCCTAAGCCCTATTTTAAATATTAACCCAAGCTTAATACTTATAGGCTAAGTCTCCTAAATCATTGTCTTTGTAGAATATGATAACGGAATACGAGTAAAGCTACCTTGAATTCATTCCCTAATCTAACCTCAATTGAATTGACACATTTAGTATAGATTTTACTGCTTTCTTTAGTTAATTATCTAAACAATTAACAAAAACCAAAAAAATCCAACCACTCGTTAATAACGAAATTCCATTTAACTCTGATTCCTTGTGGATATGATGCGTATGCCCGATTTAGCTACGGCGATCTTGTACGCTTGCGAGTACACGATTTTCAAACACTTTTAAAACTATATTAACGACCCAATACAAATTCACTATTTAGCCTAATTAAACCCACTCATTACCTGATCGTTAAAAAAATTTCCACCACTTCGATGGTTATTTTACTACACGATCACTAGTAAAATTAGGCTAGTAAATAATTAATAATTTGGCCTAATTAATTTGATCTTGCTGTAAAATGAACATCAAGGTAATAAAATTTTTTTTAATAGTTGGGTCACAAGTGAGTTTAATTAATGGAGGAAAGATGAAGTAATAATCTAAAAATTTAAGGATTGAGTGAAAGCTTTTAATTTTAATATATATATATATATATATATATATATATATATATATATATATACATATAGACATAGATAAATATATATTACAATAAAATTATGAATAGAAGAAAACTGTGCAAATACTCTTAGGCTGTGTTTGAAGCATGTAATTGAAACCTAGAATTGGGACTGATGTTGGAATTAGGGCCCAGAATTTCAATTCTGTTATTCGGTTCATCTACTAGAATTGAAATTATAATTCAACTGTCTAATTCCATAGAATTAGATTTTAACTGAAAATCATACTTTCGAATTCCTTGGGATAGGGGTAAGGAATTGTAATTCTATATTAACTCCATTGACATAAAATTTAAAATTGACCTCACTTGATTAACCTAAATCCAAGATGACTAAAAGTCTATAAATTTAAGCACGACCTAAACTTTATCTTGAACCTCGAAATCACCCAACTCGAATGACTTGAACTTGAAATGATCTAAATCTCCTTAGCTCAAAGTCTGAAGTGACCCAACCCAATTGATGCGAAACTCGAGACGACTTAAGTTCAAAAATAAAACGACTGGACTTGAATGTGATATAAACAAACTGAGCCGAAGTGGAAATGACCCGACCAAATTGACCCAAAACTTAATACGACCCATCCCCAAAATGACCCAACTCATCTCAAACTTGGTCTACATGACCCAAAATTTGAAATGATACAACTCATAGGGCCCAAAATTAAGATGAATCGAGATTGAAATGACCTATTCGATCATAACTCGCCTGAATCCCAAAAAGACCTAACCCGATTAATTGAAAATCCGAGATAATTTGAACACCAAATGATTCGATGCGATACTCGACCCGATTTGACTTGTGACTCGAATAACTCGAACTCAAAGTGAATTACTCCGGCCATAATAACTTGAACGCAATGTGAACCGTTATAACCAAAATCCAAACGTAGTTGATTTAAAAATCAAAATACTCTAACTTAATTGACCAAAAATCCTTAATGGTTTAAATTATTATATAATTATGATTATGACCTCCAACTCTTTTGATGAACCAAATAATAAAATTTCAATTCTACTAAAATTGCAATTAAAATTTTACAATTTAATTTTAATTTTATTTTTATGTGCTAAGCATGGCCTTATTTCAACTTTGCGGGAGTGCTGCAGCATGTGGCATTTGAGCATAGCTAATCTTTAGGGTTTAACGTAGCCTCATAATCGAGAATGTGGACGACGGTCCGATCAGCGCTTCTACGTTCTCTTTCCTCAACCTCACCGGCGTCGGTCACTCACTCTCGCCGGCTGGCTTTGCTGGCGCCGGATAAGGAGGGGAAGACGCAGATACTGAAGCTGGAAGAGGTGGAGAAGGTGCTTTCCGACGTCAAGGCTGATAACATTACGGTTATCCCGGTTAGCCGCCGTTGTGATTGGACTGATTTCATGGTCTTCGCCACTGGCCGCTCCACTGTGCATCTCCGCAACATCGCTCAAGCCCTTGTTTATAAGGCAGGTACGTTTTTCTTTCTTAATTAGTCTTCTCTGAATTTGGATGCTGCTTGTGATGCTTTCAATTTGATACAATGAATTATGATTGTATCTTGATTTGAATTAGATTTGGAGAAGAATATATGAGGACAAAGAGATTAGAGAGATAGAATTGGAGAAGGGATAGAGAGAAAGAAGAAGAAGATGTTTGGAAAATGATTTTTAATTGCTTGCCTTTTGATGAGTTACATGATTACCTGTAGGCATATGATGCATCCATAACAAGTCTAACAACTATATGTCATGATCGTGAAGGTTCTTGATGCATTTTAGTTGATTATAGTTGATTTTTTGATGTTTTGAATTTAAATTCAGTTTTAGTGGGAAAGTTGGTTAGTCGGTTTGAGGTTTTGGCAGGAATAAGTGATTGTAATGCTTTAGCTTGTTATTTCCTTGTTTTAGCTTCCGGTTGGCAAATTAGAGTATAAAAAACTTCATTCTTGTTCTTGAAAGATTATTCAATGGAAAGTAATCTAATTCTCTCTCTCATCCCTAATTTTCTCTCTAAGTCTCATCTATTTCACGTCTTTATCATCCCATACTCTTTTATCTCTAGTTTATGATCCTAGTTTGATCTAGGATCATAATAATTGGTATCAGAGCTTGTGTTGCTGCCGATTGATTGCTTGATCGATTGATTGAAGCTGGCTAGATGCAAGAAATCAGTATCAATGACTGGTGGAGTAACTACCCGAGCTAATGCTGCTGCGAATATTACTTATGCTGCTGCTGTGGGTGCCAATACTGGTGCTGGTGTGGAGGTCAATCAATTCGAGCAATTGAGACTTCAGATGGAGGAAATGTTTGTAAGAATGCAGCTATCGCAGGATCAGAAGTTAGCTGAGAAGTTAGATCAGCATTCTCAGCAAATTGAATCGAATCTCTATGGATTACAACAGTAGATTACCAGACAAAATCAACCTCCAGGAGTAGGAGTGTTATCTATAGCTAGTTAGCATGATTGTCCCCCTGATCCTGCTCATCAGTCTGCTGGATCTAGTGAGAATGGATCTGCTGATGGAAGGACTCAAGGACATAGACAGCCACGAGTGGAGATTGATGCATTTGATGGAAGACAGCCTCAATCATGGATAAGGAGGTCTGAAAGGTATTTTCGATTCTATCACATTGATGAATCTGAGAAAGTTGAATTAGCTGCTGCTTATCTCCAAGGAGATCATGAGGTTTGGTATTATAGTTTGATTTGTAGCAATCCTTGCTTATCTTGGAATGAATTTGTGAATGAATTGTGTGAGAGATATGGAGAAGAAGATCTTGGCGAAGTGATTGATCATTTTCATAAACTAACTCAGACTTCCTCTGTGAGAGATTATATGACTCGTTTTGAGAATTTGAGAGCAAGAATGTTGATAGTTACACCGGGAGCTAATGAATCCTATTATATATCCAGTTTTATTAGTGGTCTTAGGCCACGAATCAAGAACTTGGTGAAGGCTTTGAATCCAGGTACTCTGACTCGAGCCTTCTCAAAGGCTAAAATGATGGAGGCCACGGTTTTGGCTGGTACTGATGGACCTAAAACCAAGGCTCCACAATAATCTTCTTAACAACAGGCTACCTCTGTTAGCATTCCTAAGGTGTCTGGCTTGAGCTTGAAGGAAAAGAAGAATCAAAGGTTGTGCTTCAAGTGCAATCAGAAGTATTTCTTTGGGCATAAATGTAATCCGAAGCTGTTAATGGCTATGACTGGTGCTGGAGCTTGTGAGGATATTGAAGATCAGGTGTTTGAGGAAATTTCTAAAGAATTGGAGGAGGAGGATTCAGCTGAATATGAGAGTGATGAAATGGAGATCTCTGTTAAGGCTCTTACTGGTAATGGTTCTCACAACACGATCAGAATCAAAGGAGAAGCAGGACACAAACAAATGTTGATCTTGATCGATAGTGGCAGTACACATAGCTTCGTGGATCCTAAAGTTGTGAAGCAACTTGGGCATGAGATGATAAAAACTAGTCCCCTTGCTGTTACAGTGGCTGATAGTAATTCGATGATCACACAGATGAAGTGCAAAGGATTCTGTTGGAAAATGCAAGGGCACCAGTTTGAGTATGACTTCAGAGTTTTGAAGCTAGGTGGTTGTGACATGGTTCTTGGTGTTGACTGGATGAAAACCATCATCCGTTTGATCTTTGATTTCACTCAATTATTAGTATCCTTTGAAAGAGATGGACAGAAGGTGATTCTGGAAGGAATTATGGAAAAAGGGCAACTTCAGATGATGATGAAAGGAAAGTAGCTAGAGAAGCTTGTCGAAAAGGGGAAGTGCTGTTGGATTGGTCAGTTGTTCTCTATTACTGCTAGAGATGATACTTCACACAAGGCTTCAGATCCTTCCATTGGACAGCTGCTGTGGGAGTATGAAGATGTGTTTGCTCAACCATCTGCCTTGCCTCCTAAGAGGATGTTGGATCATGCCATTCCTCTCGAGGCTCTTGTCACCACCCTAGCCGTGACAATGTCCTACGCAGTAACCAAGGGCACCAAGGATAGAGGTTCGGGTGTCAGGGTCGGATGTCAAAGGCTCACGGCCGGGTTCAAGTCCAGTTCGGTCACAACCCTAGCCGTGACAAGGTCAAGAGAGGCTAGCAACCGAGCCAAGACAGTATCACGATACACTACCGGGTCCATGTCGTGGGTCGCATGTCACGGGCAGAAGTGGATGTCAAGGACCGGGAGGCTGAGCGAAGACCTTGTCCGAGATCACAGCCAGGGCCATGTCAGGGCCAGTGAGATCCGCGCTCGCCTATGCCAGGGCTGTGCCCAGCAAGTCCAGGACCGTGCCAGTGATATGGCCAGCAGGACCAAGGCCGTGCTTCCTAGCCAGTGGTGCCGGTAACCGGTAGCACAGCTCCAATACACGCCCAAAAGTGGGGCCCGGCTCTAGAAGCTTCCCAACCACCTTTCCCGCTCTTATTTGAATTCAAATACTTTCCCGCCTTTTATGTTTCCCGCCATTTTATTTGTATTTTCAGATTTAGGATTATTCTAGAAAGATCTAGATCATACTTAGCAATTCCTATAAATACAAGAGCAATATCAATGTAATAATCATCGAATGAAATATGAATGAAATTAAGTGTTTAACTCTTAACTCTCTCATCTAATACTTTCTTTATTCTCTCTCTCATCTAAACTCTATTTCTCTTCTCATCTTAAATCTATCTCAATTCTTTTCTCATCTCAAATTCTCTAAATTCTATCATTCTCAACTCAATTCATCAATTCACGTTCCAAGTCATATCCGAAACGAAGTCACGAATTCAAGGATCGTGACAAGTGGTATCAGAGCCATCTTCGATCGGAGGCTCGTTATCGGAAAAAAAAAAAAAAAAACCCGCTGCACTCGTTTTTCATTCATCCTGAGATCAAGGATCTCATCAACTAAAAAAAAAAAAAAAAAAAAAAAAATTCAGAAAACCGTGGCTGAGACGAGTCACTGAGCTAGTGATTGCAAACAAGGAACTGCGCAGACAGGAAGCCAGAATTATTTCAAGTAGTTGATCCGATTGAATTTGAGCAAGATCTGGATATTGTTGCTGCCTTGTCCTCGCTGATTTAATCAAAAAGCTGCCGCATAATGACTGATCAGAACTGATCTGGTTCTGATCTGAATTCAGATCAGTCGTTGGAGCTGAATTCAGTCCAAGGTTGGTTGGAAGATCAGAAGTTAACAAGCAGCAGCGAAACTTCAAAGAGAGCAAAGATTCTTGTTGATTTAGCTGGAGCTAGTTGATACTATGGAGTACTCGAGTAAATTGATTCAGATTGCAGATTAAAGGGAAGTGAACTTAGTTCGGTTATTGCTTCAGTCAGCTGTGCAAACACCATTGCTTCGGTCAGTTGCTTCGAAGCTTGGCCTGAGCTGGAACTTGTGATCTCTGGCAACAATTTGAGCTGCAACATTCAGTTGATAGAGCCACTGTCCTGATCAAAATCTAAGATTCAGTGCAACAAGTCTGTGATTTAAAGATCAAGTGCTGATCAGATTTAATAGATCAAGTTCAGTACAATAAATTGCTCAAACCGTGCTTCGAATCTTGTAGAGGAGAGAGCTGAATTGATAAAAGCTGTCCTAGAATCATACCTGTTTGCTTGGCCTTAGATCGAGCTATATTGAAGATCAGATTTAGCTCGAATCAGCATCTCGTTATTCCAGATCAAAGTAAGCAGGGAGCAATGTAGCAGAATCAAGATCTTAGCTGCTGTTGACGTGGTTAGCTGCAGCATTGGATTGTGCTGAAATTTGATCTAGCTGGTCTTTTTTTTTTTTCTAGTTAGCTGCGAATTGAGGAAACAACGAAAGAAGTTACCGAGTTCTCTTGGCAATTTCTGTGGACTTAAGCATTGATCGGGCGAACCAATACTCGATTGAGATACATCAGATCGGGAGTTGGATTTTTGAGATTAAGCCGCGTGTGGAGAGGATCCTGACTTCACAATCCTCATGCGGTTCTATTGGGCTCGAAGGATAGCAACGATCAAGAGACCAATAACAGAGTTAGTTGCTACTTGCACCAATCTGGAAATTGGAGGTACTGCTGTACAAAACAAGACAAGTCGGATTCCGTTGCTAAAAATCGCACTCAACCTGTTCGAATTAAGGCCGGCTGAACTTAGCTTAGATCTAGAGTTGAAATTCTGTGATCTGAAAGTATTGGTACTGCAGAACAGATCAAGTCTGATCTGGTTCTGTTCGGGTTCCAGAAACGATCAGCCGAGGAGGACATTAGTTCGGGCTCGGGTGAGCACCTGCGCTGGGAACCGGAATCTGTCAAGCAGCGAGCTGCCGTGAGCCGGGTGCCTGCGCTGAGAGCCAGTGGTTGTCACGCAGCAGCGCAAATTCGGATCTGTTGAAATCTATCCGAGATTATTATTAACAAAAAAAAAAAAAAAAAAAAAACCAAAAATCTATGTGAGCAACAATCCTTGTGAGTACTTCATTGACAAACGCTTAACAGTGTGACATAGGAAGCTGTTCGTCACTAAACTTGACCGATTGTGTGTGTTAAGGCCTATCCGTGTGTGATCTGCGCAGCGCGGCAGAGTGTGGAGGACAGCGCAGCAGTGGGTGAAGTGTCCAGCAGCAGATTCACTTCGTAAATCAGCTCAACGATTGCTATAAGGTAATCTGAGGCTGAACTTGAGTGACTTTGTGTTGGCTCTCTCATTCCAAGTCTTCCTCAATCCAAACCGTGTGTTTGGAACTCAAGACAAAGAATTCCGGTTGGCAAAATGGCAGCGAGAGTTGTTCGGGGAACTACACTCCTTGTCAAGATATGGGACCTCCTCTATCCTATCACGGAAGACGTACTCCACCAAGTCTTCTCGCCTTACGGTTGTCTTGAAGAAATCCGAATCCACTCAACGACTTCTTTAGAGGTTGAAGCTCAAGTGACCTTCACTTCAAGGAGGGATGCTGAAAATGCACAGAAGTGGTTACACGGAAGAAACATATACAACAATTGTAATGTGATGAACATCCAAGTCCAAGTTCCACTTGAAGAATACTGTGGCCTAGAAGTAGCTTATGTTACGGAAGCAATTAGACCAAACCAAGAAGCTTGGCAGCAAGTCAAGACAGAGCTGGACAACATCGCGATTCTTGTTCAAAAGCAGATCGAGATCAACAAAAAAATGAAGTCCTCCGTGGATGCCTTGACAGCAACCGCTCAAGAGTTTAATGACGAGGCTAGGACAATGAGTTCAAAGATTGAGAAGAAGGTTGCCACGACAGCTCAGGAATGGAGTTATGTTGCTGAGGATAAATCAGGAGAAAAATTCGTAAGCATAACTGAACTAAATCCAGCTGCAGCGAACGTGTCACGGGAGGTTCCTCAAACAGGCCTAAGCACTACCGTATCAAGAGAGCCACAACAGCTAGTTGACAACTCACGCAGTAAGGCCCAAAGAAGTGCGCAGGATAGTACACTTGGCCACTGTCAAGAACTGTCTGCTCTAGCTATGAAGAAACAGTCAACAGCGCTGCATAAGCGTGGTGTTGGCCATGTACAGAGGACGAGTGTTAAGCGGAAGCGGCCACTACCGCAGCTGGGTAGCACTGTCAAGATAACAGCCTAGCATCCGGGTCCGCAACAAATGAAAATAACATCATGTCAAGACCATCGCACTTGGACTAGAGGTACACGAAGAGTCTTCAGAGAGGAAGCGCAAGCATGGGTGCACTTTCCGCGTACGGGGATTGGCACACTCAAGAAGAAGACGCAAGCAAGGGAACACTTCGCTTGGACCGGGTTTGGCACAAGAAGTGCCACTCGCATCAACCTACCTTGTCTCCACTTGTTTGTAAGGGAAGGGATCGGGTAGGAAACGAAATGCATTGTATAGAAAAGTACTTAGTAGTAGTAGAAATAATGTAATAGAACTAAGTACTTAGCATATGATACTAGTAGTACATGTAATAGGAAAAATATATTGTACTAGCTAGAAGATAATAACGTCCTTGAGGACAAGGACAAATTGAAGGGGGAGGGATTGTCACGACCCTAGCCGTGACAATGTCCTACGCAGCAACCAAGGGCACCAAGGACAGAGGTTCGGGTGTCAGGGTCGGATGTCAAAGGCTTACGGCCGGGTTTAAGTCTAGTTCGGTCACAACCCTAGTCGTGACAAGGTCAAGAGAGGCTAGCAACCGAGCCAAGACAGTATCACGATACACTACCGGGTCCATGTCGTGGGTCGCATGTCACGGGCAGAAGTGGATGTCAAGGACCGGGAGGCTGAGCGAAGACCTTGTCCTAGATCACAGCCAGGGCCATGTCAGGGCCAGCCAGATCCGCGTACGCCTATGCCAGGGCCGTGCCCAGCAAGTCCAGGACCGTGCCAGCGATATGGCCAGCAGGACCAAGGCCGTGCTTCCTAGCCGGTGGTGCCGGTAACTGGTAGCACAGCTCCAATACACGCCCAAAGGTGGGGCCCGGCTCTAGAAGCTTCCCAACCACCTTTCCCGCTCTTATTTGAATTCAAATACTTTCCCGCCTTTTATGTTTCCCGCCATTTTATTTGTATTTTCAGATTTAGGATTATTCTAGAAAGATCTAGATCATACTTAGCAATTCCTATAAATACAAGAGCAATATCAATGTAATAATCATCCAATGAAATATGAATGAAATTAAGTGTTCAACTCTTAACTCTCTCATCTAATACTTTCTTTATTCTCTCTCTCATCTAAACTCTATTTCTCTTCTCATCTTAAATCTATCTCAATTCTTTTCTCATCTCAAATTCTCTAAATTCTATCATTCTCAACTCAATTCATCAATTCACGTTCCAAGTCATATCCGAAACGAAGTCACGAATTCAAGGATCGTGACAGCTCTCTCCAATCCTGTGAACTTAAGGCCCTACAAGTATCCTCACTCTCAGAAGAGTGAGATTGAGAGACAAGTTGAAGAATTGTTGCAGACTAACTTCATTCGTCAATGTGTGTGGATTACAAGCATCTAAACTCCCTCGTCATCAAGGACAAGTTTCCAATTCCTGTTATTGATGATCTGCTTGATGAATTGAGGGGTTCATAGCATTACTCTAAGTTGGACTTAAGGTTATCACCAGATTCGAGTGTTGGATGAAGATATTCATAAAACTGTCTTAGGACACATTACAACCATTATGAGTTTCTGGTCATGCCTTTCGGCTTGACAAATGCCCCTATAACCTTTCAGGCGTTAATGAATCATGTGTTTAAAGATCTCCTGAGGAAATTTATGCCGGTATTTTTCGATGATATTTTGGTTTATAGCCCGTCCATGGAACAACATATCAGACGTTTGAGACAGGCATTTCAGATCATGTGTAAGAATAAATTGTATGATAAGCTTACCAAGAGTTCTTTTGGTCAAACTCAAGCGGAATACTTGGGTCACATAGTCTCTAAAGAAGGTGTAGCCACAGATCCTAGCAAGATACAAGTATTGAAGGAGTGGCCTATTCCAAAAAACCTTAAGCAGCTGAGGGGTTTCCTGGGATTGTCCGGGTATTACAGGAAGTTTATTGCTGGGTATAGGGTGCTAGCCAAGCCCCTTACTGACCTTCTGAAGAAGGATGCATTCAAATAGTCTGATGTGGCGCAAGAAGCTTTTGAAAGTCTCAAAATAGCTATGCGTTCAGCACAAGTTCTTGTTATGCCAGACTTTGAGAAGCCTTTTATACTTGAAACTGATGCCAGCAGCATGGGAATTGGAGCAGTTGTCTCCCAATAGGACAGGCCAATAGCCTTCCTCAGCCAGGGTCTTAGTCCAAGAAACCAGCAACTTTCGATTTATGAGAAAGAATATTTGGCAATCCTGTTAACAGTCCAGAAGTGGAGGCATTACCTTGAAGGGCATCATTTCATCATCAGAATTGATCATCAGAGTTTGAAATATCTCTTGGAACAGAAGATTACCTCGAGAGTGCAGAGGAAGGGACTCATGAGAATGTTGGGGTTGAGTTATTCTATTGAATATCATAAAGGGAAGGAGAACATTGTTGCTGATTCTCTTTCCCGAAGGATGGAAGAAGGGGACCCTGCCTCTTGCTCAACCATCTCTTGTGTATTACCTAATTGGATGGAAGAGATTTACAAGTCATGTGATGGGGATAAGTTTGCTTCAGACATAGCCTATAGTGTGAGCAATTCATCCAATTTAGCAGTTGAAGTCACTGTTTTGGATGGAATTATTAGAATTAAAGGGAAGATCTATGTGGGAGCATCTACTGACTTAAGAAGACAGATTATTCAGGCCTTTCACTCATCTGCTTGGGGTGGTCATTCTGGGATAGAGGGCACTTACAAGAGATTGAAGCAGTATTTTTGCTGGGTTGGAGCTGAGAAGGGAGTAGAAGAGTTTGTGCAAAGTTGTGATGTTTGTCAAAGGACCAAATCTGAGCATGTTCAGTATCCTGGTCTCCTTCATCCCCTGCCAATTCTTGATAGAGCCTGGCAACACATAAGCATGGACTTCGTGGAAGGCTTGCCAAAGGTTGAAGGCAAGGAGATAATCTGGGTCATTGTGGATCGATTTACTAAATTCAACCACTTCATTGCCTTGAATCACCCCATCTCAACTGAAAAGTTAGCCAGGATATTCCTTGATAGCATTTAAAAATTGCATGGATTGCCTTAATCCATTGTATCTGATAGAGACAGGATGGTCACTTGTCAATTCTGGAAGGAGTTATTCTTATTGATGGGCTCTACGCTTGCTCTCAGTTCCTCCTATCATCCTCAATCTGATGGGCAAACAGAGAGGGTGAACCAATGTGTAGAGCAATATCTTAGAAGCTTGACCTTCTTCTATCCTAAGCATTGGTCTTGTTGGCTATCCTTAGCAGAATTCTGGTACAATGCTCACTTCCATTTAGCTATTGGGAGTACTTTTAAGGCTTTATATGGGTATGATCCTCCTTCCCCCATGGTGCTACAAGGCTTGACATCACATGTGACAGAGGTTAATGATCTTCTTGAACAAAGGAAGCAGTTAATTCAGCAATTGGAAGACAATCTGCAGCTTACACAAGCCAGAATGAAGTTCTGTGCTGATAAGAAACGTCTTGATAGATCCTTTGCAGTTGGAGATCTGGTATACCTCAAGCTCCAACTTTATAGGCAATCTTCCATTGCAGTTCGCAAGAATGTGAAGTTAGGGGCTCATTTCTTTGGACCTTATAAGGTATTAGAGAAAGTGGGAAAAATGTAGCTTATCGATTAGAGCTACCACCTCATTCCTTTATGCATCTTGTTTTTCATATTTCCCTTTTAAAGAAATACAAGGCATGAGGAAAAGAGTGTTCTAAGCATCCTCCTGAAGCAGCACAAGGTGGGGCTTTGATACAAGCTCCTGCAGCCATTCTGGACTCACGCGTGGTACAGCAGCAAGGCAAAACTGAGAAGGAAGTTCTGGTGCAATGGACCAATTTGGACTCAATACAAACCAGTTGGGAGAAATTGCAGTTCTTACGCAGTCAATTTCCTTCTTCTTCATTCTTGGGACAAGAATGATTTGGAGGAGAGGGTATTGTTATGACCGTGAAGGTTCTTGATGCATTTAGTTGATTGTAGTTGATTTTTTGATGTTTTGGATTTAAATTCAGTTTTAGCAGGAAAGTTGGTTGGCCAGTTTGAGGTTTTGGCGGCTCATGGAACCTTTGATTATGTCTCGACGAAGATCGGAAATAAGTGATTGTAATGCTTTAGCTTGTTATTTCCTTGTTTTAGCTTCCGGTTGGCAAATTAGAGTATAAATAAGCTTCATTCTTGTACTTGAAAAATTATTCAATGAAAAGTAATCTAATTCTCTCTCTCATCCCTAATTTTCTCTCTAATTCTCATCTATTTCACTTCTTTCTCATCCCATACTCTTTTATCTCTAGTTTATGATCCTAGTTTGATCTAGGATCATAACACTATACCTAACTAACTAACATTGTAACTAGTCATAAGCACTTCTATGAATCACTAACTCTCTATTTAAGCTACTAGTTGTATCTCAATTTGCATAGGGATTGTTTGGTTGCCTTTAAGGTTTTTGAGAAGCTATGGAAATGATTTTTACTTGTATTTTGATTTTTTAAATTGAAAAAGAGATAATATTAAGAGAGAAAGAATGTTCAAAGTATTAAGAAAATGTCCTCAGAATTACAAAGTGTAATAATGAAAACCATAAACTAATAGCATAAAACTCTCCACTCCTCTTGCAAATCAACTAAGTATGTTAGCAAGGTCTCCAAAACTTTTTTTCTAAAGAGCTCCTAAAAGGACTACTTTCTCCCTTAAGAAATTAACTGGCGTATACTGATATTTAAAAATCTCAGTATTCCTTTCAAGCTAATACTCCTGCCATGAAACATGATTAGAAGGATGTTGAAGTAAGTTTGTGAAATTGGGTAAATGAGTGATCAAAATATTACTCTTATTATAATCAAAGTGATCTCGAGGTTACAAGATTCACTAAAAATAAATGATAGAAGGGAAAGAATTGACCGAAGAAATTGCTGCGCTGTGAAGAATCCACTGTCCTAAGTTGTTTATGCCCCCACAGAGGTACAATGTAATGAGCGACACTTCGACCCCCAGGGTTAACACGGCACCCACCTCAGCGTGTACTACGGGGAGATGGATTGGAGTACGTCCCAACTTTGCTTAGTAATATAGGAGAGAGAGAGCAAATTTTGGAAAGAGAAATAAAGCCATGAAGGAGAGTTAATTTATGTAATACAGTGTGTTTAACAAAACCCTAAGGTACGGTATTTATAGAGGAAAATTCTTGCTTGTTAAGAAAAAGATGAGGGCTAGGAATCCGCCTCAAACTAGGAAAGCGGCGGATATGGGAGAGCCTGAAAATCTGACTTTAGTCATAGATAAAAACGGTTTATGGAAAGAATGGAAATTGATGCTGTCAAAACGGGTACTCGAGCTCAAGCTTGTAACCTTGAGCCTTGAGACTGTTTATACAACGATACCTCGAGGCAACAGCCTTGAGGTCTACTAAAGGAGGACAACTCAAGCTGGAGCCAAAGTCCTTGAGCACTATCGAAGACAAGGACTCGCCTCGAGTTTGTTTACGACAACTTAAACAAATACAATGGTTGTAAAAATAAAAGTCTGAGTTAGCAAGAGTCCACACCGCAACGCGATGACTGACTCAACAAGGCGAGGTGGGCGCACACACGTGCGTGCGTGGTTCACCACTCTGGGCCCACAAGACTTTACCAAGTACAATGACAATGGGATATATAAACAAGGCTTCCTTCCTCTAGATTTCCTATGTGGGATTGAGGTATTTCCCAAGACATCAAAATTGAAGCACACTACTCCCAAATTCCAATAATCCTCCACATGGTTCAATTTTGAGAAAGGAAGGAAAGAAAGAGTATTACTGAGCAGTGAGACCCATGCTTGATGACGCTAATGTCATTTGGACTTGAATCAGCACCTAGTGACTAAGCATGTCCTACTACCACCCATTGGTGAGCAAGGTCTTGAACCATGAGCAGTCATTGTGAAGAGCATACCTAACCCTTTCATGTAGTTCTCGGGGTTGAAACGTACTCCGCGATCAGTACATATGAGGCCCCTCAAAAAATAATCCGAACCTAGTATTCTTAGGAATGCTCTAGAGAGTAAGCCCTTACTCTCGACAGGAAGACTTTCTACCCCTACAATCTCGTAGATGAGTCCATTAAGTTTGTTGCCCTGCACCACCATAAAAGGCTATGGACGTCATTAAGAACCTTAGGCTCATCCTCACATCATGGCTGTAGCAGTGTGTCCATCAGGTGTGTTGCCCCACGTCAACACATCGGGCTATGGAGAACATTAAGAGCATCAAGCTCAACCTTCATCATGACAGTATTGACAGATCCTAGAGCCACTCATACAACAATCACGGATGGGTTCGAGTAGCTATCACAAATTTCCTGGTCCCTGACTTCGTTTGAGCCACTGAACATTGAGAGTAACTCTTGAGACGAGTATCAATCAGGATTAGGACACACAAATGGGCTTTAGCCCCATTCTTTCTGCTGTTTCATTTATTAATTTTGGAATTTCCTTGCGAGGCCTTTTGTTAACGGATCTGCCAAATTTTTCTCACACCATACAAACTCTAGTGAGATCACATTTTTCGTGATCAAATTTCTCTCGACACCATGCCTGAGGTGAATATGCCTCTGCTTGCCATTACATACCTCACTTTGAGCAAATCCAATGGCTGCTTGTGAGTCACAGTGCAACGACACTGAAGGCGCAGGTTTCCCCCACAATGGAATGTCTACCCGGACACTTCTCATCCATTTAGCTTCTAAACCTGCCATCTCAAGAGCAATAACTTCTGACTCCATGGTTGATTTAGTAATACGGGTTTGTTTAGATTATTTCAATGAAACAGCACAATTAGCAAGCACAAATATATAACCACTAGTAGAATGTATTTCATTGGAATCAAATATCCAATTAGCATCATAATATCCCTCTAACAGAGTAGGGAATTTCTTATAGTGTAAACCTCAATTCATGGTACCTTTAAGATACCTTAAGAGCCTTCTCAATGCACTTCGGTGCTCATTACTAGGGTTATAGGTGTGACGGCTAAATCTACTAACGGCATAAGCAATATCAGTATGAGTGTAGTTCATTAAGAACATTAAACTACCAATTATCTTAGCGTATTTAGCCTGTGATACACTATCTCTTGTGTTTCTTCTCAAATGAACACTAGGGTCATATGGAGTTTTAGCACGTGTATCATCGAAGTGACAAAACTTCCTCAATATCTTCTCCATGTAATGGGATTGACTCAAGGTCAAACCCTTAGGTGTTCTAGGTATTTTAACCCCAAGTATCACAGCAGCCTCTCCTAAGTCCTTCATATCAAAACATGTGCTTAGGAATGACTTAGTATCATTCATAATATTCACACTCGTGCCAAAGATAAGCATGTCATCAACACACAAACAAATAATCACACAGTCAATATCAACATGCTTTAAATACGCACAAGCATCACCACTGTTTACAACAAAACCATGCGTGATCAAGGTACAATCAAACTTTTGATGCCATTGTTTAGGAGCTTGTTTAAGGTCATACAAGGACTTTACAAGTAACCTTATGCTCCATACCAGGAACCTCAAACCCCTTGGGTTGTTCCATGTAAATTTCTTCTTCAAGGTCACCATTCAAAAATGTGGTTTTTACGTCCATTTGGTGTACTATAAGGTTATGTATGGACGCTAGAGCTATCAGAGCTCTTACAGTGGCAATCTTGGTTACGGGTGAGTAATTTTCAAAGAAATCTATTCCTTGTTTCTGAGTGTACCCTTTAGCCACCAGCTTGGCCTTAAATTTTTCTGTGGACCCATCAGTTTTCAATTTCTTTCTAAGCACCCATTTACACCCTATTGGTTTGCATCCTCTAGGAAAGTCCACTAACACCCAAGTGTTATTTCTCGTTATAGAGTCTAGTTCATTACTAATGGCCTCTCTCAAATAAGGAGCATCTATGGTTCTTATGGCCTTATCATATGTTTGGGGATCTTCCTCTAGCATGAATGCACTCACAACATGTTCATCTAAGTCATGATGTTTAGACAAGAAACCAGTTATGAAGTTAGGTCCAAAACTAGTCTCAGTTCGAGCCCTCTTACTTCTTCTAAGTTCTTGAACCTCGAGTTTAGGGGGCTTATGACTAGATGATGATGTAGATGTAATAGGAATAGAATCAGGTAATGAAGCATGCATATATTCTTTCATGGGAAACTTTATGCTCGAAGAATTCAGCATCTCGAGATTCCATTATTTTACCAGGTCCAAGGCTCGAGTCATTTAAAAGCATGAATCTATATGCAGTATTGTTCATGTCATAATCAACAAATATAGCATCTGTAGTTTTAGGACCTATTTTATTTCTTTTAAACTCATGAATTCCTGCTTTAGCTAAACATCCCCACACTTTAAGGTATTTTAGGTTAGGCGTGCAGTTCTTACATAATTTATAAGGGGTCTTAGCTAACTTTTTATGTGGAACCCTATTAAAAAGGTCACAAGCAGATAACATGGCTTCCCCTGAGAAGCTCGAGGGCAGGCCTGAGCTATCAACATGGCATTCATCATTTCTTTAAGTGTTCTATATTTCCTTTCAGCTGTCCCATTCTGTTGGGGAATAAAAGGGGCTGAGAGTTCATGAATTATGCCAAGTTCCTCACAATATTTCTTGAGGAAGGTGGTATAATACTCACCTCCTCTATCAGATCTAATCCTCTTTATCTTACGCTTCCATTGGTTTTCAACTTTAGCTTTATATTTAAGAAAGATTTCTTCAGCCTCATCTTTTGTACTGAGGAGATACACTTTAGTGAATCTCGAGTGGTCATCTACGTATGTGATGTAATGTCTTTTGCCACCTCTACTCATGGTGCTCTTGAAGTCATTAGATTAGAGTGTACTAGCTTGAGCAAAGTTGAAGTTTTTTCAACTAATTTGTTAAATGATTTCTTTGGATGTTTCGCCTCGACACATATTTCATATCTATCAGGTTCGGTTAGATCACAATTAGGAATTAAACTCATTTGTTTAAGTTTCTTAACCTAGTTATAATTTACATTTCCAAGCCTAGCATGCCATAAATCTAGAGATTTAACAATATAAGTAGAACTCATGCCAATTTTATTATTATCATTCAGCATATCAGGGACAAACAGACCACCATTATGAAGCCTTTCCCCACGAAGTTTGTGTTCTTAGTAAGAATCAACTTATTAGACTCGAAGGTTAACTTAAAGCTAGCTTTGTTCAACAATAATTCCTACACAAATCAGGAACATGTGGCACGTTTTGCAAACACAGAGATTTTCCAGAGTTGAGTTTTAGAAGAACCTTTCCCTTGTCGTGGACAGGGATCGAATTGGAATTGCCTATATGCACCTTCTCCCCATCAATGGCTTTCTCATATTCATGAACTAGGTCCTTGTTGGTGCAGATGTGCCTCGTGGCACCAGTATCTGCAACCCCCTCAATCGTGTTCTCAACCATATTCATCTCGGAGATCATGGCAACAAACATGTCTCCTTTCTTGGTGATATTAGCCTAGGGCTTGTGTTCTATGTGTTGGATTAGTTGTCCTAGAAAAACCTAATTAATTAGTTTTTTTTAAACATTAAATAAATAAAATTGTTTTATTTATTTATTGTTTGATTATACTTTACGAGTCAAAAATGCGTGTGATTGTTTTTCTAAAATGTTCCATAAGATGGACGTTGTCTAAGATGATATGTCAGGTTTGGTTTATGTGGTCAATAAGATTGAACTACGGAAAGACTTTAACCAAACTAGTGGCATGTTTTCAAAGTATGTTCGTAGTTGGTGATAAATTTGGACAACTTGTCTCATAACACTATAATATGATACTTTTGATGACTCGTCTTAGTCATGTGGATAGGGATCCAAGAGTATTATGTTGATGTTTTCAATAAGATTGAAATACTGAGTAGGACCACCTGAATTAGTTATTTCTTTAACTGCTATCAGAAATTATTAATTCTGTAAGGCAATAACACTAAATCCGAGAAATAGTCCGGACTCTTGCATGGAATGTTAATTGCTTTGATGCACTAAAATGATGAGGTTGTTGAGTATAATCAGGATCTTACGTTTGTTGGGCAATTGCATGAAGTGTGACTGGAACGGATATTTTATTGGGAATCTACAATGTAAGATATCCCCTTAGTTGATTCCTAAATATGCAAACATTTGAATCAATACGGAAATTGTTTATGTTTTATGAATTGTTCAAGAAGGGCGAGTCGGGAACTACGGCGATAGATGTGAGAAAAATAGCGATAGTAGTTAAAGTTGTTTTTGCTCACGAATATCTAATAAATGGGTTAATTGTCGCAATAAAAAGTTATTTGGGAAATTTTTGAGTGAACATATTTAATTCTGGAGTGCAATAGAACTTATTTAGTGGAATTAAGTTTTTACTAAATGGTAATCAATTGTTATCTTGAGATGATAATCAAATTTGACCCATTTAGAGCTAGAGTTAGATTGTCTCTGAAGTCCCACCACAAGCCTCAACTTAAACACTGTTTGAAAAATGTTTAAATTGAATTCATGGGATGAATTATTTATTCATAAGATGAATAAATTAATTTTGCTAAACATAATTCATGAGATGGATTATTGATTCATAAAATGAATAAATTTAATTTTACCAAATAATATTCATGAGATGAATTCTACACATGTGGGAATTAAAAAAAAAAAAAAAAAAAAGAGGGGGATTGAATTACACAGCCATGCGGGGACACTTCCCCCCCCAAACGACCGTGATCCGTGTCCCTTGAAATAGGCCAACCAGCGCACGAGGCGGCCTCAAATAAAAAAGGAAGGAAAAGGACCATGATCGGTGTCCCTTGAAACAGGCCAACGCGCTGGGCAGCCTAAGATCGTGATCCGCTGCTTTTGCCGCGGGCATATCATGCTTTGCCATGTGTCATATTATTTATTTATAAATATGCGTTTTTCCAGCCGTTCATAGGATATAATTAAAAAATTTAGGTTTTGGAACCTAGTTTTCTTCCATGATGAAAACCCTAAAATTATTTTAGGGCTTTGCTAAATTAATGTTTAGCATAATTTTTTTTGAAAAATTGTTTTTTCGGAAAGATTAAAGGAAAAATTTTGTTATGAAATTTTTCCTAAATTAAATATTTTGGGAGCCCCCACTCCGGTGCTAAAAGTGGTCATTGTAAAGAAGATCTTGAGGTGTCAAGAAATCTTTTACCAATTTCAGATCTTCAAATTGGAGTTTGGCTTCGCGCTTTAGTTATGTTTAAATTAAATATTTGATATTTAATTTGCTTTCCTTTATTATGTTTATTCTACATACTATGTTTATATATGTTTAATTCGATGTTTTTTTGATTAGCATATTATGAGCCTATTAGAGAAAGATCAAGGTCTAATTAAATAGTTTAATTAGATTAGGGTATTAGATTTAAAATTGATGCACAAGAAAAGAAGACGTTTACTGATTATAGAAGACATGATGTTTTAATAGATTTCAATAAACTAATTGATAAGATTATAATAGAATATATCTTTTTAGCCAGTAGGATGTTTTGCTTATCATTATTTTAGTTAATTGGATAATTTAGTTCTTTATATTTTTGAGAAGTAGTGTTTTAGTTAATTTCATACTTATTTCTTTGGTTATCCAATGGAGGTTAGCTTTTTCTATAAATATATCACTGTAATTCATTAGTTTTCGGTAGTTGGTCAGGTAACGGCTGACCAAGCATGGCATTTCCTTTTACAAAGTCCGTATAACTTGGAGAATTAAAATTGAGTTTTGTTTTTGAGTTGCAAGTTTTGCTACATCAAAAGGATATAAAATAAATGATTGTATGTTTATTCATTCAAATTTTTGCTACCACAAGCTCAAAAGCAATTTATACTCCTTTAAAAAACCAATGTGATAATTGATTCCTGTTATGCAATTTATGCGGGGCTTCATTTTTGTGACACCAGGATCGTGTTCCATGCTTTCGTTGCCTACTTCTAACATTTCATTCATGATATTCTTGGAGATGGCTTTATGCTTTCGGTAATGTGGTCTATGGAGATTGTCTGCATTGGTGATACACTTTTCAATGATATCCCTTTGGGGCTCTGAATAGAAAGAAGTGGAGCCCTAATTCATATAAATTGCCCTAATTCATATAAATTGAGGATTAATAGAGAAGTATATGCTCTGCTATGATATAGGGCTGTTATGTAAAAGTGGGTGAGCTATAAGCCAAAGTGCTCATTTTAATTGTTACTCTCAATCTTATTTGCATGTAATGCCAATTATGGTGGTGTATCTTGCTTAGAAACACGATCAAGTGATTCGATTTGGAATGCGTGTCCAACTTAAGAAAACTGAGATGTAACCAGTAGGTGAATAATGTGAATGAGGATGCAAACTATTTACCGGTTGAGACATTTTTCTAGCCTTATCTACTGAGTTGTGCGGTAATTGTATCACTTGAAGAAATGATTGTATGTGTTAGAATCAATTTTCTTTGTTTTATCCACTAGGGTGGTTAGAGAGAGAATTCATTTTCCTAGTTAGTGCTTAGTATTGACCTTACTGATTATGTTATATGTTTCAATGATTCAGTTAATTAAATTCCAATGGTTTATATATATGAACGCTCCCTTCAAGTTCTTAACTTTAGATTCTTGTCCCTTGATCTTTGTCTTGTTCCCACTTTTGCTTCCACTTGATGCAACTATGATTTTACTATATGTTGTTGGAGTCAAAATATTTATATGCACCAACTAGCAATGTTCTGCTTTTGATGAAGTTGCTTTACTCTTCCTGGAGTGATTACCTTTGTCTAACCGCTGTTTGCAGGCTAAGCAGAAGCAGAGGGGGGCACCAAGGATGTTGCTACCAAGTGTTGAAGGGCAAGAAGGTGGCAACTGGATTGTTATTGACTCTGGTTTGTTATTTAACTCGCTTTTCTGTAGCTATGTGTTTGCATGATGCTCCTTTAAATCTTTAAATAGCATATGAGATATACAATGGCATAGTTAGGAATTTTCATGTTTTTCGAGAAAAAAAATTCAAAACTCCTTGTGTTTCTTAAGAAAATACAGGAACATACCCAGTGCCTCAAGGGCTCCTGCCTACGCAAGGTCCCGGGGGGGGGGGGGGGGGGGGGGGGGGCGATGTACACAGCCTTCTCCCTTCAGGGTGTTAACCTGAAGAGAGGTTGTTTCCCAGTGCCCCCAACCTGAGGGTGAGGACTTCCCAGGAGGTCACCCATCCTGGTACTACTCTCGCTCAAGCACGCTTAACTTCGAAGTTCTAATGGGATTCGGTGACGGCATGTTGGTGACCTCTTTGATATGTTTCTTAAGAAAATGCTTTCAAAAAATCCAATGTTCGAAATTTATTACATAATCACTAAAGTAGTGGCTACCACCGGAGATAATACTAATTCCTTACCCTCCGGGTCAAGAACTTTGATTTCCAAACTAACTGATGACCATCTTGACATAATGAGGGTGATGTTCGATGTGCCATCTATCCCTAACAAGCACATCAAACCTTTTTACGTTAAGGCCTGATTCGATAACATCTTGGTGAACAGAGTTTTGGTGGATAGTGGTGCAACCATTAACATCTTGACTTCGTATATATTGGGAGTTGTCGGCAAGTTGAGATAATTTAATAACATCGGACAATGACAGTCCGTGATTTCTTTGGAGCCACCACCAAGTCTGAAAGGGTCATCCCGGTAGAACTAACTGTTGGCAACTTGAGTAGGCTGACGGCATTCTTCGTGGTAGATAAGACCTCAAGCTATAACACTTTGCTTTGCTGCAAGTCAATTGTTGTACCCCATTTTCTTTACACCAATTATTAATTTTATAGAACAATTACAAGGATGTTTCAAGTATTTGGTGCAATAGGACGGTGCAGTTGACGAGGATATCAACAACCATATTAAAGTAGGATGGCATGAGTGGAAGATGACTTTTGTGATACTATGCGATCGAAAGTTTTCGCTAAAGGTGAAAGGAAAATACTATAGGACGGTAGTGACACCTACTATGTCATATGGTGCAGAATGCTGGCCAGTTAAACGGCAACACATGCAGAAGCTAAGGGTGGCGGAGATGAGGTTGTTGCGGTGGATATGTGGACACACAAGGGAGGATAGGATCGGAAATGACGTTATAAGAAGCAAATTCGGCATGGCCCCGATTAAGTATAAGCTGAGAGAGCAATGTCTGCGATGGTCTGGGCATTTTAGGAGGAGATGGACCGCTGCCTCTATTACGAGATGCGAACAACTCCATACAATGACTGGGAGGAGAGGTAGAGGTAGGCCGAAGAAGAGCTGAATGGAGACATTAGACCTGACCTCACCCACCTAGACTTAAATGAGGAGATGACCTTAGATAAAACTAAGTGGCAAGTTAAAATAGGTGTAGCTGACATAGCTGTTTAGGATAGACGAGCACAAGAAGGTAGTCCATAGCGCCCCTAAGCTTACATGTTTGTTAGTGTTACTTGTTGCTTGCTCTTTTTATTGTTGCTTGTACTTTGCTGCTTGTTGCTTTATTATTTCATTCGCTTTTTTGCTTTTTAGGGTTGGGGGCCTCGAACATAGCCTCCTTTTAGGGTAGCATCTTGAAGAGGTAAGGGTTTTTTGTTGTTGTTGGTAAATATTATGGAGACTTTCAGACTATTAGTTGATATCAAAATGATTTTCTTAGTTTCATATTTACTGAAACCTCCCCATTAATTACCAAGGTTTACGTATTACACGTTGGACCGACTATTGCAATTTTGTCCAAATTTTTAATTCATCAACATTCATATCATCTGCATATCACTTGATTAGTCTAAATTAGACATTTTTAATGCCATGTGTTGTGCACATGATTTTGGATGTTGACAAAGAATGGAAATTTCAGAATCTAATTAATACAAACTGATATATTAGAAGTAGTTAATAAAGTTGAAAGTTGATTGGATTACTTTAACGCGAACATTGTTTCCTCTCCGGAAACAGCCTCCCTTCAGGGTAGCACCCTAAAGGGGGAAGGCTGCATACATCCTCAACCCCACCCCCCCCCCCCCCCCCCCCCCCCAAAAAAAAAAACCCCTAGACCTTGCTTATGCGGGAGCCCTTGTGGCACTGGGACTGCTGTTGTTGTAACATGAACATTGTTTCCTTTGATTGTCATCGTAATTTGCTATAATGTCATTCTAAAGGAAATTCTAAGTGTTTAAGGTTATAAATAGTGGAGTTTTGATGTTTGACATCGGTGCTGTTGGAGCTTACTGATGCCTGACCTTTGGTGTGTATTCCATGAAATTAAGTCACGGTTTGTGGTCGTAGTTATAATTTGTTGTAGTTAGTGTCAAGGAAGCCAGATGTCGCGAATATTATACAATTGGTCGCAATGATCATGTTGAATTTTGTAAGGAACAGAAATTGTTGCCTCGTGTTTGTAGAATTTTATAGGAATGGCTCTACATTCCATAATATTAAGTCATTGGTGTTGTTGGAGCTTATTGATGCCTGACCTTTTGTGTGTATTCCATGAAATTAAGTCACGGTTTGTGGTTGTAGTTATAGTTTGTTGTAGTTAGTGTCCAGGAAGCAGGATGTCACGAATATTATACAATTGGTCGCAATGATCATGTTGAATTTTGTAAGGAACAAAAATTGTTGCCTCGTGTTTGTAGAATTTTATAGGAATAGCTCTGCATTCCTTAATATTGATGCTTATTAATATCTTTTAGAATAATGCTACATACCACGAAAAAAGGGGCACGAATTGGCTCGAGTGGGGCTTCAAATCCCAGAGCCCCGCGTGTAAGGCACTTCCCACCACCAACTGAGTTACGACCCCCCTTATGAATCACTTGGGTGAATAAAATGTATAAACTTTTTTTTTTTTTTGTGATGACATCACCTTGTGCCTTTTCATGTTCCACTATCTTGTGACGTATAGAAGCGTCCTATCTTTGAACGTGCAGATACATTTATGAATATGCTTTGATATATGGTATACAAAATATATGCATTATGTAGACCGTTTCAAAAGCACTATCACATACTGACTAACTCAGAACATATTCCCTTCATAATTGAAGGTAAGGTTGTGATTCACGCTTTAGATGAGAAGGCCAGAGTGTATTATGATATGGAAAGCCATTGGACCTCAGAGAAGCAGCCTCAAGAATCAAGCAAGGTATCAGTTATTCTCTTTCTTGTATGGTATTATTGTTTTCAAAGTAAATATACGAGTTTCTTGAACTACTGCTCAAAACTAAATTGACCACTCAAATATAAATTTCATCATAACCCTAAACTATGACCTTGAGTTAATAAGGCTGTTACTGCTATTTCTTCCTTTTTTTTATCCACTTGGATAATTAAAATGTGCTCATTATGGTCTAACTAATGATGGTTAAGAGGAACATAGTTGCACGAAGCGGAAGCGGGAGCGGGGACCCCCCGGGGGGGGGGGGGGGCAGACATAAAAGTTTCTAAAGTTGGGACCGTTGAAGGAGCACTTATATTAGTATATATTAGATACATAGAGAAAAAGTAATGAAGTGCTACCAATTGAGCCATTGAAGTAAATATTAAAACGAAGGCAATATTAAACAATAACTAGTAAAATTAAGTACTTCAATGCATAAGATCTAGAAAATTAACTCTAACACGTCCACACAATTCAATCAGTCTTTAAAATCGAGTGATATAATTAATATACAAATCGTTTAATAAGTATTTTCTTATCAGAATGATTCCATAAGTGTTCGAATCGTGTTTCCATAGAGTTTGGTATGCGTTGGAAGCGCGAATTTGACTCTAAAAACGTGGAATTGGTTTCTGAAGTGTGAAACTCTAGCATTTTAGGAATTTCCTGCAACTATGAAGTGGAATGCATGTGATTGTGGTGTCTCAGAGACTTAAAAACTGTGTACGAATTGTGATGGTGTCTATTTGATACAATTTGATAGCTAAAGAATCTGTTTGCTCAAAATGAACATCGAGGGAGTGACTTCAACCTCAAGCAATAGTTCAAGGGTCTTTGCGGTATTTACCATGGAATTAGATCGCGGTTCACAGTTGTGTAGTGGTTGCACTCCCCTTGTTGCTGTGGCTGGGCTCATGCATGTTATGTAATGAGTCGCGGCGATCACGTTTAGTGGTTTAGGGAACATTAAACCTTACATGTTTAACATTTAAATAATTAAGTTTAATAAATAAAATACAATATATAAGTATTACGGAGTTGTGACGGCTAATTGTGTGATTGCTAGCTACATGCATTATGATCTTTATTTGATTACATGCCCACACTTGCATCTACTATTGCGACCTTGACACTAAATTTGGGTGAATTTGGTGGGCATGATTACCAAATTTGAGTAAATTGGCGACCTTTCAACTGTTTGCTAGTTTCCCCATGCCATTAGATAAATTAAGTGTTATTTTGGCTCGTATATTTCCATTGCTGAAGGAAAAATTCTTTTCAAAGATGCTATGGTGAGATCTAGTTTGGACCTATAACCATATCGTAGTTGTATAATGTGGAAACGGGAGCAGGGCAATGAGCAGTCATGATGTTTCTAAGCTTCGATTTGTCTTCGTGTACGCATATTATGTTGGTTATTTTCAAAATAAAGTATTTTAAATTAGTTTTGACTCGGGTGTGGTATGTGTCGATACACGGAATACAACAACAACAACAAAAAACCCAGTGCCTCAGGGGCTTCCGCATAAACAAGGTCTAGGAGGGGTAGGATGTATGTAGCCTTATCCCTTCAGGGTGATACCCTAATAAGAGGCTGTTTCCGAGGACCCCCGACCTTAGAAACATGAGAGCATGGAGCATGGAGCATGGAGCATGGAGACATGAAAAGCAGGGAAAGCATGGCAACAAGAGTAAAAAGCAAAAAGCAAACAAGTCTGTAAGAGAGAGTCGACATTCGACACATGGTAAGCATGTAGGGAGTAAAAGCAGCGAGTAGCAGTACATCACAAGATGTCAGAACATAGAAGCACTAAGCAACCAACATACGTTAAAACTGCGTAAAAACAAACAGGTGTGCAGGAACCCTCGTGGCACTAGTACTAGCTAGAAGTGTTCATCGCTCCTAAACCGCTATATCGGTTACCCCTATTCTAATCCTGCACTGAGCTCTATCTAAGGCCATTTTCTCATTTAGGTTGAGATAGGCGAGGTCCTATCAAATTGCCTCCATCCAACTCTTCTTTTGCATGCCTCTTCCTCTCTTCCCGTTTATAAAATGGAGTTGCTCACATCTTCTGATTGGGGGCGGTGGTCTGTCTCCTCTTAACATGCCCAAACCACTGCAGCCGTTGCTCCCTCAACTTATCTTAAGATTGGGGCCACTCTTACTTCTTATAACGTCATTTCTGATTCTATCCTTCATCGTGTGTCCACACATCCATCTTAACATCCTCATCTCCGCCATCTTCATTTTCTGCGTGTGATGTTACTTAACTGGCCAGCACTCTGCACCGTATGACATAGCCGGTCTCATTACCGTTTTATAATATTTTCCCTTTAACCTTAACGGGAACTTTCTATCGCACAGTACCGCAGAGGCCATCCTCAATTTATGCCAACCCACTTTAATCTAGTTGCTGACATTTGCCTCCACTTCGCTGCTTTGATGCACTATGGAACCCAAGTATTTAAAGCACTCTTTCTGTGGCATGCACTCTGGTCCAATCTTGACGTCTTCTATGCTTGGCATGGTAGAGGTACAGAACATGAGTTCCATGTACTCTGTCTTAGATCTACTAAGCTTTAGACCTTTCGATTCTAAGGCCATTCTCCAAAGTTGTAGCCTCTCATTCACCTCTTCCCTAAGACTCTCCTATCAGGACTATATCGTCCGCAAAAAGCATGCACCAAGGCATGTCCCCTTGGATGTGCCTAGTAAGCTTATCCATAACTAAAATGAACAAAAAGGGACTCAAGGCTGATCCTTGGTATACCCCATCCGTAATGGGGAAAGCGTCTGTCTCCCCTTCCATTGTGCACACATTAGTTCGTGCATCTTCGTATATGTCTTTAATGACTCGTATATAGGGCTGGGGAATGCCTTTCCTCTCCAAGACCCTCCATAGGACCTCTCTTGGCACTCTATCGTGTGCCTTCTCTAAATCAATGAAAACCATGTGGAGGTCCTTTTGTCTATCTCTGTAGTATTCTATCAACCTCCTTAGGAGCTGGATGGCTTCTATCGTCGACCTGCAAGGCATAAATCCAAATTGATTCTCTGAGACTTCTGTTCGTTGTCGTAGCCTTCTTTCTATGACGCTCTCCCAAAGCTTCAAAGTATGGTTCATTAGTTTGATCCCTCTGTAGTTGGCGCAACTTTGGATATTGCCTTTGTTCTTATAGACAGGAACTAATGTACTCTTCCGCTACTCATTAGGCATTTTCTTCCCTTGAATAATTTAGTTGAATAATTTGGTCAGCCATCTGATACCTAAATCTCCAGTGCATTTCTGTGCCTCAATGGGTATACCGTTTGGGCCTACCGCTTTACCCCTGCCCATCTTCTTCAAGGCTTCCCTAACTTCCTCGGGTCTAATCCTCGTATAATAACAGTAAGTCTGGTGCTCCGCTGGTGCTTGTAGTTCTCTTGGGGATACATCTCTATCTCCCTGTTTATTGAATAGATCGTAGAAGTAGGATTTCCACCTTGTTTTAATTTGTTGCTCGTCCACAAGCACTTGCCCATCTGCCCCCTTTATGCACCTTGGTCCGGGTCTCTAGTCCTCCTCTCTCTCGCTTTTGCAATTCTATAGAGGTTCCTAGCTCCCTCATCAGTATCCAACCTTTTGTAGAAATCCTCGAAGGCTTTAGATTGTGCATCTCTTACTGCTATTTTAGCATTCTTCTTGGCTTGTTTATACCGTTGCCTTTTATCCTTGTCTCCACTTCTATCCCACTCCTTAAAGCAGTCTTTTTTCGCCTTAATCTTTTCCCGAACCTCCCTGCACCACCACCAGGACTCTCTGTTGTTTGGTGCCCCGCCCTTTGATACGCCTAGGACTTCGCGTGCCACCTCTCTAATCTTTTAGGCTACCTGGTTCCAACTATGGTTTAAATCTCCCTTACGAACCCCAACACACACCCCTCCCCCAAAAACCCAAAAGCTCAGCCTCGACTCTTCCCTTAAGGACTTAGGCCTTGTCCCCCTTTAGATCCCTCCAACGAGTGCGTGGCTGTGATGGTTTCATGGTTTTCTTGCCTCTTCTCTTGGCCTTGACATCAGCACACAATGCCCCGTGCTGTGTTGATAGGTCTTCCTCCGGGATAACCTTGCAATCCCTGCAATCTTTTTGAGTCCTCTTACTTGCATTATTAAGTCTAAGTCCTCCGAGAATCTAGCCTTCTCCTGCTTTGTATACCCAGTCTGTGGTACGTAGGCATTTATAATGCTCAATATTTCCCCATCTAAAACTAACCTGATGCTAATGATCCTATCGCTAATCCTAGTCACCTCCACTATTTTGTCCTTAAGGAGGTTATCCACAATTATACCCACTCCATTCCTCCACTTGGCTTGGCCCGCATACTATAATTTATATCCTAACACATCCCCTTGCTTTTGTGTCCACCCATCTAGTCTCTTGAAGGCATAGGATGTTGATCTTTCTCTTCATCATCATTTGGGCTACCTCACAACTCTTCTTCGTTAATGTGCCTGGGTATGTCGATCCACGGAACGGTGTGTAAACATACATATACTAGAAACTCTCGTAAAAGTGTGAAGGATTATAAGTATGACTGTAGCTTTCCAACTGGCCATTTTTGCAATAATTGCTACTTCATCAATCTTAGTGTGTTGACACACTGCTTCAACACACATGGCAGTTTTTTGCCAATTTTTTGTGTGGTTTTTTATGATGTTTGGGAAATTGATTTTATGTATTTTGAAGGGTTGTATCGCATCCCAAGGGACACCTATAAATCTATATAAATCCCCACCAAATCATACTTGAAAGAAGTGGAAAAATACTTATAAATTGGGCTTGAAAAAGGACTTAAAAACTACATTATTCTCTTATTTTCTAGTCTCGGTTATTCTTCCTTTCTACACTCTCACTTTCACTTTTGTTTTCTGGTTTCATTTTATCCCTGAGGCTATTTCAGTATCCACAATAAGTCTTAAAGAAAGTGATTCGCTACATGCATTGAGACCGGTGAGTGAATTTATAGTACTTGTTTTTTTACTATTTCCCTAACATATTAAAATATAAGGTTATTTACGTAAAAGGTCTCTGTACTTTACTCATTGTGTTAATTTAGTCCTTTTACTTTTAATTGTTTCCATTTAGTCCCTGTGCTATTTACTTTGTTTTGCATTTTTAGTCATTTTACACACAGAACACCCAGTTTCCATTTCAATTGTAGGTGTAACCAACTTGCTAGTAAAGATATGGCAAAAAATTGTTTATGCCCATGAAATCAAATAAAGGTGGTTATGTTTATGTAATAGATTATCCAAAACGGTTAGTTTTGGGAGTTGTATTCTCTGCGACTCTTTGTTCTTTCTCGCTTGTTCCCCCTCGTGTCGGCCTGCTCGCCAACGACCACTACCACCACCGGCGACCCTACAACAGCGACGCCCCATCGCCGGCCTACGCGCGCCGCCGCCACCAAGTTCACTACCTAACCCTAACCCTACCCCATCTGCCCCTCTCTACCTCTTGAACCCTAACCCTAACCCTAACTAGCCGGAGACCCTGGCACACCACTAGACCTCTCGAACCTAACCCTAACCCTCGTACCTTGACCTAACCCAATTAGACCCTAACCCGAACCCTAACCCTAACCCTAGCCCTAGCCCTAGCCTTGAACCACTACAACCACCACCCTCCACTTGTGCAAAGCCCTAGGTACCCCAAAACTAACCCAAAACCTGACCCACAGCCAACCCTAGTCCTACCAACTCCAAACATATCCCAGAACTCGAGCCTAACCCAACACCGCAGCCTCTACAGCCTCACTACACGGCTTGCAGCCGGCCGGTCCTAGGTTAGATTTCTCCTCATTGTAACTCTTTGCTATGGTCGTTGGGTAGTATTTGATTTCTCCTTTCTCCTTTTGAACTCCGTGATCTTGATTGTTGTTGCTATTGCTATTGCTGTGTCAACTATGCCCTTATGTTCTATGATTGTATGTGTGTTTACTTGTGTTTGTTGGCAGTTTAGTTTATGAACTTTTCTAGTTATGGAGCTCAAAACTTGAGGCCATCTTCAAAGGGATTGGGGAGGGGGCTGACCAGTCAACATGTTGAGGGAAGCCTGCAATTTGGGCACTAAATGTTGGCACATTAACAAAGAAGAGTTTTAAGGTGGCCCAAATAATGATGAAGAGAAAAATCAACACCCTGTGCTTTTAAAAGACTAGATGGGTGGGCACAAAAGCAAGGAATGTGTTAGGATATAAACTATGGCATGCGGGCAAAGTCAGGGGGAGGAATGGAGTGGGTATTATTGTGGATAGCCACTTTAATGACAAAGTAGTGGGGGTGACTAGGATTAGCGATAGGATTATTGGCATTAGGTTGGTTTTAGATGGGGAGATATTGAACGTTATAATTGCCTATGCACCACATATTGGGCAGAGAGAGCAAGAGAAGGTTAGATTCTCGGAGGACTTAGACTTAACGACGCAAGGAATACCCCAGAGCAAACAAGTAGTGATTGGTGGTGACTTCAATGGGCATGTGGGAGCGACAACAGACAGCTTTACATCCTACCATGAAGGCTTTGGTTTTGGAACTAGGAATGACGAGGGTAAGGTCCTCCTAGACTTCGTCGTCACTTATGAGGTAATGGTTGCCAACACCTTCTTCAGAAAACGTGATGAGCACATTGTCATGTATCGAAGTGGTGGAGCAAAGAATCAGATTGACTACATACTACTAAGGAAGAGGGCTCAAAAAGATTGTAGGGGTTGCGAGGTTGTCCCTGGGGAAGACTTCTCAATACAGCACAGGTTATTGTGTGCTGATGTCAAGGTCAAGAGAGAGGCTGAGAGAACCATGAAACCAGAGCAGACACGCACTCGTTGGAGGGACCTGAAGGGGGACGAGTTTCAAATCTTTAAGTAAGAGTTGAGCTGAGTTTGGGGGGATTTTGAGGGGGATTTGAACCACATTTGCATCCACGTGGTCCAAAAGATCAGAGGTGTGGCACGCGAAGTTCTAGGCGTGTCAAAGGGTGGGGCACCAAACAATGAAAGAGACCTGGTGGTGGTGCAGGGAGCTTAAGGAGAAGATTAGGGCGAAACGAGACTATTTCAAGGAGTGGGATTGAAGTGGAGACGAGAACAAGAGGCAACACTATAAACAAGCCAAGAAGGAAGTAAAGATAGCAATAAGAGATGCACAATCCAAAGCCTACAAGCATTTCTAAAATAGGTTGGATACTGCTGAGGGAATTAGGAACCTCTATAGAATCACAAAAGCGAGAGAGAGGAGGACTAGAGACCTGGACCAAGTAAAGTGTATAAAGGGGGAGGATGGACAAGTGCTTGTGAACGAGCAACAAATTAAAACTAGGTGGAAATCCTACTTCCACGATTTGTTCAACGAATAGGGAGATAGAGATATATCCCAGGAGAACTATAAGCATTTGAGGAGCACCAGGCCCATTGGTACTGTAGGTGGATTACACCCGAGGAAGATAGAGAAGCCTTGAAAAAGATGGGTAGGGGTAAAGCAGTTGACCCAGATGGAATATCCATTGAGGCATGGAAATGCACTGGAGAAAAGGGCATCAGATGGCTGACCAAACTATTCAACCAAATTCTTCAAGGGAAGAAGATGCCTAAGGAGTGGTGGAAGAGTACATTAGTTCCTATCTTTAAGAACAAATGCGACATCTAGAGTTGTGCCAACTATAGAGAAATCAAACTAATGAGCCACACTCTGAAGCTTTGGGAGCGGGTTATAGAAAGAAGGCTACTGCAACAAACGGGGGTCTCAGAGAACCAATTTGGATTTATGCCTGGTAGGTCGACGATAGAAGCCATCCAAGTCAGTCGATATAGTACTACAGAGGATTAGTATGGGTGTGACCGATATAGCAGTTTAGGATTGAGGAGCACTTCTAAGCTAGTACTAGTGCCTCGAAGCTTTTATGCATGCCTGTTTGATTATACGTACTTTTGGTGCTTGTTGACTACTTATTGTTCTGTTGCTTTGTTGTTTTATTGCCTATTCATTTTTGCTTATTTGCTACTTTATACTTTCTATATGCTTGCTACGTGTCGTTGTTTATGCTGTTACGCCTAGATGCTTGTATGCTTTATGCTTTCATGTTTCTCAGGTTGGGAGTCCTCGGAAACAGCCTCCCTTTAGGATGACATTTTGAAGAGATAAGACTGCGTACATGCCACCCCTCCTAGACCCTACTCATGCGGGAGTCCTTGAGGCACCGGTTTATTGTTGTACTATTTACTTTGTTTCAATTTAGTCCAACAACAAGAACAACAGAAGACCCAGTACGTCAAGGGCTCCCGCCTAAGCAGGGTCTGGGGAGGGTGGATGCAACCTTACCCCTTCAGGGTATAACCCCGTCGAGCGGCTGTTTCCAAGGACCCCCAACCTTTTAGGGTTGGCAACACGAGGATTTCCTAGGAGGTCACCCATCCTGGTATTACTCTTGCCCAGGCACGCTTAACTTCGGATTTCTAACTTTGTTTCAATTTAGTCCACAGAGTAAATTAGCATTGAGTTGTGACAATTTTTTAAATGCTCGGGTGAAAGGTGAGTTTAAATTGAGTTAGCAAATGAGTTTTTATCGGGTCATTTGCATTATACATAACCAAATCATTGAAAATTACGTTGCTAATTTAACTTCAATTTCCACTATAGTACTAAATTGGCAAAGTTTGAATTGTACAGGGACTAAATTGACACAATTAAAAGGAGAAGGACTAAATTGACACAATGGGTAAAGTGTAGGGACCTCTCGCGTAAATAACCCTAAAATATATTAAACATTTAAAAGAAATTGCTAAAATCTCAATAATGAAACTTTGACAGCATAATGTTTTTAAGATAAAGTTTGTCTGCGGGATCTAAAATCTTAGTTGAGGTTTGGCTTGAATTATAAAGCTATATCCACTCCAGGTCGGGGTTCTGGGACACCCTGAAGGGGTAAGGTTGCGTACATCTCACCCCTACCAGACCCTACGTATGCGGGAGCAATCTGGGTTTGTTGTTGTTGTTGTTGTTGTTGTTGTATCCACTCCATTCTTTGATTCCTTATTCACCTAGGGCTTATTTGGATTGAAAACATTTTCTATAGAGAACTTGAAAAGTTGTTTAAAAGTCCAATTTTCTAATTGGAGAAGTTAGAAAACAAATTTTCAATTTTCCATACTCTATCAGAAAAGTTCAAAGGAAGTTTTCAACCATTCTCCAAACTTTTTCCACATGTATTTTTCCAAATTGAGTAATGATGCATGTACCCAAGTCTATATACCTAATTACGTACTCAATTAGATATGATATAAATTTATTAGCTTATGAACAAAGAAATTATTTAGTATTATTTTTATGACCCAACTATGTGTTGCCACATCGTTGGGTACATAAATTAGGTCTATATAATATTTTCCTTTCAGATATCCCGTGTCTCTCTCTCCCTCTCTCTTTCTCTCTTATATATTTGATGTCACAGATCATATATATTAGAACCGGTTTTTCAGATCGTTTATCCTACTCATTTAGATCGAGTTGGAACTAATTACCGGGGTTTCTGATTTATGGGTATTACTAATGTCGATAATTTTTTTATCGACTACAAACATCAAAGGGAACATTCTAACTTAAACACAACAACAACAATATCCCAGAGCCTCAAGAGGCTCCAGTTATGGCCTAACTTGAACTTTCCAATTTTCTATAACGGAAAATCGTTAGTGATCCTCTGTTTCTAAACTTTTTTTCCCCTAATGGAAAATAGAAAAACAAGACTGGAGATGGAAATGAAAATTGGATATCTCTAAAGAAGCCTTTAATTTTGTGTATGTGGTTGCTATTTTCGTGCTAGTATTTCATTTTAGTTGGAATTGGTTGCTTTTATAAAGTCACTGAAAGTACACATCTTTGAAAATATAAACAATTCCCCAAAATGCTCTAGTTTTATAGTTATTCACATAGAAAACTTGTTTGATCCATATAGACATAGAAAAGGTAATTCTAAAGGCAGATACAAATAATTTTTATCAAGTAGATAAATTAAAGAACTTGTCAAACTTGTCACCCCATACATTTCAATTTCTTTTGAAACCTTGCTTTCAAAATATGACAAATTAAACGTAAGTCTGTTGATTAATTAGTTGAACAAATGCTAATTATGTGGGACTGTGTGCAATACTTGTAGTTGATCCGAGCTTTATGTAATCATTAACTTCCATTAAAAGGGGAAAAAAAATCAAAGGTATCTTTTTTGTCAAGCATCAGATGATTAAAATAGGTCGATACTTTCATTAGGATTGTGGGTTTCATGTGCATTGAAGACTTGAAAAAGGAGGAAAGATGACAAAGAGTACTTTTTGGTGAATTCTCATAATTGACTTCTCAAAATAACATTGTCAAAAACCAGTGTGTGACATCCATTCTAATGCGATGCGCGATTGAAATTTTCCTCACATGTATGTTAGAATCATCTAATATACTGAGATTGGACAATTATTGTTGGGGAATAGAAAATTTAAGGTATTGGTTGTTTGTTGTTATTTTTAGGATCTGAAGCCTACTTCAATTGCATTAGGTAAATTTGGGAGTAAATTAGAGTATGCATAACAGTAGAAATAGACTAAAACCTTGTACGCTAAGATACCGGGTAATGGGGACAATAAATTTGCCATTGAAAGGATTTTCTACAACGAGGGACCATACCGTGATAGTACACATGTCTGATTCTTGTTGGCGCTTAAAACATGCGTCCTTAACATTAGAAGAGTTTCCATCTTCGGATCCTATCTTCCTAGTTGAAAAGCTAGTGCGTAATATTAAGTGATCTGACTTTGGATCGCGTAAAATGGCAAAACACTTGGGTCATAGTTAGTTTTACGCTCTATTCTTTCCATCCTACAGTACTTCGTTAGTTGCCTATGGATTTCATAGGATAGTGGTCATCGTGCAATTTTGAACCTCCCTACCATGGAATCAAATAAAGACCATAATGTCTTAGGAAGGTGGTTAGGTAACTTATTTTGAGATCCTCGATGCCTCAAAAATGCCCTGGATTGTAGTGATATGTCATTTAACATCCACAACACACCTTTCCACAACCGCAACTGCTACAGGGGAACTGTTTAATGCTTCTAACTGCTGCTTTTATCTTTTAAATGTTTCAAGGAACTAGCAAGAACTATGGAGAAGGTACGGCGCAGGAATAGTCACAAGTGAAGTGTGAAGAGCCACGCTTATTATTCTGCCTTTGTGCCTGTGGATCATGTGTTTCTTCTGTATTTCGTTAATGCGAAATTCCTTGAGGTAATGAATTATACTGGCGTCATGTTTCTTGAATGCGTGAAAGGGATAACGTTTAGGTAAGTAGCAAGAAAGGCCGTTGATGCACAACTGGTCGTCAGGGAGCTAATGATAGTGCTGGAAAATTGAAAGTGTTCCAAGTGTTGATCTGCACTCGTGAATCCTGACTGAAATGGGTTATTTGGGCTCTGTTTGTTACAGTGAAGTCCTCTTTCATCCTAAAAGACTTTTCAAGGAAAATTAAAACCTGGTTGAGGTTTTCTGTTGTTTGTTGGAAATCGGTGGAAAACAATGATGAAGTAAAATTTGAGCCTCGTTTGATCATTCGGACCAATTCTTGTGCGACGTTATGACATTAAAGGTATATGTTCCAATCTTGTTCATTTCAGTTCGATCCAAATTTGAATGATGACTACTAGGAAATTTTTTGAGGACCTTGGAATAATGACTTTTCTCATTTTACAAGGGAAGTAATTTCCCAATCAATTCGGAAAATATGTACATGGAGTGACAACAGATACTAAGCACTGTATCTTGGACATGGTGGACTAATTAGGGAAATAAGTAAAACAAAGAAAGCCATCTAAAATAATGTATTCCAAAAACGTTGGCCCCACTTAAGGACTAAATTAGCTTGAATCTATGTAGGAAAATCGCATAAAAGACACAAATTCCACAAATTAAGACACGTGTTGACCATTTTTTTAGAAGATGATTGTGGTTCAGAGTTAACGTGCATGGCTTAATGGCGAATTTATGTAGAAGGGACCGCTGCAGCTTTACCACTTGACCTTCAAATGACTCTACTTATGCGTATAGAATATTTTAATGGTGGATAAATTTATATAGTTGTGACGCTGCATCAGAATTGGCATGCTAGTCTGGTGGTCGGTTGCTTTGCTCCCTGCTATTAGGTCTGTAGTTCGAATCTTTGGTACAATGTTTCTCGAACTTTGTCTTAGCTTTTTAATTTGCAATTGATTCCTGACTCTTTCTTCACAATTAATAAAAGACACCTCTATATTCTTTTATTTAATGCATAACTTTATTATATTATTATTGTTATTATTATTATTATTATTCACACATTGCATTTTTAAATTTAATTAATTATAAATATTGCGCTAATTTATGTTAAAAAGCCTTGTATATTTTCTATTATCAATATAGTTTTATTTTTAATTATATCAATTTAATCATTATATAATTTACATGACACTGACCCAATATGAATTGTAACTTGATTTACACAAATAAAAATACAATGATTAAATTGATATAATACATCAAATATGGGGGACTTATGACAAAAATATTATATTTATTTCTATTTCTTAAGATAAATATCAAACACACCTCGATTATTATTGAAAATCAAAGTGACCCCCAATATTTTAATTTCATCACAACACCTGAACTATTAGTCCAAATTAATGTGACCTTTCAATTTTTTTTCCATCAAAGATACTCTTTAACTATTAAAGAAAAAATTTAAGAGTACATGCAATGATTCTACTTGTCTGAGATATTTGCTTATAATTAGGGTGAATAAAAATCGGTCCGGGCCGGTTTCTTGTACCCAATTGACCATTTCAGTCAAAGACCGCCAATCGTATAGTGGTTCCGTCTTCGGTTGTATTGTATAAGCTTAGTCTATCTTTAGTCCAGTCCGGTCTAAGATCAGAAAATTTAAAGACCATCCAATATTAATTTTGTATTAAATATTAGGGGGTACTTTGATAAAATTAAAAGTAAGTGGGTTATATTAATTTTGGCTAGAAGTATGGGGTATGTTTAGTATTTTTCCTATTTCTCTATAATAAATATGGATTCGGCATTGCTCAAATCTTAAATCCGCCACTTGCAAGGCTAGAGTGAGTGGTTTTAATTAAGGTCATTGATTTTCCATAAGACCTTGTATAACTTAATGATGGTCGTTAGAAAATGGTTAACCTTCTAATTTTAATTCAAGTACCGTTGGGTTTGGAGTACCCAATGTATAGAACTTTTTATCACAAAATTTCTATTTTTCAAATCTCTTTATTAAAGTATCTCCAACACTTTTTTTAATAAAAATTCGGGCTAAGAAGAAATGTGCATTACCTTACCTTGAAAATCTCACTAGTGTTTCAATACTTCTTGTACGAGAGTTTAGTGAACTTAGCTTTGAAACTTTAGCTGCTTGAGGGTATGTAAAATGCTTCACACACATGACGTTCAAAGTTTATAGTAGTCTTGGAAGCTTGCACGTTATTGCCTTGTGCATCACTTGGATTTTCTGAATGCTTTAGAGACCCAGCCTGACTCTCATAAGCATGCATTTACTTCTACACTCATATAGGTTGCTTCGTCAAGGATGTACTAGTGGCCACACATCCCACTGGTATGGGCTATCTGCCCACATTAAGAGCTATATTTACCGAACCTCCATTACCCCACAAGTAAGCATGTTGATATTGTTTGCTTTTTTTGTTTGTTGCGTGTGTGAATGTGGTTGCCGTAGATACAAATCAAACGAACGTGCAAATTGGGACTCGCTGTGATTAGGGAGCGAGCCTGAATTATGGATCGCACTTCTTTGACCTGAACCACTCACCTTTTTGAAGAAAGGGGATGGTGCTTTTCTTCAATCTGACTTCATTTTACAATGAATACGTGGATTCTACTTATGCTTCAATTTAGGAGACTTTTGTATTTTTTGTGGATTTTTGTATATAAGTTTGATAGAAAAGTAAAAGGATATATACCTAACTCAAGTGGCAGTTACAGTGACGAAGTACGACCCGCAGACATCTTTCCTCATACACTTAAAAGTCAAGAACTAGGGTATAGATAAACTCAAGAGCTCGATAGTCCATTTATAAGCCTTAGTTAATAAGATTTTTAGGCTTGACATCCTTGACTTGTAATAACTCGAATGAGTTAGAGTCTGACAAGATTAAGATGGAGTAAATTTTATCAGTGTTACTGGATGAGGACCAATGCAATCAAGGTTAAGCTTTGGCCGTCAAAGCCTTTAAACAATAATGCAATTCTAAGTTCATCTGACTTATTAAGCAGCGACCCTAGTGTTAAGACCAACGTAATCAAGGTCAAGCCTTAAAATAACGCCTTAATTCTTACCTTATTGATTGTGGAAACAGATTAAAATAGAGAGTTTAATATATGAAACCGAAAGAACTATATTACTTTGAAGGAAACAAGTACAACAAAGATCTACACTACGTTAAGCTATGTTAATTTACGCTACTCCTAGGTATAAATTACAAGTGTGCTGCAAAGCAACTTGAATAAGTTTGTATGAGTGGTGTTGGACACTTTACAACTACAATAGTATCTCTTATTTATAGAAAATATATATAATTGCTGCATCCTAATTCCCTGACATTGTCTTCCTCCGTTTGCCGCAAAGCTCCTTTGGCGCGCTGAATGGGCATGCCCTGAATTTTTGTGCTGTGATAAGTCTAATTTAATATATAATTATTCATATCATTTAGGTTCATTTTCTAACCTTTTTTCATCATATTTTTATCGCTTTTACTCACTTTTGCTCTTTTTCGCTCCTATTGTATTTTCTTGCAAAAATACTCATTGTATGCTAATCTTTGCAAGATTTTATGATCAACATCTACAAGTGAATGCCAGTGTCATGGTCATGACACCATCGGTTTTCCTTTACTATGTCTAGATATGAGCAGGTGCTGTGGTTCGTGCTTGTCAAGTTGTTGTCCCAGGTTGCTGCCCAACTCGTGCCCTAACATTGTTAAGTATCGCCCCAGTTCGCTTCTCGACCATGTCATGACATTGTCCTAGATCACGCCCTGGTTCGCTCACTGGCCTTGTCAAGGCTTGTCCAAGCTCGCGCCTCAGGCCGTGTCAGCCTGCGTCCCCAGTGTCCCTTTCCAAGGCCGTGCCACACCTGAGCCGTGTCTGGACGCTCCCCCTGGATCCAGCTGTACTAGCCGTTGTGGCCCCCTCCTCTTGACCGTTAGAGGGACGCTCCCCTAGTCGTTAGAAAGAATCTTTTCAAATATTATTCTTGATTTAATTGATGTAATTAGTATTTTCAAGTATTATTTAGTAATTCTTGTATTTTCTATAAATAGGTAATTTGTATTCATTTGTAAATCATCAATTGACAATTAATGAAATATCTCTTTCATTCTCTCATCTAATTCTCTCAATTCTCATCTAATTCTACTTCTTTCTCATCTAACTCTAATTCTTTCTCTCATCTCAACTCTAATTCTCTTTCTTTTCTCACCTAACCTCTCTTTCATCCGGGCCCAAGTATTGAACTTTGGCCGTCACATCCGCTAGGCTGTGACAAATTGGTATCAGAGCACGTTGCGATCTCAAAACTGGCGATTACTAGAAACAACCGTGCTTCCAACGACATGTCTTCTTCAGAGGAGACTTCCGGTTCACAAGAAAGAATTATGGCTATTGAAAGAAGATTGGATAGGCTTGACACGTTGGTCCGAGACCAAAACGTGGTGAGCGACGGTTTGAAGGCGTCAATGGACAACTTGGCCACTGAGGTCACGGGCATTGGCCGTAGCCAACGTGGGTTCCAAGCTTCAATGGCGTCTTTGGCTGAGACCATGAACCAGATCTTGATGAACCAAGAGAAGCAACCCGAAAGTGTTCCTGTGGCCGCACCCGAAGTGGCAACGCATGGTGAGCAAGTTGGATCGGGTAACTATATGCACATTGGTGGTTCGAGAATTTTACCACCACCACCCCCACCACCTGCTACTGTCCGTGTGCCCGAGCCAAGAGACGTGAACCAACCACCAAGATCCGAAGATGGTGACCATAGCCGCAATGACTTTAGTACACGAACATGGTCTTCCCATCACAACTTAAAGATTGATCTCCCAACTTTTAGTGGTAAGAATCCTAGAGTTTGGATACGTAAATGTTTAAAATACTTTCATTGGTACCGAACTCCAGTTGAAGAATGGGTTAACATTGCTTCTTCACATTTACATGAGTATGGGGACATTTGGTTCCACTCTAGAATTAAGTAACCCAGTTATGACTTGGCAATTTTTCATTGACGAATTATGTAAACGTTTTGGGGATAAATCTTTACAAGATGTGGTGGAACAATTTAACAAACTTGCTTAAACCTGTACCGTAGAGGAATATGAGGTCCATTTTGAGGAATTATGAAGTTGGATGATGATTTATCATCATAATCTAAGTGAGTCCTATTCTGTCTCAAGTTTTATTGGGGGTTTAAAGCCCGCAATCCGGGCTGTTGTTAAAGCCAACAGACCATCTGATATGAATTCCGCTATTGAGCAAGCAAAACTTCAAGAAATTACAATATCGGAGATTAGGGGTGCCATGGCCCCTAGGCCTTCATACAAGCAACAACAGCCATACGGATCCCGTGCTGGCTCCTCGTTCCAGTCACGACCAGCAGGCCCTGTCCAGTCCGGTACCCAGGCCCCTGCTGGCGCGACCCAGTCGGTGCCTCCGAGACCAACGCCTAGCACTATGACAGCACCTAATGTGCCTAGGCGAGACCCAGGCCAGTGCCACCGTTGTCATGAACGATACTTTCCAGGCCACGTATGCAAAAATAAGCTCCAAAGTATGGAGGGCCAAGAGGAAGTCGATGATGAACTTGACGGTATAGAGGAAGAACTTCCTCAAGAAGAAGAGGGTGACAGTATCATGGAAATTTCATTGAATGCCTTGTCCAGCCGCATCACCCACAACACATTACGGTTGAAGGGCTCAATCAAGAAGAGGCCTATTACGATCCTAGTAGATAGCGGGAGCACCAACAGTTTCTTGGACACGAGCATTGTCCAAGAGCTCAAGCTTGACCCGGTGCCTACTGTGGTGATGACAGTGACGGTTGCCAATGGTGAGAGCTTGGTAAGCTACAACAAATGTCCCTCTTTGAAGTGAAAAGTGCAAGGTAACATTTTTTCCGATGATTTACGAGTTCTTGATTTACGAGGTAGTGACATGGTCTTAGGTGTGGACTGGTTGCAACGATATGGACCGGTTACCTTTGATTTCACTAACCTTAAATTTTCATGTTTTAAGGATGGACAACCTATTCACTTACAAGGCACTTCGGATAATGCGACTTTACATGCTATGACTGAAAAAGGCTTAACAAAATTTATTAGAAAGAAAGTTCATAGTTTTGTGGGTCACTTATTCTTAGCTATAGGTAGTGAAGAAAAAGCCACTTATGCCCATCCGGATCTTGAACCTATACTTAAACAATGTGAAGATGTATTTGATATTCCTAGAACACTGCCACCTAACAGGGCCCATGATCATGCTATTGCCAGCCAACCCGATGCTAAACCCGTATCTATAAGGCCTTATCGCTACCCTCATAGTCAAAAGAATGAAATCAAAAAACAAATAAAGGAAATGCTTTCCTCTTCTATAATTCAACCGAGCCATAGTCCATTTGCTTCACCGGTTTTGCTAGTACGTAAGAAAGATGGCACTTATCGATTTTGTGTTGATTATAGACAACTTAATCATATAACAATAAAAGATAAATTCCCTATGCCCGTTATTGATGACTTACTTGATGAGTTACATGGAGTACAAGTATTATCTAAGAGGCCAATTGCAACAAAAGGGTATGTCAAAACTCATGGACCTTAGTTATTCTATAGTGTACCGAAAAGGAATAGAAAATAGAGCCGCGGATGCATTATCGAGAGGTGATGAGGAGTGTGAGTTAGGGTCTTGTTCGGTCCTCACTACAGCGTGGTGCCCAATGGGTACGCGAAGTCGAGGCAAGTTATGATAACGACAAGCGCGCCCTAGACCTCATTTCTCATGCCACCCTTGAAACTTCGGCTCAAGGTCCATTCACTCTTCATGGCAGTATTCTAAGATATAAGGGTCATATTTACATAGGTGAAAACACGGACTTGAGAACTAAGATTATGCATACATTACATGATTCACCTATTGAAGGGCACTCCGGTGTCCAAGGATCTTTAATAATAGCAAAACGTCTATTTTATTGGCCCAATATGAAAAAGAGTTTTAGTGATTGGATCTCTAAGTGTGATACATGTCAACGAACTAAAAATGAGCATGTCGCCTATCCCGGTTTGCTTCAACCGTTACCCATTCCAAGCCAAGCTTGGGAAAGTGTTAGTCTTGACTTTGTTGAAGGCTTGCCTAAGTCCATTGGTAAGGATACGATATTGGTAGTGGTAGATCGCTTTACTAAGTATGCTCATTTTATATCCTTAACTCATCCTTTCACGGCCACTAAAGTAGCACAACTTTTTCTTGATAATGTATACCGTTTGCATGGATTACCCAAAAACATAATTTGGGATCGGGATGGCACCTTCCAAAGCATCTTTTGGAAGGAATTATTTGGGTTGGCGGGTGTAGGACTTAACATGAGTACTTCCTACCATCCCCAATCGGATGGCCAAACCGAACGTGTGAACCAATGTTTAGAAAACTATTTACGAGCCATGGCCTTAAATAAACCAAAAGCATGGGTTCAATGGTTACCACTAGCGGAATTTTGGTATAATACTAACTACCATTCTTCTATTAAAACTACTCCATTTTTAGCTCTTTATGGGTATGAACCTAGGATTTTAGCTATTGACTACCCATGTGTATCTTCTTCCCCCGGTGTAGAGGACTTGCTTAATGAAAAGCAAAATATGGCTAACCTCCTAAGAGAAAACCTAATAGAGGCACAACACCGTTATAAGCAACAAGCTAACCTACATAGGACTGAACGTGAATTTAGCATAGGAGACTTAGTGTACTTAAAGTTACAACCTTATCGCCAAACTTCGGTTGCAATGAGGCGTAAACTTAAACTAGCTACTACGTATTACGGGCCATTTAAGATAATTGCTAGGATAGGGAAGGTTGCTTATAAGTTGAAATTACCTCCAGAATCTAAAATACACCCTGTTTTTCATGTTTCACGCCTAAAAAAGAAGATTGGAGATAATGTTGTGCCGACTGTGTTCTTGCCTAGTTGTAACCAGGATGGCCACCCCGAAGTTCAACCTAAGAAGGTCCTCAAGCGTCGCACCCTAATGCGCAAAGGCAAGAGGATAACTCAAGTGCTTGTGCAATGGGAGAACATGCCAAATGAGGTCGCAACTTGGGAGGATTGGGCCTTCATCCAAGGCCAATTTCCTCATTTCAATCCTTGAGGACAAGGATTGGCTCGAGGAGGGGGTCCTGTCATGGTCATGACACCATCGATTTTTCTTTACTATGTCTAGATATGAGCAGGTGCTGTGGTTCGTGCTTGTCAAGTTGCTGTCCCAGGTCGCTGCCCAGCTCGTGCCCTGACAATCGCCCCAGTTCGCGCCCCAACCATGTCATGACATTGTCCTAGATCACGCCCTGTTCGCTCACTAGCCTTGTCAAGGCTTGTCCAAGCTCGCGCCCCAGTCGCGCCTCAGGTAGTGTCAGCGTGCGTCCCCAGCGTCCCTTTCCAAGGCCGTGCCACACCTGAGCCGTGTCTGGACGCTCCCCCTGGATCCAGCTGTACTAGCCATTGTGGCGCGCTCCTCTTGACTGTTAGAGGGACGCTCCCCTAGCCGTTAGAAAGAATCTTTTCAAATATTGTTCTTGATTTAATTGATGTAATTGGTATTTTCAAGTATTATTTAGTGATTCTTGTATTTTCTATAAATAGGTAATTTGTATTCATTTGTAAATCATCAATTGACAATTAATGAAATATCTCTTTCATTCTCTCATCTAATTCTCTCAATGCTCATCTAATTGTACTTCTTTCTCATCTAACTCTAATTCTTTCTCTCATCTCAACTCTAATTCTCTTTCTTTTCACACCTAACCTCTCTTTCATCCGGGCCCAAGTATTGAACTTTGGCCGTCACATCCGCTAGGCTGTGACAGCAAGATACATCATACAAAAGCAAAAAATGAGCTAAACACATCATAACTACACGGTAAAACAAGGAAACAACACATCATAACTACACAGTAAAACAAGGAAACAACAACACCATGTACAAGTTGTTACAAATTGCAAAAATGGGTAGCCAAATGAACAAATCAAGTGCAATGATGGATTAAACAATGCATAAACATGTTCAAGTTGATGTGAAGACTAAATTTGGGCGGCAAAAGTTGGGGCAAAAGTTGCGGCAAAAGTTGAAGACAAATGAGAAAAATAAGTTAAATTAACAACTTGTTACCACGGGCGGCATCCTTAGCAAATGAGGAAGAACTTGTGTTACTTTTTTAGTTTATGACTTCACATCCTCAAGTACTATAAATAGGAGTGTTGGAGAAGTGTTTTAGCATCAATTCACTCAGCAAAATCCAAATACAAAGTAGAGAAACATAGGTAAAACTGTGAGAGAGGGAAAGGAGTGGAGGAAGAAAGTTTGGTTTATAATTTTATATTTTTAAGTTCTTTCTATCCTTTTCTTCCTTAAGTTAATGGGTTTTGTCTTAGTTTTTCTTTATGTTATATATACCATGAACTAATTTTGTCTTTTTAAGGCTACGATGTAGCATAAGTTGTAATACATAATACACACTCTTTTCTAATTCAACGTATTCAAAGTTTGTTTATTACGCTGTTGGAGTATTTATCATTATTCTTCATGAGTTTTCAATGCTTGATCATCATTCAAAGCCTATACTAATTCATAATAAGTCCAAGAGGAGATTTATGATGATTGCTAAAGTGATAAACAGTGAATGCTAGAGATAGATTAATGTGATTTGTGTGGTTTTACGTGAAAACCATGGATCTTCAAAAATCTTTCCTTATCTAAATTCATGCAAGATATTGATGAGTTAATATATAAAAGAGCATGCTAAATTTTGCTCGAGAGAGAATATTTAATAAATTAGGATTTTCGACCATCAACATATAATAACAAATTGAATATCGAGAATAGAAAGGCTTATTCATACAATTAGGTGAAATCGGATGCCTTGGATCTTATTAAATAAAAAAAAATCATCTAAAATCAGAGCACTTTTCATAAAAATTAGTAACCATTTTTGTCCTTTTTTATTTTGTTTTGTTTCATATCAAAAACCACAAATTTTGGTTTTTCAAATAGTTCTGAAACTACTAATTTCAGTACTCATTTAATAACAATCCTCCTGGGATAATACTCTACTCTTTTCTATATTACTTGATACAACTTAGTGCACTTACTAAGCAACACACAAAGCATCAAGTTTTTGGCGCCGTTGTTGGGGATGTTCTTATTTGAGTGATATTGATACCAACCAGTTTTAGCACTAATTTGAAGTTGTTTTGTTAAAATTTGTAAATTATTTTTTTTAAGTTTGAAAAAGAAATTTCTTTTCTTTCGTCTACTCCATTCACTTGATTTTATTTGTAAAATTTTTTTACTTGAAAAATTCGTATAGCACCCCCATAAAATTGTGTTTTTGTTAAGTTTGTGTTATTTTGTAGTTTTTCTCGTGTTTTCTCTTTATTTTCATATTTCTTTTATTTATAAGTTCACTTTGATAAAACTTTGAAAGTTAAAATTGTTATTTTTAAGATTTTCAAAACATTAGTGTTATTACTTCCCGTTTACAATTTGGTTTTTGTATTAGATTGTTGTATTTTTAAGTTTTTTCTTAGTTTTATCTTTCTTTTAACTTCTTAATACACCTAGATAAGTTTTTTAAAGTTAAGTTTGTATTTTTAAGTTTTTTTAAATATTAGTATTACTACACTCCCTCTCTTCTTTACTTCTTTTGTAACAAAATTTGTATAGCACCCCCCTCCCCTAAAATTTGATTTTTTTAAAGTTTTGTGCTATATTATTATATTTTGTGCCCTCCTGTTATTTTTATATTTCTTTTAGCTTTTAAGTTTATTTTTGTTAATTTTTATCATAAGATTGGAACGAGAAAACATTACTTACTAAGATTCTAAGATTTAACATAGAATGTTGCTAGAGGTGATGACTAGCAACAACTATATGAGACCTCAATATCAAACTGTATTGAGAACACCACAGGGAATTCATGAAACTAATGCATTATCTGCTCAACTCTCACTAATTCAAAAACAACTGGATAACATAAGTTTCAAAGTTGTTCATACTCCTAAATGTGAATTTTGTGCAGGTAAGCATGCTAGTACAGAGTGCCAAGTGGGCAATAGTTTTTCCTTATTGGGTTTTGAATAGGATAACTACATGTCAAATTATTGACAAGCCCAATACAACCCTTACTCTAGCACCTACAGTCAAGGATGGATGAAGCCTTTTAACTTTTCTTGGAACCATCATGAAGTACCTTGGTCACCCATTCATCCACCTGAAGAAAAGAACATGACTTGGAAGAGATGTTTAGGGAGTTCATACATGAAAGGACAAATTTAACTCAAGAAACCATGGCTATCTTTAGAAACTAAGAAGCCTCCATCCGAAATTTAGAAACTCAAGTAGGGTTTATATTAGACCAACTTTCTGAGAGGTCCAAAGATTCCTTGCCTAGCAAAACCATCACCAACCCGGGGGAACAAACTAACGCCATAGCATTGAGGGATGGGGACACATTAAAAGAACCGCCTCAATGTAACATAACCCCCTTGATCGACCCATCACCACCAATGCCCAAACCTATCTTGACCTACCCACCACCACCAGTGATCGAAATAGAGTGTCGAACTTGTCTAACGAAGTTAGAGGCTTTTGGAGCCAAGGATGATTTAGTGGAAAAATGCAAAAAAGATTGCAAACGGAAATTCAAGTTGTGGCATATTAAGCTCAAGGATCCCATCATTAGAGAAGGTGGAGGTAGTTGTGTAAAGAAGGGTACAAAGAAGATCCACGGAAGAAAACGCTATTTTGAGCAAAGTGTTAAGTGTCACGTGAGGCATCCCTCGAGCAAAATTACGCCTTCAGGTGCTGAAGTAGCGGCGTCTCAGCCTAGTATCCTCAACAGATGGTGACCCTGACAAGGGTATCAGCTACTGGATGACTTGGGATGGTTGAAGGCTAAAAGGAGCTTGAGTTCAAGGGATTGCTAACGAGGCTGCAAGATTGGTGGTTTGCAAGCTCGAGGTGGTTACTTGGAGGGTAATCTTAGATACTTGGGTACTAAGCTTAATCCAAGAGGACGTGGGGTTTCTAGAAGGGACTTCCACTAAGATTAAAAACTTAGGCACCAAGGTTTTCCATCCAATACTGAATTCATGACATGTTCATTAAAGGTTTGCGTGTGCAAAGAAGGAGCTTAGTGGCCAGACATGGGTGAAGTTGCCGTAGCAATAGGAGCAACTACTTTCTGCGTCAGTCCCAAGGAGAACACATACTCAATACAAAATTTCTGTAAGTTTTCTTTATAGCACACTTGTGGTTTTTCTTAGGAGTAGCTTAACTTAGCATAGCTTAGATTAAAGTAGAACTTGCTGTTCTTGCTTCATTAGTAATATAGTTTATCGGGTTTTAGATATGAACTTCCAATTTTAATATGTTCCCAAATTTCATTGAGTTGAGAATTGAGGCTTTAGTTTAAGGCTTTGATAGCCAAGGCTTCTTGATTGCTTTGGTATTAACACTATTGTCTCTACTTAATAAGTTTGGTGAACTTAGGTTTGCGCCATTGTTTGGGGTTTTGATGGCTAAGGGTTGACCTTGATTGAATTAGTCCTAATCCAGTGACCCGAATATAGTTTGCTCCACCTTGATCTTGTCATACCTTAACTCATTAGAGTTATTATAAGTCGAGGGTGAAGCATACCCAGTGCCTCAAGGGCCCCCGCTACGTAAGGTCGGGGGGGGGGGGGGGGGGGCGCCTATGTGCTCAGCCTTCCCCCTTCAGGGTGTTAATATGAAGAGAGGCTGTTTTGGAGTGCCCCTAACCTGAAGATGAGGACTTTCCAGGAGGTCACCCGTCCTGGTAGCACTCTCGCCCAAACACGCTTAACTTTGGAGTTCTAATGGGATCCAGAAACGACGTATTGGTGCCCTCTTTGGTATTATAAGTCAAGGGTGCTAGGATTAAAAAATTAATTGATTTGGACTTGTAAGTAGACTTCTGAGCTCTTGGGTTTGTCCCAGCCCCAGTTCCCGAGTTTTAAGTGTACGACGAAAGGTGTCTATGGGCCCTACTCCGTCACTGTAACTGCCACTTGAGCTAGATCCGTATCCTCTTATTTTCTATTAATACAACTATAAAAAATCTGCAAAAATATTTTACAAAATTCTTAATTGAAAAATAAGTAGAACTTATGGTATAACTGAGGTCAGATACACCAACGTATCACAACTTTTTCTTTGAAAACTGTCATTGGTGGTGGTCAAAGGCACGAGGTTCGTAATTAGGCTTACTCCCTACACACGATGAGTCCCTTTTCAGGGTTTGTTTTATTTTTTCATTTTATTACGACCACATCACACTTAACTACAAACAAAATAAAGCAAACACACCTTTCGTGAACGACATGGGGAGGCTTGAAACAAAACTTCATCATTTCTAGCCCTCATGGATTACCAGAATGCACTTTCAACCATTCACCAAATGTCAGAACCAGGAGGTCGAGTGCTCTCGAGTATGAGGAGCCATGGGTCTTAGCCTTGATTGGATTCCTGCTTGAGCATCCTCTTGAACAGAGCTTTAACATGAAGGGATGAGCCGAGTCATCACCACAGCCGTGAGAGCAGTGGTGATGATGACATCACGGAGGATGAATGAATAGATATAGATGGCTATTCTCGCAAGATTTTCATGGCTATACTTTAAATGCCATATTAAAATTGTTGACCGAAGAACTCAACAAACACTAAGAGAAGCTGTCAAGAAACAACGTGCTCCATCAAGAAATAACGTGCTGAAGCAAAGTGCAACCTAGTGGCCCAGTGTGAAAGCTTTGTCGCTGTGAGAGCTGTAATAAACAACTTTGGAAACTTGATGCATGATAGGCTTCATAGAGAGACTGGCAGAGTCTTAGTTGAAATGAACTCAACTTTGTCTTCTAATGCTACCCTTATTGCTAAGGATGTGGCAAGATAAACAGTAGTTGAGGTTGGGCCGTTCTTGGTTAGATAGACTGAGGCTCATAATGGCCTAGTTCATGCTGTTTGAGAGGATATCATGCAACTTAGGCCTGCACCTCCTCTTTCAGTACCAGCTGGATATCCTCGTGAGGCTCCCATCAAATCACGATTACCAGTGACTCAAGTTGACCATAATGTCCCTGAGAGAATAGAAAACCCTGTTATGGCTAACCCCAGTGTCACACACATGGAGTCCAGCCGTAGGAACAATGTGCCCCTTCGAACTAGAGTTTTTCTCTGGCCTCGAGGGATCTCAATGCTAATGGCCAGTGTTACCTGTCCCGATGATTGGGGGGGGGGGGGGGGGGGGGGGGGGGGGGGGGGGGGGGGGGGGGGACCGTTTATACCCTGCTTAGGTAGTGGAGGTAACCTCAAGGCCCACTCAAGACCTTGAGCTAGGAGTGCATGGTTAGGCACCTGCTCTTGGAAACTAGCCTCTCCATCCTAGGCCTCTCCATACCTATCATACTAAGGGGAAAGTTAACCACCCACTTCCTCAAGACCATGACTTGGGGACTATTCAAGCAAGGATGAACCAATAGCCTATTAATATCGATTTTCTCCTAGGGATGCTATATAACCCAGGTCTTGCTAGAACATACTTCATAGCCAATCTAGTGTATGGCCATATTGATCAAGGGGTTACCCCGAGTTTGGGCAACAACATCCGTTCTCATGCCTGATTATGACGAGTGCTCAAAGGTATCCTGCAGATGCCCCTTGAGATCCTCACTCACTTTTGGGGGGAGGGGGTGCATAATCATGTGCCTAACCTACCCCTCTAGGACTAACTAGCTGCCCTCATCAAGCAAATGTATGGGTCAGGTTTTACTAGGGTCAATATACCCTTGTATAGTAAAATCCCTGAGTTTACCCTCTTCTCAGGGGGAAGGGATTGTGTTTTCCCTCAAGCACTTGGCGAGATTTAATTATAGGTGTAGGGAAGCGGCTGGCAATAAGTATCTCAAGCTAAGGTTGTCCCCAGCTCCTTAACTTGGACCACTTTTGAGAAGTCCATTGGCCTACCACCTAATTCCATCTATTGTTGGGATGACATGGCAAGGAAATTTTAGGTCCAGTTTTCAAGAATGGAATTAGGAATTTCCATGCCTTGCTTGGCTTGAATGAGACAGAAGCCAATCGAATTTGTGGAAGATTACATTAACTGGTGCAAGACAGCTAAGTTAAAGTGCACAGTAGCCCTTCTTGAAGTTGAATACACCAAGCTACCCTTAAATGGCTTGTATATTGAATTTAGGAAGAAATTTGAAGGCTCTACCTTCATGACATTCCTATAGCTAGCAGAATGTGCCGCTAGATATGAGACTGTCTCGAAAGAAGATAGCCTAAAGAAAAATAGCGTGTATGGGACTTACGTACATGATCTAATCAAAGAGATGAAGATCCTTCTTATGCGATTGACGTTGCTGAATACGTCAAGGGGCCTCCTATGATTTGCAACCCTTTGGTTAATAAGGATGTCAAAGGCAGGAATTCTTATCAATCCTAAAACTTGAGAAAGTACTCATTTGACCGCTCAAGAATCGATGTAATATTCGATTGGCTTGAAGCAAATAACGAACTCAAGATCAAGGGTGACCATAGAAAACCTGACCCTAATTCTAATAAGGGGAATGTATACTATAAATGGCACGATTCGTTGACCCATTCAACAAAGAACTGCGTCATCTTTACGAACGTGGTTTAGGAGGCCAAAGAAGCAAGGGAATTAATCTTCCGGGGAGAAGGACAGATGGGTGTTGACAAAGACCCCTTCCCTAGTCCAGTCGAGGTCAATATAACTGAGGTGGGAAAGACTCGTGATTCCCATAACGGTGGAACTAATGGTAGCTCTTTATGCATGATGGATATGGACAAAGACAAGCTGGTCATGGTCAATGCTTTGTTTGAATGAGTACTAAAATATGGAACACTTAGGTTACCCAGAGCCGAGTTGAGATTGCTAGAGGATTACTGTAAGTTGCACATCACGGTTGAACATTCAACACACAGTTGTGTTATGTTTAGAAGGTTCATAAAGAAGCAATTAGAAGAAGCCATTATTCTTCTCTCTAAGGAAGAAGAGTTAGCCATGGGTATCCTCGTTGATGACCACAAGCAGACAGTCTTCGCTTGTAAGAAATAGGCATCGAGGAAACTCTTGCTCCTCAAGCATGACCGCTGCGGAAATTGTGGTAACAAGTTAATGTTAGAATGAAGAAGTTGAATCTTCACCCAAAGAAGAAACCAGCTCTCTTGACAGAAACACCACCAATACGACCTCCTCGTGGTTTTACTTCAAAGACCCAGATCAACATGAGTACTGGGAATCCAAAGAAAAACCGGAATTAGCACCCACTAGACATGGAGACCAATCAGGCATCACAACATTTCGAACACCAACCTTCTAGGGTTCGATTTAGTAATGTTTGGAGGAGAAATCACCTTGGACAAGGGGAGGTTAGTCCCTCTAACCTTATCAGAATTCAAAGGAGAAGGCAATTGTGGAAGAAGGCAGCTTAGCAGAGGACTTTGCTCAATACTTACTTAGCTAGGTTCTCTCAAGAGCAAGCTAGCATTCGTAAGGGCATGCAAACTGAGCAAATGGATCTCGAGGATCCAACAATTGAGTCCAAGCCTTTTATTACTACCGGTAAAGGACAGACACACAAGAAGCTCGAGAGATGGGCTAGCCTCTCATTGCTTCTTGTAGACTAAGGATTCCAAATACAATTTAGGACACTCCCAGAAAAGGTTGATGTCAGAATTGCATTGGTTCTTCCATTGGAGTTCATGGAAAATGACACTGAACAAGGCCTCGAGGGAGATGTTGTGCAATCAGATGAAGATCCTCAAGTGGAGCTTGTGGCTGAAGTAATAGTCACCAAAGGTAACCATGACCCTTTGTCTTTTAAAGTTAATACCTTAACATTCAAACCGCCTGATGAATCACCTAACATAACGAAGACGATGTTTGATGGGCCTAATACGGCCAATAAAGACATCAAGCGCCCCATACATGGAGGGCAAATTTGATGGCATTGGTGGACAATGGCGCAGCCATCAACGCTCTGCCTGCATATATGTGGGGGGTCATTGGTAAATGTTGAGATGATCTAATTACTTCGGATGTAGCAATCTGTGGCTTTTCTGGAGCTGCTACTAAATCTGAAGTAGTCGTCCCGATGGACTTAATAGTTGGTAGCCTAAGCAAGCTAACAGCTTTCTTCGTAGTGGATACTACCTCGAGTCACAATGCCTTGCTCGGGAGAGATTAGTTACATTCCAATTGTTGTATCCCTTCTTCACTCCACCAGATGTTAATCTTCTAGAACCATGATAAGTATGAGGTTGTTATGGCAAATAATAGGCCATTCATGGGTTGCTCTAACTACATAGAGGAAAAATTCTACGAGGATGCCATGGGACACTTGATGTCAAAAGGACCACTTCACAATCTCCCTAGTGAGAGGGCACAATTGCCATCCTTGGCAGCCCATTGACTGAGGTGGAGGTTAGTCAATTGGATGCAGCATTTGAAGTCTCTGACTTTTGGGGATGCATGAGGGCCCTTCTTGAAGAAGGAGGTTTCCAAGGCATGCCAAAACCTCTATGTAGAGGCGCCAAGACCTCCCACTAATGGACCAAGAGGCCATTTCCTCAGCATTAGCAAGGCTCATGGCTTGGCATGCTGAGGATCACCTTTGGCCTGAGCAACCTTTTAATGGTTTCCTGGTCCATACTGCACAAAAAGAGGAGTTGGAACTCTCTTAAAAGCCGCAATAGCCAAAACGGAAGATTTGAGGGCTGAAGTCCAAGATCCCCTTCTCGTGGTTAATTTAGACTCAATAGAAGACCCTAGACCTACTTATTTGAGTGCTCTGCTTTCTCAAAAGTAGATAGAGCAGTACCTGACTTTACGTTGCGAATTCAAGGACTATTTTGCTTGGGATCATCACGAGATGCCTGGCATAGACAGAATATGGTGGTTGAACATAGGCTTCCTATCAAGCTAGGTTCGAGACACATCATTCAAGCACAGAGAAGAATGTGCCAACAAGTTATCGATTTGGTCAAGGAAGAGATTGAAATGTTCTTAAAGGACAAGTATATTAGGACCACTAGGTATGTTGAATGATTAGCAAATACTATCCTGTCATTAAAAAATAATGGCAAAATCAGGGTATGTATTAACTTTAAGGATCTGAATGCAGCCACCCTGAAAGACGAATACCTAATGTCTATTACTAATGTGCTCATTGACTCAGCTTCGAAGCATGAAGTCTTGTGCTTCATGAATGGCTACTGCGAGTACTACGAAGTTATGATTGCTTTGGACGATACCCATAAGACGGCATTTAGGTGTCCTGGCATTTGCGTGGGTGGCTATGCCATATGGTTTGAAGAACACTGGGCCATGAACATGTCCTTAATGAACTCATTGGCAAGACCATGGAAGTCTATATAGATAATATCATGGTCAAATCCAAATCCCAAGTTAAACACTAGGAAGACTTGAGGGGTGCATTCCTTAGAGTGAGGGCCCGTAACCTCAAGATGAATCCATTAAAGTGTGCTTTTAGTGTGTGTGCTGTAAAATTTCCGGGTTTTGTTGTGCACTAAAGGGGAGTCGAGGCGGATATTAATAAGACTAAGGCCATTTAACAGGCCAAACCGCCTTCAAATAAAAAGAGGCTCAATGCTTCCTTGAGCAGGTTAATTTCCTAAGACGTTTTATCTCAAATGTCACAGGAAAATGAAAGTCTTCTCCTCACTACTGAGGCTCAAATATAAGAAGGACTTCAAGTGGGAGGTTTCACATCAAGAATCCTTTGAGGCTGTCAAGGAGTACTTGATAAGGTGCCCAGTTTTTTTTCCACTAAAGCAGGATAGACCTTTGAAGATCTATGTCTCTTTTTCTGAGAAATCTATTGGTTGTTTTCTTGTGTGGGAGTAAGCAAGGTTTGAACAGGCTATGTTCTACCTTAGCCATTGCTTAAATGAATGTGAAATAAAATATCGTTGATTGAAAATTTGTGTCTATTGTTATTCTATGCATCCGTCAAAATGAGACATTATTTCTTGGCATTTACTATATATGTAGTTGCTCAGATAGATGTCCTTAAATGCCGGCTAGATAGACCATTTATAAGGGGAAGGTTGAACAAGTGGAGTATAGCTTTACTTCAGTTTGAGTTGGTTTACATATCACAAAAGTGAGTAAAGGGCCAAGCCTTAGCAAACTTTTTAGCTTACCACCCAAATACTAATACTAGGTAGGACTATGAGCCAGACCAACTCTTGGTAGTGGAAATGGTCCGTTGGAACTTATTCTTCGATGGATCAAGGACTAGTTCAACTGCTGGAGTTGGAATTATGATAGAATCCCCTATTAGGATTATACTAAATTAGATGTTACTTTTAGTTGGCAAATGCTCCAACAACATGGTAGAGTATGAGGCATTGATAATAGGCCTACAACCTATCTAGGAAACAGAAGTCCTCAATGTTATCAAGAAGGGGGATTTGCAGCTGGTGATTTGCCAAGTAAAAGGGGAATTTCAATGTTTGAGTGATACCTTGAACAGATACTTATTAGTGGTACAAAAGCTGTTGGGTAGATGCGATGTTATGTAGTTTGATCATATCCCTAGAGAGCATAACAAAGCAGCCAATGACTTGGTTCAATTAGCATCATGGTACAAATTGCCCAAGATTTGGTGCAAAGAAACCATGATCACTAAAACCAAAGTTTTGGACCATGACATCGAGTCTTCGGTCTTGAGAGCGAAGTAGTGCCAAGTGAACACTTGAAATGCTTTGAAACCCATTAATCTATCCTAAGTCAACATAAGGACTAGAGGAGGCCTCTAATGGATTACTTCAAGAACTCTGAAGACTATATAGGATAGAAAAATGAAGATGAGGGCTTATAGATTCCATCTTGATAATGAATCTGGAGACTTGTATAAAAGGGACGCTAATTGAGTGCTTCTCAAGTGCCTTGACTTGGAAGAAGCGATGCTAGTAATGTTAGGAGCCCATGAGGATATCTGTGGATCCCATTCTAGCTCGCAACAAAACGCATTGGCTCATCAAACATTATGGCTATTACTAGCCATCAATGATGGATGACTGCATAATGTATGCTAAGGGGTGCAAAGCATGCCAAAGACATGGTCATGTGCCAAGAGTGCCTGTGGCTGAAATGCATGCTATTGTCAAACCCTAGCCATTTTAGAGGTTGGATAATGGACATCATAGGAGAAATTAACCCTCCTCTTAGCAAACAACACTCCTACATTCTTGTGGCCACATATTATTTCACGAAGTGGGTGGAGGCTAAGCCATATAGGAACATCAATTAGCAAGATGTGATTGATTTTACCGAAGAGTACATCTTATGTAGGTTTGGTATCCCAGAAACCATTACTGTGGACCAAGCTAGAGTGTTCAATGGGGTTGAAGTTAAGGAGATCACTAGGAGTTTCAACATAGACATCTATGCTCAAGCCAATGGCTAGGCAAAGTCAACTAATAAGATTCTGAAGGCCAATATTGAAAAGATGATTCAGGACAATCCCAAGAAGTGGCATGAATGGCTACTAGATGCCCTTTAGGCTTACAAGACCTCTAAATGAGAAGCAACTGGGACAACTCCCTTTCGTTTGACATACAGCTCATCAAACGAGGTTTTCTAAACTTGAGTATGAGCAGGCTATGATGAACACACTAACTTGGACCAAGTTAGGCTTGATGCTGTTCATAAGTTGGAAACATAGAAGAAGAGGGTGGCTAAAGCCTACAATAAACTAGTCAAGCCTAGGTCTTTTGACTTGGGAGATATAGTCTGAAAAGTGGTTTTACCCATTCGCCAGAAAGATCATGTCTTTGGGAAATGGTCCCCAAATTAGGAAGGCCCATTTAGAGTCATCGACGGGTTTGGAGGTAATGCTTACTTATTACAAGATCTAGATGGAAGAACTCGACAAGGGTTATCAATGGTAGATTCCTAAAGAAATATGTACCATCAATTTAGGATTCTAACAAGGAAGTTGTTAAGTATAGATTCCCTGAATTATGGGCCCAATGTCAATATCAATGTCTTGAGGATTAACTCAATGATCCTAACGATAAGAAAACAAAGAAATTGAAGAAAAGGAACCACCAATCTGAGAGACATATTAAACAAAATGCGAATTTCATTAATATTGTCAAAGAGTACATGGCTTACATAAAAAAAATAATAACAAAATTTACAAGTAACTTGTACAGCCAAAATCTCTTTACAAGAAATAAAAATCGAAGGAGTTGAGTCCTAATCCTCACTAAGGATTCCTCTATCGAGAACAGTAGGCCGGTTGTGGTATTCAACTCACGATCCAAGGAGAGAGCATCTTCTTGAATGGCTTGGTTATTCCCCTGAGCCTCCATGTGGCTTTTTCGAGTCTTCCAACTATTGAACCTTGAGAAAGATGATGTTGTCTCAAGGAGAGTAGCTCTTCCTAAAGGAGACTTAACCTCTCCTCCAAGAGATGGATTGCATCTTCCAGACTTTTGATCCTTCTTGTTGCTTGGAGCTCTTTAAACAACAGCTGCAAGCCCCCTTGGCTAACTGAACACCTTAGGTTTCTAATGGCATCTTAGCAATGCCATTTCCTTTGAAGAAGGCTGGGACCTCTTGGTTCAACTTCAATAGCACCTCCTCAAGAATTTCAAGTTCCTTGGCAATAGAGGGAGCCACATTTAGATCTTCTTTCAGGGATACTATCAAGGATATGGCCTCTGAAAAAATGGCCCTTTTAGCTAGAGTCAAAATAGGGAGATGTGTGATTTCTTTTAGCCATTGGAGTTTAGGAGATTCTTGGTCCAGTTGATGGAAAGCCAATCTGTCACTTGCTCCAAACTTCTTTAGAGGAGAAAACATTCCCCCTATCCTTGTGGAAGAAGTGCCTTTGGGAGGACTGACTTGTGAAAGGTTAACAACAAAAAGAGTTGGGCAAGATGTTGACTCTGGATGACAACCAAGGTTAAAAGAAATTCCTTTACCTCTATGGCCTCAGTTGAGGTGAAGAAGGGGCCTCTATTGGCATTGCTGCCATGGGGGGTTCTAATGGTGCATCCGCCATTGAGGTTTTAGCAGGTGTCTCAACCGTTGGAATTGTTGTTGGCTCTTCATTCGCTAATACACCTGCCTCAAGAGGAGCTTCTGAAGAATAAGGCTTGTATGTTATAACCAAATATGATTTGAAATATCAAGAATTGAGAAACCAAACAAGGTCTTTACCTTCAGCACTCAGCAATCTCCTTAGTAGAGAATGGGCGTTTTGAGAGTAGAAAGGGAGCTTGCATAAGATGTTGGCCCAATTTAGCTGGGAAAGAGACTTCTTCAGGAGGATAACTTATGACTGGATCCATAACTAAGGTAGCCATGTCACCTCTCTTCAGTACTTGAGCTTAACAATTCAGTGTCCTGATGGGGCTCCGTTGTAGTTTCTTAAGATGGAGAATCTAGTATCTCCACAATATACAAAATTAGCTCTTCTTGTGGCTGTAAAAGGCCATGTTTGAAGCAGCTTTAACAAAGATGAAAGAGAACACTAATTGAGAAAAGACAATACCTCTGATACAGAGCCTGACTCTTCTTTTTTTCACAAATTATGAGATGCGTATCTTTTCTTCTTGTTCTTCTTCTTCTACTGTAGCAAGGAGGGTTGGAGGAACAATATCTTTCTTCCTTTTTCTCGAGTCACCAACCTCAAGGGCTGGTGAAGAGGTTCCTAAAGGAAACTCCTCTAGCAGCATCTGAGTAAAGCTTCTAGTCCTAGCACCCCTGGAGTTGCCTGGATAGTTGCTTTAAGTAAAGAATAGAGATAAGTCTTTGTTCAAGCCACTAAAATACAACTGAACTATACTTCAGAGGTGGCTTTTTACTTAATCATGTCCTCTACGGGGTTGGCCTAATGCTGATGGGCTGGCTTCTTCTCGAGTTGGGAACTGCAAGCTCAAACAAAGGCATAAAATACTACTTGGCACCTCTTGCCTCTAAGGAGGACCAATAGGCTTGTTGCAAAACGTGGTGAGGCTCACGGCTTGTACCTACAAACAACAGGACACTCATAAAGGGATTTCACCTCTTGGTTTAGCTCATAGAGCTTCCTAAGTTGGACAGGCTAGATGGAGAACCTCTTAGCCCACCAAAAGTTCTTGGTCCTTAGATTAGGAAAAGGAACGTCTTGGACCATACCAAATTTCCTGGCAAACAATCCAGGCCTATACGTTTCTACACCAGGATGAGTTTTGTGATAGAAGAATAAATCTTGGGGGCATAAGATTGCTTGCTGGAGTTGGGGGTTGATGTCTACAAAGACATTATAAACCAATTTTTTGAATTAGAATGGACCAAGATTCCTCTCCCCGAAAGGAGTCCATTGAGTCCCCTTCGTACTTCGGGACACATTAGTCTCTCAAGGCATTGGTCAAATGACCATTCTAAGGGTAGTTGGACCTCACGATGAGTGAAGTATTCCCCAAATCAGAAAACCCCCTCACCTGTGGGAGCATAGGGGCCCTTGGGAAGAGCTCAGGAAAATAGGCTTGCGTCCAAAGCTGGACCAGCCACAAAGGTCCACTTATTTAGACAACATAGTTCTTAGCTATGATATCCCTAAGGCATCCATATATTAGGGCCAAGAATAATGGTCCCAAGGCCAATGGACCAGTGCTAAAGAGTAAGTTTACAGCCATGGTCTTTCAAAACTTCAAGATTGAGTTGGAGGAGTTAGCAAAGGACAACTTGTTTAACCAAAGAAGTAAAAAAATGCCTCTTGTTCTCTTGAACCCTGCCCAAAGTCATGAACCCTTGTTTCAAACATCTTTACAAAGGACTTGTAACCACTGGGCAAATCGTTTTTGGAGAAGGAAGAGGCAAAAGCTTCAGTCTCATTAGAAATAAAAGAATCAAGAGGTAAATTTTGTCCTCGTGGTGAAAGACATGTTAAGATCGCTATGTGTTCCAAGGTAATGACAAGAAATCCCTCGGGGAGGACAAAAGAGTTGTAACAAGTGTTCCAATAGCAATTGAGCTCCACCATGATAGGATAATCATACTTGAGAGCAATGGTGGAGAGCTTGATGGCTTTGTAAACTTGAAGATTCTTACGTTTCTCTTCGTGGGTCACCATTAGATTGTCCACCTACTCGGCATATCGCTTTGTCAAGAATGTCCATCCTTTGAAGGGCACCACTTCCTTCAAGATGCGTCTTCCTCCGTAAGAAGAACCTACAGAAACTGTGCGAAACAGAGGAGATTCCTCTGTAAGAAGTCCCAAAAGACTTGGAATGTCCTCAGGATGGGTCAAAGATAGGCCCTAGGGCATAAGACGAGAAAGAAGATGAAGGACCTCTCTCTAATAACCAAGAAAGATTGTCATCAATAGTGTTAAGATCAATTGGGCTCAGAAGCACATCAGAGGCTATCGAAATGTCTGATTGAAGCAGACGCATCAATTGCTCATTTGGGCTATCAGCCTCAGCAGCAGGGGCAGAGACAACAAATGAGATTCGAGCTATTGTCAGATCGGAGGAAGCAAAGGATGGAAAGTAGAAATAGATCAAGATTCAAAGATTCAAGAACAAAGGCATGAATTTGCAAGAGCGCTTGACAGGGAGAGAATAGTGGAGAAAAGTGAAATTTTTGAGCCCTAAATGTCATACTTATAGACACACAAGAAGGAAGAGCAAGTGACGCACAATGTTCTCTCAAGCTCCCTGTAGCCGTTGAGGTTCAAATCAAGCAGATTTTTTACCCGTTGTAAATTTGACTTTACCAATGGCTAAAAGGAGGGTATTTGTTTACACCATAATTTTGAAAGGGCTGGGATGATATTGTTTTGAGCAAAGTGCCACGTGCTTAACACGTGGGGACTCTCTCGAAGAGAATTAAGCCTTTAGGCACTGAAGTAGCGGCGTCTCATGCTCAGTATCCTAAAGAGATTATCACCCTGGCAAGGGTATAAGCCACTCGAGAACTCGAGATGGTTGAAGAGTAAAAGGAGCTCAAGTTCAATGGATTGCCAAGAAGGCTGTAACACATGTGGTTTTCAGGCTCAAGGTGGTTACTTAGAGCGCAATCTCAGATACTTGGGTACTAAGCTTAATTCAAGAGGGCGTGGGGTGTCTTGAAGGAACTTTCGCTAAGATTACGGATGTGGGTACTAAGGATTTCCCTCCAATACTGAATTCAGGACATGTTCATTAAAGGTTTGAGCGTGCAAAAAAGAGCTTAGTGGCCAGATGTGGGTACAGTTGCCGCAGAAATAGGGGCATCTGTTACTTTTTCATTTCCTATAAATAAAGGACTCTGGGTCAGTCCAAAGGAGTGTTTTTTACTAGGAGTGCACACACTCAATGCAAAACTTCAAATTTTCTTTATAGCACACTTGTGCTTTTTCTTAGGAGTAGTGTAACTTAGCATAGCTCAGATAAGCGTAGAACTTGCTGTGGTTGCTTCATCAACAATATAGTTTCTCGGGTTTCATGTATGAACTTCTAGTTTAATCTATTCCCAAATTTCGATAAGCTGAGAATTGAGGCTTTTACGGCAAGGGCTTGACCTTTATTGCATTGGTCTTAACACTACTCTCACTGCTTAATAAGTCAGGTGAACTTAGGTTCGCACCATTGTTTAGGTCTTTGACGGCTAAGGTTTGACCTTGATTGCGTTGGTCTTAACTTAATACCTGGATACAATTTGCTCACCTTAATCTTGTCATACCTTAACTCATTCAAGTTATTATAAGTCAAGGGTGTCAAACTCAAAAACCTAATTGACTTGGGCTTGTAAGTGGACTGCTGAGCTCTTGGGTTTGTCTTCACCTCAGTTCCTGACTTTTATGTGCACGAGGAAAGGTGTTTGTGGGACCTGCTCTGTTGTTGTAACTGTCAATTAAGTTAGGTCCATATTCTTTTATTTGTTGTCAACACATATTTTCAAAAAAAAAATCCACAAAATTATTTAACAAAAGTCATCTCAGTTGAAGCACAAGAAGAACTCATAGTATAACTGAAGCCAAATACACCAACATATCACAATCTTTTCTTCAAAAACCGTGACTGGTTGAGGTCAAAGATGTACGATTCATAATAAGAGCCACTCCCTAATCGCAGTGGGTCCCTTTTGCACGTTTGTTTTGTTTATCATTTTACGGCGACCACATTACACTTAAGTGCAAACAAAATAAAGCAAACGGCTGGAGAGCCAAGTGATATTGGCACGTGGCTTTATATTTTCTACATAAATGCTGCGAAGTTTTTGACTCGTGCATTATTATTTTTTAAGGTTTTGGAACCTGGTTTTCTCCCACCACGAAAACCCTAAAATTGTTTTAGGGGTTTCTAAATTACTGTTTAGCATAATTTTTTTTGAAAAATTATTTTTCGAAAAGATTGAAGAAATTTTTTTTTTTTTGAAATTTTTCCTAAAATAAATATTTTTAGAAGCCTACACTCCCAGTGTTAGAAGATGTTATTTCGAAGAAGACCTTGAGGTGTCAAGAAACCTTCTTCCAATTTTAGGTCTTCAAGTCAGAATACAGATTTGTGGTTTGGGTATGTTTAATTAAATATGTCATATTGAATTTGTTTTTCCTTTATTTTCTTTATTCTACATGCCATGTTTATATTTGTTATATATTCGATGTCTTTTCTTTTGATATTATGAACCTATTAGAGTAGGATATAAACCTAATTAAATAGTTTAATTGGTATTCTGCTGGGCCTAGTTAGGGAAATATTTTGAAATATGTTCCCAATAGGTAGTTCCTTTAGGCCTCTATGGTAGCTTTCTTAAGCTCCCCGACCATTGAACCTTGAGAGGTTTGTTGTGTCTGAGGGAAAATAGTTCTTCTTTGAGATGACTTAGTCTCCCATCTAGCCATTGAACCTCATCTTTAGGCCTCAAACAGAAGCTGTAGGCGACCTAGGCTAGTTGAATGTCCCGGGTCCCTAATGGCACCTCAATAGCACCGTTTCTTCCGGAGAAGTAATGGGACCTCGTGATTCACTCTCACAAACACTTCCTCTAGAACCTTGAGTTGTCTAGCAATGATTAAAGCCACCTTAGGATCTTCCTTCAAGGCCTTCACTAGAGAAATGGCCTCCTACAAAGTGGCCTTTTCAGCCAGGGTTAGAACAACGAAGCATTCTCAGTCTTTGTAGCCTTGGAGATACTTGGTCCAATTGCTGAAAGGCCAATCTTCCACTTTGTAACTTCTCTAAAGGAGATAATGGGCCTCCTAAGATTGGGGAAGGAGCAACTCTTGGTGGTGTAGCCTGAAAAAAGAGCAGCATCAAAAGAAGTTAGACTAAGTCCAAACTTTGGAAGACGACCAAAGTTTAAGGGACTATTTTTACCTCTGAAACCTCAGTTGGAGAAAAAGGAGGAACTTTATTGGCATTTTTACCACTGGAGTTTTTGCCGGCTCTTTAGCTACTGGTAGGCCTCCCTTGAGGTGGATTTCTGGAACAATGCTTGCATGTTAGAGCCAAGTATGGTTTAGATATTAAGAACTGAGAATCCAGATGATAGAATCATACCTTTAGAGATCTCTTGAATGGGGATTGAATTGCATGGAAGAATGTATAGAGCCTGTACATGGCCCTGGTCCAAAGAATTGGGAGGTTAACCTCTTCAGAGGGATTGCTCATGATTGGCTCCATAACGGAGGTAGCAACATCTCCTTCTTCTTTTTTAGCACTTGAGCTTAATGATTCCGTATTCCGGTGAGGCTCTAGTGCAATGTCGAGCTGGCTCTTCCTGTGGCTGTGCAAAGCCAAGTTAGGGGCTGCTCTGAAAAAGATGAGTGAAGCAGCATTTAAGAAAGGCTAATACCTATGGTTAAGGTAATCTAGCTTTTCTTTTACTCACTAATTGTGAAAGGGGTACATCTTCTTCTTCTTCTTCCTTTGCTGCCTGAATGGCTCCAGTTAGGAGAGCTGTGGGAACATCTATTTTCTTCCTTTTCCTTGAGCCACCAAATTCGAGGACTAGTGGAGAAGTTCCTAGAGGAGATTCCTCTAGCAACATTTTGCTAAAACTCATGGTTCTTACACTCCTGGGAATTTCCTAGACAGCTGGAGCTGTAAAAAGGAGAGCAAGGATCAGTCTTTGTCCAGGCCATCCAAGGAACAAAAATGAAGCATACTTTAAGGGTGGTTGTTTACCTAATTGCGCCTTCTCTAGAGTTTTCCAGATGATGATTGGCTGACCTCCTCTTGAGCTTGAGCCAGCAAGCTCAAAGGAAGGTGTAAAATGTTGCTTGTCACATCTAGCCTCCAAAGAGGTCCAATTGGCTTAGAACTAGGCTATAAAATGAGGTGTGACACACACCTACAAACTACAGGGTATTCGTAGAGGGATTTGACTTCTTGATTGGACTCATGGAGCTCTCTACATTGAGGAAGTTGAATGGAGATCCTTCTAGCCCACCAAAGATTTTTTGTCCTTAGACTTGGAAAGGGGATGTCTTGGACCATTCCAAATTGCATGGCAAACAACCTAGGCATATAATTCTCTACACCAGGGTGAGTTTGGTGATAGACGAATAGACCTTGAGGGCACAAGATTGCTTGCTAGGTCTGTGAGTTGATGTCTACAAAGACATCATGGTGAAGGCCTAGTTTCCTGAACCAACATGGACCAAGGTTCTTCTCTCTGAAAGGAGTCTATTGAGTCCCTTTCCTACCTTGAGGAGACGTTAGTATCTCAAGGCATTGGTCAAAAGATTATCTTTGGGGTAAAAAGACCTCACGACGAGCAAACTGCTCTCTATAACAAGAGACGCCCTCATAGGGCTCAAGAAAATAAGCTTGGGCCTAAAGTTGGACTAGCCATAAGGGCGCTCTTATATAGGCATCATAGTTCTTAACTATGATGACCATAAGGTATCCATACACTTGGGCCAGATCAATGGTTGCAAGGCTAATGGACTTGTGCTAAAGGCCAAATTGACAGCCATGGTCTTAAGAAATTTAAGAACCAAATTAGAGAATTTAGCAAAGGAAAACTTGTTTAACAAAAACAAGTAGACATAGGCCTCTTCTTCTCTAGACCCTTGTCTAAAGTTACGTGCCCTTGTGACAAACATCTTGACAAAGGATTCATAACCACTAGGCAGGTAGGGTATGGAGAAACAAGAGGCAAAGGTTTCAGCCTATGTAGAAATAAAGGAATCAAGAGGCAACTCTCCTCCTGCTGGTGAAAGACTAGAGCGATACCAAGAAACCCCTTAGGGATGACAAAAGCGTTATAATAGATGTTCCAATAGTAGGTGAGTGCCATCACAGCAGGGTAGTCATACCCGAGGGCAATTGTGAAAAGCCTGATGGTGTCATAGATTCAAATGAGATGAATGTCATTTCTTATGGTTTTTTTTTTCTTATATCTTTACTTTTTGTATTTTATATCTTTTCTTTAGTTTTAGTATATTTTCTATTTTGGATCACATTAGACCTCCACTGGCATCTGTCAACCCCTGCTACTGACACCACCAACCACTAAACGCCCGCCGTCAGCTACTTCTTTGCCGAAATTCGCGTTTTTTGTTTCATTCATGGTTTCTATTTCACTTATTTCATTCAATTTTTTGTTCGAAGGAGGACCTTCAATCATCAAACACCACCGAAGAGAAGAAGGTCGACCTTTGACTGTCGATGGTTGAGCTTGACAGTTGGCCATCATTCCCTCCCTGCTTGCCCCGTTTTGATTCGATTTTTTCAGTTTGGTACACTTTTTGTGTCATTTTATGAAATTGATGTGATTTTGGTGTGAGTTTTTTTTTCTTCTTTTTTATAATTTTGCAAAAAATATTTGTGTAATTTTCTTATTTTTTGTATGATTTTTATTGGTTTTGTGTGATTTTTCAAACAATATTGACCACAAAATCATCATACTAATTGCTAATTTGACAGGGAAAAGTATTTTTGTTAAACATTGGTCAAACACACGTAATAATACCATAACCACTTCATTACTAGGGAGGTCAACAGCTATTTCTTTTTCTACAAAAAATACTTATAAAAGATTTGGATTATAGTAATTATCATGCACATTTCTAGTCATAGTGGTGCTATCAACAATGTCATGTGAGTGATATTCTTTCACTTGGAAATAACATGTAGTATAATTTTTTTCCCCCTTGAGCACTTTCCTCATCAACGAGGGCGCAATGTCATTTAGATTAAAGCAACCATACTTATAGGCTTCTTCTTCATAGAGGATTTAGCATCCCATAAAACAAGATTGTTTATTGTCTCTTGCACACATCTTTTGCACTATATGACTATCAATACCTGCCAATAACAAATCCACAAGCCTCATCTATTTACCGCATATACGAAGTTTGTTACGGATTAGTGCCTCTTTGCAACAATGGTGTGAATGAAACCATAATCCAATGCATTTAATTCCTTATAAGAAGCCTTATCATGGGGGAAGGGGTTTGGTAAATGCCGTATTATAAGGGTGAGCTACTATCTCACATGTAATTTGTCAACTTTGGAATGCATTAGTACCACCCATTTCATCAGAAGAGAATGCTCAATTCAGCGCGAACCTTGGTGAGTTGGGATCCCACATGTAATTAGTCAACTTTGGAATTAATACCACGCATTCTACCTGAAGTGAATGCTCAATTCAGTGTGAACCTTTCTAACTATAGGCTGAATATTGTCATGTAAGGTCAAGACCCTTATTAGAAATTGAAAATGCAAAAATACTGAAGGACAAATAACACATGTAGAATATGAATAGAACATTAAATATGTCAATGAATTGACTAGGAGGACATTGTCTCATAAACTAACAAGTCTCGAAAAGCTGAAGTTAACTACGGAGATAGTGTTGGATATGCTTCAAAATTTTTGAAGTAAAATTCATTGTTGAGATTAGACCACGCTCGTCTACCGACCTGGGCACGAGTGTGGAGCGATAAGTTTTTCGGCTCAACATTTTCCGGATTTAGTTTTTCCATTGTAGAATTTTGAAAGGCAGTTATATATCTCGATATTCTCTCCCGATTTGCTGAGCGTGTTTATTATGTCATCCACTTATCTCCCCTCTTCTCTGATGTTTCTTAACAAAGCACGTTATTGGCTTGATATGTTCAACATAAGCAGATTTTTTTTTTTTGCCGCGGGGGGGGGGGGGAGGGATTTTCACGATAAAATCAGCTCATTCCTTCACTAAAAAACATAACATAGAACAAACATTTTGTTCTCTCTCTCTCTCAAACTCTATTTTCTCTCTCCAAAAATTCAGTGTCCTTTTGTTTCCATTCTCGTTAAAATTTCTGAGCTTATTGTGATGTATTCTAATCCTCCACTCTGGAGTATACTATAATGGTGAATGCCATGTTAACCCTGGGGATTGGAGTGCCATTCAGTCCTGTTGTACTGGTGTGGGGGCATAAATGATTTTAGAGCAGTGGTGAACTCCACGGCACGACAATTGTTCTTTGTTCGACATGTCATGTTTTAGATAAGTTTCGATTTTAAGTATTTGGTTTCGTTATTTTTCTGAGCATCGTAGCAAAACTCTTGTTTGAATTAGTTAGCTAAGTTGCAACACATTTATATAAATCAACAGTGAGCTTTGAATTTCAATTTCCAAATTTCTTTGTCCTAATTTGGCAATTCTATCAATTTTCAAAAATTAGATGCAGAATAATTTGTTGATTAGTGACTACATAATCACCGTTTTTCCCTGCTAAATATTCATCAGAAATATTTTTTGGCTATCATTTTGCTAAATTTCCGACAATCTAAAATGGTTTAGGATGAGTACTGTTAGCATTATTATTCCTGATATGTCAAAAAGTGAACCTCTTAATGGGAAAAATTATAAAATGTGGTCAAACAAAATAAAATTTTATATAGGATAAATTGAGGTTTATTATACACTTAAAACTGACAAGGCACTAGCTAATTCTACTCGAGACTTTGATGAAGATAACAATGTCACTATATCAGATATATAGCAAAATGAAAACAACTAAGAAGATATAGGAGACTCTTAAGGCTAAGTATGGGTCTGATGACAGCACTGCTAAGAAGTATACCTGTAGTAGGTGGCTTTCATTTTTAATGACTGATAACAAACCAATTTTAGACCAAATTCACGAATACAAAAATCTTTGTGCTGACATATTAAGTGATGGATTGAATATGTGCGAAACTTTGCAAGCCAATTGTTGGCTTGAAAAATTGTGACCTTCATGGGACAATTGCAAAACACAATTGAAATAAAAAGAAAGATTTTACGCTACAAGAATTGATTTCTCACATAAACTTAGAAGATCAAAACCAAAGATTGTCAGCACAAAAAACACATGAACTCTCCACCATTGCTGCTAATTTAGTGGAACAAAGAACTGTAAGGAAAAATGATAAATATAAGAAACCATGGAACAAGGGGCGTTTCAACTCTCATACTAGCAGGTTCGGGAAAAGCTTAGGCCAATTTCATGGAAAAAGGCCGGCGGCAAATTCCAACAGTTGCCATAAGCAAATCAAAGGTACCTGCTAGATGTCTAGGATGATCGGGCATACGTCAAAGGACTGTAGGAAGGGGTTTGGACAGTGTTTGCTGAAAGAACATAATTCCCAAGCCAATCTCACTGAGGACAGCAACGTGTTTGTTGCTATGATCTCTGAGGTGAATATGTTAGGAAACATGGTCGAGTGGATTGTTGATACAGGGCCCACAAGGCACATCTACACCAATAAGGACCTATTTCGAGATTTTGACAAAGCTGACGAAAGGAAATGTGTTTTTATGGGTGATTCTAGTTCAATCCCGGTGCTTGGCAATGAAAAGGTCTTTTTGAAACTTAGTTCTGAAAAATTTCTTTCTTTACAAAATGTTTTGTATGTTTGTAGCTTGCTTAGGAATTTGATTTCAGGTGCTCTAATGAACTAAGCAGGCTTGAAGCTGTTATTTGAGTTTGACAAGTTAGTTACTACCAAGAATGCAACTTATGTGAGAAACTGTTTTTCAAATGGGGGATTATTCATTTTGGATGTTCTTGTTAACAAAATTAATAAGACTGGTTCTTCTACTTATATTATTGAGTTGCTAGATTTATGGCATGCTAAACATGTGAACATTAACTCTATTAAAAAACTTAAACAAGTGAGTTTAATCCTCAGTTGTGGCCTAACTAATTTCACCAAGTGTGAAGTATGTGTTGAGGCAAAACATCCTAAAAACACCCTTTAACAAATCGGCTAAAAGAACATCTAGTTTTTTGGAATTAATACATAGTGACCTTGGTGATTTTAAAAGTATCATGAGTAGATGTGGTAAAAGATACTATATCATATTTATAAATGATTACTCTAGGTTCACTAAGTTTACCTCATAAGATCCAAAGATGAGGCTGAAAAAATGTTCTTAAAATATAAAGCGGAAGTTGAAAATCAATTAGACCAAAAAATCAAAAGGATTAGGTCTGATAGACGTGGTGAATATGACACTACCTTTCTTATAAAACATTGTAAGAGTAATGGCATAATTCATGAGCTGACAGCTCCTTATATACCCCAACAGAATGGTATAGCTTAAAAAAAAAAAAAAAAAATAGAACTCTTAATGAAATGATGAATGCCATGCTAATAAGCTTAGGCTTAACCCCGAGTTTGTGGGTGAAGCTATGTTGTCTGTGTGTCATGTTTTAAATAGAGTTCCACAAAACAAGATTCGATAAAACATCATATAAATTATGGAAGAGTTACAGGTGATGCGGTTTTTTACTAGCAAGTGCACTAGTCACTTCAAGTAATATAGAGTGAGTAGAGTATCGTCCCAAGAGGATTGCTAAGTGATTACCAAAATTACTAGTTTCAATACTATTTGAAAAATCGAAAAATTATGGATTTTGATATGAAATAAAGTAAAGTAAAATAAAATAAAAATAAAAGTTAAAACTAAACTAGAATGAGCCGATTTAAGTTTTTTTTTATTAGTTAATAAAGTCTAAGGCATCTGATTCACCTTAGTTGCATCAATACGCCTTTTCTATTCTCAATATTCAAGTTGTTATTGTGTGTTGATGGTTGAAAATCCTAATTTACTAAACATTCTCTCTCGACCAACATTTAGCGTACTCTTTAACATATTAACCCATCACTTTCGTGCATGAATTTAAATATGAAAAGAGTTATAAAAGCTCTACGATTTTCTTTTAAAAACCACAGAAATCGCCTTAATCTGTTTCGAGCATTCGCCCAATTTGTGGTGCTTATCACCTCAGCACTCATCATAAATCTCATCTCGGTCTCATTATGAATCATTACGGGCCTTAAATGGTGATCAAACATTTAAAGCTTATTAAGAACAATGATAAACACTTTAATAATATAATAACAAGAACATTGAATACCTTGAATTAGAAATGAGCGTATTTTACAACTTAGGCTACATCGTAGCCTTAGATTAACAAAATTATTTCATGTGAAACTTAATATTAAACATTACAAACATCAAAATACATGAACTAATGAATAAAAATGATAAAACTAATAAAAATAACAAAAAAAAATTAAGTTACCAAAGTAACAGGGTAGCAGATGCACAACCCGACCTGTTCTCTCCCCTTTCTCACTCAAATTTTTTTTTTGTTGTGATTTTTGATCTAAAAACTTGATGAATCAACTCCTTGCAACCTCCCCTATTTATACAAGTAGGATTGGGATGAAAAAATTTGGAAAAAATCTCAAAAATCAGCTCCCATAGGTGCATCTTGAGGCAATTCTGCAGATCTGGTTTTTTATTATTTTTCTTGATTTTTTTCCACACTCCACCACCAAAATTCTGCACCAAAATATCATAGTTATGTTTTGTGGTGTTTGTACAATAAATTTGGTTTAAAAAAATCGAGTTTTAATTGCCAAAATGCAAGTTGTTCATGAAAAGCTGAAATCTGCGCCCAGTTTCTGCAATCAGATTTGCAACCTGGTTTTCTTCATTTTTTCATGAAATCCTCCAGCCAATTTCTGCATAAATATGTTAAAAAGATGTTAAAGGACTTATTTAAGCTTTAGTGCAGTGAATTTAGTTGAAGAAAATAAAAAAAAATCGAGCTGCAAAGTGGCATTGCTGCAGCAGGTTGCAAGTTGCTTGCAACTTGGAATTTTTTATATTTTTTGATTTTTTTCTGGTCTTTTATGTAAAAGAATGCTTAAAATAGCTTAAAGTAATGTTTAACTGTATTATACAATGCATAAAAGATAAATAATGAGGATAAAAGCTTGAATTTTAGCTAAAAATTAATGCAAAACTTGTGAAATAGGGTGTAAGTTAGGTGTTCTTGGTAATTTTGTACAATTTTTGTTATTATTTTGTAATTTTTTGATTTATCTTGCTTGTAATAATTGATATTAATAATAAAACTAGCAAGATTTAGTACAAAAATGGTATTTTTGTACAAAAATAGGTGAAATAGTCAAAACCGAGCAAAAATGAGCAAAAGTGATAAAAATTAGAATTAAAATGGTTAAAAATGTATTAAAATGATATAAATAAATATATACAAATTTAAGGTTATCAAAATACCCCCAAACTTAAATCTTGCTTGTCCCTGAGCAAGACTGAATATTTCAGCACCATATCTCATGTTTTTCTAGAATTTTTCTACTGCTTAAAGCAAGCGCACTCTAATTCAGAAATTAATAATCGAAAATCAATGTTTAAGACTCTAAAGAAAAAATCATCTTTTCTAAGAAAAAACCTGTGAATCACCTAGGTAGCTGAGATTCAGAAGTTAGGATAGCAAATTAAGTTTATCCGTTCATTCAAATCTCAAGATATTCAAATAGTATAGATGACAAAAATTCATACCACTTATAATAAATTTTATCAAGTATGCCCAAAACTAAACATTTTTTTCCCCAGAGAAACTTATTTGCTCAAGTTACTTTCGACTCATGAGTTTATCTTCAGCGAGAATCAAGTTCCGACTCCTAGGCGATGACCCATAAGTAAGAGAAGCCACCACTGAGATGCCTCCAATATTACCGAATGAGTATATCTTTAGCGAGAATCAAGCTCCGACTCCTGTGCGATGACCCATAAGTAAGAGAAGCCACCACTGAGATTCCCTCTCTATGACTACCCTGAGTTTATCTACTGTGAGAATCAGCCTCCGACTCTTGAGCGATGACCCATAAGTAAGAGAAGCCACCACTGCGACGCCCTCAATATTGGGTAGCACATATCTTTATTTATGCGAGATAGAAGTACCAGAGATACAATTTTATCTACTCTCTCTTTCTTTTTTTTATATATATTTCATATTTTTCTTTTAGATTCAGGCATAACTCTTAAAAGTTCATTATAAGATGATAATCCTTAATGCAACCCATTCAAATTTGAATATCTTTTAATAAGAAAGAAAGGTAAAACAGCTATGCTAACTAGCGAACTCAAATACCATGGTTTTATCAAGATAATACCTTAGATTAGATTTTGTTTCACTATTAAAGCATAAAAACAATCGATTCTTAGATTAATCCAATTAAATTACAGTAAACAAGCTAAGAAAGAGTAGAAAAATAGCCTAAAACGCATGATGATAAGTTTTAAAACTACAAGGGGAATTTTTTTATTGCTGTTATTATATTATTATTATTCAAAATTCAGTAAAACTTAAAGCGTAGAAAATTTTTTTTTTGGTGGCCGACCCTATTTACATCCCCATACAAAGGCTCCGAACTCTGGGAGGCACTTAAGCTGACTCTAAAACAAACAGAATAGACAATTTTGGAAACAATTTTGTTAAAAATTTAATTTTCCCACCCTCAAACTTAAAAATTACAATATTTTTTATGTTAAAAGGAATATAAAGAACAAGTGGAAGAGAGGTACTTCCCCGGTTTGAGGATTTCTGTGTGATGATGCATGTGGATATTGTGCCACCCCCAAACTTCTTGTGAAATACCTGTTTAATATATATATACATAAGACAAAATAAAAATAATGAACGGAAAATAAAACTAGATAGATAAAAATAAAAACACTTGGGTTGCCTTCCAAGAAGCGCTTTTGGTTATAGTCGTTAGCTCGACTCCCTGAGTGGATCATTTGATGTTGTTGAGATGAATGGAAGTTTTACGTGGTTCGAGATCTCCATCAATGTAGGGTTTCAATCTTTGCCCATTGACTTTGAAAGTGCACTTTTTCTCATCCTGAATTTCAACCGTGCCATATGGAAAAACACGGGTCACAATAAAGGGTCCTGACCATTGAGAACGCAACTTTCCTGGGAAAAGTGGTAAGCGGGAGTTAAATAGTAAAATTTTTCGCCCCACTACGCATTCTTTGCTCAAAATGTGCTTGTCATGCCATCTTTTTGTTCGGTCTTTGTAAATTCGAGCATTTTCATAAGCTTCATTTCTGAACTCGTCCATCTCATTTATCTACAATAACCTTTTCTCTCCTGTAGCTTGTGAGTCAAAATTCATGGTTTTCATGGCCCAATATGCTTTATGTTCCAACTCTACTGGTAAATGGCATGCTTTGCCATAAACCATTCGATATGGAGACATTCCAATTGGTGTTTTAAATGCTGTTCTATATGCCCAAAGTGCGTCATCCAACTTTTTTGACCAATCCTTTCTAGAGGCGCTAACTGTTTTTTCCAAAATAGTTTTCGGTTCTCAATTTGAAACTTCTACTTGTCCGCTCGTTTGAGGATGGTATGGAGCACCCACATAGTGTGCAACTCCGTACTTACTCAATAGGGCTTTTAATTGGCGGTCACGAAAATGTTTTCCTCCATCACTTATAATCGCTCTAGGAGTTCCAAATTGAGAAAAGATATTCTTTCTCACAAAGTTTACTACAACTCTAGCATCATTGGTTGGAAAAGCAACTGCTTCAACCCATTTCGACACATAGTCTACAGCAACCAAAATAAATCTGTTAGAAAATGACGAAGGGAAAAGACCCATGAAATCAATCCCCCAAACATCAAATAATTCAACAACTAAAATGTTGTTTAGGGGCATTTCATGTTTTTTAGAAATATTTCCTGTCTTTTGACATCTATCGCATTTACATACAATTTTAAAAGCACTCTTAAAAAGTGTTGGCCAATAAAATCCAGATTGTAAAACCTTAGCTGCAGTTCTGGTTCCTCCATAATGACCTCCGGTTTCAAGGGACTGACAGTGGCGCAGAATGTCCTCTATTTCCTCCTCTGGTACACATCTTCTGATAATCTGGTCTGCACAATGCCTATACAAGAAAGGTTCTTCCCAAAAATAGCGCTTTAAGTCAGCAAAGAACTTCTTCTTTTGTTGGTAAGTCATATCCTTAGGTAGTTCCTGTGCAACTAAATAGTTAACAATGTCAGCGTACCATGGACAATTAGGATTTTCGCTTACCATCATAAGGCTTTTACCTGGGAATTTTTCGTTGATAGAGGGACTTTCGTCCTCTCATTCAAGACGCGACAGATGATCTGCCACAACATTTTCTGTTCCCTTTTTATCCCGGATTTCTAAGTCAAATTCCTCAAGCAATAAAATCCATCTAATCAATCTTGGTTTTGCATCCTGTTTTGCAAAAAGATATTTCAGAGTAGCATGGTCAGTGTAAACAACTACCTTAGAGTTAAGCAAGTAGGAACGAAATTTGCCAAACGCAAAAACAACAGCTAGTAGCTCCTTTTCAGTAGTAGCATAGTCAACTTGTGCTTCATTCAAAGTTCTACTAGCATAGTAAATGGCATGAAAAATTTTGTTCCTTCTTTGTCCTAGCACAGCCCCTACAACATAGTGGTTAGCATCGCACATAAGCTCGAAGTGTAAGGTCCAATCAGGTGCTATGATTACAGGTGCTGACACTAATTTTCTCTTCAGGGTTTCAAAAGCATTCATGCAGTCGCTATCAAAGTTAAAAGGGACATCTTTCATCAACAGATTGCAAAGAGGCTTAGCGATCTTAGAAAAGTCCTTAATAAACTTTCTGTAGAAAGTAGCATGACCTAAGAAACTTCGAATGCCTTTAACATTAGTAAGGGGTGGTAATCGCTCAATCACTTCAGTTTTTGCTCTATCAACCTCAATTCCTCTTTTTGAAACCATATCTCCTAACACAATTCCTTCTTGTACCATAAAATGACATTTCTCCCAATTCAAAACAAGATTTGTGTCAGTACACCTTTTCAAGACCATAGAAAGGTTAGCTAAACAGTTATCAAATGAATCCCAAAGACTGAAAAATCATCCATACAAATTTCAATGAAATTTTCCACCATATCACTAAAGATTGCCATCATACATCGTTGAAAAGTTGCAGGAGCATTGCATAACCCAAAAGGCATTCTCCTATAGGCAAATGTACCATAAGGGCAAGTAAAAGTAGTTTTTTTTCCTGATCCTCAGGAGCTATGGCAATTTGATTGTACCCTGAATATGTCAAGAAAACAATAATAAGAATGACTCGCGCCAATTTTTCCAACACAATGAATGGTAAGGGGAAATGGTCCTTTCGAGTGGCATCAGTAAGCTTCTGATAATCTATGCAAACCCTCCATCCGGTGACAGTCCTAGTAGGGATGAGCTCATTGTTTTCATTTTCTATTACAGTTATTCCCCCTTTTTTTGGAACTACATATACTGGACTAACCCATGGGCTATCAGATATAGGATAAATTATCTCGGCATCTAACAATTTGACAACTTCTTTTCTCACTACTTTCATGGCAGGGTTTAACCGCCTTTGAGGTTGAATGGTAGATTTGAAGCTATCCTCCATGAGAATTTTGTGCATGCAAATAGAAGGGCTAATTCCCTTGATATCAGAAAGGGTCCATCCTATCGCTGATTTATATTCTCTTAAGACTCTAGGTAACCTTTCCTATTCTATGTTGCTCAATGAGGCATTAATAATAACAGGATAAGAGTTAGAGCTACCAAGATAGGTATATTTGAGACGTGGTGGCAGTGGCTTGAGCTCAAGCTTTGGAGGTTCGTCTTCTTCCATTCCTTGCTGAATTTCATTTGCTTGAATGTCTTCCACTCTGACTTCGCGGTGTGAGTCAAGAGGTTTGCAGCCTTCCAGGTGATGGGCACATTCCCTTTTCAACTCGTCTTCCATGTCTATGGTCCCAGATTTTGTTAGACACGCTTCAAGGGGCAACTTGGGAAATGTGTCCCTAAATGTCTCAGTGACCAACTCATCTATAATATCAACCTCAAAGCAAGAATCCATGTTAGAGGGAAATTGAATGGCATTAAAGACATTGAAGGTTACCTGTTCATCTTGTACCCTTAGGATCAGCTTTCCTTATTGTACGTCAATCAGGGTCCTTCATGTAGCAAGGAAGGGTCGTCGTAAAATAAAAGGTATCTCACGATCCTCTTCCATGTTAAGTACTCTGAAGTCAGCCGGGAAGATGAATTTAACGACCTTCACGAGGACATCTTCAATCACACCTCTAGGATACTTGATTGATTTGTCCACAAGTTGGAGAGATATGGTGGTCGGCTTCACTTCTCCCAGTCCAAGCTTCCTGAAAACAGAGAGAGGCATTAAATTTATACTTGCACCTAAATCACATAAAAATTTATCAATATTAATGGAACCAATGGTGCAAGGTATTGTAAAACTCCCTGGGTCTTTAAGCTTGGGAGGCACTGCATTCTTCAGTAAGAGCTACCATTTCGAATTCTCCCAACTTCCTTTTGTTAGATAGAATTTCTTTCATGAATTTTGCATATTTGGGCATCTGTTTTAACATGTTAGCAAAAGGGACATTAATGTGTAACTTTTTGAAAATTTCTAAAAATTTGGCAAATTGTTCATCCGCTTTTGTCTTTTTCAAGCGTTGAGGGAATGAGACTTTGGGTTTGTGGGGTTGAGGCTCAGCCCTTTTTGGTTCATTTTCGTTCTAGGTTTTTGTCCCTTAGTTTCTATTTCCTGATTTGTTTCAGTGGACAGGTCAATTATGGGTTGTTCAGCTGGCATGGGTTGGTCTTCCTGAGTTGGTTCTTTCAAAACTTTCCCACTTTGTAATTCTATTGCTTTTACTTGCTTTCGTGGGTTTGTGATGGTGTTACTAGGTAAGGAACCTGGAGATCTTTCAGAAAGGTGATTTGAAATTTGCCCAATTTGGCTCTCAAGGTTTCTAATCGTCGCTTCTTGATTTCGAAGAGTTGTCTTAGTGTTTTGTATGAAACTTCTAGTATCATGCATAAACTTATTGAGCAATTCCTCAAGATCAGCCTTTCTTTCAAGGGGCTGAAAAAGTTGTTTTTGATTCCTTTGGTTATTCCATGAAGAACTTGGATGGTTTCTCTACCCAGGATTATCGATGTTGGAATAGGGATTATTTTTTTGAAAATTTGAAATAAAATTAGCGTGCTCATGGGTTGATGAGGCGAAAGAATTTCCTGTTTGGCACTCTACGCTGGAATGATTCCCTGCACAAAATTCACACGTTAGTACAGGAGAATTTATAGCATTTACGTTCATGTTACTTACCTGTTTCTTGAGCATTGCAATCTCAGTATTTAACTTTGTTATTGTATCAAGCTCGTACATCCCCATAGGTTTTTTCTGCTCAGTTACTCTTGCATAATTATTGCTAGCCATTACTTCTAGCAATTCATATGCATTTTCTGAAGTTTTGAGGTTTAGCGATCCTCCAGCCGCTGTGTCTACCAGTGTTTGTTTATTAGGTGCCAACCCGTTATAAAATGTTTGGACTTGCATCCAAGTAGGCAAACCGTGATGTGGGCACCTACGCACAAGTTCTTTGAAACGCTTCCATGCTTCATACAATGATTCAGAGTTATATTGCACAAACGAGGTGATGTCACTCCTCATTTTAGCAGATTTGGCTGGTGGAAAGTATTTTGCAAGAAATCTTTTAGCCAAATCATCCCAGGTAGTGATAGTTTCAGGAGGTAATGAAATCAACCAAGCTTTGGCTTTGTCTCGCAGTGAAAACGGAAACAATCTTAAGCGCACAGTGTCATCACTGACACCATTATGCTTAAAAGGTATCACAGATCTCTAAGAAGTTAGAGATATGTAGGTTTGGGTCTTCACTGGGTAGACCACCAAATTGAACTGTTTGTTGAATCATTTGTATAATAGCGGGTTTTATTTCAAAATTGTTGGCCTGTATAGGTGGACGTTGGATACTGGAGGTGCATACCCCAACAGTAGGTACAGCAAAATATTTCAAAGTCCTTTCATCTTCATTTCCAGTATTAGTAGCCATGTTTTCAGCTCTTTTTTCTTTCCTGATTAATCGAAGTTTTTTGAGATTTCAGGGTCAAAATGGGTTATTTCATTTTCAATTGAATGTTGCATACAAAGTAAAAATAAACAACTACAAAGTTAAAGGAAAAAGATAACAACAAAGAAAAAAAATATGACACAAATTTAACGAAGCTCAATTCTAAGGGAAAAATAGTTATTACTACAAAGTTAAAATAAAAGTAACGAAAACTCAAATTTTATGAAAAGAGAGGGTTAGCAACCCTAATGTTTGAAAAAGAGGAAAAAAAAAAGAAAAAAAACTAATCTAACTTTTAAAATTCTAACAAAGTAAAATTAAATCAAAATAAAGACGAACTTAAAGACAAAATATAAGAAAAATAATAAAATAACACAAAACAAATTTTTTTTATTTTATATACGAATTTTTATTTAGATTATTATTATTATTATTATTTTTCTAAGAATTACCTTTACAAATAAAATGAATGAATGAAAAGAGATTTATATTTTAACAAAATTTACAAGTTATTAACAATTTCAAATTAGTATAAAAGCCAGTTGGTATTGATATCACTTAAATATAGACAATCCCCGGCAACAGTGCCAAAAACTTGATGCGGTTTTTTACTAGCAAGTGCACTAGTCGCTTCAAGTAATATAGAGTGAGTAGAGTATCGTACCACCAGGATTGCTAAGTGATTACCAAAATTAGTAGTTTCAATACTATTTGAAAAATAAAAAAATTAGGGAAATAAAGCAAAATAAAAATAAAAGTTAAAACTAAAGTAGAATGAGCCGATTTAAGTTTTTTTTTATCATTTAATAGAGTCTAAGGCATCCGATTTCACCTTAGTTGCATCAATACGCCATTTCTATTCTCGATATTCAAGTTGTTATTGTGTGTTGAAGGTTGAAAATCCTAATTTACTAAACATTCTCTCTCGAGCAATATTTAATGTACTCTTTAACATATTAACCCATCACTTTTGTGCATGAATTTAAATAAGAAAATAGTTATAAAAGCTCTATGATTTTCTTTTAAAAAACCACACAAATCGCGTTAATCTCTTTCGAGCATTCGCCAAATTTGTGGTGCTTATCACCTCAGCACTCATCATAAATCTCCTCTCGGTCTCATTATGAAACATTAAGGGCCTTAAATGGTGATCAAGCATTTAAAACTCATTAAGAACAATGATAAACACTTTCACAACACAATAACAAGAACATTGAATACCTTGAATTAGAAATGAGCGTATTTTACAACTTAGGCTACATCATAGCCTTAGATTAACAAAATTAGTTCATGTGAAACTTAATATTAAATATTAAAAACATCAAAATACATGAACTAATGAAGAAAAATGATAAAACTAACAAAAATAACAAAAAAAAAAAAAAAAAAGTTACCCAAGTAACAGGGTAGCAGATGCACAACCCGACCTGTTCTCTCCCCTTTCTCACTCAATGTTTTTGTTATTTTTGATCTGAAAACTTGATGAATCAACTCCTTGCAACCTCCCCTATTTATACAAGTAGGATTGGGATAAAAAAAATTGGAAAAAATCTCAAAAATCAGCTCCCTTTTGTGCATCCTGAGGCAATTCTGCAGATCTGGTTTTTTTTATTGTTTTTCTTGATTTTTTCTACACTCCACCGCCCAAATTCTGCACCAAAACATCATATTAATGTTGTGTGATGTTTTTACAATAAATTTGGTTAAAAAAATCGAGTTTTAATTGCCAAAATGCAAGTTGTTCATGAAAAGCTGAAATCTGCGCCCAGTTTCTGCAATCAGATTTGCAACCTGGTTTTCTTCATTTTTTCATGAAATCCTCCACCCAATTGCTGAATAAATATGTTAAAATGATGTTAAATAACTTATTTAAGCCTTAGTTCAGTGAATTTAGTTGAAGAAAATAAAAAAAATCGAGCTGCAAATAGGCATTGCTGCAGCAGGTTGCAAGTTGCTTGCAACTTGTAATTTTTTATATTTTTTGATTTTTTTCTGGTCTTTTATGTAAAAGAATGCTTAAAATAGCTTAAATTAATGTTTAATTGTATTATACAATGCATAAAAGATAAATAATGAGGATAAAAGCTTGAATTTTAGCTAAAAATTAATGCAAAACTTGTGAAATAGGGTGTAAGTTAGGTGTTCTTGGTAATTTTGTACAATTTTTGTTATTATTTTGCAATTTTTTGATTTATCTTGCTTTTACTAATTGATATTAATAATAAAACTAGCAAGATTTAGTACAAAAATGGTATTTTTGTACGAAAATAGGTGAAATAGTCAAAATCGAGCAAAAATGAGCAAAAGTGATAAAAATTAGAATTAAAATGGTTAAAAATGATATAAATAAATATATACAAATTTAAGGTTATCAACGGGCCTAATCTAAAATACCTTAAAGTGGGGGGAGAGGGTGTTTAGCAAAAGTTGGAATTCCCAATTGTAAAGGAAGTTAAATAGGTCCAAAAAATAGTAGACGCAATATTTATTGGTTATGTTATTAATAGTGCTGCATATAGATTCATGCTAAAAATGATTCATCTCTTGGACTTGGTTATGGAATCTAGAGATGCAAAGTGTCTTAAACATACATTTCTTATGAAAGCATCTATGCCTGTTACTATAACTGTTCCATCTACATCATCTACTAGGCGCTTACGTCCTGAGAATGAGGTTGAAGAACCTAGGAGGAGTAAAACAGCACGAATTGATACTGGTTTTGGACTTGACTTTATAACCGCATTCCTGCTTGAACATACTATTGTAGATGTAAGTTTTGTTATTGCATTCATAATTGAGAAAGATCCTAAGACATATGATGAAGTAATGAAATCTATAGATGCGCCTTTCTAAAGAGAGGCTATTAACAGTGAATTAGACTCTGTTATGAGTAATAACACATGGATTTTAGTGGACCTTCATAGGAAATGCAAACCGATTGGGTGTAAGTGGGTGTTTAGGAGGAAATTGAGAACATAAGGATCCATTGATACTTAAGGCCAGATTAGTGACTAAGGGGTATACCCAAAAATATGAAATAGATTTCTTCGACACCTATTCACCTGTAACTAAGATAGCTTCTATTAGAGCTTTGATAGCTCTAGCATCTGTTCATAATCTTGTAGTGCATCAAATGGATGTCAAAACCGCATTTTGAATGGTGACCTTAATGGAGTAATATACATAGAACAACCTGAAGGGTTTGTTTTCTCTAGAATGAAGAACAAAGTATATGAGCTTTTTAAGTCCTTGTATGGTTGTGTGATCATTTGCTTATATGTGGATGATATGCTAATTTTTGTTATGAGTGTTAACATTGTAAATGCCACAAAATGCTTTTTAAGCTCATGTTCTGACATGAAAGATTTGGGTGAAGCTAATGTTATACTAGGTATAATAATAACTAGGACTCCTAAGGATTTGACTCTTAGTCAATCTCATTATGGGGAGATGATACTTAAAAAATTTGGTCATTATGATGACACTCTCGTTAGGACTTCGTATGATCCTAGCGTTCACCTAAAGAAAAATAGAGGTGATGGTGCATCACAGACTGAATACGCTAAAATAATTGGTAGTGTTATGCTTCTAATGAACTGCAGTTGTCCTGATATAGCATATGCCGTCAGTAGACTTAGTCGTTATACCCATAATCCTAATAATGAGCATTGGAATGATTTAATTAGGCTGTTAAGGCACTTACTAGGTACTATGGATTGGGGTTTACACTATAAGAAATTTCCTACTATTTTAGGGGGATAATGTGATGTCAATTGGGTGTCTGATAATGATGAGGTACATTCTACTAGTGGCTATATTTTTACACTTGCCAATGTTGCTGTGTCTTGGAAATTGTCTAAACAAACCTATATTGCTAAATCAACTATGGAACTAGAATTTATAGCATTAGAGTTGGCAAGTTAAGAGGCTGAATGGCTAAGATGTGTGATGGGAGACATTCCGTTGTGGAGAAAGCCCACGCCTTTGGTCTCAATTCATTGTGACTGACAAGCGGCCATTGGAGTGTCGAAGAGTGAGGAATAGTGGTATGTGAAGGCATATTCGCCTTAGACACAGTTTCATGAGACATTTGATAGAAAATAATATTATTTCACTCGAGTTTGTAAGGAGTGATGAAAACTTGGCTGATCCTTTTACTAAAGGCCTTTCTAAGAAGGCAATATATGATATAGCAGAGGGAATAGGACTTAAGCCCGTATAAGTTACTTGATCTTGGTGGATACCTATCTCAGGAGTTACTCTCGATATTTAATGGGTCAAACGATGCCAAGGTTGAGAAGTTGTGATTAAGCCACCCTAGTCTCTTCCGAGATAATGTTGTTTGTGCCTATTGATATATAAAATCTGCTATGACATGAGTAAGAGCTTAATGCTCTCCTTGAGTTCCATAGCAAATATGGTGGTGTTGGGCAGCACACCTGATAGACTCTTTTGCTATGACGTTGAAGATGAGCTTGTAAGCTCTTAATGTGGTCCATAACCCTTAAGGTGGCGTGGTGCAGCATGCTTAATGGACTGACCTACTAGAATGTGGGGGTGGTTATCCAATGTTGAAATTTTGAATAACACCTTATTTGGCATACCTAGTCAGACTTTGTAAGTTTTAACAAAAACGAATACTTGCCACTGAATTTACGGCAGACTGAGTATCACTTTGTTTTGTATGCCAAATCAGCACATGAGTCTGGCAGATGAAATTAATTGACAGTAAGCCACCATGGCAATATATACATCATATAACAATATGCAATCTATATAAGTTAACACATGTACAGTTAAATGTAATGGAGGCTTCAAGTACTTCACCATACTACAACAAAATTGACTTTAGGCCACACTTCAATTATAATATTTGTTTAAAGTGTCACCATATATAGTGTTTAGGTAACACCTTTTTTTATTGTTACGTTTGCTTGGTACCTAATGTAACACTTTTGAAAAATTATTGCATTTGCTTGCTACCTAATGTAATGTTTTAAATTCTTTTTTTTTTTTATAAGACATATTATAGGGAACACTTTTGATGGAAAAATGATACAAGCCAACCTTTAGTTTTATTGGGGAGTTGTATCCCACAATAGAAAAAAATAGTGTGAGTGATTCTTTCCTTAACGTTTATATTTAATTTTCGAATAGTATTTGAACCGCTCGTATTTACTGATCGTTTACCATTACTAGCCATTTAGGATCATTAAAATTGTGACCGCTTAGAATTTATTAACAATACAGCCGTTGCAATTTATTATGTTCGTTTAGAGCTGTTGGAATTCATTGCACCTGATTTTAATGATTCTAATAGTTTGCTACATTATTCTTAATATATACCAAATTCTGAAAAAGGATTAACCCACTGTAACAAACAAGCAAAACACCATTTATAGAGAGGAGAACCAAATGGAGACCTAATCCTCTCTCCTTCTGCGCTATTAAAAAGCTCCAAATCAAATCTACATCTCCTTCACATTTTAGTAGAGTGAGAGAGAGACATGGAAGGCAAGCTTATTATTAGGATCAATCTCATATTGCTCTTCTCCTCTTACTTCTCCTTCTTGATTTGGACAAAGTTCAAGGTACTCTGACCCGGCAATTACCGTGTGCACGTTAGGAGTCGTATAGCGTTAATCCTGGGGAACGGCTGCCGGTTATCCTGTGTACACTGGAGTAGAGGCGAAATCGTCTTTTATGACAGTGGAATTTACCACGGCGTGATATCATCCTTTGTGAGATATTTCTAATTACTCTCTCTTTTCATTGCTATGATTGAATATTTATCAATTTTCTAACAATTATTTGATCGCCATGTTTAAATAATTATTTCTAAATTTTTTTTACAATTTTAGGATTTTTACTATATTTTTGTTGCCAATTTTCAGCTGTAACTTTCACTGAATTTTCACTAGAATTTTAGCTTATTGTACTGTAGTATTTTACTGAAATTTTTAATACAATTATACTGCAATTTATAACGGTACTTTACTGTATTTTATAGAAGTGTTCTACTGTAATTTAGATGTAATTTTCATTGCGATTAGACCATTTTTTCTAACAATCTAAAAGATGATTTTATCAATTAATCATGAGTAATTAGAATTTTAGTATATGCTTAGACTTGGAAGATTATTCAACCGACCTAAAAGAAAAAAAAAAAAAAAAAAAAACTTAGATCTACTTTGAATTTCTGTATGCTTTTTCTACTTAATTTAATGTACAAAAGTTATGAATCTAGTGTTGATGTTTGGAGATGTATATATTTATTTAAAGAAAAAAGGGAAAACCCTTAATTTGTTACTTTGAAGGATCTTATTGCTTACATAAACTTGTGGTTATTTAACAGTAATAAACTCGATCTCTCTTACGGAACATCTGCAATAAACTCGTATATTTATTAACAATGAATTGACGATTAAACAACAAGACATAATGAATTGCCGGTATTGGAGGGCATGTTGAGCCTTAATTAAATAAAAAAGGGAGGCCCATTTCGCTTGTGCTAAGATATGTTCTTACAGTTGGTCTTTTAAGTGTACAGAAAAGAAAAAAGAAAATAGAAATGAGACATACTTAATGATAAACTAACAATTATGCATGAAGTTTGAGTATGTATATGTGTGATGATTTGAACTTTATACATTGTTCCTACATCATGTGACCGTGGTTGTCATTTAGTGACCTTGTTAGCAAACTAGATTATTGGAAGTCAGACTTAGGCAACTTAGCATATGAAAACCCTTACATTATTTGCATATGACTTACGCTATGAGCTAGCGAAATGTGAGGGAGTATAGCCTAGTGAAATAATAATGATAATTTTGCAATAACTTGTGTGGGTTGCATTATTTTGGACTTCTAAAAGGACAGTATAAATTATATTAGTTTTTATCTAGTTAGTTTGAAGTAATGATTGTTAGTTTGAAGTAATGATACTCCACTCTGATAAAGATACACAAAAGACACTCTTAAAGGGTGTAAATCAATTGGCAATAGAGTGGGCATTCAAAAACAAAATTGAAGGTTAATAGCTAAATAAAAGTCAAAACTAGTGATCAAAGGATAGACCCAAAAATATGAAATTGATTTTTGACACTGTCTTGCCCATGACTAAAATAGAAACACCTAGAATTTTGACAAGTTCTTGCTCTTAGCCATGATCTTCTAATGTATATATCAAATAGACATCTAATTATGTTTCTAAATAATGACCCAAGGGAAAAGTTTGTTTGGAACAACCAGAAGGGTCTATCACCCTTAGTATGGAAGATAAAATTTTGTAAACTTGTGCATTCTAATATGGGCTTAAATAAGCCCCCAAAGAGGGACATGAAAATTTGATATAAACTTGGGCATATGGTGCTGGTACTATTGTTGTATGGCTGACCCTGTTGTGTGGCTGACTCTGCTGTGCGGAAATTGAATTGTGTGATTTTTCAATTTTTTGTGTAATTGCTGCGGTTAATAAATGTTTAACTCTAGAAGTTGATTGTGAACTTGTTAGAATAAAGTCTTGAACCTAGAGGTGGCAACTCTTAGGTTAGGCATATCTAGTTGTACAATCTTGAATACCTTGTGTGGTAGATCATGGTATCTTTTGAGTTTTAACCATGAAATTAACCTTGTAGTGAAAGTTAGTTTTCTTGCATATCTGGAGCGACCTAAGTGAAATAGATGATTCTTGAAAAGAGCTAATAGAACTTGTGAGATCTTGTGAAAATCTATGTGCGATTTGTATATTAATCTCCATGTTGATGCGTCTCATGTGTTTCCCATAAATGATGAAAAGCATGTTGTCTTAGGTGTTGAAACATGTCTTTCAAGATGAATGCACTGCTAAATATTGTTTTGGGCTGTCTATTGCTATCCATATTGTCATATACAGATTGTGGGTTGTAAAATGCTAATGCACGTGTTGTTATGGACTATTACACACTGGATTTTGCAGTACTGGAGTAAGACTTGCTGTTTATGATGTGCAATTGTTGTATGTTGTGTACATATTGCAGATTATGACATTTAGCTAATGAATATTGCTATCAATACTAGTATTATGTTTTTGTTTTTTTTTTGGACTGTTCTGCTGAATTTTCAGTTTGTAGTTGGGAAAGCATGATATGCTTGAGTCTTATGTGGACTTGTGTTGTCTTTGGAGACTATTATACCCTTAGGATCATTATTTCATGCCTTCCTTTCTGATTTTGGGAAAAGGGTAAGGTGCAGGTCATATGAGAACCTGATTGATCATAGACTTGGTATTTAGCTTGTGTCTAGATACCTTATTTGGGTTATTGTCATGTGTGGTATGCTCATGTTGGTTATTTAGATGACATACTATATACCCCTAGTGTTCACTTGATGAGGAGTAAAATGTGGCATCGCGTCACAATTAAATATACTAAGGTGATTGATAGCATTATGTTTGATGAATAACACAACACTCGTATAATATCATATGTCAGTGGTAGATCTAGTCTACATACATGAATCCAAATAATGAATATTAAAGTGCTCTAATTAAATTGTTGAGGTACTAGTGAAGTACTATGAACATGGTTTATATTGTAATGGACTCCTTGTTGTGTTAGATGTTTGATATCAATGAGAGATATTCTACTAATGCCAATGTATTTAGGCTCATTAATGAGCTATGTTTTGCGATATCCCTTTGAAACCTGCACCATTTAGTTGTCCTTAAAGACTGATTTGGCAAGTAGAAAATTTGCATGGTTTAATAATGAAGTTTGAGACACACCATTGTGGGGGTTTTGTGAGTACCCGAGAGCCTATGAGATATGTTGTCTAAGCATAATCTTTTCTGATTATTGTATTATTGCCAATGTTTGCAAGTTATAGCTAACGTATGGAAATTGATTATGATAGAAATATTATTTTTGTGACTGTCGAAAGTCGGTGTGAATAGCTTTATGATGCTAGAACTTGGGCTCGAGAGCCTTGCAGAGGATTGGGATTGCCTTAAGTTGAATTTAAAAGGCATCTTGTGAATTATGGTCTTTTGTACCTCTTTCGCTTGATATCACCATAATTTGATACAAAAAGGAACATACCCAGTGCCTCAAGGGCTCCCGCCTACGCAAGGTCTAGGATCACCATAATTTGATATAGTATTGGTAATACATGGATTACCCTTAATAGTAATAATGTATGTACTCTAAGTATGATGAGAATGGGTATATGGTCTTTTATGACCTAAACTGGTGGCAATCCAGTTGATTTGAGATGATAATGTTTCACAATTGTGATGATATGTGAAATTGAAAATTTACGGTGTACGTGTTTCGTGCCAACTGTATATACGATATACGTATGATATGTGTACTATTTGAGTACTTGGGGTGGAGATATGATTTTATAGATATGATGTTTGCTCTACTATTGTGTTATATCGACTTTAGTTGAAGTTGGTAGGCGATGGAGCTAGTTATTTAACAACTCATTGTAGATACCTCAATGTGGGGGTAAGAGCAACTCGTGATTGATGTTAGCAGTGGTCAACTCTCAAGTAATGCTTTGTTGCAATACAGTGTAAAAATGTCATGTATGATGGTTGAGCTTAATGCTTTGACCTAACCCATAATCCGTGGCGGGTGGTGTGGACACTGCACACTTGATGGGTTTGGTAATAGGAAACTTATTCATCTCGGACATAAGATCGTAAACAATTTACTCAAAAGAAATCTAAATTATGTAAGGTCTGAAAAGAACCTCGTGGATCCATTAATTGTGGAAACATTGAGGGGGACATGACTAAAGTCTATACATGAATAAACTGTGATGTATCTAACCTAGTCTTAACAGGTTCAAGGTCAAAAGTTATAGTTTTATTCAAGGAATGCACTGTGTTTTATGCTGTTCCTCCCTATGGTGTGACAGTGCGGAGGCAGGTCCATAGCCATATGTTTGGTGATGTAAGTGAGGTTTGCACTTGATGGACACTATCTGTATATTACCAAGGAGTGAGGTGAGCTTTAGCTCTTAATGGACCCATATCCATATGTTTGGTGGTGTGCGGTAACACACACTTGATAGGATCCACCTATGTAAGTGTGGGAGTGTGGTCGCTCCCTATGAAGGTTTAAGAGTTGCCTTCTAGAGCGCCTATGAATGTCCAGGATGAGCACATAGCCGATAAAACGCGCCAACCCACTGGAGTTGCCAAGATTTGGAGTTTAGTATGTGGAATACTATACAATCCCTTGCGAGGTTCAAGACGAAAGTCACCTTGCAAGATGTTGGTCCTAAACGATTCAAGTCGCTAGACACCGGCATTGAAAAACTGAACTCCCTTTGCCCAATCTATTCTTCTTTATTTTCTTCCGCTTGTATCCATTGTGGGGGACAGTTGGGAAATTGATTCAAGCCAACCTTTAGTTTTATGGGGAGTTGTATCCCATACTGGAAAAAATAGTATGAGTGATTCTTTCCTTAACGGGTATATTTAGTTTTTGAGTAGTATTTGAACCACTCGTATTTACTGATCGTTTACCGTTAGTAGCCGTTTGGGGTCATTAAAATTGTGACCTTTGAGAATTTATTAACAATATAACCATTGTAATTTATTACATCCGTTTATAGCCATTGGAATTCATTGCACCCGATTTTAACAATTCTAATCGTCTTCTACATTATTCTTAATATATACCAAATTCTGAAAAAGCATTAAGCCACTGTAACAAACAAGCAAAACACAATTTACTGAGAGGAGAACTAAATGGAGACCTAATCCTCTCTCCTTCTGTGCTACTACAAAGCTCCTAATCAAATCTACATCTCCTTCACATTTTAGCACACAGAGAGAGACAGAGAGACATGGAAGGCAAGCTTATTATTCGGATCAATCTCATATTTCTCTTCTCCTTTTACTTCTCCTTCTTGATTTGGGCAAAGTTCAAGGTACTCCTACCCAGCAATTAACGAGTGCACGTTAAGAGTCGGACCGCGTTAATTCTAGAGAACGGCCGCCGGTTATCCTGTGTGCACTGGAGCAACAGCAAAATCGTCTTTTAGGACAAGTGGTATTTACCACAGCGCGATATCATCTTTTGTGAGATCTTTCTAATTACTCTCTCTTTTTTTTGCTATGATTTAATTTATCAATTCTCAAACAATTATTTGATCGCCATGTTTAAATAATTATTTTTGGATTTTTCTACAATTTTCAGTATTTTTACTGTGTTTTCGTTGCCAATTCATTTGCAACATTCACTGAATTTTCACTGAAATTTAGCTAATTGCACTGCAGTATTTTACTGAAATTTATAGTACAATTATATTGCAATTTATAACAGTATTTTATTGTATTTTATTGAAGTGTTCTATTGTAATTTAGATGTAATTTTCATTGCGATTCGACCACTTTTTCTAACAACTTTTTTGTAAAATGTTACATTTGTTTTATTTTACAACACTTTAAATCCATTACCTAAACTTTTTTCATTTTTTAAAAATAATATATATTTTGATACATGAGAATCAAGTAGTTTTAAGATCAAAATTTTGAGGGCAAATTACATATCTATACTCTGAGATTTTGTATATTAATTATTATACACAAATTTTGTAAAATAGTATTTTTGTCTAAAAGTTACATAAATTTAATAAAATGGTTAAAATTACGGTGTCCTAGCGTACAAAAATTGCCACTTTTTTGTTAGTAAACTCACGATCCTCTTGCTATGAGTACTTCCTTATATGCATGAATTGTAATATTATAACATTGCTAATAAAACTATGTTGCCTTCTTATACACTGTCATTTAGACTATTTTTATTAAATATGTTTTTATTTGGACTAAAATAATATTTAACAAAAATTATAGACCAGAAAAAATAATACATCAAATTTTATAACATTAATTTATAATTGAACAAAATTATATCAAGAAATTTAATTTTACCCAAAAATAATTTATTCCCGCTAGAACTTTAACCAAAATAATTGGGCTCCAAGTGAACTTATTGTTCACATGCACCCACTCCTCCCCCACTCTCTTTCTCTTTGTTCATCTTCCCATGTCTCTCTCTCTCTTCAACCCAACCTACGCCCTCGTCGCTCCATCACGGTTGCCGTTCTCCACCCGTCTACCGTCGCCACTTGTTCATGGCTCCTCTTTCTTTGTTTGCACCTCTCCCTCTAATTTTTCATTCATTGTTTTGTTATTATTTTCTTTGATTTTTGTTGATTTTTCATATTGTTGTTAGTTATGTCAAAAAAAAGAACCCTATACATTATTTTGAGGTAAAAAATCTGAACCCTGGACCTTGTGAAAATAATCCCTAATTAACATATTTCACTATTTTTCTAAGGTTACTCTTTATTTTTGCTACTTTAAGTTGAAACAGCTTCTAAAAGTACAAAACTATCATTGGTGCTGACCTCCTAAGGTTGCTCTTTTATCTATTTGTAGTAAGCTTATATCTCTTGGTTGTGAATTTGACTTATGGATTTCAGTTGTTTGAACGTACATGACCTATGTAGTAGCATGTTAAGTTCATGATAAGCAATTTAGTCAATTGAGCTAGAACCTTGCTTGGTTAGTTGTGAATTTCATAATTTTTTGAGTAACATTCAAAGTTATATGAACTTTGAATTAAACTTCACAGGTTAAATTCTATTTTAATAGCTTATCTATAAAACAATTCCATATCAGAATGTCAGCCATTACAGTAAGATTTTGGAGAAATTGAATACCTTAAAGCTAAACTAGGGTGTTATCTAAAGGTTGAGAAAAATTTGAGACCTTAATATCTATGTTATGAACCTTATAAGTAGTTAAGAGAGGGATAGTTGTTGGGAAAAGCATATAAATTTTTGTTGAAATATAAACTCGATGCCGACTATTAGATTCACAGTTCTCAACTATGGTCACAACAAAAGGCACCTATTAGAGCACTTAGAGGAGGAGACTCTTCTCTTTACTTGAGTCTCCGTTCGGAGAGTCACGCTTTGTGACACCTCACGTACGAGAGTTCGCGGAAATAGGTATATCTCTATAAACCCTTTGCCCTAATACCGGTTATTGGGATGAATTTTAAAAATTCTCCTTAAAGATTACGCAACGGAATAGGTTTAGAATTCATAACTCTAAACCTAGGGTTGATTTAAAATTCACAATTTTAAATCTGTTAACTTAAATTCATAATTTAAATCATCAGATCTAAATTCTTAATTTAGATCTACAGGCCTTTTACTCTAATACATTCATAACAATACATAAACTTAAACAGGTATAATATCGAATATTGTAAATAAATAGAAAAGCGAAAAGAATAAAGGAAGAAGAACATACTTGGATTTGCTCCAATAATATAGAAAACCAGAAAGACAATAATATTCTTCAAAACCGAGACTCCGAGACCTTCTACGCAATAACCTCGAATTGCCCGAAGGATGGGCTCCGAAAAATATTAAACTGGGTCTCCGAAACAATTTCAGAAAACCTAAAGAAATACTTTGAACTCTGATTACAAAACTCGGAATAAGCCCCTCTATTTATAGAAATATTTCGGAGCAAAAAAATCTAATTATAATGGAAAAAGGATTCGCCAGTTAACATCAAAACCCAGCGTTTCGTTCAAATAAGCAATTAAAACGCTGCATTTCAATGCATAGTTCATGCATCTACTGGCTTATCACTGCTTGCCACGTGTCGGCACATGATTGGTCCGCTCCCAAAGGCGCGGATCCACCCCTTCTGACCATCAGCGCGTGACACGTGTCGCGCGCTGATTGGTTAGTGGCGTTGGACACGGATCAAGCTTGTTCTAAACGCGATTTACTTACTTTTTTTTTTTTGTTTTTTTGGTTTGTTTCTACATGAAAAAATTCATCTTATGAATTTTAATTTGTTAAAATTACTTAATTTTATAATTTTCAAATTTTATTCATCTCATTAATAATGTTTGGCAAAATTAATTTATCCATCTTATGAATAAATAATTCATCTCATGAATTCTTCAATATTTTTCTAATGGCAATAAAATATAGAGGCTTGCGTAGGGACCTCGGGGACAATTTAAATCTAGCTCCAAACGGGTTAAATTAAATTATCTCATGATATTAATGTAATTACCATTTAATGAGACTTAATTCCACTAAATAAATCTCACTGCACTCTAGACTTAAATTTTTTATTCGATATCTCCCTAATATACTGTATTGATGACAACATCCCCTTCACTTGATGTCCATGACAAAGGATAAATATAACTACTACCATTATCCTTCTCACGGCTTCTCCATTATTTACTGACTCGTCCTTCACCGAATAGTTTATTTATACTTGAACATATTCGCAGTATAAATTTCAAATGTCAAACACTTGAAATACTTTTGCCAAAGTTTCCGAACTATTCAAATATTTGCGAATCAACTAAGGGGACATCTGTATCTCATAAGAGACTGTAGATTCCCTATTGAATACCTGATCCTTGTCACACTTCACGCCGCTACCCATTGTATGTGGGATTTCAGTCATTCGCTTTAGACCTTACTTATAGTACACCAAAGTAACTAACGCTCCATGCATGCAGTCCAGAATACCCTCAGAATTTAGAGTCGCAATTCAAACGGTACAACATGAATCACTCATCTCCGATAGTAGTCTAGAAATAAGTAACCCACATGGTCCAACTCAGCGTGTCAAACACACTAACTTACCACTTTTGGATCTCCATCCACATGACCAAGACAAGCCATCTAAGTGTCTCGTTATAGTCTTAACATACAAGTGGTCCAGATTTGTCTTCGGCTACGAGTCTTTCAAACCACAATCCATATCATTTGATCCAAGTCTATCTGTGGCTCAGTCTCATAAACCACTTAGAACAAACATGTAAATTGTAATTTGAGGACTACACCCATCTCATGGATGCCTCCCGAAAGAAAATCACATGTAGTATAGATGCTCAAATACACAAATTTAACTAAAAAATGACTGAAACTTTAATTTTATTTATTAATTTAAATAATATATCCAGAATAAATATGGATTTCAGGATACTGTTCATAACAATCTCTCACTTGTCCTAAATCAAATTTATGCCAAAGTTCATACTCACCCCTTTTAAGTTTGAACAAAAAAACTACTGAGCCTAACCGTTAGTGAGAACAATTACTCTATTGTGAAGTCAGCAATACAATACTGCTTAACATTCCCCTCACTAATGGCTCCCACTCCAAGGGTAAAGACATACTTAGACGTTGAATGTCTATCATATTAATTTGACTGGAAGTCTTAAATTAGTATAACCAACTGGAACCTGCTTGTCACCTTGAAAGATCAGCATAGGATCTCTAGTTCTTCTCAAGAAGTAGAGAAAGCACTGCACTGCCATCTAGTCCATTGGACCCATATTAGACCAACACCTACATACTATTTCATAGCATGGCAGACATCAAGTCTCGTGCACAATATGGCATACCTGAGGCTCCCACTGCCAAAACATATGGAATATTCCTCAATTGCTCCTCCTATTAAGGTGTCCTAGGACACTACTCGAAAAAGATAGGGACTCCATGCTATACCTTGACAACATCTTGTCAATAGGAAAAGACCCAACATCTTACTCTTACAACCTTTAATCCTAAGAGTAGAGCTGGCATCTCCTATGTCTTTCATATTGAGCTATCATGACAATCAAGTCTTTATAGCTAATGATACCCCTACATCATTCTCAATGAGTATTATATCGTTAACATACAATACTAAGAAAGTCACTACTTTCTCTTAATGTCATTTGTACACGCATGGTTCGTTTAACCAATTGCTCAAAAACTATAAGATTTAACTGCTTTATGGTGACTAAAAGGATCAGATTCAATGCCATGATTAACCACTAAGGCTCCCGCTATGAGCCTGTCAGGTGTCCTAACAATCCTCCCAACACACCTAAGCTCTCGTGTACCTGGAACATTCCCGTTCCTATTAGTAGGTGCATCTAATCCATCCACTATGTCTTGAATTGTGTCTAGCTGTTTAGAATTAGTGTCATTTTTCTTTAATACCATTTTGTTTTTATTTTGTAGCTTACTTGCAAAATCCTTCTCTACGTATTTTGCATTGTATTTACAAAAGACCTTTTAAATCAAAACTGCAGAAAAAACCGTCCTTATTCCTTTTATTTGTAACACCATTCTGCTGCGATGTAACAGGAGCACAAAGCTGAGATCTCATCTCATTTTGTAGTTTGGAAATCCAAAAACTCACCCGAAAAATATTCACCACCTCGATCTAATTGAAGTGATTTAACGTGTTTACCTAATTGCTTTTTAACTTCAATTTTGTACTTTTTGAACTTTTTAAAAAAGTCCGACTAATGTTTAATTAGGTAAACATATATATGCCTTGAGTAATCATCATTAAACGCGAATAAGTACTCATACCCACCTCTTGTCTAAACATGTATTGGTCCACATACATCTATGTGAACCAGCTCAAGCAAGCCACCAACCTTGTTGCCTTTACTCTTAAAGACAGACTTAGTCATCTTTCTTGCAGACTTGGTCAGTTGAACCTGAGTCCACACACCAGGAATCTGGTGAACTCACAACTATACAAGACTCAAATCAGTGAGATATCAACATACTTTCACCAGATGGCTTAGCAGTCTTTGTGGGAAGAGTAGCTATGTACTTAATGTAGTTTCTTTTCCAATGGCCTAGTTTTTCTTGCAAAAGAAACACTTTTCGTTTGCTGACTTCCTTATAGACTTGGTTGCTCAATAACAACCTTGCCCTTTCCTTTCTTCCTAGTAGATCTCTTGTGAGTAATAACTAAGTTTAACTTATTTTTAAAGGCGAAGTAATTTGGTTCAGTGAGTACATTATGTATTTAAAAAACATGCAAAGTTCGCCAGCCCTATTCATATAAAATATTGTAAATGCAAACATATATGTAATTGTCTAAAAAGAGTCATGTATAATGCAGTGATGTATATTCTTTCAATTTAGCTGTTAGGAAAAACATATGAAATTTGTTGAAAAATAAACTCTAATGCCGACTTTTGGGTTCATAGTTCTCAACTATGGTCACAACAATAGGCATCTATTAGAGCACATAGAGTAGGAGACTCTTCTCTCTATCTAAGCCCCTGTTCAGAGAGCCACGCTTTGTGACACCTTACGTGCGAGAGTTCTCGGTAACAGGTTTATCTCTATATACCGTTTGCCCTAATACCGGTTGTTGGGATGAATTTCAAAAATTCTCCCTAAAGATTACGCAGCGGAACAGGTTTGGAATTCATAATTCTAAACCTAGGATTGATTTAAAATTCCTAATTTTAAATCTACTGACATAAATTCATAATTTAAATCATTAGATCTAAATTCTTAACTTAGATCTACAGGCCTTTTACTCTAATACATTCATAACAATACTTAAACTTAAACAGGTATAATAACGAATACTATAAATAAATAGAAAAGCGAAACTAAAAGAAGAAGGAAAGAAAAAACATACCAGGAATTGCTCCAATAATAAAGAAAATCAGAAAGACAATAATATTCTTCAAAATCGAGACCTCGAGACCTTCTATGCAGTAACCTCGAACAGCCCGGAGGGTAGGCTCCAAAAAATATTAAACTGGAACTCCGAAACAATTTCAGAAACCCAAAAGAATTATTTTGAACTCAATTGCCAAACCGCGGAAGAAGCCACACTATTTATAGAAATATACCGGAGTGGAAAAATCATATTATAATCAAAAAGGGATTCGCAGTTTAAAACAAAACGCAGCACACTGATCTAAAACCTGCTAAAACAACGCGTTTTGAACACTGTGCACGCGTCATTTAGCCCTGTCACCGCGTGCCATGTGGCACGCAGTGATTTGTCCGTGCCAGATGGCACGGATCGCCATCCGTTGGGTCGTGCGCTGGTTGGCTGCTACGCGTGCACAAGGATTAAAACTATTATTTTTGGCAATTTTTTCTTTTTTTTTTTTTTGTTTCACACATGTTAAAATTCATCTTATGAATTTTAATTTTCAAAAAAAGTTATTTTATTTTCATAATTTTTTATATTTATTCATCTCATGAATAATGTGTGGCAAAAATAATTTACCCATCTTATGAATAAATAATTCATCTCATGAATTCTTTAATATTTTTCTAATGGCAATAAATACAGACGCTTGTGTAGGGACCTTGGAGACAACTTAAATCTAGCACCAAACGGGTTAAATTATATCATCTCATGATATTAATTTAATTACTATTTAATGAGACTTGATTCCACTAAATAAATTTCACTGCACTCCAGACTTAAATCATTTATTCGATATCTCCCTAACATACTATATTGATGACAACAACCCCTCCACAAGATATCCATGACAAAGGATAAATGTAACTACTACCATTATCCTTCTCACAGCTTCTCCATTAGTTACCGACTCGCCCTTCACTGAATAATTCATTTATTCTTGAACATATTCACAATATAAATTCCAAATGTCAAACACTTAGAATACTTTGGCCAAAGTTTCCGAACCATTCAAATATTTGCAAATCAACTAAGGGGACATCTGTATCTCATAAAAGACTGTAGATTCCCTATTGAATACCTGATACTTGTCACACTTCACGCCGCCACCCAGTGTACGTGGGATTTTAGTCATTCGTTCTAGACATTACTTATGGCGCACCAAAGTAACTAACACTCCATGCACAAGTTCAGAATACTCTCAGGATTTAGAGTCGTCGTCCAAATAGTACAACGTGAATCACTCATCTTCGATAGTAGTCTAGAAATAAGTAACTCACATGGTCCAACTCAGTGTGTCAAACACACTAACTTAACACTTTTGGATCTCCATCCACATGACCAAGACAAGCCATCTAAAGTGTCTTATTATAGTCTTAACATACAAGTGGTGCAGACTTGTCTTCGACTACGAGGCTTTCAAACAACAATCCCTATCATTTGTTCCAAGTCTATCTGTGGCTTAGTCTCATAAACCACTTAGAACAAACATATAAATTGTAGTCTGAGGACTACACCCATCTCATGGATGCCTCTCGAAAGAAAATCACATGCAGTATAAATGCTCGCATACACGAATTTAACTAGGAAACGACTGGAACTTCAGTTTTATTTATTAATTAAAATAATATATCCTGAGTAAATCGGGATTTGAGGACACTGTTCCTAACAATCTCCCACTTGTCCTAAATCCAATTTATGACAAAGTCCATACTCACCCCTTTTAAGTTTGATCCAAAAATCTACTGAGCCTAACCCTTAGTGAGCACAATTACTCTATGGTGAAGTCAGTAATACAATACTGCTTAACATTCCCCTCACTAATGGCTCCCACTCCAAGGGTTAAGACATACTTAGACGTCAAACGTCTATTATATTAATCTAACTGGAGGTCTTAAATCAGTATAACCAATTGGAACCAGCTGGTCACCTTAAAAGATCAGCATAGGATCTCTAGTTTTTCTCTAACTTGAGAAAGCACTTCACTGTCACCTAGTCCATTGGATCCATATTAGACCAAGACCTGCATACTTTCCCATAGCATGACAGACATCAAGTCTCGTGCACAACATGGCATACCTGAGGCTCCCACTGCCAAAGCACATGGAATATTCCTCAATTGCTCCTCCTATTGAGGTGTCCTAGAACACTACTTAAAAGAGATAGGGACTCCATGCTATACCTTGACAACATCTTGTCAATATAAGTGGCTCAAGAAAGACCCAACATCCTACTCTTACGACCTTGCAAAAGCTTAATTCTAAAAGTAGAGCTGGCTCCTCCTATGTCTTTCATATTGAGCTATCATGACAACCAAGGTTTTACAGCTAATGACACCCCTACATCATCCTCAATGTGTAGTATATCATTGACATACAACACTATGAAAGTCACTACTCTCTCTTAATGTCATTTGTACATGCATGATTTGAGCAACCGATTGCACAAAACTAGAACACTTTATTGCTTCATTGTGGCTAAAAGGATCAGATTCATTGCCACGGTCAACCACTGAGGCTCCCGCTATGAACCTCTCAGGTGTCCTGACAATCCTCCCACTATACCTAAGCTTTCGTGTACCTGGAACATTCTTGTTCCTATTAGTAGCCGCATCTAATGCTCCCACTATGACTTAAGTTATGTCTAACTATTCAGAATTATTGGCATTTTCCTTTAATACTATTTTGTTTTCGTTTTTGTAGCTTACTTGCAAAATCCTTTTCTAAGCATTTTGCATTGTATTTACAAAAGACCTTTTAAATCAAAACTGTAGAAAAAACCATCCTTGTTCCTTTTATTTGTAACACCATTCCGCTGCGGTGTAACCGGAGCAGAAAGCTAAGATCTCATCTCATTTTGCAGTTTGGAAATCCAAAAACTCACCCACAAAAAAAAAAAAAATATTCACCACCTTGATCTAATCCAAATGATTTAACTTGTTTACCTAATTGCTTTTCAGCTTCAGCCTTGTACTTTTTGAACTTTTCAAAAGAGTCCGACCAATGTTTAATTAGGTAAACATATACATGCCTTGAGTAATCATTACTAAACTGAACAAATACTCATACTCACCTCTTACCTAAACATGTATCGGTCCACATACACCTATGTGAACCAGCTCAAGCAAACCACCAACCCTGTTGCCTTGACTTCTTAAAGACAGAATTGGTCAGCTTTCATTCTATGCAGAATTCGCAAACTGGTAATGACCTCAAGTCCAAAAACTCTATCAGTCCATCCTTCACCAGTCTTTGGATCCTATTTGAATTAGTGTGACCTAAACGTTGGTGCTATATGTAGGCAATATCACATTCAGGGTGTTTTCTTTTAGAAGACTGAACAAGTGAACTTACGTTAAATTCATTTAAACAATTACAATAGTTTTGATAAGGAAATAACATGAATAAACAATTCATTCATGTACATTTGCAAATAAATAATTTATTTCTCATATCAAAATTTCCATTAACAAAATCAATTGAATAACAATTATTTATAAAACAAGACATAGAAATCAAATTCCTGTACAAATAAGGTTTAAATAATCAATTCTTTAAAACAAAATTCTATCACTAAGGTCTAAGCTAACATCTCCCACACTTAAGACCACCATTATGGTATTGTCCCTGACTATCAGGTACAACACCCATCGTGCAGCCTTTAGCCTAGCCTGAGCTCCTGTAACATATTACTGATATGGTTAGTTGAACCTGAGTCCACACACGAGGACTCACTACTACACATGACACAAATCAGTGAGATATCAACATACCTTCACCAGATGGCTTAGTAGTCTTTGTGGGAAGAGTAGCTATGTATTTAGTGTAGTTTCTTTTCCAGTGCCGTAGTTTTCTTGCAAAAGAAACACTTTTCTTTTGCTGACTTCTTTATAGACTTGATTGCTACAATAACAACCTTGCCCTTTCCTTTATTTCTAGTAGGTCTCTTGTGGGTAATAACTAAGTTTAACTCATTTTTCAAGGCAAAGTACTTTGGTTCAGTGAGTACATTATGTATTTAAAAAACAAGCAAAGTTCGCCAACCCTATCCATATAAAATATTGTAAATGCTAACATATGTGTAATTGTCTAACAAGAGTCATGTATAATGCAGTGATATATATATTCTTTCAATTTACCATACACAATAAGTCAGATATCCACCAAACTATACTATCATGCATACAATGATGACCCAAAAACACCACTCCTTACTCCCGGGCAGCGGGGTCGTACGAAGCTAGTTCAGGTGAGAACAATTCTCAATTAACCTATTTTTCTTGTAACTCTTACTAAACATGATTAACTCACTACTTTACCTTAGTCTCTAACATAACACAACAGAGCTCCTCAGGAAGGCTAATACATCACGCTAGTCAAGTGTAAACCATTACCTAAACATTCATACAAATGCACGAAATACTCCACAGCAGCGTGGTTGCATCGCTTCTTTGCACTTTGGTTTATCCTAAAGAAGTCTAACCCTGCAATCTGCAAACCGACATCCTCTGTAGGGAGGTCTATCGATCTACTATACTGCTGGACCGGTAATGAAGACCGTAAGGTTGCAACAATTGAAAACTTGCTCCCATTTGATTTTTACAACTAGTGATTTTTAATTAACTTGTATTTACAACCTGGATTATCTCATAATCCCCTTTAGAATCTCATTCTAAAATTAACCATAATTAATTAATTAATTTATTCAAAATATTATCGTTTTACAGTATAGATTATCTCATAATCTTACATTAGAATCTCATTCTAAAATCCAATCAATAAAATTAATTAATTGATTTTAACTAAGAAAATAGTAATATTTAATTTAGATTATCACATAATCTACTTTTCAAAATCTAATTCCATAATTAAATTAAAAATAATTTTATTTAAAAACAGTAGCGATTTGTGCTTAGACTATCCCATAGTCTATTTTAGAACCTTATTCTAAAATCTTATTCTAAAATTTAATTAACAAAATTTAACTTTTATTTTAAAATAAAGTTTAGCTTAGACTATCTTATAATCTATTTCAGAATCTTATTCTAAAATAATTTTAAATAACTTTTATTTAAAATACACTAATTTACAACTTAAATTATCTCATAATTTAATTGAGAATCTCATTCTGAAAAAAAAATTAGTTAATAAAATAATTAAATTAATTATTATGTAAATCAGTCTTGACGTCTTTACATCCCAATATAAAAAAATAAAATAATTTTTTTAAATATTTGACGCTGACGTAAGCGTGACGTCAGTGTCAGCTTGACGATGACAAAACGCATTAGAATTTTTTTTTAATTTAAAATATTTAATTTTAAAATAAATTGAATTTAATCTCATTAAATTAATTTTATCTGATTTCGTATAAAATAATTAAATCTAATCTCATTAGATCAACGTTATCCAAATTTATAAAAATATTTGAATCTAATCCTATTAGATCAATTTTGTCTGATTTCGTAAATCATGACAGATAGGTACAATCTCATTATAAGAACAGCACAATCGCAAATTTATGGGTTGTTTCGATTTAACGATTTATTCATTAACGATTCAAACAATTTAAATCATCACTATAAACAACCTAGTTAACTATTAACTCTCTTAACCGATTTAAACAATTTAAATTGATACTTTAAGGCAATCTAATTAACAATTAATTACTTTTATGATTCAAACAATTTAAATCACATATACAAACAATAATCTGAATTAACTGTTAATTCTTTATTGATTTAAAAAATTTAAATCAAATCGTTAAATTAAACTCACTTTCCTTTTTAACAAAATCTTTATTTTATTAAATTGCAAATCTATTTATTTCGAACTTATTATACCTAGCCATTTATATTATGAATGTAATCAGAGGCTGGCTCCAATACCAATTGTTGGGAAAAACATATGAATTTTGTTGAAAAATAAACTCTGATGCCCACTATTGGGTTCACAGTTCTCAACTATGGTCACAACAATAGGCACCTATTAGAGCACTTAGAGTAGGAGACTCTTTTCTCTACCTAAGCCCCCGGTTGGAGAGTCACGCTTCGCGACACCTCACATGCGAGAGTTCCCGGGAATAGGTTTATATCTACAACCCTTTGCCCTAATACCGGTTATCGGGATGAATTTCAAAAATTCTCCCTAAAGGTTATGCAGCTGAACAGGTTTAGAATTCATAACTCTAAACCTATGGTTGATTTAAACTTCCTAATTTTAAATCTACTGACTTAAATTCATAATTTAAATCATCAGATCTAAAATTTTAATTTAGATCTACAGGCCTTTTTACTCTAATACATTCATAATAATACATAAACTTAAATAAGTATAATAATGAATACTATAAATAAATAGAAAAGCAAAACTAAAAGAAGAAGGAAAGAAAAAACATACCTGAAATTGCTCCAATAATAGAGAAAATCAGAAAGACAATAATATTCTTCAAAATCCAGGCCTCGAGACCTTCTACGCAGTAACCTCGAACTACCCGGAGGGTGGGCTCCTAAAAATATTAAACTGGATCTCCGAAACAATTTCAGTAACTCTAAAGAATTATTTTGAACTCAATTGCCAAATCTCGGAATAAGCCCCTCTATTTATAGAAATATACTAGAGCGGAAAAATCTAATTATAATAAAAAAGGGATTCACAGTTTAAAATAAAATGCAGCACACTGATCTAAAACCAGCCAAAACGACGCTTTTGGAACACTGTGCATGCGTCTTTTAGCCCTGTCACCTCGTGCCACGTGGAACGCGGTGGTGATTTGTACCAGATGGCACGGATCGCCATTCTTTGGCCCAGCGCGCGACACATTTCACGTGCTGGTTGGCTGCTGCGCACGCAAAGGGATTAAAACTGTTATTTTTCACGATTTTTCCTTTTTTTTGTTTCACACAGATGAATTTTAATTTTCAAAAAATTATTTCATTTTTATAATTTTTATTATTTATTCATCCCTTGAATAATGTCTGAAAAAATTAATTTACCCATCTTATGGATAAATAATTCAGCTCATGAATTCTTTTATATTTTTCTAATGGCAATAAATACAGAGGCTTGCGTAGGGACCTCGGGGACAATTTAAATCTAGCTCCAAACGGGTTAAATGAAATCATCTCATGATATTAATTTAATTACCATTTAATGAGACTTAATTCCACTAAATAAATCTTACAGCACTCCAGACTAAAATTATTTATTTGATATCTCCCTAATATACTGTATTGATGATAACAACCCCTCCACAAGATATCCATGGCAAAGGATAAATATAACTACTACCATTATCCTTCTCACAGCTTCTCCATTAGTTACCGACTCGCCCTTCATTGAATAATTCATTTATACTTGAACATATTCACAGTATAAATTCCAAATGTCAAACACTTGGAATACTTTGGCCAAAGTTTCCGAACCATACAAATATTTGAGAACCAACTAAGGGGACATCTGTATCTCATAAAAGACTGTAGATTCCCTATTGAATACCTGATCCTTGTCACACTTCACGCCGCTACCCAGTGTACATGGGATTTCAGTCATTCGTTTTAGACCTTACTTATAGTACACCAAAGTAACTAACGCTCCCTGCACAAGTCAAGAATACCCTCAAGATTTAGAGTCGTCGTCCAAACAGTACAATATGAATTACTCATCTCCGATAGTAGTCTAGAAATAAGCAAGTCACATGGTCCAACTCAGTGTGTCAAACACACTAACTTAACACTTTTGGATTTCCATCCACATGACCAGGACAAGCCATCTAAAGTGTCTCGTTATAGTCTTAACATACAAGTGGTCCAGACTTGTCTTCGACTACGAGTCTTTCAAACAACTATCCATATCATTTGTTCCAAGGCTATCTGTGGCTTAGTCTCATAAACCACTTTTAATAAACATGTAAATTGTAGTATGAGGACTACACCCATCTCATGGATGCCTCTCGAAGGAAAATCACATGCAGTATAAATGCTCACATACACAAATTTAACTAGGAAACAACTGAAACTTCAATTTTATTTATTAATTAAAATAATATATCCAGAAAAAATATGGATTTCAGGATGCTATTCCTAACATTAGCATATACAATAAGTTAGATATCTATCAAACTGTACTATCATGCATACAATGATGACCCAAGCACACCGCTCCTTACTCTGCGGCAACGGGGTCGCACGAAGCTAGGTCAGGTGAGAACTATTCTCAATTAACCTGTTTTTCTAGTAACTCTTACTAAACATGATTAACTCACAACTTTACCTTAGTCTCTAGCATGACACAACAGAGCTCCTCGGGAAGGCTAATGCATCACGCTAGTCAAGTGTAAACCATTACCTAAACCTCCATACAAATACACGAAATACTCCACAGCAGCGTGGTTGCATCGCTTCTTTGCACTTTGGTTTATCCTAAAGAAGTCTGACCCTGTAATATGCAAACTGAAATCCTCCGCAACGAGTTCTATCAATCTACTATACTGCTAGACCGGTAATGGAGACCGTGAGGTGACAACAATTGAAAACTCGCTCCCACTTAATTTTTATAACTAGTATTTTTTAATTAACTTGCATTTACAACCTGAATTATCACATAATCCCCTTTAGAATCTCATTCTAAAATCAACCATAATTAATTAATTAATTTATTCAAAAATACTATCGTTTTCAAGCATAGTTTATCTTATAATCTTGCATTAGAAATCTCATTCTAAAACCAATCAATAAAATTAATTAATTAATTTTAATTAAAATAATACCAATATTTAATTTAGATTATCATATAATCTACTTTTAAAATTCTAATTTCAAAATTAAATTAAAATAATTTTATTTAAAATTAATAGCGATTTTGTGCTTAGACTATCCCATAATCTATTTTTCAGAATCTTAGTCTAAAATTAAACAAGCTTAGACTATCTAATAGTCTAATTTAGAATCTTATTCTAAAGTTTAATTAACAAAAGTTAACTTTTATTTTAAAATTAAAGTTAACATGGACTATCTTATAGTTTACTTTAAAATCTTATTCTAAAATAACTTCAAATAACTTTTATTTAAAATAACATTGATTTACAACTTAAATTATCTCATAATTTAATTTAGAATCTCTATCTAAAAGAAAATTAATTAATAAAATAATTAATTTATAATTATTATTTAAATCAATATGACGCTTACATGTCTCAAAATAAAAAAAATACATTTTTTTAAATAGATGACGTCAGCATCTGCTGATGGAAATTTTTTTATAATTTTAAATTAAAATATTTAATATTAAAATAAATTAAATTTAATCTCATTAAATCAATTTTATCTGATTTCGTATAAGATAATTGAATCTAATCTCATTAGATCAACTTTATCCAAATTTATAAAAAAAATATTTGAATCTAATCCTATTAGATCAATTTTGTCCTATTTCGTAAATCATGACTGAGAACGTACAATCTCGTTATACGAACAATACAATCGCAAATTTATGAGTTGTGCCAAATTAACGATGAATTCATTAACGATTCAAACAATTTAAATCGTCACTATGAACAACCTAATTAATTAATAACTCTTTTATTCGATTTAAATCGATACTTTAAAACAATCTAATTAACAATTAATTATTTTAATGATTCAAACAATTTAAATCGCAAATACAAACAATCATCAGAATTAATTATTAATTCTTTATTGATTTAAAAAATTTACATCAAACCGTCAAATTAAACTAACTTTTCTTTTTAATAAAATCTCTATTTTATTAAATCGTAAATCTATTTGTTTCGATCTTATTATACCTAGTCATGTATATTATGAATGTTGTCAGAGGCTGGCTCTGATACCAATTGTTGGGAAAAGCTTGTAAATTTTTGTTCAAAAATAAACTCTGATGCTGACTATTGGGTTCACAGTTCTCAACTATGGTCACAACAATAGGAACCTATTAGAGCACTTAGAGTAGGAGACACTTCTCTCTACCTAAGCCCCCGGTTAGAGAGTCACGCTTCGTGACACCTCACATGCGAGTGTTCCCGGGTATAGGTCTATCTCTATAAACCCTTTGCCCTAATACCGGTTATTGGAATGAATTTCAAAAATTCTCCTTAAAGATTACGCAACGGAACAGGTTTAGAATTCATAACTCTAAACCTAGGATTGATTTAAAATTCCCAATTTTAAATCTACTAACTTAAATTCATAATTTAAATCATCAAATCTAAATTCTTAATTTAGATCTACAGGCCTTTTATTCTAATCATTCTTAACAATGCATAAATTTAAATGGGTATAATAACGAATATTGTAAATAAATAGAAAAGCAAAAAGAATAAAGGAAGAAGAACATACTTGAAATTGCTCCAATAATATAGAAAACCAGAAAGACAATAATATTCTTCAAAACCGAGACCTCGAGACCTTCTACGCAATAACCTCAAACTGCCCGAAGGGTGGGCTCTGAAAAATATAAAACTGGGTCTCCGAAACAATTTCAGAAACCCTAAAGAAATACTTTGAACTCTGATTACAAAACTCGGAATAAACCCCTCTATTTATAGAAATATTTCGGAGGGAAAAAATCTAATTATAATCGAAAAAGGATTCGCCAGTCAACATCAAAAAGCAGCGTTTCGTTGAAATAAGCAATTAAAACGCTGCGTTTCAATGCACAGTTCACGCGTCTTCTGGCTTATCACCGTGTGCCACGTGTCGGCAAGCGATTGGTCCACGCCTGAAGGGGCGGATCCACCCCTTCTGACCATCGGGGCCTGACACGTGTCGCGTGCTGATTGGTCAGTGGCGTTTGACACGGATTAAGCCTGTTACGCAATTTATTTATATTTTTTTGTTTTTGCTTTGTTTCCATAAGAAAAAAATCATATTTTATTTTATTTTTTTTTAAAACTTTATTTATCTCATGAATAATGTTGGCAAAATTAATTTATACATCTTATGTATAAATAATTCATCTCATGAATTCTTTAATATTTTTCTAATGGCAATAAAATATAGAGGCTTGCGTAGGGACCTCGGGGACAATTTAAATCTAGCTCCAAACGGATTAAATTAAATCATCTCATGATATTAATCTAATTACCATTTGATGAGACTTAATTCCACTAAATAAATCTCACTGCACTCTAGACTTAAATTTTTTATTCGATATCTCCCTAATATACTGTATTGATGACAACAACCCCTTCACTTGATGTCCATAACAAAGGATAAATATAACTACTACCATTATCCTTCTCACGGCTTCTCCATTATTTACTGACTCGCCCTTCACTGAATAGTTCATTTATACTTGAACATATTCACAGTATAAATTTCAAATGTCAAACACTTGAAATACTTTTGCCAAAGTTTCCGAACTATTCAAATATTTGCGAATCAACTAAGGGGACATCTGTATCTCATAAGAGACTGTAGATTCCCTATTGAATACCTGATCCTTGTCACACTTCACGCCGCTACCCATTGTACGTGGGATTTCAGTCATTCGCTTTAGACCTTAATTATAGTACACCAAAGTAACTAACGCTCCATGCATGCAGTCCAGAATACCCTCAGGATTTAGAGTCGCCATTCAAACAGTACAACATGAATCACTCATCTCCGATAGTAGTCTAGAAATAAGTAACCCACATGGTCCAACTCAGTGTGTCAAACACACTAACTTACCACTTTTGGACCTCCATCCACATGAATCTAATTTTGAAATATTTTTTTTTGGTCATTCTAATTTTAGATTTTAACCTCTAAGCTTTTAAAGCATTTAGTAAATTCATTTTCTTTCCACATCCATCGTCTCAGGCTATTGGGAGACAATCATCATTCCACTTGATTGCATTCATTGAGTTTGTTCATGTAAGTCACCTCTCAATTTGAACTCATTATGGAAGTATAGTTCTCTCTGTGTGTGTGCGCACTTAGCCCATTGTACATGCTTAAAAGATGTGTTTTCTCAAGTCTATACGACATGGAATGCTATCTTTAAGTTGAAAAATCTTTTAAGATCACATATAGTAGAAGTTGTTAGTTGAGAATATCTTGAAAAAGTTTCACAAGCCATACATATTTAGCATAAACAGTCCCTTCCTTTGCACTTGATAAATGTATATCAAGTGCTCCTAAGTCATAGATAGTTATGAATGAATAAAATACCATGGAGAAAAGAAGCTAGAGTGATAACTTGCGTACTTGAAAAGCACAATACTAAAACAATACCTTATTGATATTTGTTAGTGGAGAATAACTTTCTTTCTTAAAGTATAAGTGTAATATTCTAGGGGCATGATATGCTGGGGCTTTAAACCAAATATAACCATGCACTTAGAAGAGACATTAATGCAAATATGCCCAACGTAATCATTTTATTTCACATGGACTCTCAAGGTGCTTGGGCGACTCTTGTACAAAACTATGAACTCTAAACATTGATGCTAAGTTGGTGTTTCTTTTCTTTGGCTTGTAATGACTGATTTTATGTACAACGGGTAATATGAAACTATAATAATCAAGTTACCCTTCCCTCAATCTCCTCTTCGGCGTGGCAATCTTAATAGGATTTTTGTGTTTAGATTACTAGGGGTGCTTGTTTTATTATATAGGATTCCCAAAATTGTAGGCCAAAGCTAGATACCCAAGTGAAAAGCTACCAAGGTGTAAGTGCCCCACTTTTAAACTTGTTCTTTGCAAAATTGACAAAGTGGTTGGCATGATTATGGCGCTTTATCGTGCTATTAATTCTCACATTGCAATGAAAAGCTTGATGCCAAATATGTTAATGATAAATGATTGTCTATTATGAACCTTAGTTCAATGTCTCTTCTAGTTTCTTTACAACTTTATTGATATTCACAATTACAGTGGTTTGTTTGATACATGGGGCTACTTAGTGTTGTTCCAGATTTCTCATTGCAAACTTAAATTTCAATAGAGTGGTGTCTGCTTGTTAACTCACCACATAATTGTTAATAATTCAATATTAGGGAACTATACTCCAACAAATAATCTACATTCATATTACGGGCTAATGAATTCGATTCTAGAATGAAATGTAGATGTGATTATTTTGCTCATGGAATTTTACATCACATGAGATGGCGGTGACAAGAAGATGTGGCATGCCTCTTTTCTGAACATCCCGAGTACTTGGCATCTTTCTCTTGTGCGTTGTTATTCATTTAATCATGAGTATTGTTTGATTGTGGTCCTCTGGTTTTTTCTATAAGGAGATTTCATCTTTTAAATGTTAATGCTTAGTTTGCATTGCTAGTGGTTGAGATATTATGCTTACTTATTAGGTATCTTGGTGGCATTGAGGCAATTTAATATCGATGAATCTGGAAACAGTCTATTGGATCTGTTGATATCTTATGGCACTCTTGATATCGAATTCCATCCTGATGGGAAAGTGATATGCCTCATCGTTTACATACTTTATTCTCATTCCTGCGATCTATTCGGCTTCTACATGTGACTTTTGATTGTCATTTAAGTACATTTATTCTTGGAACACATCAGAGCAAACAGAGGATGAATAACGACAAGCAAGTACATTTGAAGACTATTCGGAGAAACCCGACCACGTGTGCAAAAAGGAAGACTCATCGGGTCACAATTCAGTGAACCAAGAAGTGAGCCCTCCGATCAATTGGCCAATAGTACAGATAGATCAGCATTTGTACAGAAACCTCACCAATTGATCGGCACTATTATCCGATCGATCAGAGACAGCTCTGCACGCGTAACCCTAAAAAAGCCCGCATTATATATAAAGGGAGCGGGACCCGTTTTTTGGGGTATCTTTTTAGCTACTCCTCATCCCCTCCTTTTGAGCCCCAAGCTACTACGAGATCTACAGGTTCTCAAATGCTGAAGCGCAAGTTGTCGAAGTACTGGGATGATTCAAGCCGGGATCAACATCAACACAAGATCGAGGGAGTCTTGACTTCTAGTTTGTTTTACCCATTGTTTTTCTTTTATTTGAATTACATGATGTGTAAAACTCCTATGGAGGAGTAGACGCTTTAGTTAGCGATGAAGGACGGGTAGTCGTCCGTATTTTCGCTTTGTATTTGGCTAGATGATAATTTAGTTATGTTATATTCGCACTCCTGTGGGGAGTTAATCATGATTGTTTGGTATTTCTGCATGTGTGCTTGTAGCCATATCTAGATCTCCAACTTTGCAGTGATTAGTCTAGCGCTTGTAGCCTACACCATAACATAACATGATTTCATGCGTCGTCAGAGTTGCGGTTGTGCTCAACCCTTGAACCCAATCTTTTGTGACAGTTAATATTGAATTAAGAGTGATAAAGGAATTAAGTAGTTAGGGTGATAAGATAGGTTATGCCTTTAGACTAGTCCATTCCCCTAAATCCTAATTTATATATTAACCTAGGATTAGTGCTTGTAGCCTAGGACCTTCAAATTGTCGTCCTAAATAAAATATAATAATGGGATACGAATAGAGCTACCCCAAATTCAGAACTATCCTTAATTGAATTGACATCGCTTTCATTGTTTAATTGCTTTTGCTTACTTGATAACTTGAATCAACCTAAAAATAACTAATTTTCAACCATTTGTTAAGCGTTAGTTTTAACTTAACAACGATTCCTTGTGAACACGACCCATATGCCCAACAAAGCTACGATGAACTCGTACGCTTGCGAGTACACGGTTTTAAAACTCTCTTTAAAATCACATCAAGTTTTTTGCGCCGTTGTCGAGGAATCGGTTTGCAAAGTTAGAATTAGAGATTAACAAACTCTGTTTTGTTTGCTCTTTGTTTATTGTTTTTTAGTTGTTTTTCATAGGTTTTTTTTTTTTTTAAATTGTGCGTGGTTCTTAAGTCATGGTCAATGCGGATTCAACCTAGCTTCAGTATTGCATGCACGATAGACATTCACCCGATCCTGAACTATTACCTTACCTTTCAAAAATTGAGCGGGCGTTGTCTATTGTGAGGCAATCCGAAGCAGGCGAGAATACACATCAAACCATGGCTGATGAAAATGCACCGCGTACGATTGGGGACCACTTCATTCCCCAAACGTATGTCGCACCCGTCGGAGTTACGTTACTTGCCGTGGGTAATGTTAACTTTGAACTTAAGCTTGGAATCATTAACATGCTTCCCACTTTCTATGGGAAGCGGATTGAGAACCCATACGAGCACCTTGACGGGTTCCTTGAAATTTGTGAAACCTGCCATTATCAAGGTGTCTCGAAGGATGCTGTTAGACTACGTCTTTTTCTATTCTCATTAAAAGACATAGCTAAGAGGTGGTTTCAATACTTACCCACGGGTGAAATCACCACTTGGAATGACCTTCAATAACGCTTCCTGGCCAAGTTTTTCCCTAAAGCCAGAACGACGGCTATTAGGCGCGCTATAAACAATTTTGAACAAAAGGACCAGAAGTAGTTTCACGAGTGTTGGGACAGGTTCAAGGAACTATTTAGAAGCTGTCCCCACCATGGGTCACCCAAGTGGGCTCTTGTTCAGAATTTCTATAATGGTCTTAGTGCTTTGAACAAACAAATAGTTAATACTTCATACGGAGGAGCATTTAACTAGCAAGACGAGGACGTGGCATGGACGCTTTCTGAGCGCCTCAGTGAACATTCCCTCGACCAAGCCTCTTCTGCGAGGGTGGTTAGGGGAAACACACGTTGTGTCTACGAAGTAGTACCCCGCGATGATGTTAATTCACGACTAGATGCTCTTAGTAAAAAGATGGACAAAATGATGAGTTTACTTGCAAATCCCACTAATGTGCATCCAGTCAACGTAACTGAATCATCATCTGATGGTGTTACTCTATGTAGCATTTGTTCAGGTGAGGATCACTATGTGTTTGATTGTCTGTATGCACAACAGTTTCTTGAGTATGTGCAGAACCAGGTTTATGCAGCTTAGGAGTACTCGAGGAACAACAACCCGTACTTGAACACCTATAATCAAGGATGGCCCAACCATCCAAACTTCTCATGGAGACATAATGCTAATCCGAACCCAACCATGAGAAAACCAATGCCAGGATTCGTAGGTAAACCGCACCCTCCCGGTTTTCTGGGAGGACAAATGTATGGCTTTTCTTCTAACCCTCCAATTTCTAACGCTAATCTTCCACCCTAACCTCCAAGCTCCACTTCTCAGTTTGAGTAGCGTATTCTCCGCTTTATGGAGGAAAACCAACAGTTGTCCATTCTCATTCACAGTCGATTTCTAAGATAGAGAACTAATTAGGATAGTTAGCTCAGGCCATGAATAGGAAAGAGGAAGGGAAGTTACCGTCCCAACCTCTTGCTAATCCTAGGGGAGCATCTAGTTATAACCTTAGCTAGGTCACTCATGAGCAGGCTAAGTTTGTTTCGGTCACAAGTGAGGATGATTTAAGAGATATAGAAGTTGAGCGGGAGGATAGGACTCCACCCCTCACCGCTGATAAGGATGGAGTACCTACACCTTCGTTGGGCTCACCACCTGAGCCCATCATTCCTTTTCCTACGGCCCTTCTAGGACCAAAGGATAAGGGCAACCCGAAGAGAGCTGAACTGCTGGACTTGTTTAAAAGATGTCAAGATCAACTTATTGTTGATTTACGCTATTAAGCATGTCCCCATGTATGCTAAGTTTCTCAAGGATCTATGCGTTAGAAAGAAGAGAATGCAAGCTCACATCCCTAGGAAATCTGGCTCACTAAAAAAGTGAGCAACATCATAGTTTCAAGCATCCCGCCCAAGTGTAGAGATTCGGGAGCTTTTACGGTCCCATGCGTCATAGGAGAGAGCTGCACAGGTCGAGCTCTATTGGATTTAGGGGCCAGTGTGAACCTCATCCCATACTCAATCTTTCAGGACTTGGGCATGGGGGATCTCAAATCAACTAGTGTTACACTCCAATTGGCATATAGATCAGAGTGTTACCTAAAGGGAGGCTGGAAAATGTACTTGTCAAAGTTGATAAGTTCGTCTTCCCCGTCGACTTTATCATGCTAGACACAGATCCCATCCCTCATTAGAGGAAGCATACCCCCATCATTTTAGGACGACCGTTCTTGGCAACGGTGGATGCTATCAGTCATTGTAGAACTGGGGTGTTAGAAGTTTCATTTGGGAATCTTAAAGTCAAATTGTGTCGAATGAGGCTAGGTTCCCTGGTAATGAGGATGACTTTGACTACTTCATGGTCGATGCTATTGACCCTTTGGTTGAGACGATATCTTTTGACTTAATTAAAGGGGATGAATTATCTGATTCGTGTACTTTGGCTGATTTTGATGATGATAATAATCTTGATGATTTTTTTGATGTGCAGGAGATTATGAGAATTGAGGCTAGGGGCCTGATTTTCGAAACCCTAACTGGCCTTTGTAGAGAACCTGCAAAACCATCAATTGAGTATCCGCCGATGTTGGAACTCAAACCTCTCCCTACCACCCTAAAATATGTATGTTTAGGGCCAAATGTCACCTTCCTATGATTATTGCATCTAACCTAACTAAAACACAGGAATCCAGGTTGTTAGTTGTCCTACAAAACCATAAACGAGCCATAGGGTGTTCAGTCGCTGATTGAGAGAAATTAACCCCTTGGTATGCATGCATAGAATACATTTAGAGGATAATGTTAAACCTTCTAGGCCGATGCAAAGAAGCCTTAACCCGAACATGAGGGAAGTGGTTAAGAAAGAGGTCATGAAATTATTAGATGCAGGTATTATATACCCCATCTTAGATAGTCCCTGGGTCAATCTAGTTCAAATGGTTCCTAAGAAGTTAGGTATCATAGTCATTACAAATGCATGGGAGGAATCGATCCCTAAGCGAACACCACAGGGTGGAGAGTATGGATTGATTATCATAAATTAAACTTTGTGACATGTAAGGACCATTTTTCCTTACCCTTTTTGGACCAAATCTTAGACAGAGTATGGACAAGCTTACTATTGTTTTCTAGATGGTTATTAGGATATAACCAAGTCCCAGTTTAGCCTTAGGACCAAGAGAAAACAACGTTCACTTGTCCTTTTGGTACGATTGCATATCGAATGATGCCCTTCGGTCTGTGTAACGCACCTGCTACTTTCCAGTGATGTATGATGTCCATCTTCTCTGATATGTTGGACAACTACATGGAAGTGTTCATGGATGAATTTTCAGTATTTGGGTCATCTTTTGATGAATGTCTTTCTCATTTAGATCTTATTGTTGATTCGACCTTATGTTTTAGGCTCGAGATCGATAGTCTTTTCCGACCATGCTACCATTCGACTCCTTCTCATCAAGAAGGAAATGAAGTCTAGGTTGATTCGTTGGGCTCTATTACTCCAGGAATTTAACTTAGAGATTAAGGATAGAAAAGGCTCGGATAATGTAGTGATGGATCACATTTCGAGGATAGTGTTCCCATCTGATGCCACTATTGTTCCCATTGATGATTGTTTTCCTAATGAACAGTTGTTTGCTACTGCAGGAGGTAAACCCCCGTGGTATGCACACATCGTGAATTACTTGGCAACGGGACAGCTTCCTCACCACCCTTCGAAGGAAGAAAAGGACTGTTTCTTCTCTCAAGTAAGGCATTTCTTCTGATCAAGTAATACGTCGCTGTGTCTCGAAAATTAAGCAGGAAAGTATATTGAGATTTTGTCATAGTTTAGCTATTGGAGGACATTTTGGGGGCCAACGCATGGCTGTGAAAGTCATTCAAAGTGGCTTCTTTTGGCAAACTCTTTTTTGGGACGCTCGTGATTTTTGTAAGGCATGTGATCGTTGTCAAAGCACGGGTGCCCTAACAAAATGCGGTGAGATGCCTCAACACCCGATTTTAGTTTGTAAAGTTTTTGAATTTTGGGGCATCGATTTCATGGGACCTTTTCCTAACTCACATGGTTTTACTTTTATTTTGGTTGATGTTGACTATGTGTCGAAATGGGTTGAGGCTGTCACAACTAGGACAAACAACCACATGGTGGTTGTGGAATTTGTTAAAGACAATGTCTTCTCATGTTTTGGGGTTCCTAGGGCGATAATAAGTGATGGGGGGACACACTTTACTCAGCGGTCGGTTGAGTAACTTCTTCGGAAGAACTCAATCACTCATAAATTAGCTGCCCCTTATCACCCTCAAACTAGTGGCCAAGTTGAGGTTTCTAATCGGGAAATAAAGTCTATCCTTGAGAAGACCGTTAGACCCGACCGCAAAGATTGGTCTCTAAGGTTGAACGACACTCTTTGGGCATATCGTACAGCTTTGAAGACTCCAATTGGCATGTCTCCCTTTCGCTTAGTCATTGGGAAGGTGTGCCATTTGCCAGTAGAGCTTAAGCATCATGCATACTGGGAAATTAAGCAGTACAATCACAACATGCATAGCGTCGGGCCGCATCAATGACTTCAGCTCAACGAGTTGAAAGAGATGAGGTATGAAGCGTATGAAAATGCCAAGCTCTCCAAAGAAAGAACCAAAGCTTTTCACGACAAAAGAATTTCACACAAAAGTTTTGAAATTGGTCAGAAAGTCTGGCTCTACAATTCAAAGCTTCGGTTCATTCCCCGGAAACTACGCTAACGATTGGATGGACAAAGCTTACCCTTCTGGGGCAATAGAGTTCGAGACCTCAATGATGGTCACATTCTCACTGTTAATGGCCATCGTCTTAAACACGTTGTTGGGTTAGGAGATTGTCCACACGAGTTTGAAGAAATTCATCTTAGGGACCCAACCTCGGGAACATCATAGAGCAGAAGTCAACACTGCGTCCGGCTGAAGACAATAAACTTAGTGCTTTTGGGAGGCAACCTAAATTAATTGACTTTCATAATTATTTTCTTTCTTTTCAAAAGTTTTCAACACAAAAAAGAAAAAAAAAAAGCCGATTTTCATATTGGATTTACAGTAACACCCCTGATGGATCGGAAAAACTCTTGATTGATAAGGAGCGCTCCTGTTGGAGGCCTACGCCCTCCGACTCTGATCAATTGGGTATTTAACCTATTGATCGGGGTAACCACTGCAGCCCTAGCCTTCTTTAAAAACTCGCGTGTTATTCCAATCTTCCACTAATTCACCTGGATTTTGTTTCATTCAGGCCTAGTTAGACGTGGAAGTTTCTATTTCCATTCTTGGGAACTAGGCCCAGAATCACCCAACCATGTCATCCGAATAGTAAATGAAATTAGGTGGTACGCTAATGTCCACTAAAAGGAGGTCCCTATTAAACAACTAGGGAACAACATGAGTTTAAGATACGGATTGTCAACCACTTCTCTAGATTGGAAATTAAACCTTGCCAAATGCTTGAGGGCAGACACAGTTCCTTCTCCTGAGAAAGGGGTACATGGGGATTTTATATCCTTGAGGGACGGTAATCCCTGCCAATACATTCAGGGTAAGGATTACTATACAAGGGTCTATTGCCCCTCATGAGGCCTACCCCATACATCTGTTCAATAAGAGCAACCAATTGGTCCTGGAGGGGTGGGTAAAGCATATGGTTATGCGCCTGCTATTTCCCCCTGAGTGCTTGAGGATCTCGAGGGGGATCAGCTGGATACCCCTAAGCTCCCATGAGAATCGGATGTGGGAATGGTTGTTGCCCCCCATACCCAGGGTAACCCTCTTGATCATTTTGGCAATACATTTGATTGGCTAATAAGTATGATCCAGCAAACCTTGGGTTATATGGCATGCTTGAGAGCACACCAGCATTAGCAGGTTGTTAATTTATCCTCGTTAGCTCCCCGCCGCCGCCGCCCCCCCTCTCCCCTCCTTCCCCCCAAATGTGATAGGCATGAAGAGGTTTAGCGGGAAAGGTTTGTTCTCGAGAAGTGGGTACTTGTCCTTGCACACCCATTTCAAGGCCTTGAGTGGGCTTCGAGGCAACCTCTCCCACCTGAGGAGGGTATGAATGGTTATACCTCCCGTCTCGAGGACGGGTGTCATTAGCACGTTGGTGTTTAGATCCCTTAAAGGTTTGTTAATTCATCTTCGTTGTCAATCCTATTGCTGGATTCCAAGTGTGTAACACTTGGGTTAGCCATAATTCGGTTTTTTATTCTCTCATGGACTATGAAGTCAACCTGAGTAACTGGTAAGCATGAGCTCGAAGGAGCATCACGTGGGTATCTAGTTGGAACTAACGAAGGAGGTACAAGCCTAAGTTGCCTAAAGTCTTCTCTAACGGCTTAGACTAAGACATTATTAGCCTTAGCCTGTCGAACTAAGTTTGGTTCGACCTCAACTATTGTCTATCTTGTCGCGTCCTTAGCAATAAGGGTAGTAGTAGAAGACAAGGTTGAGTTCATCTTAACTAAGACTCCGTCAATTTCTTTATGAACCCTTTCGTTCATTGATGTTCCAACCTCATTTATGACGACTCTCATGGTGACAGAGTTTTCATACTAGGCTGCCAAATTGCGTTCTATTTCAACAAGTTGTCTCTCAAAGGCCTCTCTCATTGTTTGCTAGACCCTTTGATCCACAATTTCTAAACTTCCTTTGAGCATACCCATTAAACTCTTTTGAGAATGGCAATCAAGCTCAATGCGTTCATCCTCTAGGATGTCATCATCACCACCACTTTCACTATCGCGACTTTGACAGGTTTCATCCCTTCGTGTTATAGGGCATTGTTCAAGAGGATGCCCAAGTGGAGATATAGTTAAGGCTAGGCCTTCTGATTCCTCATGCTCAAGAGCATTTGCCGTCCTGCTTCGACCATTAGTGATTGGTCCGCAATTACATCCTAGCAATCCATGATGGGTTGAAGATAATGAAGTCTTGCTATAAGCCTCCCACTATGGTCCCAAAAGGAAAAAAAGGAACATACCCAGTGCCTCAAGGGCTCCCACCTAACTATGGTCCCAAAAGGCATGTTTGCTATATTTGTTTGTAATCAAGTGTGATGTAGTTGCCGTAAATAGGAAAACAAACATGCAAAAGGTACTCACCACGACTAGGGAGTGAGCCCAAATTCAGACTGCACATCTTTGACCTCAATCACTCACCATTTTCAAAGAATTTTTGTGCATCTAACTTCGGTTATACCGTGAGTTCTGCTTATGCTTCAATTACGAAGACTTGGCTAATTATTCTTGTGGATTCTTTGTATACTTATTGAAAGAAAATTAAAGGGATATGGACCTAACTCAAGTGGCAGTTACAGTGATGGAGCTAGGACACAAACACCTTTCCTTGTATGCTTAAAAGTCAAGAACTGTGGTGGAGACAAACCCAAGAGTTTAGCAGTCCACTTACAAGTTTGAGCCAATCAGCTTTAAACTGTGGTGGAGACAAACCTAACTCGAATTAGTTTAGGCCTGACAAGATTTAGATGGAACAAAACATATCCAGGTCACTAAAATAGGAAAAACGCAATCAAGGCCATGCCTTGGCCGTCAAAGCCCTAAACACTGGCGCAAACCTAAGTTCACCTGACATATTAAGCAGTTACAATAGTGTTAAGACCAATGCAACTAAGGTCAAACCTTGGCCATCAAGGCCTTAAACTAAAGCCTCAATTCTTAACTTGTCGAATTGGGGAACGGATTAAAACAGAGAGTTCATATTTGAAGCTTCAAATCAAAAAACATACTAAACTATAAATTATTTAATTAAAGACAGACTAGGAATGGGATTCCAATTCTGACCGTCAAAGCCTGAAATTAGAAGAACATCTTAGAAACCTCAAGGTCTTTTTCGCAATGACCTCTTTGGCACCGAAGTGTGGGCCCCAAAAATATTTTGGTTATTGAAAAATTTTCAGGAAAAATAATTTTTCCTTTAAATCTTTATGAAAAATAATGTTTCTGAAATTTTTTTTCACTGAATTACTTAAGCAATGACACTAATGTTAAGACCAGTGCAATCAAGGTCAAGCCTTAGCCATCAAAGCCTTAAACCAACACCTCAATTCTTAACTCGTTGGTTGTGGAAACGGATCAAAAAGAGAGTTCATACCTGAATGAAGAACTGTATTGCTTTGAAGAAAGCAAGTACAACAAACTTCTACGTTACGCTACGCTAAGCTAAGCTAGGCTAAGTTACGCTACTCCTAGGTAAAAAGCACAAGGGTGATGTAAAGAAACTTGAACAAGTTTGTATGGTGGTGTTAGACACTTCACAACTATAATAGTGTCTCTCGTTTATAGAAAAAGAAAATAGCTGTTGCATTTCCTCTCCACGTCCACCTCAAAGCCTCTTTGGCGTGCTGAATAGGAAGTGAACATGCCCTGGATTTGCATGCTTGAGGGTCTTTCTAGAAGCCCCACATTCGCATATCTTGCTAGAGTTCATTCTAGATGACCCATGTTCTACTGCATGGGCTTGAGGCTCCCGTAACTGTAATTGTGCTCCAAGTAACTTCCTTGAGCTTCAGAATATTTGTCTTGTAGCCTTCTAGGAAGTCCCTCAAGCTCGAGCCCCTTTCACCCTTCTACCACCTCAAGTGACTGATACCCTTAAAAGGTTTTAAACTCCTCAAGTAATGGAGCTTGAGACGCCATTGTTTTAACATCTAAAGGCCGTGCATCCCTCGAGGATGGCCCCGTGTAATAAACATGTGATGCTTTACTTTAAAATGGCGTCATCTCAACTCACTCGAGTTTGAGGTGTAAACAAATGTCCCCCTCCCAATTGTGAGTAATTTCATATTTCCAACAGGAAAAATATTTGCTTGATTTGACCCCCAATGGCTACAGGGCGCTTGAGAGAGCGTTATTTGACATTTCATCTTTCTTCGTTCCTGCATGTCTATAAATATGATAGTTAGGGCTTCAAAAATTCACTTTTCGTTCTATGCTCTCTTCTCATTGTGATCTAATGCACTAAGCACTTGCTCTCAACTTTCGATTCTTCATTCTTTGGTGTTGATTTTCTTCTTAAAGCCCTTAGAATCTTTAAACAACAAAGAATGGCTCAAATCTCTTATGGTCTTTCTGCTCCCATCCCTTAGGCTGATAGCCTTATAAAGCAATTGACATGTGTGGTTTAGTCAAATGTTTTAATGGTCTCAAATAGCCTCGAAAAATCTATTGACCCCAATACCATCAAGGAAGACCGTTCTTGGATGTCTGAGAATGATCCCTCTTCACTCTACAAGTCATGCACCTAAGGGCCCATCTTTGACTCTTCAAAGGATATCCCTAATCTATGGATTTCTTTAGGAAATCAACACGCCAGCAAAGGGCCAAACCCACATGAATTGGGTTGAAAACCTTTTACTGTACATGAATCGGGTGCATAACTTAACAACCTTCGAAAGGCCAATTGTACTTTGTTTACTATTGAAGTGAACATTTTTCCTGCCATATAATGCATGGCAAGTTCACAATGCAGCGTAGGTCTATATTGCGATGGTTTAAAAGGAGCCATAGATAACTCCTTCTGTAGTTCAGATCCCTTGTTAATTTGATTATATCCCCATTTTCAATTCTTTTAAAAGAATCCTCTATGAAAAATTGAAGGCATCAAGTAACATCACACTTTCCCCTAAGGATCCACAAGCATCAATGTTACATATTTCATAAAATATTCCTCAAGTAAGGTAAATGGGCCTCCCCTAAGTCTTGATACACCCTTGTTGCCTTGAGAGAATACTAACGTGACTTTATTTTCTTTATGTCTGCTAGACATTTTCCTCATTTTAAGGGTTGGAAAACCTAAACATGCTGCCACAGAAACCCAAAAAAGCCCAACAAGCCATTCAAGAAGAAGTCATCCCCATGGACAGAGTCCTTAGTCATGATTGGGACTCAACTTTTCTAATATTATATGGAAGATTTATGCCATAAAAGCACCTTACTTGTATTATTTTGTATTTGTCATGTACTTCCCTAAAATCATTAATGAAATATGCATTTTGTTAAACGTGTCTCTTAATTTGGAATAACTCGTTATTCAACTACTTAAGGATCATTAAGTTCATTCTCAAGACAATGATATTGAAAATGGGACCACAACTCAGGAAACCTAAACTTAACGACTTCCTTGGTAGAATCCCAAATTGAAGGCACGTTCCTTAAAGGCCCCTAAATGAGTCCTTCCATCTAGATCATAGAGTAAGTAGGCATTTCCTCCAAATACCTCAATGACTCTGAATGGACCCTTCCAACTTAGGGACCATTTCTCAAAGATATGGCCTTTCTGGCCGATGGGTAATACCACTTTCCATTCGAAGTCCCCTAAGTCAAAGAACCTTGGTTTTACATTTTTATTGTACGCTTTAGTCACTCCCTTCTTCTTCTTTTCTAGCTTATGAAGAGTATCAAGCCTAACTTGGTCTAAGTTAGTCAATTCGTCTATCATAGCTTGCTCATTCGTAAGTTCATAAAATTTTCCTTGCTAAGCCAACCTAATAGACTGAATGAAGTACAACATCATGGCCATACATTAAATGGAAGGGAGTTGTCCTAGTTGCATCACGTTTGGACGTTCTATATGCCCAAAGAGCATCAAGTAGCAATTCATGCCACTTCCTGGGATTGTCCTCAATTATCTTTTCAATGTTTCCCTTTAGAATCTTGTTAGTAGACTCGGCCTGGCCATGCTTGCGCGTAATAAGGGGTTGAATTCAAGATTTCAATATTGAAACTGATGGTAAACTCTTTAATCTCGGCTCCATTAAAGACTTTAGCTTGGTCCATAGTTATGATTTATGCGATTTCAAATCTACATAGGATATATTCTTTGATAAAATCAATCACACCTTGTTGATTGATATTCCTCTATGGTTTAGCCTCCACCCATTTTGTAAAATAGTTTGTGGCAACAAGAATGTAGGAATGCTTCTTGCTAAAAGGAGGGTTGATTTCTCGTATAATATCCATTGCCTATCCTCAAAAAGGCTATGGTTTAATAATAGCGTGTATCTTAGCAGCAAGAACCCTGTGTACATGACCATGCAATGGGCAATGCCCTACATCCTTTGGCATATTTGATACAATCATCCATCATTAATGCCCAATAGTAGCCATAACGTCTGATAAGCCAGTGCATCTTAAATGGGATCCACAAAAGCCCTCATTAGTTCCAACCATTACTAACATTACGTCATCAAAGTCTAAACACTTGAGAAGCACTCCGTTGGCATCCTTTTCGTATAAATTTCCAAATTCATCATCAAGATGATACCTATGAGCTTTTGTTTTTATTTTTCTATCTTTGGCATAGTCACAAGGGTTTCTGAAGTAATCCATTAAGGGCTTCCCCTAATGCTCACATTGACTTATGACATATTGTTGCACCTCAAAGCAATCAAGTGTTCCCTTGTAATTACCTTGCTTTCAGAGCTAAAATACTCAGTGATCTCGAAGTCATGTTCTAAGACCTTTGTCGTGGTAACCATAGTCTCTTCACACCATGTCCTGTCCAAGTTAGACCGAGAGACTAATTGGACCAAATCTTTGGATGCCTTATTCTATTCACAAGATATGTGTTCAAATTGGATGCCATCAAACTTGCTCAATAGCCACGACACCATTGAGATATACATATTCGAGGTGTCACTTTCACGTGACGAATGACCAATTGTGAATCCCCTCTCACCACAATGTTAGGGACTCGCATTTTCAGGAGAGTTTGCAGGCCAATAATTAATGCCTCATACTTAGCCATATTGTTAGAACACTATGAAGATGAAAGCAAGCTTAGTGATGATCCCAGTAGGAGATTCAATCACAATTCCTAATACAACACATGGTTTGGTCCTTAAACCATCAAAATATAGTGTCCAAGGGACCATCTCAATCACCCAAAGCTCATCTAGCTCATAGCTTAGGTCAATTTCAATGTTTGGATGGTCAGCTCAGAAGTTTGCTAGAGCTTGGCCCTTAACTGACTTTTGCAATGCATAGATTAATTCAAATTAAAGTAGAGCAATACTTCACTAGTTTAGTCTTCCTTTCGTTAAAGGTATATCCAGCATATACTTAAGGACATTTATCTAAGTAACCACATGTATGGTAAATGTCAAGAAGTAATGTCTCAACTTTACATATGCATAAAACAAAGATAGACAAAATTTCTTAGTGAAAGAATATTCTATTTCACACTCATTTAAACAACGGCTTAGGCAGAACACAGCCTGGTCATACCCCTGCTCATTGTCTTGTATAAGCAGACAACGATTTAACTCATCACAAGTAGAGACATAAATCTTCAATAGTTTTCCCTCCTTACATGGAATCAACACCGGTGACATAATAAAGTAATCCTTGATAGCCTCGAAAGCTGCTTAGTGTGGATCCCCCAATTTAAGCCTTTTTAGACTCCAGCCTCAATAGCGGAAAGAAGACTTTAGCTTTGCATGTGATATTTGAAATTGAAGTCATAGAAAACTACCCTACCCCAAGAAGCATTAAAGCTCCTTTTTACTTGAAGGTGGTTTATATCAACCTCAATCCTCCTCTAATGTACCAAGAAACTAGGAAAGTTCACAGCACGGACTCCAAAGGCACATTTCAATGGGCTCATCTTGAGATTATGGTTCCTCATTTGTAGGACTGCTCCTCTCAAATCCTCCAAGTTTTCAACTTATGATTTTGTTTTGACCATGATGTCATATATGTAGACTTCCATGATCTAGCCAATGAGGTCATTATGAAAGATTGTGTTCATGGCTCTTTCGTAAGTGGGCGTAGTGTTCTTTAGCCCAAATGGCATAGCCACCAATTCAAAGGTCCCTATTGACCTAAGACACCTAAAAATGTAGTTTTTGCGGGTATCCTTCGAAGCAATCATGACTTGGTAGTACCCACAATAGCCATCCATAAAAGATAACATCTCATGCCTCGAGGCTAAATTAATGAAAACATCAGCTATAGGCACATAATATTCATCTTTTGGGGTGGCTGCATTTAGATTTTCGAAATCAATACAGACTCTAATTTTTCCATTCTTTTTAATAACAAGAACAATATTTTTCAGCCACTCAATTTACCTAGCCATCCTAATGAATTTTTCCATTTAAGAGTCTCTCAGTTTCTTCCTTAAACAAATCTATCACTTCTTGGGACATTCTTCTCTCAGCCTAAGTTACGGGCCTCAAGCCTAGCTTGATAGGAAGCCTGTGCTCAACCACTTTTATGTCTAAGCTAGGCATCCAGGCATCTCATGATGATCCCAAGCAAAGTAGTCCTTGAACCAGAGAAGTAAGGTTGCATACTGCTTTCTCTACTCTTCTAAAAGCAAAGCGCTCAGAAAAGTAGGACTTGGGTCTTCTAGAGAACCTAAGTTAACTTCAAGGAGAGGGTCTTGCCCTTCAACCCTCAAGTCCTCCATCTTAGTTGGTGTTACTCTTAGTTCAGATAACTCCAGCTCTTTTTCTTGTGTTTGTTGGACTTTGAAACCATTTCTAGGAATAAATGGTTGTTATGCTCATAGTCGATCCTTAGAATGCCAAGTTTCTAGCTCTGCCATGGTTGAGGAGTTGGCCCTTTGGGCCCTTAATGGGGGGTCTTGGCTTCCCCCCATAAGGCTCCATGCGTGCCTTGAAGGTCCCATTCATCAAGAAGGGCTCTCATGCATCCCTAGAAGTAAGAATCTTATATCTACATATCAGCCTGATCAACCTTAGCTTCAGTGAGTAGGCTATACAGCTATTAGTTCCTCATGTTTGGTACTTTGAGGAGTGGTCCTCTTCACGGCTAAGGGTCCCACACCGTCTTCATAAAACTTTTCCTTAACGAAGTTAGAGCAAGCCATGAATGGCTTGTCATTTGTCATAACAACCTCATATTTGTCATGGATTAAGAAGATTAACAACTAGTGAACTGAAGAGGGGATACAATAGATCGAATTTATTCCAATCTCTCCCAAGCAAAGCGTTATAGCTTGAGGTGGTATCCATGACAAAGAAGGTGTCGTGTCCCAAAACATGTATTAGTCGAATTTGTAAATTGGCGGGCAAAATAGCTTGAACTTGGGAATGGCGGGAAAGTTAGTTAGGCACTCTAGGCGCATGTCCATCAATTGGGTTGCTTTGGCTATAAAAGATTGTTAAGTTGTATGAAAGAATCATCCAATAAAAATCTCAAAATATCCTTGATATTTTACCTCTATTTTCTCATCTCCTTCCCTTCTTCTCTCATCTCAACTCTTTCCCTTGGTTAAGTATCAAGATCCCTCTTGGTACTGAACAATTGGTATCAGAGCCTTGAATTAGGCATTTGATCGATCGTTTTCCTTCAAATTTAAGTGATTGAAGCACCCTTGCTTCGCTTCTAAGCTGTACAAATTCGATTGAAGTCTGGCTAGGAAGAGAAGATCGAATATGGGCTCCAACTACCCGTGCCAATACAGCTAACAATGCAGTTCAGATTGTGCCTAGTGTTGCACCTAGCGGTGCAGCGGGAGGAGCACCTTCATATACTGCTGTGGCTGGAGCTGATGGTAGCAATGCCCAAGGAGTCCAAATGGATCAGATGCTGCAAATGATGCAGAACATGCTCCGGAGTTTCCAGCAAGATATGGAACAAAAGTTAGATCAAAATCTTGACAATCAACTCAACGATTGGATCAGAGAATTAAAAATCAGTCACAGCAATTCTCCCAACATCTTTCTGATTGGCAAAGAAGAAATGGTTCTTAAAAGCCTGGTGGTGGAGTTCTCCTTCTAGCTAGCCAGCATGCCTTCCGCGAGCCAGTCAGGCCTCCAGAACCCAGTCCTCCAGTTACTAATTCGAGCGATAGTGCCTCTAATGCAAGAAATTCTACTTACAGACAGCCGCGGGTTGATTTGGAACCATTCGATGGAACCTTGCCTCAATCATGGTTGAGGAAATGTGAAAGGTACTTCAAATTTCATAACATTGAAGAGCACGAGAGGGTAGAACTGGCATCTGTCTACTAGCAAGGGGAAATGGAGACTTGGTACTATGGGTTGATACGCACTCAGCCTAATCTCTCCTGGACTGCATTCTCAAATGAATTATGTGCTAGATATGGTGATGAAGATGTCAGTGAGGTCGTTGATAACTTTAACAAATTGGCGCAGTCTGCTTCTGTTAAAGATTATATGGCTCTATTTAAGGGATTGAGAGCTAAAATGCTTTCCATTTATCCGAATGCTCCCGAAACCTTTTATGTGTCTAGTTCTGTTAGTGGTCTCAAACCACGCATCAAAAGCCTGGTTAGAGCTTTTGAACCTGAAAGTTTAACCCAAGCTGACACTAAGGCCCGGAAGGTGGAGAGCTCTCTGTCAGTGAGTGTGGATACTCTTAAGGCCTAGGGAAACTTCCTTGGTTCTTCCTCCACACGTAATACACAGCCAAGCAGTAGGAGTGGCAGCCTCGATGATAAGAAGCCTCAGCATTTATGCTACAAATGCAATCAGAAGTACTTCTTTGGTCACAAGTGTGATCCAAAGTATTTGATGACAGTCACTGGAGAGGAGAATGTGGATGAAGAGCTTGATGATGAGGTTCTTCAGGAGCCACCATCAGAGGAGGAAGGTATTAACGCTGAAGATGACAATTCTGTGGAGATCTCAATGAAGGCTCTAACTGGTACTGGTTCTCACAACACCATTAGATTCAAGGGTGTTGTAGGTCAGCTGCCATTATTGATACTCATTGACAGCTGGAGTACACATAGTTTTATTGATCCTAAAGTGGTGCGAGCTGTGGGGTAGGAAATCATCAAAACTAACCCTCTGGCAGTTACGATTGCTGATGGAAATTCACTCCTCACACACACTAAATGTAAGAACTTCAACTGGAAGATGCAAGGACACAAGTTTACCTACGACTTTCGACTCTTGAAGTTGGGAGGCTATGATATGGTGTTAGGGGTTGATTGGATGAAGACATACAGTCCCATACTCTTTGATTTTTTGCAGTTAGCAGTAACCTTTGAGAAGGAGGGACACCGGATCAAGTTGCAAGGCATAGTCGAGCAAGGCCACCTTCAATTTATGAAGGGTAAGTAGCTACAGAAGGTCCTCGGGAAGAGTGATTATCATTGGGTAGGACAGCTCTACTCAATTACTCCTGCTGAAGAGTCAGATCATGATGCTGCCAAGGTTCCAGTGGATGTTTTGTTAGAATAGTTCTGGGATTTGTTTGAGTAGCCAGAAGAATTGCCTCCACAAAGGTCACTGGATCACTCTATTCCTCTCAAGGAAGGGTCTAATCTAGTTAATCTACGCCCTTAAAAATACCCTCACTCCCAAAAAGATGAAATTGACCGGCAAGTTGATGAACTGCTAAGAACTAAGTTCATAAGGCATAGCCACAGCCCCTTTGCATCTCCGGTGATTTTGGTGAAGAAGAAAGATGGAACATCAAGAATGTGTATTGATTATAGGCAATTGAACTCCCTTACGAAGGACAAGTTCCCAATTCCGATTATTGATGACTTGCTTGACGAACTCTATGGAGCATGCTACTTTTCCAAGTTAGATCTTCGACAGGGGTATTATCAGATATGAGTGCAAGAGAAGGACATCCACAAGACAAGCTTTAGGACTCATCAAGGGCACTATGGGTTCGTGGTAATGCCCTTTGTCCTGTCCAATGCACCGGCAACTTTCCAAGCTTTGATGAACTAGGTATTCATGGTTTACTTGAGGAGGTTTGTCCTTGTATTCTTTGATGACATATTAGTTTACAGCCCCACGTTACAGCAGCACATGGAACACCTGAAGCAAGTTTTTCAGACTATGCGCAGTCACAAGTTGTTTTCCAAGCTTTCTAAATGTGCTTTTCCCAAGACACAGATTGAATATCTGGGTCATATCATCTTTGCCGAAGGAGTTTCCACTGATACAAGTAAGATCCAAGCTGTGTTGAGCTGGCCGGAGCCCAAATCACTTAAAGAATTAAGGGGATTCTTGGGCTTAACAGGATATTACCGCAAGTTCATTGTTGGGTATGGATTACTTGCTAAGCCTTTGACATAATTGCTTAAGAAGGACAATTTCCATTGGACAGCACTAGCTAGGGAAGCTTTTGAATCACTCAAACTGGCCATGACTCAGGCACCTGTTCTGGCCATGCCAAGTTTCAGCCAATCATTCATACTTGAAACCGATGCAAGCAGTATGGGCATTGGGGCAGTTCTTTCACAGGGTGGCAGACCATTGGCTTACCTAAGCCAAACTTTGGGACCCAAGAATCAAAGGCTTTCCATCTGCGAAAAAGAATACATGGCAATACTTCTAGCTGTTTAGAAATGGCGACATTACTTGGAGGGCCATGAATTTGTGATCAGAATAGACCATCAGAGCCTCAAGTACCTGCTAGAGCAACGCATTTCCACAAGAGTACAGAGGAAGGGCTTGATGAAGATGTTGGGGTTGGAATATACTATTGAGTACCGGAAGGGGGCTGAGAATATGGTGGGTGATGCTCTGTCTAGACGTGCTAAAGAAAGGGAAACAGAATGCAGTGAAGGGGCTAGTTGTGCTGTAATTACTCAAGTCATACCATTATGGATGACTAAGGTAATTAAATCCTATGAGTTTGATGAATTTTCCCTATCACACATTGTTCCTTAATGCATCCAACCAACAGCTGCAAGTTCTGATGACAGTGAAGCTGTTAGCAAAGGAATAATCAGGATCAATGGTAAAATTTATGTGGGTAGCAGTGGTGAATTGAGAAAGCAGATTATTGCAGCTTCACATGACTCTCCTTGGGGTGGACATGCTGGGATGGAGGGCACCTACTAGAGAGTACGACAGTACTTTCAATGGGCTGGCCTGAAGAAGCAAGTGCAAGAATTTGTGCAGCATTGTGTTACTTGTCAGCAAGTTAAGGTCGAACACACGCCTTATAAGGGGCTATTGCAACCTCTATCAAGTCCGGAGGGGTCTTGGACTCACATTAGCATGGATTTCATTGAGGGCCTACCAAAATTTGAAGGCAAGGAAATCATTTGGGTGGTCATTGATGGTTTTAGTCAATATGGCCACTTCATTGCTCTTCATCACCCCGTAACTGCTGAGAAACTTGCTCGATTGATTCTAGATCACATATACAAACTCCATGGGCTCCCTCAAACAATTGTATCAGACATGGACAGGTTGTTTACTAGTAATTTCTGGCGTGAGCTGTTCCTCTTGCTTGGCACAACATCAGCTTTGAGTTCATCTTATCACCCACAAACTGATGGGAAAACTGAAAGGGTAAACCAGTGTATAGAGTAGTATCTGCATGGAATGACCTTCTTACATCCCAAGCAATGGCATAAGTGGATCTCCCTTACTGAGTATTGGTACAATACTCACTTTCACAGTTCTTTGGGTACTACTCCCTTTAAAGCCCTTTATGGGTATGATCCCCCTTCTCCATTGCTCAACCAAGGACTGGTGTCACATGTGCAAGGTGTTAATGATTTACTTCAGCAAAGACTTCAGTTAGCTCGACAGTTAAGGGACAACTTGCAACTAGCCCAAGCAAGAATGAAATTTTACGCTGATAAGAACAGGATGGATAGAAGCTTCAACATTGAAGATTGGGTTTATCTTAAATTACAGCCCTACAGACAGAGTTCAGTGGCAATACGCAATAACATCAAGTTGTCAGCTCAATTTTTTGGTCCTTACAAAGTTCTTGAAAGAATTGGGAAGGTAGCTTATAGATTGGAGCTCACCCCGTACTGCTTGGTTCATCCAGTCTTCCACGTCTCCCTGTTGAAGAAACAACTAACAGATAAATTGAAAGAAGCAACTGATGTTGATTAAGGGCCAGCCGCAAGCTTACAAGCTGGAAGTGATGGACTGCTGATCTTGGAACCTGAATTGATACTCAACAGTCGCATGGTTCAGTAGCAAGGAGTTTAGGCCAAGCAAATTTTGATCCAATGGACCAATTTGGGTCCTGCACAGGCTACTTGGGAGTATGGTAACTTCATTGCATCCCAATTCCCTTCATTTCATTCTTGAGACAAGAATGAGCTGAAGGGGAGGGAATTTTCATGTCCCAAAACATGTATTAGTCGAATTTGTAAATTGGCGGGCAAAATAGCTTGAACTTGGGATTGGCGGGAAAGTTAGTTAGGCACTCTAGGCGCATGTCCGGTTGTCAATTGGGGTTGCTTTGGCTATAAAAGATTGTTAAGTTGTATGAAAGAATCATCCAATAAAAATCTCAAAATATCCTTGATATTTTACCTCTAGTTTCTCATCTCCTTCCCTTCTTCTCTCATCTCAACTCTTTCCCTTGGTTAAGTATCAAGATCCCTCTTGGTACTCAACAGAAGGCTATTAGCTTACTCAAGTTGGCAACCATTAATCTAATAGGAATGATCTATTCGTACTTGGTGGGGGGCCTTAAAAAGCCATAGATTACCACATCTAAAGTTATCAAGTTATCTCGAGATTTACTAATAACCCCCGTCATGTATGAAGGAAAGACATCGATGGCCATGCCATTATCCACCAAGGCTCTATTCACCAAGATGTTATCAAATTTGGCTTTCATATATAAAGGCTTAATATGTTTGTTAACCGTAATAGGCCCATCAAACGTCATCTTCATTATGTTAGAAAGGTCATCAATTGACTTGGATACTGGGGTTTTAACTTTAAACGACAAAGGATAGGAATTACCTTTAGGTGCCACTATTTCTGTCACGAGCTCCACTTGGGGATCTTGCTCTGATGCTACTACATCCCCTTCGAGACTCTGCTATGATTCAGTTGCCATGAACCCCAAACTATATTTAGGAATAACCTAAATTTTATTTGGATCCCCAAGCTTGTCTCTTTCCTAAAACTGCCATCAATTTGCATGTCCTGATTCTGAGGTTGATCTTTTGGTTCAACCTCTGGGGTTTGAGACTCCTCCATTAGTTTTGGGAAGTCTTCCCTGTGGAAGTCATTATCTATATTAGACCACGTTGGATTGACACGATCTAAAGGTTCCACAAAGTTGATGCTCCTCTGGGGTTTGAGACTCCTCCATTAGTTTTGGGAAGTCTTCCCTTTGGAAGTCATTATCTATAGTAGACCATGTTGGATTGACACGATCTAAAGGTTCCACAAAGTTGATGCTGGGGGGCTATAATCCTCTTCGTCATCGAATGTTCTTTGAGCCTGCGAATTATTGACAAGATAATCCCACAATGATTTCTCCCCTTCTGAAGATGAGAAACTAGCCCATCTCTCAAGCTTCTTATGTGGTTGCCCTTTAGCATTGGTGGGTAAAGGTCTAGATTTGCCTCTTAGATCTTTAAGATCCATAGGCTTAATACACTTGTCCTCATGCCTTGTGTTCCTCGTCAAAAAGTTTAGTTAGGCAAGTATTAAGTAAAGCTCTGTGTGGTGCAGCTTTCTTTCTAAGCGGCCTCCTCTTTTAAGTTCACATAAGGTAGGAAGGACCAACACTTCTTGCTCAAGCTAGTTTCTCCTATAAATGTTACCAAAGCAAACCCTTGGAGGTTGTTCTCCTAGTTAGCATGGTCCATGATTGGTGTCCACATCAATCAGGTGATACTTTGGGTTTCTTTTTGGGTGCCCAGTCCTCATGATGATTTGAGACTTCAAAGTGAAGTCTTTAGTTGGCTTCTACATGCGGAATTTCTCAAATGGCATTTTATCTCCAAGAGTGGATCTGCAGGGGAGATGTATTGAGTTTCCTCATCACCCCTTGTATCCTTCCACAACAGTGGTAGCATACTTTTAAGGATACCCTTCCTTAATCATGACATATCCACTCTCCATTAGTTAAGCTCGAGGTGTGTCCAGGAATGCTGCTAATTTCCATAGCCAATTCTTCAGCCACTGATAATGAAATTTCTAACCTGTTGTAAAGTTCAATCAGTAGGTTTTTGAAGACTGAACATTTGTTTGTGGGAAGAAGCTTAGTGATGTGCGAACAGCATAGCTCATCATCCAATGCGCTCTCAGATGATGGGAACCTTAATATTCCTTTAAGCTCTAACCTATGGAATAGGTTGTTTGCAACCCTTGCCCTCTAAGTACCATTCAAGACCATCATTCTCCTCAAAGGGGGGAAATGATCAGTTTGAACAATGCTTCAATTATTCCTGGAAAAGGCATCAATAACGTTAACTTGAAGAGGACTAGGAAAGGGGTCTTTATCGACACCCATCTGTCCTTCTCCGGGGAAGATTAATTCCTTTGCCTCAATGGCATCTTGAACCATGTTTCTAAAGATTACCAGTTCTTTGTTGAGTGAGTAAACGAATCATGCTTTTTATAGTATACATTCCCCTTTAGTGTATTGGGTCAGGCTTCCTGTGTCTCCCTCTAATCTTGAGTTTATCGTTTGCTTCAAGCTAGTCAAATATAATGTGGGCTCTTGAGAGGTCAAATAAGTACTTTCTTAAGTCTTGGGGCTAGTTTGACTTCCTTGCTTTAATATCCTTCTTTGCTAAAGGATTACAAACCATGGGAGGCCTTTTAACATATTCAACGACATCAATTTCATATGGAGGCTCCTCTTCCTCAACAATCAGATCATGTTTGTAAGTTCCATACATGTTATTTTTCTTTAAGTTTTCCTCCTTTAAGATGACCTCATACCTAGTGGCACACTCTACTAGCTGAAGGAGAATTATGAAATTTGAGCCTTCAAACTTCTTCCTTAATTCAATATCGAAGCCATTTAAAGCTAGCTTGGCATATTCAACCTCAGTGAGAGCCAGTGTGCATTTTAACCTGGCTCTCATGATCTAGTTAATATAATCCTTTATGGATTCACCGGGCTTTTGTCTCATTCAAGCCATGTCTGACATAGAAGTTCTTAATTCCATCCTCAGGAATTGGGCCTAGAATTGCCTGGCCATGCCATCTCAATTGTAGATAGAATTGGTGGTAAGCTAATGTGCCATTGGAGGGAAATCCTGTAAGAGAACTAGGCAACAACCTAAGCTTCAACTATGAGTTGTCTACTGCTTCCGAGCATTGGCAATTGAGTCTTGCCAAATGCGCGAGAGCAGACACTCTTCCTTCTACTGAGAAAAAGGTAAACTCTGGATTCTATATCCTCAAGAAAAAGTGTAATCCCTGTTAATGTAGTTGGGGTGTGGTTTACTATATAAGAGTCTATTAACCCTTTTAACGCCTGTCCATACATCTGCTCGATAAGGGCGGCCAATTGCTCTTGGAGCGGTAGGTTTGGCACATGATTATGCTCCTGCCACTACCCCAAAAGTTGTTGAGTGTCTCAAGGGGGATCAGCAAGATAACCCTGAGTTCCCATTACAATCGGATGTGGGAACGATTGCTATGTAGAGTAGTAACTCCCTTGATCATCTTGGCCATTTGATTGGTTGGCCATGAAGTATGTACCACTAGACCCTTGGCTGTGTGGTATGTCTAATGGCAAGCCTATATTAACAAGATGTTGGGTCATTCTTGCATGATCGATCCCCAAGATTAGATTTTGAGGATGCGGGAAGTTAGCTTGCCCCCACCCCCAGTCTCATATGTGGAAAGACACCAAGGAGGAGGACCTTGGTTTCCTGCATTAGGAACCTCCCCTTGCACACTTATTCCAAGGCTCTGGTTAGGCCTCGAGGAAAGCTCTCCAACATGAAGAGGGTATGGATGGTTACACCTCCCTATTTCAACGAAAGGCGTGACTTGAACATTAGCATTAAGGCCCCTTGAAACCAAAGAGCATCCTTGTTTCAAAAGGCCAGCAACCCCAAAGGTCGCACTGTCACCTCTTTGGCCTGAATCCAAGTAAGCAACACCTGGATTAGCCATAGTTAGGTTTCCCATTCTTTCAAGGATTGTGTTATCAAACCTGAGTCGCTGGCATTCGTGAGATCAAAGGAACATCACGAGGTTACCTAGTTAGGATTAAGGGAAGAGGAACATGCTTGTGTTGGCTAATATTCTCTCTAATGGCCCGAACTAAGCCGTTATAAGTCTCAACCTACCTGAATAAGATAGGCTTGACTTCAACTCCTGCCTGTCTTGCCACATCCTTATCTATAAGGGTAGCGGTAGAAGACAGGGTTAAGTTCATTTCAACCAAGACTTTGTCGGATTTACAATGAAGATGTCCACTCATCGAGGTCCCAATATCATTGATGATAACTCTCATTGCGGCAGATTTTTCACCCTGAGCTGCTAGACTACGCTTTGTTTCAGCCCGTTGTTTTTCATAAACCTCTTTCGTTGCTTGTTCAATCCTTTGATCAATGAGTTCCATGCTAGTTTTGAGCATGGTCATGAAACTCCTTCGAGAATAGCCATTAAGCCCAATACATTCGTTTTCTATGATGTTTTCGTCTCCTTCGCTTTCATTACCAAGGTTGTGACTTAGCTCATCCCTTGGTGATATAGGACTTTGTTCTAAGGGGTGCTTGAGCGAAGACCTGATTAAGGCTAAACCTTTGTGTTCCTCAGGTTCAAGAGCCCTAGACCGCCTTGTTCTAAAATTACGTCTTATGTTGGGCCTCCCACTATGATCACCAAATGACATGTTTGCTCTTTTTGTTTGCTAAGTGTGTGGATGTGGTTGCCGTAAATGCAAATCAAACAAACATGCGAAAAGAGACTCACAGTGACATGGGAGAGAGCTTAAATTCCGGACTACACGTATTTGACCTCAACCACTCACCTTTTCGAGGAAAAGGGATGATGCTTTTAGTGAATCCGACTTCTGTTTGCAATTAACTTATGGATTCTACTTAAGCTCCAATTAAAGAGACTCTTACATTTTTTAGGGACTTTTATATATATATGAAAGGAAAGTAATAGGATATGGACCTAACTCAAGTGGCAATACAGTGATGGACCAAAGTCCACAGACACCTTTCCACGCACACTTAAGAATTTGGAACTGGAGTGGAGACAAACTCAAGAGCCCAGCCGTTAACTTGCAAGCCTAAGTCAATCAAATTTTTAAGCCTAGCGCCCATGACTTGTAATAACTTGAATCAGTTAGAGTTTGACCAGATTAAACTGGAGCAAATCGTATCTAGGTTACAGGACGAGGACCAATACAATCAAGGTCAAGCATTGGCCACCAATGCCCTTAAATACTAACGCAAACCTAAGTTCACCTGACTTATTAAGAAGTGATGCCAGTGTTAAGACTAATGCAATCAAGTTCAAGCCTTAGCCGTTAAAGCCTTAAACGGATGCCTCAATTCTCAACTCGTAGATTGTGGAACATATTAAAATAGAGAGTTCATACTTGAAACTCAAAGAACTATATTACTTTGAAGAAAGCATGTACAACGAAGATCTATTTTACGCTACGCTAAGCTAAGCTAAGTTAAGCTAAACTAAGTTACACTACTCCTAGGTAAAAAAGTACAAGGGTGCTTTAAAGAAACTTGAACAAGTTTGTGTGATGGAGTTGGACACTTTACATCTACAATAGTGTCTCTTATTTATAGAAAATGGAAATAACTGTTGCATCATAATTCCCCGGCATTTCCTCTCCACATCTGCCTCAAAGCTTCTTTGGCTCACTAAATGGGCAATGAACGTGCCCCGAATTTGTATGTTTGAGTGTCTTTTTAGAAGCCCCACATTCATGTATCTTGCTAAAGATCCTTCCAGATGCCCCACATTCTTTTGGATAGGCATGAGGCTCTCACATCTAGAATTGTGCTCCAAGTAATTGCCTCAAGCTTCAAACTAACCTGTGTAGTTGTCTTCAAGGAAGTCCCTGGAGCTTAAGCCCGTTTTACCCCTTCAACCACCTCGAGTGGTTGATACCCTTAAAAGCTTTTAAACTCCTCAAGCAACTGGGCTCGAAACACTGTTGTTTTAACATCTAAACACCTTGCATCCCTCGAGGATCGCCCATGTGATAAACACCTGACACTATACTTCAGAACGGCATCGTCCCAACTCCCTTAAGTTTGGGGGATAAACACACGTCCCCCATCTTTTTATTATAAATTGCGTAGTATATATAAAGCAACACACTCGGGTGTTAACATCACTATAACGTTAGCCGAAAACGCGTCAGTTGTAAACGTACAACGTCAAATGCACTGTTTTTTTTTTTTATAAATATAGGCGGCAGTTGTTGCCGTCTCATCGAATGAGCTAATGCTTTTGACGTGCCATATGTCAGCGCGCGACATGTCTGCTGTCATTTAAAACAAGAACTTTCTTTCATATTAAATGAGCAATCCCTTTAAGGACTGTTGTGCTTGGGCTGCAGGACCCTTGGCGCATGGGAAAATGCTAAGTAATGTGTGTGTGTAATATTTATTTCGCTTAAAAATTTATTTATATCATAAATAAATAATTCATCTCATAAATTTATTTAAATATTTTCAAAATGGTTCTTTGTGTTGAGACTTGTGAAGGGACCTCTGGAACAATTTATTTCTAACTCCAAATGGATCAAATCTAATTATCAACACTTAATAAAATTGACACCATTTAACAACATTTAATTTCACTAAATAAATATTATTACACTCTCGAATTAAAAATATTCACACAAGAATTCCCATACCACAATTAAATGGACGACCGACCCCTCTATTAGATATCCCAGAGAAATAAAAATCCAAACTACTATCATTATATTACGTATCTTTTTTCCTTAGTTTCCCTACTTACCCTTTTTTAAAAATTATGTGATATAAAACATAGTTTTTGTATCTATTCTAGTGACAACCACTTGGAATATTGGCCAAAGATTCCGAATTTTCCAATACTTGCAAATCTACTTAAAACGATATTTGTATCTCAAAAGAGACTATAGATTCCATATTGAATGTTTTGTTCTTGGTACACCTAATGCTATCACCCCACGTTCAAAGAGTGTTGGCCCACTCAATTAGACCTCGCTTTTTCTAGACATCAAAGGGAGACACACTACATGCACAAGTTGAAGACAATCTCAAGATTTAGAGTCATCGCTAAGAGAATGAATCATTTATTTCTCATAAAAATTAGCAAATAAATAATTTAAGTGGTCCACCTCAGTGGTTACAAACATCAACATGACATTTTTACATCTCTATCCACATGACCAAGAATTTCAGCTAAAGTAGCCTATTATAGTCTTATAAGACAAGTTGTTCAAACTTATCATTGACTACGAACTTGCTTTAACAACATAATATTATAATTTAAGTCTATCAAAGACTCAATCTCATTGACCACTTAAACCAAACATTTACATGTCATCATTGGCTGCATCCATCTCATAGAACGCTTTAGAAAAACAATCGGATGTATATTTAACGCGTAAAACATATTTATATATAAAATAAATAAAATAATTTTTTTAATTAATAATTAAAGCTAATTAATTGGGTTTTCAGGACACTAATTTCAATTAAAAAAATTATCTTTTTCTAGATCCTTTATCTCGAATTCTTTATTTAGGTGTAGAACAGCTATTTCAAGCTCTTTAGAGGTCATGATTATGTAAACATATCCCTCTATTAGTAGATATGCACTAAGACAGTTGTATCACATTTGTCTAAATTGTTTTAATTTGTACCAAGATCTTTGTAATTTGATTGGGTATAGTTCCTGCAGTTTTGAAATATATGCTTCTAGCATCTTTGTGTTGGGACAAATTTCAAAAATTTTTCCTCAATTTATTAAACAGGCGCAGGGAAAGGGTTAAAAATTTCTAATTTTAAACCTAATTTCTAATTTTAAATCTACATATTTAAATTTGCATATTTAAATTCCTAATTTAAATTTGCATATTTAAATTCCTAATTTAAATCTACAGGTCTCTATTCTAATGCATTCATAATAATTACATGAACTATAACTAGCATAACAAGAAAACTATAAATAAATAGAAAAGCTAAAAGCTTAAAAGAGAAGGAAAGAAGAATGCCTAGAATTGCTCCAAAATAAGAAGTTAAAATGATAAATAACTCCAAGAAAGCTGAAAAAACCCAGCCCCAGTTCCCTTCCACACAATGACCTTAAACCGCCAAGAGAGTGGGCTTTGAAAAATATTATGTTAAGGAAAAGTTTTCTTTCCAAATGGGTTAAATTAATTACCATCTCATAATAAACTTTAATTACCATTTAATGGGACTTAATTCCACTAAATAAATCCCACTGCACTTTAGACTTAAATTATTTATTCGATATTTTCTAAATAGACTATATTGATAACAGCAACCCCTCAACTAGATATCCATGACAAAAACATAATTATATCTACTCTCATTATTTTTCTCATAGGTTTTCCATTAGTTACCGACTCGCCCTTTGCTAAATAATTCATCTATACTTCAACATATTCACAGCATAAATTCTAAATATCAAACACTTGGAACACTTTGGAAAAAGATTCCAAAACATTCAAACACTTGCGAATCAACTAAGGGAACATCCATATCCCACAAAATGCTGTAGATTTCATATTGAATGCTTGATCCTTGTCACACTTCACGCTGCTATCCAGTATATGTGGGAATTCAATTATTTGTCTAGACCTTACTTATAGTATACCAAAGTAAGTAACACTCTATGCACAAGTTCAGAATACTCTCAGGATTCAGAATTATCATTCAAACAATCAACATAAATCACTCATCTCCGATAGTAGTCTAGAAACAAGTAGCTCATATGGTCCAATTCAGTGTATCAATCTAATCAAACACACCAACCTAACACTTTTGGATTACTATCCACATGACCAAGACAAGTCATCTAAAGTGTTACGTTATGGTCTTAGCACACAAATGGTCCAAACTTATCTTTGACTACGAGTTTTTCATACAATAATCCGTACCATTTGTTCCAAGTCTATTTGTGGATTAATCTTATAAACCTCTTAGAACAAATATATAAATTATAGTCTGAGGACAACACCCATCTTATGGATGTTATTAAAAAGAAAATCACATGCGGTATATATGCTCGCTTACACAAATTAAAAAAGGAAATGACTGGAACTTCAAATTTTTTTTTCATTAATAAAATAACATTTACAAGATAAATTTGGATTTTTCTGGACATTACTCCTAACCGTCTCCCACTTGTTCTAAATCCAAATTACTATACACTTTATACCGAACCCTTCTATGTTTTATTCAAAGGTCTTGTCAGTAAAAGTATCTAAACGGTTGTTGCCCATATTTATCTGGAACTTTCTGAGCCTACAAGCCTCCTTTGCAGCTTCTGAAGCTACAACATATTCGACTTCTATAGTGGAGTCAGAAATACAAGACTGCTTGGCACCTCCAACTAATGGCTCCTCCTCCAAGGGTAATGACATATCTAGACATTAAACGCCTGGCATCTCTATCTGACTGGAAGTCTAAAACAAGATAGCCAATCGGAACAAGCTCGTTACTTTGAAGGATGAGCACATAATCTCTAGTTCTTCTCAAGTACTTGAGAATACGCTTCACCTTCACCTATGCATCGAACCTATGTTAGACTGATACCTACTTACCATACCAACAGCACAGCAGATATCTGGTCTCACGAACAGCATGGCATACATGAGGCTTTCTACGGCCGAAGCATATGAAACATTCCTCATCTGCTCCTCCTTTTGAGGTGTCTTTGGACACTGCTCTTAAAAAAGAGGGAGTCTATGCCTTAAAAGTAAAAAACCCTTTTTGGAAGTCCTATATGACAACATCTTATCAATATAAGTTGCTTGAGAAAGACTCAACATCCTACTCTTACAACAACAACAACCACCACTACCTACTCATAAAAGCTTAATCCTAAGAATATAGCTAGCTTCTCCTAAGTACTTCATATCGAACTGACATGACAACCAATTCTTAATAGCTAATGACGCCCCTACATTATTCCCAATGAGTAGTATATCGTTGGCATACAATACTAAGAAAGTCATTACTTTCTCTTGACTTCATTTGTACACGCATGGTTCATCAACCAATTGCTCAAACCCATGGGATTTGACTGCATCATTGAATCTAATATTCCATAAGCGTGATACCTGCTTTAGTCCATACATGGACTTTTTCAGTTTTCATACCATATGCTCCTGATTTTAGCCAATGAAATCATCTGGTTGCACCATATAGATGTCTTCTTCAACATGACCATTAGGCCGTTTTGACATCCATTTGCCAAATCTCATAATCATAATGAGTTGCAATGGATAAGAGTATCCTTATTGACTAGAGCATGGCTATTGGTGTGAAGGTCTCATCATAATCGACCCCTTCCTTTTGGGTAAAACCATTAGCAACTATTCTTACCTTCAAGGTCTTTACACTCCCATCCACTCCTCTTTTCCTCTTGTAAACCCATTTATAACCAAAAGGCTTAATGCCAACAGGCACCTCTACAAGATCCCAAACCTGATTAGAATATATAGATCCTATCCCATATTTCATTGCCAAGACCCATTGGTCAGCGTCCTTATCTTTAATTGTTTCATTGTAGCTGAGAGGATTAGATTTAATGCCACGGTCAACCATTAAGGCTCCTGCCATAAACCTGTCAGGTGCCCTAACAATCCTCCCACTACGCCTAAGCTCTCGTGTACTTGACAAATTCTCGACCCTATCAGTAGATGTATCTAATGCATCCATTATGTCTCTAGTCATGTCTAGCTATTCATAATTGGCGTTATTTTCTTTTAATTCCTCTAACACTACACTGCTTTTGCTTTTGTAATCTACTACAAAGTCCTCCTTTAAACATTTCGCATTTACATTTACAAAAACCTTTTGATCAGAAGGACTGTAAAAAAGACCACCCTTGTTCCTTTCGGATACCAAACAGAGATTGGTAAAGTAGAATAACTCATTATGGACTTTACCATCTCTAACAATGTCCTATTCCTTCTTTCTACAACACCATTCTGATGCGATGTACCCAAAGCAGATAGCCGAGATCCTATCCCATTTTCAATTAGAAAAATCCAAAAACTCACCCGAAAGATATTGTCCACCTCAATCTGATCGAAGCGATTTAACTTGCTTACCTAATTTCCTTTCAACTTCAGCTTTGTACTCTTTGAACGTTTCAAAAGAATCTGACTTAGGTCTCATTAGGTAAATATATCCATACCTTGAGTAATCATCAATGAATGCAATGAAATACTCATACCCACCTCTTGCTTGAACGTTCATTGGTCCACATACATCTGCATGAACCAGCTCAAGCAAGTCTCCAACCCTGTTGTCTTTACTCTTAAAGACAGACTTGGTCATCTTGCCTTCTATACAGGATCCACAGACTGGTAATGACTTCAAATTCAAAGGTTCTATCAGTCCATCTTTCACCAATCTTTGGATCCTATTCGAATTAAAGCGACCTAAATGTTGGTGCATGTGTAGGCATTATCCCTTTCAGGGTGTTTTCCCTTGGGAGATTGAACAAGTGAGCTTGTATTAGATTCATTTAAACAAATATTGGAGTTTTGATTAGGAAATAACATGAATAAACCATAGACACATGTGCCTTTGCAAATAAACAATATATTTCTTGTAATAATAGGTTCACAACAAAAATTAACTGAATAACAATTATCCATTAAATGAGACATAGAAATCAAATTCCTAAGCAGTACAAGTACAAATAAACAATCCTTTAAAATCAAAACTCTACCACTGGATACTAAGCCAACATCTTCTACTCCTAAGACAACTACTCTTATACCGTCTCCAACAGTCAGGTACATCTCTCCATCATTCAGCCATCTGGTTAGCCTGAGTCCCTATAACATATTGCAGACATGGTCAGTTGAACTTGAACCCACACACCAGGAACTTGGTGGACTCTCGACTATACATGACTCATCTAAGTGAGATATCATTATGCCTTCACTAGAAGCCTTAGCAGTCTTTGCAGGAAGGGCAGTTAAGTTCTTAGTGCAGTCCCCTTTCCTGTGGCCCATTTCTCCGGAAAGGAAACACTTTCCTTTTACTTGCTGGCTGTTACTCATCCCCAATTCTTAGGCACTTCTCATGCCCCACATCAAGTCCTCAGGAGCTTGCAACTCTTTCATTAGTCAGGAAGCAAAAAGTTTTTGTTGTTCATATAAAAATTTAGCCAGAACTGAGTGAATAAGTTGGACAGAGAATTGAGGATGATATCCTACTTAGTTTGACTATCAAACTCAGTTCCCAAGATCTCCAAATTAGAAAAACACGTCATCAAATTTATGATATGTTCCTCAACTGATATTCCTTCAAACATTCTCATGTTGAGCAACTTCTTTATGAGTTCTTACCTCGCTGCTTTATATTGCTCCTCGAACATTTATCCTAAATGTTCAATCACCTCAGTTGGTGTTTACTTCTCAGGAATATGATGCCTAAGTCCTTCTGACACTGAGGTCAATATATAGCACTTGGCTAACTCATTAGCCCTTTGCAAGCATTCGTAACACTCTTCTTCAATAGCTATACAATTAGCAGTGGGCATTGGTGGACGAGCTTCAGTGAGAACAAACTCAAGACCCTTGTGAGTAATAACTGAGTCCAACTTGTTTTTCCAAGCAAAGTAATTTGGTTCAGTGAGTACATTATACATTAAAATCGAGTGAAGTTCACTAGCCGTATCCATTTTAAAACACTATAAATGCAAACATTTGTGTAACTATCTAATATGAGTCTCATATAATGTAGCGATATCTATTCTTTTATTTTAGCAACCACAATTTGACAAGTATCCACAAAACTGTACTATCATGCATTCCATGATGACCCAAATACACCACTCTTTGCTCCCGGCAATGGGATCACACGAAATTAGTTTGGGCGAGAACTATTCTCAATTAACATATTTTCTTATAACTCTTACAAAACAAGATTAACTCACCATTTTATCTTAGTCTCTAACATAACACAATAGAGCTCCTCGAGGAGGCTAATGTACCACGTTAGTCAAGTGTAAACCACTATCTAAACCTCCAAACAAATACACGTAATACTCCATGGCAGCGTGTTCTCATCACTTCTTTGCACTTTGGTTTATCCTAATAGAAGTTTGACCCAGTAATCTGCAAACCAACATCCTCCGCAGGGAGGTCTATCGATCTACTATACTGTTAGACCCATAATGAAGATCGTGGGGTTTCAACAATTGAACCTCACTCCCACTTGATTTTTATAAACTGATGAGCCACACTCTAAAGCTTTGGGAGCAAGTTATAGAAAGAAGGCTACGAACAACAAACAGGGTTCTCAGAGAATCAATTTGGATTTATGCCTAGTAGGTCGACGATAAAAGCCATCCATCTCCTCAGGAGGTCCATAGAGTACTACAGAGATAAACAAAAGGACCTCCACATGGTTTTCATTGACTTAGAGAAGGCTTATGATAGAGTGCCGAGAGAGGTCTTATGGAGGGTCTTGAAGGGGAAAGGTAACCCCCAACCCTATATACGAGTCATTAAAGACATGTACGAAGATGCCCAAACCTATGTGCACTAAATGGAAGGGAGGACAGATGCTTTCCCCAACACAATTGGGTGCACGAAGGATCAGCTTTGAGTCCCTTTCGATTCATTCTGGTCATGGACGAGCACACTAGGCACATCCAAGGGCACGTGCCTTGGTGCAAGCTTTTTGCGAACGATATAGTCCTGGTAGGAGAGTCCAGGGAGAGGGTGAATGAGAAGCTAAAATTCTGGAGAATGGCCTTATAATCGAAAGGTCTAAGACTCAGCAGATCTAAGACCGAGTATATAGAACTCAAGTTCTATACCTCTACCATGCCAAGCATGGAAGACGTACAGATTGGATTAGAGTGCATACCGTCGAAAATGTACTTTAAATACTTGGGTTCTATGGTGCAACAAGATGGCGAAGTGGACGCAGATGTTAACAATCGAATTAAAGTGGGGTGGCATAAATGGAAGATGGCCTCTACGGTACTGTGCGATAGGAAGTTCCCACTAAAGTTAAAGAGAAAATACTATAAGATGGTAATGAGACCGGCTATGTCCTATGGGGCAGAGTGCTGGCCAGTTAAGCACCATCACATGCAGCAACTGAAGGTGGCGGAAATGAGGATGTTGAGATGTGTGTGGACATACAAGGAAAGATAGGATCAGGAATGATGTTGTAGGAAGGAAATTAGGCATGGCCCCAATCGAGGTTAAGCTGAGGGAGCAACAGCTGCAGTGGTTTGGACATGTTAGGAGGAGACCGCCCACTACCCCTGTCAGGAGATATGAACGACATTATATTACAGACGGAAAGAGAGGAAGAGGCCGGCCAAAGAAAAATTGGATGTAAGCGATTCAACAGGACCTTGCCTATCTCAACCGATAGAGCGGATTAGGAGTGAGCACTTTAAAGCTAGTACTAGCGCCACAAGGGTTCTTGCATGCCTATTTGTTTATACACAGTTTTGCCTTACTACTCGCTGCTTAGACTCTGTTTATGGTTGTATTTTGTCGTTATGTGGGCTCCTTCCCCTAAATGCTTGTTTGTTGTTTGCCTTTTGCACTTGCTTTTGCTCTTGCTTGTATGCTTCCATGCTTCTTTACTTATTTGCTTCCATACTTTTCATGCACTCCATGATTTCCATGCTCTTCCATGCCCTTCATGCTTTTAAGGTTGGGGATCCTCAGAAACAGCCTCTTATTAGAGTATCACCCTGAAGAGGTAAGGCTATGTACATCCCCTCCCCCCAAAGACCCTGCTTATGCAGGAGCCCTTGAGGCACTATTGTTGTTGTTGTATTTAAAACAATACCAACTTACAACTTAAATTATCACATAATCTACTTTAAAATCTCATTCTTAAATTAAATTAATTGATAAAAAACTAATTTTTAATTATTATCTAAACCAGTACTGACGTGTACACGTCCCAAAAAAATATTTTTTAATAAAAAATTCTGACCTCAGGCTTTGGCATTTTAATTAATTATACAATAATTGAATTTAATCTCGTTAGATCAATTTTTTCGATTTCCCAACTGTTGATTAAGAACGCACAATCTCATCATACGAACGACATAAATGCAAATATTAATGAATCTATTGACTAATCTGAATTAACTATAAATTCATTATCGATTTAAACAATTTAAACCGGTACTTTGATTATTATCAAATCAAATTAAGCCATTTTCCTTCTTAATAAAATCTCTATTTGATTAAATCGTGAGTCAATTTATTTCAATCTTAGTATACCTATTCATGTATATTATGAATGTAATCATAGGCTGGCTCTAGTACTAATTGCTGGACGAATTTCAAAAACTTTCCCTTAGTTTACCAAATTAACTCGACGGAAGGGTTTAAAACTCTTAATTTTAAACATAAAGTTGATTTAAAACTCCCAATTTCAAATCTATATATTTAAATTCTTAATTTAAATCCACAGGCTTCTACTCTAATACATTCATAATAATTGCATGAACTATAACTAGCATAATAAAAAAACTGTAAATGAATAGAAAAGCACAGAGCTTAAAACAGATGGAAAGAAGAATACCTGGAATTGCTCCAAAATAAAAATAAAAAAACCAGAATGATAGATAACTGCAAGAAAGCTGAGAAGACTGAGACCTAACTGCCTTCTATGCAATGACCTCCAAACACTTGGAGAGTGGGCTCCAAAAAATATTAAACTGAGGAAAGAAATTTTTTCTCTCCACTTAGATATATGAAAGTCAATACTTTCAGAAATCTCTTATTTTTAAATTAAATCTATATCAAACCATGAAATCAATACTCCTATTTATAGTAGGATATAGGAGTGAAAAAATTCTAATTTTTTGAGGTGGGACAAGCAATTAAATTGCAAAATGTAGCGTATCATACAAAAATATGATCAAAACGATGCCTTTCAAATAGCTAAAAAATACGTTTATTTTAAATCTAATCTGCATGCCACGTTGCGAGCCGTGATTGGCCTGCATGCGTGCACGCGGATTGCCCCCAGGACCGCTCAGCGCGTGACACGCGTTGCGTGCTAGTTGGTCCCTCTGCGTATACGCAAATCGCGGCTATGATGCGATTTTTCTTTTCTCTTTTTTTTTTTACTTTCTCCCACATGTAAAAATTCATCTTATGATTTTTAATTTTAAAAAATTATTTTATTTTATAATTTTAAATTTTTATTCATCTTATGAATAATGTTTGGCAAATTTGAATTTACTCATCCCATGAATAAATAATTCATCCGATGAATTCTTTAATATTTTTCGATGGCAATAAAAATAGAGGCTTGCTCAGGGGGCTCGGGGACAATTTAAATCTAACTCCAAATGGGTTAAATTAATTATCATCTCATGATAAAATTTGACTACCATTTATTGGGACTTAATTCTACTAAATAAATTCCACTGCACTCTAAACTTAAATAATTTATGCGATAATTTTTAAATAGACTGTATTAATAACAACAACCCCTCAACTAGATGTTCATGACAAAAAAATAATTATAACTACTATCATTATTTTTCTCAAAGCCTTTTTATTAGTTATCGACTCACCCCTTACTAAAGTGTTCATCTATACATCAACAATTCACAATATAAATTCCAAATGTCAAACACTTGGAGCACTTGAGTAAAGATTCCAAATCATTCAACCACTTGCGAATCAACTAAGGGGACATCTATATCTCACAAAAGGCTGTAGATTCCGTATTAAATACCTGATCCTTGTCACATTTCACACCGTTACTCCCTGTATGTGGGAATCCAGTCATTTGTCTAGACCTTACTTATAGTACACCAAAGTAAGTAGCGCTCCATGCACAAGTCCAGAATACTCTCAGGATTTAGAGTCATTCTTCAAACAGTCAACATAAATCACTCATCTCCGATAATAGTCTAAAAATAAGCAACTCATATGGTCCAACTCAGTGTATCAATCTAATTAAACACACTAACCTAACCCTTTTAGATTACCATCCACATGACCAAGAGAAGCCATCTAAAGTGTCACGTTATAGTCTTAGCATACAAGTGGTCCAAACTTGTCTTTGACTATAAGTTTTTCTATCAATAATCCACATTATTTGTTCTAAGTCTATATGTGGGTTACTCATAAACCACTTGGAGCAAATATGTAAATTGTAGTTCGAGGACTACACCCATCTCATGGATGTTACTAAAAATAAAATTACATGCAGTATATATGCTCGATTACACAAATTTAACAAGTTAATGACAGAAACTTCAATTTTATTCGTTAATAAAATAACATTTACTGGACAAATTTGAATTTTTTAGGACACTATTCCTCACACTTTGGTCCTTCAGGGACATTTATATAAATGTCACTACAAATGATACATACAAATAAGCTATTACCATATTCATAAGACGCATACTGAGACAACCAGCCTAATTGCATTTATTACTTGTATGTATGTCCTTTAATAATCAATGCCAGGTCTCTTTAATAAACCTTGGGTTGCAAATAGTGTTTCATATCTAACCACCTCTTTTATTACCATAGGTAGGCTACGGGTTTGCATTGTCAGGCGTTTGGACCACAAGTCTAAAAAGTACACATTACTAATTTTGCTTGAACCGTGTCTTTCCAATTCAGCCAATCATTTCTTTATTCGCAATATTGAACAAACTGTGATTAAAGATTTTTAGTTTCTTTGATAGATCGGTAGTTATTATAGCCTTGACGACATGGGCTTGACCTTGATTGCATTAGTTATAACACTACTTTCACTGCTTGATTAGTCAAGTGAATTTTGGTTCGCGCTAGTGATTAGGGCTTTGACGGCCAAGGCTTGACCTTGATTGTGTTAGTCCTGGTCCAATGACCTGAATATGGTTTGCTCCACCTTAATCTTGTCAAACCTGAACTCATTGGAGTTATTATAAGTTAAGGGTGCCAGGCTTGAAAACCTTATTGACTTGGGCTTGTAAGTGAACTACTGAGCTCTCGAGTTTGTCGCACTCTAGTTCCTGACTTTTAAGTTTACAAGGCAAGGTGTATGTTAGCTTTGCTCAGTCACTATGGCTGCCATTTACATTAGGTCCATATCCCTTTTATTTTCTATCAATCAATATATATATATATATAAATCTACAAAAATATTTACCCAAGCCTTCTTAATTGAAGCCTAAGCTGAAGTCACAGTATAGCCGAAGTTAGATACACAAAAATATCACAATGTTTTGTCAAGTTCGAGGTTAAATCTTGAACTTAACCTAAGGAATTAAGAGAATTTGGAATGAGAAAGAAGTGAAGGGGATGAGAAAATAGAAGAGTTTAGATGAGAGAAAGAAGTTAATCACAAGGATTAGTCCATATTTCATTGGATGATCAAATTACAAGTATCGAACCTTATTTAAAGAGCTAGAAATCTCAAAGCTTAACTAAAACATTTTCCCGCCCAAGAGACTGTAGGAGCTAACTACAGGTAACAACCTTTCCCGCCTAATTCTGCTTTGTGAATTACAACGTGTTAAAACATAATAATCCCCTCCCCTTACAATTTTCTTGTCCTCAAGAAACAAAAGAAGGAAATTGACTCAACAAAAAACGTTTATCTTCCCATGTGGTGAAAGTTTGGTCCAAATTGCACCAACTAACTCGTACTTGCTGCCTGTTTTTGTCCTTGGAGCTGATCTGCATAGTTTCGACCACTGCTGCTGGTTGTAAGATCAAAGAACCATTCTGTCCAACTTCTGGAGGAGCTGAAGAAGCCACATGATTCCGTTTAACCTGCTTCTTAAGGAGAGAAACATGAAAAACAGGGTCAATATATGAATCAGGGGGAAGCTCTAGCTTGTAAGCCACTTTGCCAATCCTTTCCACGATCTTGTATGGCCCAAAGAACCGTGCACAAAGCTTGACATTCTTCCTCACAGCTGCTGTCGATTGTCTATATGGTTGGAGTTTCAAATATACCATGTCACCAACATCAAAATTTCTGTCTACCCTCTTGCAGTCTGCGTACCATTTCATCCGAGCTTGAGCGAGACTGAGATTTTGCCTTAAAAGCTGCATCAGATGTTTTATTTAATGTAGCAGGTCATTTACTTCATACACTTGTGTTTGCTCTCCTTGTAACAGCAATGGGTTGGGTGGATCATACCCATATAGAGCCTTGAAAGGAGTTGTACCCAAAGAAGCATGAAAATGTGTATTGTACCAATATTCCGCCAATGATAGCCACCTACTCCACACCTTAGGATGGTTAAATACCATACTTCTAAGGTATTGTTCAATGCATTGGTTGACCCTTTCTGTTTGACCATTGGTTTGGGGATGGTATGACGAGCTCAGGGCCAAGGTAGTACCCAAAAGACCAAACAATTCCTTCCAAAAACGACCTGTAAAAATTTTGTCCCTATCAGATGTTATGGACATAGGCAAGCCATGGAGCTTGTAGATGTTATCTAGGAAGACACGAGCCAGTTTTTCTGCAGTAACAGGTCGAGCTAATGCTATGAAATGACCGGATTTAGTGAACCGATCAACTACCACCCAGATCACCTCCTTTCCTTCAGATTTTGGCAAGCCCTCAATGAAGTCCATGCTTATATGTTGCCATATACCTTCTGGAACCGGAAGGGGTTGGAGAAGACCTTGATAACGATGATCCCCAAGCTTGGTTTGTTGACAAATCTCGCAACTTTGCACAAATTCTGATACTTCTCTTTTCATACCGTCCCAATTGAAGGAGATCTTCAGCCTTTGATACGTGCCTTCAATGCCTGAATGACCACCCCAAGGAGAGTCATGACCAGCACTGATCACTTGCTGTCTCAAGTCCGTAGAGTTGCCAATGTACAGCTTGCCTTTGATCCTGATAATCCCTCGGGTAACAGACAATTCAGCACCAGCACCCAGATTGGATGCCTTTCTAACACTTGCAGCTGTTAGGCATTCTTGAGCAAACACATCATTCTCATAGGACTGATATACATTCTTCCATCCAAGCAGGAGAAATAAGAGAAATTGCTCCAAGAGAACCTTGCTCGAGGTCCTCAAATCGGCGTGACAGAGCATCTGCCGCTGTGTTTTCTCTGCCTTTTTTGTAGTTGATGTCATAATCCAGCCTAAGCGTCTTCATCAGCCCTTTTTTCTGCAATCTTGTCACAATTTTCTACTCCAACAAGTGGTTGAGACTCTGATGATCAGTCTTGATGATAAAGTGATGCCCATCCAAGTAATGCCTCCATTTTTCTACAAGGTATTCCTTTTCATATGTGGAGAGAGCCTAATGTTTTGCACTCAAAGCTTGGCTGAGATAAGCTATGGGTCTTCCCCTTTGTGACAGCACTACTCCTATACCATTTCCACACGCATCTGTTTCCAGTACAAAGCTTGCAGAGAAGTCGGGCATGGCCAAGACAGGGGCTCTGCTCATTGCTGATTTAAGATCTGTGAAGGCTTTTTGTGCTTCCTCTGACCATTTGAAAGCTTCCTTCTTCAATAAATCAGTAAGTGGCTTGGCTATGGCTCCATAACCTGCTATAAGATTGCGGTAATATCCTGTTAATCCCAGGAAACCCCTCAACTACTTTAATGTGACCGGGACAGGCCAATTTGCCATGGCTTGAACCTTTGAAGGATCGGTGGCAACTCCTTCACAAGAGATTATGTGACCAAGATACTCCAAGTGAGTTTGAGCAAAAGAACACTTGGCCAATTTAGCATACAACTTATGCTCACGCATGATTAAGAAAACTTCTCTTAAATGCTTCAAATGTTCTTCAAAGGTTGGGCTGTAAATTAAGATGTCGTCGAAGAAAACCAATACAAATTTCCTAAGAAATTGCTTGAAGACATCATTCATAAGAGCTTGGAATGTAGCCGGTGCATTTGTCGAACCAAATGGCATGACTACAAACTCAAAGTGACCATGGTGCGTCCGCAAGGCTGTTTTGGGCACATCCTGCTCCTTAACTCGGATTTGGTGGTAGCCCTGCCGTAAGTCCAGCTTGGAGAAGACATGTACTCCATACAATTCATCCAATAGATCATCTATAACGGGTATAGGAAACTTGTCCTTAATTGTCATAGCATTAAGTTGTCTATAATCCACACACATACGAGCCATGCCATCCTTCTTTTTGACAAGAATGACCGGGGAAGCAAAGGGGTTGTGGCTTGGTTGTATGAAATTTATTTTGATCAACTCATCAACCTGTTTTTCAATCTCAGTTTTCTGAGCATGTGGGTAACGGTAAGGCCTCAACCGCACTGGTTCTGCATCATTCCTAAGAGGTATGACATGATCTAAACTTCTTTTTGGGAGGTAAAGATTGGGGAACTTCGAACAAATCCTCAAATTCAGCCACTAATTATTGCACCTCAAGTTCAGAAATGCTTATTAACTCGGTAGGAGCTATAGCAAAGAGCTGACCTACCCAACGAAATGAACATTTCTTCATTCCCTTCTGCAGCTTGCTTCCTTTCATAACTTGTAAGTGGCCCTGCTCGGCTATGCCTTGCAAAGTCACTTTAACTCCTTGTATTTCAAATGATACTGTGAGGTTAGCAAAATCAAACAATATCGGACTGTAAGTTCTCATCCAATCGAGCCCAAGCAAGATATCACACCCTCCCAAGGGAAGGATTCCAAAGTCGTAAGTGAATTTTCTATCCTACATTACCCAACCAAACCCACGGCACTTGTTTTGGGTGATCACAAACTTGCCATCAGCCACCGTGACAGCGAGGGGATGAGTTCTAATCACTTCATGTCCCACCTTCTTGACCACTTTGGGATCAACAAAGCTATGAGTGCTGCCACTATCAATGAAGATAATGACAGACTTTTTTCCTGCCCTTCCTCTGATCCGGATCGTGCTGTGAGCACCATTTCCTGTCAAGGCCTTCATGGATATTTCTACCGCTGCCTCATCTGTGCTGTCATCATTATTCGCACCAAGATCAGTCCCCTCAGCTTCAATTTCCTCCTCATCAGACTCCTCTCTAGCACTCACTCCCTCAGCAGACATGAGGAATTTGGAGTTACACCTATGGCCAAACTGATAAAGTTGGTTGCAACGATAGCGCAACTTTTACTGCAGCTTATCATCAGTTCTGTTGGTCTGGATCCCGGCAGTACTTGGCTATTGCTTGGAGCTGCTGCTGCGAGGTCTGGAAGCCTCATTTGAAGACAAAATTGTGGATTCATAGAGCTTGGCTTTAGCATAAGCCATAGATAATGTTGTAGGATCAACGGCTTTAACCAAGTTCTTCACCCTTGGTTTTAATCCACTAATAAAAGCCGACACATAATAAGACTCAGATGCTTGAATTTCAGTTATAATGCTAGCCCGTAGGTTCTCAAATCTTGTCATATAATCTTTAACAGAGGTCTCCTGTTTCACTTTATTAAATTTATCAACAATATCACTATCATCCTCATCACTAAAACGATCACACAACTCCTTTGCAAATTCAGCCCATGTGAGGAAGGGTTTACTTTTCATCAAACCACACCTCATGATCACCAAGAAGGTAAACAGCAGCGATTTGTACCTTTTCAGAGTCATCAATATGGTAGAAATGGAAGTAACGCTCACACGTCATTAGCCATGAATGAGGTTGCTTCCCATCAAAAGCATCAATCTGTACCCGAGGCTGTTTGTGGCCATTGCTTCTGTTATTGGTGACTTCCTCATTACTGCCAAGACGTGTTTGAGGATAATCATCCGGTGGTCTATCAGAATGTTCCACATTCAAACCTCTCGGCCTGTGAATACCATCAGATTCAGTGGATCGCGCACCAGCATTCCAGTTGGAAGGTCAAGAAAACACTTGCTCATTGCGACCCTGCCTCTCGGTAACTTCGATCTCAGGGTTTGGATCTTGAATTCTCGTATTAACACCAGAATTCACCACAGACACAGGTGCATTTGGTCTTATTCCATCCTGAGGCCTGATCGGTTGGTTTGCTTGCAAGACACTGGCAGGTAGCAATGGATCTGGAGCAGCAGGTGGCATAGGCCTCATAACTTGTTCTCTAAACTCAGAGAACTTTTCTTCCAGCAGTTGATGTTGTTGATCGAGCCTCTTATTAAACTTCGCCTCCCATTCCTGTGATTGTTGCAAGAATTGTTCAGCAATTTTAACATCAACTCGCTGAACCTGTAGATCAACTTTTGCCTCAACCTACTGCGGAATAGATTCATTAACAAGTCGCTCGAATTGAGCCAGCACTGCCTCAAATCTGCTATCCATTTGTGACATTATCACAATCTCATCAACATTGGATGATCGGGCAGCTGCTCTTGCTGCTGCAGATCTGGTGGTGACACCACCAATCAAGGGAATTTCGTTTGTATCCATTAATTTGAAAACTAAAACCGGCTCTAATACTAATTGTTAAGTTCGAGATTACATCTTGAACTTAACCTAAGGAATTAAGAGAATTTGGAATGAGAAAGAAGTGAAGGGGCTGAGAAAATAGAAGAGTTTAGATGAGAGAAAGAAGTTAATCACAAGGATTAGTTCATATTTCATTGGATGATCAAATTACAAGTATCGGACCTTATTTAAAGAGCTAGAAATCTCAAAGCTTAACTAAAACATTTTCCCGCCCAAGAGACTGTAGGAGCTATCTACCGGTAACAACCTTTCCCGCCTAATTCTGCATTTAAACCTGCCAATTCCCTTTGTGAATTACAACGTGTTAAAACATAACATGTTTCTCCGAAAATGGTGCATGGTTAAGGTCAAAGATGTGTGGTCTGAATTTAGGCTCATTCCCTAGTTGCGGTAAGCTCCTTTTGCACGTTTGTGTTGTTTAATTTTTTTACAACGATCACATTACACTTAATTGCAAACAAATAGAGAAAACAAGCCTTTTTCGACCATAGTGGGAGACTTAAAGCAAGACTTTGTTGTCTTTAGCCCATTGTTGATTACCAGAACTTAATTACGGACCATTCGCTGATGGTCAAAACCAAGAGGTCCAATGCTTTCAAGCATGAGGAACAAGAAGGCTTAGCCCTGATTGAATCCTTACTTGAGCATCATCTTGAACAAAGCCCTATAACATGAAGGGATGAACCAGATCATAGCCACGGCAACGAAAGCTGGGATGATGATGACATCCCAGAAGACGAATGCATTTGGCTAGATGGCCATTCTCAAAAGAGTTTCATGGCTATGCTCAAATGTTGTTTAAAAATCATGGATCAAAGGGTCCTACAAACAATCGAGAGGCCTTTGAGAGACATGCTAAAACAAAGCGCAGTCTAACGGCTCAATAGGAAAACTCTTCCACCATAAGAGCCGTGATAAACAACGTTGGAACCTCCATGAATGAAAGGCTTCATAAAAAGGCTGATAGATTCTTGGCTAAAATGAACTCAATCTTATCTTCTACTACTACCCTTCTTGCTAAGGACGTGGCGTGACAGACAGTAGTTGAGAAGCCTATATTTATTAGACAAGCTAAGACTCACAATGGCTTGGTTCAAGTCGTCAGAGAGGACATCATGCAACTTAGGCCTATGCCTCCTCCATTAGTCCCAACTAGATATCGACGTGATGCTCCTTTGAGCTCACGATTACCAGTTGCTCAGGGTGACTACATTGTCCCTGAGAGAATGGAAAACCTAGTTTTGGCTAACCCAAGTGCCACATACTTGGAACACAGCCATAAGAACGACTGCATGCCCTTGGGGTTGCAAGGCCTTTGAATTAAGGGTTCTCTCTGGCTTTGAGGGATCGCAACGCCAATGTGCCGCTATCACCTATCCCTAAGACGGGGGGCATAGCCATTCATACCTTTCCCAAGTAGGAGAGTGTACCTCGAGGCCTCCTCAAGGCCATGAAATAGGAGTGCAAGGATAGATGCCCACTGAGGGGTAAGCTAACCAACCATGTCCTCAAGATCATAACTTAGCGATTAATCAGGAAAGGATGAACCAACATCTTACTAATATTGGTGTGTTTTCAGGGTTATCATATAACCCAGGGGTCTGCTGGAACATGCTTCCAAGCTAGCTAAACACATGGCAAAATGATCAAGGAGATTACCCCAGGTCTAGGGGGCAACCACCATTCCCAAACCCAATTACGATGAGTGCTCAGGGGTATCCCGCAGATCCACCTTGAGAACCTCACCCAATTGGGGGGGCCATGGCAGGCACATGATCATGTGCCTAACCTTCCGCTCCAGGACTAATTGGCCGCCCTTATCGAACAGATGTGTGGGCCAAGCCTCGCGATGGTCAATAGACCCTTGTATAGTAAACCTTACCCTGACTACATAGATTACCCTTTTTCGCAAGGACACAAAATCCCCAAGTTTACCCTTTTCTCATGAGAAAGAACTGTGTCTACACTTGAGCAATTGGCCACTTGGCAAGGCTCAATTGGCAGTGTAGAGAAGTGAGCTGACAATCAATGTCTTAGTTTAGGCTGTTCCCTAGTTCTTTAATTGGGACTGCTTTCCAACGGTAAGCCTACCTCTAAATTCCATTTTCGGTTGGGATGACATGGCTAGGAAATTCCAAGCTCAATTCCTAAGAATGGAATACTAGGAACTTCCATGTCTAACTTGGCTTAAATGAAACAAAAGCTATGTGAATTAGTGGAAGACTACATTCACCGGTTCTAGAGAGCCAGGTTAAAGTGAACTATAGCCCTTCTTGAGGTTGACTACGCCAAGCTAGCCTTGAATGGCTTGGACATTGAATTTAGAAAGAAGTTCGAAGGCTCCAACTTCACAATGCTCCTTCAGCTGGCAGAATGTGCCGCTAACTATGAGGTTGTCTGAAGAAGACAGGCTTAGGAAAAATAGCGTGTATGGGACTTACGTACACGATTTAATCGAAGAGGATGAGGATCCTCCTTATGAGATTGATGTTGCTAAATATGTCAAGGTATCAAAGCCAGGAAGTCTTATCAATCCCAAGACTTGAGAAAATATTTGTTTGACCTCTCAAGAGCCGATGTAATATTCGATTGGTTTGAGATGAATAACAAACACAAGATTAGAGGTAAACATAGAAAGCCTAGCCCAAATTCCACTAAGGGGAAGGTATATTATAAATGGTATGATTCGCTGACCCATTCAATGAAGAACTGCGTGATCTTTAGAAACATAGCTCAAGACGCCATAGACACAAGGGAGTTTATCTTCCCGGGACAAGAAAAAATGGGCGTTCACAACGACCCTTTCCCTAGTCCTGCCCAAGTCAATATAATTGAGGTGGCAAAACCTTATAATTCCCATAATAGCCAAACTAATGGCAAATCTTCATGTATGACGAGCAAAGACAAAGACAGTCTGGCTCTAGCCAACACTTTGTTTGATAGGTTGTTCGAATCGAGAATACTCAAATTTCTCAGAACCTCGATGGTATTGTCATAAGATTACTGCAAGTGGCATATCACAGTTGAACATTCAACACACGATTGTGCCATGTTCAATGGGTTCTTGAAAAAACAATTAGAGGAAGGAGTTATCCTCCTCTCTAAGAAAGAAGAGTTAGCCATTGGAATTCTCCCTGATGACCATTAGCAAACCATCTTCGCTACCAAGAGGCAGGCATCAAAGAAACTCTTCCACCTTACGCACAACCTTTATGGGAGTTGTGGCCACAATTTGATGTCTAAAATGAAGAAGCTGAGCCTTTATCCAAGGAAAATGCCAGTTCCCTCACAAAGACATCACTAATGGGACCTCCTCGAGGTCTTACTTCAAAGACCCAAATCATCATGAGGACTGGGCATCCAACGAGAAATTCGAAAAACCACCTACTGGACGTAAACGCCAACCAAAGCCCATGACAATCAGAGCACCAACCTTATGGGGTCCGTTTCGGTAATGTTTGGAGGAGAAACCGCCTTAATCAAGGGGGTGCTAGTTCCTTCAATCTTACTCGAACTCAAAAACGAAGGCAACTGCAAAAGAAAGCAGCTCAACAAAGAGCTCTACTAGATACTTGCTTAACTAGGCTCTCTGAAGAAGAAGCCCGAGTCTGCAAGGGCAAGCAAGCTGAGCTTATGGATCTTGAAGTTCCAACAATTAAGCCCAAGCCTTTCACCACTGCTGGTAATGGAAAGACACACAAGAAACTTGAGAGATGTACTAGTCTCTCATCTTCTGAAGGACAAGAATCCAGGTGAGACTAGTTTGCCAAGAATTTACTGGTTTGGAGTTCATCTGATGGTGAAGAGGAGTATTCCACTCTAAGCATTAATATAGTTGAACCTCTCGATCGTGTTAAACCGACATGGTCTAACATTGAGAATAACTTTCACGACAAGGACTTCCCCTAACCTATGGAGAAGTCTCAAACACCAGGGGTTGATCCAAAAGACCAACTTTTAGAGTAGGACATGCTGACTGATGGCAGTCCTCGAGGGAGATGTGATAGCATCAGATGAAGATCCCCAAGTGGAGCTTGTGGCTGAAGTAGCAGCTACCAAAGGTAACTCTGATCCTTTATCTTTTAAAATTACTGTCCCAACATCTAAATCACCTGATTATACACCTAACATAATAAAGATGATGTTTAATGGGCCTAATACCTCTAATAAACACATCAAGCTCCTATACATTAAGACCAAATTCGATGGCATTCTGGTCAACAGGGTCTTGGTGGATAATGGTGCAGCCATCAATGTCTTACCTTCTTATATGTTGGGGGTCATTGGCAAATCTCAAGATGATTTGATTACTTCAGATGTTGGAATTTACGGCTTTTTTGGAGCTACTACTAAGTTTAAAGGGGTCATCCCGATTGAGTTGACTATTGGCAGCTTAAGCAAGCTAACCGCTTTCTTTATAGTGGATACTACCTTGAGCTATAATGCGTTGCTTGGGTTACATGCCAATTATTTTATCCCATCCTCTCTACACTAGTTGTTAATCTTCTGAAACCATGACAAGTATGAGGTTGCTATAGGAAATAACAGGCCATTTATGGCTTGCTCCAACTATGTTGAGGCACACTTCGATGAAGATGGCGCGGGACCACTTGATATCAAAAGGACCACTCTACAGTCTGCACAACAACAAGACATGATATCCATCCTTGACAACCCCCTCACTGAGGTTGGTCAAGTTGATGCGAAGTCAAAAGACTCTGATCTCTGGGGATGCATGACAACCCTTCTTGATGAGGGAGATCTCTAAGGCACGCAAGAAAACATATGTGGAGGGGCCAAGACCTTCCATTAATTGCCCAATACGCCATTTTCTCATCACTAGAAAAGCTCGTGGCTTGGCATGCTGAGCATCTACTTTGGACTGGGCAGCCATTCAATGGTATCGAGGTCTAGATGACGCAAAAAAAGACCTGGATATCTGACTTTAGAGCAGCACCAACAAAGATGGAGGATTTGAGGGTTGAAGTTCCAAACCCCCTCCTCAAGGTTAACTTGGGCTCAACAGAGGACCAAGACCTACCTATCTAAGCACTCTAATTTCTGAGGAGCAGAGAGAGCAGTATTTGTCCTTGCTTCGTGAGTTCAAGGTTGCTTGGGATCATCATGAGATGCCTGGTCTAGGCAAAAATGTGGTTGAGCATAGGCTTCCTATCAAGCTAGGCTCGAGGCCAATCATTCAGGCCCAGAGAAGAATGTCCCAACAAGTAATTGATTTGGTGAATGAGGAAATCGTAAGGCTATGATGTTCCATGACCTCATTGGAAAGGACATGAAAGTCTACTTAGACGATATCATGATCAAATAAAAATCCCAAGTCAAACACTTGGCAGACTTGAGGGGGTTGTCCCTTAGAATGAGGACCAATAACCTCAAGATGAATCAATTAAAGTGTGCCTTTAGCGTGTGCTAGAAAACTTTCTTAGTTTTCCAGTACAGCAGAGGGGCATCGAAGTGGACTCTAATAAGACTAAGGCCATTCAACAAGCTAAACCGCCTTTAAGCAAAAATGAGCTTCAATGATTCTTAGGGCAGCTTAACTTCTTGAGGCATTCCATTTTGAAAGTCATAGGAAAAACTAAAGTATTCTCTCCTCTATTGAGACTCAAGTCTTAAAAGGATTTCAAGTGGAAGGAGCCACATCAAGTAGCTTTCAAGGCCATCAAGGAGTACTTGATCAAGCTACCAGTGCTGATTCCACCGAAGCAGGGCAAACCTTTGAAGATTTATGTCTCTGCTTCTAAAAATCCACAAAAGTATTTACCCCGTGTGCTCTGAATTGAAGCATAAGCTGAACTTACGGTATAACCGAAGTTATATACACCAAAATATTACAACCTTTTCTCCGAAAACAGTAAGTGGTTGAGGTCAAAGACGTGCGGTCCAAATTTCGGCTCGCTCCATAGTCGCGGTGAGTCCCTTTTGCACGTTTGTTTTGTTTAAATTTTTACGGCAACCACATCACACTTAATTGTATACAAACACAGCAAACAACTTCACAAGGCTCAGTAGTTAGGGAGCTCGAGCAAGCCACCATAGAGGCTCAAAAGAGCAACCAAGTCCTTCAGGAAGAGGCACTCTCCTTGGATTAAGAGCCTAAAGAAGCAAACAACTAGTTGTCAGTAATAAAGGAATCCTTACTCAGAATTAGGACTCAAATTTTTTAATTTTTATCTTGTAAAGAAGCTTTTGGCCATACAAGTTACTTGCTTATTTATTTTGTATAAGCCATGTCCTTCTCAACAGTATTAATGAAATACACATTTTTTTTTAGTCAAATATGTCTCTCAGCTTGGCAAATCCTTGTTCTTTATTTTTTCTAACTTAAGGATCATACTGTTGATCCTCAAAACATTGATATCGAAACTAAGCCCATAATTTAAGGAATATAAACTTAAGGACTTCCTTATTGGAATCCCAAATTGTGGCACATATTTCTTGAGGAACTCTCATTGATGGCCCTTGGGTGAGTCCTTCCATCTTGATGTTGGAGCAAGTAAGCACTTCCTCACAACACCTCTATGACTCTAAATGAGCCCTCCCAATTTGGGATGTATTTCCCAAAGACATGATCTTTTTGGCCAATGGGTAGAACCACTTTCCGGACTAAATCTCCGACGTCAAAGACCTAGGTTTGACCTTCTTGTTGTAAGCTTTGGCCACCCTCTTCTTTTGTTTTTCTAGTTTGCAAAGGGCGTCTAGTTTAATTTATTCTAAGTTAGTTAGTTCATCCACCATAGATTTCCCATACTCAAGTTTAGAAAACCTCCCTTGATAAGCCAACCTAAAGATTGAACTATTGGGAGCACGACATCATCATATGGAAGAGGGTTGTCCTAGTTGCATCATGTTTGGACATTATGTAAGCCCAATGGGTATCAAGTAGCAGTTCATGCACTTTTTATGATTATCCTCAATCATTTTCTCAATACTGGCCTTAAAAATCTTATTTGTAGACTCTTGGTGAACTCCTTAACCTTAACCCCATTGAACACCTTAGCTTGGTCCACAGTAATGGTTTCTGGGATTCCAAACCAACATTGGATATATTTATTGATAAAATCAATAACATCTTGCTAATTATTAAATGGTTTAACCTCCACCCATTTCGTGAAGTAGTATGTGGCCACAAGAATGTAAAAGTGTTGCTTGCTAGAAGAAGGGTTAATTTCCCCTATGATGTCCATTTCCTATCCTCTAAAGGGCCATGGTTTGACAATAGCATACATCTCGGCTGCAGGGACTCTGGGTCCATGACCATGTCTTTGGCATGCTCCGCACCCCTTAGCATACTTAACGCAATCATCCATCATTGATGGCCAGTAATAGCCATAACACCTGATGAGCCAATGCATCTTATTGCCAACTAGATGGGATCTGCAGATAACCTCATGGGCTCCTACCATTACTAGCATTGCTTTGTCCAAGTCAAGGCACTTGAGAAGCACTCCACTAGATGGAATCTATGAGCTCTTATTCTCATCTTTCTATCTTTAATATAGTCTCGAGGGTTCTTGAAGTAATCCATTAAAGGCTTCCCCCGACCTTATGTTGACTTGTGACAGTCCAATGTGCTCAAAAGCAATCCCAGTGTTCACTTGATATGACTTCGCTCTCAAAACTAAAGGACGTAGTGAATTTAATGCCATGGTCTAGAACTTTAGTCTTAATGAACATGGTTTCTTCACACTAAGTCCTCGGCAGCTTGTACCCTGAAGCCAATTGAGCCAAATCATTAGCTGCATTGTTTTGTTATCTGGGAATGTATTCAAACTGAACACCATCAAACTTACTCAATAGTTTTTGCACCATTGAGATGTATTTGTTTGAGGTATCACTTAAACATGGAAATTCCTCTGTTACTTGGCAAATGACCAACTGCAAATCCCCTCTAACGATGACATTAAGGACTTGCTTTTTTAAGAGAGTCTATAGGCCTATGATCAATGACTCATACTCCGCTATATTATTGGAGCACTTGCCAGCCGAGGTAACAGCTAGCTTGGTGATGATCCCAACGGGGGATTGAATCACAGTTTCAACTATGGCGCTTAAACTAGTCCTTGATCCATCATACTTTCCAAGAGACTATTTCCACCACAAAAAGCTGGTCTAGCTCATAGTCTATGCAAGTGTGAATGCTTGGATGATCAGCTAAAAAGTCTATTAGGCTTGGCCTTTGACTGACTTTTATGACACGTGGACCAACTCAAACTGAAGCAGATCAATACTCCACTTTTTTAATATTCCCCTCATCAAAGGTCTATTAGCATGTAATTAAAGACATCTGTGTGAGCAACCACGTATATGGTAAATGCTAAAAAGTAATGTCTCAATTTCACAGATGCGTAGAATAGAGATAGACACAATTTCTCAATAGAGGAATATTTTATTTCACATTCATTTAAGCGACGGCTAAGGTAGAACATAGCTTGTTCAAACCCTTGCTCATTATCTTATACAAGTAAACAACCAATCGATTCATCCGAAGTGGAGACATAAATTTTCAAAGGTTTGCCTTGCTTTGGTGGAATTAGCACCGTCGGCCTGATCAAGTGTTCCTTGATGGCCTCAAAAGCTGCTTGACGTGGCTCCTCGCACTTGAAGTCCTTTTCAGATTGAATCTCAGCACTGAAGAGAAGATTTTGGTTTTCCTTGGCGATCTTGATGAATTTGTCCTTTAAGAGTCTCTCATTTTCCTCTTTGACTAAATCAATTACTTCTTAAGACATCCTTCTTTAGGCCTGAATGATGGGCCTCGAGTCTGGCTTGATAGGAAGCATATGCTCAACCACCTTCCTAGTCCCAAGCAAAGCAGTGCTTGAACTCACAAAGTAAGATCAAAGACTACTCCCTCTGCTCCTCATAAAGCAGAGTGCTCAGATAGGTAGGTCTTGTGACTTTTATAGAGCCCAAGTTAACCTCAAGGAGGGGGCCCTAAACTTCAGCCCTCAAATCCTGCATTTTAGCCAGTGCTACTCTTAACTCAGATAGCTCCAACTCTTTCTTTTGCATTCTGGACTTCAAAGCCATTAAATAGCTACTTAGCCCAAAGTTGGTCCTTAAAATGCCACGCCACAAGCTTTGCTATGGCTAAGGAAATGGCCTCCAGGGCCATTACTAGGGGGTCTTGCCTCCTTTGCATAAAGCTTCTGGTTTGCCCTGGAAGTCTGCTTCATCAAGAAGGGCTCTCGTGCATCCCTAAAAGTCATAGTCTTCGGACTCCACATCAATTTGATCAACCTCAACTTCAGTGAGTGTGCTATCAAGAATGGCTATCATATTTTGGAGTAGGGCAGACTGTGGGGTGGTCCTTTTTAATGTTAAGTGGTCCCACACCATCTTCGTGGAACTTTGCCTCAACATAGTTGGAGCAAGCCATGAATGGCTTGTTATCTGCAATAACAACTTCATATTTGTCATGGTTCCAGAAGATTAACAACTGATGAAGTGAAGAAGGGATACAATAATTGGTATGCAGCCAATCTCTCCCCAAAAAAGCATTGTAACTTGAGGTAGTATCCACTACGAAGAAAGTTGTTAGCTTGCTTAAGCTGCCAACAGTTAAATCAATTGGGATGCCTCATTCAGACTTAGTAATAGCTCCTAAAAAGCCACAAATTGCAACATCTGAAGTAATCAAATAATCTCAAAATTTACCAATGACCCCCAACATATATGAAGGTAAGATGTTGAAGGTGGCACCATTATCCACCAAGACCCTATTCACCAAAATTTCATCGAATTTAGCCTTGATGTACAGAGGCTTGATGGGTTTATTGGCAGTATTAGGCCCATCAAACATCATCTTCATTATGGCAGGTGTATCATAAGGAAATTTGGTTGTTGGGGTAGTAATTTTAATAGATAAAGGATCAGGGTTACCTTCGGTAGCTATTACTTCAGCTACAAGCTCCACCTATAGATCCTTGCCTGATACTATTACATCTCCCTCAAGGCCTTCTTGAGCATTAGTTTCCATGAACTCCAATGGAAGGAGCAAGGTAGTTCTAACATCAACCTTTTCAAGGAGCGTTCCAAACTGTATTTGGACCCCTTGATCAGTTTCCTTCTTAGGAGTGCCATCTATTAGCACATCCTAATCTTGCTTTTAAGGAATTCCATCAGTTAGCATTTCCTGATCTAGAGGTTGGCCTTTTGGATCAACCCTTGGAGTTTGAGACTCCTCTATTAGTTAGGGGAAGTTTTCTTCGTGGAAATCATTCTCTATATCAGACTATGTTGGCTTAACAGAATCTAAAGAGGTTCCACTAAATTGATGCTGAGAGGGTTGTACTTCTCTTCACCATCTGATGACCTTCGAGCTAAAGAATACTTGGAAAGTTGGTCCCACTAAGATTCCTTTCTTTCAGAAGATGAGAGACTAGTCCATCTCTCAAGCTTCTTACGTGGCTTAACTTTACTAGCAGTGATAAAAGGTCTGGGTTTAATTGTTGGATCCTCAAGATACATAGGCTCAATTTGCTTGCCCTCATGGACTCTAGCTTCCTCTTCAGAGAGCCTAGTTAAGCAAATATCTAGCAGAGCTCTTCATTATGCTGCTTTCTTTCGTAGCTGCCTTCTCTCCTGAGTTCAAGTAAGGCTAGAGGGACTAGCATCCTCTTGCTTAAGGTGGTTCCTTCTCTAGATGTTACCAAAATGGACTCCAAAAGATTGGTGTCCTAACTGTCGTGGTTCCTGATTGGCATCCGCGTCCAATAGGTGGCATTTCGGATTTCTCTTTGGATGCCAAGTCCTCATGACAATCTCAGTCCTTGAAGTGATACCTCGAGGAGGTCCAATCAGTGATGTCCTCCTAGAGGGAGCTAGGTTTTTCCTTGGATAAAGGCTCAGCTTCTTCATCTTAGACACCAACTTGTGACTAAATCCTCCACAGGGGTCATGCGTGAGCCGCAAGAGCTTCCTCAACACCTACTTCTTGGTAGCGAAGACAGTTTACCAATGGTCCTCAGTGGATATTCCCATGGCTAACTCCTCTTACTTACAAACGAGGATAGATCCTTCCTCTAATTACTTCTTAAGAATCTACTCAAGGTGGAACAATCGCATGTCGAGTGTTTATCCGTGATGTGCAACTTGCAGTAATCATTTGAAAATTCAATCGAGGTTCTCAGAAACCTGAGTGGCCCCTGTCCTGCAGCTTGTCAAACAAAGCATTGGCTACTGCCAAACTGTCTTTATCTCCACTCATCCTGTATAGAGATTTGCTATTAATTTGGTTATCATGAGAACTATAAAGTTTTACTACCTCAATTATATTGACTTGGGTAGGACTAGGGAAATGGGCCTTTATCAACACCCATTTGTCCTTCTCCAAGGAAGATTAATTCCCTTGCCTTAATGGCATCTTGAACCACGTTCCTAAAGATCACGCAATTCTTCGTTGAAGGAGTCAAAGAATCGTGCCATTTAAAATATACCTTTCCCTTTATTGAATTAAGGTCCTGTTTTCTGTGTACACTCCTAATCATGCGTTTATTATTCACCTCAAGCCAATCAAATATTACACCGGCTCTTGAGAGGTCAAATGAGTACTTCCTCAAGTCTTGGGATTGCTATGACTTCCTGGCTTTTATATCCTTCTTGACCACAGGATTGCAAACCATAAGAGGTCCCTTGACGTATTCAGTGACTTCAATTTCATAAGGAGGATCTTCATCCTCTTTGATTAAGCCGTATACATAAGTTCCATCCATGCTATTTTTCCTGAGGCTTTCTTCTTTTAAGATAGTCCCATATCTAGCGGCACACTCTTCCAGCTTTAGAAGCGTCGTGAAGTTTGAGCCTTCCAACTTCTTCCTAAATTCAATATCTAAGCTATTCAAGGCTACTTTGGCATATTCAACTTCAGGAAGGGCTACAGTGCATCTTAACCTAGCTCTCTTGAATCAGTTAATGTATTCTTCCACTGATTCACCTAGCTTTTGTTTCATTTGAGCCAAGTCAGACATGGAAGTTCCTAATTCCATTCTTGGAAAGTGGGCCTAGAATTGCCTAGCCATTCATCCCAATAGTATGGAATAAGGTGGTAAATTAATGTACCACTGAAAGGCGGTCCCAACTAGGGAACAGCTTGAGTTTAAGATACTGATTGTTAGTGGCTTCTCTACATTGGCAATTAAACCTTGCCAAATGCTCGAGGGCAGACATAGTTCCTTCTCCTAAGAAAAGGGTAAACTCAGGGATTTTGTATCCTCAAGGGAGAGTAATCCCTGTCAATATAGTCAGGGTAAGGTTTACTATACAAGGGTCTATTTGACTCTTGTGAGGCTTGGCCCATACATATGTTCAATAAGGGCGGACAATTGCTCTTGAAGAGGTAGGTTAGACACATGGTTATGTGCTTGCCATTGTCTCCCAAGAGTTTGAGGATCTCAAGGGGGATCAGTAAGATACCTCTAAGCTCCCATGACAATCGAGTGTGGGAAAGGTTGTTGCCCCCATACCCAGGGTAACCCCCTTGATCATTTTGGCCATGGATTTGATTGGCCAAGAAGTATGTTCCAGCAGACCCTGGGTTATATGTCATGCCTGAGAGCACACCAGCATTAGCAGGCTATTGGTTCATCCTTGCTTGATCAATCCCTAAGTTCTGACCTTGAGGACGAGGGTGGTTAGCTTTCCCCCTAATGTGATAAGCATGAAGAGGTTTAGGGAGAAAGGTTTGGTCCTTAAATGTGGGTAACTATCCTTGCATGCCCATTTCAAGGCCTTGACTGGGCCTCAAGGCAACCTCTCTAACTTGAGAAGGGTATGAACAGTTATACCCCCCTTGTCTCAAGGACAGGTGACATCTGCACGTTGGCGTTGAGATCCATCGAAGCTAGGAGAATCCCTGATTCGAAGCTCCAGCAACTCCAAGGGGCACGTTGCAATTTCTATGGCTGGATCCAAGTGTGTAACACTTAGGTTAGCCATAATTGGGTTTTCCGTTCTCTCAACCTAAGCAACTGGTAACTGTGAGTTCAAAGGAGCATCACGTGGGTATGTAGTTGGAACTGACGGAGGCAGTACATGCCTAAGTTGCCTGTTGTCCTCTCTTACGGCTTGGACTAATCCATTATGAACCTCAGCCTGTCTAGCTAAAATAGGGTTGACCTTAACTATTATATGTCTTGCCATGTCCTTAGCAATAAAGGGTAATAGTAGAAGACAAGGTTGAGTTCATCTTAACTATGACTGTCGGTTTCTTTATGAAGCCTTTCATTCATTGAGGTTCCAATGTCATTTATGATGACTCTCATGGCGGCAAAGTTTTCATGTTGGGCCGATAGATTGCGCTCTATTTCAGCACGTTGTCTCTTAAAGGCCTCTCTCATTGTTTGTTGGACAATTTGATCCACGATTTCTAAACGGATTTTGAGCATAACCATTAAACTTTTTCGAGAATGGCCATCAAGACCAATGCGTTCATCCGCTGGGATGCCATCATCACCATCTCTTTCACCGCTGCGGCTGTGACTTGTTTGATCCCTTCATGTCATAGGATTTATTCAAGACGATGCTCAAGTGGGGGGTCCAATTAAGGCTAGGCCTTTTGGTTCCTCATGCTCAAGAGCACTGGACCTCCTGGTTCTAACCATCAGTGAATGGTCCACAATTAGGTTCTGGTAATCCACGATGGGTTGAAGACAATGAAGTCTTGCTTTAAGCCTCCCACTTGGTCGCCAACAGGGGTGTTTGCCATATTTGTTTGTAATTGAGTGTGATGTGGTCATCATAAATACAAATAACAACAAACGTGCAAAAGGGACTCACCGTGACTAGAGAGTGAGCCTAAATTCGGACCGCACATCTTTGACCTCAACCACTCACCGCTTTTGAAGAAAATGTTGTGATATTTTGGTGTATCTAACTTTAACTATACTGTGAGTTCTGCTTATGCTTCAATTAAGAAGACTTGGTTAAATAATTTTGTGGATTTTTTTGTATATTTATTGACAAGAAATTAAAGGGATGTGGACCTAACTCAAGTAGTAATTACAATGATGGAGCAAGACCCACAGAAACCTTTCTCCGTACACTTAAAAGTCAGGAACTGGGGTGGAGACAAACCCCGGAGCTTAGCAGTCCACTTACCAACATGAGTCAACCAAGTTTTTAAGCCTGGCACCCTTGGCTTATAATAATGAGTTTAGGTTTAACAAAAATTAGATGGAATAAACCGTACCTAGGTCACTTGAAGAAGACCAACGCAATCAAGGTCATGCATCGGCCGTCAAAGCCTTAAATAATGGCGCGAACCTAAGTTCACCTGAAGTATTAAGTAGTGGCAGTAGTGTGAAGACCAATACAATCAAGGTCAGGCTTTGGCCATCAAAGCCTTAAATTAAAGCCTCAATTCTTAACTTTTCGAATTTGGAAACAGATTAAAACAGATAATTCATACCTGAAGCGTGAAGCACTGTATTACTGAAGAAGCAAGTACAACAAGATCTATGCTATGCTCGACTAATTTAAGTTATGCTACTTCTAGGAAAAAGCACTAGTGTGTTGTAAAGCGAAAACTTAAACAAGTTTTGTATGAGTGTTATGTACTTGTTTTGGACTACAACAGTCACTTATTTATAAAAAAATAAATAACGGCTGCCCCATAGTTTCGCGACACTTTCTCCCCAGGTCTGGCCACCAAGCACGTGAATGATCAATGAACGTGCCCTTGATTTTGTACCCAAGCGTATTCCTTGAAGCCCATGTCCGCATTTTTAGCTGAAGGTTATTCTAGATGCTCTATGTTCTCTTGGATTAAGCTCAGTGCCCACGTATCTGAAATTAGGCTCCAAGTAATTGTCTCGAGCTTGAAAACCACCTGCCTTACAACCTTCTTGGCAATCCCTTAAGCTCGAGGTCTCTTTACTTTTCAACCATCTCAAGCCTCGAGTGACTAATATCCTTGTTAGGGTGATACACTTCTCAATATGCTAGGCTTGAGACGCCATTACCTCAATACCCAAAGGTCTAATTTTCCTTAAGGAGGATCACATGATAAGCACGTGGCACTTTTCCCAAAATGGCATCGTCCTCCCTCAAAATTACAATGTAAATAGTTGTAGGAGTATATTTGAGGCATAAAAGGTAGAAAATGTTTTCTCTGACATATCCTCCTAAATAATAATCTACCTGCACAATTTCATTTGGAAAATAATACTAAATATTACAAAATTATATTCACTTACAATTTTAAAATCCTGTAACCGTAGGTGAATCTATTCCTAGCAAGCTGTAGGGAGTATCATAAACTTTTGATGAACAAACCCCTCCTTTAAATTCGCCAAAGGACATACGGGTCCTTTCCAATAAGATGCTCGGTTTTCATTCCTTCATAGATATGATGCCCAAAAATATTATTGCTTCGACCCCGATCCTTCAGTGATGCGCTATTTTCCTTTTTAATTTTATCACTGAGATTCATAGCATCAATGTAAATCTCAGTATCAAGGGTCAATGACAAATAATATTTGTCAGATATATCAAGAGTAATAAATTCAAGCTTAGTAAAATTTGACATTATAAAAGACAAATTAGGAATGGTAACTTACCTCAAGTATACAATGACCCTCAAGTGATTAGAGGCACGTATTGATAACGTGTTACAAAACTAGGAACATAAAATATTCAAACACGCTACTGGGACATCATTGTCTCCCCAACAAAACCCCATGCTACCTCAACCAAACACGCTAATCTCTTCACCAGCTCCAGGATTTCCCCCAAGCTCATCGTCCTCCCCCAATTAACCTCAATTCCACATAGGTGCTAGGGTCACGTACAGTGACATCAGGGACGTGCTGGGTGAGGGGATTGATATTGTTAGGGGCAGATGGGATGAGGAGGCCAGCGTCAGCTGGCAAGAAACTAGTAGAGGGAGCTGATGTCAATGGCCAAAAGCTGTGCCAGATTTTACGAGTAAAAGACTATTTCACTCTAACCGATGGACTAAAAAGTTCAAACTTAGTATGTAGGCTAAAAATTATTTTACCAAATTTTGAGATACTAAAATGAAATTAACCATAATGCAATATACTCCAACTAATAAGAACGTGGTAAAGATGGAGGTTCAACGTCAGCTTTGCAGAACTTCCAAGAATGGTCCTCTTGCCTTCTTAGGGTGTAGCTAATCTTGTATGTGCTGCAACCATTACAAACAAGAATTTCAGTAAATTTCCAAAGTAAGGCTATCATGCTAGAATAGTTACATAAGAAAAAAGAGGCAAGCATGAATTATTTTGGTTTGATTGGTTGAATTTGCAGGTATTATTCTTTCTTGTAAAGAGGAGTTGGCTAGAGACGATTCGTCACGACCTAACCCACCTAAACCTAAGAGAGGAGATGGCCTCAGATAGGGCACGATGGAGGGTTAGCATAAGGGTAGCGGATGTGGCAGAGTACATTAGTGCGGAGAGTGACTTGTAGTTTAAGATTCCTAGGCAGTCATAACCACAAATGAAGCACTTATAGGCTAGTTTATTCTCTGAACTCTCCCCCCCCCCCCCCCCCCCCCCCCCCCCCCCCCCCCTCTCCAAAATTCATTAGTAATTAATTGGTGGTTTTATTTGCAGGCGCTCAATTCTTCAGGTTGGGGATCCTCGGAAATAGCCTCCTTTCCACTCGGAAGGGGTAAGGCTGCGTACATCACCCCCCCCAGACCCTGCTTTTTGCGGAAGCCGCAAGGCACTGGGACTGCTGTTGTTGTTGATTCTTTCTTGTAACAATAGGGTCCATTTACTAGACACTAATGCACCGGATCCCATTAGAACTCCGAAGTTAAGCACAGCAAGAGTAGTACCAAGATAGGTGACCTCCTGGGAAGTCCTCATGTTGCCAACCCTATAAGGTTGGGGGTCCCCGGAAACAGCCTCTCGGCAGGGTTACACCCTGAAGGGTAAGGCTGCGTACATTCACCCCTCCCAAACTCCACTTATGCAGAAGCCCTTGAGGCACTGGGTCTGTTGTTGTTGTTGTTGTATTCTTTCTTGTAACGGTATTAGTTAGATATAAGATTGATCGAATAAAAAGAATTGTGCTACTTACGTAGGCATCTCTTCCGTCCACTGGAAGTTCTCTAAGCAACGCTTGAGAGATAAAGATACCATCCAACTTATGTTGTTCAGACTTGGTGGGTACAAATATGGATCTGAGGGTCGAATACCGCTATCTTCAGGGTCTCTTTTGATGTTTTTTAACTCCAAATTTGGAATGCATAAAAAGTGTTACCCCCACAATCAAGATCTAGACACACGTACTATAACATAGCTCTTAAATGGGCTTTGACATCGACTGGTGACAAAATTACCATTGATTGTGATTTCTCTCAAGTGAAATCACACTAGGAAAGACCTTCATAATTTCCATGATAAAAGTGTTACCCCTACAATCTAGGTCTACAAATATGAAATCACATGTACCCAGCTCTCTGAGCATCAACCCAAGCTCAGCTCGTTTAACTTGGGATTTAGATAAAAGGCAGGCAGACAAACACAAGGATGGTCGCCTAGTGCACAACGATTAAGTGCAGTCTGGGAAAGGTCAAATCTACACAAGAGGTCATTTCTAAGACTTGAACTGGGACCATTAAGTTATAACAGAGCAACCCTAGAGTGCATTTCATTTGTGAAAATTTTCCAAATTTTCATCTCTACATTTCTAAATGTTCAGAAAATAAAAAAATTAAAGAGTAGTCGGAATTTAGAAAACACAGTAAAACAACAGTCAATTGCAGAGGAAAAATGAAAAAACTGGAGAATGCAGTTTTCCAACAGGACTATCCGCTTGGAAACTTGAAAAGCCAATCCTTTTAGAATGTCTTTGCAATGAAAGTATGAGTTTCTTGGAAATTTCTAGAAACTTCGCATTTTCCATGATCTAGACACGCCCTTGCAAATTGAACTGCGACTAACCCAATACTGCACTAATAGCCCGTAAGAGAAATCAGAATGTTTCAGATTCTGCTAACCTGTAATAATTTGGGTTCTTTGGCTGAGATTCATCAACAAGTTCAGCAGCCTCCTCTAAGAGAACGTCAATTTCTGCAATTTCTGAACCAAAATTATCTGACAGAATGTCAGCTCGAAGGACAGATAGTTTCAGCAAAACAAACCTCCAAAAGCATGGCCTGGCTTGTGCTACATCAACCAAAGCTTGCCACTGCAACATATACAGGAACACTAAATCACCCAGTGCATCACGAAGAAATGTGGAAACAGAAACTCTGCATTACGGTAAACCCATATAGTTCCACAGCTTCACCTTAGATAATCTCCTTTTTGAGTAAATAAAACCATTTTTTATCATTATAAAATAAAACAAATCGGCAACTGTTTTTTGTGGACAAAATTTTTTGGACTCGACATTTCTTATCACAACTGAAATAAACAAGGGACCTACAGCTATAATCTCGAAAACCTAAATGACATTTGGATCCCAGAGTAGGCATAGCACTCAATCAAGTTACAAATGTAAAAGTTCATTTAGCACCAAGTTACTAACAGATAACGCCTAATGCTGCATGTGTTATGGGTCCATAAATAAACTCGTGCTACTTCATCAGGGAATGTTATTGACATTCAGCTTACTGCTTAAATTTCATTCAAGATCCAACCCATCCAGATACGAAACAGATAGTCCACAAATATACATAATCAAGTATATCTAACACCAACCCTTTATAAGGATAGACATACATCTCCACATAAATTGAATTCAAAGTCAAGGCCAGACAGACTGCATTCGTTGGATAATTTGTACCTGACGCAGCATTTGTTCTTCAAGAATATCAAAGAGCAATTGGACTTGATGGTCAGGTCCAAGGGCTTCAGCTTTAATTGTTTGCCATTGCCTAACAAGAGCTTCAGCTTCCTCCAGAGGCATTTGCCTAATATAGACCATGCCTAGTTGAGATGATAAGTTAGCGGTGAGGCACGATTTTTGCTGCACTTTAACATCAGTCCAGCACTTGATCCTCATTATCAAGATCAATAACCACTTTCTCATTCCTCCAGGAAAGTTATCATTCATGCCATTGTGCCAACTTCCGCTACTCAGGTTGGAATATATGGCCTGGTTACTTTTGTTGTTAACAAATGCAGACATGTTCATTCTTGCAGTTCGTGTGCCCAACAGGTTACAAGTAGCAAAAACAATGCAACCCAGAAATGTGACAAATGTAATCGTTCCAACAAAATGCCTTTGAGTATGCCACCTCTCTGCAGCTTTATCAGGGTGGGCCGCAAGGTTTCTTGTCAACCCTGAAGACGACATGCTAGTGTTGTCCTGATTCCGGGGCTTGGCTCCCTGTAGTGGATCTTGCAGATCAACTGGAGACAACTGCTTCACAGCAGGCCCAACAAGCTGAGATGATGCCAAGGATGGAACATGCTCAACAGACACTCTTCTATCTGAAAAACGGAGAGGCGACACCAGTCTGGGACTTACAGCTGATGAAGTTTGTAAAGTCCCTTTGTTTTGCTTGTTCCCCACAGCTTTCTTCTCAGAACTAAAGAAGTCAGCCTGCATGAGCACTGACAATGGTATACTTCAAAATATCTTAGTATTTTCGGCAGATTTGTCATCAGAACCTTACCAAGGACAAGGAACAATCTCGTGTATCTGAAAACAAGCCCAGGACAGCATCCTCCAACCACAGTTCCTGGAAAGAAACCAGAGTGACATACAGGATCATAAAATACCAAGATAAAAATAAGAACATAACAGCCTAGGTGTCCATTTAATATACGCAATGGCACAGCATGCAACTATTAGAAACAGGATGACAATGCTCACCATCTTGGTCATTTTCCCTACACTGGTGGAAGGCAATGGTCAAACATACAAAACTGGAACCAATTGACCAATTCACTGTACATGGCAATTGGAACAGCATGACAATGGTTGCAACTCAGTAACCTTACCATCAGTTAAGACAAAGGTGCATAGATGCTGACGTCAAAACATCATTGTGAAGGTAAATCCAGAGGTTCAACCCCTTCATACGGGCCAAATACTCGTGCTAATTCAGTTTCATCATGCTATGTCTTTACTACCATGACATGCAGACCCTCTTTAAATAAAATATTAGTTTGGCTGACCAACATGCTCAAATAAAAACAGACAGTAATGATCATTGCAAATTTTCCATTTCCTGAATTTGTTACACAAGCAACAGCTTACCAGTTTTCTGACCATCATTGTTCTGATAGCTTTTGATAAACTAGGCCTGCAGCTTCAGCTGATATGAGTGATATTCACATCACTAACTGCAAGCCTCGATGAACTCCAACCATAGAATAAAAGCTCATCCATGAAGGGTAACAGTGAACGAGTTACACTATAGGATGTGTTACATCTCACATCCAGCAAAAGCAGCAGGTAAAGTTCGTAAAAAGCTCGCCATACAGAAAGAAGCAATTATACTTGTTGCCACCAGAAAAAACTCCACGAACAAACCCTGCCCCATTTGCTATTTTGTGACATGATGGGAAGAAGCCATGTATTCCCAACGTCTCTGCCATAAGTTAGTACTTTAGTGAGACTTGATGCCATTGACTGGCATGCTTTTCTCAGGTGGGGTCGTTTGTGAAGGGTGGTAAAAGAAGAGAGCGAGCATTATAGTGGAGCTTTGGTCTGAGCGGCACAATAATGCATGAATCAGATATTAAGGCCAGGTAACCTAAAAGTGCTAACAACTATACAAGCATATTAGAATAAAGTAAAAAAAAATATAGGAAACCCTCAAATGTTTTATTCATATCATTTGAAACTTTAGGAGCTGAGAGGGAAAACCCACAAAAAAAAAAAAAAAAGAAGTAATTTGGAAAGAGTTCTAGACCTCCAGGGAAACATTGTATAGCATCAAATTCTTTATTCCTTTCCCCTGTTTTGATGAACAAAACAAACCTTACATTTAGATGCTAGAGGGAGCCATCAAAACCATACACAACGTTGCAATGCACACAAACTCCAACAGTAAACAAATTGTTCATAAATGCATGCTTGGCTGCTCATCACACATTTACATACCATCAGAACTCCATAGTATATCATGACATGGGCAAAGATTGTATAACATGACAAAAGGATGACATCAACAGCTACTACATATGGTTAATGGCGCAATAATGCATCAATAGATGATACAAAATTCATTACAAAGGAAATAATATGGGCCTCTAAATCCCCTCCCCAGCAAAACGAATTGAAATTATTTGGCCCCAGAATCTGAATTGCATTTCCCAAAGAACAACTATGGGAATAGTAGGGCATAGAAGATACTACTTACCAAGCTCACAGGAAGATCATCTTTGCTTTTTGTTCCCAAGATTGAATTCCGTGATGCAGAATTATTATCTGATTGAAGTTGTTGAAGTCTTTCAAGAACCTCAGCCTCAGTGCCCTAAGAGCAACAACATCGATTCACAAAAGAACTTTCTTATACAAGAAGATGAAAAACATTCGTAATTTGTAATGCTAAGAGAAGACATACATCCCCGAGGAGGAACAGACAAAATGCTTCTTCAAGTTTCAGATCAATGCCTTCAGAAGCCACCAAACACTCACAAATAGATCTTGCTTTGGAAATCTACATGAAATAACCAAATCACTAGATGGAAGTACATTTCCACAAACGTGCATGCTTCTGGAAAAGACATGATATCAGATACGATTTGCAAAACATTTTTATTAAATTCACTTGACATTTTTTAAGAACAAAGAAGTTGGAGAGAATGAATTATTTATGCATTCATTCCGGAATTACAAAGTTAAGAACTTCTTCCCAAGTACAGCTACAAGTTGACAGACGAACTTCTTAACCAATCTCATCCTTCCACCACCCCTGACTTTTTAAATTGAAAGCTTTAAATGTATATCCAAATATCTAGTGAAAAAAAATGCTATAACTAATTACTATGTTAAACACTCAACTAGAAAAATTATTGCAAACTCCATCAAGAAGAGACATGAAATAACCTGATACAGGAAAGTCACTATAATATAAACAAAATGTTCAGTTCCCCCAGAACAAGAGTTCCATATAAGAGAGGAAGCACAGGGGAAAAAAAAAAAAAAAAAAAAAAAAAAAATTACCAAATTAGTTTGTCTGCAAGAAAATCCATGAGCAATATGAGCCATCAGCACTATGTAGAAACAATCAAAATCAATTACGACCCTCTGATTTTGCGACTCTAGAGATTTCTTATTCTTCCGGGTGGCAGCTAAATTATCCCATGGAATAAGGTCAACTATTTCTGTAGCCATCAGTTTGCCAAGTGCTTGACTCAAGAAGGATGGCCAATCATGAACTTGGCATGAACTTTCCACGTCAAGACCTTGCCCAATCAACTCACGCAAAGCTCCAATAGCTCCATGCCTGCGTTCAGCATTATCAGGAGCATGAGGCATGCCTAATAATTCCAGCGTGCAAGCAGGCACGAGTGCTTCCAATGATTCTTCTATCTGTAGTTCATGGAAAAGCAGTAACATTATCACTGCCTAGAAACATGCAACAGCAAAGACAGAAATGAAAAAATCAAGAACTACACAAAAGATTAAAAATACACAGCACAATAAAGCATGCCCTAATTTCCGTTTCACCTTCCTTTCCACAGGAAACAAAGCAACAAGTAGCAAGTTAGAAGCAACCTCACAATTATAGGCTATCAACAAGAATGACTGCCAGAGAAGAAGGAAAATTCTTTTTATCCACAAGAGAAGATTTACCCATTTGTCATAGATCTCATGGAGAGAAGTCTGGACAATGATATTGCTTTGCTATTATTTATTATCTGTATTTGGCACATTTTTGTTCTAGAAACAATAAAATAACTACGGAAGTAACAGTATAGTTTGCACCATGTAGAATAACTACACCAGTAACAGTATAGTTTACACCATGACCACCCACCCACGCAAGAGGATGTTAGAAGGAAACCCCTAAACAATTGTTTGAATCCACCACACTTACGCAACAAGCCGGAAGGGAACTCAATAGAAGCAGCAATGATAGCATATTACCTCTGACAGAAGTTTCATTTTCCTGAGGGAACTTTTGCTTCTGAGAAGACATTGGGCACGAGCAAGAGCTTCAAAACCGCGGGATACTTGATTCTTCTCAAAATGGATCTTTGCAATCGCACACTTCAAGAGAGCACCTATATCAGGGAATGATGCATAACAAGGTGGATAAATATATTGTCATGAGCTATGATCCATTCCAGGTATATATTACCTCTGCAAGAGCCATAGCAAGAACCAAATCAGGAGCATACGGCTTAGTGTCTGGATACTGAAGGAATGTTCGCGCAATATCTAGCACAAGCTTCTGTTCTCCAACCTGAATTATAGATGAATGAAATCCTTCAAACCCAACTACAACAGCATACTCATTGTACTCTATAAACTAAGAATAATATTGAACTGAATGGGTATAGCATACATTAGAGAAGGGGAAAAATCAAACAACGCCATGTATATTCTACCAATTACAATCAATCATCAAGCTTTCCAGCCTGAGTCAAATATAGAAAATCACAAATCATCATTTAACCTATGTATCTTCAAGATAAGGTGGTGCAAAGCAAACAAATTCGACAACTATGCAACACCCCAGAGTATACTACTACCAATATCTTAAGGCTCTTGATCCCCATGTAGAACTACGAACAAACTCCTTTGCTCTCCCTGCACCGAGTTTAAGAATTTAAGCTGAAGTACCTCTTGAAGAAGGCAAAGTGCCCCAGGCAACCACGCCCAAGGAATTCGGAGAGAGGATTTAGGAGGGATTTTTTCTCTCATATTCCCAGCATACTCCGGTTCAAAAAGAAGCTTATCTCTAACATCCATCAATAAGTCCTGCATAAATACATAGTTACAGGAATAAATTAAGCTTCATATGTGGTCTCTAATACAATCTTCTCTGCTTTAGAAAAGTTAACTGCAAAAGGATTACCCGCCGAGATATAACAGCTTCCATCGTGTAACCTTCTTCAACCTCAGCATTCCTCAGATCCAGCACTGATTTTACTATCTGATCCTTCTCCGATTTATCAGGAACACCAACAATCTGCACATTTTTCAGAAAATAAATACTCCATCAATATCCTATATGAAGAGAGGGCTTGCCCATTGAGGCATAGTTCAAAGTCAGAGCTGAAACGGAAGCAGGGATGGTAAGCGGGGTAGTTATAGATGATTCTAAGGTAAGGAATGTGGAGGGAGCACTTGTATTACTACATATTAGGCATACAAGAAAAATTAATGAAATGACATTAATTGCACCATTAAAGCATAAAATATCAAAACAAAATCAATGCTAACTACTAAGCAATAACCAAAAAATTGGGGACTTCAATGAATACGATCAAGAAAATTAACTCCAACATATCTACATGATTCAATTGTTCTAAGAATCGAGAGACATAATTAGCCAACAAATCAATTAATACGTATATTCTTATCAAAATGATTAAACAACTGTTTGAATTATATTTCCATTGAGTTTGAACACATTTGAAATGCGAATCTGACATCGAAACGCCAAATCACATTTCAGATTATGAAATGTCAAGTATTTTAGGAGTTTTTGCAACTATGCACTGGAGAACCATAGTATTAATATATTAACTGCTTCCTACAAGGAACAGACACGGGCAATACTGCAATGATTTAAAAGAAGTTCTGCATATGAAACATAAGAAGAGATTACCTAAGCTGCTCAGTCCTTAAATGATTACCCACTAAACAAAGGTCAGGATTACCAGTTCAAGCAATTATCACACTCTTGCCACTGCTGACAACTATGAGTAACAAATGAGGATATAATATCAATGCTGCAGGCATGACTCACCCACATAGGCACCAGATCATAAGACGAGATCAGCAATAACAGAAATAAATGTTTATCACATGTCATAAAAAGAAAACAAATATCCACTCCCTTCTACCTCCTGCGGAAAAGCACCCTAAAATATAAGAATGATCACCAAAAATTGATTCGAATGAAAAAAAATCTACCCCTTGTTTAAAAAAAATAGAAGGGTTTTCATTTTCCATTTTCAATTTTCGTTTTCATCTCTAGATTTTCTTTCCATTTTTGTTTGGAAAACATATTTAAGAATAGAGAATTGATAACAACGTTCCAATGTAAGAACCTGGAAAACATGTTCAAAATTAGGATATTTTCTTTTCCTATATTTTTCTCGTTTTTTGATAGAAAACAAAATTATAAGCATAATTAATACCAGCAAATCCAAAACCCCAATAATCCTATCCAAATCCAATCCGCATAATCGAAGCAATCAATCTTAGACAAACTGTTTAAGTACATCCGACGCAAAAAAAATCGAATATTGATTCAGGCACAAATGTCACTTTTAGATTCTTTTCAGTTTACAAATTCCGATATCGGACACCGTCTACCTATATGTACTCATAATGCTTAAGAAAACCAAAAAAAAAAAACGTAACTCATTGTCGAAATACAATACAGACATAGCATCACCTTGAAAATCACTTATGTGACAATAGAGATCATTAGCTTATAAAAAAGTAACCAATTTAATGAGTTTCCATTATTATATGGAATAGTGGAAAGAACAATGGTATAGGCACCAAAATATATATCTAATTTATATACCTCATACACATAATAAGATATCATTATCTTACAAAAAAGTAACTAACTTAATATTACTTCTTGTCATCCATTAATTTTTTGACACATCATTGCATACACAAACTAGATACTAAAATTGAGTACACTGACATTTACCTAGAAGAAAGCACACGGTTTCCAATGTTTTCCATCAGGAAAACGCACTGAGAAAAGTTTGGAAAGTAGGTTATACTATTTTTAACTTCTCTATTAGAATATTAAAAAATGAGAAAATGGTTTTCCAACTTTCCCAAATGAAACACTAAGCATTTTGAACTTCTCAAGTTTTCCATTTTTCATGGAGACTTTCCAACAAAATTCGAAAATTCTCTATTTCTCTATAGGATCCAGGTATTCTAAAGTTAGGCATGACGAGATGGAATGTAACATAGTCAACTTAAATGGTCTGCTGGAGGATGCCACATTGCACCAATCAAAGAAACATTCCAATTAAAAACTAAGCTTTAGCCCTCTAGCACAATTCAATTAAAGGGGGCGTATAGCATCTACAACATTAAGTCCTTTATTTTTATTTTTTGACAGCACAGAGTCCTTCAGTAACTGCAAACTGAGAATTGTATTCAACTAAAATGCACACGAATGTAACTAAGGTACCAAAACCAAATACAGTAATTAGCATATCCCATGACAACACACATGAGTATTAAAAAAAGTTTATAGAAGTTCACAATATAACAAATGAGATCAAGTAACGAGTGTAATCAACCCCCATACTATATTCCAGCAAAGTTTTGACAAATTAACAGAAAATGTTCATTGAAGAAAAAGTTCTATGCAGGTGCAACCAATTGACTGAATGATTTTGAATTGCTCAAAGAAAAACAAAAGTGGGGAAACTAAAAATTAAGCTGAAAGCAGTCAAACCTGGTAACATGTGACTGGAATGTCGACACAAGCAGAGGTAGAAGGCTGGCTGTTGACATTGACCCTGACACTAACAGTGTCGTTGACTAAACGAATTGTTTTCACATTAAACCGCCATTTCCGCTCCACAAAAGGCTGATCTCTGCAGTGCATCAAGAAACTTCTAAAAGAAGAAGAATAAACAAGGCTTCTCGCTCCACAGTTAGAAATGACTCAAAAATTGATATATTATGCATCGAAAGAAGAGGAACTCGTTGCATTCTTTTATATAGTGCCTAGTGGTGTAGTAAGATATTGGACTCTCATAAAGCAAGGCAAAAAGCCAATGGAACAAGGCACTGAAAGTCTAAACAGGGCACACCCCCTTGTACGAAAACTATTTCATTGCCTTAATGGCAACAATAACAGTGCATTCCTTGTCCAATTATTCACTATGGATTCATGTGTCAACCAGCTCCTTCTTGGCATCAAGGCAAGCCTAGTTGCTTGCCCACACGTGCACAAGCATTGCCAACCCTCAGGCTAGGCAATGTCAAATTTATCCTGCCTATCACCACACTTGACTGCCAAATGTTTGTTCAACACTTTTAACAAGTCAAAACTATGCATCGATATCAACAAGCGGTGCAAAATTCATTGCTCATATAATACACTATTCATTCTCATTCAATATATTGCCTAACGCTTCTTTGCGCCTATAAATAGGGCGCTGAGTAGACCCCAACGTAGACGCTAGTGAGAAAACAATATCTATCTTAGTCTCTCTCTCCCTGTTCTCTTGTCTTTACAAATTGTCGGGAACTATTCAAAACTCTTCTATACCGTAACCCCTCGACTAAACGGACTAGCGAGCATTGCGTTAACTTTTCAATTGCCCAATAGTAAATATGTACCGAGCTATGGCAAATTCAACAGTAACGCAGTGGCTTTCTAAGGCACTGTAATTTACGTCCTATAAGACTTGCACTCCATATCAAACTAACATTATTATTTTTCCGACAATTTGAAGTTGAATATTATATGATGTTAGATCAAGATAAACATGAATTTACCTGTTTCGAGGTTTCACGCATTTGCACTGTAAACTATCCATTTACATTTTTCAATATTGTCCTCATCGTTTGCATCAAAATATGGTGCTAGATCTGTTAGCACCGAGATCTGTCGATTCTCAATACACATTTGCTGTCTAAGTTTGATTGTAAAAAGTAATTTTTAGTACTAACTACAGAATTAGCTACCGATATTGTTAAAAGTAAAGATCTACTGTCTGCTAATTGTTTGCACTGAGAACTGAAATTGCTTTTCAAATTGTTCAACACTCTACTTCGTTTTAGGGTTTGAAACATAGACCCATTTGAAGTTCCCATTGTCGTATTGATTGAGAATATGATTAAACTCTACCTGCGTGTTTTTACGAAGGAAAACAGAGCATCACGATGGCCACGGAACTCCAGCGGTTCTGCCAAATCGCCGGCGAAAGAGCGCGGCGGTGGACCTGGTGTTCTGGTGCGCGGTCGGTACCGGAAGTTCCCCAAACATCGGAAACCGTAAGGCGCGGTGGTGGTTTTGCCTAAACCATGCTGCGCCTGGGCTGAGGGGTGACTAGAACGAGTCGTACAGCAGCCAGAAGGGCCAAACAAAACGCGCGGCGTCACGTCAACCCCGATCTGCCGTTTCTGATGTCTAGCCGTCGCCGGAGTGAGAAATTCGAGAATGCGGGCGCTTGAGCCCGACACCGACATGGTGCGAGGAAATTTACCGCCGCTGGTATTTCACGGTGGCCGTGCAAGGCGCACACTGTTTGTGGACGCCAGTATCCGGGGAGATTTGGTGCCGTTGGTATCGAGAATGATCGGATGCCTCTTGTGCTCTGCTGATGCTCGCGTGGCCCCTGTGCCGGCGTGAGTTCTCGGCCCGGCAAAGCCCACGCTGTTGAGGGGGGGGGGGGAGAGAGAGAGAGAGAGGACAAATGGTGCTGGGTGTAAACGAGACGAGTCGAGCCGAGCCGAGTATCTCAGTACCCGAACTCGAACTTGATTAACTACTCGGATACTCGAACTTGTACTCGAACTAGATTCGAGTAGTAAATTTTATTCGAACTCGAACTCGATTAACTATTCGAGTACTCGACTCGAATATTCGTTTATTTTGCATAGGAACATTCTCAAATTAGTTCCATTATAATATTATTCCGTACACTCGGACATTATTAATATTTACCTATACTATATTTTAACATATACAACCATAAATTACCGATATATTAATAGAAAATACGCATCAAAAACCTAAGTTTAAAAAATTACAATTAAACCAAATACAAGTTCTTTCACTCCACCACAAATGTAACATGTCATCTTTTACAAGGAAGCCAATCTTCCTTCTTTAATTCTACTATTAATATCACAAGCCATCCATTTCAAAAGAAAATAATATATTTAGTCGAGTATTTAATCGAGTATCGAGTCGAGTATTTATTCGAGTATCGAGTCGAGTATTTAATCGAGTATCGAGCCGAGTAGTCAACTACGCAACTCGTACTTGTTTATTAATCGAGTATCTTTTGATACTTGTACTCGAACTCGAACTCGGTTAACTCGAGTTCGAGTCGAGTTTTATTCCAGATACTCACGAGCTACTCGCGAGTGGCTTGGATCATTTACACCCCTAGTGCTGGGTGCCTGCTTTATTGGTTATTTGGTAATGCCAGAGTGGGTAAAATATAAAAGTTTTCGTATTGTAAATCCTATAAAGTTAGAAGTTCTTAAAAATAATCTTTCGATAGAGTTACATCTTGAAAGAATAAGGCCGCGTACATCCACCCCCAAACCCCATTTACGCGGGAACCCTTGAGGCACTAGGTTTGTTATTATTGTTGTGATAATGCCAAACGATTCGGTAAACAGAGTAAAAAGAATTAACAAGAGGGAAGGCAGGATAAAATCCTACTTATATTTGGATATATTTAATGAAAAGAAGTAAAGATAAATTAGCGTAAATAAGTTACTTTTGTTTGACAATTGAGTAAAAGGCTAAGAATAAAGAGAGTTATGGTTAAAATAAAGGTAAAATTTTTTTTTTTTTTTTTTCAATTTTGCCTTACCCCCTATACCCCCAATTTGAATATGCAAGATCTTACCCTTATTTAAATACTAGCCATTTCTGGTGCAATGTATGGTCAAGTTTATTACTTATCTAATATCTTTACTTATAAATCACTATTGTTTAGAACGACTTTTTAAAAAATTCTAGTATGTGCTATAGTGCAGTAGTCGTTATTATTATTCACTATAATATTTTTCAATTATTAAAGATGAGGTAAAAGAATAAGAATGAATTTATGTTGGGGAAGATGTTAACTAAATATTTAGTTTTTTTTTTTTTTAACACAATTAAATATTTAGTTTTGGAAGATCATGTAAACAAAAATAATATCACAAAATAAGATGGTATTGTTAGAGAAAAATATTATTACCATGGTAATTTTATGGATGTTATTATTTATAAATCAACATTTGAATTAGGAAACTTCATTAAATATATGTCATGATTATATGATGCTTAGTAGATATTTTAGAAATTTAGAAGTTGGTTACAAGTTAGTTAGCTAAGCTTTGGTTTTGGTGGGAATTTAGTTGGGGAGTTTTCAAGTTGGTTATGATTAGTGGATTGTATAAATAGCCTAAGCTTGTATTGTGAAGCATAATACATGTGAATTGATAATTGAATCATATAGTATTTCTCTCATCTCAATCTCTTTCTTCTTTCTCATCACAAACTCTATTATTCTTTTGCTAGGTTATGATCTTAGGATCATAACAATTGGTATTAGAGCTCGATCTTGAGCCAAAAACTTTTCACTTCGTGTGTCAATTTCAAGGACCTCTTGTAACGCCCCCAAACAATATACCGAATAGGCTTATGTTAAGAGGACACTACAAGGCCGTACTATAATAAATCCCCTCATCATAGTACGAAGCCCAAAATCTTTCGATTAGAATTTCTCAAAATTCCATAAATTTTGCCAACATATATGACCTCAAGTCCAAGTACATCGATACTAACATTTTAAAACTAATAGTGCGGAAGCTCAAATTATAATATCTCAAACAGTTTATAATATCCCACTACAAAACTATCAAATAATTAAACTACAAAAAATAGACTAAAATTCTGAAACAGAGAATCGCTGCATCATCCTCATTCCTCTAGAATTTGCTACCGGCTACTAATCTGAAAGATAAATTAATAGGGTGAGCAAACAACGGCTTAGCAAGTATACCATACACCCCACCCGGATCAGGCATATTATTTAAATGAATAAAACTCCAACCAAAGCAAGTAAAATCAATTTATCTTTCGAAATCATGTTGAGGTAGCACCAAACCAATACTTTATAATTTAACGTATTTCACAAGAGCTCATTTTGGTAAAACTCACAGACGAAATGAAAACTACGGCTGGTATTATTCCCGCGACAGGGTCACAATCGACGTTCACATTTCACAAATTCGAACCGGTTCTAAGTCGACAGATCCAATAGGATCGAACATAGATCTATGTGCCAGTATTATTCCCGAGACAGGGTCACAGATCGACTTTCACATTTCACATTTCGCATTTTATCGTCGATAGACCCCGGAGGGTCAACGTAGTTATCTGTAAGCTCTTCCCATAAAATCTTTTAATTCAAAGAGCAAGTTCATAATAGTTCCTTTCGCATACTCACAAGTACAATTTCTTTCAAAATTCACAAGTTTAAACATCAATTCAAAGTATAAATCAGTACAATTCAAATTACATATTAACATGTCAAACAATAGCAGAAATCACATATTTAAATGACAAATCAACGTATAAATCAGTACATATTAAATCAAGAGAGTAGAAATCACGCAATTAGCCAATTATATATGCCTGAACCTATTTTAACAAAATAATAAACTATTCAAATATAAGTCTCACATATAAACCCTTAAAAATCAGATTTTTCGTATTTATAAACAAGTAGGGGGAGTGGTACACTTACCTTTACTAGCTTTTAATCCAAAAGTTGAACTTCTATTATGGGTTAGCGTCGGATCCTATCAAGCGAGAATTAAAATTTAGGGTTTGATGAAAAAAAGAAAGAGATAAACGAGAGAGACGAGAGGGAACAGAGAGGGGCGCAGGGAGGCAAGAGAGAGTTGTAGGGAAAGATAGAGGTGAAAGGGTTTTGGGGGAGGGGTTCTCCACGGGACCCTTTTTTTTCTTTTTTTTTTTAATTTCTCTTTATATATATATATACCTTTACCTATTTTTATCACTTTAGTATTACTAATGGATCCCTTTCTGATAATTAATTCCTTAATTTATTTATAATCCAATCGAAATAATAGCGAATTTAATTGTAATATAATACCTAGCCTAATTTAATTAGACTGGGTATTACATCCTCACCCCCTTAAAAAAAAGTTTCGTCCTCGAAACTCACCTTCGTTTTCGAATAATTCTGGGTATTTGCTTCTCATCTCTTCTTCGGTCTCCCACGTTGCTTCCCTAGGAGTATGATTACTCCATTGGATTTTGACATATGGGATCACTCTATGCCTCAACTTTTGTTCCTTTCGGTCGACTATGCGAATTGGATGCTCCACATAAGTCAAATCTTCTCGCACTTGCAATGGTTCATGTTGTATCACATGACAAGGATCCGAGATATACTTCCTCAATTGAGAAACATGAAATACATTATGTATTCTGGAAAATTCCGGAGGTAAGGCTACTCTGTAAGCCATGTCTCCAACTTTCGCCAAAATTTGAAATGGTCCTACAAAACGCGGACTTAATTTACCCCTTTTTCCAAATCTCATCACGCCCCTAGTTGGAGATACCTTCAGATAAACATGTTCACCTACTAAAAACTCCAACGGTCTTCTTCATTTGTCTGCCCAACTCTTTTGCCTATCTTGGCTTATCTTCATTCTCTCTCTGATTAACTTGACCTTCTCTTCAGCATCCTGTACAATCTCGGGACCTAACAGTTTTCTTTCTCCAACCTCATTCCAAAACAAAGGAGTTCTGCATCTCCGCCCATACAAAGCTTCATATGGTGCCATCCCTATACTAGAATGGTAACTGTTATTATAGGCAAATTCTATCAAACTCATGTAGTTATCCCAACAACCCCCAAGGTCTATAACACAGGCACGCAGCATGTCCTCTAATGTCTGAATATTCCTCTCAGTCTGCCCATCTGTCTGAGGATGGTAAGCGGTGCTCAAACTCAGTTTAGTTCCCAAAGCTTTCTGCAAACTCTCCCAAAATCTAGACACAAACCTTGGGTCTCTGTCAGAAACAATTTCGCTGGGCACACCATGCAACCGCAGCACAACATCAATGTATAATTCTGTCAGCTTATCTAATGGAGTACCAAACCTAATAGGACGAAAATGCGCACTCTTCGTAAGTCTATCCACAATGACCCAAATCGCATCATTCTTCCTAACTGTCCTCGGTAGGCCAACAACAAAGTCCATGGAAATTCGATCCCACTTCCACTTAGGCACTTCTAAGGGCTGTAGCAATCCACCAGGCTTTTGGTGCTTGGCCTTTACATATTGACAGATCAAGCACTTAGCCACAAACTTAGCAATATCTCGCTTCATGTCTCTCCACCAAAAGCAGCTTTTCATGTCTCGATACATCTTCGTGCCTCCAGGATGTACCGAAAAGCGGGAACTGTGTGCTTCTTCCATGATTTCCCTCTTAATTGTTGGATCATCAGGTACACATAACCTATCTCCAAAGTACAATGCTCCGTCACCATGCAGCGTGAAGTCTGAAGATTCTCCATTGATCACCTTACTTTTCATCTTCATCAAAAACGGGTCATGTTGCTGCGCAGCCTTGATCTTTTCTAACAATGGCGGTTGTGCAACCAAATTGGCTAAAACACCGCCCTTCTTATCATGAATGCACACTGCAATTTGCATTTCCTCCAAGTCTCTAAGTAGCTTAGGCTGGGAAGTGATCAGGGCAGCTAAGTTGCCCACTGATTTCCTGCTCAGTGCATCTGCAACTACATTTGCCTTTCCAGGATGGTAATTAATGGTCACATCATAATCCTTGATCAATTCCAACCATCTCCTCTGCCACAAGTTCAACTCTTTTTGTGTAAATAGATATTTCAAGCTTTTGTGGTCTGTAAAAATCTGGCAAGATCCACCATAGAGGTAATGTCTCCAAATCTTCAAATCAAATATCACTGCTGCCAACTCCAGGTCGTGCGTTGGATAATTCTTTTCACGAGGCTTTAATTGTCGGGACGCATAGGCTATCACCTTCTCATTCTACATTAGCACACAACCTAGCCCTTTCTTTGAAGCGTCACTGTAAATGACAAAGTTACCCTCATCAGTGGGTAATGCAAGTATAGGGGCAGACACTAACCTCTTTTTCAGCTCCTGAAAGCTTCTTTCACACTCATCTGTCCACACGAACTTCACTCCTTTTTGAGTCAAATGGGTGAGAGAAAGTGCAATTTGCGAAAATCCCTCAATGAATCTTCTATAGTAACCAGCCAGTCCCAAGAAGCTTCTAATCTCTGTTGCAGTTGTGGGCGGATTCCACTCCAATACCGCTTCAACCTTTCTCGGGTCCACTGAGATGCCATCTTTGGATATCACATGGCCTAAGAATGCCACTCTGTCAAGCCAAAACTCACACTCACTCAACTTGGCATACAACTGATGCTCATGCAGGGTTTGCAATACTATCCTCAGATGTTCCTCGTGCTCTTCCCTATTCTTAGAGTAGATCAATATGTCATCTATCAATACGACAACGAATCGATCCAGATATTGTCGAAACATCTTGTTCATCAAATCCATAAAAGCAGCAGGTGCATTTGTTAGCCCAAAAGGCATAACTAAGAATTCATAATGGCCATACCTGGTTCGAAAAGCAGTCTTAGCCACATCCTTCTCCTTGATCTTTAGCTGATGATAACCAGATCGTAGGTCAATCTTAGAAAAGACCTTTGCACCTTGAAGTTGATCAAACAAGTCATCAATTCGGGGCAAGGGATACCTATTCTTAACCGTCACCTTGTTCAGTTCTCTGTAGTCAATGCATAACCTCATACTGCCATCCTTCTTCTTCACAAACAATACTGGAGCGCCCCATGATGAGATGCTTGGTCAGATGAAGCCTTTATCTAACAATTCCTGGGGTTGTACCTTCAATTCTCGTAGTTCAAAGGGAGCCATTCTATAAGGGGCTTTGGATATGGGTCCACTGCCAGGTACTAGATCAATTTCAAACTCGATTTCCCTCCTTGGAGGCAAACCATGCAAGTCTTCTGGAAAGACCTTAGGAAATTCCCTGACAATGGGAATGTCATCTAACTTCACATCGTCCCTCCTACTGTCAAATACACGGCAAAGGAATCCTCTACATCCCTTCCTCAGGGACCTTCTAGCATTTAGGGCTGAAATCATCCTACTAGAAGTCTTAGAGTCTTTACTTCCCATAGGAGGATTTAACCCGTTCCCATGATAAGCAAACTGCGGTTGGTTAGGAATCTGAAATACAACCCTTTTTTCAAAACAGTCTAAATGCGCGTGATAAGAACACAGCCAATTGATCCCTAGAATCACATCAAAATCCTCCATATCTAGGAGTACTAGATCTGCCACTAACTCCATACCACCTATTCTAATCACACAATTTTCACACACAAGATCAGCAAGCACATCATACCCCAGCGGGGTTGCCACACAAAATGGTTCAACTAGCAGTTTCGGCTCACAAGTTAACTTAGAGGAAAATTTCTTAGCCACAAAGCAGTGAGAGGCTTCGGTGTCAAATAATACATGCGCACTGGTGGAATTGATAGGAAGGGTACCTGTCACCACAAGGTCACTAGCAGTCTCGTCCTTCTGAATCATAGCAAACATTCTAGCGTTACCCCGAGGTCCCTGTCTGTCATCACAGGCTCTGTTCTTAGAACCATTCTTGAGAGGACAATCACGAGCTATGTGTCCTTTCTCTTTACACTCAAAGCACACCCCTAACTTTCTATAGCATTCACCAGAATGGTCCTCGCCACAATGCTCGCATTTTCTGAACCCAGTGTTAGAGCTCCCCGGATTCTTCGTATGAAACTTGTTTCCATTGCCACCAGATCGGTTGGGCTTCCCTCCTTGAATCTTGCCATCTGATAACCTTTTCTTAGCAGCATGCTCCTGTTCTTCCAACTTTAAATCCGCTTCCACCTTCAATGCACGTTCAAGGACCTCCTTGTATTCCTTGAAAATGACACTTGATAGACGCCTTCTAATGCGAGGAAGCAGTCCCCTTTCAAATCTATTTGCTTTACTAGTCTCAGAAGCCATGATGCTTGGGCTGAAACGTCCCAATTCATGAAATTTATTGGCATACTGCAATACTGTCATCTGTTCTCCCTGTCTTAGCTCGTAGAATTCATTTTCTTTCGTCATTCTGAGCGCTTCAGGGAAGAACTGGTTGTAGAAGACCTCCTTAAACTCTCCCCAATCCAACGGCCCAGTAGCATTCTGGTATGCTACCTTGATTGTAGCCCACCAGAACTCGACATTTCCCTTAAGAAAAGGGGTGACTGCTCGAACTTTATCATCATCGGCAATTGACATTGCCTCGAACAAGGTCTCCATCTCCCGTATCCATTTTTCAGCTTCTATAGGGTCATCTGCTCCTTCAAAACGTGGTGCCCTCAACTTTGACAACCTTTCAAAGGATGTCTCTTCAACGCGTCGAGTGAGAGGAGGTACAGCCTGGATTTGTTGTTGATGTTGCAAGAGGTTAACCATGAGCTGGTGCATTGTTGCAACATCAAACTGATTAGAGGAACCACCCGAGCTCTGGCCATTTTGACCAGTGGGCCTATTTAGCAGTTGAACACGTTCCTCATTAAGGTGCTCCTCATGTATATCCTTCTCTGATTCACTAAGGTGATCCTCGACCGCGGGTGGAACCCTGCTCTTTTCCTTTGGGGTTCTCTTTCTCTTTAAGGATGCTGGTATTTTACTCTTGTCACCCATTTGCACCTGAGCCCAAATCACATAAGAAACAAATTATTTATTATTATTATTTTTTAATATAGTTGAAGCTACCAATTCAAATAGCTAACTATGTTTTCTCAGCATAGAAAATTCTATTCCTCAATTATTAATAACCTAAGTTCTCATCTTATCACATAAATCCCACAAGGTTCATAACCTAAGGCTCTCGCTTTAATACTTAAATTTCCCCAAAATTCATAACCTAGGGTTCTCATCTTAATACCTAAGGCTTTTTTTTTTTTTTTTTTTCCCAAGATTCATAACCTAAGCTCTGATACCACTTTATGTAACGCCCCCAAACGATATACCGAATAGGCTTATGTTAAGAGGACACTACACAGCCGTACTATAATAAATCCCATCATCATAGTACGAAGCCCAAAATCTTTCGATTAGAATTTCTCAAAATTCTATAAATTTTGCCAACATATATGACCTCAAGTCCAAGTACATTGATATTAACATTTTAAAACTAATAGTGCGGAAGCTAAAATTACAATATCTCAAACAGTTTATAATATCCCACTACAAAACTATCAAATAATTAAACTACAAAAAATAGACTAGAATTTCAAAACAGAGAATCGCTGCATCATCCTCATTCCTCTAGAATTTGCCACCGGCTACTCATCTGAAAGATAAATTAATAGGATGAGCAAACAACGGCTCAGCAAGTATACCATACACCCTACCCGGATCAGGCGTATTATTTAAATGAATAAAACTCCAACCAAAGCAAGTAAAATCAATTTATCTTTCGAAATCATGTTGAGGTAGCACCAAACCAATACTTTATAATTTAACTTATTTCACAAGAGCTCATTTTGGTAAAACTCACAGACGAAACGAAAACTACGGCCGGTATTATTCCCGCGACAGGGTCACAATCGACGTTCACATTTCACAAATTCGAACCGGTTCTAAGTCGACAGATCCAATAGGATCGAACATAGATCTATGTGCCGGTATTATTCCCGCGACAGGGTCACAGATCGACTTTCACATTTCACATTTGGCATTTTATCGTCGATAGACCCCGGAGGGTCAACGTAGTTATCTGTAAGCTCTTCCCATAAAATCTTTTAATTCAAATAGAAAGTTCACAGTAGTTCCTTTCGCATACTCACAAGTACAATTTCTTTCAAAATTCACATGTTTAAACATCAATTCAACGTATAAATCAGTACAATTCAATTTACATATTAACACGTCAAACAATAGTAGAAATCACATATTTAAATGACAAATCAACGTATAAATTAGTACATATTAAATCAAGAGAGTAGAAATCACGCAATTAGCCAAATATATATGCCTGAACCTATTTTAACAAAATAATAAACTATTCAAATATAAGTCTCACATATAAACCCTTAAAAATCAGATTTTTCGTATTTATAAACAAGTAGGGGGAGTGGTACACTTACCATTACTAGCGTTTAATCCAAAAGTCGAACTTCTATTATGGGTTAGCGCCAGATCCTATCAAGCGAGAATCAAAATTTAGGGTTTGATGAAAAAAAGAAAGAGGGAGAACGAGAGAGACAAGAGGGAACAGAGAGGGGCGCAGGGAGGCAAGAGAGAGTTGCAGGGAAAGAGAGAGGTGAAAGGGTTTTGGGGGAGGGGTTCTCCACGGGACCCTTTTTTTCTGTTTTTTTTTTAATTTCTCTTTATATATATATATATATATATATATATATATACCTTTACCTATTTTAATCACTTTAGTATTACTAATGGATTCCTTTCTGATAATTAATTCCTTAATTTATTTATAATCCAATCGAAATATTAGTGAATTTAATTGTAATATAATACCTAGCCTAATTTAATTAGACTGGGTATTGCACCTCTCGTTAGGGTATCACCTTGAAGGGGTAAGGCTCTGCACACCCCCTCGCTTACGCGAGAGCCCTTGAGATACTCGGAATGTTGTTTTTTTTTTTTTTTTTTTTGATAAGGTCAGTGTTATATATCAAAAAATCGCACCGATGTACGTCCATACACGAGTACGAGAGGCATGCCCCAAGCTGGCCGAAGCCTACAAGCAATCCAAAAGAAAGCAACAAGCAAAAGCAACAAAGAGTTAAAACAAAGAAACATCAAAGGAAATTCCTAAGTACAAACTCTACGCAAAGAAAAAACAAAGCGAACGAACGCCAACAGGAATCAGGATTTCATCTGACTTCTTGTTCTTTGCTGCAGGCTGCATATGCTTTCCAAACTTCAAATAACTAGTTTGAGGCGAAACCGCTGAATTCACATCATGCAAAACAGAAGTCCCAGTGTCCATAGAAGCGGTCACTTGAACTAACGGGGATATGGATGGTACTTGTGGTCCATTATTATAGACCGAGCTTCCCTCAACATACCTAGCACCCACCCGAACCATCAAAACTTTTCCAGACAAGCCGAATCTGCGAGACCCAAGTGAGGAATGATCCCCCTAGTGCAAGAACATCCAGGGGGGAAGAAGGGAGACCCGTGGGTGCCCGATGGATTCAAGCCCAACACGGGCCCAGCGTAAAACCAGGAGGCCGGTAATAGACCAGCCCCAAAGGAAAGAGGCCGGGCCCGCAATATTTTTTTTTTTTTTTTTTGAAACCCCCATTAACATGAGAGTAAGTGAGTCAAGGCCTGCGTCGATCCATTCCAAGGCCCAGTCAACTCAGCCCAGTTGTAGTCCATCACTACCCAAACACCAAGGTGGGCCATAAGTGACAAACCCATGGAAAGTAGAGCACTTGCAACCAAACTTGGGCCCGAAAGCCCACTCCCATCAGGCCCGGACGGCCAACAATATGGTCCCATCAACAAGCCCAATACAGCACAAACCCTAGCACTCCAACAAACCCTAGCCGCCACTAGCCATCACCCTTACGAGCCCTCGCCCGCCCTAGCCGCCAGTAGCAACCGACCACCAAGGAAGAGGGAGGAGAGAGGACGCGACAGCAAGCCATCAACGAGCAAGAAAACCAAGAGACACCGACCGTCCTCATCAACGAATAACATCATGCCCTGAGAAGTCGATCGGAGTAACACAAAATCAGCCCACAACCGCGAGGACATGGGACCAAACCAAACCAAATAAGGAGAGACGCATAAATTAAGGGGAGAATCCAAAATATATGCACTTTCAAGATCCGGCATCGTTTGAGGGAGAAATTAGGGTTTTGGCCGCACACAACCACCGCGGGCCGCCACCGCCTTCACCGACCAAAACAACCAACCAAAGGGGACCCAAATTAACCGGAGACACCATACGTAGGAGGACTTAAGGAAACTTACATGTGAAAGCCCCAAAATCTGGAGAGAGAAATCGTAGACCCCAATTTCCCCAGGAGAGAGAAAACAGTCGCCGCGCCGCCGCCACGCCACCAATGGGCACCGAAACACCGCCAAAAGGTCGACAAGGGAGAGGTGAACCACCAGGGACCGGTTGCCGGTGATGGGCCTGCCGGAGCGAGCCGCTAACGTCCTACGCTTTTGACCCAACGAACCTAACCCTAGCACCCTCTCTCACGCTTTTCACCCTCAACGGTCACCGGTAACCACCAGCGGATACCACCACCAGGAAGTGGAAGCATCGGCGAACACAATGGTACCGAACCCAACCACGTACGACGCCGCACGCCCCCTCATGCTCGTGCCCTAGTCGGTGGCGAAAAATGGCCCAGATTTCGCCCCCCAGTCGCCCCCCTGTCGCCGGACCTGACGCACGCACAGTGCTCCTCTGCCGCACTAGGAATGTTGTTGTTGTCATCGTCGTCGTCGTCGTCGTCAATTATAAGGACCAGCCATCCGACTTTTGTAGCTGGTAGCTTTGGTCAACGGAAGCAATTTTCCCAAATACAGCAACAAGCTCAAGATCTAATAGTAGCGGTAGGCAAATTGCATCAATTTCAAGAACAGATGCAACAACAATTGCTAGAGATACAAGAAAAGATCAACAAGAGCAGAGTAGCTAAAGTTTCGGGTACTATCCCTTCCATTGCTCCAAATGATACAAGCTAATTTTAAGTATGATGGAAAAATAATTTTTCAAGACCCGTTATTAGCCGTTTACCCGTAGCCATTTAATGTCATTAAAATATGACTGTTGGAAATTCATAAGTAATTAACAATATAGCCGTTATAATTTATTACGTCCGTTATTTTATCGTTGCAATTTATTTCATCTGTTTTTACTGCAGTCAATGACTGATGTGTTTTAAATGTGTGTTTAAAACCGTTTACTCGCAAGAGTACGAGATCGTCGTAGCTTTGTCGGGTATACAGGTCGTATCCACAGGGCATCGTGTTAAGTTAGACTTAGTGATTTGAATTTTTAGGTTTTTGTTGTTTGAATAAATTGTTGACTAAATTAATAAAATTAAATATAAAGTAAATGTGTCAATTCAATTGAGGTTAGTTTAGGGAGTGAATTTAGGGTAGCTTAACACGTATCCCGTCATTATATTTTACTTAGGACGATGATTTGAAGGACTTAGGCTACAAGCTCTAAGTCTGAGTTAATATATAAAATATGACTTGGGGTAATGAACTAGTCTAAAGGCATAACCTGTCTTAGCATTATAGATGTAGCATATGTTATCTCATTAGCACTTTTTAAATTCCTTTGTTACTCCTAATTCAATATTAACTTATATAAAAGATTGGGTTCAGGGTTGGGTACAACCTCAACCCTGACCACGTGTGAATTCTATTATGTTCGGGTCTAGGCTATAAGCACAAGACTAATTGCTGCAAGGTTGGAGATCTAGTCATGGCTACAAGCACACATACAAAAATATCCAACAATTATGAAGAACTCCCCACAGGGGTGCGAATATAACATAACTAAACCAATCGTCAAAAGTATAAAAAAAATCAGGGATACGGGCGGCTACCCGCTCTTCATCCCTAAACTAAAAGTCTACTCCTCCATAGGAGTTCTGAACATCATGAAATCCAAGAAAGAAAATAATAATGATAAAACTAAGGATTTGAAGACTCCCCCAATTGATGTTGACGTTGATCCTTGCTTTAATTCTCCAGTACTCCGACCACCTGCGCTTCGGCGTTTGAGAACCCTTTGGATCTCGTAGCGGCTTCGGGAAGGAGAGGATGAAAGGAGGCGTGGCCAAAGATCCCCCAAAATAATTAGGTATTCGATATTTAAATCGAGCGACGGCGGCAGCGTGTTGTGCACCGCCTCCCCTCCGTCTGTCTTCATATATATATATAATAATAAAATATATAATATTATATAAATATAATATAATATAATATTTTTATATTAAATAATATATAATATATATATATATATATATATATATATATTAATTATCCATGAGACCTATTTGAGTTACCGAAATTACAACCCGGTTGGTCATTTTTCGCGCGCGTGGTCGGGTTTCTCAAAGCAGTCTTCAATTATACCTCGAATACGTTTGATTCTGCCACTTTTCTACCTTTGTTTGCTCCGTTGCACTCTAAGCCAAAATGTACCTAGATTACAAGCAAAACACACATGTAAAAACCAAATATGTCATGGGAATGAAGATTAAAATATGTAAATATAAAGCACATCAACATCCCCAAACCTACACCTTGCTTGTCCTCAAGCAAGATTCAATTTAAACTAGCTGCTGGCGGAAAAGTCGATCAGGCATTTAACTGCAAAGGTCACTTGGGAAAGTTATTGTTCAATCATATTTGAGAGTGTACTTGAGAGTAGGGAATCCTTATGTGACGTTATTATTGCACTAGTTCTAATTTAAGTCTCCGTCATTAAGGTCTTTTAACTAATGAGTGATCTTAGAATTTCTCTCCCCTTCGTCTTACTTCAAAATCCTCCGACTTTAAGAAGACATAAAGGTAATAAGTAAAGGAACAAGTTATCCTAACCCTTCACTGCTAATCAATAGTGAAATCAAAAGGCTTCTCTTTTCTCTCTTGTTTTCCCCTCTTCCCTTTTTTTTATTTTTTATTTTTACGTGGTTAAGGGTGTCTCCCTCAGACCTATGTAGCGAGTTTTCGGCCGGCAGCTCCCGATCCAGTTGGCTCAAGGTACCAGGTTTTAAGAGACCCCTACGGACCTAATGGCCCGAGTCTTAAGGATCCACATCCTAATCCGTTAACACACACCTTTTTTTTTTTTAGGTATTAGTGCTTATTTTAGTAATTACATAGTTGATTCTTCTTAAGCTTTCCCTGTGGCCCATGTAGCGAGCTTTCGACCGGCAGCTCCTGACCCATTTGGCTCAAGGTACCAGGTTTTAAAATACCCCTACGGGCTTACTTGCTCGAGACACAGGGGCTACAAGAACCAACCGGTCACCTTTTTTTTTTTTTTTTTTTTTTACTTTAAGGGGTTAACTGAGATAAAGAAATGTACAATTGATTTTAACATTGTTAGAAATAGAATAGTGGATTCCTATTCCTAAAGTTATTACCATTATTTCGACCCAAACAATAGGATATGTCATAAGATTAAGGGTGAAAAGTAATAATCTCACTAACTAGTTAAAAGACAAAAATATTGATTCAAAAGTCTGATCCAGCAATAATCTCATCTCATAAACATTCTAATCATCAAAGTACATCTTAGAATTGGTCGACAATAAGGGTCACAAACAACCTTATACTCATTTATGCCTTCAAAATTGTAGCTAGTTAATGCCAAATTAAGCTTTAAAGGATAAACAGAAGTTCGCTCTCATTTGCCATCCCCAAACCCAAACCTTGCATTGTCTTCAATGCAAATCAACAATAATAAATTCAAGCAAGGAAAGGAAAGAGACGACCTGAGGTGCGACATGCCTAGCGACATGTGGTGAGCAAATTCGAAGAAGAAAGACGGGGGTAGCAAGCTGCAATCGAATACATAGAAGACAGGATACTAAACAGACTTGTTAGTAGTGTTAGAAAAAAGAGAGCGTATAAGTGCTTAGTAAAAGAGAAACAAAGTTAACATAGGAGGGATAACAAATAGATCAGCAATTGAATGGGAGCTCATGCTAAAGAAAACAAACTAAAACAAAATTAAAGATAGGTTGGGTTGCCTCCCAAGAGCGCTAAGTTTAACGTCTTTAGCTGGACGCAGTATAGAACAGGAGATCAACCAAAATCCGTGGCAATGTCTACCATAGAACTCATGTTGATCTGGTAGGGACGTTCCCCAAACCCAACAGCGTTTTGAGACTCGTGACTATCTAGGAGGGAATCATTACGAGCATCGGAGTCACAATTCTCTATCCTACTAGATGTGGACGATGACGCACAACTATCGACACAGACAGGGATATTATTACATTCCTCACTTGTGATAAAATCGGGCTTATCCGTCTCTACCAAAGGGTCAATATCATCAACTCTATAACATTCCAATTCGTCCTCAGTCTCAGGGTGTCAAACAAAGTTCGAGGCCTTCAATTTGCCCTTGAGATTTCCAAAAGAAACCTCCAACACTCCCGTCCTATAGTGAATCACAGCGTCGGCCATTGCGAGAAACGGTCGACCTAGAATGAAGGGAGCGTTGTGCTTCTGTCTAGGAGTAGGTTCTATATCTAATACAATAAAATCGACCGGGAAGACAAACTTGTCATCCTTGACAAGTACGTCCTCCACCACCCCACGAGGTACACGCTCTGTCCTATCAGCCAACTGCAGTGTGACAGTAGTTGGCTTAAGGTGTCCTATTCCCAGTTTCTGAAAAATTGAGTAAGGAATGAGGTTTACACTTGCTCCTAGATCTAGCAAGGCTCTAATGGTGTAACGCTCTCCTAAGACACATGGAACTGTAAAAGCCCCAGGGTCTCAAAACTTAGGCGGGGCGCCCGACGCTAAAATGCTGCTCACCTTCTCGGTGAAACAACAACTGCAAACCCCCTAGGCTAGCTGAACGCCCTATGTTTCTAATGGCATCTTGGCAATGTCATTTCCTCTGAAGAAGGGCTGAGACCCCTCGGTTCACCTTCATGAGCACCTCTTTAAGAACTTCAAATTCCCTGGAGATGGAGGGAGTGACCTTTGGATCTTCGTTTAGGGATCCTACTAGGGATATGGCCTCTTGAAAAATGACCCTCTCAGCTAGAGTGAGAACAGGGAGATGCATGATTTCTCTCAACCATTGGATTTTGGGAGATTCATGGTCCCGTTACTGGAAAGCCAATTTACCACTGGCTCCAAACTTCCTAGAGGAGAAGACATTACCCCTATCCTTGGGGAAGGAATGGATCCGAAGGAGTAACTTGCAAAAGGTTAACAAGAACAGAGTTAGGCAAGGTTTCGACTCTGGAGGACAACCAAGGTTAAAAGAAATGCCTTTACCTCTGTGGCCTCAGTTTGAGGTGAAGAAGGGGCCTCTATTAGCATTACTACCACGGGAGCTTCTAATGGTACATTCGTCATTGAAGTTTCAATAGGTATCTCAACCATTGGGACTATTGATGGTTCTTCAGTCACTGATAGACCTTCCTTCAGAGGAGCTTCTGGAGAATAAGGCTTGCATGTTAGAACCAAATATTATTTGATACAACAAGAATTAGAAAACTAGATAAGCCTTTACCTTCATCAATCTCTTAAGTAGAGATTAGGCCTCCTAAGAGTAGAAAGGGAGCTTGTATAAGACCCTGGCCTAAGATAGCTGGGAACGAAGCCTCTTTGGGGGCATAATCTATGATTGGCTCCATAATTGAGGTAGCCATGTCACCTTCCCCCTCAGCACTCGAGATCAACACTTCAGCATCATGTGAGGCTCTGGTGCAGTCTGACAAGATGGAGAATCTGGTATCTTTACAATATATGGAGCTGGCTCTTCCTGTGGCTGTAAAAGGCCGTGTTAGAAGCTGCTTTAACAAAGATGAATGAGAACACCAATTGAGACAGGCTTGTACCTCTAATACAAAGAGCTTGGCTCTTCTTTTCTCACTAATTTTGAGATGGGTGTCTCTTCTTCATTTTCTTTTGCTGCAATAGGGAGAGTTGGAGGAACAACATCCTTCTTTCTCTTTCTTGAGACACTAACCTCGAGGGTTGGTGAAGAGGTGCCTGGAGGGGACTCCTCTAGCAGTATTTGAGTAAAACTTCTAGTCCTAGCACTCCTAAGGGTTGCCTAGACAGATGTTGAAAAAGAAAGAATAGAGATCAGTCATTGTTCAAGCCACTAAAATAAGACTGAAGCATACTTCAGAGGTGATTGTTTACTTAACCATGTCTTCAGCGGGGTTGGCCTAATGCTGACGTTCTAGTTCTTCTCTTGTTAGGACCTGCAAGCTTAGATAAAGGCATAAAATACTGATTAGTGCCTCGGGCTAATAAGCTTGAAACAAGTTGCAAAATGTGCTGTGGCATATGGGGTGTACCTACAGACAATAGGATACCTATAGAAAGATTTCGCCTTTTGGTTTAGCTCACATAGCTCCCTAAGCTAGGCATGTTGGATGGAGAACCTCTTAGCCCACCATAGCTTCTAGGTCCTTAGACTTGGAAAAAGGATGTCTTGGACCATATCAAATTGCTTGGCAAACAACACAGGCCCATACGTTTCCATACCAAGATGAGTTTGGTGATAGAAGAACAAATCATAGGGGCGCAACAATGCTTGCTAGATTTGGGACTCAATGTGCCAAGAGACATGATAATGAAGGTCCAGTTTCATGAACCAAAGTGGGCCAAGATTCCTCTCCTTGAAAGGAGTCCAGTGACTCCCTTTCCTACCTCGTGGAGACATTAGACTCTCAAGGCATCAGTTAAAGGACCATCCCAAGGGTAAGTGGACCTCACAACAAGCGAAGTACTCTCCACAGCAGGGAACCCCCTCACTTATGGGAGCATAGGGCTTGGGCCTCAAGCTGGGCCAGCCACAAGGGACCACCTGTTTTGACCCAATACTTCTTGGCTATGATGTCCTTAAGGCATCCATACACCTAGGCCAGAAATAATGGTCCCAAGGCCAATGGACCAGTGCTAAACTAAGTTCACAGCCATGGTCTTTTAAAAACATCAGAACCAAGTTAGAGGTGTAAGCAAAGAAAAAACTTATGTAACCAAAACAAGTAGAAGCACGCCTCTTCTTCTCTTGAACCATGCCCGAAGTCATGAACCCCTATTACAAACATCTTAATGAAGGACTCGTAATGACTAGGGAATTGGTTATGGAGAAGAAATACGTAAGAGCTTCAGCCTCATTAGAAATAATAGAATCTAGACGCAAATCCTCTAATCCAGCGAAAGACCTATTAAGGCCGCTATGTCCTCTAAGTTAGTGCCAAGAAATCCCTCAAGGAAGACAAAAGCATTGTAATAGGTGTTCCAGCAGCAAGTGAGCACCATCACGATGGCTTTGTAAATACAAAGATTCTTCCATTTCTTTTTATGGGTCACCACTAGATTATCCATGCACTCAACATATTTCTTTGTCAAGAAAGTCCATCCTTTGAAGGATGTCGCTTCCTTTAAGATGTGCCTTCCTCCCTAATAAGAACCTGCAAAGATTGTGTGAAGCAAGGGAGACTCGTTAGTATCTAGAAAAAGTCCCGAAAGACTTAGAATGTTTCGAAATGGGTTAAAGATAGGCTCTAGGGTGTAAGAAAGGAAGGAAAATGAAGGATCCTTGTTAATGGTGTTAAGATCGTTTGGGGTTCGAAGCACATTAGAGACTATCAAAAGGTCATATTGAAGTAGACGCATCAATTGCTCAATTAGGCGATTAGCTTGGGCAACGGGGGCAGACATAGCAAATGAGATTTAAGCCATTATCATATTAAAGGAAGCAAAGGATTGAAAGTAGATTGAATCAAGATTTAAGGATTCAAAAAAACAAAAGTAAGAATTTACAAGAAGTGCTTGAGAGGGAGAACATAGTAGAAAAAAAAAACTTCTAGCCCTAATTATCATAATTATAGACATGCGGGCAGGAAGAGCAAGTGACGCATAGTTTTCTCTTGAACTCCTTGTAGCCATTGAGGGTCGAATCGAGCAAACGTTTTATCCATTGTAAATTTGAATTTACCAAACAGTTAAGGAGGGCATTTGTTTACACTCGAATTTTGAAAGGTCTAGGATGACACTATTCTGAACAAAGTACCACATGCTTAACACATGAGGTTTCCCTTGAGGGGAAGCAAGCTTTTAGGTGCTGAAGTAATAACATCTCGAGCTGAGTATTCTGAAAAGATGGTCACCCTGATAAGGGTATCAACCACTCAAGGACTCGAGATGGTTAAAGGAGCTCAAGCTCAAGGGCCTACCAAGAAGGCTGCAAGAAAAGTGGTTTCCAGGCTTGAGATGGTTACTTGGAGCGCAATCTCATATGCTTATACTCTGCTTAATCCAAGAGGATATGGGGTTTTCAGGAGTGACTTCCGCTAAAATTACGGACATGGGCACCCAGGATTTCCCTCCAATACTGAATTTAGGACATGTTCATTGAAGATTTTTGCACGCAAAGAAAGAACTTGGTGGCCAGACACAGGTGAAGATGCCACAGAAATAAGAGCAACCGATAAATTTTGCTTTCTATAAATAAAGGGATCCGCGTCAATTCAAAGAAGTACACACACTTAATAAAAAATCTCTTCAAGTTTTCTTTTTGGCACACTAGTGCTTTTCCCTTAGGAGTACCATAACTTAGCTTAGCATAGATTAACATAGAACTTCATACCTAACAACCTCCCACTTGTCCTAAATCCAATTTATTACAAATTTTATACCCATCCCTTCTTTGTATAATCCTAAGGTCTACTTAGTTAAAGTCTTTGTGAAGTTAATTACCTTATCTGAATCAACATGCCTTCTTTGCAGCTTTTGAAGTCGCAACATATTCATCCTTTATGGGAAATTCAGCAATACAAGACTGCTTGATACTCCTCCCACTAATGGCTCCTCCTCTAAGGGTAAAGACATACTCAAACGTCGAATGTTTGGCATATCTATCTGAATGGAAGTGAGAATCAGTATAGCCAACTAGAGCCAACTCATCACTTTGAAAGATCAACATATAATCTCTAGTTCCTCTCAAGTGCTTGAGAATATGCTTCACTGCCACTTAATGCATCAGACCCGAGTTAAGACTGATATTTGCTTACCATGCCAATAGCATAGTAGATATCTAGTCTCGTGCACAACATGGCATGCATGAGGCTTCCCATAGCTAAAGCATATGAAACATTCCTCATCTGCTCCTTCTCTTGATGTGTCTTAGGATACTGCTTTAAAGAAAGAGGGACACTGAAAGGCAAAAGCCATTTCTTGGAGTCCTCCGTGCAATACCTTGACAACATCTTGTCAATATAAGTGGCTTGAGAAAGACCCAACATCCTACCCTTATGATCTAGAAGAAGCTTAATCCCAGGAATATAGCTAGCTTCTCTTAGGTGACTTGCAAAAAATCTTCATGGCTGACTACACACCTACATTATTCCCAATGACTAGTATAGCATCAACATACAATATGAAGAAAGTCACTACTTTTTCTTGACATCATTTGTACACACATGGCTCGTCAACCATTTGCTTAAACCCATACGATTTGATTGCCTCATTAAATCTAATATCCCATGAGCTTGATGCTTGCTTTATAACATATATGGACTTCTTCACTTTGCAAACCATATGTTCTGTATTTTCCCAATGAAACCGTCTGGCCACACCGTATTAATGTCTTCTTCAAAACAACCATTCAAAAGGCAATTTTGACATCCATTTGCCAAAACTCGTAATCATAATGAGCTATAATGGATAGGACTTATGGACTTTAGCATGGCTACTGGTGAGAAAGTCTCATCTTAATCAATTCCTTCCTTTTGGGTAAAACCTTAGGACCCAATCTTGCCTTGAAGGTCTCAACCTTCCCGTTCACTTCTCTTTTACTCTTGTAGAACCATTTACATCTAATGGGCTTAATGCCAATAGGAGCCTCTATAAGATCCCAAACCTTATTACAATACATAGATCCTATCTCAGATTTCATTACTAAGACCTGTTGGTCAGCATCATTGTCTTTAATTGCCTCATTGTAGCTGAGAGGATTAGATTCAATGTCACAGTTAACCATTAAGGCTCCCACCATGAACCTATTAGGTGCCCTGACAATCCTCCCACCACTTTAGGCTCTCGTGTGCCAGGAACATTCATGACCCTATCAGAAGGGGAATCTAATGCATTCTTTGTGTCCTGAGTTGTGTCCAGCTATTCGGAATTAGTGTCATTTTCAATAATTTCCTCTAAAACTACTCCCTTTTGCTTTTGTAGTCTACTATAAAATCCTCCCCTAAATATTTCACATTTGCACTTACAAAAACCTTTTGATCAAAAGGACTATAGAAAAGATCACCCTTTGTTCCTTCAGGATAACCAACAAACACGTACACCTCCGTCCTTAAATCCAACTTGTCAGGATTCTTTTTCAACAAATGTACTGAGCACCCCCAAATATGAAGTTACCCCAGACTTAGCTTTCACCTAGTCCATAACTCTAAAATGTTTTAGGAGCTGAATTAGATGGAACTAAGTTAAGAACATATGCTGCTGTCTCTAAGGCATAACTCCAAAAAAGAGATTGGTAAAGTAGAATGACTCATCACGGACCTTACCATCTCTAACAATGTCCTACTCTTTTGTTCTAAAAAACCATTCTACTACGCTATACCCGGAGCAGATAGCTGAGATCTCATCTCATTTGCAGTCATGAAATCCAAAACTCACCCAAAATATATTCTTCACCTCGATCTGATCAAAGTGATTTAGCTTGTTTGCATAATTGCTTTTCAACTTCAGCTTTGTACTCTTTGAACTTTCAAAAGAGTGACTTATGTCTCGTTAGGCAAACATATCTATACCTTGAGTAATAATCAGTAAATGTGATAAAGTACTCATACCCACCTCTTGCGTGAACATTCATTAGTCCATATACATCTATGTGAACTAGCTCAAGCAAGTCACCAACACTTTTTCCTTTAATCTGAAAGAATGACTTGGTCCTCTTTCCTTCTATACAAGATTTGCAAACTAGTAATGACTTCAAGTCTAAAAGGTTCTATCAGTTCATCTTTTACCAGTCTTTTGGATCCTAATTGAATTAATGTGACCTAAAAGTTAGTGCTAGGGTGTTTTATCTTAGGAGATTGAACAAGTGAGCTTGTGTTAGATTTATTTAAACAAATATCAGAGCTTTGATCGGGAAATAATTTTAGTAAACCATCGACACATGTACCTTTGCAAATAAATAATTTAGTCCTTGTAATAACAGGGTCACAGCCAAAATTAACTGACTAAAAATTGTCCATTAAACGAGACACAAAAATTAAATTCCTGCATAGTGCAGGTACAAGTAAACAATCCTTTAATCAATATAATTCTACCACTAAAGACTGAGCTAACATCTCCTACTTCTAAGACTGCTCCTCTGGTACCCTTTCCAACCGTTCGGTACATGTCTCCACCATTCAGCCTCCTGATTAGCTTGAGCCCTGTAACATATTACATACATGGTCAGTTGAACCTGAATCCACACACCAGGATCTTGGTGGACTCTCAATTGTGCATGACTCAACTAAGTGAGCTATTAATATACCTTCATTAGATGGCTTAGCTGTCTTTGCATGAAGGGTAGCTAAGTCCTTAGTGCAGTCCCCTTTGCAATGGCTTATATCTGCATAAAGGAAACACATTCCTTTTACTTGCTAACTGTTTTTCATCCCCAATTTCTAAGCACTCCTTATGCCCCACATCATGTCCTCTGTAGCTTGCAACTCTTTCATTAGTTCAGGTCGCAAATAGTTTTGTTGTTCATATAAAAATTTAGCCTGGCCTGAGCAAATAAGCTGGACAAAGAACTAAGGATGATATCCTACTTAGTCTAACTATCAAACTCAACTCCGAGAATCTATAGTTTAGAAAAAACATGTCATCAGATTCATGATGTGTTCCACAATTGGCATTCATTTGGACATCCTCATGTTGAGCAACTTCTTTGTGACTTTTTGCCTCGCTGCTTTATATTGCTCCTATTTCTCCTAAATGTTCAATCATCTCAGCTATTGTTTGCTTCTCAAGAATATGATGCTTAGGTACTTCTGACACTGTGGTAAATATATAGCACTTGGCTAACTCATTAGCCCCATGCCAGTGATCCTAACGCTCTTTTTTAATAGTTGTGCAATTAGTAGTAGGCAATGGTGGACAAGCTTCAGCAAGAATAAACTCTAGACCCTTGTGAGTAAAAGCCAAGTTCAACTTGTTTTCTAGGCAAAGTAGCTTGGTCCAGTGAGTACATTATGCATTAGAATCGAGTGAAGTTCACCAGCCGTATCCATTTTAAAACATTTTAAATGCAGACATTATGCATTAGAATCGAGTGAAGTTCACCAGCCGTATCCATTTTAAAACATTGTAAATGCAGACATTTGAGTAACTATCTAATATGAGTCATGTATAATGTAGTGATATCTTTTCTTTTATTGTATCATGCACAACAAGTCAGATATCCACTCAACTATACTATCATGCATACAATGATGACCCAAACACACCACTCCATACTTCCCGGCAGCGAGGTTGTACGAAGTCAGTTTAGGTGAGAAATGTTCTCATTTAACATGTTTTCTTGCAACTCTTACTAAACATGGTTAATTCACCACTTTACCTTATTCTCTAACGTAACACAACAAAGCTCCTCGAGGAGGCTAATGTATCATGCTAGAAAAGTGTAAATCATTACCTAAACCTCCATGCAAATACACGTACTACTCCACTGCGATGTAGTCGCATTGCTTTTTTGCACTTTGGTCTATCCTAAAAGAAATCTAACCCTTTAATTTGCAAGCCAAAATCCTCCGCAAGGAGGTCTATTGATCTACTATATTACTAGACCGGTAATGAAAACCGTGATGTTTCAACAATTGAACCTCGCTCCCACTTAATTTCTATAAACTAGTGGTTTTAATTAACTTACATTTACAATTTAGAGTATCTTATAATCTCCTTTAAATCTCATTCTAAAAATTAAATTAACTAATAAAATTAATTAATTAAATTTTTTATTTAAAATAGTATCTCCTCATAATCTAATTTAGAATCTCATTCTAAATTTTAAATTAATTAACAAATTTTTTATTTAAAATAATACCAACTTACAACTTGGATTATCTCATCGTCTACTTAAAAATCACATTCTAAAATTAAATTAATTTTTAATTATTATGTGAACCAGTACTGAAGTCTACACCTCTAAAAAAAAATTTAAAATAAAAATTGCTGACGTCAGTGTCAACATCAGTATGTGCTAACGTCAGTCACTAACATCAGCATCAGGCAATTTTTTAATTAAAAAAATAATTGAATCCAAACTCATCTTCCTCATTAAAGCCCAATTTTATGCTCACGTTCCATAACTGCCATTGGCATAAACGGGAAGATTTTTGTCTATAAATAACATGCTTTGAGGCATTTATCAAACACACATAACTCATAATTTCTTCATCTCTTTAATTTTCTTTGAGCTCCTCTATACTCTGGTTATTGAGCATGTTGGAGCATTCTCCAACCCATCGCCCGAAAGCACACTCATGTATTTGGTGCCGTGTCAACCCTGGGAATAGAAGTGCCTGCCGATCCCATTTGTACCATAGCGGGGGCATGAATGACTTATGTCAGTGGTGAACTCTATGGCGCGGGAAATTCTTTTTGGTGTTTCCTCAATGAATTTTATTCTTTCGATGATTCAATTATCTTGCCTCAAGTCCCTTTATTCAAAATTCGAGGTCTACAATGTGTAACTTGAGGTGTTCCAATTGAAGTCCATTTCTAAGTTGATTTAAGTTTTATTTTTCCCCTTCTCAAGTTAGCCCCTGGCATCTTGAGTTTAAGATTTTGATTACCCATTTGTGCTCTCTTTCCAATAGATAGTAGTTTAAGTTATTATTTCTCATGGATATGTAATAAAGGAGATGATTGTACATGGTGGAAATGGTGTCCTGAAAGACCCAATTATCATATTTTAAATATTAATTAAATAAAAATATCTTATTTACTTATTATCTGATCATATTTTACAAGTCAAATTACGTGAGATTGTTTTCTAAAATATTCCATGAGATGGAAGTAGTCGAAGATAACTTGTTGAGTATGGCTTAAGTGAGCGTTGAGATTGAGCCACTGATAAATTTAAATCAAATTATTAATGTATTGTCAAAGTATATTCATTGTTGGTGATAAGTTTGGACAACTTGTCTGATAAGACTATAATATGATACTTTAGAAGACTTGCCTTGGTCATGTGGATAGAGATTCAAAAGTGTTATGTTTGTGTTATCTATAAGAATAGAACACAAAGATGGACCACTTGAATTATTTATTTTTAACTAGTATAAAAAATAATTAGTCCTATTTAGACAATAACTCTGAATCTATAACATAGTATGAACTCATGCATAGAATGCTTGTTGCTTTGACATGCTAAAAGGATTAGGTCACGACATGCGAATAAAATCTTACATGCGTTGGACAACGGCATGAAGTATAGCGGGAACAGGCATTTTACTAGGAATCTATAGTCTCTTACAAGATAAAGATGTCCCCTTAGTTGATTAACAAACATACTAATTTATTCGAAAATCTTTTATCAAAGTGTTCCATATATTTGACATTTGGAATTATTATGGAAATTGTTTTCTATATTAATGAATTGTTAGAAAATGGCAAGTCAAGAATCAAGGTAAAAGGGGTGAGAAAAATAATGATAATAGTTAAAGTTATTTTACTGATGGATATCTAATAAAGTGGTTAATTTTCGTAATAAAAGTTATTAGGAAATTTTCGAGTGAATATATTTAACTCAATATTGTAACAATATTTATTTAATGGAATTACATATTGTTAAATGATAATCAATGTCATCAAGAGTTGATGATTAGATTTGATCTATTTAGAGTTAGAATTAAATTATCCATGAGGTCCATTCGCAAGCCTCAATAATAATTCATAAATTTATACTAAACTAAATTCACAAGATGAATTATTTAGTTATTAGATAAAATAATTTATTTTTATCAAATAATATTTATGAGATGACTTTATACATGTGGGAGCTTAAAAAATAAAATAATAATAATAATAATAATAATAATAATAATAATTATAAACAATGCACAGACCAGCACTAGTGCTGGGAGTTGGTGCTGGCGGGATAGCTGGCACTTGGGCCAAGCCCATGAAAAAATAAAAAAAAAAATTAATTAGTTTTTTTGGGTTATAAATACACGGCTCTATGGTTTACTTGGGAGCTATCTTATACCATTCAAGTTTTTGTTTCCCCATAAACTTTATACTGTTACTACCATCTCTATTATGAATAGAAATAGGGTATTAAATTTAGGAATCACAAATGTTTCTGATAAATTTTTTTTGCAGAAGGATTAAAAGGAAAATTCTAACTTCAAAACTTTTACAAAAAGTTCTTTTGTCATGAAAAGCTTTGGTTCTTTCTTTGTAGAGTTTGACATTTTCATATGCCTCATATCGCATCTCTTCCAACTCGCTAAGCTAAAGTCATGATTGAACTACTTAATTGGCCAATATGCACAATGCTCAAGCTCTATTGGCAAGTAGCACGCCTTCCTAAAGACTAAGCGATAGGAAGACATGCTAGTTGGAGTCTTAAAAGCTGTACGATAAGCCCAAAGAGCGTCGTTTAACCTTGAAGACCAATCCTTGCGGTTCGGTCTAATGGTCTTCTTAAGGGTAGACTTTATTTCTCGATTCAAAACCTCAACCTGACTGTTAGTTTTAGGGTGGGCAGCCAATTTATAGGTGCTTGAGTACTTCCAAAGAAGTACCTCAACCGAACGATGAGTAAAGTGTGTTCCCCCCTCCCCCAAAAAAAAACTAATTATTGCGCTAGGAATACCAAAATGTGAGAAAATATTATATTTGACAAACTCTACAACCACCTTGTGGCCGTTTGTTCTAGTTGCGATAGCTTCGACCCACTTTGACACATAATCAACAGCAACAAAAATAAAGATAAAACCATGTGAATTAGGAAAAGGCCCCATGAAATCAATGCCCCAATGTCAAAAATTTCACAAACTAAAATTGGGTGTTGAGGCAACTCATTGCGTTTTTTAGGGCACCTTTGTGTTAACAGTGATTGCACGTCCTACAAAAATCACGAGTATCCTAGAAAAGAGTTAGCCAAAAGAAGCCACTTTGAAGGACTTCCACAGCAGTGCATCATACCCCAAAGTGCCCTCCACAAGCTAGACTATGGCAAAACCTCAATATACTCTCTTGCTCAATTTTAGGACACAGCGACGTATTACCTAATCAGAACATACCTTAAACAGATCTAGATCATCCCAAAAGAAATGCTTTACTTAAGAGAAGAGACAATCCCTTGCTTACTTTGGCCAATGGATAGGAAGACTTCCCGTTGCCAAGTAATTCATGATGTGTACATACGACGGGGGTCTACCTTTAAAGTTGGTGATGAAACGCCGGTAGAAACTAGCATGACCAGGGGAACAACGAAATTGCTTCACTGAGGTCAGTGCAGGAAGGTAGGTAATCAAGTCCACCTTGGCCTTGTCTACAGTGATAACCTTTTTGGATACCACAAGTCCTAGCACTTGATGTGTTTTTCTACGTTTATCAAAATTTAATATAAAACCCTATTTATTAAACACACCTAAATTGAAGTGTAGGGCGAAAGGGTGTCGAACCACAGGGACCAAGAGTGTTTGAATTTATTCTATGACTTAAATTGATTTGAATAAAATTGAGAAGTTTTTGTATTAACTAACCTAAGAAAACAACAATTAAACTAAAGTAATCTACTTCTAATCAAAAAAGTGTATTAAATTGGAACCTAGGGTTTCGAATCCATCGTTAGCCAACACTTTTGCGTTAACTTTTAACTTGGGATTATTGATTGCTACGAGGGTAGTGGTTTAGGCTACAAGCTTCAACCTACTAAGGTAATATTGTTAGTATTGCGTATTGACCCTATCCAACTAAAGCATAAGAAAAATAGGTTCTAACTAACGTATTGTTAATTATCACGTATTGACCCTATCTAACTAAAGTATAGGAAAAATGGGCTTTAATTAACAATTCGGTTAATACTATTGCTTGATTAATTAATCCTAAGGCTACAAGCACAAATCATTAATTTGTAAATATCAATATCAATAATTAAAGGTTACAAACTCAATAATCATCTCAATTGAATAAACAATAAAAATATAATACTTCAAAGTATTTATCTCAACCAAGCAATTCATGTAAACAATTAAATTAACTCGAATTAAAAGTAAACAAAAGTAAAGGCTAAGATTTTATCTAACTCCAGAGAGCAAGTTAGCTCTCAATCAAGGATGATTTGGTGAAGAAGAAGTTGAACAAACTCATGTTGATCTCCACGCTAATTTTTCTCTCATTCCAATTTAACCAAAAATTAAAATAAAGAAGAGAAAGAAAAAGGAAAAGTGAAGAACAGGACGAGGGAGAGAGAGAGAAGAGTGCAGAGGCGGTGAAGATTCAGAACCCCAAACCCCTCTTCCTTTTAAATCGAAACTAACCCTAAGTCGACGCTGCTGGGCCGTGCTGGTGCGTGACAGGCTGGTGTTGGGCCGGAGATGGATCTGAGCTGGTGGTGGAAGATGACGGTGTGGGTTCGGTTAGTGGTGTCGTGGGCTGGTATTTGGGCCTTATGCTGGTGGAGTGGGTCGGTTGGGCCTGCTCATGGGCTTGGGGTTGATGGGCTTGCTTGGGCTAGGCTGTTGGTGGTGACGAGGTTACTATAGCGGCGCAGTTTGGGGATGAAGATGATGAACAGTGCCAGCCCGGGTACTGTAGCGGTGTGGTAGAGCTTTTACGCTCTTGTCCTGAATCTCGTTTGTCTTGATTTAATTATTTCCGCATTGAATTTATCTTATTTGCACCAACATTTGACAATTTTTGGAACTTTAATTTCAAACCTGTTAAACATAAAAATTACCAAAATAAGTGTAGAATTATAATTAAATAGGTGCGAAATAATTAAAATAACAATTAAAAGATGCGTAAATATGAGACGTGTCAACACCCCCACACCTAGCCTTTGCTAGTCTTCGAGCAAAGTATATGATTTAACATAAAAACTACAGTGACCAACTACCCCAACCATCCAAACCTTTACCAAGTTTTCCGAGATTAACACCCATATTACAATTCAAGATAAGATTAAATCATTTAGAGCATTCTCCAATTCCATTAATTCAGATGATTAAACTTCAAAACTCGTCATAGAATTTCATTAACTTTATATCAATTAATAGGAATTACTTAAGCAACGCACAAGTGAAAGTGAATAGGATTTCATGCCACAAAATCTCCTCAAATTCTCGCTTCCAACCAATATATAAAGGTTTTGTACACCCGCACTATTGAATCACCTAAACACATGCCTATACATAGAGAAATTTTAAGTGGCATATGAGTGACTACTTTACAACATTTTAACCTTGATATAGCACAAAAGAAACTTCATCACGAACGTATATCAATTTTTATTTTTTTTTCTTTTGCTTTTTTGCCCTTTTGGAGGAAACCCTTTTTTTCTTTTTCTTTTTCTTTTTTTTTTTGGTTTCCTCTTTCTTTTCTATCCATTTTTAGACTTTTTTTTTTATTTTTATAATACGTACTTCATCATTACAATTGACATTGACCAACCAGTACTTTACATAAAATCAAGGGCAAGGATTAGGATAAGCCAATAGGGTAGGCTTGCAAAACTCAAGATATATAAGGTTGTTTACTCAAATTCTTCAAATTTTCCGCAACATGAAAGTTCTATGCTCAGTGAATATGTGAGCGGCATGAGTAGAACCCATTAATATCAACAATAATCAACAACGCCCATTAACAAGTATGAAGTAGAATCATTTAATTTCATGGAATTAAGAGAACGAAATAAATAACTAATCCCACTGTCATCACAACATACGTGCTGATCAAGGAAAACTAGGCTAAACGGTTATAATGCACGCTCAAAATGCACAAAAAGATTATAAAAATTTTAAAATTTTGACCAAAAATGGGCACATGCAAATGAGCCTCGTCCCCACACCTAGATCATGCATTATCCTCAATGCAACAATATCAATCATTAAAGCACAAGAGATAGGTGAGATGGAGCAATACAACCTGACGAGATGGCATGGACATGTATATATAATTCCTTCAGCCTGGCACAAGAACCTGAAAAGAGAGAAAACAAGCCTCGAAGCAACTAATTAGGTCAAAACTAAATTAAAACTAAAAATAATAGACTTGGGCTGCCTCCTAGGAGCGCTAAGTTTTATGTCTTCAGCTGGGTGCAATGGGTCTAACGAAGATCAAGTATCAGTCACTGTGTCCATCAAAGAGACAACTTCAATAAGCTGTCCATCAGCAATGCCATCCAACTCAATTACAGGTTTAAGCCTTAGACCATTTACAGTGAATGCACGACCATCTTTAGGGTTGTATATCTCAATAGCGCCTGAGGGGCATACCTGCTTAACCACAAAAGGACCATCCCACCTAGACCTTAACTTAGCCCCAAAAAGATGCAATTTGGAATTAAAAAGCCAAACCTTTGGATCAGGAGCAAATGTTTTCCTCAAAATATGTTTATCATGAAAAGACTTGGTTTTAGCTTTATAAATCTTTGCATTCTCATAAGCTTCATTTCTCAACTCCTCAAGTTCACTCAATTGGAGCTTTCAGTTAGGTCCAACTTGGTCTAAGTCAAAATTTAAAGCTCTAGTGGCCCACTAAGCACGGTGTTCTAGCTCAACTGGTAAATGACATGCTTTACCAAAAACCAACCTAAAGGTTGACATACCAAGTGGGGTCTTATAGGCAGTGCAGTAAGCCCAAAGAGTATCATTCAACTTAAGGGACCAATCTTTCCTATTAGGACGAATCGTTTTCTCAAGTATAGACTTGATCTCACTGTTTGAAAGCTCTACTTGACCACTAGTTTGGGGATGATAGGGGGCGGCAATCTTATGATGCACTGAGTACTTCCTAAGAAGTGCCTCAAATGATCTATGAATGAAATGACTACCACCATCACTAATGAGTGCTCTAGGGGTACCAAAGCGGTTACAAATGTGGTCCTTTACAAATTGCATGACCACTTTGTGGTCATTCGTCCCAGTAGGTATAAGCTCAACCCATTTAGACACATAGTCAACTTCTAAAAGTATGTAAACAAATCCAAAAGATGGGGAAAATGGTCCCATAAAGTCAATACCCTAAACATCAAATATTTCCACAATTAAAATGGGGTTCGAAGGCATCATATCTTGACGCGTCATTGTGCCTATGCGTTGACAACGCTCACATGCAAGACAAACTTTTGAGCATCCTTGAATAGAGTAGGCCAATAAAAACCACACTGTAGGACTTTTGCAACCGTCCTAAGACCTCCAAAGTGTCCTCCACATGCATATAAATGACAGAAAGATAAAATGCTATGATACTCACACTCTGGAACACATCTACGAATTACTTGGTCCGCGCAATGTTGAAACAAGTTAGGCTCATCCCAGTAAAAGTGCTTTACTTGAGAGTAAAACCTATCATTTTCTTGATAGGACCAAGTAGATGGAATCACACCGGTAGCGAGGAAGTTAACAATATCTGCGAACCAAGGGCCATGTGAATGGGAGACAGCAAAAAGTTACTCATCGAAAAAAGAGTCATGTATTGAAATAGATGGATCAGGATGCTCAAAGAAGATCCTAGAGAGACGGTCAGCTCCCACATTCTCTATACCTTTCTTATCTCTAATCTCAATGTCAAACTCTTGAAGTAGAAGAATCCACCTAATGAGCCTAGGTTTCGTTTCTTTCTTTGAGAGCAAATATTTCAATGCAGCATGGTCAGAATAGATAATGACTTTTGATCACAAAAGATAGGAACGAAACTTTTCAAGAGCAAACATAACAGCTAGCAACTCCTTTTCAGTGGTGGTGTAATGGCGTTGGGCATCATTAAGAGTTTTACTAGCACAATAAATGACATGAGAAACTTTGTTCACTCTTTGACCTAGGACAACACCTATAGCAAAATCAGAAGCGTCACACATAACTTCAAAAGAAAGAAAGTAATCTGGGGGCTGCATAATGGGGGCCGAAGCAAGTAATGACCGTAGTTTTTGAAAAGCTTCTAGGCAACACTCATCAAACTCATATGATGTCTCCTTAGCTAGCAAGCTAGTTAATGGTTTGGCTAACTTCCCAAAGTCTTTAATGAATCTCCTATAGAAACCTGCATGACCTAGAAAGGATTTAACTTGCTTCACGTTTGAGGGAGGGGGTAAGATTGCAATCAGATCTACCTTAGCCTTATCAACCTCAATACCCTTCTTAAACACTCTATGACCCTATACAATCTCCTCTTGAGCCATAAAGGGACTCTTTGCCTAACTCAAAACAAGATTGGTCTCTTCACATCTTTTTAGCACAAGCCTTAAATTCTGCAAACATTCATCAAACGAAGGTCTGAAAATAGAGAAATCATCCATAAAAACCTCAAGAAATTTGTCTACCATGTCAGAAAAAATAGACATGATGCATCTTTGAAATGTAGCGGGCGCATTACATAAACCAAATGGCATCCTGCGGTAGGCAAATGTGCCAAAGGGGCACGTAAAGTTCGTTTTCTCCAGATCCTTTAGGTAGACTGTTACCTGGTTATATTTTGAATATCCATCAAGAAAAAAGTAAAAGCTCTGACCAGCTAACTTCTCCAAAATCTAGTCAATGAATGGTAGAGGAAAATGGTCCTTCCTAGTGACAGAGTTAAGCTTCCTATAGCCAATACATACTCTCCAGCCTAGGGTCTCTCTAGTGGGCACTAACTCTCCATCACTACTCCTAACCACAGTAACGCCCAACTTCTTTGGGACTATCTAAACAGGACTAACCCACCTACTATCAAAAATTGGGTAGATGATATCCACATCAAGAAACTTCACAATCTCTTTCTTTACCACTTCTTTCATGTTAGGGTTTAACCTTCTTTGCATCTCTCTAGTGGGTCTAGCATTCTCATCAAGAAAAATCATATGCATGCAAATAGAAGGGTCTACACCCTTCAAATCAGCCACAAACCACCCAATGGCACTCTTATGGTCACTAAGCACTATCATCAATGCATCCTCCTATTCCCTAGACAACTGAGAAGAGATAATCACAAATAAAGTCTCATCAGGACCTAAGAAAGCATACTTAAGAGTAGATGGCAACAACTTAAACTCAAGGTTGGGTGGTGAAACTATGGAAGGCAAGGCAGGGGAATCCAAAAGCATAGGTAAAACTTCTGCTTTTGACAGCCAATGACAAGTCTCCAGAGGGGCACATATCTCAAGCAAATCATTCATCCCTCTAATGTCATTTTCATTCTCAAAATCATAAGAACAATCGCATACTAGTGCTCACTCAAGGGAATCACTAACTAGGATAGAAGGGAGTGTTTGGTGACAACGAAGCCTTAAAAATACTTCGACTCATCCTCACTAGTGGGTGACAATGAAGCCTTAAAAATATTCAACATAATAGTCATATTCGCAAAGCTAACATCCATTACCCTAGATCTACAATTAATAGTAGCATTGGCTATTGCAAAGAAAAGCCAACCTAAAATGACAAGGACATGATTTTTTGAATGATTAGAAGGTTCCATATCAAGCACGAGAAAATCAGCAGGAAACAAGGCTTTGTCTACTCTCACTAGTGCATTAATCAACTCACGATGGGGAATCCTGGTTGATCTATCTGCTAATTGCAAGGTCACCGTGGTGGGTTGCAGCTCTCCCAGGCCTAACTTCTCATAAACCATGTAAGGAATAATGTTGACACTCGCTCCTAAGTCCAGTAAGGCTTTATCGATCGGGTAGTCTCCAAGTGAACAAGACATGGTGGGGACACCAGGGTCTTTGTACTTAACCGGAATGTCACACTGTAGAATAGAGCTCACTTGCTCAGCTAAGAATACTTTTTTAGGCAGATGTGCTCTAGATCGCCTCTTTTGGTTTAGATAGTCCTTAATAAACTTTGCATAGGACGGGATCTGTTTAATCGCATCAAGAAGAGGAATGTTTATCTTTACTTGCCTAAACGTCTCTAAAATGTCTTCCCACTTCTTGTCCTTCCCATTTGGTTGTGGCGCAATTAAAGCTTGGGGGAAGGGCACTCTAGGTACATATGAGGAAGGAAGATTAGAGGTCCTAGGAATGGGAGAAGGGTGCATGACTTCATCAGTTGCCTTCTTCCTTTCATTGTTCTTCTCTTCTCCCTTACCACTTATGGGTACTTCACTTTCAACATTCATCCCATTGTCAACCTCCTTCCCATTTCTCAACACTGTAATGCGTTTAGCTTGTTCTTGCTGGAAAGTATAGTTGTCTTGTCTTACACAGTTCCTAGGGTTCTCTACAGCCTGGCTGGGGAGTCTTCCCTCATCTCTCCTACTCAAAGTATTAGCTAGTTGACTTATTTGGGTTTCTAGCTTTGCAATCAATTGTGTATGGGAGTGGAGGAGTTGGGAATTAGCTTCCAAACCTTTCAGCACACTCAAAACCTTTTCTCCAAAATTTGAATTAGAGCTCAAATTAGGAGGTTGAGAGTAGTTGGAAGCATACCCTTGCGGTTGAAAACCGACGGGTTATGTCATACCAGGTTGTTGAGGTCGTGGATTTTGTTGTTGTGGCATAAACTATCCTTCTCCTCCTTGCCTCAAGGAGAAGTTAGGATAGTTTCTCCAGCCCGGATTGTACGTGTTAGAGTATGGGTCGTTTCGTGAGAATTCTTAGGCTGCATTAACTTGTTCAAATTTTGAAACATGAGATACACCAGAACATGAAGAGCAAGCACTATGCACATTTGAAACATGAGGCACATTAGGTGCAGTAAAGGGGGCCAGTGTCATCTTAAATAGGGAAGTTAACTGCTCTACAGAAGAGGCAAGAGAGTCTACTTTCTTATCTAAGATGGAGGTGTGAGCAATCTCATTTATTAAGACGTGCATGTGCGGAAGATTGTTGTGAATTCTCATTCAAAAGTTCAAACAGTTCCCACGCCTCATCCTCATTCTTTCTAAGGAACTGACCACCACACGAGGCATCAACAGTTTATTGATCCTTCTTGTTTAACCCATAATAAAAGTTTTGGACTAGTTGCCATTTAGGGATAGCATGATGAGGACAAGCTCGTAAGGGTTCCCTAAACTTATCCCAACTCTCGTGAAACTCCTCAGTATAAAGTTGGGTGAAAGTGTTAATGGCTCTCCTAGAGGTGTTAGTCTTGCTAATGGGATAGAATTTCTTAAGAAATTCTTGTTGCATTTGGATCCAAGTACTAATCGTCCCACTAGGTAAGGTGCCTAACCAGTATTTAGCCTTTTCTTTTTAAAGAGAAAGGAAAGAGGCGAAGCAAGGCGGCATCATCACTGACATTAGGAATCCTAAAGGTTGAGCAAACCTCCATGAAACTGTCCAAGTGTGTATATGGGTTCTCATTACCTAAACCCTGGAATGAAGGAAGCATCTGTATAGTACGTGGCTTAAGCTCGAACTGATGGGCTACCGGTGGCAATCTAATGCAACAAGGTGAAGCGTATGTAGTGGGAGTAACGTACTCCATAAGTGGGTGTTGGTTGTTGTTGGGCTCTAAGGTCTCTTAAAGTTCTTTCAATTTCAGGGTTGAATCTAGTAAGGTCAAGAGACAAAGAGCGACGACCGTGCATAAACAATTAACCATACAAATCAAGTAAATTAAAAATTAAATAAGTAAAACAAACAAAACAGACAAAACAAATACTAAAAAGAAAAGACAAATAACAAGAGACCTTAAAATCTACTTATGCACGAAAATCACAAGAAAAATAATGCTAATAAAAAGATTTTTTTTTTTTTTTTAGCAAAGAGACTAACAATTAAAGAGAATTAAAAATTAAAAAACCTAAATTAAGAATCAAATTAAGATTTCAAATCCTAGGTCAAAAAATAAAATAAATTAATTTAAAATTAAAGAAGAAATAGAAAGTTAAAAATCAAAGAAAATAACAAAAATAAAATCACGAACGTTGCCTAGTCCCCGGCAATGGCGCCAAAATCTTGAAGTGTTTTTCTACGTCTATCAAAATTTAATATAAAACACTATCTATTAAACACACCTAAATTGAAGTGTAGGGCGAGAGGGTGTCAAACTACAGGGACTAAGAATGCGTGAATTTATTCTATGACTTAAATTGATTTGAATAAAATTGAGAGTTTTTGTATTAACTAACCTAAGGAAATAACAATTAAACTAAAGTAATCTACTTCTAATCGGAAAAGAGTATTAAATTGGAACCTAGGGTTTCGAATCCATCGTTAGTCAATTACTTTTGTGTTAACTTTTATTTTGGAATTGTTGATTGTTACATGGGTAGTGGTTTAAGCTACAAGCTTCAACCTACTAAGGTAATATTGTTAGTATTGCGTATTGACCCTATTTAACTAAAGCATAAGAAAAATAGGCTCTACCTAATGTATTGTTAATTATCACGTATTGACCCTATCTAAATAAAGTACAGGGAAAATAGACTTTATTTAACAATTTGGTTAATACTATTACTTGAATAATTAATCCTAAGGCTACAAGCACAAAGAATTAATTTGTAAATATCAATATCAACAATTAAATGTTACAAACTCAATGATCATCTCCATTGAATAAATAATAAAAATATAATACTTCAAAGTATTTATCTCAACCAAGTAATTCATATAAACAATCAAATTAACCCAAATTAAAAGTAAACAAAAGCAAAGGCTAAGATTTCATCTAACCCCAGAGAGCAAGTTAGCTCTCAATCAAAGATGATCTGGTGAAGAAGAAGTTGAACAAACTCATGTTGATCTCCACGCTAATTTCCCTCTCATTCCAATTTAACCAAAAATTAAAATAAAGAAGAGAAAGAAAAAGGAAAAGTGAAGAACAGGACAAGGGAGAGAGAGAGAAGAGCACAGAGGCGGTGAAGATTCAGAACCCCAAGCCTTCGAGCCCCCCTCTTTCTTTTGAATCGAAACTAACCCTAAGTGGACGTTGTTGGTCCGTGCTGGTGCGGGTCAGGCTGGTGCTGGGCCGGAGATGGATCTGAGCTGGTGGTGGAAGATGATGGTGTGGGTTCGGTCGGTGGTGTCGTGGGCTAGTATTTGGGATTTACGCTAGTGGCGTGGGTCGGTTAGGCCTGCTCGCGAGCTTGGGGTTGATGGGCTTGCTTGGGCTGGGCTGTTGGTGGTGACGAGGTTACTGTAGTGGCACAGTTTGGGGATAAAGATGATGAACAGTACCGACTCGGGTACTGTAGCGGTGCGGGTCAAGCTTTTACGTTCTTGTCCCAAATCTCATTTGTCTTGATTTAATTATTTCCGCATCGAATTTGTCTTGTTTGCACCGACATTTGACAATTTTCGGAACTTTAATTCCAAACCTGTTAAACATAAAAATTGCCAAAATGAGTGTAGAATTATAATTAAATAGGTGCAAAATAATTAAAATAACAATTAAAAGAAGCGTAAATATAAGACACATCAGCACTATGCCCTGCTGAACCATAAAATAGCTCTTCTCCCAGCTAAGCACCAGATTGTAATCTTTACAATGCTGCAAAACAAGATCTGAGTGAGAAAGATATTCATCAAAAGACGTCCCAAACAAAGAAAAGTCATCCGTAACCACTTCCAGGTAATTGTCCGATATGTCAAAAAAGATGGACATCATACATCGCTGGAAAGTAGCGGGTGCATTGCATATACCAAAGGGCATGTGTCAATATGCGAACATACCAAAGGGACAAGCGAACGTTATTTTCCCTTGGTCCTTAGGGTGAATCAGGACCTGGTTATACCCTGAGTAATCATCCTAAAAAGAATAGTAGGCCTGACCTGCTACTCTATCTAAAATTGGTCCAAAAAGGGTAGGGGAATATGGTCCTTACGTGTTACAAAGTTTAACTTGTGATAGTCAACGCATACTCTCCACCCTGTAGTGGTATGTGTAGGAACCAATTCTCCCTGTGCATCTGTAACCACTGTGATTCTTAACTTCTTAAGGAACTTGAACTAAACTGGCCCATGGACTATCAAAGATCAGGTATATAATACCCGCATCTAATAGTTTCATAACCTCTTTCTTAACCATCTCCCTCATGTTCGGGTGAAGTCTCCTTTGCATCAGTTTAGAAGGCTTAACATTATCCTCTAAGTGTAATTTATGCATGCATACTGAGGAGTTAATTCCTCTCAACTTAGCGACCGATAACCCTATGGCTCATTTATGGTTCTGTAGGACAACTAACAACCTAGATCCATGTGTCTCAGTTAGGTCAAAAGCAATAATCACAAGAGGGGTGTCATTTGGCCCTAAAAACACACGTTTTAAGGTGGCAGGGAGAGGCTTGAGTTCTAACACCGGTGGACACTCAATCAATGGCTTAGCAAGTTCACTATGAAGGCCAATTAGGGGTAGGAAAATCGAACCCCTAGCCTCAATTCTCAAAACATTCTACACATTAAACAAATCGTCAGTATCAGCATTAATATTAATATCGGTCAATTAAATGAACCAGACAATTCATCTCCTTTGATAAAGTCAGAAGATACCAACTCAACCAAAGGGTAACTAGAATCGACCATAAAACAATCAAAGTCATCCTCATCACTAGGAAACTTAGTAGCATTTGACACGTTCAATTTGACCTTAAGGTTCCCAAATGAGACTTCCAACACCCCAAGCCTACAATGAATGATAGCATCGACTATTGCTAAGAATGGTTGTCCTAAAATAATGTGGGTACGGCTGCTCTGATGAGGAATGGGATCCATATCTAGCACGATAAAGTCAATGGGGAAAACGAAATTGTCAACTTCGACAAGTGCATCTTCCAACATCCCTCTTGGTAAACGCTCTGGTATGTCAGCTAACTAGAGTGTAACTCTAGTTGGTTTAAGATCTCTAATACCCAATTCTTGAAATTTTGAGTATGGGATGAGGTTCATGTTTGCCCCTAAATCAAAAAGAGCTTGACTCATGTAGCTCTCTCCTATGACACATGGGACTGTAAACGCTCCCGGATCTCTACATTTAGGTGGAAGCTTGAAACTATGATGCTTCTCACTTTCATAGTGAGCTGGACCTTCCTAGGGACTTGAGCTTGTGCTCTCTTCCTTCTAAAGCATAGGTCCTTGAGAAACTTAGCGTACATGGAGACATGTTTAATGGCGTAAATCAACAGCAAGTTGATTTTGACATCTTTAAACAAGTCCAATAGCTCAGCCCTCTTTGGTTTGTCCTTGTCCATTGGTCCTTGAAGGGCAATAGGAAAAGGGACGACAAGTTAAAGTGGTGAACCCAAGGAAGGTGTTGATACTCCACCCTGATTGGCAGTGGGGGTTGGAGTCCCGTCCTCCCACTCAACTTCTATTTCCACTTCTCTTAAATCATCCCTACTCAAAATCGAACAACCTTAGCCTGCTCGTGAGTGACTTGGCTAAGGTTAGAACTGGTTGCTCCCCTAGGATTAGCAAGAGGTTGGGAGGGTAACCTCCCTTCCTATTTTCTGTTCATGGCCTGAGCTAACTGTCCTAGTTGGTACTCTAACTTTGAAATTGAATGTGCATGAGATTAAACCAAGTGTTGATTTTCCTCCATAAAGCGGAGAATACGCTCCTCAAACTGAGAAGTGTGTCTCAGAGGTTAAGGCGAAGGGTTAGCATTAGTAGTTGGAGGGTTAGAAGAAGAGCCATAGCTTTTTCCTTCATGGAAACAGGGACAGTGTGCTTTAGCTACAAATGCTAGCGCTGGTTGTCTCATGGCTGGATTTGTATTAGCATTCTACTTCCATGAGAAGTTTAAATGGTTGCACCACCTGGGATTATAGGTATTAGAGTACGGGTTGTTCTTCCTCGAGTATTCCTGCGCTGCATAAACTCGATGTTGTACATACTCAAAAAATTGTGATGCATATAAACAATCAACCACAGAGTGATCCTCATCTGAACAAATGCCACACGGAGTAACTCCATCTGATAAAGATTCAGCTGCGTTAACTTGGTGCACGTTAGTAGGGTTTGCGGGTAAACTAATAATTTTATCCATCTTCCTACTAAACTCATCTAGTCTCATGTTAATATCCTCGAGAGGAGCTACTTCGTAGACACCGCTTGTGTTCCCTCTAACCACCCTTACAGAAGAGGCTTGGTTGAGGGAATGTTCACTAAGGCACTCAAATAGCGTCGAAGCCTCGTCCTCATTTAGTTGGTTAAATGCTCCCCCACCCGAAGCATTAACCATTTGTTTGTTTGAAGCACCACGACCATTATAGAAATTCTAAACAAGAGCTCACTTGGGTGACCCTTGGTGCGGATAGCTTCTAAGAAGTTCCTTGAATCTGTCCTAACTTTCGTGGAATTGCTCCCAATCCTTTTGTTCAAAATTATTTATCACTCACCTAATAGCCGTTGTTCTGGCGTGAGGGAAAAACTTGATCAGGAAGCAATGCTGGAGGTAATTTCAAGTGGTGATTTCACCCCTGGGTAAGGATTGAAACCACCTCTTAGCTATGTCTTTTAACGAAAATGGAAAAAGACATAGTCTAACTGTATCATTCGAGACACCTTGATAATCGTGGGTTTTACCAAATTCAAAGAACACATCAAGGAGCTTGTATGGGCTCTCAATTGATTTCCCATAGAAAGTTGGTAGCATGTTGATGATCCTAGGTTTAAGTTCGAAGTTGGTGTTACCCATGGAGGGTAACATAACCCTGGCAAGTGCAACATACATTTGGGAAATTAAGTGGTCTCTAATCGTATGCGGTGCGGCTTTAGCCATGGTTTGTGGTGTATTCTCACATACTTCATATCACCTCAAAGCAGATAACGCCAACTCAATTTCCAAAATATAAGGTAACAATTCAAGATTGAGAAAACATCTACTGTGCATGCAATACTAAAGACGGGTTGAATTCACGTGGACCACGACTCAGGAATCAAGTAAAAACAATTAAAATAGCTAAAAGCAATAAAAGAAAATGTAAACAAAACAGAGTTCTTTAATATCAGATTCTAACCTAGCAAACCGATCCCCTGGCAACGGCACCCAAAACTTTCAAAACCACCTACTCGTAAGCATACAAGATTGTCATAGCTTTGTCAGATATATGAGTCGTTTTCATGGGGAATTAGTGTTAAGTCAAACCTAATGCTTAACAAACAGTTCGAATCGGTTCTTTTTGGGTTGATTCAAGTGATTAAGTACGCAAAAGCAATTTAACAATAAAAAGAGATGTCAATTTGATTCAGGTTATTTAGGGAGTGAACTCAAGGTAGCTCTACTTATATCCTGTTATTATATTTTACTTATTGAAGGACTTAGGAGACAAGCTCTAAGCTTGGGTTAATATATAAATTAGGGCTTAGGGTAATAAATTAGTCTAATGACATAACATATCTTATCACCTTAGTTGTAGCATAGGTTACCTCATTAGCATTACTTAATTTCTTTTGTTACTCCTTATTTAATATTAATTGTATAAAAGATTATGTTAGGATTGGGTTACAACCTCAAACCTAACCATGCATGAAAACCTAATATGTTATGGTCTAAGCTACAAGCACAAAACTAATCGCTAAAAAGATGGAGATCTAAACATGGCTATAAGCACACGTATAGAAATACCAGGCAATCATGAATAATTTCCCACAGGGGTGCGAGTATAATATAACTAAATCATCGTCAAAGCAAAATATAAAACTGGGATACGGACGGTCACCCACCCTTCATCTCTAAACAAAAACGTCTACTCCTCCATAGGAGTTTTAATTGTCTACTCCTCCATAGGAGTTTTGCACAACATAAAATCTAACTAAAAGACAAATAATGAGTAAAACTGGAAGGGAAGACTCCCTCAATTTGGGTTGATGCTAATCCAAGCTTGAATCCTCCCAGCACTTCGACCACCTGCGTTTCAGCGTTTGAGAGCACATTGGATCTCATAACAACTTCAAGAAGGAGAAGAGGAGAAGAGACGTGTGAAAAGATGGAAAAAAAAAAATGAGTCTCCTTCTCTTTATATATACCTGCAGCGTGACCTAGAAGTCATACTCAAGGTTTAATGCCGATAGATCGACAGTCTAAGCCGATCGATTGGCGCTATTAGCCAATCGATGGGCTGGCTCACAGGAGGGTCCGTTACTATAAGCCACTAATCGATTGGTTTTTTTCGTGCCGATCTATCAATTGTGTTAGGAATGGTGTCCTGCAAATCCAAATTATACCCTCTAAATGTTATTTTCTTAAAGAATAAAGTTGAAATTCCAGTCATTTCCTTATTAAATTTATGTAAGCGAGTAGTTATACTCCATGCGATTTTCTTTTTGGTAATATCCATGAGATGGGTGTAATCCTCGTACTACAATGTACATGTTTGCTCTAAGTGGTTTATAACAGTAAACCACAGACAGATTTGGAATAAACGGTATGAATTGTTATTTGAAAAACTCTTAGTCAAAGACAAGTTTGGACCACTTGTTTGCAAAGACTATATTGTGCCACTTTAGATGACTTGTCTTGGCTATATAGATGGTGATCTAAAAGTGTTATGTTAGTATCTCATTAATGTTGACACTGACATCAGCGCTAAGGTCAGGGCTGATGTCAGCCTTTGACTTCAGCATATTTTTATTTAAAAATAAAATTTTAGATGTGTAGACGTTAGTATTGGCTTACATAATAATTAAAAATTACTTTTTTATTAATTTATTTATCTTTTAGAATGAGATTCTAAAGTGGATTATGAGATAATCTAAGTTGTGATCGGTATTATTTTAAATAAAAATTAAATAATTAATTTTATTAGTTAATTTAATTTTTAAAATAAGATTCTAAAGTAGATTATGAAATGATCTAAGTTGTAAGTTGGTACTATTTTAAATAAAACATTAATTACTTAACTTTAAAATTTAATTTAATTTTTAGAATGAGACTCTAAAGAAGATTATGAGATAATCTAAGTAGTAAATTCAAGTTAATGAAAACCACTAGTTTATAAAAATCAATTAGGAGCGAGGTTCAATTTTTGAAACCTCACGGTCTCCATTGCTGGTCTAACAGTATAGTAGATCGATAGATCTCTTTGCAGAGGATATCAGTTTGCAAGTTACAAGGTTAGACTTCTGTTGTATAAACCAAAGTGCAAAGAAGCGATGTGGCGACGTTGTCGTGGAGTATTACGTGTATTTGAATGGAGGTTTAGACAATGGTTCACGGTTGACTAGCGTAATACATTAGCCACCTCGAGGAGCTTTGTTATGTTATGTTAGAGACTATGGAAAAGTGGTGAGTTAATGATGTTTAGTAAGAGTTACAGGACAACATGTTAATTGAGTATAGTCCTCACCTAAACTAATTTCGGGTGACCCCGTTGTTAGGGAATCATTGCATACATGTTAGTACAGTTTTGTGAATACCTGATTTATTGTGTTTGCTAAAATAAAAGAATAGATATCACTACATTATACATGACTCATGTTAGACCGTTACACAAATGTTTGCATTTACAGTGTTTCAAAATGGATACTACCGGTGAACTTTACTCGATTCCAATGCATGATGTACTCGTTGGACCAAATTACTTTGCTTGAAAAAGTAAGTTGGACTGAGTTATTACTCACAAGGGTCTTTAGTTTGTTCTCACTGATGCTTGTCCACCAATGCCCACTGCTAATTGCACAGCTACTGAAAAAAGCATTACAAACGCTAGCACAAGGCTAATGAGTTAGCCAAGTGCTATATATTGACCTCAATGTCAGAAGTACCCAGGCATTAGATGCTTGAGAAGCAAACAACAGCTGAGATGATTGAACATTTAGGAGAAATGGTCGTGGAGCAATATAAAGAAGCGAGGCAAGAACTCGTAAAGAAGTTGCTCAACATGAGGATGTCCGAAGGAATAACAGTTGAGGAACACATCATGAATTTGATGCTGTGTTTTTCTGAACTAGATATCCTTGATGCTAAGTTTGATAGTTAAACTAAGTAGGATATTATCCTCAGTTCTTTGTCCAGCTCATGCACTTAGTTCAGGCTAAGTTTTTACATGAACAATAAAAACTATTTGCTGCATGTACTAATGAAAGAGCTGCAAGCAACAAAAAAAAAGTGTTTCCTTTATGGAGAAATTAGCAGTTGGAAAGGTGACCGCACTAAGGACTTAGCTGCACTTCTTGCAAAAACTTCTATGCCATATAATGAAGGTATGTTGATATCTCACTTAATTGAGTCATGCGCAGTTGAGAGTCCACCAAGTTCCTGGTGTGTGAACTGATGTTCAACTAACGATGTCTTTAATATGTACAGGGGCTCAGGCTAACCTAGAGGCTGCAATGGATGATAGGGAGCTCTACCTTACGGTTGGAGACGGTACAAAAGTAGCAGTCTTAGAAGTAGGAGATATTAGCTTACTCTTTAGTGGTAAAGTTTCGTTTTTAAAGGATTGTTTATTTGTACCTGCACTGCGCAGGAATTTGATTTTTATGTCTCGTTTTATGGATAATTGTTTTTCAGTTAATTTTAGTTGTGAACATGTTATTATGTGCAAAGATACATGTGTCGATGGCTTATTCATGTTATTTTCTGACCAAAACTTTGATATATGTTTAAATGAATCTAACACAAGCTTACTTGTTCAATCTCTTAAGAGAAAACAACCTGAAAGAGATAATGACTACACATGGCACCAACATTTAGGTCACACTAACTGGAACATGATCTAAAGACTGCTAAAAGATAGACTAATAGAGGTTTTGGACTTGAAGTCATCACCAGTCTATGAGTCCTACATAGAAAGAAAGATAACCAAGTCTATCTTTAAGTGTAAAGGCAACAAGGTTGGTGACTTACTCGTGCTGGTTCACACAAATGTATGTGGACCGATGAATGTTTAAGCAAGAAGTGGGTATGAATACTTCAATATATTTATAGATGATTACTCTAAGTATGGATATATTTACCTCATGAGACATAATTCAAACTCTTCTAAAAAGTTTAAAGAGTACAAAGCTGAAGTTGAAAAGCAATTAGATAAACAAGTTAAGTCGCTTCGATCAAATTAAGATGGTGAATATCTTTCGGGTGAGTTTCTGGAATTTTCTAACTGCAAATGAGATAAGATCTTAGCTTTCTACTTTGGGTACATTGCAGCAGAACGGTGTTGATGATAAGTCTAATTTATTATATAATTATTCATATTATTTAGGTTCATTTACTAACCATTTTACATCAAATTTTTATCGCTTTGCTCTTTTTCGCTTCTATTGTTATTTCCTTGCAAGAACACTCATTTTATGCTAATTCTTACTAGGTTTTATCATTAATATAAACAAGTGAATGTAAGATACATCAAACAAAAGAAAATGGAGCAAAGAAACACATTTTCACATATCTAAGCGAGGATAAACCAAGAACATGTACAAGTTACTACAATTTGCAAGAATGGGCAGCAATTTGAGCAAATCAAATGCAAAGCTTATTCAACATGTCATGAACATGCTCCACTTGATGCAGAAGCCGAACTTTGGGCAATGGAGGAAGTAAAAAATGAAGAAAATAGCAAGTTGTTGCAAATTGAAAAGAATGGGTGGTAAAGCTAGCATATGAGGATGAAGTTGATATAATATTTTATCTTATGAATTTGAAATAGGGGTGCTTTGGAAAGTTTGGATCATCAATTCATTCAACAAAAACCCAATACAAAGTAGAATACTTAGGAGAAAACCGTGAAAGAAGGAAAGAAGAAAGGAAGAAGAGTTTGATTTGAGATTTATCATTTTTTGTTCTTTTCTATCTTTTTCTTCTTTAAGTTCACAGATTTTGTCTTAGTTTTACTTTATATTATCTCTACCATGAACTAATTTTTTTTTGTCTAAGGCTACGATATAGCCTAAGTTGTAATATACGCTCTTTTCTAAATTCAATGTATTCAAAGTTTATTTATTGCATTGTTGGAGTGTTCAGCATTTTTCTTCATGAGTTTCAAATGCTTTATCACCATTCAAAGCCTATAATGATTCACAATGAATCCGAGAGGAGATTTATGATGATTGCTAAAGTGATAAATACCACAAATTGAGCGAATGCTAGAGATAGAGTAACGCGATTTGTGTAGTCTTAAGTGAAAACCATAGATCTTCAAAACTCTTCTTATTTAAATTCATGCAAGGGACTAATGAGTTAATATGTAAAAAGTATGCCAAGTGTTGCTCGAGAGAGAATATTTAGTAAATTAGGGTTTTCAATCAACATGCAATAACAACTTGAATGCCGAGAATAGAAAGGCATATTAATATAACCAGGTGAAATCAGATGTCTTGGACCTTATTAGATCATAAAACCTTTCCAAAAATTCAGTACTACAAATTTTGGTTTCTTAAATAGCGTTGAAACTACTAATTTTGATACCCATTCAATAACAATCCTTATGGGAAGATACTCTTCTCACATCTTTATTACTTGATACGATTTAGTGCACTTGCTAAGCATACATCAAGCACATCAAGTTTTTGGCACCATTGTTGGGGACTGTTTTTATTTGAGTGATGTTGATACTACCCAGTTTTAGTATTAATTTGAAGTTCTTTTGTAAAAACTTGTAAATTTTGTTTACTTTTGAAGAAGAATCTTTTATATCATTCATTTCATTTACTTTGTTTGATTAGTGAAGCTGTTTTTTTTTTTTTTTTTCAAAAATCAGCAAAGCAAACCCCCCCCCCCCCCCCCCCCCCCCCCCCCAAAAAAAAAAATTTGTGTTTTGCTAAGTTTTAGGTTATATTGTTGTACTTTTTTGTATTTTGTCATATTTCCATTAAATTTTAAGTTCATTTACATAAAGTTTTAAGAAGTTAAGGTTGTTATTTTGAAAATACCTGGGGAAAAAAAAAAAAAAAAAAAAACTTGAGTACCTTTGATAAGTTTTGTTACATTTTGAGTAGAGTTTTGTTAAGTTTTTGTTATCTTTTTTTCTTATGTTTTCTCTTTATTTTCATCTCTCTTTTACTTATAAGTTCACAATGATATAATTTTCATAGTTAAAGTAGTTATTTTTAATTTTCTTTATAATGTTAGTATTACTAACCCCCATGCCCCTCCCCCATAAAAATTGGTTTTTCTTAACTTTTGTTTTAGATTATTGTACTTTTAAATTTTCTAATTAGTTTTATCTTTCTTTTACCTCTTTAATTTACTGAGATAAATTTTTTAAAAGTTAAGTTTGTTATTTTTAATTTTTTCAAAACATTAGTATTAGTACCTACCTCTTAAAATATGGTTTTTACTGAGTTTTGAGTATTTTTTAGCTTTCTCATTATTTTTTTCTTTTAACTTTTGAGTTTTCTTTTCTTACTTCTTATGCAAAATCAAAATAAAAAAGAAATAATCCCTTTAGATCCTTAAATAGAAAGAACATTTCGACAAATCAAGAAAACCAAATAAACTGAAACAATGGCTAATGACAATGAAAGAGCTTTAAAAGATTATGCTGTCTTAAATAATGATGGATGCACTTCTAGCATCCACGTCCACCTATACAAGCAAACAATTTCGAAATTAAAGCCATGATAATACAAATGATCAAACAAACTGTTTAGTTTGGCAGTTTACTTAGTGAGGACCTAAACTTGCAAATCACTAATTTCTTAGAGATATGCAACACATTTAAGCACAATGGTGTCAGTAATGATGCCGTTCGCTTAAGACTGTTCCCGTTCTTACTAAGAGACAAGGCCAAAGCACGATTAATGTCATTGCCGCCAGGTACTATCACCACATGGGTGGATTTGGCACAAAATGTTCTCGATAAATATTTTCCACCAACCAAATTAGCCAAAATAAAGAATGACATTACCTCTTTTACGCAATACGATATGGAACCATTGTATGAAGCATGGGAATGTTATAAAGAGCTTTTAAGAAGGTGTCCACACCATGGTTTACCAATTTAGATGCAAGTCCAAACTTTTTACAATGGTTCGGCACCTAATACCCAAACAATGGTGGACGCAGCTGCAGGAGGAGCCCTAAACAACAAGGCACTAGAAGAAGCATATGAGTTGCTAGAGGTAATGGCTAGCAACAACTATGTAAGAACAATTGATCGAACAATGCAAAAGAAACCTATAGGTATTCACAAAGTAAACGCATTTACAGTGTTATATGCTCAACTTTCAATGATTCAGAAACAACTAGGTAACATAGGTTTTAATGCAATTCATTCTCCTATGCTAACATGTGAGTTTTGTGTAGGAAATCATGCAAGCATAGAATGCCAAACAAGGAAAGCATAGAATGTCAAATAGGGAACTCTTTTTCCAAATCATATCATGAGCAAGCCAATTTTGTTTCAGATTTTCAAAAATCACAACACAATCCCTACTCCAGTACCTACAATATTGGGTGGAGAAGCCAGCCAAAATTTTCATGGAGTAACCCAGGGATTAAAAACCAGCCCATTTACCCACAACTAGAAAAGAAAATTGATCTTAAAGAAATGTTCAATAAGTTTATACAAGAAACCACAAATTTCATGCAAGAAACACGAACAAATCTTCAAAATCAATAGGCTTCTGTCCAAAATCAAGAAGCTTCGATTAGAATCCTTGAGACCCAAATCGGACCAATTTCAAACCAACTCTCTAAAAGGTCTTAAGATTCTATCCCTAATACCACAGTGACTGACCCTAGAGAGCACATAAATGTCAATACTTTTGAAAAAACACCTAGAGAGGACAACCCAAACAAGCCCACCATGACCACATCACACCTTGAACTTGAACAAGTGGATGAGTATAAAAACCAAGACAAGACAGAAGCAAAGAGGGCTAAGCCTAAGCCCTGCAAACCAAAAATCTCATTTCCTCAACGCTTGAAAATGCAAAACGTGGATAACCAATTTATAGAAACTTTTAAGAAAGAGCCTATTAATGTCCCTTTTACTCATATGTTGGAGGAAATGCCTAAAAATGCAAAATTCTTAAAAGAAATCCTATCTAATAGGAGAAGACTGGAAGAGTTCAAGATTGTGGCACTGAATGAAGAATGTAGTGCAATACTACAACAGAAGCTTCCTCCTAAACTCAAAGATCCGGGGAGTTTTTCAATACCTTACACCATTAGAACCAGTACTTTTAATAAATATTTTATGTTAATTAGGTGCAAGTATAAATTTGATGCCACTCTCTTTTTCAGCAAACTTGGTCTAGAGGATGTAAAGCCCACCATGGTGTAGCTCAAATTGGCAGACAGGTCCATCAAGTATCCACATGGAGTGGTAGAGGATGTCTTGGTGAAAATAGACAAGTTCATCTTTCCAGTTGATTTTGTAGTGCTTAACATAAGGGAAGATAAAGAAGTACCTCTTATTCGAGGCCGACCCTTCCTTGCTATGGGAAGGGCCTTGATAGATGTGCAGCAAGGAAAACTAATCTTAAGGGTAGAAGATGAGCAAGTGACCTTTAATGTTTTTAAACCCATAAAAATTTTATCAGAGGACACTTGTTTTCAAATTGAAGATCAATTTTCTCCAACTAAGTTGGAGGCTTGAGAGCCAAGGATGATTTAGAAAAGAAAGGTACCAAAATTATAAGAAGAAAACTTAAGGAGTGGCACATTAAAATTAAGGATCTCATAGCTGGAGAATGAGGCAATTAAAGACAAGGATGCTGACCAGTTGGTCTTAACAATGAAATTTGAGATAGGATATATGTATTGTAATCAGGTCTGGGATCTTGTAAAAGCGCCTATTGGTATTAAGCCTATTGGTTGTAAACGGGTCTACAAGAGGAAAATAGGAGTGGACGGGAAGGTGGAGACCTTCAAGGCAAGACTGGTTGCTAGGGTGTTTACTCAAAAGGAAGGAACCCATTATGATGAAATGTTCTCACTAGTAGCCATGCTAAAGTCCATAAGGACACTCCTATCCATTGCAGCTCATTATGATTATGAGATTTGGCAAATGGATGTTAAAACGGACTTTTTGAATGGTCGTCTTGAAGAAGACATCTATATAGTGCAACCAAATAGTTTCATTGGCAAAAATCAGGGGCATATGATATGAAAACTGAAGAAGTTCATATATGGACTAAAGCAAGCATCACGTTCATGGAATATTAGATTTAATGAAGTGATTAAGTCTTATGGTTTTGAGCAATCGATTGACGACTATGCGCGTACAAACGACATCAAGAGAAAGTAGTGACTTTCTTAGTATTATATGTCAATGATATACTACTCATAGGGAATGATGTGAGGGTGTTATCAGCTGTAAAATTGTGGTTGCCAAGTCAATTTGATTTGAAGGACTTAGGAGAAGCCAGTTATATTCTTGGAATTAAGCTTTTGCTGGAAAGTAAGAGTAGGATGTTGGGTCTTTCTCAAGCTACTTATATAGACAAGATGTTATCAACGCATCGCACGGAGGACTCTAAGAAAGGGATTTTACCTTTCAGGCATGGAGTCACTCTTTCTTTAGAGCGGTGTCCTATGACGCCTCAAGAGAAGGAGCATATGAGGAATGATCCATATGCATTGGCTATGGAAAGCCTCATGTATGCCATGTTGTGCACAAGACCAGGTGTTTGCTTTGCTCTTGGTATGGTAAGCAAGCAATAGATGGCAATGAAGCATATTCTCAAGTACTTGAGAAGAACTGAAGATTATATGCTGATCTTTCAAATTGACAAACTAGTTCTAGTTGGCTATACTGATTTAGACTTCCAGTCAGATAGAGATGTCAAATGTTCTACGTCTGGGCATGTCTTTACTCTTGGAAGAGGAGCCACTAGTGGGAGGAGTGTCAAGCAGTCTTATATTGCTGACTCCACCATGGAGGCCAAGAATGTTGCAGCTTCAACAAGTATAAAAAAGACATGTTAATTCAGATAAAGTAATTGACTTCATTAGGACTTTGACTCAGTAGACCTTTGGATCATAAATAGAAAGGATGGGTATAAAGTTTGTAATAAATTTGATTTAGGACATGTTAGAGATTGTTAAGAATAGTTTCCTGAAAATCCAAATGTTACCTTCTAAATGCTATTTTATTAAAGAATATAGTTGAAGTTTCAGTCATTTTCTTGTTAAATTTATGTAAGCAAGCATTTATACTGCATATGATTTTCTTTCTGGTAACATCCATGACATGGGTGTAGTCCTTATATTACAATTTATATGCTCGTTCTAAGTGGTTTATGAGATTAACCCATAGATAGACCTAAAACAAATGGTATAGATTGTTGCTTGAAAAACTCGTAGTCAAAGACAAGTTCGGACCACTTGTCTGCTAAGACTAATGTGACACTTTAGATAACTTGTCTTGGTCATGTGGATGGTGATCCAAAAGTGTAAGGTTGGTTTGTTTAATAAGATTGATACACGCAGATGGACCATGTGAGTTACTTGTTTCTACACTATTATATGACATGACTGATTCATATTGTACTGTTTGAATAATGACTCTAACTGCTGAGAGTATTCTAGACTTGTGCATGAAATGTTAGTTACTTTGGTATACTATAAATAAGGTCTAGAAAAATGACTGAATTCTCACGTATATTGGTAGCGACGTGAAGAGTGATAAGGATCAGGTATTGAATACATAATCTATAATTTCTTATGAGATACAGAAGTTCCCTCAATTGATTCGCAAGTGTTTGAATGATTTGGAATCTTTGGCCAAGGTGTTCCATGTGTTTGATATTGGAAATTCATACTATGAATATGTTCAAATATAAATAAATTATTCAAAGAAAGGCAAGTTGGTAACTAATGGAGAAGCTATGAGAAGGATAATAGTAGTGATTATATTTATTCTTTATCATGGTCATCTAGTGGAGGGGCTATTATCATCGATTCAATTTTTTTGGAAATTATCGAATAAATGATTTGAGTCCAAAGTGCAGTGGGATTTATTTAATGGAATTAAGTCCCATTAAAGGTTAATTAAATATTGTCATGAGATGGTCATTAATTTAACCCATTTGGAGCTAGATTTAAATTGTCCCTGAGGTCCCTGCGCATTTCTCTGTTTTTCTCACCGTCGAAAAAATATTAAATGATTCATGAGATGAATTATTTATTCATAAGATGAGTAAATTTAATTTGATAAACATTATTCTTGAGATGAATAAAAATAAAAATTATAAAATAAAAATAATTTTTTTTTGAAACTAAAATTCGTAAGATGAATTTTTACATGAAAAAAACTAAAAAAAAAATTGTTGCACAGGTTTGGCAATCAATGACGCACCCAGGCAGCTAATAAATGTGCAACATGTGTCGCGCACTGGGCCGCCCAGGGGAGAGATCTGCGTGCCTCGGAGCGGACCAATCAGTGTCCGACACGTGGCACGTGTTTTGAATTTAAAAAATAAGCGGTTTTTCACAGCATTGAAACATTGCTTTTTGACTGTGCTTTTGATTTAAAAACTGCATTTTGATTTTAAACCTACCCGTCCCACATTGAAAATTTGGAATTTTTTGCTTCGGTATCTTACTATAAATAGAGGTACCAGTTTCAAGGTTTGACATTGAATTGAATAAATTCAAAATTAAATGTTTCTAAAAATGTTGACTTTAAGAGATCTAATTAGAGAGAAAATATTTTGTTGAAAATTTTCTTTCTACAGTTTAATATTTTTTCGAAGCTCACTCTTCTAGCATTTTGACTTCATTGCGTAGAAAGCAGCTGGGTCTCGGTTTTCTCGACTTTCTTGGAGATAATTGTTATCTTGTTTTCTTTTTTGGAGCAATTCTAGGTATGTATTTTTTTCCTTCTGTTCTAAGTTTTTACTTTTCTATTTATTTACAACTTTCTTATTATGCTAGTTATAGTTCATATAATTATTATGAGTGTATTAGAGTGGCTTATAGATTTAAATTAGGAAATTTTAAATCAACCATAAAATTAAGAATTTTAAACACTTCCGCTGCGTTAACTTTGTTAAATTAGGGAAAATTTTTGAAACGCTACCCAACAGATTGAACTCCGAAATGTTACGAACTGTATTTGTTTACCGAATTGTGACCAGATGAGTCCTTTTGCACACGTGGTCGGATTTCTTATAATAGTCTTCAAATATGCCTAAGTAATACCTGGTTTGGCCACTATTCAACCTTTGTTTGCTTCAATGCGTTTCAAGCATAAATGTGCCTAAATTACAACAAAACTCACATGTAAAAGCCAAATATGTCGTAGGAATGAGAAATAAAGTATGTAAATATGAGGCACGCCAGTCACTAATAAAAGAGGTTAGATTTACTTCCAAAAAATAATGTTATTCTGTAAGGTGATATAGACTTTTAAAGTGGAGAGAAGTCTCAATTTAAAGAAACAAGTTGAAATAACTAATTTCTAAAAAGAAAACAATGCAACCGTGCCTAAATTTCAAATACAAGGTTAGTTATAAAAATGGAATAAGTGGACTAAATTTTAGAGCAAGTCTTAGGGCAACAATGGCTATTCACTATTTATTCAAGAACATACTGAGAACAATGAAGAGTTTGGCATTTTCTGTAGCAACCCAAACCTAATGCTTGAGATTATGGAGTATAATACTCAACTATGAGGAGATACAAATTTAAAATGTGTCAAAAAGGGTGGCAAATGATAGATACATGAAGATTGAGTGTGATCGTATTAAAAGAAGCTATTTGGGAGAATAGAATGAGAAAATGGAGTGATCTCTAATTTTCATAATGACATTTATGATGTACTTTTAAAAACCGTATTTTTAGGTTATATTGACACAATTATTTATACATTATGACTTATGTTATGTTATTTTTGGTTGCATAATTCATATTATATTAAGTAAAATTTTAAATATCCAAAAAATTAAAAAAAAAAAGAACTATTACAAAAAGGTCACATTATGCTTTAAAAAAAATTAGGGGGAAAAAAGTCTCTGCTTATTTTACGTGCTCATGTCTTTTTTGGTCGTTCTACATGAATAAGATTTTTTGATATATATAGTTAAACAATCTGTTATTGAAAATAGTGGTTTCTACATTACAAAACCAACCAGCACAGGATATGTCACATATTTTAATAAGATACAAAATAACCACCCCCCTCCCCAGGCCCCCTTTTCTCGGGATAAGTGTGATTTCAAAAGCATGGCTAATTTTCTCGTGTAAAGCGGCACATGTTTTCACTAATAGCAATCATATTTTAGCATATTACAATGCACAAGTGCTACTTTAAATTAAAGCATATATTACACATTATTACCACAAGGTTTGGTAAATTAATTTTTTTAATTCATAAACTTTATGGATAATATTTTAGTACAAAAGGCATTTAATAAAATAGTCTAAATGGCAGTGTTTAATTTCGTAAAATAGGTTTCTCATTTAACTCTTTTTCATTTTCAGTGTTACAATACTATGGTTCTTGTCCACACCACCAATTTGACTTTTTTTTTAATTCAATAGAAGCAACTTATAGACTAAAAAATTATTTTATATTATTTATGGACTAAGAGATTAATATACTATATCTCAGGGTACTAATATGTAATTTAGCCTAAATTAAACTAAAAATAGTTGCATATCCCAAAGACAAACCATAATATTATTGTAAAGTACAAACAAAAGATGTCTGTAAAATAATAAGGAACCCAAAAATGATGGGTGCCTTATCGTCCATTTATAAAAAGAATAGTGGTTAAATACTTACAAGTATAATCCCACTCAGGCCCATATATGTAAGTAAACAAAATATACAAAAAAAAAAAAAAAAAAAAAAAAATCTTAACAATCCTCCTCAATCATACTAGGAAAAAATTAGATGCGAAGATTGTGTTTAAACTACAAAAATAGATTACGTGGAAGACTTCTAGTAAAAATATCAGCAATCTATGGGATGATGGAACATGAAGAACATAAAGAAGGCCCATAAGAACTCAGTCATGACCAAAGTGTATATCAATCTCCACATGTTTGCTTCTAACATGCTGAACTGGATCAAAGGACAAGTAGGTAGCAGAGATATTATCTCAAAAGACCATGGTAGCCAGAAAGAGAGATGTACCAATTCACTAAGAAGAGATCGCAACCAACAACACCCTTAAATAGCATTTGCCAGCAAACAATACTCGAATTCTACACTAGAGTGAGAACTAGGTGATTGGTTCTTAGATGACAATGAGATGATGTTACCCCTACGGAAGACACAAAATCCATAAGTAGAACAACGAGTATCCAGGCATCCCGCCTAGTCAGCATTAGAATAAGCCACAAGTTGATAAACACAAGACGGTGAAATAGATTAACCATGATCTAAAATACCCTTAATATATCAAAGAACATGCTTCACGACAATCCAATGTGACTAACACGATGCATCCATAAAAAAGACACACCTTCAGAACATCACATAAGATATCCAGACAAGTCAAAACAAGATACTGTAATGCACCACCAACCACAATGCAAAAAAGGCTTAATTAGACAAAACTTCCCCATCACCACTGGAAAGCTTGGATTTTGAGTCTATATATGCTGCCAGAAGTTTACACTGAAGCATATTACTTCTATCAAGCAAATCATAAGCATAGTTAGCTTGAAAGAGAAACAAAAATAGAAGAAAATGATTAAGGCGACCAAAATTTGTCAAGTCTAACTCACGCTATAATGCACCAAGCAAGTCATGTAGCAAAGTAGAGGAAGAACAGTAGAGAACGACATCATCAACATAGACTAACAAAATAGCAATGTTAGCTCCGTGACATAAAATAAAAAGTGATGAGTGAGACTTGCAGTTGATAAATTTAAATTGAAGCAGAAAACTCACAAAACAATTATACCAGGGCTCAAGGGACCTATTTAGGCCGATATAGCGCCCTATTAAGCTTACATACACAATCATGAAAGTTAGGATCCACAAATCCCGGTAATTGCTTCATATAAATTTTCTTAGTGAGATGACCAATCAGAAAAGCATTTTAATCATCAAGTTGATGAATAAGCCAATTTCGCAAGGTAGCAATAAATAAAATAGTGAAAATAGTAGTGGGTTTACAACAAGACTAAAAGTTCATCATAATCAAAACCATACCTATTAGTGAAACCGTGAGCAACCAATCTAGCCTTGTAAACTCAACTTCACCCATAGGAGTTTCCTTGAGATGACATACCCACTTGGATCTAATGACATTAGCACGATTAGGGCGTAGGACCAAAGTCCAAGTCTGATTATGTAAAAGAGAATTGTATTCAATAAGCATAGCACCACACCATGACGACAAACCAGTCCAAGAAATGAAGAACTATCAAAGGGACTTCGAAATACCTCACAAAGCTAATTCATAGTGTGTTTGACAAATGAGTGAAGCTACACATAAGGGAAATATGTCTCATCAAAAATTACATGTTTAAAAGTATGATCCTTTTGGTCACCCAAATCAAAATATTTATAACTCTTGTGATTAGACGAATATCCAAAAAGACACATAAAGAGGAAAGGGGGGCTGACTTATATGAAGCCGTAGCACTCAAATTTGGATAGCAAGCAGTCCAACTACTCGAAAATGATCGAAAACATCTTTCTTTTTTTTAAAACATTGATAAACAATCCCTTTTTTTGTTTTTACAATGGCGGACAATAAAAGGTTGAGCGTGTGTGCTTTAACAAGAACAGCTTTAGGCTAAAATTCTAAAGGTATGCATGCTTGAAATAACAATGCCTGCATGACATAACCAATAGTTGGTGCATATGTTCAAATACCCTGCTATGAATGCCTCTTGTAGCAAATAGTGAATTAAAATCACAGTTCATATGCTTGCACTATTATGACATTGAAATTGCTTAATTTTGGTTCAAAATTGATTCAACCTTAGAATTGGTGCACATTGGGCGAATCCACACACTGTGGGAGTGATCATCCAAAAGAAGCAAATAATACTCATGACCACAAAAACTCAAAATAAGATATGTTCATTTGTATAATATCAAAAGGCGTAGAAGTGCTTAACACTGACTTCTAAAAAGGTAAACGACTATGCTTTTTAATTGAAAAGCATGCCAAAGAGTGGACTCTAAAAAAGAGCCAGAAGAAGATATAAATTTGTGTTTGACTAAAGAAGGCAAAACTGGTTTCCCGGGATGACCTGGATGGCATGACTCTGTAAGGGACAAAGGAGGCGGGTGTGGAAGCGAATCCTGGAACTAAAAAGAGAGGCCACAGACTATTGCATCGGATGAAAGTAGACTTCAATTTAGGATCCTTGAAAGAAAAACCACGCGAGTTAAATTCCATAACACAATTATTATCATGACTAAACTGACGAATTGATAATAAATTATTAGAAGTACTAGGGACAAACGATACATTAGATAAAGTGAACCAACCAACAGGGATATTAAGGAGATCAGAACCAATACTAGTAATAGATAAGGAAGCCCCATTACCAACAAGAATTTTATCTCAACCGTGATAAGGAGTAAGGAATGTAAAGACACTTGGGTTGTTAGTCATATGAGATGAAACTCCATTATCTATGACCAGAATGAGACAAGGATAGGATTGGAACGTGCAGTGAAAGACTATGGAACAACGAACTAGGAAGACTCGAACCCTAGATAAAACCCACACCTAGTGGTATAAGTATTATTAGTAGGGTGAAATTGTACTATAGAGCATATTACCAGCTTGAGGAGGAGCACCACACTAAGGTGGTCATGGATAAGGAACCATCATTTGTTTGACTGGCCATGGCCAATACCACTGAGGAGGCCCCCACATATTATGATTCTACTAGTTCTGGTTACAATGACCCCTATGACCACCATGATTACAACCTTGTCCACAACCATTGCTACCACTTCGTTATCCAAAAAAAAGCAACTTGTTGGGTCTAATTTTGAGAGCATGGATGGCTGACTAGTTGTTGTCGAATCGACGTGACAACTAGAGACATGAGGTAGCCAACTAAGATGGCGGGATACACGATTCAAAAGATCTAAAACCAAGAGAATTAGTAATCATTGGAGCACCTACAACAAGTACAGCCATAGATGACCCTGCAAATTCACCTTAAAGATAGGACTCTTCATGCAATAGAAGAGAACAAGCCCCTAAAAAGAGGGCAAGGGCACCCGAGTAGTTAACATAGTAGAGAGAACCATATGAGAAGTGATAGCATTAACAAATTTCAAATTATCAGCAAAAGGCTTAATTTTGGTGAGATAGGCCAGGCTTGACATATTTCCTTTCTTAAGATTAGCAAGATACCATTTATGCATTTGGCATGATTATGCAAAATCAGCAAATAAGCAACAGATAGAAATCCAAAAAATTGCATAAGTTAAATCATTATCATCACCACAAATAGCATTAGCAAGATCAAAATAAACAATAGACACAAGGAGACTGTCAGCTTATCACTAATATTGAAAATTTTGGTCCTCAATTGATGCTTGAGGACTAGATCCATCAAGATGATCATCAATGGCACAGCCATGAAAAGCTCAAACAAAGTATTAGCGCCATACTAGAAAAGAAGACGGATTAGTAAGATCAAGATTCGAAAGAAACCTGATTTTAAACTATGGGATGCGATAACTGGTGACGACAGAGAAAAAGAAGTTAGCGGTTCTCTGCTAGTGTTCGTCAACAAAGAGGACGATGGGGTTTTGATCATTCCAGACACGAGGGAAGAGAAAGCATCCGCCATGGTATCGGCAGCGGTAGGAAGGCGGACCAAATGACAGCACAAGGGAAAGGTTATGTTTGGGGGGGAGAGGCGCAAGGAAAAACTGGGTTTTGAGTGGCAACTAGGGTTTGACTTCAGTGAAAGAGAAAACGAGAGGCCTAATTTGGCTCTAATACCATGTAATTAATGAGGACCCCAATAATGATGTGTGCCCTCTCCTTTTTTTTATTTTTTATTTTTTAACATTGGTAATGCCTAGGGGAAGAGGGATGCCGGATGCAAACCTGCATCCTGGGTTTGGCCAACTAGCACCCCAACCATTGGAAAAAATGGGAACTGGTAGCCCTCTCAAATGTTTTTAATAAGAGTGCTATGATGCATAAATGCAAGCCTAAACCCATTTAGACCCATGTATATAAGTACAAAAGATATATAAAATACATAGTCCAGCAATATCTAATAGTGCTATTTATGTCTTCCAAGTCCAATGGTGAACCATCAAAGAAGACACATAAGAGACTTTAACGCTCCATTTAGAATTAAAAAAATTTGAAGGCAAGAAGAATCCAAGGGAAAAGCCAAAAAGAAAGAAAATGGGAAAAACTGACTCCACCTTATTTGGAAGTCAAGAAAGAACAAGGGGAAAAAAAGATTAATTTTCAAGATTATTTATTTTCCATTGTTTCATTTGGAGAAAATGAATTGGAAAAAAAAAACTATTATCTAATAAAATAAGCTATAACTTCCCTTTGTTGTTAGGACTGTGTGAATGTTTCTGGTGAATTGTCTTAATTATGTTTCATTGGACTTTTATAATTTAGGTAACTTGAGTTCAATCTTTTATAACCTAAGTACCCAACATTTTAATGTGTATATATATATGTATGTATATAATGAAATATTTTAGATTTAGAAATTGTAGAAAAAATGTGGTTGAGGGACCCAAAGGATTTGAAATTTTTTGAGATTCTTTGAACTTTGGTAACCCTTTTTCACATACCCTTCCCTAAAACCCCACTAGAATTTTGCAAAATTTTACTAATGTGGCACTTGAAGATAAACCTAAAAATAATTTAACTAAAGGTAAAAAGGTCATTTATGATTAAAATAACCTTAAAAATTCAAAAATATTCTAAATATTTGAAAATATTGTAAATATCTAAAAAACTTATAAATATTACAAAAATATTTTAATTTTTTTTAAATTTAAATTTATAAAAACCATTTCATAAATTATGTTGTAAATGTAAAAAATTTTATACATTTCAAATTATTTTCATAAGAAAAGTATTAATTAAGAGAATATTGAAAATATTAAATGATATTCTAAATATTTACAAATTATAAATATTATATTTCTAAACATTTAATATACTATTAAACATTTAATATAATTTTTAAATATATATTGTATTTTAGAATATTTAGTATACCTCAAATCATTTAATATATTTTAAAATATTTAGGAAATTTAAATACTTAAAATATTTTAAAGTTTTTAATGTAAAAAATATTTTAAAAATGCATAAATATTTTATCAACTTTTAAAACATTTTTTAAATGCATAAACATATTACATAGAAATTAATATGTTGTAAAATTTAAGTATATTTAAGGATTTACATATTCTTAAAACCTTTCAAAGTTTTTAAAATTATCTAAATGCAAATACATTTTAGGTATATTTTTAAACACTTAAACTAACGAAACCCTAGTAGAGTTATGTGTTGGATAGTAGGAAAATTGAAAAAGTTACAATGTTCAAGATACCCAAAAAAATATTTCAAAATCTCAATGTACTTGAAATTACATCAACAAACCATAGGCTATTTGGACCAAATTTTCTCCAAGTTGTATTACACTTAGGTACCCAAAACGTTCAAATATTTTATCGATCGGGTATTATAAAGGATAAATACTCTATCCAGTTTATATTTCTTGTATATATCAAACATATTTAGATTTACTTAATCATCTTATGTGACAAGCGAAGCAATCCCTATTGGATGAAACAGGAAGTTTAGATCAGCTATAATACATATCAATCGGTGTTGTTTGGACCAAGATTCTTTCTATTTTTCCAATTTCCACCCTAACTTAATTGGAAAATCGTTTTTCTTAAAGTCTATTGTAAATTTTAAAATTTATATTCAATTTTTTCCCTTCATATTTTCCTTGAATTCCAAATAAGAGAAAACCACTTTTCTTCAAATTATTTCTCCTTTGGCAATATTTTCTGCATTTCAACGGAGCCAAAGCAAGACAAGTGAGCGTCAGAAAATGCAAGATCATTAAACAAGTGTCTCCTACAAAAACAATAATTTCAAAAAACAACCATAATCTATACACCTTTCGTTGGAATCGATGTCTGGAAAACTCTATTAGTTAGTTTTAAATATTAATAAATAAATTATTTTATTTATGTTTTACGAGTCAATTATGCGAGTGATTGTTTTTCTAAAACGTTCCATGAGATGGACGTTGTCCAAAATGACATGTCAGATTTGGTTCACGTGGTCAATGAGATTGAGCAATGAATAGACTTAAATCAAATTACTGATACGTTATCAAAATACGTTCACAAGTTTGGACAACTTATCCGGTAAGACTAAAATATGATGCTTTTGATGACTTATCTTCTTCATGTAGATGGGATTCCAAGAGTATTATGATACTTTTCTGGTTTTTGGGTTCCATTCCCTTTTTTTTCCTTTAAAAAAAATCCCAAATATCATCATCACCATTACCATCAAGTTCCCAATCCCCATCATCAAACAGTTCCAGCATCAGGAGCTTCGCTATCTGCATTCAAACAGCTCGAACCTCGGCCACAGCACATTATTACCATAGGGTGATCACCCAGCACCCTGATCGTCACCGTCATCGATCATCGAGCTTTCTCTCTGACTGGTTTAAGCATTACCAGCAGTTGGGAGCATCAACGCAGATCTGATAAGTGACATTACCCTTTTTTCTTTTTGGGACCCGCAAGCAAGGTGTTCGATAAAATGCCTTAACCATTTTTTCCATTTTTTTTACCACTGATCATCACCATGGCTGATAGGGGCGTAAACGAGCCAAGTCGAGCCGAGTACCATCTTGTTCGAACTCGAGTTCGATATGCCTTAACGAGTTCGAGTTCGAGCCGAGCTTTAAACGAGCTTTTAAATCTATGTTCGAACTCGATTCAATAAGGAACTATTACGTTCGATACTCGGGTCGACTCGGCTCGTTAACTATAAAGAGCCGAGTCGAGCTTGTTAACGAGCCGAGCTAATCGAGCTATTTTTTTGTAATCGAGCCCAATCGAGCTCCTTATTTATGTGAAGCCTAATCAAGCTCATTTGCATTATCGAGCCGAGCTCATTAACGAGCTTGATTAGATTTTAATACAACATGGTCAACCTATGATATAAAATATAATTCAAAGACCCAAAAAAAAATTAAAATACAATACTAAAGCCCCTTCGAAGTCATTTAATTCACTGAAAATAGTCTAGAAGTTGTATAGTATAAAATAAAAATATTGACATATTACATACAATATTATCCGAAAAACAAAATTCATATGACCACATCAACAAATTAGCCAAATTAAATCCTTAGAATTATTGTGACATCCACCAAGTTCTTTTTTCAATAATTACTTCCACCAAATCCAAGGCTTTCATGCTAAAATAAACCTATTGTTCTAAACAAAAGAAAAAACCAGTGTAAACACAAATGGTGCAACTAATCATATAAATAATATAGTACTATAATATTCCAAATACAACAAAAATAATCCCAGTGCCTCAAAAACAATATTAAATATACAAGTTAACAAATTTTTATCTCAGAAATATCATATAAAATTAAAAAATTTTAAATTATAAAAATATAAGAAATACCATATATTATATATTTTACATATTATGCATACATATTATTAAATATAAGTATATATTAAATGAACACCAATAACATTTTTTCAAAAATCACTATATATTACATTTCTTTTGAAAAAGTAGATATTAGAATTTACATATCAACTCTATAAAGGTATAATATTAGTATGTATTCATGAATAGATTTTCGTTTTAAAACTACATATTACAATAAAAAATAATAAAACCATAAAAAAGAAAATAAACTATATTTTTTTGATAAAGAAAGAGCAAAAGCTCAATAAAAAAGCAACGCCCCAACAATTGGGGACCCGAGAGCAAAAAACAGACGTAAGACATATCAAGGAAAAGTAGAAATCCATTTGCCCTAGCACAGATACATACAATCCACACAAAAACATACTCCAAAACTACCAAAAATATTACACAAAGTCTCAACCCCACCCTGATCTACAGTTTCATCTCTTTTTCAAAAACATCTATATCTACTCATCATACTCAGTAGCATAGCAGCAACTATATATTTTCTTTTCTTTACGTAATATTTTGCTTCACTAATAAAAACAGTAGATAAAAATTGTAATAACATGACTTACCTGAACACTGTAGAACTCCAATCTTTGTTTTTTCCTCTTAGATTGATGAGGAAGCAAAAATTTATAATATTCAAGTGTTAAATTCGTTGTTGAAGAAGAGTTGCAGAAGAGCTAAAGTTAAATTTTAAGAGAAAAATTTTGAATATTATAAATAAAACTTGAGTAGTATTTGAGCGGGAAAGAAGAAGACCAAAGATGACAGTGGAAGTGGAGGAATGACTTTGCTTTGCGCGTGTAAGCTTCCTAATTGCATAAACAAGGAATGATCTGACACAATGACGCGGTTTTATTATGAACAGCGTCTACAGGACGCGGTTTAGTATCGACTAAAACGCGTCCGTCAGACGCGGTTTTATTTATGTAATTTTATTTAAACGTGTTGCGTTATAAGCCGCGTTAAGTAAATGCGGGTTTATCTGAAAATAAATGTCTTTTTTTAATGCGGTTTTATTTAAATATAATCGTATTTTTTAAATACGATTTTTGTTAAGTAAATATTTTATTTTCGGCATTATTTTGTTGATTTTTTTTTAATTTTTAAGCATTATTTTGGAAACCGGCTCTAATATATATTTTATAGTCTAGTATCATAAAATATTCGATACAATAGGATAACAACTCAATTGTATCGAAAAACCTTAGATACTATACAATTTTTAGTATCGGTTACAAAATTTTTCGATGCAATAACAATTTTCCCACTATAATGCGCAACCATGTTGCTTTAAGTGTCCATAACCTTAGTATCGGTAGCATGTATTCGATACAATTAGTGACTTTTTGTATCGGTTCACATATCCGATACTAAATTTTTCGATACTAAATGTCATTTTTCTTGTAGTGACACCAATATAAGTTAATTTTACACCAATCTAACCCATCATACATCGTGTATGATTCATCATACACCAATAATTACTTGAAATACACGTATAAAAGTTTATTTTATACTATTATACCAGCAAAACTTGAAAAAAAAAATGCAAATATCGATTTTACACCATTAAAACTCATCATACACTGTGTATGATTGATCATACACCACTATTTACTTCAAATACACCAATATAAGTTAATTTTACATCAATATAACCCATCATACACCAATAATTACTCGAAACACACTTATAAAAGTTAATTTTACAGCATTATACCAGTAAAACTTAAAAAAATATGCAAATGTTGATTTTACACCATTAAAACTCATTATACACCGTGTATGATTGATCGTACACCACTATTTACTTCAAATACACCAATATAAGTTGATTTTACACCAATATAACCAATCATACACCGTGTATGATTCATCATACACCAATAATTACTTGAAACACACGTATAAAAGTTTATTTTACACTAGTATACCAGCAAAACTTGAAAAAAAATGCAAATATTGATTTTACACATTAAAACTCATCATACACTATGCATGATAAGTTATACACCACTAATTACTTGAAACACACTTGTATAAGTTGATTTTATACAATTAAAACTTATCATACGCAATATATGATATGTCATACACCAATAATTACTTGAAACATAACTATATAAGTTGATTTCACACCATTATACCACTAATTACTTGAAAAAAACCTACAAAAGTTGATTATATACCATTAAAACCTATCATACATTGTGTATGATAAGTCATTTACCACTAATTACTTGAAACATACCTATATAAGCTCATTTTACACCATTATAACCCATTATACACAGTGTATGATTCATCATACACCAATAATTACTTGAAACATAACTATATAAGTTGATTTCACACCATTATACCACTAATTACTTGAAAAAAACCTGCAAAAGTTAATTTTATACCATTATAACCTATCATACATTGTGTATGGCAAGTCATTTACCACTAATTACTTGAATCATCCCTATATAAGCTCATTTTACACCATTATAACCCATCATACACAGTTTATAATTTATCATATACCAATAATTACTTGAAACATAACTATATAAGTTGATTTAACACCATTATACCACTAATTACTTGAAAAAAAACTGCAAAAGTTGATTTTATACCATTAAAACCTATCATACATTGTGTATGATAAGTCATTTACCACTAATTATTTGAAACATACCTATATAAGCTCATTTTACACCATTATAACCCATCATACACAGTGTATGATTAATCATACACCAATAATTACTTGAAACATAACTATATAAGTTGATTTCACACCATTATACCACTAATTACTTGAAAAAACCTTGCAAAAGTTAATTTTATACCATTAAAACCTCTCATACATTGTGTATGATAAGTCATTTACCACTAATTACTTGAAACATACCTAAATAAGTTCATTTTACACCATTATAACGCATCATACACAGTGTATGATTAATCATACACCACTAATTACTTGAAACACACCTAAATAAGTTGATTTCGCACCATTAAAACCAATCATACACCATTAATGAGTTGAAACACACCAAAAGAAAATTATAATACACCATTTACACCAATCATGCACCATAAATGACTTGTAACACACCAATCTCATATGATAGAGACCCATTAACAACAAATGCATGAAATGATCATTTTACCAACCGTGAAATGTGTAATGACTCAACCTTGAACCTACCGCAATGCCACAATGCTTCAAGCCCGATCTTACAAAGCCCTCTTCTTCTTCCAAAGCCACCACAAACAACTACCCAAGGGCCCAAGTAGGACGAGGAAACATGTAAGACGTTGAGAATGGAGCTCGAAAATTTGAAAATAATATTTTTTTTTTGACAAACAAAATTCGAAAATAATAGAAGAAGAAGAAAGAAGAGAGAATGAGATATCTCTGTTCAAAAAAAAGAGAGAGAATGAGATATGAGAGGAGGAAGACAAATGGGCGGGAAAAAAAAAAAAAAGAAAGAGTCAAAAAAGTCAAAAAGTGTCCTTTTGCCTGCCTTGCATTAAATGAGGAGAGAGAAGAGGAGGGAAAGAGTGCACATGTGAGATTTTGAAGAGGGAGGGGCATTTTTGTCCAAAAAGGGTTATTTAAGGTTAATAAGGTCTAAAAAAACATAAGTTGGGGCCGGGGGAGTTTATTTGGTACGATTTCCCAAAAAAAGTTGGGGTGTTGTGTGAAATATAGAAAAGGAGAGAGAAAAAAATTAGTAAAAAGTTAAAAAAACTAGCAAAAAAAACTTGAGAAAGGTTAAAAATGTCAGAAAAGAGAGAAAATTAAATTGTAAATATAGAAAGGAAATGAGAGAAAAAAAAATTAATAAGAAAAGAGGAGGAAAGAGAGAAAATTTTGACAAAATATTAAAAAAGGATGAGAAAGAGAGCAAAAAATTAGTAAAAGCTTAAAAGGTTAAAAAATTGGTGCAAGGTTAAAAAAAAAAGAAAAGAAAGAGAAAAAATATTGGTGATTATTTTTTTTTTATTAAAGGTGAAAACTTAAACAGGTAAATTTAAGATCTAGCAGTGTAGATTTAATTTTGTCATATTCTTACGAAACTTCCATTCTCATTCTAGCTGCGCTATATATATATATAAAACAGCCTCTCTTCAAGGGTAGCTCCCTGAAAGAAGGCTGCATACATCCACCCCCCAGGCCCTTATATATATATATATCATACATATATGGTACAAAGTATTCATTATATATTATGGCTATTATTAGCTAGTTTTTGATAAGCACTTATCGAGCGCTTTAACGAGCTTTTATCGAGCTGCTATGAAGCATTTTATCAAGCTATTATCGAGCTTTTATCGATCCTTTACCGAGCTCTTATCGAGCCGTCACCGAGCTCTTATCGAGCTGTTCGTGAACATTAATGATCCGAACACCCTCCTGCTCGAGCTCTGCTCGATAGTCTTATCGAGCCTGCTCGAACTCAGCTCTATAAGCTATCGAGCCTCAAAAACAAACATGAACAAGTTTTAATCGATTTCGAACACGATTAGTTCATCGAACGTTTGGTTCGTTTACACCCCTAATGGCTGATGGAAACCTGATCTTAAGCTTGATGATGGAAGCTTACAAGCGTCACCTTGCGACATTTGAGTGTAGCATGGAAATATTCAACCAAGCCGTGGCTGCCTTATTGGCTAAATACCCCAAAGTTGCTCGGCTCAAATCACTCACAGAGCTCATAAAGCTTTGCCAGATAGGTAGTGTTGACAAGTACATGAGCCTATTTGAGTCCCTAGTGGACAAGTGTGGGTTGACGGAAGAGAGAAAGATGCAAGTGTTTATAAGCGGCTTACGGGAAGAGATAGCTGAAGGGGCCACTGTATTCATGCCCCAGACAGTGTGTGATGTCAAAATTTTGGCCAAGCAGCAGGAAAGTAATCTCGCATATCTTGCGAAGTTAGCTGCAAGGGAAGCTCTGAGCATGGCGCCAATCATGATCACGCCAAGTCATGTGAAAGCTCCTACCGCTGACTCTCTACCACAGCCACTTCCGCGAGCACTTGACACGCTCATGGAGCAGCCAAGTGAGACAACCACCGTGATTGATGAAGACGGCAACTCTCCTCATCAGACGGCCTTAGACCTGGGCCTTGACCCCATCCTAGACACCACAACTATCCCACTTATTGGCGCTACTGAGGATGCCGCCATCTCCTCTACAGCTCCTCCCTACGCCACCTCCACTTCAGTCTCGGCTCCGCCAATTCTGTTCTCAACCAATGCAGAACCGCCAACCGAATCAGATCCTTAGGTGCCCCATCAACAAAGTCTCGAGTATGAGGATGTGATCACGATAGCCCCATCATCCATCATTTCTATCTCAGTCACGGTCTCGCCTGCCCTGCTCATGGGTAGTACAGAAACGCCTCCTCCTCCATCTCGCCATACCACCAATCTCCAAGTGACCGTCAGAGATCATCCTTTGCCGCTGCCGGAAGGGTGGTTCACGACCCAAGTCTTGCTTGAGTTCCTAAGGCTAATATTTGACCCAGGAGGATATTCTACACTCCAGAACCGGCTCGTTATCCACGACCCTTGGGGGCAAGGGTCTTTGGAGCGGAAAGAGATAATAAGAGCCTAAGAGGGATTTGGCGCACAGAAGGACGCCATCCCACTAAGTCCCCACCGCCCAAGTGGCTACCTTGCTTCTGATCCTGGGGATGAGGATATTTTCAAGGGGACGGTATTGATACACGCCTGGATTCCCATAGCCGCCAAGACGCCAACCACCTGTCCTCCTTCCAGAAGCTCCCGGCTGCCACCTCACCTCCTTCCAGAACCTTCCATTATGCCACATCACCCCCCACCCCTTACTTGTATAAATATAGAGGTAGATTAGTAGAGAAAAATGTGTCAAGAACTGTGTAAAGAGCCTTGAGCTCAAAGCCTCTCTCTCCCTCATTGTTCTTGTCTATTCTCCTCCTCCCCCCTCTCCCCCCCCCCCCCCCACCAAAATTTCTCTTGTAATCCTCTATTTATGGAGTAAATATATCAATTATATACTATTGGCTATGATTTTCGGCTGATTTACATTTGTACTGTATCATATTGTCAATAACATTGGAGCACTGAGCAAGACTACATAAATTATTTGTTTCTTAATTGCTATCAGAAACAATTAATTCCGTAAGATAATAATTCTAAATACAGGAAATAGTCGAAACTCATGAATGGATTGTTCATTACTTTGATGTGCTAAAAGGATTAGTCATAGTGCGTTGACTTGAATCTTACATGCGTTAGATAACTACATAAAGTGTAGCAGGAACAGGTATTTTACATAGAATCTATAGTCTCTTACGATATAAAGATGTCCCCATAGTTGATTCGCAAGCATACGAATGGATTTGAGAACCTTTGGCCAAACTATTCAATTTGTTTGACATTTGAAATTAGTACAAAAATTATTTTCTATATTATCGAATTATTAAAAAGTGGTGAGTCGGGAACTATGATGAAAGATGTGAGAAAATTACTAATAGTGGTTAAAACTATTTTCCTCACGGATATCTAATGGGGGGTTGATTGTCACTATAAAAGTCATTTGAAAATTATTAAATAAATATATTTAATTCTAGAGTCTAGTAAAATTTATTTAGTAAAATTAAATAATATTAAATGATAATCAATTAATCAAATGTTAATAATTAGATTTGACCTATTTAGAGCTAGAATTAAGTTATGCATAAGGTCTCTTTGCCAGCCTCTAGTACACCAGTTGAAAATATTTAAAATAAATTCATGAAATTAATAAATTAATTTTGTTAACATAATTCATGGGATAAATAAATTATTTTTATCAAATAATATTAATGAGATGAATTTTATCCATGTGAAAATAAAAAATAAAAAATAAAAAATAAAAAAAAGGCAAAACTCGTTAAACAGTCCTAGGATCTGCATATTCAAGGGACGGCCAATTATGACACAACATGTGTTGCGTGGTGACTGACGCAATGGCAATCCAGGCAGTGAGCACGGGCCAATCAGAATGCACCACGTGGCGTGTAATGTTACGATGCACCGTTGCTTGCATTTTTTCTGGCTTCATGACATATTTTTAATTAAATTTAAACGCGTTTTTTTTTAATTTTAGCTGCTCCCACATTAATCTTTTTGAAAATTTTTATCACGCAATTTACTATAAGTAAGGCTCTTGAAAACCCTGTTTAGCAATCGAATAATTTTTCTGAAAAAAATAATTTTTTAAATTAAAATAGAAGAATTTTTTTTTTTAAATTCTTTCACAAAAAAATTTTTGAAGCCCACACTCCCAGTGTCAATGGGTTAATTTTAAGAAGATCTCACGGTCTCAATAATTCATCTCAAGTGACAGCTGTAGTCTATAGTTTAAGTATTCCTTATAACTTTTCTTTTAAGTTTTTCTTTAATTTTTACAATTTTATTTATGTTTTTATTCAATGTTTATTATGCTAAAATATTCTATGCTCGTTATGTATATATTAGAATATAAATTCTTTACATTCAAAATTAAAGAATTTTAAACTTTTTTTTTACCCATTGCGTCTGACTAAGCCAATCTAGGCAAAATTTAGTTTCTGAAATTAAACTTTTCCATCAATTGGTATCAGAGCCACCTCTAATTATATTCGTAATAAGCATGAGACTAATATTAAGAATAATAAATGGCATAAAAAGAATCATGAATGAGATAAATTGAGAATTTTGTTAAAGAAAAGAATACTTGATTATTTTATTAAAGAGTTTAATAACGAGATTACTATTTATCAAATTTAAATTGTTTAAATTAGGATCAATTATAATTAAATTCACGGGTGTATATTCTTAAATAATCTAATGAGATTAGATATTTAAATAGTTGAATGATTTACAAATATACAATGTGCCATTGAATATCTAATGAGATTAGATTTTCAGTTAAGCTAAAATATTTACATTATCAAAAAGAATATCTAATAGGATTATATGTTCGGTTTACGAACTAATGAGATTAAAATCAGATTTAATTATTTATTTATTTTGAAACGTGAAAAAAAAAAATTTGTGCAGGGCGGTGATACAGCAAGGGTTGCATCACCCCCTTTTTCATTAAATAAATAAATAATTAGAATGAAATTCTAATTTGGATTATGTGATAATCAATTCAAAAATGTTTAGAAGTACAACCAATTAATCCAACCTTGTTATGCCTTAAGGAATGTTATTCAAAAAGTTTGATAACACGACATCGGTTAAATTTTATTCACGTGTTTGATATCATTTAAATGAGTTAAAGATTATGTATGATGTGAATAAAGTTATAATGCCACGTAACTTTATGAAATATTTAATTTCATCGAGTAGGAGATTTTTATCAAATAGGTCTAATTAGATTAGAAATTCAATAGTTGAATTATTTAAACGGAAAATTCTCATAATGTATCTAATGAGATTAGATTACATAGGTCAGATAATTAAAGGAACCTAATATAATTAGAGTTTTATTTAATTGTTAAATAAAATTTAAAACGTGATTCTAATATTGATTATGAGATAATAGAATCATAGAGAAAGATCTACCGTTTAAAATTTCAAGTGGAAGCGAGGTACAAGAGTTGATTCTTCATGGTCTCCATTGCTAATCTAATAGTATAGTGGATAAGTGTTACTCCCCGAGGAGGGGGTTTGTTCACGAAAAACAGACAGAGATATTGGAAAACAGAAGCAACCACATTGTCGTGAAGTATGTTGATGACTTGTACAACTATCTAGGCAATGGTATACACTTGACTTGGATAGTATGTTATTCTCCTCGAGAGTATTGTGATACTTTCTTGGAGGCTAAGGTAAAGACGGTGATTTAATTACGTTTAGGAAACATATAAGTTGAGAATAGTTCTTACCTTACTAATAACCCGACTTGGCCCTATCACCAAGGAGTAGTGGGCATATTAGTTTGATCATCGTAGCACACAACGAGAATGGTTACATTTACATCCTTTGTTCGTTTGCTCAAATTAATTAAAAAAGTTCACAAAATTCAAAATATCAAGTGGGAGCAAATTTCTAAATGAATGCTCGTAGCCTCCGTTACTGGTCTAGTAGTGCTAGTACATGTGTGTGACTCCTTGAGGAGGGAGTTCATTTGTAGAATACAAGGTTAGATCTGTTATGATAGACTGGAGTGCAGGAAAAATGGGTGTCGCCACACCGACGTAGAGTACTTCGTGGACTTGTATGGATGTCAAGGTAGTGATGTACACTTGACTAGGGTCTACATGAGCCTCCCCGATGAGCTCTATTGTATTAAAGGCTGAGGGAAGAGTAGGGTGTTAAATATGATTAGTAAAGAATTTACAAGAAAACAATTTGTTGAAAAATGTTTCCACCCTTCTGACATATAAATTCGGCCTTGCCGACAAGGAGTTTTGGGTAGTTCGGCTGGGTCACCACGGCATATATGTAAGTGTCAAATTAAGAACTCCGAACTTTAATCATTTGCTAAAAATAGGGAAATTAATCCTATATGTTAGATGACTTGTTTACAATTTTGATTTCAAACTTTTTGTTATCTTATGTATTACGATCAATATTGGTATGTATGCTACTTGTCTATTCTGTTTTCTGTTTTAATATGTGTAAGTACATATAGAGCACCAGTAGACACTCAGAGTTCTCCAGTTTGCTGCTAGTATATCTACTAAGTAGAAAAGAATGTTAGGAACGTTAAATTACGCTAATGAGTTGATCAGATGCAATATTCGCACACTAGAAGTCAAATGTGCTCCAGTATTAGATACTTGATTTGTCAACTATAGTAGAGACGATTAAATATTTGAAAGAAGTGTTTAATTAGAGAATTGGTAGCATGACTTCTCAACTATAGTAGACACTAGATTGCATTTTTTTTTTTTTTTTTTTTGAACACTAGATTGCATTAAAAAAGGTCCATTCAAGAGCTTGTCATATGATGATGGCTTATTTAATTCAATTGAAATTCTTGAAGCAAATACTGATAGCCAATCTCAACAGGACATGATCTTGATTTGCCTATAAATTCAATCGGTTTAGGTTGAATACATCAAGATTACTTCTTGTCTGAATTGATGAAAGTATAGTTTGAGAAAAGGTGTATAAGAACTAAGGGAAGAGTCATTTAGTGTAAACATCTAGCTCGTGGATTTGGAAGCTCTAGAGTGTAAAATAAAGCATGAGTCAAAATAGTTTTGTCTCATTTATAAAAGCAATGGACATTAGCATTTAAAATAGGATTGCCTAGGTACTTAGATAATGTTGTTGCCAAGACTACAAGGCCATTATGACAAGGTATTCAATATCTTGTCTCCTCTACTTGTGACTAGTAGGTAGTTCAATAGTATCCCAGTGAACAAGCTTTCAATAAGGACACCAAGAGATAATAAGTTAAGGAATGTAGTTTTGATTTTGAGTAACTATAGTTTCTTTAGCAATTTGATTTCCATCTGCTACTTGTTTTAAGATAGTTTTCATTTATTTTTTTAGGAAAATAGTGTAAATAAAATGTTTATTTAGAAGGTAAATTGATAGATAGTTGACTTCTTTTAATCAAAAACTATGTTACAGGTAATTTATTAGTCTAATATAAGCCTAGCTATGCAACCATATAAGACAAGAAATCATGTTCAAATTAATGGTGATTGAAAGAGCCTTCAAGGCTACTAGAACTTGTTCATATAATGTTTATAGACTGCTAAAGTTCAAATGAGCGGCAGCCGTGAGTATTTCATAAAATATTTATGAATGATTACTCAATTAGTTGATATAAGGAAATACCTATGAAGACTAAAATCTTGAATCCTTTGAAAAGTTCAAAGAATTAAAGACTAAAGTTCGAATTAGATAGGTAATTATATCAAAGTCACTCTGATTACATCGAAGTGGAGGACTTCAGGAGAATTCTTAATTTTTCTTACTATAAAGTGCTGTATAAAGGATCAATAGTATGTTATTGAATATGGTAAGATTTATATGATGAGTCACATCTACATATCAAAAGCTTTGTTATATAAGAAGTTTTAGAAAGTGTTCTAAAAGTACAATAGATAGCTTTTTTTGGATAGTTGTGTCTCAACAGCATGATACAACATATAGTGTAGATAATGTATTAGATATACCTTTAACCATGTTATTGTTAAACTAAGTACATGAGAGCTCTGGCATAGTGGGAGGATGGTCAAGGTCACCTGACAAATTCAAGTCTTCAGTCTTAATGGTTAAACACAATGATGAATCTGTTCCTTTAGACTACAATTAAACTCTTAAATATAAAGATGGAGACCAATTGGTTAGGGTAATAAAAGTTGAGTTAGAATAATTGTATTTTAACTATGTTTGGGAACTTATAAAGGCATTGAAACACATTAAGTCCATTAGATTGGACCTAAATGGATCTACAAGAATAAAGAGCTGGGTGGATAAGAAGGTTGAAACCTTCAAGGCTAGATTGATAGCAGTGGGTTATAAACTATTAGAAAGAATCATTTTTTATGAGACCTTCTAGCCAGATTCTATGTTTAAGTCCATAAGGATAGTCTTGTCCATTATATCTCATTATGATGAGATATGGAAATGAAAATCAAGATGACATTATCTGAATAGTCATTTTGAGAAAGTTATCCATCTGATACAACTAGAAAAGCTTGTTGCCAAGAGTCAGAAGCATATAGTATGCAAACTGAGGAAGTCTATTTGTAGACTTAAATATACATCTTATTCATTGGATAGTAGATTTGATGACGATTATCAAGTCCTATGGATTTGAATCAATGGCTAGTGAACCATGAGCGTACGTGTGACATGGCCAGAGAGTAGTAACTTAAGTGTGGTATATAGATGGCATTCTACTCATTAAGAATGGTGCAGAATTATTATGAGCTGTTAAGATTTAAATGTATTCTACTCATTGAAAATGGTGTAAGACTATTATGAGCTGTTAAGATTTAAATGTCCAATTAGTTTAAAATGAAAGAACCAAAATGAGCACAATATGTTCTTAGGTTGAAGCTTTAGCAAGATTCTAAGGAAGGATGTGGATCTTTTGCTTTAAAAGGGAGTTTAGACGTTTAACGTACAAAGTCCATTTTACCCTTATAGTGGAAGTCGTTAGGTAGTGAAGAGTGAAGTAGTTTTATATTGCTTCGTTCACTATGAAAGTCCGGTATTTCACAGCTATGAAGTTGTTAAGTAGACTACTTGACTCAGAAGGTTCCTTATAGATAAAAGCATGTGAGCAAATGAAGGATACAATGAAAGATCAATATTGAGATTTGTGGTCAATGAGTTAACAAATCTCTAGGTGATAGTTATGCAATACAAGACTAATTGGGTTTGGAACAAGTGGTAGATTGTTGGAATTGATGTCCTAAAAAATGCAAAAAGTTAGTTTTAAATATTAAATAAATAAAATTATTTTATTTATTTATTGTCTGATTATATTTTACGAGTCAAGTATGCGTGTGATTGTTTTTCTGAAACATTCGATGAAATGGACATTGTCTAAGATGACATGTTAGGTTTTGTTTAAGAGGTCAAGGAGATTAAGCTACGGATAGACTTAAATCAAATTAGTTCTATGTTATCAAAGTATATTCGTAGTCGATGATAAGTTTAGCCAACTTATGTAATAAAATTATACTATGATACTTTTAATGACTTCTCTTAGTCATGTAGATAGAGATCTAAGAGTATTATGTCAGTGCTGTCAATAAGAATGGAAAACAGAGCATGAAAACTGAATTATTTGTTTCTTCACTGTGAGCAGAAATAATTAATTCTGGAAGACGATAATTCTAAATCTAGAAAATAGTCTGAACTTGCACATGGATTGCGCTTTGATGTGCTAAAAGGATTAATCATAGTGCATTGACTTGAATCTTATGTGCGTTAGGCAACTGCCTGAAATGTAGCAGGAATATATTTTATGTGGAATCTATAGTCTCCTACGAGTTAAAGATATCCCTTTAGTTGATTCGCAAGCATAACAAATTCCAAAATATTTGACCAAAATATTCTATATGTTTTACATTTAAAATTAGTACAAAAATTATTTTCTATATTATTCAATTGTTTGAAAAAGACAAGTTAGAAACTATGATGGAAGATGTGAAAAAATTATTGATAGCAGTCAAAGCTATTTTTCCTCATGCGTATTTAATAGAGGGATTAATTGTCACAATGAAAGTTAATTGGGAATCATTGAACAAATATATTTAATTGTAGAGTATAGTAATATTTATTTAGTAAAATTAAACACTATTAAATGGTAATCAATATTATCAAGTGTTAATAATTTAATTTGACTAGTTTAGAGCTAGAACTAAGTTGCTGAGGTCCCTCTACAAGTCTCTAAAAGTATATCGATTGAAAATATTTTAAATGAATCCATGAGATAAATAAATTAATTTTGCTAAATATAATACATGAGCTGAATTATTTATTTATAAGATAAATAAATAAATTTTACTAAATAATATTTATGAGATAAATTTTATATATGTGAACATTTAACCAAAAAAGAGGCAAAACGCGTTAAACAGCCCTAGCATATGCGTATTCAAGGACGGCGTATTGCCCCTCAGGCCGTGACTGGTGCAATAGCAATCCAAGGCAGACAGGCCAGTCGGAATGCGCCGTATAGCACATATGACAAGTTACACTGTTGCTGGAGTTTTTGTAGCTTCACGACATTTTTTTAATTAAATTTAAACGCAGTTTTTTTTTTTTTGTTTTTTAAAGCTAATCCTGCATCTATTTTTTGGGAAATTTTGGTCACACAATTTACTATAAATAAGAGTCTTGAAAATCTAATTTAACAATCAAATAATTTTTCTAAAAAAATTGTTTCTTGGAAAAATTAAAATGGAAAAATTCTTTTTAGTAAATATTTTTAAAGCCCACACTTCGAGTATCAAGGGGTCATTGTCAAGAAAATCTTGCAATCTTGATGACTCCCCCCAAGCGACAATCGCCGTGTACAATCCAAAAATTTCTTATAATTTTTCTTTTAAAGCTGTCCTTCCATTTTTTCAATTTTATTTATGTTTTCTAATTTAATGTTTATTATGCTAAGATATTTTATGTTCATTATGTATATATTACAATAAATGTCCTTTAAATTTAAAATAAACAATTTTAAAGTTTTTTTTTCCCGCCATACTTGATCGAGCCAATCTGGGAGAAGTTTAGTTTCTGAAATTAAATTTTCCCATCAATTTTAACCATACAGTATAGGGTATTACAATTTAGTGACCATGAGTTTCTTTATCCAATTAAAGGGGGACTTTAAGAAACACCACACAATTATAGCAATTATCCATTTATACATCATTGTTAATCAACATATTGCGGAGCCATTAGATCTCCAAAATACTATTCAGAAAACGAATACACATCCTTGCCTTGGTCAATAACTCAAGGGTTTAAATCAAAATATGAAAGCAGCAAGGAATGAAGTTGAGAGAGAGAAGACACCTTAAAATCAGGTCTGTGTTCAACAGATTCGAACTCAGGAGAATCATAACTCCCTGTTTCATCCAGCAAGCAGGTGTATGCGCCTGCTCTTTTACCACAAGCCACCTGCACCAAGTTCATCACCCACCATAATCAGCTGTTGCAAGCATGGAATTATGATGCAGCCGATATTGTCAACAGTGTGTGTAGCACTGGTGCTCAAACTCTCTCTGAGGCCAGAGCTAGAGAGGCGAGATGTGTCACTGAGATGTGTGTTGCGAAAATCACAATCAAGCACAAAAGGAAATGTAAAATCAACAAAAACATTGAAACAAGACACCAAAATTTTACATGGAACCCTCTCCCAACTAGAGCGAAAAACCACAGGATCCAAATAGTTGCCTCATCCACTATGAAATTTAAAGAATTACAATCTCCAGTCATAACTCCCCAAACCCCACATTACAATCATTATCATCATCAATGTAACTATTGCACGATAAGACACAAGCCCTCTCACAACGTAGCATTGAAGAGCAATCCACCAACCCTCGCACAATGTAAATTTGCAAGGCAAGCCACCAGCCCTCACACAACGTAGGTTTGCACGGCAAGCCACCAGTCTCCCATGGAAAAGGAAGCTACAAAAATTCTCTCAACACACCAAGAAGGCACCCAAGCATGACACTTTTCATGCTCGGGTGAACCCCACTCAACATCAACACAAAACCTCACAAAGAAAACACTTATAATTATTTTCCTCGCCATCTTCCTCTGCCCGCACCTCTTTAGAAAACCAATTTCTATCTACATTTTTCTCTCAATCTCTAGTTGTTTAACTCATCCAAAAAACTCTCTATTCATAACCAAAATCACCTAACTCAAGAAACACTTATGGTAAGAGGTCAAAATGATTTTTTCCTTATTTTTCTTATTTCCATTTTCATATAACTTCTTTTTCATCTTTTCTTTTTCTAATTTTTCTTTTTCTTTTCTCCTTTTTCATTTTACATACAATAAGTATACCCAACAATGCCGATAGAGATAGAGGAGAAAGGATCAAGATGAAGATTTAGGATAATTATTAAGAATTTGAATTGTTATAAATTCTATCTTTTAGAATATATTATTAGTTAGAATCCTTTCTCCTCTATCCCTATCAAATGCGCACTCCTAAAGTTATTGAACATGAGGTAGAGAGTAATTCATGTTTAAATTTCCTAAATGTAATTCCTGAAATCAACAATGGTCCAAGGAGAAGTTACTTATGCTAAGGATGTATATTTATAGAACATATTTCGTTCATAAGTCATATACATGTATATCTTACAATTGAAAAAAAGTACGGAAGAATAACCCAAAAAAAAGACGTCAAACAAGACAAACAATTAAAATCAAGGAAATTCAAAAATAAAGGCAGAACAATATTAAAAGATTAGTAACACTAACCGAATATTTGTGAGAAAAGATCCAAATCAACTAAAAACTAAATCAAATTACACTGTTGTATTAATTATTGTAATAAGTAAATGTCTTGCATTGGGAAACAATGGAGGACAGGGGCATTGAATGTTGATGTGTCACATCAATTTTGTTAAGTTGTTGATAGAGCGATGGAGTAGCTCCATACGTGGTGAAGAGAAATTAAAATGGAATGGGGAAATGGATAATTTAGGAACAGAAAATTGTCACAGAAATAGAATCCAAGAAGAAAAGAACAGAAGGGAGAACAAGAGCCTGAGAACCATGTCCAAGGCGCACAGAAAAAGGGTGTAACGACCCAATTCTTAAGCTGCTCACAAGGTTGGCAAGGAAAGGAAACTATAATTAAAGAAGAATAGAGAAAGAGATAAAAAGGATTCATTTACCAGGCACTAATGCACCGAATCCCATTAGAACTCCGAAGTTAAGCGTGCTTGGGCGAGAGTAGTACTAGGATAGGTGACCTCTTGGGAAGTCCTCGTGTTGCCAACCCTATAAGGTTGGGGATCCTCGGAAACAACCTCTCATTAGGATTACACCCTGGAGGGGTAAGGCTGCATACATCCACCCCCTCCCCCCCAACCCCGCTTAGGCGGGAGTCTTTGAGGCACTGGGTCTGTTGTTGTTGTAGAGAGAGAGAGAGAGAGGAAGATGACAACAAAGCAGAGAGTAGAAAGTAGAGAACGAATTCAATTGTATTCCAAAACACAATATTCATTACAAGGGATTGCCCTCCTATAGACAAAGAGGATATTGTTAAGTACCCATCTGGCGGCAAACACAAAGAAAACGGAACAGTGAAATAACATAACTCTGCAACTAAAAAAATAAAACACTCGCCAATCTGAACATAGCACTCTAAACTCGTTTTTAACAGCTATGACCATGACAATTTCTTCCTTTTATGATCCTAGTCAAAGACGGGAAATTGACATTTCGAAAGAAAATCTTTCAAATTTGAATCTTCCAAGTCATAAATTGCACCAATAGAATTCCTGCGATGACATGTAAATTATGATATGAGAAACTTAAATCATGAATAGTAAAAGCTTCCACTTGTAAGTTAGAGTCTCTGAGAATACCATTATCTTCAAACAACTCAGCCAGGGATTATTGGCTACGCCAGTTATCAAACAAATTTGATTCAAAAAGTAGTATTAAGCGAGAAAGGTTGTACAAGGAGTTGAGGACAAAATGTCCTAAAAAATAACCCCACAACCCCCCCCCCCCCCCCCCCCCTCTTCTTCACAAAAAAACAAAAAGGGAAAAAGCTATAAACTAATAACATAAAGCCCTCCAGTCCCATTGCAAATCTACTAAGGCTATGTCAGCGAAGCCTCCAAAGCTCTTTGTCCAAATAGCTCCTAAAAAGACCACAATTTCCCATAAGAAATCAATTGATGTATGCTAGTCTTTAAAAATACAAACATTTATTTGAAGCCACATACACCAGGAAATGGCAATCTTAATTGCGGAAAATAACATTGAAACGTCTTTCCTGTTTTGTACACCATGAAACTTTGTTTGAAGGAACTCCAGGACCGATCTTAGGCTAACCTACAAAGGATAGAAAGTAGGCAATAGCTTACACCACAAATCACAAGCCACAGCAAAATGCTTGGATAAATCTTTATCACCACCAACCAATTCATTGAAATCCTTTTTGAATAAGATCCCTAGACCTACTTACCAAAGAATAGGGGAAATTATCACTTAGGTACTCTAAGGTTTGATTATATATCACCTAGGTACCATTACATTTTAATATATATATATATATATATATATACAATGGGGTTTGAGGTTCAAAAGTTTAACATTTTGGTATCCTAAGTTTTAAAATTTTATCAAGTAGGTACACTTCTGTCGAAATTTGATATATTTTTGGCTATAAAATGTAAGTGAAACATGTTTTCAAAAATATATAAGTACTTTCATTAGAATTTGATAATTTTTTACCCAAATATGTTGACATGACATCTGATTTAGACAATATATAAGTAGTTTACATAAAAATTCAATGAACTATCTATAGTAATTCTTTGACAACTTTTACCAAAAACATTAATAAGGCTTATACAAAGCAGCATAATCATGTACTAAATCAGCATATTTTAGTACAAAGTATCCAACTTTTGTCAGTCCTCAAGGATAATCCTTGAGATTTGAGCATTTATTAACTAGGCAACTTGATAATTCAATATAGAAAATAAGATATCCTGAGGTTTGAAACTTTTTACCACTTAGGTACCCTATGTTCAGGAACGACATCATCAGAGGCAAACTGGGCATGGCCCCGATTAAGGATAAATTGAGGGAGCAGCGTCTGAGGTGGTTCGGGCATGTTAGGAGGAAACCGACCACTGCTCCGGTCAGGAAATGTGAACAATTTCGTACTACACTCAGCAGAAGAGGGAGAGGCGGACCAAAGAAGAGATGGTTGGAGACGACCCGAATGACCTCACCCACCTAAACCAACGGGCGGAGATGGCTTTAGATAAAGCTCAATAGAAGACTAGCATAAGGATAACCAATGTAGCGACTTAGAATAGAGGAGCACATTCTGGCTAACACTAATATTCCTTTTTTTTTTTTGGTAAGTCAGTGAAATATATAGATGAAAAGAAAAATAGTACAAGCTACAAGGGGCATACCCCAGAACATGGCCGAAGCCTACAAATATGAAATAGCGTCAAGAAAAGTCCAGACAGAGTCCATATAGAAAGCAACCAAAGTACAACTAAGGAACAAAAAGAAGCTAAGGCGCAAACCCCCAGTGCCGAAGCAAGGAGGTGTGGCGATGAGCTCCTCTGAACGAAGGAGCAGCAAGCGGCTCTTGACCAAACCCGCAATTTCCTCTCGTACGGCCGCAACTGATCTGGACTGAGAACGCTGAACCCGAAGGTTGCGCTCATACCAGATAGTGTACACAGTCACAAAGAGGCAGAGTCGAGCGATAATACTGCCAATCTCTCGCCCCCTGAGATGCTGAGCAGCCCAAGTGACGAGGTCGTCCCAAGGAAGGGTAGGCCAAGCGACAGATGTACTCGGAGTGATGGAGCTCCAGACCAAGGTGGAAAAAGAACAGGCGAAGAAAAGGTGCTCATGAGTCTCATCAGCAGCACCGCAGAGAACACAAGCACTCTGAACCTTGCTATGCGGGAGCCCTTGATTATGCTACTTTGTATTGTATCGCACTTTAACTTCAATATCCAACTTCTGTAGGTCCTCAAGGATGCATTTTTGCTTTGCCAATAAACAGGCCAAATTTTCCATATTCTTTCTACTCAAGGCATCAGTGACCACATTGGCTTTTCTTGGGTGATAGTGAATGGCGAGGTCATAATCCTTAAGCAGCTTCAGCCATCTACAACAACAACAGACCCAATGCCTCAAGGGCTCCCGCCTAAGCGAGGTCTGGGAGGTGGATGTAAGCAGCCTTACCCCTTTAGGGTGTAATCCTGTCGAGATACTGTTTCTGAGGACCTTCAACCTTATAGGGTTGGCAACATGAGGACTTCCCATGAGGTCACCCATCCTGGTACTACTCTTGCCCAAGCATGCTTAACTTTGAAGTTCTAATGAGATCCGGAGCATTAGTTCCTGATAAATGAACCCTAGCTCCAGCCACCTACGTTGCCTTAAATTCAATTCTCTTTGGCAGAAAATGTATTTAAGACTTTTATGATTGGTAAAAACATCACATGAAATCCCATACAAGTAATGTCTCCAAATTTTGAGTGCGAAAATCACAGCGGCAATTTCTAAGTCATGGGTTGGGTAGTTCTGCTCATAAAGCTTCAGTTGACGAAAGGTGTATGCAATAACTTTGTCGTGTTGCATCAAGACACATCCGAGACCTCTCCTCGAAACATCGCCATATATCGCAAATCCCTCACTGTCGGAAGGAATTATTAAGGTAGGTGTAGAAGGAATTGTTAAGATAAGAGTAGAAACTAGATGTTGCTTGAGCTGTAGGAAGCTCTTTTCGCACTCTTCGTTCCATTCAAATTTAGCATTCTTTCGCATCAATTAAGTCTAGGGAGATGCAAAGCTTGAAAACCCTTCCATGAATTTGTGATAATATCCAGCCAAACCAAGAAAGCTACGAATCTCAACCACATTAGTAGTTCTGGCCCAGTTAATGATAGCCTCAGTTTTTTGTGAATCTACTGAATGTCCATCTCTTGATATCACATGACCGAACAATGCTTCCTTCTCTAGCCAAAATTCACATTTTCTGAATTTGGCATAGAGTTGGTTCTCTCGAAGAGTTTCAAGGACAATCCTTAAATGCTTCTCATGCTCTTCGTGATTTTTCGAATACACCAAAATGTCATCAATGAATACAACCAAATATCACTTGAAAACCATGTTCATCCAGTCCATAAAAACAGTCGGTGCATTAGTCAATCCAAACGGTAACACTAGGAACTCATAGTGCCCATATCGTGTCCTAAATGTCGTTTTAGGTATGTCCTTTTCCTTGATTTTGAGCTGGTGATAACATGATTGAAGGTCGATTTTGGAAAAAACCTTAGAACCTTACAACTGGTCAAATAAATCATCAATTCATGGGAGAGGATACTTATTGTCACTTTGTTTAACTCTCAGTTATCCATACAGAGCCTCGTATTGCCATTTTTCTTTTTCACAAACAGAATAAGTGCACCCTATGGAGATACACTGGGACGAATGAATCCTTTGTCCAATAGTTCTTGTAACTGTATCTTCAATTCCTTTAGCTCAGTAGGGGCCATTGATATGGAGTCTTAGAAATAGGTGCAGTCTCTGGCACAAGGTCAATAGAGAAGTCTATCTCTATCTAGAGGTAGACCGAGAATATCCTCTGGAAATACATATGAAAGTCTTTAACGACAACAATATCCTCTAACTAAGGACTCTCTTTGTTGACTTCTCTGACAAAACATATATATCCTTTACATCCTTTCCTTATAAGTATATGGGCTTGTAAAGCAGATATTGTGGATGGAGGGTTATGATGACTACTACCTTGGAACGCAAACTTAGTTTGTCTTGGAATGCAAAACGTCACCTTCTTCACAAAACAATCAACAGTTGCATGATACGTCGCAAGCAAATCCATGCCAAGAATAATGTCAAAGTCTTGAATATCTAGGATAACTTGATTGGCAGGTAGAATCCTATCTTTAATTCGAATTTTGCACTCTCTACATACACATCTAGCGGTCAGAAAATCTCCCGTTGGCATTTCCACACATATTTCAATATCTAAAGGTACGGGATTTACGCCAAGTTTTTGAGCAAGTGTAGAAGACACAAAGGAATGGGTTAATCCGGAATCAAACAGTGCTCGGATCACCCAGTGCACGAGCATAAAGCGAGGATAGACATAAAGTACCTGTCACCACAAAGTTAGAGCCTTGCACATCTTGTTAACTTAGAGCAAAGACTCTACCTTGAGCTTGAAACTTCTTTGCTTCAGATTTTTGCATATTTTGCTTGTAGTGGTTGCCCTTAGTGCCATTTGTCACATCTGGACAATTTGCAATTTGGTGTTCCGTGCTACCATACTTAAAGCAAAGCCCCTATCTTTCTATAGCACTCATTTCCAGCATGAAACCTATTGCAGACGTGGCATTTACGGTTTTTGAAAGAATTCTTGTTGTTGGAAGCTGAAACATTTTGCTTTTTCCTAGAGTTCGTGTCTCCTTGCGATGTTGTGTTAACTCGATCCTTCCTTTTTAACTCTCTAGCTTGTTGGTTTTCTTTGAGTTCCCTCTCAACCACAGAAGCAGTATCGACCACATCCCTGTAGGTCTTGTGTCGAAGAGGTACTACACGAAGCTTGATATCACACCTCGGTCCTCTTTTGAACTTTCTGGCTTTGGCGTAGTCATTCGGAATCACATGTGGAGCAAAAGGAGATAGTTCGGTGAAGCGCTTCAAATAATCATTTAAAGACATGCTGTCTCATTACTTTAAATCTATGAATTCGGACGCCTTTTGCTCTCTTGGCACTTCTAGAAAGAATTCAGCATTATAGAGTTCCTTAAAATTCTCCCATGTCATTCTTTTAGGAAGTTGTGGTTTGGCTAATTTCCACCTGTCTTATTGCCCGATCTCACAACATAAAGGCACTAAATTTAACATTTTGCAAGTCAATACGCTCTAATACTTCAAAATACTCTTAACTCATTCAGCTCGTCAAAGGCTTCCTGAGGATCTCCATCACTAGCAAAGGATGGTGGATTCATGCTTCTAAACCTCTAAACAGCTTTTATGGGCTTTCGAAGTGCCTTCATCGTGCACAACATCTCCTAAAGGTTTCTCCGTTAACATGCATGTCGATTTGCTTGGCTAATTACTGAATAAAATTTTGCGACAAATTTTCAGGTCAGGAAGCATCAAGGTTCCCACTACTATTTGCCTCAGCTTGATTAGTCCATTTTCTCTGGGCATATTGAAGGATGGGTACATCCTCATTATTGTCAGAAGGGTTTGATGGACCCTCCGACATCTTATTTTATACAAACCCGAAAGGCCAAAATTTAATACTAGAAGAAGGATATATCCAAAGATGTTTTTGAAGAGAACTCCAATGAGGATGCAAACTAAGGTTCCCAAAACCCACTATACTAGAAACTTGATCTAATACCATATCTTGTCACGACCCCAAACATAGCAAACAAAGGGCTAACGACTCATAAGCCAACAAGGGAACCAATGGTCATCATAGGTGAAAGACTAAGAAACTTTATTCTAAATGTGCTTAATAATACAACAGATAACACACAACACAATCCCTAGGAGTTCAAAATTCAAAACAACAGCTAAGACTTCCAAAAATAAACATATTCCTATATAACTGAACTACTAACTCATAAACGTAAAAGAAAGCTTTCTAAGGTTGTAACCACTTCAACCATGTAGAAAGTAAGTTTTTTGAACTTCTCGATCCAGTTTATGCCTTATCTAAAATTGTTGAACAACAGGATGAGCATAAAGCTCAGCAAGTAACAAATCCGTCAACAAAAAAAGGATCAAGCACTACATAAAAGGCATGAAACACATCAAAACATAGTTGAAGTTGGTTACTAAAGATTAATTCCGAAAACTCAAGAACGCATCATCTGAAATCTTAGGCCTTAAGCCTCTTAGTTGTGGCTGCATATAATCCCTATAACTGGGCTCAGAATTGGCTATCATAATTGGGTCCCCGGCCAACTACGGGCTCTAAGGAATGCTCCAAATAGTGCACTAATAACAAAGATGGTATAATCCCCCATCGAGGGCTCAAAGATGTCTTTCTCCATCATCATAAGGCACAACCCACAAAACAAAGCATAAAAAATATATTTCACATTTGCACATTATAGAATATGATTCAAATCATATTTCTAAAATTCCATAAATCCAAGCATTATAACGTAGACAAATTTCATATTTCACAAACTTAGTCAGAGATGTTTGATCCCATTTTAATTTCAAACACAGAGGATGAACATGTGGTGTACAAAGCAAGTATTTTGAGAATTTAAGAAGGTATTAACATATCAAAATACTTTAACAAAAAGAGTGGAAGAGTTCAACGAATAAGTTACTTACTAGGAGAAACAAAGCTTTCCTAAAATCCTAAGCACAAACTTTAGCTCTTTTCTTCTCTCTTTCTTCTCCCTCAATCTCTCATTCTTAGAGAAATACTAGAATTTTTTTTTTAATAAAGAATGTGGAGACATAGAGGGTTATTTATAGAAGGGGGTTTTGGGTCATTAGAGTGCTGATTTTCCAAGTCCAAGTTGGGGAGTTTAATTTTCCAAGTCAAAGGAAGAGTTTTCTTGGTCAAAAAAGCAATTTCCCTGGTCTTGCTTGGTGCCTACTTTGTCAAAAAGAAAGCTTCTATTTGTTTAAAGTTTAACGCTTATTTTGTTCAAATATGTGGAGGTTCGAAACTAATAAAATGAGTCAACAATTGAGCTAAAAATTTCAACTAAAATTTGGACACACACTTGTAGTTTATTGGTAAATTGTGTGGGAAATTTTCTTATGCCTCAAAATTTAAATTTCTTACACTAAAAGTTCATGCCCCTATCGAATCTTTTTTAGCAAATAAGTCAGGGCTTGGCTATAGCACTATGACTCTTCCCCCCCCCCCCCCCCCCCCCCCCCCCCCCCCCCCCTCTTTTCTTTGCAATATCCAGGAATGCCAAAAATTGCCTCAAGGACTTAAACGAATTAGTGTACAAGCCATCTTTTGCATGGGTTAGTGGACACTCCATTTTGAAAGGTGTGCGGAAATAAACAATATACTTGGATCTGAATCGAATCAAATACCACGACAATAACGAGAAACAATCGGACTAAAAAAGAAACGAAACAATAGACATAAGGATTTACGTGGAAACCCCTTTACAATCGAAAGGGGAGAAAACCACGGGCGAAGATCGGAGCTTTTATTATTGAACAAAAGAAGAAGACGAATTACAAAGATTCTCTCTCTCACACACTCTCGTTTTGATTGGTACGGCGCCGCCAAAGGAAATAACTCACTTTGCTTTTGGATGAAAAATATGACGTACCCACGTCCGTATTTATAGAAGCGCATAAACCCTGTTTCCCGATAGATCGGGGGGGTCCCGATCGATCGGCCCGCCTCTCTGTAAGCGTCCCTCGTTTATGTAACATTCCCGATCGATCGAGCTCCACCCGATCAATCGGGCTCTTCACTGCCCTTCTTTTTAATGCGCCAAGTAATTTTGAGACATAAACCTAACAAATCTCCACCTTGGCTCAAAATCAACATCAACAATAAAACAAACTCCACCTTCGCCACAATCGCCCCCTCAACCGGGGCTAACATACATCATACTGAAAGACCCACTAAATTCGAGCAATGCTCGAACTTGTTACCTGGTAGAACTTTTGTGAACATGTCAGCTGGGTTATCTTCAGTCCCAATCTTCCTCAACTCCACCTTCCGCTCGTCAATCAGATCTCTGATAAAGTGATGCTTCACATCAATATGTTTCGTTCGGTCATGATGAGTCATCTGATCTTTCGCTAGGTGAATAGCGGACTGACTATCACAGTATACTTTAACTGTTCCCTGCTCGACACTGATCTCACTGATCAATCCTCTCAACCAGACGGCTTCTTTGAAAGCTTCTGTTACTGCCGTGTACTCGGCCTCGGTAGTAAACTGTGCTGTAACAGGCTGCAAACACGCTCTCCAACTGATAGCTGTGTCACCTAAACAAAACACATACCCTGAAGTGGACTTCCTCTTATCAAGGTCTCCACCATAGTCAGAATCTACATACCCAACCAAGCAGCACTTACTTTTCCCATATTCCAAACACAAATCAGAGTTTCCACGAAGATACCTGAGAATCCACTTTACTGCATGCCAATGTTCTCTGCCCGGATTCGCCATGTACCTACTAACTCTGCTCACAGCAAAAGCAATATCTGGACGCATGCAAACCATCGCATACATTATACTGCCCACTGCACTAGAATAAGGAATCTGAGACATGTACCTGACGTCCTCCTCAGTCTGAGGCGAATCTAACGCTGAGAGTCTGAAATGAGCTGCTAAGGGCGTGCTAACCGGGTTAGCATCCTTCATATGAAACCTGTCTAACACCTTCTCAATATACTTCCCCTGAGACAAGTATAATTTTCCAGCTTCTCGGTCTCTTGAATTTCAATGCCTAATATCTTCTTAGCTGCTCCAAGATCTTTCATCCCAAATTCACTCTTCAGCATTGATTTCAAATCATCGATATCTTTCATATCTCGTGCTGCAATTAACATATCATCAACGTACAAAAGCAAGTAAACAAAGCCTGAATCTGTCTTTCTAAAGTACACACAACTGTCGTACTTACTCCTGATGTAATCATGACTTGTCATGAACTGATCAAATCTCCTATACCACTGTCTAGGAGATTGCTTTAAACCATATAAAGACCTTCTAAGCAAACACACATGATCTTCTTTTCATTCAATAACAAAACCCTCATGCTGATGCATAAAGATACTCTCTTCTAGTTCACCGTGCAAGAATACAGTTTTGACATCCAATTGTTCAAGTTCAACATCATGCATGGCAACCAAAGACAATAATGCACGAATCGAAGTGTGTCTAACTATAGGTGAGAAAATGTCATGAAAATCAACACCTTGTACCTGACTGTAGCCTTTAGCTACCAAACGTGCCTTATACCTCGCATCTTCCACTCCAGGAATGCACTCTTTTCTCCTGAAGACCCATTTGCATCCAACCAGTCTTTTCCCTGTAGGAGGCTTCACCAGTTCCCAAGTCTAATTTTTATGAAGAGACAGCATCTCTTCATTCATAGCAACGAGTCACTTCTCAGCATCTGTTCTCGATACAGCCTCTGTATATGAAGTCGGCTCACTGTCATCTAATGTTTCAGCAGTAGAGAGGGCATAGGCAATCATCTCCTCATACCCATATTTCTCAGGAGGCCTGATCTGTCGCCTCGGTCTACCACCAACTATAGTAATATTCTCCACCTGCTGACCTGTTTCTGCATTATCAATAACAACATCAGAAACCCGTACCTGAGGTGCTGGAATACTCTCAAGCTGAACAATCTGCTGGTCTAACTGTATCTCTGTATCATCAGGTGTCTCAACCTGAACATTATCTCTGTCAATGGAGGGTGTGTGTGGCGGATTAAGCAGAGCAAACTCATCGAAAGTAACATCTCTACTAGTCAGAAACTTCTGAACACATGGATCCCACAATCTATATCCCTTCACACCTGACGTATAACCAAGAAAGATGCACTTCTTGGCCCTAGGCTCCAGCTTTCCATCATTAACATATGCATATGTAGGACAACCAAAAACTTTGATCTGAGAATAATCAGAAGTTGAACCAGACCATACCTCTTCAGGAGTCTTCATCTGTAATGAAGAATGCGGTGTCTTGTTGACAAGGTAGCAAGCCATGCTAACTACTTTTGCCCACCATTCTCTCTTTAAACCTGCATTTGAAAGCATACAACGAGCCTTCTCAAGTAACGTCCTGTTTAACCTTTCAGTCACTCCATTCTGCTGAGGTCGACCTGTACATGTCCTGTGTTTGACTATGCCCTGATCTTCACAGAATTTAGTGAAGTCCCCTTCGACAAACTCAAGACCATTATCAGTCCTCAACCTCTTGATCGGCTTCCCTGTCTGTTTTTCAAGCAGAACTTTCCACTTCTTGAAGATTTCATACACTTCATTTTTTTGCTTAAGAAAATAGACCCAAACTTTACGTGAGTAGTCATCAGTGAACGTTAGAAAATACCTGGACCCACCTTTAGAAGCCACTCTGGAAGGTCCCCACAGATCAGAATGTATGTAGTCTAACGTTCCTTTGGTCTGATGCACTGCTGCCTTGAAGCTGACTCTCTTTTGCTTCCCATAAATACAGTGCTCACAGAATTCCATCAGTCCTGTTGACTGACCACAAAGAAGTCCCTTCTTACTCAGCTCAGACAATGCTTTGTCACCAATATGACCCATTCTCATGTGCCATAGTCTTGTGATCTCTGCATCTGTCATAGCAGATGTGGAAACAACAACTGCACCTGTCACGGTTGTACCTGCAAGCTCATACAAAGTACCAACCCTATTTCCTTTCATCACAATTAACGCACCCTTACTGACCCGCATGACTCCACCTTTAGCAGTGTACTTGTACCCATTAGATTCAAGGGTAACTAGAGAAATCAAGTTCTTTTTCAAATCCGGGACGTGACGAACATCACTCAAGGTTCTAATAGTTCCATCATACATTCTCACAGGGACTGTTCCAACACCCACTACCTTACAAGCAGCATCATTACCCATCAAGACAACCCCACCTTGTATAGACTTATACGTGGAGAACCAGTCTCTGTTTGGAGTAACATGAAACGAACAACCCGAATCCATGACCCACTTATCTATGGACCTGGACTGAGAATCAGCAACTAATAGAAACTCCCCCTCAATATCCTCCTCTACAACACTAGCCTCAGCGGACTTGTCTTGACCCTGGTCACCCCTGTTACCCTCTTTTGATTTATTCTTATATCTGTAACAGTCTTTCTTTATGTGCCCCTTTTTGTGACAATAGTGACATGACAAGTTTTTATGTCTAGATTTGGACCTAGACTTATTCCCACCATTGGATCCCCTATGTTCTGATCGACCTCTCACATGTAAGCCACTACCCGAGTCATTCACCGAGTCAGATAATTCCTTATCTACCCGTTCTTTACTCACTAGGTTTCTTTTTACCTCATCAACAGTAATAGTTGGCCTACTCCCGTATATCATGCTTTCTACGAAGCCCTTATACGCATTGGAGAGCGAACACAGTAATATCATAGCTTGATCCTCGTCCTTAGGGACATCATCCAAAGCCTTTAATTCATGAATAATTGAGGTAAATTTGCTAAGATGGTTTTTAAGAGATGTACCTTCTGACATACGAAAAGTGTACAACCGCCGTTTCACTGCGAGTTTGTTGGAGATTGACTTGTGGCAAAACATGTCTAACAATTTCTCCCATAGCTCCTTTGCGGTTTTAATCTCCAATACCTCTGACAAAACATCATCAGCGAAACACATATGTATAGCCGTTAGAGCCTTCTCATCCAACTCTTGCCATTGTGCCTCGGTCAATGTTTCTAGTTTCTTCTCTTTCCCCTCCAGTGCTTTCTTCAAGCCGTTCTGAGTCAGGAGTCCTTTCACACGGACTTGCCATAAGCTAAAGCTTCCCTGACCATTGAATTTCTCAACCTCGGTTTTAATACCTGACGCCATTGTATCAATTCGAAGAACCAAGCTCTGATACCTATTTGTGCGGAAATAAACAATATACTTGGATCTGATTCGAATCAAATACCACGACAATAATGAGAAACAATTGGACTAAAAGAGAAACGAAACACTAGACACAAGGATTTACGTGGAAACCCCTTTACAATCGAAAGGGGAGAAAACCACGGGCGAAGATCGGAGCTTTTATTATTGAACAAAAGAAGAAGACGAATTACAAAGATTCTCTCTCTCACACACTCTCGTTTTGATTGGTGCGGCGCCGCCAAAGGAAATAACCTCACTTTGCTTTTGGATGAAAAATATGACGTACCCACGTTCGTATTTATAGAAGCGCGTAAACCCTGTTTCCCGATCAATCGGGGGGGTCCCGATCGATCGGCCGCCTCTCTGTAAGCGTCCCTCGTTTACGTAACATTCCCGATCGATCGAGCTCCACCCGATCGATCGGGGTCTTCACGGCCCTTCTTCTTAATGCGCCAAGTAATTTTGAGACATAAACCTAACAAAAGGTAATATGTCCCAAATACTCTCCTTAGGTGACTGGCCATCCCAAGGAATTGAAATGAGTAATTTTCAGTTAAAACCCAATTTTATAGAATTAAGTAGTGGAATTTTAGTTTCACTTTCGATAGCTGAACCAAACAACACTCTCAGAATTTTGGACTTCAATTCCAATTTCAACCTTAAATCTAGCCTCCAATTTCATACACCAAAAGGACCTAATTGGAATTTTCAAAAATAGGGAGCAAAAACAATTAAGGCTTGGAATGTAGCAGGTACATTTATGACCCCAAAAGGCAAGCCCTCAATTATTGATAATCACCACACTACATATCGATGGTAGGAGCCTCTTTGAGATATTAGGTTTATTGTTGTAGTTGTTACTGCCACATTGCATATCAACTGTTTTCATTCAGTGAGTTTGATTGAAAAACAAAGTAAGCAATAACAACAATACAACCCTTTGTTCCAAGCAGGTGAAGCCCGTTATATTAATTAAAAAAAGTCACTATTCTCTATTATTAAACATATCTTCATTTAATCTCAGATAAGACAAGTTCTTTTACAAACAACACACCATGTGCTTTTTTAGACTCCATAAGTCAATCATTCTCATAAGTACTTCGGTAGTTTCCACTTAGTATGTCTAATCAATCTCAAATCCATCTCTCATCTTATCCTTAATAGGTGAAACCTGTTACTTTGATCTTGAATGCTTTCATTTCTAATCTTGTCTTTTTTATCCACCCACATAGTTATTACACATTCATTCCTTCAAACTCATTTTTGTGGTACATTTTAGCGCTCGTTCAAATTAAGGGAGCAACGTCTCACGTGGTTCGGACACGTCAAAAGGACACCGGACGAAGCTCCAATCAGAAAATACGAACAGCCTCTCACTACATTAGGCAGGACAGGCAGAGGCAGACCGAAGAAGAGATGGCTTAAGACGATCCAACAAAACCTCACCCACCTAAACCTTCGAGAGGAGATGGCCTCAGATAGGGCCCAATGGAGGGCTAGCATTGGTAGTAGATGATCCGGTTAGAGTAGGATAGTCTTTACCTTTACCTTTTCTATCCCTTCTCTTTCCTTTCCTCTTTCTCGTTGTCCAAATTTTTTATTTTTTATTTTTTTTTTTTGTGTGTGCTGCTGCTATACTTTTGCTTTTGTTGTTCCTCCTGTGCCAGGTCTTCGGCTGATGGAGGCCGACTTTCTGCTTAGGCCAGGGTCCTAGGAAACAGCCTCTCTTCAGGGTAGACCCCTGAAGGGGGAAGGCTGCGTACATCTACCCTCCTTAGACCTTGGTTTTGGTGGGTGTCCTTTGAGGCACTGGGTTTGTTGTTGTTGTTGCTGTTGTTGTATTTTAGCGCTCGTTCACTTACCACTCCAAACATTAAACATAGAAGGTATAATTACCATCAAATGAAATTCTCCCTTCACTTGACGTACATGATTCATCTAGGGAGGTAAGATGTAAACATAGAGAAAATGCCAACAAAGGAATCAAATATTAATGTGCCAACAAAAACGAAACTTTGAATCTAGAATATTTCTCATTTCAAACTCAAGTTGAGTGAGTATGCTACATTTATCTATCCCAAGTAATCTCAAACCGGTAAAGCTCACACTTGGCAACTCATGAGCTTAAGTAACTTAAGCTAGAGCTAAATTACAATCCAAATGGGCCTAAATGCACAAATTTCAAACCTAGTGAGCTTAATGTCACGGGATGACTAAATTCCTAAGTCCAAGTCCGGTGATGCCACTCAATGTCACTCTAAAAAGTCCCTAATTGAGTCAAGCGTCCAAATCTCCTTGCAACGGTAAGGAATCTACCCAAAGTCCCTAAGTCTCGTTTGTTTAGTATTTCAATTGGAAAGTGAATAATGGAATAAAGATGATTGAATTAACACTCACACTCTCACACGTTTGTTTATGGAAGATCAAAGACACAAATAACAACAAGATGAACACATAAACACACGTACACAACCTTTTGTGGGTAAAGGGAAAATTACCCATTTCATTGGTGCTTGGCACCTATTTATAATGCACTAAAGGAACCGGTACAATTTACATGAAAAGGCATAAATAACTAAACACATCCCTTCCTAAATTCTAGCCTAAACTCATGCCTAAAAATCAGGAAATGTAACTACCTAATCCAACCGCCTAAAACTACCTTAACCTCCTTAAGTGCCACGTCACACATCCATGTCATTACACACGTGGATTTACTAATTACACACGTAGGAAATTGCATATTTACAAGTAAATTAAATACAAGTATTACACACACAAAATACATAGTATAGAAAGTACTAAAAATCCTACAAACTAAGGCGGTGGGTGACATTAAGCTCAAGCCTAAACTATCAAGCCCAACAGAAGCCTAAGCGACCAAAACTCAACTTGAAGCATGCTCAGGTGGGATCAAGCTCAACCAAGCAACCCGAGCACGAGCTTGAAATTTCAAGACCTAGCTTAACACAATTTACATCACTAGTTAGGAACCGAAGAACAAACAAACATGATATTTTATCGTCTATGACAATCAACAACAACCACACCTGCAAGTCCCAGAATGTGAGTCCCCACATGAATCCTCTTTCACCGTTAAATTCTATCCACACTATGACTTCCAAAATTAAATGCAGGTCATTATGTAATAAAAATGCAATTTGATTCAGTGCTCTTTCCCGTAAGTGTACTAATAGGAAGCCATGACAACTTCAAGGACCCTTCTAGCTCCCTTCATTTTAAAGTCAAATGCAGGTCATTATATAACAAAAATGCAATTTGGTACAATGCCCTTTCCTGTAAGTGTACTAATAGGAACCCATGACAACTTAATGTAGTACAAAAGGAAAACTAATAATTTCTAACTCAACTCTCAAACCTTGGATTCAATTTCATTCAAAAGATATGCCCATAAAGTACAAAGGGTCCTATTTATACTGTAGGTACCCTAAATCCGAAAGGATAAGAACTCTAATCGAAATCTAACTAGAAAACAAAAATAATCAAAACTCCTAATCTAATTCAATTAATAGATAATCTTAAATGATCTTAATCCAATGTAAACTCAATAAATCCTAAAGTATAAACTAATATTTAAAGAATTTAAAGGTTAAAAATATTCTTAAACTCATAATCTAGATATTTTCACGAATCTCATATTTTATATTATCCTCATACTCCGTCACAACTTCAAGGACCCTTTTAGCTCCCTTCCATCATTGAAGCTCAATATTACTGAAGACCACCATTACAAACAAGAATACAACATAGGAGGAGGAAACTAACTTTTTGACTCCTTTGAGTCTGAGCCTGGCTTATGGAATCAAGAATACAAGTCGTCACATTACTTAAAAACCATTACGTAATGGATTTTGAGTGAGCAATAACAAAGTTGGCCATTATATAATGGTATTTTCATAGTGGCGTTTCTAATGCATGTATATTATATTTTATTTACTAAAATAAATTTATAAATGTATTATAAGTTAAAGCTATCAATAAGATAAAATTCTGATAGTTATGTGGCCATTTATTCGATTATTCATAAATATAAGATTTAAAGTAACTTTTTTTTATTCGAAAAAAATATTATTAAAAGAGAAAGAATGTAAAAAGGGTTAAGGAAAAGATGTCCTTAAAACACAAGGAACAAATGAAAAAGAACTAATAACACAAAGCTCTCCAGTCGCTTTGCAAATCAACTAAGGCTATATCGACGAAACCTCCAAAGCTCTTGGTCCATAAAGCTCCTAGAAAGACCACCTTTTCCCATAAGAAATTAACTAGTGTATATTGTTAAAAATCCTAGCATTCCTTTCTAACCATACACACCACAGAATCACAATCTTCGTTGAGGAGAATAGCGTTCAGACGTCCTTCCTTTTTCTTATGCCGTGGAATTTAATTAGCAGAACACTGACAACCGATCTTGAAGCCACTCACATCTAACCAAAAAGAGAGAAGAATCTGCACCATAAATCCCAAGCCATTGTACAATGCGGGGGAAAAAAAAAAAAAAAAAAGTGACTATGCGACTCACCACTTTGGAAGCACATGACACAGATCCCCGAAAACAAAGCCTTAAAAGGTCTACAATTCTGCAGGCAATCATGAGTATTGAACTTGTTAAGAAGTAGAAACCACAAAAAGACCTTGATTCTAAAGGGAATCTTAGCTTTCCAAACATAGGAGCATAAAAGGAAAACTGGAAATCGGTTATTTAATGTAAGATGATGAAAACCTGATTTAGAAGTAAAAGTGTCAGACCCGTCCAGCATTCAACCCCTCTTATCAGGCAACGAAGACAAATGGATTTGATCCAAGATGTGGCTTAATTGTGTGAATTCATGTACCTCCCTTATAGTAAGGGCCCTACGAAAGTGCATGTTGCACCACCTTGTTGAGTAGTAAAGGAGGAAACTGGGGCACCATGAATATTAGATAAAAGATATAAGAATGGAAATTGGTGAGAGAAAGTAGCATGCCCAACTCATTTATCTTCCAAAAAACGAATGCAATTACCGAAATCGACCCAAAAAACGGGTGTGACGAAGAAAAGAGGGGTAAATGTGAGATAAACTTCTGAGGCGAGGAACAACCCACGACATTCGCCAACCCTGCATCCCACCTATTTTCGTGGAGACCATACTTGCTCCTTATCACCATATGCCTAAGGGAGTCAGGTTCCCTAGAGAATCGCCATAACCATTTACCTAAAAGGGATATGTTCTTAAGAAACCAAATTACCAATACCCAACCCCCCCATGACTATGCGGCCTACAGACTCTATCCCAGCTCACCAGATGATCTCGATGGTCCTCCACTCCCGACCAAAAAAAGTCCCCCATAATCCGCTCAATACAATTTGCTACTAACACTAGAATCCTAAACAAGGACAAGTAACAAATCGAAACACTAGAAAGACACGATTGAACAAGAGTAACAAGTCCCCTTAAAGAAAAGAAGGCACGTTTCCAGCCATTCAACCTCTTAGCAATTTTCCTAATCACTGGCTCCCAAAAGCTAGAAGACCTAGGATTACCACTTAAAGGAACACCAAGGTAAGAAAGCGGCAAATGATGCACCACACAGAGAGTAGGTGGCCAAAGTCAAGACATCAAGATTAAGCCCTAGGATACTAAACTTTCCCAAATTGATTTTAAGGCATGAGAATTGTCCAAACAACTGAATAATTGTCAAGACAGCCTTAAATCCCCCTATATTGTCCTCCAAGAAGAATATGGTGTCATTTGCAAATTGCAAGTGAGACACAGACACGAACTCACTACCCACCGCAATCCCACGAAACAAGTTACGCTCTTGACCTTAAGAGATCATACGACTCAAAACGTCAACGACAAGAGTGAAGAGAAAAGGGGAGAAAATATCACCTTGTCTTAAGCCACGTGAGGCTGAAAACCAATCTTTTAGATTCTCATTCACAATAATAGAATAGGAGGCATTAGCAAAACATCCCCTAATCCAGTTACACCACCTATCTCCAAAACCCTTCTTTCGAAGCACCCATTGCAAAAAAACTCCAACTAACACTGTCATAAGCCTTTTCGAAGTTGAACTTCAACAAAATTCCCTTTCTCCCTGACCTAACCAAGTCATCAACCTCACTGGCCACTAAAGCAAAGTCCAAGATCTGTTTGCCCCCAACAAAAGCCGATTGGAACTTAGAGATTGTAGTCAGTAAAGCTCAATCAATCTAATAGAAAACACATTAGTGAGAATCTTATGGACACTAAAAAACAAGGCTGATGGGCCTAAAATCTCACTCCAATAGAACAGTCCTTGGGAGCAAGGGTAATGAAAGTGGAATTGATACTTCTACAAAGAATACCAGACCCCAAAATACTCCATAAAAACCCTCATGAGATCATCTTTAATTATATCCCAACAATGATGATAGAAAGCCATAGAAAAGCAGTCAGGACTGGGAGCCTTATCACTAGCCATTAGAAAAACAGCTCGCTTCACCTCATCTTCCTCAAAAGGGAGCTCCAACCTCATCATCTAAGAGTCAGAAATAGAGCACCAATCAATACCATCAATCAAAGGTCTAGACATCATATCCTTAAAAAACAAAGATTGATAAAACAAGGTAATTTCACGAGCTATAAGACTAGGGCTTGTGACGACTTCCCCATTCTCCCGTTCCAATTCCCTAACAAAATTATGTCTCATCCTTCCTAATGCCACTAGATGAAAAAACTTTGAATTGACATCCCCTTCCTTGACCCCATGAGGTCTCAGCCGTTGACTACACCTAACCTCCTCCCTCCAAAAGTCTCCAAATACTCCTTCTGTAGGTCCATTTTCTTACTTAAGAGATCCTTAGACAAAGGACGCTCAGCTTGTGATCTATCTAACAAATCAATCTCATAAAGTAACTCCTTAAGCTTGACCTTTGTATCCCCGAACACGGACTTATTCCATTCCGTCAAACGCTCTTTTAAGAATTTAAGTTTTCCCATGAAGACAAAACCTACTCAACCACAAGCCTGACACTCATTCCACCACTCCCTCACTCGATTAAGAAAATTGTGATGCGAAAGCCACATATTCTCAAAGCAAAAAAGAGACAAACCCCAAGAAACCTAATTCGACTCAAGAATAAGAAGGAAATGATCAGAGGTGGGCCGAGCTAAAGTTTTTTGAAAAAGATTAGGAAAGAGATCTTCCCACTCATCCGTCCCTTAAAAGCAATCAATGCGACGGGCCACCATCCTATTTCCCAAGACAGACCAAGTATAGAAAGCGTCTAGCAGAGGATCTCTGAGATTGCACTCTATAATAGTCATCAAAATCTATGCATATGATGATTAGAAATAGTAGCATTGAACTGCTCATAAGGGAAACAACTAACATTGAAATCCCCACCGAGGAGCCAATTTGGACCACAAAGACCATAGAGAGCACCCAATTCATCCCAAAATGCAACTCTCTCACTAGACCAATTAGGACCACAGACAGAGGTAACCACCACTCCCCCCCTCCCGCAAATATTAAGACAAACTAACACAAAGAACTCACCATTCACAGCATCAACATGAGAACCAAACCTGGCATCCCACATGACCAAGACACCTCCAGAGGATCCCACAGAAGGAAGATAAACCCAATCCTTGTTCCTAGACTCCCACAACCCTCTTACTATGAAACGATCAATGTCTACTAATTTAGTTTCCTATAAGAAAACTAAATCAGGGGACGATTGAAGAAGCACACTTTTAACAATGCGTCTCTTGTCTCATGACCCCAAACCATGCACATTCCGACATATCCCTACCACCTTTTCATTTCCCCTCTAAAAAAGGAAATATAGGCCAATCTAACCTTTTTAACTCCCGTTCCATACGAGACTTAGGAGTGCTAGCCTGACGATGTAAGACTAGACCTAAAGGTTGCCCCTTGTGGTCCCCAATATTAGAGCTCGCACAACGAGGGATTGAGGATCACAGTTGTTCTTCTCACTCCCTAATGGGTCCAAGGCCATAACATTCCCCAAATCCTCCTTAGCCCCCTGATTGTGAAGACAAAGAACTAGCACTAGTCCTTGGTGGAAGGGGGAGGATGCCTCTCATTTCCATACTAGCTAACCCCCTCTCCAAGGAAGAATCTTTCAAGAGATGTAAGGAGTTGACTAAGGAAAGTCCACTAGGAAAGTGAATGTCTTTACCCACAAGGTCTTTAACAGTGGTCTCACAATTAACAAGAGATTTACCTACAGAATGTAGAAGCCTAATAGGAGAGTCTAACCAAGAAGCTATATCCTAAACTTCTTGTTGGCTAGCCACATTCTCATGGAACACATAGGAATCACCAATACTAGTCAACAGCAGCTCCTAACGCAACTTAACGAAGCCTTTTCTCTATAAGTCCTCCAAAAGTAAAACCGACTCAGAGTCATAGAAATCCTCCCAACTAAGCTCAACATTGGAATCTGAACTATCATCAACACCGTCCTGTCATAGTTGAGTAGTAGAAGCTGGAACAAGGGCATCTGTAGAAGACCCAAGCCCTAACGGACACGAGGAAGGCAAGAGACACGACGAAGAAGCAGCTAACCCTAAGACACCGAAGTTCGAACAGATAGCAGGGGCCAGTGGAGCTGCAGCGCAAGTGGGTAGAGTCGATGGAGCTTGAGAGGGTAGCCCATCGAAGCTCGAACTAGGCTTTGAAACAGTGAGAGAGCTCGAAGGCAACAGGGGTGCCGGCGAAACACTTGGTCCTAGCCACTGCGATTCCGGACTGTCGAAGGAGAAGGTCGCCGGTTATCGCCTGTCACGCGGGGCTCAGAAGAAATATGAGCATCAGAACCTAGGGCAACCTCGTGCCGATGGACCTGAATACGAGGGTTTTGAGCTAAAAAAACCTCTTGCCTAAGCCAAACTTGATTAATAGTCTTTTTCTACTGCCCATGTATAGCAGGCCCACGAGATTTGGCGCACAACCTAAGTGACTAAAAAATCAGCCCACGATAACCTCCTGCTGGATTTGAATTTTTCTGTTGCAAAATTTTCCTAAGATCACGCCCCCTGTCACCAATTAGAGATTCTGCCCTGCCCTCCCTTGCCTCCAGCACCACTAGCCTATTAATCAAAACAGTCTTGGAAGAAGCAATTGCAGCAACCTCAGTGAAAGATGTAGTGAAAAGGGTACCATCTAAGCACCAACGCCCAAACGAGTAATTACCCTTAATTTGAAGCTCAATAGTAGAAGAACCACCTTGATCCAAATCATCATTCGAAATAAGAGGATGAAGCCTATCATGATCTTTGTATTGCGTTTGTCCTTCTCCGAAGGAAAAATAAAGTATCCCTGCCCCCTGCATTAAATTCAGAGATTTGTAGAAAACTTGCCTTTGTATTGCGTTTCACCTCAATGCAAAATAACCTGTCATGAATATTGATTTCCCTTACTACTCCAAAGCGTCTCCCAAACTTCTAGAAGCCAATTGACCGCTGATCGATGGAAAAATAAGGACACACGGACATGCTTAATAACCTCTGTAACTCGAAGGATAAGGCCATCAAACTCCAATTGAAAGGTCTGGGACTCAATACAGAAAGAAAGAGGATGACAAGCCATAGTAAATCAAAAGCCATAAAAGGCATCCACTAGAGTAAACATTTCGAATCTCAATTGGAGGGAGGGAGGGCGGGGGGAGAGGAGGATGAGAGAGAGAGACCGATTTAAAAGTAACTTATGCCCCCTTAAGAAATCCAGTGTGATTGATTGAGGCAACCTGTTATGCAACGTCGGCGATAACATGACCATGACTATTACATAACTGCGTTCAGGGTTGATTCCATGGCCTGGCCCAAGAAGTTCATGCATAAGATCCATATACAATTCAAGTTATGTTATATCCCAAAAACAATTGGCATTAGGTGGGGTGCCAACTAGCTCTATATGTTAATATCTTCCATATTACTATATTAAGGCTCCATTTGTTTTGACGAAAAAGTAGAATTTAGGAATTGATTTTTCTTCGGAAAAGGTTTTCCAAGGAAATATGAATTCCAATTAGGGTTTTCCGTTGTTTGTTTCAAAGGAAAACTCAATTTTCCATTGTGATGTCTTCTTGTATGTTTTAAAAAAAAAATATTTTTCACCAATCATTTTATATCTTGTTATAGGACAACATAAGTAACAATACAATATATATTTAGTAAGAAAAACATAAAACAAAAAAAAAATTAACTATCAAAGCTGTATAAATTAGGAAAACTATTTCTTAGATATTTTAAAATTTGAGCATTTATTATCTAAATACCCTCTCATTTTAATATATACAATGTGATACCCTGAAATAAGAAATTTTATCACTTGTGTATATATACTGTGTTAAAATTAGGTAAATTTTCATTAAAATTCGGCTAATTTCTGCCAAAAACTGATGTGGTATAGACTATGATCATATTATCAAAAGGTTGTCCACATTCTAACAAAAATTACTTACATATTATCCAAAAAAATGTATCATGTTAGCATTTTCGGACAAAGAAAATTATCGCATCATGATAGAGGATACACATAAATTGTTGTTTGCATTAAATTTTGGCAGAAGATACCGGATTGAACAGAAAATTTTTAAAAACTTCAGAATACATTATTGTACATTACTGAAATATCATAATACCTATATAATAAATGCTAAAATATAAGGGCACCTAGTTAATTTCCTCGTATAATATTATATAACAATTCAACTTGATTAAAATTGTTCGGTTGCAACTATAACAAGTAACATCCAAGCTACTTTTAACTATTCGGTTTAATTCTCGTCCGATGTTGTGACGTTAAATGTCTATAAACTAGTCTGGTTTATTCTAATTCGATCTAGATTTGCATGATGATTACCGGGAATATTTTTGAGCTACTTAGAATCATGAATTCCCTAGTTTCGAAAGGGAAGTCATTTTCCCTCATTTGAAGGAAAAGGTTTTCCGTTCCATTAGCAAAAGACGTGCCAAACAATGGAAAAGGGAAAAACCATTTCTAGAATGTGGTTTTCCCCTTAAACAAATGGAGCCTAAAGCTCAAATGTAAGACTTTATCACTAGAGTTTACATTTGAAGTCCACACTAACCAAGCTAAGCAACTTCCATCAAACTAACCTAAAAACAAAGCAACTAACATGGATAAATTTATTCATACTTCACAGTAAACCAATTGTGCATTCCACTTCTCTTCCTTGAAAATTACCATCATCAGTGATGACCATATAGCTTCTATGGTTTAACTTTCCTCGCATAAAACAAAGTTAACTTTCCTCAAACTACGATGCATAAAGTAAGTTGAAAATGAGCTAATTCAAGCCCCAAGCAGGTCAATTTCAAACCTTGTCTCACCAATGTTTCGTTGAGCTCTAGCTTGGCTCGAAGCTTACCGAGTATGGAGACTTTGGAGCTTCAACCATGCTTGACGACCGCTACGCATATCTCAAATCTTTCAAGCTCAGCTGCGTTTGAGCACAGCTTATTTAGGCTCATCTAGGGTGGAGCTCAACTCATTGAGGCTCCAACTTAACTCGTCTAAGCAAATGTAACGCACAATTTAGCTAGAAATTGCCTCATTCTAGATCAGTTAGACGCTCGAGCCATCAAGACCAAGCTTTGCAAAGCTTGAAACAAGCTAGCTCGACTTAGATCTAACTTCAAATGAGAAGAGTATTTTGAGCAACAAGCAATTTTCTTGCTTATTCATGTTTCTCAAACTGCACTCCAAATGGACAGTAAGAGCGTACTACAAAAATCAACATCAAAAATCACTTACATCATCTTTGAGGCTATCACCGACCATCATCACTTCATTGGGTTGAACTTCCCAAGTTGAACAAATGTGTAACAGTGGAGCTGGATCTGGTTTATAAGGACGAAATTCCCTACTCAAGGCTGGAGAAAAAGTCACCTGCATCAGTAGTATCAATGCAGAATTACAAAGCTCATATTACAGGCTTATACCCTCATTGGCATGAAAATAAATCGAGATTGCAATCACGTAAAGGTTGCAGTTGCAGTGTTACATCAGGTGGGGTATTGCAGCCATTATCTAACAGAATGATGGGGTTTTTTTAGGGCACATAGGTTGCTTTTAAGCCATACCTTGACCCAAAAAAATTTGAACAAATACTCATATAGTTCATTAATACATTTAAATACATTTACTAACATCCTTCAGTAAATAAAAGAAAATATATGCATTATGAAGACTCTTAAAAAATGTCGTGACCTAGCAGTCAATGACATAACAGGCAGCTCCAATTGGCAAACATAAGAAATGCCATGAGATGATGGGCATATTGTTACGTCATGGCCTTTCATTGATTCTATACTCATCAGCCAAGAAATGAATGACAAACATATTGATTTTATATAAGAAAAGGTCTCTCCAAGCAAAAGCTACATGATTTGCATTTTTGTTTCTTCGTCTTGAGGGCATCTGATCCATAAAACAAAAAGACATGGTTGTTCAATGCTAGTCTAGACCCAAAAACCGAAGTGGACAAGTCATTCAATTCTAGACTAATATAGGACGAAACAAAACTGATCTAATTCTCAGCCTACTAAGATTTCCTAGTTCGGATTTCAAACCCAAAAAACCTCGAGACCAAACTGAAAACTCGATTTGACATATCTTTTCTAGTGGACTTCTGACTTCGAGCACTTGTCCCATCAAGGGGCAATTTTTGTCTTTATTATTAGTGTTCATCCATGATGTATGCTACTGATTGAAGATTGTAAAAAATTCAAGTCTAAGTATTTGGTTCATGGCTTTCTCGTTCATTTTTAATCAAACCGTTGATTTCACCATTGTGCTCTTATTGTAGGGACAAGGAATGAGCAAAGAATTGTAGGTTCTGGATGGGAACAAGATTTGCAATTTTTGTTAATTCACATTAATATCATTGTGAAGTTGTATTTGGAGTTTGATGTGTCTCATGCAGTTTTAGGGTCATCTGCTATGCGATTCAACTAGTTGGATGTCTGTCTTTCTTTTATTCAAAATTCTTTTGCTTATTTTCCAATTCCCAACATGGTAAAGTAAGCTTTTCATTCAACTGAAGTTTGGTCAGCAGCATCAAAACATTCAGATTATGCTCTTACTATAGGACTGCGTACATCTTACCCTCCCCAGACCCCACCTTGGCGGGAGCCTCTTTGAGGCATTAGGGTGTAGTTGTTGTGTGATCTTACTATAAGGGAACTAAAGCGTTTGGGTAAGTGTTTGGTTTTTCACATTAATGCGAAGAAGGAAAGAGGTGGCTTTAATGTGTTTATGAGCTTCGTACTAACCTAAAAAACAAATAAATAAAAAGAGAACGAAAGGATTAAACATTGGTCCACCCAATCCTATCCATGTTGTACCCTGTCCTGTTTGAGACAAAACCGGTTAAATTCAGTTTAGTCTTCAATCTATAAAGATTTTGCCACTTTCAATCTTCATTTTAGGGTTGGACTGATGAATAACACAACAAGAAGGTTTTCCGCTACATCACCAACAACCTCAATAATCACGTCCATGAGAATATTTGGCAAATGACTGAAAGAACTTCTAAAAAATTTATGACAGGCACAAAATGACGTGCCAAACATTAATAAAGCAAATGCCGTTATTTCTTTTTACAAAACATAGTATCCGTAGTGTACTTAGCTAACATTGCGAGCATCTTGTTCTTTTCCCGAACATGAATTTTAGCCTTTCATTCACTAAAACATATTTATAAAGTTATTTTCATTTTAACAACAATCAAATGTGTGCATAAAAGAATTAGTGCATCACCATGACCCATTGACGCGGCATAAAAGAAGAGGTTTTATTAATTATAAATATGATATTTTATTAGATTTTGATATATTAGAATATAACTTAGTTAATAGGATAATAGTTCTTTTTACCTTGAAAAAGTATTTTCTTAGTTAACTTTTTACTTATCTCTTAAATTATCCAATAAAGTTTAGCTTTGCCTATAAATATAGCTCCATAATTATTAGTTTTCAGTTTTGGAGAAATCAATTGAGTTTTGTTTCCAGGCTAGCAAGTCATATTACATCACTTTGGTATCAAAGCCCAAGTTCTGGACAGCCGCAACAAAGCCATTGTAGTCACCATCCTAATGCTACTACATAAGAACCAATACTACTGCAGAAAAGCATCTCTTCCCTACCACTACCACGGTATAACAATACTTATCCCTTACTACTAAAACTAATCCCCCCCCCCCCCCCCCCCCCCCCCTCTCTTTTCCCCGGCAAAAAATAACTTATCAGCCCAAAAGAAAAATCGTTGAAACCCCGGCACCGCCACATGACCACTGTCGCCACCACCTCATTGCCGACGTTCAACCAACCTCAACCCTTACACCCTCAAAAAAAAAAAACCATATTTGTTCCCACAAGAAACCCTAGGCGCCATTCAAATGCAGCCCTAAAGACTTGCCTTCAAACCAATCAAAACCCTAGGCGCACAGAAGACCTTCGATTTGTCCCCAAATCCTAAATCTACTCTTTACCCCATCTGAAAACCCTCATTCAAATCAAAACCCCAAATCTATTCAAGTCTATAGTCTCCAATCGAAATACAAACCCCAACCCTAGTTCAAACTGCTTCATATGTTAGTAACCCTAATCTAGCTCACCTCTCCCGTAAAGTGTCACTTTATTCATGTCCATACGTCTACCATATCCAATATCACGCTCATGTCCAATTACTTTTCAACCTCAAATTTTGATTATCTCGAGTCAAATAAGCATGAGCCATATAGCAAGGTTAACACTTTGCATACCTCACATCCTTGAGAATTTGTTTGGCATCTTTTTTAATTCAAGATATATCTTATACCCAATGCCTATTACGTTTCTAGACTTAAAGGTAAGTTGTATCTATTTCCACTAAATAAGCCCGAAGTGTATCTAGCTTATCATGATGCAATTGCCCAAACTTCCTACATTATATCCACTTATGAGCTTCCTTACAACCCAAATCAAAATATTGTCTTCCTCCTAAACTACAATTATCAAAGGGTGTTGTGAAAGGAAAAGAAGCGAAGGAAGAGCAGGTAGAGGAAGCACAACAAGAAGAAGCACAAGAAGAAGAGTGTGATAATATAGAATTCCAACACAAACTACAAGTGAGGATGATGCATGTGTTATAGATTATACGAATGAGATCTCTCATATTGATTTCATCATACCTAAAGAGCTTATTAAGTCAACATACCCCATAAGCGAACATTTTGCACTACATCTAAGATGAGCCCCACACACAAATGGATGTTTGCTATGACTTCTTTCTTCTACGTTTGTCGTCAAGTTTTTTGAACAAATGGGGAATTAATGAACACATAAGAAGCGGTTTACTGATTATAGAAGACAAGATATTTTATTAGATTTTAATAAATTAATTGATAAGATTAGATTAGAATATATGTTTCAAGCTAATAAAATATTTTAATTACCATTATTTCAATTAATAGGATAATTTATTTCTTTTTATCTTTATGAAATATTTTCTTAGTTAACTTCTTATTTATCTCTTTAATTATCCGATAGAGCTTAGCTTTTTCTATAAATATAGCCTTGCAATTCATTAGTATTCATTTATGGAGAAATAAAATTGAGTTTTATTTTTTATAGCAAGATGTACTATATCACCCATCACCCAAGGTCAGAAAGCATCCAACACCTGCTTCTATGAACTGCAATAGATCAACAACAACAACAACAACAGACACAGTGCCTCAAGGGCTCCCGCATAAGCGGGGTCTGGGAGGGGTAGATGTACGCAGCCTTACCCCTTTCAGGGTATAACCCTGCCAAGAGGCTGTTTCCGAGGGCCCCCCAACCTTATAGGGTTGGCAACACGAAGACTTCCCAGAAGGTCACCCATCCCGGTACTACTCTCACCCAAGCATGCTTAACTTCGGAATTCGAATGGGATCCGGTTGCATTCGTGCCTGATAAATCAACCTGACTTAACTCATTTATTCATATCTAAATTACCCCTCACTTAACCTCTATATTTTGATTTGTATCAAACTTCACCAACCCCACTCGGCCTTATATATGAATCTCATGTATGCCAACTCCTTGGATCAGGTCCAATAGCCATATGGAATTTAACAACTCCCAAAATAATATAAAGTAGAAGAAAACCTCAAAAGAAGCAAGAGAGAGAAGGTGAAGAGAAGGCCATTTGTTCATCCAACGATTGTAGTAATCAACGACGGTTACCACCTTGGTTTGCTGCAACATCACTTCCGATACCCATAGTCCGTACGCCTTTCTCTCTCATCCTTCATCATTCATTGACAGTTTTCATGAACCACAATTTGATTCCATGTTTTTCTTCCCCGCTTAATGCACTAGAAGCCTAGTTAACACTTTACACAAGCCTTTCAAACAAACAAATGAACACTATATGACAAATAGTTAAATGGCTTTACAGGACATGAATATTTATGTTTCTAACAGCTCGTTCGGTCATGTTGCAAGAAACTCCTAAAATACTAAGGTTTCATCAATAACGCAATTTGGTGTTCCAAAGTCATATTTGAGCTCCAAATCTGTATCAAACTTAAAGGAAAATCGATCTAAGCAATCCTAAATCATTTGGATAAGAAGGTCCTATCATTTGATTTGTTGGGCTATTATATCAGTCGATTCACATAATATTCTATCATGCGGACATGTTGGTGTCAATTTTCTTAAGCGTATTCATCGGTGTACTTAATTTTCTTCATTATTGCTTAATATTTGCCTCATTTTGATACCAAAGAGAGTACCCACACGCTGTCACCGAATCCCATTAGAACTCCGAAGTTAAGCGTGCTTGGGTGAGAGCAGTACCAAGATGGGTCCTCAACCTCAGAAATGGCCTCTCTTCAAGGGTAATAGCTTGAAGGGGGAAGGCCGCATACATCCCCCCGCGCCCCCCCCCCCCCCCCCCCCCCCCCCCCCCCCCCCCCCCCCCCCCCCCCCCCCCGCGGCGCCGACCCTGCTTAGGCGGAAGCCCTTGGGGCACTGGATATGTTGCTTCGCTTTATTTACCTTATTTGATATCAATTTTCTTCATTATTACTTAATATTTACCTTATTTTGATATCTTATAGTTTAACCATTAATTTAATGACATTTAATTATTTTCTTTTTATATCTAATATATCATCTTTTAGGGGATGCAACCCCTGGGTAAACAGCCTCTATCAAGTAAACCATCATGTAGGAGTAGCATTGCGTACATCTTACCTTGACCCTAGACCCTGCCTTGACAGTAGCCTCTTTGGGGCACTGGGTGGTTGTTGTACATCTAATATATTGTAATATGAACAATCCCTCCACGCTTCCAACCCTAAAAACTTCTATGATTGCTCACACCGCGTTTCTGCTCCTTCCACTTCGTGCAACTATGCATTTGGTATTATTTTTTGTTTTCTACTTTTGGTAAACCAAAAGTTGAAAGTAAGCGACATTTTCTTCTTTTTAATTTCATGTTTTCAATCTAAAAGTCTAAGTAAATATTGAAAATAGGAAATCAAAATATGGAAAATAACATTTCCACTCCTCGGCTTTTTGTTTCTTAAAACCCAAAAATTAAAACAGAAAATAATATGCAGCCAATATCTGATCTATATACCTACAATGCAATTCCACACTTAGAAGATCTTACCCCAAGCATTTCATGGAACAAATCAACTGCAGCATTGACATTCCGAGTAATCAAACCCCTCCTAAGAAAATAATAGTAAGAAAGAACCACAAAAAGGCATTTAGACCTTATAAACATGAAATCAAATCGCACTAAGTGATCATGGTAGCATGTCGCAATTGTGAGATGTCACGGACATTACAGTTAGGTTTTATTGATCACATTGGTTTCTTTAAGAAAACATAAGTTGCTGTAAATCTTGCAAAAGTTGGTGAATAGTCATAAAATCTTAAAATTTTTTATCCTTTTGGATAAAATGTTAAATATCTTTTTCGTAAATAAAATACAATATATTTGCATTATAGAGGCATTTTTGTTACAACCAATTGATCAGGGTAGCTTAACATTCTGCATGAAACATCTGTTACATTGCATAACGGTCCTTATTCAACACCACACTAGTGTCTGTGCATGTATACATCTATGCATATACATACTAACAGTATTTCCATGTAGACAAAAATCTGAAGGTATGAACTCAACAAATAGAAAAATCTCTTGTAGGTACTCTGATGTAAGGTGCAATATTTTGCGAGTCTCCTAAGTACCTGCTATTGTCTGACATATTCTTAATGGGTTTCACCGTCACACCATCAAATAATGTTAATCATAGTTGAGATGTCATGTGGAACTAAGTGACACACAAGAGAAGACAAAATGACATGGCCGGTAGATTGCAAGGGCACTATGTCTGCTATTAAAGATTTCAGATTTGATCCAAAATTTTCTCCCCTTATTTCAGCTAATATGACGCATTTTGGGGGTAGTTAAGAGCAATCTCTCATTTTACATAACTGACACATTATTGGAATGGCTGGATGTCCTGTTTGTGTGACATGTCAACTATTATTGAAAAAATAGCAAGATGGCAAGGATACCAAAAAGAACATGTCAAATACTGAAGGCCACCCCTCAAAATATCTTACAGAAACTCGAGATATACAAAACAAGATTACACCTAACCTCAGGGTATATGTAAGGGATCGTTTCTAGAGAAACAATCATAAAAGCAAACAAATTCACCTTATCCTCCTTGAGTCAAGGAAACCACATAGATCAGCTGCACCTGCACAACAAGACCAAACAATCAGAACTTAAATCGAATCTATTCATTTTTTAAAGAAGAGTTGCATTAGTGGCATGAAGAATGTGGCACGTCATGTCAACAACTTGATAGCATTAAGTTCATCTTTTCCTTTAAATGTGACAAAGATAGCAAACATCTCAACCAATCAAAAATTTGTTTAAACTATAAACTATGTTAGTTCGTGTCAAAATTGAGTTGTTTCATGCCATAATCCAGTTCTCTCGGTAATTTCATATCCTATTCATGCCATGTTATCATGTAATGCAAGACCACACATAATGCGAATCATGGTCCAAAATAACCAAAATCAAATGTTTTTGAGCGTAAAATCAATATGCAAAGAAAACGTGTTTTTCCGCTGCTTTCATGTGCTAATAGAACCAGAAGAAGTAAACATCAAGGATATCGACATTATCGGGTCCAGAAGTTGGACGCAGATATGTGTAGAAAGGTCAGCCTCAGCAACTATCTAAGAATTTTCTTTGCTTTTGGTCTCTTTTCAAGAATCTAAGTGTCATTTATATTAGCATATCACTTGCCATTTCTATGAATGAAAGCCGATTTCCCGGAACATCAATAACAGACAAAAGATGCAACATTTTAATGGTTTCAAATAAATAAAGGTTGTTACAATAATGGATTTGAGATGGCCAATACACAATTGACCGTTACGTAATAACACTTTTGTAGTGGAATTCTATAAGTCATATACACTACATTTATTTATTAAAACAAGTTTCTAAATGTATTCAAATATCGAACATATCAAAACGTAAAAACTGACTGATTATTTATTCAATTTTTCTATAAAATAAGGCTTATAAGCAACTTATATTCTTTTAAAAACCCCGCAGGAGAGCCACATCCCCTTTTTTTTCCTTTTTTTTATTGTTTTATTTTTATAGAGGTAAGGCCAAGGCCACAAGCCTTAGAATTGCCCTGTCAAAAAGGGGAATCCTAAGGCTTCAGCCCAAGAAATAGTAAGGAGGGCTCGAGAGAGGGCATGATCCCACAGAGACACACCAAAGCCCTTATGGCCGGAATTAGCTAACCAATCTGCCGACCGATTTGCTTCCATGAACAATGATTGAATGAGATTCCATGTAACGAAGATCCGAGAGATCAAATGTCATTAACAATAGTTATTATATCAACCGAAGTCGAGTAGTCACCCTTAAGCGCCTTGATTACTACTTCATTATCACCTTCAAGGATAATCTTGTTGGCCCCAATCTAGATGCATAGACCAATGCATCCCTAGTTGCAACAGCTTCCACCATAATAATTGGGGCATGACCAAACTTTCTACATGCGGTCAAAATAATCTTGCCCTCCTGATCCCGAATGATGAATCCTGCCACAGCCGAGTTACCACATTTAGAGCCACCAAAAGTAGCTTTAACCCAACACGAAGGTGGAGGCCCAAGAGATCCACTTAGCACTTTTAAATCGACCCTCTCTTCCTTCAATCTTACGACTAGTGCAGCTCGCTTTGAACCTACCTCGAAACCCCCACTCCTGATATATATGCCATTGACACGACTATTTTTAAAATTCTAATATAGATTAATGTTCATGTCTTTCCAAATATGCCTGCAGAGGAAAACAAATTTGTGAATGCTTCAGCTCTTTTTACGAGCCCTCAAGTCATCTGCAAAATTAGGAGGCAGGGGAGGGAAGCCAAGCCAATGCATAAACTTAGCCACCTCCCAAATGTCCTTAGCCCTAGCACACAAAAGCAAAATATGAGTCAAAATCCTCATCATCAACCCCACACCACGCAAGGGAACCCACACACAAAGGGATGCACTTGCATAGTTGATTGCCAATAGGAAGACAGTCATTTAAAGCCTACCACAAAGAGATCTTTAGCTTGGGAGTGACGTTAAGATTCCAAATCCACCTGAACTCCGAGCAATTTCTATCCGAACAATTCAAATTGTGGGCCAACCATGTAGCTTATTTAACATTAAAATTACCTGAACTGTAGCATCCCAGCAAAGCTTGTTCTTAACGCAAAGATTATAGAGCCACGTCCCAATATGTAATGTGTGATATCCCACTTCCGCAACACCACGACCAATGTATTTTGCTATTCGATCTTGTGATCAACTAACTCTAGTAATTGCTTGCCCTACAATCAATTTTCTTATCTTTTAACTTCTTCAGGGAGGATTTGAAGTGCATAGCAAAGGCCTAACCTAGAACTTGGATTACACATCCAACAACTCATCATAAGGTTTTTCTTGTCTAGTAAGCATCATAAAACTCACTCATGTAAACATGTTCAATTTCCAACATGAGGATTCACTCATATTACTTACCTCTCACTGCTTATATCAATATTTTTGGTAAGCAAATAGGATTCAAGGATAAGAGATTTGAACCAAAAATCTCTTATCCTATAGCCTCAATCTTGATAGTAACACTCTGTACATCAATATTATTCTAGCAAAAGTCATGTTGTGGCTTGTGCATGAGTGAAATTTCACTAGGCCCTTAGCTTCACCAATAAGTAACCAAGTGAGATATGAAGAGAAATTCCTTCCTAAAACCAATAAACATAAGGTAGAGTAGTCCGCCAAGCTTATATCCTGATCTATTATTTTCTTACAACTCTAGTCGAAACTTGTTACAAAAAAACTCACATTTAAACTCCTTAATACTTCGATCACAAAAACCTCCATAATACTTAGTACGTCCAACATAAGTTTCCCCCACCTTAAGCAAGAACTTTATGAGGCTCCCGATGCATCAAATTAAGGCACAAAAGTTGTCAATATGCTTTTACATCTTGTGAATTTTTGTCGTGCATTAGTGCTAGTAGAACAACTTGGCATGTGAGGTCGTCATATAAATCCAATTGAGGCCCCATTCCATAACATAATAGAGCTTAAAATTGATCTCTTTGTTCATCACAATTCTAATATGAAACTTGTTACAATACTCCAATGTAAAGTCCTTAGCAACTATCCCTGCTTCAAGCATAATCAACTTGCATGAATAGGCATATATGAGTATAAAATCATTTGGGAATTCACCTAATACCTTAGACTATTGGGACAGTCATTCCCCGGATATCTCTAAATTGGAAATTACTTATACCAACAAAATGAAGCAGCCAAAGTGTTAACTCTTAATCAATCTATTCATCACGAGCTCGAGCATTTTACAAACACCAAGTCATGTATCTATCTCGCTTGAAAGCCCAAATGAAATATGCCTTGTGCACAGCCCAATAGAAATTCTCAAATAGCCAGGTTTAGCCCACAGATCTATGGTTAAGTTTTGCAATATTAAAATATGGCACTCGAGTGTGACAAATAAGAGATTGGTACACAAGTTCAATGGATTGGACTACTTCATCTAATGCCAATTGGTTTTGGAATGAAACTTCATTTAGGTAGGATATCACTTGCCAACTAACAACGCAAACCTTAGGCCTAATGGAACTCTGACATAGTACCACAATAATTTTACAGTTTTGGGCTCTTAATTGTCGCATGAGAGCGGCAACACAAGCAGTAAACTTGACATGGATGTGTTTAAGGGCAGTTCCAGTTCATACGGATACAATTTGAATAATGAAACTTCTAATTGCACTAGAGTAAGTATCAATAAGCTTAAAGAAGACATTCATATGAGAAGCAATGTTTCAAAATTCCACATGTGAGTCTCATATTAATGTCTCACATCAAGTTGTGATAGGAAAATATGAATGTATAAGACTAGCAAGCTACTCCACCTTATGCGATTGGTTTTGAGATGGAACCCTGCTTGGCCTTATATGTGGACTTTGAGTGCCAACTCTAGGGGGTAATTTAGGGATGATATCTAAGTAGGTTGTATGTTCTTATTTGGTGCCAAGAGCCTCAACATGAGGGGTGCATTTGAATTGAACGTGCAAAAACGGTCTCTCTAGTTAATGACGACCACCTAGGTTATGTTTGGTTTAGCTTTTAGCACTTTAAAGTTATGAAAAAGCTTTAGTTGACTACAAGGCTTTTGATTGGTTTAAAGAAACGATCTTTTTACATCATTTTCACAGCTTATCAATAAAAAAGTTGTTTTAGAACTAAGCAGAAAAGATATAAAACTGGATCGTTCTTACAACTTATTCAAAAAGTTGTTTTAAAAAAATTATGTTAACCTTAAATCATCACCAACATGATGCATTTTCATTTCTACTACCACCCTGCATCCACCACCATGCCTTGCTAAACTTATCACCCTCTGCTACCATGGCTAACCATTATCATAATATGCTCCTGAGCATCATTGCTCACCATTACCATCTCATGATGGCCACCACTCCATTTATCATTATCCACCACCATTAGTTGCCACCAAGATGCACTTCCACCACCCACCACTTTGGCCTACCTCCACCATGGCTTGCCACCTGGCTCACCCAATTAATTTTACCTCACTGTCATTTTCCACCTCCATTGCCCATCACTATTGGCTTGTTACCACCATGGTCCATCTTGAATGTGACCATTCCATCCCCTTTAGGGTGCATTTTTTTTATTTTATTTCAACTTATCTTTTTCATTTTATCAGTAAATAAAATTTATTCATTCAAGATTTGTATCTTGTACAGTGAACTATTTGTTTGAGCAACGCAAAAATATCTTTTTTTTTTTTTTTAATAGAATATAGTGTATGGATAAAATTTATAAAAAAAAAAAAAAAACACTTATCTATTATGACATAAAAAAATGACTTAATAGTATATATTAACTAATAATAGTAAAAAGGAGAGAATCATGATAATAGTTGGTCATGGTAATAAAGGGTGGTTAATGTAGCAACATATGGCAGTAAAAGGGTCGTGGTAAGTGCAAGTGTTGATAAAAAATAAAAGTAGGTCATGATGGTGAAAATTTAATGATAGTATAATCTTTTTAAAACATTTTCTGAAAAAGATCTGAAAATGATCCATTTGATACCCTGTTCTCAGCTCCACGCAGTGGCATCAGGTTTGCCCTGGTCTGCTGCTGGGTTTGATCACGTTAGTGGGGTTTGCTTCTATTTTTTTTAGACTTGCTTGCTCAAATTGATTGAATCTTGCTTGGGTTTCTTGGTTCTCTCCTTGAATTGCTCCGCATTGCTGCTACTCTTGATGCTCTGTTCTTCATTTGTTGTAATGGAGTTAATTAGTGCTATTTTTTGATTGTTGGCTCTTGCTTGGGCCTTGGTTGTTGTCCATTCTTGATTTTTGGAAGGTTGGTGGTGGTTGGGGTCTTGATTGGTGGGGTTGGTGGTGGTTTTTTGGTGGTGGGAGTGGCTGGAAGTTTGGTGGTCGTTTGTGGGGGGTGGCGCGTTGGCGCGTGGGTCTTGATTAGCAGAGGGTGGTGGTCTTGATGGTGGCGCAGTGGTGGTTCGCTGTGGTGGCAAGGGCTAGCCGGTGGTTGGAGGTGGTTCTTGATGAGTTTGGTATGTTTGGGTTGTTAGGTGGTGGTTGGACTTTGGGCCAAATTAGTTTGGGTTGTTAGGATATTTTGGTTTGTTAAAATTTTTTAACTAGCAAGATATTTTGTTGGGCTCAGGTATGGCTTTGGAAATTATATATCGCGATGATGAGTTGTTTCCGGATTGTTTAGCGAATGATTTTTGGGATAACAGCTCGGGGCAGTCGTTTGATGCATGGCATGACCGCATTAGTGCCCCTTCGATTGGCACTCTTACTTAAGTCCTCCTAAATCTATCAATTACACTATCATTGCAACTATCTCCCGTGATGATGTAGCCTCAGGGTTTGCCAAATGGAGTCGCTGCCTTACGAGTCGTTTTATAGGTGGTCGAGTTGCACTCTCTTGTTCCACCACTCTTGCCACTTCTCTTTGGGGCTCGATGGGCCTCGAGTGTGTCATCCCCTCTAAAGCAGGCTATTTTTTCCGATTCCGATCTTATGATGATGCTCACAAGGTTCTTCGAGGAGGTCCTTGGCATTTTAAGGGTCGCTACCTAGCCCTTCATCATTGGTTCCTTGATGACATCAAGCCTCGGGATGAGCCTACTACTCTTCTGATTTGGATCCAAATTCACCGACTCCATGCGCCCCTATGAACGGGAAAGGCTCTAAGTTCGATTGCTAGTGGGGGTTGGATGGCCCCTCTATATGGATCAGCCGACACTTGACGGGACCTCTACTCAATATGCTCGTGTATGCGTAGAAATTGATGCTCTAAAATCTCTTCCTAATAGTATGGAGGTTCACTTTGAGGGCCTTCGTAGTCCGATTACTTTCAAGTATGAACGCTTGCCCATTATGCGTTCTAAGTGCTCAACTTTTGGCCATTTGTGTCCGGATTCGGCTCCTCGTCCTCCGCTTGAGGACATATATGGTGCTAAACACCGACGCCGAAGTTGGCAACATAAAAAGATCGGGAATGATGGGCTCATGATGAATGTTGAGGTTGAAGAGATAGGGCCAAGTGCTGTTGGGCTTGAGCTTCAAGGTCGAGAAAATACTATTGGGCCTACTTGCATTGAGTCACAAAACAATGGCCAAAAAAGCCCTCATAATAATCAGGCCTAGCTCACGGTTGGGCTTATCATGGTCCCCACTAGGGGCTCTCTGGCCCCAGTGCTAATGAGCCTGCTACTGTGAGCCTAGGAGGCGATGGGCCTCCCTAGCCCAATTCGTCCCCAACAGGGGGCGCGCATCCCCCTGCTAGCTCCATGGGCCTCGGTGGTGCTGGGCCACCCGGGTCCTCCGCTGGGCTAGGAGCTTCGGAGCTCCCAGCCCACATTGCCATCTCTCCATTTTCTCGGATTGTAGCTGCTACTCCGGGTTCATTTCGAGACCATTCGACTTCTCCCGGACATTCGGGCTCTCGGATTTCTCCAGCTCCTCTTGCCTTGGATGTTGTTTCTTCTCATGGGTTAAGATTGATTAGCATGGTTGCTGCCTTGGGTGCTCCTTTCTATCCCGAGCGACCAATTTCGGCAGAAAATTTGGAATTTTTCACCCGGCGAGGTTATCCGGGTAATGATTCGAGACCCCCTAATGAGATTGGTCTGGCTCATATTGGCTCGACCCATGCTCGGTCTGACGCTTCTTCAGGGCATGCTCGTGGCTTAGTTCCACCGAGACTTTCTAACTTTTGTATCTCTTCGGACCCTCGGGATCCGATGATGGTGGTGCAGACCCCCGGGGGGTGGTTATACCTTCTCAGTGTACTCTGAACTATGAGGCTAGCGTTTCAAGTATTACTCCTCTTACCAGAGATCATGATTGTGTGTCAACTTCTTCCTCTTACATCATCCTCGGAAGGCTGAGCGTCTCATGACTAGAGCAGCTACAAAGGTTGTTGCTGCTTCTGCTGGGGTTTGATTTTCCCTCTTCTTTTTCTCCTTTATTTTCTCTTATTTTATTTTTCGGAGTTTTCCTTCTTTTGTTTGAGTTATTTTGCCTTGTTTTCTCCTTTTGAGTTGGCCTTTAGTTTTCGTTACTTTGTTTTTTGTCCCGCCTGACCTGTAGCTGTTTAGACTTGCTGGGGGTATGCCACTGTACGCATTGTACTTCTTTCTTTTTAGTAATAAAAAATAAAAATGCTGACTTACCCCAAAAAAAAAAAAAGTGAGTTGTGTGCAATAACAAAGTTCAATGTCTAAATTGAGAGTATTTTATGAAATTAAAAGTGCAGGGAATGAAAGTTTTTTTAAGCCAAGGGTAAAATGGTCAATTGATCAATGTTGTTGAATTAATAATGTCTAAACATGTCGTTTTGGTCAAAAGAAGCCCAACCAATGCACAGTACTTGAACTAAAGGAGCTAACGGCAACTGTCATAAGGTGTGATACTGCAATTTTTTTTGCAAAAGTAAGGTGGCTTCCTGCAACAAAAAATTTAAGGTTGTTTTATGGGACCACACAGAAAAGTAAGGTGGTTTTATAAAAATTTTCCTTGTTAAAAATATGAACCAAATGCAGCCTTAATCACCCTGGCTAAGCTAAGCCATAGCTACCACTTAGTACTAAGGTCGTCTATTATCTAGGATTGCTACTTGGTACTACCATGATCCACTAGATTATCATGGCCGAGCACCAACACAACCTACCATTATCAGTTGATTTACATAATTAAGTCCGTTATTGTCATTCTAATAGATAAGTTATTTTTTAAATATATATCCAAACACTCTATTTTTCTAAAAAGGTATTTCCAAATAGTAAAACCAAATACCATACTGTAAAAAGATATAGATTTTAAGTACTCATATCATATTGAAACAAATATGTTGAAAAAAAATAAACTGAAAACAGATGAACTAAATGCCCCCTTAGATTATCAAAGTTAACTCTTATATCTGATCCTCACATGCCAACTCATGAGTTAAATGGAACCAGGTGAAAATAGGATTAATGCGGTCTTGCCAATTTTGTGCTCATATTTTGCACACCAAGAGCCTTAGTGCAAGGTGTGCACTTAAGTCGAACTTAGGCCTTTCCAATTAGTAATGGATCCAATTAGAAGATCAAATTCTCTGTTACAATAAAGAAGGAAAAGGTGCACTTGAACAAGGCTCATATGAGTCAAAGTATTGAGAATTCCACGTATGAGCAGTGGCTTACAAGAAATTAACAATGTAGGGTCCATGTTAATAATAAAAATGGACAAAAATAAAAAGTACATAAAACGTATTATTAATGAATTCAAAAAATTAGAAATATGAACACTCATGTCCGAGTGTGTGTCCATGCAAGCTATTGGAAGTATTTTCTAATTAATTGTTAGTTTCTTGAATTAGAGGTGATTTTGGGATGAAAAGCCAAAATGAGTAGATTCCATAGCCATTGTTTGAAATATTTCTCTATTTTGAACTGGAAAATTTTAAAGCTAACTTTCGTATATAGTTACACAAATAGTCAGCACATATTAATACATAACTCAATACAAACATAAGTTATTAAACATTTCTAGAAAGAACTAATTGCAATTACTTTCATATAAATTATTAAATGCTTCATGTAAAAGGGCCAGAAAGAGGGGAGGCTTATAGTAATTGTTGATGGAAATAAACATTACGGTTCATGTAAGTGTTACGGGACCCAGTAGAAAACGCAAGGGATGCTTAAGGAACCACAATGTTTTAATTAATTGCAAGGAAATTAAATATTACTATTCATTTTAAAGGATATAGTAAAGCATGCTTACCATCAAACCAGTGCGCCAAATTTGCTATGGGGTTATCTCTTCTTTTATATACCAATTATATTATACAAATGCATGTATTTTTAAAGGTAGAGTGGCAAAGCTATGGGCTTCACACAGCCCTTCTTGCCAGCATAGATCCGCTACAACGTGTATCTAATATTAAGTCTGGCATTGATAATTGTACAAAGGGAAGATCAATATATAATACAAGTGGGCTACTTACATAATGTGAATTGATTTTGGAATAAAACTTCGCTTAGGCTTATATGGGCATCTCACCTGCCAACTCCTAGGGGTATAAACACATGGTATTAGAGCATGTTGATAATTACAAGCTCTTATTTTACACATCGAGAGCCTCAAAACAACAAGTACATTTGTATTAAACTAGCTATGGGTCTCTATAATTAATGATGGATCTAATTACATCATTAAATTTCAAATTTTACTAGAAAAAGTGAGGATGCATTTGAAGAAGACTTGCATAAGGGCAAAGGAAAGAGAATTTCCTGTGTGAATACAACATTAAATTCTCTCATTAAAGTTGTGAAAAGAAAAGATCATTATGTAAGTCTAGTGGGCCAACACCTATGGTCACATTGTTAGTATGTAAACCTCACATGTCAACTCTCTAAGCCAATTTTTGGATTGATGAAAATTTGACAAAGTATCATATTCATAATTCCACGAATTAAGTGGGTGCAACAAGAGTGTCAACACAAAGCCTGCATTTGAATTGGACGAGGTGAGACCTTTGTAACCAAAGAAGGATCCAACCAGATGATCATATCCTCAATTGCGAAGAAGGTATGCCTGAACAAGACTCAAATATGAATGAGTATACAAAATTCCACATTTTAGTCTAATATCAAAGTCCAACATTAGTTGTGACAACAAACAAAACAAGAAATGAGTTAAGTAAGCAACTCCACCAACACCAATAGGTCTTAGCATGGGAACCCTCCATGCCAATCCCTTAGGCTTATTTCTAGCGTGATAAAAATGTGGCATGGTACCAAAACAAGTACGGGTCCTTAATGGTGCATTAAATGATCACCAAGCTTGGTTTGTTGACAAACCTCACAGCTTTGCACAAAATCTGACACTTCCTTTTTCATGCCAAGCCAATTGAAGGAGATCTTCAGCCTTTGATATGTGCCTTCAATGCCTGAATGACCACCCCAAGAAGAATCATGGGCAGCACTGATCACCCGATGTCTCAAACCAGTAGAGTTGCCAATGTACAGCTTCCCTTTGATTCTGATAATTCCTCGGGTAACAGACAAATTCTGCACCAGCACCCAGATTGGACGCCTTGCTCACACTAGCAGCAGCAATACATTCTTGTGCAAAGGTATCATTCTCGTAGGACTGGTGTACTTCTTCCATCCAAGCAGGAGAAATTACAGAAATAGCCCCGAGAGAAGCCTGCTCAAGGTCCTCAAACCTTCGTGAAAGTGCATCAGCTGTTATGTTTTCCTTGCCTTTCTTGTACTCGATATCATAATCCAGTCCAAGCATCTTCATCAAGCCTTTCCTCTGTAATCTAGTGACAATTCTCTGTTCTAGCAAGTGCTTGAGACTTTGATGATCAGTCTTGATGATAAAATGATGCCCATCCAAGTAATGCCTCCATTTTTCCACCGCGAGTAAAATTGCAAGGTACTTTTTCTCATATGTGGAAAGAGCTTGATGTTTTTCACTCAAAGCTTGGCTTAGGTAAGCTATGGGTAGAGGTGGCCAACGGGCCGGGCCGGCCCAAAAACCGGCTCGGCTCGGCCCGGCCCGGCCCGGCCCGTTTATGGCCCGGATGGCACTGTAGCAAGCCGGGTCGGGCCCAGGCCCGAGGTCCCCAGGGCCGGGCCTCGGGCCTGAATTTTTCAGGGGCCTGGGCCGGGCCCGGCCCGGCCCGGCCCAAAAGAGCCAACGGCTCTTTTTTCACACCAAAAAAAAAAATTTATATTTTTTTCTATAAATACTTAAACCTCCCCAACTCATTTTCTCACAAAATGTTCAATTCTCTCTTCTCTCTCTATACATTCATCATCTCCCATCTTCTCTAATTTGCTAATTGCAAAATTGTGCTCTAAAGTTCGAAGTTCGTAAAGTATTTGGCTGAAGTGTGAATTTCATTGTTCTCTCGTTTCGGTAATTTTAGTATCGTAATTTTTTTTGATTCGCATTTTTAGTTATTTAATTTGCATTACTACTTGCATTTTATAAATAATAATCATTTATACTAATATGGCACACAACTCTTCATCATCATCTGGAGCCGGTCGTGCTAGTTCTAGCTCTTCTCGGCCACCCAGAATCCCTAAAAGGACTAGAATTATCTTACTTGATACTGAAGAACGAGCTTTTATACAACCAGACCCAACACCCCAATACACTGATGATAGCATAGATTATAACTTTTCACAACCACAAGATTATCATGAGTCAGGTAGTGGTGGGGTTGGAGACTCACAAACTGATGAGGAACCCACCCCCACCACCGAAGTCCAGCCTGAAACTAGTACCTTGACTAGTAGGCGTACAACTAGTGGGGTATGGAAGCACTTTACCCTTAATAAAACAACTAATAAAGCAACCTGTAAATTATGTGACCCACCTAAGAATTTTAGCCATCAACCCGGCAGGGGGACAGGCACACTAAATAGACATATACTTAGGTGCCACCCCGAGCAATTCCCGGAAAAGAGCCAACAACGTTTAGTACAGCAAGTGACCGGTGCACTTGCTAATTTTAGGTTCTCTCAGGAGAGCAACCGTAGGGGGCTAGCTAAATATGTAATTTTGAGTGAAAGGCCTTTTAGTACCGGCGAAAACCCACATTTTTTCGACTACCTCCAACGAAATGTGAACCCCGCCATTGTGAGGATTCCTCGGAACACCGTAAAGTGGGACGCTTTTACGTTGTACCACAATATTAAAATTGGGATACATACACTTTTTGCGACGAACACGAGCATGTTCTTGTTGACGTCAGACGTATGGACGTCCAAACCCGGCCAACCTTATATGTGCATAATGGCACACTAGACCGATGAATCCTTCATCATCCAGAAGAGAATAATTCATTTTGGACTTTTAGATTGCCCCCACACTGCCGAGGTAATTACGGGTGCGATTATGTCGGCAGTCCGCGATTGGGGCATAGAACAACGTATCTTCAGTATTACATTTGACAATGCTTCCAATAATACTGCATCCGTAGCACATTTAATTAGGAAAATGAGACCCATGTTAGGTGGGAAGTGTTTTTATATTCGTTGCATCTGTCACATTTTGCATTTAATGGCAATGGATGGTTTAGATCTTATAGACGTATCCCTTGCCACCTTAAGATCTGTAATAATATCAATTAAATCATTTGTCGCTAGGAAAAAAAGATTTAAAAATGTATGTAGGTTGCATAACATAGAATATAAACAATTTAAATTAGACTCCAAAGCTAGGTGGTCGTCTACGGTAGTAATGTTAGAGCGCATTCTACCATACAAAGACGCTCTGATGGAATTCGCCCAGGAAAATCGTGTAGAATGGCGCGATTACAACCTGGACGGTATACATTGGGAGACAATAGATGAAATTTGTAAATTTTTTAGCATGTTTAAAGACGCGACAACATTTTTTTCGGGTTGCTACTATCCGACCATGCCTCAAGCAATATCAACATTGCTTGATTTTGTAAATTGGATGGTGGGTAATGAATCCAACCCCATTTTATTCGGATCGATTACGGCAATGAAAGAAAAGTTTGCCAAATATTTTTCTGAACTACCTCTTACTTATTGCTTTGCAACTAGTTTAGACCCTCGTTGTAAACGCGGGGGTTTCAACTTGTTTTGCCAACATTTTTTTAAATATTTGCATCCTACTCTTAATGTCGACACTTTCATTGCCGATGTCGATAACGACTTGCATAATTTATTTTCTGAGTATTCTCGTAAATTATTATTTAATAATCCTAGTACTACTGCAGTAGGATCTTCCACATCTAGTGGAAGTAGTTTACACATGTCATATTCGTGGAAGCTGTTGGAGCAATTTACTCCCGCAGTAGCCCCCACGTCATGTGACGAGCTAGATTATTACTTGCGGACACCGTTGGTCCATATTTTCGGGCCGCCGGCCAACCCGCATTTTGACCTTTTACAATGGTGGAACACAAACCAAACCCAATATCCCGTGCTTTCCACCATGGCACGTGATATACTAAGTTGTCCGGTGTCTTCAGTAGCATCGGAGTGTGCTTTTAGTCTTGGTGGCAGGTTTCTTGGAACGAAGAGGGCAAAGCTATCGCCGTCGAGCTTGGAGATGTCCGTGTGCTTGAAGGATTGGCTGCTAGCTGAGGCAAGAGATCAACAGAGAATGAAGCTGGATTCATCGAGCGATGAAGAAGACGACCGCACAACTGATACGTCAAATAATGGCGTAGAAACCCCCCGATATGACTGATATCAAGATTCAAGACTTTTGTATGTTAATTTTTTACTTTCAAATATTTACGTCAAAAGATGACCGCACACTCCATATGTCAAACTTTATATTTTTTGATAAATAAATTTGTATTTTTAAATATTAGGCCCCAACTTTGTATTTGTATTTGATACGTTATTTATTTACTGATATTTTTTTGATAATTACTTATTGTATATTTTATTTTATTTATTACATATATTTAGTATTATTTTTTTTGAACATGTATACTTGGAAAAAAATATATTTGTATCTCTTATTATTTATCAATGAATTACAATAATTTTAGTACAAAACGACTATGTATTTTTTAAATTTTTTTTAATTTAGTTAAAAAGGCCGGGCCCCGGCCCGCCAGGACTGTAGCGGCCCGGGCCGGTCCCGGCCCTGGAGGCCCTCGGGCCCGACCTGTAGCCACTAGCTATGGGCCTTCCTCTTTGTGATAACACTGCCCCAGTACCATTCCCGCACTCATCAGTTTCCAACACAAAGCTTGAAGTGAAGTCGGGCATTGCCAAAACAGGAGCTCTGCTTATTGCTGTTTTAAGAGCTTCAAAGGCCTTTTGAGCCTCCTCTGACCATCTGAAAGCTTCTTTCTTTAGCAAATCAGTAAGTGGCTTGACTATAGCTCCATACCCTGCTACAAACTTGCATTAATACCCTGTCAATCCCAAAAAACCTCTCAATTGCTTCAATGTGACTGGAACAGGCCAATCTTTCATGGCTTGAACCTTTGATGGGTCGGTGGCAACCCCTTCACAAGAGATTATGTGACCAAGGTACTCCAAGTGAGTTTGAGCAAAAGAACATTTGGCCAACTTAGCATACAACTTATGCTCACGCATGACCAAGAAGACTTCTGTCAAGTGCTTCAAGTGCTCCTCAAATGTTGGGCTGTAAATTAAGATGTCATCAAAGAAAACTAATACAAATTTCCTAAGAAATTGTTTGAAGACATCATTCATAAGAGCTTGAAATGTGGCTGGAGCGTTTGTCAAGCCAAAGGGCATGACTACAAACTCAAAGTGTCCATAATGAGTCCGGAATGCTGTCTTGTGCACATCTTGCTCATTCACTCTAATCTGATGATAGCCCTGCCGTAAATCCAGCTTGGAAAAGACATGGGCTCCATACAATTCATCTAATAGATCATCTATGATAGGTATAGGGAACTTGTCCTTGACTGTCATAGCATTAAGCTGTCTATAATCAACACACATTCGAGTCGTGCCATCTTTTTTCTTAACAAGAATAACCGGGGAAGCAAAGGGGCTGTGGCTGGGCTGTATGAAGTTAGTCTTGATCAACTCATCGACTTGCTTTTCAATTTCTGATCTCTGAGCATGTGGGTATCGATATGGCCTAAGCCTCACAGGTTCAACATTGTCCTTGAGAGGGATCACATGGTCTAAACTCCTCTTGGGAGGTAAAGACTGAGGTACTTCGAACAGATCTTCAAATTCAGTGATCAATGCTTGTACTTCTAGTTCGGTAATGCTCATTAATTCAGTAGAGGTTATAGCAAAGGGCTGGCCTACCCATTGAAACGAGCATTTCTTAATTCCTTTCTTCATTCTACTCCCTTTTATGACCTGTAAGTGAGCCTGCTCAGCTATGCCTTGCAAAGTCACCTTACTTCCTTGCATCTCAAAGGAAACCGTGAGGTTAGCAAAATCAAACAGCACCGGGCTATAAGTTCTCATCCAATCGACCCTAAGTACCATATCACACCCTCCCAAAGGGAGGATTCTGAAGTCATAATTGAATCTTCTGTCCTGCATTACCCAACTGAACCCACGGCATTTATTTTGGGTGATGACTGATTTTCCATCAGCTACCGTGATAGCGAGGGGGTGAATTTTAATCACTTCATGACCCGCCTTCTTAACTACTTTAGGATCAATGAAACTATGAGTGCTACCATTATCAATGAGGATGATGATAGACCCTTGACCTGCCATGCCTCTGATTCGGATCGTGCTGTGGGCACCATTTCCTGTCAAAGCTTTCATTGAAATTTCCACAGCTGCATCATCTATGCTTTCCTCGATGTTTAGATCAGATTCAGCGCCATCAACCTCAATTTCCTCATCATCAGATTGTTCTCCAGCACTGACTCCTTCAGCAGACATGAGGAATTTGGGATTGCACCTGTGTCAAAACTGATAAGGTTGGTTGCAACGGAAACACAACCTCTGCTGCTGCTTGTCATCAGATCTGTTGGACCGGTTTATGGCAGTCCCTTGTTGTTGCTTGGAGTTGCTACTGCGAGGTCTGGTAGCATCATTTGAGGTCAAAATGGTTGATTCATAGAGCTTGGCTTTGGCATAAGCCATAGACAATGTGGTTAGATCAACGGCTTTAACCAAGTTTTTCACCTTGGGCTTCAATCCACTTATGAAAGCTGAAACATAATACGACTCAGATGCTTGAATTTCAGTTATAATGCTGGCCCGTAGGTTCTCAAACCTGGTCGTGTAATCTTTCACGGATGTCTCCTGTTTCAACTTATTAAATTTATCCACAATATCACTACCATCCTCATCACTAAACCGATCACACAACTCTTTTGCAAATTCAGTCCATGTGAGGTATGGATTACTCTTCATCAAACTATAAAACCATACCTCATGATCCCCAAGAAGGTATACAGCCGCGATTTGGACCTTTTCAGAGTCATCAATATGGTAGAGATGGAAGTAACGTTCACACCTCCTTAGCCACGAATGAGGTTACTTCACATAAAATGCATCAATTTGCACTTGAGGCTGTCTGTGGCTACTGCTTCTGCTGTTGGTTACCTCTTCATTACTGCCAGTGCATGGTTGCTGCCAATCATCAGGTGGTCTGTCAAAATAATCCACATTCAGCTCCCTCAGCCTGTGTGTATCACCAATTTCAGTAGATCGAACACTAGGCCTAGCATTGGAAGGTCGAGAAATCACATCCTCATTGCGACCCTGCCTCTCTGTCACTTCAATCTCATGGTTTCGATCGGGGACTCTCAGATCATCACCGGAATTAACCACAGGAACAGGCGTAGTCTGCCTTACTTCATCTTGAGGTCTGATCGGTTGATTTGTTTGTAAGGCACTTGCTGGTAGCAATGGATCTGGAATGGGCCTCCTAACTTGCTCTCTAATCTCAGTGAACTTTTCCTCCAGCAGCTGCCTTTGTTGATCGAACCTCTAATTGAATCTCTCCTCCAATTCTTGTGATTGCTGCGAGACTGATTAGCAATTTTAGCTTCAACCTGCTGAACCCGTTGATCAACCCTCACCTCAATCTGTTGAGGTAAGGATTCAGTGACAAATTGCTTAAATTGAGCAAGCATTGTTTCAAACTTACTGTCCATTTGAGCATTTGTCACCAAGTCTTGACCAGCTGCATCACTACTGCCAACACCAACAGCATGCTGATTTGGTTGTGACACCACCGATCAAGGAATTTTCGTTTGTATCCATTAATTTGAAAATCGAACGGAGCTATGATACCACTTGTTAAGTTCGAGATTAAATCTTGAACTTAACCTAAGGAATTAAGAGAATTTGGGATGAGAAAGAAGGGAAAGGAGATGAGAAAATAGAAGAGTTTAGATGAGAGAAAGAAGTTTAATCAAAAGGATTAATTGATATTTCATTGGATAATCTTCATACAATCCATCAGCCATTATTTAAAGAGCTAGAGATTACAAAACACAAACATAATTCTTTCCCGCCAAAAGCTGCAGCCCGCTAACAACCATAACTAACTTTGGCGCCTAAACCGGCACTACCCGCCAGCTGGTATTTTGAATTACAAAGCGTTAAATCATAACATGTTGTTCCAACATTCCATAGGAATTAAATTCTTAAGTTAACCAAACAAGGCCTATGCTAGTTACTCAAGCCAATGTCAATTAGTTTTAGAATGGGCTAGCTATGTATCACCAGCAGCTATTCAACCTAACTTCAACGAAACCTTATCCAGTCTTAAACGTAAACTTCAAGTGCAACCTCGTTGCACTATTTTCAGCCCTGATGAAAATTAGACAGCCACAAACGGAAGTCCCGGGAACAGAAAATTCAGAAGAAGGACGAGAAAAAATAACAGGGAATTCCCACGAACAGAAAATTCAGAAGGATGAGAAAAAATAACAGAAATGGCTCACCAGGCATAATTTGCAGACGATCGAGACCCTGCCGCTCGTAATCAGCAATGATTTCATAGGCTTTTTGTTGTTCAGGGGGACTCCAATTCTCAATATGATGCAAAATATCAATACCAGAAGGATTTTTTGATTTCAGGGCAATGTACTCTTCTTCTCCCAACACTGATTTGTACATTGATTGGAAGTCTATGACGGGAACCGTTAGGGTACCGTCCATGTCGAACACAACGCCTCTCAGCCTCGCCTTCGAAAAACCTCCAACGCCGAAAAACACGGCGGCGGTGGCGGCGGCTGCGGCGGCCGTATTGAGGTCGGAGATTAGCAGAGATTGAGAGCGGAAGAGGAAGGATAAATGTCGGGGCAGAAGTAGTGGCATATTAGTGGAAATGGAGGAAGCGAAAAGAAAGAGTTGGATGAAAGTGGTCTTTGCTTTTATTCGTTTATTTTGTGACAATCATGGGAGTAGCAATTTATGATGATGTATTGGTTGCCCCGTGCTCGGGTTTGAAAACTAGGCAACGGGGTGAAAAAAATCGGGATAATAAAGAATAAATTATTAATTTATTTAATAAAATAGAAAAAGGAGTAAAAAAAGAAAAACAAAGGATAAAAATTTACTTTTTCTTTATCCCATATTATCTCTTTTATTCCTATTGTTTTAACCTTTAAATTGGGGGTAAAGTGGTAAGGTAAATTTTTAAAAAAAATTAGGATAATTTTATTATTATTTTAATTATAGCTCTTTTTATCCTTATCTCTAAACAAGATTATTCGTTTACCTCTTTTTATCATTACCCCTCTTATTTTAACATATTTAAAATAGTAGATTTTTACCTTACTCTCCCCTTCTTTACTCCCCCTTACTAAGTTGCCAAACAAGTAGTCAACATTTTTATGTAAATTGTTTTTCTTTTCTTTTTTATTTTGAAGGTAAAAACTAAAGCACAAAATATAGAGAGACCCCTGATTTTATAATTAAAAACAATACATTCTTTGCACTTTTAATTTTGTAAAATGACCCCTTAAACTTTATAATCAAACACAATACACCCCTTACTTTCAATTTCATAGAACAACCTAGAGGTGTTTTAAAATGTGTTTTAAAGCCATGTACTCAAAAGCATACAAGTTCGTTGTAGTTTGTCGCGTATATGGGGGTCGTATCCACGAGGAATCGATGTTAAATTGAATTCAATTATTAATAAGTGAGTTGATTGGGCTTTTCATTGGTCGAGTCTGTTATAAAATTTGTGTTGAAATAGCACAAAAAATACTACTTTTATCACGGCGTATATACTGTAATAATGCTGAAAAATTGAAAAAGAAAATAGGCTTAAGGACAGGGGGCACGCATACACCGTCCAATCTAAAGCTAATATTATTGAAGCTAGACCTAGTAATGCAGACAGGTTCAAGAACAAAGCAAAAAAGCATCGCCCAAATTTCAAGCCTGGAGGAAAGATTCAAAAACCGAACAACAAATTCCTCGGAGACTGCTATCACTGTGGAAAGTATGGACATATGGCCAAAGACTGCAAAAGTAAAAGGCCTAAAGACTCGAAGAATAAAGCCCACCCTGTAGAAGCAGAGAACATTGTAGCTGTTGTCTCAGAGGTGAACCTGGTCAACAACTTGACTGAATGGATAGTGGATACCGGGGATACCAGGCACATCTGCACAAACAGAAACATGTTCCAGGAATACCAAAAGATGTATGATGGAGAGGTGGTCTTTATGGGCAATTCTGCAGCTGCACCAATCCTCAAAAAAGGGAAGATTTCTTTAAAACTCATTTCTGGAAAATTTCTTACTTTAACGAATGTGCTGCATGTGTCTGATATGCGTAGAAGTTTAATTTCGGATAGTCTCTTGATCAAAGCAGGGTTGAAATTATCCTTTGACTCAGACAAGTTAGTTCTGACTAGGAATGGAGAATATGTGGGCAAGGGTTTTTGTAATGGTGGTCTTTTTGTCCTTGATGTCGTTTGCGTGAATAACACTGCTAGTACCTCTTCTGCTTATATTGTTGAATCTCTTGAATTGTGGCATGCTCGCTTAGGACAGTGGCTATTTACCACGGCACGGTATTTTCTAATCTACCTTCTTTCTTCCGGTATTTTTGATTGTCGTGTTCGCCTCTTTTGCTGTGGTTTTTTCTTTTTTATGAAATTTACTGCGTTATAACACTGTAATCTTGCTGTATTTTCAGTCGTATTATCATACCGTATTCAGCAGTATTTTTTCTTATTCTTCTGCAGCATTGTTCTGTTTTCTGCAGTATTTTACAGTAAATTATACAGCAGTATTTTTCGTATTTTTCCTGTAGTTTTTTCCTTTATTTTTTCTGCAATATTTTCAGCATTATTACAGTATATACGCAGTGAAAACAGTAGTATTTTTCGTGCTATTTCAACGCAAATTTTATAACAATCTAAAAGACGATTTTGGTTTTACGCACTAATATTTGAACATGGCAACAAAAATACCCCTTCCCGACATGTCAAAAGTTGAACTTCTTGACTTGAAGAACTATAAGAGGTTGTCCCAAAAAATTCTGTTTTTCTTACAGTTAGTATGTCTTGATTACGTGCTCTATGACAAAAATGCACCTGAAGATAAAAATGAAAAAAAGGCTTATGAAGAAAAATTTACCGTAGATGACCGAACTTGTAGGGGAAACTTACTGCATTATATGAGTGATGGGTTATTTGATATCTATGTAAAATTAACCACGGCAAAAAAGATTTGGAATTCCCTACAGAAAAAATATGGGGGTGATGATGCGGGTACTAGGAAATATGCAGTTAGCAAGTGGTTAGATTTCAAATTTGTGGACAACAAACCAATAATTGAACAAGTCCATGAATATAAAAATATTGTAACTACTCTTTTGTCAGAAGGCCTTAAGATTTACAAAATAACTCAAGCGTATATTTTGATTGAAAAACTTCCACCTTCCTGGAAGGATTACAAAAATTTACTCATGCACAAAAAGAAGGACTTGACATTAGAGGAGTTAATAAACCACTTAAAAATTGAAGAAGAAAATACGCTTAAGGACAGGGGGTACGCATACTCCGACCAATCTAAAGCTAATATTGTTGAAGCTAGACCTAGTAATGTAGACAAGTTCAAGAACAAAGCAAAAAAGCATCGCCCAAATTTCAAGCCTGGAGGAAAGATTCAAAAACCGAACAACAAATTCCTCGGAAACTATTATCACTGTGGAAAGTATGGACATATGGCCAAAAACTGCAGAAGTAAAAGGCCTAAAGACTCGAAGAATAAAGCCCACCCTGTAGAAGCAGAGAACATTGTAGCTGTTGTCTCAGAGGTGAACCTGGTCAACAACTTGACTGAATGGATAGTGGATACCGAGGATACTAGGCACATCTACACAAACAGAAACATGTTCCAGGAATACCAGAAGATGTCTGATGGAGAGGTGGTCTTTATGGGTAATTCTGCAGCTGCACCAATCCTCGAAAAAGGGAAGATTTCTTTAAAACTCATTTCTGGAAAATTTCTTACTTTAACGAATGTGCTGCATGTGTCTGATATGCGTAGAAGTTTAATTTCGGGTAGTCTCTTGATCAAAGCAGGATCGAAATTATCCTTTGACTTAGACAAGTTAGTTCTGACTAGGAATGGAGAATATGTGGGCAAGGATTTTTGTAATGGTGGTCTGTTTGTCCTTGATGCCGTTTGCGTGAATAACACTACTAGTACCTCTTCTGCTTATATTGTTGAATCTCTTGAATTGTGGCATGCTCGCTTAGGACAATGGCTATTTACCACGGCACGGTATTTTCTAATCTACCTTTTTTCTTCCGGTATTTTTGATTGTCGTGTTCACCTCTTTCGCTGCGGTTTTTTCTTTTTTATGAAATTTACTGCGTTATAACACTATAATCTTCTGTATTTTCAGTCGTATTATCATGCCGTATTCAGCAGTACAACAGTATTTTTCCTGCAGTTTTTTCCTGTATTTTTCCTGCAATATTTTCAGCATTATTACAGTATATACGCAATTAAAATAGTAAAAAAGATGTCAATTTTGTTAAGCTTAGTCTGGGAAATGAATTCAAGGGAGCTTAACTCATATCCCGTCAATATATTTTACTTAGGACAACAATTTAAAGCATTTAGGCTATAAACTCTAAGCCTAGGTTAATAATTAAATTACGGCTTAAGGGAATGAATTTAGTCTAAGGGCATAACTTATCTTATCATCCAAACTATAGCATAGGTTATCTCATTAGCACTATTTAATTCCTTTTTCACTCATAATTCAATATTAACTTGTATAAAAGATTGTGTTCCGGGTTGGGTACAACCTCAACCCTAACCATGTGTGAAAATGTGTTATGTTAAGGCCTAAGCTACAAGCACAAGACGAATTGATAAAATGGTGGAGATCTAAACATGGCTACAAGCACACACAAAAAAACCAAGCAATCATGAATAATTCCCCATAGGGGTGCAAATATAACTAACTAAATCATCGCAAAAATAAAATATAAATCTGGGATACGAACGACTACTCGTCCTTTACCCCTACACTAAAAGCTTCTACTCCTCTATGGGAGTTTTACACATTATTAAATTAGAAAGAAAGAAATAATCAAATAAAACAAGGAAAACAAATACTCCTTCAATTTGCGTTGACATTGATCCAAGCTTTGATCCTCTCAACACTCCAACCACCTGCGCTTTGGCATTTGAGAATTCATTGAATCTCGTAGCGGCTTCGAGAAGGAGAGAAGGAAAGGACATGTGCAAAAAAGATGAAAAAAATTAGGTCTCCCCCTCTCTTTAGGGCACAAGCGTCTTTTTTTGAGCAACGCGCACAGTTAACTTAAAATGCGCGTAACTTTTGATCCGTAAAGAGTTATAATTCAATTTATATATCAAATCGAAGCTCTTGAAGGGATCTACATGATCGCAATGGTATTGTCAGTGGTAATTGATATTATTTGGTCATGAAGGCTTTTCTTTTAACCTTTTACTTGTTTTAAGTTTGATTGATTGCCAAAATTCTTGGCCGATCGATACGTGCACATGAGGGAAGACTTTTCTTAACAGAATCTTGACCCAATTGGTCCTTTTTTCACATTTGGTTGGGTTTCTCAAAGTAGTCTTCAATTATGACTCGATTATGCTTGATTATGCATAATTTCAACATTTTTTTGCTCCGTTGCACTATAAGTCTAAATGTACCTAGATTACAACAAAATACATGTGTAAATGCTTAATATATTATAGGACTAACAAATAAAATATGTAAATATAAAGTACATCAAAATCTCCAACCCCACTCCTTGCTTATCCTCAAGCAAGATTAAGCTAAAACTAACTAAAGATAGAAAATTTCAATTAAGCATGCAATGGCAAGAATTAATTGTGAATAATATTTTCAAGCATATTTAAAGGTATACCTAAGAGTAGAGAATCTTTATATAATGTTACTATTATGCTGGTTCCAGCTCGAATTCTCTCTATTTAAGTCTTTTTACTAGAAAGCGAGCTTATAACTTCTTTTCCTTTTTCTTATTTCAAACCCTCCAAATTTAAGTCAAATAGATAGAATAATCCAAAAAAATCAGTTATCCTAACAATTCACTTTTAATCAATAAAGAAATCAAAAGGCTTCTCTTGTTTTCTTGTTTCCTTCTTTTTTTCTTTTTCTTTTTTTTTTTTTGTATAAAGTAACTTATGGTCAGGTGTGTCTCTCTAGGACCCATGTAGCGGGTTTTTGGCTGATAACTCTCAATTTAGTTGGCTTAAGGCACTGAGTGAAGAGCACTCCTTTGACCTACTAGCTCAAGTCAAAGGAATTCACAACCTAAACTGTTACTAACACATATGTTAAAGATATTTATTCAAATTTAGCATTAGTGCTTGTTAAAGTGACTTAAAGTGATTAATTCTTCTTAAGCTTTCCCTGTGGGCCATGTAATGAGCTTTTGACTAGCAGCTTCCGGCCAAGTTGGCTTAAGGTACAAGGTGTTAAGACACCCCTATGGGGCTTACTTGCTCAAGACACAGGGGCTACAAGAACAACAAGTCATAGGTACTTACCTAATTCACAGACATTGGTGCCTTTTTTTCTTTATTTTTTTTTTAATTCACTTAAGACTAGAGGTGGCCAATGGGCCGGGTCCGCCCGTAACTCGGCCCGGCCCCGCCCAGGCCTCAGGCCTAAAAAAACTGGTGCCAGGCTCAGCCCGAGCCCGTTTGGGTATATTTTTATTATTATATATGTATATATATTAATGTTACCGAACAAAATCACAAAAAAATTATAGCTTACGTGGTAATAGTGAACTTTATATGTTAGAAGTATGAGGTTCAAATTCCACTAGTGTCAAATTTGTATCAAATCTTTGTCCTTTTTTTGTAAAGTATGTTAAATTATTTTTATATACTATAAAATCACAAAAAAAATCCTAGCTCACATGGTAATAAGGGTGCTTTGCATGTTAGAGAGGTGCGGTTCGAATCCCAGTAGTCTCATTTTTTTTTTTTTTTGTAAAATTGTCAGGATTTAAAAAAAAGGGTGGGGGGGACTGGGGCCAACTTGGGCCTGACTCGGGCTGAGCCCCCAAGGGACTCGGCCCAGGCCCGGCTCAGCCCGATTTGGCCTCCAGGCCCTGCCCGCCCCGGCCCGCTGTAGCCTGGGCCTGGCCCGACCCGACTCGTGGCCACCCCTGCTTAAGACAAAGAGATAAAAATTAATTTTAACATTGTTAGGAGTAAAATGGTGGATACAGATTCCTAAAATTATTTCCGCTATCACAGCCTAAAACATAAGCTAAGTTATAAGACCAAGGGTAAAAAGAAATAATCCCTCTAACTAGTTAGACAAAAGTATAGATTTAACAGTCAAATCCATGAATAATCTCATTACATAAATATTCTAATCATTATAGCACATCTCAAATTTCAATTCTATATAAGTTATCATAATTCGATGCTAATCCATACAAAAACTTAGCTAATTAAAGCAAAAATATGCTAAAAGGACAATCAAAAATTCACACCATACTTGCCATCCCCAAACCCGAACCTTACATTGTCCTCAATAAAAATCAACGAAAGTAAATACAAGTAAGAAAAGAAAAGAGAAGGCCTGAGATATGGCATATTCAGCTATGCTTGGTGAGCAAATCCAAAAAGGAAAGACAGAAATAGAAAGCTACAAAAGAAGACATAAGAATACTAAACAAGCTTGTTAGTGGCGTTAGAAATATGGACCATACAAGTGTTTAGTAAAAGAGAAACAAATTGAGCATGAAAGGGATAAGAACATGATCTGCAAAGGAAAGAAAGTTCAATATGAAAAACAAATTAAAACACACAACAAACATAAAAGTAGGTTGGGTTGTCTCCTCAGAGCGCTAAGTTTTAACGTCTTCAGCCGGACACTGTGTAGAGCTCAATGTCAACCAAAATCCAAGGCAATGTTTGCCATAGAATTTAGGTTGAGCTTTTAGGGACGATCCCTTAGCCTGACATCTTTTCTAGACTTGTGACTATTAAGGAGGAAAACATTATCAGCATCGAAGTCTCAAATCTCTATCTTACCAAGTGTAGGCGATGACACACAGCCATCAACACAGACAAGGACATTACTCCAATCAATATTTTTAATAGAATTGAGCGCTTCTAATTCTACAAAAGGGTCAATACCATCAACCTTGTAGCACTCTAACTCATTTTCTATCTCGGAATGTCGAACAAAGTTTGAGACCTTCAATTTGCCCTTGAGGTTTCCAACACAAACCTTTTAACACTCCTATCCTACAGTGAATTACAGCGTCGGCCATTGCTGGGAATGGTCGGCTTAGAATAATAGGAGTATTGTTCTTATGCCTAAGAACATGGTCCATATCTAAGACAATAAAATCAACAAGGAAGAAGAACTTGTCAATCTTAAAAGTACATCCTCCACTACCCCATGAGGTACTCGCTCTGTTCTACCAACCAATTAGGTAATTTGTTATTATTTATATACATGTTTCTTTCCTGTTAGAACTGTGGTTTCATCTCTATAAGTGCAAACGCAAATAAAGCCCAGAGAAGACCATTAGACCTTCTGAATAAAATCAATTGTTCCCCACCTACTTAAGAAGGAAACATGGTTGGGCACAAAGTTGTTCAACCATCGTCTTACGCTCGCAATGCTTAGGAACCCTCTCAATCAGACATGGGAATATTTAATCTTCATCACTAGGCATGTGAAGACTCACTTGAAACAACCCTCGAAGTATAATCACTCAATTTCCAATAAGAATAAAAACTTACTTTTATTGGGGAATTGGATCCCCGATGATTGAAAATGGTATAAATATTAAAGCTATAGTGTAGCTACAGCATTCTACTATTTTTATCAGAATAGAAATAATATTAAGAGTGAAAGAATGTACAAACAGTGAAGAACAAGATGTCCTCAAAAATACAATCATGTTAATGACATAAGGCCCTCTAATCCCGCAGCAGATCAAATAAAACTATGCCGGCGAAACCAATAAAGCTCTTTGTCCAAAGAGCTCCTAAAAGTACCACATTCTCCCATAGGTATTGAACTAGTGTATATTGGTCTAAAACTCCTAATATTCCTTTCTAGCCAAATACACCAGAGAATTGCTATCTTGGTCGTGGAGAATAACACTTAACACGTCTTGCCATAGAACTTCATTAGAAGGATAACTTCAACCCATTTTGGGCTAGCTCACATCTAGCCAAAAAGAGAGTAACTTACACCATAAATCCCAAGCCACTGCACATTACAAAAATAAATGACCATGCGTCACCCCACTTCGAAAGCACGACACAGATCCCTAAAGACAAAGCCTTAAAAGGTTTCCGTTTCTGCAAGCAATCTTAAGTATTAAGCATGTTAAAACAGTAAAGACCACATAAAAACCTTGATTTAAGAGGGCATCTTAGGGCTTATTTGATAGCAGAAAATAGTTTTCCTTTTTTGTTTCCAGTTTTTGTTTTCATCTCCATTTTTCCTTTTATCTTCAGTTATCCTTTTCTTTTCAACATAGAAAATTGAAAAATGCGTTCAAATGATCCTCGTTTTCCAATTTTCATAAAATCGACAATGATACATAAATAATGTACAATACAATATAAGAATCAACTTTTGTCACCTTAACGTAGGGGTGTAAACCAGCCAACCCAAGCCAAGAACCTCCTTGTTCAAAATTGAGCTTGATAAGGCTTATCGAGCACAAGTTTGAATCGAGCTCTTATAGAGCTTTTCCAACCCTTGTTCGAGCTTTGATTCAATAAGATTTCAGTGTGTTCGATACTCAGCTTGGCTCGGCTCATTAGGCTTATCGACTCAAGTTAAGCTTGTTATCGAGCAAAGTTGAGCTCGTTATCGAGCTTAATCGAATTTAAAACTGAGCGGAGCTTGCTACCGACTCGAGCTTGCTACCAACGCTTTTCAAGTTACTATCGAGCCATTAGCGAACCATTTTCAAACCAATATAAACTATTAATGAGCTCTTAACGAGCCCTTAACAAGCCCGTTAACGAACTCTTATCAAATTGCTTGTGAATGTTAACAAACCGAGCACCCCTTATTCGAACTCAGCTCGTTAAGCTTCTCGAGCCTGGTCAAACTCAGCTCGATAAGCTATCGAACCCTTGTAATGAACATGAACAAGTCCTAATCGATTTCGAACATGAGTACTTCATCAAACGCTCGGTTGTTTACACTCCCTACCTTAGCTAATAGTTCAGTATCGCTTTTAAAAATGGAACCAAGCCTTAAGTACCCTTAAAACCCGCTCTATCACATTCAGCAAAGATGAGTGTCTATAATTAAACAACTTGTATGATCCTATTATTTGCTCTCTGCCTTGAAAATCATTTTTATCACTTTTAAAATTAGGAACTAGCCTTAAGTACTCCAAAATCATTTATGTAGGAGGAGATGGAAGTCTATAGAAAATTATAAAATGGGTGAGTAGTGTGAAAATGTGAAAGGAGGGTGGGGGGAAAGTAGGAAAACAAAGCCCCTATCTTGTGAAGAAACTTGGAAAATAATTTAAAACTGTTTTTCAAATTTATGAAAGAATAGGAAAAACTGGAAAACTATTTTCCAACTTCTCCAATTAGAAAACTAGATTATTGAACACGTTTTCCAATTTTCCAAATTTTCTACTATAAAAATGGCCCTTAGCTTTCCAAGCGTAAAAGCATAAGAGAAAAACTGAAAAACAATTATGTGACTTAAAACGTTGGAAAAACGATAATAGTAGTAAGAGTACCTGACCACCCAACACCCAACCTCTCTTATCTGGAAGTAAAGATAACCATACTTGACCAAGAATGTGGCTTAACTGTCTGAATTCAAGTAATTTCCTTATATTTTCCTACAAAGGTGTAGGTTCCAAGATAATAAGTTGTCGTGTTGAGATGTAAAGGAAACAACTGGGGCACCATGGACATAGGATAGCCTATATCAAAATGGAAGTCGTTGTGCAAAAACAATATTCCCAAACCAACCGTCTCCCCAAAATTGAATAGTCACCCGACCTAATAACAAGACGAATATGGGGAAGAAGGGTAAAGCTGTGAACTAAACTTCTAAGAGGAGGAAAAATCCACTCAACCCTGCATCGCACACATTATCTTCAAGGCCATACTTACTCCTAATCATCATGTGCCAAAGAGAATTAGGTTTCTTAAGGAAACGTCATAACCATTTACCCAAAAGGGACATGTGCTTGGACACTAGATTACCAATATCCAACCCCCCAGTTGTGCTCCCTAGAGACTACATCCCAACTAACCAAATGATCTCGACAGTCCTCTGCACCCTTAACCAAATAAAATCTCTCATAATCTGCTCGATTAGGTTCGCAACATGCACAAGCATCCTAAAGAGGGACATGAAATATATGAGAATGTTGTTAGGGCATGACTAGAAAAGAGTAAGACGACCCCCAAAAGAAAATAAAGTACGTTTCCATCCATCCAATCTCTTAGCAACTTTCCTAATAGTAGGATCCCAAAAGCTAGAAGACCCAGGAATATCGCCTAAAAATACTCCAAGGTAGGCGCGCAAAAAAAAAACAATTTAAACTGTAATCCAAACCCAACCAAACTGTAAATTACGATTTAGTTTGGTTGATTTGATTTATTGTTTGAAAAATTATAGTTTGGTTTAGAAAACTTTGGTCTTTAGGATTTACGGTATAGGTTTGATTTAAAACCAAACTTAAACCATAAACCATAAAAACCATAGATTAAAGAATTTAATGATTATTTACATCATCCAAATCATAATAAGTTATGCTAGTGGCAAAATTTTACTTGATAACCCGATAAAAATAAATAGGATTATTTACACTACAGAGATAGTGTCAACTTAGTCCTTATACAAGTCCCTTTAGAATTATATTACGCTAATTTAGTCATTTGGTCAAATTTAACTTAAGGTAATGATGTAATTCTGAACGATAAAATCACATTAGATGTAAGTAAAATCCACTCATTTATTCAATTTAACCCACTATGTGACCAAACTACTAAATATTTCCTTAACAACTTAACAAAAATTTTAGACCCAATGTTACTACTGAATTTGTCAAAAAAAAACATCACTACTGAGTTTAACAAACCCATTTTATGTATTGTTTGTAGTTTTTGTTAATGTAGTACATGGTATAAACATGTTTTACACTGTGAATTAGGAAGAGAAGTTTAGTTTTTTGTATTTTGGGATGTTTTTGTAGTTAATGATGATTTGAATATTGATCAAATTATGTTCATATTAGGGTTAATAACAATTTTTTTATTATATTGGTTAAAACCATAAACTGGACCAGACCAAACCATAATTATGGTTTGGTTTGTGAGACAAAACGATTTGGTTTTGGCTTTTTAAATTGTCAAACCATATTTTTACGGTTTGGTCCGGTTTATTACCAAACCACCAAACCAGACAGTGTGCAGCCCTACTCCAAGGTTGTTAGTAAGCGTCAACTAGTGCACTACACAACCAAATAACACGGAGTAGGCAATTAGGATGGAGTCATCAACATAAAATCCTAGGATCCTAGACATTTTATGTTAATTTTAAGACCTGAGAATTGTTTAAACAATTAGATGATGATCAACACAACCTGAAAGCCCTCTAAATTATCCTCTAAGAAAAGAATAGTATCCCTCGCCAACGGCAAGTGGGGCATAGAGGCAGACTCTCTACCCACCTCACCCTTGAAACAACTTATGTTCCAGGCCCTAGAGAGCATACAACTCAAAACATCTAAAACAGGAGTGAGGAGAAAAGGGGAAAATGGATCATCTCGCCTTAAGCCACGTGAGGCCGAGAACCAATCCTTTGGGCTCCCATTAACTATAACTAAGTAAGAGACAGTATCGTAACATCCCTTAATCCAATTGCACCATCTATTTCCAAAACCCTCATTCCAAAGCACCTAATACAAAAAACCCCAACTTACCCTATCATAAGCCCTTTGAAAGTCAAGCTGAAGTAAAAATCCCCTTCCTCCCAGACCTAAATCATCTACAACATCATTCGCCACTAAGGAGGAATCCAGGAACTATCTACCCCAAAAGGACGCTGATCGAAATCTATATATTGTGATTTCCAAAACTTCATTCATCCTAATAAACAAACACCTTAGTGAGAATCTTATGCACTAGTAACCAGGCTAATTGGCCTAAAGTCTCTCACTTTTAACAATACATTATTTCTTTGGGACAAGAGCAACAAAAGTAGAGTTAATACTCTTACATAGAACACCAGTCTTGAAATACTATGCGAAAACCCTCATGACATCTTCTCTCATATCATCCCAACAATGTTGAAAGAAAGCCATAGAAACCGTCGGGACCTAGAGCCTTATCACTAGCCATAAGGAAAACAACTAGTTTCACCTTAGCTTCTCCAAATGGCCGCTCTAACCTCACTTATGAGAATTAGAAATAGGTACCTAAACATAACCTTACCAAAAAAAATGGTCAATCCAAGGTTCATTAGACCTATACCTTACACTTTTCCAAAAAACTAGAAACGAAGGCATGAAACAATGATCCTAAGGGCATACAAGTCTCCAAAGACAACACAATGTCCACATATGACACAAACATATCATGTTTTCCCAACTATTGGCTAAAATTCAGTAAAACAACTCAAGGACACACTAATATGCAGAAAATTCAGCACCTAAGTATCAAAATCTGCAGTAAATCAACAGCAAATAATTTTGACAGCAACATAATTACATACCAGCATGTATGCAGTCCAAAACAGCAACAAATTCAACTTGAAACAGTCCATAAACAACATGTTTATCATCACTTCAAGCAACAAGTACCAATATATTCAACTCGATTCCAACATAGCCTTGGGAAATACATGAGACATCAACATGGAGACCAAGACACTAAATCACACATAGATTTTCCATAAGAATGCACAAGTTCTCTAAACCCTTTACAATGATCAACTATTTCACTTAGTTCACTCAAACATGTGCAAGAAACACCAATTCTCTCATACAAAGTCTAATCCACGATTAAACTCAAAACATGCAATGCTCTATCCACCCACGGGGTCCAAGATTGTGCAACTAGACATGCCTAACCTAAGAGTTGTCAATCCTAGGTTCAAGCCTTCCATTCCAACAAGTTCCCAATCAACCTCAAGCATTAAACACATGTTAACCACTACAATCACAAAGAACATTGAAAAAGCGTCATAATTCAATTTCTAAACAGCACAATTAGCCACACAACAGTAGCACCAATACCATGCCAAGGTGTTCAAACTAACAGCAAAACAGAATCCAAACCAAGGACTCCCATCCAACCACCAACTGGGTCAGGCTCGAGCAATTTACCTCCGAAATCGCTCCACCGAAACAAGAATCTACTCCGGATTCTCAACCGACCATGCACAAGGTCGAACAAGCGATTAACCCCGAACCGCTCCCCCGATTAGATGCACCTAGAGCTTTCTCACTTCAAGACAAATCGTTAGTCTCAAGGCATAAACATCATTTCCACAATAAGAAACCACAAGATGTTCAAACAACAACGAGAAATCCATGCTACCTAGGCCATCTAATTGAGTCTCCAAAACCAAGACACTTAAAACACGTCTCAACTACCACGTAAGAGACAAACTAGGGCTTTAGCCACAGTCTGACGCTCAAACCAAATGACCCCTCTCCGATACTAGTCCAACCCGACTAGTGACAACTAAGGACTTCAAGAAGGTCCTAACCAATTCGACACTTCTAAGGTTCCAAAAAGAAAACCAATTTTTCTCAACCAATCAGGGATATCCAATGTTCTACATCTAAGATAGTTGTCCTCCAACCATCTCTCAAGAAACATCTACCATGCACACCCCACCACCTATTAAATCCAAAACACGCAGTAAAAGTCCTCAATCTAGGTCAAAGCAAAGCATCCCACGACTAAACCAGCACCCAATTCTAATTGTAAAACCAAACCTAAATTTCTGATGGTGATTAAACATTTTCCTTTTTTTTCATATCACACATATGTTCTTCCTTTTTTTCGGACTTTTATCATACTACCACATACACAGCAGTAGCCGAAAAATAACACTCAGATTTTTCGAAGAAACAAAAGCCCATTGATCATCTCAAAACAAGTGTTCTTGTTAAAACCCATTTGGAAATTGTGACTCGAAAAATTTCACAAAAACAAGAAATATTTCAGACCCTATTTCTGTAAACATTTTCTTGGTTCTTTCATTTCTCTCCAAGAAACAAAGAACTTCCCAATTTTTTTTTTTCAAGAAAACCCTAGATCTGAAAATCAAGACAATCAAACTTAAACCCTCATTCTGGTTCTGGTTTCATTCGTGTTTTTCGTTCTCACTGTACCGAACCAAGGCTCTGATACCACTTGTTGTGAATTCGGGCCCTAAATTAAACCCAAACTCAACTCGAAAACAGGATCTTGTCCAAGCACTAAGCAACGAAAAAAACCCACAAACGAAACAATGCGGAAATTAAACCAGAAACAACGAAAAATAACAAAGAACACGTGATATACGTGGTTCGGCACCTCAGCGAGGTCCTACTCCACGGGCCTCCATTTTCAGAGGAGTTAAATCCACTATCAGTAATTAGGGTTACAAACATGGATCGAACATCAAGTCTTAAGACAAAAAATGAAAAACCAATACAAAGATTAAAGCAAGAAAATGAGAAAGAACAAGATGAAAGGCATCACCGAGCGAATACGGGCGAAGAACAGCCCTAGGGACTCGAACCCTAGCCAGAATCATGAAGAAGACCTCGTTTGGGACGACGCATCGCCTTAAGCCGAGCATCCCGAGCTCCAAAGTTCACCACCGTCTTCTTCTCCTTAATCTTCAACCTCCTACCTCGGACTTCACGCTTTCTCTCTCCTTGGGCTTTCTCTCACTAGAAAGTCGTCTCTCTCCTCTGTTTTTCTCCTCTCTCTCTCTCTCTCTGCGTTTTTCATTCAAGAAACCCCAAAAATGGGTTTCACCTTTGCTCTCCAAACTTTTCATCTGTGTAAAGTTGCTTTTTTTGGGAGAGAGAGAGATGAGGATTAAGTACATCTTAAACAAGTAATCGGGCAGCCAGTACAATTGGTCAGGGCGGGCAGTCTTTTTTTGGATAGGGCATAGTACTTCTGGGCATCTGGGCCGGTTAATAACCAACGGGTAATGACAACAAACCTGATATTATTTTACCCAACCGAAAATACAATATATTTTCCAAATCTTTTACCCATTTCAAATCAATAAAATTGTCTATAATTTCTATTCCCTAAATTAGGATATAATTATACAAGTTTGCCTCCAACGAGCCTACACAAGGCGGGTGGCTAAAACAGGCAAACGACATCCTAATTTCCCGAATAGAAATTCTCCGACAATTTTAACCTTTCATTTAGTCAAGACGCTCCAGCCTCTTATTACTGATGAATTTACATAATTCAGTTACATCCTATAGTAGATATCGAATTTCATGGGATCATAATCGAACAAATCCAATTCCATGGAATTGGGCAGTGGAATTCCAATTCCAATTCCAGCAGATGAACCAAACAACAAAAATGGAATTCTTGGCTCCAAGTCCAGCTTCCTATTCCATGCCCCAAACGCAACCTAATAGAAATCCTCTCAACTAGGCTCCTCATTAGAGTCCAATTCGCCTTCAACCTTGAAATGCGATGTGATGGCCCTCGTCGTTCTCCATACCTAAAACGTCATCACCAAGCTCCTACGTAACAAAGGTTGGAACTTCTAAACATGACAAAGAACACAACTAAGGCTGCTAGGGCGAGGACCCTAAAGGAGATATGGAACAAGGTCGCAAGAAATTAATAGAGGAAGGTAATGGAAGAGGTGAAGGCACATACTTGGATCAAGCACGAAAAGACGACTGGAGGCTAACTAATGAAGGGGCTGGAGGCATCGCCGAGGTCGCTAAGCAAGAACTAGCACCTAATGAGACGAATTAGGGAGAGGGCACGAGTAGTCCGACGATAAAAGTTGCACCTCAGATGTCGAAGCAAGAGGTGGAGACGTTGAAGAGGTAGAGTCATCAAGGCAAGTAGAGTCGTTGAAGCAAGGGGAGGAGTCACTGTATGAGGTGAGCTTCGATTTCCTCCTCCCTCACAAAGCTCCAATGCAACACGGTTAACAACTAGGGCATGCTCCCGTTAAGGCTCGACAGACAAATCTGGGCCACAAAGCTTTGTTCATTCCTATCTAACCCTTATGTTTTGCATATGGGGCCACACCTATTAATCGTGTCATGATCTATTATGGGCCTTATTACTTTCCCAAGGCTCAACTAATACAAAAATGCCCCTTCCTATTATTTGAATTTGGAAAATTCAGGTTATCATTGCCCCTAAAATATGTTGGTGTATTTTCAAAATAAAGTATTTTGAAGTAGTTTTGGCTCGGATGTGGTATGTGTCCATACACAAAATGGTGTGTGAAGACATACATATCTAGAAACCCTTGACACACAAGCTTATAGAAACCAGAAATTTGGCCTATGTGTCAACACACGACACACAGCTTCAAAACACAGGGCAATTTTTTTGCGCAGTTTTATATGATGTTTGGGAAATGTTTAGGCCATTTTGAAGAAGGTACACCTTTAAATCTATATAAAGCCCCACTAAATTGTACTTGAAAGTACTTAGAAAAGGCACTTGAAAAACAACATGAAAAATTTACATCATTCTCTTCTTTTCTTGTCTCAGTTATCCTTCCTTTCTACACTCTTACTTTACTTTGTTTTTGGTTTCGTTGTATCCCCAAGACTATTTCGCTATCCACGAAATAAGTCTTAAAGAAAATGGTTCGCTACAAACCTTGAGGCCAGTGACTGATTAAAAGTACCTGTTTTATGAATTTTCCTAACCAAATCACACTAGAATCAACATCAAGAGTAGAAACCTGCGCCCCACGCTCCATCCCCGGCACCGGTGACCTCCGCTGCAAAGCCGCCTTTGGAGACATGACCGGAACCGCCTCAGTGAATAATCTAGGAGGAAAAATACCATCTAAGCTTCTTTGACAAAATGAACAATTACCCTAAGCCCACCATTCGATGAATCCCTCCAATTCGATTGACCAATGTCCAAATTAGATGGACGAAGCCTATTCGCAAAGCTTCTAAAGCATTTGGTGCCAACCAAAATTCTCCTTCCCAACAAGAACAAGTAGGAGTCTACGACCACTGGCACTAAATTCAAATAGCTACAAAATTTGCCTTTTGAATTGCACTTCGCCTCAATACAAAATAATCTATCATGCTCCTTGTATGTATCCCACCAGTACCAATTGCCCCTACTATTATGAAGCGTCTCCCAAAACTTTAGCTACAAAATTTGCCTTTTGAATTGCACTTCACCTCAATACAAAATAATCTATCATGCTCCTTGTGTGTATCCCACCAGTATCAATTGCCCCTACTATTATGAAGCGTCGCCCAAAATTTTAACAACCAATTCACAGCCGATTGCTGAAAGAAAATGGAGCGGTGAGCATTCTTATTGATCTTAGTAAGTCAGAGGAAGCGACCATCAAATTCTATTTGAAAAGACTTGGACTCAATGGAAACTGTTGAAAGATTGCGAGCCATTCCTAAATAAATGCAAGATCATCAGACAGCCATTTGAACAAAAATTTTGAGTTGAGAATAGGAAATGGAGAGACAGGGGGGCATTAGTTGGCTAACAAAACTCTTTAACCAAATCTTGATGGGGGACAAGATGCCGGAAGAATGGCGGAAGAGCACGCTGGTCCCGATCTACAAGAACAAAGGTGATATTCAAAGTTGCGCCAATTACAGGGGGATCAAATTAATGAGTCACACCCTCAAGTTGTGGGAGAGAGTCCTAGAAAGGAGACTACGACAACAGACGAAAGTGACCGAAAACCAGTTTGGGTTCATACCTGGGAGATCAACTATAGAAGCCATTCATCTCTTACGAAGGACGATAGAGCAATACAGGGAGACATAAAAGGATCTCCACATGGTCTTCATCGATTTGGATAAAGCATATGATAGAGTGCCAAGAGAGGTTTTATGGAGAGTGTTGGGAAGGAGAGGCATCCCGCTGCCTTATATTAGAGTCATTAGGGACATGTATGAAGAGGCACATACTAATGTGAGCATAGGGGAAGGGGAGACAGACACTTTCCCTATCACAATAGGGGTACACCAGGGCTCTGCCTTGAGCCCCTTCCTGTTCATTCTAGTGATAGATGAGCTCACTAGACATTTCCAAAGGGAGGTACCTTGGTGTATGCTTTTTGCAGACGACATAGTTCTGGTAGGGGAATCCTGAGCGGAAATAAATGAGAAGCTGGAATTATGGAGAGGTGCATTAGAATCGAGGGGTTTAAGGATTAGCAGATCTAAGACCGAGTATGTGGAATTCAAATTCGACCATTCCACTGCGACTAGCACCGAGGAGGTTAAGATCGAATCAAAAACCGTACCGAGTAAGCAGAGCTTCAAATATTTGGGATCCATGATACACCAAAATGGTGAAGTGGATGAGGATGTCAGCAACAGGATTAAAGTAGGCCGGCAGAAATGGAGGATGGCATCCGGGTTGCTGTGTGATAGAAAGTTCCCGCTAAAGTTAAAGGGAAAATACTATAGGACGATAGTAAGACCGGCTATGCTATATGGGGCAGAGTGTCGATCAATGAAACAAAATCAAACAGAGAGGATGAAGGTGGCAGAGATGAGGATGCTGCGCAGGATGTGTGGCCACACAAGGAAGGATAGGATTAGGAATGATGTGATACGAAGTAAGCTGGGTGTAGCCTCGATCGAGGATAAACTGAGGGAGCACCGCCTAAGATGGTTTGGACATGTTAGCAGGAAACCGACTACAGCCCCAGTCAGGAGGTGTGAACAGCTTCACACGGCGATAAGCTGAAGAGGGAGAGGCAGGCCAAAGAAGAGTTGGCTGGAGACGATTCGTCAAGACCTAACCCACCTAAACCTAAGACAGGAGATGGCCTCAGATAGGGCACGTTGGAGGGCTAGCATAAGGGTAGCGGAGGTGGCAGAGTAGAGTAGTGTAAGGTGTGGCTGGTAGTTTGGGATCCTTAGGCAGGCATAACCTCGAGTGTAGCACTTTTAGGCTAGCTTAGTCTCTGTTCATGCTGCTTCTTCTTCTTCTTCTTCTCCTCCTCCTCCTTCTTCTTCTTCTTCTTCTTCTCCTCCTTCTTATTCTTCTTCTTCCTCTTTTACTTCTTCTTCTTCTTCTTCCTCTTTTACTTCTTCTTCTTCTTTTCCCTTCCTTTTTACTTCTCCTCAAAAGTCATTGGTAATTAATTGGTGGTTCATTTGCAGGCACTCAACTACTTCAGGTTGGGGGTCCCCGGAAACAGTCTCCTTTCCATCTAGAAGGGGTAAGGCTGCGTACATTAACCCCCTCCCCCCCAGACCCTGCTTTCTGCGGGAGCTGTAACGCATTGGGACTGCTGTTGTTGTTCTTGTTGTAGAATAGGAAATGGAAAGAAATAAAGAGAGAGAATAATGACAAGTTCTACATATGCTTTACTTTCCATACAAACTCATTGCGAAGAATTGACATGGCAATATAAAGCTTACGAGAACATGGCCAATTAAAGCCTCAACTCCTTCCTTACATGTACACATTTCCTTATATTCAAGAGGAAACTTCTCTACAGAGTTTTCACATATTTCTCATTTTTTGGGAAAGGATCTCTGGCCCCTAAACTCCCCTTTCGTTCAGTCACTATAAATTATCCAATAAATCAGCGCATAAATTTTAAGGAAATTATTCCCATCTAAATATCGACATGTTGGCAGTAAAGCAGCATATGAGAGAAGCACTGGGATTTACCATGGTGAGAACTAAAGAATCAAGAAATGAGGAAGAATCAAGGATGCAATATTCCACTCCAAACATCTTCTCAAAAAAAATATGTTACAAAAGAAACCAGCTTTACTTTGGACTAAACCATGGGAACAAAATGATGACACCATGGGAACAAAATGATGATACTTCAAACAACTTAAGATGACCATTATCAAGTTCAATTTAAAAAAGGAAAACAGAGATCATGTTCAAACTAGGTGAGAAACAGGATTGGCGGTCACGGTTGATGGTTCCTAGCCATGGAAATATATATCATAGTGGAATCCTTCATTCCAAACATGCATTCACCTTAAAGTTGACATGGATAACCAAACCCGCCTTTTCCAATCAATTTCCGCATTTATATGGTTAGTCCGGTTCTCATGACACTCCTAAATGTGCCTCTTCTAACCTCTCGTAGTGATTCCCGTCCTTAGAACCTCCATCTGTAGAAATCCAACAAGTAGGGAAGCTAGTGAATGCACCTAATTAAGGCACACACTCTTGATCAAATACAAATTTATTTTTCTCCATGATAAGAGAGTGAAGGTATTAGATGCCTTGGGTATTCTCTCTATTAAATCTCTTTTTCAATTCCTTTCCTAAACAACCACAATCAACACCCATCATTCCTAGTTAGCTCATTAATTTAGAAAGGTATGGTACCCTTAAGGACCAAGGCTTTTATTTGGTCTCTCATTCTTAACAAGCTCAATACCTAAGGCTAGTTACATAAACGAGGGTCCTTTAAGGCTTGATCACCATGTATTTATGGCATGCACTTCTACAATAAGGATACAGATCATCTTTGCTTCTCATGTCCTATGGCTTCGAATATGTGATGCGGGCTATTATCTCTTTTTAGATGCATGTGGGAGACTATGTTTAATGCATAATGCTCTCTTAATTTAATTCGGGGGATTTAGAAAGAATAAGAACACTAAATTGTTATTTTCTATGGACGTGGTAATGCTTCTATGGTGTATACGGTTGGAGAGGAATGCAAGATGGCTCAAGGACCAATATGCACAGTGAATTTTTTACGAGACAAGGTGGTCTTCCTAGGTCCCCTCTATGCCAAAAGCTTTGGAAGATTTCTTCATACAATTTCAGCTGATTCGCAAACGGAGGAATTTGATATATTTAATTTTTGAATTTGGTATTTTATTTAGGTGGTTTCTTTTCTCAATTGAGGCTGTATTAGCCTTAATATTTTGTACATTCTCACAACATAACAATTTCACTATGTGGGAGATATCTTTAGACATCCAAAACCTGATGATAGAGATTGAAAGGAAAACAGGTACATCAGCCTTGTGCCCTTCCAATAAGCAACCTTGTGCCTAATTTAAGCAGCCATGTGCTTGTAGAAAATAGAATATGAAATAATAGTATCGCTCTGATCAACCAATTGGCATATACTACAACGGTATATATACAAAATAGAAGCTAGGATCCTACTGATAAGACTCCTAATATGATAAAAATAACTATTCCAATAATATAATAAAATAAAAAAGATTTTTGATGAAGTAAAGCCTAGAACTAAAGATCTTCATAATTTTGCATAAATTTCAAAGTTAAAATCAAATCACAAAAAACAAGAGATAATTTCAATATTCATTCAACATTATCAACTAAATAGGGATTCCTATTTTTTCCCCAACCTCTATCTTGTTACAAAAGCTGCTCATCCCACACACATGCACATTTAAAACTTAAATTTTGGATGGGCTCGCATTTGGCTAGTTTTAAACCCATATATAGCCTGAAATAGCCTAATTCAACTCCAAATAAATAAGCAGCAGGAGCCATCCAATGACACTAACCATGTTTTCAGGCCGAAATTAGACTTTTCAAGTTTGGGCCGGACTGAGTTAAAACTGAATAAGCTCAATTTGAAGACCAAGGACTGGTCAGACCTTGGAATGAAACCTGATATAAACTCAATTTCAGACCGGTTCTGTCTTTCACCAAATTACCACTCCAGTCCAATATTTCACTCTAGACCAGTTTTTGAGTACCCCTATATGCTACTCTCGTAATTTCAAACAGTAAAAATTAATCCCTTTCTCTTAAAATAAATATCTCATGGCTAATTTGGTGATCTCAAAAAGTTAGCTTTCTCGTTAAAGAAGCACTCTAGTTACTTCGACTACATCGTAGCTCTTCATTCTCCTAACACTACACTAATGTCACCTAGTAGCACCATTTACATTTAAATTAAAGGATAATTAGGAAAATACAACTTACAACTTATACAATGAAAATTGGAAATGAGAATTTCAGAAGGAATTGGCATAGCAGTACAAATGAATAGAAGGCAAGACATGAGTGAAGCAAAGCCTCCTACCAAAAGACCATCGCCCTTTCCAACTATCAAACTTCTTAAGTTTCATATTTCCCAACCATGGCATGATCATAACTTTCAGAGAGCTTGAAATATTCCAAAATTTCTATTAAGACTCTAACCGTTATATGCATTATACTGAACAATTAGATAAAACCGAACCAGATCAGGGATACAAATACATGGACTAGTTTCTATCTTTACCGACCATTTTTCCCTTTTTTTGGTTCAATTAAAGGATAATTAGGGAAATACAACTTACAAATTATACAATGAAAATTGGAAATGAGAATTTCAGAAGGAATTGGCATAGCAGTACAAATGAATAGAAGGAAAGACATGAGTGAAGCAAAGCCTCCTACCAAAACACCATTGCCCTTTCCAACCATCAAACTTCTTAAGTTTCATATTTTCCAACCATGGCACGATCATACCTTTCAGAGAGCTTGGCATATTCCAAAATTTCTATTAAGACCCTAACCCTTATATGCATTATACTGACAAATTAGATAAAACCAAACCTGATCAGGGATACAAATACATGGACTAGTTTCTATCTTTACCGACCATTTTTCCCTTTTTTGGTTCAATTAAAGGATGATTAGGGAAATACAACTTACAGCTTATGCAATGAAAATTGGAAATGAGAATTTCAGAAGGAATGGGCATAGCAGTACAAATGAATAGAAGGAAAGACATAAGTGAAGCAAAGCCCCCGACAAAAAGACCATTGCCCTTTCCAACCATCGAACTTCTTAAGATTCATATTTTCCAACCATGGCATGATCACACCTTTCAGAGAGCTTGACATATTCCAAAACTTCTATTAAGACCCTAAACATATATGCATTATACTGACCATTTAGATAAAACCAAACCAGATCAGGGATACAAATACATGGACTAGTTTCTATCTTTACCGACCATTTTTCCCTTTTTTGGTTCATTTGTGTTGCATCCCTTTCACCTTCTTTATCATCGCCCCATTTTGTTCGGTCATCATGGGGTGATGGTTAAGGAGGAATCTTTGCCCCTCCTTGCATCCTAACCAAATATGAATTTTACTGTGCTTAAGAGTTAAAGAATTTCAAACAAAATGTTTGATCTTAAGCACGTATAAAGATAAGATACATACAAATGGCAGTTCCACTCCTAGCATTATATGCTTAAATTGCATGAAATTGTTACACGTTCCACCCTAGTTACATATCAGACATATCACTCACAACCCGCCTAAATTCATAGCAGCAATAACATGTATAAAAATAACAATCAATACAGCAGCAAACAACCCAATGCCTAAAAGACTCCTGCCAAGGTAAGGTTTAGAGAGAGTAAGATATAAGCAACTTTATCTCTACAAAGTGCTACCCTGTAAAGAGAGTGTTTCCAAAGACCCCAAACAATAAAGAACCAATATTATCCACATATTCTATAAGGAAGGAATCAAACATAATGCAAATAAACACTACAATTTTGGTTAATTATGCAAAAAAAGACTAACCTTTTTGGCTCGTTCTTGACCAATGACAAACTCGTCAAGCCCCTTACATATCTCTTTCGGAGTGGGCAAATCCTTCCCTAAACTCGTTCCACCCCACCCGATCCTCTCCCTAATCCTCACCCCTCCTCCTCCCTTTCCCATCCTCGGCACATCTTTCTCCACACAGTCGTTCTCTGCAGCTGCTGGACCAACTGTGTCCTTCGCCACAGGATTGGTCCTTGTTGAATTCTCGGCCACATGTGGAGGAGGAGGCAAATCCCTAACGTAAGACCTCAACTTCTGCCACATGGAGAGCTTCCCATTATTACAACTCCCCTCCTCTCCATCTTCTTTTACAAACTTTCCCTCCATCAACTTCTTCCTGCCTTCATCATCCTTCACAAACTTCCCAACCCTCCCAATCTCGAAGAAACTCCCCTGCAATGGAACCAGCTTGAATGGCCTAAAGTAGAAGGCCGTCTTGCAATGGGGGCAGATGTTTAGCGCCTGATAGACCCCAATCTCATTGGCGGTTATCGATAATGGACGGTTAGAGAAGAGGACATTCATTTGCTTGGAACAGCGAGGACAATTGACGACAGCCTTGATCTAATCGTAATTGTCGGAGCTTCCTTCCCATTTGTACCTCCCCTGGAACCCTAACCCTAATTTTACTCTGGCAGTGGTGAGAGAATAGAGGAAGGACGATGTTAAAGAAGAACGAGGCTTGGAGGAGAAGTGATGGTGCTGGTGGAGGAGAGAGTGCAATGATGAGGATAAGCAAATAGCCATTTGCTTCAGACTTCTTCATCTAAGGAGAGCTGCCATGGCTGTTTCTCTCGGTGAGCGCCGATGGTGTTACCTGACGGAAATACACATTTTGAGAAAGCTACGCGGTCGGATTTCAGAGTGTGGTGCACCTAGAGGTGGCCAACGGGCCGGGCCGGCCCGGAAACTGCACCAGCCCGGCCCGTGTTTGGCCTGGCTCGGCCCGAGCAACGGCTCTAAAAAGAGCTGTTGGGCTCGTTTTACACAGGCCGTTCAACGGCTCTTTTGTAAAGAGCCGTTGAACGGCTATTTTATTAAAAAAAAAATTACATTTTTTTTTCCGTATAAATACTTAAACCTTTCCAACTCATTTTCTCACCAATTCTTCAATCATTTCTTCTCTCTCTATACATTCATCATCTCCCATCTTCTCTAACTTTGCTAATTGCAAAAATTGTGCTCTAAAGTTCGAAGTTCGTAAAGTATTTAGTTAAAGTTCGAATTTCATTGTTCTCTCGTTTCGGTAATTTTAGTATCACAATTTTATTTGATTCGCATTTTTATTTATTTAATTTGCATTGCTACTTGCATTTTATAAATACTAATCACTTATACTAATATGGCATATAACTCTTCATCATCCTCTGGAGCCGATCGTGCTAGTTCTAGCTCTTCTCGGCTACCCAGAATCCCTAAAAGGAGTAGAATTGTCTTACTTAATACTGAAGAACGAGCTTTTATACAACCAGACCCATCACCCATACACTGATGCTAGCATATATCATGACTTTTCACAATAATAAGATTATCATAAGTCAGGTGGTGGTGGGGTTGGAGACTCACAAATTGATGAGGAACCCACCCCCACCACCGAAGCCCAGCCTGAAACTAGTACCTCTACTAGTAGGCGTACAACTAGTGGGGTATGGAAGCACTTCACCCTTAATAAGACAACTAATAAAACAACTTGTAAATTATGTGACCTACCTAAGGATTTTAGCCATCAACCTGGTAGTGGGACAGACACATTAAACAGACATATACTTAGGTGCCACCCCGAGCAATTCCTAGAAAAGAGCCAACAACGTCTAGTACAGCAAGTGTGCATTTGCTAATTTTAGGTTTTCTCAGGATAGCAACCGAAAGGGGCTAACTAAATATATAATTATGAGTAAAAGGCCTTTTAATACCGGCGAAGACCCAAATTTCGTCAACTACCTCCAACGAAATGTGAATCCCGCCATTGTGAGGATTTCTCGGAACATCGTAAAGTGGGACGCTTTTACGTTGTACCACGGGATGAAAACTGGGGTCTTCACACATTTTGCTACGAACACGAGCATGTTCTCGTTGTCGTCGGACGTATGGACGTCGAAACCCTGCCAATCTTATATGTGCATAACGGCACACTGGACCGATGAATCCTTCATCATGCAAAAGCGGATAATTCATTTTGGACTTTTAGATTGCCCCCACAATGCCGAGATAATTACGGGTGTGATTATGTCGGCAGCCCGCGACTGGGGCATAGAGCGACGTATCTTCAGTATTACGTTCGACAATGCTACCAATAACACTGCAGCCGTTACACATTTAATTAGGCAAATGAGACCCATGTTAGGTGGGAAGTGTTTCCATATTCATTGCGTTTGTCACATTTTGTATTTAATGGTAACGGATGGTTTAGATCTCATAAAAGCATCCCTTATCACCTTAAGATCGATAATAATATCTGTAAAATCATCCAGCACTAGAAAAAGAAAATTTAAAAATTTATGTAGGTTGCATAACATAGAATATAAACAATTCAAATTAGACTCCCAAAATAGGTGGTCGTCTATGGTAGAAATGTTAGAGCGCCTTCTACCATACAAAGACGTTCTAATGGAATACGCCCAGGAAAATCGTGCAGAATGGAGCGATTACAACCTGGCCGGTATAAATTGGGAGACAATAGATCAAATTTGTAACTTTTTAGGCATGTTTAAAGAGGCAACAACATTTTTTTTGGGTTGCTACTATCCGACCATGCCTCAAGCAATATCAAGATTGCTTGATATTGTCAATTGGATGGTGGGTAATGAATCCAACCCCATTTTGTTCGCATCGATTCAGGCAATGAAAGAAAAGTTTGCCAAATATTATTTTGAACTACCTCGTACATACTGCTTTGGAACTATTTTAGACCCTCGTTGTAAACGCTCGGGTTTCAACTTGTTTTGCCAATATTTTTTCACGTATTTGAATCCTACTCTTAATATCGACACTTTCATTGCCGATGTTGATAACAACTTGCATAGTTTATTTTTTCAATATTCCCGTCAATTAGCGTCCAATAATCCTAGTACTGCTGCAGTAGGATCTTCCACATCTAGTGGAAGTAGTTCACACATGTCATATTCGTGGAAGCTGTTGGAGCAATTTACGCCCACAGTAGCCCCCACATCATGTGACGAGTTAGATTATTATTTGCGGATACCGATGGTCCATATTTTCGGGCCGCCGGCCAACCCGAATTTTGACCTGTTACAATGGTGGAACACAAACCAAACCCAGTATCCCGTGCTTTCCACCATGGCACGTGATATACTAAGTTATCCGGTGTCTTCAGTAGCATCGGAGTGTACTTTCAGTCTTGGTGGCAGATTGCTTGGAACGAAGAGGGCGAAGCTATTGCGGTCAAGCTTGGAGATGTCCGTGTGCTTGAAGGATTGGCTGCTAGCAGAGGCAAGAGAACAACAGAGAATGAAGCTGAATTCATCGAGCGATGAAGAAGACGACCGTACAACCGATACCTCAAATGATGGCCTAGATACCCCCCAAGGCGACTGATATCAACACTTTTGTATGTCAATTATTCACTTTTAAATATTGATGTCAAAAGACGACCGCACCCCCCGTATACCTCAAAAGACAATCGCACCCCCCGTATACCTCAAAAGACGACTGCACCCCCCATATGTCAAACTTTATATTTGTACTTATATTTGTTACTTTATTTATGTACCATTATTTTTTTTGATAAGATATTTACCATTACTTATTGTGTATTTTATTTTATTACATATATTTAATTTATATTTAGCATTATTAGTGCTTAAAAAAAATGTATTTGTATCTTATATTATTTATCAATGAATTACAATAATTTTAGTGCAAAACGACTTTATATTATTAAATTTTTTTTTCCCTTTAAAAAGCCGGGCTCGGACAGGCCCGCCCGTACTGTAGAGGGCCCGGGCCGGGCCTTGGCCCGGTCGGCCCACACTGGCCCGGCCCGGCCCACCCGTTGGCCACCTCTAACCGGGGCTGTGTGTTTCCTGTGAATTTTCTAATTATAAAAATTAAAAATTAATCTTATGTTATAAAATTAGCAATATATTATACTCCACAAAATGCAAAATGAAAATATTAATACAAATTTAAATATAATAAAAAAAAGCATATATTTTATTCCAGAATTCATGAATCAAATAATATTTAGTTGTCTCAAATATTTCACAATTTCTTTCTCTATTTCATTTTTATGTTTTCCTCCTTTATAATTCTTTACCTTACGGCTATATATATATGTATACACACACACACACACACACATACATATATACATAAAAGTCTTTTGCTTAGTCACATAAGCATGATTCAATTTATGCCACGCCTATGCGACTTTACATGTATCATCATCTGTATTTTATATGTGTCTGTATATGTATATATAAGTCTTTTACATCATTTCTAATTTGATAATATCCAATATTAATTATAAATATTGTATCCGAAAAATATCTAATATTTACAGCACTCTCCCTTGGATATTTTCCTTTAAAATATTGCAGGACATAACACTCATTAAAGTGAATAGTGTCCAAGTTGTATACGGCTGCCTCGTTGAAAACCTTGACAGGAAAAAAATTCGGTAGGAAAAACCATAATGAAGGGAAAAAAAGTACAGTGAGTATTCAACTCTCTCTCATAGGCGCACATTAACCAATGATGTCTTTAAGTTGGCGAATAACAATCTTTGTACACCAATTTCTCGAAAGTTTGTCGTAGGCATTGCTTTCACGGATAACCCTCCATGTTCTTGAGCGAATTTTACAACATGTACTTCACCTTTCTTCAGAATCTTAAGAATGAAAAACTTTGCTGAAATGTGCTTGGTTCTATGAACTCTCCTTAGCTTGAACAATGCATATTTATCTTCATATTGTGCTATTTGACTTCACGATCATTAAAAGCTTACAAAATATGTTGAATCAAGGGCCTTGACAATACCCATTCTCTACTTGCTCATAAAGTGCAAGCATCACAGTAGTAACTACAACTGTTAGTAGATTGTCTACTTGCTCATAATTTGCTCCTAAAGTGCAAGCGTCACAATAGTATAGCTATATATAAGGAAATATCATGCTTTGTCACTCACCTTGTGCGGGTCGATTATATAATCAATATTTGCATACAAAATCAACTGCAAGGTTGACATAGCATTATAATGTATACTAGTTGATCCATTAGGATAGACGTTTTAACTACATTCTTATGCTTTTATGTTGGCGTCGTGCTATATATATCAATGACAAATTAACCAAAGAGGCTATACCTAGTTGTATGACAACTTTATCAATGCGTCACTTATACCAAGGTATGGTACTTTAGGATCTAGAGTTCATTCGTTACCTTATTGGGGATTGATAGAGATCTTTATCTATATCGAAATTGAAACATTGAACAACATATTCAAATACTTAAGTACCTTACATGTATAAATTGACATATAGTGTAATACTCTATCATACCTAAGACGGCACCAACGCATAAGCATCGGAGCCCATTAGAACTCCAAAGTTAAGCGTGCTTGGGCAAGAATAGTACCGAGATGGGTGACCTTTTGAGAAGTCCTCGTATTGCAGCCCTAAGGTTGGGGGTTCTCGGAAATAGTCTCTCTTCAGGCTGGCATCCTGAAAGGGAAAAGTTGCGCACCCCCCCCCCCCCCCCCCCCCCGGGGCCCAAAAAAGACCCTGCTTAGGCGGGAACCCTTGCGGCACTAGAAATGTTGCTTAGTAATACTCTATCATATTATTGCTCGATCCACAAGTCGAGACAAAATCTTTCCTTTTCCGAGATCCTTTATCTCGAGCTCTTAGTTTAGGTGTGTAACAGCTTCTTCAAACTCTTCATGAGCAATGCTAGAAGCACATATTTATATTATATGATGTGATATTTATATGAAAGTTCTTAAATGACCAAAAATGCCAGAAGCATATAGATGGCCATATTTATGAAAAATATTGTTTCTACATGAAACATGATAAGTGCTCTTCTAAAACCCTTAATTAAGTTTAAAACACCCATTATTGTTATACTGTCTGCCAGACAATAATTTCCACCATCCATATTTAAGGATAAAGTATATAGTAGTAATAACAAAATATAAGCACGGCATTATAAAACACTTTAAATAACCATATTACGATAGTTAGTTTTATAATATTCACTAATTGGGGCTTTAACTTCGCCTATATTAGAAGAGTCATCATATTTATGTTCAAAATTTTGGAAAAATTGTTCAAGTTTCACAAAACACTTTAAATAACCATATTATGACAGTGAGTTTTATAGTCTTCACAAACTGGGGCTTTAACTTTGCCTATATTAGAAGAGTCATCATATCTATGTTCAAAATTTTGAAAATTGTTCAAATTTCACAAAACACTTTAAATAACCATATTACAACAGCGAGTTTCATAGTCTTCACAAATTGGGGCTTTAACTTCGCCTATATTAGAAGAGTCATAATACTTATGTTCAAAATTTTGGAAAAATTGTTCAAGTTTCACAGTCAGATTAATGTTTAAATGGATAAGACTATAATCATTTAGATTATAGTTTAAATTTGTTCATCCTTTATAGTAAGACATATCAAAAATAATTAACACATATGACAAAATATATAGGTCACAAAATATAAGATGGATAATGCCATTCTAGTTCGTACATAGTAAGGCAACATTATTTTGTTAAAGTTAAACATAGTTTAGTATTGAAGATAAGCCCCAAAAACACATACCTTAGTCAATTTGAACATTTTCATCACTTACTAAATGATCAATTCTCCCACTAGGGTTTTCAAAAATAATCAGAAACACTAAATATATATCATTGAGTGGAGATTGATCTCCAGCAAAACGGCTTTTTGGAAAATTTTCTGTCCCTTTCAACGATACTCGGTAAAGGTCTACCAGGTGTTGGGCTGTACGATAGGTACACATCCAATAACCTTTCATACCGCATCGGTAGCAATCTGTTTCTAGATCATTTAACAAATTTTGTTCAGGGGATTTCTCTTTTCTATTTTCTCCTCGTCATTTGTGGACTTCTTAAATTTTGGTCCATTATTGGTACTATAGTGTCAGTTATTATGATCGTGACTATAGCCTTGTCCACGGCTATGATAAGGTTTACGACCTCGACCACGTCCCTAATGCTCATATGTCGCTGCATTACTTTAGAGAATGGTTCTGTTCCAGTTGGTCATGACTAATGATTTTTCATCTATAATTTATGATTTTATCTAGAAACAAGGAGAAATGATATTAACTTTGAGTATTTTTTAAAACTTCGTTTCGATATTGCTAATGAAGGAGTATATTCAAGACATGGAAGGCAGAGAATGTTTTTTCTAGGATATCCTCCTCAGTAATATTTTCTCCACATAATTCCAATTGGAAGGTAATATTAAATATTGCAGAGTTATACTCGCTTACTATTTTAAAATCCTACAACCACAGGTGAATCCATTCGTGACAAGCTTTAGGGTGGATCATGGACTTTTGATGATGAAACATTTCCTTTAAATCAACCAAAGGACATATGGGTCCTTTATATTCATATATTCAGCTTTCAATCCTTCAGGGATCTGATGCTTGAGAAATATCATTGCTTTGATGCTATCATGTAGGGATGCGCTATTTGTCCTTTTAATTATCTCTGAGATTCATAGCATCAAGGTGAAAGTCAACATCAAGGGTCCATGGAAAATAATTTTTGCTATCAGTAAATTATAAATCATAAGGATTAAGGAATGAAAACTTACCTCAAGTATGTAGCAATCCTTAACTAGCTAGAAACTCGTACTGATAACGTGCTATAAAACTATAGACATATTATACTCAACTCATTAGAATAATAATGCAAACTCAAATATAATTATAGAAAAATAGCAACTATTTTATTACAAAGCTCAGGAACCAAGTAATATGTTAGTTGTCTCAAGTATCTCTCAATTTCTTTCTCCATTTCATTCTCATGTTTTCCTCCTTCATAATTCTTTTCCTCACAGCTACACACACACACACGCACATATATATGCGCAAAAGCCTTTTGTTTAGTCACATGAGCATGGTTCATTTTATGCCACATGTGTGCGACTTTACATGTGTCATTATATGTATTTTATATATATGCATGTATTTGTATATACAAGTCTTTTACATCATTTTTAATTTGATAATATCCAATATTAATCATAAATATTGTATCTGAAGAATATGTAATATTTACAACATCTTACAATTTATACTTTTTTTTTTGAAAAAATTGAAAAATGGTTAAAACTTTTTTTAAAAAATTTCGTCCTTATTCTCCATGCACTATAAAAAATATCATAAATACTAATGGAACAAGTCTATAGGTAAAAGTCCAACTCTTTATTGGTAATAGTTATTACACCAAACATACCGAAAAATTACACCAAATCAAAAAATTGCATACAACTAGAATTACAAAATCTTACTTTCAAACAACATATTGTCATACATTTTGGTAAAATCATCATGATATAGGCAATTTTAATTTTAAAAAAAAAGATCAAAAATTATACCAAAAGAAGAAAATCAAACCAAATTCACACCAAAATAGGAAAATAGAACAAAAAAGTCATAGGTACAAATCGAAATATGTATTGAAAAAGGCTAAAGCCAAACAAAATAGAATTACCACCACTATCCATACCCAAGTGTTGATAGAAACCCGCTATCCAAACACGACAACCTCCCTTCACCTAGAGCTACAACCAACAACTATCAAAGATCACCCAAACAAATTTTAACAAAATTCATGTATATTATAAGAAGCTTCACATGTTTTAAACAAAATAAAATATAAAACATATAAGAAATTTGTGTATAATACTAGCGTGATGGTGTGTCAACTGGACAGCGGCGTGAGATATGGAGCGTCAATGCAATGAGGTTTCGAGTGCCTAGCGCATGTGACAGCAACGTGCGGATGGCAACGTGAGAGATAGGAGGCTGGCGTGGCGAGGCGCCGAGCCTGTCGTTAGTAGCAGGTGGGTAATGACATTGAGGGGAAAACTGGCTAGAGCAAGTTTTAATTTTTATGGCTCATTGCACATGTTTCATTAGAATAGTGACAACTATTGCAAAAAATTTGAAGAGGAATAAAAAATTAAGAAAATAACTTTAGTACACCAACAATAAACATATATGTTGATATTGATCATTTAATTACATCAAAACATTTTAATATTCGTTGACACTATGTCTTTTTGTAGTGATAGATTCTTTGTTGATGTTTTCTCATATGCCTTTGTTTGGCAATTGGATAGAGACTAGAGAGCGATAGAGAGGGGTAAAGTGGGTAAGTGTGAAAGAGATTGCCTTAGCCTTGTTTGACTATGTAAAATGAGAAGAGGTAAGGATAAAAAGGATTAAATATACCTTTATTTGACAATTGGGTAAAAGAATGAAGGTAAATAGAGTTATTGTTAAAATAGACACAAAATTGTCCAAAATGTGTCTAATGATACCCATTATCCTCCTTTACACTCCTTTGCTATGTTGTCAAACAAGGGGTTATTCTTGTTGGGAATAATATCATAAAAATCCAGTTACTAAATCTTAATTATTTATAACAAAAATTATTTATTTATTAATTATTTGATTGTTATTTATTGAGTTATACATGCATGTTTTTATTTTTGAAACGTGCTATGAGATGAACATTGTCCATTACGGTATATCAATATTTGACTTAAGTGATCAATGAAATAGAATCACATATACACTTAAGTCAACAAAAGTGGTATGTTATAAGAAAACAAGTTCATAATCGGTAATAAGTTTGGACTACTCGTCTTATACGCATTATAAGTGCGTTTCGTTGATCTTATTTCAACTTATCTTTTTTTAGCCTATCTATTTCAAAAAGATCCATACCTTTTTATAATGCACTATTTGGTTGTTCAATGCAGAAAAATCTTTTTTACATAATAAAGTGTATTGATACCAGTTTAAAAAGAACTTATCTATTGTAACAATAAAAAATAACTTAATAATATAAATCAACTAATAATAATTGGTAGAAATGAATCACTACGATAGTTGGTCATTGGCACCAAAGGATAGAGAGCGTAACAACCCATTGGGATAAAAGGGATTATTGCAGGTAATGTAGTTTTGAAAGTGTTTTAAAACTGTGTACTCGCAAGCTTACGAGTTCATCGTATCTAAGTTGGGTATATGGGTGTTATATCCACAGGGAATCCATACAAAGTTTGAATCGTTGATTACAGAGTAGTCGGAAATTTGGTTATGTTGAAAGGTTGGGTTTGTAAATGAATTAAAGGAATTGAAAGACGATTAAAGTTGTCAATCGATCAAAATTAGTTTATAATGCGAATTTAAGTTAGCCTAACTTAGATCCCTTTATTATATTTTTTCACAATAATGACTTTAAAAGTTTGGGCTACAAGCTCTAAACTTAAATTAACATCATATTAAGGCTTAGGATAATGAAATAACTTAAGAGTATAACCCATCTTGTGACTCTAGGTGTAGCATTGATTATCTCAACAGCACTAACAAACTCCTTTGTCATTCCAAATTAAGTATTAGTTTGTATAAAAAGATTGTGTTCAGGATTGGGTACAACCTTACCCTAACCGCTTGTGAAGAACCTATTATACTATAGTCTAGGCTACAGGCAGAAGACAATACATGAATAGAATTGGAAATCAAAGCATGACTATAAGTACATAACAAGAAAACCAATCTAAAAATATAAAACTACCCGCAGGGGGTGCATAAGTGTTGGGAACATATTTAAAAATTTTTTTCCTAAGCGGCTAGAGCGGGCGCAGAGGAAAACCAATTTAAAATTCTTAATTTTAAATTTAATGCCTTGATCTAATTAAACTATTTAATTAGACCTAGATCTTCCTCTAACAGGCTGATAATATAAAAATCAAAACATCAAATAAAACAAGTATAAATATGATAGTGGAATAAACGAAACAAAAGAAAGAACAAATTAAATATAAAATACTTAATTTAGACATACCTGAAGAGCAAATCCAAACTCCGAATTAAAGATCTAAAATTAGAAGAAGAAACCTTCTTGACACCTCGTGATCTTCCTGGCAATTACCTCTATTAGCACCTGAGTGCCGTCTCCCAAAATATTTAATTTAAAAACAATTTCAAGACAAATTTTTTCTTTTAATCTTTCCGAAAAATAATTTTTTAGAAAAATTATGCTAAACATTAATTTTAGATTTTTCGTCATGGGAGAAAAATAGGTTCCAAAACCTAAAACCTTAAAATCACTTTTACGTTAAATATTGTGTGTGTGTGTATATATAAAACAAAAAAAAAAAAAAAAAAAAAGCGTTACATATGAAGAAAAACCTAGCACCTTTTTTTTATATATGGGGTTGGCCCCACAAAAGGTTTTTTCTTTTCTTTTTGTTTGCCATTTTAAAACACAATATAATTTATCGTACTATATATTCATCTCGTGAATATTTGTTTAGCATAAAAATTTATTTATCTTATAAATAAATAATTTATCCCATAAATTTATTTTTTAAATATTTTCAAATTGTGAGTAAGTTGAGGCTTGCGAAGGGACCTCATGAACAATCTAACTTTAGCTTCAAATGGGTCAAATCTGATTATCATCTCATGATAATAATTGATTACCATTTAATAAAGCATAATTTCACTAAATAATTTTCACTGCAATTTAGAATTAAATATAATTACTCAAGAATTTTCCAAAATAATTTTGTTGCGACAATTAACCCCTATATTAGATGTTGTGAGGAAAAACAACTTTGACTAATGTTGTTATTTTTTTTCACATATATCTCCACAGTTCCCAACTCGCCCTTCTTGTACAATTCATAACACATAAACAATTTCCATATTAATTCTAAGTGTCAAACATATGGAATACTCGGGCCAAAGATTCTAGAATCTATTCGGATATTTGCGAATCAACTAGGGGACATCTTACATTGTAGATTCCTAGTAAAATATCTGTTCCCGCCAAACTTTATGCAATTGTCCAACGATGTAAGATCATGATTATTCAATTTTAACCTCATCATTTTGGGCATCAAAGCAATTAACATCCATGCATGAGCTCGGAGTATTTTCCGAATTTAGAGTTATCGGCTTGCACAATTAATTATTTCTGATAGTAGTTAAAGAAACAACTACTTCAAGTGGTTCTACTTAGTGTTCCTATTTTATTGAAAAACACTTGATCCCTATCAGCATGACAAAGACAAGTCATCAAAAATATCATACTCTAGTCTTATTAGACAAGTTGGCCAAACTTATCACTGACTACTAACATACTTTGACAATATGTCACCAGTTTGATTTAAGTATTTCTATGGTTCAATCTTATTGATCACTGAAACTAAACCTGACATGTCATCTGGGACAACACGTTTTAGAAAAACAATCACACATATGTTCGACTCATAAAACATAATCAGACAATAAATAAATGAAACAATATTATATATTTAATATTTAAAACTAACTAATTGAGTTTTTTTAGGATACCTATTTCAACAATTTCCCACTCATCCTTAAACCCAAATAGCCCTGCATTGCATAACTATTTTGTAGAGATCTGTCAACTCGTTTAATATGAACTTAAACTAGTACTAATCTAACCCTGTCTCATTCTTTTGGTTACATGCTTTCATCTACTAGGAACCTTCTCAGTCAATTAGTCTACTTAACAACTCTCTAGCTGTGAAGTACATGACTTCCATAATTAAGTAAGAAATACAATACTGCTTCACTCTTCACTATTTAGCGACTCCTACTACAAAGGTGAATAGGAATTCTAACGTCAAACGTCTGAACTCCCTTTTAAATCGAATGACCCATGATAAATCCAACATCCTTTCTTTTGAATCTTGTCAAAGCTTGACCCTAATAATATAGTTGGTTCATCTTAGGTCTTTTGCTTTTAATTAATTGAATGGACAATAAAAACTTAATAGCTCATAACAATTCTACACCACACTCAGTGAATAAAATGTCATTTATATACAACTTTTAGAAAGTCTCTGCTTTCTTGTTATGTCACTTATACACTAATGGTTCACTAACAATTGACTCAAATCCCTAGGACTTAATTAACTGTCATCAAATCTACTCAAATCCCTAGGACTTAATTAACTGTCATCAAATCTACTATGTAATGAACAAGATGCTTTTTTAAGTCTACAAATAGACTAGCTTAGTTTGCATACTATATGCTCCTGACTCTTGGCAACAAACTTGTCTGGTTATATTATATATATAACCTTCAAGATATCCATTCAGAGAAGTCCTGACTTTCATTCTCATACCTCATCACAATGAGATAAAATGGAAAAAACCAGCCGTATGTATTTAAGTATAGCATTTGGCTAGAAGGTCCCATCATAGACAATTCCTTCCAATAGGATATTAACCCACTACTGTCAATCAAGTGTTGAAGGTCTCTACCTTCTTGTCCAATGAACTCTTTATACTTGTCGATCCATTTAGATCTAATCTAATGGACTTAATATCTTTCGATGCCTCTACAAGCTCCATACTTAGTTAAAATGCAATTACTTCAACTTAACTTTCATTGCTCTGACCTATTTGTTTGCATCTTTATACTCAAGAGTTCTATTGTAGTCCAAAGGATTGGATTCGCTGCTTAACTGTTAAGACTGGAGACATGAATCCTTCACATGACCCTAACTATCCTTCCACCACACCAAAGCTCTCATGTACCATGTGTGACTGATGTGATTTTAAAGTGTGTTTTAAAACCGTTTACTTACAAGCGCACGAGATCGTCGTAGTTGTGTCGAGTATACGAGTCGTATCCACAGGGAATCGTGTTAAGTTAGACTTAGTGATTAACAAGTGGTTTCAATTTTTAGGTTTTTGTTGTTTGAATAAATTGTTGGCTAAATTAATAAAACTGAATATAAAGTAAATGTATCAATTCAATTGAGGTTAGTTTAGGGAGTGAATTTAGGATAGCTTAACACATATCCCGTCATTATATTTTACTTAGGACGATGATTTGAAGGACCTAGGCTACTAACTCTAGGCCTAGATTAATATATAAATTTTGGCTTAAGGTAATGAACTAGTCTTAGCACCCTAGATGTAGCATAGGTTATCTCATTAGCACTACTTAATTCTTTTGTTACTCCTAATTCAATATTAACTTATATAAAAGATTGGATTCAGGGTTGGGTACAACCTCAACCCCGACCACGAATGAATTCCTATTATGTTATGACCTAGGCTACAAGCACAAGACTAATCACTACAAAGTTGGCAATTTAGTCATGGCTACAAGCACACATGCAAAAATATCCGACAATTATGAAGAACTCCCCACAGAGTTGTAAATATAACATAGCTAGACCAATAGTCAAAAGTATAATATAAATCAGGGATACGGGCGGCTACTTGGCCTGCATCCCTAAACTAAAAGTCTACTCCTCCATAAGAGTTCTAAACATCATGAAATCTAAGAAAGAAAACAACAATAATAAAACTAAGGATTTGAAGACTCTCCCAATTGATGTTGACTTTGATCCTTGCTTTAATTCACCTAATACTCTGACCACCTGCGCTTCAGCGTTTGAGACCCTTTTGATCTCATAGCGGCTTCGGGAAGGAGAGAATGAAAGGAGACATGGCAAAAGATGTGAAATTAGGTCTCCCCCTCCATATTTATACATGAGGCATGCTTTAGGGTTGGTCCCGTGCCATCCACGATCGATTGGTAGTCAAACTGATCGATCGGCGGTCAAACCTATCGATCGATAGCCCCTTAGCGGCTTGCGTAGTTAACTTAAAATGAGCATAACTTTTGATCCGTAATGAGCGTAACTTTTGATCCGCAATGAGTTATGGGCCAAATTATATACCAAATCGAAGCTCTCGAAGAGATCTATATGACCCAAGTGGTTACATAAGTAGATTAGCAAAGTATTGGGTCATAAATAGCCTTCTTTTAGCCTTTTACTCATTTTAAGCTTGACCGATTGCCAAAATGCATGGTCAATCGATCCACACACCCAAGGAAAGACTCTTTTTGACCAAATCTTGACCGATGGGTTCTTATTTTGCACACATGGTTGGGTTTCTTAAAGTAGTCTTCAATTATGCCTCAATTACGCTTGAATCTTCTACTTTTCAGTCTTTGTTGCTCCGTTGCGCTCTGTTAACTACCAAACCTAGATTGAGGGCTAACCTTGTGGAAGAGAGAGATAAGATGAGAAAAGAATTGAAAGGAGATGAGAGAGTGGAGAATTAGAGAGAATTTACCAAAAGGTAATCAAGATTTTTATTGATTGAATGAAGATATTACAAGCATTAGCCCTATTTATAGAGAATCTAATACAATGCATCAAGACTCAAGCAAACTACCGACCTAACTGATTTTTGGTGCCAAAATGATAACAGCTGCCAGGTTCGACCTGGTTTGACCAACAACGGCCTTTGGCGCCAACCGACCTGCACAACTAACCGGAAAATTACAACTTCTCACCAGTCCTAACATATTACAAACATTTAATGGACCAAATACAACCAAAAGACTAAATGCTTTATAACATTCCCTCCCCCTTGAGAAGCTCCTTGTCCTTAAGGAGAAAAGCTCGGAAATTGGCTCTTCAGGAATGTAGGATTCTCCCATGTGACGACATTTTTATCCAAGTTCAACCACCTCACTAAAATTTGCTGAAATGTGCCAGTACCAGCTGCGATCATGCTCGATTTCTTGACAGCTACTAGTCCCAGCAGTAATGCTCCATTTGCTCCTACTTTCGATGGAGTGTGTGAGCTTTTAACACCCTTCTTGACCCGCTTTTTCAATAAAGAAACATGGAACACCGGGTGAATGCACGATTGTGGCGGTAAATCAAGTTTATAAGCAACATTGCCGATCTTGTCCAAAACTTTGTGTGGGCCAAAGTAACGTGCACTTAGCTTGACATTTCTTCTGACAGCCAACGTGGACTGTCTATAGGGTTGTAATTTTAGGTAGACCATGTCTCTAACTTCGAAAGCTTTGTCTACCCTTTTTTTGTCAGCATAAAATTTCATTCGAGCACGAGCTTGCTGTAAATTATCCTTGAGGAGCTGAATCGTCTGTCTTCTCTGCAGTAACAAATCCCCTGCTGCTGATCCAGTATTACTTGGCTGTTGCAGCATCATTGGAGATGGAGGTGCATATCCATACAACACGTGAAAGGGAGAAGTGCCAAGGGAAGCATGGAAATGAGTATTGAACCAATACTCTGCTAAAGAAAGCCATTGATTCCACTCTCGAGGCCATGAGAAAACCATACTCCAAAGATATTGCTCGACACACTGATTGACTCGCTCTGTTTATCCATCTGATTGGGGATGGTAAGATGAACTGAGTGCCAAGGTTGTGCCCAACAATTTGAACAGCTCACGCCAAAAGTTGCTCGTAAAGATCTTGTCCCTGTCAGAGACAATGGATTGGGGCAATCCGTGTGATTTGTATATGTTGTCTAAGAAGCTCTTAGCCAACCTTTCAGCTGTACACAGGCTGAATCAATGCTATAAAATGACTATATTTAGTGAAACGTTCCACCATGACCTAAATTACTTTCCTACCATCGGACTTGGTAAGTCCTTCAATAAAATCCACACATATGTTGATCCAAGCACCCTCTGGAATGGGTAGTGGCTGCAAGAGTCCTTGGTATTGATGATCCCCCAACTTGGTTTGTTTACACGCCTCACAAGACTTAACAAAATTTGATACAGCTTTCTTCAAACCGTGCCAACTGAAGTATGCTTTAACTCTTTGATATGTACCTTCAACCCCAGAATGTCCACCCCAAGCTGAATCATGTGAAGCCTTCAATATCTAATCCCTCAAATCAGTCGAGGAACCAATGTATATCTTGTGCTGCATTCGGATCAAACCATTCTGCACAGCCACACCAGGTTCGCTGTCAACACTGGCAGCCACTTTAACCACTGCTGCAGCCACGCATTTCTGAGCAAAAGTGTCCCCATCGTAAGATTTGTAGATTTCATCCATCCAAGAAGGTAAAACAATGGATAATGCTCCACGAAAACCCTGCTCGTGGTCCTCAAACTTCCTTGACAAAGCATTGGTAGCTTGATTTTCTTTCCCTCTTTTGTACTCTATTGCACAGTCAAGACCAAGCAACTTCATCAACACCTTCTTTTGAATTCTTGTCACTATTTTTTGCTCCAAGAGATGCTTGAGACTTTGATGATCTGTTCGAATGATGAACCTATGACCATCCAAGTAATGCCTCCATTTCTCAATTGCAAGGAGGATTGCCAAATACTCGTTCTCATAAGTGGACATGGCTTGATGTTTAGGACTAAGGGCTTGACTCAAATAGGCAATTGGTCTTCCATTTTGTGAGAGAACAGCCCCACAACCAGTCCCACTAGCATCTGTCACCAAAATGAAGTCCTCCAAAAAATTCGGCATAGCCAATACCGGGGCTTTACACATAGCAGACTTGAGGGCATCAAAAGCTTCTTGTGCCTTGTCACTCCACTTGAATGCATCCTTCTTAAGCAGCTCGGTTAAGGGCTTTACAATGGACCCATAACCATTTATGAACTTTCTATAGTAACCGGTCAACCCCAAGAACCCTCTCAATTGCTTCAATGTCATGGGAGTTGGCCAATCTTGCATAGCTTGCACCTTAGAAGGATCAGTAGAGGCACCTTCGTGAGAGATTATATGGCCTAAATATTCAAGCTTGGACTGAGCAAAAGTGCACTTTGATAGCTTGGCATAAAACCTGTTCTGTCTCATCACAATGAACACTTCTTTGAGGTGATTAAGGTGATCTTCATAGGACAAACTATAGACCAATATATCATCGAAGAAAACCAGCATCGATCTCCTCAAATAAGGCTTGAAAATGTCATTCATAGCTGCTTGGAATGTGGCCGGAGCATTTGTTAAACCGAAAGGCATCATAACGAACTAAAAATGTCCATGGTGAGTATGAAAAGCGGTCTTGTATATGTCTGGCTCGAGAACTCTAATTTGATGATATCCCTGTCTTAAGTCAAGCTTAAAGAAGAAGTGTGCTCCATATAACTCATTGAGCAAATCGTCAATAATAGGAATAGGAAATTTATCCTTCACCGTCAAAGAATTCAGTTGACGATAGTCGATGCACATTCGAGCCGTGCCATCCTTCTTCTTGACAAGAATCACGAGTGAAGCAAAAGGACTATGGCTTGGTCGAATGAAGCTCATCTGCGGCAGCTCATCAACCTGTTTTTCAATCTCTGATTTTTGGGCATGTGCATAACGATAAGGCCTCATTTTTCACTGGATCTGAGTTGGCTCGAAGTGTTATGGCATGATCAACACTTCTTTAGGGAGGAAGGCTCTTTGGTGCCTCAAAAATATCCTCAACTCCTCGAGCAAAGCATGAACTTCAGGTGGAGTATCCTGCTGCAGGTCTGCTGGAGAAATTAAGAATAATTGTCCCAACCATTGTATTGCATTCTTCTTGAAGCTACCATGTAAGCGTTTGCCATTGATCAACTTCAGCTGTGCATGATCTGAAATCCCCTGTAATGTGACCTTATTGCCATGAATTTCGAAGGACACTGTCATCTTGTTGAAATCAAACAACACTGGGTTAAAGGTCCTCATCCAATCAACACCAAGCACCATATCACAACCTCCCAAAGGAAGAAATCTAAAATCAAAAGCGAATTTATGATCTTGCATAGACCAATGGAATGATTGGCACTTGTTTTGAATCGTAATTGAGTTTCCATCAGCTACCATTACAGCCAAAGGATGAGTTTTGATGATTTCATGCTTCACCTTCTTTACCAACTTAGGATCAACAAAGTTATGTGTGCTTCCACTATCCACAAGAATGGTAAAGGAAGTTTTTCCTACTTTCCCACCAATGCATATGGTGTTGTGAGCTCCACTCCTGGTAAGAGCATTCATGGAAATCTCTACCTCATCCTCAAACAGCTCATCAAGCGACTCCACCCCAGAACTGTCCTTTGCAGAACCTGAGCCTTCGGTTTCTGATTCAACAGCAACACGAGAGCCCCTTGCAGACATCAAGAACTTTGGATTACACCTATGTCTGGGCTGATATGGCTGATTGCGTTTATAACATAACCGTGCAGACCTCTTGTCCACTGATCGGCTAGCCTTGTTGCTTGATGAGTCTCTTTGGTGGGTCTTGTGATTGTTACTCTTGAATTTGCTTTTGTCACTTGAAGATGCAAGTGTAGCCTCAATTAATTTAGCCTTCTTATAGGCTTGGGAGAGAGTCTTTGGCCCAATGGCCTTAACCAAGTTCTTAATACTTGGTCACTACTAAAGCTTGAGACATAATGTGCTTCGGAAGAATGTGGATTAATTGCTATCATGCTAGCACGCACATTCTCAAATCTGGTCATATACTCCTTCACCGTGGATGTTTGATAAACCTTATTGAAGCTATCAACAACATCGCTTAAATCATCTTCACCATACCTCTCACACAACTCTTCCACGAATTGGTCCCAAGAAAGGCAAGGATTGCTCTTCAATATGCTATAAAACCATACCTCATGGTCTCCTTGAAGGTGCACTGCAACAAGCTCTACCTTCTCAGCCTCATTTATGTTATAGAAATGGAAGTACCGTTCACACCTCCTTAGCCATGATTCAGGTTGTTTTCCATCAAATGGCTTAATTTACACCCTTGGCTGTCGATGAGCATAACTTCTACCACCAAATGAAACATCATTGCTCAATGATCTCTGCTGTTGTTGCAAATCAGGAGGTATGTTTTGCTGCTCAATGTCATCGGATGAATTTCTGTGATGAGCATTCGAATCAGGTGGCCTGGTGTGCAAATCTATATTCTGGCCACAAAATCTGAATTGGCCTGATCCTGCATTTCGATCCTGCGCACCTGTAGCAACCTCAGCCATTGAAGGTCGATAATCCATGGATTGGATATGAACGGAAGGACCTGCTTCTGCCTGTATCTCAGGAGATTTGCCTCGATTTCTGTCCACATTCTCACTTCTGTCTAAATGCACCTGCGGTTGAGCCACATCCGCTGGAGGAAAGAGCTAACTTGCAGGCTTAAGGATCGCATTGACAGAAGATTCTCCCTATTTCTTGACCTGATCTTGCAGATTCTCCATCCTCTCCTCCAATTTTGACATTTGATCCTCATTTCTTTGCTGATTCTCTAACTACATTCGCTGATTATTCAAATGCATTTGTTGCAATCTCGAAAACAGGCGATCCTCTAACTGTAATTGCGACTGTGCAATCACTTCCTTCATCTGATCAACCGTGACATACTCCTTTGGACCAGTCACAGCAGCATAGGGAACTTCTGGTTGGACTGCTGAAGCTACATTGCGTCCACCAGCTCCCGATCGTGTCCTAACTTTTTCAGCCATGCTTTGATTGTGCTTCTTCAATTTTGCCAGCTCAATTTAAGCAATAACAACTACAACCGGCTCTGATACCAATTGTTAACTACCAAACCTAGATTGATAGCTAACCTTGTGGAAGAGAGAGATAAGATGATAAAAAAATTGAAAGGAGATGAGAGAGTAGAGAATTAGAGAGAATTTACCAAAAGGTAATCAAGATTTTTATTAATTGAATGAAGATATTACAAGCATTAGCCCTATTTATAGAGAATCTAATACAATGCATCAAGACTCAAGCAAACTACCGGCCTAACTGTTTTTTGGCACCAAATGATAACAGCCGCCAGGTTTGACCTGGTTTGACCAGCAACGGCCTTTGGCGCCAACCGACCTGCACAACTAATCAGAAAATTACAACTTCTCAGCAGTCCTAACATATTACAAACATTTAATGGACCAAATACAACCAAAAGACTAAATGATTTATAACACGCTCTAAGCTAAAATGTACCTAGATTACAACAAAAACACACATATAAAGGCTGAATATATGGAAGGAATGGAAATAAAATATATAAAAATCAAGTGCATCAACATCCCCGAACCCACTTCTTGCTTGTCCTCAAGCAAGATTCGATTTAAGCTAGATACTGGCGGAAAAGTCAATTCAGGGATTTAATCGCAAAGGTCACTTGTGAAAATTATTGTTCAATCATATTTGAGAGTGGACTTGAGAGTAGCGAATCTTTATGTGATATTATTATTGCACTAGTTCTAACTTAAGTCGTCGTCATTAAGGTCTTTTTACTAATGAGTGATCTTAAAACTTCTCTCCTCTTCATCTTACTTCAAAACCCTCCGACTTTAAGAAGACATAAAGGTAATAAGTAAAGGAACAAGTTATCCTAACCCTTCACCGCTAATCAATAGTGAAATCAAAAGATTTCTCTTTCGTCTCTTGTTTTCCCCCCTCCATTTTTTTTTTCCTTTTTTTACTCGGTTAGGTGTGTCTCCCTTAGACCCATGTAGCTAGTTTTCGGCTGGCAGCTCTCGATCTAGTTGGCTTAAGGTATCAGGTTGTAAGAGACCCCTACGGACCTAATGGCTGAAGTCTTAAGGATCCAGAACCTAATCTGTTAGCATACACCTTTTTTTTTTTTAGGTATTAGTGCTTATTTTATTTTTAAGCTTTCCCTGTGGCCCATATAGCGAGCTTTTGACCGGCAGCTTCCAACCCAGTTGGCTTAAGGTACCAGGTTTTAAGATACCCTTACGGGCTTACTTACTCGAGACACAGGGGCTACAAGAGCCAACCAGTCACCTTTTTTATTCTTTTTTTTCCTTTTTTAAGGGGTTACTTAAGATAAATAAATGTACAATTGATTTCAACATTGTTAGAAGTAGAATAGTGAATTCCTATTCCTAAAATTATTACTATTATTTCGACTCAAACAGGAGGATATGTCACAAGATTAAGGGTGAAAAGTAATAATCTCACTAACTAGTTAAAAGACAAAAATATAGATTTAAAAGTCTAATCCAGCAATAATCTCGTCACATAATCATTCTAATCGTCAAAGTACATCACAGAACTAGGCTACAATAAGGGTCACAAACAACCTTATACTCATTTATGCCTTAAAAAATGTAGTTAATTTATGCCAAATTAAGCTTAAAGGACAAACAAAGTTGACTCTCATCTGCCATCCCCAAGCCCAAACCTTGCATTGTCCTCAATGCAAATCAACGAAAGTAAATATAACTAAGGAAAGGAAAGAGACAACCTCAGGTATGGCGCATATTTAGGTATGCGTGGTGAGCAAATGCAAAAAGGGAAGACAGAAATAGCAAGCTACAATCGAAGACATAAAAGACATAATTCTAAACGAACTTGTTAGTAGTGTTAGAAATAGGGATTATGCAAGTGTTTATTAGAAGAGAAACAAAGTTAGCATGGTAGGGATAATAAAAGGACCCACAATTGAGAGAGTTCATGTGGAAAAACTAATTAAAACAAAATTAAAAGTAGGTTGGGTTGCCTCCCAAGAGCGCTAAGTTTAACGTCTTCAGCCGGACGCAGTTTAGAGCACAATGTCAACCAAAATCCGAGGCAGTGTCTGCCATAGAACTCAGGGTGACCCAGTAGGGATGATCCCCAAACCCAATAGCGTTTCAAGACCCATGACTAGTAAGGAGGAAAACGTTACCAGGATCAAGGTCGCAAATCTCTAGCCTACTAAGCATAGGTGATGAAGCACAGCTACTGACACAGACAAGGACACTATTACAATAGTCACTTTTAGTAGAATTTGGCTTACCCGGCTCTACAAAAGGGCCAATATCATCAACCCTGTAGCATTTCAACTCGTCCTCAGTCTCAAGGTGTCGAACAAAGTTCGAAACCTTCAATTTGCCCTTGAGATTTCCAAAAGAAACCTCCAACACTCCCGTCTTGCAGTGAATCACAACATCGGCCGTTGCTAGGAATGGTCGACCTAGAATAATGGGAGCATTGTGCTTTTGCCTAGGAGTAGCGTCTGTATCTAAGATGAGAAAATCAACAGGGAAGATAAACTTGTCAACCTTGACAAGTACATCTTCCACTACCCGATGAGGTACTCGCTTTGTCCTATCAGTTAACTGAAGTGTAACATTCGTTGGCTTAAGGTCTCCTATACCCAATTCCCGAAAAACTGGGTAAGGGATGAGGTTTACACTTGCTTCTAGATCTATCAAGGCTCTGCTAGTGTAAAGCTCTCCTAAGACGCATGGAACTGTAAAAGCCCCAGGGTCTCGAAACTTGAGTGGGGCGCCTGATACTAAAATACTGCTCACCTTCTCAGTGAGCCAGACCTTCTTCAGGATATGAGCCTGTGCACGCTTCTTTTTGGTGCGAAGGTCCTTCAGGAACTTGGCATACATAGGAATGTGTTTAATAGTAATGATAAGCTGATCTTCACGCCTTTAAACAAGTCTATGAGCTCAGTCCGCTTTTGGTCATTCTTCTTCTTTAGTCCTCTAAGGGCCGAAGGAAAAGGGATAGTAGGTTCAGCAAACCTATCTAGTGGGCCCTCCCTGTCAGCAGTGGGAGTTGGGTCCATGCTCTCCTTCTCAACCTCGACCTCCACATCTTGAAGGTTGCCCTCCCTAGACACTGACACAACCCGAACTTGCTCGTGAGGGGGCAAGTTTGGGCTAGAGCTAGTTGACCGTACTGGAGGTGTGAGAGGTTGGGAGGGTAACCTCTCTTCCTCTCGCTCATGAAGTGCTTGGGCCAATTGTCCTATTTGGTCTTCTAATCTAGCTATAGACTGAGAGTGAGATCGAAACTATTGTGTGTCTTCCATAAAGTAGAGCATACGCTCTTGAAATTGTGAAGTATATCTTGGAGGTGGGGAAGGATGCTTATCATGGGTAACATTGGAGTGAGGTTGAGTATCGTACCTGTGCCCTCCCTGCAGAATGGGAGGGTGCGCGTTACCTACCAAGACGAGTTCTTGTTGTCTCGTGGGTTGATTATGATTGGCGTTTTGTTTCCATGAGAAGTTTGGATGATCGCGCCACCCAGGATTGTAGGTGTTGGGGAACGGGTCACTATTTCCCTGATATCCTTGAGCTGTATGAACCTGTTTCTGTACATATTAGAAAAATTATGACGCATATAAACAATTAAGCGCAGAATGGTTCTCACCCAAACAAATGCCACACGGAGTAGTACCACTCGATAACTTAGCTGCATAGACTGGGCGCACATTAGTAGGATCTGCATGCATGTTCATAAGTTGATCCATCTTCTTGCTAAGGGCGTCCAGTTGAAGGTTAATATCATCGGTAGGTGCCACTTTGTAGACACCGCATGTGCCCCCTCTGAGCACCCTCACAGAAGAGGCTTGGTCGAGAGAGTGTTCGCTGAGGCACTCAAATAGCGTCCACGCCTCATCCTCATCTTGTTGGTTAAATGCTCCCCCCGCATAATGCATTAACCATTTGCTTGCTAGAAGCCGTGAGACCATCATAGAAATTCTGCACAAGAACCCACTTGGGAGACCCGTGGTGGGGACAGCTTCTAAAGAGTTCCTTAAATATGTCCCAACTTTCATAAAATTTTTTCGGATCCTTTCATTCGAAATTATTAATTGCTCGCCTAACAACCATAGTTCTGGCTTGAGGATAAAACTTGATCAGGAACTTTTGCTGGAGGTCAGCTCAAGTGGTGATTTCACCTCTCGGAAGAGACTAAAACCATCTTTTGGCTACGTCCTTTAACGAGAATGGAAAAAGACGTAGCTGACCAACATCAGTTGAGACACCTTGCTAATGACAAGTTTCACAAATTTCTATAAACGTATTAAGATGCTCAAATGGGCTCTCAATCGGCTTCCCATAGAAAATGGAAAGCATGTTGATGAGCTCAGGCTTAAGCTCGAAGTTAACATTACCCACGGCGAGGAACGTAACTCCGGCGGATGGGACGTACGTGTGGGGAAGGAAGTGGTTCCTAATCGTACGCGATGCAAAGTTAGCCATTCTAAAAAATTAACTCAAAAAAAAAGAAAATAAATATGTAAAAATAAATGAACAAAGAAAAATAAAACAAAAAAGTAAATTAATGAAAAATAATTTTTGTTAAACAAAGAAAAAAAATTAAAATTAAAATTAAAAAAATAAAAACAATAAAATAAAATAACTAAAAAACCAGATAAAAAGTAAAGTGAATTTTTTTTATTTATTTAGATTTTTTCTTAAACAAAAAAAATAAAATAAAATAACTTGTTAATTTCAAAATCAACTTAGCTTACCGATTCCATGGCAACAGCGCCAAAAACTTGATGTGATTTTAACGTGTATTTTAAAACCATCTACTCGCAAGTGTACGAGACCGTCATAGTTGTTTCGGGTATACGGGTCGTATCCATAGGGAATTGTGTTAAGTTAGACTTAGTGATTAACAAGTGGTTTGAATTTTTAGGTTTTTGTTGTTTGAATAAATTGTTGGCCAAATTAATAAAACTGAATATAAAATAAATGTGTCAATTCAATTGAGGTTAGTTTAGGGAGTGAATTTAGGGTAGCTTAACATGTATCCCATCATTATATTCTACTTAGGATGATGATTTGAAAGACTTAGGCTACAAGCTCTAACCCTAGGTTAATATATAAATTAGGGCTTAGGGTAATGAACTAGTCTAAAGGCATAACCTATCTTAGCACCCTAGATGTAGCATAGGTTATCTCATTGGCACTACTTAATTCTTTTGTTGCTCCTAATTCAATATTAACTTATATAAAAGATTGGGTTCAGGGTTGGGTACACCCTCAACCTTGACCATTAATGAATTCCTGTTATGTTATGGTCTAGGTTACAAGCACAAGACTAATCGTTGCAAAATTGGAGATCTAGTCATGGCTACAAGCACACATACAAAAATATCCAACAATTATGAAGAACTCCCCATAGGGGTGCGAATATAACATAACTAAACCAATCGTCAAAAGTATAATATAAATCAGGGATACAGGCGGCTACTCGCCCTGCATCCCTAAACTAAAAGTCTACTCCTTTATAGGAGTTCTGAACATCATGAAATCCAAAAAAGAAAACAACAATGATAAAACTAAGGACTTGAAGGCTCCCCCAATTGATGTTAACTTTGATCCTTGCTTTAATTCCCCCAGTACTCCGACCACCTGCGCTTCGGCGTTTGAGAACCCTTTGGATCTCATAGCATCTTCGGGAAGGAGAGGATGAAAGGAGGCATGGAAAAAGATGTGAAATTAGGTCTCCAGATTTATACATGGGGCGAGCTTTAGGGTTGGTCCCGTGCCATCCCCGATCGATCGGTGGTCAAAGGTTACGCGGTTAATTTAAAGCAAGCATAACTTTTGATCCGTAATCAATTATGGGCCAAATTATATACCAAATCAAAGCTCTCGAAGATATCTACGTGACCTAAGTGGTTTCGTAAGTAGATTAGCAAAATATTAGGTCATAAATACCCTTCTTTTAGCCTTTTACTCGTTTTAAGCTTGACCGTTTGTCAAAATGCATGGTCAATCGATCCACGCACCCAAGGAAATACTATTTTTGACCTAATCTTAACCCGATGGGTACTTATTTTGCACACGTGGTTGGGTTTCTCAAAGTAATCTTCAATTATGCCTCGATTATGCTTGAATCTTCCACTTTTCAGCCTTTGATGCTCCGTTGCGTTCTAAGCCAAAATGTACCAAGATTACAATGAAACACACATTTAAAGGCCGAATATATGGGAGGAATGGGAAATAAAATATGTAAAAATCAAGTGCATCCGTGACAATAACATAGTTAAAGACAGATCAATATATCATCTACACTATAAGTTGTATCGAGCTGTTGTGACATGGTATCTCATACTGTCAATTTAACCAATATAAGCTATCCGTCGTACTTTTAGAACACTTCCTAAAAAATTTTACCTATTAAACCTTTTTGATTTGTAAACACGTCTCATCATATGAACCTTACTACATTCAAGAGCACATTATTGATCCTTTCTACAACTTTTTGTAATAAAGATAAATAGCAATTCTCCTAAAACCACCACTTCAATCTAATCAAAGTGATTTTATATATTTACCTAACTGATCTCAACTTAAGACTTTAATTTTTTGAATCTTTCAAAGAATTTCAAGATTTTAATCTTCATAGGCATAATGATACATCAATTTATCGAATGTCATTTGTAAACATTTTATAAAGTACTTATCACTTCCGCTCGTTTAAACTTTTAACAATCCATAACATTTTATGAACAAGTCCTAGTAGCTTACTGGTTCTATTACCTTTGCACTTAAAAGTTCTTTCAGTCACCATTTATTTGAACATGATTTACATACTAGTTATCATTCAAGTATTTAATGATCCATAAGACATATTAAACCTGTTTTGAATTATTTTGGTTTAATGTGACCTAAGATTAATTAACACTTTAAAGCTATATGATTTCTGAAATTTTTATCTTTTATATGGTTACATAGCCTAACTTGAATTAGACTAATAAATTGCCAAAGTGTAGTTTTTGATCAAAATAAGTCAACTATCTACCAATGTACCTTTTTAAATAAACACTTTATTTGTATAATAATCAGTCTATTTTTAGAAAAAATAACGGATATTCTATTTTGAAACAAATAGCAGATAGAAATCAAATTTCTAAAGTACATCAAATAGCTACTCAAATACAAAACTATATTCCCGACTTAAACTACTACCTCTTGATGCCTTTACTGAAAACTTATTCACAAGAACACTAGTGAATTATCTACCAGTGAAAACTAGCGGAGACATAATATCATAAACCTTGTCACGTCGGTTTTCGATCTTGGCAACAATATTATTTAAGAACTTAGTCAATTCCTTTTAAGATATTAACATCCAGCGCAATTATAAAAGAGATATGTTATTTTACTCATGTTTTATTTTACCCTTTTGAGGTTCCTAATTCTTGAGATATAGGTTTACATTAAATGGATTCTTCCCTTAGTTTTCATAACAACTTTTCTCATAAACTGTTATGCTGCTACTAGTTATCTAACAACACACTTCTCTCAAGTAGTTTATCATATCCACTATAGTTGAACTTTCAATTATCTAATACTAGAAAACATTCAACATCTTATGTCGAAATTTTGTAACTAACTCACTCTTTAATCTACTATAACGCTCCATACGTTCTTTTCAACTCAGTAGATTTACTAATAGTAATCTAGAGAACCCTGAGCATCTACTAAAACTCAACATGTGCTAAGACATGCCATGTTATAGCGAACAAAACATAGCAGAAAAGACATACTAGTATTCATCGCTATGCATAATCTAAGAACCAATTTGAAATAAAAAAAACTGTAAAACAAGTCATATAACATACATACTTTTCTTACTTTTAATAAACAATTAAAATCCAGAGTTCACATTCCAACACCTACATGTATGCCATGGAGACCTGATTGCACCACCGAAAACTCACCATCGGCGAGGCCGAATTGAGACATCAGAAGGGTGACAGTATTTCTCAATAAATATATTTTCTTGTAAACTCTTTATTAAACATATTTAACACACCAGTTTTTCCTCAGCCTCTAAGGCCATACAGTAGAGTTCCTCGGGGAAGCTAATATAGACCCTGGTCAAGTGTACACCATTACCTGAACACTCGTACAAGGTCTCGATATACTCCATGCCGGCGTGGCCGTACTCAATTGCTTGGACCTTAGATCATCTCTTAGAGGACTAACCTTGTATTCCATAAATGAACGCACTCCTCGGGGAGTTGCGCCTACCTATTATATTGTTAGACCGATAATGAAGGCTATGAGCATTCATTTAGAAGCTCGCTCCCATTTAATATTTTGAATCTTTTGAAATTTTTGACAATTTAGCAAACAAACAAAGCATGAATCCACCTAACCATTCTCTGTGTGTGTGTGTAACAATGACCTAACCAATCTACTCATTACTATGGGAGAGGCGTAACAAGTAATTAGTCAAATGAGACCTATTCCCAAATAATATATTTTCTAAATATATTTAACTCATCACTTTTTCCTTGGTCTCTAAGACAGTATTATAATGCTCTCTAGCAGACTATCATACTATCCTAGTCAAGTGTACACCATTACCTCAACATTAGTTCAAATAAACAAGATACTCCATGTCAGAATGGCCGCACTCATTTTTCTTGTGCCTTTATCTACCATGTAGAAGTCTAACCTTGTATCCTGCAAACAAACGCCCTTCTCGGAGAGTAGTGCCGATCCACTATACTGTTAGACTGGCAATGGGGACCATGAGAAATCAACTCTTCATCCTTGCTCCCACTTGAAATTTATAATGACAGATTTTTTCTTTTAAAATTTGATTATCTTATAACCAATATTAGAATCACATTCTAAAATTTTATTTAACAATTAAATAAAACCCTAATCCAATTAGGTTTAATTAATTATCCAACTTACGCAATCTAATCTCATTAGATACATTATGAGTATTTTCTTTCAAATAACTTTTGAATTATCTAATTGAATTAGATGTATTTGAAAAATTCTCTCACTAGATGAAATCAAATATTTTCCCATGTTATATGGCCTTATAATTTCTATTCACATTATACATAATATTTTACTTTTTAAATAATATTAAAAATGTGAACAAAATTTAATAAATACCATGTTACCAAACAATTTGAATGATAACACTTAAAAGGCCTAAATAATTGAACAATTAAAGAATTTTTCTAAACTCTTTTAGAAAAAATTATCACATAATCTTAATTAGAATCTCATCCTAATCAATTATTTGTTTATTTAAAATATTTAAATAATAAAAATATAAAAAAATAATTTTTTAATTGTTGGGGGAGTGCCTAGCCGCTATTGGGTGCATCCACAATTCCTTTTATTTTTTTTAAATTTATTTTATTATTTAAATAAATAAATAATAGACAATTTAATCTGATCTTGATCTCATTAAATTGTATACCGAATGTTTAATCATATTAGATATTCTTTGTGACATAGTATGTATTTAAATCATTCAACTTCTTGAATGTCTAATCTCGTTAGATGATCTATAAATATACACCAACTATTTTAATTCGTCCTAATTAGATAATTTAAATTTGATGAACAACAATTTTGTTGTTAAACTCTTTAATAACCCAATCAAGTATTCTTTGTTTTGGATTATTGCAAAATCTTCAACAATTGAATATTTCATACCTAGGTTTAAAATCTAATCGTATTAGATTAATAATCTAAATGGTTCAACTTTTTATCTAATCTCATTAGATTCGATTTTAAATTATGCTTCTTGATTGAGTCATCATCTAACATCTTAAACAATTTAAAAATTTGATGAATATTCAATCTCGTATTAAACTCTTTTAATAGCAATATTTAAGATAGTCTTTTTCCTTTAATAAAATTCCTAATTTTTTTCCCATCATTCTACATGCTCCAATTTTATCAACCCTAATACTTTAATATCAATGATAAACCTATTTAGAGTTGGCTCTGAAGCCAATTGTTGGGACGCATTTCAAAAAGTTCCCTGAACGACTAGGGTAAGTGCAGCGGAAAACTAATTTAAAATTCATAATTTTAAATCTAGTGCCTTGATCTAATTAAACTATTGATTTAGGCCTATACCTTGTTCTAATAGGCTCATAATATAATAATCAGAACATCAAATAAAATAAGTATAAATATAGTACGTAGAATGAACAAAATAAAGGAAAAACAAATTAAATATAAAATAATTAATTTAGACATACCTGAACCGCAAATCCAAACTCTGAATTGAAGATTTGAAATTAGAAGAAGAAACCTTTTTGACACCGCAGGATCTTCTTCGCAATGACCTCTATTAGTATCGGAGTGTGCGCTCCCAAAATATTTAATTTAGGAAATATTTCAAAACACAATTTTCCTTTTAATCTTTCCAAAAAATAACTTTTCAGAAAAATTATGCTAAACATTAATTTAGAAAAATCCTAAAATAATTTTAGGTTTTTTGTCATGGAAGAAAAGTAGGTTCCAAAACCGAAAACCTTAAAATCCTTTTTACATTGCATATCGTGTATAAAACCCGCATTACACACAAAGAAAGACCCAAGTACCTTTTTTTTTAAATTTGGGTGTGGGCCCCAGTTTTTTTCTTTTCTTTTTGTTTTTCATTTTAGAACACATTATTTATCATACTATATATTGATTTTATGAAAATTTGTTTAGCATAAAAATTTATTTATCTCATGAATGAATAATTTGTCCCATGAATTCATTTTTTAAATACTTTCAAACAGTACTCAAGTTGAGGATTGCGGAGGAACCTCAGGGACAATCTAAGTCTAGCTCAAAATGGATCAAATCTGATTATCATCTCATGATAACAATTGATTACCATTTAATAAAACTTAATTCTACTAAATAAGTTTTATTACATTCTTGAATTAAATATATATTCACTCAAGTATTTCCAAATAATTTTATTACGGCAATTAGCTCCTCTATTAGATGTCCGTGAGCAAAAACAACTTTAACTATCATCGTTATTTTTCTCATATTTATCACTGTAGTTCCCGACTCGCCCTTCTGGAACAATTCATAATACAGAAAAAATTTTTGTATTAATTTTAAATGTCAAACATATGGAATAGTCTAGCCAAAGATTCTAGAATCTGTTTGTATATTTGCGAACCAACTAGTGGGACATCCTACATTGTAGATTCCTTGTAAAATATCCGTTCCCGCCACACTTCATGCAATTGCCCAATGATGTAAGATCCTAGTTATTCAATTTTAGCCTCATCATTTTGGGCATCAAAGTAATTAACATTCCATGTACGAGCTTGAACTATTTCCCAGATTTAGAGCTATCGTCTTACATAATTAATTATTTCTGATAGCAGTTAAAGAAACAACTAATTCAGGTTTTACTGCTCAGTGTTCCTATCTCATTGAAAAACACCAACAGGATACTCTTGATCCCTATCAACATGACAAAGACAAGTTATCAAAAGTATCATATTATAGTCTTATCAGACAAGTTAGCCAAACTTATCACCGACTACAAATATACTTTGACAACATGTCACCAGTTTGATTTAAGTATTTCCGTGGTTCAATCTTATTGACCACTTAAACCAAACCTTATATAGGATAACCTCCATCTTATCCAACTCTTTAAAAAAACAATCACACGCGTGTTAACTCATAAAATATAATCAGACAATAAATAAATAAAATAATTTTATTTATATAATATTTAAAACTAACTAATTGGGTTTTTTTAGGACCCCTATTCTAAACGGAAATCGTATGACTAAAGTGAATATCAAAAATAAAACATAAATCTAGGATCCGAACGGCTACCCATCCTTCGCTCCTAAATTATGAGTTTATTCCTCTATGGGAGTTCGACAAATCACTAATTCAAATGGGAAAAGGGAAAGAAAACTCATGGATTGATAAACTCCCTTGATTGGTGTTGAATTGACTCTTGCGTTGATTCCCCCGTACTTCGACCACTTGTGCTTTGTCCTTCTTGAGAATTAGGTCTCTCATGGTGGCTCCCCTATTTATATAGGTGCGTAGTGTGCCCTAGCGGCCTAATTCATGGCCCAGTTCATGACCCAAATCACAACCCATTGTCAAAAGACCTATAAATACAAGATTTAGAAGTCGAATCTTTACCCAATTGGTACTTCTTCCACACATGATGGTTTCTCAAAATAGTCTTCAAATTTGTTTATTTTAGCTCGTCTTCACCACATTTCAAGATGAGCTGCTCTGATGCATTCGAAGCCTAAACACATATTAATTATTTGAGGGGTTTCATTTGCAACTTCTAGAGAGAGAAACAAGAGAGAGAGGCTCTGACAAGTGATTTCCGGGCGGTGGCGCGTGAGACAAGCTAGGCGGCGCGTGGTGGGTCCCCTGTTCTCTATAGGGTGTTCTCACGGGGCGTGACGGTGCGTCCGGCATCCTACGGGCACGCTTTTTGCGTCTTCATGATCCCTGAAGCCTGTAGGATCTAGTAAGCTACCCCAATCACGATTTCCTATCCTTTTTTGAGGGCATAAACACATGTAAGTGAGGGAGTCGAAGGTTTTGGATGATTCGCGTAGGATGCATGATCTTGCTATCAAGATCTCATCTATCCTCCTCCTAAAGCTTTTGGTTTTGATCCTTGAAGTGGTGGTGGTGGTGCTTATGGCTAGCGGTGTCCCATTCTCTCACCGGGTGCACATCTCGAAGTTTAATGCAATGAGCCCCTCAATGGATGCAATTTGGGTAATTTTCCTCACTACTCATTAATTTGCTCTTAGTTGGTGCCACTCTACTGCTTTGGTACTTGCTTCGTGATTTGATTGGTGTTTGGGCAAGGGCGCACCTCGGCCCCTGTTTCTTTCGAGTGCGCCAGGAATTCTTAGCTTGGTTTGTGCCGTTTGTTCTTGGTTGTCGATCAAGATTTGCTGTTCTTGGTTTGGTCCCTGCTTGGTTCATTGGTTTTTGGAGCTCAGTTCTCGGTTTTGATCCGAATTTTTTTTTTGCTCTTGTGATCCCTTGTTTTTACCCTGTTTTACCCGGGTATTTTCGCACTTGAAGTTCAATTCTCTTGCGTGCCATTTCCAACAATTTGCTTACATCTTGGTTGTTTTTGCCTTGGCGTGGTGTTGGAATTGTTTGGTGGAGGTTTGGGATAGTTTTGGTGGTGGCCGTGGTTGCTTGGTGGTGGATGGATTAGTCGGTGGCTGTCTGGGGGTGGCGCGTCTGGCGCGTGGCTCCTGGCGGTGGTGGGTGCATTGGACGGTGGGGGGCTAGGGTCTAGACTTGGTGGTTGGAGGTGATTTCTAGGTGGTTTTGGTTGTTAGGTGGTTAGGAAGTTTGTTGAGGTGGTTGGAGATATTTTTCTCTCTCCTAGAAATTGGTTATGGCATCGGGGGCTGCGCCCCCGGATGATGAAATGTTACCGGACTGGTTAATGAATGATTTTTGGGGCAAAAGTTCAGGAGAGTCGTTTGAGGATTGGCATGCCCGACTTAATGCCCCTTCGACAAGCACCCTCTCGTACGTCCCTCCTAAATCTATCAATGACAAAGTCGTTGCAACTGTATCTCGTGAAGATGTCGCCTCGGGTTTTGCCAAATGGAGTCGTTGCCTTACGGGCCGTTTTATCGACGGGCGTGTTGCAGTCTCGTGTTGTATCGCTATTGCCTCAACTCTTTGGGGCACTATGAGTTTTGAATGTGTTAGTCCCTCCAAAACGGGCTATTTCTTTCGCTTTCGCACTTATGAAGACCCCCATAGAGTTCTCCAAGGTGGCCCTTGGCACTTCAAGGGCCGTTATTTAGCCCGACATCACTTGTTTCTAGATGACGTTACACCTCCGGTTGAACCCTCGGCCCTTCCGATTTGGGTCCAAATCCATGGGGTACATCCTCCTCTATGGACGAGTAAGGCCTTGAGCTGGATTGCTAATGGCGTGGGTCACTCCCTCTACATGGACCAACCGACTCTTGATGGGACCTCCATCCAATATGCCCGTGTATGCGTGGACATTGATGCTTGGAAGCCGATTCCTAATGATATGGAGGTCCACTTTGAGGATCTTCGAATCCCGATCACATTCAAGTATGAAGGTTTGCCCCCTATATGCTCTAAGTGCTCGACTTTTGGTCACTCTTGTCCGGACTCCTATCCTCGTTTATGGGGCTAAACCACGTCATCGAGGTCGGCAACTCAAAACGAGGGTAGATCGAGGGCTCGGGAATAATATTGAGGTTGATGAGGTAGAATCACTTGATTCACTAGCTGGGGACACACGGTCCCCAGCTCTAACAGGGCCTGGAGGCCACGGCCTCCTGGGCCGAACCCAGTTGCGGGGGCGCGCACCTCCTGTTATTTTGGGCCGGAGAGGCAGTGGGCCTCTCAGGCCTAGTTTTGCACCAGCAGGGGACGCGCGGCCCCCTGCTGGACGATGGGGCCCGGTTGGTGCTGGCCCACCTACGGCTTCCAGCCCAATCGACCTCCACTTTCGTTTCCCGGGTCGCTGCTACTTGTTAAGATCGAGATTAAATTTTGAACTTAACCTAATGAAAAGAGAGTAAGGGATGAGAAAGAAGTGAGAGGAGATGAGAAAATAGAGAGAGAATAAGATGAGAAGAGAAATTTATCTCATAGAGATTGGTAATTTTCATTGAATGAGTATAATTACACTTGATCAACCTATTTATAGGAATCTAGATACATTGAACTAAGACTTAAGCTCCTAACCAACTAACTAAAATATCTAGAGCTTATGAAAATATTTTGTAACTAACTATGCAATGCAACTAGAACAACCCATACAATGCATTAAGTAAGCTAACTCATTACTTAACAGCAACAACAGAGTAATAGCAGCTTCACATCAGCACAGCCGCAGCATATCAGTAGCAATTCATCAGTAGCAGCATATCAGAATTCGAACACAGCTCACAACCTCCACCCGCACATGCCTTGGATCCTCGCATTCATAACAATCCCTTCCCCTTGAAAACATTCTTGTCCTCAAGAATGGAAGAGAGTTGGAATAATGTAGATCACCCAGCTTATGCAAAAATAGCTGAAGTATTGGACTCCTTGCGGAAATCAGCAGCTGAAGGACATTTAAAGCACCCATCTGAACTTGAAAATCACTTATTGTGCAATAGAAGATAACTTGAATGCGCTGACTGCCCTGCACTATCAAACAACAGCAAGAACAAGTGTATAATCCTAGCAAATCAAGGACCAATTGGTACTGCAACTAGTACTGCTAAACTCTGTTGCAACTGAAATGAACCCATGCTGAACTGACTCCGAATTGCAGCAGATTCACGAGTATGCCTCTTGTTACTGAATGTATAACCCTCTTCAAGGGGTCTGCACTGATCAAACCAAACATTCACAACCCATCTAATACACTTCCAGATGCAAATAATACAGCTCAAGGCTCGACATGGCTGCAGAGAAGCAAAAATTCGGTAATTCTGCTTGACAGATGCTGCAGAACCGAATTTGAAAGTCTTAGAACCTATTAAAATGCATATTAAGTCCTTAAACATCTCATGAGGCCTTCCCATCTCAAACCAAGAGATCCCAGGATCACTATCAACTTGAAGACGTGTCCAATTACAGCCCAAACGACCCCATATCATGACCTTAGTGACAACACAAGTTGAAATTCCATAAATTTGCAACTGGAACTCTTTCATGTTGGATCTTATCCAAAATTTGTATTGCTTAAACATCCACTTACTAAACCATCTTAGACCAAGCTCAACAAACTTTTGATTGCTTTCCAAGTCCAGCTAATAAGCTGCAGAACTCAACCTTGCATTCGTGCTAAACCAATGTATCACAGGGTGACAGATTTCAGCTTGAGTGCTGTCCATATGAAAGCTTCTCAATGCGAACAAGTCATCACATCTTTCTAATGCCTCAGTAACACCTACCACACTAAATCTGAACAACTCTTCCACTGCCGACAGTGAAAGAATTGGAAGTTCCCAGAAATTTTCAGCAGCCATCTTACATTCTTGTTGTCCCAGCTTGGTCAATTGAGCACTTGTGACTTTGGCTTTAAATTCTGAAATTTTGCTCCACCAAATTAAGTACTCATGGGACACAATTGAGTTCCTATCTTCAGCCTTGAAAATGAACCACAGATCAGGAGACAATTGACACCCCAATGTTACTGAGAATAATTTCAGAACTAGAGGAAATCCATCCTGATCTTCACTGCTGAAATGTAAAATATTTTTAGCTAGAATTACTCTTGTTCTCTTGTTGTACTCCTTCATCCACACATTGAGGAAGTATTGAAGCTTGTGCATATTATTTTTCCACTCAGCACAACCACAACAGACCACCCCAAAAGCCTTCAAATCAATTGCTTGCAAAGGAACCCAGCTTGGTTTGTTGTGAACCTTGAGGCGCACTCTTGCAGCTCGAGTGCATCTTTTCAGCAAAAATTTGACTCCTCTCAGCTTCATATAATCTTGAGAGTATTCTCCCGGATCAGGAGGCAACTTATCATAAGAACTTGCAAACTTGCACTTACATAAGACACAACTCTTCTCAAATGAAGAAATAGATCATTCCGAACTTGCCGATCGGCATGCCGATAGTGCATTTCAGCTGCTCTAAGTTCATAAACATTCTCCTAACACAAGAGACCTTGCAAAGCATCCAATATAATGTTGTTTTGGATCTGAGTTAGCACTCCAGCACGCCCAAAAGTGGACTTATGCATACCCTGATCTAAATTTGATGACACTGCAGCAGAAACAATTGATTTCCCAACAGAATAGCATTCGGTTCAGCCCTCCATCTTGCCATGGAGTATCACTTAACTGATTTGGAGATGTATTCAGTGATATTGTAGCAGTAACATTTAGTTTTTTAGTTGGAATCTCAGATTCTGCTGCACCCAACCCTTGTATACCAACACGCATTTCGGAATCTTGTATACCAGCTTGTAGGTCGGTAAAAGCAGCATCTTGAGTTAGTTCTTGTTGATCAACAAACCTCCCAGGCTGAAACATCACCTTACGCTTCAACTTCTTCTTTGTAATCTTCTTTGTTTCCCAAAAATCGGTTAATGCGTCGTTGAGTTGGCTTCTCTTAGCTCTACTCCTTGCTTTCTTTAACATTCCCTTGACATGGAAATCATATTCCCATTCCGGAAGCATGTCATGTTGTAGCTCTTCCTCTTCAAAATACTCTAACTCTAGCAAAGAGTCTTCATAATGATCATCTCGTTCAACCTCAGGTTCAACCAACTCATGTTCATCAATTTCGGCATTAACTTGGTCCAACTCTTCTTCAACTACATTAAGTGTGTCCACATTGTGCACTTCCGCTACTGTGATTTTATCAGCCCCACAATACACTTGATGATTCGATTCTTTAAAAGGCCTCACTGGTGGACCAACAGGAGAGTTTGGTCTTCTAAATTGTTCTCGAATCTCAGCTAATTTCACTTCAAGTTGCTCAATTTGCTGATCCCAGCGCTTGTTAATCCTATCCACCAATTCTTGTGATTGAAAAATGACCTGATCAGATCTCTCTATTACAATTGGCTGAGCGTGCTGATCAATCTTCACGTTGTTATGCTGGTTCATTTGCTGTATCAATTCAGTATTAGATTTCTTGAGTTGATCAAACATTGTCTTCAGCCAATCCGAAATTGCTGCATCACTACCATCCATAATCGCTCTTAAACTTCACACTGTGAATTGATCTGAATGATTTTCGAATTAACCGCGGCGCCAAATGTTAAGATCGACAATTATCTGGATTTCAAGATCACATTTAAGAATCGCCTCAGATTCCCAACCCTAACTGATGCACTTCGAACAGAGGAACTCGAACAAACCCTAACCGCAATGTTAGTTGAGTAATTCAACTTACACTTCTGAATTAAGCTCGGCTCTAGCTCGCAATCAAGTCCTCAACACAATACCTAAAGCGAACTTCACGAACGAAATCGGATTTCAACAATTTTCGTTTCCTAGTTCACTGTCAGACTTTCACTTCGCTGTCAGAATTTCGCCTAACACTTCTCCACTCAATATAATATAATTCTTAAGAAACAAACGCATGATCTGATGAATTCTCACCACTTCTAAGCTTATCAACACAATTTCATCACAATTTAGCAAGAAAAGCAGATTTGAATTGAGTTTGAACTTGCTGTTCAGAACTTTTACCTCAACTTCAATTTCTGAGTTCTACAATCTGATTAAACCTCAATTCAACTTGTTTCTGATCTTTTGATGATGATCAAGTGCAATGTGGATCAATTAGCTCACTTGTAACTTCTTCGCAACAGATCAAATGAGTGATTGATCAAGAACAGTTAGCTGAGCACCAAGCTTCAGCAGCTTAAACTTGCTTCAGCACTCAGCTTCTGCAGCAAAAGCTTGATCAATCCTATTGAATTCAATCTGAATCAGCTTTGATGTTGAATGTACTCAACAAATACTGTACAATTGAACTTCCTTTAATGTAATTCGATCACTTTTAATCCCAACCGCTACACTTCCCACGCACTTGCTGAAAACTGGCGCAGTAACCGCCAATATCCACTTCAAAATTCAGATTTGAATTCTGATGACAAAATCTGAATTAAATTAGTGACATAATTGTTCTTATTGATTAATTGCAATACAATTAATCGTATTTTATAATTTCTTTTCGGATATGAGCATGATTTGGAAGCCAAATCAAGGCTCTGATACCAATTGTTAAGATCGAGATTGAACCTTGGCCTTAACCTAATGAAAAGAGAGTAAGGGATGAGAAAGAAGTGAGAGGAGATGAGAAAATAGAGAGAGAATAAGATGAGAAGAGAAATTTATCTCATAGAGATTGGTAATTTTCATTGAATGAGTATAATTACACTTGATCAACCTATTTAAAGGAATCTAGATACATTGAACTAAGACTTAAGCTCCTAACCAACTAACTAAAATATCTAGAGCTTATGAAAATATTTTGTAACTAACTATGCAATGCAACTAGAACAACCCATACAATGCATTAGGTAAGCTAACTCATTACTTAACAGCAACAATAGAGTAATAGCAGCTTCACATCAGCACAACCGCATCATATCAGTAGCAATTCATCAGTAGCAGCATATCAGAATTCGAACACAGCTCACAACCTCCACCCGCACATGCCTTGGATCCTCGCATTCATAACAATCCCTTCCCCTTGAAAACATTCTTGTCCTCAAGAATGGAAGAGAGTTGGAATAATGTAGATCACCCAGCTTATGTAAAAATAGCTGAAGTATTGGACTCGCTGAAATCAGCAGCTGAAGGACATTTGAAGCACCCATCTGAACTTGAAAATCACTTATTGTGCAATAGAAGATAACTTGAATGTGCTGATTGCCCTGCACTATCAAACAACCCGTGTAGCTGCCAAGGCCGCTGCTATTGCTGCCTCTCTTGGGGACTAATCCCCCCTTTTTTCTTTTCTTGTATGTTTTTCTTTTTTCTCTTTCTTTCTTTTTCTTTGCATTTTATTTGCAGGAGTTTCTCCTTTCCCTTGGTTTTTTGCCTTGTTTGCCTCTTTTTGGCTTGTCTCTGTGTGTTTTTTTCCACTTTGTTTGTCCCACCTGACATGTAGGTTGTTGGACTTGTTAGGGAACTGCCCTTGTACTCTTGTACTTTGCTTTTTTTGGTAATAAAAAATATAAACGCTGACTTACCAAAAAAAAACATATTAATTATTCAATAGACTATATAATAGCCAAAAATATCATGGAAATGTATTATAAAACATATAAAATACGAGGCACATAACATCTCCAAACCCAAACCTTGCTTGCGCTTAAGTAAGACTCAATTCAAACTAGTCGAATGCAGGAAGGATTGAATCAGGCTTTTAGTTGCATGAATTAGTGGTGAAAAGTAATTTCTGAACACATTTGGTAGGGAACTCAAGAAAGAAAAATTCTCATATAATGACATTATTACAATTATTCTATTTAGAGTCTTTGCCATTTAGGTCTTCCTACTAGTAAGTTTAAAACTTTCTCCCTCTGTCTTACTCCAAACATTACATATCTAACTCAATTAGTGGGAATAATTAAAGAAATGAGTATACCTAACGAATTACACTTAGACAGAATAGGAATCTCAAGTCTTTCCTTCTCTCTCTTTGTTTTCTTTTTTTCTTTTTCTTTTTTTTTTCTTTTGAAGTAACTTATGGTTAGGTGTGTTTCCTTGAGACCCATGTAATTGGTTTTCGATTGGGGACTCCTGGTCTAGTTGGCTCAAAGCACTGAGTGAAGGGCAATCCTCAGACCTAATGGCTCAAGTCAAAGAAATTATCAACCTAAGCCGTTACTAGCACATACCTTAGAAGAATATCTCACTCAAATTAGGCATCGTGTTTATCAAGATGGTTTCCAAAAGTTGACTATTCTTAAGCTTTCCTGTGGCCAGTGTAGCGAGCTTTAGAGTGACAACTCCAAATCTAGTTGGCTTAAGGTACCAGGTGTTAAAACACCCTTATGGGCTTACTTGCTCGAGACACAGGGGCTATATGAACCCACAAGTCACGGGTGCTGATGCAGTTTTAAAGTGTGTTTTAAAATAATATACTGGCAAGCATATAAGTTCATCGTAGCTAGGTCAGGGATATGGGTGTTGTATCCTCAAGGAATCGGTATAAAGTTAAAGTCTGTGATTATGGAGCAGTTCAAAATCCTGTTTATTTGAAGGAATGAGCTTCTAAATAAATTTAAAAAAAAAAAAATTAAAAGATAAATTAAAGTTGTCAACCAATCGAAGTTACTTTAGGGTATGAATTCAGGTTAGCCTAACTCGGATTCATTCACTATGAATTTAGGTTAGCCTAACTCAGATCCATTCGTTATATTTAATCACAACAATGACTTAAAATGTTTAGGCTTCAAGCTCTAAACCTAGATGAACATTAAACGAGGGCTTAGGGTAATGAACTAGTTTAAGGGGCATAAGCCATCTTATCATTCTAGGTGTAGCATGGATTATCTTAATAGCACTATTAAGTTCCTTTATCACACCTAATTTCACTTTAATCCTGATTCATATTTAAATTAGGGCTCAGGGTAATTAACTAGTCTAAGGGTATAACCCATCTTAGCACTAGAGGTGTAGCATGTATTAGCTCAATGGCACTAAAAAAAATTCCTTTGTCATTCCTAATTAATTATTAATTTGAATAAAAGATGGTATTCATGATTAGGTAAAATCTCAACCTTGACCACTTTTGAAGCATAATGTTATACTACAGTCTATGCTACAAGCACAAGACAACACGCAAATAAAAATGGAAATCAAAATATGGCTAAAAGCACATAATATGAAAACTAATCTCAAAATATAATACTCTGCACAGGGGTGCTGCAGTTGTATAACAAAAGTTAATATCAAAAATAAAACATAAATATAGGATCTGGATGACTGCCCATTTTTCACTCCTAAACTTTGAGTTTACTCTTCCATGGGAGTTTTACAAATCAATAATTCAAAAGGAAAAAGGGAAAGAAAACTTATGGATTTATAAACTCCATTGATCGGTGTTAATTTTACTCTTGCTTCGACTCCCTGTGCTTCAACCACTTGCATTTCAGCCTTCGTGAGAATTGGTCAACCTTAACGGCTCGAGAAGGGAAGAGAAGTAAATGGAGTGAAAAAGGAAGAGAAGTAAATGGAGAGAAAAAGGTGGCAAAAATTAGGTCTCCTCCTACCTTTATACAGAGGCGACATGCCTAAGGGGCGAGCGCATCCTTTTTAGTACCGTGTGCAGTTAAATTAAAACATTCATAAGTTTTGATTCGAAAGGAGTTACGGGCCAAACTATAAATCAAATCGAAGCTCTTGGAGAGATCTACATGATCCCAGTGGTATCACTACTGGGATTGGATACTATTGGGTCATGAAGGCTCTTCTTTTAATCTTTTTCTCATTAAGCTTGACCGATTGCAAAAATTGTTGGCTAATCGATCCAAACACTCGGGGGAAGACTTTTTAGAATCCTGACCTGATAGGTACTTCTTTTCCACACGTGCTCAGGTTTCCCAAAATAGTCTCCAAATATACCTAAATTATGCTTGATTTCTCCACGTTTCTACCCTTGTTTGTTCTAATGCACTCCAAACTTAAATATACCGAGATTGCAATGAAACACTCATATAAAAGTCGAATATGTCCCATGAATGAGGTATAAAACATATAAAAATAGGGCATATAAACGTCCCCATCCCCAAACCCAAATCTTGCTTGTCTTCAAGCAAGATTCAACTCAAATTAACTAAAGATGGAAGAGCTTAATCAAGCATGTAATGGCAAGAATTAATTGTGAAAAATATTTTTGAACATATCTGAAGGCGTACCTAAAGTGGAGAATCTTTATGTAACGTCATTTGTACAATGGTTCAAACTAAAGTCTTCATAATTCAAATCCTTTTACTAATGGATGAGCTTAAAAATTCTCTTACCATTTTCTTATTCCAAGCCTTCTATATCTAAATCGAATAGAGTAAATATTTAAATGAATAAGTTATCCAAACAAATTACGCCCATTCAATATAGAAATCACAAATCTTCTCTTTTCTATCTTTTTTTTTTTCCTTTTTTATTTTTATTTTTAAAGCAACTCATGGTCTGGCATGTCTTCTTAGGACCCATGTAGCGAGTTTTCGGTCGGTGACTCTGGATCTAATTGGCTTAAGGCATTGAGTGAAGAGTACTCCTCAGACTTAATGGCTCGAGTCAAAGGAATTTACAACCTAAGATGTTACTAGTACATATCTTGGAAGAATGGTTCCCTCATATTAGGCATCGTTTCTTATTAAAATGACTTAAAGAAGTTGATTCTCCTTAAGCTTTCACTTACTCGAGACAAAGGGACTAAAAGAACCAAGGAGTCACTTATACTTACCAAATTAAACGAGCATTGTTACCTCTTTTTTTGTTTTGAATAGAATCAATTCAAGAAAAAGAGATAAATTATTGATTTCAACAATGTTACGAGTAAAATGCTTGATTCAAATTCTGAAATTATTCCCACTATCACAACTTAAAACATGAGGTTTATCACAAGATTAAAGGTGAAATGTAATAATCTCTCCAACTAGTTAAAAGACAAAAATAACAAATTTAACAGTCAGATCTGGGACTAATCTCAATACACAAATATTCTAACAGTTTTGGCACGATTCTAATTTGAACTTCAGTATAAGTCACAATAATTTTGTTAAGATTCAAGAACAATCTTGAATCTTAACCTTGTGGAAAAGAGAGTAGGAGATGAGAAGAGAAGTGAAAGAGATGAGGAATAGAGAGAAAGTTAGATCAGAGAGAGAATCAAAATATTTCTTTATTATTCATTGAATGCCTCAATACAAGATGAATCAAGCTATTAATAAGCTTCGCTAACTGGCTAAGATACATTGGACTTAGGCTCTTACAACTGACTTAGCTAAACCTTAGTAGCCACACTTGACTTGCTACTGGGCCAATAACCGACTCAACAACAATGCAAAAAAGGGTGCCAACAACTCAGCTAGAGCCAAACGCTAATAGACCACAAAACGCAAGGCTACAATGCTTATTACAATTGACGCCAATACAAGATATAAGGTTGATTCGTAACAATTCCCTCCCCTTGAAAGCATACTTGTTTTTAGAATGGAAGGTTGGGGATTGGCTCTTCAAAAACTTCATCTTAAGTAGCATCTTCTTCCTCCAAATTAGCCTAATGTACCAGCACTTCTTGCACTGGTCTCCCTAAAGACTGTAGTAGCCTGGAGTTCAGAATTTCTGCTGGAACCTACAGTAGAGCTCCATTCGCACTAACTTCTGGAGGATGAGCAGAACATGTTTTTCTGTTCTTGAGTTGTTTCTTTAAGAGAGAAACATGGAACATCGAGTGAACATAAGAATTGGGAGGCAATTCCAACATATAAGTCACTTTTCCCCGTTTCTCAATAACTGTGTAAGGTCCAAAATATCGAGCAAAAAGCCTGGTATTTTTGCGTACTGCCACAAATGCTTGTCTGTAGGGCTGATGCTTCAAGTAAACCATGTCGCCAACATTAAAAAACTTATCAGCACGTTTCTTATCAGCATAATACTTCATTCTTGCTTGACCTTGTTGAAGATTATCCTTAAGAAGCTGCACCAATTGCTTCTCTTAAGCAAAAGATCCGATGCTTCTACAACTGAAGAAGCAATTCTTAGCAAACCAAAGGTGAAGGAGGATCATATCCATGCAAAGCCTTGAACGGAGTCGTGACAATAAAAGAATGAAAATGAGTATTGTACAATACTCTGATAAAGATAACCATTTACCCTAAGCTTTAGGATGACTGAAAACCATGCTCCTCAGGTACTACTCAATGCATTGATTTACACGTTCTGTTTGGCCATCAGTTTAAGGATGGTAAGAAGAACTAAATGCCAATGTCGTGCCCATAAGGAGAAGAAATTCCCTTCAAAAGTGACTCGTGACAAGCTTATCTCGATCAGAAATTTTGGATTGTGGCAATCCATGAAGCTTGTATATGCCATCAAGGGACACATTTGCAAGTCTTTCAGCTGTAATTGGTCTTGCCAACCCAACAAAATGGCTGAACTTTGTAAAGCAATCCACAACCACCCAAATGACTTCCTTGCCTTTTGACCTAGGCAAGCCTTCAATGAAATCCATACTTATATGTTACCAAGCACAATCCGAAATTGGTAGAGGTTGGAGAAGACCTTGTTACTTATTGACTCCAGTCTTTATTTGTGGACAAACCTCGCAAGATTGAACAAACTCCTTTACATCTTTCTTCAATCCAGTCCAGCTGAAGTATCGCTTGATCCTTTGATATGCTCCCTCCATGCCAGAATGGCCACCCCAAGCAGAGTCATGAGAGGCACTGATAATCTGCTGTCTCAAATCAGTGGGGGATCCAATGTATAACCTTCCCTTCAGCCGGATGATACCTTTTATAATAGATACTTCAACATCAGATGCAGGAGGACGGGTCCTATTAATGATAAAAACAGTCACACAATCTTGAGTAAAATTGTCATCCTCATAAGACCTATAAACCTTTTCGATCCAAACTGGAAGTACAACAGATACAGCTCCACAAAAACTATACTCAGCTTCTTCCAACCTTTGAGACAAAGCATCTGCTGCTTGGTTTTCTTTTCCCTTCAAGTAGTCAATTACATAATCTAGACCAAGCGTCTTCATCAATCCTTTCTTTTGAATTCTTGTTGCAATCCTCTGCTCAAACAAATACTTTAAGCATTGATGATTAGTCCCGATGACAAAATGATGGCCCTCTAAGTAGTGTCTCCATTTCTCAACAGCTGAGAGGATAGCAAGGTACTCCTTCTCATATGTAGACAACTCCATGTGCTTAGGACTCAATGCTTGGCTAAGGTAGGCTATATGCCTCCCCTTTTGGGATAACACAGCTCCAATACCTCTTCCACAAGCATTAGTTTCTAGCACAAACTCCTCTTTGAAATCAAGCATTGCCACGATTGGGGCTTCACACATAGAGGCCTTCAAAGCTTCAAAAGCATCTTGAGCTACATCTGACCACTTGAAAGCATCATTCTTTAAGAGATTAGTTAATGGCTTAGCAATTGCCCCATAACCAGCTACGAACTTTCTATAATAACCAGTTAATCTAAAAAATCCTCTTAGTTGCTTAAGCATAACAGGTACTTGCCACTCTTTCATGGCTTGGACTTTAGGGGGATCCATGGAAACTCTTTCATGAGAAATCACACGTACTAAGTACTCAATTTGTGACTGAGCAAATGAGCACTTGGACAGCTTGGCATACAATTTGTGAATGTGCATCACCATGAACACGTCCCTCAGATGACCCAAATGTTCCTCCAATGAAGTACTATAAATCAGAATGTCTTTAAAGAACACCAACACAAATCTCCTCAAGAACTATTTTAATATATCATTCATTACTGTTTGAAAAGTAGCCGGAGCATTAGTTAATCCAAAGGGCATTGCCATAAACACATAATGCCCATGGTGAGTTTTGAAAGTTGTTTGATAGATATCTTGCTCCAAAACTCTGATATGATAGTACCCTTGTCTCAGATCCAATTTAGAAAAGAAAGTTGCACCATGATGCTCATCCAAAAGGTCATTAATAATCAGGATAAGAAATTTATCCTTGACTGTAAGTGAATTAAGTTGCCTATAGTTAATGCACATCCGGGTCGTGCCATCCTTCTTCTTAACTAAAATGACTGGAGAAGCAAATGGACTGTGACTCTGTCGATTGATACAAGTCATAAGCAATTCCTCCACTTGCTTCTCTATCTCAGTCTTTTGTGATAGTGGGTACTTGCAAGGCTTCAATTTCACTGGTTCAGAATTAGGCTTGGGGGGTATTGTATGATCCAAGCTTCTCTTTGGAGGCAATGAATTTGGTTGTTCAAACAAATCCTTAAACTTCTCGATCAAAGAATGAACCTCAGAATGAGATAACTCTCCCAACTCTGTGTGTTCAATTGCAAACAACTAGCCAACCCACAGATAAGATCCTTTCTTGAGTCCATCTTCCAAACTCTTGCTTGTAAGCAATTGAAGCTGAGCCTGTTTAGCCATCCCCTCTAATTTGATAGTGGTTCCTTGCCTCTCAAATGAAGCTATCCGTTGAGCAAAATCAAAGAAAATTGGACTGAAAGATCTCATCCAGTAAACTCCAAGAACCATGTCACAACCTCCTAATGGTAATATCTAGAAATCATACACAAACTTGTGATTCTGCATTGACTAATTGAATTCTTGACATTTAGTCTGAATAAGGATAGAATTTCCATCTGCCATGGTTACTGCTAGAGGTTGTGTCTTGATCATTTCATGCCCAACCTTCCAGACCACCTTAGGATCAATGAAACTGTGAGTACTGCAACTGTCAATCAAGATAACAATAGCCTAATTCTCTACTTATCCCTTGATTCTTATGGTGTTATAAGATCCATTTCCTATCAAAGCCTTCACAGAAATCTCCACTTCATCCTTAAGCAAATCATTCTGTGATTCTTATCCTGAACTATCCATTTCAACCTCTTTTTCTTCTTCCTTATAATCATCATCTGCATCAGCTCCTCATGCTGACATTAGGAACTTAAGATTTCATTCGTATCCCAAGTAACAAGGTTGATTACATTTGAAACATAGTTTTTGGACCTTCTTCTCATCAGATCTAGCAGATTTTGACCTCACTGATTCTTTTTGATGCTGATGTGAGCTATTACCTCTTTTCCTAGGTCCATCATATGCTGCAAGAAGAGTAGCTTCAAACAATTTAGCCTTAGCATAGGCTTTAGACAAAGACATAGAACCAATGGCCTTGACAAGATTTTTAATCTTTGGTTTCAAGTCTCGAGACATAGTATGTCTCAGTTGCATTTGGATAAGCAGAGATCATGCTTGCTCTCAAGTTTTCAAATCTTGTCATGTACTCTTTCACAATGGTAGTTTGCACCACCTTGTTGAAATTATCCACAATATCATTTGAATATTCTTCATCATATCTCTCACATAGTTCCTTCACAAATTCAGCCCATGACAATGAAGGATTACTTCTCAAAAGGCTATAAAACCATACCTCATGATCACCTTGAAGGTAAATAGCTGCTAATTCCACCTTCTCAGCCTCACTAATGTGATAAAAGTGAAAGTATTGTTCACATCTCCTTATCCACAATTGAGGCCGCTTTCTATCAAAAGGTTCCATCTAAATCCTTGGCTGCCTGAAACCACCACTCCTGTTGCAGGCTGAAGCATCACTCATTCCAGAATTCTGTTGTTGTTGCTGATCTGATGGATGATCTAATTGTCCAAATGTCATACTTGCTGCTAGGTGGATCATCTGATTGATCAGCTACCACACAAGTTGATTGCGGTTGCATGACCTTATGAGGACAAACCTGCTAGCTGGTAGCTAATAATACTCCAGTAGCTGAAGGCACATTTTGCTGAGTGATTTGTTGCTGCGAACCTGAGATCTTATCCTCAATCTGCTGACAATGCTGATCTAATCGATTAGCAAATTTTGGATCCTGACTTAGCTGTCTCTGCTGCATTTGAGAGAACAGTTCCTCCATTCGAAGCCTCAATTGATCAATTGGATTGACCTTAGCTCCTGCTGTCGCATTGGCACCTATAACCAAAGCTTAAGTGACATCCGCAGCAGCATTCGCAGCAGCATTTGCAGCAGCATTTGCTTCCTTAGATTGAGTTGTAACACCATTAGCCATTGGTTCTTGCTTCTTAGCCTCGTTAGCTCCAATCAACTAAGGAATGATCAATCTGTAGAAAACATTACCTCTAATAATCTTATATCTTAACTTTGTGAAAAAGAGAGTAGGGCAAATCCAAGAAGAAAAGGCAGAAATAGCAAGCTCCAAAATAAGACATAGGAGATGAACTGACCAAGCAAACTTTTGAAAAGTGTTAGGAAAAGTTCATACTTCAATTGCTTAGTACAGTAGGAAAACAAAATAATCAAGTGGGCTGGAAAAACAAAGAGTCTCAACAAGGAAAGGGCGGTCAATCTAAAAAAAGAAAAAAAGAGGTAATATGAAACTAAAGAAAATAGGCTGGACTACCTCCCAGAAGCGCTAAGTTTAACGTCTTTAGCATGATGCTGCATAGTGCTATTGGTCAACCTAAATCTGAGGTGACGTCCTCATAATAAATCATGTCGAGCACATGAAGAAGATCATCTAACCTAATAGTGCTCCTAGCCCGGTGGCAAAATTATTTAATAAATAAAAAAATAAAAAAGATCAAAGACGAAAATAATAGATTAAATAAAATATAAATAAATAAGATTGACTTAACAAATACTTTTTTTGTTGTCCTCAAATAAATTAAAATAAAATAAATGTAAAAGATTTTCTTACAAAAATTAAAATATTTACTTCCTCGAATTATTTTTATTATTTATTAATAAATAAAAAAATATAAATACAAAAGAAAAAATAAACAAGCTTTTTAAAAAAATTAAAAAATAAAATAAAAATCACTCAAGAATAAAAGATTAACTTACAAAAAAGGACAAAAAAATTTCAACAATCACTGATTCAAGCTTTGACTACTAATTCCTGGCAACGGTGCAATAAAATTTCAACTTACAAGTGCACGATTTTATGGTAGCTTAGTCGGGTATACGGGTGCCGTATCCTCAAATGATGCATATAAAGTTAAAGGCTGTGATTCTGGAGTAGTTCGAAATTCGGTTTTGTTGAGGAATGAGCTAATAAATAAACTAAAAAAATTATAAGGTAAATTAAAGTTGTCAATCGATCAAAGTTAGTTTAAGGTATGAATTTAGGTTAGCCTAACTCAGATCCCTTCGTTATATTTTATCAATATAATGACTTTAAATGTTTAGATTACTGTGTTTAAAAAAAGGTTTAGACTACAAGCTCTAAGTCTAGATTAACATTAAACTAGGGCTTCGTATAATGAATTAGTCTAATAGCAATTGTAGCATGGATTATCTCAATATGATTAACAAATTCCATTGCCATTCCTAATTAAGTATTAATTTGTATAAAAGATTGGTTCAAAATTAGGTATAACCTTAACCTTGACCACTCTTGAAGAACATGTTATGCTATAGTCTAAGTTACAAGCACAAGACAACATGAAAATAAAAGTGGAAATCAAAACATGGCTACAAGCATGTAATACGAAACCAATCTCAAAGTATAAAATGCCCCACAGGGGTGTGGAAGTGGTATAACAAAATTCAATATCAAAAATAAAACATAAATCAAGGCTGCCCATCCTTCACCCCCTAAACTATGAGTTTACCCTTCTATGGGAGTTTTACAAATCACTAATTCAAAAGGTAAAAGGGAAAGAAAACTCATGGATTAACTCACTTGATCTGTGTTGACTCGAGTCTTGCTTTGACTCCCCCATAACCCCGACCACTTGTGCTTTGGCCTTCATGAGAATCGAGTCTTTATTGGTGGTTTGAGGAGGTAGGAGAAGTGAATGGAAAGAAAAAAGTGGCAAAAATTAGTCCTCTCCTCCCTTTATGGCACGCGCGTCTTTTTTGGTAGCGCGTATAGTTAAATTAAAGCGTGCATCACTTTTGGATCGTAAGGCGTTACAAGCCCTATTATATATCAAATTGAAGTTGTTGAAGAGCTCTATATGACCTCAGTGGTAACCTCACCAGGACTGGATATTATTGGGTCATGAAGGCTCTTCTTTTAACTTTTTGCTCATTTTGAGCTTGACCGATTGCCAAAACTCTTGGCTGATTGATCTGTGCACTCAAGGAAAGACTTTTCTGGACTGAATCTTAACCCGATGGATACTTCTTTTTCACATGTGGTCGGGTTTTATGCTTGTTTTCTACGCTTTTTTGCCCTTGTTTGTTCCAATGCACTCCAAATCTTAAATATACTTGGATTGCAATAAAACGCACATATAAAAGCCGAATATATCACAGGAATGAGGTATAAAATATATAAAGATAAGGCATATCAACATCTCCAAACCTAAACCTTGCTTGTCCTCAAGCAAGATTTAGCTCAAACTAGCTAATGATGGCAGAGTTTAATCAAGTATGTAATGGCAAGAATTAGTCACGAAAAATAATTTTGAATATATATGAAGGTGTACCTAAAATGGAGAATCTTTATGTAACATTGTCATTACAAGGGGTAAAACTAAAATTTTTCGTAATTCGAATCCTTTTAGTAGCAAGTGAACTTAAAAATTCTCTTTCCGTTTTCTTATTGCAAACCTTCCATATCTAAGATGAATAGAGAAAATAAATAGAGGAATAAGTTATCATAATAAGTGAACCCTGATTAATAAAGAAATCTCAAGTCTTCTTTTTTACTCTATTTTTTTCTTTTTAAAGTAATTCATGATTTGGCATGTCTTCCTAGGATCCATATAGCCAGTTTTCAGTCAGTCACTCCTGTTCTAGTTGACTCAAGGCACCAAGTGAAGAGCACTCTTTGGACCTAATGGCTTGAGTGAAAGGAATTTATAACCTAACTTCTACTAGCACATACCTTGAAAGAATATTTCACTCACATTAGGTATCGGTGCTTATCAAAGTGACTAAAAGAAGTTGATTCTTTTTTAGCTTTTCTTGTGTCTCATATAGCGAGCTTTGACCAGCAGCTTCTAATCTAGTTAGCTCAAGGTATCAGGAGTTAAAACACCCCTATGGGCTTACTTGCTTAGGAAATAAGGGCTAGATGAACTAACAAGTCATAGATACTTATTTGATTGAACAGGCATTGGTAGCTCTTTTTGTGTGTGTGTGTGTGTGTGTGTGTGTGTGTGTGTGTGTGTTTAAATAGAATCAACTCAAGAAAAAAAGATAAACAATTGATTTCAACAACGTTACGAGTAAAATGCTTGATTCAAATTCCTAAAATTATTCCCACTATCACAACTTGTGACGTAAGGTTTGTCACAAGATTAAAGGTGAAATTTGGCACTCTCTAGTTAAAAGAAAAAAATAAAAAATTCAACAATCAGTTCCAAGAATAATCTCATTACATAAATATTTTAAAAATCTTAGCACATCTCTAATTCTAACTTCAATATGAGTCACAATAATTCTATGCTAATCCATGCAAAAACTCAGCTAATTGAAGCAAAATTATGCAAGAAGGACAAACAAAAGTTTAAACCATACATGCCATTTCCAAACCTAAACCTTGCATTATCTTCAATACAAATCAAACAAAAGTAAATACAAGCAAGGAAAGGAATGAGACGACCTGAGGTATATGTGGTGCAGAGTTAACATATTCGACCATGCATGGTGGACAAATCCAAAAACAAAAGGCTGAAATAGCAAGCTATAAAATAAGACATTAGAGACAAATTGTCTGAGCAAACTTATTAAAAGTGTTAGGAAAAACTCATACTTCATGTGCTCAGTACAACAGAGAAATAAAGAGTCCAGACAAGTAAAGTGAGGTCAATCCAAAAAAAAAAAAAGAAAAAGAAAAAAATTGAACTAAATTATAAACTAAAGAATACAAGTTGAGTTGCGTCCCAAAAGTACTAAGTTTAACGTCTTTAGCAAGATGCGGCACAGAGCTATCGATCAACCTAAATCTTAGGTGATGCCCTCAAAATAAATCTTGTTGAGCACATGAAGATGGTCCCATAACCTAATAGCATTTCTAGCTCGGTGGCAAAATTATTTAAAAAAAATTAATCGAAAAAGAAAAAAAATCAAATATGAAGATAAAAGATTAACGAAAAATAAATAAATAAATGATTTTGACTTAGAAATTTTTGTTTTGATGTCCTTAAAAAAAATAAAAGTAAAAGATTGACATTAGAAAAAAGATGCTGGTCCTCAAATTAATTTTTATTATATATTAATAAATAAATAACAATAAAAATATAAAAGAAAAAAGTAAAATAAAATAAGTAAGCTTTTTAAATAAAATAAAATAAAATAAAAATCACTCAAGAATAAAAGATTGACTTAAAAAAGAATATAAAAAAAACTCAATAATCATGGATTCAAACTTTGACTGGCAGTTCTCCAGCATCGGCACCAAAAACTTGATGTAGTTTGAGAGTTTGTTTTAAGACCGTGTGCTCACAAGTATACAAGTTCGTTGTAGCTAGGACATAGCTACACAATATGACAAATCAAGACAAACTGACCAAGTAAACTCGTTAAAAGTATTAGGAAAAATTCAAGAATACGAGTACTCAGTATATCCGAGCAATAAGGTAATAAAGTGGGTGAGAAAAACAAAGAATCCAAAAAAGTAAAGGGATGCCAATTTGAAAAATTGAACTGAACTAAGAAAAAAAAAAAAAAACCTAAAGAAAATAGGTCGGGCTGCCTCTTAGAAATGATAAGTCTAACGTCTTTAGCCAGACGCGACATAGAGCTACATGTCAACCACAATCTAAGGTGATGTCCTTGAAATTAATCATGTCAAGCTCCTGAGGACTATCCCTTAGCCTAGTAACATCCAAAGCTTGATGAAAAATTTATAAATAATTATATAATAAAATTGAAAAAATAAATTATTTATTAAATAAATAAATAATAAAAATAAGAAATAAAAAAGTGAAATAAAATAAAATAAGGGTTTTTTTTTTAAACTAGAAGGAAAAAAAATACATAAAAAAAATACTAAAAAAAGGATTAACTTTAAAAAAGAAACATCGACAATCATTGATTCAAACTTTGACTATCGATTCCTAGGCAATGATGCCAAAAACTAATGTAGTTTCAAAAGTGTTTTAAAGCCGTGTATTGGCAAGCTTATGCGTTCGTCATAGCTAAGTCGGCTATACAAGTGTCGTTTCCGCAGGGAATCCATACAAAGTTTGATCCGTTGATTACGGAGCACTTGGAAATTCAGTTATGTTAAAAGAATGGGTTTGTAACTAAATGAAACTTAAGTTAGGGCTTCAGGTAATGAACTAGTTTAAGGGCATAACCCATCTTATCCCTCTAGGTATAGCATGGATTATCTCAATAGTACTACGAAATTTCTTTATTAATCCTAATAAAATATTAGTTTGTATAAAAGATGTGCGTAGGATTGGGTACAACCTTAACCTCAACCACTTATGAAGAACCTCTTGTGCGACAGTCTAGAAGCACAAGACAACATGCTAATAGAATTGAAAATCAAAGCATGGCTGTAAGCACACAACAAAAAAACTAATCTCAGACTATAGAACTCCCCAAAGGGTTGCGAAAGTAGTATAACAAAAGTCAATATTGAAAATAAAACATAAATCTAGGATCCACATGGCTATTCATTCTTCACCCCCAAACTATGAGTTTACTCCTCCATGGGAGTTTCACAAATCACTAATTCAAAAGGAAAAGGAAAGAAAACTCATGGATTGATAAACTCTTTTGATTAGCGTTGACTTGTCCCGTGCTTCGATTCCTCCGTACTCCGACCACCTGTCCTTCGGCCTTGGCGAGAATTGAGTCTCTTTTGACGACTTGAGGAGGGAGAAGAAGGGAATGGAGAGCAAAAAGGCAGAAAAAAAAATTAGATCATCCTTCCCTATTTATGGAGATGCGCATTATATGTCCTAGGGGCCCAATTCATTGCCTTGTTCATGACCCAACTCACGACCCGTTTTTTAAGAGACCTAAAAATACAAGGTTTGAAAGTTGAATCTTGACCTGATGGTTACTTTTTCCACACATTGTCGGGCTTCTCAAAATAGTCTTCAAATTTGTTTGTTTTAGCTCGTTCTTCACCATTTTTCAAGCTGACCTTGCTTTAACACGTTCCAAGTTTAAACACACATAAATTATGCCATACACATATTTAATAGCTGAAAATATGATAGGGAATGTATTATAAAACATATAGAATACGAAGTACATCAACAGGTGGTGGCAAATCTGGAAGTTTAGTTAAGTATGGATTTGGTTATTCGATACATTTTCACTACAAATGAGATGAAAATTTTAAATTTTTTTTTTTTTTTTTGATGTACTCTTTCTCCTAAGGATTATTGAAATTATTTTGTCATTGGTTTCTTGAAATTCGATTGTAAGAGAATGGATGAGCTTTAACAAATGAGAAATACGAAATTTAAACTTTTAGGAAATTTATCACTTAGGCATTCAAGGTTTAATATTTTATTATCCAGGTACATTGCCATTTCGATTTATGTAGTGAATTACTATGAGATTTAAAAATTTAGCCGTCAAGGTAGCTTTGCTGGAATTTTGAGGATTGTTTGTCAAAAAGTGGTAACATGTCACATGATTCCAGAAATATATAGTTACCTTTTGCTAGAATATGGTGTATTTTTGTCAAAAATACTACTATAACATCTAATTATGACATATTGTTTGCTTTTTTAGTTTGTTTTTTAGTCTGCCTGTGGTCGCCATTAAAAAAAAAAAAAAAAAAAATTCAAACACGCATGTCAAAAGGGACATGCTTCAACTCAGGAATAAGTCTCAATTTTAAATCGAACTTGTTCGACCTTAACGGCTTAACTAATCACCTCGAGGCGAGAGTAGATGCTTTTGGTGAATCCAACTTCGGTTTGCAATAATTTTGTAAATTCCACTCATGGTCCAATTAAGGAGACTTCAATTATTGGTTTTTTTTTGGAATTGCTGTGAGAAAAGTAAATTGGACATGGACCCGCCCCAAGTGCCAATTTGGGTTATAGAGCAAAGCACACAAATACCTTACCTTGTATACTTAAAAGCCAGGAACTGGGTGAAGCCAAATTCAGAAACTCAGTAGTCCACTCCCAAGCCCGAGTCAATCAAGTTTTTAAGCTTAGCACCTTTGACTTGAGATGACTTGAATGAGTTAGAAGCTGATGAGATTTAGATGAAGTGAACGTATTCTAGTCATCAGATTAGGACCAAACCCAATCAAGGTCAAGGCCTTGGCCGTCAAAGTCCTAACTCAACCTAAATTCACCTGACGCACTAATCCGTTCCACTAGCCCAAGACCAATGTAATCAAGCTCTGGGTTTGGCTGTCAACACCATAGCTAAATGGCCCTAAATGTAGCTTCTCGAAAGGGTTGGGGACATGAAGTATGAAAGAAGAGACGTACCTTCTCATGCACTATAACTAAACACCCAAATGTATTGCTTCAAAAGCAAGACAAAAGCCACAAGTATATCTACTCCTATGAAAATAGAAAATGATAAAGCACAAGTGTGCTCTAAAAATGAGGTGACCAAAAACTTGAAAGAGTTTGGTGTTGGTGCTAGGACCCTTTGCAATGTAATAAGAGCCCTTTATCTATAGATTGAAAATCCAATTGTTGCACCCTTAATTGGTGGCATATATGTCCTGCTTTCAGTCTCCATGCTTCACAACCCCGGATAGGTGCTTGAATGTTCATTGACACATGTGCTTGAGGTTAAATGGTCTTCCTTACATTCGCTCATACTCTCTTGAATGTTCTAGAGGCCCATACTCCCTTGAATGTTTGAGCGGCACATTCGCCCATATTCTTTGGTAGCTAACTTTCCGCAATGCTTCTTGTAATCCCTTCGGGCTTGAGCTTGCAAGTCTAGCCAGCCACCATACACAGCTATTATATGAGGACATTAGTTACTAGGGTAGCTAAAATTTAGAAGTCATCATTTTGATTCCTCAAGCCTTCCCATGCGGGATCCCATGTGTTAAGCACATATTTGTTTACAAACCGAACTTAAAGGAGTTGGAATAGCGTTCTCATTTTATTTATTTATTTATTTTACTTACCAAAAAAAAGAGAACGCTGTTCCAACTCCTTTAAGTTTGGTTTGTAAACAAATGCCACCTTTCATTTGTTGGTAATTTTAAATTGCAATGGATAAAAAGTATGCTTTAACTGCGGTTTACACCCTAAATTCGATGGGACAGGGATGACGCTACTTTGAGCTAAGTACCATGTGCTTAACACGTGAGGCCTCCCTCGAAGAGAATTAGGACTTTGGGTGTTAAAGTAACGGCGTCTCGAGCCAAGTATCCTGAGAAGATCAGTACCCCAACAAGAGTATTAACCACTCGAGGCTTGAAATGGTTAAAGGGTAAAGGGAGCTCAAACTCAAGGGGCTTCCAGGAAGGCTACTAGATAGGTGGTTTTCGAGCTTGAGATAGTAGCTTCGAGTGCAATTTCAGATACTTCGGTAGTAAGTTTAATTTGAGAGAATGTGCAGCTTCTAGAGGGAAGTTTAGCTAGAAATTTGGACATGGGCTTCAAGGAATTCCCTCCAAAACTGAATCATGGATATGTTCATTGATCCTTAACACGTAAGAAGAAGTTTGGTGGCCTAACATAGGGAGAAAATGCTACAGAATCAGGGCTAGCCATTATTTAGTTTGTCTTTGAATAAAGGACACTATTGTAGCCCCAAACACACACGCACAGACACTGTAAAACTTCTTCAAGTTTTCTTTATAGCACACTTGTGCTCTTTTTCTTAGAAGTAGCGTAACTTTATATAGCTTGATTCAGCATAGAACAACTTGCTGTATTTGCTTCTTCAGTAATATTCTCTTTTGGGTTTCAGGTATGAACTTTCTATTTTAATCTATTCCTAAATTTCAACGAGTTGAGAATTAAGGCTTTAGACTAAGGCTTTAGCGGTCAAGGCTTAACCTTGATTATGTTGGTCTTAACACTATTGTTACTGCTTGATAAGTCAAGTGAATTTAGGTTCGAACCATTGATTAGGGCTTTGACGGCCTAGGTTTGACCTTGATTGCATTTGTCCTAGTCTAGTGACCTAAATATGGTTTGCTCCATCTTAACCCTATCAGGCCTAAATCCATTCTAGTACTCTAAGCCAAGGGTGCCAGGCTTAAAAACCTGATTGATTCAGGCTTGTAAGTGGACTTTTAAGCTCTTGGGTTTGTCTCCACCTTAATTTTTGACTTTCAAGTGTACGAGAAACAGTGTCTGTGGGCCATGCTCTAGTAATTGCCAATTGAGTTAGGTCCATGTTCTTTTATTTTCTCAACATATTTATTAAAGAAATCCACAAAAACATTTAACCAAGTCTTCTTAATCGAAGCATAAGCTAAGCTCACGGTATAATCGAAGTCGGATACACCACAATATCAAAAACTTTTCTCTGAAAACGATGGGCGGTTGAGGTCAAAGATGTGTAGTACGAATTTAGGCTCACTCCCTAGTCACGGTGAGTCCTTTTTTCACGTTTGTTTTGTTAGAATTTTATGATGACCATATCACACTACGCGTTTTGGCACAATGGGAGGCTTAAAATGAGACTTCACAATCTTTAGCCCGCCGTGGATTACTAGAATGTAATTTCAGACCATTCACCAATGGTCAGAACTAAGAGGTCCAGTGCTCTCGAGCATGAGGAGCTAGAGGGCTTAGTCCTGATTGGATCCCTGCTTAAGCATCCTTTTGAACAAAAGCCCTATAACGTGAAGGGATGAACCGAGTCATAGCCACAGCAGTAAGAGTGATGGTGATGATGACATCCCCAGAGATGAATGAATTGGGTTAGATGGCCATTTTTGCAAGAGTTTCATGGCTATGCTTAAATGCCGTTTAGAAATCGCAAACCAAAGAGTTCAACAAGCAATGAGAGGAGCCGTTGAGAGACATAAAACGGAACACAATCTAGCTGTTCGGCTTGAAAACTCCAGCATCATTCTAGTCCTAATAAACAATGTTGGAACCTTGATGTATGATAAGCTTCACAGAGCAATTGATAGGGTCTTAATTGAAATGAACTCAACTTGTCTTCTACTGCTACCTTTATTGCTCGGGGCATGGTAAGATAGGCTGTGGTCAAGGACAAGCCTATCCTTGTTTGATAGGCTGAGGCTTATAATGGCTTGGTTCAAGTCGTTAGAGAGATCTTAGGCAACTTAGGCCTGCACCACTTTCGTCAGCACCAGCTCAATGTCCTCATGATGCTCCTTTGACCTCACGATTACTAGTGACTCAGCTTGACTAAACTCTCCTTGAGAGAATGGAAAACCCAATTGTGGCTAATCCAAGTGTTACGCACTTGAAACCCAGCTATAGAAACAATGCGTCACTTGGGGTTTCTAACCCTTCGAATTAAAGGTTTTCTCTGGTCTTGAGGGACCTCAATGCAAATGTCCCAGTGTTTCCTATTCCCAAGAGAGGAGGCAAAACTGTTTGTACCCTCCTCAGGCGGTAGAGGTTACCCCAAGGCCCACTCAAAACTGTGAAGTAGGAATGCTGGACAGGTACCCAGTTGTAAGGCTTAGCCTCTCCTTCCTAGACCTTTCCATACTTATCACATTGGAGGGCAAGTTAATCACCCACTTCCTCAAGATCACGACTTAGGGACTGACCAAGGATAGGCCAACAATCTGCTATTATTAATGTGCTTCCATGTATACCGTATAACCCAGGTCTTGCTGGGACATACATCACATTCAACCAAGCTCATCACCAAATTGATCAGGAGGGTTTGAGAGGCAATAACCATTCCCACACCCGATTGTGATGGGTGCTCAAGGTTATCCTGCAAATCCCCCTTGAGATTGTTACCCACTTAGTGGCAATGGCAGGTGCATAATCATGTCTCTAACCTGCCCCTCTAGGACCAATTTTTTGTGCTCGTCGATCAGATGTATGGGCCAAGTCTCAGAAGGAGTCAATAGACCCTTGTATGGTAGACCTTACCCTAACTACATAGATAGGGACTATCCTTGTCCTCAAGGATACAAAATCCTCTAGTTTAACCTTTGCTCGGGAGAAGAGACTATGTTTGACCTCGAGCACTTGGCAAGTTTTAGTTTCCAGTGTAGAGAAGCAGTTGATAATCAGTATCTCAAATCGAGGCTGTTCCCTAGCTCCTTGACTGGGACTGCTTTTTAGTAGGACATTAGCCTGCCACCTAATTCCATCTATAGTTGGGATGACATGGCAAGGCAATTTCAAGCCCAGTTTTCAAGAATGGAACTAGGAACTTCTATGTCAAACTTGGGCTCGAATGAGACAAAAGCCAGGTGAATCAGAGGAATATTACATTAACTAGTTCAAGAACCAGGCTTAAGTGTAGTATAACAATGCCTGAAGTAGAATATGCCAAGCTAGCATTGAATGGCTTGGATATTAAGTTTATGAAGAGATTCAAAGGCTCTAACTTCATGATGCTCTTACAGCTAGCAGAATCTGCTGCTAGATATGAGGCTATCTTGAAAAAAGAATGCCTGCAAAAAAGTAGCATGTATGGGACTTATGTACACAATCTAAATGAAGAGGATGAAGATCCTCCATATGAGATTGGCTTTATTGAATACGTTAAGGGACCTCCTATGGTTTGCAATCCTCTAGTTCAAAAGGATATCAAAACCAAGAAGTATTATCAATCCCAAGACTATAGAAAATACTCGTTTGATCTCTCAAGAGCCGACATAATATTAGATTGGCTTGAGGAAAATAAAAAACTTAAGATCTAGAGGAAACATAGGAAACCTGACCCAAATTCTACTGAGGGGAAAGTATATTGTGAACGGCATGATTCATTGACCCATTCAACAAAGAACTACATTATCTTTAGAAAAGTGGTTCAGGATGCCATAGAAGCAAGGAATTGATCTTCACTGGGGAAGGACTGATGGGTGTCGATAAAGTGTTAGGATTGAGCCTAAGCTTGGATCATAACCTAAGATTATTGAAGAAATAGAGTTGAGATAAGAAGAGAAATAGAGAATTTAGATGAGAATTAGAAGAAATAGAAGAGAATTAGGGTTAGAGATGAGGGACAGAAAAAGCTATTTTCATTCATCAAAATTATGTGATTACAAGAACTAACTCTTACTTATAAAACACCCTTGCTAGTGGGGGCTAAAGGGAGATACAATGCGCTTGGATACGTCACTAATCGACTTACATAATCTTAGCAGCCAAAGAAGACCTTAGCTGACTGCCATTTGACTTCAAGACCAACTAACTAGCTAATCTATACAAGCTATTACATGATATTTCCAATTTGAATGCTAACATGACTTACTTGTACTTGACTCCAAAAGCCTCTAATTAATAGAATCATAATAATACTCCCCCCTTAAGAGATTCTTGTCCCCAAGAATCGTAGTAGAGAGTTGAGATTTTTAAGAACTCTCAATGTAGATTTGTCACAATATGTAAAATGCTTGTCGTGATGTTGACTTAGGGACTTGAGTTTGCTCCTTGCCACGAACATATGCTGCCACAACACAGATCCACCTCGCTCCTATAATAGCTCCAACCCATTTCTAATCAACCTCAACTCACCTACCGCGCTTTGCTTCATTCTTTCAGCAACATGATGAGGCAAAGCTTGCAAATCTCCTCCCACTTGAGAAGTTTCACAATAAAATGCTCATTGCTCTTGAACAAGACTTGAATGTTCTTAAACCCATGCTGATTTACACAAATTCGAAGAGCTTCCTTCATCTTTTGATTCATGTTTTCCCAACTTGTTGCAGCTATGATAGGAAAACAGTCTATAAGGCTCAGTTTTAGACCTTGTCACCATTTCATCGCAAATTTCAGATTCTGCACACAACCTTCCATTCATGTTGTCTGAACTTGCTGTTGCTCGCTACCTTTAAATGAATCAGCCAATCTCGTATTCACTCTAGTAGCATGGTCTAGGAAAATTTGATTTTCCTCAACTTTTATACAATCTTGGAACATAACAAGGTCAATTTCAGATCTGATCCAGTTATCCTTACTATATAGCCCAATGCTAACATCAAAATCCGCTCTTAATCTCATGTTAAGCTTGCCAACAAAGATATCTTCTTCTCCCAATTTACCTTCAGGAGGTCTTACAAGAGCTGGTATCTTGGGAAGATGTTCCTTACTCCTAGCTAGATTAACACAAACATCTAATTCTTGTCAAAACCTCCTTGCTAATTTAGTGATAGAACCCATCAGAATTTGCTTAATCGCATCAAAATTTGCAAAGATTTTCCCTTAGTTGTCTTTGTATAAATTCACTTTAAAGCTATTCTTGGTTTGAATTCTTTCACTTCCTTGGCTCCACAAGAGAGGTTGCTCAGCAAGTTTTTTAACAACACCTCTTCAGCAGTAACTCCTTGTTTTTTCATTAAATCTGATGGAACTGTAGTGTTGAGCTGCTAAAATTTAACCAAAATAAGTTTGTTTTGAACCTCGAAGCCTGGTGTTATGCAATTCTAATGATTGACAGCTGTTGCACTCGGTTTGCAACTGAATTCATCATTATCAAATGAGTTTTGCTCCAATCTCTGCTCAATATTTTGTTGCCAAAGGATCAAAAAATCTCAAGTACGCTTGGCTTGTCCCTCTATTAACCATTTTAATATGGTGAACTTGAGCTCCCAAATCAATTAACTGAATTTGTGACTTAGAACACTGAACATATATGTAGTTCATTGTTGCTGTTCTTGTGTGGCTGCAGTGGAATCAACCTGATGTCTTGGTGAATTTACATTCTTGCTAAGTGAATCCTTTTGTCCTAGATCAACCAACTGTACAGAATGTTCTGTAGCAATATCAACCAACTGTTTCACTGAACTCATTTGCAACGTAGTACAATCACCCAAACTTTGTGCTAAGCTTGTGGCATTGCTTATAGAATTCCTCATTCTCCTTGCCTCCTTAACATCCTTTTGATCCAAGAACATGCTCCAAGTTTATCGATGACCACAAGACCTTCTTAGGATGTCCCAATTCCAAATCCTTGAGTACGTTATACTTCTCAAGAAACACCTTTTTTTCCTTGAGAAGTAGAAAATCTGGAGGTCTTCCATTGTAGATCAAGATTGGCTTGAGCAAGGGTCTTAATTTCTTGCTTGAATGACACTTTTTACGGTTAAGACGAACTATCGCTTTGATCTTTATTTTTTGCTGCATTGTGACTTGAACCTTAATCTTCTAATGCTTAGGATCTCAATTTGCACACATGGTGCTGTTGGAGTAACTCTAGGTAATTCAACCATTAACACTTCAAGCCTTAAGGCATTAGGTTCAGATAGTAATGCATCATTTCTTGGTCGCTTTGCTCCCAGTACAGCCCCATTTGAAGATGATCTTGTAGTGCTAGGCATTGCAATAGCCACTTGTTCCACTATGTTCTCAATTAGCACACAATCCTTCTCCTTATGAGACTGATATTGCATAACTTCAGTCTCATCACTTTGATATGCAATCTTTCCAAATTCCTCCTCTATTGCTATTTCCAGATTTGAACTAACATCCACTTTTTTTGCGGCTATTTCCAGATTTGAACCAACTTCGGTATGTAAGTCTAAGTCATCACAATATTTCTCATTTTGCTCAGATTCTTGCTCTAACTTTGTATGCAGCATCTTGCACAACTTGATCCGAGACCACTGCATCTTGTGCCTCTACTGTATTTTCCGGAATTGCACTTTCAGTTTCTAGATTTCCATTGACTTCATCATCACCACTCTTGCATAGTTCTAACCCTTGCTCCATCTTCTGCTTAGCCTCTTGTCGCATCCCTTGCAATGTGTACAACATATCTTGAAAACGCTGCATTATCTTTTGAGTTTCTTGCTCTATTTCCACGTCTAAATCTTTAGTATCATGAAGCGAGTTTGCAACAACATCTAAATCCATCTCTTTCCTGAAGTTATCCATATTATCATCAAGATCTTTCTCACCGTGATGTTCACAAAGTGCATTCACGAATTCATCCCAAGTAATTGAGACCTTGCCATGTATGAAACCAAAGTACCAAGTCAATTGATCGCCCTGAAGATATGCCGTCCGAATTTCAACCTTCTTAGCTTCAATAATTTTGTAGAAGTGAAAGCACAAATTCTAATCCAAGACTGAGGTTGCATTCTTTCAAAAAGCTCCACAATAGATCGGGATAGGGATCGCCTTAACCAGTGACCCGATCAGCATCACTTAAATCCATGTATATCTTAATTTAATGCAAGCACCTAAGCTCACTTTTAGCCACTGAAACTAGCAAGTGTGTGAATTAAATGCAAAATGGGTATAGAACCAGCTCTGGTGTAACGATGTATTAGACAATCAACAAATGTTCACTTCTGCCGCTGTTGTTCTGCTGCTCTTGTGAATTTCGTTGTTCTAAACTAACTTCAATTTAGCTTTGGTATCTGGTTCACTGTCAACAAAACTTGATGCACTTAAACTTGAGTACTTAAATCTAGTATATCGTGATACTCATTCATGTTGAATCAATGACTTCAGCAGCTAAGTTGTACTGAATTCAGTGTAAGCCGAGCTCAATCTGTGAGCAAGTACACCATATCAGAACTTAATTGGTTTTGAAATAACTAATCACTAACGAACACTGAATCTGATGTCTAAACTTAAGCTTGTTGCTTCAATTCTAATTGTTGCTAGACCTTGACATCAAAATCTGGATAATTGAACAAGATCACTACAGTTAAGATTAGGAAGCAACTTCTGATTTAATCAGTAGCTGTTCACACGAATGAAATGTAATGTGCTGTGTCAAGCTTGAACTACAATCAACTAGCTTAGATCAATGGCAGCATTGCAAGTAAGATCTTAATATAATTGATTAAGTGACAACGTGTTACACAAGGATCAATTAACACTAACAAATTGCTGTATCTAAAGTTCAGATCCTCTGTATTTGATCTATTCTTGTAGCAGATCAATGCTAATCTCAGTCGTTATCAATAGCCTGAACCAATTGCTATCTCAAACTAAGCTCAATCTGATTTAGCTTGTTCAATACAACCAAATGTAACTTTATTCAAGATATACCAGCTGATTAAGCTCAAAACAATAAGATCAAATTAATTCCAGCTCTATATTGTTATCTGATTTAAACCTGATATGATTGCTATGCTTAATTTGTAGCAAACAATGCTATTACAGCTCACTTGTCAATTCTTGTAGACTTAACAAAGTAACAATGATCTAAAGTAGAGATGAGAAGAGAAATAGAGAATTTAGGTGAGAATTAGAAGAAATAGATGAGACTCAGGGTTAGAGATGAGAGAGAGAAAAAGATATTTTCATTCATCAAAATTATGAGATTACAAGAACTAACTCTTACTTATAGAATACCCTTGCTAGTGGTGGCTAAAGGGAGATACAATGCACTTGGACAACTCACTAATCGACTTACATAAGCTTAGCTACCAAAGAAGACCTTAGCTAACTACAATTTGACTTCAAGGCCACCTAACTAGCCAACCTCTACAAGCTATTACACAATATTTCCAATTTGAATGCTAACATGACTTGTCATACTTGACTCCAAAAACCTTTAATTAATCGAATCGTAACATAAAGATCCCTTCCCTTATCCTCTTCTAGTCAATGTTATTGACACTCTTTCCCAAACCAATCCATGTTGTGTCCAGACTAACTCTTTCCCCCATTACAGGGAAAAAAATGGTCTTCAACAACACTCTGAAGGCAAAAGGTGGCAACCTTTTTTTTTTTTTTTTGGTAAGTCAGTGTAAGAATATCATATATGAACAAATATATGTACAAGTCTACGAGGGGCATACCCCAAGCCAAGACCCAAGGCCCACATCAATGAATCAATTCGAAGAAAGAAATCAAAAAACGAAATCAAAAGCCAACATGGCCAAACAAAAAGAACAAAGCCAAAAAGCAAAAATAAAGCTAGCGCTCAATCCCCCACTCCTGTAGGAGCTGTGAGTGACGATGAGCACCACGAAGCGTAGGGGCAGCAATGAGATGGCTGCGAACCAATTCTGTGATCTCCTCAGTGACGACTGCAGAAGGCCTGGACTGGGAGCGCTGGATCCTCAGGTTACGCTCGTACCAGAGGATGTAAACCGTCGCAGAAAAATAAAGGCGGCCAAGGATCCGATCGACCTCGCGACCACGGAGTCTGGAAGCAATCCACTGAACCAGCTCATGCCAAGGAAGCAAAGGCCATGCGAAAGAGGTGCGAGAAGACACCCTGGACCAGACAATAGCGGAGAAGTTGCAGCTAAAGAAGAGATGGCTGTGCAACTCATCATCTGACCCACACAACACACAAGTAGCCCGAACATCCTGCACTCGATGCCTCAGTAGCCTGGCAACCACTGTTCGAACAGTTATAGAAGGGATATTGGGCTTCCCGAGACTAGCGCGCACATTGGATGATGGAATCTGCCGATGGCATACCACCAAACTCCACCCCTTAGGCAAATGTGTGGTGTTTAAAAGCTTGCTAATCAAACTATGCAACGACTTTTCCATTATGCTGATAGTAGATGGGGAGTTAGCTATGTCTATAAGTAGTAGCCAAGGGCCTATGGTAGGCCTTACAAGCCAAGAAAGAATATCCCGAGACTTGGAGATGGCGTCCTATGAGGCATGCTAGCAACGTTGCGGGAAAATATAGGCAGCAATGGGAAAACTCAGACTGCTTTCTCAATATATTTCCCTTGCTGACCCGCTCTCGGTACTAAAGATGTTATCAGAGAACTCCCATAAATATAAGCCTAATGAGGGTCCTCCTCCAAAAGTCCTAGTCATTATGAGGATTGGGCATCCAAAGAGAAATCCAAAATACCACCTACAGGACATGGACACTAATCCAGGACCATGATAGTTATGACATATGCCTTTTGGGATCCGATTTGGTTATGTCTGGAGAAGGAGCCACCTCCATCAAGAGGAGGTTAGTCGCTCTAGTCTTACTCAAACGTAGAAGAGGAGGAAACTAAGGAAAAAGGCCGCTTAGCAAAGAACTCTATTCGATGCTTGATTAACTTGGCCCTCTTAAGGGGAAGCCAGGGTCCGTAAGGGCAAGCAAACTAAGCCTATGGATCTTGAAGACCCAAAAACTGGGTATAGCCACACAAAAAGCTTAAGAGATGGACTAGTCTCTCCTCTTGTAAAGAACAAGAGTCTTGGTAGAACTAGCTTGCCAAGAGTTCATTGACAAATATCTATTAATGATGAAGAGGAATATTCCACCGCTTAGCCTCAACATAGTGGAATCTCTAGGCTATGTTAATCCAACATGATATGATATCGAGAATGACTTCCATGAAGAGGACTTCTCTCAATCTATGTAGGAGTCTTGAGCCCTAGCTATTGATCTAGAGGACTAACCTCTAGTGCAGGACATGCTCACTGATACTAGTCTTTAAGATCATGATCACGACATGCCCTTGGATGGCAACCCTGAGAATGAAATGGATCAAGGGGTCTAGATACAATTCAGAACACTCCCTGAAAGGGTTGATGTTAGAACTGCCCTACTCCTTCCTTTGGAGTTCATAGCAACTAGCACTTAGGAGGGACTCAAGAGGGACATTATAGCAGTGGATGAGGATCCCCAGGTGGAACTTGTGGCGAAAATAGTAGCCACCAAAGGTAACTTTAATCCTTTTTCTTTTGAAGTAAATATCCTAACATCCAAATCACTTGATGATTCACCTAACATAATGAAGATGATGTTTGATGGGTCTTATATCGCCAATAAGCACATTAAGCCCCCCCACATCAAGGCTAAAATCGATGGCATTCTAGTGAATAGGGTCTTAGTGAATAATTGCGTGGCCATAACCGTCTTGCATTCTTACATATTGGGGGTCGTTGGTAAATCTCGAGATGACCTAATAACTTCGGATGTAGCAATTTCTGGCTTTTTTGGAGCTACTACTAAGTCTTAAGGGGTCATCTGATTGGGTTGACTATTGGTAGCCTATGCAGGCTAACAACTTTCATTGTAGTGGATACCACATCAAGCTATAACGCTTTGCTCAGGAGATATTGGTTACATGCCAATTATTATATCCCATTGTCGTTGCACCAGTTGATAATTTTTTGGAACCATGACAAGTATGAGATTGTTATGGTCGATAACATGCCATATGGCTTGCTCCAACTATGTTGAGGCAAAGTTTTACAAAGATGGCATGGGACCACTTGACGTTAAGAGGACCACTCCACAGTCTTCCTAACAACAAGATGCAATGACCATCCTTAATAGCCCACTCACTGAGGCTAAAGTTGGTCAAGTTGAGGTAGAGTCTGAGGACTCTAATTTCTGGGAATGGATGAGGGCCTTTCTTGAAGAAGGTGATCTCTAAGGCATGCTAGAGGCCATTTTCTCAGCTCTAGCAAAGCTCGTGCCTTGGCATATTGAGGTTCAACTTTGGGCTGAATAACTATTCAACAGCTTTGAGGTTCAGATGATGCGAAAAAACGAATAACTCTCAAACTTAAGAGTAGCACCAGCCAAGATGAAAGATTTGAGGGATGAAGTTCAGGACCTCCTCCTTAAGGTCAACCTGGGCTCGTTAGAAGATTCGAGGCCTACCTATTTGAGCGCTATACTTTCTGAGGAGCAGAGGGAGCAATATTTGGCCTTGCTTCGTGAGTTCAAGGATTACTTTACTCGGGACCTTCTGGAGATTCCTAGCCTAGATAGAAAGGCAGTTGAGCATAGCTTCCTATCCAGCCAGGCTTGAGGCCTAGAGGAGAATGTCCTAACAAGTTATTGATTTGGTGAGGGAGGAAACTAAAAGACTCTTAAAGGCCAAATTTATCAAGACTCCTAGGTATGTTGAATGGTTGGCAAGCATTGTTCCTATCATTAAGAAAAATGACAAATTTAGACTTTAGAGATTTGAATGCAGCCACCCCAAAAGGCGAATACCCAATGCTGATTGTTGAAGTGCTCATTGACTTAGCCTCGAGGCATGAGACCTTGTCTTTTATGAATGGCTACTGTGGGTACTACCAAGTTATGATTGCTTCGAAGGCTACCCATAAGACAACATTCAAGTATCCTGGGTTGATAGGAACCTTTAAGTGGGTGGCTATGTTGTTTGGTTTGAAAATTGTTAGTGCCACCTACCAAAAAGCCATGAACATAATCTTTTATGGCCTCATTAGCATGACCATGGTAGTTTACGTTGATGATATCATGGTCAAATCAAAGTCCCAGGTTAAAACACTTGGAAGACTTCAGAGAGGGGGGGGGGGGGGGGGGGGGGGGGGGGGGGGGGGGGGGGGGGGGGGGGGGGTGGGTTCCTTATAATGAGGACCCACAACCTCAAGATGTATTTGTTGAAATGTGCCTTTGGCGTATGCATTGAGAACATTCTTGGTTTTCTAGACACCAGAAGGGCATTGAGGTTGAAATTAATAAGACTAAGGCCATTTAGCATGCCAAAACACCTTGAAGCAAAAATAAGCTCCAATTATTCTTGGGAAGGTTAATTTTCTAAGATTTTTCATCTCCAATATCGCAGGAAAAACAAAAGTCTTCTCTCCACTATCAAGGCTCAAGATTAAGAAGGACTTCAAGTGGGAGGAGTGACATCAAGCAGCTTTCAAGGCCATCAAGGAGTACTTGATTAGGCCACTAGTTTTCATTCCACCATAGCAACGCAAACCTTTGAAGATTTATGTCTCCGCTTGTAATGCAATGCTAGTAATGGTAAGAGCTCATGATGGTATCTGTTGATCCCATTTTGCTGGTAGTAAAATGCATTAGCTCATCAAATGTTATGACTATTACTAGCCATCAATGATGGATGATTGCATAAAATACTTCAAGAGGTGTTGAGCATGCCAAACACATGGGCTACTGAGATGCATGCTATTGTCAAACCATGGCCCTTCAGAGGTTGGGCAATGGACATCATAGGGGAAATCAACTAAACTTTTAGCAGGCAACACTCTTACATCCTTGTGGCTATCGACTACTTCACCAAATGGGTGGAAGCCAAACCATATAGAAATATCAATCAGTAGGATGTGATTGATTTTATCAAAGAATACATCCTGTGCAAGTTTGGTATCCCTGAGACCATAACTATGGACTAAGCTAGAGTGTTTACTGGGGCTGAAGTTAAGGAATTCCCCAAGAGTTTCAACATAGAAATCTTGAATTCAACTCCTTACAACATGAAAGCCAATGCCAAGAAGAGTCAACAAACAAGATTCTGAAGGCCAATATTGAAAAGATGATCGAAGACAATGCCATGGAGTGGCATAATTACTACTTGATGCTCTTTGGCCTTACAGAATGTCGAAACATGATGCAATTGGGACAACTCCCTTCCAGTTGACGTATGGCCACGATGTCATGCTCCCAATGGAAGTAATAGTTTGGTATTAGGTTGGCCCATCAAGGAAAGTTTTATGAACTTCAATATGAGCAGGTTATGGTGGATGAATTAACTAACTTAGACCAAGTTAGGCTTGGCTGCCCTTCACAAGTTAGAGAAACAAAAGTAGAGGTTGGCAGTCATCGAGGTATTTAGAGGCAATGCTTACATACTGTAAGATCTAGATGGAAGTAGTAACCCAAGGGCTATTAATGGAAGGTTCCTAAGGAAATATGTGGCATCATTTGGGATTCTAAAAAGAAAGTCCTTAAGTATAGATTTGTTGAATTATGGGCTGAATTTCAGTATTAATGTCTCAAGGATCAACTCCATGATCCTTAGGATAAGGAAAAAAAAGAATGAGAAAGGAGGAACCACCATGCTGAGAGAAGCGTTTGAACAAAATGCATATTTCATTAATATTATTGAGTAGTACATGGCTTGTATACGAAGTAATACAAGCGAGTTGTAAGGCCAAAAAGCTCTTTCCAAAAAAAAAAAAAAAAAAAAAAAAGAAAAGAAAAGAAAAGAAAAAGAGTTGGGTCCTAATCCTCATTAAGGATTCCTCTATAGAAGACAATTGCCTGGTTGTGTTGCTCAGCTCATGGTCCAAGGAAAGGGCTTCCTCTTCGAGAACTTGGTAGCTTCTTTGGGCCTCCATGGTAGCTTCCTTGAGCCTTCCAGCCACAGTGCCTTGAGAGGAATGTTGTTGTCTAAGAGAAAGCAGCTCTCCCCTAAGATGACCCAATCTCTCCTCTAAGTGATGCATTTCATCTTTGAGGCTTCTGATCTCCAAGTTTGCTAGCTTTGGGCCTTTTGGGATGCTTTGAGTTCATTAAGCAAAAGTTGAAGGACACTAAGGCCAACTGAATGCCCTAACATTCTTATGGCATCTTGGCAGCACCACTTTTACTAATGGAGGTGTCATGATTCAAGATAAATCTTGATCATAACCTAGGGATAATAGAATATGAGATGAAAAAGAAGTGAAATTGAAGATGAGAAATAGAGAGATTTAAGATGAGAGAGAGAAACCCAATTCTTTATCATTCAACTAATCCCCTTTACGTGATGAACCACTCAATTTATGCTACTTCCTAAGACTTGGGAATACATTGCATTTAGACTTCATATCCTAACCGACATTCTCCCTTTTAGCCACCAATCTTGACTTGTTAATTAACACTTGGCTAACCTTAATGATAAGTCTAATTAGTATATAATTATTCATATCATTTTGGTTCATTTTCTAAACATTTTACCTTAAAACTTTATCGCTATTGCTCGCTTTTTCTCTTTTTTGTTTCTATTGTTATTTCCGTGCAAAAACATTTATTTTATGCTAACTTTTGCTAGTTTTTATCATCAACATCAATATTTGAATGCAAGATACATAAAAAAAAAAGCATAAAAATGAGCTAAATCAATCAAAATACTAGTTTTAACAAGAAATCACCAAGTTCATGCACAATTTAATGCAACTTGCAAAAATGCGTAGCAAAATGCACAAATCAAGAGCAAGGATTAATTAAAAAATACATTAATGTGTCAAAGTTGATGTAAATTCTGAATTTAGGTGGTGTTAAGCTCAAAAATCTGAAGAAAACAGCAAGAACAACAACAATGCAGAGAATGAACAATGAGCCTGCACAATTCACTTCAACTTGCAATTTCATGTGGCAAAATGGACAAATAAGGTGAAAAAACTTCTTGTACACTTTATTACATGTTATAATTTATGTTAAAGCTGATTTTGAGCGGCCAAAGCTGAAAAAAAAAAAGAAGAAAAACAGCAAAGGATAGCAAGTTGCAGAAACTAAAAACCAACCTGCACAATTCACTTCAACTTGCAATTTTTGGTGGAAACATTGACGAATCAAGTGAAAGAACCTCTTGTAAACTTCATAATATGTTCAAGTTGATGTTAAGACTGATTTTGGGTGGCCATAGTTGAATAAAAATGAAGAAATCAGCAGCAAGTTGCAAACCTGTAGAATTGGCAGCAGTTGCAGATGTGTGGTGCAATGAGCTTTAAGCTTGCAATTTTTTGTATTTTTTTTAATTCCGACCTTATGCACTATGAATAGGGATTATTAGGAGGTGTTTTAGCATCATTAAATCCAGAAAAATCAAATACAAAGTAGAGAAATAAGGTAGAAAATCGTAGGGAGAAAGGAGGAGGAGAAACCAAGAAGTTTGGTCTGAAATTTTGCATTTTCAAGTTCTTTTCTATCCTTCTCTTCATTATGTTCATGAATTTTGTGTTAAATATGTCTTATATTAAGTTTATCATGAACTAATTTTGTTATTCTAAGGCTACAATGTAGCTTAAGTTGTAATATACGCTTATTTCTAATTCAAAGTATTCAATATTTATGTTATGGTGTTGTTGAAGTGTTTATCATTATTCTTCATGAGTTTTAAATGATTGATCACTATTTAAAGCCTATAATGATTTATAATGAGTATGAGAGGAGATTTATGATGATTGCTGCATTGATAAGCACCACAAATTGGGCGAATGGTCGAGAGAGGTTAACGCTTTTCAAAAAAGAAAATCCTGGAACTATAAAAACTCTTTTCTTATTTAAATTCATGCATGAGAGTGATGGGTTAATATGTTAAAGAGTATGCTAAATGTTGCTCAAGAGAGAATATTTAGTAAATTTGGATTTTCAACCATTAATACCCAGTAACAACTTCAATATCGAGAATAGAAAAGGCGTATTGATGCAACTAAGGTGAAATCAGATGCCTTAGACTTTATAAACCAATAAAAGCCAACAAAAAATTAGCACATTCTTATCTCGTTTTAACTTTTATTTCTTTTTATTTTATTTTATTTTACTTTATTTCATATCAAAAATCCTAAATTTTTTTGTCTTTCAGATAGTATTGAAGCTACTAATTTGGTATTAACTCAATACAATCCTTGTGGGAATGATAGTTTACTCACTTCTATATTACTTGATACGACAAGTGCACTTACTAACGCAAACGCAAAGTCTGCATCAAGTTTTTGGCGCCGTTGCCGAGGATTGTTTCTTTTTGAGTGATATCGATACCAACTAGTTTTGGTGCCAATTTGAAATTGTTAATAATTTATAAATTTTTTTTAAGTGTAAGAAAATTTTCATTTGATTTATTTATAAAGATAAATTCTTTGAAAAAAAAGAGAAAAATTCGTGTAGAACATACCCCTAAATTGTGTTTTTGTTAAAATTTGTTAGTTTTGTGTCTTTTTTTTGTTTTTCTTGTATTTTTTTTTTCTTACTTTGATCTTTATTTTACTTAAAAAGTCCATTTTGTTAAAATTATAAAAGTTAAAATTGTTATTTTAAAGTTTTTCAAAACATTAGTGCTACTATCCCCCCTTTTTTCCTAAAATCGTATTTTTTTCAATTTTTATTTTGAAATTGTTATATTTATAAGTTTTTTGATTAATTTTTACTTTGTTTTAACTTTTAGTTCACCTATATAAGTTCTTCAAAGTTAAGTTTGTTTTCTTTAAGTTTTTCAAAACCTTTAGTATTATTGACACCCCTCCCTTAAAAATTGGTTTTCAAAGGTGATTGTATTCTCAATCTTTCTCACTAATTTTATTTTCCCTCTAACTTTTAATTTTATTTATTCAAAAAAAAGAGAGAAGAGTGCTAAGATTGATGGCTTGCTACAACTTTATAAGACCTCAATACCAAGCTATATTTGATGCATTATCTGCTTAACTTTCACTAATTAAAGACATAATTACTGCTAGTACTCCTAGGTGTGAATTTTGCACAGGTTGCCATACTAGTATGGAATGCCAAATAGGTAATAGCTTTTCTTCATCAGAATTTGAGCAATATAGCTTTATGAGGCCTCAATATCAAGCTATATTGAAAAGAAAATTGAGCATTTGTGAATATAATGAATTATCTGCTTAACTTTCACAAATTTGAGAAATATTAAATGAGATGATTGCTGCTCATGCTTTTAAATGTGAATTTTGTGCAGGTAACCATGCTAGTATGGAATGTCAAATAGGTAATAGCTTTTCCTCATGGGGTTTTAAACAAGGTAATTACATGTCAAATTTTAACCAACTCCAGTACACTCCCTACTGTAGCACCTATAGTCAAGAATGGATGGATCCTTCTTGGAATCATCACTAAGCATCTTGGTCACCCACTTATCCATTTCAAGAAAAGAACAATGACTTAGAAGAGACCTTTAGGGAATTCACAAATATTATGAGTGACCTAAAAAGCCAAAGAACCTCCATCCAAAATCCTGAGCCTCAAGTAGGGACTGCAATAGAGGAACAGTTAGGGAAGTCTGAAGAATCCCTGCCTAGTAATACCATCACTGACCTAGGGGAGCAAACTAATGCCACAACATTGAGGGATGAAGGCACGCTAGAAAAACCACCTCAATATGGCATAATCCCCTTAGTCAACTCAGAGCCATCAAGGACCAACCTTGTCTTTACTGACCCATCACCACCAGTCATTGAAATAGAATGTCAAGCCTATCTAACAAGGTCAGAAATTTTCAAAACCATGGATGTTTCAAAGAAAAATAGCAGAAGAAATCAGAAAAGAAAAATCAAGCTGTGGCAAATCAGGCTCAATGATCTCAAGATTAGAGAAGGTGGAAGAGGTTGTGTAAAGAAGAGAACAAAGAAGAGTACCGGAAGAAAATGGTCATTGTGGTTGGATGGTGGAAATTCGATTCTCCTTTAGGACACATGATAGATCCACCCAGAAAGTCGAGCTAACGACTATAACCAAAAGCGCTCCTTGGGAGGCAACTCAAGTGTTCTTTTCCTTAGTTTCTTTATTTTATTTCCATTTTTTTTATTTGTCTCATATTTCTCTATATTTTTGATTAAACAGGTATTTTGCAACAAGTTTAGGGGTAGCACAATGTCAACATGCACCATCAAAAAGCAACCCTCAAACCTGGAAGTATCTCTCACCCAATTTATCTTTTTAATTCTTTTTAAAAATAAAGTTTGGGGGTGAGAAAAGTAATAATAATAATAAATTAAAAAATAATTTTTTAACAAAGTTTATTTGAAAAGTTTTCCTGTTTTATGTTTTAGAGTCGACTTTAGTACTTCCCAGAGTTTGGAGCCTTTGTATGGGGATGTAAATAGTGTCGGACAACAAAAAAAAATTTTCTATTTTCTGCAGTTTTAATCATTCGTCTTTCAAAAATTTCGAAGGAAAAAAAAAAAAAAAAGAGAGAGAAAGAAAGAAAGAAAGAACTTATCATCATGCTTTTTAGGCAATTTTTCTACTTTTTTTTAGCTTGTTTACTTTAATTAGATTTGAATAACCTGATAATCAATTATTTTTGTGTTTTAACTGCAAAACACAATCTAATCTAAGGCACTATCTTGATAAAACCATGGTATTTGACTTTACTAGTTAGCATGGCTGTTTTACTTTTCTTTCTGAGGAAAAGATGCTCGAATTTGAATAAATTACATAAAGAGTATCATTTGCATAATAGATTTTGAAGAGTTATGTGTAAGTCTAAGTAAATGAAAAATATAATAGAGGGAGAGAATCACTAAGCACCGCTATTTTGTTAAAAACAGCTATCATTTGGATATGTGCTATGGTGTGATGGTTTCGTGCCTTAGTACCTCGAGCAAGTAGATCCGTAGGGGTGTTTCAACACCTGATACCCAGCGCCAACTGGAACGGGAGTTGCCGCATTGAAAGCTCGCTACAAGGGGTACTTAGAAGGCTAACAGGGAATTAAGCACCCAAAAAAAAAAAAAAAAAATACAGAGAGATGAAATCGTCTTTAGCACCGCTATCCCATTTATAAACATTTTAAAGATATGTGCTGCCCATTATGAGGATGCCTCAGTGGTGGCATCTCTTACTTATGGGTCATCACCCAGGGCTTAGAGTTCAATTCTCACTGAAGATATACTCAGGAAGTCATACTGAAGGCATCTCAATGGTGGCTTCTTTTACTTATGGGTCATCGCCCAAAAGTCGGAGCTTGATTCTCGCTGCAGATTTGCTTATGAACCTAAATTGATTTGAGTAAATGAATTCCTCCAATGGGAAAAAAAAGAGAAAAAAATGGCGCAAAAATAATTAGTTTTGGGCATATTTGATAAATCTTGTTATGAGTGATATGATTTCATCCTCTATTCGGTTTGAATATCTTAATATTAGAAAGAATAGATAAACTTAATTTGCTTAGCTAACTTTTGAATTTCATTACCTAGTTAATTGATAGATTTTTCCTTGGAAAAGATGGTTTTGCTTTTAAAACCTTGAACTTTGAGCCTCAACTGTTCTTCTCTAATTTTGAGTATACCTGCTTTAAATTGTGGAAGAATTCTTACAAAGTATGAGATCCTGCGCTGTAATGTTCATCCTTGCTCGAGGATGAACAACATTTAAGTTTGAGGGTATTTTGATAAGTCTAATTTAGTATATAATTATTCATATCATTTTAGTTCATTTTCTAAACATTTTACCTCAAAACTTTTTGCTTTTTTTTTTTTTTTTTGGTTTCTGTTGCCATTTCTATGAAAAAAAACACTTATTTTATGCTAACTTTTGCTTGGTTTTATCATTAACATTAATATTTGAATGCAAGATACATCAAACAAAAGCATAAAATGAGCTAAATCAATCAAAATACTAGTTTTAGCAAGAAATCACCAAGTTCATGCACAATTTAATTCAACTTGCAAAAATGGGTGGAAAAATGCACAAATCAATACATTAACATGTCCAAGTTGATGTAAATTCTGAATTTAGGTGGTTTTAAGCTCAAAAATCTGAAGAAAAACCGTAAGAACAAGAACAATGAGCCTGCACAATTCACTTTGACTTGCAATTTTGTGTGGAAAAATGGACAAATAAGGTGAAAGAACTTCTTGTACACTTTATTAACATGTTATTATTTATGTTAAAGCTGATATTGGGCGGCCAAAGCTGAAAAAAATGAAGAAAAACAGCAAAGGATAGCAAGTTGTAGAAACTAAAAACCAACTTGCACAATTCACTTCAACTTGCAATTTTGCGTGGCAAAATTGACTAATCAAGTGAATAAATTTCCACAACATGTTCAATTTGATGTTAATACTGATTTTGGGCGGCCATAGGTAAAGAAAAATGAAGGAATAAGCAACAAGTTGCAAACCTATAGAATTGGCAGCAGTTGCAGATGTGTGGTGCAATGAGCTTCAAGCTTGCAATTTTTTGTATTTTGTTTTTAATTCCAACCTTATGCACTAGAAATAGGGATGCTTAGTAGGTGTTTTAGAATCATTCAATCCAGAAAAACCAAATACAAAGTAGAGAAATAAGGTAGAAAATCGTAAGAAGAAAGAAGGAGGAGAAAAGAAGAAGTTTGGTTTGAAATTTTGCATTTTCAAGTTCTTTTCTATCCTTCTCTTCATTAAGTTCATGAATTTTGTGTTAAATATGTCTTATATTAAGTTTATGATGAACTAATTTTGTTATTCTAAGGCTACAATGTAGCCTAATTTGTAATGCACGCTTATTTCTAATTCAAAGTATTCGATGTTTATGTTATTGTGTTGTTGAAGTATTTATCATTATTTTTCATGAGTTTTAAATGCTTGATTACCATTTAAAGCCTGGAATGATTCATAATGACTCTGAGAGGAGATTTATAATGATTACTGAGGTGATAAGCACCACAAATTGGGTGAATACTCGAGAGAGATTAACGCAATTTATGTTGTTTTCAAAAAAGAAAATTATAGAACTTTAAAAAATCTTTTCTAATTTAAATTCATGCACGAGAGTGATGGTTTAATATATTAAAGAGTATGCTAAATGTTACTCAAGAGAGAATATTTAGTAAATTAGTATTTTCAACCATCAATACAAAGTAACAACTTAAATATTGAGAATAGAAAAGGTGTCTTGATACAACTAAGGTGAAATCGGATGCCTTAGACTTTATAAACTGATAAAAACCACCCAAAAATTAGCACATTCTAATCTCATTTTAACTTTTATCTCTTAATTTTATTTTACTTTATTTCATATCAAAATCCTAAATTTTTTGGTCTTTTAGATAGTATTGAAGCTATTAATTTTAGTATTCCTTTAATACAATCCTCATGGGAATGATACTCTGCTCACTTTTATATTACTTTGTACAACTAGTGCACTTACTAATGCATACGCAAAGTCTGCATCACTTGACTTATACAAGTGAACTAAAGAGGACTCATTAGGCTAATATCCTCCCCCAAACACCCCCCCCCCCCCCCAAATTGAAGTACTAATTAGCTAATACTAAAGACTTAAAATATTTTATTACAATCAATGACTTTCTAGTTATTAACTCATAATCCCGGGTCATGACAATACTCCCCCTTAGAAATTCTTGCCCTCAAGCATCTTAGGGGAGAAGTTGTGGTCTTAAAGAATCCTTAATGTGATCTTGTCTCAAGATGATGAACACCTGTTGTTGCTTATTGACTTGTAGGTATATTATAACAACTTAAATTCCAATGCTCAAAAAATCCACTCCAACCGATTTCTGCACGCCCATTGCGACCTTGTTTTCGTTTTCTGCGGCATGATATCGAGAAAAGCTTATAAATCTTGTTATGATTCGAGAATTCAAGGATTCGAGCTATGTTGGTTAGGTTGCTGTGAGCCGCGGGTGTGAGGCTGTTAGTTGCTAATTTGTTGTTAATATGCTGATTAGAGTTGATTAGTTTAATAAAGGTGTAATACCATTAGTTAGCTTAGTTCAGTAATGCATTCCATAAGCTGCGTTAGTGTGCCTTAACTTTAGTTAGTAGTTGTTGCATTGTATTATAATAAGCTGCATTGGTCACCTGCATTGTAAACTTACAGTGAGCTAGGCAGGTCTGGTTAGTTAGGTGTTGATGTGTTTGGCCCCAATTAGCTTAAGTTGTTGTTAAAGTTAGTAACAAGATATTTTCATAAGCTCTAGATATTTTAGTTAGGTGGTTAGGAGCTTATGTCTAGGTTCAATGTAATAGATTGCTTATAAGTAGTTGCTTTAGCTCTAAATCTGATCATTGAATGAAATAGCTGAAAATTATCTCAATTGAGATTCAACTTCTCTCTCTCATCTCATTCTCTCTATTTCCCATCTAATTTCTCTACTTTCTCATCTCCTTTCACTTCTTTCTCATCTCAAATTCTCAATTTATCTCTATTGTACTTAGCTTACGTTTGTGATCCAATCATGAGCGTAACAATTGGTATCAGAGCCTTGGTCGGCTTCCAATCGAGTGCATAATCAAAAGAAAAAAAAAATTTCAGAAACTCAAATTCAGTGCTGTTTTGCTGGGTTGATTCAGATTTCAGCAAGAGGACAAATTGATCAAGATCAATTCAGTTTTTGATTCACAAATTTGATCTAGAAATTCAGAAAAATGTTGATCATATTCAGATTTTACCAAAATCAGCACATCAGTGTAATCAATCAGCATCAAGCAGATCAGATTGTGAAATTCAAAGAGTGAAGCATGCCCGAAGGAGTTAGGACATGATCGGGAGCTGGAGGAGGCAATGTAGCTTCAGCTGTCCAACTAGAAATGTCCTATGCTGCTGTGGCGGGTTCGAACACTCCAAAGGAGTATGCCACGGTTGATCAAATGAAGGAATGGACTACACATTCACAATTACAATCAGAAGATCATTTGTTCACGAGATTACAGCAAATGCTTTTGGCAAATCATCAAATGCAATTAGAAAATCAGCAAAGAAATGATGATCGGTTGTCCAAATTGGAGGAAAGGATGGAGAATCTGTAAGATCAGGTCAAGAAACAAGGGGAAAATGATCGAGGCAATCAGAACTTTGTGTCTCAACAATTGCAATTGAAGGAATGATAACTGAACAAATGAATCAGCAAGTTCAGATGTTGGAGGGAAGAATCACCGACCGACTGAACCAACAAACATTGAACATTGAAGAGAAGATTAAGGAGTTGCGCAACCAAATTGATGAACAAAATATGGCCTCTAGATCTGCACCTCTGTTGCCTGTAAGTCATTTACTAAGACCTATCGAACTGCTTCAATCACAAGTATCAAGCGCCGGTGTTCAGCCTGCTTATCCACAAGTTGAGCCTTAAGTTGTTAATGTGAATACGAGACCCCAAGTTCAGCTACAATTTGAAGAGGACATATCTCAGCATCAGGCTCCAGAAGCTCATGTAACTGTCAGTCCACAAGCACAAGCTACGGATCAGGAGCAAGTTCGAATTGTTAGCATGAAGAGTGGCCCGAAGGATCGTCCACTGATATTACTAATCAGCCACCAGGTTTGGTAGGGCCTACCAGAACCAATCTTGAAAACTCAGGACATTCTGATCCTACACATGAGCCAACTTACACGCAACCTGTTTGTTTAAAGGTTGGACACTTGGTTTAGCCACCGGATTCATTTCAGCAGCAGATCTTTAGACAAAATACCTCTGAAATTGTCCATAATCGAAGCAATGGCTTTAGACAACCGAGAATTCAACTTGAGAATTTTGATGGGAAGCAACCACACTCTTGGTTAAGAAGGTGCGAGCGGTATTTCCACTTTTATCCCATTCTCGATGATCAAAAGGTGGAATTAGCCGCGGCCTATCTTCAAGGAGATCATGAAGTTTGGTTCTAAGTCTATTGAGAAGCAATCCCACTCTTACTTGGGTCAATTTTATGATTGAGTTATGTGAGCGCTATGGTGATGAAGAATTGGGTGATGTAGTGGATAGCTTCGACAAGCTAACTCAAGTTACATCCGTGAAGGATTACATGACAAAATTTGAAAATCTTCGAGCTAGTATGATTATAGTTGCCCCTCGAGCCCCTGAGTCCTTTTATGTCTCGAGTTTCATCAGTGGATTAAAGCCCAAAATCAAGAATTTGGTGAAGGCACTTGATCCTACTTTCTTGTCTCATGCTTATCCAAAGGAAAAATTGATTGAGGCCACAGATTTAACATTCCTTGATCGGCCAAAGCATCGGGGAGAAAACTTCCAACATTATCACAAGGGGTTAGATGAACATAGAGATCCAGGAAACATCGAGAAGGAGCCTCGAAACCGCTGTTTTAAATGTCATCAGCCCTATGTACCTGGCCATAGGTGCAATCCTAAATTTCTCGTGGCAGCTAGAGGAGTTGATGTTGAAGGACAATCCGAAAATGATGAATGTGATACTAAAATTGAGGGGTCAGATTAGGACACCTACAGTGAAGATGAAGTGGACCCTTTCGAGTCTCATTCTCTTTCATTCTTGAGACAAGAATGCTTTTAAGGGTAAGGAAATGATATGATTAGAGAATTCAAGGATTCGAGCTGTGTTGGCTTAGTTGCTGTGAGCTGCGGGTGTGAGGCTGTTAGTTGCTGATTTGCTGTTAATATGCTGATTAGAGTTGATTAGTTTAATAAAGGTGCAAGAGCATTAGTTAGCTTAATTCAGTAATGCATTCCATAAGCTGCCTTAGTGTGTCTTAGCTTTAGTTAGTAGTTGTTGCATTGTATTATAATAAGCTGCATTGGTCACCTGCATTGTAAACCTGTAGTGAGCTAGGCAGGTCTGGTCAGTTAGGTGTTGATGTGTTTGGCACCAATTAGCTTAAGTGGTTGTTAAAGTTAGTTACAAGATATTTTCATAAGCTCTAGATATTTTAGTTACGTGGTTAGGAGCTTATGTCTAGGTTCAATGTAATAGATTGCTTATAAGTAGTTGCTTCAGCTCTAAATCTGATCATTGAATGAAATAGCTGAAAATTATCTCAATTGAGATTCAACTTCTCTCTCTCATCTCATTCTCTATATTTCTCATCTAATTTCTCTACTTTCTCATCTCCTTTCACTTCTTTCTCATCCCAAATTCTCAATCTATCTCTATTGTACTTAGCTTACGTTTGTGATCCACTCACGAGCGTAACAAATCTCCTTTCATTTGAAAGGTTTCACTACAAATGTCCTTCTATTGTTAAACAAGGCGTGAGTATGCTTGAGGTTTGGTGACTTCCACAAGCTTGCATATCTTTCTCCAACTTCTTTTTCATGTCCTTCCAATTTACTGCCAAAATAACAGGACAACAGATTCCTAAACCAAATGATTTTTCAGCATACAATAGTTCCTTTTCATGTCCTTGCATACCACTACTCTTACTGTCAGCAGCGCACACAACTTCTGATGAAACCCAACGAATGGAATGTATCCTTGTGCACAAACCCAGCATAAACTATTGAGCAATTGGACCTTGGCCTTGAAATTTGTGAACTCTATGCAACCAAAAGTGTCATAGCAGAACTCCAATGGAAGTCATTCATATTTTGAACTTTTAAGGAAGTCCAACACTCTTCACCTTGCCCATAACACCTACATATCAAATTCTTCTCAAAGCCTTCATCCTTTGCCTGCTTTAGATTCCAACAATCGAGTAAACTTCTATAATTCATCTGGTTTTGATGACCCTTGTTGAGTTGCTGCACAGATGTGTTTTATTGACCCTTGCTGTGCTGCCGCACAAATGTTTCAGTTCTTAATCTCATATTTTGCTCCTAATCTGATTCAGCTTGCTACTTGCTATTGAGCTATCCAGTAGCTATATTCTCTTCACACTCTTTTTCAAGGTAATCCTGTTGCTTGCAAAATGAGTTTCCTGCCTTATTCATCTTATCTACTTGCTGTTGGAACAAAAAGCCAAAGGGATTCAGGAGGCCTTACATTAGCTTGGACCCTTAGAGGATGCTCTTTACGCTTAATTTGATTCACACCAACACTTTGCTTCTGATCTAATAGCTCTGCTAATTCAATATCCAAAGCCAACAAAATCAGCTTGCATTGACATTTCAGGCCAAACTTGAACACTTAATTTCCACTATATACCATCCATTGAGCCTTCCTCGCCTTGTTTTTTCACTTGGGAGCTTGTTTTGCGCTGAGTTCTTCCACTCATATTGCTTCAAGAATGATGATGTTAAGCAAATTCATCAACCAAAACCTCTGCGTTGCTGAATTCATCTCTGTTAAACTTAAAATCTTGCTCCATTTACCTTAGATCAGGAGACCTATTATTAGTGTTCTTAGATGAATACACATCAGCTCCACTCAATTGTGCCTGCATTTGAATCTGGTCTTACAAATTTTTTAGTTGAACAGATTGATCTGCAGCAGTAATAACCTAATGTGTCACTGAATTTGATTGCACTGCAGTAGCATCACCCTGATTCCTTGCTGAACCTGTATCACGGCTGATAGAAGTCTTCATTCTCCTTGCCTTCTTAAACATCCTTTTAATCCAAAAAGATGCTCTAAGTCTATCAATTGACCATAACACCATCTTAGGCTGCCTTAATTTCATGCTCTTGAACATATAAAGCTTGTCAAGAATCACTTTATTTGATTCGAGAAGTAGGAAATCTGGAGGTCTTCCCTAGTAGACTAAGATTGGTTTAATTAATGCTCTTAATCTCTTGCTAGCAAAGCACTTCTTATGACTAAGATTAATTGCCAATTTGATCTCAATGTTAGGTTGTAACATCAGCTTCAAAGGCAACCATCTGATGTTAAGGACTTCAATTTGTACTTGCAATTGCTTAGCTACAATATTCAGTGGTACTAAATCTTGTCCAATAGTTTCCCATGGTACCATTTCATCTCGAGTTAGAGATAAGCTGACTGTGTTGATTAACTCAGTCACTATCGAATCAAACTTATGATGATTCTTACTGCCTTACTTGATGTTAGCTCCTCGCTATACTAAAGTGACTACTACAGCCTTCGAATAAGCTTCAAGATCTTGTGTTTGCAACCTCTTATCTAGCTTAAGTCTGAATAGAGCATCATCAACCTGTTTCATTCTGGCTCCATCACTTTCACACACCATTTACCCAATATCTTGCTTAGATTTCTGCTGCGATTGTTGATTAACTCCCAAAGTCAGATTAAGCTCCTCTTTTCCTGGATCAAGAGGTCTTCGCTGTGCTTTATTTGTTACTTTGTTAACCATATTTGTGCTTAACACTTGTGATTCCAAATCAATCACACTTGTTTGCAATTCCCACCTCTAAATAGGCTTCTAATCCACCTCTCGCATCCTAATTTGTTGCGGATCAACCTTAAACCTTGCTGTTATTTCATTTACTTGTAGCAATGAAGGATCAAGCATATGTCGCACTATTGCTACATCTACCTCAACCACATATTGATTTTTCAAATTAGGTTGCTACTGTACCAAATCTACTTGATCCAATGAGTGTAATGTTGCTTCATCCATCTATTGTGTTGTTGTAGCTTCTAGATTCCAGTTGATTCATAATCAGTCACACTTGTTCTCAAATTCTTGCTCCATTCTCTGCTGCAGGTGTTTATTAACTTCCCAAGTAGCATTACATTCCTCCTTAGCTTAACAGTTCGTAGGTCTTATCAGCTCAAGCTCACCTTCCATATCATTACACACCTTGAAGTAGTTAATGTCTAAAACACAACATCCATCATATATGTTTCTCACGTGTAATCAATCGAAGGCCAAATCGGCACTCCTTCTCGTATAATAGCTAATGTGAGGTGTGACCTCAATGAGACCAACTCGATACTTTCAAGAGGATCATAAGGCCAAAATACTTGATAAAGAATAGCTTCATCTATATGGTAATAAGGCTTCAAGACTTTGATAAAAAGTCTAACATCATTGGAAGATTTGTCTTGAACTGAAGCTGGATCGAGCCAATGCGGCATTACATATTGTAACATTTTGAATGTAAAGGCCGTCACTCAGCTCAGCAAGTTCAGTAATGAAGCTTGATTCGAAGCTGATTCATCAATTACAATTTCAACAATCTAGTCCAGCGAGATCAAGTGCAATTTAGCAGCAGTCCAGGCCAATAAACAAGTACTGAGGCTCCATTTAATGTAGTTTTAGCATCTCTGACTAATTCAGCTACTTGCTTATAAGAAAATCGCATTAAGCTATTAAGATCTCAAGATTGAAGCATAGTTCAAGTTCAGTTTCATGAGGTTCAATATGTAATAAGCCAGACTGAACCCATTTCCAGCTTAATCAATGACTCAAGTTCACAGATCACAAGAATCAACTATCGCACACAAAAACAACAATTTTTGTACTAAAAATCTTAATCAAACATGACTTAAACAATAGAACTGGATATCAGCACAGCACTATTCAAAGAATTTGGACAATTAGCTCGGTTTCTTGATCCAACGCAAGTCTGAATCAGCACGATCTGAATCTTGACAGCACAATCTAAAATTCTGGACAATTAAGCATGACTTCTTGAACAAACACAACCTGATCAAGATTTTGTTACGTTAAGCTTGAAGTTCAAACTTGAACTTAACCTAGTAGAAAGACAGATTAGATGAGAGAAGGGGAGGAGATTAGAAATTAGAGAGAGAATTAGGTGAGAGAGAGAAACGAGGTATTCTTTTTTTCATTGAATGAGGATTACACTTGAAACATAGCTACTTATACTCAATCTAGATACATTGGACCACGACCAATCTAACCGACTTACTCAAATCAGCAGCCATCCAGTTGACTTGATCTAAGCTCCCCTTGACCAGCAACCGACTTAGTTAACCACATTTGAACTTTGGCGCAAAAAGCTTTTAAGGCCTTATGCCAAGAATTACAACAAAATGCAGCATTCTACTTAACAGAAGTTGATAACAAGCCTAACAACAAGTATGAAATATGGTTCATAATGCTTCATCTAGCTTCAGATTAGTCCAGTGCACCACGATCTCCTTGACTGTTCTTCCAGAAGTGAGTTACAACCTGGAATCAAAGATGGTAGCTATGGCCAATAGCAAGGCACCGTTGCAGCCTGTTTCTAGACGCTGAACTAAACTTGCCTTGTCTTTCTTCCCTTGTTTCTTCAAAAGAAACACATGAAACACTGGGTGAATATGAGAGTTAGGATGCAATTCCTACTTATAGGCCACTTTCCCAATCTTCTTAATGATCTTGTAAGGCCTAAAGTATCTAGCCCGTAGCTTGACATTCCTTCTAACTGCCACTGAAGCTTATCTGTAGGGCTGAAGCTTCAAATAGACCATGTCTCCTATTTCAAAGGATTTATCCACACACTTCTTATCAGCATAATACTTCATCCTTGCTTGAGCATGATGAAGTTTATCCTTTAGAAGTTACACCAATTCTCTTCTTTGTTACATCAAATCAACCACTTCTGGGATTGATGTCACCAACTTTTGCTACACCAAGGGTGAAGGAGGATCATATCCATATAAATCCTTGAATGGAGTGGTGCCTATAGAAGTATGAGCGTGAGTATTATACTAGTATCCTGCCAACGACAACTAACTTTCCCAAACCTTTGGATGACTGAAAGCCATGCTTCGAAGATAGTGTTCTAAGCACTAATTTACTCTCTCTGTTTGGCCATCAGTCTAAGGATGGTATGAGGAACTCAAAGCCAAGGTTATGCCCATCAGGATGATAATTCTCTCTACAAATGACTGGTGAAGAGCTTGTCTCGATCAGGACTATGGATTGTGGTAATGCATGAAGCTTATAGATGTTGTCAAGGAGCACACTTGCAAGTTTCTCTGTTGTCACTAGTCTTGCCAATGCAACAAAGTGGCTGAACTTTGTAAATTGATCCAGTACTACCCAAATAACTTCCTTACCCTCAGATTTGGGCAAGCCCTCAACAAAGTCCATGCTTATGTGCAGCCAAGCACCATCAGGAATGGGTAGAGGTTGGAGAAGACCATGATATCGGTGATCTCCAGACTTGGTTTGCTAACAAGTCTCACAAGTTTGCACAATTTCCTTAACATCTTTCTTCATTCCAGTCCAACTAAAATATGCCTTGAGCCTCTGATATGTCCCTTCAATGCCAGAATGGCCTCCCCAAGCTGAATCATGGGAAGCACTAATGATTGTTGTCTCAAATCAGTAGAAGATCCAATGTTCAATTTCCCCTTCAATCTGATATTTCCCTTGACAATAGATACTTCAGCATCGTGAGCAATGTTGTTGGATCTGTTGATGGTAAAGGCAGTAATACAATCTTGTGCGAAGCTATCATTCCAATAGGACTTGTATACTTTCTCAACCCAGGTTGGAAGAATCACTGATATAGCTCCACAATAATCCTACTTAGCTTCTTCCAATCTTTGAGACAAGGCATCTGCTGCTTGGTTCTCTTTCCCCTTCTTGTACTCAATTGCACAATCAAGTCCAAGCTTCTTCATCAAGCATTTCTTCTGAATCCTAGGTACAATCTTCTATTCAAGCAAGAACTTCAAGCTTTGATGATCTGTTATGATGATAAAATGATGGCCTTCCAAATAATGTCTCCACTTCTCAACTAATAGAAGGATTGTAAGATACTCCTTCTCATATGTGGACAGCTCTTTGTGCTTAAGACTTAAAGCTTGGCTAAGGTAAGCTATTAACCTTCCCTTTTGAGATAACTCTACCTCAATGCCACTTCCACAAGAATCTATTTCTAACACAAACTCTTCATAAAAGTCTGGCATTTCCAGAACAAGAGTTGCACACATGGATGTCTTCAAAGGTTCAAAAGCATCTTGAGCCTTGTCTGGCCATCTGAAAGCATCCTTCTCCAAAAGATCAGTTAGAGGCTTGGCAATTACTCCATAACCAGCTACAAATTTTGTAATACCTGGTCAATCCCAAGAATCCTCTCAACTGCTTCAATATAATAGGAATTGGCCACTCCTTCATTGACTTCACTTTAGAAGGGTTTGTAGAAACACCTCCATGAGAAATCCTAGGTCCTAAGTACTCTAATTGTGATTGAGCAAAACAGTTCTTGGTCAATTTGGCATAAAGCTTCTGATAGCGTATCACCAAGAACACTTCTCTCAGATGCCCTAAATGTTCCTCCAAGGTTGGGTTGTAAATCAAGATGTCATCAAAGAACACCAACACAAATCTCCTCAAAAACTGTTTGAAGACATCATTCATCACTACCTGAAAAGTAGCTGGAGCATTAGTTAATCCAAAAGGCATAACAACGAACTCAAAATGACCATGATGGGTCCTGAAGGCAATCTTGTAAATGTCTTGCTCCTTCACCCCAATCTGATTATAGGCCTGCCTTAAATCCATCTTGGAGAAGAAATGTGCACCACGTGTCCCATCTGGAAGATCATCAATAATAGGTATAGGAAATTTGTCCTTAACTATAAGTGAGTTAAGCTGTTTGTAGTTAATGCACATCCTAGTTGTGCCATCCTTCTTCTTAACCAAGATAATAGGAGAAGCAAAAGGATTGTGGCACTGTCAAATGAAGCAAATCTTGAGTAATTCTTCAACCTACCTTTCTATCTCAGCTTTCTGAGAGCGTGGACATTTGTAAGGCCTGAGCTTTACAGGTTTTGAATTTGGTTTAAGAGGGATCACACGATCCAAGTTCCTCTTTAGAGGCAATGAATCTAGTTGCTCAAACAAATCTTTAAACTCCTCAATCAAAGCTTGCACTGCAGGATGAGATTGCTCTCCCAACTCAGTATGTGAGATTGCAAACAACTGTCCCACCCACTGATAAGCCTTCTTCCTGATTCCTCCACTCAAATTCTTGCCACTTAATTGCTGAAGTTGGGCCTAATCAGCCATGCGTTGCAATTTCACAAGAGATCCTTACTTCTCAAAGGACGTAGTTAATTGGGCAAAATCAAAGATAATAGGACTAAAAGATCTCATCCAATCTACACCAAGAGCCATGTCACAACCTCCCAATGGCAAGATCCTGAAATCATAAACAAACATGTGATTCTGTATAATCCAATTAAACCCTTGACATTTAGTCCGAGTAAGGATGGAGTTCCCATTTGCTACAGTGACAGCTAAAGGATGAGTCTTGATCATTTCATGTCCAACTTTTCTTTTACCTTTGGATCAAAGAAGCTGTGAGTATTACCACTATCTATCAAAATCACAATGGCTTTCTTGCCTATTTGCCCTTTGATTCTAATGGTGTTATGAGCTCCATTTCCAGTCAATGCCTTCATAAAGATCTCCATTTCATCATCTATAGGCTTATCAGGTGAATCTTGTTCAGAACTATCCATTTCGGCTTCTATTTCTTCATCTTCAGATTTATCATCTGCAACAGTTCCCCTTGCTGACATAAGGAGCTTAGAATTGCATTTGTGTCCGAAGTAATAGGGCTGCCTATAGTTGAAACACAATTTTTGGACCTTCTTCTCATTAGAATGAACAGACCTTGACCTTACCGATCCCTTCTGTTGCGAATGTAAATTAATGCCCCTATTCCTTAGCCCCTAATTGGATGTAAGAACTGTAGCTTCGAACAATTTAGCCTTAGCATAGGCTTTTGACAATGTTCTTGGACTAATTTCCTTGACAAGGTTCTTAATATTTAGCTTTAAACCATGTTGAGGTTTCAAAGATTACTCTTGGACCTTAACCTTGCTTGAGAAAGTAAGAGTATGAGATGAGAAGAGAATTTAGAATTAAGAAGAGATAAGAAGTGAAAGGGCGATGAGAGGTAGAGAGAGATATCAAAAGATATCAAATTCATTCATTAAAATTGTTATGAGGATTACAAGCCAGAGCCATCTACTTGTACTACTTCCTCTTAGGATGGCTTAAGACTAAAAATATCTCGAGATACAATGCATGTGGACCCATGGCTTGGCCGACTTAACAGCCCCCTTCTAACTAGCCACCAAACTTGACCAGCCATTGACCACCTAGGCTACATACCTCTAGAGTTCACTTATTACATGACTTAGCAAGAGACTTAAGCAACTAATTACATCAAAACTTATTCTAGTTACAATATCAACAAGCTAATACAACTCCATAAGCTAGATTCAACACTTATTACATTTTCTTAAGCTAAACAAATATCCAACAGCAGTAAACATCCGCAGCAGCAAGACAGCAGCCAGGTCACCCACAGCCCATGCTTTGGATTCTCAGGTCATTACATTCCCTTCCCATTGAAAACCTTCTTGTCCTCCAGAATGGAAGAGAGTAGTAACCATGAAGATCTCTTATTACTTATGAAAAGTTAGCTGAAGTAATGAACTCTTGCTGAAGTTCTGCAGCTGGAAAAACAACTGAAGCTACTCAATCTGAAATGCAGCAGAGTACATTGTATGATGCTCGTTTTGACATAATGTTTGCATTTGAATGTATAGTACTCTTCAGGAGGTCTGTAATGATCAAACCAAACACACCTCATGATACAGTTAACACAGCTCAAAACTCTATCTTGCTGCTGAGAATCACAAAACGCAGCAACAATTCTGTAATTCTGCTTGTAAAATGCGGCATAATAGATGTTACATGTCGTTAAACCCATAAAACTGCATATGAAGTCCTTTAACATCTCTGGAGGCCTTCCAAACCTAAACCAAGAGAACCTAGTATCAAAATCAGCTTGTAAGCATTCCCAAATGTAGCTAAAACAACCACATATCTTGATCTTGGTGACAAAACACATTGAGATCCCATAAGAATGCAGCTGCAACCACTTCATCTTAGATCCTATCCAAAATTTGTATTGCTTAAACATCCACTTACTAAACCATCTTAGACCATGCTCAACAAACTCTTGATTGCTTCTCAATTCCACATGATTTATTGCAGAGCTTTAGGAGCCCTCTTCGTCAAGAAGGGCCCTCATGTATCCACAGAATCAGAAACTTTAAACTCGACATCCGCTTGACCGACCTCAGCTTTGGTTAGTGAGCTGCCAAGGATGGGTATCGTGTCTTGTTGTTGGGATGATTGTGAAGTGGCCCTCTTAACGTTTAAGGGTCCCACATCATCTTCATAGAATTTTACTTTAACATGGTTAGAGTAAGCCATTAATGCCCTTTTATCTGCCAAAGTGACCTCATACTTGTCATGATTCCAAACAATTAACAACTGGGGAAGTGATGATTGAATACAATAATTGGCATGCAGCCAATCCCTACCAAGGAAAGGTAGTTTCCAACACGAAGAAAGCTGTTAGCTTGCTTAAGCTGCCAATAGTTAAGTCAATTTGGGATGACTCCTTTAGATTTGGTGGTAGCTTCAGAAAAACCACAGATCGCCACATCTGAGGTGATTAAGTCTTCTCGAGACTTACCAATGACCCCCAACATATATGAAGGCAAGGCATTCATAGCTGCGCCATTGTCCACTACTACCCTGTTTATTAGAATTTCATTGAATTTGGCCTTAATATATAGGGACTTGATATGTTTATTGGCGCTATAAGGCCCATTAAACATCATCTTCATTATGTCAGGTCGATCATTAGGCAATTTAGATGTTATAGCATTAAATGTAAAAGATAAATGATTAAGTGTACCTTTAGAGGCTACTACCTCAGCCGTGAGATCGACTTGAGATTGCTCATTTGATGCCATCACATGACCCTCAAGACCTTCATGGGTTTTGCCTGCGATGAATTCCAAGGGAAGGAGTAGAGCGGTTTTGACGTTAACCTTTTCAGGTAACGTCTGAATTGCGTTTGGATCCCTTGGTATGTCTCCCTCTCAGGGTTATTGACCATGGATGTATACTCTCCTTGTTGTTGTAGAACACTGTTAGTTGGCATATCCGATTCTTGAGGCTGTTTGTTGTGATCAACTTTTGAAGTTTGAGACTCCTCCATAGGCTAGGCGAAGTCTTCTCCATGGAAGTTGTTTTCAATGTCAGACCATGTTAGATTGACACAATCCAATGGTTTTACTAAATTAGTGCTGAGAGGAGAACACTCCTCCACATCCTCAATTGGTTTGAATCCTTCCCGCCAAGCTTCTCGCACTTTCGAAGATGAGAGACTAGCCTACCTTTCCAGTTTTCTTGTGAGTTAGCCCCTCACTAGTAGTAGAAGGCTTGGATCAAATCCTTGGAACCTCAAGATTTGCATGTTACCTTTTTGCTCTTTCCCTAACTTCTTCTTGAGAAAGCTTAGTAAGGCAGGAATCGAGCGTAATTCTCAGCTGAGCTGCCCTCTTACGTAGCTATCTTCTTTTTTGAGTTCGAGTCAAGGTGGAGGGATTAGCTACCTCTTGATCAAAGTGATTTTTCTCCATACATTACCGAGCTTGATGCTTGATGGCTGATAATCTAACCGATGTGGTGCAGTGCCTGGCTGGAATCTACATCCAATAAGGTGTACTTTGGTTTTCTCTTAGGATATCCTGTTCTCATGACAATTTTAGTCTTTTTAGCATAAAGTCTCGAGAACGCCCATTCGATGGCATATCTAATTGGAGAGCTACTCCTTTTCTTTGGAAAAAGTTTCACCTTCTTCATTTCGGATACCAACTTATGACCACAACCCCCACAGTGGTCATGAGTGAGGTGCAAGAATTTCTTTAACACCTCCCTCCTTGAGTCAAGGACTGTTTGCCAATGGTCATTATGGAAATTTATCATGGCTAGTTCTTCTTCCTTAGAAGGAAGAGTGGTGACTTCCTCTAATTGCTTCTTTATGAACCTTCTGAATGTTTCACAATCGCGTGTAGAACGTCCAACTATAATATGCCATTTACAATGGTATTCTTGCAATTTTAATGTGGTTTGAGGAAACCTTAATGTTCCTGATTCGAGCATCCTATCGAACAAAGTGTTGGCCACAGCCAAATTCACTTTGTTCGCATCCATGTTGCACAAAACATTACCATTAGTCTCTCTATTATTAGGACGGTGAGGCTTTATTACCTCCACTACATTGACTTGGGTAGGACTCCTAAGGGGTCTTTATCAACACCCATTTGTCCTTCTCCCGAGAAGATCAATTCTCTACCCTCAGTGGCGTCTTGAACTATGTTCATAAAGATCACGTAGTTCTTCGTTGAATGACTCAATGAATTGTGCCACTTATAGTATACCTTCCCCTTATTGAAGTTGGGATCTTGTTTTTATGTATTCACCCTTGGTCTTATGTTTATTGTTCGCCTCGAGCTAGTCGAATATTACATCGACTCTAGAGAGGTCAAATGAATATTTTCTCAAGTCTTGCGACTGGTAAGACTTCATGGCTTTAACATCCTTCTTGATTGAAGGATTACGAACCAGGGGAGGCCCCTTTATGTACTTAGCTTTGTTGATTTTGGAGGGAAGATCGTTTTCCTTAATTAAGTCCTACATGTATGTCTAGTACACGCCCTTTTTCCTAAGGCTTTCTTCTTTTAAGAGTCCTTGTATCTGGCGGCACATTTTGCCAACTGAAGTAGCATCGTAAATTTAGAGCCTACGAATTTCTTCCTAAATTCAATGCCCAAGCCGTTTAGAGCCAACTTTGCGTATTCGAGCTTAGGAAGAGCTTTAGTGCATTTTAACCAAGCTCGCTTGAACAGGTTAATATACTTCTCCACTAATACGCAAGACTTCTGTCTCTTTGAGCTAAGTCTGACATGAAAGTTCCTAACTCTATTATAGGGAATTGGGCCTGGAATTGCCGGGCCATGCATCCCAATAGTAAATAGAATCAGGTGGAAGACTAATGTACCACTGGAAAGCGGTCCCAATTAGGGAACAGCCTTAACTTAAGATATTGGTTATCTGCTGCTTCCCTACACTGGCAATGGAATCTCGCCAGGTTCTTGAGAGCAGAAATAGTCCTTTCCCCTGGGAATAGGGTAAACTCAAAGATTTTTTTATCCTCGAGGACAAGGGTAATCCCTGTCAATATAGTTAGGGTAAGGTTTACTATACGATGGCTAATTAAAGCTTGCAAGACCTGGCCCATGCATTTTCTCAATGACGGTGGCCAATTGATCTTGGAGGGGAAGGTCAGGCACATAATTATGCGCCTGCCACAGCCCACCAAGCGAGTAGGGATCTCGAGGGGGATCAGAGGGATACCCTTAAGCACACATCACAATTAAGTGTAGGAATGGTTGTTGTCCCCCAAAGCCCCTTGATCATAACAATCATGCGCATGGTTGGCCATGAAGTATGTTCCAGTAGGACTTGGTTACATGGCATGCTTGGAGGCACACTAGTACCAACAGGTTGCTGGCTCATCCTTATCTAATCAACCCTCAAGTCGTGATCCTGAAGGCGTGGGTTATGAATTTGCTGCCCCCCCCCCCCCCCCCCCCCCCCCCCCCCCCATGTTGTAAGCAAGGGGAGGTTCTGGATGAGAAGCTTAGCTCCCTATAATAGGGGCCGGACTTTGCACTCCTATCTCTAGCCCTTGTGTGAGCCTCAAGGTAACCTCCGTTGCTTAAGGAAGGTGAGAATGGTTGTACCTCTGTGCCTCAAGTCAGGTAACAAGGGCACACTAAGATTGAGGTCCCTCGCAGCCAGATAGAAACTATGATTGGAGGGGCCTGCAACTCCATGAGGTGCACTTTCATTTCTATGGCGAATTCTAAGCCTATGACACATGGGTTAGCCACAGATGAATTTTTTGTTTGCTCAGGGACCATATAGTCAAATTAAGTTGTTGGTTGAGCTCAAGGGACCCTCATGAGGGTAACCAGTTGCTATAGATGAAGGGGTGTAAGCTTTACTTGCCTAATATCCTCCCTAACGGCTTGGACCAAGCCGTTATGTGTCACGACTTGTCTAACCAAAATAGGCTCAACTTCAACCATTGTTTGTTGAGCCACGTCCTTAGCTATAAAGGTAGTGGTATATGATAATGTCAAGTTCATTTCTACAAAGACTCTATCAGTCTCTTTGTGTAGCCTTTCATTTATAGAGGTTCCAGTGCCAGTAGTAACGGCTCTCATAGCAACAGATTTTTTGTGCTGACCCACAAGATTGCACTTTGTTTCAGCACGTTACCTCTTGAAGGCTTCTCTCATTGTTTGTTGGACTCTTTGGTCCATAATATCTAAACAACGTTTAAGCATGGCCATGAAACACTTGCGAGAATGGCCATCAAGCCCAATACATTCATCTTCTCGCATATCATCATCACCACCACTTTCGTTGCCGTGGCTGTGACTCATACATCCCTTCGAGATATGGGACTTTATTGTAGGGGACACTCAAGTGGGGACCTGATAAGGGCTAAGCCTTTCGGATCCTTATGCTCAAGGGTACTAGACCTCCTGGTCTAACCATCGGCAAATGGTTGGCAATTATGTCTTGGTAATCCAGGATGGGCTCAAGACGATAAAGTCTTGTTTCAAGACTCCCACTATGGTCACCAAAAGGCGTGTTTGCTCTATTCTATTTTTAATAATGTGTGAGTGGTTGCCGTAAATGTGAAAACAAAAAAAATGTTCAAAATGGACTCACCGCAATTAGGGAGCATGCCTAATTAGGAACCGAACATCTTTGACCTCTACCCATCACCATTTGCAAAAAAAGGTTGTGATACACTGGTGTATCTACCTTCGATTATACCATGAGTTCTACTTATACTTCAATTAAGAAGACTTTGTTAAGTTTTTTTAATGGAGTTTTACATATTTTTATGACAGGAAATTAAAGGATATTAACCTAACTCAAGTGGCAGTTTTAGCAATGGATCAGGGCTCATAGACACCTTTCCTCTACACTTAAGATTCAGGAATTGGGGTGAAGACAAACCAAAGAGCTCAACAGTCCACCTATAAGCCCGAGTCCATTAGGTTTTTAAGCTTAACACGCTTGACTTATAATAACTTGAATGAGTTTAGGTTTGATAAGATTAAGATGGAGCAAAACATATTTAGGTCACTGGATTAGAACCAACACAATCAAGGAACAAGCCTTGGGTACACCAAACTTATCAAGTAGCGACAGTAGTGTTAAGACCAACACAATCAAGGGACAAAGCCTTGGCTATCAAAGCCTTAAATTAAAGCCTTAAATCTTAACTTGTTTATTTGTGGGAGCAGATTAAAAATTGAAAGTCATACTTGGAGCCCAAGAACTGTATTACTATGGAAAAGAGCACAAGTTTGCCATAAAAACTTGACAAAGTATTGTCTTGAGCATATGTGTACTTCTTTGGATTGATGTAGGGTCCTTATTTTTAGAGAAACAAAATAATGGTTGCCCCTAATTTCATGGCAACTTCACCCACATCGCCATTAAGCTCTGTTGTGATTATCATATTTTTCATTGGGTCAATTGGTTAGGTTGCTTTCTTGTTAGATTGATAAGTCATGTATTGCTATTACTAGTTTGCAAAATGGCTTTGGAGAGAATTCCAGTATTGGAAGTTAGGCATAGATATTTCCTAGACATTTTGATTGTTTTGCCGCCTTATACTAGTGTAGTATAAGTAGTTGTTCCTTGCTTTGTAATAATCATTGAATGAATGGATAAATATTTTCTTCTCATCTCAATTCTCTTTACTTCTCATCTCTATCTCAATTCTTGTACATTCATATTCTCTCTTTCTCCTAGGAAATGATTCAAGATGAACTTGATTCATAACAATTGGCATTAGAGCTTGTGTTTTAGTTTATGAATTGCTTTGATCAAGCTGGCAAAAGGTACAAAATCTACTGCAACAGTTGGGAATGCAAGTGCTAGATCAAATCAAGCGGAGCAATTGGATCAATTGCGACAACAAATGCAGGATTTGGTGCTGGCAGTATGCAATATGCATCATTCCTGACAGCAATTGCAGCAACAATTTCAATACCAGCTAGTTAGAATGCAAGAGCAAATCAACAGGCAATTAGCACCTATAAGAGCTAGTGTTCTTCCCACAGGAATCCAAGGCAGGCCTTTTAATCCTTTATTTCCAAAACCAACTGAAAGACCTGCAGAAGGAATGACATTAGTGAAGAATTTGAGATTTTGCCAACATAAAGTAGAGATTGATGCCTTTGATGGAGTGCTACCTCAGTATTAATTGAGGTGTTGTGAAGGATACTTTTATTTTAATGCTATACCTGATTCTCAAAAGGTGAAATTGGAGCAATTTACTTGCAAGGAGATTAAGAAGTTTGGTTTCATAGCTTGATCTTGAGAAATCCTTCTATATCTTGGCAAGACTTTGTAGATGAATTGTGTGAAAGATCTGGAAGAAGTGGTTGACAAATTCAATAAAGTAGCTTAAGTGAGTAGTGTCAAGGAATACACGACTCGATTTTAGAATTTGAAAGCAATGATGATGCCCATTAACTCGAGAGCAAGTGAAGCTTATTATGTGTCAAGCTTCATTAGTGGTCTTAAATCTAAGATCAAGAATTTGGATAAGGCCCTTAACCCTCCTACATTTTTCAAAGCATAAGGCAAAGCTAGATTGTTTGAATCCATAGTTTTAGCCACTCCTAAAGTAGTATAGAAGGGCGAAGCAATTGTTCCTTCATGGCAGTCAACACCAAGTGCATCCAAAACATTGAGTTTGAAGGAAAATAAGGCACATATATTACACTTTAAGTGTAATCAAAGATACGTCTTTGGTCACAAGTGCAATTCTAAGCTGACTGCAATGACCGGTGATGAATCAGATGAGAACCAGGAGGAAACAACCAATCATAGTGTTCAAGTAGAGGAATTGCAAGAGGAATCATAAGAGGATGAGGCTGAGATTTCAGTAGGAGCCTTGACTGGGAATGGGACTCACAACATAATAGAATCAAAGCAAAGGCAAACCACAAGTCCCCATTGATACTAATTGACAGTGGAGGAAGCACCCATAGCTTCTTAGAACCTAAGATAGCTGAGATAGTGGGTCAAAAACTCATAAGAACAAGCCCTCTTGCAGTGACAGTGGCTGATGGTAACTCAATGCTCACTCAGATGAAGTGCAAGCAGTTCAAACGAGGTATGCAAGGCCATGAATTCACATATGATTTCAGGGTGCTCAAGTTAGGAGGCTGCAACATGGACTTGGGAGTGGATTGGATGAAAACAATCAGCCTAATTGTATTTGATTTTGCTTAATTGATTGTGTCCTTTGAAAGAGAAGGAGTCTCAGTTCAGCTGCAAGGCATTGTTGAGCATGGAAGCCTATAGATCATGAGTTGTAAGAGGCTGCAAGGAGTGCTTAGGAAAAGTGTTCTTCAGTGGGTTGGACATCTGTTTTCTCTTAGCGCAGAACCTATAGAGGCTAAGGTAAATTCTAACCCGTCAATTAATAGATTGTTGCATGACTTTAAGGATCTGTTTGAGCAACCAAATACCTTACCACCAAAAAGATCTCTAGACCATGCTATTCCCCTCAAACTGAATTCTAATCCAATTAATCTAAGACCATGTAAATACCTCCATTCACAAAAGAATGAGATTGAAAGATAAGTGGAGGGGCTTTTGAAAACTCATTTCATCAGGCATAACCATAGTCCCTTTGCTTCCCCTGTGATCTTAGTCAAGAAAAAGAAGTTTACATCTCAAATGTGCGTTGACTATAGGCAATTAAATTCACTCACAATTAAAGACAAATTTCCAATTCCTATAATCGATGATCTCTTAGATGAGCCCTACGGTGCGATACTTCTCAAAGTTTGACTTGAGACAAGGTTATCATCAAATTCGGGTGGTAGAACAAGATATACACAAAACAACTTTTAGAACCCATCATGGAAACTTTGAGTTTGTGGTTATGGCATTTGGTTTATCAATGGTCTTGCTACATTTCAAGCTCTGATGAATTCCATTTGTAAACCATTCTTGAGGAAATTTGTACTCACCTTCTTTGAAGATATATTTATCTATAGCCCAACATTGAAATCGCATGTTTTACATTTGTTTTAAGTCTTTAATACCATGCATAAACACAAATGTTTTGCAAACTCTCCAAGTGTTCCTTGCCCAGACTCAAGTAGAATACCTGGGTCATGTAATTTCCTATGATGGGGTTGCAACTGATGCATCTAAGTTTCAAGCTATTAAACAGTGGCCCATCCCCACTTCTCTTAAGTAGTTAAGAGGGTTTTTAGGCCTAACATATTATTACATGAAGTTTATTCAGGCTATGGAGTCATTGCTAAACCTGTGAATGACCTTCTCAAGAAGGATTCCTTTATTTGGTTTGCAACAGCTTAAGAAGCATTTGAAAACTTGAAATTGGAAAAGTGTTCAACTCCGGTGTTGAGAATGCCTGATTTTATTAAGTCTTTTGTTATGGAAACTGATGCTTGCAGCAGAGGAGTGGGGGCAGTGTTATCTCAATGAGGAAGACCTATTGCTTACCTCAGCCATGCCCTTAGTCCAATACATTTGAGCTTGTCAATTTATGAGAAGTAAAACTTAGCGATTTTGATCGCAGTTCGGAAGTGGAGTTAGTATCTTAAAAGGCATCATTTCATGTTCAAAACAAACCATCAAAGTCTAAAATATCTTTTGGAGCAAAAGGTTACCACCAGGGTGCCATGCAAGGGGCTAATGGAGATGATGGGTTTGGATTATTCCATTGAGTATCGAAAAGGGACGGAAAACAATGTTGCAGACACATTGTTAAGAACACCGGAAGGAAGTAATTTAGCTTCTTGTTCAGCTATTATGTTGTGATCTAGAGAATTTGACGCCAGAGGATGTTGCCATGTTGCTATTTTGTATTCTTTAAAATTTTATGTAATAAAGCTAAGTTGAATTGCTACGTTTTTGTCTTTTGAATTGTTTCCATTGCTTCTTGTGTTGGCGCCAAGGGTGTTTCAATTGGTAGTTAAGTCGGTTAAGGGGGACAAGCCTTCGTCAATACTGGCGGCTTGGGTTTAATAAGTAGGTTAAAGCTTTGTCCTTATGCAATGCATCTTGAGCTAGTATAAGTAGCTCAATCTCTTATAATGTGATCATGAAATGAAATACAAACATTTCTTTGAGATATTTTCCTCTCCCTTATCTAATTCTCTCTCTATTTGTCATCTCATTCACTTCATTTCTCATCTAATTTCTTCCTTTCACAAGGTTAAACCTCAAGTTCATCTAGAGGTTTAACATTTGGTATCAGAGCTAAGTTCTGCTACTAATTCATCACATAAATTGATTGATTTGAGCTAACTAATTATAAGAATAGTAATACAGCTATGGCCGAAGGTGTTACAACGAGATTAGGAGCTGGAGGTGGCAATGCTGCAGTAAATCCTGTCCCTAGTGTTTCGTACGCTGTAGTGGCTAGTGGTAGAGCAATGCCTGTAGCTCAATTCGTTATGCATAATCAATTAATTAAGCTTGCAATTGGAAGCTATGATAAGTAGATTGCAACAGAGTCAATTGAAGCAGAATCAAAGTCTTGAGAATCGATTAGGGCAACAGATGCAGCAAATGCAACAAGATGTTGATCGAAGGGTTGAAGATCGAATGACTCAACAACTGCAAAGAATTGAAGATTAATTTGAGAATTGTTTTGCTATGCTGCAAAATGCAGTTTTAGGTGTTAGTGGTTTGTTGCCTGTGAGTTAGATTACGAGACCTCCTGATGTGGTGATTTCACAAGTGCAAAATGTTGCTGCCCAGTCTCATGATAGGCCTCCTGATGTGCTAGTAATAGCCAGGACTCGGGATCATCCACCGGATCCTACTCATTCTCAACCTGCTAGCTTGAGTGGAGAACACACTGTTCGACCACCAAATTAGGTCCAGCTGCATTTGTATATCCCTCCGAAGATGGTCCCTCTAGAAGCAATGAGACCACTTCTGGTAGTAGAGGCAATGGCTTTAGGCAGCTAAGAGTACAAATTGAAAATTTTGCTGGGAAGCAGCCACAATCTTGGCTAAAGAGATGTGATATGTATTTTCACTTCTATCACATTCCAAATGAGTAAAAGGTGGAATTGGCAGCTGTGTACCTTCAAGGAGATCATGAAGCATGGTTCTATAGTCTCTTGAAGACCAATCCCTCTCTTTCTAGGGACAGCTTATGACAGAACTATGTGATCATTATGGTGATGAGAATACCAGTGACATTGAGGATCATTTCAACAAAGTGATTCAAGTTACCTTTGTGAGTGAGTATATGACATGGTTTACGAACCTCAGAGGGAGCGTGATAACTACATATCCTTAAGCTACTCAGTCATATTATGTCTTGAGCTTCATAAGTGGCTTAAAGCCTAAGATCAAGAATCTTGTCAAGGTAATTAATCCTCAAACTTTGTCCAAGGCTTATGCTAAGGCTAAGCTCTTTGAAGCTACTGTTCTCACATCTGGTGATGGGTCTAGATTCAAAAGTGGAAGCTCAAAATAGTAGATGGGATCTACTAAGTTTAAGAGAGCTTGATCTAAGGAAAAGAAGGCCCAGAGGCTTTGCTTCTAGTGCAGTCAACCATACCAGTTTAGGCACAAGTGTAACCCAAAAGTCTTCATGCCTGCTCGAGGAACTAATGTTGAAGAACAAGTTGAAAGGGGTGAATCTCAAGATGAGGATGACAGTTTAGATCCAGAATCACAAGATGAGTTGATTGGGGATGAAGCTGAGATATCAATGAAAGCTTTGACAGGTAATAGAGTTCACAATACAATTAGGATCAAGGGAAAGGCAGGCAAGAGATCCATAATCATTCTGATTGATAGTGAGAGCATCCACAGCTTCATTGATCCCAAAGTGTTGAAGAAAGTAGGTCATGATGAGATCAAAAGTCATCCCTTAACATTGACTATCACTGAAGGAAATTCCATGTTCACTCAGAACAAATTCCATGGGTTTCAGTGGTATATGCAAGATCGATAGTTTGATTGTGATTTCAGGATTCTGGCCCTCGAAGGATGTGACATTGTTTTGGGGGTAGGTTGGATGATGTCCTTTATCCCTGTGATTAGAGGTGGCCAACAGGTTGGGTCGGCCAAAAAACCGGCTCGACCCGGCCCGGCTTGCGCCCAGCCTACCTCGGGCCGGGCCACGGGCCAAAAAAATTGGCCCTTAGGCCCAACAAGAGAGCCGTTGCCCCAACAGCTCTCACAATTTAAAAAAAATTTAATTTCTATAAATACTTAATCCTCCCCAACCCATTTCCTCACCAAATCTTCAATTCTCTCTTCTCTCTCTATACATTCATCATCTCCCATCTCCTTCAACTTTGCTAATTGCAACATTGTGCTCTAAAGTTCGAAGTTCGTAAAGTGTTTTCCTGAAGTTTGAATTTCATTGTTCTCTCATTTCGGTAATTTTAGTATTGCAATTTTATTTGGTTCGCATTTTTAGTTATTTAATTTGCATTACTATTTGCATTTTATAAATACTAATCACTTATACTAATATGGCACACAACTCTTCATCATCTTTTGGAGCTGGTCGTGCTAGTTCTAGCTCTTCTCGTCCACCCAGAAGCCGTAAAAAGAGTAGACTGTCATACTTAATACGGAAGAATAAGCTTTTATACAACCAGGCCCATCACCCCCATACACTGATGATAGCATAGACTGGGACTTTGGACAACAACAAGATTATCATGAGTCAAGTGGTGGGGGTGGAGACTCACCAACTGATGAGGAACCCACGCCCACCACCAAAGCCCAGCCTGAATGTAGTACCTCTACTAGTAGGCGTACAACTAGTAGGGTATGGAATCACTTTACCCTTAATAGGACAATTAATAAAGCAACTTGTAAATTATATGACCCACCCAGGACTTTTAGCCATCAACCTGGCAGTGGGATAGGCACATTAAGAAGACATATACTTAGATGCCACCCTGAGCAATGCCCAGATAAGATCCAACAACGTCTAGTACAGCAAGTGATCGGTGCACTTGCTAATTTTAGGTTCTCTCAAGAGGGCAACCGAAAGGGGTTAGCTAAATATATAATTTTGGGTGAAAGGCCTTTCAATGCCGGCAAAAACCCATATTTTGTTGACTACCTCCAACAATGGGTGAACCCCGCTATTGTGAGGGTTCCTCGGACCACCGTACAGCGGGACGCTTTTACGTTGCACCATAGGATGAAAGCTGAGTTCTTACCACTTTTTACGATGAACACGAGCATGTTCTCGTTGACGTCCGACATATGGAAGTCGAAACCAGGACAACCTTATATGTGCATAACAGCACACTGGATCAATGAGTACTACATCCTTCAAAAGAGAATAATTCATTTTGGTATTTTAGATTGCCCCCACACTGCCGAGATTATTACGGGGTGCGATTATGTCGGCAGTTCGCGACTAGGGCATAGAGCAACATATCTTCAGTATTACATTCGACAATGCTATCAATAACACAGCTTCCGTTGCACATTTAATTAGGCACATGAGACCCATGTTAGGTGGGAAGTGTTTCCGTATTCGTTGCATTTGTTACATTTTGCATTTAATGGTAATGGATGGTTTAGAGCTTGTAAATGCATCCCTTACCACCTTAAGATCTGTAATAATATCTGTTAAATCATCCGGCAATAGAAAAAAAAAGATTTAGAAATTTATGTAGGTTGCATGGCATAGAATATGAACAATTCAAATTAGACTCCCAAACTAGGCAGTCATCTACGGTAGAAATGTTAGAGCGCGTTCTACCATATAAAGACGTTTCAAAATGGAGCGATTACAACCTGGATGGTATACATTAGGAGACAATAGATGAAATTTGTAAATTGTTTTGCATGTTTAAAGAGGCCACGGCATTTTTTTGGGGTTGCTATTATCCGACCGTGCCTCAGCAATATCACGATTGCTTAATATTGTAACTTGGATGGCGGGTAATGAATCCAATCCCATTTTGTTCGAATCGATTAAGGCAATGAAAGAAAAGTTTGCTAAATATTATTCTAAACCACATCTTACACACTGCTTAGCAACTATTTTAGATCCTCGTTGTAAACGCGTGGGCTTAAACTTGTTTTTCCAACATTTTTTCAAATATTTGTATCCTAGTCTCAATATCGACACTTTCATTGCCAAAGTCGATAATGACTTGCATAGTTTATTTTCCCAATATTTTCGGAAATTAGCATCCAGTAATCCATATTCTAGTACTGCTGCAGTAAGATCTTCCACATCAAGTGGAAGTAGTTCACACACGTCATATTCGTGGAAGCTGTTGGAGCAATTTACGCCCACAGTAGCCCCCACGTCATGTGCTAAGCTAGATTATTATTTGCGGACACCATTGGTCCATATTTTTGGGCCGCCAGCCAACCCGCATTTTGATCTTTTACAACAGTGGAACACAAACCAAGCCCAGTATCTCGTGCTTTCCACCATGGCAAGTGATATACTAAGTTGTCCGGTGTCTTCAGTAGCATCGGAGTGTGCTTTCAGTCTTGGTGGCAGGTTGCTTGAAACAAAGAGGGCGAAGCTATTGCCGTCATGCTTGGAGATGTCCGCGTGCTTGAAGGATTGGCTGCTAGCTGAGGTAAGGAATCAACAGAGAATGAAGCTGGATTCATCGAGCAATGAAGAGGACGACCGCAACACTGATACGTCAAACGATGGCAACCCCCCATGGAACAAATATCAATACTTTTGTATGTCAATTATTTAATTTTAAATATTTACGTCAGGAGACGACCGCACCCCCCATACGTCAAACTTTGTATTTTTTGATAAACAAATTTGTTCTTTTAAATATTAGGCTCCAACTGCGTTGTATTTGTACTTGTTATGTTATTTATTTACCATTATTTTTTTGATAAGATATTTACCATTATTTACTATTACTTACTATATATTTTATTTTATTACATATATTTAGCATTATTTTTTATTGAACATGTATATTTAGCATTATTAGTGCTTGGAAAAAAATGTATTTGTATCTCATATTATTTATCCATGAATTATAATAATTTTAGTACAAAATGACTTTGTATTATTTAAATTTTGCTTTTTTTTTTAAGTTGGCGAAAGCAGGCTAACCAGGGCCCGCCCGGCCTGGCCGGCACTGTAGTGGGCCCGGCCCGACCCGGCCCGTGGCCATGCCTACCTATGATATTTAATTTTATAAAACTGACTATGCCATTTGAGATTCAAGGCTCCAAGGTTACTTTGCATGGAATGGCAGATCAAACTCAGTTACAAGTAATCAATGGCAAGAAGTTAAAGGGAGGATTCAAGAAGAGTGCTTACTAGTGGGTAGGACATTTGTTTGCTATCTCCTACTGAATTAGGAGACATTCCTCAGCCTAAAGTTAGAGCTTGGATTGAAGAGTTTGAGGACCTGTTTGGATAACCGAAGGCATTACCCCCTCAGAGGCATCTGGATCATGCTGTTCCACTTAAGCCTAATTCTGAGCCTCTTAAGCTAAGGTCTTATTAGTATCCCCATGCACAAAAAATTGAGATTGAGAGGCACATGGATGAGGTGCTCAAGATATGTTTTGTGAGGCAGAGTCACAGTACATTTGCTTCTCTGGTTATTCTAGTTAACAAGAAAGATGGCATGGTAAGGATGTGTATAGACTATGGCAACTTAACTCCTAGACAGTGAAGGACAGGTTCCCAATTCCTATTATAGATGACTTGCTAGATGAGCTACATGGAGCTCGTATCTTTTTTAAGCTTGATCTAAGGCAAGAATATCACCAAATCAGAGTACTAGACCAAGATGTGTGCAAGACTGCTTTCAGAACACATTATGGCCACTTTGAGATTGTGGTTATGCCTTTGGGTTTAACTAATGCTCTAATTATGTTCCAAGTAATGATGAATGATGTCTTCAAGCAGCTCTTGGGAGATTTGCATTGGTTTTCCTAGAAGATATCCTGATTTGCAGCTCTTCATTTGAAGATCATTTGATGCATCTAAGGACAGTCTTCTTGACCATGCCCAAGCATAAGCTATATGTAAAATTGGCCAAATGTTCTTTGGACAGACCCAATTGGAGTATTTGGGCCATGTTATTTCTCAGGAAGGAGTCTCTACTGAACCTTCTAAGGTCCAAGTAATGAAGGAGTGGCCTGAGCCAGTGACTTTGAAGTAGTTGCGAAGCTTTATGGGCTTGACTGGTTATTATCGGAAGTTTGTTTCTGGTTATGGTTCTATAGCCGAACCTGGTTTATTAAAGAAAGATTCATTCAAGTGGTTAGAGAAAGCGCAAGCTGCATTCGAGGCCCTGAAGACTGCAATGTGCGAAGTTTCAGTTTTAGCTATGCTGGATTTTGCTGTTGAATTTATCCTGGAGACAGATGCTTATGGGAATGGAATTAGGGATGTTTTCTCTCAAAAGGGGAGGCCAATAGCCAACCTTAGTTAGGCTTTGAGTCCTAAACATCAAGTATTATCCACTTATGAGAAGGAATACTTAGCAATCTTGCTTGCGGTGGATAGGTGGAGACATTACTTGGATGGACATCAATTTAGGATCAAGACTAATCATCAAAGTTTGAAGCATCTTCTTGAATATAAAATTGTGACAAGGATTCAGAAGAAAGGGGTGATGAAGATGTTGGGGTTTGATTATGTCATTGAATATAAGAAGGGAAAAGAAAATTGTTATGATCCGAGCTCGGTAAATACCTAGGGGAATCCGGTTGCTATTTCTGCTGCTGGGGTGCTGCTGTGAGGTTCGGATTGCTGTTAGAAGTTGCTGTCATGTGGTCTTTGAGCTGCTGTTGTGCTGTTATTGTTGTTAGTTGCTGGTCTTGGTACCAGAAATGGATTTAAATGTTAGTTAGATAGTTTCTATATATTTTTTCTAATAAGGTGGTTGGCAGTGTGTCTTGATTCATTGTATTGCTTGTCTTGTTGCCTATAAGTAGCAGTTGGTTGTATTTTTCAGATTCATTCAAGGAAACAATCAACAAAATATCTTTTTTGAGATCAAATTCTCTCTTTCATCTAACTCTCTCTATTTCTCATCCCTAATTCTCTAATTTCTCATCTCAATTCACTTCTTTCTCATCTCATACTCTCAACTATCTTTAAATTTACTTAGCTTACACTTATGATCCAGTCACGAGCGTAACAATTTGTATGAGAGCCTCGTTTGGCTTCCAATCGAGTGCATAATCAAAAGAAAATAAAAAAAAAAAAAATTAAATTCAGTGCTGAATTCAGTTCAATTTAAACCGATTGAAGTTCAATTGTGGTAATTGGATCATCTTGATCAAGTTCAGTTCAGATTTGAATCAAATCAGTGCCGATTCATCACATTCATCACATAACAATGACTAGTGGAGTTTCAACAAGATCAGGTGCTGCAAAAACCGTTGTGCAACCAACTTATGCAGAGGTTGCTGGTGGAAGTGCTGCAATTGATCATAACCTAGTGACTCAAGATCAGCTGAACACACATATGGAGGCAATGTTCACTCGGCTAGAGAAATCTCAGTTAGCTATGGAAGAACGATTGCATAACAGGTTGCAAGAACAGGATTACAAGTTTAATGAGCGTTTTGGCTTGCAAACTCAGTGTTTTGAAGAGAAAATAGCTGATCAATTAAATCAGCAAAAGCAACAATTTGAGGAGACATTGGCGGATCGAATTAATGAACAAGAAAAAGAGTTCGATGAAAAGATTGATAATCATTTGAATCAACATTTAAAGGTTTGAAGTGAGATTTGCTGAAATTAACAAATAACCAATTAAAGATCGAGTGACTCATCAATTGCCGGGAATTGAGGATCAAGTGGACAATTGTCTTACTATGTTGTAGAATCAGGTACAAAAATAGATTGTAGGAGCAAGTGTTGGTGGTTTATTGCCTGCAAGTCAGTTAATGAGAACCTTTGATCTTTTTCAATCACAAGTACCGAATGCTGGTACTCATCCACAAGTTGGACCTCAAGTTGCTAAATATGAATGATAGACCTCAAGTTCAGCTGCAATCTGAAGATGTTAGACCTCAGAATCGAGCTCCTAAAGTTGAAGGAACTGGCAGTCCGTAAGAACAATCAATTCATCAAGAGCAAATTCGGTCTTCGAGCATGAATTTTGGCCAGAAAGATCATCCTCCAAAATTTTGAGACCGTTCACCGAGTCCTATAGCACAGATCAGATTAAGTCATGAAAATTTAGGACACTTTGATCCATCTCATGATCCAACACACAAGCGACCTGTTTGTTTGAATGTCGGACACTTTGCTCATCCACCAGAATCTGTTCAGCAGGAAAATCATGGACAAAATGCCTCTGAATATGGTCCTAACCATAGCAATGAAGTCACTTGTGCTAATAGAAGCAATGGCTTTAGACAACTAAGAGTACAAATTGAGAACTTTGATGGGAAGCAACCACACTCATGGTTAAGAAGATGCGAGCATTATTTCCACTTCTATTCCATTCCCAATGATTAGAATGTGGAATTGGCTGCGGTTTATCTTCAAGGAGATCATGAAGTTTGGCTCTATAGTCTATTGAAGAGCAGTCCCACACTTACTTGGACCGAGTTTATGATTGAGTTTTGTGAACGCTACGGTGATGAAGACTTGGGTGATGTAGTTGATAGCTTCAACAAGTTGACTCAAGTTACAACAATGAAGGAGTACATGACAAAGTTTGAGAATCTCCGAGCTGTTATGATAACTGTTACCCTCCAAGCCCTTGAGTCCTTTTATGTATCGAGTTTTATCAGTGGATTAAAGCCTAAAATCAAGAATTTGGTGAAGGCAATTGGTCCTACTTCTTTATCTCAAGCTTATGCAAAGGCGAGGTTGTTTGAGGCCACATTTCTATCAACCAATGATGGGCTAAAACAGCGAGGAGAAAGCTCGCAACAACATCAAAAGTGGGGAGATGAACCCAAAGTGAACCGCTCCTTTGAGAAGAATGCTTTTGAGAAGAGGCCTTAAAGACTCTGTTTTAAGTGTCGTCAACCTTATGAATAGGCCATAAATGTAATCCTAAATTTCTCATGATGGTTAGGGGAGTTGACAACGAAGGGCAGTCCGATGGTGATTGGACCGATGTTGAGCATGAGGACTGTGACCAAGAACTTTTCATTGAGGATGAAGTGAAGATTTCCTTGACAGCGTTGACAGGGCAAGGAATGCATAAAACGATCAGGATCAAAGCGAAAGTAGGCATGAGATCGGTTGTCATCTTGATAAATCGTGGAAGCACTCACAGTTTTATTGATCCAAAAATAGTGAAGAAAGTGGGTCATGAGGTAATCAAGACTCATCCCTTGGCAGTGACCGTGGCAGATGGAAACACTATCCTTACTCAGGACAAATGTTGAGCCTTTCAGTGGTCTATGCAAGGACATCAGTTCGCCCACGATTTCAGAGTTCTTCCCTTGGGAGGATGTGATATGGTGCTAGGTGTTGATTGGATGCGTGGTTTTAACCCGATGTCCTTCGATTATGTTAAGCACACTGTGTCTTTTGAATGTCAAGGATCTAGAGTTACATTGCAAGGCATGGACGATCACTAATTTCCATTCTTGAGGACAAGAATGTTCTCAAGGGGAAGGGAATGTTATGATTCAAGCTTGGTAAGTATTTAGGGGAATCCGGTTGCTGTTTCTGTTGCTAGGGTGCTGCTATGAGGTTCGGTTTGCTGTTAGAAGTTGTTGTCATGTGGTCTTTGAGCTGCTGCTGTGCTGTTATTGCTGTTAGTTGCTGGTCTTGGCGCCAGAAATGGATTTAAATGTTAGTTAGATAGTTTCTAGATATTTTTTCTAATAAGGTGGTTAGTAGTGTGTCTTGATTCATTGTATTGCTTGTCTTGTTGCCTATAAGTAGCAGTTGGTTGTTTTTCAGATTCATTCAAGGAAATAATCAACAAAATATCTCTTTTGAGATCAAATTCTTTCTCTCATCTAGCTCTCTCTATTTCTCATCCCTAATTCTCTAATTTCTCATCTTTATTCACTTCTTTCTTATCTTATGCTCTCAACTATCTTCAAATTTACTTAGCTTATGCTTATGATCCAATCACGAGCGTAACAAAAATGTTGCAGCTGATGCATTGTCACGTAGATTGGAAAATTGTGAGCAAGGTTCTTGTGGAGCAATATCTGTGATACTTCCGACTTGGATTGAAGAGGTATATAGATCCTATAAGGATGATTCTTTTGCACAAGAGTGTATTACAGCATTCAGTGGGAGCAGAACAAGCCAACCTATTGCTGATGTAGATATTTCTGTGGTGAAAGGTGTCATTCGGTTGAAGGGAAAAATTTATTTTTCCATAGGATTGAAGCAATAGATCATTAGTGCCTCCCATGATTCAGCTTGTGAAGGTCATTCTGGAGTGGAAGATACTTATCAAAGGCTTAAGGCCTACTTCATATGGACTGGAATGAAGAAGTTAGTGACTGAATTTGTGCAAGCCTGTGAAGTTTGTCAATAGATTAAGCTTTGTGATCATAAGTATCAGGGTCTCCTTCAACCTTTACCTGTTCTAAAGGGTGCTCGGCAAAATACAAGCATGGACTTTATTGAAGGGTTGCCAAAGTCAGAAGGCAAGGAGGTAATTTGAGTTGTGGTTGATCGGTTTACCAAATTCAGTCGTAATTTATTATATCAGATCGAGATAGGATCTTCACCAGTCATTTTTGGAAGGAGTCGTTCAACCTTGTGGGGACTACATTGGCTTTTAGCTCATCATATCATCCTCAAATCGATGGACAAATAGAAAGGGTCAATTAGTGCATTAAGCAATACCTTAGGAGCATGGTGCTCAATCATTCAAAAGTACGGAGCATGTGGTTATCTTTGGCAGAACATTAGTGCAATACACATGCCCATGCTTCTATTAGTAGTACTCCCTTCGAAGCTCTATATAGTTATGATCCTCAAACACCAATGATGCTACAAGGAATTGTGCCCTCAGTTCCTAAAGTCACTAATTTAGTGCTACAAAGGAGGCAATTGATGTAGTTGTTGAAGGAAAATCTTTACCAAGCACAAGTAAGGATGAAGTTATATGTTGATAGGAAGCATAAGGATAGGAATTTTAAAGTGGAAGACATGGTTCATCTGAAATTGCAACCTTACAAACAAGCAACCATGCTATGAGGAAGAATGTGAAGTTATGTGCAAGATTTTTTAGGCCTTATAAGATCATAGAGAAGATTGGCAAAGTAGCCTATAAGCTTGAATTACCTTCTAACTCTTAAATTCATCCTTTTTTCATGTTTCTTTCTTCAAAAAAGTGTCAAAAAGGGGTGTGGAAGTTCACTTCATCGTCTAAACATTGGTTCAAATGGAGCCTTACTTCTGCAACCTCCAACTATGCTCAACTCTCGCGAAGTCAAGGTTGATGATAGATCATTTCAGGAAGTTCTAGTGCAATGGACCAATTTGGATAAGAAAGATGCAACTTGGGAGACGCTTCAATTCTTGTGGAGTCAATTTCCTAACTTTCATTCTTGAGGACAAGAGTGTTTTTAAGAGGAGAGGAATGTTGTGATCTAGAGAATTTGAAGCTAGCGGTTCTTACCATGTTGTTGTTTTGTATTCTTTAGAATTTGATGTAATAAGGCTAAGTTGAATTGCTACGTTTTTGGCTTTTGAATTGTATACGTAGCTTATTGTGTTGGTGCCAAGCAGTTAAGTCGGTTAAGGGGTCAAGCCTTGGTCAATAGGGGCAGCTTCGGTTTAGTAAGTCAGTTAAGGCTTTGTCCTTATGCAATGTATCTTGAGCTAGTATAAGTAGCTCAATCTCTTGTAATGTGATCATTAAATGAAATACAAACATCTCTTTGAGATATTTTTCTCCCTCTCATATAATTCTCTCTCTATTTCTCATCTCATTCACTTCTTTTCTCATCTAATCTCTTCCTTTCACAAGGTTAAGCCTCAATTTCATCTAGAGGTTTAACATATTATAGCTACTTTGCCTTCTTGGACGGATGAGGTGTATAAATCTTATGAAGGGGATCAATTTGCTTAAGAAACATAATGACCTTATGCATATAGAGACTTGCAGCTAAGGCAGTTGCGTCTAAAATTACCTTGATTAATGGCATTGTGAGAGTTAAAATCAGGGTTTACATTGCAATAACCACTAATCTAAGAAGGAAAATCACATAGTCTTTCCACTCTTCAGCTTTGGGAGGACATTCAGGCATTGACGGTACTTACCAAAGAGTCAAACAACATTTCCATTAGCAAGGGATGAAGAAGGAAGTGATGGATTGTGTGCAAACTTGTGAGGTGTGTAAGTGCACCAAGAGTGAGCATGTTCCATACCCCGGGCTACGTCAACCCCTTCCAATTCCAGATGGAGCATGGCAACATATTTGTATGGATTTCATATAAAGACTGCCTAAGTTTGAAGGGAAGGCGATTAATTGGGTGATAGTGGATCGTTTTACAAAGTATGGACATTTTGTTGTGCTTAATCATCCCGTATGTGCTGAAAGACTTACAATGATATTCCTAGATAACATCTACAAGCTTCATGGCCTCCCTCAAACAATTCTCTCTGGTTGGGACAGGTTGTTCATAACCAACTTTTGGAAGGAATTGTTCAAGCTTTTGAGATCTTCTCTTGCCTTAAGTTCTTCTTGTCATCCTCAATCGGATGGTCAGGCTGAAAGACTGAATTAATGTGTGGAGCAATACTTGCTTAGTATCATATTCCACAATCCCAAACAATGGTGTAAATGGCTATCTCTAGCTGAATTATGGTACAACACACATGCTCGCTCTTGTTTGGGTACTACACCATTTTAAACTCTATATAGTTATGATCCACCCTTCTGAATTGTGTCACAAAAAGGTGTTGTCAGTGTGCTAGGGGTGGGGTATCTCTTGCAATAAAGAAGGCAGCTAGTTCATCATCTAAAGGACAATCTGCAATTGGCTCAATCTCGTATGAAATTTTATGCTGACAAGAAAAGATTGATCGTTTCAAGTAGGAGATATGGTATACTTAAAATTACAACCTTATTGTCAGTCCTCTGTGGCAGTGCACAAGAATGTGAAGTTGAGTGCTCATCATTTTTGTCCCTATAAGGTCTTGCAGCAGCTAGGAGCAGTGGCTTATTGTTTAGACGTACCTCTTGATGCTGCTATTCATCCTGTTTTCCATGTTTCTCTGTTGAAGAAATATGTTGCTGTTGATATTGAGTGTTCAGCTAGTCCTCTCATTGCTTCCTCTAATGGTATTATTCTTTAAGAACCATTGGCAATCTTGGATTCTCATACAATATAGCAGAAAGGCAAGTGGATTCAACAAGTTTTGATTCAATGGTCCAACCTTTAAAGAGTAGATGCAATTTGGGAAGATCTTAAGTTCATCAAGAGCCAATTTCCTTTTTTTATTTCTTGAGACAAGAATCTTTTTATAGGAGGGAGTATTGTTGTGATTGTCATTTGGTTATTGGGTCAATTGATTGGGTTGCTTTCTTGTTAGTTTGATTGATCATGTATTGCTATTACTAGTTTCAAATGCATTTGGAGGGAATGTCAGTTGTGGAAGTTAGGCCAAGATATTTCCTAGATATTTTGATTGTTTTGCCACCTTATGCTAGTGTGGTATAAGTAGTTGCTCCTTGCTTTGTAATAATCATTCAATGAATGGACAAATATCTTCTTCTCATCTCAATTCTCTCTACTTCTCATCTCTATCTTAATTATTCCTCATCTCATACTCTCTCCCTCCTAGGTTATGATTTAGTATCAACTTAAATCATAACAAGCTTTTTGTCTGTGTGAGCTTGTCTTTCACCAATGCATCTTGGAGGGAAATCCTTAATGTCTACATCTGTAATTTTAGTAGAAGTTCCCTTTAGAAGCTTCACACTCCCTTGAATTAAGCTTAAGGCCCAAGCAACTGAAATTATACTACAAGTAAATTTCTCAAGCTTGGAAACTACCATTCTTGCAACTTTCCAGGCAGCCCCTGGAGCTCGAGCTTATTTCATGCTTTAGCTATCTCATGCCTGGAGTGGCTGATCCCCTTATTAAGGGTAATAATTTTTTCCAAGAATTGGGCTCGAGATGTTGTTACAATCGTACCCAAAGGCCTAAGTCCCCACGAGCAAAACCTCACGTGATGACCACAGGACACTTTACTCAGAAATGGCATCATCCCAGCCCTTTTAAAATTGGGATGTTGTTCTTCTCAACTAGTTTTGTGCTAACAATTGGAGATTATAGCGAAGAGTAATTTGATTAACTTCAAGGTTTGCCTTCTTGACCTCCTCTTTTTCCTTTAGAGACACCATGTAATAAGGAGCTGTCCATTCTTATTCATATTTTTCATAACTCGAGGAACATTCTCTAAGGAACTTCTTCAGGAATTTGTCCTTCAAAATTATGGGGACCATAGTAGGGGAACATACTCCTTGTCTCAAGTCATTTATGCCATCTTAGAAGATCTGGATTTCTTCTTTTTGTCTTTCTTCTTGTTCTTTTTTTGAAGGATTTTGTCCTCGAATCTTTATACCAAGCGAACTACAGCTTTGAGCGACATCTTTTCTGAACACTCTTTTGCTAAAACTGGCCTACCATTCATACTTGTCATCATCATTGACTTCCGAGTCAAAATCCCAAGCTTTCGGCTGAGTCATAAGTTCATAAAGGCTGGGTATCACTATTCCAGGCCAAGGCATATCAGGATAAGCCCATTGAACTTTGACATCTCCATCAACACTAAAATAGAACTTGAAGGTCCAAATAGCAACTTAAGAGGGGGAGTGAATTAGGTTCTTTAGTGATAAATAAAAGTTTAAATTTATGAACCAAAAATTTAATTAAAAGCTAAACAATGAATGTCAAATGAAAAAGATAAAGACAATAATAAAAAGGGGTGCACAAAATATAGTGGTTCACTTCCAAATCAGAAGCTAGTCCACTTCTCAAGTTACTATTCTTAGTCACTTAAGTCTTTAACTAAGCTCAACGATCCTTTTTAAAAATAGGTTTAGGATCCAACCTTTACAACTAGTCTTTTAGTACGTAGGCTCAAGGCCAACCTTTGACAACCAATCCTTTTGTAGCCGTAGGCTCAAGATCCAACCTTTACTATGCAACAAATTTGAATAAAGCAATGAAAGAATTAAAGCGCTCAAATTCTTCACTCTTTCAAGAGTGAAATTGACACCTAATCAAGCTTAGCCAAAGCTAAGGGCATGCCAATAAAGCTCAAAGATCAACAATAAGAGAACAAGTGATGCTCCAATAAAAGTTTTAAACAAAACTTAAAAACAAACCTTTAACGTGCAAGTATGTAAGAGAACTCTTTATTAAAGAATGCTTAGAGAGTATTGGATGATTTCAAAAAGCATTCAAGCCCTATTTATAGGAAAATGAGGGCCAATAAGACGTTCAAAAAGTAAGATTTTGGAAAGAAATCAAACCAAAATTATCTGTTTTGAGCTTTTTCAGTTTATGTGTCGACACACAGCAGCTCTTGGGGGCTACCGTAAGCCTGTGTGTCATCACATACCATCTCTGTGTCGACACTCAGCCTATCTGGGTGCATTTATATGTTTTGATCAATTTGCTTGATCAGTGGGATACTTTTATCGCATTGCCTAAGTTAAAAAATTGATGAATTGATTGCTATATTTGTTCAATTTTTTTGAATTTATTTCCCACTTAATTTTGATCATAAAAATGATTGGTTCAATAAATCAAACTAAATCATCACCCATTAAAATTTTATCTTTATTTAATTTGATCATACTTTTCAAAGTACCAATCTTAAAAAATATTTTAATTGATAAGTTAGATTAGTTTAATTTTGACTTTAAAATTTTTCAAATAAAATTTGATAAATCAACTTTCTAAAATATTTTTCGAAAGCATTTTAACAAGAGCATCACATATCACTATTGAGACTTGGACTCAATTGATATATTCCGATCCTAAGTCCTAGATAATAAAAATAAATAAGTTTAGGATGCTCTGACTCAGATCACTTTCGCTTCAATTTGGATAAATTTTCTCTTCAACTTTTATCCCTTTTCCTCTTGATTTATCATCTTTTAGAGAGCTTCGTATCCATGATTAATCTTGATGTTCCTAGCTTTCTTATAAGTCACTTGAAAACAAGATTAGAACAATTTAAATCCCATGACTTACTAAATAGTTGTTATCATCAAAATTACAATGATATTGGCTTTAGGGCCAACAATTTTCCCCTTTTCGATGATGACAAACATTTGGTGTTTTCTCTTGGAAATGTGAAAGTTAAAGCATAGATTTCACCACAAAAGTATTCACTTATTAAAGCACACACATGACTATGAACTTATAGAGCAATGTATATCATAATTAAGGTTCAAACTCAATTGCTCCCCCTAAGTTGATGCATTTTAGGGATCATTTTTCAATCAAGCACATAACTATATATGAATATTACACACTAATTTTTCTCCTCCTTTGTCATCAACAAAAAGCACAAGATGAGAGATAGAAAATGTCAGCACGAGCATATATAAACATAAGGATGAATCATAACATTACAACACTTAAAGAATAGTGTTTGTACAATAATGACAATGTAGCTCCAAAATTTTTTTTTTTCTTTTAAGAGGAAAAGAAAATAAATCTAAGGAGTAGGGGGTCTTTGTCTGCCTGCAAGAAAGTCAAAAAACTTTTGAAAGGTGGATCATTTTCTTGTCGAAACTCTTCAATAGTGGATTGTAAAGCGGATTGTTGTGCTTGAATGGAAGACATTTGTTCTTCTAAAGAAGTAAGTCGGTCATCTACACTCCTTCTTTTCGGAGATCCCAGTTGAGGTTCATCCTCGTTAACTTCATCTCCCCTATCAAAATTTTCCTCTTCCTTTACCTCTTCCTCGCCTTGAATTTCATCTATTTCTTCTATCCTCCTAACTTCTTTTTACTTCTTTACCCATTCACGATTTTTGAATTCGAAACCCGTCTTTGTCAAAGATGTCTCAATAAAGTCATCTTGATAGGGAATGGGGTTTTTAAAATATGAGCGAGTTAAGGTGCGTTGAAAAATACGGGTAAGAAGCATGCCATATGCAGGATTAGTCTTTCTAGAGCAAAGATGGAACATGAATTTTAAGACAAAGTCCCCTAGATTGATCTTGCTTCTATTTTGGAGTCGAGATAGTAGGATTAGGTGTAGGTTTGAGACCGAGTTGTGGCCACCCAATCTTGGAGTGATGTTCATACAAATTAATTTGTGGGCTAACTTAAGAACCACTCCTAGATCATTTGAGTTAGGCCTTGTTGGTTTGGAAATTGGTATACCACCCCAAACTTGTCTAAGTAGGAAGTGTATGTTGGGTCTTTGGGAAAATTAAAATCATCCTTTATGTCAAAATAAAAACCAAGCAAATCATTTATATAAGCAATAATAAGTTTGATTTCTTGGCCTGATATAACAAAGGATAGTTCTAAAAGAGTAGTTTTAGAAATGTTTAAGTTGAAATAAAATTCTCTTACTAATTTCGGATATACCGGTTCCTTTATAGAGTAAATTTCAATCCAACCTACTCCTTCAAATAGAGAAAATAATTCCCCCAAGTTATGAGTCCTAATCCAAGTCCAGTCAATGAATCTACTGAATAATACCTCCTTTTCGAGGAAGGGGTTAGAGGAATTTATCAAGCTAGGACCCCGAGAAGAAGACGCCCCTTCATTGTGTCCAGATCTATTCTTGGCAGTGGTTTTGCGACCCATTGATGAATAACGTTGAGGAGATTTTGAAGCAAAGAGGGAAAAAACGAAGGGAAAATAAAAAAATCGGAGGTCGGTTAGGGTTTTTGGAAAAAGAAATGAGTTTCTGAAAGAAAATGAAATGGTAGTGAAAGTAGAGTGTTTTTAACTAGAAAAATGAAGAAAATGGAAGAAAAACCAACAAATATGAGCAAAGGTTGTGTGGGTTTCGGGTTTGGGTTAGGGTTTGTGGCAAAGATGGGCTTTTGACAAAAAAATTGAAGGTTTTGATGTAGAAATGAAGTTAGAAACCTGATTTCTGGTAAAAATTTGAAAGAAATTTGAAAAAAAAAATGATGGTTTTTGGGGAAAAATTGAAGAAAAAGTGCTAGGGTTTGAGAGAGAGAGAAAGAGAGTGTGTGTTAAAGATTAATGAAGATGGGTTAAGATTGGGAAGTGAAAGAAAAAAAAGGTTCTGTTTTTTTCCCCCCTTTGTGGGTCGACACACACTATCTGTGTGTTGACACACAAATGTAAAGCAATAGTACTGCTGCTCTGTGTATCGACACAAAGATACTGCGGGTGACACATAGAAGACAAAACTGCGTTCTGTTTCTCTCTCTGTGTGTGTGTTTTTTTAATATTTTTAAAAATTAGTCCAAGTTCCTATATCTATGAATTAGATAAGAATACTTGGTCTATTGGAGCTCTTTTATAATGAGTATTAAAACTCAATATTAAATGCAAATGACTCATGTATGCAATCAAGGTCAAGATGATAGATTACACATGTAAATTTTACTTCTAATATTGCAAAAGATTTATTCACCTAGAGGTTTAGTCTAAATGTCCACTAATTGGTCATTGGTGGGAACAAATTTTACAATGACATCTCCTTTGAGTGCATGGTCATGAATGAAATCATGTCGAACCTCAATATGCTTTGTTCATGAATGTTGAACTGGGTTTTTAGTCAGGCATATAGCACTAGTGTTATCACACATTATGGGAGCATGGTTAATATGAATGCCATAGTCACTTAATTGGTGCATTAACTATAACATTTGAACACAACAACTACCACATGCAACATAGTTGGCATCGGCAGTGGATAAAGCAATGGAATTTTGTTTTTTGCTAAACTATGATACCAAGTGTGACCAAGGAATTGGCAAGTACCACTAGTCAATTTTCAGTCCATTTGGTATCCGGCAAAATCTACATCACTATATCCAACTAAATCAAAGAAATCACATTTAGGATAAAATATGCCTAAAGTAGGAGTACCAACTAGATATCAAAATATTCTTTTCACAGCACATAGATGAGATTCCTTGGGACATGCTTGAAATCAAGCACATAAACATACACTGACAATATATCAGGTCTACTAGCAGCAAGGTAAAGAAGGGATCCGATCATACCTCGATATAGCTTTTGGTCCACCTTTTTACCTTTTTCATCCATATCTAACTTAAGAGTTGAGCTCATTGATGTTGCTATTGCCTTGCAATTTTCGATGCCAAATTTCTTAAGCATTTTCTTTATGTACTTGGCTTGGTTGATGAAAATTCCTTCCTTGCCTTGCTTGATTTGTAATCCAAGGAAGTAGATGAGTTCTCCCATCACACTCATTTTGAATTCCCTACTTATAAGATTTGCAAATTCTTCACAAAGAGATAGATTAGTAGTACCAAATACTATATCATTAATATAAATTTTTACGATAAGAATGTCATGTTTAGAGTATTTGATAAAAAGTGTGGTGTCAACTTTTCTTCTTGAAAATCCATTTTGCAGTAGAAAGGAACTCAATCTCTCATACCAAGATCTAGGAGCTTGTTTCAATCCATAAAGTGCCTTTTTGAGTTTGAAAACATGAATGGAAAATTTGTCAACCTCAAATCCGGGTGGTTGTTCAACATAAACCTCTTCTTCAATAAGACCACTTAAAAATGCACTTTTAACATCCATTTGAAAAAGTTGGAAATCTTTAAATGAAGCAAATGCACACAAGAGTCTAATAGCTTCTAGCTTAGCAATGGGAGCAAAGGTTTCCTCATAGTCTATACCTTCTTCTTGGTTATAGTCTTTAGCTACCAACCTTGCATTATTTCTTACCACTTTACCTTTCTCATCCTTCTTGTTGTGGTAGACCCACTTGGCACCTATGACTTGATGATCTTGGGGTCTATCTACAAGTTTCCATACATTACTTCTCTTGAATTAGTTGAGCTCTTCCTCCATTGCCATTATCCAATTTGCGTCATTAAGAGCTTCTTTTATATTCTTGGGTTCTTCAAGAGAGATGAATGCGGCTAAATGACAATATTCCTTAATTCATGCCTAGATTTTACTCCTTGAGAGGGATTACCAATGATTAGACTTGTTGGATAGTCCTTCAAGTATTTCCAATCTTGTGGTAAGGTTTCCTCTTTGGATTCTACATTTTGGTTATCTCCTTTTGATTCATTCATTTGAGCCTTAGGTATAACTTTTCTCGTTCACTGGATGAGTATGTGATGTTTATTGGTTTGATTAATATATCATTGTCATCACAAGGAGTTCTAAAGGACAAGACATTAGTTTCATCAAAAACTACATGTACAGACTCTTCTACAATCTTTGTCTTTTTACTACATACTCTGTATGATTTGTATGTTAAAGAGTATCCAGTGAAAATATCTTCATCAACTCATGAATCAAATTTTCCAAGATTTGTTTTGCCATTGTTGTGAATGAAGCATTTGCATCCAAAAAGTTTAAAATATGCAATGTTTAACTTTCTATCTTTATAAAGTTCATATGGTGTTTTCTCTAAAATTGGTCTTATTAAATCTCAATTTAAAATATAGCAAGCGATGTTGACAGTTTCAGCCCACAAAAATTTAGGCAAGTTATTTTTCAAATTATTGTTCTAACCATTTCTTCAAGAGTTCTATTTTTTCTTTCAACCACTCCATTTTGTTAAGGAGTTCAAGGTGCCTAAAAATTGTGATCAATTCCAAAGTAATCACAATAAATTTCAAAATCATCATATTCGAATTCCCTTCCGTGATCGCTTCTAACCAAAACAATTTTCAAATCATTTTCATTTTGTACCTTTTTTTATAAAAATTTTCAAATTTATCAAATGCTTCACTCTTATGAGAAAGGAATAGGATCCAAGTAAAGCGAGAGTAATCATCAACAATTACAAGTCCATGTCGCTTTCCACCAAGGCTCAAATGACGAGTAGGACCAAACAAGTCTATATGTAAGAGTTCAAGATGCCTTGATGTCAAACCTACGTTCTTGGGTTTGAATGACGATCTAGTTTGTTTGCCATATTGACATTTATCACAAATATGATCCTTTTCAAATTTTAGTTCTGGTAAATCTCTAACAAGATCATTTTTTCAAAGTTTTGAAATTAAATCCATATTAGCATGTCCAAATCTTCTATGCCAAATCCAAGTATCATTTTCATCCAAGACACTAAAACACTTTAATGAGTCTACACAATCAAAATCAATCATATAGACATTTTCACACTACAACTTAAATGGAGATAGGCAATGGAAAATTTGCAACGGTAGTAAAAAGTGTTGCCTAAACTAGTCAAAAGAAACACTTTCTATGTTGTTGCCTTCATCCTCAAATGTGATGTATAAATCTCATGGCAATGGTTCCAAAACCGTTGCCTTTGATGTTGGAGGCAACGGAAGTGAAAAACCATTGCATTTGCACAACTAAATGTAACGATTAGTTGAGTCTTGCAGCAATAGGCAACACTTTCTAACTTGTTGCTTTTGTTGTTACCTATACGGCATCAACTTTTAAATATTTCCTTTTTACCACGAGTCAATTTTTCATTATGCCGAGTAATTAATTAATTTTAGATCATTTGACAATGAGTTCATTATATATTTTTTATTCATTAAATTGATTAATTAACTTATTAGTCAAAGTGGATTGGTATCTAAGCGATATAAATTTCATTGATCCTATTTGATGTATGGAATTTGAATGTGAATTTGGGCCAAGAGTGAGATTGAAATTGAGGGCCATAATTCCAATTTTTTTTTGTCGGCTTCATTGATTATAATTACAATTCCACTATCCAATTCCATTTAATTGGGTTTTAATTAAAAAGAATATAGTCCAAGTACTTAATTACGAATTGTAATTCTTTATTAACTCTACTGATATGAAGCCCTGAATGTTACAACTCAGCTATAAAATGATTGTATTTGAATATTTGAACCCAAAATGATATGATATGACCTCAGCCAGACCCGGTTTAACTCAAAATTGAAAGTAGCCAAATTGATATATGCAAAATTGTAGATGATTGAAATATAAACTAACACTAACTGATTCAAGTCTGACTTAAACGAGACCCAATGAAATTACTCCAAAACCAGATATAATACAACTGAAATGACCTTATACCTTGAGATGACTATAACTAACTATCCAACTTTATTAACCTAAAACCAAGATGATTAGAGCCATAAATCGCCCTACCAAAATTCAGACCCAACCCTAACCCAAATCTCAGAATGAACCCATCTAATTAACCCAAAAGCGGATATGACTTCAGCACCGTATGCTTTAACCAACTAATACCCATATCGAATTGACTCTAAACTAGACATGACTAGAATACTATATGATCCAATTTGACCAAAACTTTGGAATATAAAATGATCAAACTCGATTAATTCAAAACTTGAAACAATCAATTGTACAATTACCTTTCAACTTGCAGCTATGCAGTATGATTTTAACTTCACATGCTAAAAAATCCTCTAAATTTCTCTAACAAGTGATAATGTTTGAATATCAAATCCCTATGATATAATTTATCTAAGAAGTATGAGACAAAATGGTTTACGTCATCAAAATGCAAAATCATATTCTAACATATTCAAAAACATGAACCAAACAAAATCTTGCAGCATATATAGCCCCTGTGTTATAGTTCCTGCATCCCTAGGGCATCTGATGAGGCTTGATCATTGCATTCGAGCTACTAAGGGTGAAGGTCTTGATCATGAGACAAAACTTTAAATTGTAATTACAATTTACGGGTTACTTATATTTTAGTACCCTGATCTTTTTCGAAATTATAAAAAAGGATCCTGATATTTTTGAATTAGCATAAAGGCCCCTAAATTTTTATCATATTAATAAAATTGCCCCTAATCTTTTGTAGTATTACTAAAAGTCCACTCTTCGACATAAGAACGCCTTTTTTGTCTATGAAATTGAAGTGCCAACTAGCCCTTTTTTGTCCACTCTCCAATGTAATAAAGCAAAGTTTCTACATAAGAAAATATATAATCGAATTTTCTGCTTATGGGTTGAGAATAAGAGTATTAAAGGGTACTTTTATCATTTTACTCTAATATTAATTAAAAAAATTTGTTGTTAAATCAGCTCTATCTATGGAAAATGATGTCTTCGAGCAAAAGAGTGAATTTTTTATTAATACAATAAAAAATTAGGAATTTTTTAATAATTAAAAAATGTTGAAGCCCTTATTATTTCCAAAAACTCTAGGATACTAAATTGTAAATAATCCATAATTTATATTCTAGCAATTTTATTTTTCTAATTCGCACTAGAAAAAAATGCAGTAATGAAATGGGAGGGAAACATTCCCACGCAGCATGCTTCTTCAACCAAAAATATCACAGGTCCTTCTTCTTCTCCCTATTCATCTTCTCTCTTGATTTGGGTTCTCTCCACTGGTTGAGGAACCCTGCTGCTCACCACGTCACCTCCTCCTCTCCCTCCGGTTTAGGTATGCTATGGTTCATCTTCTTTTTATATTTCGCACTTACATCTCGGGTTTTGGCCTTACAGGGGTGGCCGGCGTTAATGGTGGTTGCATTCTTTGGTATTGTTTGCAATTACATGTTAATTTAGATTATTGTTTGAAGGTTTCCTTTTATACATTTATGACTTTTAATTATTTTTATTCTAATTTGAAGTGTCCTAACATTATACTTGAGTCCATGTGTCTTTAGATAAAGTGTTTTGGGGCTTTGTTGACATAGGTCGAGAGGTTAGAGGGCTTTATGTTCATGTATGTGCTATGATTCAAGCTAATCTTGAATCAAAACCTAGAGTTTAAAGAAGATAAAAGAGGAATTTAGGAGTTGGATGAGAAGGGAAGTGAATTTGAGATGAGACATATAGAGAATAAGATCTGAGGTAGAGAGAAAATTAGAGATGAGAGAGAGAAATCACAACCAAATCATTCAACAATCATGAAGATTACATCACAAGCTAATATGTTGCTTGAGGTAGGAATTGCTCAGCAAGCTTGGTCTGATGCCATACCTACTTTCATTTAGATTCTTATTCATTTACCTACTCGTTTTTCATATTTGGTTACCAATGTTGTTGTTATGTAGCATTAGTAGCATGTGTTATTCCATGGTTGGTTGCTTGTATCTTCCTAGGTTATGGCTAAAGTAATCAAGAGTATATTTGTCCTTAACCCACATAAAGGTCAAGAACACTCCTTTTAACCACCCTAAATCTTTGAGTGGTAGGTCTCTTCTCCCACCTTAAACACCCGGTTGTGATTACTGTCATGATCACCGTAATCTTGGGTGGACCTCCAGAATCCACTAGCCATAACTATCATGTTGTAGGCTTACTACTCATGATACTAAGCCCTCTAGTTGCATATATGTTATGATTCAAGCTAAACTTGTATCATAACCTAGGGTTTTTATGAGTTTGAGATGAGATTTTTGTGAGATAAGATAAGAATTAGAAGAATTTAGATAAGAAGAAGATAGATTTAGGTGCGAGATAGAAGAGAATTAGATGAAATTGAGATGAGAAGTAGAGAAGGAGAGAGAATTCTGGAGAGAATTTAGAGAGGAGAAGATCAATTCATTCAACGCTTATCTTGATTACAAGAGGAAAACTACTACTTATACTAAGGGCACTAAAACAAGACACATTGCTTATGAATGCTATCGAATGATTCAAGACAAGATTTATGAATAGCAGCAAGGGAGACTTAAAAAGGTGAAGTGTTCATTTTGAGAATGTGTATGAATTTGATGCCTTGATCTGTCCAGCTTAAGTGAAGAAGTGTTTGTTATGAATCAAGATCAATCTTGATTCATAACCTTGGGTTTGATAGTAAGAAGAGAGTGTGTGATGAGACAGAAGTGAAAGGAGATAAGAACCATAGAGAGAATAGGAGATGAGAAGAGAAATCACACCCAATTAGCGGTCATGAGACAAAGAACACTAAAAACAATAACCGAGACCGTAGCATCATCGTTGAAGACTTAGTGAAAATATCGACCATACATGATGAACTTCAATGTTGCAGATTGTCATGTTCCAAGTTTAATCTCAAATCATGAACTAGGGATCAAGATCAATTAAGATCTTGATCTAAGAGAGAGAGATAAGATGAGAAAAAGAAGGGAAGGGAGATGAGAGAGAGAGAGAGAGAAATATCCAAAAGATATTTTGTATTTATCAAAGTTATTAATTCCAATGAAGAACACAACTACTTATAACCACCTAATGCTAATGGTAGGCTAAGACACTTACATTGCACCTAGTCAACCTCTTCAACTGACTTACCCAACATCTAACAAGCTAGCTACCGCTATTGACCAGAACACTAACTACCATAACCAACGGTAATAGCACTAATACATGACTTACTTATTATAATAGCATACTATCAAAGACTCAATCCTTTAGTATATCCTTTTACAATCATGACAATACCCCCTCTTAAGAGATTCTTATCCTCAAGAATCTAAAAAGAGAATGGAGAACTTGAAGAACACTTATTGTTGTAGAAGAAAGAGCTGGAAGACTCTTATTGGCATTGCTTCCTCTGCATACCGGAGTCTCGCTTTTCCCCTCCTGTTGTTACTTTTGCTACTGTAATTTAAAGAAATAACAATTCTGGAGGTCGGCTGCTGTCTAACTAAATCAACTAGCTTCAAAGGTAGACAATATCCATTTGAGTTAACTTCTCGTAGCAATGAATACAGCCCAACAACCATGACTTATAATTGAAACACACAAAAATCCAAGAGCGCTGCAGCTGCCACCCATAAATCTCGGTTCTCAACCAGAATTTGTCATGTTTGAGCTTCCCTTTACCAAACCATGTCATACCGAACTCAGCATTCCCTTTAATGTCTTCCAATTTCACATGCTTTTCTGCAGAGCTCAATGATTCAGTAGTGCAGAACTTAAGCAAGATGTAGCAGCTACTTAAACAAAATCCAACTTGTGTCATGTTCAAGAGGTCGCTTTCAGTTGTCAACAGGTTTTCAAGACTTCTCAAGGCCATATTTGCACAAACCGTAGTTCCATTAATCATGTGATACTCTGCTGACAGGGAGGCAATTGAGATTTTCCAACAATTTTCAGCGGCTTGTTTGAATTCTGTTGCTTTCACATTTATTCTGAATTTGTGTGATATGAGAGTCTCAACCTGTCCATTCCAAACTTTCACATATTCCACACAATATACTTTCATTCTCTTTGTAATACCTTGTTTATTTAAATTAGATTAGGTAATATAATATGTGAAATCCAGGATAATTAAACTGGGTTAGGTATTATAATAATACCAAAACCCACTGCTATTCTAATTGGAATAAATAAATTAATGGACTAAAAGGATTAAATATCCAGTCTAATTAGCTTAGGCTAGGTTTTGAAATATAATTAAGTTAAGGGATTAATTATCATTAAGGTATTCTCTAATAATACTAAAATAATTGAAGTATGTATATGTAGTAGTAGTAGTAGTAATAATAATAAATAAAAAGGAAAGGAAAAGGAAAAAAATAAAAATAAAGTATAATTTTCCCCCCACCCCCACACGTCTCTCTCTCTCTCCTAGTTTTCCTCTCCCTCACGCAACTCTCTCTCCTCTACTGTCCTCCCTTCGCCTCTACAGTCGTCACTGGCGCCGCCTCCCACCTCATGGTACCACTACCGTCACCACGCAATACGCCTCTGACAACCACGGTACTGCCTGACCCACGCAATACGACTCCGACCACCAAGGTACTGCTTGACCCAAACGATATGACTCCGACCATCACGGTACCGCCTGACACGCGCGGTACGACTCCAACCACTACGGTACCCCGGTACCGCCTCCCACCCCCATAGTACTGTCCGTCCTCCTAGGGGCTATAAATACCCCTCACCTCAACCCCTCAAACCACACCCTAACCCACAACTCTCTCTCTCCTCTCGGTTCTCTCTCCACCACCCTCTCTCTCTCCCCTCGCCTTGCTGGTGTCGCCACTACACCGGTACAGCTCCGGCCGCCTCACTGATACGGCCGCGACCGCCACGCCGGTACTGGCACTTCGCCGATACAAATCTGGCCACCTCGTTGGTGGCTTAGAAGTTAAAGTTGTTGGATTTAAGCCAGTGACCATAAGTATACCACTTCCCCTACTTGTCTGTAAACTACGAAAAATTGCTTTAATGACTTGATTGTGAGACTTATATTTTGAACGATTTATTGATTTGTTAAACAGGATTGGGCATATGTGTTATTTGATTGTGTAGTTTATACCCTTATAAATTGAATTATACTAATTTATATGTTGGATTGATGTTTAAATGTGTGATTTCTACTCTTATGGTTTGAATTAAACTGACTTATACGTCAGTTTGAGGTTTAAATATGTGATTTTGACTCTCATGGTTTGAATTAAACTGACTTATACGTTGGTTTGAGTTTTAAACATGTAATTCCTACTCTTATGACTTGAATTAAAGGTTTGAACTATATTGGATTTATACCGATTATGCAAGTGTACGCGGGGGCGACAGCCGAATCCTGGTGCCACTGGTGACGCGGGGGAGACGTCCAAATCTCGGTTACTACATAAAAGGTTGATTCATGATTTGAATTATATTGATACCGGCTGTGTAAGCGTACGAGGGGGAGACGTTCAAATCCCGGTACGTATGACGACGCAGGAGAGACGTCCGAATCCCAGTCGTTACATAGAAGGAAATTATTGTAAACTTGTGATTTAAATTTTAAAGGTTTTACGGGAAGAGCTTACAAATAACTACATTGACCCTCCAGAGTCTGTCAATGATAGAATGTTAAATATGAAATGTGAAAAGTCGATATGCGACCCTGTTGTGGGAATAATACCAGCACATAGATCTGTGTTTGATCCTAGCGGATCTGTCGACTTAGAACCGGTTCGAATATGTTAAATGTGAACGTCGATCTGTGACCCTGTCGCAGGAATAATACCAGCCATAGTATTCGATGTGTCTGTAAGTTTTACCAAAGTGCATTTGAAAGTTGATTTAAAGCATAAAGTAAAATAAGAGTCGTCAATCCTCAGATCAATTCCAAGGAGCTCGGTTTGGCATGGGACAGACCCTGCTCCGGAGTCGTGCTCGGTCTGGTATGGGATGGACCGTGTCCGATGGCCGTATTTAAAAGTATAAAGTGATGATTTATGTTTCTTAGTGAATGTTGGAAATGAAAGAGATTTTAAACGTTTTACCAAAGACTTCTTGTGAAATGAACTAATTATGTAACAATGATTTGTGATATCCTAACATGATTTTAAAGACGAATTGATTTTTACTGGTTTTGATTGGAATTTTATCCATTTTAAATAATATGCCTGATCCAGGCAGGGAGTGTGGTGTACTTACTGAGTATGTTATTTGCTCACCCAATTCATTTATTTTTCATATCCATAGCTCGTGGAAATTATAGAAGAACGAGGAAGGAAAAGCGACGTATTGTTCCAAGAATTATGTCAGTTTTGAGGTTTCGATAGTTAAATAAGTTCGTAATAGAATATGATGGACTATTTAAGGTATTGTAATTTTGAGCTTCCGCACTACTAGTTTTAAGTCGTTAGTGATGATGTATTTGGGTTTGATGTCGTACTTGTTGGGAAAGTTTATGAAAATCTGAGGAATTTTGATCAAAGATTTTGGGCTTCGTACTACGATGAGGGAATTCATTGTAGTACGGCTATGTAACGCCCTTTGACTTAAGCCTATTTGGTATTAACGTTGGGGGCGTTACATAAAGTGGTATCAGAGCGCTTGGTTATGAATTTTGGAGGAATTAAAGTACAAAGATTTGAGCACTAGTTACGGATTCTGGGGAAAATTTAAGTGTTAAGTTGGAAGCCTTAGGTTATGAACCTTAGAGAAATTTAAGTGCTAAGATGAGAACCTAGGTTACGAATTATTTAAAAATTTGGGGATGGGATCAATGATAGGCTACTATCATTGTGAGACTTGGGTGTTATGAGAGCCTAATTATTGAGATTTATAGATGATAAGATGAGGGTGCAGGATATTAAATATTTAGAAATATAGATATTGAGATGAGAGCCTGGATATTAATTATAAAGGAATTTTGATATTAAGGGATTTGGGTGACGTAATCTAGTATCTGTGACATCAACTATGGAGTTTTAAGTGTGATCTTTTTGATGAATTTAGGAGATATAAATTGTGGTAGTTAGTGGGTGATTATATGGTTCAACTAAAACTCAAGTCGGGTTCCTTGGTTATAGGGTAGAGGTCATGGAGTTGGTATAGTGGTTTGAAATTGCAATCAAAGAGATTGAAAAGAAGAATTTGAATGGAAATTTGTTGGAGGACATTTTTATTTCGAGAAATACTACTGATCCTAATATTTTCCAATTATTTGAAGTAATTAAGATTGTATTATGTTTCCTTTTGGGTTTCGTATTCAAATATATATTGTGAACCTTTGTTTTGAGAAGTGAATAATAGATGCTAAGAGTTTGTTTATGCAAGATTAGGTGTAAAGTGTGTTGATTGTACGAATAAAATGAAATAGAAATAAGGGTAAGTATGGAGATAAAGAAAAGGCAACAAAGTCAAAATTGGGGCTAGCGGATAATAAGACGAGATTTCGGATCGAATGAGGACAGAAAAGGATGAGACTAGCAACATATGTGAGAAGTACTTTTTCAAAAAGCCTTGTTTTAAAGTGACAAAAAGTAGATTTAGATGTGGAAGAAAAGGGACTTATAATGACAAATTGTCTTCAAAACAAGCAGATTGATTATATTGTGTAATCGAAACTAAACAGGGAAAATTAGAATTAGAAAATATTCCTACGGTCCAGGAGAGTTCCCCAACATGTTCCTTAATGACATTCCTTGATTTTCTCCTGAATGAGAAGTTGAAATTGTTGTGAAACTTGTAACCAATATCAAATCGATCTCAAGGACACTGTTTAGAACAACACCATTGAATTGAAGATAGTGAAACCTTGGGTGTGGAAATCACTTGATAAGATAAATTATAATTGATATCTTACCTTGAGAAACACCAATTAAACTATGGAAACAAAGAAGGATAATATGAGTTTCTATATTGGTTAGAGATTAAGTGATCATTATAAAGAAATATCAGTTGCCCTGAACCAAAAAATCACCAAGCGCGTGTGTATTCCTTGGAATTAGTTTGATGCCAAGACATTGTTAATTCATAATGGTGGTTAAAATATGGGAAGAATTGGAGTCTATGGACATTATGAGTTTCTCATTAAGTCAGTTGGATTGACAAATACATATGTTGTGTTGAGGATTCAGATGATAACGTAGTTAAGTCTCTTCTAGATAAGATTTTGCTAAGTTGATTCTGTCTCTTACTCATGTGACTAGAAGAGAAATATTTTAAATGCAAAGACTTAGTAATTACTTGGTTGTATTTCAACATGGGTAAATAATTACATATGCCATGAGGCAACTCAATGGAAGCCATATGAAGAGAGTTTTTCTATCTATGATCATGGACTGCCTGCGATAGTATTTGCATTGAAATTTTAGATGCACTATTTATATGAGAAGAGCATGTGAAATGATCATAAGAACTTAAGGTATAATTGTACTCAAAAGGAGTTAAATGTGATACAATATGGGTAGCTAGAGTTGTTTTTGGATTATGGATTGCACTTAAATTTATCAATTGGATAAAACAAATATGGTGATTGATGTTTGGCTTGAATGATCATTACTTGGTTCCATGTTATTGGTGACTTAAGAAAGGCTAGAGTTAAGGTAAAATGGAAGTGAGATAGAACTTTGTTGTAAGCTATCACTAGACGCCCTATATTAGAAAATATTAAATAGGCAAGTTATATTTATTTCTATCCAAAATAGTTTGGTGATTAGAACCCCAAGCCTAAGTAGTTAAGATTGGTGTTAGAGTTGCGCAGTGGAAGTGTGGTGAATGGAGGAGTGTAAGAATTAGAATTGTTGATTATAAGTTCAAGACCTCCTTAATGTTGAGTTAAAGAAAGTTTTCATATCGTAAAGAGATTTGGTTAAGATATTGCTACGATATAATTTCATCAATCGTGAGCAACAAGAATAATAGTGCGTATTACACATTATTGGTTGTCATAGAATATTATGTTCTCTTTAATTTAGAAATTGCGAGATGAGTTTAATTTGAAGCAAATACTCGGGCTTATTGAAAATAAAGATAAGATTCGAGGCCGAAACTTTTATTTAAGGAGGTCATGATGTAATACCCAGTTTATTTAAATTGGACTAGGTAATATAATATGTGAAATCCGAGATAATTAAACTGAGTTACGTACTATAATAATACTAAAACCCACAACTATTCTGATTGGAATAAATAAATTAAAGGACTAAAAGGATTAAATATCCAGTCTAATTAAGTTAGGCTATGTATTGAAATATAATTAAGTTAAAGGACTAATTGTCATTAAGGTATTCTTTAATAATACTAAAATAATTGAAGCATGTATACATGCAGTAGTAGTAGTTACAATAATAATAAATAAATCAATAAATCAATAAGAAAAGGAAAAGGAAAAGGAAAAAATAATAAAAATAAAGTAAAATCTCACCCCCCCCCCCCCCACCACACGTCTCTCTCTCCTAGTTTTCCTCTCCCTCACACAACTCTCTCTCCTCTACCGTCCTCCCCTCCCCTCTACCGTCGTCATCGGCATCGCCTCCCACCTCACAGTACCGCTACCGTCACCCTCCCACCAGAACACTGCCTGACCCACGCAGTATGACTCTGACCACCACAATACCGCCTGACCCACCTGTATGACTCCGACCACCACGATACCCCGGTACCGCCTCTCACCACCACAGTACCATCTGTCCTCCCGGGGGCTATAAATACCCCTCACCTCAACCCCTTAAACCACACCCCACTCCACAACTCTCTCTCTCCTCTCGATTCTCTCTCCACCACCCATGACTCTCTCTCCCGTCACCTCGCTGGTGTCGCCAACACGTCAGTACAGCTCCAGCCGCCTCGCCAGTACGGCATCGGCCACCACGCCTGCACGGCTCCAGCCGCCATGCCGGCATCGCCGTCTCACCGGTACCACCACTTCGTCAGTACAACTCCAGCCACCTCACTTGTCTATAAACTACAAAAATTTGCTTTAATGACTTGATTGTGAGACTTATATTTTGAATGATTTATTGATTTGTTAAATAGGATTGGACATATGTGTTATTTGATTGTGTGGTTTATACCCTTATGATTTATATGTGGGATTGCTGTTTAAATTTGTGATTTCTACTCTTATGGCTTGAATTAAACTGACTTATACGTCGGTTTAAGTTTCAAATATGTGATTCCGACTCTTATGGTTAAACTGACTTATACATTGGTTTGAGTTTTAAATATGTGATTCCTACTCTTATAATTTGAATTAAAGATTTGAACTATATTGGATTTATATTGATTATATAAGCGTTTGCGGGGGTGACGGTCGAATCCGGGTGCCTATGATGACATGCGGGAGACAGCCAAATCCTGGTCATTGCATAGAAGGAAATTATTGTGAACTTGTGAATTAAATTTTAAAGGTTTTATGGGAAGAGCTTACAGATAACTACATTAACCCTCCGGGGTCTGTCGACTATAGAATGTGAAATATGAAATGTGAAAAGTCAATCTGTGACCCTGTGGCAAGAATAAGACCGACACATAGATCTATGTTTGATCCTAGCGGATCTGTCGCCTTAGAACCGGTTCGAATATGTGAAATGTGAACATTGATTTGTGACTCTGTCGCGGGAATAATACAGGCCGTAGTATTCGATGCGTCTGTAAGTTTTACCGAAGTGCGTTTGCAAGTTGATTTAAAGCATAAAGTAAAATCAGAGCCGTCGATCCTCGAATCGATTCCAAGGAGCTCGGTTTGGTATGGGACGAACCCCGCTCCGAAGTCATACTCGGTCCAGTATGGGATGGACCGTGTCCGATGCCCGTATTTAAAACTATAAAGTGATGATTTATGTTTCTTAGTGAATGTTGGAAATGAAAGAAATTTTAATCATTTTGCCAAAGACTTATTGTGAAATGAACTGAATTCTGTAACAATGATTTGTGATATCCTAACATGATTTTAAAGACGAATTGATTTTTACTGGTTTTGATTGAAATTTTATCCGTTTTAAATAATATGCCTGATCTGGGTAGGGAGTGTGATGTACTTACTAAGCATGTTGTTTGCTCACCCAATTCATTTACATTTAAGATCAATAGCTCATGGTAATTATAGAAGAACGTGGAAGACAAAGCGATGTATTGTTCCAAGAATTATGTCAGTTTCAAGGTTTGGATATTTAAATAAGTTTGTAATAGAATATGATGGACTATATGAGGTATTGTAATTTTGAGCTTCCGCACTACCAGTTTTAGGTCGTTAGTGATGATGTATTTGGGTTTGATGTCGTACATGTTTGGAAAATTTATGGAAATCTGAGGAATTTTGATCGAAGATTTTGAGCTTTGTACTATGATGAGGGGATTCATTGTAGTATGGCCATGTAACACCCTTTGACTTAAGCCTATTCGTTATTAACATTTGGGGGCATTACACTCTTAACTTGACAAGGCTTAAATTTGTTATGTGCTGTCCAGCTGGTGTACAAACCGATTTCAGCTAGAGTCATTCTAAATTTCTTGTTAATCTCCTTCATCCAAGCCTTCAAAAGACCCTGGAGCTTGTAATTATGATTCTTCCATGAAAAATTAACACCATAGATCTCCAAATACAGATTCAAACCCTGCCTCAATTCTACAACCGCCCAGCTCGAATAATCTTGGCTAAACTACTCAGCCTGAACTGCTGAATTTGCTCCATTCTGTATGTACTGCACCTCCTCTTCAAATTCAGGTGGCCTAACCTTTGGTTGCGCCAATGGAGCAAGTTTTTTAACGATCTAAGTAATCTAATTAGGTGTACAATTGTACCTAACCACGTCATCATACCACTGCTCATAATATCCTTAACAGAAATTATTATCAAATATCCATAGACACACGTTTTATAGTTGTTCATTTAAAAAAATAGCTATTAAAATAATTATGTGAAGTGGAGGGCCCAAAGCTTTCTAGTTGTTTCGTTGAAGTTTGGTGTTAGATAATCCACATCTAAAGATTGCCAGCAAAGATATTCATACCATCCATAAGGGATAACTTTTAGTTTTGGTTTTTGCTTTCTAAAAAAAATTTCTTTTTATTTTTACTTAAAAACAAAAAAACTTGATCAAGTTAACAATACTTGATGTAACAGTATCCAATCTATACATGTGCTCAGTGTCATGGGGATCAATTCAATTTGATCAAGAATGGATATCAATTTAACTTGATCAAATGCTTTTCAATTAAACTGCAATTGAAATAGTTGCAACCTGCTAAATCTAATATGACTACAACCGCAATCGATCAAGGCTGAATATACTTAACCCCTGTAATATCTAGAATCATGACAGTTTGTTACTTTCGTAATTTTGAGGATACCTTGTCTTTAAGTCTTTGTAAATTTTTCTATTTTAATTAGTTGATTTTTAATTAAATACGAGCAAACTATTTGTGTGTTGTGGTTGTTCTACCTATTATCATCGCAATAAAGTGAAGAGAATGTGAAGAATAGTCTTTTATACATGAATGAATATGGATTTTGTTAGGAACTTTAGAGCCCTTAAATTGGTTCCGAGGTTGGAACATTAGAGCCCTTAAATTGATGGCTGAGTTTGATTGACTATGTCTTAGTTAATAAAAGAATTTTAATTTATTATTTTCTATTAAATTTTCAGTTTGTTTAATCCACTAATCGTATTTCTATAGTAGAAAACTATGGCAAAAAAGAAATGCACTCCAATACAAACCGATAACTGCTTAAATTCCCAAGAGGTGGAAATTTCTACCTGAATGAATGAGTATGAAAAACAAAGGATGACACGGATAGAACGAAATATGGAAAAAATAGGCTTAAGTGCTCATTGTAATGATCATTCAAATGATACTACAACAATCTCAATTTTCTTTACTTCTCTGTATCCTCTCTACTTCTCCCTTTATTCTCTCTAATTATCTTCTCTTCCTCATCTCTTTCTAATTCTTCCCTGCCCCAATCTCTAATTCTCTTAGTTCTTTCTAAGTTATAATCCGAGCCCACCTCGGGTCATGACAATTGGTATCGAAGCTTGATCTTGAACACCCAAAAACTCACAAAATTGAATGCAATTTGATCAAAGTTGGGTCAAGATTTCAGATTGAAGTTGATCAAGAGTTTACTTCACATTGAAATTCAGTTGTTGTGTAGAAGCAAGAATTCAGTTCAAAACTTGTTGTTCTTGTGTTCATATTTGTGCTAGCTGTAGGACACTCATACACTTGGTTCTTGTGGTACTTAAAGCCTTACATCAAGACAAGATGGGAGACACAACTACAATCTTGGTAAGAATCTCAAATGCCATTTATCCTATAACCAAAAATATCCTCTACCAAGTCTTTAATCCCTTTGGTCATATGGAAAAAATGAAAATCAATGCAATAACTAACCAAGAGATTGAAGCCTATGTGACATATTCTTCAATAAACCAAGCTGCCTCAGTAATTATTAACCAACATGGAAGAAACATCTATGATAATTGTTGTTTGTTAGATGTTCAATTCTTCAATACTTGGATGAAAATTGGAGAAACAAAAAGAAATCCTTCAAGTTAGCCTTCAAGTACGCAAGATCTACAACATAAGAAGCACATTAGCAGAGATCAAGTTAATATTGCAACAAAAAAAATTAGATGCTCATAAAGAAAATGCAGCACCAAGCCATAAAAATGATGTAGAACTTCAACTTAGGCTAGATAAGAAGCTGCAAGTTCAAGTTTCTAATGTTAATCCAAAGGCCGCAACAGTAGTTCTTGGAGAACAGAAAGTTAATATCAAGCAATGTAGTAGGAGTCATCATCAATTGGATTCCATATATGTTGGGAAGTTCATTACAAAATGCTTTGCTTCAACTCCAGATGTAATGGAACCAATGCAAGCTGTTGGACAAGGATTTGAGCCACTGAAAATTACAACAAAGAAATTGCAAGTGGCTATAGAGGTTTTGAGTACAAGGAAGCTGTGATTTAAGCTCAAATTGTAACAAGGGTTGGAGATTAGTTTGGTCATTCACTTATATCATAAGAAATGCTTCTCAAGTAAGTGATTAAGAGCAAAACAAAAGCCAATCTGGGTTTACCATGGAAGACCACCAGATTTTCTTCTCCTCGAGACAAATAAAGTAATTCTTGAAAAGCTTTTCATGATTAAGAATCTGAAGTTGTAGCAACCCAAGGTAATGATGTTGTCAATAGATAAACTTGAGCCCTTTTCATGGACTAAGAGAACAATGAAATTAGAAAGGAAGGAAAGGAGTTCAGCAAGCAAAGATACAAGTCCAGTGAGAAGTAATCCTGTTGCTGCAGCAATGTAAGTAAACCCAACTAAGAAGTGGTCTATTCTTATTCTTGTGCAAGGAGACGCTCCTATTTCAGCTTGGAATTGGGCTAGATCAGATCAAACTGCAGGCTACATCATGTTCTATTATGTTCATATTGCAAGTAACAGGTTCATTTTAGCTAGGAATTAGACCAGATCAGACCAAGTGGAAGGCTCAATTTGGTGGTGCGGGTGCTTGTTTCTCTGTGAAGACAAATGATAGACCACCTGAGCCACGTAAGGAGAGCACGGGAGTGGGTTCAGATGTACAGCAAGTTGTGTTAGCAGCTAATTTCCACGCTGACGTCCATGAGTATTGGCTGTTTATGAGCAAGAGAGGGCAAGCTGCTGAGTTGAATGAATCCAAAGCTTGGTTAATTTGGCTTGACATTGGCAGGCCTCCAGGTGTGTTGCTTCCCACATCAGATGCAAAAGCCTTAATCAGACCAAGTGGAAGGCTCAATTTGATGGTGTGGTTGCTTGTTTTCTTTTGTCTCTTCAATCTCCTTACAAAGATATAAAAATTGAACATCTAAAACACAACATTTTGTCATGATTGTAATATGTTGGATAAGTAGTGTTAATTCATTAGTAGTAGTCAATAGCTCTATACTTGAATTAGGATATACTAGTAAGTAGTTAGTAGTTGTTATGTTTTGGTGGAAAAGTTGGTTAGAGGTAGTTAGGATATTTTAGATATTTTTGTGGTTGTCCTCACCTCCATATACTTGTAAGTTTGTAGTATAGATAGGCTTAAGTGCTCATTGTAATGATCATTCAAATGATAATACAACAATCTCAATTTTCTTTACTTCTCTCTATCCTCTCTACTTCTCCCTCTATTCTCTCTAATTCTCTTCTCTTCCTCATCTCTTTCTAATTCTTCCTTACCTCAAACTCTAATTCTCTAAATTCTTTCCAAGTCATAACCCGAGCCCACCTCTAGTCATGATACATTTGTCATAGATATGCCTTCCATGTAGCTTAATAAATGCTAACGCAACTTGTTTCCTTAAAGAATAGGTTACGTAGGCCTCAACCTCCAAGGCTGATGTTGAATTAACTTCAATTCGTTCAATGTAACCATAGGGATAAAAGACCTGGTATAGGATATCCTTGGTAATAGGATAAAGAGCATTCAAAATCTTTACCAAGAGTGTAGTTGTGGCTTCCATTTGTCTTGATTTTGTGTAAGTAATTCAGCCAAACATTCACAAGAGCAGTAATAGCTACCTTTAAGTCTAGATCTATGCAATTCGGTTAAATTCTTGAACACCTAAGTGCAGCATTTGATCAACCCGTTATATGTGCAGCAAGATCTAAACCATCTAGCCCAAGTCTTAATCTGTTCAGTGACAAGTGCTCCAAAATTGCAGAAAAACTAGTCGTAATACAGCTTGATGCTAATGTAAGGATTACAACATAAAAGTAAATGCAACTCTACTGCAGAAGAGTCAACAAGCAGATCGAATTAACAAAAATTTGTGCTCAAGTTCGAGCGTTGATACCAATTGTCATGACCTGAGGTGGATCTTGGATCATGACTTAGAGGATTAGAAAGAATTAGAGTTTGGAGTGTGGAAGAATTGAGAAACAGATGAAAATTAGAGGGAATAGAGGGAGAAGTAAAGAGGATTAAGGGAGAAAAGTAGAGTTTGTCTTATCATTTTAATGCATATTACAAGTGTAGGATCATATGCTTATACTACTTCCCAATCACAAGAGGTGGTTAAAGTATTGAGGTATCTAACTAAAATATCTAACACAAAGCTCTAACCAACCTAACTAACTCACTCACACTCTTTTCAAGGTGACAACCACAAGTACTTAGGCTTCTTACACAATCTAATTCTTTTTAACTATCTTAGCTAATACTAATGAGTTGAGTACATATAGTATTCATGACAGGCAATTTCTCTACTAATACTATGACTTGAATCCAAACTTTCACATCCTGTTATTAATGTGGAATAATTTAGATTGCTCATCTTTTAGAAAGAGCTCATAGAAATCTTTCCATGTAACTTGAATATATACGCATTTTAAATTAAGTGATATCATGAATCTTGTAACTACTATATGATAATTATCAATTGTGGTATTATGTTATGCCTTTGAATACATGTTTAAACCTATTTATTCTGAAATATGTGTTATACTGCAGGGGATGCAATCCATGGAAGAAAAGGACGAAGAAGAAGATGATGAAGAAATAGATGAAGACATTTAGCTTTTGAGAACAATGTTAAATTTGAAATTTGTCTCCTAGACCATTTGTATTTTGAATATTCAAGTATGGTTATTGCTCATATTTCAATTCTAAGTTGTTACTTTTTGGAACACGAGACATGTATTTTGTCACTTACCAATTAGTGTTGATTATTTGTGAAAATCAATTTATGCAATTCATATAGATTTGATTGGTTGTATTTGTGGTTTGGATTCCTTATTATGCAACAATTCTTATCTTTAATATGACATAGGCAATGCTTTGGTTTTGTTTTACATGAAAGGCAATTGTTTGCTACCATTGCCTAATATGTTATGGGCAACGGTTTATAATTCGTTGCTTTAGAAAGACAATGACTTGTAATGTGTTGCCTATTGAAGGCAACAATTTTTGTGTGCTATATAATATGGGCAACAATTTTTGTTTGTTACCAAATATAAGCAACAGTTTTCTAATTGTTTCTTAGAACTGTTGCCTAAAACGGTTGCCTTTGATAAAATCGTTGTCTATTTGGTAAAATTTTAAAACTATTGCTTATTGTAGAAAAAGCGTTGCCTATAGAATAGGAGATGCTTCCTAATGCACCAGCCATACAATTGTCGCCTTAGACACAATGCAATGGTTATTTGTGAATATGCAACGCTTTTTGACGGTTGGGTTAGGCCATTTATGTTGTAGTGTCACATCATATACTAGCAAGCAAAATTTCATTTGTTTTAGCATATTTATCTAGATGATTCAAAGTTCACACAATAGCCTTTATCACATAATTGACTAATGCTTAGCAAGTTGTGATTAAGGCCTTCCACAAGTAAGACATCTTCAATGCAAGGAGAAGAGCTAGAAGTAATATTACCAATACTGATTATTTTTCCTTTCTTATTGTCACCGAAGGTGACATTTCCTTTGCTTGGCATTAGTGAAGTGAACTTGGATTTATCTCCGGTCATGCGTCTTGAGCAACCACTATCTAAGTACCACTTTTGTTTTTTGCTTTCGATTTTCATACACACCTATCCAGACACTTTTAGGGACCCAAATTTTCTTGGGTCCTTTGTTGCTAGCCTTTAGATTTGGTGGTCAAGTTCCTTTTGGGGCCCAAACCATTATTGTCTTTTTCAAATTTCTTTTGAAAGAACATTGGTAAATGATATGCCCATGGTCACCACAATAGTTGTACCTTACAGAGTTTGTTGAAGGTGGTGAGGATTTAACAAAAAGAACATTCAAATTTTTCTTTTGGACATTTGCATTATAAATTATTCCTTCTTTGTTATAAATTGGCTTTTGAGATGCAAGAATTTTGTCAAGTATTTCTTGAACTTTAAAAATTTTGCTTGATATTTTTGAAAGTTCTTTCATTTTCTCTTTCAAAGGCTCATTTTCTTTTAAAAGTTATTCATCTTCCTTGGATTTTCCTTTCTCATTTCCATTTAAAGTATGAAGTGTTTCTTCCAATGATTTCTTTTCAGTTTTTAATTTAATGATCTCATTATTTAAAGACTTGTTCTTTTTCTTTAGGGATTCATTTTCAAGCTCAAGCATTAAACGTTGTTTTGAATCCTTTTCCAATCTCGTCTTTTCAGGACCATTTACAAAAGTATTGTGTTGTTTTTTTAATTTTTTATATTTCTCATATAACCCTTGAAAACTAACCACAAGTTCATTATAAGGTAGATCGTTTACCTCATCCTCTTCAACGCTATCATCGTTAATACCCATGAGACAAAATTTAGCTACTTCCTCTTCACTTTCTCCATTAAAGTCATCGTCGCTATTTCCCCAAGCCACAAAAGCTTTCTTCTTCCTTTTTGTCTTTCTTTTTGAGTTTGTTGAAGAACTTATTTTTTTGGCTTGGGACAAACTCCTTTAAAATGTTTGACTTCTCCATACTCATAGAAAGTTGGTTCATCTTTGGAGGAAGATGAACCCTCTTTGAAGTTTTTCTTAAATCTTTTTTTTTTCAAGACATTTGTAAAATCTTTTTTCCAACATAGCAACTTCATCATCACTTTTGTCACTTAGAGATGATTTAAATGCTATGTCTTTGTTTTTCTTTTGTTTTTCCTCTTCTTTAAGCTCTTCCATGTCAATCTCATGGGTTATGAGATTTCCAATTAGCTGATCAAGTTTATAAGTAGAGAGGGTCTGAGCTTCTCGAATAGCAGTAATCTTGCCTTGCCATGAAATAGGGAGACATCAAAGAATTTTACTAACTTGCTCCTCATTTGAATACATTTTCCCAAGAGCTTGGAGTTTGTTAGTAATATCCGAAAATCTAGTGTACATCTCTTTTATTGATTCCTCCTGTTTTATCGTGAAAAATTCGTAAGCTCTTACCAACATATTTATTTTAGAAATTTTAACTTGATCTGTTTTTTCATAGGTGACCTCTAGCTTGTCCCAAATTTCTTTTACCAATTGACAACCGAACACGTGGTTAAAGACATTTGGGGCAATAGCACATAAGAGTTAATAATGAGCTTTTGCATTTTTTGTAAGTTTTTCTTTGTCATCTTGCATAAGCTGATTTTTTTCTTTTTCAATGATTTTCTCACCTTGTTTTTTGAGTGTACGAAATCACCATTTTTTGTAAAAAGCCATAAGTCGAAATCTTTGGATGTGATATAAAGTCTCATTCTTAGCTACCAATAGGGAAAATTTTTCCCATCAAAAAGAGGGGGCTTGTTGGTCGATTGACCCTCGGCTAAGATTGGAGTGAGAGTTGTCTTTAAGGATATAACAATCTTCAATCGAATGGCTTACAATCTGATGGTAAGTGAAATACTTGTACTTATAAGTCTTGTCAATCTTGTCTAGACATTTTAGTTTTGTGAGGGTAATTGATTTTGCAGCTATTAACTCATCGAAAATATCGCCATTGTCGAAAGAGTACTTCTTCTCCTTTCATTCCTAGAAAGTGAGCCTCCAAACTTGCTTCCCTTTGCCTTTATTATTTTTCCTATCCACAATGATGTTGGCTTTCTCAGTTGTTTTAATAGAGGTGGCCATATCCTCACCCCTTTTTACAAGCTTTTTATTTTCTCCTTTCCTTTTGTGAACAATCCGGGTCTTATGAGGGGCAATCTTTGATGGAGCGATTTGTCTCGTAACATTACAAGCTTTGGTAATGAGTGCATTAAAACTTTTTGGCCCTGCAATAAGTAAATATGTAGCTACCTCTGGCTTGAGGTTGTTGGCACAAATCTAAACTGCAGAGTGTTCACTCAATTTTTAGGGACATTGAAGACTTGAGCTTCTCCATAGTGTATTGAAGTCATTTGCGCTCTTGTTTTGCTTTTAAATGGCACAAGACGGCTCCATTACCCACACTTTTTTTTTTCGAACTCACAAAATGGGCTAGAAACGCCTTTTGCAAGTCATCACAAGCCCAAATTAACTCAGGTTTCATCTAAGTGCACCATGTAAACACGGATCCTTTTAGTGACTGGATGAATTCTCTTATCAATAAGGCATCACTGAAGGTTGTCTCATCACACGTAGAGTGAAAGTGGCCGAATGCTTATGCGATGACCCCTTCCCTCCATCAAACTTCTCGAACTTAGGTTTCTGATATTCGTGAGGGAACAGAACTGTATTGTAGTGTGCTGGATTTGGCTTCTATTAATCCAAAATGAGCGGGTTTATAAAGGCTTGGTATTCCTTTACCCCTTCAGCTATCATGGCTATAATGTTTTGTTGCATTGGCTTAGACTACTAACTTTGAGCCTCTTCTTATGACTGCGGCACTTGTGTTGATGCATTAGCTTGATTAGCTGCCTATGCAGCAAGCTTTCATTGCAATTCCTACAATTGCTCCGCTATGCTTGTGGTTTCGGTCACTAAAACAAGCATATTCTCTTATTGTTCTCGTATGATCAACTTCTCCTAAAACTCCCTTGGAAAACCCTCTTCAACGAAAAGAGAATTTTTGTCTCCACATATGGCAAAGCTTGTGTCCTCCATTAAGCCAAGTGGCCTCATATGGCTTGCCAATACCATCTTTGTATATGTCATTGATTTAGTCATTGATCAAGTGTATAAAATCTCATTTCCTTCAAGGGCATCACTCCTTTAGAATTCAAGCTATTAGAGCCTTCAGATATCTTCGACGTGCTCTCCTCTCCTTCCTTCAAGGCTTTAAGAGGAATACTTCTTTAATTCTGGATAGTCTTTGTCTTCGTGTCAGCTTGTTTTAAGTTTAAAGGCATAGAGGTTTTAATCTACCTTGTTTTCGACTGGGCATCCTTAACATAGGAGGTGACCATGACCTGCTCAACTAAACCCAAATTGGTTGGGATAGAGCTGATGAATATTGTTATGATGGGAGCTGAATTGGAGCTGAACTGAAGCTGAAGTGATCAAGTTAACGGCAAGAAAGTTAGTTAAGATTGTTTTGATTCATTCGGTTATGTCCTTAGTGGTTTAAGTCAATGTGTAGTCCTTTTTGGCAGCTGAGTTCAATAAGGGGGTTAGTTAGTTAGTCGTGGTACATTGTATCTCATGTGATCCTAGTTGTATAAATAGCTTAAGCTCTTGTAAGATTGATTCATGAATGATAAATTTCATGCTTTCCTTCTCTCATCTCTAATTCTCTCTCTATTTCTCATTTATTTCACTTCTCTTCTCATCTAAACTCTATTCTATCTGAGGTTATGAATCAAGATTATTCTTGATTCATAACATTTGGCATCAGAGCTTGAATTGTGTAACTGTTCGAGTTGATTTGATTCAATTTGGTCGAATTGCTGTTCACAAGCATCAATTGGAAGTTGATTCACTTTGGACTGAGTTAGCTAATCTTGCTGCTGTGCTTGCTGTTAAGACTCAAGATTCTTGTTCCAATGGTTGGAGGAATGACTACTAGGTCTATAGCAGCTACGAACGCTAATGCTAATGTTAATGCAGCAACAACTGCAACTACACATAGATGCTGTTACTGGTGCTGAGCCTAGAGCTAATGTTGAGACCAAACCTAATGAGCAATTTGATCAGCTATGAAATCAGATGCAGAACATGATGACTATGTTCCAACAGAGTCAGGTGAACATTAATTAGAAATTCAAGAGTCAATCATAATAAATTAGAGGCATTGAGGAGCAGATTCACAAACAACAACAATCTATGGGTGCACGATTGCTTTATACTGCTAGTCAGCATAAAAGAGCTAGTAATCCAGCTCCTATTTCTGTTCCACCACCAGATCCCATAGGTTTGCTTGTAAGACCTCAAATGCTAGCTCCTGCATCGTTCCCTTCACCTGATTCCACTAACAATGGAGAAGGTTCAGCAAATTCCAAGAACTAGAGCTACAGGTAGCCTCGAGTAGAGCTGGAACCATTTGATGGAACAATGCCTCAATCGTGGATCAAGAAATGCGAGAGGTACTTTCGATTCTATAACATTTCTAAACCTAAGAAAGTTGAATTAGAGGCTATATATCTGCAAACTGAATTAGAGGTTTGGCATTACAACCTTGTTCAAAGTAAATCTTTGATAACTTGGACTGAATTTGAAAGAGAATTGTGTGAGAGGTATGGTGACAAGGACATCAGTGATGTTGTGGACAATTTTAATAAGCTGTACAAACTACAACTGTGAAGGATTATATGTCAAGGTTTGAGAATATGTTATGTTTTGTAGTTGTTTTGATGTAATAAGTGGTATCTGTAGGTCATTGGTAATGTTTGAATTGTATTGTTTATGTAATAATGGTATCCGTAGGTCATTGGCAATGTTTGAATTGTAGTTTTTGTTGATTGGCACCAAATGGCATTAATTGTTAGTTAAGTCGGTTGAAAAGTGTGGGTCAATTGTGGCGTCTAAAGATCAAGGGAGTCGATTAAGCTTGTCCATTTACATTATATCTAGATCTAGTATAAGTAGCTTGCTCAAGTGTAATATTGATTCATTCAATGAAATATACAAACAATCTCTATGAGATATTTTCTCTACTTCTTATCTGCTTCATTTCTCTTCTCATCTGTACTCTCTCTTTCACAAGGTTAGACTTCAAGTTCATCTAGAGGTTTAACAATTGGTATTAGAGTCTCGTTTTTGGTTATCAATTAAGTTGAATTTGTTCAATTTGGTTGTATATGCTTGGATCAAGGTGATTGATAGCAAATATCCTTAATAGCAACGGCAAGTGGAGTTACAACTAGATTAGGAGCCGTAAAGGCTACTGCGAATCCTTCTTATGCTGAGGTTGTTGGCCGCAAATCTGGAAGTTGTTACAACGAGTCAATTGAGCTTGTAAATGAAAGAAATGTTCTTGTAAATGCAGCAGTCACAAGGTCAATTGGTGCAAGAACTGAATCAAAAGTATGATGAACGATTTACTTAACATTCTCAGCAAGTTGAGGAAAAGATTGCTGATCAAATTAACCAGCAAGCACAAGAGTTTGAAGAAAAGATTGCCAATCGATTGAATTGACAAATGTAGAGGTTTGAAGAGAAATTTGTTGAAATGTTCAAGCAATTCAGGGGACAGAATGTATCTTCCAGTCCAGAGCCACTGCTTCCAGCCAGTTAGTTGCTCATATGCCAACAGATGAGGTCTCGAGATGAACTGAATCCTCAGGTGCAAATTGTTGCGGCTAGACCTCGAGATCAAACTCAAGCAGCTGAAGATAGACCTCAAGATTGAAATTCAGAAGCTGATGTGACTACCAGGGCACGGGATAATTCACATGTTCATGTTTAATCACAATTTATCAGTGTGAATTCAGGGCAGCAAGATCGTCCACCAGATCAGTGGCATCAACAATGCTTAGGAAGTAATGAAGTGTCATCTAGTAATAGAAGTAGTGGGTTTAGACGGCCAAGAGTTCAGATTGAACCATTTGATGGAAAGCAACCACAATCATGGCTGAGGAGATGCGATAGGTATTTTCACTTCTATAATATATTGATGAGGCAGAAATGCTTGAGATAGCAGCTGTATATCTTCACGGTGACCATGAGGTATGGCTTTATAGTTTGCTTAAAAGTAATTCCACACTTTCTTGGGCTAAATTTGTGAAAGAACTTTGTAAGAGATATAGTAATGAAGACTCTAGTGATATTGTTGATAATTTCAACAAAGTGATACCAGAAATATCTGTAAAGGAGTATATGACAAGGCTTGAGACCTTTAGAACAAGCATGATAGCTACATATCTTCAAGCCACTAAGCCCTATTATGTCTCGAGTTTCATAAGTGGCTTAAAGCCAAAAATTAAGAATCTTGTGAAAGCAGTTGATCCTAAGACATTGTCCAAGGCTTATGCTAAGGCTAAGCTCTTTGAGGCAATGGTTCTTACTTCAAATGATGGACCAAAGTATCGAGGAATTGGTTCCAAGCAGCAGAAGGGATCTACTAATCCTTCGAGCTCTCGATCAAAGAAGAAGAAAGCTAAAAGGCTTTGTTTGAAGTGTAATCAGCCTTATCAGTTTAGGCATAAATGCAGCCCAAAGTTCCTCATGGAAGGTAGGGGAAACAGTGCTGAACAGTAATCTGTAAGTTAAGAATCTAATTTCGAAGAGGATAGTTCAGATCAAGAGTCACAAGAGGAACTTGTTGAGGATGAGGTTGGAATCTCCATGAAGGCATTGACTGGGAATAGAGCTCATAACATAATAAGGATCAAAGGGAAGGCATGAAAGAGATCAATCATTGTTTTAATTGACAATGGAAGCACCCATAGCTTCATTGATCCAAAAGTGGTAAAGAAAGTGGGGCATGAAGTGATCAAGACACATTCATTGGCAGTGATTGTTACTGATGGTAATTCAGTCCTAACTCAGAATAAGTGCCTGGGGTTTCAGTGGTTTATGCAAGATCGCAAATTTGATTATGATTTCAGAATTTTACCCTTGGGTGGATGTGATATGGTCCTTAGAGTTGGTTAGATGAGATCTTTCAGTCCGATGCTCTTTGACTTTGCTAAGCTGATAGTATCATTTAGGATACAGGATCCAAGGTTAACTTGTAAGGAATGGCAGATCAAGCTTAGCTGTAACTAATGAAGGGCAGTAAGTTAGAAAGGGGATTTAGAAAGAGTGCTTTTAAGTGGGTAGGACAATTGTTTGCATTATCACTTATTGAATTTGATAGTACTTCTCAACCTGAGATGAGAGCTTTGATTGAGGAATTTGAAGACTTGTTTAAACAACCCAAAGCATTACATGCAATTCCCCTTAAGTCTAACTTTGAGCCAGTGAAATTGAGGCCTTACAAGTATCCTTATGCTCAGAAAATAGAAATTGAAAGGTAGGTTGATGAATTGCTCAAGACAAGCTTCATAAGGCAGAGCCGTAGTCCTTTTGCCTCCCTTGTCATATTGGCTAAGAAGAAAGATAGCTCGGCAAGGATGTGTATGGAGTATAGACAGCTCAATGCAGTGACTGTGAAGGATAAGTTTCTCATTCCTATCATAGATGGCCTTCTAGATGAGCTACATGGTGCATAAGTCTTTTCCAAGCTAGATCTGAGGCAAGGATATCACCATGTTAGAGTGTTGGAGCAAGATGTGTACAAGACTGCATTCAGAACATATCATGGACACTTCAAATTTGTGGTTATACCCTTTGGCTTGGCCAATGCTCCAGCCACATTCCAGGCATTGATGAATGAAGTGTTCAAGCAATTTCTAAAAACAGTTGTATTGGTATTCATCGATGACATTCTGATATATAGCTCTTCTTTTGAGGATCATCTGAAGCATTTAAGAGAGGTGTTCTTGGTTATGCACAATCACAAGTTGTATACAAAATTAGCTAAATGTTCTTTTACTCAGACTCGGTCAGAGTATTTGGGCCATGTGATCTCTTATAGAGGAGTCTCTACTCATCCTTCCATGGTACGAGCAACGAAGGAATGGCATGTACCTGTGACATTGAAGCAGTTAAGGGCTTTTTTTAGGATTAACTGGATATTACTACAAGTTGGTGGCTAGATATGGATCAATTGCCAAGCCTCTAACAGATTTATTAAAGAAAGATGAATTCCAATGGTCAGATAAAGCTCAAGGAGCATTTGAAGCTTTGAAAACTGCTATGCGTGAAGCACCAGTTCTGTCAATGCCAAATTATGTTGTGGAGTTTGTTTTGGAAACTGATGCATGTTATAACAGCATTGAAGCAGTCTTATCTCAAGAAGGAAAGTCTATTAGCCTACCTCAGCCAAGCTTTAAGTCCTAAACATCAAGCATTGTCCACATATGAGAAAGAGCATCTTGAAATTCTCTTAACAGTGGATAAGTGGAGGCATTATTTCGATGCGCATCGATTTGTCATCGAAACAGATTATCAGAGTCTAAAGCATTTGCTTGAGCAAAGGATTGTCACCATAGTTTAGAAGAAGGGATTGTTGAAGATGTTAGGAAAAGACTATATGATTGAGTATAAGAAGGGCAAGGATAACTTGTCTATTGATGCATTATCTTGTAGATTGGAGGACTGTGAGCAAGGATCTTGTGGTGCAATCTCAGTAGTTCTTCCATCCTAGATTGAAGAGGTGTATAAGTCCTATGAGAGTGACACTTTTGCACAGGAGTGTATAGTTGCTTTCAACATTGGCAGGGTAAGTAATTTGGCTTTTAATGCAATTGTGACAGTGGTAAAGGGAGTCATCAAACTCAAAGAAAAGCCGTACATTGGGACCTCCACTGATCTAAGGCAGTAGACTATCACATGATTTAGCAAGGGGAGGTCATTCAGGTGTGGAAGGATCGTATGAGAGGCCCAAGGCTCATTTTAGTTGGCTTGGTATGAGGAAAGCAGTGACAGATTTGGTGCAAGCTTGTGAAGTTTGTCAATAGACCAAGCTTGGTGATCATAGGTACCAAGGGCTTCTTCAACCTCTACCTATTCTTGAGGGTGTTTGGCAAAATGTAAGTATGGATTTCATTGAAGGTTTACCAAAGTCAGAAGGGAAGGAGGTTATTTGGGCTGTGGTTGATAGATTTTTCTGGTTTAGTCACTTCATTACCTTGGCTAGGCCTGTGGCACCAAAGAAATTGGGTCGAGTCTTCCTTGACAACATCTACAAGTTACATGGATTTCCCCAATCCATAGTCTCTAATTGAGATAAGCTTTTTACAAGGAACTTTTGAAGGGAGTTGTTCAGTTTGTTAGGAATTACTTTGGTTCTTAGCTCTTCTTACCATCCACATACTGATGGCCTAACAGAAAGGGCCAATCAATGCATTGAACAATACCTTCGAAGCATGGTATTTAATCATCCAAAGGTGTGGGGAAGATAGTTGTCCTTGGCAGAGTACTGGTATAATACTCATGCTCATGCTTCTATAGGCACTACTCCACTCAAGGCTTTATATGGCTATGACCCACCTTCTCCTTTGATGCTGCAAGGGGTTGTATCAATTGTAGCTAAGGTCACTAATTTGGTGCAGCAGAAAAGACAACTTGTGCAACTTTTGAGGGATAATCTTCATTAAACACAAGCTAGGATGAAACTATGTGCAGATAGGAGGCGTGTGGACAGAACTTTTAAAGTTGGTGATATTGTTTATCTGAAATTATAGCCCTACAGACAATCAACTGCAGCTGTGAAGAATAATATGAGTTGAGTGCGAGGTTCTTTGGACCTTACAAGAGCTTAGAGAAGATAGGCAAAGTAGCCTATAAGCTTGAATTGCCTCCTAACTCCTATACACATCCTGTGTTTTATGTTTCTCTTCTTACAAAGTAGGTCAAGAAAGGCCATGAGCATTCTTTACAGCCTTCAGAAGTTGGCTCAGGTGGAGCCTTGCTGCTACACCAGCTGCTATGCTCGATTCTCTCAAGTTAATAGTGAAAGGCAGGATCATACCAGAAGTTCTTGTGTCTTGGAGTAATTTGGCTAATACATTTACTACTTGGGAAGAGCTGCACTTCTTGAAGAGCCAATTTCCTAACCTTCATTCTTGAGAACAAGAATGTTTTCAAGAGGAGGGGAATGTTATGTTTTGTAGTTGTTTTGATGTAATAAGTGGTATCTGTAGGTCATTGGTAATGTTTGAAGTGTATTGTTTATGTAATAAGTGGTATCCGTAGGTCTTTGATAATGTTTGAATTGTATTGTTTGTTAATTGGTGCCAAAGGGCCTTGATTGTTAGTTAAGTCAGTGTGAGTCAATTGTGGCGGCTAAAGATCTCGGGAGTCAGTTAAGCTCATCCATTTACATTGTATCTAGATTTAGTATAAGTAGCTTGCTGAAGTATAATATTGATTCATTCAATGAAATATATAAACAATCTCTATGAGATATTTTCTCTACTTCTTATCTCCTTCACTTCTCTTCTCATTTATACTCTCTCTTTCACAAGGTTAGACTTCAAGTTCATCTAGAGGTTTAACAAAATCTCAGGGCAAGAACGCTGGATGCATATCCTGATGCACTTGAGGCATATTATGTTCCAAGCTTTATCAGCGGCTTAAATCCTAAAGTAAAGAATCTTGTCAGGACATTGGATCCTTCATCCCTATTTGAGGCTTACTCGAAGGCAAGGAGGTTTGAGTGCATAGTGCTGGCTTCAAATGAGGCACCTAGAGTAAGAAGCACTTAATTTGGAGGTCCCTCGCACAGGCCAGCTCCAACTGGCAACAAACCATTGAGCATGGAGGAGAAGAGGCTGCAGAAACTTTGTTTCAAATGTAACCAAAGATATTTCTTTGGCCACAAGTGTGATCCTAAGTACCTTATATCTGTTTCTGGATGTGATGCTGAGGAGATAGTTCAGAGGCTGTTGATTATGAAATGTAAGAAGCAAATAAGGTCAAAGAGGTAGAGGATGATGACATTGAGATATCTGTATAAGCCTTGACTGGGAATGGCTCACACAACACCATCCAAATCAAGGGGGAAACTAGAAGCAAATCCTTGCTGATTTTAATTGACAGCGGTAGTATGCATAGTTTCATCAATCCTAAGATTGTAAGGAGTGTGGGGCATGAGATGATCAAGACCTCTCCATTAGCAGTTACTGTGGCAGATGGTAATTCAATCTTGTCTGATACCAAGTGGCTAATGCAAGGGCATGACTTTCATTATGACTTCAGGGTGTTGAGATTGGGAGGTTATGATATGGTTTTAGGGGTTGATTGGATGAAGACCATTAATCCCTTACCTTTTGATTTTGCTAAATTGACAATATCATTTGAAAGAGAAGGGCAGCCTGTTCAATTGCAAGGCATTAGAAAGCAAGGACAATTATAAATGATACGTGGAAAGCAGTTACAGGGGGTGTTCAAGAAGAAGAATTACCAATGGTTGGGCAACTTCATTCCATTAGTGCCATTAATGAGGAAGGGCAGGGGACTTCTAATCCTTCAACTGATTCTCTGTGGTTGAAGTATCATGACTTATTTAAGCAGCCAAGTTCCTTACCCCCTAAGAGAACCTTTGATCATGCCATTCCATTAAAAGCTAGAACAGATCCAGTAAATCTTCAACCATATAAGTATCCTTACTCATAAAACAATGAGCATGAATGGCAAGTTGATCAACTGTTGAGGACAAGGTTTACTCGACACGGCCATAGTCCTTTTGCTTCATCGGTCATACTGGTTAAGAAGAAGGATAGAATCATGAATATGCATAGACTATCGTTATCTGAATTCACTTAGAATTAAAGATAAGCTTCCCATTCCAATCATTGATGACTTGTTGGATGAGCTCTATGGATCTAAGTTTTTCTCCAAGCTTGATCTGCGGCAGGGCTATTGTCAAATCAGAGTTTAAGAAAATGACATTTACAAGACAACTTTTAGAACTTATCATGGGCATGATGAGTTCTTGGAGATGCCTTTTAGGCTATCCAATGCCTTGGCTACATTCCAGGCATTGATGAACTTAGTGTTCAAGTGGTTCCTTAGGAAGTTTGTACTTGTGTTTTTTTATGATATCCTAGTTCACAGTTCTTCTTGGGAGACTCATTTGATCCATCTTGAACTGGTGTTCCAGACAATGAGGCAGCAGAAGCTTTATGCTAAGCTTTCCAAATGTTCATTTGCTAAAACACAAGTGGAGTATCATGGCCATCTCATTTCAGAAAAAGGAGTGGCTATTGATGTTAGCAAGGGGTAAGCATGAAAGATTGGCCTGTTCCTAAGACTCTTAAGAAGCTTTAAGGATTCCTTGGCTTGACAGGTTATTATAGGAAATTCATTGCTAGTTATGGAATAGTTGCAAAGCCTTTAACGGAATTATTGAAGAAGGATGCCTTTCACTGGAATGATTAAGCTGAAGAAGCATTTGAACGATTGAAGGATGCAATGTCTTCTGCTCCTGTTTTAGACATGCCTGATTTTACTTTACCATTTGTCTTGGAAACATTTGTAGCAAGGGTATTGGAGCAATGTCATCTCAAAGGAGAAGGCCCATGGCATACTTGAGTCAAGCTTTAAGTCTCAGGAACCAAGAGCTATCCATATACGAAAAGGAATACTTAACGATATTGTTGGCAGTACAAAAATGGAGGCAATACTTGGAGGGTCATCATTTTATAATCAAAATTGATCATCAAAGCCTGAAGCATTTGTTGGAACAGAAGATCAGTATGAGAGTTCAACAGAAGGGCCTTATGAAGATACTTGGATTGCACTATACAATTGAATATAGGAAAGGGAAGGACAACGGAGCTACATATGCCCTTTCAAGGAAGCTGGAAGATCTGGAGGAGGCTAATTGTGCAGCTGTGTTCATGGGGGTACCGTCTTGGATAGACGAGGTGGTGAAATGTTATGATGGACATTCCTTTGATTAAGGATATGTTACAACTCATTTCGTTCAAGGCACAGTGGGCACTGATTCTGAAGTGTCAGTTAGCCATGGAGTAATCAGAATTAAGGGGAAGGTATATGTTAGCACAGGTTCTGATTTAAGGAAGCATGTCATATTGGCTGCCCACAGCTCTGCATGGGGTGGACATTCTGACATTAAAGGCACCTATTAGAGATTAAAGCAATACTTTCACTAGCCTGGGTTGAAGAAGGACATTCAAGTGCTAAACCAACTTTGTGAGGTCTGTCAAAGGACCAAGAGTGAGCATCAGCCTTACCAAGGATTGCTTAAGCCCTTACCCATTCCTGACAAAGCATAGGAACACATTAATATGGATTTCATTAAAGGGTTGTGTCATGATTCTTAATTGTTTTTGATTTAATATGGCGTGAATTGCATGTAAACATTTGAATTGCTTTTTGGCGCCAAGGGTAGTTAGTTTGTTAGCCAGGTAAGTGGTTTTTGGCAGGAATTGCTTAGTTGTTTGGAAATTAATCTCTTGTATCAAGATTCTTATAAATAGGCATGAGCTGGTGTATTTTGGATCATCCAATAAAAATTCTAACAATCTCTTTGAGGTTTACATACTTCTTTCTCATCTAACTCTTTCTAACTTCTCATCCCCTTCCTTTCTTTCTCATCTCATATTTTCTTAATCCTACCCTACGTTTGTGATTCAATCACAAACGTAACAATTGGTATCAGAGCCTCGTTTGGCTTCCAATTCAGACGGATTTTGATATCAATTATCCATGGACTCCACCGAGGCTGCACTTAATTGTGGAGTTACCACCAGATCTGCAGCTGCCAGATCTTCTTATGCTGATGTTGTTGGAGCCAAGGATACTGCTGGTCAGGAGGTTGTCACAAATGCGCAATTGGATAGTCAATTGAAGGCGATGTGTGCTCATTTGCTTGTTCAAATCAAGGAGGCGAATGCTGATACAATCCAGCAGATGCAGCAGCAGTTGGATGTGAAGCTTGATCAACGATCTCAGCAGGTTGAACTTATGGTCTCTGATCGATTCACACAACAAGCACAAGAATTGGAGGATAAGATTACATTGAGGTTTGATCGAGAAATGCAGCAATTGGAGGCAAAATTAGCTGAGATTCGTGAGCAATTCAGGAGGCCAAATCCTCCTATATTACCGAATCCATTAATACCAGAAAGTGTGCTACATGCTAATCCCTCATCAAGAGCTGAGACATTAAATCGTGAGGGTGAGGCTGGAGCTCCACCTAGAGCACAAGAAGCTGAGGTTACTGATAGGCAAGGGCGCAGTGAAAATGTACAATCTCGACCTTCAAACTTGAATGCAGTATCCGAGGGTCAATCTCAAGAATTGGAGCTCACTTTCAGACCTCGTGAGGTAAATGCAGATCAGTTGGATAGGCCACCTGATCCTTGGCAGCAGCAGCGATCAGGAAGTACTGAGGAGCCATCCAATAGCAGAAACAGTAGCCATAGGCAACCTCGGGTGTAGATCGATGCATTTGAAGGTAAACAACCTCATTCTTGGCTAAGGAGGTGCGAGCGTTATTTCCATTTCTATCACATTGAGGAATCTGAAAAGGTGCAAATTGCGGCTGTGTATTTGCTTGGGGATCATGAAGTGTGGTTGTATAGCTTGTTAAGAAGTAGACCTTCCATTACATGGAATGAATTTTCAAGGGCTTTGTGTGCTCGATATAGTTATGAGGATGTTGGAGATATTGTGGATAAATTTAATAAGGTTAGGCAAGAAATGACTATGAAGGATTACATGACTAGATTTGAGAATTTGCAGGCTAGCATTGTAACTGAAATTGAGGCTTATGAAGCTTACTATGTATCAGCTTTCATTAGCGGTTTGAAGCCTAGGTTGAAGAACTTGGTTAAAGCCGTTGATCCTCCTGACTTGTCTGTGGCTTTTGCTAAAGCCAAGCTTTATGAAGCTACTAGATTGGAATCTGGTGAGGTTTCCAGAACTCGTGAGAGCAATTTTCCACGGCAGCAAGGCCAACCAAGATCCACCAGAGCAGATGGCGGACAACAGCAGAGGCTTTGTTATGGTTGCAATCAGCCTTATCAGAGTGGTCATAAGTGTAATCCCAAGTACCTCATGTCTGCTGAAGGTGCTAAGGTTGGGGAGGCTTCTGATGGTGAGGGAAATGCAGAGGAAAGTTCTGATTCTGATCCAGAAAGCGAGGTGAGCTTAGAGGATGCTGCAGTGGAAATTTCAGTTAAAGCCTAGACCGGTAATGGAGCTCATAGCACAATCCGGATTAAAGGAAAAGCTGGAAAGAGGTCTATTATTATTCTTATTGATAGTGGGAGTACTCATAGCTTTGTAGATCCAAAAGTGGTCAAGAAAGTAGGCCATCAAGTGATCAAAACACACGTTCTCACTGTTACCGTGGCTGATGGGAAGTCAGTTACTACTCAGAACAAATGCCAAGGATTTTCTTGGGAGATGCAAGACTACAAGTTCAGCTATGATTTTAGAATCCTTCCATTGGGAGGGTGTGACATGGTGCTTGGGGTCGACTGGATGAGAACTTATAGTCCAGTATTATTTGATTATGCAAATCTCACGGTTTCCTTTGATGTACAAGGCTTTAAAGTTACATTGCACGGCATAGCTGAACAAGCTCAAATACAATTGATGAAGGGAAGTAAGCTGAAGAAAGGCATTCAGAGTTGTGCATATCAGTGGGTTGGTCATCTGTTTGCTATTTCCACTGCTGAACTGATCGATATTACAGAACCAGAAGTGCAGGCCCTGGTTACTGAATTTGAGGATGTGTTTGAGGTGCCTAAATCCTTACCTCCCAAGAGGAGTTTGAATCATGTAATTCCTCTCAAAGAGGGTGCGGAACCGGTGAAGATAAGGCCTTATAGGTACCCACATGCTCAGAGGACAGAGATTGAGAAGCAAGTGGAAGAATTGCTTAAGACTAACTTCATACAAGCCAGCAATAGCCCCTTTGCTTCTCCCGTTATTTTTGTCAAGAAAAAAGATGGCACAGCTCGTATGTGTAATGATTATAGGCAACTCAACTCTATGACTGTGAAGGACAAGTTCCTATACCAGTTATAGATGATTTGTTGGATGAGTTACATGGAGCTCAAGTCTTTTCCAAGCTGGATCTTCGGCAAGGATATAATCAGATTAAAGTGGGAGAGCATGATGTGTATAAGGCTTCATTCCAGACACATCATGGACACTTTGAGTTTGTGGTCATGCCGTTTGGCTTGACCAATGCACCAACAACATTCCAAGCTCTTATGAATGATGTCTTCAAACAATTTCTTAGGAAATTTGTATTGGTTTTCTTTGACGACATCCCCATTTACAGTGCATCGTTTGAGGAGCATTTGAAGCATTTGAGGGAGGTGTTTTCGGTCATGAGAAAGCATAAGCTGTATGCTAAGTTGGCCAAGTGTTCCTTTGCTCAAACTCACTTGGTATACTTGGGCCATGTGATCTCTTGTGAAGGAGTTGCTACCGATCCATCAAAAGTGCAGGTCATGAAGGAGTGGCCAGTTCCGGTTACTTTAAAGCAATTAAGGGGATTTCTGGGATTAACCGACTATTACCGCAAGTTTGTAGCTAATTATGGAGCCTTAGTTAAGCCCTTGACAGATCTGTTAAAGAAAGATTCCTTCAAGTAGTCGAATGAAGCTCAAAAATCCTTTGATGCACTCAAGACTGAAATGTGCAGAGCACCAGTTTTAGCATTGCCCGACTTCTCTTCAAGTTTTGTGTTAGAGACTGATGTGAGTGGAAGTGGTATTGAGGCAGTGTCATCTCAAGGTGGAAGGTCAATAGCTTACCTCAGCCAAGCCTTGAGTACCAAGCATCAAGCTCTTTCTACATATGTGAAGGAGTACCTTGCCATCTTGCTCGCGGTTGACAAGTGGAGGCACTACTTGGATGGGCACCATTTCCTCATTAAGACTGATCTTCACAGTCTTAAACACTTGTTAGAATAGAATATTGTCACCAGGATACAAAGAAAAGGGCTGATGAAGATGTTGGGGCTGAATTACGACATTGAATACAGGAAAGGAAAGGAAAACTGGGCTGCCGATGCACTGTCACGCAGGTTTGAGGACGATGAGCAGGGTTCCCCTAGGGCTGTTTCTGTGATTTCTCTTGTTTGGATGGAAGAACTACATCAGTCCTATGAGAATGATTCCTTTGCGCAAGAATGTATAGCCGCTGCCGTTGTGAGGAAAGCGTGCAATTTAGCTACTGGTGCAAAAGTATCAGTGATCAGAGGCATTATCAGAATTCAGGGGAAATTGTATATAGGTACCTCGACTGATCTTAGACAACAAGTCATTAGTGCTGCTCATGATTCTTCATGGGGAGGACACTCAGGCATCGAGGGTACATATCAGAGATTGAAGCTCCATTTCAGTTGGTCTGGGATGAAGAAGGAAGTGACCAATTTTGTGCAAGGTTGCGAGGTTTGCCAACAAACTAAACTTGGTGATCATAGCTACCAAGGTCTCCTCCAGCCCCTGCCTGTTCTTGAGGGTATATGGCAACATATAAGCATGGACTTCATTGAAGGGTTGCCTAAATTCGAAGGGAAAGAGGTGATTTTGGTAGTTGTTGATCGGTTCACCAAATTTGGGAACTTCATTGCATTGGCTCAACCTGTGACTACTGAGAAATTAGCTCATATGTTCCTAGACAATATTTACAAACTCCATGGATTGCCCCAATCCATAATTTCTGATAGGGACAATCTCTTTACAAGTCGGTTTTGGAGGGAGTTGTTTGACCTTTTGGGAACGACTTTAGCCCTTAGCTCTTCTTACCACCCTCAAACTGATGGTCAGATGGAGAGGGTTAACCAATGCATTGAGCAATATCTTAGAAGCATGGTGTTTAGTCATCCCAAGGTGTGGGGAAGATGGCTTTCATTGGCAGAATTTTGGTATAATACTCATTTCCATGCTTCAATCGGCACTACACCCTTCAAGGCATTATATGGGTATGATCCTCCATCCCCTTTGATGTTGCAAGGAGTTGGGGCAAGCATGGCTGAAGTAAACGAGCTGGTGCACCAGAAAAAGCAAATTATGCAGCAGTTGAAACACAATCTCAGTGAATCCCAAGCCCGAATAAAGTGGTATGCTAATAGGAAGAGAGTTGATCGAAATTTTGAGGTAGGGGACATGGTATACTTAAAATTGCAGCCATATAGACAATCAACAGCAGCAGTGAGAAGGTATGTCAAGCTTTGTGCCAGGGTTTTTGGGCCTTACAAGGTGGCGGAGAGAATTGGCAAGGTGGCTTACAAATTGGAGCTTCCACTTGACTCTTACATTCACTTGGTCTTTCATGTGTCACTAATTGAAAAGTAGGTTCAAGGTGGTCACAAGCCTACCAGCTCCTCCAGAGGTTGGCTCCAACGGGTCTTTGATGCTACAGCCGGCTGCAGTGTTGGAAGTGTCGCAAGCAACAGCAGCTGATGCTAAAAACCAGCAGATGCGCGTTAGCTGGTGCAATTTGGACGAAGCCTTCACCACGTGGGAAAAGAAGCATTTTTTGTTGAGTCAATTTCCTTCTTTTCATTCTTGAGGACAAGAATGTTTTAAGAGGAGGAGATTGTTATGATTCTTAATTATTTTTGATGTAATAAGGCGTGAATTGCGTGTAAACATTTGAATTGCTTTTTGGCGCCAAGGGTAGTTATTTCGTTAGCCGGATAAGTGCTTTTTGGTGGGAATTTCTTAGTTGTTTGGAAATTAATCTCTTGTATCATGATTCTTATAAATAGGCGTGAGCTGGTGTATTTTGGGTCATCCAATAAAAATTCTTACAATCTCTTTGAGGTTTACATACTTCTTTCTCATCTAACTATCTCTAACTTCTCATCCCCTTCCTTTCTATCACAAACGTAACAGCTTGCCCAAGTCCGAAGGGAAGGAAGTTATTTGTGGCCTTTAACCATCCTATTGCTGCTGAAAGGATGGAAAGACACTCCTTAGATCACATTTACAAGCTCCATGGGCTGCCACAGACCATAGTTTTAGACAGGGACAAATTGTTCACAAGCAATTTTTAGTGCGAGCTCTTCCTATGATTAGGGATTACATTGGCAATGAGTTCTTCTTATCACCCTCATTCGAATGGATAGACTGAGAGGCTTAATCAATGCGTTGAACAATTTTTGAGGAGCATGACATTCACTCATCTAAAGAACTGGAATAAACGGCTTTCTCTTGCGGAATTTTGGTATAACACACACTTTAAGTCAATGTGTAGTCCTTTTGGCGGCTAAGTTCAATAAGGTGGTTAGTTAGTTAGCCTTGGTGCATTGTATCTATTTTGATCCTTGTTATATAAATAGCTTAAGCTCTTGTAAGATTGATTCATGAATAATAAATTTGATTGTTTCTTTCTTTCATCTCTAATTTTCTCTCCATTTCTCATCTATTTCACTTCTCTTCTCCTCTAAACTCTATTCTACCTTAGGTTATGTATCAAGATTGTTCTTGATTCATAGCAAATATCTTGTTTATGACGTTAATGACATGTTTTTTGGTAGATTTTTTAATCGTGAATTTCTTTATGGTACCCCTCTCGGAGCTACCCCCACGAGCTTTAAGGAGAAGATAGGTGCCAATTTTTGGCAGGCTTTCTTCATCTGTCTCTTTGTTATTATTAGTGCTTTTCCCTTAGCACTCTCTATTTCCTTTCTCAGGGCTATGAGCTTAATTGTAGCCAACGTTAAGACAGCTGTCTCACCCACTTTGCTTAGCATCTCCATACTTTGCTTAGTAGTTCCATGGAAATTTTTAGTGGGACTTTAGTGGTCATGAGCATCACAATGTTCTTCTTCTTGCAGATAAGCCCTCCTTTGACCTTGAGAGTGGTCGGGAGCTTAGTGAACGTGATTGTCACTAGTGGTGCCATGATTCCAAGGACAACATCACATTAGTAGTTAGTGGAAACTGGATTTCAGTTAGAGATGAAAAGAAGAATAGGGTCCCTCTGAAGTGCCAAAAATTATTGAACTAAAACATGAAATTGGTAAAACATGAATTTCCCTATATATAAGGTGTACATAGGTTTTATTAATTTAGGAAATGCCCATATTCAAGGTGATGTACACCCTTAATTACATCTCCATTAGGAGAACACGTTACATCTCCATTAGGAGAACACGCTTTAATTCCGACCAATGATGCTTTTATGGTTTTAATCAGTCGACTAAAGTGACAAGACGATTAATTGATCTAAGTTCACTAGAGACGTTTTTAGGTTTATTTGTATTTGCTCAACCTAAAGGTTACTGGGGTGTGGTCTTAACTTGGGAGTCATTTGTACATGGGTTTGACTCGATAAGCATTTTGAATTTACACTCGACTCGGAGGTCTTCTTTTTGAATGGACTTTGACTTGGAAATCAAGTTGGATTTGATTTGACCTTTGTTTAGATTTGACTTGAAAATTTGGACTTAGTTTGGAAATTTGGATTTTGGTTTAATTAGGAAGTAATTTGGATTTATGATTGGTTTGGAAGCAATCTTCACCTAAAGGTTGTCACGATCCTAGCCATGACATGGTCCAACGCATCAGCTAGGACAACAACAATAAAGGATAAGTTGTTCTTAGAGGTTGTCATGGAAGGCCAAGCAACCAAGTCAGGATCGAGTCAGTTAGTAACCAGGACCGTGTCGGGGTCGCAGAGGTTCACGGTCCAGGGTCAGGCCAGGTCGCGAACTGGCAGTGTCCAAGGCAGCAGCCAGGCAGTGTCACAGGGCCGATCCGCAGCGCCCAACTCAGCACCCGATATTGTCAAGGGTTGGCATTCAGCTTCAAACGGTTGATACAAGCACTCCTACTGACTCCATAGGCACGCCTACCTCTGGAATAGTCTAGAATAATCTGGAAAAGGCCTAGTTGGATGCTCCTCCAACCACTTTTCCCGCCAACTATTTGAATAATTCCCTTTTCCCTCCATTATTTGAATTGTTGTTATCTCCCGCCATTTTACTTGAATAATTCATATTTGTAATAGCTTAGGAAGCTTCTAGATTTAATTATTTGAGCTCTATAAATAGAAGGGAAAAATACTTGTAAAGATCATGAAAAAATTCCAATGAGTGGAATACAAAGAATTCAAGAGTATCACTCTTAAATTTTCTCATCTAATAACTTCTAATTCTTTTTCTCATCGAAATCTGAATTCTAACTCTTCCTTATCTAAAAACCTATTTCATTTGCTTTATCTCATCTCCATTCTCCAAATTCTAAGTTCCTCATCTCAAATCTCAATTTATCACGTTCCTAATTCGATCACAAACTCAAGGATCGTGACAAGTGGTATCAGAGCCATCTCAATCAGGAGGCTTGTTATCAAAAAAAACAAAATCCGCTGCAATTCATCTGGTATTGATCACATCCGAGCTCCTCAATCAATCTGGCCATCACTAGAACCTACCGTGCCGCCTTGACGATGTCTTCATCCGAAGAGACCAATGCAACTCAAGAAAGAATCGCAGTCATTGAAAAATGCCTTGACGTCATGTCTCGCACATGGCAACAAGATCGAGCAAAGGATCAGGAGGAGCAGCACCTCATCAACGAAAACCTTAGGTCAGGAATGACAGAGGTTAAAACTTCAGTAGATGCTTTGGCGGAAATCATAAAAGGTCTACAACAAACAATCCGAAGAATGGAGAAAAGGCCGGAGGTAGAACCCGAAGTAGCACCGCCAGTTGTACCGCACCAAGAAATAGGAGGTTCCGGCAACTATGTGAGGCTTGGAGGCCAAGGATTGATTCCACCACCTCAATAAGAATCAAGAGAAGACCGAAGCCATTCACGCAACAATGGAAGCAATCGGTCAGGTACTTCGCACCATACACCGAAACTGGATCTACCAAGGTTTGACGGCACTAACCCGACGGCGTGGGTCAGGAAGTGTCTCAAGTACTTCCTTTCGTACCACGTTCCAGTGGACGAATGGGTGGAATATGCTTCAAGTCATCTCCACGACTCGGGAGATTCTTGGTTCCACGCTATGGAATTAAGACATCCACTCATGACATGGCAATTCTTCGTGGATGAATTGTGCAAAAGGTTTGGGGACCGTATTCTACAAGACGTTGTGGAAGAATTTACTAAAATGACTCAAACCGGATCAGTGGAGGACTATGTCATTCGCTTTGAGGAATTAAAAAGTTGGATGTTAATCTACTATTCAACCTTGAGTGAAGATTACTTCATTTCAAGCTTCATTAGCGGACTAAAACCGGCAATGAGAGCTATTGTTAAGGCCAGTAGGCCACTTGACTTGAGTACCGCATTTGAACAAGCAAGACTGTAGGAAATTGCAATGGAGGAACTGAAAATCCTCATGCAGCCCACACACCGTCCTGTTCAGTCACGCAGGGAAGATATCGTGTCAAGGACTGCAGTGACCAGCCTGCTCTAGCATCCACAGCAGTCCGTCAGCTCAGGAGTCAAGCCAGCCGTATCCAAGGTGGGGCAAACCGTGTCAACCGGGTCCTCAACCAGGGTGTGACTACGGGAAATGTTATAAATGTCAGGAACGTTATTTTCCGGGACATCGATGTAAAGAAAAAAAATTAAACAGCATGAATTGCATGGTGGAAATAAAAGCGCAAGAGATGGACCATGAGGACGAGGAGGAATTTCAAGACGAGGAAACGGAAGTTTCACTTTGTGCCTTGGAGGGTAACGTCACGCACAACACCTTCAAATTGAAGGGAAGCATTAAAAGAAGACCTATAACGATTTTGGTGGATAGCGGAAGCACTCACAGCTTCATTGACGAGGACTTGGCTAAGAAACTGAAGTTACCGACCCTACCGACAGCCGTAATGACCGTAACAGTGGCAAACGGTGAGGTTCTTATGAGTTATTTGAGTTGTCCAAGGGTCGGGTGGAAGGTACAAGGGCAAACATTCGAAGATGACGTTCGGGCACTTAAGCTTCGGGGAAGCGACATGATCCTTGGAGTAGATTGGCTCCAAAAACACGAGCCAATAACATTCGACTTCATGGTACTTGAGTTCGCATGCTACCAAGAAGGAAAGAAGATACAGCTTCGAGGAATAAAGAAGAAAGCTACCGTGAATACATTAACCGGACAAAACATAGCCAAGGCCATCAAAAAAAAAGTGGGACAATTGATAGACCGATTTAAAAAGACAAAAGAAGAAGTTGTTAACATTGAGCCCATGAACATTTTGGAACGCCGTTGGATCAAACGCAATGGAAGGAGAGTGCGTCAAGTCTTAGTGCAATGGGCCAATTGGACTAAGGGGGAGACATGGCAAGACTTGTTCGAGGTTCGGAAGCAATTTCCGGACTTCAATCCTTGAGGACAAGGATTAATTCGAGAGGGCGGCAATGTCATGATCCTAGCCATGACATGGTCCAACGCATCAGCTAGGACAACAACAATAAAGGATAAGTCTTTCTTAGGGGTTGTCGTGGAAGGCCAAGCAACCAAGTCAGGATCGGGTCAGTTAGAAACTAGGACCGTTTAGGGATCGCAGAGGTTCACGGTCCAGGGTTAGGCCAGGTCGCGAACTGGCAGTGTCCAAGGCAGCAGCCAGGCAGTGTCACAGGGCCGGTCTGCAGCGCCCAACTCAGCACCCGAAATTGTCAAGGGTTGGCATTCAGCTTCCAACTGTTGATACAAGCACTCCTACTGACTCCATAGGCACGCCTACATCTGGAATAGTCTAGAATAATCTGGAAAAGGCCTAGTTGGACGCTCCTCCAACCACTTTTCCCGCCAACTATTTGAATAATTCCCTTTTCCCTTCATTATTTGAATTGTTGTTATCTCCCGCCATTTTTACTTGAATAATTCAGATTTGTAATAGCTTAAGAAACTTCTAGATTTAATTGTTTGAGCTCTATAAATAGAAGGGAAAAATACTTGTAAAGATCATGAAAAAATTCCAATGAATGAAATACAAAGAATTCAAGAGTATCACTCTTAAATTTTCTCATCTAATAACTTCTAATTCTTTTTCTCATCCAAATCTAAATTCTAACTCTTCCTCATCTAAAAACCTATCTCAGTTGCTTTATCTCATCTCCATTCTCCAAATTCTAAGTTCCTCATCTCAAATCTCAATTTATCACGTTCCTAATTCGATCACAAACTCAAGGATTGTGACAAAGGTGTTTTGAATTTCGGTTTGACCGGGAAGTCATTTTAGATCAGGTTCCGACTTTGGATTTATTTGGATCATGGTTTGACTTGAAATTTATTTGGATTGGGGTTTGACTTAGAATTTATTTGGATTGGGGTTTGGCTCAGAATTAAAATTGTTTGAAATGTAATTTGAATCTGACTTGGAAGACATCTCGGTTTAGGCTTGGCATTTAAGACTTAAATTTGACGTGGGATTCACTTTAAAATTTGGGTTTGACATAAAAGTCAACTTGACTTTGGAATATAGGTTTGAATTTAATTTTGACATGTGAGTCATTTAGTACTCAGGTTGGCATGGGAGCTCTTCTAAATTTGGATTTGGCATAAAAATAGATTTAAGTATGACATGGAAGTCAATTTAGGTCTCGGTATGACATGAAAATCAATTTGAGGTTTGGATTTTTTTTTTTTTTTAATTTGATTTTGAGCTGGATAAAAGTAAATTTAGATTCCGGTTCAAATTGAAATTTAATTTAAACTAGGCTTGACATGGAAGTCATTTTTTTGGGATTTGGATTTGTGATTTGGTTTGACATGTAAGTCTTTTCTTTTCGTATTTGATTTGACATGATAGTCTTTTTGGTTTTGGGTTTAACAAAGGAGTCGTTTGATTTAAGTTGCCTGAGTAGAATCAAATTTAGTCAACTAGTTAGAGAGTTGACATAATATTAATTTATGAGAGAAAAATAATTTATTTTATTATGTACCTTTTTAAGAGATCAAAACATTCATATTTAGATAAATAGAACATTGAATTTTCCAAATTTGATTTTTTTAATATTTGTAACCATACCCAATTCTTTATCTCAGGCTTCCGACTTACCATTTCCGAAATCAGGTTAACGTAGTTCTAGAATTAGAACGTCTTATTTCAACTGAGCCAACTTTCACATCCCGTAGAACATATTTGGCGACGACTTTTTGCCGATCATTTTCAGTCATTCCCGAATTTTGATGGACTGGACGCCAAGGCAAATTGGTTAAATTTTAATTTCACGGTATTCACAACACTAGAATGAAAATTTGGATATTTGCTTTGTGAACTGCATGCAACTCCCATGATGGCATGTATCCATGAGTGTCTCACATGTCCAACAATTCATTGTGAACCTCAGTTCCGTCTAAGATATTGTTTGACTTGATTAATTCAATACGTCATCGTAATTACATAATTCGAAAAGCACAACATAAATTAATTGGGTTTGAATATGTTTTCTATATTTTCTTTTTGCGTACCAGTAAGTCTAAATTGAAATTTTTTTAACGGGTGGAACAATGTAACATTGACTTGAGTTTAAATCATTTGTATCCCATCATCAGCGAGCTATTAATTGGACTCAACTTAGAATCTTTTGATATCCTTGGTAATATTTTGAATTGAACCAATTGAAATCTTTTGAATCTTGTTGTGGATGAACCTTTCTTTTTTTCTTTTTAATTCCCTCCCATATGGAATATTTCCAATTTCACCATGAGTAAAACCCGATTTGAGCTCCCTCATGTATTTAAATTTAACAATGTAAAATCTTTCGAATTCATAGTTGGATTTTTCCTTTTCTAAAAAAAATTGCCCATTTGGGCCATGCCCACGCAGAATATTTGCGAATTCCAACGCAAGTTTTAGTATATACCAACGTAGAATTTTACGAACTCATCGTGGGGTTTAAAGAATGCCCTTGCAGCTGCGGTTATGCAGATCTTGCGAATTCCCTCCTAGGTTTTAATATATCCCCACGTAGAATCTTGCAAACTTACCGTGGGTTAAAAAAAATGCCTTTGTGGGCTTTGCCTACGTGAAATCTTTCAAGTTCCATCGTAGGTTTTAGTATATCCCTACATAGAATCTTGTGAATTCATCATGGGTTAGAGGACAATCTAGTATACCCCACTTGAAATCTGGCAAATCCCATCGTGGGTTGAAATCTTTTGGGATTTAGAAATAGATGAAGAAAAAAGTTTCTTTTTTTCTTTTTTAATACATCTATGAAAGAAATCACTTTGTTTTTCTAAAGCCAATTTAAGAGGTAGTGTATAGGAGAGAAGATAGTAGAAACGTTTACCCAACTTGGATGTTTTTGGAATCCATCACAGGTATAATATAATTTTAGGGGTAGAAAAGACATAAAAATATAATAACAATAATAATAAAAGAGGAAGAATTATGAGAGAGAGAATTTAGATGATCATACAAACAATTTTTAGTTTCTCACATATTGATACAAACACTTGTTTTAAACCTTTCAAAATATTTTCTCCTCTCTCTCTCTTGCTTCTTTCCCCTCTCGCTATTTTCTTCCTTCACTCTTTTCCTGAAGCTCTCTCTGTTTTCTGATTTTTCTCCTTTATTTTTCTACTTCTTTGTGATTTTTGAGCTTTATATAAGCTAGAAACCTCACCATACCTCAATCAATAATGAGGTGGATTAAGGGGAACGTGAGGTTTAATTTTTTGCTTTTCTTTTTTTACCTATTACGAGGGCTCTTTTTTTTTTTTTTTTAAATTGTAAATGTTTCACATTCAACAGGTGCCCCCTCGAGCGTTGTGCGTGTGAACTTTTGAGTGCAGACAATGGTCGACTTTGTAGTTGAACCTGCTACGCTTAGATGAGTTATGCAAGTTTAACGGATGTGTTTTGTTCTTGAGGTTTGTGAAGAAAACTACCCATGAGCTGTGTGAGAAATTTTGTGGGGAATGGTCATGAATTGGCATAAAGTTGTCAGGGGCTGCCCCCTTTTGTTGTTTAGTTTTGAGTTTGGATTTTATTTGGAATATATTTAGAGCTTAGTTTGACTAGGTAATCATTTGAATTTAAGTTTGAGGTGCTTTGGGAATAGGTCATGAAACTTATGGTCCCTCCCACTTTTGCTCAGAATTGCCTCGTGCCCTCCTGTTTATACAATCAATCACCTAACTATGAGGACTACGTCACCAATAGAAAATGAGCGAAATTTTTACCCTTCTGTTGAATGCACAAGCAACTTGAGCTTGGTAGACTTCAAGTCTTTGTTAAGCATCCAACATGTGCTCATTCGATGCTTCAAGCTCGGCTAGTCTAATCTAGACATTATCATATGGGTTAGTGAGCTGAATGGCTACCTTTAGGAAAGGCAATTGAATTATCAAGGGTAAAACTACCTCTAACCCGAACACCAAACTATAAGGCGTGCATCCTATCACATTTTCGACTATAGTTCAGTATGCCCGTAGAGCTTGAGGTAATTGTTCATGCCAATCCCTTGTTATTTTGGAGACCATTTTCTTAAGGATTTTACATAGCACCTTATTGAATGCTTTAGCTTAACCATTGGCATTGGATGCCAGGTTATAGCTTGATGAGAAGCTATGTTTGAACTTGTACTTCTCGATCAATTTAACCATTGGTTGACTTTTGAAGTAAGGGACATTATAGGAGATTATCTTCAATGGGACTCCATATCAATAGATTAAATGAACTCGAATGAAACCAAAAACTTTCATTACCCGCACTTCTTTTTCTTAAAAAGCCTCAGCCCATTTTGAAAAGTAATCCGTGCTTGCAAATACATATTAATGTTGGCGGGATGATGAAGGCTTAAATGGGCCCATAAAATTGAGCCTGCATGCGTCAAAGGGCCAAGACAAAACATTTGGGCATAGAGGCTATGGTAGTTTGTGAATGAAATCTCCATGGATTTGACAAGCCTTGCAAGTCTTTGCAAATTTCATTGCATCTTGCACTTTGGTCAGCTAGTAATAGCCTAACCTTTTGATTTGATTAGCAAGTTTTGGCTCTACTCTATGAGCATTAAATATGCCAAAATGCATTTCTTTGAGAGCGAGGGTGAGCTCTTCTTTTGACAAACACCACTATAAGATTCCAACAAAGGATCTTCGATATAAAGTGTCATTTTTCAACAAAAATTTAGGTGCACATCTTCTTAACTCTACCCTGTTCTTCGAATTAGTAGGTATAATACCATGTTGCTAATATTCAATCAAAGTTTGTTTCCAATCTAGCTCTTCCATGCTATCATCAATCGAGACTAAGTCTACCATCTCTATTTGGTCTAGACGATTCATTACAGGCATCAAAGGACGACATTCCCCAATATTAGCTTGAATTTATATTTCAAGGGGCAAAGTTAGTGAGGTAGCAAGCTTTGCTAAGGCATCAGCTTTATCATTATCAGACCTCAGCACATGTGATATTTTAATATCGTGAAATTGCTCCATCAAATATTTCGTCCTTTGGTATAAGGGCATTAAATTTGGATTTCTAGCTTCATATTGGCCCTTTATTTACCTAACAATCAGTTTAGAATTGCCAAATGCTTGCAAAGAATCAATGTGCCTTTCAATGGCCATTTCGAGACCAATGATGAGTGCCTCATACTTAGCGATGTTGTTAGAACAATGTTCTACCAAGGAAAAGGAGTAAGGAATGAGCCCACAGAAGGGCGTGATGAGGACAATGCCTAAACCTAACCCCTTTCAATTTCTGCTCCATCAAAATACAGTTGCCATGGAATTGTCTCTACTTGGAGCACCTCCTCATATGGCAAGTTATTTGGCAATTGTTCACCATTGGGACTCGGATGTGCTACGATGAAGTCCGCTATAGCATGCCCTTTGATAGTCCTTTGTGGCACAAAATTTATGTGAAATGGGGCGAACAGCATTGCCCACTTAGCTGATATCCCTAACAACACTATTCTCGACGAGATATACTTCAGCGGGTCAACCTTGGAGATCAAGGTAAATGAATGAGACATAAGATCTCAATTCTGCACGGTAAACACCAATGCTAGGAAAATATTTTCGATAGATGAATAATTTTGTTATGTTGATATAATAAAGGGATTTTTCTTTTCCTTCTTCATTCTTTTGTGCCAACATTTTTCTAAGGGATTGCTCTAGTGCTGCAGTGTACAATATTAAAGTCCTTCCTTGAATAGGTGCCATCAAGATGGGTGGCCTTAACAGATATACTATGATGCCGTGGAATGCATTTTGACAAGTTTGGTCTAAAGAAAGGGGACATCTTTCTTCATTAACCTCAAGAATGGTTGGAATTTCCCTTACAAATTTGAAATGAGCGTGTGATATATGCTAGTCTTCCTTGTAAACCATGAAGCTCCTATAAATTTCTTGGAGGAGGTATCTCCATAATAGCTTTAATTTTGTCTAGGTCAATTTCAATTCCTCGGTGTCTGACCACAAATCCTGTTCTGCCTCATTTGGGTTGAGTGATTGTGCCTACTAAGCACTCACCCAAACTGGGTCAGATTCTTAGGTTGGGGGTCCTCGGAAACAGTCTCCCACCAGGGTGTCACCCTGATGGGGTAAGACTGCGCACATCTTACCCCTCCCAGACCCTGCGTGAGCAGAAGCCCTTGGGGCACTGGGTATGTTGTTGTTGTTATTGGCGGTGTCTGACCGCAAAGCCAAGAAATTTTCCAGATGTGACTGCAAATATGCATTTTAATGGATTCATCTCAATTAATTTTGATGAAGTCGGCTAAATATTGCCCATAGGTCATCTAGATAATATTCCATATTTTTAGTCTTTACAATCAGGTCATCAACATAACACTCATCAACTTTATGCAGTATGTCACTAAAGATGACAGTCATGGCTCTTTGATAAGTTTCCCTATCATTTTTTAAACCAAAGGGCATCATAGTGTAATAATAGACTTCTTGTAATGTGCAAAAAGCAGTTAACTCCTTGTCGGCTGGGTCCATTTTGATTTGGTTGTGACCAGAGAAACCATTCATAAATGATAATACACTAAACAGCGTGGTGGCATCTACCAAGAGCTTAGTGATTGGTAATGGGAATTCATCCTTAGGATATGCATCTTTCAAATCTGAGAAGTTCACACAAATGCGAAGTTGTGCGTTCTTCTTTCTCACAGGCAAAATGTTCGCTAACCATGACAGGTATTGGACTTCACCAATAAAACTTGCTTGTATTTGTCAAACTCAGCTTTTATCTGAACAATCAACTTGGGTTGAAAGCATCATAGCGATTGTTTCTTTGGTGTTGCGTATTTGGATATGGCCAACTTATGCACGGCCACATTTGGATCCAAGCAATTTATATCCGGATAACCCTAGGCGAAAACATCCTTGTATTAATGAAGCAACTTTTCATACTGCATCTTTTCCTTGGAGGATAGTAGGGTACTAACACAAATTGGTTTTTAGATCCTCATCAGTTCTTAGGTTAATTTCTTGAAGCTCATTGACGGTTGCTTAGCCTCCATCCTCCAATTCTCGTGGGGCTGGCTCAACTAGTTTAATGAAATCTCGGGAACACTATTTGACATCTGCAGTTACATGATCTTCTTATTGAGATTGGCTTTCTTTATTGAATGCACATCATGAATGGCTTTACATGATAGTCCACCTCAGGACAAGCTGCGAAGGGAAGAAGACTCGAATCCTTCATAATTTTTCCTATCTGAAATAAATGTAACATTAACGCGTATAACCTATCCAATGCCAGAGTCTCCACAATTGAGGATAATGGACTTCAATTTTTTTTTTCTTCACTCCTAATCCCTTGGTTCCTGCCATTCTAATCCTTTTAGGGCTCAACCCAAAAGCTTTTCCCACTCTCCAAAAGACTGAGACACGAGGTGACGTTTGGTCATCCTCTTTGAAGATTTCTTACTCTTGTGTTGTCAGAGTCATAGGTTTGGCAACATTCACCTCACCCTTGAACTTTCTCATTTTGGCACTTTTAGGATCTGACCCAAAAGGTTCTCCCAATCTCTGAAAGACTGAGACATGAGGTGGGGTTGGCTCATCCTCTTTGAAGATTTCTTGTCCCCGTGTTTTTAAAGTTATAGGTTCAGCAACATACACGTTAAGAACTCTTAAGTTGTCAGAAAAAGGCATGTTAAGGTCCATATCCTCGTGCGCACTCATTTTTCCCTCATTAACTGGTGTTCTTGGCACGAATTTTTCCCATCCATACACTGAATCGAAGGTGAGCAAATGTGGACGCATCATTACAAGATATCACCCTCTAAGGTATTCTTTTCATACCCTCAGAAGAGGTAGAGATGGCCAAAACTTTATTGGGCATGAACTAATTCATTCTTCATAAAGGACAAGCGTAGCTCGTCACAAGGGTGTTCATAATCTCCTCAACTGGAGTCAAGGTTTTTTGCACAATTTTCCTCTTTTCCTTGGGAAGATATTTAAATAAAGTTTTAGACTGGGAGGTCTTTAAGGTTTCTTCTTCACCTGAATGAACACTTCCTGACCTAGAGCTATCTACTTGCTGAAAACTAAAGGACTTCGAACTAGGCTGCTATTATAATTCGAGAAGATGGAGCATATGAAATTGAGTACTAACAAGTCAATGTTGTAGTAACGTAGTATAAGTCTTCATTCTTTGTCTTTAGTTGATTGATCTTGTATTTGGGAGTCTAGGCTTGTTAGTCGAAAGCTTAAGGTGGCGGTTAGTAGAAGGAGGGAAGTTTAGTTGAGATTACTTAATGTTTGTCTAGGTTCAATGCATTATCTTGATATTTTTTTCTACAACCGACATAAGCCAGCCTTCAGTATAAGTAGGAGCTATTCCATTGTAATACTCGTTGGTGAATGGTAATGATTTCTATCTTCTTCTCTCAACCCTAATTCTCTCTACTTCTCATCTATATTCTCTAATTCTCATTTTGAATCTCTAATTCTTTTCTCATCTCTACTCTAATTCTACATCTATCCTATGTTATGATCCAAGATTAATCTTAAATCATAACAATTGGTATTAGAGCTTGTGAATTTGCTTTCGATTAAGTTGATTTAGTTCAATTTGATTGCGTAAGCTTTAAATCAAGTTGTTTGATGTCTAGTTCTTGATCAAATTTTATTTGATCAACAGATCATGCTAAAGTGTTCAAATTTGTTAAGCTAGCTGCGTTACATTAGATCTCTTGCTTGTTTTGTTTCTATAAACTTGAACGTGCAGTATTAAGATCAAGTTCTGCTATTCCAGTTGAATTTGACCAAAGAATTCAGTTAATAAGTTGCTGCAATTATGTTTTATAGTTGAATTATTGTGATCTTATGTTGTTAAGTCATCAATCAAGCTAGAATTGCACTAGAATTCAGCTGATTCCATAGGGAACTTGCTAAACTAACCTTGAATTAAGCGGCACTCTTGAGATCTTCTTAGTTGATTCTCTAATCCGATCTCCGGTGGTCTGGTGTAAAAGTTTATCCATCTAGCTGAAGATGCGTTCAATTTTTGCTGAATCTACATTTGAACCTGCTAAATTTACCTAGAATCAAGGTCCAGCACTTCAATTTAGCTAAAATTATAATTGATATCTCTGAAATTGCATACGACTAGAGCTCCAGAGCTTAGGTGTGCAGTGCACGCCGATGTACTTGCGTTGATTTGAGATAGATATGGACATGAAAGCTGTAGGAGTTTTGTTTCTAGAAATTAAAGATATAACAAGGTCAGCTTTAGCTAAAGATAAGTCTCCAATGAACTACACTCTTGGTAAAAATTTTGAATGTCCTTTATCCCATCACCAAAGATATCCTCTACCAAGTTTTTTATCCCTATGGTTATATTGAAAGAATTAAAGTCAATTCAATATCAACCCTAGAAGTTGAAGCATAGGTGACCTTTTCTTCAAGAAAACAAGCTGAATCAGCATTTATTCAAGTACATGGAAGAAATATTGATGACAATTGTTGTGTGTTATATATTCAACTTCTCAATCCTTGTAAGGAAATTGGAGAAACAAAAGAAAATCCTTCTCCAAATATGGATGTGGTTGCTGCAAGTCGAGTTAAGGAAGATCCAATGCAAGTAAGTGTGCATGAGGGAATGATATGAAAATGTGATGCTAAGGATGTTGAGTTTGGTGACAATCGTGATCGGTTGAGCTAGAATCTAGCTAATATTGATCAAGTTGTTGTTCGAATGTGAAGTAGTACAAGATCAACTTCAAATAATGATGCAATTGGAGCATCTCGTCCACAAATTGGTGAATTATAGTCTGAAGTTGATGCGTTACATCCTAAAGTGCAAGATGTTGAACCACCTACAGTTACAGAAATTGAAGCACATGTGAAAATCGAGATCCTGAGCATAAGGAATAAGAGGATAATGCATATTACGCAGAAGATGTTCCAGATTGCTCAAGCTACGCTGATCATAGTTCAAAAGATGGAGCAAGTGGCCAAGCAAAAGAAAGTCATGCAGCACAAGGTTGTGAATGAACCTTTAAGGAGGCAAGACCAACATCATAAGTAATTGCAGCAAAATAATGAGCAAAAACTGGAGCAAAACTCAATAGATAGTGCTAGATTCAGTTGGGAACTAGGAGCTGCAGCTATAAATCAAGAAATCAACATCACATAAGGTATTGAGACTCAAGCAAAGCAAGTGCAAGTGAACATATAAGTTATAAGCTTCAGATTGTTGCACTTGAAGCTAATTTGACCACCTACCATTGAGATCAAATTGGAAATTAATCTTAGTCACAAGAAGTGCTTTACAAGAAGGAGATTAAGAGCATTGATCTAGCCAATCTTGGTCCACAAGGGAAGAACTCAAGATTTCCTACTTCTCAAATCAAATAAAGTGATTGTTGACAAGCTTTACATGTTCAAGAACATGAAATTAAGGCAGCCTAAGAAGGTGTTGTGGCTAATAGATAGACTTGGGGCCTATACATGGATCAAAAGCACGATCGAATTGGCAAGGAAGAGGTCGAATTCATAGCAAAGATGTAAAGTCATCAAGTAATCAAGGTGATTTCACCGCAGACCAAGCAACTAAAGCCAAGAGAATTTCTGTTGCTTCTTCAATGTGCACGGCAAATTTATTTCAGCTGGAAAATTTACGTAATACAATCAAAGAGGCAGGATTAATGGAGTAGAGCTAATGTTTATTCATCTAAGAACACCAACAACAGGTCTCCTGATCAAAGGGAATAGGAGCTGACTGTTAACTGCAAAAGAGAAAGATTCAGCCGTGAAGATGTATTATTAGACAAATTGGTTGAGCAACCTCATTCTTTGAGCAAAAAGGGTGGAATAATTGAGGTCAAAACTAGTTCTAAAGTGAGAACAATTAAAATGGCTATGAATAAGAGTAAATCTATCAGTAGTAAAATAAATTCAGCACGAAATTAGATTGTGCTTCCAACAGTAAAACTGAAATCAATAAGGAATCAATTATTAGCTCAGTACCAACGAAGAAGTGTGCAAAAGCAAATTAATTTGCAAGCTCAATTGCGTAGAATGGGTCCTTTTTAGCTATGAATAATGGAGGGAGGCCACCTGATCTATTAAAGGTGGAATATGTTTTCACTCATCTAAGGGAGAAGGAAATGAAGGTTGAGACTCTTGATATACATCCTCCACAACAACAATGTTCTAGAAATGGGAGTGACAAGGATTTGTTTAAATCTGGAGTTAGAGTTCAAGGTAAAAGTGGATCCAAACTATTAATGTGCAAAGCTAGAATTGGACTGTCAAAGAATTCAGACCTTTAGCTAAGGAATGGTATTGATCGAGTTGAGAATATGGGACATATTCTAGGGGTACATCCTAATGTGCAACCTCCTGAAGTTGTGTAGCACAAGAAAGGTCAAGCTTTTGTACATTTAGGTTTTCAGTGGAAACAGCAGCTTAAGCTTGGAATTAAAGAACAAATAGCTAGTCTATTGGGAGTATACAAGCGGGTTGGAGTGCTAATTGATCAATTTAAAAGTATCAAGGTGTTTTGTTTAGGAAGAAATGCATCACAATAAAATCTTTTTTTCAGAATGGAGTTGGAACGTTACAAAAGTGCGGATGACTTACTATTGCAGCATCAATTAGTAGGATTATATAGTCTTATATTTAAAAGCATCAAAGTTGACTTAGCTTTGGACGTCGTTGGCTTGGTTAACGAGTTTTTACAACAGTATGCTTGGAAAACTCAAGGCATTCCAGATCACATAGGCAAGAACTCAACTCATGGATGTTTTAAGGTGTTGCTAGGAGAGATTCTAGCTCAGCAATAGCGTTGGAAAGGGGTGAAGAGCGAGAAGATTACCAAGAAATGTTGGCAAAGGCTTAGTGTAATAGTTGTAATTGGCCTTGGAGGAGTGAGGACTATCAAGGGAACCACATTGAGACAGTTTGGAGGGAAGCTAATTCAACTCTAGATGCTGAAACCTTGGTCTACAATGGAGGCTAGTTCTCCATTGGAGAGCAATTTCCATGGAATTTTAGGAGCAGCAATACCTTGGGGATTCATTGCAGCAAATATTACATCATCTCAGGGAATAATGGCATCATATATACAAGTCAATAAGTAACTTCAAGTCTTAAAGTCAATATCAATTGTGAAGCACCATCAAGTCTCAAAGTCAACATCAATTGTGAAGCTTTAATGTCAGCTACAACAGGCCCTTAACATCTTAAGACAACATCTTGAGACAGGTCAACATCAAGGGTTCTTCAAGACAACAACTTCTCTACTAAGATTCTTAAGGACAAGAATATCTAAAGGGGGAAGTATTCTCATGATTCGAGAAGATAGGACATATGAAATTTAGTAGTAACAAGTCAAGGTTGTAATAAAGTAGTATAAGTCTTTATTCTTTAAGTGTCTTTAGCCAATTGATCATGTATTTAGGAGTTTAGGCTTGTTAGTTAAGAGATTAAGGTGGCTGTTAGTAAAAGGAGGGAAGGCTAGTTGAGGTTAGTTAATGTTTGTCTAGGTTCAATGCATTGTCTAGCTATTTTCTTCTACAACCGACATAAGTTAGCCTTTAGTATAAGTAGGAGCTATTCCATTGCAGTACTCATTAATGAATGAAATGATTTCTATCTTCTTCTCTCAACCCTAATTACCTCTATTTCTCATCTATATTCTCTAATTCTCATCTTGAATCACTAATTCTCTTCTCATATCTACTCTAATTCTGCATCCATCCTATGTTATGATCCAAGATTAATCTTGAATCACAACAGCTACATATTAGGTGTTTTGCCCTTTCCTTTTTCGAGATTCCCCCTAAACAACGCAACATTGGCTTATTTATAAAACTTAGCTTTAGCATAGTTAACATCCTCACCATGAAAAGGGCTAGGGTCTCCATGAATCGTTCTTTCAACCCCGTTTTTGTCTATGTGTTTCAGTTATTGATGAAGTGTAGAGACTATATATTTTCTATTGTAGAGCGAGGGTCGCCCCTAATGGGGCATTGTATGACGTATTTGCACCTACAATATGGATAAGGGCATCTGTTTAAAGTTTATTGAATCCTACTTTTAGTGCAATAATACCACGGCTTTTTGCCCTACTTGATTAAATCCATGAATTGTGAGTAAGGTAGGGGATAATTGGTCTGGCGTTAACTCCATAGCTCGTGGTACACTCAGAGGGAGAAGATTAGCTGCAGAATTACAATCAAGTAGAATTCAGTCCAACACTTTGCCTCTGATTAAACCGGTAATGTAAAGTAGCCAGTCATGATGTTCAGTCCCAATCTTCATCGAAGAATGTGATACATGCCATGCAAGAGGCACATTTATTTGTCACGGACACATTTTCTACCTCAACCTGGTCAACTTGACCTTTGTAATCATCAAGATCCATCAAAGCTTGGATGAGTGCCTTCCTCAACACTTTGGATAGCTAGAGCGCATCATAAATACCCAATCAATTAGGAATTCACTTTAAGACAGTCGAAGCTTCATATCAAACTCTTTCATGGTATAGTGTTTGTCTTACAGATGGAGGGACTAAAATACAAAGATCTTGCATTGGGAGTGCCTTCTCTTTTGCAGGTAAGGCCTGGTCAAACTGTCCGTCTGGTTGTTCCTTAACTTAAGGTGACGTTATTGTTTGTCCCACTAATTGTGTATGATTGCCCTATTTTATTTGGAACTATGTGTGTGTGGTCGCCGTAAATGCGAATACAAAACAAACGTGCAAAAAGGGACTCACCGCTTTATTTTCTTACAAATGGTGTATCTGACTTCGGTTACATCATGAGTTCTACTTATGCTTCAATTAAGAAGACTTTGCTAAGTATTTTTTGTGGATTTTTACATATTTTTATGATAGAAAATCAAAGGATATGGACCTAACTCAACTAGCGGTGATAGTGATAGATCAGGACCCACAAACACCTTTCTTCATACACTTAAAAGTCAAAAACTAGGATGGAGACAAACCCAAGAGCTTAATCCAGTTACAGGCTCGAGTCAATCAGGTTTTGAAGCCTGGCACCCTTAACTTACAATAACTCGAAAGAGTTTAGTTCTGACAAGATTAAGATGGAGCAAACCGTAATAAAGTCATTGGATTAGGACCGGCGCAATCAATGGACAAGCCTTGGCTATCAAAGCCCTAATCGATGGCACGAACCTAAGTTCACCTGACCTATCAAGCAATGACAATAGTGTCAAGACCAATGAAATCAAGGGACAATGCCTTGGCTATCAAAGCATTAAACTAAAGCCTCATAACTTATTGATTTGTGTAAACAGATTAAAACTAGAAAGTCATACCTGAAGCCCGAAAACTGTATTACTATGAAGGTAAATACAACAAAGATCTACATTACATTACACCTAGCTAAGTTGCACTACTTCTAAGGGAAGGAGCACAATTGTCTTGTAAAAATATGAAGTTTTTTTTTTTCCTTAAGTATATGTTGCCAATCTCTAAACCCTTGAGGTGCTAAGCAGCCCAAGGAATGAGATTGCCCCAAGAAAGGGTGGGCCAAAAATAGATATATGCAAAGTTATGCGACTCCAGACAAAGGCAAAAAAGGAATAATCAAAAAAAAGATGCTCATGAGTCTCAATGGCAAGACCAAAAAGAACATAAACATTCTGAACCCCCTTGGTAAGAACCTTAGAAGTCTATCTCGAGTCCATAGCCGGTTCCAAGAAGCAAGCCATAGAAGAAAGGAATGTCTCGAAATGTGAAGATGAGACCATAAAAGATGGTGAGTAGAGTTCTCCTCTCTTCTACTTCGGATCATCTCTCAAGCTGATTTGGTGGTGAATTTCCCCGAAGGATCATCCCGCCGCTTGATTGAATCCACTACACTAGCTTGAGGACTGAAATTAGCCATATCCCAGATGGGACCAAGCTCCGTACAACCTGCGGAATACTCAACCTATCACGCTCAATAATGGCTGAGACCCTAGAATCCCACAGAAGCCTAGAAGAGGTAAGCAGTCGAGCAGGGAAGTGCTCATGAGCTTTTTTCTTTGATTGTTCCTTTTTTGCCTCTTTTTGGAGTTACATCACTCCGTGTACATATGTTTCTTGGCCCACCCTTTCTTGGGGCAATCTCGTTCCTTGGGCTGCTCAACACCTCAAGGGTCGAGAGATCGGCACCATTATAGCTTGACTCCACCTCTCAATGACCGTTTATGTTCTCTAGTATGAGCGCCACCTTCGGGTTCATCGTTCCCAGTCCAACTTAATTGAAGCCGTGAGAGAGGAGATTACATGTTTGGTCAGGAGCTGCTTGCTTGCTGCCTCTTTGTTCGGAGGAGCTCGCCATCATGCATCATTACTTAGGCAATGGGGCCTTGAGATCTAGTTCTTCTTTGTTTCATTTAGCTTTTGTTATGGTTGTTTTGTTTGGACTTTATTGGACTTTGTTTGACATTGCTTCTTCATTGTAGGCTTTGGCCATGTCCAAGGCCCCTTATAGCTATGTTTAATTTCTTGCTCTTTTTCTCTGACCTAATAAAAAAAATTAGATTCTTTTTATCTTTTGCCCTCCTCAAAAATAGGTTTGTATGATTGCAAAGACACTTTAATGTTTCCTCTTGTCAGGGCTATGGATGCCCATTCTGTTTATATATGGGGAAGAGTTTACTCAACTTATAAACCTCACATCTATTGTATGCTTTCTTAATGAATACAAATTGGCTTCTTTTCAAGCTTTAGGTTCACGTGTGATTGTTTTTCGTGTAGTTAAGTGGGAGTAGCATTGCCATAATCGCACACCCATCATCCCAAGACCTAGTATGTCCTAGTCCTTTCGACCGTTGTGCACTCAAAGTGATCTATAGCGCAGGCTAGTGTGTTGTCCTTATTGAATAATGAGCGTTGAATGGCTCCAAGTTCCTAGGACCACGACAATTGGTAGAGCTCGATTTCTTTGACCCAATGCTCAAGTGATTTCTACTAGCCTAGTTATGGCCCACCTATCCATGAAGGAGAGAATAGAGTAGTTGGAGGGTCGAGTGAAAGGCCTTGACACTATGGTCGAACAAGTGGGATGACATGAGGCACGACTTCAATCGCTGGACTAGTTCGAGTCCCACGTTAGAGTCCTTGATCAACTAGGGAGTCGTATGGAATCCCTTGAGACCACCGGCACTAAGATAAAAGAAGACTTCAAAGAACTTAGTGGGGAGATGTATGACACCATTGATGTGTTATGCGGGGAGCTCACCAAACTTTCCGCCAAGGTTAGCTTACTTGTTCATGCCATGGGAACCAAGAATACTAGTTTTGGGTTGGCAAAGGGAAGCCCACAGAATCAAAATCTTTCAAAAAAGTGAGAGATTCAAAAGAACTCGATAACTTCCTCTTTGACAAGGATCAATACTTTAGGGTACGCCATGTGGAGGATGAAAAGTGCGAAGTTGATCTCGTTACAATACACTTAAGTGGTGATGCCAAACTATGGTGGCATTTTGATGCGTCTCATATTTACGCATCTTTTAATTGTTATTTTAACTATTTTGCACCTATTTAAATATAATTCTACACTCATTTTGGCAATTTTTATGCTTAGCAGGTTTGAAATTAAAGTTTCTGAAATTGTCAAATGTTGGTGTAAATAAGACAAATTTGATGCATAAACAATTAAATCAAGTCAATCGAGATTCGGACAAGAACGTAAAAGCTCAGCCCGCACTGCTACAGTACCCGAGTCAGTATTGTTCATCGTTTTCAACCTCTAGATGCGGAGCTATAGCAACTCCGGCCCAACTCGTCCCTGTTCTGGCCCAGCAGCCCATGCACAGCCCAACTCCAGCCCAAACGCAGCACCGTCCCCACCTCCAAGCCCAACACCTCACAGCCCACACCAACCCCAAGCTCATGCACAGCCCCGGTCCAAACGCGATCGGCCCACCACCAACGCCAAACGACCGGCCCTATTCGACCACCAGCACCGACTTAGGGTTTCCCTAAGTTCGATTATAAGAACAAGGGAGGAGGCTCTTTGGCGGAAGACATTGAACACTCTCTCTCTCTCAACCGCCCCTGTGCTCCCTCACCCCTCAGCTTTTTCTCTCTCTCTTCATATTTTCTTTTCTTTTCTTTTTCATTAAATTGGAACGAGAGCAATATTAGCGTGGAGACTGACATGAGTTCATTCACCTCCTCCTTCACCGGATCATCCTTGATGGAAGCTAACTTGCTCTCTTGGGTTAGATGAAATCTTAGCCTTTAATTTTGTTTACTTTTAATTCGGGTTAATCTGATTGTTTTCATGAATTGCTTGGTTGAGATAAATACTTTGAAGTATTATATTCTTATTGTTTATTTAATTGATATGATTATTGAGTTTGTAACATTTAATTGTTGATATTGATATTTATAAATTAATTCTTTGTGCTTGTAGCCTAAGGATTAATTAATCAAGCAATAGTATTAACCGAATTGTTAATTAAAGCCTATCTTCCCTATGCTTTAGTTAGATAGGGTCAATACGTAATACTAACAACATTATCTTAGTATGTTGAAGTTTGTAGCATAAACCACTACCCGTGTAACAATTTAAATATCCCAAGTTAAAAGTTAACTCAAAAGCAATTGGCTAACGATGGATTCGACACCCTAGGTTCCAATTTAATACACTTTTTCGATTAGAAGTAGATTATTTTAGTTTAATTGTTATTTCCTTAGGTTAATTAATACAAAAACCCCAAAATTTTATTCAAATCGATTTAAGTCATAGAGTAAAATTCACGCACTCTTGGTCCCTATGGTTCGACACCCTCTCGCCCTACACTTCAATTTAGGTGTGTTTAATGGATAGGATTTTATGTTAAATTTTGATAGATGTAGAAAAACACATCATGTTCCAAGCATGAGGACATCCTTCAAAACTGACTCGGAGTAGATACTTGGGATGACTTGAAGGCCGAGCTTAAGAATCAATTTTATCAAGAGAACACTGACTTCATTGCTCACCGCTAACTTCAAAACATTTAGCAAATCAATTCCATCTGAGAGTATGTGAAAGACTTCTCAACGTGTATGTTAGACATCAGGGATATGTCTGACAAGGATAGGCTGTTTCAATTCATCAAGTGTTTAAAAGACCGGGCTAAGAAGAAGTTGTATTCTTAGAACCCTCAGAACCTTGCAGCAGCTCAAGCTGCCGCCAAAAGTTTAGTGGACTTCTAGTTGGATGGAGCACATTCCCAAAAGAAGGGAAGGACCAGCAATATCTCAAAGGGAGCAAGTATGTGGCCTCTAATAGCAGTAACAATAATCGATTGAGGCCGTGGAGAGGAGGATCCAATAAGATGGGACAATTGCTGGGAATAATTAACCTAGTTGTTAATTAATCTAACTTTGATACCAACTGTTAGGTTCATAGTTCTCAACTGTGGTCACAACAAAGTGCACCTATTATAGCACTCAGCATAAACGACTCTTCTCGTTACCTAAGCCCCCGGTCGAAGACTCACGCTTCGTGATACCTCACGTGTAAGACTTCCCTAGAATAGGGTTGTCTCTATATATCCCTTTGCTCTGATACCAGTTGTTGGCATGGATTTCAAACATCTTCCCTAATTTAATTAAGTTAACGCAGCGGAAGGGTTTAAAGTTTAAAATTTTAAACCTAGGATTGATTCAAAATTCCTAATTTTAAATCTACATATTTAAATTATTGATTTAAATCTACAGGCCTCCACTTTAAGACATTCATAACAATAACATTGACTTAAATAGATATAATAACAAAATACTATAAATAAATAGAAAAATGAAAAACTAAAAGAGAAGGAAAAAGGAACGTACCTGGAATTACTCCAAGCAAAAGTACCAGAAAGAATAATAATCTCCAACGAAATACCAAGAAAATCGAGACCCGACAATCTTCTATGAATGACCTCGAATTGCTAGGAGAGCGGGCTCCAAAAAATATCCAACTTTGAGGAAATAAAAATCTCAAAATAAATTTTTCTCTCCCACTAGGTCTCCGAAAACCAATGCTCTCATAAACCTTTAACTTTTAATCCTAAATTGAATACCAAACCTTTGGAATAGGTACTTTTATTTATAGTAGTATACAGAAGCAAAAAATTTATAAATTTTCGATGTGGGATTCGTAGAATACAAAACCAAATGCAGCGTTTGGTGCAACTGATAACTAAGATGACACGTTTTCGTTTAAATTACTTACCACGTCCTTGGACCTCACAACGCTTGCCACGTATCACATTATCATTCGCTCATCGCGTTGGCAAGGATAGCCATAAGGGAAATCCCAGCGTGTGACACGTGTTGCTAGCTGGTTCATCTAATTTCAAATGCAGGGATTGCTACTTGTATGTAAATTTTCCTTTTTTAGTTTAGTTTTGTTTTGTTTTGTTTCCCACGTAAAAATTCATCTCATGAATAATGTTTGGTAATATTAAATTTATCCATCTCATGAACTCTTTAATATTTTTCAGATGGCAATAAATACAAAGGCTTGTGCAGAGATCTCAGGAACAATTTAAATCTAGCTCCAAATACGTTAAATTAATTATCATCTCATGATAAAATTTAATTACCATTTAATAAGTTTTAATTCCACTAAATAAATCTCACTGCACTCTAGACTTAAACCATTTATTCGATATCTACATATATTAAGACTTAACAGATAAGTAGTCCAAGCTCATCATTGACCATGGGTTATTGAAATAACATTCCACACCATTAGTTCCAAGTCTATATATGGCTTAATCTTATTATCCATTTAGAACAAACATATAAAATTTAACCTGAGGACTATGTCTATCTCATGGACAATACTTAAAAGAAAATCACATGCAATACAAATGCTTGATTGCACAAATTTAACAAGAAAATTACTGAAACTTCAATTTTATTATTTAATAAAATAATATTAACATAATAAATCTGGATTTTAGGAAAATATTCCTAACAACAGTAGAGCTCAAAATTTCGAAGAAGCAACAAGGGGTCCACAAGCAATCACCCCTTACAATGTTTCTTGTGCAACGGACCTCATCGTACGAGTGCCCACACAAGGGAGCCCTTAGTGCCTTTCAACATAAAATAGAACAGAAGATGGCTAAGACCACCTTGGATTCAAATTTAGAAGAACCAACAACAGAACAGTCGGTTGAGCAACCCCAGATCAGGGCCATCCACTTAATGTATGCCATGGAGAAGACAGTCCCGGCACCCCCTAAGTCCAGTAATCTAATGCATGTGAAGCTGATTGCGAATGGCCAGAGGGTTAGGGCCATGATCGACACTGGTGCCACGCATAACTTTGTTTCGGGGCAAAAGGCAAAAAGACTGGGTCAAAGCTCAACCAAGAGGGTGGCAGCTTGAAGGCAGTTAACTCCATTGCAAAGTCGATTCTTAGGTTAGCGAGAGACGTAACTGTAAAGCTTGGAGGATGGGAAGGTCGGATGGAACTCACCGTGGCCCCAATGGACGATTTCATCCTTGTTCTTGGCATGGAGTTCTTTTAACAAGCGAAGGGAGTCCTAATGCCTCACATTAACTCCCTCCTCTAGATGGGCAAGATTCCGTGTCTAGTAAAGGCCTCCCCATTTACAAAGGCAGACATCAAAGGGTGCGCGGGTTCTCAACTCTCAACTATGCAGTTGGAGAAAGGGCTGAAGAAGCATGAACCTACTGTCCTGGTAGCCTTGTCTGTGAAAGGACATAAGGGACATACATCTATCCATCCCCTAATTCAAAGCTTATTAGAAGAGTATGAGGACATCATACCAACGGAATTACTAAGGGTGCTCCATCCTCAGCACACGATGGATCACCACATTGAGTTGTTGCCTAGAGCTTGGGCCCCCACAAAGGAGCCATTCCAAATGGCACCCCTTGAGTTGGATGAGCTTAGGAAACAACTTGGGGAGCTGATCAAATCAGGCTTCATCTACCCTTCTAAGGCTTTTTACGGAGCCCTTGTCCTATTCCAAAGGAAACAGGATGGCGGCTTGAGATTATGTATCAACTACTGAGCACTCAACAAGTGATTGTCCGCAACCAGTACCCCATTCTGCTAGTAGCTGATCTGTTTGACAAAATGGGTGGGGCCAAGTTCTTCACTAAGCTCAACCTTTGCTTAGGTTATCACCAAGTCCGCATTGCTAGTGGAGATGAACCCAAAACTACGTGTGTGACCAGGAGTCGGCCATTCGAATGGCTTGTTACTCTTCTGCCACCTTCTACACCTTGATGAACCACGTCTTCCATGAGTACCTTGACAAGTTTGTCATGCATACTTAGACGACATTATGATCTATTGTATCACTCTAGAGGAACAGCTTAGCACTTGAAGCTAATGTTTTAGAAGCTGAGAGAGCATCATCTATTTGTGAAGCGGGAGAAGTGTTCCTTTGCTCAGTAGGAAGTCAACTTCTTAGGTCACATAGTTGGGCAAGGGCAGATCAAGATGGGTCCAAAGAAGGTATAGGCTATTAAAGATTGGTCAATGCCGGAGAATGTAAGCAAGCTTTGTTTCTTCCTCGGCCTGACCAACTACTATTGGAGATTTATTGAGGGTTATTCAAAGAAGACAACCCCGCTGACTGATTTGTTGAACAAGGACCAGAAATGGGATTGGTTGAACTCACGTGAACAAGCTTTTGAATTTCAGATGGATGTCTCTGACTTTGCCCTCGGAGGAGTCTTACTGCAAGAAAAGCATCCTATGGCTTATGAGAGTCAAAAACTTAAGGATGTTGAACGTCGCTACACTACACCAGAGAAAGAGCTTTTAGTCGTGGTTCATTGTCTGTGAATGGAGACACTATCTTCTAGGGTCAAGGTTCATGGTGAAGATGAACAATTCAGCAACTAGCCACGTCCTGACCCAGCCAAAGCTATCTGCTAGACAAGCCAGATGGCAGGAATTTTTTACCGAATTTGATATGGAGTTACAGTATCAAGTAGGAAAGAGAAACCAAGTGGTAGATGCTTTGAGTCACCGACCTAACTTAGCAGCTCTAAGCATGTGTGCTTCTCTCTCCTTTAAAGGCATGATTACCTTACTTTGGGAGCAAATCAAGATGCATATGGATGATGATCCCTCTACTAGAGTCATTTGCGAGCTGATCCAAGAAAGAAAAACCCGAAAATTCTGGGAACATTAAAGGTTCCTATTAACAAAAGGGAGAAGATTGTTTGTTCCTATGGCAGGGGACTTCGAAGGGTTTTGATGAAAGAATGACATAACACCCTCTGGGCTGGACACCCCAGCTAGCGACAAACTTTGAGGTTGCTAATGCTGGGTTACTATTGGGCCGAAATGAACTAAGACATGATGAGCTACATGAAGACCTGCCTTATCTGCCAGCAAGATAAGATTGAGAGACAGAAGAAGGCGGGGCTATTAGAGCCCCTTCTTGTTCCATCATGACCTTAAGAGAGTGTCTCTTTGGACTTTGTCACTAGCATGCTAAAAGTGGGGGAGTTCTCCGCAATATTGGCGATTGTTGATCATTTCTCCAAATATGCCACATTCATCCCCACCTCGAGTTCTTGTCCTACTGAGGAGACGGCATCCTTGTTCTTTCAGCATAAATCCCCGATTCACTGCTACCTTCTAATCTGAACTCTTCAGGTTGTTGGGGTCTGAGTTGCACATCTCCTCAAGCTATCATCCAAAGATCGATGGGCAGATAGAGAGAATCAACGGGTTACTGAAGGAATATCTATGACATTTTGTGAGTGCCAGTCAGTTCAACTATGTTAAGCTCCTCCATGTCGCCCAATTTTTTTTCAATTCCCAAAAGAGTTCAGCTTCCAACAAGAGCCCCTTTGAAATCATCACCGGCCAACAACCACAATTGCCTGGGGCAAATCCGAGAGCCTACAACTTCACAAGAGAATGGAGGAAAATGATGAAGTTGCTAAAGCTATTAGAGAAGACCTCCAAAAGAATGAAGAAGTGAGCAGATCAAGGAAGATGACCGATGGGGTATCAACAGGGGGACTTGGTGCTGATTAAGATCAACCATGAACAACAAATATTTCTCAGGGGAAGGGACAAGCGACTGGTGCTCAAGTACAAAGGCCCTATTCGTGTGGTTGCACGTGTCAAGCGGGCCTCCTACAGAGTCCAACCACGAAATTGGATGAAAGTTCATCTTGTGCTCCACGTGAGCTGCCTAAAGCCATTCCATGCTGACGAAGAAGATCACGCACGCAATGTATCAATGAGTGCCAACATACACATGCACCCTCCTCCAAAACCTTAAGTAGAAGAAGTGATTACTAATCAACAAGTTGAAAACCACCATAGGGACAAGAAGACAGTGCACCAGATACAATGGAAGGGAAGACCTGTTGAAGAAACAAGTACGATTGCTGAAGAAGACCTCCCTGGCAGGGAGGAGATGAAGACGAAGACGAAGACGAAGAAGTTGACAAGGACGTCGAAAATTCAAGTGAGGGAGGATGCCATGGTCCTAGGTTTGCCAAGTTTCCATGACCCCATGACAGGGAGCAAGGGTGTGCACCCCTCAATCATGCAGAGAGGAATGTGCATGCCTCAGGGCCCTATGCGGGTCCAAGCGCATCGCTGCATGCTTCTACAAGAAGCCCGTCCCCTCCGGTGTCGCGCTAGCACTCAGCAACTGTCACAGAGTTTGTGGACAATGCCACATTTTCTCACTTTTGTTTTACTCGATGGGGCTTCTTACATGTCGTCCCCATGGTTTTAGAATAGCCTAATGTATATAATTAGAAAAGTTTTATATTATTTTTATCTTTTGTCCTCCTCAAAAATAGGGTTGTATGATTACAGAGACACTTTGATGTTTCCTCCTGCCAAGATTATGGATGCCCGTTTTGTATATATATGGGGAAGAGTGCACTCAACTTGTAAACCCCATATCCGTTGTTTGCTTTGTTAATGAATACAAATTGCCTTCTTTTCAAGTTTTGTATTCATGTGTGATTGTTTATCGTGTACTTGACGGGGAGTAGCATCGACACATTCACACACCCATCGTCCCAAGACCTGGAAGGTTCAATTCTTTTAGGCTGCTGTGCGCTCAAACTGATCTATAGCATAGGCTAGCGCGTTGTCCTTAGTGAATGACACAGCATGGCTTCTAGTTCTTAGGACCGTGACACTAGGCGCACTGGAACCTAAGGCATGCAGTGCAATTGCGTATCAGTGTGCTGTTACCAGGACTAGGTGCCCAATACTATGCACAGGGTGTGCCACGTAACACACGTGATGGTGCTTGCAGCAAACACACGACGCATCAGAGCGAGGGTGTGGCGTTGGCAAAGTGCACAGTGCGCGCACCTTGCACAACCCTGGGGATGCACGTGCAGGCCTTGTCTGGGCACACTGCTAGGTGCGCACGCCGCAACACACATCTACTCCGAGGCACATGAACACTTAGGAAGCCTTGCACATACGGAAACGTGCTTGGCATGTGCGGGTCACATGACTTGATGGTTATTGAGCATGAGACGCGGAATCTTTGAAGGACAACCCTTGACCATGAGATTGACCAAAGTTCTTGACCAGCACCTTGACCAAGTAACTGTCACCAAGGAGAAGGAAGCTGAGCTGGAAATCAGCACACCTGTTGACCTAGTAACCGCTTTCCTTTGGGCGGGAAAAGTTGCAGGGATAACCTTGGCTAGGATTTGACCCAGTAACTTAATTGGCCAAGTGTCCAAAGCAGTCACTTAATTGGCCAGATCATGGGGGAGTGCTGGAACTTCTATATAAGAGGTTGTTTTGCCCAAAGTTGTATTTATTTAGATTGTATTTGGTTTTACATTCATATTCTAAGTATTGTACATGGCTGAGAGAAAATTGTGGGAGTGTCCATTGTAACTCAAAGAGTGCTCAATAATAAAAGTCGTCCCTTATGTCTTGTATTCCACACCTTGTGCTTATGTCCTTTTACGTTTAATTCCGCTGCGTTTGTGTGTGATTGTGTTTGTGCTAGGCTGAGTGAGGTGTATCCTCTCTGCCATCACAGGTAGTCAAGAAAACATTTGTGACACTGACCAATGTGTAAACCAAATTGAGTACTCTTTTTTTTTTTTAAATTGAGTAAACTCAAAACAAAGGGAAAGTGACTTGGATGACATAATCACTCAACCAGGATGGGGAAAAACGAGGATTCTTGTGTATGTAATACCATGTTAGAATTGACAATGCTTCAAATAATATTAAAACTAGAAGACAAAATAATTGGAAATTGGATTATTATTCAGAATATCAGTACAACCTATTTATACCACTTACAAGAGAATGAAAGGTCTTGGAAAACTTGGAATTCTAAACTGTTACAATAAAACAATACAGGAAATAAAAGCTAAATTGATGGTCATCAATGGTGATGGGCCGTTAAATACTTGAAGACCACTATGAATTCACCTATTGAAAAGCGCTAGTTATAATGTTAATTTATACCTAATTACAAATATAACATACATATTATGATATATATATATATATATATATTTCCACAGAGTGGTTTTGGCAAAAGACTAAGAAAATCGGATTTCTTATCAACAGTTAAATTCGCTGGCATAGAAGATCACAAAGCCTTGTGATTTGCTTCGCAACAGGCTAAAAATGGAAGGCGTTGGATGGTACCAGAATTTCCTTTCGCGTATGACAAATGGTGCGAAGAAGATCTTATCGAAGTAGTAGATTTCACTGATAATGGGAAGTGGAATAGAAGAGCTCCAAATAAAATTCTACCTAAGAATATCTGTTAAGTAATTATAGAAACATATATATTTCTAGAAACAATATTCTAGATTTGGTCAGGGCTTCTCAAATTCAGGTGAGTATTGTGAAATCAACAACTTGCTTACCCATTATTTAAAATGTAAAGACAGAAATTCTTGGGATCCAAATGGATCCGGAATTTAGATATTTACCCAAACATCAAAGTTTTACATGGCAATATTAATGATCTTGAATCTTTCCCAAACAGACGAGTTATCTCTAAATGTGTCCAGGATGCTGGTCTGATACTAAATCTATTGATTCTCTTCTTTTACATCCTATTCGTCCAAGAATTTACGATGTGGCTATGCAAAGAGGTTGGTTGTGCCGGCATCCTCAACCTCTCTCAATATGCAAGGTTATGAGAGATCTCTGTGATAGTCGAGCGATGTTTGTAAATTCTATTAATTATTGTTTGGCACATTTGGAACAGCCTAAATACCGAGGTGTTTTGTGGCCTTGAAGGCCTTCCATTGAAGTAGTTTGCCATTTACTCTCAATCTGAACATAACGCTAATAGTAAGATTGAAGAATATGGACATATGCATGAAGAATGTATTAGTTTGCTATTTTATTCTCTTTTTTGAACAGAGGGCTCATTATAAGTTGAAGAATATGGACAAATGCATGAAGCTAACGATAAACGAAGGAATAATCATTAGATCAAGTACGTTCACCAGCTCTAAATTGGGTCAAACTTTAATGGCTTCAAGAATGGGTCAAGGCAACAATATGACTTAATCAAAGGGACTTTGTGTGATGCTTCATTTCAACTACAACTACAAGAATAAGTTGCTAGATACGTAATGTTTCATGCTTTAAATGTAGGATTCAAGAAAAATCAAAGAGAAATTTAATTATGAAAATTTTTCACAGCCATGAACAAAGTTAACCCACCTTGAAAATAGCAGAACATGCCTTTCAAATATTTTTCCCTTGGTCCAGATGTGATCATTGTCCACTTTCATAAAGCTCATACGACTATTTACTAAGGCCTTTCTGTTTTATTAACTGTTTCTGTCACTAATCGTCTCCCTAAGAGGGCTTGTAATGTGCTTTTTTACCTTTATTAAGAAAACAAAATGGAAAGGCGCCGCAGCAAATTTTTCACGAAAATACTGAAATTGGAAAATACTACTGTGGTTGCAGTCAATTCCATCAAGCTTTCTAATTTCTTCAAATTTGTTATATTTTTCTTAAACAATTAAATAAACACTTCTCACAAAACTGATGAAAGCTTGACATCAAGCCGAATAACTTGACCACGCCGGCAATTGTTTTCCCACTTCTAAAAGAACACCACTCTTGATTGATGAAACACGACCACACCTGATTATCTAGCAAGAACGTCCAGTTTGTAGTGCCACTTTCCTGTTTTCAAGACTGCAGACAGCAAAATTACAACTGATCTTAACAAATACACAAAAAGAAAAAATTATCTAGTATAACAGAACTTGCAAGCAGCATCTTCGATTTGGATCGAGTGATTACGAACCATCCTCTTCGTTTTGCTGCAGAATGGTGGAAAGCTGGAAGAAAAGATCATGCACATAAATAGAAGTAAAGATCATGCACATAAATAGATGATCTGAAAATACTGACCGCACTGCCATCGGGCTCTAGCAGTTAGCCAGAAAACTTTAGAAAAAGGCTCAGTTTGAGAACAAGATCTCGGGATCCATAAACAGGCTTGGAACTCGTCACCCAGTCCCTTTCCAAAATCCCAGATTTAGCACCAGCAAGCATCTCCTCGTGAAATTCAGAAACGATGCAATGGATAGAATTCTTCAAAATGTCAGCCAAGGCATAACATTTCAAGTGGGATGAACTGCCTCTCCTCTTGTTCATAGCTATTGAGATCTCTCTTCTAGCAGTGCTGTTTGTTGCCCATTTAATTCCAGTAGGATCCAATGTATGATTTGGGGATTGCAGGTGGTTAATCTTCTTCCCCGTGAATGTTTCAACAGCAAGAAGACAAGACAACAGTGTCGACATTACAGCAGCATGGCTACCAGAAAGCTGAGCTACCCCGAACCTGTCCTCCTTGTGTGAACTTACTTCTAATGATGCAACGGCTTGGGCACACCATGCATACAACTGTAAGATGATACACAATTAGCCAAATAAGACTAAACATAGGAATCTTCTCTTTCTGAAAATAGGTATGAAAAACAGTACGAGCGCACAACTCAGAATCCCAGATAATTATCAGCAGAAGTCCCCACCTTCCTCAATATATATTTAACAGATAGCCCCCTATCTGACTAGTTGGAATAGTTTGCCAACTTTCTTTGTGGTCAATCAAAAGGGATAATTACCAGACCATCTGAAATAAAGCTTAAACTGAAGTCCTCAACTTTCAATTTCATCCGACCATGTACCAAACTACCAAATGTTACTATTTAGCCCCTATGATGTGATTCCTTCTTCTTTTTAACTTTATCAACAACTAAAATCATGTGAATGTCATGGAGATGTGAAGGGTCTAATTTACACAAAGCTATAACTACGTTAATATGGCTGTTAAACAAAAACAAAATTACAATGGGGAGTCTAATTGTTGCAAACTTAAAGTTTAACGGTGTGTTTGATTAAATCAAAAGTTAATTTGAAGCAATAGTTCAAGGGAACTATATCATACAAAAGTGCATGTAAGACCCTTCTAAATTGTTTTAACAATTTACAAATTGAATGGAATTAATTTGTATGACCCTTCTAAATTGTTTTAACAATTTCCAAATTGAATGGAATTCATCTTCCTCAAGGAAGAACAAGAACAGGGACAAGTTCCCATATTCCATCACAAATGGATAATGGAGTCAATAATTGAGACCATCATTTTTTCCTGTATTGATATGAATGCTGGTCATAGCATCGGTTAGGTCTTTCATGTTAATGACTCAAATTTTGAAGTATGTCATATTCAGGGATTATGGTCTCATGGCACCTAACCCCTTTTTTTTTTTCCTTTTGACTGTAAATATTATGTTATGGAATGTGTTCCTATATTTTGCAGCAAAACACCTGTTAACATCAACTTGTGCAATATGTTACCTCAAATTCCAGAACAAATCTTTGGACTCAAATATTGTTATTCTTGTTGAAACTCGTATAAGTAATTTTGAACAAATTAAGGGTGGCTGTGCTCAAATTATTGAGTTTTTTATGTGGGCACCTGCAATAAACCACGCTAGGGGTATTTTTGTCAAGTGAAAATCTAAACAATGTGATACCTCACTTATAAGTAACCAGATGACAAGATTGTTGTGATCCCTCTGATCCAGGAAGTTCTACCCGGTTCCTTTTATAGTTTATCCCTTGACCTGGAGGGGGTTTATAAGGGGACGAAAACACTTGAAAGGCTTGAGAGAGTGATAGCATGTGGGAAATGGATGGATCCAGTATACACAAAGATTGTCAAAAATGGAGTTTTTAAGTCTTAGCCTAAAGACTACTCTAGAAAGACTTACTGCTCAAGTGTGTAAAAAGGCATAAGGCACACCGAGGCGATGGGGATTCCTAGTGCCTAGGCTGAAGGTGCAATGCGAACGCGCACACCTTAGCAAAGTGAGGCACATATTTTGGTAATCTACATTCATATTCTATATTTATAATATCTATTATGGAAATAAGCTATGAAATCAATAAATTATGCAATAAGAAAGCTCTAGTCTAAAAGATACTAATATTCATTGAAATGCGCTATATTATATATCAATAACATAAGCCTTTTCACAAAAGTAGCAAAGCACCGTAAAATCCACAAAAAAATATATGGTACCAATATCATTCTCTTCCACTTCCATCATATCAAGTAAAGATAACTAGAGTCAATCACACATAAATACTAACATGTTATGGTAATACTAAGTACTTAAAAACAAAAGATACCATCTAGAAGTCAAGGCATCGTAGATATTTCCCTTTCTACTTCTTTTCTCTTTTTAGTTCTTCTAGGGTTAGTAGTATCTAGAGGTCAAGGAGTAATGATCCATGTTTTGTACAAACAACAAACAACAAACATAGTGTCTCAAAGAAACTCCCACTAGTTTTGAGTAATTTTTTTTTAAATTTATGACAACATAAGGTCTTAAACACAAGGTGCGACTAGGCACACGCCACAATGCGCCTAGGTCAAATCACCTTGCCTTAGCGCCTAGGCATGCTTCTTTAAACATTGTTCTGCTCACAAGCCATTCCGTTTCAAACCAGCTTGGACCCAAAATAAGGAAAAAGCAACACTACTCAGGAGCACTTAGAATCACAATGTCTCCGGATCGTGGATGTTTAGTGTGTATCGAGATTGAAGATATTGAAATAGGGCTGAAATCCAGAAACAAGGTGACTTCAGACAATTTTTGGGAAAAAGCCGAGAAAATCTTCAGAGAATCAGCAATCTACAAATACAGTTACTTAACAATCCTAATTGCAAAACCCTTAATAGAAAGTTGAACTAGTTGATTTTACTAAGGTAAACACATTTGTTATTTAATCAAAACTACATTGGAAAGTATTGTAGGAAGAAGTGGCTGATCAATGGCAACAGGAATTCCAAAATTTTTTCTACTTTCTAACCCAACGAACAAGTAAAAGATCAAAATTTGTCATTTAAGCAAGGATTGCCATCAGTAAACTTCAAAAACATCTGAAGTCTGACTATTCCTCCCAATGGATCAGAATCTATTAACATCCTTGAGATGAGTATCACATTGGAAGACAGTTTCATGTTAACCAAAACAGGAGCACCCAAAGAAAACACGACAACAGTATTTCAAATAAGCCTTTCAAAGTCCCAGGACCCAAGGGATTTAGCATCGACTTTGATCAATCATATTGCCCTTGAGGACTGGATATAATGAAAGGCGATTAATACGTTCTTTCATACTATTAAACTTCTGAAGGAGACAAATTACACGTTCACAACCCTAATCCCTAAGACGGATGTCCCATCCACAACTAACCATTGCTGCCCAATAAGCCTTAGTAACTTTGTCTATAAAAATATCACGAAAGTCCTTGCTAACAGACTTCACCCCGTCCTTTTTAAGATCATTCACCTGCTTCAGGGGCATTTATCTCGGGACGACCGATCCATGATAACATCCTCCTAGCCCATGCAGCAATGAACAATTTGTGGAAAAATTCGGCTAAAACAGGCGGGGCTGCACTCAAGCTGGATGTCGAAAAAAACTAACGATGGGGTGGAATGGAAAATTCTGGAATTGGTAATACATAAGTTAGGACTTGATCATGTACGTATCGATTGGATGATGCAATGTGTTTCTACAATTACATACTCTGTGTTGATGGATCACCGGCCCAATTGTTTTCTCTCCCCATCAAAGGGAATCATGCAAGGGGACCCTTTATTCCCTTACCTATTTATTTTGTGCACTAATGTCCTAGTCAGACAGATCGAGAGTCCAACTGACAAGTAGAAATTGGGCATAGGGATCAAAATCGCCCCTCGAGCCCCAACAATTATATGTGTCCCTTTCGTTGGTAATATGTTGATATTTTTTGAGGATGGTTTGAATCTAGTGGCCATCTTAAGGGTGTTCTCAATATTTTCTATGAGGAGTCAGGACAACTTGTCAATTCCCGTGAATCTCCCTTATGTTTCCCAAAATGTCAACAAGGCTACTAGAAACAAGTTTAAAGAGATCTTTGGCATGCGGATTACTAAAGGGCTCAGCAAATACCTAGGATGTCCTATAATTGAAGGAAGAATGACATCTGCATCTTTTAGGAAGATTGGCAATCACACTAATTCCAAACTCTCTGCTTGGAAGACCAACGCACTTTTAGAAGTAAGATCCTTATTCGGTCTTATCTTGAATTGATCCCAACTAATACTATGAAATGTATTAAGATCCACATGAAACTGCACCAAAGGCTTGATTAGAGGAATAGAATGTTCAGTTGGAATCATGAAGACAAGATCAGGAGAATACAATTGATCCTATGGAATATCATTTGCAGACACCAGGGAACCAAGAGGCTTGGGTGGTAGGAAAATAGAGGCAGTCAACAAAGCATCCTTATGTGAAAAGTCATGGAAAATTCTTACTAATCCTGAAAGGTAATGCCTCCCCAGCTTGGAGGAAAATTCTAACCATTAGGGATCTCATGAAAAGGGGACTACGACGAAAAGTTGGGCAATGGGAAGAGTATTTCCTTTTGGCATGACAAATAGACCAAACAGTGAATACAAATGGTGAGGAAAGGAATGCTGCTCTTCAAGGTCCACGATTTCATCAATAAGAGATATGGATCAAGTAAAAGTGACTAGAAGTGGACCCAAATGAAATATGCACCAAAATTATGGGTGTTCCTTTTCCAACATAGAATGAAGATAAGGTGCGTTGGGGCTTCTCAAACTCTAGTAGTTTTATAGTTAAATCTGTCATCTGGCTGGCACCTGGGCTAGAGTGGGAAAATAAGGAATCAAGGGGATACAAATAGATTTGGAGGCTCAACATCCCCTAGAAAATTAAGATTTTCTTATGGAAGATTTTCAATGACAGGGTAGCTACAAGCAAGAAGTTGACAAGCAGAGTTAAATACATCAATGCCGATAGTCTGTGATGTCATACTACAGTGGAGGACCTAAACCACCTGTTTATCCTTATGTACGGAATCTCAAGAGGTTTGAAGGTTAGCAAAACAAGCAGGTTGGATTGAATACTGATCAAACAATAGAAGTTCAACTGAATCCTTAGAAAGACCCCACAAAAAAGGGTATCAATAACGGGAAGACAATTTTTATCATGCGGCAAATTTGGAAGTTGAGGAACAGAATGGTGTTCGAGAAGCTCAGAGTCGACCCAGCCAAAATCTGGATGTGAGTTTGACACGCTAGAATGGTTTAACAGGGAAGAGGAAACATTGAGAGCACCTCAAACAAATTGGCCGAAGGAGGAAGACAAACCAAGATTATAGATGGATCCAGTGGAATAAAACTCCAAGGCAAGTGGTCAAAATCAACCTTGATGGTCTTAGGAGAATCTAGGAACACGTGCAGGTATATTATCAGAGATTCAAAAGGCCAAGTTACAACAGTAGGAGCAAAGAACTTAGGGGAGCATCTATCGTTTCAATTGAAGCTACAACGGCAAGATACAGTATACACAAAGCAATAGAAATTGGTTTCCAGAAAAAAATTGGACGTAAGGGAACAATCAGGTAGTGAATAAGGCTAGCTCCCTAGAAAATTACAACCATGATAGAAGATTGCGAATTGTTAGCTTAGAGTTGTGTTCAGCTCAAGATTGACCACATTCACAGGAAACATATATGGTAGTGGATTAGATACCAAAGACCGGAGTCCATATCCAAACAATGTTTGAATGGATGCACCCTCCAAACTTCAATCACTTAAAGCAGATTCTTCTCAGTGATTCGACAACATAGCCCTAGTGGGAGAGACCAGGGAGGAGGTGAATGAGAAGCTAGAACTCTGGAGATTGGCCTTAGAATCGAAAGCGCTAAGAATTAGTAAATCTAAAACAAAGTATATGGAACTCAAGTTTTGTGTATCTACCAGGCTAAGTACAGATGATGTCAAGATTGGATCAGAATGCATACTGCAAAAAGTGTGCTTTAAATACTTGGTTTCCAGGGTGCAACAAGATGGCGAAGTGCATGCAGATGTTAATAATAGGATTAAAGTGGGTTGGCATAAATGGCGGATGGCCTCAGCAGTACTGTGAGATAAGAAGTTCCCACTCAAGTTAAAGGGGAAATACTATAAGACGGTAATGAGACCAGCTATGCCTTACGGGCAGAGTGCTGGCCAGTTAAGCAACAGCAAGCGTAAAAGATGAAGGTAGCAGAAATGAGGATGTTGAGACGGATGTGTGGACACGCAAGGAAGGATAGGATCAGGAATGAAGTCATAAGAAGTAAATTAGGCGTGGCCCCAATCAAGGATAAGCTGCGGGAGCAACGTTTGAGGTGGTTTGGGCATGTTAGGAGGAGACCGAGCACTGCACCTATCAGAAGATGCGAACAACTCCAGATTACAGACAGGAAGAGACAAAGAGGCCGACCAAAGAAGAGTTGGATGGAAGCAATTCAATAGGACCTCGCCTATCTCAACCTCAGTGAAGAAATGGCCTTAGATAGAACCCAGTAGAGGATTAGTATAAGGTAACAAATATAGCGGGGTAGGAACACCGAGCAGTTCTAGGCTAGTACTCGCGCCACCAGGGGTCTTGCATGCTTGTCTGTTTTACGCATTTCTGCCTTGCTTCTTATTGCTTACATCATTTATATGCTTACATGTTATTGTTAGGTAGGCTCCCTTCCATAGATGCTTGGTGCTTTTGCATTTTGCTCTTGCTTAGATGCTTCCATACTTGTCATGCTCTCTGTGCTTTTTATGCCCTCTCGCTTTTCAGGATGGAGGTCTTCGGAAATAGCCTCTCATTAGGGCATCCCCCTGATGGGGTAAAGTTGCGCACATCCTACCCCTCCCAGACCCTGTTCACCCGGGAGTTGTTGTTGTTGTTGTCTTCTCAGTGATTCCTTGGGAAAACCCTTTCTATCAAGGGGACCTTAAGGCTTTCGTTACCTTATAAAAAAATTCAACTAACAACAACAACCAAACCGGTGCCTCGAGAGCTCCCACATATGCAAGGTCTGGCCGCGGGGGGATATACGCAGCCTTACCCCGTCAAGGTATTACCCTAAAGGGAGGCTGTGTTCAAGAACCCCCAACCTGAAAAGCATAAAAGCATAGGAGCAAAACAACGGCACAGAGCAAGCATAAAGCATAAAGAAAGCATGAAGTAGCAATAGGAGATACAACAGCTCCCAAACACATCAAGTACGGCAGTGCTAGCCAAGATATACTCCTCTATTCTAAACTGCTACATTGGCTGCCCCTATACTAGCCCTCCATTGAGCTCTGTCTAAGGCCATCTCCTCCTGTAGGTTTAGGCAAGTAAGGTCATGTCGGATGGTCTCCATCCATCTCTTCTTTAGCTTGCCTCTGCCTCTACTTCTCCACACATCCACCGCGACATCCTTATCTCCACAACCTTCAACTTTTGCGCGTGGTACCGTTTAATTAGCCAACATTCAATAGCGTAATACATAGTCGGTCCCACTACCATCTTATAGTATTTTCCCTTCAAGTTGAGAGGGAACTTTTTTATTGCATAGTATCGCTAAAGCCATCTTCCACTTATACCATCCCACTTTAATTTGATTATTCACATCCTTGTCAACTCCACTGTCTTGTTGTACTATGGAGCCCAAATATCTAAGACATTCTTTTTTTAGAATGCACTCTGACCCAATCTTCACGTCCTCTACACTTTGGCTGCTTGTGGTATAAAATTTAAATTCAATATACTCGATTTGTGATCTACTAATCCGTAAACATTTTGATTCCAAGGCACTTCTCCAAAGTTAGAGGTTGTCATTCACCCATTGTCTTGACCTGCTCCTCAAAACTATATCAACCGCAAAAAGCAAACACCAAGGCACCTACCTTTAAATGTGACTGTTGAGCTTGTCCATAACCAAAATAAATAGGAAAGAGCCCAAAGTTGATCCTTGATGCAACCACGCTGTAATTCGGAAAGCATAGATCTCCCCTTCTGATGTATGCATTGATAAGATGCAAGTGCGTTAAATATTATTTTCCTAAACCCCTTCTCACAAGTCTCTCGACTTTTCTTCCTTGCCTCTATTTCTCTCCTCCTCTGTCTCTTCTCCTTTCCCCTTCCCTTATCCCACATCAATTTGAAATCAAAGCTCAATCTCAAGGCCTTCCTACCGCTACCACTCAAGCACCAAAACCAAACCCGCTACTTCAGAAAGGTCCAGGACAAAGTTCAGAATTTGGGAACATTATTTTCAACTTTGGAGGTTTAGTTGTGCTATAAAGAGTATGATCCTCTCTCTTGGAACATGACTAAGATCTCATGTTTGGGCATTCTAGATTTCATTAAGTCCTCTTTACATAATTTTTTTCTATTCCCTAAAAACAAAGAAAGACAATATGTGGATGTTTGTGCGTGAATACATGCCATGGCAAGTTGTATTATGCCAAGTCTCTATTTTTTTTATCTTGAGCATGTGAGGTCCTAGTCATTTACATTACTTATCACAATTCGAGCTAGCTTTTTGGCATTACACTCATGACATTCATTATTCTCCCCATTCCTCACATGAAAATAACCAAATTCAAGCACTCGATTAAATGACCTTAGAGAAAAACTATCAAACATGCATGGTGTTTGCTTTATTCGTTCGTTAGTAGTGTGATACAGTCGCCGTAAATACAAATGTAAACAAACATGCAAAAAGGGGCTCATCGCAACAAAGGAGCGAGTTTAAATTCGGACTGAATGTGTTTGACCTCAACCACTCACCTTCTCGAGGAAAAGGAGGTGATATTTTAGGGTATCCAACTTCATTTGTTTAACACATAGATTTTGTTTATGCTCCAATTAAAAAGACCTTTGTATTTTTTGTAGACTTTATGATACAAATAATGAAAGAAAATTAAAGGAATATGGACCTAACTCAAGTGGCAGTTACAGTGACGGAGCAAAGCTCACAGATACCTTTTCTCGTACACTTAAAAGTCAGGAACTGGGATGGAGACAAACTTAAGAGCTCAGCAGTTCACTTATAAGGCCAAGTCAATTAGATTTTCAGGCCTAGCACCCTTGACTTATAATAACTCGAATGAGATAGAGTCTAACAAGATTTAGGTGGAGCAAACCATATTTGGGTCACTGGATGAGGACCAACGCAGTCAAGGTCAAGCCCTTAAGCAATGCCGCAAACCTATGTTCACCTGACTTACTAAGCAATGATAGCAGCGTTAAGACCAACGCAATAAAGGTCAAACATTGGCCGTCAAAGTCTTAAACTAAAGCTTCAATTCTTAACTTGTCGATTTTGGGAACAGATTAAAACAAAAAGTTCATAATTGAAGCCCAAAGCATTGTAATACTGAAGAAGCAAGTACAGCAAGGTCTACACTACACTAAGCTAAGTTACGCTAAACCTAAGAAAAAAGCACGTGTGCCATAGAAAAACTAGAAGAAGTTTTGTATGGTTGGTGTTAAGACGCTTTAGAACTACAATAGTGTCTCTTAATTATAGAAAAACGAAATAACAACTACCCCTATGTCCTCAGCATTTTCTTCCCATGTAGGCCACCAAGCTTCTTTAGCGCGTGAATGAACAATGAACGTGTCCCTTATTGGGTTTGATTGCGCACCTTTCTGGAAGCCCACGTCCGCTTTTCAGCCAGTGTCCCTTCTAGATGCCCCATGTTTTGTTGCACAAGCTTGAAGCCCACGCATTTGAAATTACGCTCCAAGTAACTATCTCGAGCTTGGAAACCACCTGTCTTGTGATCTTCTAGGCAGTCCCCTGAGCTCAAGCTTCTTTTATCCCTCAACCATCTCAAGCCTCGAGCGACTAATACCCTTGTCAGGGTTTTAAACTTAAGCAATAGGGCTCGAGACACCGTCATCTCAACGCCCAGAAGCCCGACTTTCCTCAAGAAGGGCCTCACTTAACAAGCGCTGGCGCTTTGCTCAAAATGTCGTCCCAACTCCCTCAAATTTAGGTTATAAACAAATGCCCACCTTTAGCCGTTGGTAATTGCAAATTTCCAACGGGTAGAAATCTCCTTAATTTGACCCTCAACGGCTGCAAGGAGCTCGAAAGAACATTGTTTGATATCTGGCTTTCATTCCCATGTGTCTATAGATGTGACAGTTAGGGCTTTGAAACTTCACTTTTCTGCTATGTGCTCTCTCTTCATTGTGATCAAGCGCTCAAAAACACTTGCTCTCTGCTTTTGACTCTTTGCTCTTCATTGCTAATCTACTCATTACATCTTTGAAATTCTCTAAATCTCCAAGAAATGGCCAAAATCCTTATGTTGTCTTTGCCCCCATCCCTTGGGCTGATAGCCTTATTGAGCAGTTGGCATGTCCGGTTCAATGAGACATTTCAATGGTCTCTAATAGGATTCAGAGCCCAATTGATTTTGGTGCCAGCAAGAAGGATCTTTCTTAGATGTCTGAAACTAGTAAACCACACACCCTTAGGTTCACCATCCATTTTACTGCGCAAAACCTTCTGACAAGTTTTGGCATCTTTGCTTGTGGGCCCTTAGGTTCACCATCCATTTTAATGCGCAAAACCCTTCTGACAAGTTTTGGCATCTTTGCTTGTGGGCTTCTTCAAAAAGCCACATGCCAGTGGAGACTTTTCTTCATGTGAAATGGGTGGACAACCCCTCACGGCACATTAATCAAGTGCACAACCTTTCAACATTTCCAATGTGGGCAGTGTTTCTACTCACTTATTGAAGTGAACATTTTCCCTGCCCCCATGTTAATGTACGGTAGATCCGCTTGGTCGCGGAGGTCTATACCATGGTGGTTTACAAGACATCCACAGGCAACTCTCTTTATAACCCAGAATATCTGCCAGCCTGGTCACACACCTCACCCCTTTTGAACCTCAGAGAATTTCTTAAGTAATTTAACACAGGCTCGGAGTAACATTGCATATTCCTTGATGGCCTCGAAGGCTTTATAATGTGGCCCCTCTCACTTGAAGTCTTTCTCAAACTTGAGCCTCAGCAATGGAGAGAAGACTTTGGTTTTTCCAACGACATTCGAAATGAAACATCTTAAGAAATTAACCTGCCCCAAGAAGCATTGAAACTCTTTTTTACTTGAAGGCGATTTGGCCTCTTGAATGGCCTTAGTCTTATTAATGTCAACCTCCAGCACACACGCCAAAGGCACACTTTAGTGGGTTCATCTTGACTTATAAGGAATGCTCCTCTCAAGTCCTCTATGTGTTCAACTTGGGATTTTGATTTGATCACGATGTCATCTATGTAGACTTCCATGGTCTTACTAATGAGATCATGAAAGATCACATTCATGGCTCTTTGGTAGGTGGCACCAGCGCTCTTTAAACCAAATGACATAGCCACCCACTCAAAGGTCCCTATTGACCCAAGGCATCTAAACGTTGTCTTGTGGGCATCCTCCGAAGCAATCATGACTTGGTAATACCCACAGTAACCATCCGAAAAGGATAAGACCTCATGCCTTAAGGTTGAATCAATGAGAACATCAACTATTGACATAGGGTATTCATCCTTTGGGGTGGCTGCATTTAGATCTCTAAAATCAATACATACTATAATCTTGCCATTCTTTTCGATAATAGGAACTATATTTGCCAACCACTCAAAGTACTTGGCCATCCCGATGAATTTGGCCTTTAAGAGTCTCTAAATCTCCTCTGTAACCAAATCTATGACCTCCTGGGATATCCTTCTCTAGGCCTGAATTATTGGTCTATAACCTGACTTGACGGGAAGCCTATGTTCAACCACTTTTCTGTCTAAGCCAAGCATCTCATGATTGCCCTGAGCAAAGCAATCCTTGAACTCAAGAAGTAAGGTTAGGTATTGCTTCCTCTGCTCTTCAGAAAGCAGCGCACTCAGATAGGTAGGTCTTAGGTCCTCTACTAAGCCCAAGTTAACTTCGAGGAGGGGATCTTGAACTTTAGCCCTCAAATCCTCCTCTTCGCTAGTGTTGCTCTTAAATCAGATAGCTCCCGCTCTTTTTCTTGTATCATCTGGACCTCGCGGCCATTCTTAGAAACAAATGGCCACTCAGCCCACAGTTAATCCTCAGCATGCAATGCCACTAGCTTTGTAATGGCTAAGGAGACGACCCTCTAGGTTTTGGCTCCTTCGCATAAGGCATTGATGTGCCCTAAAGGTCCCCCTCATCAAGAAGGGCTCTCTCTAGCTTTAGTAAGAGGGCTATTAAGGATGGCGATCAGCTCCTTGTGTTAGGCAGTTCATGGAGTGGTCCTCCTAACATCCAATGGTCCCTTGCCATCTTCATATAACTTTGCCTCAACATAATTAAAGCAAGCCATGAATGGCTTGTTATCTGCCATAACAACCTCATATTTGTCATGGTTCCAGAAGATTAACAACTGATGCAATAAAGAAGGAATACAATAATTGGCATGTAGCTAATCTCTCCCAAGCAAAGCATTATAGCTTGAGGTAGTATCAACTACAAAGAAAGCTATTAGCTTATTCATGTTGCCAACAGTTAACTCAATCGGGGATGACCCCTTCAGACTTAGTGGTGGCCCCTTAAAAGTCACAAATTGCCACATCTGAAGTTATCAAGTCATCTCGAGATTTACTAATGAGCCCCAACATATATGAAGGCAAGACATTAATGGCAGTCCCATTGTCTTTTAATATTCATCGGAATCTCATCAAACTTGGCCTTGATGTAGAGGCTTGATGTGTTTATTGCCGTTATTAGGCCCATCAAACATCATCTTCATTAAGTCAGAAGTGTCATTAGTTAGCTTGGATGTTGGGGTTTTAACTTTAAAAGACAAAAGATCGGGATTACCTTTGATAGCTGCCTCTTCAGCTACAAGTTTTACCCAGGGATCTTCATCTGATGCGATCGCATCTCCCTCAACGCCCTCCGATGTGTTAGCTGCTGGTACGCATGATTTTTACATATTTAATTTCCCGTTTTTGTCATATATTCGGCCTCTACATGTGGGTTCGATTGTTGTTTAGGTACATTTTCATGTGGAACACATCAAAGTGGACGGAAGAAGAATTTTGGCAAAATCAAGCATTATTGAGGTAATTTTGAAGACTGATTGGAGAAACCCAACCATTTGTGCAAATGAAAGACCCATTGGATCATAATTTGGTGAACCGATCAATCAGTAGCTCCGGGTTAGGAAAACTGACCAAGAGCCTGCCGATCGATCTGCCAAAAGTACCGATCGATCGAGAGTTTTGCGTGAGCTCACCGATCAATCGGAGCTTTTAGTCGATCGATCGGATTGCCGTCCGATCGGGCATTATTCCCGATCGATCAGGACGGTTCCGTACGGAACCCTACTTCCTCCTGCGCCTATAAATAGAGAAGGGAAAGTCAACCTTGGGGACGCTTTTCTCGCTGCACGTCCTCCGCTCCCTCTAAAACCCAAAGCCGCTACGAGATCTACGGGTTCTCAAAAGCTGAAACGCAAGCAGCTGGAATACTAAGAGAATTCAGGCTCGGATCAGTATTGACACGAATATTAAGGGGGTTTACTCTTTTATCTATTTTACGCACAATATGTTCTTTTATATAAATTTAAAGATGTATAAAACTCCCATAGAGGAGTAAACTTTCTTAGTTTAGGGGATGAAGGGTAGGTAGCCGCCCGCATCCCAGATTTATATTATGCTTTTGACGATTGATTTAGTTATATTATATTCACACCCCTGTGGGGAGTTTTGCATGATTGTTGGATATTTTTGTATGTGTGCTTGTAGCCATGACTGGGTCTCCAACTTTGCAGCGATTCGTCTTGTGCTTATAGCCTGGACCATAACATAACAGGAATTCACGCGTGATCAAGGTTGAGGTTGTACCCAACTCTGAACCCAATCTTTTATATAAGTTAATATTGAATCAGGATTAACAAAAGAATTAAGTAGTGCTAATGAGATAACCTATGCTACATCTAGGGTGCTAAGATAAGTTATGCCTTTAGAGTAGTTCATTACCCTAAGCTTAGAGCTTGTAGCCTAAGTCTTTCAAATCATCGTCCCAAGTTGAATATAATGATGGGATACGTGTTAAGCTACCCTGAATTCACTCCCTAAACTAACCTTAATTGAATTGTTGCACTCACTTTATATTCAGTTTTAGTAATTTAGCTTCAACTTATTCAAACAACACGAAAAAACCAAAAATTCAAACCACTCGTTAATCAGTAAATCGAACTTGACACGATTCCCTGTGGATACGACCCGTATACCCGACACAGAGCTACGAGGATCTCGTACACTTGCGAGTAAACGGTTTTAAACACACTTTTAAAATCACATCAAGTTTTTGGCGCCATTGCAGGGGAATCGTTTTGCTAAGTTGGAATTTAGGGTTAACGGACTTTGTCTTGTTTGCTTTTTATTTACTGCTTTGAGTTATTTTGCATAGTTATTTTTCTTTTACTTCAGTCATCAGTCGAGGTCATCGTGGATCTATCCCAACTTCAATATTGCATGCACGATAGACGTTCACTTGATCCTGAATTGTTACCTTACATCCCCGAAATCGAGCGGACTTTGTCTACCGTGAGGCTGTTAGAAGCGAGAGAGAGTACACAACGAACCATGGCTAATAACAAACCACGTACGATTAGGGACCACTTCATTCCCCAAACGTACGTTGCACTCGCCGGAGTTGCGTTACCTGCTGTGGGTCTTCGAACTTAAACCTGGAATTATCAATATGCTTCCCACATTTTATGGGAAGTCAACCGAGAGCCCATACGAGCACCTTGACACATTCCTCGAAATATGTGAAACCTGTCATTATCAAGGTGTCACGAACGATGCAATTAGACTACGTCTTTTTCCGTTCTCGTTAAAAGACGTGACTAAGAGGTGGTTTCAATCCCTACCCAGAGGTGAAGTCACCACTTGGAATGACCTTCAACAGCGCTTCCTGGTCAAGTTTTTCCCTAAAGCCAGAACGATGGCTATTAGGCGCGCTATAAACAGCTTTGAACAAAAAGACCAGAAGCAGTTTCACGAGTGTTGGGACAGGTTCAAGGAACTTCTTAGGAGTTGTCCCCACCATGGGTCACCCAAGTGGGCTCTTGTCCAAAACTTCTACGATGGTCTTAGTGCGTCAAACAAGCAAATGGTATATGCTTCATGCGGGGGAGCATTTAACCAGTAAGGCGAGGACGAGGCCTGCACGCTTTTCGAGCGCCTTAATGAACATTCCCTCAACCAAGCCTCTTCTTCGAGGGTGGTTGGGGGAAACACGTGCGGTGTCTACGAGGTAGCACCTCAAAATGATGTTAATTTAAGACTAGATGCACTTAGCAGAAAGATAGATAAGATGATGAGTTTAAATGCAAATCCCACTAATGTGCATCCAGTTAATGCAGCTGAATCATCATCTGCGGGTGTTACTCCATGCAGCATTTGTTCAAGAGAGGATCATTCTGGTTTTGAGTTTTACATGCGTCATAGTTTCCTGAGTATGTGCAGGACCAAGCTTATGCAGCGCAGGAGTACTCGAGGAACATCAATCCGTCCTCGCAAACCTATAATCCAGGGTGGGGCAACCATCCCAATTTCTCATAGAAGCAAAACACAAATCAGAACCCAGCCATGAGACAACCAGCACCAGGATTTGCAGGTAAGGCACACCCTCCTGGTTTCCACGGAGGGCAAAGGTATGGCTCTTCTCATCCTCCAGTCCCTAATGCTAATCCACCACCCCAACCTCCGAGCTACACTTCTCAGTTTGAGGAATGTATGCTCCACTTTATGTAGGAAAACCAACAATTGGTCCACTCTCATTCACAATCGATTTCTAAGTTAGAGAACCAACTAGGACAGTTAGCTCAGGCCATGAACAGGAGGGAAGAAGGGAGGTTACCCTCCCAACCTCTCGCTAATCCCAGGGGAGCAACTAATCTTGACCTTAGCCAGGTCACTCATGAGCAGGCTAAGGTTGTCTTAGCCACGGGTGAGGATAATTTGAGAGAAGTAGAGCTAGAAGTTGAGTAAGAGGATGGGACTCTAAACGCCATTGCTGATAAGGATGGAGTGCCCACACCTTTAATGGGCTCATCTCCCGAACCAATTGTTCCTTTTCCTACAGCCCTGTTAGGACCGAAAGGGAAGGATGACCCGAAGAGGGATGAGTTACTGAACTTGTTTAAGGACATCAAGATTAACCTGCCACTGATTGATGCCATTAAACACGTCCCCATGTATGCTAAATATCTTAAAGAAGAAAGCGCAAGCCATGTCCTTAGGAAAGTCCAACTCACTGAAAAAGTGAGCAGCATCTTAATGTCAGGCATCCCACCTAAGTGTAGAGATCCAGGAGCTTTCACAGTCCCGTGCGTCATAGGAGAGAGCTATACGAATCGGGCTCTTTTGGATTTAGAGGCGACCGTGAACCTCATCCCATACTCAATTTTTCAGGAATTGGGGATGGGAGATCTCAAACCAACTAGCATTACCCTACAGTTGGCAGATAGATCAGAGCGTTTACCTAGAGGTATGTTGGAAGATGTTCTCGTCAAAGTTGATAAGTTTATCTTCCCCGTTGATATTATAGTGTTTGACATGGACCCTACTCCTCATCAGAGGAACCACACCCCCGTCATTTTAGGGCGACCGTTCTTGGCAACGGCCGATGCTATCATTCATTGTCGAACTGGGGTGTTAGAAGTGTCATTTGGGAATCTTAAGGTTAACCTGAATGTGTCAAACGCTGCTAAGTTCCCTGTTAATGAGAATGACCTTGATTGCTTCATGGTTGATGCTATTGATCATTTGGTTGAATCAGTATCTTCTGACTTAATCAAGAAAGACGAACCATCTGATTCGCTTTCTTTTGCTGATTTCGATATGAGTACTGATGCTGATAATTTGCTTGACATGCAGGAGCTAACGAGAATTGAGGCTAGGGGTCTGATGTTTGAACACCTAACTGGCCTACTTAGTGCACCTGCTAAACCATCTATTGAGTGTCCACCGGTGTTAGAGCTCAAACCTCTCCCGACCACCTTGAAATATGCATTTTTAGGACAAGATGACACCCTTCCTATGATTATCGCGTCTGACCTAACTAAGAGTCAGGAATCTAGGTTGTTAGTTGTCCTACAAAACCACAAACAAGCCATAGGGCGGTCAGTCGCTGATCTGAAAGGAATTAACCCCTCTGTATGCATGCATAGAATACATTTAGAGGACAATGTTAAGCCTTCTAAGCAAATGTAAAGGAGGCTTAACCCTAACATGAGGGAGGTAGTTAAGAAGGAGGTCATGAGGTTGCTAGATGCGGGTATTATATACCCCATCTCTGATAGCCCCTGGGTCAGTCCGGTTCAGGTAGTCCCCAAGAAGTCAGGAATCACGGTCGTTGCGAATGCCCAAGGTGAATTGGTCCCTACACGAGTCACTACAGGGTGGAAAGCGTGCATCGATTATCGTAAGTTGAACTCGGTAACACGCAAGGACCATTTCCCTTTACCCTTTTTGGACCAGATCCTAGATGAAGTAGCAGTTCAAGCGTACTATGGCTACTCAGGGTATAAGCAAGTCCCGGTTCACCCTGAGGACCAAGAGAAAACAACGTTTACTTGCCCCTTTGGTACGTTTGCATACCGAAGGATGCCCTTCTGCCTGGGCAACGCACCTGCTACATTCCAGCGGTGTATGATGTCCATTTTTTGGATATGTTGGACAACTACCTAGAAGTGTTTATGGATGATTTTTCTGTGTTTGGATCATCTTTTGATGAATGCTTATCTCACTTAGATCTCGTTTTGCAATGCTGCGAGGAGTATAATTTGGTACTCGGTTGGGAGAAGAGCCATTTTATGGTTCAACGGGGCATAGTTTTAGGACATGTAGCGTCTAAAGAAGGTATTACTACAGACAAGGCCAAGGTGGACTTCATTGCTAACCTCCCTCCACTGACCTCGGTGAAGGAAGATCGATCATTCCTTGGCCGCGCTGGGTTCTACCGGCGTCTCATCGCCAACTTCAATAAAATTGCTAAACCGTGGTCAAATTTGCTTGCTAATGATGTACCTTTTGTTTTTAATAATGACTGTTTAGCGGAGTTTACTGAGTTGAAAACTTTACTGTCTACAGCCCCCATTATTCAATCTCCTGACTACTCATTACCCTTTGAGATTATGTGTGACGCCTCTAATTATGCTGTAGGAGCCGTGCTCGGTCAACGGAAGGATCGTAAACCTGTCGTCGTTTGTTATGCTAGTAAGTCGTTAGATGAAGCCCAAAAGAATTATACCACCACTGAAAAGGAATTACTAGCTATAGTTTTCGCACCTGACAAGTTTCGATCTTATGCATTGGGCTCGAGAGTAGCAGTCTTTTCTGACCATGCTGCCATTCGTTTTCTTCTCATTAAGAAAGAAACGAAACCTAGGTTAATTCGCTGGGTTTTATTACTCTAGGAATTTAACTTAGAAATCCGCAATAGGAAAGGCCCGGATAACGTCATAGCCGCTCATCTTTCAAGAATTATTTTGCCATCTGACGCCACTATTGGTCCCATTGATGACTTTTTTTCCTGACAAACGGCTATTTTCTATTGCAGGAAGTGGACCCCCATGGTTTGCCCACATCGTTAACTGTTTGGCAACGGGGAAATTGCCTACCCATTGGCCGAAACAAGAGCGGGACCGCTTCCTTTCTCAAGCAAGGCATTTTTTCTGGGATGATCCAGATTTGTTTAAGGTATGTTCTGATCAGGTAGTACGTCATTGTGTCCCGGAGAATTAGCATGACAGTGTATTACGATTTTGTCATAGTTTAGCCTGTGGGGGACATTTTGTGGGACGACGTACTGCGGCGAAAGTCCTTCAAAGTGGCTTCTTTTGGCCGACTCTTTTCCGGGATGCTCGTGATTTTTGTAGGGCGTGCGATCGCTGTCAACGCACGGGTGCCCTCACAAAACGTGATGAGATGCCTCAGCACCCTATCTTAGTTTGTAAAATTTTTGACGTTTGGGGCATTGATTTCATGGGGCCGTTCTGTAATTCACATGGCTGTGTTTATATTCCGGTAGCTGTTGATTATGTTTCGAAATGGGTCGAGGCCATTGCATCTAGGACGAACGACCACAAGGTGGTCATTGAGTTTGTTAAAGACAATATTTTCTCACATTTTGGTGTTCCTAGGGCGATAATTAGTGATGGTGGGACACACTTCACCCATCATTCGGTTGAGTCACTTCTTAAAAAATACTCTCTCACTCACAAATTAGCTGCCCCATATCACTCTCAAACTAGTGGCCGAGTTGAAGTCTCGAACCAGGAAACAAAGTCTATTCTTGAGAAGACCGTTAGACCGGACTGCAAAGATCGATCTTTAAGGTTGAACGACTCTCTTTGGGCTTATCGTACAGCCTTCAAGACTCCAATAGGCATGTCTCCCTATAGCTTAGTTTTCGGGAAGGCATGCCATTTGCCAGTGGAGCTTGAGCACCGTGCATACTAGGCCATTAAGCAATTTAATCGTGAAATGCACAGTATCAGGTCGCACCGACGACTTCAACTCAGCGAGTTGGATGAGATGCAATACGAGGCGTATGAAAACGCCAAACTATACAAAGAAAGAACTAAAGCTTTTCATGAAAAAAGAATTTCGTGTAAAAGTTTTGAAGTCGGTCAAAAGGTTTGGCTTTACAACTCCAAGCTTCGATTTTTTTCCCGGGAAACTACGTCCACGATGGGACGGACCTTACGAAGTGGTCCACGTATACCCACCCTTCTAGGGCAATTAAAATTCGAGATATCAATGATGGTCGCCTTCTCATAGTCAATGGCCATCGTCTTAAACACTCTATTGGGTTAAGGGATAGACCACACGAGTTTGAAGAAATTCATCTTAGGGATCCCACACCGAGATCAGCCTAGCTTCGTAGACAATACTGCGTCTGGCTGAAAACGTTAATCTTAGCGCTTTTGGGCGGCAACCCAATTTATTTATGTTTCGCAGTTTATGCCGTATTTTTATTATTAGTATTATTATTTTTTTTTTTTATTTTTTTTTTTCTTATTTATTTTTTTATTTTTTTATTTTTTTATGGAAATTTTTTTCCCCTCTCTTTTATCCTTCACTTTACCTTGTTTTTACTTCAAGAGAGCATGTTTAGGCCGTTCTTTGGTTGTTGCCCTGCTTTATTGAAGCGGTTTCGTCCTGCTTTATGTCTTAGTTGTGAATAAAGTTTGAATTTCTTGATTTTGTGCCATGTTTACACCTTTGTTCATGAACCATGTTTATATAAGTTATCGGTGACTTAATTTCGTCCTCTGATACTTGTGATTGCTAGATTATGCCGCGATTGGGGTAATCTTGTGGGTAGGCGTGGCCAACGGGCCGGGCCGAGCCACAGGCCAAAAATAACTGGGCGCTGGGCCCGGCCCGGCCCGGCCCGCCCGACCGTAAGCCGGGACTAGCCTGGGCCCAACACGACTCTAAATAATTAAAAAAATTTATATTTTTTTTATAAATACTTAATCCTCCCCAACCCATTTCCTTACCAAATCTTCAATCTTCTCTTCTCTCTCTATACATTCATCATCTCCCATCTTCTTCAGCTTTGCTAATTGCAAAATTGTGCTCTAAAGTTCGAAGTTCGTAAAGTGTTTAGCTGAAGTTCGAAATTCATTGTTCTCTCGTTTCGGTAATTTTAGTATCGCAATTTTATTTGATTCGCATTTTTAGTTATTTAATTTGCATTTTATAAATACTAATCACTTATACTAATATGGCACACAACTCTTCATCATCCTTTGGTACCGGTCGTGCTACTTCTAGCTCTTCTCGGCCACCCAGAATCCCTAAAAGGAGTAGAATTGTCATACTTAATACAGAAGAACGAGCTTTTATACAACTAAACCCATCACCCCCATACACTTATGATAGCATAGATTGGGACTTTTCACAATAAGAAGATTATCATGAGTCAGGCGGTGGGGTTTGAGACTCACAAACTAATGCGGAACCCACGCCCACCACCGAAGCTCAGCCTGAAAGTAGTACCTCTGCTAGTAGGCGTACAACTAGTGGGGTATGAAATCACTTTACCCTTAATAAGACAACTAATAAAGCAACTTGAAAATTATGTGTAGGACTTTTAGCCATCAACCTGACAGTGGGACAGGCACATTAAACAGACATATACTTAGGTGCCACCCCGAGCAATTCCCAGATAAGAGCCAACAACGTCTAGTACAGCAAGTGGCCGATGCACTTGCTACTTTTAGGTTCTCTCAAGAGGGCAACCGAAAGGGGCTAGCTAAATATATAATTTTGGGTGAAAGGCCTTTCAATGCCAGCGAAAACCCATATTTCGTCGACTACCTCCAACAATGGGTGAACCCCGCCATTGTGAGGGTTCCTCGGAACACCGTAAAACGGGACGCTTTTACGTTGTACCACAGTATGAAAGCTGTGGTCTTAACACTTTATGCGACGAACACGAGCATGTTCTCGCTGACGTCGAACATATGGAAGTCGAAACCCAGCCAACCTTATATGTGCACAACGGCACACTGGATCAATGACTCCTACATCCTCCAAAAGAGAATAATTCATTTTGGTATTTTAGATTGCCCCCACACTGTCAAGATAATTACGGGTGCGATTATGTCGGCAGTCCGCGACTAGGGCATAGAGCGATGTATCTTCAGTATTACGTTCGACAATGCTACCACCAACACTGCATCCGTTACACATTTAATTAGGCACATGAGACCCATGTTAGGTGGGAAGTGTTTCCATAATCACTGCATTTGTCACATTTTGCATTTAATGGTAATGGATGGTTTGGAGCTTGTAAACGCATCCCTTACCACCTTAAGATCCGTAATAATATCTGTTAAATCATCCGGCACTAGAAAAAAAAAAAGGATTTAGAAATTTATGTAGGTTGCATGGCATAGAATATAAACAACTCAAATTAGACTCTCAAACTAGGTGGTCGTCTACGGTAGAAATGTCAGAGCGCATTCTACCGTATAAAAACGTTCTAATGGAATTCGCACAGGACAATCGTTCATAATGGAGCGATTACCAACATGGACGGTATACATTGGGAGACAAGAGATGAAATTTGTAAATTTTTTTTGCATGTTTAAAGAGGCCACGACATTTTTTTCAAGTTGCTATTATCCGACCATACCTCAAGTAATATCAAGATTGCTTGATATTGTCAATTGGATGGCGGGTAATGAATCCAATCCCATTTTGTTCGAATCGATTAAGGCAATAAAAGAAAAGTTTGCTAAATATTATTCTAAACTACCTCTTACATACTGCTTGGCAACTATTTTACATCCTCGTTGTAAACGCGGGGTTTAAACTTGTTTTGCCAACATTTTTTCAAATATTTGTATCCTAGTCGCAATATCGACACTTTCATTGCCAAAGTTGAAAACGACTTGCATAGTTTATTTTCCTAATATTCCCAGAAATTAGCGTCCAATAATCCATATCCTAGTACTGCTGCAGTAGCATCTTCCATATCTGGTGGAAGTAGTTCACACATGTCATTCGTGGAAGCTGTTGGAGCAATTTACGCCCACAGTAGTCCCCCACGTCATGTGACGAGCTAGATTATTATTTGCGGACACTGTTGGTCCATATTTTCGGGCCACCGGTCAACCCGCATTTTGACCTTTTACAATGTGGAACACAAACCAATCCCAGTATCCCGTGCTTTCCACCATGGCACGTGATATACTAAATTGTTCGATGTCTTCAATAGCATCGGAGTATGCTTTCAGTCTTGGTGGCAGGTTACTTGGAACGAAGAGGGCGACGCTATCTCCGCCAAGCTTGGAGATGTTCGTGTGCTTGAAGGATTGGCTGCCAGCTAAAGCAAGGGATCAATAGATAATGAAGCTGTATTCATCGAGCGATGAAGAAGACGACCGCACCACTGATACGTCAAACAATGGCACAGCAACCCCCCCATGCGACTGATATCAACACTTTTGTATGTCAATTATTTACTTTTAAATATTTACGTCAAAAGACGACCGCACCCCCCATACATCAAACTTTGTATTTTTTGATAAACAAATTTGTACTTTTAAATATTAGGCTCCAACTGCGTTATATTTATACTTGCTACGTTATTTATTTACCATTATTTTTTTGATAAGATATTTACCATTATTTACCATTACTTATTGTATATTTTATTTTATTACATATATTTAGCATTATTTTTTTGAACATGTATATTTAGCATTATTAGTGCTTAAGAAAAAAATATATTTGTATCTCATATTATTTATCAATGAATTATAATAATTTTAGTACAAAACGACTTTGTATTATTTAAATTTTGCTTTTTTTTTTAAGCTGAAGGAAGCGGGCCAAGCCCGAGCCAGGGGCCGAGCCGGGCCGGGCTTGGCCCTAGAGGGCCCCAAGCCCCGCCCGGCCCGGCCACCCCTACTTGTGAGAGTTACGCTCGTTTTATGTTAATTGGATTTATGGGTTTGGGTACCGATCTAGGTTTTTCGGGTTCATCTGCTCTTATTCTTATTGCTAGATTATGCCGCGTGCCAAGCGGAGCCGCACTGAGGAGGGCAGCAGCTCCCAACAGCCGGACGTTCTTGCTCGAGTCAATGCTGCCCCTATATCTGGGGAGACGATGTTTGGTGAGGATCTTAAAGATGAGAGGGAGGGTGCTTGAGCCATTCTCTTTTGCCAACATAGGGATCTTACCTACCTTCTTGGTAGAGAGCCGAAGGAAGACCCTGTTTTCCCTTCTTTAGTTCGGAAATTTTATTCCTCCTATGCTCTCCAACAAGAGGGGGGTCGGACCTATGGTGACGTCACTGTTCGTGGCAAAACCATCCGATTTGATGCCACAGATGTCGCCGAGGCTATAGGTTACCCCTTATATGTTGACGAATCTGCTTGGCACCAGCCTGTTAACCCACCAAAGGCCGTGGACATTATCGCTGAGTTATGTGGCGACCAATGCGCTAGAGATCGTCCATCCACCACGTTCCGCTCCGCCCTTCCATCGCATATGTGGCTCTTGGACACCATTATTAAGGCCAATCTATGGCCTACCGGTCATGCCCAGGAACGTACCGACCCTATTCTAGATCTTCTTTGGAAGTTCTATCAGGGTGTATGGGTGGATGTGAGCGCCACTTACCTACAGAGTTTTACCGCCGTCCGCCACAAGCTTCAGCGCTTCTCTGTTGGCAGCGGTGCTCTGTACTTTCCTCGTTTAATCATGAGGCTTAAACGGTGTGCTTGGGTGCGCATACCGATCGCTCTTGACCGAGCTTGCGCGCCGCTCCGCCACTTTGATCCCACCCAGCATAGTCGGACCTTCCTTTCGCTTGCCCCGGCCGATGCGCGAGGGGAAGAGTCAGACATGAAGGATGCCCCGGCCCAGGCCGCTGCTCCTGCCCGAGCATCACGCCACGAGGGACGCCCACCCACCCCCACCTGCTTCTGATGATCCCAGCCACGTCCCGCCATACATTACGGATATTATGGACCGTCTGGATCACATTCAGTCTTTGGTCATTAAACTTTATCGACTGCAGACGGGCGGTTCTCCTCCACCTTACCCCCCTCCCTGAGTTATTTATGTTACTCCTGTACTAAACATTTGTTATGTTTATCTTTCTTTTTCTTTATTAACAAATTGTTTTAGTCCACAGTTTTATTTGTTTTTTAATTTTTTTTTTTTTTTTTTTTTTTTTTTTGTAGCTTGCTTTTGACTGTCTTCAACTTCTGGGATTCGCTCGACATATGTGGCTGCCCATTCATGATCTCAGGTCCTCTCTCTCCTTTCCCTGCTTCTATTTTAATTATGATGCATTGAGGACAATGCAAGGTTTGGGTTTAGGGATGGCAGATAAGAGTCAACTTTGTTTGTCCTTTAAGCTTAATTTAGCATAAATTAGCTACACATTGTTTTTGGAAGGCATAAATATGAGGTTGTTTGTGACCATTATCGTAGCCTAGTTCTGCGATGTACTTTGACAATTAGAATAATTATGAGACGAAATTATTGCTGGATCAGACTTTTGAATCCATATTTTTATCTTTTAACTAGTTAGTGAGATTATTACTTTTCACCCTTAATCTTGTGACATATCCTACTGTTTGGGTCGAAATAATGGTAATAATTTTAGGAATAGGAATCCACCTTTCTATTCCTAACAATGTTGAAATCAATTGTACATTTCTTTATCTTAGATAACCCTTTAAAAAAAGAAGAAGAAGAAGAAGAAGAAGAAGAAGAAAAGAAAGAAGGGGGGGGGGGGGGGGGGGGGGGGGGGGGGGGGGGGGGGGGGGGGGGGGGCGAAGAAGTGGCTGGTTGGTTCTTGTAGCCCCTGTGTCTCGAGCAAGTAAGCCTGTAGGGGTATCTTAAAACCTAGTATCTTGAGCCAACTGTGTCGGGAGCTGCCGGTCGAAAGCTTGCTACATGGGCCACAGGAAAAGCTTAAGAAGAATCAACTTTGTAGTTACCAAAATAAACACTAATACCCATTAAAAAAGGATATGTGCTAGCAGGTTAGGTTGTGGATCCTTAAGACTCGAGCCATTAGGTCCGTAGGGGGTCTCTCAAAACCTAGTACCTTGAGCCAACTGGATCGGGAGCTGCCGGCCGAAAACTCGTTACATGGGTCTGAGGGAGACACACCTAACAGAGTAAAAAAAAAAGGAAAAAGAAAAAAGGGGAAGAAGGGAAAACAAGAGAGAAAAGAGAAGCCTTTTGATTTCACTATTAATTAGTGGTGAAGGGCTAGGGTGACTTGTTCCTTTACTTATTACCTTTATTTCTTCTTTAAGTTAGAGGGTTTTGAAGTAAGACGAAGGGAAGAGAAGTTCTAAGATCACTCACTAGTAAAAAGACTTTAACAATGAAGACTTAAGTCAAAACTAGTGTAATAAATTAAACGAGGATTCGCTACTCTCAAGTACACTCTCAAGTTTGGTCAAACAATAATTTTCAAAAGTGACCTTTACGGTTAAATGCCTAACTCGACTTTTCCGCCAGTAGCTAACTTAAATAAAATATTGCTTGAGGACAAGCAATGTGTGGGTGTGGGGACGTTCATACGCATGATTTTTACATATTTTATTTCTCGATTTTGTCATATATTCGGCCTCTACATGTATGTTCGGTTGTTGTTTAGATACAGTTTCATGTGGAACACATCAAAGCAAACGGAAGAAGAATTTTGGCAAAATCAAGCATTATTGAGGCACTTTTGAAGACTGATTGGAGAAACCCAACAACCATTTGTGCAGATGAAAGACCCAGTGGATCATAATTTGGTGAACCGAGTACATTTCATAGCGCTTCGGGGCTTAATCAAGAAAAGGGGCCCAAAGAACCGATCGATCAGCAGCTCTCGGCTAGGAAAACTAACCGAGAGCTTGGCGATCGATCGGCCAAAAGTACAGAGTGATCGAGAGTTTTGCGTGAGCTCACCGATCGATCGGATTGCCGATTGATCGGGCATTATTCCCAATCGATCGGGACGGTTCCGTACGGAACCCTACCTCCTCCTGCGCCTATAAATAGAGAAGGGAAAGTCAGCCTTGGGGACGCTTTTCTCGTCGCACGTCCTCCCCCCTCTCTAAAACCCAAAGCCGCTACGAGATCTGTAGGTTCTCAAAAGCTGAAGCGCAAGCGGTTGGAATACTGGAAGAATTCAGGCTCGGATCAGCATCGACACGAAGATTGAGGGAGTTTACTCTTTTGTCTATTTTACGCACAGTTTTTTCTTTTATATAAATTTAAAGATGTGTAAAACTCCCACGGAGGAGTAAATTTTCTTAGTTTAGGGGATGAAGAGCGGGTAGCCGCCCGTATCCTAGATTTATATTACACTTTTGACGATTGATTTAGTTATGTTATATTTGCACGCTTGTGAGGAGTTTTTCATGATTGTTGGATATTTTTGTATGTGTGCTTGTAGCCATGACTGGGTCTCTAACTTTACAGCAATTCGTCTTGTGCTTGTAGCCTAGACCATAACATAACAGGAATTCATTCGTGGTCCGGGTTGAGGTTGGCCCCAACTCTGAACCCAATCTTTTATATAAGTTAATATTGAATTAGGAGTAACAAAGGAATTAAGTAGTGCTAATGAGATAACATATGCTACATCTATGGTGCTAAGATAGGTTATGCCTTTAGACTAGTTCATTACCTTAAGCCCTAATTTATATATTAACCCAGATTTAGAGCTTGTAGCCTAAGTCTTTCAAATCATCGTCCTAAGTAGAATATAATGATGGGATACGTGTTGAGCTACCCCGAATTCACTGCCTAAACTAACCTCAATTGAATTGTCGCACTCACTTTATATTCAGTTTTAGTAATTTAGCTTCAACCTATTCAAACAACACGAAAAAAAACCAAAAATTCAAACCACTCGTTAACCAGTAAATCTAATTTGACACGATTCCCTGTGGATACGATCCGTATACCCGACAAAGCTACGACGATCTCGTACCCTTACGAGTAAACGGTTTTAAACACACTGTTAAGATCACATCAGCCGCCATGAACACCAAGGAAAGAGTAGGGCAATTCTTACATCAACTTGCTCAGGGAGTAACCCAAACTGTATCTTAACCCCTTGGCATTTCTCTTCCTTAGTACTGCCATCAATTGGCATATCCTAATCTTGATCTTGAGGATTGCCATTAGTTAGCATGTCCCATTCTTGAGGTTGGTCTTTTGGCTTAACCTCTGGGGTCTGAGATTCCTCCATTGGTTGGGGGAAGTCTTCTTGCTGGAAGTCATTTTCTATATTAGACCATGTTGGTTTAACACGGTCCAAAAGTTCCATTAAGTTGATGCTGAGGAGATTATAATCCTCCTCGTCATCAAAGATTCTTCGATCCAATGAATTCTTGGCTAGATAATCCCACTAAGATTCTTTACCCTTAGAAGATGAGAGACTAGCCCATCTCTTAAGCTTCTTGCATGGCTCCCCTTTACTAGTGGTGGTTAAAGGTCTTAATTCAGTTACTGGATCCTTGAGATCCATGGGCTCAGTGCACCTATCCTTGCAAACTCTATCCTCTTCCTTAGAGAGCCTAGTCAAGCAACCGTTAAGCCGAGCTCTTCGCTGCGCTAACTGCGTCCTTTTCTGGGTTCGTGTAAGGTTAGAGGGACCAGCATCCTCTGGCTCGAGGTGATTCCTTCTCCAAACATTACCCAAACGGACTCCCGAAGGCTGTTGTCCTTACTACCATGGTCCCTAATGAGTGTCCACATTGAGCAGGTGGTACTTTGGGTTCCTCTTTGGGTGCCTAATCCTCATGATTTAAGACTTCAAAGTAAGACCATGATAGGGTCTAACTAATGAAGCCTTCTTGGAGAGTGCTGGCTTTTTCTTTGGAAAAAGGCTCAGCTTTTCATCCCAGAGACCAACTTGTGGCCATAGCCTCCGCAAAGGTCACGAGTAAGACACATGAGCTTTCTTGATGCCTCCTTCTTAGTGGCAAAGACGGTTTGCCAATGGTCATCCGTAAATATTCCCATGGCTAACTCTTCCCTTGAAAAGAGGATAGCTCCATCTTCTAGTAGCTTTTTCAGGAACCTGCTGAAGGTGGCATAGTCGCGTGTTGAATATTCTGTAGTAATGTGCCACTTGCAGTATTCATTTCTCAATTCTATCGAGGTTCTTTGAAACTTGAGTGCCCCTCTCTCCAGCAAACTATCAAACAAAGTGTTGCCCACAGCCAATCCCTCTTAAGCCTTCACTCATCCTGCATAGAGATCTGCCATTAGTTTGGCTATCATGGATACTACAAGGTTTTACTACCTCAATTAAATTAACTTGGGCAGGACTAGGGAAAGGGTCTTTATCAACGCTCATCTGTCCTTTTCCAAGGAAGATTAACTACCTTTTCCTAATGGCATCTTGGACCATGATTCTAAAGATCACGCAGTTCTTCATTAAGTGAATCAACGAACAGTGCCATTTACAATATACCTTCCAGGTCAAATGAGTATTTCCTCGAGTCTTGGGATTGATATGACTTCCTGGCTTTGATATCCTTCTTGACCAAAGGATTACAAACCATGGGAGGTCCATTGACGTACTCAGCAACATCAATTTCATATGGAGGATCTTCATCCTCGTCAATCAAGTCGTGTATGCAAGTTCCATACACACTGTTTTTCTTAAAGCTGTCTTCTTTTAGAACAACCTCATACGTTGCAGCACATTCTACCAACTGTAGAACTGTTGTGAAGTTTGAACCTTCAAACTTCTTAAATTCAATATCTAAGCCATTCAAGGCTAGCTTGGCATATTCAACTTCAGGACGAACAATGATGCACCTCAGGCTAGCTCTTTTGAACCGGCTAATGTAATCTTCCATGGATTCACCTGGCTTTTGTCTCATTCGAGCCAAGTCAAACATGGAAGTTCGTAGCACCATTTTTGGGAACTAGGCCTGGAATTACCTAGCCATGTCATCCCAAGAATAGATGAAATTAGGTGGTAAGCTAATATACCACTGAAAGGCAGTCCTTGTTAAGGAACTAGGGAACAGCCTAAGTTTGAGATATTGATAGTTAGCCGCTTCCCTGCACTGGCAATTAAGTCTTGCCAAATGCTCAAGGGCAGACACATTCCCTTCTCATAAGAAAAGGGTAAACCCGGAGATTTTGTACCATCGAGGAAAAGGGTATGCCAATATAATCAGGGTACAGTTTACTGTACAAGGGTTTATTGACCCTTGTGAGGCCTGGCCTATACATCTACTCCATAAGGGCGTGCAATTGGTCTAAGAGGGGTAGGTTTGGCACATGATTATACACCTACCATTCCCTCCCCCCCCCCCCCCCCCCCCCCCCCCAAAAAAAAAAACAAGTGGCTACGGATCTTGTGGGGGATTAGCAGGGTAGCCCTTAAGCTCCCGTTACAGTTGGGTGTGGGAACGGTAGCCCTACACATGCAAGGTAATCCCCTTGATCATTCTCGTATGCATTTGATTGGCCACGAAGTATGCTCCAACAGATCATGGGTTATATCGCATGCTTGAAGGCACACCTACATTGACAGGTTGTTGGTGCATCCTTGTCTGATCAATCCCTAAGTTTTGATCTTGATTATAGAAAAATCATACAATGGATGACCCCTATTTCCTCAGCATTTTCTTCCCACGTAGGCCACCAAGATTCTTTAGTGCTTGAACGAACAGTGAACATGCCCCTGATTTGGTGTGCTCGAGCGCCTGTCTAGAAGCCCACGTCCACTTTTTCAGCCAAAGCCCCTTCTAGATGCCCCATGTTCTGTTGGATAAGCTTGAAGCCCATGCATCTGAAATTATGCTCTACGTAACTGTCTCGAGCTTGGAAACCACATATTTTACAGCCTTCTAGGTAGTCCCTTGAGTTTGAGCTCGAGCTCCTTTTACCCCTCAACCATATCCAGCCTCGAGTGATTGATACCCTTGTCAAGGTTTTTAACTTCTCAAGCAATTAGGCTCGAGACACCGTCACCTCAATAACTAGATGCCTGGCTTTCCTTCACGTGACAAGCGCATGGCGCTTGGCTCAAAACGGTATCATCCCAACTCCCTCGAATTTAGGGTGTAAACACATGGTCATAGAGAGGATTTCTTAAGTTAGTATGAGCAATCTGCTCATAAAAGTTCATGCAATCACATTTTGAATTCAATGGGCAAACAACCTGAGAATGAGTCCATCAAGCCAGAACAGGCTTCATCACACGAGTCGCCTCATGGTCAATATGTGTCATCCCTCCTAATGATATGGATTGCAAATTATCCATGTAGAGGCCAACCAGTCTTGGTTGGTTCGAGTTCTACAATCACACGCTAAAGGGTCCCTCATTGGAGCCTCTAACACTATGACCACAGGAACCCCCAGTGACAACCGCCAAATTGATGAACCCATTAGGCACGGAAAGATTGGTAAATACCCCCCCCCCCCCCCCCCAAGCACACTCATAATGACTATGTAGACATTTCTAAAAGAGTCGGGTGGATATTACATTCTTTGATGGTAGGTTATATCCCGTCGCATTGTAAGACTAGTTAGATTCCCTGCACGAATATTGTGACAGGTATGAAACGTCTAACTTTGAGTGCATTCAATTTGCCAATTTGAAACTTGTTGCAGCGGTCAAATTTATTGGCAAAGCGTATTAAGAGACATATGACGTAGCCACGATCCTTCTACACACATGCAAGTTATAAAAGATAATTTGAAAGAGAAGCTTCGAGTGGGTATGGGTACAAGTGAGGAAGGTAACGGGTACGATTGGCCATACATTGCAATACCCACCACAGGTATGAGGCACGTATGGGTACGATTTTGTACCCACCCTCCCGCGCCACCCCATATTTGTCATACCCACCCCATATGTACCCTAATTTGTATTTTATTTATTTAAATTTTGATTTAATTACTCAATTTAATGTCAAATATTAAAGCAAATTATACTTAGGTTTTAAAATATAATATCAATAATTAATATGGGTGAGTATAGATAATTGTCCAGTACCCACGTTAGGGCGAGTACGGGGTACGTAATAAATATACGTTGGATACCTGCGAGTAATGGGGCGGGTATGGGTATGAGTTTGTACATGCAGGCGCGGGTATGGGTATGCACTTCATACCCATGACAAGTAATGGAGCAAGTATGGGTATGAATTTGCGTGGCGAGCATAGGTACGGAGGAGACACCCCCCACACCCGACCCGACCCTCCCCCCCCCCCCCCCCCAATTGTCATCCCTATTCCTAGAGTGTGTCTAATTATGTGAATTGTTTTCAGGAACTTTTGGTTAGGTGTGGTGATTTTAAGAACCCTCACATGAGATTGTGGCTTGGCATTAAGAAAGAGGTTTCAAAACAACACCTAGACACCTTGGAAGGGGCATATGAGAATGCCTTCAAGGCTTAAACCTCCCAAAATGGCTTAAACCTCCCTCCACTATGTTTTTTTTTTTTTAATTAAAAAGAAACACATTAAGAGACAAAAAGTTATAAAGAAACCTCCCTCCACTTCTTTTCGAAGCTCCTCCCAAACCACTCCGGTTAAGTCCCTTTCCACTCCAATTCAAGGGCTATGGAAAACAAGTCTAGTGTCTCACAACTTATAGGTTCGTCTGTTGTTTCCTCTTCTCATCCTAATGGGTTCAACTAGGAAGCATGGATACAGATATAGATTCGAGATACGATATGATACCGATACGCTAACACATGATTTTTCAAAAAACTACGATACAATACCTTTGGAACACGTACTTCAAAATTATAATTTTCTTAGATATATATATCCATGTAATTGATGAAAAAAACATAAGTTAGGAATTTAAATAAAAAAACACAAAAAAAAAAAAATTATAATAGCTTAAGAAATACAAAGCCTAAAATAGGGCTGATTCAAGCATACACAATTAACCCCAAAAAAAAAAAAATTTAAAATTAAAAATTAAAAAATTAAAAGAGGTTCAAGCCACACAACCGCCATTGTCGTCGACTCGTCTCTTTCGCTGCTGCTATGTCTCGACTTGACTTAACAAAGGTTTCCTTCTCCTTTTTTGTCATTCTCTCTCTTTCAAATTGTACAGAAATATAGATTTTTTTATCAAAACATTTAATAATATCAGTTTATTTTTAAATTTTATTTAAATATAATTATGAAAAACTTATATAATATAATTTAACTATTTAATATGCATATTATTATATTATATACATATAATAATATATATAATATTATATTTTTAAACTCAAACCATTAAAAACGTGTCAGGGCATATCGGAAGTGCGTCGGAAACGTGTCAGAAATTGAAATTTTAAAAAAATCGAATAGGATACTTTTTCCGTGTATCAGACATGTATCAAAAGTGTGTCAGAAACATGTCAAAAATTCAAATTTAAAAAAAAAAAAAAACATATCGGTACATGTTTCACGTATCGAAATGTGTTGGAAGCGTGTCAACATCAGATACATGCTGTACACCAATACTCTAGCCAAAACCCAGTGTCAGTGCTTCCTAAGGGTCCAATAATGCTATTCGTTTCACCTTTACAAAACACAGTTGCCATGAGTTAGGCCACATTATCTTCCAATACCCTAATGCTTGCTTGCCATAGGATTTGGGATCGTTCCTCCATTTGAGGATGAGGAAGAAAAATATAATAGAACCTAAGCCCCATTCTGGAGACGAGGGTGCACTTAATTTTGGTTTAGAGAAGGATGGGGAAGAGTTTAATGTTGTCAAATGTATCTTTGCCAACCCCAACAATGACGATGAGTGGAAGCGCATCATTATTTTCCGTACTACCTTTAGGTGTGCTCCTAGAACCAATAGGTTGTTCATTAATGGAGGAAGTTACACAAATGTGGTAGTCAAAGGAGCCCTAGGTCTTTTCAACCTTAAGGTCGAGCCTCATCCTAAACCGTTTAAAGTATCTTGGATTAACAAGACTAGTCTTCGCATCACCCAATGTTATGTTCCCGTTCGAATTGGGACTATATAATGGTGACATCTATTGTGATGTTTTGCCCATAGATGAAGCACATGTTCTATTGGGTCAATCTTGGTTGTATGATTTCAATGTCATAAGTTATGGGAATCTACTCTTTTAGGTTCAAGGATTTTAAGCTTTAATTCAAAGATTGAAGTTAACCTGGGAAAGAGAGAGATTAGATGAGAAGAGAATTGAAAGTTAGATGAGAGATTAGAGAAGTAGATGAGAGTTAGAAAGAAATATCTCAAAAGATATTATGAATTTTCATTGAATGCCCCAAACTTACACTTGAACGAGCTATTAATAGAAACCTAGATACATTGCTTCAAGATACGACTTAACCGACTTAGAAAAGCCTAGCCGCCACTATTGAGCCTATCTAGACCACAACCGACTTAACTAACATTTCAAAAGCTTTGGCGCCAAACAACCAGAAATACAATTTGGCTTAACAAAAGGCAGCACTCTACTAAACCAAATGGCAAACGCTCAACTAGCTATTACGGCAACAATGAACAACAATGAGCTACATAAAACCAGATCATAGCAACCTCCTCTGGAAAACCTTCTTGTCCTCGAGAAAGAAATGTGGGAAATTGACTCTTCAAGAATGGAAATTCCTCCTGGGTTGCAAATTGCTCGTCCAAGTTAGACCATTGCACCAATACTTCTTGAATTGTCCTACCACCGACCTTCAGCTTCCTGGTAGCTAACACAGCAAAAGGTTGCAGCAACTTTGCACCATTTGAACTAGCTTCAGGTGGTTCCTTTGCACTCTTACAGCCCTTCTTCACCTGTTTCTTAAGCAATGACACACGGAAAACTGGGTGAATGTATGAGTTAGGAGGTAAATCGAGCTTCTATGCTACTATGCCGATCCTTTCCACAATCTTGCATAGCCCAAAGAATCGAGCACTCAGCTTGACATTCTTCCTCACAGCGACGGTAGATTGTCTATAAGGTTGGAGCTTGAGAAAAACCATATCTCCAACTTCAAAATTCTTGTCCACATGTTTCTTATCAGCATACATCTTCATTCTCTTCATTCTTGCTTAGGCTTAATGAAGATCATCTTTCAATAATTGCATCAACTGCCTTCTTTGCTGCACCAAATCAGTTACTTCTGGTACTGAAGACATCACTTTTTGCAACATAAATGGATTTGGAGGATCATAGCCAAAAAGTGCCTTGAAAGGAGTAGTCCCAATCGAAGCAAGAACATGTGTGTTGTACCAATACTCCGCCAAAGATAGCCATTTATTCCACTCCTTTAGATAAGAGAACAACATATTTCTGAGGTATTGCTCAACACATTAATTGACTCTTTATATCTGACCATGTGCCTGAGGATGATAAGATGAGCTAAGAGCCAAAGTTGTCCCCAACAAGCTGAATAACTCCTTCCAAGAGTGGCTAGTAAAGATCCTATCCCGATCAGTTATAATGGATTGAGGTAATCCATGCAATTTGTAAATGTTGTCCAAGAAGCATCTAGCCAACTTCTCTGTTGTAACAGGCCGGACCAAAGAGATGGAGTGACTAACTTTAGTGAAACGATCAACCACTACCCAAATCACCTCTTGCCTTCAAACTTGGGCAATCCCTCAATGAAATGCGTACTTATGTTAACCCAAGCTCCTTCAGGAACCGGAAGAGGTTGCAAAAGACATGATACCTATGATCTTCAAGCTTGGTTTGTTGATAGACTTCGCAAGCTTGAACAAATTATGCCACTGCCCTTTTCAATCCAGGCCAGCATTGATTCTTTGATAAGTGCCTTCAACCCTAGAGCGTCCTCCCCAATCAGATTCATGAGAAGCACTAACAATCTAATCTCTCAGGCCAGTGGAGGATCCTATGTAAAGCTTTCCTTTCAATCTGATTAACTCTTTTGTCAACGAGACCTCAGCATCTGTAACAACATGTCTAGCCCCTATCACAGTGAAGGATGTAATACATTCTTGTGCAAAAGCATCATCTTCATAGGATTTATACACCCCTTCTACCCAAGATGGAAGAACAATGGACACGGCTCCACAAAAACCTTGCTTACAGTCCTCCAGTCTGTGTGATAATGCATCTACAGCTATGTTCTCTTTCCCTTTTCTGTACTCAATGATATAATCAAGGCCCCAGCATCTTCATTAACCCCTTCTTCTGAATTATTGTGGCAATCTTTTGCTCTAAAAGATGCTTTAAACTCTGATGATCAGTCTTGATAACAAACCTGTGGCCATCCAAATAATGTCGCCATTTGTCTACAGCTAGAAGTATCGCCAAGTATTCCTTTTCATAAGTAGACATGGCTTAATGCTTGAGACTTAGAGCTTGACTGAGGTAGGCAATTGGCCTCCCATTCTATGATAGGACAGCTCCAATGCCAGTTCCACTTGCATCTGTTTCAAAAATGAACTCCTCAGCAAAGTTTGGCATTGCTAAGACTAGAGCCTCACTCATAGCTGATTTCAAATGCTGCCTAAGCCTGATCTGTCCATCTAAATGCATCCTTCTTAAGTAGTTCTGTTAAGGGCTTGGAAATAGAACCAAATCCAGCTATAAACTTTTGGTAATAGCCTGTCAAACCCAAGAATCCCCACAGCTGCTTTAGAGTTACTGGAATGGGCCATTCATTCATGGCTTGAATCTTAGATGGATCTATTGAAACTCCCTTATGCGATATCACATGGCCTAAATACTCTAATTGTGTTTGCATAAATGAGCATTTGGACAATTTTTCATAGAACTTATGATTGCGCATTATTAGAAATACTTCCCTCAAATGCTTCAAATGATCTTCAAAAGGAGGACTGCAAATAAGAATGTCATCAAAGAAGACCAACACAAATCTTCTCAAGAATGGTTTGAAGATTTCATAGCAGCTTGAAAAGTAGCCGGAGCATTGGTTAAGCCAAATGGCATCACCACAAATTCATAATGCCCGTGATGAGTTTGAAAAATAGTCTTGTATATGTCATGCTTAAGGACTCTGATTTGATGATAACCCTGCCTCAGATCAAGTTTGGTGAAGAAATGTGCTCCAAATAACTCATTTAACAAGTCATCTATGACAAGAATAAGGAACTTATCCTTTACTGTCAATGAGTTTAGCTGGCTATAATCGATGCACATCCTAGCTAATCCATCCTTCTTTTTGACTAATATCACAGGAGAAGCAAAAGGGTTGTGGCTTGGCCTAATGAAACAAGTCTTAAGCAACTCCTTTACTTGCTTCTCAATCTCAGTCTTCTGAGCATGTGGATATTTATAAGGCCTTAGCTTAACTGGCTCAGCATTACACTTAAGAGGAATAGCATGATCAAGGTTCCTCTTTGAAGGTAAGGTCTTAGGCTGTTCAAATATATCTTCAAACTCCTCAATCAATGTTTGCACCTCAAGCTGAGGAATGACTCCAAAATCAGTTGGAGAGATTGCAAACAATTGGCCAATCCATTGATAGGCACTCTTCCGGAATCCTCCCTATAAGCTCTTGCCTTTAATCAACTGCAGTTGAGCTTGGGCTGACATGCCTTGTAAGACAACTTTAGAACCCTGAATCTCAAATGTCACTGTTAGATTAGCAAAATCAAAGATTACTGGACTGAAGGACCTCATCAAGTCAACTCCTAACACCATATCACATCCACCTAAGGGAACAATCCTGAAATCATAAGTAAACTGATGCTCCTACATAAACCACTGAAAAGCTTGGCATTTGTTCTGAATGAGGATAGAGTTCCCATCAGCAACTGTCACTGCCAAGGGATGGGTCTTGATCACCTTATGTCCCACCTTCTTAACCACTTTAGGATCAACAAAACTGTGACCACTTCCGCTATCAATTAGGACAACGATTGATCTCTTGCCAGCCTTTCCTTTGATTCTTATGGTATTGTGTGCTCCGTTCCCAGTTAGGGCCTTCATCGAGATTTCAATTTCATCAATAATGATCTCCTCTGGTGACTCTTGGTCAGAACTATCTTCATCAGCCTCAGATTCATTACTATCGGATTGCATACCAGCTTTAACACCTCTATCAGACATCAAGAACTTAGAACTACACTTGTGCCCTGGTTGATAAGGCTGATTACACTTATAACATAGTCTTGAGAGCTTCCTCTCAACCGAATGAGATGTCTTGGGTCCAACTGAATCCTTCTGAGAAGGTTTAGAAGTTCCTCCCTTGACCTTAGTTCTATCACTTGAAGTGAGGGCAGTAGCTTCAAGAAGCTTGGCTTTTGCATAAGCCTAGGATAGAGTTCTAGGCCCAATTGCTTTCACAAGATTTTTAATTCTTGGCTTCAAACCACTTATAAAACTTGAGACATAATATGCCTCGGCTACTTGAGGATAAGTGGCTATCAGACTTGCCTTGAGATTCTCAAATCTCATTATATACTCCTTTACTGTTGTTCTTTGAAACACCTTATTAAAGTTATCAACGATATCACTCGAATCCTCATCACCATAACGCTTGTATAACTCTTCCACAAATTCAGCCCAAGAAAGAATAGGATTGCTTTTCAACAAACTATAGAACCATACCTCATTATCTCCACGGAGGTGGACTGCTGCCAATTCCACTTTCTCTGCTTCTCTTATGCTGTAGAAATGAAAATACAGATCACACCTTCTCAACCATGATTGAGGCTGTTTGCCATCAAAAGGATCAATCTGAACTCGAGGTCGTCTGGCAGCACTACTTCTTCCGTTCGATGTTGCATCATTGCTTTCTGATCAATGCTGATGATACTGATCAAGTGGACGATCTTGATGTCCAATGTCCTCAGAAAGAGTTCTAAACTGCACATAAGAATCAGAAGGACGATCATTCTATTCTAAATTCATGCCCTATGATCGAGATTGCACTTGCTCAATTGGATGATCTCACGTTCTTGCAGCTACTTCAACCTCTTGAGGTCTGATCTCAGATGAATCCATTCGATCTTGAGGCTTAGCAGTCACTTGTACCGAAGGAGGTCTACCCAGTGATATGTTTCTAGGTTCCTCAACTACATTATAAGGTCATGAATGAACCGCTTCAGGTGGAGGTATCAATTGACTTGCAAGGCTAAGTACTCCAATTACAGATGACTCTCCTTGTCTATTACCCTGATTTTGCAATTCAGTAAGCTTCTCCTCAAAGCTTTGTAACCTTTGCGACTTCAGATCTTCATGCTTCTTATCACTATCTAATTGCATCGGCCTCAATTGATCAATGCCATTTTGATGCAAATTCTGAAACTGAATGTACATCTCATCCATGTGTTGCTTGAATTGATCATTTGTAACAAATTGCACCTCCCTTGGTGCATTAGCACCAACAACCGCAGCAAAGGACACATTTGGATCCACAAATGCAGTTGGATTTCCAGCTCCAGCTCCTGATCTAGTCGTTACTCCACTAGACATGTTTGAATGGTTCTTTTTAGGCTTAGCTAGTTCGAATCAAGCTGCAAATGATCGATTGACAGCAAGCAAGTGGCTCTGATACCAAATGTTAAGCTTCTATTCAAAAGATTGAAGTTAACTTGGGAAAGAGAGAGATTAAATGAGAAGAGAATTGAAAGTTCGATGAGAGATTAGAGAAGTAGATGAGAGTTAGAGAGAAATATCTCTAAAGATATTACGAATTTTCATTGAATGCCCCAAGCTTACACTTGAACAAGCTATTAATAGAAATCTAGATACATTACTTCAAGACATGACTTAACCGACTTAGAAAGGCCTAGCCGCCACTATTGACCCAATCTAGACCACAACCGACTTAACTAACATTTCAAAAGCTTTGGCGCCAAACAACTAGAAATACAATTTGGCTTAACAAAATGCAGCACTCTACTAAGCCAAATGACAAACGCTCAACTAGTGATTACAGGAACAATGCACAACAATGAGCTACATAAAACCAGATCATAACAATGGACAAGATTCTCAATTTAGAGCTGATTAAGCCTTTAGAATTACCCACTAAGGCCACTCCTAAACCAAGTGCTCAGGTCCCAATTAAGAAGTGCCTTCACTTGTTGAATGGTGGTCTTTTTAAGGAAAGTGGGTTTTATCTAACTATCTTAGCTGAAGAGTTTTTCATAAATTCTTCTTTTGCCTCTTTTCCCCATGAGATTGGAGGTCTTTTGCATAAGTTTGATAATTATCATATTTGATGATCTTTGTAATAAGCGCCCTCCCTTGGAGATATACAACATGCTATTGACTTGCTTCCTAGTCTCAATTGCTTTCCTACTATAGGATGAATCCTTATAAGCAAGCTAAGTCCCCCACCCCCCCCCCCCCCCCCCCCAAAAAAAAAAAAAAAAAAAAAGTAATGAAGACAAATTCACTTCACAAAAACCGGCATCTCATAGAAGAGACCCGAGGGGTACATACAAAGTGGGAAAAGGGAAAAAACAAAAAACACCAAGAATAAGCAAGCTGAGTTAAATAGGCAAGTTCAGAGATTATTGGCAAAGGCATTTGTGAGACAATTTGTCCGTGTGTTATTTCTGTCCTCTTTACTCCTAAGAAGGACGGATCTTGGAGAATGTGTGTTGATAGTAGAGCCATTAACAAAATCACCATTAAGTATCAGTTTCCTATCCCTAGGCCCTAGGTAATGCTTGATTTGTTGTCGGATGCTTGTTGGTTTTCTAAACTAGACTTGCATAGTGGCCATCACCAAATTAGGCTTAGGCCTAGATGTGAGTCGAAAACTGCTTTTAAGACACATGATGTGCTTTATGAATGATTGGTCCAGTCATACACTTGGGGCTAACTAATGCTCCTTGCACTTTAATGAAACTAATGAACTATTCCTTTGGCCTTTCCTTAGGAAGCCTTGGCTGTTATTTTTATGACATTCTGGCATCTAGTAAGTCTAAGGAAGAGCATCTAACCATCCTGAGAAACACTCGTCATTCTTAGATAAAAGAAGTTCTTGTTCACCCCAAAAAGCACATCTTCATACAACCTCAAGTTCTTTCCTTAGATATCATCGCCTCTTCTCACGGTGCAACTACTAATAGAGGTGGCCAACAAACTACAATTTGATTCCATGACAAAAACAGTTAACAGTGAAGAGCCATACGTGAAATGATCTAGATCAAGTTCATTATTCTAACCAACCATCCCCACCAACTTTTGTAACATTTTCAAGAATAGAATGGCTTTAAGAGTGTCCACTACTATATAAAATAACCGTGCTAAAATCCATCTATAGCACTCAAAGCGACTTCGTAATTGGATGTAAAATACATAGACAACTCACAGGCACCACAAAGACATCTTGGGTGACACCAAGCCTTGAAGGTATCAATTCTATTAAAATCCTTTTTCAGCGCAATCTATAATGCACTAATGGCTTATGGTTACAAAGTGTGCTAAATCAAACATCTTTACACGAAATAATTAAGGAAAAAACAACTTTGAATGCACCTCGAGAATTTCTAACATCTCATCCTAGAAAGATATAATCGATATGAGTCAAGTGGACCACATCTAAAATTGTCTAGACAAACAAGAACAAGTACACTTTCAAGAACAAAGAATGGCTAGGTGATTGTAACTTAATTATATTGGTAAGTATAGCAAACACAGGTCCTTGTCTCTCCCTTTCTCACCTCAAAATCTAAGAGAAGTGGGTATTTTATGTTTTATGAGTCCCTGCAGATACATGCTTGGAGGTTGGATTTCTTTCCTTTCCTCTTTTGTTCACCCCCCCCCCCCCCCCCCCCCCCCCCCCGCGGCCCGCTTTTTGGCCTTTTACGCTTGGTGTTTTATTTGCTTCTATGTTGAACTAGAGCTTTATACAACTTGGTTCAAGATCATGACAAGGGGGTTTGCAATTTCTTTTTTCACCAAAAAAGAAATATACTATTAAGAGATGAAGAATGTAAAATATTAAGGACAAGAGATCCTCATATAGCCACTGAACAAATAAAGACAAAATAAAATCATGAATAATAACTAGTAGCACATGGCTGTCCAATTCCTTTGCAAATCAACCATGGCTATATCAATTGAACCACCAACCCTCTTTGTCCACCAACACACCAAAAAGACCATATTTTTCCCATAAGACTTCATGATCTATTGAATATGTTTGCAATAGATAGGGGGATCCAAAAGAGTGACATGTAACATATAGGACTGTAGAAAGACAAGATTGGATAGAGTAAGATTACCTCCTAAAGAAAAGAAAGCATGCTTCTATTCATCCAATTTTTCAAAAACTTTCCTAACCATAAGCTATCGAAAGCTAGAACACACAGAGTTATAATTTAAATGTACTCTTACATAGGTCACCAATAGTTTGTGCGACACAACTGGATAAATATGGGCACACGCCAATGATCAAATCATCTACAATACTCTTTGTGATGCAAGACTTGGGTGAGTTGTTTTTAAGAACAATATGTTCTAATAATTAGACAATTAGACGACCGCCCCTTCCAGACCCTGTATATGTAGGAGTCCTAGAGACACTGGGTTGTTTTTGTTGTTGTTATTGTTGTTGCTGTTGTATGTTATAACAACTACATGACCACCAAGACCTCTTTAGAGCACTCAATATTTTTCCCAAGCAAAGAATAATATCATTAGCTAATTGCAAGTAGACAAAGACACCTAATCCCGATCCACTCCGATCTTGCTAAACAAACCATGCTCCTAACCTTGAGACAACATACAACTCAAAACATCAACCATAAGAGCAAAGAGGAAACGAGAAAAGGGATCATCTAGCCTTAAACCACAAACGCTAGAGATCAATCATTCAAGCTTCCATCAATGACAACTGAATAGGAGACATTTTCTTTTATCGGTAAGGGAAGTAATATTAAAAGAGAGAGAATGTACAAAGAGTTAAAGACAAGATGCACTTAATATTACCACCCAAAAAAAAAAAAAAAATTTCATAAATTGAACCATAAATTAAGACATTCTCAAGATGTACTAAACAAGAGACATTTTTGAAACACCCTTTAAGCCATTTGAACCACTTAAATTTGTTCAAAAATCGTCCGCACCAAAAAACTAGACTGGATCTGTCCAATTCCAGTTAAACTCCATGTTCATTTCAGGCTTTGGTCCAGTCCTATCTGAATCCAGAAAGCCCATTTAATATCATTTGGCTGCTTGTGTGTGTGTGTGTGTGTGTGTGTGTGTGTGTGTTTTTTTTTTTTTAAATTAGAGTGTAATTTTGCCATTTTAGGCTTAAAACCTTTAGGCTTAAAAGATGAGCCTACACACACAAATTTAAATTTATTATCTAAAGGTTGAGCAATATTTCTGTCACCCCTTAAATTTATCATCTCCTCCTGCTGTTTTTTGTCTTTTGTAATATGATTTTAATGATGAAGTGCAAAGGAAAAATCATGTAATATTCTGAATTATTCTTGTTAGGGGCCCTCGAAAACAGCCTCCCGTTAGGTAGCACCTTGAAGGGGTAAGCTGCGTACATCTTCCTTCCCCCCCCCCCCCCCCCCGCCGAAAACCCTGCATATGCGGGAGCCCTTGAGGCACTGGGTTTGTTGTTGTTGTATTCTGAATTATCCTTAATGTTAGGCACACTTTTCCTATTGATGTACTGGTAGGTGTTATATTTGGTCGATAGGCTATAAGCATTTTGCATTTGTACATTTTCTATTGTTGCCCAATATTGATTCTTTTGTTTGTTGTTATTGTTTCCCAATATTGATTCTTTTGTTTTTTGTTCTTTTCTATAAAGGGTATTAAAGTTGTCAAAAGGTAACAGAATGCAATAAATTCCAACTTAATAAAATTCCATATGGTTACTGATCTGGTCTTCAAGTACTCAAAAGAGACCAATTTGGCCATTGGTCCTGATCACCAAAGTATTATGAAGAGCCTGACTTACCTTATCATAGACCTGTTCATTGTCAAGCTTAAGTAAAAGCCCTTTAATTATAGACCTAACCAAATCATTCACAACCCCCATTACTCACAAAGGAAGCATCCGAAATATGCCAACCCTTAACAAGAAGCTAACTGGAAATTAGAAAGTTTAGTCTCCAAAACCTCAATTAGCCTAATAGATAACATTGCATCTTATAAACACATGTGATGAGGCTAATGGGCCCAAAATCTCTCACACTAATAGAGCAATCCTTGTCAGGAACAAAGGTGATAGAAATAGGGATGATGCTCATAAAAGTACTATTTCCCTAAACTTAGCAGAAACATTCATGACATTACCCATTATCACATCCCAATAAATGATGGTAGAATCCCACAAAGAAACCATTAGGATTCCGCACCTCATCACTAGCCATAAGAAATAAAGCTTGTTTGACCTCCTCTTTCTCAAACAGTCTCCACAACCACTATATCCAGGAGTTAGAGATAGGAATCCATTCAATTCCATCAATCATAGGCTTAGAAGGATTTTGCTTAAAAATAAGGATCATTTGAAAGAAGTAATCCCTTAACACAAAGGATGGAGCTTCTCATAACCTCTGCATCATCATACTCCAAATCCATATGAAATTCCTTCTCATGCTTCCCGAGGCCACCCGATGAAGAAAGCCTAGAATTGCTATCTCCCAGCGCTACCAATTAAGACTTCATTATACTTTGAAGTGATATAAATGCTGACATATTCTAATTTTCATATCCTTGTACTCCTACATCTATAAACCAAACCCTTCACTATGTTTAGCAGGGGGTCATATAAGTCTTATGCTTACAACATATAACTAAACTAAAATTCACAAACTCTATTTGTCTAAAAAAGCTCTCCTACACTCCACAACCTATATGTAACTTCTGTAGACAGACAAAAGGAACATACCCAGTGCCTCAAGAGCTCCCGCCTATGCAGGGTCTTGGAGGGTATATGTACATAGCCTTCCCCCTTCAGGGTGTTAACCTGAAGAGAGGCTATTTTCCAGTGCCCCCAACCTGAGGGTGAGGACTTCCCAGAAGGTCACCCATCCTGATACTACTCCCGCCCAAGCACGCTTAACTTCGAAGTTCTAATGGGATCCGGTGACGGCATGTTGGTCACCCATCCTATAGACAGACAATAAAGTTGAAAGTAATTGTGACATAAGAAACAAACACTATAGTAGAACGATGACAATAAGTATGCAGCTTTTCTAATAGACAAGGTATAGCCTAGTTTCTCAAAGTAAAAACTTTAAAAACCTAGATTCATTCATTGAGAAGCTAACAATAAGATACTAGGGTTCCTAAAACTTGATTTTTTAAGGCTATTCATGTACTCTATAATGAAGTTAAGGGCCCCTGACTAGAGCTTCTAGGTTCAAATCCTTACCCCTAGCCCCATTTTCTTCCAAGAAAATGACTACCATACTGGAAGCAACAAGATCTTTCTTCGTTGTCCACGTGGATGACAAGAGAGACATTCAAGTTCTCCAAATCCATGGGAAAGCTGAGTATTAAAGCATATGATATATATATACACATATACATATATATACATGTATATATATATACATGTATATATGTATATATACATGTATACATGTATGTATGTATGTATATATGTGTGTGTGTGTGTATATATATATATATAGGAAGAGAGAGAGAGGCTTAAGGTACCTGGAAGTCATTAAACAATTCCAGATATTCAGGGTTGTGTCGAATGTCTTCTGGTGAATATAGCTGGTGGGATAGATTAGGGAAGCTATCAGCTGAACTAGCTAATCCTTCCCCTAACTTTGATGCAAGCTGCTCTAAAGGCCCCAAGCACACAGCAACTACTCTCTTGTAGGTTTCACCAGTTTCTTCATAGAAAGCAGCCCGGCGCCAGGAGTCGATGTTACTTAAACAAACCATGCTTAGATCCAGATACGCCAGATACTGCAGCAACGACCTAGGTGGGCTCTCCTCCAAAGCAGTAAGAAGAAGTTCATTGGAATTTGTTTCGACAGCTGCTGATCCTTTTGGTGGTGCAAACACTGATCTCTTAGTATGTAATACCTGTGTTATAACATCATGAATAACATCAAATATTAGATAGCTCCTAAAAGAATAATCATAAATTGCCAACCAAGGATGATTAGGAAGAAAGAACGCCAAGCTTAATACATTGCATCACCAGATAGTGTTAGCCGCTCCATCCTATCTATGGAATCAGATAAAGACTATTATGTAACATAATGGTCATCAGGAAACAGATTTTGAGCTAGCCATCAAAACCACAATGCACATATATTGTATTTTATTTATTACTATATGTTAATAAATGCATAAAAATGTTAAAACTATCAAAAAGGGTATACGAAGAGAACAAATGTATGACTATTCAAATTTTTGAAAACAAAAGGCTTAAAAAGAACCTATGATTGATTGTAGAACCCAATGCAATAGTTGTGACCTATTGTATAACATTAGTGAACACTCTACGTCCAGGAAATCAACACACAATCACACATCATGAATTGATTCCAAAATCTAATCCAAGATGTCAGCAATAGCATAAGTGCAAAAGTACAAGAAGAAAATAGACAGGTTTTAGAGTTCTACCAATACAAAATTATTAAAGCTGCCAACTTTCTAAAACTTGAATCCTTTGGGACTTATTTCCATACGAACTCCAAAGTGATAACCAAACAGTAGCCTTGTCAAGAATGAGTGGCTTCTAAGTCATAAAATCAAATAACACAAACACTAAGATCATTTAAAGAGTCATAAATTATACTACCAACCTGAATGACATATCTTAGGACGACTAATTGTAATGACAATCACATAACAAAAGGCTAAAAGGAAAAAAATAGGGTTCAGTTCTCAAATAGTATGCTTAACAATTAAATCAACGAGGGGTATTAAGATGTACGCAATCTTACCCCTTCAGGGTACTAGCATGGATAGAGGTTGTTTACAAAAAACAATCAACATTCAACAAAACCAATTCCATGGCTGCTCTTACACCAAGAAAGCCTCAATCTATCTGAAGCACTACTAATATTGAAAAAATCCATGGTGACAGTTTCTCATTTTAATAGAAAGAATATTGATGAGTGACAAAATTTATTAAAAAGGGAACAACAACAACAATATCAACAACCTAGTGCCTCAAAGCGTTTCCTGCCTGGGTAAGATATACACAACCTTACCACTGCAAGTGCTACCCTATAAAGAGACTGTTTTCGAATGTAAACCTAGTGCACCAAATGTACACATATAAAAGACAACATAAATAAAAGGAATTCCTAGAACAGCCAATTGTAAAATACACATATTATGAGAACATCCAATTGTTAGAAGTTGAATCACGCAACAGAACATACAATCCAGCAGCTGAAATATTATCTCCGAAAGCCAACCTTGTGCAAGTGAAGGATCAGTTCCCAACATAGAATGACCATAAAATTTCCAATGAATAGAACGAATTGCTCGGATAATAATCCCCTTGCTACCACAGGTTTACTCCCATTTTGCAACAAGACCACAAAAATGGCCGACAGTACATAAGATGCACCTGATATATTGAGACCTTGTCTAGCAGATGAGGGAAGCCCCATTTTAAAACTGAAAAATGGTGGGCGCTGTCATCAGAAACAATTCAAAGTTAATGACAGAGGAAGAAAAACGTCATTGAGAATTTAATAATACAACATTGTCGTGATGATGAAGCAAATCAATTAAAACCTTTTTTCCACAAAGTGAAGCAACATATAACGGCAAATTGACAGAAACGATGGCTCACAGCAAAACATTGTCATTTCCTTTTCATGATAAAACATATAGCATAGACTTATCATTCGAATAGCATAGCAAGCTAAGAAAATAATTCTCCGACACTAGATTCAGATATTATCCAGTGATGGTACACAATGATTGCTTGTATGGGACGACTTTTAGGCCCTCTATGATTCTCCAGACCCCACCCCTGCTTTCCTGCTCCCACACCCCAGTCCCAAGAAAAAGAAACAAAGCAGAAAAACAACATGTCATGCCACAATTTGATTTAAATTAAAAGTTAGCTATGTAACTACAAGTAGGTTCGTAACCCATATTGATGTCTCGACCATCTTCTAGTCCATCATTATTCAAGTTAATACACCATCAGGATTCCAAAAGGAAAATCATTATTTCCATTTCCCACCATGTTTAAGGAATACGTTCAACTTCTATACATGCAAACAAAACATTTTTCAAGATAACCATGAAATTGAAAGTGGAATTCATCCTTTTTTTTTTTAATCATTAAAGTGGACATTTATCTCGGATAGAGGAAGAAATACTTGTTTACTGACTACAAACAATTGGTGCAAGACCACAAAAAAGACACAAAAAGTTCATACATGTCAGAATACTCCTAGAAGAAGACATACCTTTTCTATTACTCATTGGTTTGTCTTAAAAACGCTTGCCACAAATGCGCAAAGACTAAACTTCAAGCTATACAGGGCCGGACATAACCCCAAGCAGCCCAAGCAACTGCTTGGAGCCCCCAAATTTTAAGGGCCCCAGAATTTTAAGGTTGTAATTTTTAAAGTATCAATTGTTAATATTAATAAGTTTTATCATTAAAATATTCATAATTTGTTGCATTAGTATTATGTTATTAAAGAGAAATCTTATTAGGTGAAGGGCCCCGTTTAAAACTTTCACTTAGAGCGTCGAAAATGTCAAGACCAGCTTTACCAGTATATGAGTTTTACTTTTAGTCAATGTAGTTTTCCTTCAAGATGAAGGATAATCTACTATAAGGTACAGCCACTAATTTGAAAAATTTGATGGATATATCATTAGGTCAATTGATACGAATAGAGTTGTTGACACATCAGCTACTGACACTTCATCCCGAGACACACCAATAGGAGGACCGGGCATGCGACAGGTCACGTGAGGTATGAATCATCAACAGGGCTTAGAATGCGTGTAAGTGTTAAGTGTTATTAGTGGACCAATTAGTTTCTCGTATAAATAAGGTCCTTGAATTAGATTAGGGGTATGATGAATGACTACCGACTCTATTCCCTCTCTCTTCTCTCTAGGGGTGTAAATGAACCGAGCGGGCTCAAGAGCACGGCATAAAGCTCGTATAGCTCAGCTCGTCACGAGCTCAAGCCAAGCCAAGGCGAGTCGAGCCAGGCTTGAGCCTAATAAAGCCTGAGCTCGTGAGCTCGCGAGTCCAAACGAGCCTAAATATAAAAGGAAATATACTTAATATTTATTTAAATTTTTAAATTTAATTTTGAACATTACATAAACATGCAATTTTCTATATGTTAGGCATGTTTTGTATACCCACTTTTCCATGCCATAATTAAAATATTGATACTAACAAGTAATTAAAAGTTCTCTTGAATATGCAAGCATGAGACAACCCCTTATATTCCCACCTAATCAATAATTAAATTTAAAACTTTTATTTTAAACTAGACTTACTACTAGTAGTAATAAAAAATTTAAATCTTAAAAAACCATATTAAGTTGATCCTTCATGCTTGTATCACATGATCAAAATTTAAAAGTAAGCATGTGCTCTTTCTCAATTTTTCTTATGCTATTGAAGTGTTGTGTCTTGTTTTGCTATATCAAGATTAGAGCTGGCAAAATGTGACCCGACCCGATAACTCAACCTATTTGACCCGCCACCCGACCAGATCCTAACCCGAAAAATTTTAAATTTATTGGGACCCGAACCCAAAAATAAACCAACCCGAATTTGACCCGACCCAAGCTGACTCGATACCCAAAATGACCTGACCCAAATTAGACCCGACACCGAACCTTTGATGACCCGAAACCTGAATCAAACATGACCTATAACCCAAAATGGCCAAATGGAAGTTTAACTTATCATTTTTAGTTATAATTTTCAAGATCAAATAGATATATCATCAAAATAACTTGATAAGTCAACCTGAAAACCGACTCAACCTGAGGATGTCCCGACTTGAGGTTAACCCGACCCGAGGTTGACCCAACCTATTGTCGACCCAACTTGAGACTGACCCGACCTGAGGTTGACCCGAACCCGAGGATAACCTGACCCGAGCCTGACCCAACTCGATTTTGACCCGACCTGATATTAACCCGACCCGATCCCGACCCAACTCGACCCAATTGCCAGGTCTAATCAAGATACAAAATAAAATCAAATAGTTTTCAATATTTGTTTTATTTATCTTGTCATTATTTCATGTGTAGTTCAAGTCAATTATACTTCTATATTTTCTTTTAAGATATATGTTAATTTATTTGTTGCTTTTTCTATTTTGTGTGTAATCTATTTTGATCTTATATGCTAAAGTATGTATTATATTTATGTATAGATACCGTTTGTTTTTGAAAAGATCAAATATACCTTACTTCAATATACATATGTGATATATGCTAAAGTACATGTTATACAATACCTTTTTTTTCAAAAGATCAAAATTTAAGCCTAATAATATTGTAACCAAGCTCAAATTGGGCAACTTGGATGAATTTAAATGAGAGGAGCCTGAGCTCAAGCCGTTGAAGAGTCGAACCCAAGTCTACAACGAGCGGAGCTCGAGCCTGAAATTTCTAGGCTCGACGAGCTTCAAGGTGAGCCCGAGCCGAGCCTTCTGACAAACTCGACCTCGGCTCAGCTCATTTACTCCCTCAATCTTCTTCTTCCTCTATCTTAATCTTCTCCTTCCTCCCTTCGATCTTTCTCTCAATTTTCTTTCCCCCCTTCTTCAATACTACTATATTTTACAATTTGATACTTGTAAAGCTTATACAATCTAGATGCCAATATTATGCAACACTAAATAAGAGTAGGTTCCAATTTCTATTGTTAATTGTTGATTGCTGATTGAATGTTTGTACGAGTGATTGTTTATTGTTGAATTTGCTTGAAAGAGAGCTTGGATTGCATCATAGGTAGAATTATACGCTTTGGGGAAGTTCTCACAGCTGATAAATCAAAATGCATCACTATTGTCACAATTCGCAAATTCTCGAACCGAATGATAAATGGCCCGGTAACATTTTACATCTATTACAATGCATTCATTCGCAAGTTTAGAGAAAGTGCAATCAAATTAACAAAACTCAATAGCCGAATAACAAAATCTCACCTGCACAACGGGAAAGGTCAATACCAACCGCCGCTTGAAAGTACAGTAAAACCCGTAAATCAAACCCGTATTAAAGCCGCTCATACCCACTCTACTAACCAACCCAATAAACGACCCTGTATAGCTACTCCCCACAACCGATGCCACTGATACAAAACCTGAAACTGCAGAGGCGCTAACGAGCAGGACAATACCCAAAGAAGCCCTGACTCGGCAGCGGAAGTCTACATTAGGCGATGACGAGGCAAAAACAAGGCGGAGAAGACCGAGAGCGAGCTCCATCGGTGAAGCAGGGCGGCACCACTGCGGAGTAGCAACGGCATGTAGGGAGAGAGCGAAGAGGAGCATAGAAAGGTGGAAGCAGAAGAAGAGGAGGCAGCCGAAGAGAGAGGGGAAGAAGGGGCGGATAGTGAAGGGGGATAAGAGGAGAGACTTGGAGAGGATGAAAATGGAGGTGCACAGGATTGACTGCCATAGTAGAAACCCTAGGAATCGGTTCTTGATGAGTTCCGCTGCTTCAGACATTGATTGAACTCGGTTTAGAAGATGGTTAGAGCACAGGGCAAGGGGGGGGGGGGGCGGCGGCGGGGCGGGGAGAGGAGAGGATTTTTGCCTCGCTTCTTTTTTCAAATAGGTAAAAGAGCACTCAGGACCGTATCTATTAAAAAAAAAAATTAACATATTAATTGTGCTAGTATTGTAAATATTAAATATTATTATAAAAAATTAAAAATTACATAAAATACTTATTTATGTATATACATATACATATATATATATATATATAAATGGGTATTTATATATTGTGACACTTGTCGCTCATTAAGTCACAATGTGATGACTCATCTTACACACACACACACACACACATATATATATATATATGATGTAAACACGGAAAAAAAAAAAGGAGAAAGGAAAAGAAAAAGAAAAAGAAAAGAAAGAAAGGAGGAGGAAAAGCGAGAAGAAAAAAAAGGAAAAATTTTAATAAAATTATCTCGTTTTATTATAAAATATTTGTCATTTTTTTGTTAATTATATTTGGGTTTTTTTTTCTTCCTATAGAGTATAATATCTCTATAGTTTTATAACACGTTATCAGCACAAGTCTCTGCCCAAACAAAGATTATATAAGCTTAAGGAAGGTTTACCTTTTCTAATCTTTGTGATTTATAATTTTATTAATCTTCAGTTTATTGCTTTTAATATATCTGGCAAATATTATTTGCCTTAGACCCTTGATTTTGAGATCCATCCTGATGTTGTGAATCTCGGACAGTTAAAAGGGGTAATAGCGCATCCCTATAGGATCGCGTCAAAAGCAATGATATTTCTCAAGTATCATATCCCTGAAAGATTGAAAGCTGAGTATATTACAGTAAAGGACTCTTATGTCCTTTGACTAAATTTAAAGGAGAGGTTTGATCACCAAAGTATGTGATCCCCCTCAAGCTCGAATGGATTCACCTGCAGCTGTAGGATTTTAAATCTGTCAACGAGTACAACTCTGCAGTATTTAGTATTACCTCTCGACTGCAATTATGCGGTGAAAATACTATTGAGGAGGATATGTTAGAGAAAACATTATCTATTTGTCATGTCTCGAATATGCTCCTGTAGTAGCAATATCGAGAACGAGGATTTAAAAATACTCAAACTTAATATTGTTTCTCTTCGTTGCTAAATAAAGCAATGAATTGTTAATGAAAAATCATTAGACATGACCAACTGGATTTGAACAATTCCCTGAAGTGAATGCTTTGACATATGACCATCATGGATGTGGTCGAGGCTGTAAAGGTCGTCGTAAACGTGGACGTGGTCAGGGATGTGGACAAGGTTATAGTTACAGTCATAATAACTAGCATTATAGTACCCTGAATGGACCAAAATTTAAGAAGTCCACTAATGAGAAGGAGATGAAAGAACGAGAAACTTTAGTTTCTCGTATTTTCTATTTTGCATATACATGGCTGGTTAAAACGTCTGCTTTTTATTACTCGTTCATTATTTATATGATCGGCTATGCCGCCTATTTTTTATCAGTTATTTATATGGCTACATTTCTCAGCCAATCTATTTGATATTTAAAGGCTCTAAAAGAGCATATATCATGTTTCCTGAAAAAATAATATTTAATTCCGAAATACCCGTTGCGATAGTTAACCAGAAATTAACAGACCCAAAAGGCTTTTATTTAATGCTATGACTATTTGAGCCATCCGAGTGTAAATATGGTTAAGAGAATATTTGAAATTCTCGCACCCATTCAAGAACTAGAAGATTATTATATCAGGTGCTCCAAATTTGGTTGAAGGCTCCGGAAGAGCATATGTTATGCTCCCTAAAGAGACGAAAGTAAGCATAAGAGATGCTTTATTTTTTGGCAGATCATAGAGAAGCCTAATTAGTTTTCGAGATATTCATCGCAAAGGTTATCATATTAAGACAATAAATAAGGACGATAAAGAATATCTTTATATTACGTTGCTTACTTCAGGAAGAAAGAAAATAGTGAAAAAATTGTCAGCACTTTCTTCTGGGTTATATCATGCTTACATAAACTCGATTGAATCAAATACAATGGTTCACCAGAATTTAACTGATTGCAAAACATTCACCCTGTGGCATGACCATTTGGGCAATCTAGGTGTAACGATAATGAGAAAAATTATTGAAAGTTCTCATGGGCACTCATTAAAGAACCTGAAGATTTGTTCTCCTGATGAGATTTCATGTGCCGCTTGTGCTGCTTAAGGCAAAGCAATTACTATATACTCAATCGAAATTGAGTTTGAGTTCCATGTATCTGGAAGAATACTAAATGGGATACATATGGGCTAATCATTTTATCACATAGACCAATTTGGTATGATACTAATAGAGGCCTCTACCCGTTGGTTCCAAATAATACACTTGTGATATGGCATTTGCGAAACTCCTTGTATAAATGATCGGACTATGAGCTCAAGTCAAGATTGTCTGATATTGCAGGAGAAATTACATCCCAATAATTTAATGATTATGGTATGGATGAATTGCCATATAGCCCACGCACAGATACAAAAGGTCTTATGATTAAACACCTGCAGCCAATAATTAGACCATTACTATTATTGCCAATTTTATATGGGTACATGTTATAATACATGTTGCAGCACTAATTATGGATTCTCCAGTATAACTTGTCTCTGACAAGGTTCAGATATATATCCCATCTATGAATTTGGTGATATACTATGTGTCCTAATTACTCCACCTTAATGCTAAAAGATGGGTCTAAATAAAGGGACTTAAAATTTATCTGGAGAAATTAACTGGAAACATTTTACAGCTTAGTTTGTTGATTATCAATTTGACAAAACAAGGTTTCCAGAATTAGAGGGAGAAAAACGAAAGTTGAAAAATGAGAATGTATGTTAAATACATCATCAATCAGAAGTTCGAAGAATTGTTCACTTGTAAATTATTGCAAGCCAATTTATAGATGTATTCACTAATGGAAAAAGGGTGACCAAATAATATGTCCCCACTATAGATGCTCCTGCTCGAATTAATATCCCAATCGAGTGATACTCTAATATATTAAAAAATGCGTCCATTACACGTCAGAAGCATGGTAAATATATCAGTTTCAAATATTTGAATTTGAAAAGCAAATGGAGCAATAGAAAAGACTGGTCCCTCTATTATGAAGCTTTTGAGAAGAAAAACTTTGTAGAGATAATAATATATGTAAATGAAAATCCCTAAAGATTATCTGGTACCCGAAGCTACCTAAAATTGAGACTACTGAAATAGTCAAATTATTGAAATTATAATGATAAAGAGATCTTTATGAAATATGGGATATAATGGAACCGAAATGAAAATTGATCAGATGTTTGTATATACAGTAGCTACTCCATGATCAAAGAAATTGAAAATCTTGAACTGGTATTTGTTCAAGAATGCCAACAAAAAAATGATTGGCTAAAATAGAAAGACGCAATTCAAGTTGAATTAGCCATGTACAATTTTTGGACCTTAAGTCCAAATGCCTAAAGAATAAAACCTATATGCTACATGTGAATGTTGGTGCAGAAAATAATGAGGTGGTGAAAAGCATAATTTGTAGCCCAAGGTTTATCATAGAGACTAGAAATTGATGGGATATACAAATGAGAAATGGATGCAATTGATCTGATGGTCTCTATATGCATCATATATATATTGGTAATAGCTTATTTGTACAATGATATTTATATGAAAGTCCCCGAAGGACCAAACATGCCAGAAGCATATAGTTCAAAACCGCGGTACATATCTATTGAAAGAGAGATATGTTAATATCATCATAACTCCTGAAGAGCTTTAAAAAGCTGTTGTGCACCTAAACTGAGAACTCGAGATTGAGGATCTCGAAAAAGGAAAGATTTTGTCTCGACCTGAAGATCAAGCACTAATATGATAAAGTATTACTCTATTGATCAACTCATACCAGTACGGTACTTAAATATTTCATCATGTTATTTAGCGCCTCAATTTTGACCTCTTCCGGCTCCTCAATAAGGTAATGAATAAATTCTTGACCCCACCATACCTTGGTTTAAGTGTCGTATTGATACAGTTGTCACACAACTAGATATGGCCTCTTTGGTCAACTTGTCACTAGTATGTGATATGTGGTTAAATATTTATCTTGATGGATCAGCCAACATACGTTATAATGTTATATTAAACTTGCAATTGATTTTGTATGCAAGTACTGGTTATTTATTTAAACCACACAAGGAATGACAAGTATATGCCATTTTATTATATAGCTATATTGCTATATTTTGGCAATTTACCAATAATAACAGATATTGTTGAGACACTTGCGCTTTATGAACAAATAGAGATTGGGTGATATTAATATCCTGGATCCTACATATTTTAAGATTCCAACGATCAGGGGGGAGTCCGATAGTACCATATGAAGATAAGTCTGCATTGTTCAAGCAAAAGAGAGTTCATAAAGCCAGTGCACTTCAAAGAAATTCTTACTGTCACGCTTCTTGAAGAAAAACGAAGTACATGTTTGCTCAAAAACCTGGAATAAATATTCAAGAAAGCATCTACTACAAACTTTCAAGAAATTGGCACAAGATTGGCATGCGCCAACTCCGAGACATTCTTGATTAATGTGCACCCCTGAAGAGGAGTTAATTACGTGCTGCACTCTTTTTCCCCTGCTATGGTTTTTCCCATTGGGTTTTTTTCCTAGCAAAAGGTTTTTTTTTAACAAGGCAGTTCAAGAAGCGTATATAACTCGGACAATATATACTTTCAAGAGTGTTGTGTCCCACACATATTTTAAGAAAGTAGACAGAACTAAACATATATCATCAAAGTTCTTTATACACGAGCTTTAGAAGATGGGTGAAATAGATGTTCATCAAGTTCGCTCAAGTGAGGACATAGCAGATTTGTTCACGAAAGCATTGCCAACATCAATTTTTGAGAAATTAGTTAATAAGGTTGGTATGTGTCAACTCAGAAGAGCCTCTCACTAATATGTTCATATGAGGGGAAGTTAAATATAAGCTGTACTCTTTTTCCCTTCGCTATGGTTTTTCCCACTGGGTTTTCCTGGCAAGGTTTTTAACGAGGCAGGCATATTTAGCTTGGACACTGTGTCCCGTTATAACGAAAAATATCCAAAGGGGGAGTGTTGTAAATATTGGATATTTTTCGGGTACAATTTTAGGTTTGAGTTTGGATATTATTAAATATTATAGAAAATTAAAAATTATGTAAAATATCTATTTATGTATATATACATATACATATATGTAAGTGGGTATTTATATATTGTGACACTTGTCACTCATTAAGTCACCATGTGATGACTCATCTCCCACCTCCCCTTATATATATATATATATACCTCCCCTTATATATATATACCTCCCCTTATAATAATTAAAATATATATATATATATGAGAAGAAGGAAAAGGAGACGAAGAAAAGGAAAAATTTTAATAAAATTATTTCGTTCTGATATATAATATTTGTCATTTTTTGTTAATTATATTTGGATTTATTTTTTTATTTTCTTCCTATAGAGTATAATATCTCTATAGCTTTATAACAGTTAGCACTTTCTCATGAATAATTCTATTAGCTTAATGTTCAAAAAAACTACCAATTTTATTAGCTTCCAAGCAGAGGCATCCAAAAAAATCGTTATTTATGTATTCTAAATCTTTATAGCAATCATCTTATATGCAGTCTTAATTATAATTCAAAACATTTTTTTTGCTGTGAAGGACAATGTCTTCCCCTTTCATTGAGGGGAAGTCAACTTTTCTTTAATAAAGAACATTTTTTGCATTTGTTGTTTTTGTTATAAAGGCTCCGTTTATTTCAGGAGATATACTTTTTTCCCCAAAAACATTTTGTTTTGGAAAATTTTTCCATGGAAAATGAAAAGACCACACTTAGCTGCCTAACTTGACCAGCCATGGGCTTCCTAAGCAAGACCACACTTAAACTCACTTATTACATGACTCAAACCATGCTAAGCCACTAATTACATAAAGACTTATTCTAGTCGAAATAACAACTAGCTAATACAACCCCATCTACTAGATACAACCACTTATTACATTTCTTAAGCTAACAAACACACGGAGCAGCAGCCAACAGCAACTAACAGGCCCAAACCAGACCAAAGCAATAGCTACGATAGCAGGACAACATCTGAGCCACCTTGAGTTCATGCCTCGGATTCTCGGAGCATAACATTCCCTTCCCCTTGAAAACTTTCTTGTCCTCAAGAATAGAAGAAAGTTGAAACCTTCAAGAACACTTATTGTTGTGGAGAGGAGAGCTCAAATTGAATAAGTCATGCTGAAATCTGTAGTGAAGAACATCTGGGTGCTGAACATGAACTGAACATGGAGCAATTGGCTGTAGAGCTGTAGCTTCGAAACTCTGCACTATGAGCACACTCATTGCAGATCAGGAACTGAGTTGTACTGCATAATTTGCTGAAATTTGTACAGCCGAACAACCAACGATGAACTAAATCTAAAATCTCCTTAATATGATGCTTGTTCTGCACAAGGACCCTGTATGGATGTGTTGTATCTTCTGGTGGTCTACCCTGATCAAGCCAAACATCAACGACACACCCACAACCCCTCATGCTGCAGTTAACATAGCTCAGAACTCTAATTTACTGCTGAGAATCACCAACTGCATCTGTAATTCTAAAATTCTGTTTGTAGAATGCTGCCCGACAGATTTTGAATGTCATAATCCACACAAAATTGTATTTGAAGTCCTTTAACATCTCGGGAGGCCTTCCGAACTCAACCCAAGAAAACCAATTATTGAATTCAGCTTGAAGACATTCCCAAACGCAGCTCCAACAATTACTTATCTTGATCATGGTAGCAACACACATACTAAACTCCTTCATCTTGGATCTTATCCAAAATTTGTATTGTTCAATCATCCACATATTAGACCAACTCATAACATGTTCAACAAATTCTAGATTGCTTCCCAATTACACGTAATTTGCTGCAGAGTCCAGTAATTCAGCAGTGCAAACCTGATGCAACTCATAATGACATATTGCAGCTTGGTTTATGTCCATATGGAAGCTACTTGAAGTGAACAAGTTATGACATCTTCCCATAATCATAATAGCACCATTCACATTCCATTTGAGCTTCTCATTTACTGCTGTCAATGAAAAAATTGCAATTACCCTCAGATTTTCAGCAGCTTCTGCATTTATTGCTTGAATCTTGATTGGGAGCTTGTATGATCTGAAATCCTTAGCCAGTTCTTCCCAAACTCTTGTATAGTTCACACAAATTAGGAGTTCATAAACCATTGTTGAATGCCAAAGATCCAATGTCATGGCCTGAGCTTCCAGAACACTCCAACCAACCTTGCTAATGCTGCAGCTCACCCTTTGCAATCTGCACTCAAGTCTTCCCTGGAATACCAGCTCGACCAGCCACCAAATGCACGTCAAATGATTAAGCTTGGCTCCCTTGTCTACTAACTCAAGGATGAGTAACACGTATAGCAAATGGAGACACCAGCCCAGCTCTTGATCAGCTGAAAACTTCTTCCAACATCGTGCAGTAGCTAGAGTTTCCCTCAATCTTGCGTTGGTCTTTTCCACCCAAACATTAAGGACATATTGGAGCTTATGCATATGATTTTTCCATTCAAAACCACCACTGCAGATCATTCAAAAACCAATCAAAAGTTGCACCAGATCAGCACCATCCGGTTGCAGTTTATCCCAATTTCCAAATGCCATAACCTCTATCTTTTATCCATCATTGTTTGTACTAACATTGCATTCGTCAACATCACACAGCAGCATTGAATGCCTAGCTCCTCCAAACATATCAGTTAAAGCACCAGTTGTACTGATTTTGGGCTGCACATAATCCTGTTTCAGCATATTACGGCATTTACACACATCCAACAGCTCGATTGCTTGTATAGCACAATGCGTCGCCGTTGTTTAGCCTTGAAACGCACTCTTGCAACTTGATTAGTTCTTTTCAGCAGTAAATCAAACCTTTTCGGCTTCATATAAACTTGGAAATCTTCTCCCGGATCAGGAGGCAAGTCGTCGCATGAGTGTACATTTGAATACTCCATTTCTCTACTCCAAGAACCTTGCAATGTATCAATTGCATCACTACCAACACCAAACAATTGCTGATTTTCCAAGCGCATTTGCTGGAACCTCGAGAACCTGCGTTCCTCTGATTGTGCGATCAATTCCTTCATCTGATCAAGCGTGACATACTCCTTGGGAATGTTCGCACCAACCACAGCAGCATAGGACACTTCTGGTTGGACGGCTGTAGCTACATTGCCTCCACCAGCTCCCAATTGTGTCTTAACTCCTTGTATGCCACCTGCATCTTGTATACCAGCATATACTTCCGTAAGATCAGCATCTCGAGTTAGTTTTTGCTGATCATCAAGCATACTATGCTATAACACAACCTCACGCTTCAACTTCGGCTTTGTCAACTTCTTTTGACCCCCAAATTCTTTCAACGCTTCACTCAGATGATTTCTCTTTGATTTACTCTTTGCTTCCTTAATCATTCTTTTGACTTGTGAATCATTTTCCCATTCCCGATGCATGTCATACCGTGCCTCAACGTCATCAAGATACTCTAACTCTAGCAAAGAGTGTTCATAAGGATCATCTTGTTCAGACTCAGATTCGTCTAGCTTGTGTTCACCAATTTCGGCATTGTCGTGGTCGGATTCATCTTCAACAACAACGGATTCCACTTCCTCTTTTTGCTCGACATTGAACTTTTGATGTCTAATGCTATGCACTAACTCTGGAAACTCATTTGTATCAAGAACACCAGCATAATCAGACTGATGAGTTGAACAATGCTAATTCACATTTTGTTGACGCATTCGGTTGAATGCCAGCTCAACTTCCAGCAACAACCACTCACGTTCCTCTCTGAATATTAGCTTTATTTTCTCCAAATAATCACTCGTCACTGATTGACAAGAGCTATCATCAACCATACCATCCATATTTGTAATGAACCACAAAATTCAATCTGGACAGCTCGGCTTGCAGAAATGCAGGTTCGAAAATCGCAGAAATGTAAAACTTGTTACGCAACTCTTCAACAATCAATTGCTTAATTAATTTCTACTCCTTCGTTCGCACAAACAATCACTTGCTATCAGTTAGACAATCATCACTGGTTACAAACCCTAACTTGCAGATTTTCGCGCACAAAGTATTCGACAAACCCTAACTTCGAACGATTTCTGACAGCGAGGCTTTCTTGATTAATTCAGACTAAGAAACTGAAATAAGTTTGATTTAAGTCTTTAATGATGATCTAAATACACGATTCACCACAATCTTCAGGGATGAAATCGAATTCAACAGTTTCGGTGCCAAGTTTGTTGTCAGAATTTCGCCTAATCCAATCTCGACTCAATAACATATAATTCTTAAGAATTCCACGCAGATTCTGTTGAATTCTCAACACATCTATGCTTAGCAACACAATTTCAACGCAACCCAACAACAAACATGAATTCTCATCGAATTGCAACTTGTAGTTCAGAAAACCATTACCTTAATCTCAAATACTGAATTGTAGAATCTGAATTAACCTCAATTCAGCTAGTTTCTGATCTCTTAATGATGATCAAGTGTAATGTTGATCAATTAGCATCACTTTAAATTCTTCTAAGCAGATTCAGGTGAATGATCGATCAAGAACCGTTAGCTCAGCACCAAACTTCAGCAACTACCACTTGCTTCATCACTCAACTTCTGCAGCGAATGCTTGATTGATTCTATTGAATTCAATCTGAATCAGCTTTAATGTTGATGGTACTCAACAATTACTGATCAATTGAACTTTCTTCAATGTAATTCGATTACTTTAATCCCAACCAAAAGCAACTTCCCAGGCCTTGCTGATCACTAGTGCAATAACCGCCAAAAGCCACTTCAAAATTTAGATTGGAATTCTGATCACCAAATCTGAATTAAATCAATATCAAACCTTTTTTTTTTGTTGGTTAATTGCAATTTAATCAGATTTTATAATATTTTTCGGATATGAGCTTGATTCGGAAGCCAAATCAAGGCTCTGATACCAAATGTTAAGGTTTCGAAGATTAGGCTCTTGAACCTTAACCTTGGTTGGGATAGTGAGAGTATGAGATGAGAAAGAATATGGAGTTTAGATGAGGAAGAAGGGAAAAGAGATGAGAAAATAGAGAAAGGAACCAAATGAGATCAATTCATTGATTAAAAGTTGTTGATTACAAGCTAGGTCATCCTATTTATACTACTTACATGATATGAGCTAATACATTGAATTTAGCCACACAAGGACTAACCAACTTAACTGCCACCTAGCCACTGAGCCGCCTAACTTGATCGGCCATGGACTTCCTAAGCAAGAGCACACTTAAACTCACTTATTACATGACTCAAACCATGCTAAGCCACTAATTACATCAAGACTTATTCTAGTCAAAATAACAACTAGCTAATACAACCCCATTTACTAGATACAACCACTTATTACATTTCTTAAGCTAACAAACACATGCAGCAGCAGCAGCCAACAACAACTAGTAGGCCCAAGCCAGACCAAAGCAACAGCTACGGCAGCAGGACAACATCTCAGCCACCTTGAGTTCATGCCTCGGATTCTCGGATCATAACAGACAATTTCATGGAGCTTTGCCCTACCTTCAAGATTCCTAATGTCAGTGATGATGCCATCCTACTTCACCTTTTCTTTTCTCTTTGAAGGATAAGGCTAAGTATTGGTTAGGCACTTTACCTAGTGGAACGATTAGTACTTGGACTCAAATGCAACAAGAATTTCTTAAGAAATTCTACCCTATTAGTAAGACTAACACTGCTACGAGAGCCATTAACACATTTGCCTAACTTCCTAGTAAAGAGTTCCATGAGAGTTTGTTATGATCGAGCTGTGTTTGGGTTCTAATTATTCTATTAAGCTTTGAATTAGGACTTGGCGCGAAAGTTGGTTGTGGTGGTTGGCCACTTAAGTCAATTAGTTAGTTTGCCAGCCAATAGTGGCGGCTGAGGTAGTTTAAGTCAGTTAATGTGGTTGCCATTGTAATGTATCTAGTTTCATCTAAAAGTAGTATAAATAGCTTGATCCTCTTATAATTAGAGGGCAATGAATGAAATTTGATCTCTTTCTCTCTCAACCCTAATTTTCTCTCAATTTCTCGTCTCTTTCACTTCTCTTCTTATCTCACTTCTATCTTCCTTCAAGGTTATGATTCAAGATTGTTCTTGAATCATAATAATTGGTATCAGAGCTTGTGTTTGCTTGCATTTGATTGCAAAATGTTTAATTTGTTCTAGCTAGATGTAAGGAAGCTTTGGCAATGGCGGGAGGAGTTACAATTAGAGCTCGGGCTGCTACTTATGCTGGAGTTACTACCGGAGCTGCTGCTAATGCTGGAGCTAATGCTGCTGGTGTGATGTGAGACATTCAAGCTAATCAGTTTGAGCAATGGAAGCGCAAGATGCAGAATATGATCATAACAATGCTAGATCAAACACGGGATAAAAAATTGGATCAGAAACTAGATCTTCATTCGTAGTAGTCTTCACAGCAGATTCATGGATTGCAAGAGCAGATTAATAGACAAAGCTTATGCTATGATTCTACAAAATGGGGCTTATGGAATTAAGTACCAATAATTCATAGGCTTGTAAATAACTAGTATAACTCCTTAGTTCTAAGTTAATTAGCCTCTTTCGTTCTTGTATAAGTCAAGTTATCAAAGTATTAGCTGTAAATCAAGAATGGCAGCTAGGAGGTTAATGTCAGTTAATAGTAGGAGTCCACATGCAATGTATCTAGCTTAGCTGGCTTTAGCTTGAGGTTAGTATAAGTAGCAGTTGATTCTCTTCTAAACATTCATGGAATGATGATAACTGATATCTTTTCTCTCTCTAAACTCTAATTATCTCTATTTCTCTTCTATTTCACTTCTCATCTTATACTCTCTTTTCCTTAGGTTATGATCCAAGATTGTCCTTGAATCATAACAATTGGTATCAGTGCCAGTGAATTTGCTTCCGATTAAGTTGAATTGAGTTCAATTTGATTGCATAAGCATTAGATCAAGCTTATTTGATATCAAGCTCTTGATCATATTGTATTTGATCAAGATATCATGGTAAATTGTTCAAATTGTTCGATCTTTCTGCAGTAACATTGAATTTACTTCTCTGTTGCATTCCTTTACATCAAATCGTGTTGTATTGTTATCAAGTTTTGCTATCAGATTCAAAGGCTTGTTGAATATTGTGATCTTGTAGCTGAACTCTTGTGATCTGGCTCAAAAGCTCATCGATCTAGCTGGAATTGCATTCGATTTAGCCAAATATATGTTAACCATAAAATCAAGCTTCAGTACTTCATTTTAGTTGAAGTTGTTCTCGATATCACTGGATTTACATATAAGCAAGGCTTGCGCTTAGGGTCTTGCAACGGATTGAGCAGAATTAGGGAGCTTATTGGCTTCATTTTTTAATGGATAGACATGTAATCTTTGACCGGATCCAAAGGTTTGGAGATGCTTTCTAGCAATCTTGTCTGGAATCATTAAAGATTCTTCATGCGATGAAGATCACACTGCAACTGCTGCAGCAAAATGCTAAGCAAGTCTACGAGATTCAAAATAAGCCCGATCTAGCTGCTTTTGAGAAGCTCATTACAACAATTCAGGATGGAATTGCATCATTGCAATCTTTTGAGCAAGTAGAGCCACCAATTGTTGCAGCCTTGAAATCGCAAGTTCATATTGAAGTTCAGCAAGTTAGGTTGTTGTGACTAAAGCTTATATTGTAGCAGAACATTGTGATCAAGCTGGCATTTCATCTTAGTCACAGGAAGTGTGGTATTAGCAATTGATTAGAGCAAAGAAAAGGCCAATTTTAGTTTACAATGGAAGGCCATTAGATTTCCTACTTCTTAAGTCAATTGCAACGATTCTTGCATTGGCTACATATGATCAAGAAGTTGAATTGGAGGTAGCCCAAGGTGGTGTTGTTGTCTATTGATAGGCTTGGGGCATCGTCTTAGATCAAAAGGATGACAAAGATGGTAAGGAAAGGTTCCAATTCTAGCAGCCATGAGACAAGATCAATCTTGGGAGATCATCATTGAATCAAGGAATTCTTATTGCAGAACTATTGAATTCAGCCAACGAATAGGATGTTGCTGCTGTAATGCCATCAAATTCAGTACACCATATGCAACATCCGGTTGGTTTGTAGTCTTCCATGAGTGGAGCTAATGCCTATTCATCAATAAACACTAATGATAGGCCCCCTGACCCGAGAGAGGGAACTTATGAAATCGAGGAGCTGATGCAAATGCATTATGTGGAGGAGTATGTGGTGTGCTTTGAGGAATATAGGACAAGAAGGTTGTCTATGCAGCAAGGAATAAGTGAAGAGTATGTCATGTTTTATGGAGGGCCTTACTCCTGTACTCGAAAGTATAGTGAAGGCCATTAATCCTAGCACTTTGGCCATGGCATATGCTAAAGCTGGGTCATTTGAATTCACAATTCTTCCTCAATTGGAAGTAAAACAAGAGGAAATTGATGAAGTACCAAATGAAGCACTTTACCTTTCTAAGCCAGCACCAATTTTGGGAAATGAGGCAGCAAAACAATCTGTTAAAGTCATTCAAGTGTTAGATGTAAGGTCACTTGTGGCCGTAAGATTGTTGGGCATTAAGTTGTCTAGACAGAAATCTATAAGATGTCTAAGTGATAGATGCAAGTTAAGCCTATTCAAGTGGGCTAAGGCGAACGAATGCAAGCATTGGTGGCTGACCAGGGTGTACTTCCAGTTGTGATACCAAATGTGAGGCCTCTGGAATGGTTATTGTCACTTTCCTCGTTGCAAATTGATAAATTGGGTCATTTTTCAATGAGATCTAAGTTTAAGAAACAAGTTAGAAGGGATGTGGGAACAATTGTTGGCTCAAATCAGGCTGAGAACTCGCTCAAACTCACCAACAGCTTCAAGATTGGGTCATACCGATAACAAGTAGACAATATCTGCCTGGTCAAGGGCCTACATAACTTATTGTAATACTAAATTGTGCTCCTGTACAAGCAAATAGCATTGGAATGAGTACAATGACTATGAAACATTTGAGTGAAAGTATGGCTAAGATCTTAGAAGTGAGGTAGCTTGAAAAGAGATTTAATCAGCTTTCCAAGTTTGAATTAGAGGGAATAATTGGGGCTAGATCTGTTCTAATAAGCATTCCACTTAAAGTCTTGGTAGCTATGGCACATTAGGAGTTAATTGTAGCAAATACAATATCAATTCAGTGTGAAGATTTAGTTGCTTAAGGAAATGGTTCGACCGAGCAATGTAATACGGAAGTCGCAAGTTCAAATAGAAAGCCAGTTCCTTAAGTGGCTGAAAGAGAAGTCTCCGATGCAGTATATAGCTAATTTGATTTTGCTCCACTCAAAGCAGAACATTGGGGAACATCAACCTCACAAGTATAAGGTTATATGGGACATCATTCCAAGAGACTATGGAGATTGGGGCAAGTCAAGGAAAGGAAGTGTGCTGCCATTCCCACACAAGGAAATTTGGAGGCTTGGTTTCTTAAGTGGCTCTTGAGCAATTCCATTATATCTTGGCAAAAGATGTTAGTGTTGGTAGCAGGGTTGACGATCAACATGATTTTCAGGACAAAGATGCTCGGAAAAGAAAGTTGAGATGCTTTTGAAACCGGCCCTGCCCGGCTCGTGTATGGCCTGGCCCGGGGTACCCCAGGCCAGCTTTTGTATGCGCCAAAGCCCGGCCCGAGCCCAGGCCCAACCGCTCTAAAAAGAGCCATTGGGGCTCTTTCTTTTAAAAAAAAAATTATATTTTTTTTCTTTTTTTTTCTATTAATACTTAAACCTCTCCAACTCATTTTCTCACCAAATCTTTGTTAGCTTCCAATTAGAAATTGAAAGGCTAACCTTGTAGAAGAAGAGTTTGAGATGAGAAGAGAAGTGAAGGGGATGAGAAAATAGAGAAAGGAGATGAGAAATAGAGAGTTTCCAAAAGGAATTCAGATTTATATATATTGGATACTCTAATTACATGCTAAGGACCCTATTTATACATATTTGGGTACAAAGCATTAAGACAAATCAAGCTAAACAAGCAATCACTAATTTCCCGCCAAAAACCAGCTAAGAACCCTGGCCTAACTGCTTTTCCCACTAAAATCTGTAACAAACCAGCTCCTTACTGCCCGAGAGCTATTTTGGCCCCAAAAGCTTAATAAACCGGAATTTAAATGAAGCTACTTAACAAAGGAAAACTAGACAAGTATTACAATCGAAATATTAAAACCTATTACAAGTAAAAATGTATCAATTTATAACATTCCCTTTCTCTTGAGAAACTTCTTGTCCTCAAGAAGTGAAGCTTGAAAATTGACTCTTCAAAAACTTGCAATCTTCCCAAGTAGTAAAGCTCTTGTTTAAGTTGCTTCAAGACACTAATACTTCTTGCACAGTCCTGTTGTTGATCCGCAGTTTTTTTCCAGCTCGGACAACTTGCGGTTGCAGCAACAGTAGTCCATTTGTTTCAGCAGCAGGTGGGTCTTGAGCAACATCAGCACCTCTCTTGACCTGTTTTTTAAGTAGGGATACATGAAACATGGGGTGAATGTAAGAATGTGAAGGTAAGTCAAGCTTATATGCGACATTGCCAATTTTCTCCAAGACTTTGTACAAGCCAAAGAAACGAGCACACAAATTGACATTGCGTCTGACAGCCACGGATGATTGCCTATACTATTGTAATTGGAGGTAGACCATGTCCCAACGTCATAGTTTTTGTCTACCCTCTTCTTATCTGCATAATACTTCATTCAAGCCCGGGCTTGTTGGAGATTGTCCTTGAGTGCTTGCATAAAGTGTCTCCTCTACTGCACAAGATTAGTTGCTACAGAATCAGTAACTCTCGGTTGCTGTAACATCATAGGAGAGGGTGGAGGATAGCCACACAAAGCTTGAAATGGTGAAGTGCCAATGGATGTATGGAAGTGGGTATTGAACCAAAATTCAGCTAAGGAAAGCCAATGGTTCCACTCCTTGGGCCTTAAGAAGACCATACTCCAAAGATACTGTTCTACACATTGGTTGACTCGTTCGGTTTGGCCATCCGTTTGAGGATGATAAGAGGAACTAGGTGCCAATGTGGTTCCCATTAACTTGAACAGTTCTCTCCAAAAGGTGCTTGTGAAAATTTTGTCCCGATCTGACACAATGGATTGCGGCAACCCATGTAATTTGTAAATGTTGTCAAGGAAGATCCTTGCCAACTTTTCAGCAGTAACGGGTCGAGCAAGAGCAATGAAATGGCTGTATTTGGTAAAGCGATCCACCACTACCCATATGACCTCCTTGCCTTCGGACTTCGGCAATCTCTCAATGAAATCCATGCTAATGTGGATCCATGCTCCATCCGGAATGGGAAGAGGTTGAAGGAGTCCCTTGTATCGATGATCTCCCAACTTCGTTTGTTGGCAAACTTCACAAGACTTAACATAATCATTCACATCTTTTTTCAAGTTCGGCCAAGTAAAGTATGCTTTAATTCTTTGATAGGTGCTTTCTACACCAGCGTGACCTCCCCAAGCAGCATCATGTGAGGCCTAGATGACCTGTTTTCTCAGATCAGTAGCAGTACGCACATACAACCTTCCATCAAATCTAATCGCACCTTTTTGCACGATGATGACAGGTTCTGCAGCAGCGACATTGGCCTCGGGTTTAAGGACAGCAGCGACAAGTTTTTCCTGAGCAAGAGGATCACTCTCATAGGACTTATGTAGCTCTTCAACCCATAAAGGTACCACCATGGTAACAGCAGTGCAAGTACCCTGATCAGCATCTTCAAATCGTCTTGACAGTGCATCTGCAGCAGCGTTTTCCTTGCCACTTCTATACTCGATGTCATAATCAAGGCCTAACATTTTCATGAGACCTTTCTTTTGAATTCTCATCATGATCTTTTGTTCAAGGAGATGCTTGAGGCTTTGGTGATCCGTTTGATTGATGAACTTGCGACCCTCCAAGTAATGGCTCCATTTCTCCACGGCTAGGAGAATTGCAAGGTACTCCTTCTCATAAGTCGACATAGCCTGATGCTTGGAACTTAATGCTTGGCTCAAATAAGCAATAGGCCTTCCTCCTTGAGTGAGAACAGCCCCAATACCAGTTCCACTTGTACAGGTCTCCAAAACAAAGCTTTCGGTGAAGTTGGGCATTGCTAACACCGGAGCTGCACACATAGCGGTTTTAAGGGCTTCAAAAGCAGCTCAAGACCTCTCATTCCATGCAAAGGCATCCTTCTTCAAGAGCCCCATTAAGGGTTTGGCAATAGAACCATAACCTTTAATAAATTTTCTATAATACACGGTCAATCCCAAAAATTCCTCTCAATTGCTTCAAGGTGATTGGAATTGGCCACTCTTGTGTAGCACGGATCTTTCTAGGATCAGTAGCTACTCCCTCTGATGAGATGATATGACCCAAATACTCAAGCCTCTTTTGCGCAAACGAACATTTGGACACTTTTGGAAAGAACTTTTGTTGTCGCATCAAAACAAACACTTGCCTGAGATGTGTGAGATGAGCTTCATATGCTGAGCTATAAATCAGTATGTCATCGAAGAAAATGAGCACTGACTTCCTTAGAAAAGGCTTGAAAACGTCATTCATGGCTGCTTGGAAGGTGGCCGGAGCATTTGTTAAACCAAAAGGCATAACAACGAACTCGAAGTGGCCATGATTAGTTTGAAAAGCTGTCTTGTAGATATCCGACTCAAGGACCCGGATTTGATGATACCCTTACCTCAAATCAAGCTTTAAAAAGAAGCATGCTCCATGTAGCTCATCAAGCAAGTCGTCTATGACCGGAATGGGAAATTTGTCTTTTACGGTTGAAGCATTCAACCGTCGGTAGTCTATACACATTCTAGCCGACCCATCCTTCTTCTTAACGAGAATCATAGGTGAAGCAAAAGGGCTATGGCTCGGTCTAATAAAGCTCATGTGAAGAAGCTCTTCAACCTGTCGCTCAATCTCTATCTTTCGGCCATGTGGGTATCGGTATGGCCTGATTTTGAATGGTTCAATGTTAATAAGAAAGGGAATGGCATGGTCTACACTTCTTCGCGGTGGAAGACTCTTTGGCTCTTCAAAAATGTCCCCAAATTCATCGACCAAGGCCTGTACATCTGGAGGTAGGTCCTGCTGTACCACAACTGAACTGAGCATGAACAAGTGCCTAATTCATTGGATCGCCTTCTTCTTGATTCCACCTTGCACATCTTTAGCTTCGATCAATTTGAGCTGAGCTTCCTCGGAGATGCCTTGCAAAGATACTTCGGTGCCATGAACCTCAAATGCCACGGTCATTTTGTCAAAATCAAACACAACCGGATTGAAGGTTTTCATCCAATCTACTCTGAGCACCATGTCACAACCACCCAAGGGAATAACTCTAAAGTCAAAGGTGAATCGATGGTTTTGCATAGACCATGGGAATGCTATGCACTTATTTTGAGTTGTTAAGGAGTTACCATCAGCCATTGTCATTGCCAAGGGATGCGTTTTTGTCACTTCATGCTTGACCTTCTTAATCAACTTGGGATCAACGAAACTGTGAGTGCTCCCACTGTCAATAAGGATAATAATGGAGTGTTTTCCAGCCCTGCCTTTGATTTTGATGGTATTATGTGCTCCACTACCGGTTAGCGCCTTCATGGATATCTCAACTTCATCATCGCTTGGGTTTTCTTGTGAAAGACAGTCGGTACTGTCATCCTCAACATCAGATGCTTCACTGCCAGAACCCACAGCTACACGGGACCCTTTTGCATACATAAGTGCTTGTGATTTACACCTCTGACCAGGCTGGTAAGGTTGGTTAAAGCGAAAACAAAGCCTTACCGAACTTCTGTCAGCTACTCGCTTGGTACCAGAATTAGTGTTGTGCTGCTGAACCCGGAGCCTGCTGCCGTGCTGCTTCAACTTGTCATTTGGGTGAACTTGAGTTGCCTCTATCAATTTTGCCTTGTTATAAGCACTTGACAAAGTCTTAGGACCAATGGCTTTCACCATATTCTTGATCCTAGGCTTTAATCCACTCACAAAGCAAGATATATAATATGATTCGGCATCCTCGGGAGCAATGGCCAGAACTGACATCAAATTGGCTCTCAAATTCTCAAATCTAAGCATGTATTCTCTCACACTTGATGTTTGGACCAGCTTGTTGAAGTTATCCACAACATCCGTGGATCCACCTTCCCCATAGCGTTCGTACATTTCTTCTACAAATTGGCCCCAAGAAAGATTTGGTTTGCTTTTCAACAAACTATAGTACCAAACCTCATGATCACCATAAAGATGGACTGCGGCCAGCTGAAGTTTTTCCTCCTCAGGTATGTAGTAATATAAGAAGTACCGATCACACCTCCTAAGCCATGATTCCGGTTGCTTTCCATCAAACGGATCGATTTCCACCCTTGGCTGCCTGTAAGTGCCACTCCTACCCCTAATTGTGTTGTCATTAGTCATAGATCTATGCTAGAAATGTCGATCAGGTGGTCTATCACAATGTTCGAAATCATCGGCTGCAATATTTTGGTGCATAACAGAATTGTGCAGCCTGTTGTTGTGGTATGAATTCTCAGCATACGATCTGCAATTTACAGGTCCAGAAGCACGATCTTGATTTTCTATATTAACCTAAGGTTGAACAGGTTGATTTTTAGCCGATCTGATGTTAATTGATGGTCCAACAACAGGTTGCATAACAGGTGATTTACCTCGAGTTCGCGCCACTCCATCTGATCTGTCTGCACTGGCTTGCTGCTGATCTGCTTCAACCGATCAATGCATCTGACTCGTGGGCTTAAGGATGGCTTCGACACTCGATTCACCTTGCTTGTTAACTTGATCTTGCAAGTGCTCAATTTTTTCTTCAATTTGCTGTAATCGGTCTTGCACTTTTGCATCCTTTGCATCTTTGTCCATCAACAATGCCAGAATTTGATCCATCTTTTGATTAAAACCTTTCTGTAAATCTTGAAGGTCTTCTTTAGTAGCATTTTGAGGTCCGATTGTCGCATTGCCAGTAACTGCAGCAATGAAATCCAGATTCTGACGGTTTGCATTCGCTCCAGCAACACCAGACCTGGTTCTTACACCATCGGCCATGATTTTACCTGATTTTGCTAGTTTAATCAATTAATTGATTGTTAAACCTGGCCCTGATACCAATTGTTAGCTTCCAATTAGAAATTGAAAGGCTAACCTTGTAGAAGAAGAGTTTGAGATGAGAAGAGAAGTGAAGGGGATGAGAAAATAGAGAAAGGAGATGAGAAATAGAGAGTTTCCAAAAGGAATTCAGATTTTTATATATTGGATACTCTAATTACATGCTAAGGACCCTATTTATACATATTTAGGTACAAAGCATTAAGACAAATCAAGCTAAACAAGCACTCACTAATTTCCCGCCAAAAACTAGCTAAGAACCCTGGCCTAACTGCTTTTCCCGCCAAAATCTGTAACAAACCAGCTCCTTACTGCCCGAGAGCTATTTTGGCGCCAAAAGCTTAATAAACCGGAATTTAAATGAAGCTACTTAACAAAGGAAAACTAGACAAGTATTACAACCGAAATATTAAAACATATTACAAGTAAAAATGTATCAATTTATAACAATCTTCAAGTCTCTCTTCTCTTCTCTCTCTATGCATTCATCATCTCCCATCTTTTCTAACCATGCTAATTGCAAAATTGTGCTCTAAAGTTCAAAGTTCGGAAAGTGTTTGACAGAAGTTCGAATTTCATTGTTCTCTTGTTTCAGTAATTTTAGTATCGCAATTTTTTTTGATTATTATTTTTAGTTATTTAATTTGCATTAGTACTTGCATTGTATAAATGCTAATCATTTATACTAATATGGCACACAACTCTTCATCATCATCTGGAGCCGGTCGTGCTAGTTCTAGCTCTTCTCGGCCACACAAAATCCCTAAGAGGAGTAGAATTTTCTTACTTGATACTGAAGAACGAGCTTTTTTACAACCAGGCCCATTACCCCAATACACTGATGATAGCATAGATTATGACTTTGCACAACAACAAGATAATCATGAGTCAGGTGGTGGTCGGGTTGGAGACTCACAAACTGATGAGGAATCCACTGCCACCACCGAAGCCCAGCCTAAAACGAGTACCTCTACTAGTAGGCGTATAGCTAGTGGGGTATGGAAGCACTTTACCCTTAATAAGATAACTAATAAAGCAACTTGTAAATTATGTGACCCACCTAAGGATTTTCGCCATCAACCTGGCAGTGGGACGGGCACATTAAACCGACATATACTTAGGCGCCACCCCGAGCAATTCCCAGAAAAGAGCCAACAACGTCTAGTACAGCAAGTGACCGGTGCACTAGTTAATTTTAGGTTACCTCAGGAGAACAACCGTAAGGGGCTAGCTAAATATATAATTTTGAGTGAAAGGCCTTTTAATACCGGTGAAAACCCATATTTCGTCGACTACCTCCAACGAAATATGAACCCCGCCATTGTGAGGATTCCTCGGAACACCGTAAAGCGGGACGCTTTTACGTTGTACAACGGGATGACAGCTGGGATCTTAACACTTTTTGGAATGAACACGAGCATGTTCTCATTAATGTCGGACGCATGGACGTCGAAACCCGGCCAACCTTATATGTGCACAATGGCACACTGGACCGATGAATCCTTCATCATCCAAAAGAGGATAAATCATTTTGGACTTTTAGATTGCCCCCACACTGCTGAGGTAATTACGGGTGCGATAATGTTGGCAGTCCGCGATTGGGGCAAAGAACAACGTATCTTCAGTATTATGTTTGACAATGCTGCCAATAACACTGCATCCATTACACATTTAATTAGGAAAATGAGACCCATGTTAGGTGGGAAGTGTTTCCATATTCGTTGCATTTGTCACATTTTGCGTTTAATGGTAATGGATGATTTAGATCTTGTAAACGTATCCCTTACCACCTTAAGATCCGTAATAATATCAATTAAATCATCCGGCACTAGAAAAAAAAGATTTAGAAATTTATGTAGGTTGCATAATATAGAATATAAACAATTTAAATTAGACTCCCAAACTAGGTGGTCATCTACGGTAGTAATGTTAGAGCGCATTCTACCATACAAAGATATTCTGGTGGAATTCGCCCAGGAAAATCGTACAGAATGGTGAGATTACGACCTGGCCGGTATAAATTGGGAGACAATAGATCAAATTTGTAACTTTTTTTAGCATGTTTAAAGAGGCGACGACATTTTTTTCGGGTTGCTACTATCCGACCATGCCTCAAGTAATATCAAGATTGCTTGATATTGTCAATTGGATGGTGGGTAATGAATCCAACACCTTTTTGTTCGAATTGATTATGGCAATGAAAGAAAAGTTTGCCAAATATTATTCTGAACTACCTCTTACTTAATGCTTGGTAACTATTTTAGACCCTCGTTGTAAACGTGGGGGTTTAAACTTCTTTTGCCAACATTTTTTCAGATATTTGCATCCTAGTCTTAATATCGACACTTTCATTGCCGAAGTTGATAACAACTTACATAGTTAATTTTCTCAATATTCCCGTAAATTAGCATCCAATAATCCTAGTACTACTGCAGTAGGATCTTCCACATCTAGTGGAAGTTGTTCGCACACATCATATTCGTGGAAGCTGTTGGAGCAATTTACGCTCATAGTAGCTCCCACGTCATGTGACGAGCTAGATTATTATTTGCGGACATCATTGGTCCATATTTTCGGGTCGCCGGCCAACCCACATTTTGACCTTTTACAATGGTGGAACACAAACCAAACCCAGTATCCCGTGCTTTCCGCCATGGCACGTGATATACTAAGTTGTCCGGTGTCTTCAGTAGCATCGGAGCGTGCTTTTAGTCTTGGCGGTAGGTTGCTTGGAATGAAGTTGGCAAAACTATCGCCGTCAAGTTTGGAGATGTCCGTGTGCTTGAAGAATTGGCTGCGAGCAAAGGTAAGAGATCAACAGAGAATGAAGCTGGATTCATCGAGCGATGAAGAAGACGACCGCACAACTGATAAATCAAATGATGGCGTAGAAACCCCCCAATGTGATTGATATCAAGACTTTTGTATGTCAATTATTTACTTTTAAATATTTACGTCAAATGATGACTGCACCCCTCATATGTCAAACTTTATATTTTTTGATAAACAAATTTGTATTTTTAAATATTAGGCCCTAACTGCGTTGTATTTGTACTTGTATTTGTTACGTTATTTATTTACCATTATTTTTTTGATAATTGCTTATTGTATATTTTATTTTATTTATTACATATATTTAGCATTATTTTTTTTGAATATGTATATTTAGCATTATTAGTGCTTGGAAAAAAAATGTATTTATATCTCATATTATTTATCAATGAATTATAATAATTTTAGTATAAAACGACTTTGTATTATTCAAATTTTATTTTTTTAATTATGTAAAAAAAAGCGGGCCGAACGGGCCAGGCTCGGCCCGGCCCACTATAGTGCGGGGCCTGTCGGGCTCAGGCCCAGGCCCGGGCCCGGCACGGCCCACCCATTGGCCACCTCTACTGGTATGCAACCAGCAGATTTCGGGAAGGCCAATGTTAGTTCATTTGTTAGCTTATTTAAATTGTGGGAAGCACCACTTATGGACGTTAAATGAATGATGGGTTATGCAAGTCAGATTCCAGAGAGCCTCGGGAACTCGAGATCTGCTGAGAGCCTTTTCCAAAGCAAGACAAGAACTGAGTTTTGCAAGGTTAACAACAAAAGAGCACTCTGGTTCTGCGTAGGAGTGATTAGGCAATTGAAATTTAGGCTGAGGGCTGAAGTTCTTGGGCCACAACTGTTGCAATCTTGGCCATCAGTGCACCTCAGCTGCAGGATAGTGATGTTTGACTGTATTAGTCACACCAAAACGCTCATCAATGTGGGTTGATTTGGTATGTCAATGGCGGACCTCTTGATGTTTATTCCTCAAATCAGATGCAAGCATATTTGGTAAAAGTCGAGAACATGGAATATAAGATAAGCCAAGTGTGTGGGCATTAGAGGAGGTTAATCCAAGTGCTGAACTCTAAGAGGTCTTCATGCTTAAGCTCGTGGAAAATAGCAAGTTACCTAGTTGGTCAGGACTTCTTCAAGCTGCGTCGCCAACACTAGTACTTAAGCAACTCAACTTCCACTGTACATAACTCAGGTTTATAGCAGGAAGAGCAATATGCAACAACAACTCTCCTTTGGCCACACTCTTCAGCAACAACAGGGGTTCTTCCAGCTCTTCTAGATATAACTTCAACACTTATGAGAACACTTGAGGCTGCTCTCTCTACTAAGATTCTTGAGGCAAGAATCCTTAAAGGGGCAAGTATAATAATGATTTTTCAAAATGGGGCTTATGGAATTAAGTACCAGTAATTCATAAGCTTGTATACTCCTTAGTTCTAGCTTAATTAGCCCCTTGAGCTTCTTGTATAAGTCAAGTTAGTCAAAGTGTTAATTGTAAGTCAAGTATGGTAGCTAGAAGGTTGATGTTAGTTAACAATAAGAGTCCATGTACAATGTACCTAGCTTAGCCACTTTTAGCTTGAGGTTAGTATAAGTAGTAGTTGATTCTCTTGTAAAAATTCATGGAATGATGATAACTGATATCTTTTCTCTCTCTCAACTCTAATTCTCTCTATTTCTCTTCTATTTCACTTCTCTTCTCATCTCATACTCACTTGTCCTTAGGTTATGATCCAAGATTGCTCTTGAATCATAATAGCTTACCCGGTGAAGCTGAAGTTTATCAGCTGCTAGCCAACCTGCAACACCACTTAATCCTATCCGCCAGGTCCTATGCAGCAGCAGGGGGAAGCTGCTAGCCAACACACAAGGCCACTTGATCCTATTCCATCAGGTCCTAGGCAGCAGTAGGTGACTGACGATAGTGGTCTAAGAATGAGTGTGTATAGGAATTTAAGATTCAAATAGCCTCATGTGGAAATTAAGCCATTTGATGGAATGCAACCATAGCCCTAGATAAGAAGATCTGAAAGATATTTCCATTTCTATCATATAACAGAGGCAGAGAAGGTGGAATTAGCAGTGTACCTTCTTAGGGATCAAGAGGTGCGGTTTTATGGTGTCATCCGCAGTAATCCTTCACTCACTTGCCTTGAATTTGTAGAGGAGCTATGTGAGAGAGATGGTGATGAAGATCCCGGTGATATTGCGGACAATTTTAACAAGGTAGTGCAGATCACTTTAGAGAGCGTAGATGATAAGATTTGAAAATTTGAGAGCAAAAATGATGGTTGTCAATTCTGGTGCATGTGAAGCATATTATGTCTCTTGCTTTATTAGTGGTCTTAAGCCAAAAATTAAAAATCTTGCTAGCCCTACTACATTGTCTAAGGCCTATGCAAAAGGCCGAATTGTTTGAATCCACTGTGTTAGCAACTTATGATGGCCAGAGAAGCAGAGCAGTCTCGTTAATTCTCAATAGCAGTGTTCGACTATGAAGTCCAAGTCATTGAGCTTGCAAGAAAAGAAGGCACAGGATTGTGTCATAAATGTAATCAGAGGTATTTCTTTGGGCATAAGTGTAATCCAAAGCTTGTTATGTCAATGACTAGAGCTGAGGCTGAGGAGGACAGTGAAGATCTATACATGGAGACTGGATTTAACGAACAAGAAGATGAAGTACAAGAGCAGTCCATGGACGACTAGGTGATGGAAACCTTTGTTAAGGCCTTGACTGGGAATGGATCTCATAACACCATAAGGATTAAAGGGGAAGCATCGCAAGCCTATTTTGATTTTGATTGATAGCAGAAGTTTGTTAGGAGAGTGTGACATGAAGTGATTAAGACAAGTCCTTTAGCTGTGGCTGTGGCAGATGGGAATTCGATACTCGCTCAAACCAAATGTCAAGGATTCAATTGGTAGTTGCATAAGCACAAATTTGAATATGATTTCAGAATTACGCAACTGGGAGGCTGTGAGATGGTTCTCGAGGTTGATCAAATGAAGACATTCGTCCCATTGGTATTTGATTTCTCCCAATTATCAATCTCTTTTAAGATGCATGGTTAGACTGCTACATTATAAGGAATTGTGGAACATGTTCAATTGCAGATGATGAAAGGCTAGGGGGTGATTAAGAAAGGAAATTATTAGTAGATAGGACAATTATTCTCTATATCCGCCACACCATCTAGGGCTCAGGTGCATTCTAATCCTGCAATTAGCAAATTGATTGAGGAATACAAAGATCTGTTTCAGCAGCCAATATATTTACCTCCAAGAAGGGCTCTTGATCATGCCATACCCTTGAAATCAAATTCAGATCCAGTTAACTTGAGACCTTATAAATGTCCTTATTCACAAAAAAAAGTGAGATAGAAAGGCAGGTGGAGGAGCTTCTAAAGACCAATTTTATTCGACATAGTCGTAACCTTTTTGCTTCACTAGTGATATTAGTCAAGAAGAAAGATGGAACTTCTAGAATATGTATTGACTACAAATAGCTCAATTCACTTACAATCATGGATAGGTTTCCAATCCCGGTCATTGATGATCTTTTGGATGATCTTCAAAGGTTGCATTATTTCTCTAAATTGGATTTAAGAAGGGGTATTACAAATTCAAGTATTGGAGTACGATGTATACAAGACTGCATTTAGAACTCATTAGGGGATTATGAATTTGTGGTGATGCCATTTGGATTGACATATGCCCTAGCTACATTCCAAGCTTTGATGAATGATGTGTTCAAGACATTTCTGAGGAAGTTTGTATTGGTTTTCTTCGATGATATTCTAGTTTATAGTCCTACATTTGAGGACCATGTTGCCCATCTATGATAAGTGTTTAGCATCATGCGCAGCCATAAGCCTTATTCCAAGCTCACCAAGTGCTCTTTTGCCCAATCTCAAGTGGACTATTTGGGTCATAGCATCTCCTATGAAGGAGCACCCACGGATCTTTCGAAAGTTCAAGCCATTAAAGAGTGGCCTACTCTTTCTACACTGAAGCAATTAAGAGGATTCTTGGATTTTGGCTGGGTATTACAGGACTTTGTGGCAGGCTATGGTGTAATTGCTAAACCATTAATCGAACTTTGAAAGAAAGATGCATTTCTTTGGTTAGCTGCTGAGTCATTTGAAGCATTAAAAGCAGCAATGTGCTTAGCACCTATATTGGCTATGCCAGATTTCAGTGTGAGTTTTGTATTGGAGACAGATGCTTGTGGCAAAGGATTTGGAGCTGTCTTATATTAGAAAGGAAGACCTGTGAATTAACACAACCAACCCCTTAGTCCAAAGCATTTGGAGCTATCCATATACAAGAAGGGGTATCTTGTTATTCTTATGGCAGTGAAGAAGTGGAGACATTACTTAAAGGGAGATCATTTCATCATTAAAACTGATCATCAGAGTCTTAAATACTTATTGGAGCAGAAAATTTCAACAAGAGTGCAGCATAAGGGCCTAATGAAAATGCTTAGGCTAGACTATTCTATTAAGTACTTTAAGGGAAAGGAAAATCTAGCAGATTGGAAGAAACTAAATCTAGATCCTGTTGTGATGTATAAGTTGTGCTGCCTGCTTGGATGGAAGAGGTACATAAGGCTTATAAAGAAGACAGTTTTGCACAAGAATGTGTAACAACTTTTATCATCAGTAAACTTCCTCCTGCAGAAGACATTGACATCAAAGTAGCAAATGGGATCATTAGAGCGAAGGGGAAGGTATACATAGGCTCAACAACTTATTTGAGGACTCAGGTCATTGAGGCTTCCCATAATTCTGTTTGGGGAGACCATTTTGGCACTGAAGGAACATTATAAAGGCTTAAGAATTACTTTAGTTGGCTTGGTATGAAGAAGGATGTAGTGAAACTTCTTCAAACTTATGAGGTGTGTCAATGTACAAAAACAGATGGCAAGCAGTATCGAGGGTTGCTATAGCTCCTGCCAATTCCAAATTGTGCTTGGCAACACATAAGTATGGATTTTATTAAAGGCAATATCTACAAGCTTCATGGCTTAACTCACTCCATCATTTCAGACCGTGACAGGATCTTCACTAGCCACTTTTAGCATGTACTGTTTTTAGTCTTTGGAACTTCTTTAGCCTTGAGTTCATCTTATCATGCACAGACAGATGGACAAGCCGAGAGGGTGAATTAGTGTATTAAGTAGTATCTAAGGAGCATGACTTTTAGTCACCCTAAGAATTGGTGTAGGGGGCTATCTTTAGCTAAATTTTGGTACAATACTCATGCTCATTCAGCCTTAGGCACCACACCCTTCAAGGAACTTTATGGATATGATCCTCTTTTTCCTATGGTGTTGCAAAAGGTCACAACTTCTGTTTCTAAAGTATCTGATCTGTTGCTTTAGAGGAAATAATTGGTGCAGTTTCTCAAGGATAATTTGCACCTGGCTCAAGCAAGAATGAAGTACTATGCTGAAAAGAAGAGTTCTAATAAATCTTTTGAGGTGGGAGATCTGGTTTATTTGAAGCTTCAACCATACAGACAATCCGCAGCACAAGAATGTTAAGCTTAGTGTACGATATTTTGGACTTTACAAGGTGCTTGAAAGTCTGGAAAAGTCGCTTAAAGCGCAAGAATGTTAAGCTTAGCCACCCAGTATTTCATGTGTCTCTTTTGAAGTAGTATATGGAAAAAGGGATGGCTTGTTCTTCTAGTCATTTTGAGGCAAGTACCAAGGGAGATCTTCTACAAGCTCCAAGTTCTTGGGTAGTGCAGCAATCAAGAAGGCAGGTAGAAGAAGTATTGGTCCAATGGGTTATTTTGGTTAAGGAAGACTCGACTTGGGGAAGATTTAAGGTTCATTCAAAGTTCATTTCCTTCTTTCTGTTCTTAAGGCAAGAATGTCTTCAAGTGGGGAGCATTGTTACGATCGAGCTATGTTTGGGTTCTAATTGTTCTTCAAAGCTTTGAATTAGGCCTTGGAGCGAAATTTGGTTATGGCAGATGGCCACTTAAGTAGTTAGTTTGCAAGTCAGTAGTGGCGGCTGAGGTAGTTTAAGTTGGTTAATGTGGTTGTCCAATTGCAATGTATCTAGTTTGATTTAAGAGTAGTATAAATAGCTTGATCCTCTTGTGATTAGAGGGCAATGAATGAAATTTGATCACTTTCTCTCTCAACCCTAATTTTCTCTTAATTTCTCATCTCTTTCACTTCTGTTCTCCTCTCACTTTTATCTTCCTTGAAGGTTATGATTCAAGATTGTTCTTGAATCATAACGAAGTTGGGATAGGTTAGGGAACTTTTACGAGCTTGTTTGCATCATGCTATCCCTAAATGGCAACGGGTCAAAAATTTCTACTGTGGGTTGACTGAGAAGGGTCAACAAACTGTTAATGTCTCACATGGTGGTCATTTCCTTAGGAAGAATGAGGATGAGGTGTGGGAGCTGTTTGAGCACTTGAATGAGAATTCACAACAGAATGTCACACATGCACGTTTAAATGCTGCTGAGCGGATAAAATTGCTCACACCTCCATCTTAGATAAAAAAGTAGACTCTCTTGCCTCTTCTGTAGAGCAGCTTACTGTTAGGAACTGTGTCCTGAAATCCAGATTTATTCTGGATATATTATTTAATTAATAAATAAAATTAAAGTTCTAGTCATTTTCTAGTTAAATTTGTGTATGTGAGCATTTATACTGCATATGATTTTCTTCTGGGAAACACCCATGAGATGGGTGTAGTCCTCATACTACAAGTTACATATTTGTTCTAAGTGGTTTGTGAGACTAAGCCACAAATAAACTTGGAACAAATGGTATGGATTGTTGTTCGAAAGACTAGTAGTCGAAGACAAGTTTGGACCACTTACATATTAAGACTATAACGGGACACTTTAGATGACTTGTCTTGGTCATGTGGATGGAGATCCAAAAGTGCTCGGTTAGTGTGTTTAATAAGATTGACACGCTAATTTGGACCATGTGAATTACTTATTTCTAGACTACTATCGGAGGTGAGTGATTCATATTGTACTGTTAAAAAATGACTCTTAATCTTGAGGGTATTCTGGACTTGTGCATGGAGCGTTAATTACGCTCGTATACTATAAGTAAGGTCTAAATGCATGGATGAATTCCCATGTATACTAGGTAGCGGAATGAAGTGTGACAAGGATCAGGTATTCAATAGGGAATCTACAGTCTCTTATGAGATACAGATGTCTCCACAGTTGATTCACAAATATTTGAATAGTTTTGAAACTTTGGCCAAAGTATTCCAAGTGTTTGACATTTAGAATTTATACTGTGAAAGTGTTCAAGTATAAATGAATTATTCAGTAAAAAGCAAGTCAGTAACTAATGGAGAAGCTGTGAGAAGGATAATGGTTGTGGTTATATTTATCATTTGTCATGGAGATCTAGTGGAGGCGCTGCTGTTATCAACACAGTCTATTAGGGAGATATCGAATAAATAAGTCTGGAGTGCAATGAGATTTATTTATTGGAATTAAGTCTCATTAAATAGTAATTAAATTATTTCATGAGATGATTAATTTAACCCATTTGGAATTAGATTTAAATTTTCCCTAAGGTTCTTGCTCAAGCCTCTGTATTTTATTGCCATTGGAAAAATATTAAAGAATTCATGAGATGAATTATTTATCCATCAGATGGGTAAGATTAATTTTGCCAAACATTATTCATGAGATGACTAAAATTAAAAATTATAAAATAAAATAATTTTAGGAAATTGAAATTTATAAGATGAATTTTTACATGTGAGAAATAAAGCGAAACAAAAGAAATAAAAATAAAAATAAACATCACTTTTAAAACAGTGGCGATCTGCATCTTCGCCGATTGACCAACCAGTGCGTGATATGTTTCACGCGCTGGGAGGCTTGGCGGTAATCCATGTATGCAGGGGGCCAATCGCGGCCCGCCACATGGCACCCGGAATATCTACACTCAATTTTTGGCTGGGGTTCAAAATGATGCGTTTTTGCTTGTTTTGTTATCAAATGACGCATTTTGCATTGTGACCTGCGAGTCTAAAATCGAATTTTAATAATTTTTCGCTTCGCTATACTCCTATAAATAGACGTTCTTATTCCGAGGTTTGGTATTCAGTTTTGAAATAAGTTTTAGGGTTTCTGGAAATAGTTTTGGAGACCTAATTGGAGAGAAAAATTTCCGTTAAAAATTTTCTTTCCTCAATTTAATATTTTTCGAATCCCACCCTCTGGGCAGTTTGAGGTCATTACATAGAAGATTGCGGGATCTCGATTTTCTTGATATTCTTTATAATTAGAGCAATTCCAGGTATGTTCTTTGATTCTTCTTTTCGTTTTGCTTTTCTATTTATTTACAGTATTCATTATTATGCCTGTTTAAGTTTATGCATTGTTATGAATGTATTAGAGTAAAAGGCTTATAGATCTAAATTAAGAATTCAGATCTGTGGATTTAAATAATGAATTTAAATTTGCAGATTTAAAATTAGGATTTTTAAATCAACCCAGGTTTTGAATTATGAATTCAAAACCCCTTTCGTTGCGTAAGCTTTAGGGAGAATTTTTCAAATTCGTCCCAACTACTAATATTAGGGCAAAGGGTTTATAGAGATAAATCTATTCCCGAGAACTCTCACATGTGAGGTGTCACGAAGCGTGACTCTTCGGTTAAGGGCTTAGGTAGAGAGAAGAGTCTTCTACTCTAAGTGTTCTAATAGATGCCTGCTATTGTGACCATAGTTGAGAACTGTGAATCCAATAGTTGGTATCAAAGCTTATTTTTCCAATAAAAGTTTTATCTTTTTCGTACACTTACTTATTTAATATGACATTGACTCCCTCTGATATACCTGCAACAACAACAACAACAGTCCTCAATGCCTCAAGGGCTCCTAGTACGCAGGGTCTAGGAGGGGTAGGATGTATGCAGCCTTATCCCCTCAGGGCAGGGCCCTGATAGAGGCAATTTTCGAGGACATCCAACCTGATAGTTGATAGTTAAGAAGGGCACATAAGTAGAGTAAGTAGAGTATGTATAGCATGTATGCAGATCATGAAGAACATGTAAAGTGTAGAGATCAAGAAAAGCATGTAAGGCATATAAAGTATGTAAGCATCTAGCAAGTAGGCATGTAAGCATATGGACAAGCGTGTAACCAAGTAACCATGGAAACATGGGAGCATAGCAACCAGGGCAAAAGGGTAAAGCAAATAAGATAGGAGGAGAAATATCCACAGGTGACACCGTGTGACAAATAGGGAGGGTATAGTGTATGGAAAGTGTAGGGGGATAGAGACAGAGAAAGTAGAGAGAAAGAGAAAGAGAGAGAAAGAGAGCGAAAGTAGATAGAGAGAGCTAGCTTATTTGTGCTCTCTAATCTTACATCGCTAAATCGGATACCCCTATACTAATCTTTCACTGAGCTCTATCTAAGGCCATCTCTTCATTAGGTTGAGGTAGGCGAAGTCCTTTTAAATTGTCTCCATGCAACCGTTCTTTGGCTTCCCACTTCCTCTCTTCTCGTCTACAATAAGAAGTTGTTTGCTTCTCCTTACAGGGGCTGCTGTGGGTCTCCTCCTAACATGCCCAAACAACCGCAGATGTTGCTCCTTCAACTTATCCTCTATTGGGGCGACACCTGATTTACTTCTTATGACGTCATTTCAGATCCTGTCCTTCCTTGTATATCCACACATACATCTCAAAATCCTCATCTTTGCAACCTTTAGCTTCTGCGTGTGATGACACTTAACTGGCCAGCACTCTGTCCTGTAGGACATAGCCAGTCTCACTACCATCTTATAATATTTACCCTTTAACTTTAGCAGGAACTTCCTATTGCACAGTACTGCAGAGGCCATCCTTCATTTATGCCAACCCATTTTACTCCTGTTATTGATATCTGCATCCATTTCACCGTCTTGTTGCGTCATGGAACCCAAGTATTTGAAGCACGCTTTCTGTGGTGTCTACTCTGATCTAATCTTGATAACTTCTGTGCTTGGCATGGTAGAGGTACAGAACTTGATTTCCATGTACTCGGTTTTGGATCTCCTAAGTCTTAGACCTTTTGATTCTAGGGCAATCCTTCAAAGTTCTAGTTTCTCTTTCACCTCCTCCCTAGATTGTCCCACCAGGACTACATCATTCACAAAGAGCATGCACCAAGGCACGTCCTTTTGGATGTGCCTAGTGAGCTCATCCATAATTAAAATGAATAGAAAGGGACTCAAGGCCAATCCTTAGTGTACTCCAACTATAACGGGAATAGCATTTGTGCCCCCTTCCATTGTTTGTGCATTGGTTATCTTCGTACATGCCTTTCATGATACGTATATAAGGTTGGGGGATGCCTTCCCCTCCAAGGCCTTCCATAGGGCCTCGCTTGAAACTTTATCATGTGCCTTCTCTAGGTTAAAAAAAACCATATGGAGGTCGTTTTGTCTATCTCTACAGTACTCTATGGACCTTCTCAGGAGATGGATGGCTTCTGTCGTCAACCTGCCTGGCATAAATCCAAATTGATTCTCTGAGACCTCTGCCCATTAACGGAGTCTTCTTTCTATCACCTGCTCCTAAAGCTTCAGAGTGTGGCTCATTATTTGATTCCTATGTATTCGGCACAACTTTGAATGTTGCCTTTGTTCTTATACACAGGGACCAATTTACTCTTCCGCCATTCAATAGACATCTTCTTTCCTCGGAGAATTTGGTTGAATACTTTGTTCAACCATCTGATACCTACTTCTCCAAAGCATTTCCATGCCTCAATGGATATTCCATCTGGACCGACTACTTTACCCCTGCCCATCTTCTTCAATGCTTCCCTAACTTCCGCGGGCCTAATTTTCGTGTAGTTGCAGTGGGTCTGGTGCTCCACAGGTGCTTGTGGTTCTCCTGGGGGTGCATATGTATCACCGTTTTCATTGAACAGATCGTGAAAGTAGGATTTTCACCTAGTTTTAATTTATTGCTTATCTATGAGCCCTTGACCATCTGCCCCCTTTATGCATCTTACTTGGTTTAGGTCTCTAGTCCTCCTCTCTCTTGCTTTTGCAATTCTATAGAGGTTCTTAACCCCCTCATATGTATCTAACCTTTTATAGAGCTCCTCAAATGCTTTGGATTATGCATCTCTTACTGCTATCTTGGCTTCCTTCTTAGCTTATTTATACTGTTGTCTCTTGTCCTCATCTCCACTCCGAACCCACTCCTTGAGGCAATCTCTTTTTGCCTTAATCTTTTCTTGGACCTCCCTTCCCTACCACCAATAGAACTCCCTCTAATATGCCTAATGTGTCTAATGTTCAAAACATGCATAGTGCTTGTTCTACATATTGTAGTGTTTCTCATTCTACATTTGATTGTCCTTTGCTTCACCCTTTATTGAGCATTTATAGGAATAGGTTAATGCAGCCCAAGGATTCTCAAGAAATCATCCATACTTGAATACATATAATTCGGGCTAGAGAAGCCATTCGAACGTCTCCATGAGACAAGGAGGAGAAGGGGACAATTCGCGCCACAACAACCGATTTCACGACCTCAACCATTTGATATGACACAACCTCTCAGTTTTGAACCATAAAGGTATGCTTCTAACTACTCTCAACCTTCTAATTTGAGCTCTAATTCGAATTTTAAAGAAAAGGCCTTGAGTGTGCTAGAAGGTTTAGAAGTTAATTCCCAACTCCTTCACTCTCATACATAATCGATCTCAAAGCTATAAACCCAAATAGGTTAGCTAGCTAATGCTTTGAGTAGGAGAGATAAGGGAAGACTCCCTGGTCAAGCCATAGGGAACCCTAAGAACTATGTGAGCAAGAAAACTATCCTCCCTATCAAGAACAAGCAAAGTCCATTATAGTGTTGAGAAGTGGGAAGAAAGTTGACAATAGAGTGAGTGCTGAGAGTGAAGTGCCCATGAGTGGTGAGGGAGAAGAGAAGAGCAAGGAAAGAGAGAAGAAGGCCGATAAGGTCATGCACCTTTCTCTTGTTCCTAAAGCCTCTGATCTTCCTTCCTCATATAAACCTAGACTACCCTTCCCCTAGGCTTTATTTGCACTACATCCAAATGGGAAGGACAAGAAATGAGAAGACATTCTGGAGATGTTTAGGCAAGGAAAGATTAACACTCCCGTTCTTGATGCGATGAAACAAATCCCGGCCTATGTGAAGTTTATTAAGGACCTACTGAACCAAAAGACGTGATCTACAGCACATCTGTCTAATAAAGTGTTTTTAGCCGAGCAAGTGAGCTCCATTATGAAATGTGACATCCGATTAAGTATAACGACCCCGGCGTCCCCACCAACTCTTGTTCACTTGGAGAATACCTGATCGATAAGCCTTTACTGAACTTAGGAGCGAGTATCAACATTATTCCTTACTCGGTTTATGAGAAGTTAGGCCTACGAGAGTTCCCAGTGACCTTGCAGTTAGCGGACTGATCAACTAGTGTCCCTTATGATGAGCTTACTAACGTGCTGCTAATGGTATACAAAGCCCTGTTTCCGACTGATTTTCTTGTGCTTGATATGGGGCCTTCTAGTTATTCGAAAAAATCATATCCCTATCATTTTGGGTCATCCTTTCTTAGCAATGACCAATGCTACCATTAATTGTAGATCTGGGGTAGTAGATGTTAGTTTTGCAAGCATGATTATTTGGTTGAACATTTTTAAGGCTTCTGTGTCACCCACTAGTGAGGATGAGTTCGAGCTTTTTTTTTGTGGATGTTATTCATGATTTGGTGGACCAAACACTCCCCTTTATCAGAGATAGTGACCCCTTTGATGAGAATGCTAAAAGTTCTAGAGAAATGCAGCGAAGGTTGAACCTTGACATTAAAGAAGTTTTGGGTTAGGGGAAGAATCACTTTATGGCTTAAGATAGAATTGCACTATGTCACAGGTTGTCTGAGGAGGGCGTTGAGGTTAATAAGGCTAAGGTATATTTGACTGCTAACTCACCCCCTCCCTCAAATGTGAAGCAAAATAGAGCCTTCCTAGGATAAGCGAGTTTTAATAGAAGATTCATTAAGTACAGTAGGAAGTTAGCAAGACCATTGACTAGTTTGCTAGCTAAGGAGACATTAGTTAAGTTCGATGAGTCTTGGTAGAAGCTTTTCATAAGCTTCAGTCTATGCTTGTTGCTGCCCCCAGTAGGCATCCACCTGACTACTGTCTCTCTCTTGAAATCATGTGTGACACTTCTAATTTTGCTATAGATGTTGTCTTAGGTGACTTCTTTTATTGATGTCATTACTTGATCTTTGCTAGATCCACTGCGTCCGGCTGAAGGCGTAAAACTTAGCGCTACTAGAAGGCAGCTTAGGTTTTTAATTTCTTGTTTTAGTTTTGCTTTTAAAATAATTAGTTGCTTGGAGGCTTGTTCCTCTCGTTTCAGGTTCTTGTCCCATGTTGAAAGAGTTATACACACTTGTTCACGCTGCCTTGTCAAGTTGTATTGCTCCATCTCACCTATTTCTTGTGCTCTAATGATTAATATTGTCGCATTGAAGACAATGCATGATTTAGGTGTAGGGGTGAGATTCATGTGCATGTGCTTTTTTTTTTTTGGTCAAATTTTAAAAATTATGAACATCTTTTGTGCATTTTGCGCATGCATTATAACTATTTAGCCAAGTTTCTCCTTGATCGATGTATATATTATGATGATGGTCGAATTAATTGTTTATTTTGTTCTATTGATTCCATGAAATTAAATGATTCTACTCTATACTTGTTAGTGAGCATTGTCGTTCATTGTTGATATTAATGGGTTTTACTCATGCGGTCACATATTCACTATGTACAGGACTTTCGTGTTGTGGAAAATCCAAAAAATTTGAGTAAACAATCCTATATGTCTTCAGTTTTGTAGGCTTGCCCTATTGGCTTATTCTAATCTTTGCCTCTTGATATTATGTAAAGTGCTTGTTGGTCAATGTCGTTTTTATAGTTGAGGTACTTGTTATGCAAAAGTCTAAAAATTGAATAGAAAAAGAAGAGGAAAAGAAAAAAAAAGAAAAAATGAAAAAAAGAGAATGAAAAAAAGTGAAAAGAAAGAAAGAAAAAAAGTTTCCTCCTAAGGGAAAAAAAAATGCAAAAGAAAAAGAAGAAAGTGAAAATTGATGTACATTCATGATAAAGTTGTTCTTATTTTGTGCTATATCGAGGTCAAGATGTAGTGAAGTGGTTACTCATATGCTACTTAATTCTCAAAGTATGGACATGTATTTGGGTGATTCAATAGTGTGGATGTATATATTTGGTTGGATGTGAGAATTTGAGGAGATTCTATGGTATGAGATCCCATTCACGTTCACTTGTGTGCTTAAATTGCTTGAGTAGTTTCTATTGGCTGACATAGGGTTAATAAGATTCTATGATGAGTTTTGAAGTTTAATCATCTGAATTCATGGACTTGGAGAATGCTCTTGATGATCGAATCTTTCCTTGAATTGTAATGCATGTGTTAATCTCAGAAAACTTGGTGATGGTTAGGCAGTTGGTCACTTGAGTCGTAATGTTTATTCTACGCTTTGCTTGAGGACTAGCAAATGTTAGGTGTGGGGGTGTTGATGCATCTCATATTTACATATCATTTCGTTGCTATTTTAATTATTTTGCACCTTGTTAATTATAATTTTATACTAACTTTGGCAATTTTTATCTTTTATAGGTTCGAAATTAAAATTCCAAAAATTGTCAAATTTTGATGCAAATAGGACAAAATTTGATGCGTAAGCAATTAATTCAAGTCAATCAAAGATTGGGATGACATAGTGTGAGCCAAGCCCGACCCACACCGCCAGCCGGCACCGAAGCAACACCACCGTTAGCTATTCTCTCTCTTCTTTATATTATTTTTCTATTTTTGTTAAGTTGAAATGATAGCGAAATTAGCGTAAAGACTGAGATGAGTTCGTTCATCTTCTCCTTCACCGGTTCATCCTTGATGGAGTGCTAATCCGCTTTCTAGGGCTAGATAAAGTCTTAGCCTTTTTACTTTTTTATTACTTTTAATTTTAGGGTAATTTGTTTGTTTTCATAAATTGTTTGATTAGTATTCACCGAATTGTTAATTTATGCCTATCTTCCCTATGCTTTAGTTAGATAGGATTAATACTTAATAATTAACAGTTCGTTATGTTGAGCCTATTTTCCTTATGCTTTAGTTAGATAGGGTCAATATGCGAAACTAACAACATCACCTTATTAAGTTGAAACTTGTAGCCTAAATCTCTAACCTTTGTGACAATTAATAACCCCAATTTAAGAGTTAACGCAAAAATAATCGGCTGGTAATGGATTCAAAACCCTAGGTTTAAATTCGACACACTTTTCCCGTTTAGAAGTAGAATGCTTAGTTTAATTTTTATTTCTTTACATTAATTAACACAAAATCCAATAATTTTCCTTAAATTAGTTTAGGTCATAGATTAATTTCATGCACACTTAGTCCATATAGTTAAACATCCTCTTACCCTAGATGTGTTTAGCAAATAGAGTTTTATATTAAATTTTGATATGCATAGAAAAACACATCGGATCCTAGAAGAGTGCTTTCTTTTACACTAGAAAAAAAGGAGCATTAGAGCCGCCTCCTCGGGTTTTGCATAGCTTGCCAAGTTTGAGAGTTGTGGGCAAGTTCAAGAGTCTTTGAGCAGTTAGATTTAGTGTAACGGTTGCGTTACTCCTTTTAGGTTCAAAATTCATATCCCCTCTCTGAATGTTTGTTGCCCATATTGGAATATTGTTACATTTCTTTGTCATGTATAAAGAAAATTCAGCAAGCTTTTTAACCAAGAAAACTTCCTAAAAAATAAATAATTTGTCACAAACAGTATAGTAAAAGCTTAATAAATTAATGATTTTAATCAAATAATATTTTTATTATCCTAACTTGATATGTTAAGTTGATAATTATAAATTTCTAGGTAATACAAAATTCTTAGGTCTTACTTGACCCATGGACTTTGAGCCTTTTCAATAATTAGTGGCACGTCGCGATATGAAATGGCCAGTTCATATAGACGTCATAGTCAACTCACATAAAAGTGAGAATCAGGAAACATAGACAAAAATGGCCAAGAAAAAAAGGAGAACAGGACGAAACAAAAACAAACCGATGGGAACATCTTGTTGTTTGGTTCGTAGGTTGGAATTAGAATTACAATTCCCATGTCTAATTCCTTGAGGTGGACAGAAGGATCTATAGTTCCATTTAACACTTCTAACATGGAACGTAAAATGATCCTGCTTATTACCTTGAAACCTAAGATGACTTGAAATCAAAACTTTGGATCAAACTAAAATTCAAAATGGCCCTAATTGAATGACTTGGACTCAAATTAATTTGACCCGATTTGAACCCGATAATATCTAAATCAAAGTTTAAATACCAAAATCGATAGACCCAAAATTTGGGATGGCTCAAACCTGCAATGATCCTAATTACAACTTGAAAGAGACACAAATGAGCTAAGTAGAACCTGAGATAATCAAATGTAATTGAACCACAACCTATAGATGGCTCAAATTTGACTCATGCTAAGAGGAATCTTAGAGCAAACTCCTCTATTCAATCCAAAATTAATAAAAAAAAATGACTCGAGCACAGTATGATTTAACCCAACTAAACCCAATCTGAAGTGACCTGAAACTCCTCAAATCCGAAATGATCTAATATGATCTTTGCTCGACCTTAGTTGGCCCGAAAATCAAAATGATCTAATGCGATTGATTCAGAAAATCTAGATGATTGGTTATGGAATTACAATTCTATCTTCCAATTTTTTTGATTAGCCAAACTATGGAATTTCAATTCCATCATAATTCCAATATTGAAATTGGAATTGCAATTTCATAGTCCAATTCCAATTATCAAAGAAAGCCTTATGTTTGATAATAGAGCAAAAGGTAATCAAATTCTCAAGCTCAAGAGGCCAAGGCTAACTCGAGATGGGGGCAAACAAAACTTAGGCCAGCTCAAAGATGAAATTGAACGCAATAAACCTCGAATTACACCAATTGGACTTGAGACAAGATAATAAAATGACTCAAAACAAAAGATTTAGAGAAGCAAGATCAAACCGAAGGAAGTCATTGCGTTGTGGAGTTCGCCACTACCCTAAGTCATTTATTGCCCCACTATGGTACACATGGGATCGTCAGGTGTTCTGACTCCCGGGGTTTGCGTGGCACCCAACACAGGAGTGTACTCTCAGGTAATAGGTTGGAGTATTCCCCAACTTGCTCAGTAACCAGAGTATGAAGAAGAGAAAAAAATAAAGGAGAGAAGTATTTCTTGAATTCAAAATTTTCTCAAACATGTATCTATATTGAAAATACTTAACATGCAAGTAAAAGGCAATTATGTATTGTGGCCAAGAAATCCGGTTCAATTAGGAATGCGGCGAATATGGTAGAGCAGAAAATTCGATCACAACTAAGTCAACAACGGTTATGGAAAGAAGTGGGTAGATACACGATCAAAACGCGTATCTCGAGCTCGAACCTAGAGTAGCAGATAGTACTTGAGCATAATAGCCTCAAGGTTGGAAATAAGGGGACACCTTGAGCTTGAGCTGAAACCCAAGTGCTCAAGCCTAGTCCTAAGAACTCCCATGGAGTTTGTTTGTGATAATTAGAAGCATAATGTTTGCAAATATTAAGGCAAGGGTTAGAAAAAGTCCACCCCATACAACATCACAGCGCAATGTGTCGGCTAGAGGGCAAGGCAAGAGGGCACTCACTCACATGCGGGTGGTCCACTAAGCCCACTCTAAGCCCACAAGATTTTACCAAGGACTAAGAGAAGGGTATATAAATTAGACCTCCTTCTGCTATTCTTCCTATGTGAGATTGAGTAATTTCACAAGATTGCAAAATAGTACACTACCCTAATAATCCAACAATCCCCCACATGCTTTACTTAGTAACGAGACGCACACTTGAGAGTACCAATGTCTTTTGGACTTGAATCGGCAACTCGTAAACATGCACATCCCACAACCACCTAAGGGTGAACATGGTCTTGAATCATGAGCGGTCTGGAATTGACACCTAATTTAAATCTATAAGCCTTTACTCTAATACTGGAATATGGAATATATCCTGTGCCTCAAGGGCTCCCGCTTACGCAGGGTCTGGGGCGGCGGATGTATATAGCCAAATATTACAAATCACTTAAACACTTGCGAATTAACTAAGGGGACATCTATATCACAAAAAAGACTGTAGATTACGTATTGAATACTCGGTCCTTGTCACACTTTGCACCGCTACCCGGTGTACCTAGTAATTCAATCATTTAATTAGACATTACTTATAGTGTACCAAAATAACTAACGTTCCATGCATAAGTCCAGAATATTCTCAGGACTTAGAGTTATCATTCAAACAGTATAACATAAATCCCTCGTCTCCGATAGTAGTCTAGAAACAACTAAGTCACATGGTCTAACTAAGTGTATAAATCTAATTAAACACACCAATCTAAAACTTTTGGATCACAATCCACATGACCAAGACAAGTCATCTAAAGTGTCACATTATAATCTTAGCATACAAGTGGTCCAAACTTGTCATTGACTACAAGATTTTCAATTAACAATCCATACCATTTATTCAAAATCTATTTGTGAGTTAATCTCACAAACTAGTTAGAAAAAATATGCAAGTTACAGTATGAGGACTATACCTATCTCATGAATGTTACCAAAAAAAAAAAAAAAAAACACTCTGTATAATACATTTGCTCGCTTAAACAAATTTAATAAGGAAAAGGTTGAAACTTTAATTTTATTCATAAATAAAAGAACATTCACTGGATAAATTTGGATTTTTAGGACACTATTCCTAACAATCTTTCACTTGTCTTAAATCCTATTTACTATACATTTTATACCCAACCCTTCTTATGTTTTATTCAAAGGTCTTCTTAGAAAAAGTATCTAGAGGGTTATTGTCCATATTCATTTGGAACTGTCTGAGCTAACAAACCTCCTTTGTAGCTTCTGAAGTTGCAACATATTCGGCTTCCATGGTGGAGTTAACAATACAAGACTGCTTGACGCCTCTCCAACTAATGTCTCCTTCCCTAGAGGTTAAGAGATATCTAGACGTCGAACATCTTGGCATCTCTATTTGACAGAAATTCTGAATCAGAATAGCCACCTAGAACCAGCTCGTCACTTTGAAAGATTAGCACATAATCTCTAGTTCTTCTCAAACTTGAGAATATGCCTCACTGCCACCTAGTGCATCAGACCTGGGTCAAACTGATACCTATTTGTCATACCACTAGCTAGCATATATCTAGTCTCGTGCATAACAGGGCACACATGACGCTTCCCACAGCCGAAGCATGCGGAGCGTTCCTCATTTACTCCTTCTCTTGAGGTGTCTTGGGACACTGATATAAAGAAAGACGGACTCCATGCCTGAAAGGTAAAAGCCTTTCTTAGGGTCCTCCATGCGATACCTTGATAACGTTTTATCAATATAAGTGGCTTAAGAAAGATCCAACATCCTCCACTTACTATCTCACAAAAGCTTAATCCCAAGAATATAGCTACCTTGTCCTAAGTCCTTCAAATCGAACCGACTTGACAGCCAAATCTTTGTAGTTCTTAACACCCATACATCATTGCCAATGAGTAGTACATCGTTGACATGCAGTACTAAGAAAGTCACTACTTTCACTTGATGTCATTTGTACATGTATGATTTATCAACCAATTGCTCAAACCTATAAGACTTAATCATTTCATTGAACCTAATATTCCGTGAGCATGATGCTTGCTTCAGTCCATATATGGACTTCTTCAGTTTTCATACCATATGCTCTTGATTTTTGCCAATGAAATTGTCTGGTTGCACTATGTAGATGTCTTTTTCAAGACGACCTTTTAGAAAGGTGACATCCATTTTCCAAATCTCACAATCATAATGAGCTGCAATAGACAGGAATATCCTTATGGACTTTAGCATGCCTACTGGTGGGAAGATCTCGTCATAATCGATTCCTTCCTTTTAGGTCAAGCCCGTAGCAACCAACCTTGACTTGAAAGTCTCTAGCTTTTCATTCACTCTTCTTTTCCTCGTGTAGACCGGTTTACATCCAATGGGCTTAGTGCCAATAGGCAACTCTACATGATTACAGACCTGGTTAGAATACATAAATTATGTCACAAAGTTCATTGCTAAGAGCCATTGGTTAGCTTCTGTCTTTAATTGCCTCATTGTAGCTGAGAGGATTAGATTTAATGTCAAAGTCAACCATTAAGGCTCCCGCCATGAACCAGTCAGGTGCCCTGATAATCCTCCCACTACGCCTGGGCGCTCGTGTGCCTGGAACATTCTCTACCCTATCAGTAGAAGCATCTAATGCATCCACCGTGTCTCGAGTTTTGTCTGGCTGTTCAGAATTAGCGTGATTTTCCTTTAATTCCTTTAAGAATACTCTTGCTTTTACTTTTGCAGTCTACTAAAAAATCCTCCTTTAAACATTTTGCATTTACATTTACAGAAACCTTTTGATCAGTAGGACTGTAGAAAAGACCACCCTTTTTTCTTAGGATAACTCCAAAAAGAGATTGGAAAAGTAGTATGACTCATCATGAACTTTACCGTCTCTAATTATGTCCTCTTCCTTCTTTCTTCAACACCATTCTGCTGCAGTGTATCCAAAGCAGATAGTTGAGATCTTATCCCATTCGCAGTTAGAAAAATCTAGAAACTCACCCGAAAGATATCTCCACCTCGATCTGATTGAAGCTATTTAACTTGTTTACCAAATTGCTTTTCAATTTCAGCTCTGTACCCTTTGAACTTTTCAAAAGAGTCCAAATAATGTCTCATTATGTAAACATATCCATACCTTGAGTAATCATCAGTTATTGTGATGAAGTACTCAAACCCACCTCTTGCTTGAACATTGATTCATCCACATATATCTATGTGAATATGCTCAAGTAAGTCACCAACCTCGTTGCCTTTACTCTTGAAGATGGACTTGGTCATCTTTTTTTCTATGCAGAATTTGCACATTGGTAATGACTTTAAGTCTAAAGCCTCTATCAGTCCATCTTTCACCAGTCTTTGGATCCCATTCGAATTAAAGTGACCTAAACGTTGGTGTCATGTGCAAGCTTTATTCCTTTTAGGGTGTTTTCTATTAGGAGATTGAGCAAGTGAGCATGTGTTAGATTCATTTAAATAAATATCAGAATTTTGATTAAGAAATAACATGAATAAACCATCAAAACATGTAACTTTGCAAAATAAACAATTTATTTCTTTTAATAACAGGTTCACAAAAAAAATTATCCATTAGACAAGACATATATCAAATTCTAGCGTAGTGTAGGTACAAATAAACAATCCTTTAAAATCAAAACTCTACCACTAGACACTAACCTAACATATCCCACTCCTAAGACTGCTACTCTTGTACCACCTCAAACCGTCAGATACAACTCTTCATCATTTAGCCTCTTGGTTAGCCTGAGCCCTTGTAACATATTATAGACATGGTCAGTTGAACCTGAGTTCACACATCAAGACACTTGTAGACTCTACCCTCTGCATGATTCAAGTAAGTGAGATATCAATATCTCTTTACTAGAGGCTTTAGCAGTCTTTGAAGGAAGTGCATCTAAGTCCTTAATGCCGTTCCCTTTCCAGTGGCCTAATTCTCCATGAAGGAAATACTTCCCTTTGACTTGCTTATTGCTACTCATCCCCAATTCCTGGGCACTCCTCATGCCCCACATCATGTCCTCTGCTGCTTGCAACTCTTTCATTAGTTCAAGTAGCAAATAGTTCTTATTGTTCATGCAAAAATTTAGCCTCAACTAAGTGAATGAGTAGGACAAAGAACGGAGGATGATATCCTCCTTAGTTTGACTATCAAACTCAGCTATGAGGATTTCCAGTTCGGTAAAACATGCTATCAAATTCATGATGTGTTCCTCAACTGGTATTCCTTTGAACATCCTCATGTTGAGCAACTTCTTTACGAGTTCTTGCCTCACTGCTTTGTATTGCTTTTCGATTATTTCTCCTAAATGTTTAATCATCTTAGCTGTTGTTTGCTTCTCAAGCATCTGATGCCTGAGTACTTCTGACACTGAGGTTATATATAATAGTGGCTAACTCATTAGCTCCATGTCAGCGTTCATATTGCTCTTTTTTAGTAGCTGTGCAACTAGCAGTTGGCATTGGTGGACAAGCTTCAGTGACAACAAACTCAAGGCCCTTGTAAGTAATAATTGAGTCCAACTTGTTTTTACAAGCAAAGTAATTTGGTTTAGTGAATACTTTATGCATTAGAATCGAGTGAAGTTCACCAGTCGTAACCAATTGAAATAACTGCAAATGCAATTAATTGTGTAACTATCTAACATGAGTTATGTATAATACAATGATTTCTATTCTTTTATTTTAGCATACACAATAAGTTAGGTATCCACTATACTGCAACATCATGCATGCAATGATGACCTTAACATACCACTCCTTACTCCCCGGTAGTGGGGTTGTACGAAATTGGGTGAGAACTATTCTCAAATAACATATTTTCTTATAACTTTTATTAAATATGGTTAACTCACCACTTTACTTTGGTATCTAACATAACACAATAGAGCTCCTGAAGAAGGCTAATATATCACCCTCGTCAAGTGTAAACTATTACCTAAACCTCCACGCAAAAACACGTAATACTCCACGTAGCGTGGTTGCATCACTTTTTAGCACTTTAATTTATTTTAAATAAAAATCTAACCCAATAACCTGTAAACGGACATCCTCCACTGGAAGGTCTAATGATCTATTATAATGTTAGACCCGTAGTGAGGACTGTGCGGATTCAACAATTAAACCTTGCTCTCACCTGATTTTTATAAAATAAGATTTTGGTTAACTTGTATTTACAATTTAGTTTATCTCATAATCTCCATTAGAATCTCATTCTAAAAATTAAATTAACTAATAAAATTAAATAATTAATTTTTTAATTAAAATAGTACCGACTTACAACCTAGATTATCTCATAATCTACTTTAGAATCTGATTATAAATAAAGTTGAATTAATTAATAAAAATTAATTTTTTTATGTAAAGTAGCACTTCGATTTTGCAAAATTTTTTAAATTTTTTTCTAAAAACTGTCATGGCATCGCCACGTCAGTGACAAGTCATTGCCACACCATCGACACACCATCGCTGACTTTATTTTGAAAATTATTTTATTTTTAAAATAATAAAAAAAATTGAATTTAATCTCATTAGATCAATTTAATTGATTTTGTAAATCTTGATTAAGAACACACACTTTCATTATACGAACAACATTGTTAAGTTTTTGTTGTATTTCTAGGGTTTTAAACTTATTATCTTTAGTTCTTTAAAAACAACTTCAACGATCAACCAAAAATTATCAGATCTAGTTCAAGAAACCTATGTCCGCAGTAAAGCAAAATATCATCCAACAAAAATGCACAAACACACAACAACAACACCAAGATTTACGTGGTTCAGCCTTATAATAAGGACCTACTCCACGGCTCCCTATTTCTTGGGAAGTCTATCCACTATTTTGTCAAGTTCAAGTATTACATACCAAAGATCAACAAGATACAACTTAGAATATACAGATCCTTCAAGGCTTCTAAGATAAAAACTCTAACCAAACAAGAACAAAGAGTAAAGGAGGAGAATACTCACAACCGAAGCCAACAAGGGCTTCTAAATGCTCCAAACTACCAAGAATCGGACTAGGAAGCCTTCACACCCACGGATCTGCAAGATCGTCGTCGATCGCCTCACAATCTCCTCAAAATCACCAGAGAAGGGCAAGAGAGTGACAGTGGCTGAGGAATTTGGGTAAAAATGAATTGCGTACGGAGAACCCTAAAAAGGGTCCCTTTATATAAGCAACAGAAGCTCGATCTGTGGCAAAGCTCCCCAAACGATCTCAGCCATTCTAACGTTACAAATCAACGGTCCATAATCTCCCTCAACAAACACACTCAGGGTCGCTGGATGGCTGACAACTGATTAAGGAAGCTTGCGTGAGAAGCTTCGGGCAACCATGGGTAGTGGCATGGGCAGTAAATTCACCACACGGGCAGGGACTGTCAAGTCATTTACCAAATGACCTGATTTTGAATGTATTTTAACTCCAACCTTATTTAAAATAATTTTACATAAAAAATTACAACACATGCCAATTAATTTTACATCCTTCGATCTATAATATTTGAAACATTACTTGACTCAATTTACTTGACATAGTTAAATCATATAGGGACCAATTATACAACAATTCTCCACCTTAGTACCTATATGAGCCAACTTCTAATCATTCCCTAGTAATAAGGAGCAAACTCACTTGATTGGTCATCCATGATCCCAATCACTTTGAACCAAGTTAATACTTTTGAGTAACTTGTCCATAGTCACAATTTTCGTGCCCATATCCACTCGATTTTCAGCAGTACAAATTTTTCGCAGTTCAACAGTGTTCTTTTCAAGCATATCGTTAAACAAAATTCCTCTTAACAGCTAAGTGTTTAGTCCTATCATGAAAAATAGGGTTTTTACACAAAGCAAGGGCTGATTGACTATCTGAAAACAGCAAAGGAGGCCCATAATTAAGGTTAATTTTTGACAGCAGGCCCCTCAACCAGACAGCCTCTTTGATAGCTTCTGTTAGGGCCTCGAATTTAGCCTCTGTTGTTGACAAAGCTGTCATAGGCTGCAACTTAGACTTCCAACAGATGGCTCCACCATTTAGAGTATAAAGGTAAGCACTAGTTGACCTTCTTTTATCTAAGTCTCCCCCAAAATCAGAATCGGTATAACCTATCAGCCTAAGGTCTGTTTCAGACCTACCAAAAGTAAGTCCTAGTTTATAGGTTTGTTTAATGTACCTCAACAGCCACTTAACCCCATCCCAATGTTCCTTTCATGGGTTAGTCATAAACCTAGACAAAACACTTAAAGGGAAAGCTAAGTCTGGACGCGTACAAGTCATGGCATACATTAAAGAACCTATAACATTAGCATATGGGACTCTTTCCGTCCGTTTCTTATCATTTTCATTTGAAGGACACTATTCAACTGAGTATTTGTACTGACTTGCTAAGGGCAACTTCACAGGTTTACAATCAGACATGTTAAACCTATCTAATACCTTTTCCAAATACCTTTGTTGTGACAGATGCACTGTTCCAGTAGCAATACCCCTGGTGATTTCCATACCAAGTATTTTCTTAGCCTTCCCTAGATCTTTCATGTCAAACTCAGCAGAAAGCATTAGCTTTAAATCATTAATATAGTTCATAGATCTACTAGCCAGGAGCATATCATCAACATAGATCAGTAAATACAGTGCATCAACAGTATCAGCATGTTTAAAGTAAAAACAAGTGTCATGTATTGATCTACTAAAGCCCCTACTTCTCATAAATTGGTCAAAACGTTTGTACCACTGCCTAGGGGATTGTTTAAGGCCATACAAAAACCTCTTAAGTAGACGAACATGATTCTCATGGTTTGGTTCAATAAAACCCTCAGGTTGGGCCATGAAAATTTCTTCATCCAGCTCACTATGAAAGAAAGCTGTTGTAACATCCATTTGTTCTAGAAATAGGCTAAACTTAGCCGTTAGTGCCATAAGTATTCTTATAGTTGTGTGTTTAACAACGGGAGAAAAAATCTCATTATAATCTACCCCTTCCTTTTGTGAAAAACCTTTTGCCATTAGTCTAGCCTTGAACCTTGGCTGTCCAGATGATGTATCGGGTTCTTTTACCTTATAGATCCACTTAGAACCTACCAACTTCCTACCCATAGGTTTAGGAACCAAAACCCAGGTTTTGTTCCTTTTGAGGCTTTCTATTTCCTCTGTCATGGCTTTGAGCCACTGTTCAGAGGCAGCCCCTTTAATGGCCTGTGAATAGGTGAGAGGTTCTGACTCTACATACTCTAGGGCAGTGTTTAGGGCATATGCAATACAATTAGCAGTCCCAAACCTGACAGGTGCCCTAGTTTCTCTCCTCTCCTTATCCCTTGCTAGTTGGTAGTTTGATAGGTCCATATGTTCAATGGTTTCTTGAGGTTCAGTGCTCCCTTCAGCACTGTCAGTTACCTCTTCTTCAGGATCTAAGGTCTGGTTTTCCCAGTATGTAGGCTCTGGTGGGTTGATCTCGAACTCATAGAGTTCAGGATCAAACTTCCTAGGGTTGGAGGAAGTGGCTGCTGTACCAGCAACTACTGTTCTCTCCAAGTAGGGCATTTCCTCTTCATTAAAGGTCATATCCCTACTAATTATGATTCTGGTTTCCATCCCTAACACCCACCCTATACCCCTTTACACCATCCGTATAGCCTAGAAAAACACCTTTTACAGCCCTAGGTTCAAGCTTTCCTTCTGATTGATGTGCATACGCAGCACATCCAAAAACTTTTAAAATAGAATAGTCGCTTATTTTTTCAGTCCATTTTTCCTCAGGGGTTTTAAAGTCAATAGCAAAGGAGGGAGTTCTATATATTAGATAACATGTAGTAACTACAGCCTCCCCCCAAAAGTTCTTACCAAGTCCTGATGCAAATAACATGCATCTTACCCTATCTAAGAGCGTACGATTCATTCTCTCTGCCAGTCCATTTTGTTGGGGTGTTTTCCTAACGGTGTTTTGTCTTTTAATACCAGTTCGAGCACATAAACTATCAAATTCAGAGTTCATATATTCGAGTCCATTGTCAGTTCTAAGCACCTTAATCTTCCTACCTGTTTGATTTTCTATCAGGTTCTTCCACCTAACAAAGGCATTAAAACATTCATCTTTTGTTTTAAGTAAGTAAACCCAAACCTTCCTAGAAAAATCATCTACCATAGATAGGAAGTAGTATGCTCCACCTCAAGTGGGTACCCTTGCTGGTCCCCACAGGTCAGAGTGGATGTAGTCTACCGGTGACTTAGTTATATGGATTCCATATTTAAAAGATTGTTTATGATGTTTTTCAAATATGCACGACTCACAGAAATCAGGTTTAGACACATAACCACCCCCCAACAGTCACCTTTTGTTCAATTCATTCAGGCCTCTCTCTGAAACATGTCCTAATCTTTTGTGCCAAAGGTTAGTGAGGTCGGCTTTTTCTGCGACAGAGTAGCCAGTAGGAACTACGTCATCTCTAAGCACATATAGACCATTCTTGACCTCCCCACTTAGCATTACAAGGGAACCCTTAAGGACCTTCATTACCCCCTATTGTGCCTTTGAGGTCATGCCAGCCAGATCTAATTGTCCTAGAGAGATCAGGTTCCTTCTAAGTTTAGGCACATGCCTAACTCCTTCTAGGGTGAAGTTAACCCCATTTGACCCTCTAACCCTAACTGACCCTGTCCCTACTACTTGGCATCCGTGGTTATTTTCCAACAGCAATTTCCCCCTAGCTACAGTTCGGTATACAATAAAGAAAGATCTGTCTGAAGTCATATGGAAGCTACACCCTGAGTCTAAAACCCACTCATGTGTAGTTAGGTCTGTAGATGCTACTAACACTTCAGCGGAATCATATCCGTCAGTAAATTCAGTGTTGTCAGTTGTGCCGTTAAATTTTCTTTGGTAATCTGGACAGTATCTAATAATGTGTCCTAGTTTACCACACTCATAGCATTTTACTTTACTACAATCCCTTCTAGGTCTTGAGCTAGATCTGGTTCTACTCTTACTTCTTCTCCTATCTTTATTATTGTAGTTATTATGGTTGTTATGATTGTTATGGTTGTTATGGTTGTCTCGAGTCTTTGTCCTACCCCTAACTGACAGCCCTTCCCCACTATTACTGGTTGGTGGGTACTTCCCTTCCTTCCTAAGCTCAAGGATCTTGGATCTAAGGACCTTTGTAACGTCTTTCAGTGCTACAGTGTCACATCCATATCTTAGTGTGTCTTTAAAGGACCTAAGGTATTTAGGTAAAGCACACAGCAACAATACAGCCAACAATTCATCAGCAACAGTAACTTTAACGTTTTCCAAATCTTGACAGATTTTATGGAACTCATCTTTAGAGTCCTCTGGGGGTTTAGTCTCACTCACCTTAAAGGTGAAAAGCGCTTCCATGTACAACATTCTATTGGACAACGACTCAGACTTATAAATTTCCTCTTACTTAGCCCATATATCTGCTATGGTCTTTTCAGAGCGGATCTGATTAAGTGCTGAATTATCAAGACTAAGTAATAAAGAAGCATAAGCTTTATGTTCAATTTCTAATTTCTCCTTTACAGTTAGATAAGTAGGTTGATCTTTTTCAGGCAAAAGTGCAGTTCCAGCACCTTGTGCCATAAGGATTGCGTTCATTTTTAGTTTCCATAGATTGAAATCATTCCTACTGTCGAATCTTTCAATATCAACCCTAGTAGATGCCATATTAAATCTTTTAAACAAAGAACCTAACGCTCTGATACCACTTGTTAAGTTTTAGTTGTATTTCTAGGGTTTTAAATTTATTATCTTTAGTTCTTTAAAGAAAACTTCAACGATCAACCAAAAATTATCAGATCTAGTTCAAGAAACCTGTGTCCGCAGTAAAGCAAAATATCATCCAACAAAAACGCACAAACACACAACGACAACACCAAGATTTACGTGGTTCAGCCTTATAATAAGGACCTACTCCACGGCTCCCTATTTCTAGGGAAGTCTATCCATTATTTTGTCAAGTTCAAGTATTACGGAACAAAGATCAACAAGTTACAACTTAGAATATACAGATCCTTCAAGACTTCTAAGACAAAAACCCTAACTGAACAAGAACAAAGAGTAAAGGAGGAGAATACTCCCAACCGAAGCCAACAAGGGCTTCTAAATGATCCAAACTACCAAGAATCGGACTAGGAAGCCTTCACACCCACGGATCTGCAAGATTGCCGTCGATCGCCTCACAATCGCCTCAAAATCACCAGAGAAGGGCAAAAGAGTGGCGGTGGCTGAAGAATTTGGGTAAAAATGAATTGCGCACGGAGAACCCTATAAAGGGTCCCTTTATATAAGCAACAGAAGCTCGATCCGTGGCAAAGCTCCCCAAACGATCTCAGCCATTCAAACGTTACAAATCAACGGTCCATAATCTCCCTCAATAAACACACTCAGGGTCGCTGGATGGCTGACGCGTGTCAGCCATCTGTTAACTGATTAAGGAAGCTTGCGCGAGAAGCTTTGGGCAACCATGGGCAGTGGCACGGACAGTAAATTCACCACACGGGCAGGGACTGTCAGGTCATTTACCAAATGACCTGATTTTGAATGTATTTTAACTCCAACCTTATTTAAAATAATTTTACATAAAAAATTACAACACATGCCACTAAATTTTACATCCTCGATCTATAATATTTGAAACATTACTTGACTCAATTTACTTGACGTAGTTAAATCATATAGGGACCAATTATACAACAAACATGAATGCAAACTTTAATTAATCTACATTGACAGATCTGAATGAACTTTTAATTCATCAATGATTTAAACAATTTAAACCATCACCTTAAACAATCTTTTCTTCTTAATAAATCTCTATTTTATTGAATCGCAAGCTTATGTATTTTGATCTTATTATATCTCGTCATGTATATTATAAATGTAATTAGAGCCTGACTCTGATACCAAGTGTTAGGATGAATGTCAAAAATTTTCCTGAGTTTATTAATCTAGTGCATCGGAAAGGTTTAAAGTTTCTAATTTAAACCTAAAGTTGATTTAAAATTACTAATTTTAAATATACAGATTTAAATTCCTAATTTGAATCTACATGCATCTACTCTAATACATTAATAATAATTACATGAACATTAAAAACTAGCATAATAAGAATTATAGTAAATAAATAGAAAAGCAAAAAACTAAAAAGAGAAGGAAAGAAAAATACCTGAAATTGTTCCCATAATAAAGAATACAAGAATGATAAAGAACTCATAGAAAGCAGAGACCCAAAAGTTTTCCATGCAATCACCTCAAAAAGCCCGGAGAGTGGGCTTCAAAAAATATTAAACTGAGGAAAGAAAAATGTTTAAAGGAAAATTTTCTCTCTAATTAGGTCTTTGAAAGTCAACATTTTCAAAAACCTTTAATTGTTTAATTCACCGCCAAACAATGTAATTGATTCCTTTATTTATAGGAGGAAACTCGAGCAAAAAAATTCCAAATTTTTTATGAAAGAAGTGTAGTCACAAAACAAAAATGCATCGTATCATTTTAAAAACATAACTAAAACGCAGTGTCTCATAATGCGCTCAACTGCCTTGTCACTGCATGGCATGCAATGGCATGCAATTGGTCCACCACGGTGCACATGGATCTCCGTGTTGTGCAACCTAGCGAGTGGCATGTGTTGCGGGTGATTGGTGGCCTGCCAGATCGTGCCCTAGTGCGCGATATTTTGCGGTTTTTTGTTTGTTTTTGCTTTGTTTCCCATAAGTAAAAGTTAATCCTTATGAATCTTAATTTTCAAAAAATTATTTTATTTTATAATTTTTTTTTTTATTCATCTAATGAATAATATTTGGCAAAATTAAATTTACTCATCTTATGAATTCTTTAACATTTTTTCAATGGCAATAATAGCAGAGGCTTGCCCAGGGACCTCAGGGACAATTTAGATTAAAATCTAAATGGGTTAAATTAATTACCATCTCATTATAAAATTTAATTATCATTTAATGGGACTTAATTGCATTGGATAAATCCCATTAAGCCCTAAACTTAAACCATTTATTCGATAATTCCCAAGTAGACTGTATTAATGACAACAACCCTTCCACTAAATGTTCCTGACAACAAATAGTTACAGCTACTATCATTATTTTTCTCGCAGCTTTGTCGTTAGTTGCCAACTCACCCTTTACTAAATAATTCAGTTATACTTGAGCATATTCACAGTATAAATCCAAAATATCAAATACTTTGAACACTTTAGCCAAAGATTTCGAATCATTCAAGCACTTGCGAATCAACTAAGGGGACATCCATATCTCATAAAAGACTATAGATTATGTATTGAATACCTGATCCTTTTCACATTTTGTGCCGCTACCCAGTGTATGTGGGAATTCAATCATTTGTCTAGATCTTACTTATAGTATACCAAAGTAACTAACGTTCCATGCACAAGTCCAGAACACTCTTAGGATTTAGAGCTATCGTTCAAACAGTAAAACATAAATCACTCATCTCTGATCGTAGTTTAGAAATAAGTAACTCACATGGTTCAACTCAGTGTATCAATCTAATCAAACACACCAACCTAACACTTTTGGATCACCATCCACATGACCAAGAGAAGTCATCTAAAGTGTCACATTATAGTCTTAGCATACATGTGGTCTAAACTCATCTTTGACTACGAGTTTTCCAACAACAATCAAAACCATTTGTTCCAAGTCTATATGTGGGTTAATCTCATAAACCACTTCAAACAAATATGTTAATTGCAGTCTCAGGACTACACCCATCTCATAGATGTTACTAAAAAGAAAATCTCATGTAGTATATATGCTCACTTACACAAATTTAAAAAGGAAATAACTAGAACTTAAATTTTATTCGTAAATAAAATAACATTTACATGAAAATTTTGGATTTTCATGATACTATTCCTAACAATCTCCTAAATCCAAATTACTATACACTTATACCCAACTCTTCTATGTTTTATTCAAAGGTATTCTTATTAAAAGTATTTGGAGGGTTATTGTCCATATTTATTTGGAACTTTCTGAGCCAACAAGCCTCCTTTGTAGCTTTTGAAGCTGTAACATATTCGGCTTCCATGATAGAGTCAACAATACAAGATTGCTTGACACTTCTCCAACTAATGGCTCCTCCCCCAAGGGTAAAGAGATATCCAGACGTCAAAAGTCTAGCATCTCTATCTAATAGAAAGTTTGAATCAGTAGAGCCAACTAGAACCAGCTAGTCACTTTAAATGATCAATACATAATCTCTAGTTCTTCTCACGTACTTGCCATACCAACAACATAGCAAATATTTGGTCTCGTGCACAGGATATGGAACATTCCTCATTTGCTCCTTCTCTTGAGGTGTCTTAAGACTCTGCTATAAAGAATGAGGGACCCCATACCTGAAAGGTAGAAGCCCTTTCTTAGAGTCCTTCGTGTTATGCGTTGACAACATTTTGTTAATATAAGTGGCTTGAGAAAGACCCAACATTCTACTCTTACGATCTCGCAAAAGCTTAATCCTAAGAATATAGCTAGCTTCTCCTAACCCTTCAAACCGAACTGACTTGACAACCAAATTTTTGTAGCTATTAAAAACTTTGCATCATTTCCAATGAGTAGTATGTCATCGACATAAAATACTAAGAAAGTCACAACTTTCCCTTATTGTCGTTTGTGAATGCATGGTTCACCAGCCAATTGCTCAAACCCATAAGACTTAATCACTTCCTTGAATCTAATATTCCATGAGTGTGATGCTTGCTTCAGTCCATACACGGACTTCTTTAGTTTGCATACTATGTGCTTCGGATTTTTGCTAATGAAACCGTCTTGGCTCACCATATGGATGTCTTCTTCAAGGCAACCTTTCAGAAAGGCCGTTTTGGCATCCATTTTCCAAATCTCATAATTATAATGAGCTGTAATGGATAGGAGTGCCCTTTTGGATTTTAGTATGTCTATGGGTGCAGTGGTCTTGTCATAATCGATTCCTCCCTTTTAGGTAAAACCTTTAGAAACCAACTTTGCCTTGAAGGTCTTTGCCTTCTCGTCCACTCCTCTTACATCCAGGCTTAATGCCAATAGGGACCTTGACAGTATCCCAGATCTGATTATAATACATAGATCCTGTCATAGATTTTATTGCTAAGATCCACTGGTCAGCATCCTTATCTTTAATTGCCTCATTGTAGCTGAGAGGATCACATTCAATATCATATTCAACCATTAAGACTTCCCGCCATGAGCTTGTCAGCTGCCCTAACAGTCCTCCCACTATGCCTAGGCTCTTGTATACTTAGAACATTCTCTACCCTATCAATAGGAGCATCTGTTGCATCCATTGCGCCCTGAGTTATGTCTAGTTGTTTAGAATTAGCGTTATTTTCTTTTAATTCCTCTAACACTGCTCCGCTTTCACTTTTGTAGTCTACTGCACAATTGTCCTTTTAAACATTTCGCATTTACATTTACAAAAACTTTTGATTAGAAGGACTATAGAAAAGACTACCCTTATTTTTTTTAGGATAACCCCAAAAAGAGATTGGTAAAGGAGCATGACTCATCATGGAATTTACTATCTATAACGTCCTATTCCTTCTTTCTACAACACCATTTTGCTGCGGTGTACCCAGAGCATATAGTTGAGATCTTTTCCCATTTACAGTTAGAAAAATTTAAAAAATCACCCCAAAGATATTCTCCACCTCGATTTGATCAAGAGACTTAACTTGTTTACCTAATTGCATTTCAATTTCAGCTTTGTACTCTTCGAACTTTTCAAAAGGGTCCGACTTATGTCTCATTAGGTAAATATATCCATACCGTGATTAATCATCAGTAAATGTGAGGAAGTACTTATATCCACCTTTTGCTTAAATGTTCATTGGTCCACATATATCCTTGTGAACCAGTTCAATTAAAGTCACTAGCCTTGTTGCCTTGACTTTTAAAGAAAGACTTGGTGTTTCCTTCTATGCAGGTTCATAGACTGATAATGACTTCAAGTCCAAAGTCTTTATCAGTCCATCTTTCACCAGTCTTTGGATCCTGTTTGAATTAAAGTGACCTCAACATTGGTGCCATGTGTAGGCATTATCCCGTGCAGGGTCTTTTCTCGTAGGAGATTGGACAAGTGAGCTTGTGTTAGATTCATTTAAACAAATGTTAGAGTTTTGATTAGGAAATGACATGAATAAACCATTGACACATGTACCTTTGCAAATAAACAATTTATTTCTTATAATAATAGGTTCATAACCACAATTTACATAATGACAATTATCCAATAAATAAGACAAAGAAATCAAATTCCAGCGTAGTGAAGGTACAAATAAACAATCCTTTAAATTCAAAACTCTACCACTAGACACTAAGCTAACATGTTCGATTCCTAAGATCGCTACTCTTGTACTATCTTAAACCATCAGGAACAGCTCTCCATCATTCAGCCTCCTGGTTAGCCTGAGCCCTTGTAGCATATTGTTGAGATGGCCAGTTGAACTTGAGTCCACGCACAAAGATCCTGATGGACTCTCAACTTTGAGTGATTCAACTAAGTGAGATATCAATATACCTTCACTAAAGGGCTTAGCAGTCTTTACAAGAAGTGCAACCAAGTCCTTAGTACAGTCCCCTTTCCAATGGCTCAATTCTCCGTGAAGGAAATGCTTTCCTTTGACTTTCTTACTGTTATTAATCTACAATTCCTCGGCACTCCTCATGCCCCACATCATGTCCTATGCTACTTGTAACTCTTTCATTAGTTAAGGTAGTGGATAGTTTTTATTGTTCATGCAAAAATTTAGCCCGAATTGAGTGAATGAGCTGGACAAAAAATTAAGCACGATATCTCGCTTAGTTTGATTATCAAACTTAGCTCCTTGGATTTCCAGTTTGGAAAAACACACTATCAAATTCATGATGTGTTCCTCAATTAGTGTTCCTTCGGACATCCTTATGTTGATCAACTTATTTGTGAGTTCTTGCCTCGCTTCTTTATATTGCTCCTAGAACATTTCTCCTAAATTTTCAATCATCTTAGCTGCTGTTTGCTTCTTAAGCATCCGATTCCTGAGTACTTCTGACACTAAAGTCAATATATAGCACATGGCTAAGTCATTAGTCCCATGCCAGCGTTTGTAATGCTCCTTTTTAGTAGCTGGGAAATTGGCAGAGGGCATTGATGGACAAGCTTCAGTGAGAACAAACTCGAGACCATTGTGAGTAATAAATAAGTCCAACTTATTTTTTTAGGAAAAGTAATTTGGTCAGGTGAGTACACTATGCATTAGAATCGAGTGAAGTTCACCAGCCATATCTGTTTCAAAACACTGTAAATGTAAGCATTTGTGTAACTATCTAATATAAGTCATGTATAATACAGTGATATCTATTCTTTTATTTTAGCATACACAATAAGTCAGGTATCCACTAAATTGTAATATCATGCATGCAATGATGACCCAAGCACACCCTCCTTACTCCCCGACAGAAGGGTCATGCGAAATTAGTTTGGATGAGAACTATCGTCAATTAACATATTTCTTATAACTCTTACTAAATATGATTAACTCACCATTTTTACCTTAGTCTCTAACATAACACAATAGAGCTCCTCCGGCTAATGTATCACGCTAGTTAAGTGTAAACCTTTACCTAAACCTCCATGCAAATACACGTAATACTCCACGGCGGCGTGGTTGCATCGCTTCTTTGCACTTTAGTTTATCCTAATAGAATTCTAAGCCTATAACCTGCAAACCGACATCTTCCGTGGGAGGTATATCGTTCTACTATATTGTTAGACTGGTAACGGAGACCATAAAGTTTCAAAAATTAAACCTCCCTCCCACTTGATATTTATAAACTAGTGGTTTTAATTAACTTGCATTCACATTTTTGATTATCTCATAATCTCATTTAGAATCTCATTCTAAAAATTAAATTAACTAATAAAATTAATTAATTATATTCTTTTTTAAATAGTACCAATTTAGATTAAACAATTTAAACTATTACCTTGAACAATATTTTCTTTTTAATAAAATCTCTATTTTATTAAATCATAAGTCTATTTAATTTGATCTTATTATACCTGTTCATGTATATTATAAATGTAACTAAAGCTTTGCTCAGATACTAATTGTTGGGACAAATTTCAAAAGTTTTCCTGATAGTTTATAAACTAGTGCAGCGGAAAGGTTTAAAATTCTTTCTAAACCTAAGTTGATTTAAAATTCCTATTTTTAAATCTACAATCTATAGGCCTGTACTCTAACACATTCATAATAATAACATGAATATAAAAAACTAGAATAATAAGAATTACAGTAGATAAATAGAAAACAAAAAACTAAAAATAGAAGGAAAGAAGAATACCTAGAGTTGCTCCAAATACCAGAATGGTAAAAAAATCTAAGAAAGCCGAGAGCCAAAAGTATTCTATGCAATGACCTCAAAACGCCTGGACAGTGGGCTTCGAAAAATATTAAACTGAGGAATAAAAAAGGTTCAAAGGAAAATTTTCTCTCCATTAGATCTCCGAAAGTCAACACTTTCAGAAATCCTTATTTTTTTTTAATTCAATGCCAAACCATGAAATTGGTACCTTTATTTATAGTAGGAAACTAGAGCAAAAAAATTCCAAATTTTTGATGAAAGTAAGGCAGCCGCCAAACAAAAACGCATCGTATCATTTAAGAACAAAACTAAAACGTAGCATTTCATGATGCGCTCAATGGCCTTGTCACTGCATGCCACGTGGCAGCACGAGATTGGTCCACCACAGGGCATGTAGATATCTATGTTGGATAGCCCAGTGCATGACACGTGGTTGCACGCATTAGAGGAGAATCTTGTCCCTATGCGCGATATTTTGCGAAATTTTTTTTTTGTGTGTTTGCTTTGTTTCCCACATATAACAATTTATCTTATGAATTTTAATTGTCAGAAATTAGTTTATTTAATAATTTTTAATTTTTTATTCATCTCGTGAATAACGTTTGACAAAATTAAATTTCCTCATCTCATAAATAAATAATTCATCTCATGAATTTTTTAATATTTTTTGATGGCAATAAAAATAGAGGCTTATGCAAGGACCTCAGGGACAATTTAAATCTATCTCCAAATAGTTTAAATTAATTACCATCTAATGATAAAATTTAATTATCATTTAATGGGAATTATTTTGAGTAAAGAAATCCCAGTGTACCGTAGGCTTAAACCATTTATTCGATAATTTTCAAATTGACTGTATTGATGACAACAACCCCTCCACTAGATGTCCATGACAAAGAATAGTTATAACTACTATCATTATTTTTTACACAGTTTTTCTATTAGTTACCGACTCGTTCTTTACTGAATAATTCATTTGTACTTGAATATAGCAGTATAAATTCAAAATGTCAAATACTTGGAATAGCGTGGCTAAAGATTCTGAATCATTCAAACTCTTGCAAATCAACTAAGAAGATATCTATATTTCAAACTCTTGCGACGTTCCTTTGGAGAGGATCTTCGTTGGCCCTGGGAGGGGCGAAGGTTGCTTGGAGGCATTTGTGTTACCCTTGACGGGAGGGTGGTCTTGGACTTCATCGTCTTACTGAGTGGAACCAGGCTTTGATTGTGAAGCATATCTGGTTCCTCCTCTCTAACCCTTCCTCACTTTGGGCGCTCTGGGTTCATCTGAACCGACTTCGAGGGAGGAGTTTCTCGACTACTCGTGTGATGAGTTTTGCTTCGTGGTGCTGGTGTCAGATTCTATAGGTCCGCCGCCTTTGCTCTGGTGCGATTTATCATGTCATAGGCAATGGCCTTGACACAACCCTTTGGACTGATTATTTGCTGCCATGTGGTCGTCGTTTGGAGCGCTTCCCTACTCAACTGCTCACCTCCTATGGACTTCATTGGGATTCTTGGGTCTCATCCATTATTAAAGGTGGTCAGTGGAGATTCCAACAGGGTTGTTTGGAGCTCCGACCCATCCGGGACATGATTGTTTTCCGCCCGCGGGCTGGTGTAGCGGATTCCATCTGGTGGTTGGGTGACCCTTCAGGGAAATTCACCACGAAGTCCGCTTGGGAGATGTTGCGGAGCAGGAGAGAGATCATCTTCTGTGGTTTCAGATGCATATACCGAGACACTCCTTCATTCTCTGGCTCGCTTCTCGGCAGCGACTTTGGACCCGGGAACGACTTCGGCGCTTCAGAGCACTGGAGGTTCAGAGTGTTTGTGTTCTTTGCAACTTTACTAATGAGACTCATGAGAACCCTTTCTTCGCCTATTCTTTTTCTGTCTCGGTCTGGAGCTCCGTCACTTCGAGTACATCTATCGCTTGGCCTATCCTTCCTTGGGACGATCTCGTCATTGGGGCTGCTCAGCATCTCAGGGGGCAAGAGATTGGCAGTATCATTGCTCGACTTTGCCTCTCCGCGACTGTGTATACTATTTGGTATGAGCGCAACCTTTAGGTTCAGCGTTCTCAGTACAGATCAGTTGCGGCCGTATGCGAGGAGATTGCGGGTTTGGTCAGGAGCCACTTACTTGCTGCTCCTTCGTTCAGAGGAGCTCATCGCCACACCTCCTTGCTTCGGCACTAGGGGTTTGCGCCTTAGTTTCTTCTTTGTTCCTTAGTTGTACTTTGGTTGCTTTCTGTATGGACTCTGTCTCGATTTTTGATGTTGTTTCATATTTGTAGGCTTCGGCCGTGTCCTAGGGTATGCCCCTTATAGCTTGTAGTATCTTTCTTTCATCTATATATTTTGCTGACTTACCAAAAAAAAAAAAGTACGTGGGAATTCAGTCATTTGTCTAGACCTTACTTATAGTACATAAAGTAACCAATGTTCCATGCACAAGTACAGAATACTCTCCGGATTTAGAGTTGTTGTTCAAACAATACAACATTAATTACTCATCTCCGATAGTAGTATAGAAACGAGCTACTCACTTGGTGGAACTCAGTGTAAAAAAAAAAAAAAAAGAAAAAAAAAGAAAAGTTACATTGCAAGTGCCCTAAGGGCTCCTTCCTAAGCAGGGTCGAGGGAAGGGGTGGATGCATGCAGCCTTCGCCCTTTAGAGCGTTACCTCAAAGAGAGGCTGTTTCCGAGTACCCCCAACCTGAGGGTGCAACACGAGGACTCTTGCCCAAACATGCTTAATTTCGAAGTTCTAATAGGATCCATTGCTTGCGTGTTGGTACCCTCTTAGGTGGCCCAACTCAGTATACAAATCTAATTAAACACACGAACCTAACACATTTGGATCACCATCAACATGACTAAGACAAGTCGTTTAAAGTGTCACTTTAGAGTCTTAGCATACCAGTGGCCCAAACTTGTCATTGACCACGAGGTTTTCAAACAATAATCCATACCATTTGTTCCAAGTCTATCTGTGGGTTAAGCTCATAATCCACTTAGAACAAACATGTAAATTGTAGTCTAAGGACTGGACCCATCTTCTGAATGTTACTAAAAAGAAAATTACATGCAATATATATGCTCGCTTACACAAATTTAATAACGAAATGATTGGAACTTCAATATTATTCATTAATAAAATAACATTTACACAACAAATTTGGAATTTCAGGACACTATTCTTAAAAAATATAATGAAATACATGAGCAAAGCATTGAAAATTTCATTGACAAATTAATATAAATTTTACTGTAAGGAACAAATTGACAAAATTAATTATAAGAGAACTAAAATGACATAAGGAGCAAATTACAGGGACTTTTCATGTTAATAACCCTATGTTATTTTTCAGTAGATTAATTTTTTCTTAAATCTAAACGTTTAGAATTCACACTGGATCATATCCAAATCCGAAGTAGTTGGCTATAGATCCCTAGAGTAACTTGATTATGTGATTGATTTGTTAATTTGAATATTTAATATTCAAATTTGTCTTTTTCTGAATTCAATTTAAATCTGTTATGTTTTAGTTGACTTAAAAAAAAAAAAAAAAAATTCTAAATTGCAATCAAGCCCACGGGGTTTCGAACTCTTGTTTATTTATCTTAATAGTGACATAAGATTCATAGTTTTTTTAATTCTAATTTGTAGAATCCGCATTAGGGAAATTAGAATATTAATGTAAGTTCTTAGCCATACCTCAAACTTTCATTGGGTTGGATGGATCTTGGATAGACAAGGTTTACCCATGGGTAACCCAAAACCAACCCTATTACCCATGGGTAAGGGTCTTTAGATCCATGAAGATCCAACATGTTATGGGTATCTAACCCAACCCTACTCAATTCCATTGGTTAGGTGCATCTTGGGTATATACAACATTCCCAGTATCCCAAGAACTCCCACCTAAATAGGGTTTAGGGGGTCGATGTATGCAGTCATCCCCCTTCGAGGTCTTGAAGGGAGGCTGTTTTCGAGAACCCCCAACCTGAGGGGTGCACGAATACTTCTTAGGAGGTCACCCATCTTGGTACTACTCTCCCCAAAGTACGCTTAACATCAGGGTTCTAATGGGATCCGGTGCTTGGGTATATGTGCACCCCTGATAAAAACATAGCTAATAGTAGAGTTAATTTCATCATTGACAAATACCCAATTTCCATCACATTATCTCTCTAAAACAGTGGGGAATGCTTTATAATTGAAACCTTAGTCCATGGTACCTCGAACGTACCTTAAAAGTCAAAACATAGCAACCCAGTGCTCATCACTTAGACTATGGGTATAGCAACTCAATCTACTAACAGCATAGGCAATATCAAAATGAGTGTAATCAATAAAAAAAACCACGCTACCAATATCTTAGCATATTTGGCCTGTGACACACTATCAACTATGTTCCTTGTCAAGCGGACATTTAGGTCAAAGATAGTTTTAGCAGGAGGGTCATCAAAGTGACCAAATTCCCTTAATATTTTCTCCATGTAGAGGGATTGACTTAAACTCAAACCCTCAGGCGATCCAATAATTTTAATGCCAAGTATCACATCTGGCTTTCCTAGGTCTTTCATATAAAAGCAGGATGATCACACAATCATTATCAATATGCTTAGAGTACACACATGCATCACCATTATTCGCAACAAAACCATGGGTGAGCAAAGTGTGGTCAAAATTTTGATTTCATTGTTGAGGAGCTTGCTTGAGATAATACAAGAATTTTACAAGTTTGCAAGCTTTATGCTCTATACCTAGAACCTCGAACCCCTTGGGTTATTCCATGTAAATTTCCTCCTTAAGATCACCATTCAAGAAAGTGATTTTGATGCCCATTTGATGTACTGCAGGGTTATGTAGGGACGCTAGCCCAATCAAAGCTTTCACAGTGGCTATCTTAGTCACGGGTAAATAGGTATCAAAGAAGTCTATACCTTGTTTTTGAGTGTACCCCTTAGTCATTAATCTGGCCTTAAACTTATCGATGGACCCATTGGCCTTAACTTCATGTTTGACAATGAGCTAAAGAGGGGTAAAAGGGAGTAAGTGTGAAGAGGGGGGGGGGGGGGGGGGGGGTAATTTTTTTATCCCTATTTGGCAAATTTGTTCGAGGAATAATTTCTTACCTCTCTTTACCCCGACTACCCTTCTTTACCTTCAATTTCTTTAAGCCTAAATTTTTTTTTTTGGGGGTGCGGGGGGGGGGGGGGGGGGGGGGGGGGGGGGGTGTTGTTAAGGGTAATTTTTAAAGATTTTTGGACACTTTTACTCTTGTTTTAACTATAACTCCTTTTACCCTTACCCCTTTACCCAATTTCCAAACACCCCTCTTTACTCTTACCCCTCTTAATTTAACATATCCGAACAGGGGTATGATGTTACCTTATCCTCCCCCTCTTTGCCCTTTTACCCTGTTTCCAAACAAAGCATAAATTTCTTTTTAAACAGCCATTTACACCCTATGAGTTTGCATCTCCTAGGAAGGTCCACTAACACCTAAGTGTTATTACTCATAGTTGAGTATATCTCATTATTAACGGCCCCTCTCCAAAGTCGAGCATTTATGGATCTTACGGCCTCATGATATGTCTTAGAATCTTCCTCTGACATGAATGCACTCATAATATGTTCATCATAATTAGGGTGTTCAAATAGAAATGCAGTACTAAAGTTATGTCCAAAACTAGTCTCAGTTCGAGCGTTCTTACTTTTTCTAAGTTCTTGAACCTCGAGTTTAGGAAGCGAATCACTAGATGAAGGAGTAGACGCATTAGGAAAAGAAGTAGGAAATGGCACATGCGTAGATTCTTTCATGGGAGACACACGCTTGACGAACTCGGCATCTCGAGACTCCATGATCTTATCGAGCCCGGGGCTTAAGCTATTTAATAACATGAATCTATATGCAACACTATTCATAGCATAACTAATAAACACAACATTTACTGTTTTGGGAACCATTTTACTTCTTTTAAATTTGTTAAAACTCTAGATGAACTAAAAGATTAACCTTGTGAAATAAGAGCATAGATGAGAGGAGAAGTGAAGGTGATGAGAATAAGATAGATGAGAAAGATAAAAAATATCTCATAGAGATGATTGTAAATTTTTATTAAATAAATAAAGATTACACTTAAGCTCACTTTTGTACTAAATCTATATACAATGCAAGAGGACAAGCTAAAACCGACTTATTAGAGCTTCAGCTGCCACAATTGATCTTACTTTACCCCAAGCAACTGACTTAACTAACTCTAAAGCCCATTGGCGCCAACACACTAATTCAAACATTACAATTCAGCACATTACAAAGCAACATTGAATTAAAGCTAATACATTGATTAATCATAACAATAGCAAGATCATAACATTCCTCACTCCTTGAAAATGTTCTTGTCCTCAAGAATGAAAGCTATGAAATTGGCTCTTCAAGAATGGAAGCTCTTCCCAAGTTGAAAACTTGGCATCCAAATTGCTCCATGTCACCAAAACTTCTAATATATTTCTTCCTTCAACATTTAGCTCACGAGAATCAAGCACTGTAGCTGGTTGCAGCTTCAAAGCTCCATTGAACCTACTTCAGGTGGCTGTACAGAATGCTCATGGCCCTTCTTCACCTACTTCTTGAGGAAAGATAAATGAAAAATAGGATGTAAGCATTAGGAGATAACTTAAGCCTATAGGCTACTTTGCCTATCTTCTCCAAAACATTGTAAGGACTAAAGAATTGTGCACACAGCTTCACATTCTTCCTTACAGCTGTAGTTGTTTGTCTATAAGGATGCAATTTCAGATAAACCATATCCCCTACTTCAAAGCTCCTGTCCACACATTTCTTATCTGCATACAGCTTCATTCTAGCTTGTGCTTGGTGAAGATTCCCTTTCAACATTTGCATCAGATGTCTCCTCTGTTGAATCCGATCAGTAACTTCTAGAAATGATGATACAATTCCTTGCAAAGTCATAGGTGTTGGAGGATCATAGCCATAAAGAGCTTTGAATGGAGTAGTTCCAATATAAGCATGAGCATGTGTATTGTACCAAAACTCAGTGAGGGATACCCACTTGCTGCGCACTTTTGGATGATTCAACACCATACTCCTGAGGTACTGCTCAAGGCACTGATTAACTCTCTCAGTTTGTCCATCGGTTTGAGGATGGTATGATGAACTAAGAGCCAATATTGTTCCCAAAAGCCCAAAAAATTCTTTCCAGAAATGGCTAGTGAAAATCTTGTCTCGATCTGATACAATAAAGTGTGACAAACCATGAAGCTTGTAAATGTTATCTGAGAAACTCCTCACCAATTTCTCAGTTGTTACAGGTTTGGCCAACTCAACAAAAGGACCGAATTTGATAAACCGATCAACTACACCCCAAATTACCTCCTTACCTTCTGACTTAAGCAATCCTTCAATAAAGACCATGCTTATATTTTTCCAAGCACCCTCTAGAATAGGTAATGGTTGAAGTAGACCTTGATAACTATGATCACCAAGCTTAGTTTGTTGACAAACTTCACAAGCTTGTACAAATTTAGTCACTAATTTCTTCATTCCAGTCCCCCAAAAGCAAGCCTTAACCCTTTAATAAGCGCCTTCCACTCCTGATTGTCCTCCCCAGGTTGATTCATGGGAAGCACTAATAATCTGTTCCCTCAATTTAGTGGAAGAGCCAATGTACAACTCGCCTTTTAACCAGATGGCACCTTTCACCATAGAAATATCTGCATCAGCAACAAGCTAGATTGTTCAGCTCACACTGAATGTTATAGTGCAATCTTGTGCAAAAAAAAAATCTTCATAAGATTTGGACAACTCTTCAATCCAATTAGGATGTATCATAGATATTGTTCCACAAGAACCTTGCTCACAGCCTTCTAATCTACGTGTCAAAGCATTAGCTGCAGCAATTTCTTTTCCTTTCTTATATTCAATGACATAATCAAGCCCCAAAATCTTCATTAACCCCTTCTTCTGAATCCTTGTCACAATTTTTTGTTCCAGAAGGTGCTTCAAATGTTGATGATTAATCTTGATCTTAAATCGATGTCCATCCGAGTAATGTCTCTATCTATCCACAGCCAACAAGATTGCTAAGTATTCTTTCTCATAAGTGGACAATGCTTGATTTTTAGGACTAAAACCCTGACTAAGATAGGCTATTGGCCTACCCCTTTGAGACAAAAAAGCCCCAATTCCATTCCCACAAGCATCTGTCTCTAAGATAAACTTAGCAGCAAAATCTGGCATAGCTAATGTTGGAGCTCCACACATTGAAGACTTCAAGGAATCAAATGTAGCTTGGGCTTTCTTTGACCCCTTGAATGAATCCTTCTTCAATAAATTAGTTAAAGGTTTGGTTATGGAACCATAACCAGCAACAAACTTCCGATAATAGCCACTCAAGCCCCAAAAACCTCGCAATTGCTTCAAAGTCACTGGTTCAGGCCATTCTTTCATTGCCTGAACCTTAGAGGGATCAGTAGAGATTTTTTCTTGAGAAATAAGATGGCCCAAATACTCCAATTGGGTCTGTGCAAAAGAACATTTTGCCAATTTTGCATATAGCTTATGCTTGCGCATGGTTAAGAAGACTTCCCTTAGGTGCACCAAATGGTCTTCAAGTGAAGAGCTATAGATCAAAATATCATCGAAGAAAATCAATGCAAATTTCCTCAAGAATTGCTTGAAGACATCGTTCATCATTGCTTGAGATGTAGTTGGAGCATTAGTTAAGCCAAAAGGCATAACCACAAACTCAAAGTGGCCAGGATGTGTCCTGAAGGCAGTCTTGTACACATCTTGCTCCAATACTCTGATTTGATGATACCCTTGCCTCGGATCAAGCTTGGAAAAAATACTAGCTCCATGTAGCTCATCTAAGAGATCATCCATGATAAGAATTGGGAACTTGTCTTTCACTGTTAAGGAATTAAGCCGCCTGTAGTCCACACACATCCTAATCGTGCCATCTTTCTTCTTAACTAGAATGACTGGAGAAGAAAATGGGCTGTGACTTTGCCTTACAAAGCATGTCTTGAGCAACTCATCTACTTGCCTCTTGATCTCAGTCTTCTAAGCATGGGGATACTTGGAAGGCCTTAGCTTAAAGGGTTCAGAATTAGGCCTAAGTGGAATAGCATGGTCCAAATGTCTCTCTGAGGGTAATGCCTTTGGTTCTTCAAACAAGTCCTCAAACTCTTCAATCAAAGCTCTAACTTTAGGATGAAGAATGTCTCCTAGTTTAGTAGGAGAAATAGCAAACAATTGTCCTGCCCAATGGTAAGCACTTTTCTTGAATCCTCCTTTTAACTTCTTGCCTCTGATTTCTTGCAACTGAGCTTGATCTACCATTCCTTTTAAGACAACTTTGGAGCCTTGAATCTTAAATGACACAATCAATTTTGCAAAATCAAACATCATAGGGCTAAAGGATCTCATCCAGTCTACCCCTAAAACCATGTCACATCTGCCCAAAAGTAGAATTTTGAAATCATAATCAAACTTGCGGTCTTGCATAGTCCACTGGAACTCCTGGCACTTGTTCTGAGTCAAAATGGACTTCCCATCGGTGGCACTCACCGCTAAGGGATGAGTTTTGATCACTTCATGTCCTACTTTCTTCACCGCTTTTTGATCAATGAAGCTATAGGTGCTTCCACTATCAATCAAGATGATCAAGGACCTCTTGCCTACCTTTCCTTTGATCCTAATCGTACTGTGAGCTCCATTGTTTGTTAAAGCCTTCATTGAAATCTCGACTTCATCCTCAATCAACTCATCTTGTGATTCAAGATCTGAACTATCATTCTCAGCTTTAGATTCACCACTTTCAACATGTTCTTGAGCATTGATTCCATGAGCAGACTAAGGAATTTTATATTACACTTATGTCCAAACTGATATGGCTGATTGCACTTCAAGCAAAGCCTTTGAGCTTTCTTTTCATGCGACTGACTGGATTTGGATCCAACAAATTTCTTCGGCTGTTTGGAACCACTACCTCTAAACCTTGACCCATCATTAGAAGTAAGAACCGTTGCTTCATAGAGCTTGGCCTTAGCATAAGCCTTGGACAATGTTTTAGGACCAACTGCGTTAACACGATTCTTAATTTTGGGCTTCAAACCACTTATGAAACTCGAGACTTAATATGCCTCAATAGCTTGAGGATATGCAGTTATTATGCTAGCCCTAAGGTTCTCAAACCTTGTCATATATTCCTTCATAGATGTTTCTTGTATCACCTTATTAAACTTATCAACAATGTCACTAGAATCTTCATCACCATATCGCTCGCAAAGTTCTTTCACAAAATCAGCCTAAGATAGGGTAGGATTGCTTTTCAACAGATTGTAAATGCCTCATGATCTCCAAGAAGGTAAGCAGCTGCTATCTGTACCTTTTCAGCATCATCAGTATGATAGAAATGAAAATAACAATCACATCTTTTCAACCATGAATGAGGATGTTTTCCATCAAACGGATCAATCTAAACTCTCGCTATCTATAACCATTACTTCTGTTATTGGATGAAGCATCATTGCTCCCAGAACGCTATTGATGCCACTGATCAGGTGGATGATACCTCTGTCCTGGATTCAAACTTGCAGATCGTGAATGAGCTTGGTTTAGTGACTGATCCTGTGCTCTAGCAGCTACCTTAACTTCTTGAGTTCGATCATGAACTCTAACTTCAGCTGCTGGAGCTTGATCTTAAGATCTAATCATCACATTAGGCCTTTGATGATTCACTTCCTCAGGAGGCCTCATCTATTGATTAACAGGCAACACGCTAGCAGGTAGCAAAGGTTCTGGAATAGGACGCACATTCTGTCCCCTAAATTGATCACGTATCTCAGCAAATCTCTCTTTAAACCTCTGCAATTATTGACTTAATTGATCGGTAATCTTTGCTTTAAATTCTTGTGCTTGCTGATTGATTTGATCAGTAATCTTTTCCTCACCTTGCTGAGAATGTTGAGCAAATCGTTCATCATATTTTTGATCCATTTCTTACATTAATTCAGCTTGTGTCTGCTACATATGTACAAACATTTCTTTCATTTGCAAGCTTAATTTAGTTGTTGTAACAACTTCTTGATCGCTTGCAGCATTAGCTCCAACAACTTCATCATAAGATGGACTTACTATAGCCCTTGCAGCACTTGACCTTGTTGTAACACCTCTTGCCATAATTCTCAATTCTTGCAGCATAGTAAAGAGAATTGAATACCGAAGCAACCTGATCAAGTGTATACAATCAATTTGAAGCAATTCAATTTAATCGATAACCTACAACGAGGTTTTGATACCAATTGTTAAACCTTTAGATGGACTAGAAAATTAACCTTGTGAAAGAAAAGTATAGATGAGAACAGAAGGTGATGAGAATAAGAGAGAGAATTAGATGAGAAAGAGTGAAAATATCTCAAATAGATGATTGTAAAATTTTATTGAATGAACAAAGATTACACTTAAGCTCACTTTTATACTAAATCCAGATACAATGGAAGAGGACACGTTAAAACCGACCTACTAAAGCTTTAGCCGCCACAATTGACCTTACTTGACCCAAAGCAACCGACTTAACTAACTCTAAAGCCCATTGGCGCCAACACACTAAGTCAAACCTTACAATTCAGCACATTACAGCACAACCCTTAATTAAAGCTAATACATTGACTAATCATAACAACAGCAATATCATAACAAAGTTTCAGCACCCCAACTTTTGTTAGACACTCCCACACATTAAGGTACTGAAGGTTATTAGGAATAGTGTCCTAAAATCTAGATTTATTCTGTTAATATTATTTTATAGAAGAATAAAATTCCAGTCGTTTCCTTGTTAAGTTTGGGTAAGCGAGCATTTGTGCTGCATGTGATTTTTTTTTAAGTATTGTCCATGAGCTGGACAGAGTCCTCATATTATATTTTACATATTTGTTCTAAGTGAATAATAAGATTAAGTCACATATAGACTTCGAGCAACTATTATACAATGTTATTTAAATAACTTATGGTCGATGATAAGCTTGGACTACTTGTCTGTTAAGACCATGACATAACACTTTAAATGACTTGTCTTGGTCATGTGGATGGTGATCCAAAGGTGTTAGGTCGGTGTTTTTAGTAAGATTGATACACTGAGTTGGACCATGTGAGTTGCTTGTTTCTAGACTGCTATCAGTGATGAGTAATTCATGTTATGCTGTTTGAATGACGACTCTAAATCCTGAGAGTATTCTGGACTTGTGCATGGAGCATTAGTTATTTTGGGGTACTATAAGTAAGGTCTAAACGTAGGACTGAATTTTCATGTACATTTGGTAGTGGCGTGAAATGTGACAAGGATTAGGTATTGAATATGGAATCTACAATTTCTTATGTGGTGCAAATGTCCCCTGAGCTAATCTACAAATATTTGAATAGTTCGAAAAGTGCTTGACATTTGGAATTTATACTATGAATATATTCAAGTATAAATGAATTATTTAGTGAAGGGCGAGTCGGTAACTAATGGAGAAGTTATGAGAAGGGTAATGGTAGTAGCTATGTTTGTTCTTTATCATAGACATCAAGTGGAGGAGTTGTTATCATCAATACAATCTCTTTGGGCGATATTGAAAAATGGTTTAAATCTACAGTGCAGTGTGATTTATTTAGTGGAATTAAGTCTCATTATTAAAATATATCATGACATGATTAATTTAACCCATTTAGAGTTAGATTTAAATTATCCATAAGGTCCCTGTGCAAGCTTTGTATTCATTGCCATTAGAAAAATATTATAGAATTCATGAGATGAATTATTTATCCGTGAGATAGATAAATTAGTTTTGCCAAACATTATTCATATAATGAATAGAAGTTAAAAACTATAAGATAAAATAATATTTAAATAAAAATTCATAAGATGAATTTTTACATGCGGGAAGCAAAGCAAAAAAAAAAAAAAAAAAAAACAAAAAATTCAAAATACTACGTAAAGGTTTGAGGATCAGTGTATACTCGGATCGACTAACTAGCGAGGATTTGTGCCTTCGGGCATGGACCAATCACCGCATGCCATGTGGCATGTGGTCACAAGCTAATCAGCACGCGGTTTGTACAGTTTCGAAACGATGCATTTGGTTTGGTTTTTATATTAAAACACCGCATTTAGTTTTAATTCAGGTGAATCCCACATTGATTTTTTGCTATTTTTTTTTTCGCTTCGGTATACAACTATAAATAGAGGTACCCATTTTAGAAGTTTGGGGTTAGTTGTAAATTAAAAGTTTCTGAAAGTGTTGACTTTTGGAGACCTAGTGGAAGAGAAAAAATTCTCTTGAAATTTTTTCTTTCTTCAAGTTTAATATTTTTCGGAGCCCATCCTTCGGTCAATTTGAGGCCATTGCATATAAGACTACTAGGTCTCGGCTTCTTGGAGTTCTTATTATTCTGGTTTTCTTACATTGGAGCAATTCCGATGTGTTCTTCTTTCCTTCTCTTTTAGTTTTTGTTTTTCTATATATTTGTAGTTTTTCTTATTGTACCTATTATAAATTCATGTTATTGTTATGAACGTATCAGAGTAGAGGTATATCGATTTAAATTAGGAGTTTAAATTTGTAGATTTAAAATTAGGAATTTTAAAGCAACCTTAGGCTTAAAATTAAGAATTTTAAATCCTTCTACTGCGTTAGCTTAATTAAATTAGGGAGGATTTTTGAAATCCGTCCCAACAATTGGTATTAGAGAAAAGGGATCTATAGAGATAACTCTATTCTTGGGAACTCTCACACGTGAGGTGTCACAAAGCGTGACTCTCCGACCGAGGGCTTAGGTAGTGAGAAGAGTCTACTATGCTGAGTGCTCTGATAGGTGCACTTTGTTATGACCACAGTTGGAGAACTGTGAACCCAAAGATTGGCATCGGAGTTGGATTAATTAATAACTAGGTTAGTTATTCCCAACAAAGGTAAGGTGCATAACCTTTACACAATTCCTAAGGTGTTTTATCTAGCCTTTTATGTGGAACCCTGTTAAGCACATGGCATGTAGACAACATGGCTTCCCCCAACAAGCTTGAGTGTAGGCTTTAGCTAATTAACATATCGTTTATCATTTCTGTATTCTATTCTTTCTTTTGGCTATATCGTTCTGTTGGGGTGTATATGGAGTTGATAGCTCATGAATTATGCCACATTCGTCACAATGTTTCTTAAGGAAGGTGGTATCATATTCACCTCTTCTATCAGACCTAATCATCTTGATTCTATGGTCTAATTGGTTTTCAACTTCTACCTTATACTTGAGGAACATCTCCTCAGCCTCTTCTTTTGAACTCAAGAGATACACCTTTGTTAAATCTAGAGTTGTCATCAAAGAAGGTAATGTAGTACCTCTTGGAACCTTTGCTCTTGGTGCTCTTAAAATCACCTAGGTCACTACATAGGCTAGATGTTTGTTCAACTGATTTATTAAAGGGCTCTTTAGGTTGCTTGGCCTCAACACATATACCACATTTGTTAGGTTTAGTTAAACTATAGTTGGGAATAAAATTGATTCATTTAAGTTTCTTCCCTAAATTATAATTCACATGTCCGAGCCTAGCAAGCCAGAAATCCATAGACTTAACAATATGAGCAAAAGTAAATGTATTCTCATTCATCTTAACATCAAGTGTAAAGAGACCCCCATTAAAAAAAGCCTTCCTTACAAAGTTGGTGTTTTTGGTAAAAAGAAGCTTGGCAGATTCAAAGTACAATTTAAAACCAGCTTTGTTAAGTAGAGCACTAGAAACAAGATTCCTATGCGGATTCGGGACATGCAGCACATCTTATAAAGATAAAAACTTTATAGAGTAAAGTTTTAGAGGGAGCTTTCCCTTGCCAAGAATAGGGATTGAACTTGAATTACCCATGAACATGGACTCCCCCACATCGGCTTTCTCATACTCTTTGAACCGGTCCTTATTGGTGCCGATGTGCCTCGTAGCATTAGTATCTACAACCCACTCGACTATGTTCCAAATCATATTCACCTCGAAGACATGACCACAAAGACATCTCCGCTCTCGGTGAGGTTGGCCTAGGGTTTGTGTTCTTTGGGCTTTCCTAGTCCAAATCCCTTCTAGGTGTCTCTCAAGGTATGACCTATTTTGCCATTGGCTCATCATGTTCCCTTGACTTGTTTCTATCCACCTTTAGGGTTATTATGGGGCCACTTGCCGTTGGACTGCTTCTGCTTTGAGTTAGAGCTTGAGCCTCTGGTGGAACTTCTCTTGTTCCATGGCTTCTTAAACTTGTCATTCTGTTTTGTGCTCTTTGACTTAACTAGCTTAGCAGAGGACCTTTGTTTTGCTTGTTTTTGGATTTTGCCCTCTATATTAATGTGGGAAACTAGCCCTTGTAAAGTCATGTCCTTCTTTTTATGTTTTAGTTGAGCCTTACAGTTTTCTCATGAAGGAGGCAATTTCTTAATGAAATAGTTTCCTTGAAATGTCTCATACATTTTCATTCCTTCATTATGTATGTTAGCATAAGAGTTCTTATACTGGTGAATTTAGTCTAGGACAGGTTTATGATCATTCATGGTGAAGGACAACTACTTAGCGTGTATGAAATTGAAATTTAGAAACCATCACCCATTGGTCCAACCTTTGCCCAAACCAAGTGGACCTCTAATTTTATGTCACATTATATTTAACACAAATGTATATAAGTATGCATAAATGTATTTTGAGTAAGTGCATATGTATGTATGTATTTGAGTAGGGAGCAAGTTTATGTTATTGGAGTGGGGACCAAGCATACACCATTGGAGTGGGGAGCAAGCATATAAGATTTGGACTCCTTTTATAAATAGAACCCTAAACCAATTCCAAATCATCCAACTTCACATTTTCTCTACCTAGAGTAATTAAAATAGACAGCTAACGGCTAGGGAGAGTAATTTTATAACTTGGAATTTCAAGAAAGCCTTATTTCTACAAGTAAAAGACTTATTCGTTGACTCTTTCACCCTTTTGTCTAAAATGTGTAAGTGTTTTTGATCTATTTAACTATAGCCAATTATTTCATGGTTTTCTAAAAAGTTTTTTAAAAGACTTTCTTTTTGAATGCTACATATTGAGAGCTGAAGGCTCGGGAGAGTAAATTTATAATTTGGAATTTCAAGAAAGCCCCATTTCTACAAGTGAAAGACTTATACATTGACTCTCCGCTTTTTTGGCTAAAATGTCTAAATGTTTTTGATCTATTTAACTATAGGCAAGTATTTCATGGTTTTCTCAAAAGTTCTTTAAAAGACTTTCTTTTTGCGTCCTACATATTTACATATTTACCCCTCTATTTTTCAAAACTAATCAAGTATGTTTGTGGAAACATGGAATTGAACATTAGTTAGGTTATGTGTCTTTGATTTACGATGCTTAATATGATTTGATTAATGTTTCATGAGTTGCAAACATGCAATGTGTTTCTTATGCTTGTTTTGTGGGTTGTGCCCTAGAATGACAGGAAAAGACAACTTTGAGCCTTCAACGGGCGAATTATACCATCTCCATTAGCAGTGCTCTGTCAGAACATTCCTCTGACCCATAGTTGCTTGAGGCCCATTATGATAGCCACTTCTGAGACCAGTTGCAGGGATTATATGCAACCACAACCGAAAGTTCTTAAGTTTTTTGAATGCATTTGGGTAAGCTCTTGAGTTATGCTTTTTGAAATGAGCCATATTTCTCTCTATGATTGCTAGATCTCTATTTTCGTGTTGGCGGATTTGTCACTTATAGGGCTTTAAGCTCACTCCTTTTCTTTACGAGTTCTAGAGAGGGCATAGCGAGTCTCTTGGAGAAGCTCAAGGAATCTAGCTGCTACGTCAGTGAAGTTTGAAAGAAGCTTGAGGCGTTCCTTGTAGTCTACTACTTCATAAATTCTCGATGTTGGACTCTATTTAAGTTGATGAGAATTTTAGGATTTTAAATAAATGTTTTTAGAATTCTACCTATCTTTTGTTATTAAGGATTGTATTATCTACTCTTCAACTCACTATGAAGCATATCTAAGGAAAATACTTAATCTTTGTGGCCTATGGTATCCAATAGTTCTTTGTTTGAATTGATAAGTCACTGCTCATTTAAGTGCTTAGTCTGGGGGGCGTGACAGCATGATATCAGAGCAATATTCTAGCCTAGTAGCTTTTGGGAACTATCCTTAGGTGGTCTGCTTATTAGATTTTGTCCCAAAACATCTTAGGTGTATTTTCCTTCCTATACCAAAATTTGGATTGCCAGGTTTGTGTAAGATATGATGTCAACTCATCCATCAAAACCTTTTGATGGTGGAGACATACCCATTATTGCTGAAAATTGACTAATGAATCTGGGACAAGCATTAATGAAAAACTTGATGATCCCTTACTAGAAAATTTGGTTGAAAATTTTATTCAACAACTGGCCAAGCAAATCGACATGCATGTGAATAGAATGATTCCTAGAGATGCCGTGCATAATGAGAGTGCTTCCGAAGCTTACAAGGTAATCCAAAGGTTCAAAAGGATGAATCCACCACCCTTTGCTGGGAAAGGATATCCACAACGAGCCCTTGATTCGTTGACGGAGATTGTAGAGTATTTTGAGTGCATGAATTCACAAAAGGTTAAATTTAGCGCCTTTGTGCTGCGAGACCGAGCAAAATAATGGTGGAAATCAACAAAACCACAACTTATAGAGTTCGTGTCATGGGACAACTTCAAAGAACTCTTTAATGCGGAACTCTTTTCGAAGGTTCCAAGAGCGCAAAATGCTGTTATGATTCTTATAATAGAGGGCATATTGAATAGAATATAAATGTAATAAGTTGTTGAATATAGCTGATTGAGTTGTATTAGCTAGTTGATATTGTAATTAGAATAAGTCTTGATGTAAATAGTAGCTTAAGCTTTGGCTAAGTCATGTAATAAGTGAAGTCTACAGCTTGTTAGCTGCATTGGTCAAGCTAGTGGCCAATGCCGGTCATTAGTGGCGGCTAGTTAGTTAGTTGTTGGTTGAGTCGGTTAATCCATGTGTCTAGGATCATTGTATCTCTAGATATTTTAGTCTTAAGCCATCCTAAGAGATAGTACTATAAGTATGTAGAGCCTCTCTTGAAGAGCTCATAATTTTTTGATGAATGACAAATTGATATTTTTTGATATCGCTCTCTACTTCTCATCTTCCTTTCACTTCTTATCTCTTCGTAACTCTAAATTCTCTTCTCATCTCATACTCTCACTTTCTCAACCTAGGTTAAAATTCAAGAGCAATCTTAAATCTTAACAATTGGTATCAGAGCCTTGATTTGCTTCCAAATCAAGCTCTAAATCAGTAAAAATTACAAAATCTGATTGATTGTGTGCAATTAATCAACCAAAACAATTTTGATACTGATTTAGTTCAGTTTTATGTGATCAAGGATTCAATTCTGAATTCTAAACTTGAAGAGTTGTGTACTGTCATATGCATTGTGATCTGTAAGTGCCTGGGAATTGCTTTCAGTTGGGATAAATTTAATTGAGTTACATTGAAGAAAGTTTAATTGATCAGTATTTGTTGATTACATTCAACATCAAAGCTGATTCAGATTGAGTTCACTAGAGTTGATCAAGCATTAGCTGCTAAAGTTGAGTTGTGAAGCAAAGCATTAGCCGTTGAAGTTGAATGCTGAAGCATAATTGTTCTTGATCAAATATTCATCTGATCAGTTGGAGAAGAATTTTAAGTGAGCGATTGGGTCAACATTACACTTGTTCATAATCAAAAGATCAGAAACAAGCTGAATTGAGGTTAATTTAGATTCTACAATTCAGAAATTGAGGTTGAGGTAACTGTTCCCTAAACTTCACATTGCATTTTCGATCAGAGTCTGCTTATTGCTGGTTTGTGACATAATTCATGTTAATAAGCATAGAAGTGGTGAGAATTCAGCTGATTCTTAAGAATTATATGTTACTGAGTTGAGATTTGCTTAGATGCGAATCTGACATTGAATTAAGAACCGAAAGTGTTGAAATCTGATTTCGTTCTTAAAGATTAATTTGTGTATTGTGTTGAGCATTTGATTGCGGTCTAGAGTCGATCCTAATTCAGAATTGTAAGTCTGTTACTCAAGAAGCACCTTAGTTAGGGTTTGGTTCGAGTTCTCTATGTGCGAAAATTTGCATATTAGGGTTTGTACTCAGTGGCAATTGTGGAACCGATAGCAAGAGATTGTTTTGTGCAAACGAAGGAGTAGAACTTCATTAAGCATTTTGTTGTTGAAGAGTTGCGAAACAAGTCTCACTCTTCTGCGATTTTTGAACTTGTATTTCTGCGAACTGAGCTGTTTCAGATCGAAGCATTATTGTTCATTACAAATATGGCTGGTATGGGTGATGATAGCTCTTGTCAATATGTGATGAGTGATCCTTTGGGAGAAAATAAAGCAAGAATTGAGACAAGAACGCGAGGGGTTTTGGTAGAAAATGAAACCAGCATGGGACGAAGCGCTGTAGCGAATTCTGAATTGGCAATATTCAGCTCATCTGTTTGTAAACATCAATCAAAATTGTGCTGGTGTTCTTGATGCAAATAAGCCTTTGGAGCTAATGGATAGAGTTTTACAACAAGAGCTCAATGTTGAGCAAAAAGAGAAAGTTTGGGTGGAATCCGTTGCCGTTGAAGATGAGTTAGACCACGGTAATGCCGAAATTGATGAAAACAAGTTAGAAGAATCTGAAGTTGAACAAGTTGATCATTATGAAGACTCTGTGCGAGAGTTAGAGTATTTTGAAGATGATAAGCCACAGCAAGATTTGCTTCCGGAATGGGAATACGATTCACATGTCAAGAGAATGATGAAGAAAGCAAAGAGTAAAGTGAAGAGGAACCATCTAAACGAAGCATTGAAAGATTTTTAGGATAAAAAGAAGTTGACAAAGCAGAAATTGAGGCATGAGCTTGTGTTTCTGCTTAAGATGCTGGAGAATTTGTAAGAACTAACTCAAGCTCCTGATTTTACCCATATATATGCTAGTATACAAGGGTCGGATATAACAGGACATCTGAATCCAACTGGGAAGGTTGATGCTACTACTGTAATATCAGTAAATACATCACCAAATTTGTTAAGTATTACTCCAAGGCAAGTTGGTTTGCTGAATCGAAGCATCTTCACTGATGAACAATCAGATTCTGTTTGGAAATCAATTGTTGCTGATGTGGTATTATTTGATGTAGAATAAGGTGTGCTTTTGTGTGGAGAGAAAGTTTATCTGAATGCAAGTACTTGTGGTAAGTTGCCTCCTGATCCGGGAGAAGATACTCAAGACTATATGAAGCTGAAAATAATTGATTTTTTGCTGAAAAGAAGTAATCGAGCTACAAGAGTGCGTTTCAAGGTTCAACAAAGGTGAAGCATATGTTTGTATAAGCAATTGAGTTGCTAGAGGTGTATAAATTCAGTAAAGTGCTGAAACAGATCTCTGCTCAGGCCAAAATTAGTACAATAGATGCTTTAACTGATGTAATGGATGTTGGAAGTCCTTTTGATCCAGGAAAGGATGAATTACAAGTGATTAGAGAAGCTAGGCATCCGGTGCTACTATTTAATGATAAAAAATTCAGTGCCAATGCAAGCATTTGTGGAAAAATGGTAGTGGCTGTGGGTCATTGCGAAGTTAACATTAAAGCAAGCTTTGAGGAAAGGGATTATACATGTTTCAAGCTGCATAATTCTCATGACATTGAAGTTTCAATTGTTATAGAATTGGTGTTGCTTCGCTTCATACAAAAGCATTTCTTTGAAGGGATGGTCATTATTGTAAGTTGGCTGATGAATTATGGATGGTTTGAAGAGGTGTTGGGCCTCTGGTATGACGTCACAGCTGGGGCACAAAGCCAAGTAAAGAGAAAGATAATAGCACTTGAAAATTGGAACAAATAGCGACTGCAGGTTGCTGATCAGATTCAGAACCTGAATATGTTTGGGGTGATCTGTTGTGGTTGTTCTGAATGGAAAAATTATATACACAAGCTTCAATATTTTCTTAATTTTTGGATGGAAAAGATTAGTGCAACATTGAGGATAATTCCAACTGAAATTAGAATAAACATCAGCAAGGGAGTTTGGAATAGATCAACTCTAAGTTTGAAGAAGTTTACAGCTGTTAGAGAGTTCTTTTGGTGTCTCCACTTGTTATATTTGTTACTCATGTGTGACATGGTTGACGAGAAAGCAAAACTTGATCATCTGAGGCAAGATTGGTGGCTGGAAAATTTGAAAATTCAAGTTGTTTTTGAAGGAGATAGCTGCAGCACACTGTTTGAATGCAGGAAGATCAAGTTGGTCCAAACAAAAGCTGAAAGATTCATGAACCATCTGAAAGGTGGTGGCTGCAGAATAAATTCTGCCAATTAGGTTGCTTTGAGAATTCAAGTGAAGCCCTTGTGTCCTTGGAATTCAATTGTGCCTCATGAGTTCTTAACTTGGTGGAGCATAGGTTCAGATTTTTGAGCCAAAGTCACAAATGTTCAAGTGAACAAGTTTGGACAACATTGTATTTGAAATTTTTGGTGCCTCCTCTCTATGTTTTGTCAAGATCGAAGAATGGGAGCCTATGGTGTGATCTATGCAAGATTATTGAAAGAGGAAGCTGAAATTTCTAGATCTTACAAGTTCACACTCAAGATTCAAATAATAGAAGTAAAGGGGACTGCTGAAAATTCGGGGAGCATTGCACTTCCTTCACTATCAGAAATAAATGTGTTGCTCAAATGGAGTGTGATTGGTGCTATTATGATTTTGGGAAGATGTCATAACTTGTTCACATCAAGAAGATTCCATATGGATTAAAAATCGAGCTGAAATTCGTCATGTCCACAAGTATGTGGTGTGTCATTTTAACAATGCTGCAATTTTGAGCTCTGCCGCACAACATGTGGAATTGGGAAGCAATCAAGAGTTTGTTGAGCTTGGTCTGAGATGGTTTAGTAAGTGAATGTTTAAGCAATACAAATATTGGATAAGATCTAAGATGAAATGGTTGCAGTTGCATTCTTATGGGATTTCCGTGTGTTTTGTTACCAAGATCAGAATATGGGGCTGTTTGAGCTGCACTTGGGGATGTCTACAAGCAGATTTTGATACTTGGTTCACTTGGTTTGAGTTTGGAAGGCCTCCCGAGATGTTCAAGGACTTCATATGCAGTCTTATGGGTTTATCGATATTCAAATTATATTGTGCAGCATATTACAAGCAGAATTTCAGAAGTGTAGATGTGTTTTATGTTTCTCTGCAGCAAGGAAGAGTTTTGAGCAGTTTTAACTACATCATGAGGTGTCATGGGTGCGTTGTTGATGTTGGGATGGTTTGGTTTGATCAGTGCAGGCCTCTTGAAGAGTATTACACATTCAAATGCAAACATTATGTTGAAATAAGAGTCATACTCATGTACCTACTGCATTTCAGAGTCACTTCATCATTAGTTCGTTTCAGTTGCAACAAATTTTAGCAAGTTCCAGTGCAGTACAATTCAGTTCCTGACCTGCATTATATGTGTTCATAGATGCTGAATTTCATGCAGCAGTTCCACACCTAATTGCTTCTTGTTCAGCTCATGTTTCCTATTGTGGCACTTGGTCTTCAAGCTTCAACACTTTTCTTTATTCTTGGGGACAAGAATCTTTTAAAGGAGGGAGTAATGTTACGATTCTCATAATAGGGGGCATATGAAATAGAGTATAAATGTAATAAGTTGTTGAATATAGCTGATTGAGTTATATTAGCTAGCTGATATTGTAATTAGAATAAGTCCTGATGTAATTAGTAGCTTAAGATTTGGTTAAGTCATGTAATAAATGAAGTCTAGAGCTTGTTAGCCACGGTGGTCAAGCTAGTGGTCAATGCCGGTCATTAGTGGCGGCTAGTTAGTTAGTTGTTGGTTGAGACGGTTAGTCCATGTGTCTAGGATCATTGTATCTCTAGATATTTTAGTCTTAAGCCATCCTAAGAGATAGTACTATAAGTATGCAGAGCCTCTCTTGAAGAGCTTATAATTTTTTGATGAATGACAAATTGATATCTTTTTATATCTCTCTCTACTTTTCATCTTCTTTTCACTTTTTATATCTTCGTAACTCTAAATTCTCTCCTCATCTCATACTCTCACTATCTCAACCTAGGTTAAGATTCAAAAGTAATCTTAAATCTTAACAAAAGCATCTGAGTTCATAGAGCTAAGGGAAGGGGACAACATGTCTCTTAATGAATATTTGAAGTGCTTTGCAAAGCTGTCTCCTTTTGCCCCTCATGTGATCTCTAATGACCATGCCAAAGGAAAGAAATTCAAAAAAGGGTTAAGGCATGATCTCAAGCTTCATGTGGTGCCAATATGACACAAGACCTATTGAGATGTGGTTGATACTATTATTGTGGTCGAAAGAGAACTCAAGGATAGCCAACAAGCAAGAGACTTGAAGAGGAAGGATAGAGCTAATACAACATTGTATGGGGATGCTAACTCTATGAAGAATCAAAACATTGCAGCTTCAACCAGCAACGAAAGTCGTAAATGCATGTGTGCGATGGTTTCCACCCACAGAATGAGAGCTATTGAAAGGCAGGAGCTTTCGTCAGGTGTGGTAGTTGAGAGCACTAAATTTGTAACCGCCCATTTATGACAAATTGACACTGAGGGTAACCACAGCAAGCAAAATATGCACAAATCAGAAGGAAGTAAGCCTCAAGCTCCTGGTAGTGTGTTCACCTCGAGCAAACAAGACATGTAAGGTTCCAACTTTGTGGTAACAAGTACTCTATGTCTATCTTCACTTTATGCACATGCATTATTTGACTCCGGATCAATGCATTCTTTTGTGTCTCCCATGGTAGCCAGAAAACTCGGCATAACCCTTGCACCTTTAGACACTGAATTTGCATTGCAACTCCAATAGGATCTTTTATCATTGCTATTTACGTGTGTAAGGAGTGTGCAATTTGATTTGACAGTAGGACTCTACTTGTTAATCTAATCATCCTAGACATTCATGACTTTGATTTTACCATGCATCAATTGATTATTTTGCTAAGAAAGTGACATTTTGCATTCTGGAGCAAGCTGAGTTCACATTCCGAGGTAGTAGCCAATACGACTTTCCCCCTACTATATCTGCGTTGCAAGCCCATAGACTCATATAAAGGCTATACGTGCACTGTTAGAGAAATCGTGAAGGAGGGCCCTAAGTTAGAAGATATAACTGTTGTTAAAGAATTCTTAGTTGTGTTTCCAGAGGACATTCCTAGCTTGCCTCCAGATAAGGAGATAGATTTCTTTCTTGACCTTGTGCCAAGGACTGCGCCTATTTTTAAGGCTCCATATCAAATGGCCCTTGCTGAACTCAAGGAATTGAAGTTACAATTACAAGAATTGTTGGATAAGGGATTTATTCATCCAAGTGTATCACCATAGGGTGCACCTATTCTATTTGTGAAAAAGAAAGATGGGAGTACAAGACTTGTTAAAAACTATTGTGAGTTAAACAAGGTGAAGTATAGAACAGGTACTCTTTCCCTCAAATTGATGATTTATTTGACTAGATGCACAGTTCAATGATCTTTTCCAAGATAGACCTTTGGTCGGGGTATCATTAACTCAAAATTAAGGAAGATGACATACCTAAGATGGCATTTGTAATAAGACATGGGCATTATGATGTCATGATTGAAGATCAATTAGAGGTTATCTTTAGCAGCTTCGTTCAAAGGTGTGGCGAGAAAAAATATTTGGGGTCTTTGGAGGTTGCTTGTCTTGGTTTAAGTCAATTTTGGTGGCTGTTTTTAGCTAGTACGTATGTTGGTAGTTAAGTAGTGTCTAGATTCATTGTTTTGTGTTATTATTCTTGTATTGGCATAAGTAAAGGGCACTCATGTAAGAATCATTCATGAATGAATATATCTTGATACTTTCTCTTCTCATCTCTAAATCTCTCTCCACTTTCTCATCTCCTTCACTTCGTTTCTAATCTTACCTCTTCTCTCACCTAGGTTCTGATTAAGATTCATCTTGATTCATAACAATGGGTATTAGAGCCTTGAGCTTGGATACGATCGGATTGATTGATCTTCAATTCGATTGAATTGTTAAAGTTTAGGCTTGTTCAGTGCTGAATTGATTGAATTGTGTTGCATTCTAGCTAGAAACAAGCAATCTGTTGCTATGGCTGGTCGAGCAACTACTCGTGCCAATGCAGCTAATCATGCTGCTACTTATGTTGCTGCGGTTGCTGGTACTGGTTATGGAGCTAATCAAGGAAATCAAATAGGTCAAGTGCTACTTTTGATGCAGAACATGATGCAGTCTTTTTGGCAGGATATGAATAAGAGGTTTGAATCACAATCTCAAGCGATTTCACAGCAAATTAATGGATTGTAAGAAAAAATGGAGAGGCAGCCATAGCTGGCTGGGAGTAGCATACTTTTGGTTGCAAGCCAGCAGAATAGACCTCTTGATCCAAGCCTTCCACCTGTGGACAACAGTGATAGTGCATCAAGTGCAAGGAGTAAGGGCTTTAGGCAGCCTCGTATGGATCTAGAGCCTTTTGATGGTACAATGCCTCAATCTTGGATAAAGAAGTGCGATAGGTACTTCATTTCTACAACATTGAAGAACATGAGAAGGTTGAGTTGGTTGCTGTGTATTTACAAGGAGAATTGGAGGTTTGGTACTTTAGTTTGATGCGCAGTAGACCTGCAATCACCTAGATTGAGTTTGCAAATGCGCTTTGTGATAGGTATGAGGGTGAAGATGTGAGTGAAGTGGTGGATAACTTCAACAAGGTAACTCAAGTCTCATCCATGATGGATTATATGACAAGGTTTGAAGGATTACGAGCTAAGCTGCTCACTGTGTATTCTAAGGCACCATAATCTTATTATGTTTCAAGCTTTGTTAGTGGACTTAAGCTGAAATCAAGAACATGGTTAAGGCATTTGATCCCTCCACTCTTTTGTTATAATCCCATTAATTCATTTGCTTTTAATTGATGTATTGGCATGGGGTTAAATACTTGTGAATTTGAATTGTATCGGGTGGCGCCAAAACCAGTTAACAGCTTTTCACTTAGCCGGTTAACTGCATTTGGCACCAGATTTGGTTTAGTTCGATTTAGGCGATGTATGGATGCAATGTACTAGGATCTTCTATAAATAGATCTATTACCTTGTATTCTTGGAATCCAATTAATAAAAATTCAATTGCCTTTTGGTAATTTTCTCTCTATTCTCATCTCCTTCTCTATTATCTCATCTCCCTTCACTTCTATTTCTCATCTTATCTCTATCCTTCACAAGGTTAGCTATCCATCTAGGTTTGGTAGTTAACAATTGGTATTAGAGCTGGTTCAAGAGGTCAAATTGCTTGAATTGAGCTGGCAAAATCTAAGAAGCATGATCAAAGAATGGTTGAGCGTGTAAGGACTCGTTCGGGTGCAGGTAGTGGCTTTGTTGCACCCGAGGTTCAATCTGGACGACCAGATGCTGCTGAGGCTGGTCGAACAATCCAAAAGAAAGTGTCACTATTGATCAGATACAGGCATTGATCATTCAATCAGAAGATCGCTGGTTCGCAAGATTTCAGCAAGTAAACCTGGAAAATCAGCAAACGCAGTTGACAGTTCAGCAAAAGAATGATGATCGGTTGTCTAAATTGGAGGAGAGGATGGAAAATTTGCAAGATCAGTTCAAGAAGCAAGGAGAATCATTCGTTAATGCAATCCTTAAACCTGCAAGTCAGCTGGTTCCTCCTCTTAATGTGACTCAATCGCAGGTTCATCTGGACAGCGAGGTGAATGTGGCTGGTAATCGAGGTAAATCTCCTGTAATTCAGACAGAAGCAGGTCCATCAGTTCACATCCGATCAGCAGAAGATCGACCTTCATTTGTGGAAGCTGCTGCAGGGGCCTTTGATCGAAATGTTGGATCTGGATAGTTTAGAAATTGTGGCATTGGTACCGGATTGCATTGTAGGCATCCTGATTTGAATGAGCATCCAAGACCTTTGTTCGATGAGCTGGAACAACATAATAGACCTCCCGATCAGTATCCACAGCAGAGATCTCTGAGCAATGAGGTTACATCTGGTGGCAGAGGTTTTTCTCTTAGACAACCGAGAGTGCAAATCGAGCCTTTCGATGGAAAACAACCTGAATCTTGGCTTAAGGGATGTGAAAGGTATTTTCACTTTTACAACATCAATGAGGCGGAAAGAGTTGAGTTGGCTGCTGTTCATCTTCATGGAGACCACGAGGTATGGTTTTATAGTGTCTTGAGGACTAATCCTTGTCTTTCTTGGGACCAATTCGTGGAGGAGCTGTGTGAGAGGTATGGTGAAGAGGATTCAAGCGATGTTGTTGATAGCTTTAACAAAGTCTATCAAACATCCACGGTTAAGGAGTACATGACTAGATTTGAGAATTTGCGTGCCAATATGACAGCCATTAATCCACATTTTACCGAAGCTTACTATGTTTCAAGTTTTATTAGTGGTTTGAGACCAAGAATTAAGAGCTTGGTGAAGGCCATCGAACCTAAGACTCTCTCCAAAGCCTATAATATGGCTAAATTGATTGAGTCTACACTTGTATCTTTAAGTGACAAAGGTAAATTCAAGAGTAACAATTACAAGGCTCATCCAAGAGAAGCATCCGGCAGCAAGTCTGGACGATCTGTGGACAGGAGGTTTGCATGGTTGTGCTTTAGATGCAATCAGTCATATCAGCCGGGACATAAGTGTAATCCAAAGTCCTTAATGTCAGCAAGGGGTGCTCTCGTGGAGCTTGCATCAGAAACTGAAAGTTCAGACTATGCAGAGGACAAATCAGAGGTAGATTCAGCGGATGAATTGCTCGAGGATGAGGCAGAAATTTCTATGAAGGCTCTTACCGGGAGTGGAGCACATAACACTATACGCATTGGAGGTAAAGCTGGGAAAGTTTCCATTACCATCCTTGTGGATAGTAGAAGCACTCATAGCTTCGTTGATCCTAAGTTGGTTAAGAAGGTGAAGCACGAAATCATCAAAACTCATCCCTTGGCCGTTGTGGTAGCTGATGGAAACTCTATTACAATTCAAAACAAGTGCCAATTATTCCAATGGTCTATGCAAGACCATAAATTCACTTTTGATTTTAGAGTACTTCCCTTAGGGGGTTGCGATATGGTACTTGGTGTTGATTGGATGAGGTCCTTTAACCCGGTGTTATTTGACTTTGATAAAATGACCGTGTCCTTTGAAATTCATGGCAAGAAAGTCACATTACATGGCATTTCAGATCATGCTCAGCTGAAAATTACCAATGGTAAGCGCTTGCAAGATAGTTTCAAGAAGAGGACAATACAATGGTTTGGGCAATTATTTTCGATAGCTACTGCAGATCTGCCGAGTGTTTTACAGCCTGAAGTTCACGCTATGTTGATGGAATTTGATGATATATTTGAGGCACCAAAAAGCCTCCCTCCTTAAAGAGTTATTGACCATGCCATTCCACTTTGAGCTAATTTGGATCCGGTGAAAATCAGGCCATACCGTTATGCATACGCTCAAAAATCAGAAATTGAAAAACAAGTAGAAGAGCTGCTGCAGATGAGTTTTATTCACCCAAGTCATAGTACTTTCACTTCTCCTGTGATACTTGTTAAGAAGAAGGATGGCACGGCTCGAATGTGTATAGACTATCATCAATTAAATTCTTTGACAGTGAAGGATAAATTTCCTATCCTTGTCATAGACGACCTGCTTGATGAATTGTATGGAGCTCGCTTTTTCTCTAAGCTTGATTTAAGGCAAGGGTACCATCAGATTAGAGTTCTTGAGCCGGATATATACAAGGCCGCTTTTCAGACTCACCATGGACACTTTGAGTTCGTGGTAATGCCTTTCGGATTAACTAATGCTCCGGCCACGTTTCAAGCGACTATGAATGATATTTTCAAGCCTTATTTGAGAAGATCGGTGCTGGTTTTCTTTGATGACATACTAATTTATAGTGCAACCTATGAAGATCACCTACATCATCTTAAGGAGGTGTTCCTTGTGATGTTGCAGCACTGGTTTTACGCCAAGTTATCAAAGTGCACTTTTGCTCAATCTAAGCTTGAGTATTTAGGGCACATAATCTCTCACGAAGGTGTCTCTACCGATCCTTCTAAGGTGCAAGCGATGCAAGATTGGCCAATTCCCATGACATTGAAAACATTGAGAGGGTTCTTGGGGTTGACCCGTTACTATAGGAAGTTTATTAATGGTTATGGGTCCATTGCCAAGCCCTTAACCGAGCTACTTAAAAAAGATGCTTTCAAGTGGAGTGATAAGGCTCAAGAAGCATTTGATGATCTCAAGTCCGCTATGTGTAAGGCACCAGTATTAGCAATGCCAAATTTCGCGGAAGACTTCATTTTGGAGACCAATGCTAGCGGGACTGGTTATGGGGCTATTCTTTCACAAAATGGGAGACCGATTGCTTATTTGAGTCAAGCCCTTAGTCCTAAACATCAGGCCATGTCCACCTACGAGAAAGAATATTTGGCAATCTTTCTTGCAATTGAGAAATGGAGGCACTATTTGGATGGACATAGGTTCATCATACGAACGGATCATCAGAGTCTCAAGTATCTTTTGGAGCAAAAGATAGTCACACGAATCCAAAAGAAAGGGTTGATGAAGTTGCTTGGTGTGGACTACGCTATCAAATACAAGAAAGGGAAAGAAAATCTGGCCGCAGATGCACTTTCTAGGAGATTTGAGGACCTCGAACAAGGGTCTTGTGGGGCTTTAGACATTGTATTACCTTCTTGGATGGATGAAGTCTACAAATCCTATGAAGGGGACAAGTATGCTCAAGAGGCCGTGGCTACAACAGTGACCAAAAACAGCTTCCCGAGTGACAGTATTGCTGGTGTATCTGTGCAGCATGGAATTGTCCGTGTGCAGAGCACGATATACATTGGTTCCTCCACTAATTTGAGGGATGAGATACTGAAGGCGTCACATGATTCACCTTGGGGTGGTCATTCCGGTGTTGATGGTACTTATCAACGAGTCAAGGCTTATTTTAGTTGGCCTGGGTTGAAAAGGTCTGTTTCAGAATTTGTGAAGTCTTGTGAGGTGTGCCAACAAACTAAGTTGGGGGATCATCGATATCAAGGACTCTTGCAGCCACTTCCCATTCCGGAGGGTGCTTGGATCAACATTAGTATGGATTTTATTGAGGGACTTCCCAAGTCCGATGGTAGGGAACTAATTTGGGTGGTGGTGGACCGATTCACGAAGTATAGTCATTTCATAGCCTTGATCCGACCCATTACAGCTGAAAGGTCTTGATCCGACCCATTACAGCTGAAAGGTTGGCTAAGAGCTTCTTAGACAACATATATAAGTTGCACGGCTTGCCCCAATCCATTGTCTCAGATAGGGACAAGATCTTTACGAGAAACTTTTGGCGTGAATTGTTCAAATTGTTGGGAACAACTTTGGCACTCAGTTCGTCTTACCATCCTTAATCGGGTGGACAAACCGAGAGAGTCAATCAGTGTGTCAAGCAATATCTTCGGAGTATGGTCTTTTCTCGGCCTCGTGAGTGGAATCAATGGCTTTCTTTGGCGGAGTATTGGTTCAACACTCACTTTCATTTTTCTCTTGGCACATCTCCCTTTCAAGCGTTATATGGATACATACCACCCACTCTAATGTTGCTGCATCAACGTAATCAGTCCAGTACTGGAGCTACTGAACTGATTCTGCAGAGACGGGAAATGACCCAGATTCTCAAGGATAATTTGCAACAAGTTTGTGCTCGAATGAAGTTTTACGCTAACAAAAAGAGGGTAGACAAAGCTTTCGAAGTTGGGGACATGGTCTACCTGAAATTACAACCTTATAGACAATCCTCATTGGCTATCCGAAGAAACATCAAGCTAAGTGCACGATATTTTGGTCCACACCGTATCTTAGAGAGGATTGGAAATGTTGCTTACAAACTTGATTTGCCATCACATTCGTGCATTCATCCTATATTTCATGTTTCATTGCTGAAAAAAAAGGTTAAAAGGGGTGTTAAATGCTCGAAAACACCACCAGAAGCAGAATCGGATGGGAGCTTGCTGTTGGGACCGGTAGCTATCAAGAAACCAGGTCTGATTGTAGCTGGAGCCGGGTCATCACATCAACTTTTGGTGAGATGGAAGAATTTAGAGAAAGATTTCCTCACATGGGAGAATCCAATATTCTTGAAGAGTCAATTTCCGAGCTTCTCTCCTTGAGGACAAGGAGTTTCTCAAGGGGGAGGGAATGTTATAATCCCATTAATTCATTTGCTTTTAATCGATGTATTAGCATGGGGTTAAATACTTGTGAATTTGAATTGTATCGGGTGGCGCCAAAACCAGCTAACAGCTTTTCACTTAGCCGGTTAACTGCATTTGGCACCATATTTGGTTTAGTTCGATTTAGGCGATGTATGGATGCAATGTACTAGGATCTTCTATAAATAGATCTATTAGCTTGTATTCTTGGAATCCAATTAATAAAAATTCAATTGCCTTTTGGTAATTTTCTCTCTATTCTCATCTCCTTCTCTATTATCTCATCTCCCTTCACTTCTATTTCTCATCTTATCTCTATCCTTCAAAAAGTTAGCTATCCATCTAGGTTTGGTAGTTAACATCTTTCTTAAGTTTATTCAAAGGAAAGAAAGGTTAAGAGCTCGGTATTGATAGTTCCTGATTCCCAGAAAATGAGAAGTGCTCCTAATGAATCATCTTCATCAAGATTTACACAGTCCAATAGCAGAACTGGAAGTACTGATGATAAAAGGCCTCAGAAGCTTTGCTTCAAATGTAATCAGAGATACTTCTTTGGTCATAAATATGATCCTAAGTATCTTATGGCAGCCACTGGAGTGGAAGCTACTACAACGGAAAAGGATGAGGTGATTGATTTCATGGAGCAAGAGGAAGAGAACAAGGATAATTCTAATGAAGAAGATGAGGTTGAAATCTCTGTTAAGGCCCTAATAGGAAGTGGCTCTCATAATGCCATTCGAATTAAGGGAGTAGTTGGGCAACGAGACCTGTTGATACTCATTGCTAGTGGGAATACACCTAGCTTTGTGGATCCTAAAGTTGTAAGAGCTGTGGGACAAGATTTAATCAGTCACAGTGGCTGATAGAAATTCAATCTTGACACACACAAAGTGTAAGAAGTTCAACTGGAAGATGCAAGGTCACAAATTTAAGTATGACTTCAGAGTTTTGAGGTTGGGAGGTTGTGATATGGTGTTAGAAGTTGACTAGATGAAATCCTTCAGCCCCATACTCTTCAATTTCTCTTAGCTCAATGTGTCCTTTGAAAGAAAAGGGCAAAAGTTCAAGCTACAAGGCATTGTAGAGCAAGGCCAGCTCCAGTTGATGGGGAGGTAAGAGTCCATAAAAGGTTCTCAATAAAGGAACTAATCAATGGGTTGGACAACTCTACTCAATCACTTCTGTTTCAGAACTTAATCAAGTAGATGCCAACACTGCTTTGGATTCCAGCACTACTTTTGATTCTTTGCTTCAAGAATATGTTGATTTATTTGAGTAGCTGGAGACTCTATCCCCAAAAGGGAGCTTGATCATGCAATTCCTCTAAAAGAGGGTTCTAATCGGGTAAATCTTTGTCCTTATAAGTATCCTCATTCTCAGAAAAATGAGATTGAAAAGCAAGTTGAGGAGCTGTTGAAGACGTGATTCATAAGGCACAGTCATAGACCTTTTGCTTCTCCAGTAATCTTGATTAAAAAGAAGGATGGATCTTCTCAAATGTGGATTGATTATCGACATTTGAACTCTCTTACAGTCAAGGATAAATTTCCAATTCCAATCATAGACGATCTATTGGATGAACTTCATGGTTCTTTGTATTGCACCACATTGGATTTGAGGCAAGGCTATTATTAGATTAGAGTACAAGACCAAGGTGTTCATAAAATAGCTTTTAGAACTCATCAAGGTCATTATGAATTAGTGGTGATGCCTTTTGGACTATCTAATGCCCTTGCGACATTCAGGCTTTGATGAATCTTATGTTTAAGCCTTACTTAAGGAAGTTTGTACTTGTGTTCTTTGATGACATTTTGGTCTACGGCTTAACTCTGTAGGAGCATGTTAATCATATGGAATTGGTGTTTTAGACCATGAGATAGCACTAGCTATTCGCTAAGCTTTCTAAATGTACATTTGCCAAGACACACGTGGAGTATCTTGGCCATGTTATCTCAGGTGATGAGGTATCTACAGACCCAAGCAAGATCCAAGCTATGAAGGATTGGCCAGAGCTATGATCCCTCAAGCAGCTAAGAGGTTTCCTGCGTTTAATAGGCTACTATCGCAAATTCATAGCTAGATATGGAATTATTGCAAAGCCACTGACCGATCGGCTTAAGAAGAGGCCTTCCTTTGGAGTGATTTGGCTAAAGAAGCTTTTGAGCAGCTAAAGCAGGCCATGACTATAGCTCTAGTGTTGGTAATGCCAGATTTAAGCTTGCCCTTTACGTTTGAGACTGATGCTTGCAGCAGTGGAATTAGGCAGTCCTTTCGCAACATGGAAGACCATTGGCCTATCTCAGACAAGCATTGGGTCCTAAGAATCAAAAGCTATCCATTTATAAGAAGGAATACATGGCAATTCTTTTGGCTATTTAGAAATGGAGGCACTATTTGAAAGGTCATTATTTCGTAAACAAAACAGACCACCAAAGTCTCAAGTACCTACTTAAGCAAAGAATTTCTACCAAAGTTCAAAGGAAAGGACTGATAAAGATTTTGGGGTAGGAATATACAATTCAATATAGGAAGGGAGCTAATAATCATGTTGTGGATGCTCTTTCAAGAAGATAGAAGGTAGATGGAACATAAGCTTCTTGTGCTGCAATTTCTCAAGTTATACCACTATTGATGATTGAAGTGATCAAATCTTATGATCAAGATACATTTTCTTAGACTTATGTCATTCTCAACTGCATACAAGCAACACCTATTGATTCTGATTCAGAGGTTACAGTCAGCAAGGGAATTATTCTAATTAGAGGAAAAATTTACATTGGTGAAGGAACTAGGTTAAGGAAGCAAGTCATTGAGGTTTCCCCTGACTCTCCTTGGGGAGGGCATTCTTGAGTTGAAGGAACTTATCAAAGGATCAAGCAGTACTTTCAGTGGTATGGGTTGAAAAAAGAAGTACAGAAGTTTGTGGCAATGTGAAATTTGTCAGCAAACCAAGGTTTAGCATACTCCATATAAAGGCTTGCTGTAGCCATTACTAGTTCTTGATGGGGCTTGAACACACATTAGTATGGATTTTATCGAAGGCTTGCCTAAGTATGAAGTTGCAAAAGTTATTTGGGTGGTAATAGATTGTTTTACCAAGTTTGGTCACTTCATTGCTCTCTCTCTATTATGGTCCGAGAATCCAAAGCGTGGGCTTGAGGTGGCCGAGCTGCGTTTGGTTCTGTTGTTGGGGTCTGTTTTGCTGCTGCTTTGCTATCCGTGGGCTGCTGCTGGCTGAAGTGCAGTTATTTCTGGTTTTTGGTGCCAAATAAATGGGTTTAAATGTATGTTAGTTAGTTTCTAGAGTTTTCTAGATATTTCTTCTAATAAGTTGGTTGGTATTGTGTCTTGATTCAATGTATGGCTTGCTTAATTGTCTATAAGTAGCTGAGGAATGTATTGTTCAGATTTCATTCAATGATATTACAACCAAATATCTCATTTTAGATTCAACTTCTCTCTCTCATCTAACTCTCTCAGTTTTCTCATCACTAATTCTCTACTTTCTCATCTCAATTTCACTTCTTTCTCATCTCATACTCTCAATTCATCCAATTTTACTTAGTTTATGTTTGTGATTCAATCACGAACGTAACAATTGGTATCAGAGCCTCGTTTGGCTTCCAATCGAGTGCGTGATCAAAAGAAAATAAAAAAAAACAAAATATATTAAAAAAATTTAAGTGAAGAATAAATTTAGTGTTGAATTGGCTGATCAAGTGCAGATTTTAGCAAAATCAGATCATCAGTGTAATCAATAAGCATTGATCAATTCCGATTGTGAAGCTCAAGAGTGGAATATGGCCGGCGGTGTCACAACAAGATCAGAAGCAGCCAAGGCTCTAGCTAGTCCTTCTTATGCTGATATTGTTAATGGAAGTGCAAAAAATGAACCGCAAATTGTGACTTTGGATGTTCTGAATGGACAGATTGAGGCCTTGCTGGTGCGGCTTAGTAAAGGGCAGTTGGAGAGGGATCAAAGAGCTGAACAAAAACAGTTAGAGCTAGCACAAAGATCTGAGGACAGGATGCGTAACTTGCTGTTGGGACAAGAACAAAGGTTGAATGAGAAATTCAACTCGCACTTCCATCGTGTTGATGAAAACAATAAAGAACAATTTAATCAACACAAGTAGCAAGTGGAGAAATCAGTGGCTGAACAAAAACTGAACAAGCAAAAGAAATTGATGGAAAGATTGATGATCATTTGAATCAACAATTGTTGAAGTTCGAAATAAGATTTGCTGAAATCAATAAACAAGCGATTGAAGATCAAGCGACTAACCATTTGCAAGGAATTAAGGATCGTGTGGACAATTTTCTGGCCATGTTGCAAAAACAGACACAAAAATAGAATGTAGGTGCAAACGGTGGAGGTCTGTTTCCTGTAAGTCAGTTACTGAGAACAACCGAACTGTTTCAATCACAAGAACCAAGTGCTGGTGTTCATCCTGCTCGCCCACAAGTTGATCCTCAAGTAGTTAATGTGAATGCTCGCCCTCAAGTCCAGCGGCAATCTGAAGAGGATAGACTCCAGAATCGAGCTCTTGAAGAGCAGGTAACTGCCAGTCCGCATGAACCATCATCTGGTCGGGAGCAAATTCAATTTTTGAGCAGAAATTTTGGACAAGAAGATCACCCTCCAGATCCTCCAAGTCGTCCACCTGATCCTGCTGTACTGATCAAATCCAGATTTCAAAATTCAGGACACTTTGATCCATCCCATGATCCAACACACACGCTACCTGTTTGTTCGAATGCCGTACGTCTCGTTCAGCCACATGATTCATTTCAGCAGCATACCTTTGGTCGGAATGCATCTAAAATTGTTCCTAATTGAAGCAATGAAGTCTCTCGTGGTAATAGAAGTAATGGCTTTAGACAACCGAGAGTTCAACTTGAGAATTTTGATGGGAAGCAACCTCACTCTTGGTTGAGGAGATGTGAGCGATATTTCCACTTTTATTCCATTCCTGATGATCAAATGGTGGAATTAGCTACGGTATACCCCCAAGGAGATCACAAAGTTTGGTTCTATAGTCTATGGAAGAGTAATTCTACACTTGCTTGGGCTGAGTTTATGGTCGAGTTTTGTGAATGCTATGGTGATGATGACCTGAGTGATATAGTTGATAACTTCAACAAGCTGACTCAAGTTACAACCGTGAAGGAGTACATGGCAAAGTTTGAAAATCTCCGAGCTAGTATGATAACTGTTACCTTTCAAGCTCCGGAGTCCTTTTATGTCTCGAGTTTTATCAGTGGATTAAAGTCTAAAATCAAGAATTTGGTGAAGGATACTGGTCCTACTTCTTTATCACAAGCTTATGCGAAGGCAAGGCTGTTTGAGGCTACATTTCTACCCACCAATGAAGGCCTAAAACATCGAGGTGAAAGTTTGCAACAACATCTCAGAGAAAGAGACGAAACCAAAGTGCACCATCCCTTTGACAAAAATGATCTTGAGAAGAGGCCTCAAAGACTTTTCTTCAAGTGTCGTCAACCTTATGAAATGGGCCATAAATGTAGTCCTAAATTTCTCATGGCGGTTAGAGGGGTTGACATTGAAGGGCAGTCCGATGGTGAGTGGGTTGATGTTGAGTATGAGAATTCCGACCAAGAAATTTTCGTTGAGGATGAAATGGAGATTTCCTTGACAGCGTTGACAGGGCAAGGAATGCATAAGACGATCAGGATCAAAGGGAAAGCTGGCATGAGATCGGTTGTCATTTTAATAGATAGTGGGAGCACCCACAGTTTTGTTGATCCAAAATTAGTGAAGAAAGTGGGATATGAGGTGATTAAGACTAATCCCTTGGCAGTGACTATGGCAGATGAAAACTCGATCCTTACTCAAGACAAATGCCGAGCTTTTCAGTGGTCCATGCATGAACATCAGTTCACACACGATTTTAGAGTCCTTCCCTTGGGTGGATGCGATATGGTGCTTGGAGTTGATTGGATGCTTGGTTACAATCCGATATCCTTTGATTATGTTAAGCACGCTGTGTCATTTGAATGTCACGGGTCTAGAGTTAACTTGCAAGGAATGGTTGATCACTAATTTCCATTCTTGAGGACAAGAATGTTCTCAAGGGGAAGGGAATATTATGATCCGAGAATTCGAGGCATGGGCTTGAGGTGGCTGAGCTGCGTTTGGTTCTGTTGTTGGGGTCTGTTGCTGCTTTGTTGTTCGTGGGTTGCTGCTGGCTAAAGTGCAGTTATTTCTGGTTTTTGGCGCCAAATAAATGGGTTTAAATGTTAGTTAGTTAGTTAGTTTCTAGAGTTTTCTAGATATTTCTTCTAATAAGTTGGTTCGTATTGTGTCTTGATTCAATGTATGGCTTGCTTAATTATCTACAAGTAGCTGAGGAATGTATTGTTCAGATTTCATTCAATGATATTACAACCAAATATCTCATTTGAGATTCAACTTCTCTCTCTCATCTAACTCTCTCTATTTTCTCATCCCTAAATCTCTACTTTCTCATCTCAATTTCACTTCTTTCTCATCTCATGCTCTCAATCTATCCAATTTTACTTAGTTTACGTTTGCGATTCAATCACGAACGTAACACTCTCATCCGATCTTAGCAAAAAGTTAGCTAGGCTCTTCTTAGATCATGTCTACAAGCTTCATGGACTTCCACAATCAATTATATCAAATAGGAACAGACTGTTTACTAGCAATTTCTTGCATGAGTTTTTCTTATAGGTGGGTACCACTTTAGATTTGAGCTCCACTTGTCACCCATAGTCTGATGGCTAGATAGAGAGGGTGAATCAGTGTATTGAGCAGTATTTGAGAGGGATGACATTCTCTCATCCCAAGAACTGGCACAAGTGGTGTTCCCTTGTTGAGTATTGGTACAATACTCATTCACATTCGTCTTTGGGCACAACTCCATTCAAAGCTTTATATGGGTATGAACCCCCCCTCTCCTTTAATTAGTCAAGGAATGCTTTCACATGTAGAAGATGTTAACAAGCTTCTCAGTCAGAGGACACAGTTGGTTTGACAGCTCAAAAATAATCTTCAGCTTACTCAAGCTAGGACGAAGTACTTTGCAGATAAGAAGAGATCTGACAGGAGTTTCGAATTAGGAGACCTTCTTTATCCCAAATTGTAGCCTTATAGGCAGAGCTTAGTGGCCATTCACATGAATATCAAGTTGTGTGCTCGATATTTTGGTCCTTATAAGGTCTTAGTGAAGGTTGGCAGGGTAGCTTGCAAGCTGGAACTTCCACCAGAGAGCTTGGTGCATCCAGTTTTTCACATTTTATTGCTTAAGAAACACATTTTAGATGGAGCCACTTATGCAGCAGCTTCATTTTAGGCTACCTTGCATGTTATTCTAGTGCAGGAATCGGAGGCAATCTTAGCCAACCGTGAGATGCAGCAGTAAGGAGTAAAAGTTAAGCAATTGTTGGTTCCATGGGAAAACTTGGGCCAAGAGCATTCTTCTTAGGAGAATTGGTTTTTCTTAAAATCTCAATTTCTTTCCATACATTCTTGAAGCAAGAATGTGCTTGAGGGGAGGGTATTGTCATGATCGGAGATCAATTAGAGGTTATCTTTAGCAGCTTCGTTCAAAGGTGTGGCGAGAAAACCTATTTGGGGTCTTTGGAGGTTGCTTGTCTTGGTTTAAGTCAATTTTGGCAGCCATTTTTAGCTAGTAAGTCGGTTGGTAGTTAAATAGTGTCTAGATTTATTGTTTTGTGTTCTTATTCTTGTATTGGTATAAGTAGAGGGCTCTCATGTAAGAATCATTCATGAATGAAAATATCTTGATACTTCCTCTTCTCATCTCTAAATCTTTCTATACTTTTTCATCTCCTTCACTTCTTTTCTTATCTTGCCTCTTCTCTCACCTAGGTTATGATCAAGATTCATCTTGATTCATAACATATGAGTTTTTAGTGCTACCTCTTGGATTAACTAATGCACCTGTGGCTTTTATGGATCTTATGAATAGGATTTTGAAGCAGCACCTAAATCAGTTGTGGTTGTATTTATTGATGACATTCTAGTGTGCTCGAAAAATCATGAAGAACACTAGGAGCACCTAAGAATTGTCCATGAAAATCTTCGGAAGCACCAACTTTATACCAAATTCAAAAAGTGTGAGTTTTGGCTGAAGAAGGTTGCTTTTGTAGGCCATGTGGTAATAGAAGATGGAATTTAGTAGATCCACAAAAGGTTGCGGCTATCTTTAATTGAGCCAGACCAACTAATGTGACTGAGGTTCGTTGCTTCCTTGGCTTGGTCGGATACTACCAGAAATTCATAAAAGGATTTTCATGTATTCCATCTCCTTCGATTCAACTAATGCAAAATAATAATAAATTTTAATGGAATACAGAGTGCGAAAGGGGCTTCCGATAGCTTAAAGAAAGACTGATTTCTGCTCCTATCTTAATAATTCCTTCTAGTAGTGAGGGATTTGCAATCCACCACAATGCTTCGAGAAGAGGCCTTGGGTGTGTCTTGATTCAACAAGATAAGGTCATCTCATATGCCTCTCGTTAATTGAAGTCCTATGAATAGAACTACGCAACCCACGATTAAGAGCTTGTTGATGTAATTTTTCCTCTCAAAATAAGGGGACATTGCTTGTATGGGATTTCATATAACATCTTTACGGATCATAAGAGCCTCAAATATATTTTCATTCAAATGGAATTGAATTTAAGGTAATGAAGATGGCTGGAGCTACTAAAGGATTATGACCTCGTTATTCACTACCACCCAGGAAAACCTAATGTCGTTGCTGATGCCCTGAGCAGAAAGTCTAATGAGAATCTGGCTTGTCTATTAACAAAAGAAAAGCACATCCTTCAGGACCTGCAAAATTTGGATATTGAGTGGATCAAGCTCTCTTGCTCAACTATGGGTTCAACCAACCATAATAGAGAGAATTAAAGGTGCCCAAAAGGTTGATGCGCAATTGTGTAAGATTCATAACAACATGGAAAGTGGGTAATAAACAAAGTTCAGCATTCATGAGGATGGCTTCTTAAGATTTGGAACACGGAGCTTATGTATCCATAATGATTCCTAGTTGAAGAGGGAGTTATTGGAGGAGGCTCACAGCTCGAGTTATTCCATGCATCTAGGTGGAACTAAGATGTATCATGACCTTTATAAAAGATATTGGTGGAATAACATGAGGGAAGACATCACTTAGTTTGTGGCTCAATGCCTAATGTGTCAATAGGTCAAGGCAGAACATCAGAAACCGGCAGAACATCAGAAACCAGCAGGACAAATCCAACCTTTACCAATACCCGAGTGGAAGTGGGATTGCAAGGATTTCGTGGTTAGGTACAGAGGACATCAAGGGGGCATAACATAGCCTGGGTAATCGTGGATCGACTGACCAAATTTGTCCACTTTTTACCCATAAGATTTCCTACAATCTCGACAAACTCGCAAGATTATACATGCATGAGATTGTTAGGTCACATGGTGGCCCAGTCTCTATTGTTTATGATCGTGATCTTTCATTTATCTCACTATTTTGGCAGAGTTTGCATTGGGCATAGGGAACTAGACTTTCATTCAATACGGCTTTCCACCCTTAGACGGATGGATGGTTTGAGAGAACTATTCAAGTGTTGGAAGATATGCCCAGAGCATGCGCCCTTGATTTAACCAGTAGTTGGGATGATCATCTACCATTATTGAGTTTCTTGCAACAATAGCTACCATACTAGTAGTGGAATGGAACCTTATGAGGCATTGTGTGGGGAAGAAGGAGATCTCCAGCCATGAAGCTTTTGGGTCCTAAAATTCATTTGGTAAGAGAAAGACTTCGTGCTACTTAGAGCTTGCAAAAGAGCTATACAGATGTCCAGAGAAGGACATTGGAATTTGATGTTGGTGATCATTTCTTCCTAACGGTATTCGCAATTAAAGGTGTCATGAGATTTGGTAAGTAAGGGAAGTTAAGACCTAGATATATTGGACCCTTTAAAGTTGCTGAGAGAGTAGGTGAAGTGGCATTTAGGGGAACACTTCCACCTTCTTTATCTTGAGTGCATAATGTGTTTCATGTATCCATGCTATGAAAAGCATATGCTCAGTCCAGATCATGTATGAATTATTGGACGTAAGGAGCAAGTTTTGAGATCTCCAGCTATAAGCCTAATAGAAGTTCTTTGCAGCAATCAAAGTGAAGCTAAGGCAACATGGGAGCGAGAAGGCGAAATGCGCTCATAGTATCCTTCACTTTTTTAATATAGGTACATAAGTTTCGAGGACGAAACTCTTCTTAAGGAGGGGAGTGTATAAGGAATTGAAATTTAGAAACCATCACCCATTGGTCTAACCTTTAACAACCCCAAGTAGACCTCTAATTATATGTCATATTATATTTAACACAAATGTATTTAAGTATGCATACATGTATTTGAGTAAGTGTTTATGTATATGTACATGTATATATGTATTTGAGTAGTGAGCAAGTATACATGGTTGGAGTGGGGACCAAGTATACGTGATTGGAGTGGAGAGAAAGCATATGGGATTGGAGCGCGTACCAAGTATATGAGAGTTAGAGTGAAGAGGAAGGTCCCTCCTATAAATAGAACCTTTAGCCTGCTCCAAATCATTCAACTTCATATTTTCTCCACCTAAAATAAGTAAAATTCAGAGTTGAAGGTTAGGAAGAGTAAATTTATAATTAGGAATTCCAAGAAAGCCCTATTTCTACAAGTTATTCATTGACTCTTCTGCCCTTTTGGCTAAAACGTCAAAGTGTTTTTAATGTATTCAACTATAACCAAGTATTTCATGGTTTTCTCAAAAATTCTTTAAAAGACTTTCTTTTTGTACCCTACATTTTGACATCTTTACCCTTCTATGTGTTCAAAACTAGAAAGAGATCAACTATGTCAACGGAAACATGGAATTTAATTGGTTAGGTTATGTATCTTTGATTTATGGTGTTTTGAAAATATGATTGGATTTATGATTTATGATTTGCAAACATGCAATGTGTTTCTTATACTTGTTTTGTGATCTATGCCCTACGATGACAGGGAAAGACATCTTTGAGCCATCAATGGGGGATTATACCATCTCTGTTAGCAGTGCCCTGTCGAAATGTTTTTCTAAACCCGTAGTTGGTCAGGGCCCATTATGATAGCCAATTATGAGCCCACTTGCAGGGATTATATGTAACCACAACCCGGGGGCCTAATGCCCCAGAGTTTAGTTGACGTATTGTTAAGTTTTTCGAATGCATTTGAGTAAGATACTTGAGTTATGCTTTTTGAAATGGGCTATATTCTCTCTATAAATGCTTGATATTCATTTCGTGTTGGGATGCTTGTCACTTGCTGCTGAGTTTGATCAGAAAAGTTCTTGGAAACCGAAGACTTGTTCATGGGATGGAGCTCAATAACGTGCCAATGGCAAATTCCATCATTGAGCATGCGCACAAGTGATAGGAACCTTAGTATTCCCTCAATGACCAACCTTTGAAACACATTGTTCGCCACCCTTGCTCTTTGAGTATCATTCAATACCATTCTTCTCCTAAAGAGGGGAAACGGATTAGTTTAGATACTACATTGGTCATCTTTAACAAATGTGTCAATAATGTTGACTTGAAGAGGACTAGGGAAGGGGTATTTTATCAACAACCATCTACCCTTCTCAAGGGAATATTAATTCCCTTGCTTCAATGGCATCTTGGATCACGTTTCTAAAGATCACGCAATTCTTCATTGAATGAGTCAATTAGTCGTGCCATTTCTAGTATACCTTTCCCTTTGTTAAATTGGGCTTACGTTTTTTTGTATTTTCCCCTAATCTTTAGCTTATTATTTGCCTTAAGATAATTAAATATGACATTGGCTCTTGAGAGATCAAAATTGAGTATTTTCTCAAATCTTGGGATTAATATAACTTCCTGGCTTTGATATCCTTCTTGACCAAAGGATTACAAAACATAGGAGGTCCTTTGACATATTTAGCAACGTCAATCTCATATGGAGGGTATTCATCCTCTACAATCACGTCGTGTACGTAAGCCCCATATGCACTATTTTTCTTGAGGCTTTCTTCTTTTCAGATAGCCTCTTATATAGCAGTACATTCGGCCAGCTGTAGAAGTGTTGTGAAGTTTGAATCTTCAAACTTCTTTCTAAATTTAGCTAAGCCATTCAAGGCTAGCTTGGCACATTCAACTTCAAGAGAGTTATTGTGCATTTCAACCTGGCTCTCTTGAACTAGTTAATGTAATCTTCCACAGATTCACTTGGCTCTTGTTTCATTTGAGCCAAGTCTGATATGGAGGTTCCTAGCACCATACTTGGGAACTGCGCCTTGAATTGTCTGGCCATGTCATCACAACAATTGGGACGGATTTTAAAAATTTTTCCTAATTAGTTATTGTGCATTTCAACCTGGCTCTCTTGAACTGGCTAACGTAATCTTCCACAGATTCACTTGGCTTTTGTTTCATTTGAGCCAAGTCCAATATGGAGGTTCCTAGCACCATACTTGGGAACTGCTCCTTGAATTGTTTGGCCATGTCATCACAACTACTGGGACGGATTTTAAAAATTTTTCCTAATTTAATAAAATTAACACAGTGAAAGGGTTTAAAATTCTTAATTTTAAACCTAATGTTGATTCAAAATTTCTAATTTTAAATCTATAGATTTAAATTCTTAATTTTAAATTGGCATAGTTAAATTTCTAATTTAAATCTATAAGCCTCTGCTTTAATACATTCTAAACAATAACATGAACTCAAAATAGGCATAATAAGAAAAACTATAAATAAATATAAAAGAGAAAAACTTAAAAGAGACAGAAAAAAAATATACTCCGTTATGATCCAATATAATAAAACTAAAATAATAAGAACTTTGAAAAACTCGAGAAAACTGAGATTCGGTGGCCTTCTACGCAATGAACTCAAATTGTCCAGTGAGCGGGCTCCAAAAAATATTAAACTAGGTCCCAAAAAGTCAATATTTTCAGAAACTTTTTAATTTAAAATTAGATTACCAAACCTTAAAATGGGTACTCTATTTATAGTAGTATACCAGAGTGACAGCAATCAAACTGTCGACGTGGGACGCGTAGATGTCAAGCAAAAACATAGTGTTTTAAATTAAAAATAGTCAAAATGATGCGTTTTAAATCAAGCCAAAATCGCCTGTTTTTAATTTAAACACGTTACACACAGATCAACTCCCTATTGCTTTTAGCACAGCTTGCCACGTGGCATGCTCTGGTTGGCTTGTACCCGAAGGCTTGGATCCACTGTAAGCGATCCTGTCGCGCCCTGGTTGGTCCGATCCGTGTGACGCGTATCACAACCTGTGCAATTTTTTTCCCACTTTATGAATTTTAATTTTCAAAATTATTTTATTTTATAATTTTCAATTTTTGTTCGACTCATGAATAATGTTTGGCAAATTAAATTTACGCATCTCATGAATAAATAATTCATCACATGAATTCTTTAATATTTTTCAGTGGCAATAAATACCAAGGCTTGTACAGGGAACTAAAAGACAATTTAAATCTAGTTCCAAATGAGTTAAATTAATTACCATCTCAAGATAAAGTTTAGTTACTATTAAATGGGGCGTAATTCTAGTAAATAAATCCCACTGAATCATAGACTTAAATCATTTATTCAATATTTCCCAAATAGATTGTATTGATTACAACAACCCTTCCACCCAATGTCCATGACTAAAAATAAGTATAGCTACTACTATTATCTTTCTCATAGCTTCTCCATTAATTACTTTCTCATAGCTTCTCCATTAATTACTGGCTCATCCTTTACTTAATAATTTATTTATACTTGAACATATCTATAGTATAAATTCCAAATTTCAACCACTTTGAATACTTTGGCCAAAGATTTAGAACTATTCAAATAATTGCGAATCAACTAAGGGGACATCTGTACCTCATAAGAGATTTTAGATTCCGTATTGAATACTTGATACTTGTCACACTTCACGCCGCTACCTAGTGTATGTAGGAATTCAGTCATTTGTGTAGACCTTACTTATAGTAAACTAAAGTAACTAATGTTTCATGCATAATTCTAGAATACTCTCAGGATTTAGAGTCGTCTTCAAACAATACAACATGGATCACTCGTCTCCGACAATAATCTAGAAACAAGCAACTCAAATGGTCCAACTCAGCGTGTCAATTTTATTAAACACACCAATCTAACACTTTTGGATCACCATCCATGTCACCAAGAGAAGTCATTTAAAGTGTCAAGTCATGGTCTTAAAGGACAAGAAGTCCAATCTTATCATCCACCATGAGTTATTCAAATAACATTCCATACCATTTATTCCAAGTCTATCTATAGCTTAATCTCATTATCCACTTAGAACAAATATGTAAAATATAATCTAAGTACTTCATCCATCTCATGGATGACACTTAAAAGAAAATTACATACAAAAAAATTGCATACAATGTATATATTCACTTACACTAATTTAACGATGAAATGACTGGAACTTTAATTTTATTTATTGATTAAAATAAAATTAACAGATTAAATCTAGATTTCAGGGCACTATTCCTAACAATCTCCCACTTGTCCTAAATCCAATTTATGACAAACTTTATACTCATCCTTTCTATGTATAATCCAAAGGTCTACTGAGTTAAAGTCTTAGTGAAGTTAATTGCTTTATCAGATCTAACATGCCCTCTTTGCAGCTTCTGAACTACGACATATTTAGCCTTTATGTTCAAGTCAACAATACAATAATACTTGGTAATCCTCCCACTCCAAAGGTAAAGACATGCCCTGATGTCGAACATTTGGCATCTCTGTCTGACTGGAAGTCTGAATCAATATAGCCAACTGGAACTAGCTCGTTGCGATGAAAGACTTGTAGGGAAAAACATGAATTTTGTTGGACAAATAAACTCTAATGCCAACAATTGGGCTCACAGTTTTCAATAATGGTCACAATAATAGTCAACTATTAGAGCACTTATAGTATGAAACTCTTCTCTCTACTTAACCCCCTGGTCGGAGAGTCACGCTTCGGGACACCTCACGTGCGAGAGTTCCCGGGAATAGGTTTATTTCTACAAACTCTTTGCCCTAATATCGGTTGTGGGGACGAATTTTAAAAATTCTCCCTACGTTTATAAAGTTAATGTAGCAGAACAATTGGGTTCTCTAATGCCAATAATTGGGTTTACATTTTTCAATAATGGTCACAATAATAGTTAACTATTAGAGCACTTATAGTAGGAAACTCTTCTCTCTACTTAACCCCCTGGTCGGAGAGTCACGCTTCGAGACACCTCACGTGCGAGAGTTCCCGGGAATAGGTTTATTTCTATAAACTCTTTGCCCTAATACCGATTGTTGGGACGAATTTCAAAAATTCTCCCTACGTTTATAAAGTTAACGCAGCGGAACAGGTTTAGAATTCATAACTCTAAACCTAGGGTCGATTTAAAATTCCTAATTTTAAATCTGTTGACTTAGACTCATAATTTAAATCAACATATCAAAATTGTTAATTTAGATATATAGGCCATTTACTGTAGTACATTCATAACAATACATAAACTTAAATAGGCATAATAACAAATACTCTAAATAAATAGAAATACAAAACTAAAAGAAGAAGGAAAGAACAACATACCTGGAATTGCTCCAATAATAAAGAATACCAAGAAAATTGAGAGCCCGCGATCTTCTACACAACGATTTCAAACTACCCGGAGGGTAGGCTCCGAAAGATATTAAACTCAGAAAAGCAAAATTTCAACGAAAATTTTTCTCTCCAATTAGGTCTTTGAACATAAGCCACTTAGAACAAACATGTAAGTTGTAGTCTAAGGACTACAACCATCTCATGGATGTATCCCAAAAGAAAATCACATGCAGTATAAATGCTCACATACACAAATTTAACTAGAAAAATGACTAGAACTTCAAATTTATTTATTAATTAAAACCATATATCCAGAATAAATCTAAATTTCAAGACACTGTTCCTAACAATCTCCCACTTGTCCTCAATCCAATTTATGACAGAGTTCATACTCACCCGTTTTAAGTTTGAACCAAAAGTCTGCTGAGTCTAACCCTTAGTGAGCATAATTACTTTATTGTGAAGTCAGCCCACTCCAAGGGTAAAGACATGCTTAGACGTCGAACGTCTATCATTTTTAATTTGACTGGAAGTCTTAAAATAATGTATCCAACTGGAATCAGTTTGTCACTTTGAAAGATCAAGATAGGATCTCTAGTTCTTCTCAAGAACTAAAGAAAACACTTCACTGCCTCCTAGGCCATTGGACCCAAATTAGACTAACCGTGCTTACTAAATAATAGCATAGCAGACATCAAGTTTCGTGCATAGCATGGCATACCTGAGGCTCCCAATGCCAAAGTATATGGAATATCTTCGTGTAATACCTTGATAATTTGTCAATATAAGTGGCTAGAGAAAGACCCAACATCCTACTCTTATGACCTCGCAGAAGCTTAATCTTAAGAGTAGAGATGGCTTCTCCTATGTCTTTTATATTGAGCTATCTTGACAATTAAATCTTTACAGCTAATGACACCTCTACATCATTCTCAAAGAGTAGTATATCGTTGACATATAACACTAAGAAAGTCACTAATTTCTCTTAATGTCATTTGTACACGCATGGTTCGAGCAACCGATTGCACAAAACTAGAAGACTTAATTGCTTCATTGTGGCTAAAAGGACCATATTCAATGCCACGGTCTACCACTAAGGCTCTCGCTATGAACCTATCAGGTGTCCCGACAAACCTCCAACCATACCTAAGCTCTAGTGTACCCGAAACATTTTTGTTCCTATTAGTAGTTGCATCTAATACATCCACTATGTCTTTAGTTGTGTCTAGCTATTTAGAATTAGTGTCATTCTCCGTCAATGCTATTTTGTTTTTGTTTTTGTAGCTTGCTTGCAAAATGCTTCTCTAAGTATTTTGTATTGTATTTAATAAAAAACTTTTTTTAATTAAAAGAACTGAGGAAAAAGGTCGTCCTTATTCCTTTTATTTGCAACACCATTTTGCTAAGGTGCATCTAGAGCAGAAAGCCAAGATCTTATCTCATTTGTAGTTAGAAAATCTAGAAACTCACCCAAAAAATATTCACCACCTCGATCTAATCGAAGTGAGTTAACTTGTTTACCTAATCTTTGAATTTCTCCAAAAAAGTCCGACTTATGTCTCATCAGGCAAGTATATCCATGCCTTGCGTAATCACCACTAAATATGGTTAAGTACCCATACCCACCTCTTGCCTGAACATGCAATGGTCCACATACATATGTGTGAACCAGCTCAGGTAAGTTACCAACCTTGTTGCTTTTACTCTTAATGCCAGACTTGGTTATATCTCTTTCTATGCACGATTTGTAGATTGGTAATGACCTCAAGTCCAAAGCCTCTATCGGTCCATCTTTACCAGTTTTTGGATCCTGTTCAAATTGGTGTGACCTAAATGTTGGTGTGAGGTGTATCATTATCACTTTCAAGGTGTTTTCTTTTAGAAGATTGAACAAGTGAACTTATGTTAGATTTATTTAAACAATTACCAGAGCTTTGATAAGGAAATAACCTGAATAAATAATTTATTCAAGTACATGTGCAAATAAACAATTATATGTCATATTAAAAGTTTCATTATTAAAATCAACTGAATAAAAATTATCCATTAACCGAAATATAGAAGTCAAATTCCTACATAGCGAAGGTTTAAATAATCAATCCTTTAAAACAAAACTCTATCATTATAGTCTAAGCTAACATCTCCTACAATTAATACTATCATTATTATAATGTCCCTGATCATCGGGTACACCACCTATTGTGTAGCCTTTAGCCTAACCTGACCTCCTGTAACATATTATAGATTTGGTTAGTTGAACTTAAGTCCAACCACTAGGAAACTGGTGGACTCTCAACTGCGCATGACTTAGCTAAGTGAGATATCAACATATTTCCACCAGATGGCTTAGTAGTCCTTTTAAGAAGAGTAGCTATGTACTTAGTGTAGTTTCTTTTCCAGTGGCCTAGTTTTCCTGCAAAAGAAACACTGTTCTTTTGCTGACTTCCTAATGAATTTGGTTGCTGTAATAGCAACCTTGCCCTTTCCTTTCTTTTTAGTTGGTTCCTTATGAGTAATAATCAAGTCTAACTTATTTTTCAAGGCAAAGTAATTGGTTCAGTAAGTACATTATATATTCAAAATTAAGTAAAGTTCGCTAGCCGTATCTATATCAAAGATAATGTAAATGTAAACATATGTTTAATTGTCTAATAAGAGTTATGTATAATACAGTGATATATATATATTCATTTAATTTAGCATACACAATAAGTCAGATATCTACCAAACTGTACTATCATGCATACAATGATGACCCCAACATACCACTCCTTACTCCCCGCAGCGGGGTCGCATGAAGCTAGTTCGGGTGAGAACTATTCTTAATTAACCTGTTTTCTTGTAACTATTACTAAACATGATTAACTCACCACTTTACCTTAGTCTCTAACATGACACAACAGAGTTCCTCGGGGAGGCTAATGCATCACGCTAGTCAAGTGTAAACCATTACCTAAACTTCCATATAAATAAACGAAATACTCCACAGTAGCGTAGTTGCATCGCTTCTTTGCACTTTGGTTTATCCTAATAGAAGTCTAACCTTGTAATAAGCAAACCGACATCCTCTACAGGGAGGTCTATCAATCTATTATACTGCGGGACCGGTAATGGAGACCGTGAGGTTACAACAATTGAAATCCCTCTTCCAATTAATTTTTATAACTAGTAGTTTTTAATTAAGTTGTATTTACAACATGGCTTATTTCATAATCCCTTTAGAATCTCATTCTAAAATTAACCAAAATTACTTAATTAAAAAAAATTATTATTTTACAATATAGATTATCTAGTAATCATGCATTAGAATCTCATTCTAAAATAAATCAATAAAATTAATTAATTAATTTTTAAATAAAACAATACCAATATCTTAATTTAGATTATCGCATAATCTACTTTTAAAAATCTAATTCCAAAATTTAGTTAAAAAATTTTTTGTTTAAAATCAATAGCGATTTGTGCTTGTACTATCTCATAGCTTATTTTTAGAATCTCATTCTATAAAATAAACAAACTTTAGACTATCTCATAGACTATTTTAGAATCTTATTCTAAAAGTAAAACAAGCCTAGACTATCACATAATCTATTTTAGAATCTTATTCTAAAATAATATCAAATAATTTTTATTTAAAATAACATTGATTTACAACTTAAATTATCTCATAATTAAATTTAGAATCTCATTCTAAAAGAAAACTAATTAATAAAATAATTAATTAATAATTGTTATGTAAATAAGTAAATAAATAAATTTTTTTTATTTTATCAAAAAACCTTATGCTATGTCAGCATGACATCAGTAGTTGACAATCACGTTAGAAATTTTTTTTAATTTTTAAATTAAAATATTTAATTTAAAAATTAATTGAATCTAATCTCATTAGATCAAATTTATCCAATTTTCTATAAAATAATTGAATCTAATCTCATTAGATCAACTTTATCCAATTTTATAAAAATTAATTGAATCCAATCTGATTAGATCAATTTTATCTGATTTTATAAAATTAATTGAATCTACTCTCATTAAACTAATTCTATCCATTATTAAAAATATTTGAATCTAATCTTATTTGATCAATTTTGTTTGATTTTGTAAATCATGATTGAGAACGTACAATCTCATTGTATAAACAACATAATCGCAAATTTGTGGGTTGTCCTGAATTGACGATTAATTCATTAACAATTTAAATAATTTGAATCGTCACAAAGAATAACCTACTTAACTATTAAATCTTTTAACCGATTCAAACAATTTGAATCAATCCTTTAAATAATCTAGTTAACTATTAACTCTTTTAACCGATTTAAAAAATTTAAATCGATACTTTAAAATATTTTAATTAGCAATTAACTACTTTAACGATTTAAACAATTTAAATCACTAATTCAAACAATCATCTGAATTAACTGTTAATTCTTTATTGATTTAAACAATTTAAATCTAATCATCAAATTAAACTAACTTTCCTTCATAATAAAATCTCTATTTTATTAAATCGCCAATCTAATTATTTGGATCTTATTATACCTAGTCATGTATATTATGAATGTAATCAGAGGTTGGCTTTGATACCAATTATTGGGAAAAACATGAATTTTGTTGGAAAGATAAACTCTGATGCCGACTATTGGGTTCACAGTTCTTAACTATGGCCACAATAATAGGCACGTATTAGAGCACTTAGAGTAGGAAACTCTTCTCTCTACTTAAGCCCTCGGTTGGAGAGTCACGCTTCCTGACACCTCAGGCATGAGAGTTTCCGGGAATAGGTTTATCTCTATAAACCCTTTGGCCTGATACCAGCTGCTGGGAGGAATTTTAAAAATTCTCCCTAGTTTATTAAATTAACATAGCGGAACAGGTTTAGAATTCATAACTCTAAACCTAGGGTGGATTTAAAATTCATAATTTTAAATCTACCGACTTAAATTTATAATTTAAATCAACAGATCTAAATTCTTAATTTAGATCTACAAGCCTTTTACTCTAATACATTCATAACAATACATAAATTTAAACAGGAATAATAACGAATGCTATAAATAAATAGAAAAGCGAAGCTAAAAGAAGAAGAAAAGAAGAACATGCTTGGAATTGCTCCAATAATAAAGAATACCAAGAAAATCAAGACCTTGTGACCTTTTACACAATGACCTCAAACTGCTTGGAGGGTGGGCTCCCAAAAACGTTAAACTGAGGAAAGAATTATTTCAACAGAAATTTTTCTCTTCAATTAGGTCTCCGAAACAATTTTCAGAAACCCAAAATAATTTGTTTTGATTAAATGCCAAACCTCTGGTATAGGTATCTCTGTTTATAGGAGTATACCGGATAGAAAAAAATCCAATAGATTTAATGTGGGATTCGTAGTTAACAAGCAAAACGCAGTGTTTCATTCAAAAGCAATTCAAAACGACGCGCTCCGTGCACAGTGCACACGTCTTGGACCCCTGTCACCGCGTGCCACGTGTCGCGACCTGATTGCCCAAGGCTCGTGCACATGGATCCTCCCTGGAGCGGCCCAGCCCGCGACACATATTGCGCCCTGGTTGGCCCATCTGCGAATACGCGGATCGTGACCTGTGCGCGATATTTTTTTTCTTTGTTTCCCACATGTAAAAATTCATGTATTGAATTTTAATTTTTAAAATTATTTTATTTTATAATTTTTAATTTTATTCATATCATCAATAATGTTTGACAAAATTAATTTACCCATGTTATGGATAAATAATTCATCTCATGGATTCTTTAATATTTTTCCGACGGTAATAAATACAAAGGCTTGCGCAGGGACCTCAGAGACAATTTAAATCTAGCTTCAAATGAGTTAAATTAATAATATCATGAAATAATTTAATTACCATTTAATGAGACTTAATTCTACTAAATAAATCTCACTGCACTCTAGAATTATTTATTCGATATCTCCCTAATAGACTATACTCAACAACCCCTCCACTAGATGTCCATGACAAAGGATAAATGTAACCACTACCATTATCTTTCTCACAGCTTCTCTATTAGTTACCGGCTTGCCCTTCACCAAATGATTCATTTATACTTGAACATATTCACAGTACAAATTCTAAATGTTGAATACTTAGAATGCTTTAGCCAAAGTTTCCAAACTATTCAAATATTTCCGAATCAACTAAGGGGATACCTGTATCTCATAAGAGACTGTAGATTTCCTATTGAATACCCGATCCTTGTCACACTTCACACCGCTACCCAGTATACGTGGGATTTCAGTCAATCGTTTAGACCTTACTTATAGTTCATCAAAGTAGCTGACGCTCCATGTACAAGTCCAGAATACCCTTAGGATTTATAATCGTCGTTCAAACAGTACAACGTGAATCACTCATCTCCGATAATAGTCTAAAAATAAGTAACCCACATGGTCCAACTTAGTGTGTCAATCTTATTAAACACACTAACCTAACACTTTTGGATCTCCATCCACATGATCCAAACAAGTCATCTAAAGTTTCATGTTGTAGTCTTAACATACAAGTGATCTAAACTTGTCTTCGACTACAAGTCTTTCAAACAACAATCCATACCATTTGTTCCAAGTCTATCTATGGCTTAGTCTCATAAACTACTTAGAACAAACATATACATTGTAGTCTAAGGACTGCATCTATCTCATGGATGTCTCCTAAAAGAAAATCACATGCAGTATAAATGCTCACATACACAAATTTCACTAGGAAAACGACTGGAACTTTAATTTTATTTATTAAATAAAATAATATATCTAGAATAAATCTGGATTTCAGGACACTGTTCATAAGAAGACCAGCATATAATCTCTAGTTCTTCATAACTGATTTGACAACTGAAATTTTATAGCTGATAACACCCCTACATCATTCCCAATGAGTAGTATATTGTCGACATACAATACTAAGAAAGTCACTACTTTCTCATAGTGTCATTTGCACACACATGGTTCGTCAACCAATAGCTCAAATACAAAAGACTTAATGACTTCATTAAATCTAACATTCCGAGAGCGTGATGCTTGCTTCAATCCATAAATTGACTTCTTTAGTTTAAATAACATATGGTTCTGATTCAGGCCACTAAAATCGTTTGGTTGCACCATATAAATGTCTTCTTCAAGACAACCATTCAAAAAGGTTGTTTTGACTTCCATTTACTAAATCTCATAATGAGTGGCAATGGATAGGAGTATCCTTATAGACTTTAGAATTGCTATTGGTGTAAAGGTCTCATCATAATGGATTTCTTCCTTTTGGGTAAAACCCGTAGCCACTAGCCCTGCCTTGAAGGTTTCTACCTTCCTATCCACTTATCTTTTCCTCTTGTAGACCCATTTACAACCAATGGGCTTAATGCTAACAGGCATCTCTACAAGATCTCAGACCTGATTAGAATACATAGATTCGATCTCAAGTTTCACTATTAAGACCCACTGGTCAGTATTCTTGTCTTTAATTGCCTCATTATACATGAGAGGATTAGATTTAATGTTATGGTCAACCATTAAGGCCCCTATCCATAAACTTGTTAGGTTCTTTGACAATCCTCCTAATATGCCTAGGCTCTCCAGTACCTAGAATACCTATAAGTAGGTGCATCTAATGCATCCACTGCATTTTTAGTTGCATCTAGTTGTTAATAATTAGTGTTATTTTCTTTTAATTCCTCTAATACTACTCTTCTTTTGCTTTTGCAGTCTATTACAAAAAATCCTCCTCTAAACATTTCGCATTTATTACAAAAACCTTTTGATCAGAAGAACTGTAGGAAAGACCACCGTTGCTTTTTTGGGGTAACCCTAAAATGAGATTGGTAAAGTAGCATGACTCATTATGGACCTTATCATCTCCAGCAATGTCTTATTCCTTCTTTCTACGACACTATTCTACTATGACATTCCTAGAGTAGAAAGCTAAGATCTTTTCCTATTTGCAATTAGGAAGTCTTAAAATTCATTTGAAAGATATTCACCACCTAGATCTGATCGAAACGCCTTAAACTTGTTTACCTAATTGTTTTCTTTCTTTTTTTTTTTCTTTAAAAACTTTAGCTTTGGACTCTTTAAACTTTTCAAAAGAGTTTGACTTATGTCTCATTGGGTAAACATATCCATACCTTGACTAATCATTAGTGAATGTGATGAAGTATTTATACCCACCTCTTGCCTGAACATTCATTGGTCTGCATACATTTGTGTGAATCAACTCAAACAAATCACGAACCCTGTTGCCTTTCTCTTAAAGACACGCTTGGTCATATTTCCTTCTATGGAGGATTTGCAGACTGGTAATGACTTCAAGCCCAAAGGTTCTATTAGTTCATCTACCAGTCTTTGGATCCTATTCGAATTAATGTGACTTAAACGTTGGTGCCATGTGTACACATTATCGCTTTCAGGCTGTTTTCTTTAGAAGATTGAACAAGTGAGCTTGTATTAAATTTGTTTAAACAAATATCAGAGTTTTAATACATAAATCACATAAATAATCTATCAACACATGTGTCTTTATGAAGAAACAATTTATTTCACATAATAACAAGTTCACAACCAAAATTAACTGAATAATAATTGTCTAATAAACGAGACACAGAAATCAAATTGCTGCGAAATGCTGGTACAAATAAACAACCCTTTAAAGTCACTCTATGTTGAAGTTTCTTATTCATTTGCAAGAAAAAAGAAATAAAAAATATAAGCAAATAGAAAAAAAAAGTAGTTTACATATAAATTAGAAGAATCTCTAAAGATATTTATCTTATTTTTTCTATTTCTTTTTCTTAATCTCACGAACAAGATGACAGAATAAGATTACTTACTTGGTTGATGTAAAAAGGAGGTTAGACTGATGATCAATTGCTAGTGAAAGGGAAGATCAGTTGTAAGCTAACATCTCTTACCCTTAAGACTGCTACTCTTGTATCGTGTCCAACCGTCAGGTACAACTTACCATCATGCAGCCTCTAGGTTGGCTTGAGTTCCTATAACATATTCTAGATATGGTCAGTTGAGCTTGAGTCCACATATTAGGAACCTGTTGGACTCTCAATTGCGCATGATTCAACTAAGCGAGATATCAATATATCCTTACCAAATGGCTTAGCAGTCTTTATAGCAAGTGCAACTAAGTCCTTAATGTAGTCACCTTTCCAGTGGCCCACTTCTTAAAAAAGGATACACTTTTCTTTGACTTGCTGATTGTTGCTCATCCCCAATTCCTAGGCACTCCTAATTTCCCACATCATATTTTCTGTTGCTTGCAGCTTTTTCATTAGTTCATGTGGCGAATATATATTTTTTTTAATTGTTCATGTAAAAATTTAGGCTGGATTGAGTGAATTAGCTGGACAAAGAACTGAGGTTGATGTCCTGCTTAGTTTGACTATGAAACTTAGCTTTGAGGACTTCCAGTTCATGAAAACACGGTATCAGATTTTTGATATGTTCCTCAACTAGTATTCCTTCGGACATCCTCATGTTGAGCAACTTCCTTATGAGTTCTTGCCTCGCTGCTTCATATTGTTCCTCGAACATATCTCGTAAATGTTTAATCATCTCAGCTGCTGTTTGCTTCTCAAGTAGCTGATGTCGAAACACTTTTGACACTAAGGTCAATATATAGCACTTGGGTAACTCATTAGCCCCGTGCTAGTGTTTTTGATGCTTTTTTTCAGTGGCTTTGCAATTAGCAGTGGGCATTAGTAGACAAGCTTCAGTGAGAACAAACTCAAGACCCTTGTGAATAATAACTAAGTCCAACTTGTTTTTCTTAGGCAAAGTAGTATGGTCAATTGAGTACATTATGCATTAGAATCGAGTGAAGTTCGCCAGCTGTGTCCATTTTAAAATACAGTAAATGTAAATATTTGAGCAACTATTTAACCAAAGAGTCATGTATAATGTAATGACATCTATTCTTTTATTTTAGCAAACACAATCAGTCAGGTATCCACAAAACTGTATTATCATTTGTACAATGATAACCCAAACACACCACTCCTTATTCCCCTACAGCGGGGTTGCACAAAATTAGTTTGGGTGAGAAATGTTCTTGATTAACATGTTTTCTTGTAACCCTTACTAAACATGATTAACTCACCACTTTACCTTAGCAACACAACAAAGCTCCTCAGGGAGGCTAATGTATCGCTCTAGTCAAGTGTAAACCATTACCTAAACCTCCATACAAATACACGTAATACTCCAGGGCAGCGTGGTCGCATCGCTTCATTGCACATTAGTTTGTCCTAATAGAAGTTTGACCCTGTAAGTTGCAAACCGACATCCTCTGCAGGGAGATCTATCGATCTAATATACTGATAGATCGATAATGGAGACCATGAGGTTTCAACAATTGAACTTTGCTCCCACTTGATTTTTATAAACTACTAATTTTTGATTTACTTGCAATTACATATTAGATTATCTCATAATCTCCTTTAGACTCTCATTATAAAAATTAAATTAACTGGTGAAAATAATGTTTTTTTTTTTTAAAAATTTAAACAACGCCGTCTTACTACTTCGATTATTGCAAAATATGCCTTAGAATCTCGTTCTAAAATTAACCAATAAAATTAATCAATTAATTTTTATGTAAAATAGTACCAACTTACTTCTCAGATTATCTCATAATCCACTTTACAATCTCATTCTAAAAGTTAATTCAAAAAATTAATTAATTAATTATTTTTATTTAAAATAGTACCATCGTACTATTTAAATTATCTCATAATTAATTTTAGAATCTCATTCTAAAATTAAATTAATTAATAAAAAAATTAATTTTTAATTATTATGTAAACTCGTTGTGACGTCTACATGTCCTTAAAAAAATTTATTTTTTTGAATAATTTACTGATTTCAACACCACATCAACATCAGAGCCTTTTTTAATTAAAATAAATAATAAAAAAAATAATTGAATCTAATCTCATTTCATTAATTTACCTGATTTCGTAAATCTTAGTTAAGAACTTACAATCTCATTATACGATGAACATGATTGCAAATTTTAATTTGATGAATCTGAATTAACTCAAAATTCATTATTGATTTAAATAATTTAAACTGGTAAATTAAACAATATAATTAACTATTAATTCATTACCAATTTAAATAATTTAATCCGTTACATTAAACAATCTTTCCTTCTTAATAAAATCTCTATTTTAATAAATCACAAGTCTATTTATTTCAAACTTATTATACCTATTCCTGTATATTATGAATGTAATTAGAAGCTAGCTCTGATACAATTGTTGGGACAAATTTCAAAATTTTTTCAGAATTTAATAAAGTTAACGTAGCGGAAAGGTTTAAAATTTTTAAATTTAAACCTAATGTTGATTTAAAATTTCAAATTTTAAATCTACATATTTAAATTTCTAATTTAATTCTACAGGCCTCTACTCTAATATACAACAATAATATGAACTTAAAACAGGCATAACAAGAAAAACTATAAATAAATAGAAAAGTGAAAAACTTGAAAGAGAAGGAAAGAAAAATATAGCTAGAATTGCTCCAATATAAGAAAACTAGAATAATAAGAACTCCAAAAAACCCGAGAAAACTAAGGTCCGGCGGCCTTCTTCGCAATCACCTCGATTCACTTTGAGAGTGGGCTCCAAAAGTCAATACTTTCATAAATCTTTTAATTTAAAATTGAATTACGAAACCTTAAAATAGGTACTCAATTTATAGTAGTATAACGGAGTGAAAGACAATCAAATTATCGATGTGGGATGTACAAATGTAAAGCTAAAATGCAGCATTTTAAATTAAAAACAGTCAGAATGACGTGTATCAAATCAGGCCAAAACCACCTATCTTTAAATTGAAACGGTTGTCAACCCCCTTCCTTGGCACACTCTAGTTGGTCCGTGCCCGAAGGAACGGATCGCCACTATAAGCGATCCCAGCTCACGACACATGTCGCGTGCTTGTTGGTCCCATGCGTGCAATGCGGATTATGACTTGTGCTCATCTTCTGAATTTTAATTTTAAAAATTATTTTAATTTATAATTAATAATTTTTATTCATCTCATGAATGATATTTGGCAAATTAAATTTACTCATCTCATGAATGAATAATTCATCTTATGAATTCTTCAATATTTTTCCTATTGGCCCCTAAAGCCATTCATATTGTGATTTTGATGATAACAATCATTTAGTGAGTCATTGTGTTAAACTTGTTCTATTCTTATTTTTAAGTGATACATAAGAAAGCTAGGAAAATCAAGATTATTGATGTTGATACGAAGCTTTCTAAGATGATGAATCAAGAGGAAAATAGATCAATGTTGAAGAGAAGATTCATCCAAATTGAGGAGAACGAGATCTGAGTCCAAGCACCTTAAAGTTATTTATTTTTATTTTCTTGGACTTAGGATCTGGATATATCAATTGAGTCAAAATCTCAATATTGATATGTGATGCTTTAACAAAAATACTTTTGAAATATTCATGAAATTTGGTTTTCAAAATTTATTTGAAAAATATTTAAGTCAAAATTTAAACCAATCTAAATTGTCAATGAAAATATTTTTCAAGATTGATATTTTGAAAATCATGATCAAATTAAACTTGATAAATTTTAAGTGGGTGATTATTTAGCTTGATTCATTCAATCAATCATAAACAAAGAAAATAAGGAAATTAATTCAAAAATTAAGCAAATATGATAATCAATTGATCAATCCATTTACTTAGCTAATATGTTAAATCAACCCATCAATCAAGATAATTGATCAAAACCATCCAAATCCACCCAGGCATGCTGAGTTTTGACGCACAGAATGGATGTGCCGGCACACAGACATACAGTAGCCAATTGGAGCGGCTGTGTGTCCACACACAGCATTGCAACAGCTTTAATGGCTACATTTTCAATCCGATTGTTTTCCATTTTTTTTTAAAAGTTTCCTAACGGCTCCTATGTTATTTAGCCTATAAATAGGGCTTAAATTCTTTGATAGAAAAATCCAATTCTCCAAGCTTTTATTCATCAAAATTTTTTGAGTTCTACTTGCGCTTTAATGTTCTAATCTTTTGTTTTTCTTGAAGTTTTTCTTGAGCATCACTAGTTCACTTTATTGTTGATCATTGAGCTTATTTGGCATATCCTTAGCTTTGGCTAAGCTTGATCTAGTGTCAATTCACCCTTGAACGAATTTGCAAATCTTATAAGTAGGGAACTTGAAATAAACATGATGAGAGAAATCAGCTACTTACTTAGATTATAAATGAAGCAAAGTAAGGAATAAATTTTCATCAAACAAGCCAAGTACATCAAGAAGATAAGTAAGAAGTTTGGCCTGAAAAATTTCAAAAGCGATTATGACTCCAGTGAGCACAACACTCAAGTTATATATGGATGGCAAAGGTAAGAAAGGTGGATCAAAAAGCTAAATAGAGGTATGATTCGATCCTTATTTACCATTACATGGTTAAACTTGATATCTTGTTTAATGTGTGCTTATGTGGTTGATTTCATATATGTTTGAAAAGAATCACAATAATGTTCCTTGAAATTTTTTTTTTGATGCCTGGTTGGTACTTAGATTTTTTGTATCCAAGTGTGATTTCCTAGATCCAATTCAATATAGAGATGTGAATTTTACTTATTTCAAAGTGGACTAGGAATCGAATTATGGAACTTGTCAATTTATTGGTCATGCATAAATGCCATGGTTAAAAAAAAGGAAACATTGCTTGATCCTCTATAAAGGTCAAATACATTACTTGTGCAAGTCATTATGCTAAAATATCTTGTTAATGTATGAATTCGATGATTAAGGCATTCATAATGATCATGCTCTTATTGTGTGTGATAATGCTAGTACAATATGCTTTCACCAAACCTTCGGCTCAACATTTTAGAACCAATCATATAGAAGTAGACATCATATCATTCATGATCACGTCTTTAAAGGAGATGTCGTAAAATTTGTGCCCACAAATGATCAACAACTAGATAATTTTACTAGGCCTCTATGTGGAACCAATTGGTGATACTAAAAGAACAATTTACATGGTGAAATATATTACTTGTGTATGTTAATTTCATATGCATGGCTATATTGAAAATGGCTTTCAAAGATTTAACATGGTGGTGTACAATTATCCCAGCATTCTTATCCAATCTAATAAATATTAGTGCCTGGAAACTGTTTTTTGAAGGAAACACCAAAACTGAGTTAACTTCGATCTCTCTAATATTTGTTCAACTTGAATATTCTCTCACGTTCATAATCTCGATCAAAGTTATAAATGTCTTATGAGAATTGCAAAACTTCAAGTTTAAAAATCTTGCTTTGTGAAAAACTATTCATGTTTACCTTATTGAGGCATATGGAAATATTTTTTAAAAAATGGGTGAAATGTTGTATTACAAAAAAAAAGGAGGTAAAATTGTCCTTAACATATCAAGCTACATATGGAAAAATTACTTTTACGTTTTGAACTTCAATGTATAGATCTCCTCCCTTATTGCTTTTTGTTGACGGCAAAGGGCGAGAGAGATTAGTGTTATTTATGTCAGTACGAATATTGGACAAATCTTTCATTTTAAAGATATTGCTCTCTGTATCATGAATATAGAGAAATATCAAACACATTGCATTAAATTGATTTATTCTCCTTTTCTTAATGACAAAGGGGAAAAGAAATTGGTGTTTAGTTGATTCATGTTTATTTGATTTATGTTATAAAAATGATGCTAGGTGTAAGTTAATTGAACATCTAACTCCTAGAATGCATCTATCATGGCATGAAGTTTGTGTTTGATTGAGAAATGTTGAAAAGGATGATGATGTTAACATAACGAATATAAGATACCTAAAATGCATCAACTTAGAGGGAGCAATTGAGTTTGAACCTTAATCATGATATAAATTGCTTCATGAGTTCATAGTCATGTGTATGCTTTGATAAGTAAATACATTTTTGATGAATTCTATACTTCAATATTCTCATTTCCAAGAGAAAACATCAAATATTTGTTATCATTAGAAAGGGGAAGATTGTAGACCCTAAAGCTATTTATATTGTAATTTTTATTATAACAGTCATTTAGTGAGTCATTGTGTTTAAATTGTTTTAATCTTGTTTCTAAGTGACTTATAAGAAAGCTAGGAAAATCAAGACTATTCATGTTGATACGAAGCTTTTTAAGATGATAAATCAAGAGGAAAAAAGATCAAAGTTGAGGAGAAGATTAATCCAAATTGAAGAGAATGAGATCTGAGTCCAAGCGCCTTAAAGTCTTTTTTTAAAATTTTCTAGGACTTAGGATCTAGATATATCAATCTAGTCAAAATCTTAATACTGATATGTGATGTTCTAGCAAAAATGTTTTTGAAATTTGATTTCCAAATTTTATTTGAAAAATATTTAAGTCAAAATTTAAATCAGTCTAAGTTGTCAATGAAAATATTTTTCAAGATTGGTTTTGAAAATTATGATCAAATTAAACAAGATAAATTTTAAATGGGTGATTATTTAGCTATATTCATTCAATCAATCATGAACAAAGCAAATAAGAAAATTAATTAAAAAATTAAGCTAATATGATAATCAATTTATCAGTCCATTTACTTAGCTAATACTGTAAATCAACTCATCAATTAAGCTAATTGATCAAAATAGTTCAAATCCACCTAGGCATGCTGAGTGTCGAAACACAGAATGATGTATTGACACACAGACATGCAGCATCCCACTAAAGCAGTTGTGTGTTAACACACAGCACTACAACAGCTCTAATGACTACATTTTAGATTCGATTTCTTTTCAATTTTTTTAAAATTTTTTCAATGGCTCTTATGTTATCTTAGCCTATAAATAGGGCTTAAACTCTTTGATAGAAAAATCCAATTTTTCAAGCTTTTATTCATCAAAAGTTTTTGAGTTCTACTTGCGCTTTAATGTTCTAATCTTTGTTTTTTTTTTTTTTTTTTTTTTTTTTTTGAAGTTTTTCTTAAGCATCACTAGTTCTATTCATTGTTGATCATTGAGCTTATTTGGCATATCCTTAGCTTTGGAAAAGCTTGATCGAGTGTCAATCCACTCTTTTGCTTTAATTCATTTTATTGTAAAAGTTGGATCCTAAGCCTACGGTTACAAAAGGATCAGTTGTAAAAGGTTGGTCTTAAGCCTATGTACAAAAAAACCTAGTTGTTAAGGTTGGATCCTAAGCCTAGTTTTAAATAGGATTATCAAGCTTAGTTAAGAACTTAAGTGACGAAGAGCAGTCACTTGAGAAGCGGCCTACCTTCCGGTTTGGAAGTGAACTACTATAAAAACCTTTGTGTATCTTTTTATTCTTACCTTTATCTTTTTATTTCATATTCATTGTCTAATTTTCAATTTAATTTTTGGTTCATAAAGTTTAATTTTTCAATTATCAAGAAAGAACCTAATTCACCCCCTTCTTAAGTTGCTCTTTGGGCCTTTATTTCCAATGGCAATAAATACGGAGGCTTGTGCAAGGAATCAAGGACAATTTAAATCTAGCTCAAAATGGGTTAAATTAATTACCTTCTCATGATAGAATTTAATTACCATTTAACGGGACACAAAATAAATCCCATTGTCCTCTAGACTTAAATCATTCATTCGATATTTTTCAAATAGACTGCATTGATGACAACCCCTCCACTAGATGTGTATGACAAAGAATAACTACTATTAACCTTCTCACAGCTTCTCCATTAGTTATCGACTTGCCCTTTATTGAATAATTAATTTATACTTGTGCATATTTATAATATAAGTTTCAAATGTCAAACACTTAGAATACTTTGGCCAAATATTTTGAACTTTTCAAATACTTGCGAATTAACTAAATCCATACCTCATAAGAGATTACAGATTTCGTATTAAATATTGATCCTTGTCGCACCTCAGCCACAACCTAGTGTATGTGGGAATTCAGTCATTTGCCTATACCTTACTTATAGTATACCAAAGTAACTAAGGTTCCATGCACAAGTGTAGAACACACTTAATTTTTAGAGTCATCATTCAAATAGTACAACATGAATCATCTCCGACAGTAGTCTAGAAATAAGTAACTTAGATTGTCCAACTCAGCGTGTTAATCTTATTAAACACACCAAACTAACACTTTTGGATCACCATCCACATGACCAAGACAAGTCATCTAAAGTTTCAAGTCATGATCTTAATAGACAAGTAGTCCAATATTACCAGCGACCACGAGTTATTCAAATAATATTCCATACCATTTAATCCAAGTCTAGCAGTGACTTAATCTCATTCTCCTCTTAGAACACACATGTATAATGTGATTTGCGGACTATGTCCATCTCATGGACGATATTTATAAGGAAATCACATGTAGTATATGTTCTCATTTACACAAATTTAATGAGAAAACGATTGAAATTTTAATTTTATTTATTAATTAAAATAATATTAATAGAATAGATTTGGATTTCATGACACTATTCGTAACAGCAATGATAGATGGAATTAGGTGGTAGGCTAATATACCCCATAAAGGTAGTCCTAGTCAGTCGCTTCCCTGCACTAGTAATTAAATCTTGCCGAATGTTCGAGGGCAAACACCCTCCCTTCTCTTGAGAAAAGGGTAAACTCAGGGATTTTGTACCCTTAAAGAAAAGGGTAATCCCTATCAATATAATTAGGGTAAAATTTTTCATACAAAGATCTATTGACACTCGTGATTTTGGACCCATACATCTACTCGATAGGGGAGGCTAATTGTTCCTGGAGGGATAGGTTTTGGTACATGATTTTATGTCTTCCATTGCCGCCAAGTGGATGAGTGTCTTGAGGGAAATCTACAGGATACCCTTGAGCTCCCATTACAATCGGGCGTGGGAACGGTCATGTGTTTGATTGGCCAGAAAGTATGTTCCGACAAACCCTGGGGTATATGGCATCCCTAAGGGCCCTCCTGTATTAATAGGCTATTGGTACGTCCTTGGTTGATCAATCCCCTAGTTTTGATCTTAAGGACAAGGGTGGTTGACTCCCCCCGATCCGCCACCCCGCCACCCCCCCCCCCCCCCCCCCGGGGTTTCATAGGTATGAAGAGATTTAGGAGGAAAGGGCTGGTCCTCAGAACTAGGTACTTGTCCTTGCGCACCTATTCTAAGGCCTTGAGTGGGCCTGGAGGCAACCTCTCCAACATGAAAAGGGTATGAATGGTTATATCCCCTGTCTCGAGAACAGGTGACCTTTGCATATTGGCATTGAGATCTATTGAAGTGAGAGAAAATCCCTGATTCGAAGGCCCTACTACCCCACGGGGCACATTGTCACTCCTATGGCTGGGGTCCAAGTGTGTAACACTTAGCTTAGCCACAATTGGATTTCTCATTCTCGTAGGGACTATGTGGTCAACCTAAGCCACTAGTAATCGTGAGCTCGAGGGAGCATCATGTGAATATCTTGTTGAAACTGACGGAGGAGGCACAGGCCAAAGTTTCCCAATATCTTTTGTAACGGCTTGGACTAAGCCTTTTTAAATCTTAGCTTGCCTAACTAAGATAGGCTCGACCTCAATTGCTTTCTGCCTTGCCACTTCCTTAGCAATAAGGGTAGTAGTAGAAGACAAGGTTAAGTTCAATTGAAGTAAGACTCTATCAGTTTCTTTATGACACCTTTCATTCATTGAGGTCCTAACGTCATTGATCACGGCACTCATGGTGGCAGAGTTTTCACACTGGGCTGCTATAGTGTGCTTTGCTTCAGCATGTTGTTTCTCAAAGGCCTTTTTTATGGCTTGTTGAGCCCTTTGGTCAACGATTTCTAAACAAAGATAGCAAATGGCCATTAAACGCTTACGAGAGTAGCTATCAAGCCCAATACACTCGTCATATGGGATGTCTTCATCACCATCGCTTTCGCTACTGCGGTTGTGACTTGTTTCATCGCCTCGTGATACGGTGCTTTGTTCATGAGGGTGCTTAAGTTTGAACCCAATTAAGGCTAGATCTTCTGGTTCCCCATGCTCAAGAGCATAGGATCTCCTTATCATGACCATTGCTGAAGGGTTTGAGATTACATTATCGTAGTTCACAATGGGGCTAAAGACAATGAAGTCTTGTGTTAAGCCTGCCACTGTGGTCGCCAAAAGGTGTGTTTGCTATATTGTTAATTAGTGTGATTTGGTTGCCATAAATACAAATGTAAACAAACGTGTAAAAATGACTCAATGCAACTAGGTAGTGAGCCTAAATTTTGATCGCACGTCAACTCACTATTTTTATAGAAAACGAGGTGATATTTTGGTGTATCTAAATTGGGTTAATTCGTGAGTTCTACTTTTCTTCCAATTAAGGAGACTTTTTTAGATATTTTTATGGATTTTTGATACATATTTTGACAAAACATTAAAGTGATGTGGACCTAACTCAAATGGCAGGTACAATGACGGAGCAAGGCCCACAACCACCTTTCCTCGTACACTTAAAAGTCAGGAATTGGGGGTGGAGAAAAACCCAAGAGTTCAACAGTTCACTTATAAGCTGGAGTTAATCAGATTTTTAGGCTTGGCACCCTTGACCTGTAATAACTTGAATGAGTTAGAGTCTGACAAGATTTAGATAGAGCAATCCGCATTTGGGTCACTTGATGAGGACCAACACGAAAGATGTACAGTGGCGATCTTCTCGTCAATCTTCGCAATCCAAGAAGGAAGTTTTAACTTGATGCAAATGGCTAAAATATCGTCTGCTTTACATAATTATCAATCAAATAAAAAATTATTCTATGTATCAATCCTTACATCTCCTCCTATTGGTGGTGTGACAGCTAGTTTTGGTATGCTAGGAGATATTATTATTGTCGAACTCAACGCCTACAATGTATTTGCGGGTAAAAGAGTAATTCAACAAACATTAAAAAAGGCAGTACCTGAAGGTTCACAAGCATCCGAATATTTATTTCATAAGGGTTTATTCGATCCAATTGTACCACGTAATCTTTTAAAAGGCATTCTAAGTGAGTTATTTCAGCCGCACGCTTTCTTTCCTTTGAATAAAAATCGAGTCGAACATTAAGGTTAATTATTTGTGGTAAAAAAAATAGTTGGTTTATCGGAATCAAAGCAAAAAACCAGAAGATTGGGTTTTTGTTGGTGACATACTAATTGTAGAAAAAGAAAATTTTGGATAAATTTTTTTTTTTTTTTTTTTTTTTATGGCTTTACTTATATTCTATTCTTATTCTATTCTGATTAGTAATAAGGAAACCTCTATCAACAAGATAAAAGAGCGACTTCTTCTTTCAATGCAATTAGGAAAATAAAACAAATTTCATCTTCCTAATATACATATCTGTATAGAGAATTATAATTCAAATAGCCCTTTGTATCTTTCCATACCGTATTCTATTTCCCAGGAATATCGATTTTTTAAAAATCCTCTTGGATCAGATTCTAACGAATCTTTAGGAAATTTATAAAAAAACTCTTTTTTTTTTTTATTTTTGGAATTAGAAAAAGCAATAAAAAGAAGAAAAAAATAATAAAGTCGATTATCATACATATATTATAAGTAGAAAGTAGATAGTTCTACATTACTTGTACTTATTATATACTATACTCACTTCAATATAATTAGTATAACTATATAGAATTAGAATTACAATATTTTTATACCCAAAAAAAAAATAAACAGGTACAAATAATAAATGGAGGTACCCATTCTATGACAACTATCAACTTTCCCTCTATTTTTGTGCCTTTAGTAGGCTTAGTATTTCCGGCAATTGCAATGGCTTCTTTATTTCTTCATATTCAAAAAAAAAAAAAAAAAAAAAGATTGTTTAGATCTGGTGGGCCAAATTTGATTTTTTTAAGGCTAGACTTGAACCATAACACAGATATCTATTTAGTGGAAAGTTATATAATATAGTATAACATGTAATTTCATTCGAACATAAATGAAAGAGTCTTTATGCATGTGTAAACATGATTTATGCATGCAGAAACATGATATAGGTGTAAATGAATTATAGCTATTTTCAAATAAAAAGATCAGGATGGTTGAGTGCTTGAAATAGATGCTTGAAATGTAAAGTTAATCTATCTATATAGATGTAGATATCTATGATGGGGTCATATGAATAGATGTTATTATTTCAGATCTAACTAATTTATTAATCACCCTTAAAGGTTAACATCAGAATAGTGCTAGTTGATGAGAGTTACTTCAGAAACAAAAAGAGTGAGTAAATTCATTTGGGTTATTCTCTCAATTCAAATTAAATGCAACTAGATCTAGTATGAATTGCCGATCAAAACGCATATGGATAGAACTTATAATGGGGTTTTGAAAAACGATTAATTTTTGCTAGGCCTTTATCCTTTTTTTTGGTTCATTAGGATTCTTATTGGTTGAGACTTCTAGCTATCTTGGTAGGAATTTGTTATCTTTATTTCCCTCTCAGCAAATAGCTTTTTGTCCACCCGGGATCGTGATGTCTTTCTACGGGATTGTTGGCCTCTTTATTAGCTTCTATTTGTGGTGTACAATTTTGTGGAATGTAGGTAGTGGTTATGATCGATTCGATTAAAAAGAAGGAATAGTGTGTATTTTTCATTGGGGATTTCCTGGAAAAAATCATCGCGTCTTCCTCCGATTTCTTATAAAAGATATTCAGTCTATTAGAATAGAACTTAAAGAGAGTATTTATACTTGTCGTATCCTTTATCTGGAAATCAGAAGCCAAGGAGCCATTCCCTTGACTCGTACTGATGATAATTTGATGCCATGAGAAATTGAACAAAAAGCTGCTGAATTGGCCTATTTATTACGTGTACCAATTGAAGTATTTTGAAATGAAGTGAAGAATGATTTCTCAGAAGGGAGTAAAAACTCTACAATCCTATTTTTATATTGCATAACTTAACTGAAATTTTTTCGAAATATTTTCTATTTTTATAGGAAGTGAGTTCTTTCATCCCAAAATTAAAATAATATTCATTACTTGAAGTCTTTCTTATGTGTATTGATCAAAAGGAAGGAAATGTTTCGAATTTAACCAATTGAAATATCTAGAAACAAGATTTTTTTTAATTATATTTTCATTTTTTTCATTCGAATTCAAAGTAAATTCTTATTCTGTTTCTTTATTCTTTCTTTATTCTTTCAAGATTGAAGGACTAATCACCGAATCACAAATAATAACTAGAGAATACATTTATGAATTCAATATCTTGTAATAGAACTCATGTTTGATAGAAATATTAGATCGCATAGAGTCGCCAAATGGAATGAGGCGGGTTCATTAACAATTTATAAAAAAATGCCAAAAAAGAAAGCATTTATTCCTCTTCTATATCTTGCATCTATTGTATTTTTACCCTGGTGGATCTCTTTCTCATTTAAAAAATATTTGGAATCTTGGGTTAATAATTGGTGGACTACTAAGCAATCCGAAACTTTTTTGAATGATATTCAAGAAAATAGTATTTTAGAAAAATTCATAGAATTAGAGGAGCTCCTTCGGTTGGCGGAAATGATAAAGGAATACCTGGAAACACATCTACAAAAGCTTTGTATGGGAATTCACAAAGAAATAATTCTATTGATCAAGATGCACAATAAGGATTGTATCCATATGATTTTGCATTTCTCGGCAAATATAATCTATTTCGTTATTCTATGTGGTTATTCTATTATGGGGAATGAAGAACTTTTTCTTCTTAACTCTTGGGCTAAGGAATTTCTATATAACTTAAGTGACACAATAAAAGCTTTTTCTATTCTTTTATTAACTGATTTATGTATCAGATTCCATTCGCCCCATGGTTGGGAACTAATGATTGGTTCTATCTATAAAGATTTTGGATTTTCCCATAACGATCAAATTATATTTGGTCTTGTTTCCACTTTTCTAGTCATTCTATATAAAATTTTGAAATATTGCATTTTCCGTTATTTAAATCGTGTATCTCCGTCGCTTGTAGTGATTTATTATTCAATGAAAGATTGATAGATAAAGATGAAAAAGGATCTGGTGATATTAATCCAATTATATATAATGTTACGCTTTTTACTTTGTACATAAGCAAAGCTTTCAAAAGCGTACTTACTCTTTCTTTTTATTTTTACCTATCTAAGATAGAGAGTTTCTTCTATATTCTAGTAAATAGCAGAATCATGGATAGGGAACTAGACCAGTAACCTACCCTTTTTATTGTTATTGTAGAAATTTTCAGGATTAATGATTGGACCATGCAAACTATAAATACCTTTCATTGGATAAAAGAACAGATTACTCGATTCGTTTCAATGTCGCTCATGATATATATAATAACTCGGTCATCCATTTCAAATGCATATCCCATTTTCGCACAGCAGGGCTTTGAAAATCCACAAGAAGCGACCGAGCGTATTGTATGTGCCAATTGCCATTTAACCAATAAGCCCATAGACATTGAAGTTCCACAAGCGGTTCTTCCTGATATTGTATTTGAAGCCGTTGTTCGAATTCCTTATGATATGCAACTAAAACAAGTTCTTGCTAATTGCAAGAGAGGTTCTTTGAATGTGGCGGCTGATCTTATTTTACTGGAGGGTTTTGAATTAGTTCCACCTGACCGTATTTCTCCTAAGATGAAAGAAAAGATAGGCAATCTTTCTTTTCAGAGCTATCACCCCAATAAAAAGAATATTCTTGTGATAGGTCCCGTTCTTGGGCAAAAATATAATGAAATCACCTTCCCTATTATTTCCTCAGACCCTGCAACTAAGAAAGATGTTCACTTCTTAAAATGTCCCATATATGTAGGCGGTAATAGGGAAGGGGTCAGATTTATCCCGACGGAAGCAAGAGTAATAATACAATCTATAATGCTACAGCAGCTGGTATCATAAATAAAATTATACGAAAAGAAAAGGGTGGATACGAAATAACCATAGCGGATGAATCAGATGGACGTTAAATGGTTGATGTTTTTTATGATTCCTTTAAATCTTTGTTGTAATTGGTCTTGTATTGCGTGTGTTGTCTTTGAGTTATTTTGGTGATGCATTCAAATGTTAGTTGGTAGGCCATTTGGGTGCCAAAGTCAGTTAGGGGGGTCAAATCAAGTCAAATGTGGCCGCTGAGTTAAGTTTTTGGCGCCAGATTTGGTTAGTTTCGATAGCTTTGGGTCTTGGTTCAATGCACTAGATCAAGTATAAATAAGCTCAAATCATATAAATTCATCATTCAATCAATACAAATCAGATTTTCCTTGGAAATTCTCTCTCTATTTCTCATCTCCTTCTCTATTTCTCATCCCCTTCACTTTTCTTCTCATCTTAACCCTTCCTTCTACAAGGTTATCTTACAATTATTGAATTGGAAACAATTGGTATCATAGTTGGTTCAAGCAATGAATTAATTGATTAGAGCTGGCAAAACAAAAGAAAAATAATCAAAATATGGCTGATGGAGTGAGGACTTGATCGGGAGTTGGTGGAGCCAATGTAGCTGTAGTTGTTAGTCTTGATTTGTCTTACACTGCTGCTGCTGGTGCAAATGCCACAACTAGACCTCAGAATCTTAGTACTGCTCATCTTCAAGACATACATGATTGCCTTAACAATGTAGAAAAGCTTGATCAAAAGTTTGATCAAATTCAGGAGCGAATGCTCTTAAACATGTAGCAGTTATTGCTGGAAAGTGACATGAAAAAAGAAGATCGTTTGCAGCAAATTGAGGCAAAGCTTATAAAAATACAGGATCAGATTAATAGCAAGGAGAATCATCGGTTAATGCGATTCTTAAGCCCACTAGCCAGATTATTCCACCTACTGAAGTGATTCAACCGCAAGTGAACAATAGTAGAGCTAAGAGTTTAGTAAGGTAAATCTCCAATGATTCAATCAGAGGCTGGACCTTCAATCCAAATCAAATCAGTAGATGATTGACCTCCAGAGGTTGAGATTGCCGCAGAGAAACAGGATTGAGCCATAGAACAAGCTCATTCTCAATTGCATGGCCAGAATTCAGGTCTGCAGTCAAGACCTCCCGATTATGTTGTTCACCACAGAACTTCAATTGATGACTTCGAACATCAAGATAGGCCACCTGATCTGCATCATCAACAAAGATTAGTGTGTAATGATACTACATCTAGTGACAGGAGTAGTTCTCAAAGGTAGCCAAGGGTTCAAATTGAGCCTTTGATGGCAAGCAACCTGAGTCTTGGTTGAGAAGGTGTGATATGTACTTTCAATACTATAAGTGAAGCTGAAAAAGTTGAGTTGGAAGCAATGCACTTACATGGAGATCTTGAGGTGTGGTATTATAGTGTGTTGAAAAGCAAATCTAATCTTTCTTGGAAAAGCAAACCTAATCTTTCTTGGGGCTAATTCGTAGAAGAATTGTCTGAATGATATATTGAAGAGGCGATAAGCTATGTAGTTGATAGTTTTAATAAGGTGTATCAAACGTCTACCGTGAAAGAATACATGATCAGGTTTGATAACCTACGAGCTAACATGATATCCATGATATCCATCACTCCACAAGATTCGGAGGCATATTATGTCTCTAGTTTCATTAGTGGTTTGAAGCCTAGGATCAAGAACATGGTGAAGGCCATTGGTCCTAAGACCTTGTCCAATGCTTATAACAAGGCTAAGTTGATTGAAGCCACGCTTGCAACTTCAAGTGATAAGAGTAAATTTAAAGGCAGTAGCTTCAGATCTCATCACAAGGATACATCAAGCTCCAAATCTGGACGTGCTGTTGACAAGAGATCAGTGAGATTGTGTTTTAGATGCAACCAGCCTTATCAGCCCGGACATGGATGCAATTCCAAATCCTTGATGTCTGCAAGAGGATCACGAGTTAAGAGTGATTCAGACAATGGAAATTCAGAAGACAAGGATTTCAGTTCTGAGCATTCCTCACAAGATGAGTTGTTGGAGGATGAAGTTGAGATTTCAATGAAAGCCTTGACAAGAAATGGAGCTCATAATACCATTCGCATCAAAGGAAAAGCTGGTAAGACTTCCATTATTATTCTCATTGATAGTGGGAGCACGCACAGCTTTGTTGATCCCAAATTGATAAAGAAAGTGAAGCACGAAGTGACTAAGACTCATCCTTTGGCAGTTATGGTGGCTGATGGCAACTCCATAACTACTCAAAATAAGTGCCAAGCTTTCCAATGGTCTATGCAAGATCATCAATTCACTTTCGTTTTTAGAGTTCTACCCTTGGGAGGTTGTGATATGGTGCTCAGGGTAGATTGGATGAGATCATTCAATCCGGTGGTTTTTGATTTTGATAAAATGACAATAGCATTTGAAGTTCATGGCACTAAGGTCTCACTGCAAGGTGTTTCTGATCAAGCACAGCTTCAGTTGATTAATGACAAGCGTTTACAAGGGGGATTCAAGAAGAATGCAATCCAATGGCTTGGACAATTGTTTGTGATTTCACCTGCTGAACTTTAGCCAGTAATTCAGCCTGAGGTTCACGCCTTGATTAGAGATTTTGAAGATGTTTTTGAGCAGCCAAAGAGCCTTCCTCCTTAAAGGAGTGTAGATCATGCCATACCACTTCGAGTAAATTCTAATCCAGTGAAGATTAGACCATACCGATTTGCTCATGCTTAAAAATCATAAATTGAGAAGCAGGTTGATGAGTTGCTTCGAATGAGCTTCATTAGACCAAGCCGTAGTCCTCTTGCCTTACCTGTGATTCTTGTGAAGAAGAAGGATGGGACAGCTAGGATGTGCATCGATTATCGCCAACTGAATTCCTTGACAGTGAAAGATAAGTTTCATATTCCAGTTATAGATGATTTACTTGATGAGTTATATGGAGCGCATTTCTTCTCTAAGCTTGATTTGAGACAGGGATATCATAAAATCAGAGTGCTCAGGCCAGATATATACAACATTGCTTTTTCGACTCACTATGGGCATTTCATGTTTGTTGTTATGCCATTTGGCTTAACAGATGCTCCGACCACCTTTCAAGCTACTATGAATGACATCTTCAAGTCTTTTTTGAGGAGATCAGTGCTGGTCTTCTTTGATGACATATTGATATACAGCTCTTCTTATGAGGATCATCTCATGCTCCTTAGATAAGTATTTGTTGTGATGCGGCAGCACAAGTTCTTTGCCAAGTTGTCTAAATGCACGTTTGCTCAGACCAAGCTTGAGTATTTGGGCCATGTAATCTCTCGTGATGGAGTTTCCACCGATCCTACCAAGGTCCAAGCAATGCAAGATTGGCCAATTCCAATAACTTTGAAGCAATTGAGGGGATTCTTAGGATTGACCAGGTATTATAGGAAGCTGATTAAAGGTTATGGATCTATTGCAAAGCCTTTGACTGAACTCCTTAAAAAGCTGCCTTTAAGTGGTCTAAAAAAGCTCAAGCAGCTTTTGAAGCTCTCAAGACAGCCATGTGTGCAGCACCGGTATTGGCCATGCCTAATTTTGCTGAAAATTTCATATTGGAGACAGATGCGAGTGGGTCTGGTGTTGGGGCCATTCTTTCTCAACAAGGAAGGCCTATTGCTTATTTGAGTTAAGCACATAGTCCCAAGCATCAAGCCATGTCAACTTATGAGAAGGTATACTCGGCTATTCTTCTAGCAGTTGAGAAATGGAGGCATTACTTGGATGGTCATAGATTCATTATTCGAACTAGTCATCAAAGCCTTAAGCACATCCTAGAGTAAAAGATTGTGACTAGAATTCAAAAGAAGGGATTAATGAAGATGCTTGGCCTTTAATATGATACTGAATATAGAAGAGGTAGAGACAATGCAGCAGTAGACGCTTTGTTAAGGTAATTTGAAGATGCTGAACTTGGGTTGTGCTGTGCAATGTCCATTGTCATACCATCATGGATGGATGAAGTTTATAAGTCCTTTGAAGGGGATCCATTTGCTCAAGAGAGTGTGACAACAAGCCTGGTAAAAAATGTAGACAAGGTTGATAGTGTTGCTTATATATTAGTTCAGAGAGGCATCATCAGAGTGCATAACAGACTTTACATTGGTCCTGCAATAGGTTTGAGGGATCAAATTGTCTAGGCCTCACATGATTCAGCTTGGGGAGGACATGCTGGTGTAGAGGGCACTTATCAAAGAGTTAAAGCCTATTTCAGCTGGCCAAGCATGAAGAAGACAGTGAGTAAGTATGTCTAGGCATGTCAACAAACAAAATTGGGGGATCATAGGTACAAAGGACTTCTTTAGCCACTTCCCATTCCGGATGGAGCTTGGATCAATATTAGCATGGATTTTATAGGGGGTTCGCCTAAGTTTGATTGCAGGGAAATCATATGGGTTGTAGTGGATCGTTTCACCAAATATAGCCACTTCATTTCATTCATACGACCTGTTACAGCAGAGAATTAGCAAAAATCTTCCTTGACAATATATGTAAGTTACATCCATTGTTTTTGATTGGGACAAGATCTTTACAAGCAATTTTTGGAGGGAGTTGTTCAAGCTTCTAGGGACTACATTGGCACTTAGTTCATCTTACCATCCCCAAACAGATGGACAAACCGAGCAGGTTAACCAATGTATTGAGCAGTACCTTTGGAGTATGGTATTCTCATAGGCTAGAGAATGGAACCGGTGGCTTGATTTAGCTGAATATTGGTTCAACACTCATGTACATGCATCTATTGGCACTACTCCTTTCCATGCACTCTATGGATATGCTCCTCCTACTCCATTTATGTTGCAACAACTAATTCAATTTCAATCTGCAGCCAGTGACCTCTTATAGCAGAGGAAACAAATGATGCAAATTCTCAAGGATAATCTTCTCCAAGCAAAAGCAAGAATGACATTCTATGCTGATAAAAAAAGGGTAGACAAGAATTATGAAGTAGGAGACATGGTCTACCTCAAATTACAACCTTATAGACAGTCTTCTTTGGCTGTCAGGAAGAATGTCAAGCTAAGTGCTCGTTTCTTTGGTCCATACAAGATTTTGGAAAAGATTGGCAAAGTTGCATAAAAACTTGACTTACCTCCTCATTCATACATTCACCTAGTGTTCCATGTATCCTTACTTAAAAAGCAAGTGAAGAAAAGAGTTAAAAGCACAAGGGAACCACCAGAAGTTGGAGCAAACGGAGCTTTGCTGTTGCAGCCTGCTGCTGTCAAGGGGCAAAGGATGATGAAAGTTGTAGATGGAGCTTTGTAAGAGGCTTTGGTGCATCGGCATACTCTGGACAAGAGTGTTGCTACATAGGAGAACCTTACATTCTTGAAGAGTCAATTTCCATGCTTTTCTCCTTGAGGACAAGGAGCTTCTCAAGGGGGAGGGAATATTATTATTCCTTTAATTCTTGGTTGTAATTGGTCTTGTATTGCATGTTTTGTCTTTGAGTTGTTTCGGTGATGTATTCAAATGTTAGTTGGCAGGCCATTTGGGCACCAAATTCGGTTAGGGGCGGTCAAATCAAGTTAAATGTGGCGGCTGAGTCAAGTTTTTGGCTTTAGATTTGGTTAGTTTTGGTTTTAGCTTTGGGTCTTGATTCAATGTACTAGATCAAGTATAAATAAGCTCAAATCATGTAAATTCATCATTCAATCAATACAAATCAGATTTTCCTTGGAAATTCTCTCTCTATTTCTCATCTCCTTCTCTATTTCTCATCCCCTTCACTTCTCTGAACTCTTCCATCTCTACAAGGTTATCTTTCAATTATTGAATTGGAAGCCAACAATGTTATCCCTCTAGGACTAGAGCTTCTTGTTTCAGAGGGTGAATCTATCAAACTTGATTAACCATTAACGAGTAATCCTAATGTGGGTGAATTTGGCAAGGGAGATGCAGAAATAGTACTTCAAGATCCATTGCGTGTCCAAGGCCTTTTGTTCTTCTTTGCATATGTTGTTTTCGCACAAATTTTTTTCGATTATATACTAGGTTAAGCGGGGAATATAACACCAAGAAAAGATAAATGAGGGGAACAAATGATTCTCGGGGGATTCCTTGTCTTCCTAATCTTTGACACAAGAAAAGGAATTTTACACATCCTTTTCTTGCGTCGAAAATGATTCTTGATCCACTTTGTTACTTAGTCTGAATTTATATTTTTTGTAGATTGAACCTTTTTTAGATTGATTAGTTATTACACATATAAAATCTAGTGGACAAACAAAAAGAAAGAGAAATTTATTGAACAAATAGAACTCCTTCTATGAACTTACCAAAAATAAAAAAAAAATAAATTCAACTTTGATCAAATATGAAGTTGATATTTTAAAATAAATAGAATAAGGTTCTATTAGTATAGAGCATAGAAAGTTTTTGCATGATATTTGATCTACAAAAATAGAAATTTTATTGTATCATTCAAGAAATTGAACGAAACGATTCTTTCTTCAAAAATATTATAAAATATCATAAGTATCCATTGATACTATCTAGGAATAGATGTTTTGAATTACCGAAAAATTCATTTTAAAAAATGGAATCGAGTTTTTTTTTGAAACATTGTAAAAGTGAATCCTTTTTTTTTTTCTCATTTATACAAAAAGAAAATATTTTTATTATTTAATGGGACCTCCCCCTTCTTTTTTTGTCTAACTCGAGGGGGGAAGAGGGTCCCGTTGACTTCTTACACGTTCATATCTATGCCTCAGTTCATCCGATTACTATTACTACAGGGATGATCCCAATCCAGAACATGAACCATAAAATAAAATACCTATTAAACCGATCATAAGAATGCCAGTTACAGTACCTATTATCCAAAGAGGAATCCTTCTAGTAGAATATGCCATTTACCCCACTTCCCTCCACATATCGTCAAATAGTCATGCTAGAGACATAAACAGTCATGGATAATTATGAGACGAGGTCCTTCCGAATTGGATAAAAGAATTCCTACTCTATATATTATTCTCTTTCATTCTTTTTAATTGAAACAATAATTTGAAAATAAAACAGCAAGTACAAAATAAGCAATAATCCCCAGTAGAGACTGGTATGATTCAATTCAACATTTTGTTCGTTCGGGTTTGATTGTGTCATAGCTCTATAATTCGGATTCGGTTTTGTTTATTATTGGATGAACTGCATTGCTGATATTGATCCCAAAAAACATAACGGTAGGTACAGCTAGTCCGTGAACATCCAACCATCACACTGTAAAAATTGGATAGGTTCGTTCTATGGTCATTGGGCCTCCTAAAAGGATCTACTAAATTCATCGAGTTGTTCCAAAGGGTTAAAAAGGCCAGTTATTAATGGAATTTCTTGTCGGCTCCCTATGAAATATTCATTTGGTTGAGGGCTTCCAAACACATTGTAAGCTAAACCCGTGCTGACGAATAACCAGCCCGTAATGAATAGGGAAGATATAGTAATGCTATGAATGACCTAGTATCGAATACTGATAATAATACCAGCAAAAGAGCATTCTCCTGTGCTTCCAGACATGCTGAGCTCCACATATTCTTGTACAGTCAAAGAGAAATCGATTCCATAAAAGACGAGATCAGTAAACGAAAATTTATTAAAATTCTATGTGGGGTCGTTAATATTGCACCAAAGGTGTCTTTAGAGTATACAGAATCAGTATAGCTATCCTTCTTCTGACACAGCCAGGCAATTTCAATTAATATTGAAACGAAGTACTCGATAATTTCTTTCTTCCTTTTTTCTTGCTTGTCGATATAGAAATATGCACCATTTTTTTATACAAAAATAAAAAATTACTCAATCAAATAGTAGACTTTCTCTCGATTATATTATTGGCTTCGGACTAGATATTAGAAACTGAGGATTGGGTAAAGTGTGAATATGACAAGTTAGTTTCTAAAAATCTAGAAATATCTTTTTTGTAGGTATAGAAGAGGTTTTTTTGGAATCACTTATTATTATTATTATTATTTATTTTTTTTAAAGGTAAAGATAATAGGAATTCCTAGTCTTAGCATTAAGTTGGACCAAAATAAAGATTTTTTATTTATCGTGCGATATCTTTCTCGAAATTTTTTTTCTAATTTTATTCCATAGTGATTTAAAGAGATCTTCATTTTTGAATGAAGTTACATGGCATAGTTCTTCATTATTATTAGTATTAGTTTACTCTCTGTTGATTCGAAATTACGAGATACATAGATGTTACAGATAATGAGTTGATTTCTTTTTTTGCCTCTGTCACTTTATCCTTATTAGTGACATCTATAATGGAATGATTGATGGATTAAAGACGTTCAATTGAACTTATTCTTTCAATTGTTTGTTATTTTTGCTTATTCTACCTCCTATCTTTCAAAATAGAAACTTAGGTATGTGCTTTACAAACATATGATATGTATAAACATATTTCATTTAGTTCCTTCATGCTTATTCTAACAAGTTATTTCGGTTTTCTACTAGCGGCTTTAACTATAACCTCAGCTCTATTTATTGGTCTGAACAAGATATGACTTATTTGAAATTAATTAAATGAATAATTGATAAAAAGAAATCTTTCTACCAATTCAAATATTTTCTAGTTCCTTAACGCAGCAATTGACAATTTTTGTTCATTAAAATTCATGGGCAATTCAGATTAATATTTAGGGATAGATATTACCTCCCCTTTTTTTTTCCCTTTAAAATAAATTAAATGATTGAAGTTTTTCTTTTTGGTATCATCTTAGGTCTAATTCCTATTACTTTGACTGGATTATTCTTAACTGCATATTTACAATACAGACGTGGTGACCCGTTGGACCTTTGATTAACTAATAAATCTTTTGTTTAATTGACCTCCTCCTTTCTTTAATCCACAGGAGGTCAAATTTTGATTACTGGTCAAATTAATAAAATTTGTTCAGTCTGATTTAACCTAACAAGAACGAAATCACACTCTGTAGGATTTGACCGCAAGGTCAAGCATTGGCCATCAAAGCCCTTAAGTAATGGCGCAAGCCAAAGTTCACCTAACTTATTAAGTAATGATAGTAGTGTTGAGTCCAATGCAATTAAGGTCAAGCCTTTGGCTGTCAAAGCCTTAATTTTTAACTTGTTGATTTTAGGAACAGAATAAAACGAGAAGTTCATACATGAAGCGCTGAACACTGTATTACTGAAGCATGTATAGCAAGATCTATGCTATGCTAAGCTAAGTTACGCTACTCTTAGATAAAAAGCACCAGTGTGCTATAAAGAAAACTTGAAGAGCTTTTATATGTCTAGTGTTGGACACTTTATAACTACAATAGTGTCTCTTATTTGTAGAAAAAAACTAAATAATGGCCGCCCCCTATTTCCATGGCATTTTCTTCCCACGCAGGCCAACAAGCACCTTAAGCGCATGAACAAATCAATAAACGTGCCCCTGATTTGTTGTGCTCGAGCAAACTTCTTGAAGCCCATGTTCGGTTTTTTAGCTAAAGTCTCTTCTAGGTGCCCCACGTTCTCTTAGGTAAGCTTGCTTCCCACGCATCTAAAATTGTGCTCTAGATAATTGTCTCGAGCATGGAAATCACCTATTTTTTTGCCTTCTTAGAAGTCCCTTGAGCTAGAGCTCTTTTTACTTAGGTGATAAACTTCTCAAGCAGTTAAGCTTGAGATGCCGTTATCTCAGCACCTAGAGGCCTGACTAGCCTTAATGACTATCTCATGTGATAAACACATGGCATTTGGCCCAAAACAGTGTCATCCTAACTCTCTTGAATTTAGCGTGTAAACACCAATGGGCAAAAAATCTGTTTGATTTGACATCCCACAGCTACAAGGAGCTTCAGAGAACACTATTTGGCATTTTACCTTCATTCTTGCCACCAACTTCAAGGGCTAGTGATCCAACAACATTCTGATGGAACCTCGGGTACTCTTGGGAGTTTCCTGAGTTGCCAGGGCTACAACAAAAGAAAAAAAAAGGACGAGTTTTTAATCAAACCATCTAAATAAAAAAGTTAAAGCCTGCATCAAGGATGGTTGTTCACCTGGTAATGTATTCTGTGGGGTATGCCTTATTCTAATTGGCTAGGCCCCTCTTAAGTTAAAACCTACAAGCTCAAGAAAAGGTGTAAAACTTAAGGCATACCTATAAAACAAGGTATGGCACATGGGGCACACCTGCAAACAATGGGGTACCCATAGGTTGACTTAACCTAGAGGACCAAGTTTCTTATCTTTGAAGGGAGTCCATTGAATCTCTAACCCACCTCAATGAGACATAAGCCTCTCAAGGCATTGGCCAAAGACCACCTTTAGGGTAAAAGAACCTCTATTTGAGCAAATTGCTCCCCATAGCAAGTAGGCTTGAGCCCATATTTGGACCAGCCACAAGCATCCTCTTAGTTGGACAGAATAGTTCTTGATTATGATGTATCTAAGGCGTCCATACACCTGATCCAAAAATAGCGGTCCTAAAGCCAATGGACCAGTCCTGAAGGGCAGGTTTGTTGCCACCATCGTAAGAGACTTGAGTTCGGTGTTTGAGGAGTTAGCTAAAATGAACCTGTTCACCAAAAACAAGTTAAAAAAAAAAAAAAAACTCATTTTCCTTAAACCCTCGTCTATAGTTATGACATTCAGTGACAAAAACTTTAACAAAAGTCTCATGACCATTGGGCAAGTTGGTTATAGAGGAAGAAGAGGCAAAGTTTTTAGCCTCTTTAGAAATAATAGAATCAAGAGGAAACTCCTTTCCTCTAGAGAAAGACCTGTTAAGGCTGCTATGTCCTCTAAGGTAATCCCCTGAAAGCCCTTAGGTAGGACAAAAGCATTATAACAGATGTTCCAATAGTAGGTGAGCGCTGTCATAATGGGAATCGTACCTGAGAGCGATCTTGGAGAGTTCGATAGCTTCATAGATACAAAGGCTCATTCATTGAAGGAGCATCTCCTTTGCAAACACGTCGTCTGCCCCAAGAATGGATTGCAGAAGCTGTGCAAGGCAAAGGGAATTTGTTAGTGTCTAGAAACATGCCATTCAGGCTAGGAAGGTAAAGAAGGGTTAAAAATGGGCCTTAGGGCATAGGGTTCAAACATTAAAGAAGGATAATTCTTAGAAATCTAAGAAAGATCCTCCTTGATGGTACCTAGGTCAACAGGGCTCTAAAACCTATTAGAGACGACTAAAACATCTGATTGAACCAGATGTGCCAATTACTCAACAAGGCTATCGGCTTGAGCAATGGAGGCAGAGACAGCGTTTTAAGTCATTTCTTAGTGGTTGTGAAGAATCTCGAGATGCAAGGAGAAAATTAGCAAAATAGATTGAAGAAAGCACAAGCAGAGAGCAAGTGTTTTTGAGCACTTGTTCACAATAAAGAGACAACATAAAGCAAAAGTGAAGTTTCAAAGCCCTACCAGTCCTATTTGTAAAACGAGGGAACGAAAGAAGGTAAAACATCAACTAGTGTTCTCCTGAGCTCCGTATAGCCATTGGAGGTCAAATCAAGCAAATTTTTAACCCATTGGAAATCTGAAATTACTAATGGCTAAAAGGGGACACTTTGTTACACCCCAAACTCTAGGGAGTTGAGATAATGACATTTTGGGCAAAGCACGATGCACTTGTCAAGTGAGGCCCTCTTCGAGGAAGGTAAGGCCTTTAGGTGCTAAAGTTACAGTGTCTTGAGTCCAACTGGTTGAGGAGTTTTTACCCAGAAAAGGGTATTAGCCACTCGAGGCTCGAGATGATTGAAGGGGAGGGGGGGAAGGAGCTCGAGCTCAAGGGACTTCCTAGAAGGTTGCAAAATAGGTGGTTTCCCAGCTTAAGGTGTTACTTAGAGCACAATTTCAGATTTGTGAGCCTTAAGCCTATCGAACAGAAAGTAGGGCATTAGAAGGGACACCGTGTAAAAAAACAGACTTGGGCTTCCAGAAAGACGCTCGAGCACGCCAAATCCAGGGCATGTTCACCGCTTATTCATGTGCTAAAAGAGCTTTAAGGCCAAGGTGGGAAAAAATGCAGCGGAATCAGGGAGCAGTGGTTATTTCCTATTTATGTAAATAAGAGGCACTATTATAGTTATAAAGTACCCAACACAACTCATACAAACTTCTTCAAGTTTCTTATAACACACTTGTGCTTTTAACCAGGATTAGCATAATATAGCTTAGCTTAGCATAGATCTTATTGTACTTGCTTCCATCAAAGTAATACAATTCTTCAAGTTTTAGGTATGAACTCCTCGTTTTAATCTGTTACCAAAATTGACGAGTTAAGAATTTGGCTTTAGTTCAAGACTTTGATGGCTAAGGCTTGACCTTGATTGCACTAGTTTTAACACCATTGTCATTGTTTAATAAGTCAGGTGAACTTAAGTTTGTGTCATTTTTTAAGGTTTTTGATGTCCAACACTTGACCTTGATTGCATTGGTCCTCATTCAGCTACCCAAATACATTTTACTCTACCTTAATCTTGTAAGGCTCTAACTCATTCAAGTTATTGCAAGTCAAGGGTGTCAGGCCAAAAAATCAAATAGCCTCAAGCTTATAGGTGGATGCTAAGCTCTCGTGTTTGTCTCCACCCCAGTTCTTGGCTTTTAAGTGTACAAGGAAAGGTGTTTGGGGGCCTTGCTTCGTCACCGTAACTACCACTCGAGTTTGGTCCATATTTTTTTATTTTTTGTTAACATATATTTTAGAAAATCCAAAAGAGATATAAAAGTCTCCTTAATTAGAGCATAAGAAGAATCTATGTGTTTATCAAACGAAGTAGGATACACCAAATGCATCACCCTTTTTCTCTGAGAAGGTGAGTGGTAGACGTCAAGGACATGCGGTCCTAAATTTAAACTCGCTCCCTAGTTGCAATGAGCGCCTTTTGCACATTTGTTTGAATTGTATTTATGACGACCATATTGACACGTTTAATAGATAAATAGAGCAAACAACCTTTATTTTATGCTAATCTAGGTTTAGACCTCAGCCTAAACATTTACAGTAATTATTGTGATGAAATATAATAAAGGGATTCGAGTTAGGCTAACCTAACTTTATACTCTGAACTAAGTTTGATCGATTGAGAACTTTAATTTATCGTTTAATACTTTTAATTTTCTTATAAATCCATTCTTCTAACCAGAACAAATATTGAACCGCTAGATAGTCATTGAATCAAACTTTATATTGATTTTCTTGTGGATATGACACCTGTATGCCCGCCACTACTACCACTTGCTCGTATGCTTATGAGTACACGATTTAACACTCTTCTAACATCACATCAGGAACTGCCTGGCAATCAAGCTTTTATCGTTCCCATGTGTCTATAAATATAATAGTTAGGGCTTCAAAACTTTTCTTTGTTTGTTTTGTGCTCTCTACTTGTTGTAATCAAGTGCGTTGACACTTGCTCTCAGCTTTCTGATTCTTGTTCTTCTCGCTGATTATTCTTTTAGAGCTTTATATTTCTACACCATAGAAATGGCACAAATAACTCATGCTCTCTCCATCTTTGTCATAAAGTTTGATAGCCATGTAGAATTCTTCACATGCTTGGTCTAACCGGACAACGCGTTGGTCTTAGATAGGCTCCAGGTTCCCATTGACCTTAACTCCATTTGGGAGGGCCATTCTTGGATGTATGAGAAGGATCCATCTTCTTCCTATGAACTATATGCCCTAGGGCCCGTCTTTAACCTAGCCTCGTGGGTATTTTCCCTAACACTAAGAATTTCCTGTTACTTTGCTCTACCTTCATAGGTCACTCATGGGAAAGAAGGCACATTTGCAATGGATATGCCCCCTTTAAAGGATGGACATTCCCGATGAAGTAGTATACAGACTCAGAAGATTGCTTAACGCTTCAATATGATGAGAAATGGAGGAACCTTGTATCTACGAGGCTATTAGACACTGCAAGATTCCACTCGAGTATGATTTTTCAATCATGACTAACTTGGTGTTAAAATATTTGTTATAATGCTTTTGTCCTTCATAGGGATTTCTTGGCATTATAATAAAGGACACTGCTGCCTTAATAGGTCTCTCCCCAGGAGGGGCTGAGTTGTCCTTGGACTCTTCTATCTTGAAAGAGGCTGAGGCCTTTGCCGCTTCTTTCCCTATGACTTCTTTGCTCACTAGTTATGGAGCCTTTGTCAAATTTTTTTTTATAGAAGATCATGAATATAGGCAAGGATCAAAGCAGGAAGAGGTCTCCTTTTACTTGTTCTGGTTGAACAAGTTCTTATTTGCTAATTCTTCCAAAACCATTCTTAAGTCTCTTAAGATGGTGGTAGTTAACTTTGCCTTTAGCTCTGGTCCTTTAGCTTTGGGACCATTGCTTTTGGCACAAGTCTATTGCTGCCTTAGGGACATTATACTTAGAAATTATGTTAATCGATAAGGAGCACCCCTATGATTGGTCAAATTATGGGCTAAAGCCTATTTTCCCTAGCTTTATCATGGAGGCCCTTTTATCTCCACAAGCAATGATCAAATATTATGGGGTATATTTCAAATGCATGGAGGTTCTTTTTCCTCTAGGGTGATCCTTTGATCAGTGTCTAGAGAGAATATTATCTCCTTGAGGCAAGTCAAGAAACATAACCTTTATCTCGATGTCTTTGTAGACCTTAATGTTTAGACAAGGGAAGCAATCTTGTGACCCAAAGACTTTCCTTTTGATCACCACACTCATCTTAGTGTTGAGACTTATAGGCCTGGTTTGTTTGCCAAGTAGTTTGGGATGGTCCAAAACGTTCCTTTTCCAAGCCTATAGACCAAGAGCCTTTGGTGGGCCAAAAGGATTCCCATGCAACTCTCTCATTCGAGGGAGCTTTATGAGACCAACCTAGATATTGGATCAGCCTATGGGTATCCTCTCCCTTACAGTTATGCCCCATGTTTTACACCTCATTTTTCAGCCTGGTTCCAAGCCTATTGATCCTCCTTAAATGCCAGAGGTGCTAAGCATTATCTTAAGCCCTCCCTTTAGCTTGTAGGTACTAGTTCGAGAGTTGCAGACCTAGCAAGAGTGAGGCAAACTTAAGTGAAGAATGATCTGTGTTATGATTCAAGAGAAATGTTAATCATAACCTAGGGATAATAGAGTACAAAAAGAAGTTAAAAGAGATGAGAAATAGAGAGAGATTAAGATGAGAGAGAAATCAAGTGTTTATCATTCAATGGATCTTTCTCACAAGAGTATCAACTATTTATACTACATCTTAAATATGAACAAGATATTGAATCTAGACTCTTTACTTAACCGAATTTAACCAGCACAATAATCAACTTTAATCTAGCACCAGCTTAAGGACTAAAGCAAGAACAAAGCTAGAAACTGCTAAAACTAATTTTCCCGCCAAAGCTTATTTGAAACGGTGAAGCTCTAAAACAGCCCATCCAATAATGAGACTAGGAGAATAGATCTGGTTGAGGCTCTATTCATGACAATACCCCCCTCTCAAGAACATACTTGCCTCAAGAATGAAGAGAAAGAAATTGAGATTTGAGAAATTTCTAATCTTCCCATTTAGGGTTATCTTGTCCCAAGTTGGATCATTGCACTAGAACCTCTTGTGTTTGTGTTCCCTACTGCTGCACCTTATGTGAGGCTAGGATTGCTTCAGTGTAGTAGCTTGTGGAGGTACTACAGAGCTACTTGCACTAGCTGCGACATGCCTTTTTAGTAGAGATACATGGAACACCGGGTGTACTGATGAATCAGGAGGCAACTTCAACTTGTAAGCAACTCTTCCAATTTTCTCCAACACCTTGTGCGGTCCAAAGTAACGAGCACATAACTTGATGTTCCTACGCACCGCCACCGAAGTTTGCCTATAAGGCTATAATTTTAAGAAAACAAAATCATCAACTATAAAGCTTTGTTAATTCTTTTCCTATCTGTAAAATACTTCATCCTTGACAGAGCAACTTGTAAATTGTCTTTGAGTTGTTGCACCAATTGTCTCCTTTGAGCTAAAAGATCATTAACTTCAACCACATGTGAAACTACTCCTTGAAGCATAAAGGGAGAGGGTGGATCATACCCATATAGAGTCTTGAACGGAGTTGTTCCAAAGGCTAAATGTGAATGAGTATTACACCAAAACTCTACGAGAGATAGCCACCTATGCCAATTCTTAGGATGTGTGAACATCATACTCCTAAAATATTGTTCAACACATTGATTTATTCTCTCTGTTTGACCATCTATTTGTGGATGGTAGGATGAACTCAAAGCCAAGATAGAACCCAGCAATAAAAACAGCCCATGCCCAAAATTGCAAGGGAATGGCACGTCTCTATTTGAAATAATTGATTAAGGTAACTCGTGAAGCTTGTAAATGTGATCCAAGAAGAGCCTTGCCAATCTATCAGCTGATATATGATGATAGAGTGCTCTAAAGTGACTGAATTTTGTGAAGCAATCGACCACCACCCAAATAAGTTCCTTCCCTTCGGATTTTGGTAAGCCTTCAATAAAGTCCATGCTAATGTGTTGCCATGCTCTATCTGGAATCAATAGGGGTTGAAAAAACCCTTGATAGTGCATACGTTCACTCATTCTTTGTTGACATACTTTGCGTTGTTGAATTAATTCTTGCACATCCTTCTTCATACCATGCCAATGGAAATAATACTTTAATTTTTGATACGTTCCTTCAATTCCTGAATGACCTCCGCGAGTTGAATCACGAGAGGCCATAATTACTTGCTTCTTTAGTTCAGTTCCTGCCCCAATATATACCTTTCCCTTTACTTGAATAACTGCGCTACTGATAGTGACCTCAGATCCTGAATCTAGAGGTCCTTGGATGTAACTAGATGTAATGCAATCTTAAGCAAAGGTATTGTTAAGATCAAGATTAAATCTTGATCTTAACCTATGATAAGAGAGTATGGGATGAGAAAGAAGGGAAGGAGATGAGAAAATAGAGAGAGTTAGATGAGAGAAGAAGGTAATCTCAAGGAGATTGGTTGATATTTCATTGAATGCCTCTTCCAATCCACAAGCCACTATTTAAAGAAAAAAATACAAGAGCCATGACACATAAAACTCCAGCCCAAAAGCATCCAGCACAACCTAACCGACTAACAGAATTTGGCGCCAAAACAATTCAAATAAACAAACGTACCCGCCGTATTTAATTTTGAATTACAACTCGATAGAACATAACAATCCCCTCCCCTTAGAATTTTCTTGTCCTCGAGAAATTAAAGAAGGAAATTGGCTCAATAAAAAACGTTTATCTCCCCAGGTGGTGAAGGATTTGTCCAAATTGCACCATCTTACTCGAACTTGCTGCCTGTTGGGATCATCGGTTCTGGTATGCTTAACTTCAACCACTGCTGCTGGCTGTAAGATCAAGGAACCACTGGATCCCACATCTGGAGGTACTGAAGAAGCCCCATGTCCACGTTTAACCTACTTCTTAAAAAGTGAAACATGAAAAACAGGGTGAATATATGAATCTGGTGGAAGCTCTAGCTTGTAAGCCACCTTGTCAATCCTTTCCAAAACCTTGTAAGGTCCAAAGAACCTCGCATAAAGCTTGACATTCTTCCTTACAGCTGCTGTAGACTACCTATAAGGTTGTAGTTCAAATATACCATATCATCCACTTCAAAATTTATGTCTACTCTTTTGTGGTTTGTGTACCACTTCATCCGGGCCTGGGAGATTCTGCTTTAAGAGCTGCATCTGATGTTTCCTTTGTCACGGACACGATATTCCCTGGTCCGTGACAATGCCCAGGTCGCTGCCAGTGTCGGGCCAGACAGTTGTCATGGCATTGCCTTAGTCGCTGCCCAGTTCGCGCCCCTGCCATGTCATGACATTGTCAAGCCTTGTCTTAGTCACGCCCTGAGCTTGTCCCATCCGTTTCCGAGGTTGCACCTAGGCCATGCCCTGCTCCGCATGTCTAGCGTCCCTTCCCAAGTCAGTGCCGCACCTGAACAGTGCCTGGACGCTCCTTACTAGCCGTTGGGGCTGCGCCTCCTAGCCGTTGGAAGATTCCCTTAGGATATTATTTGATTTTATTGATGTAATTAAGTATTCTCAAGTATTATTTTAGAATTTCTTGTATTTTCTATAAATAGGCATTTGTATTCATTTTGTAACCCAATCAATTAAAATATATGAAATATCTCTTCATTTCTCATCTAAATTCTCTTTTCTCATCTAATTCGACTTCTCTTTCTCATCTAACTCTAATTCTTTCTCTCATCTAAACTCTAATTCTCTTTCTTTTCTCATCTAACCTCTCTTTCATTGGGCCCAAGTCTTGCACTTTGGCCATCACATCCGCAAGGTTGTGACAAATTTGTATCAGAGCATGTTACGAGCAAGTGGGCAAAGTCAAGGATTCAAGAATTCAAGCTTTCGTTGCTGCCATAATTGATTAAACCGAGGCTTTTCAAGAAAATGGTTCAAGAACGTCATGGAGATGGCCACGTTAATTGTTAAGGTAACCGAGACCCTTTATCCCATTACTGACGATGTTATTCGCAGAGATTTCTCTCCTTTTGGGTGTATTGCAAATGTAAAGTACGTCTTGGTGACTTCTCTTAGAGTGGAAGTCCATGTGACTTACACCTCGAGAAATGATGCCGAGAGTGCTTGTAGGTGCTTGCACGGAAGGGACATCTACAATTATTGTTGTAAAATGGACATCCAAGTCTCCACGCCTCATAGGGAGATTACAACCATAGTTTTCTCTACTTTTGATGTCACAACTGGGAGTAATGCAGCCATAAGGGAAAGGGTAGAGAAGTCGGAAATCTTGACCCATGATGTGAGCAAGACCATAGATTCACTAGCCAACAAGCAAAGGGTGGACAAATGGGAAACCCGAGATAAAATTGTGGTTAATAAAGAGTTGAAGCCTTCGATAGATAACTTGACTACCATGGTTATAGCGATTAAGCAAGTAAACCGTGAGTTAAAAGCCTCAATGTCAACAATAACCGAGACGATGAACCGTATATTGAATAATCTAGAAAAGCGTTCCGAGAATGTCCCTAAGGTAGTCCCTGAAGTTGCAATGCAAGAAGAACATGTGGAAGTACGTAGCCTAGCAAAACAGCAACCGAAGGTGCCCAACACTGTCAAACCACAAGAAATGAGGTTAGGTGATGCCCTTACTATGCCGGACAAGCCGTTCTTTCAAGAATTGCCCGTTGGTATTGAGGACGAATCGGAGGAGCTTCCCGTTGTGGAAGAATCGCATGTACCACCAATGTGTGCAACGAAGGTGTCCATGGAACTTCAAACATCCATTGGCGTCACCTTGAATAGTGGGCTTAAGCAATCGGGTAACCGTGAGCAAGGCATATGGAAGATAGTTGCGCAACGCCTGGAAAAGCCGTGTGAGGGGTTGCCTTCTTGGTTCGAGATGCTGTTATGGTCAAAACAGGAGCAACAACAACAAAAGACGTAGCAGCAACGTGGTGGGTTGCACAAGAGTAAGGGAACCGGGCTGAAAACCAAGAAGAAGAAGGGCCGGTCATGTGAATGCTTCCCAAGAACCGGGATCGGAACTAAAATGTTCAAGGGTCCAAGTCATCCATCTTCGCAGCAACAGCTCGTTATTGTGCAAGTAAGGACATTTAGGGACTTTGGACCGAGGGCCGAGAAAACATCGCTTTGGAAATGTTTTCCAAGAATGGGAATTGGAACTAGAGTCTTCAAGGGGTTGAGACACTCAGATTGGCTTACGATCCTTGAGGACAAGGATCATCAGTTCGACCCGGGAAAAAAGGTAACGGATATGGACAATAATAAGGTCACAAAGGGGCGAACAATCAAAAGAGATCCGAGAGCCAAAGGTTGCACCGTCATCGGATCCTTGAGGACAAGGATGAACTTAAGGGGGCGGAAATGTCACTGACACGATATTCCCTGGTCCGTGACAATGCCCAGGTCACTGCCAGTGTCGGGCTAGACCGTTGTCATGGCATTGCCTCAGTCGCTGCCCAGTTCGCGCCCCTGCCATGTCATGACATTGTCAAGCCTTGTCTTGGTCGCGCCCTGAGCTTGTCCCAGCCGTGTCCGAGGCCGCGCCCAGGCCATGCCTTGCTCCGCGTCTCCAGCGTCCCTTCCCAAGTCAGTGCCGCACCTGAATAGTGCCTGGACGCTCCTTACTAGCCGTTGGGGCCGCCCCTCCTAGCCGTTGGAAGATTCCCTTAGGATATTATTTGATTTTATTGATGTAATTAAGTATTCTCAAGTATTATTTTAGTATTTCTTGTATTTTCTATAAATAGGCATTTGTATTCATTTTGTAACCCGATCAATTGAAATATATGAAATATCTCTTCGTTTCTCATCTAAATTCTCTCTTCTCATCTAACTCTAATTCTTTCTCTGATCTAAACTCCAATTCTCTTTCTTTTCTCATCTAACCTCTCTTTCATTGGGCCCAATTCTTGCACTTTGGCCGTCACATCCGCGAGGTTGTGACATCCTTTGCCATAACAGTTCAGTCACCTCAACCACTTGTGTCTCCACTCCTTGCAACAGCAATGGATTGGGTGGATCATACCCATACAATGCCTTGAAAGGTGTTGTGCCCGAAGAAGCATGGGAATGAGTATTATACCAAAATTCTGCCAATGAGAGCAACCTACCCCACACCTTAGGATGGCTAAATACCATACTTCTAAGGTATTGCTCAATACATTGGTTGACCCTTTCAGTCTGACCGTCAGTTTGAAGATGGTAAGATGAGCTAAGGGCCAAGGTAGTCCCTAAAAGACCAGACAACTCCTTCCAAAAGCAACTTGTAAAGGGCTTGTCCCTATTTGAGATTATGGATTGAGGCAATCCATGGAGATTGTAGATGTTATCAAGGAAGACACGAGGCAATTTCTCTACAGTCATGGGTTGAGCTAAAGCCATGAAATGTCCAAATTTGGTGAATTGATCTATTACTACCCAAATCAACTCTTTTCCTTCTGATTTGGGCAATCCTTCAATGAAGCCCATGCTTATATGCTGCCATATACCCTCTGGAATAGGTAAAGGTTGGAGAAGACCTTGGTATCTACGATCGCCAAGCTTAGTCTGTTGACAAACCTCACAGTCTTGCACAAAAGCAGACACTTCCCTGTTCATACCAGGCCAATTGAAGTGAATCTTCAGCCATTGATATGTTCCTTAAATGCCTGAATAACCACCCAATGAAGAATCATGAGCAGCACTGATAACATGATGTCTCAAATCAGTAGAGATGCCAATGTACAGCTTTCCTTGGATTCTGATAATTCCTCGGGTAACAGACACACCTGCACCAGTACCCTGATTAACCGCCTTGCTCACACTACCAGCTGCTATACATTCTTGTGCAAATGTACCATTCTCGTAGGACTGATATACTTCTTCCATCCAAGGTCCTTAAACCTGCGTGACAGTGCATCTGCTGCTATGTTTTCCTTTCCTTTCTTATACTCAATATCGTAATCAAGCCCAAGCATCTTCATCAACCCTTTCTGTGTGTCCTTGTGACAATTTTCTATTCTAAAAAATGCTTGAGACTTTGATGACCAGTCTTGATGATAAAGTGATGCCCATCCAAGTAGTGCCTCCTCTTTTCCACCGCGAGCAAAATTATAAGATACTCTTTTTCATATGTTGAAAGAGCTTGATGTTTCGCACTCAAGGCCTGGCTAAGATAAGCTATGGGCCTCCGTCCATGTGACAACACTGCCCCAACGCCATTTCCACACGCATCAATTTCTAGCACAAAGCTTGAAGTAAAGTCGGGCATTGCCAAAACAGGAGCTTGGCACATTGCGGTTTTAAGAGCTTCAAAAGCATTCTGGGCTTCCTCCGACCATCTGAAGGCTTCTTTCTTCGACAAATCTGTAAGTGGATTGGCTATAGCTCCATAACCTGCTACAAACTTGGGTAATACCCTGTCAAACCCAAAAAAAACCTCTTAATTGCTTTAAGGTTACCGGAACAGGCCAATCTTTCATGGCTTGGACCTTTGATGGGTCAGTCGAAACCCCATCACAAGAGATTACATGACCAAGGTACTCCAAGTGAGTTTGAGCAAAAGAACATTTGGCCAACTTAGCATACAACTTATGCTCACGCATGACCAAGAATACTTCTCTCAAGTGCTTCAAATGCTCCTCGAATGTTGAACTGTAAATTAAGATGTCATCAAAGAAGACCGACACAAATTTCCTAAGAAATTGTTTGAAGACATCATTCATAAGAGCTTGGAATGTAGCCGGTGCGTTTGTCAAGCCAAAAGGCATGACTACAAACTCAAAGTGTCCATGATGAGTCCGGAATGCTGTCTTGTACACATCTTGCTCATCCACTCTAATTTGATGATAGCCTTGCCGCAAATCTAGCTTGGAAAAGACATGGGCTCCATACAATTCATCCAACAAATCATCTATGACTGGTATAGGAAATTTGTCCTTTACAATCATAGCATTATGCTGTCTATAATCTACACACATTCAAGCCGTGCCATCTTTTTTCTCGACAAGAATAACTGGGGAAGCAAAGGGACTGTGGCTAGGCTGTATGAAGTTGGTTTTGATCAAATCATCAACTTGCTTCTTAATTTCTGACCTTTGAGCATGTGGATATCTATATGGCCTAAGCCTCACAGGTTCTGCATCGCTTTTGAGGGGAATAACATGGTCTAAACTCTTCTTGGGAGGTCAAGACTGAGGTACTTCGAATAGATCCCCAAACTTAGTGATCAAGGCCTGCACTTCTGGTTCGGTAATGCTCCTTAATTCAGTAAGGGCTATAGCAAATAGCTGACCTACCCAATGAAATGAGCATTTCTTGAATCCTTTCTTCATCCTGCTCCCTTTCATGACCTGCAATTGGGCTTGTTCTGCTATACCTTGCAAGGTTACTTTAGATCCTTGTATTTCAAAGGAAACCGTAAGGTTAGCAAAATCAAACAACAACGGGCTGTAAGTTCTCATCCAATCGACCCCAAGCACCATATCACACCCTCCCAAAGGAAGGATTCAAAAGTCATAACTGAACTTGCAATCCTGCATTACCCAACTGAACCAACGACATTTGTTTTGAGTTATTATAGATTTTCCATTAGCCACGGTAACAGCGAGGGGATGAGTTTTAATCACTTCATGACCCACTTTCTTAATCACTTTAGGATCAAGAAAATTATGGGTACTACCACTATCAATGAGGATGATGATAAACTTTTCACCTGCCTTTCCCCTGATTCGGATCGTGCTGTGGGCACCATTTCCAGCCAAAGCTTTCATTGAAATTTCCACAGCAGCATCATCTAAGCTTTCCTCGATGTCCTGATTTGATTCAACCCCATCACCCTCAATTTCCTCATCATCAGAATGTTCTCCAGCACTAACCCCTTCAGTAGACATGAGAAATTTTGGATTACACTTGTGGCCAAACTGATAAAGTTGATTACAACGGTAACACAACCTCTGCTGCTTTTCATCAGATCAGATGGTCTGAGTTCTGGCAGAACCTTGCTGTTATTTGAAGCTGCAACTGCGGGGTCTGGAAGCATCATTTGAAGACAAAATTGTTGATTCATAAAGCTTGGCTTTGGCATAAGCCATACACAGGCTTGCAGGATCAACGGCTTTAATAAAGTTTTTCACCTTTGGCTTTAATCCACTTATAAAGGCTGAAACATAATATGACTGAGAGGCCTAGATTTCAGTTATAATGTTGGCTCGGAGATTCTCAAACCTGGTCATATAATCTCTCACAGATGTCTCCTGTTTCACCTTATTAAATTTATCCACAATATCACTATCATCCTCATCACTATACCGATCACACAATTCTTTTGCAAATTTAGTCCATGTGAGGGATGGATTACTCTTCATCAAGATATAAAACCGCACTTCATGATCACCAAGAAGGTATACAGAAGCGATTTGTACCTTTTTTGAATCATCAATATGGTAGAAGTGAAAGTAACGTTCACACCTCCTTAGCCAAGAATGAGGTTGCTTCCCATCAAAGGCATCAATCTGCACCTGAGGCTATCTTTGGCCACTGCTTCTGCTATTGGTTGTCTCCTCATTACTGGCAGAGCATTGTTGATACCAATCATCAGGCGGTCTATCAAAATGGCCCACATTCAATCCCCTTGGCCTGTGTGTATCCTTAATTTCAATAACTCGCACACCAGGTCTAGCATTCTAGTTTGAAGGTCGAGACATCACATGCTCACTGCGACCCTGCCTTTCAGTCACCTCCATCTCGTGGTTTTGATCTGGAGCTATCATATCAACACCAGTATTAACCACTGAAGCAGAAACATTCGGTCTTACTACATCAGGAGGCCTGGCTGGTTGATTTGTTTGTATTACGCTTGCCGGAAACAATGGTTCTAGAACAGCAGGAGGAATTGGCCTCAGAACTTGCCTTGAATCTCAGTTAACTTCACTTCCAGCAGCTGCATTTGCTGATCGAACTGCTGATTGAATCTCTCCTCTAATTCTGGTGATTGTCGCGAGACTTGATCAGCAATTTTAGCTTCTACCTACTGAACCCGCTGATCGACCCTCACCTTAATTTGTTGAGGTAAAGATTCAGTGAGAGCTTGCTTGAACTGAGCAAGCATTGTCTCCAGTTTACTGTCTAATTATGCATTTGTAACCAAGTCTCGTCCTGCTGCATCACTACTGCCAACAACCTTAGCAATGGAAGACTTAGCAGCAGCTCTTGCAGCAGCTGATCTGGTGGTAACACCACCGATCAAGGCAATCCGATACCAATTATTAAGATCGAGATTAAATCTTGATCTTAACCTAAGATAAGAGAGTATGGGATGAGAAAGAAGGGAAGGAGATGAGAAAATAGAGAGAGTCAGATCAGAGAAGAAGGTAATCTCAAAGAGAATGGTTGATATTTCATTGAATGCCTCTTCCAATCCACAAGCCACTATTTAAAGAACAAAATACAAGATCCATGACACATAAAACTCCCACCTAAAAGCATCCAGCATAACCTAACCAACTAACAAAATTTGGTGCCAAAACAATTCAAACAAACAAACCTACCCGCCTTATTTAATTTTGAATTATAACGTGATAGAACATAACAGGTATCTCCTTTATATGTTTTGATCACTTCTTCCATCCATAAGGGTGCAAATTGTGAAATAGCAGTACACGAAGCATTTTCTAGATCCTCCTACCTTCTTGAAAGAGCATTAGTTGTAGAATTATCTATTCCCCTTTGGTATTCAATGGTATAGTCTAATCCTAACATCTTCATAAGGCCTTTCTGTTGAACTCTTATAGTATCTTTTGTTCAAGCAAATATTTGAGACTTTAATGATCAATTTTGATTATGAAGTGATGGTCTTCCAAGTAGTGCCTCCACTTTTGCACAGCCAACAATATTACTATATACTCTTTCTCTTCTTTGGGTTCAATACTTGACTAAAATAAGCCAATGGCTTCCATTCTGGGATAACAGCTCAAATTCCCCTGTTACAAGCATCAATCTCTGATACAAAGGAAAAACTGAAATCAGGCATAACTAGAACTGGTGTAGAAGTCATAGGTACTTTCAAGTGCTCAAATGCCTCCTTAGCCAAGTCATTCCAGTGAAAGGCTTCCTTTTTGAGTAAACCTATCAATGGTTAGTTGCTTAAGAGTCTTGGGTATGGGCCAGTCTTTCATAGCTTGAACTTTATTTAGGTCAGTAGCTACTCCTTCTTCAGATATCACATGGCCTAGATACTCCACTTGAGTTCTGGTAAAAGAACATTTAGAGAGTTTAGCATAAAATTAGTGCTGTTTAATAGTGTGGAACATCAATTCAAGCTTTGCAGCATAAGCTTCCGAGGAAGGACTATAGACTAAGATGTCATCAAAGAATACAAGAACAAACTTCCTCAATAAAAGCTTGAACATAGAATTCATCAAGGCTTGAAATGTAGCAGGGCCATTGGATAACCCAAATGGCGTCACCACAAACTCATAGTGTCCATGGTGTGTCCTAAAGGCAGTCTCGTGAATGTCATATGTACACAAATTTGAAAATGGCCGTTCCGTAGATCCAATTTGGAGACGTACTTGGATCAATGCAACTCATCTAAGAGATCATCAATGATTGGAATTGGAAATTTTTCTTTGATTGTGAGAGAATTCAGCTGTCGATACTCTACACATGTTCGAGAGGTGCCATCCTTCTTTTTGACCAATATCACCGGGGAAGCAAGGGACTATAACTATGCCTAATGAATTTAGTATTGAATAGCTCCATAATTTGCCTTTCAGTCTCATTGTTTTAAGAGTGAGGATATTTATAAGGATGAAGATTCACGGTATCTGAGCCAACTTTTAATGGAATAGCATGTTCTAATGTCTTCTTGGGCGGTAGGGAGGTTGCTCAAATAAGTCTTTATACTTCTGCAAAAATGAATCAATAGTAGGAACAGAATTCACCTGAACTTCCATTGGAGCAACATTAATGGAATATAGTTGTCCAATCCATTGATAAGCACCCTTCTTAAGCACTCCTTGCAACCACTTACCTCTCATCATCTGAAGCTGACCCAGCTTCATGGTTCCTTGTAGCTTGACATTTTGGACTCCTCTTTCAAAAGACATAGTTAGTTGAGCAAAATCAAAGAGCAAGGGACTGATGGTCTAAATCCAGTCAACCCCCAAGACCATATCACAACCTCCCAACCTTAATACTCTAAAGTCATCTTCAAAGTTATGGCCTTGCATCTTCCAATTGAAGTTTCTACACTTGGTCTGTGTCAAAATTGAGTTGCCATTTGCCACAATAAAAGCCAAAGGGCTAGTCTTGATAATTTCATGCCCCACTGATCTCATAACCTCGGGGTCTAAAAAGCTATGTGTGCTTCCACTATCTATTAGAATCAATAGGGGCTTTTATCCAGCTTTCCCCATTAATCCTTATGTATTGTGTGAGCCATTTCCAATCAAAGCATTAATTGAAATCTCAATTTCATCTTCATCTGTCTCATCATATTTCTCTATTTCCTACTTTCCTAAATCTGCACCATTTCCCTCATCTTCCTTAACTTCACTAGCATTAATTCCAGAGGCTGACACAAGGTACTTAGGATAACACTTAAGGCCAAAGAAATATCATTGGTTGCACTTGAAGCACAACCTTTGAGACTTCTTTTCATCCAAACTCAAAGGTCTATTACTTGTCAGGGAAGATCTTTGTAAGGGAGCACTAGTTTGTGCATTCCTTATTCTTTGAACCTCAAGTGCAACCAAGATTGTGCTCTCAAACCTTCTGGCAGGTTGGAGGATCCAATGCTTTAACCAGATTCTTGATTTTAGGCTTAAGTCCACCGATAAAACTAGAGTTGGGCCTCAGTAGCTCCCAGAGTCACTGTCATCATTCTTGCCTCAAGATTTTCGAATCTTATCATATACTCTTTAACGGTTGATACTTGTTTCACCTTGTTGAAATTATCCACAACACCATTGATGTCTTCATCTCCGTACCTCTCACACAGCTCCTCCACAAATTCAGGCCAAGATATTGATGTATTGCTACAAATTAAATTGTAAAACCACACCTCTAAGTCACCACGTTGGTACATAGCATCCAGCTCCACCTTCTTTGCTTCAACTCTATTATAGAAACAAAAATATATTTCACACTTCCTGGCCTAAGACTATGGCATCATTCCATAAAAAAGGCCCCAATTCCACGCGAGGTTGTCTAAATCCATTTCTTCTTGCAACTGATACTACATCTCCACGGTCAACAGCACTTGGTGAAGGCGTAGGATTAGGAGGCCTAACTTGTTGACTTGCTGCTGAAAGCACATGTCATGGCCCGAGATTTGGAGTTAAGTACTAGGAAGTCATTGATTGTAGTGAAGTAGTTTAAGTTCTTAGTATTAGTTTAATTTGTACTTTAATTAAGAGAAATTATCCCATAGCCTAATGAGTCTTCTTTAGTTCACCTATATAAGTCAAGGCTAGTCAAATGTTAGTTAACAAGTCAAAATTGGCAGCAAAGAGTGGGAAAGTCAGTTAAGTGAAGATGCCTAGATGCAATGTAATGTTCATATTCTAGAAGTTGTGTAAGTAGTGGATTCTCTTGTAAGAAGGGGATTATTGATGATAATGAATTGATTTCTCTCTCTCATCTTAATCTTCTCTCTATTTCTCATCTCTATTCACTTCTTTCTCATCTCATACTCTATTATCCTTAGATTATGATCAAGATTTATCTTGAATCATAATAGTGGTATGAGAGCCTTGATTTGATTCCAAATCAAGTTAATTGATATCAAGTCTTTATCAGGTTGCCTTGATCAAGAAATTGTGCTTAAACAGTTTGAATTTTTGTTCGTGCAAGATTTAACCTAAGTTCTGCTTGATTGAGTCAGCTGTTGGTTCTACTGTTAGAAAGATTCAGATTGAACTTGCTGAATTATCTTTAGATTGAGGTACATTATTGAGATATTTTGTACTGGAGCATTCAATCAAACTTTAGTGCTTCAAATTTCTAGTTTTGGAAGTGGCTATTACTATGATTGGTTAGTTGAACCTGTTCGGTTGTTCTGAATTCACAAGTGAACAAAGCTTAACACATCGAATTCTTGATAGAGTTAATGTTCTTGATTCGCTTAGCTAGAAATTGCATTTGATATAGCCGAACCTTAACAATTGACCTTCTATCAAGCTTCGGTAGTTAATCCTGGTAGAAATTGTTTTTGTTTTCTCTGTATTGAGCTGAATTGTGTTAGATAAAAATGGATGTTCCTCAAATCAAACTTTTAAATGATGCTAGGATTTCCATCAAAGTCTCAAAGCTTGTTTACCAACTAGATGAGGATATTCGTTACCAAGTATTTTGGCCTTATGGTCCTCTTGAAAGTACCAAAGTGGTTTCATCTTCCATTAGTGAAGTTATTGCTCAAATTAGTTATTCTATGATATGGAGTGCCGATTTGGCCTTTGATTCATTACATGGGAGAAACATATACGATGGATGTTGTGCTTTAGATATAAACATCCTCAGGCCGTGTAAGGATATGGGAGGAGAGCTTGAGGTGGTAGGATCTACTAATTGTCAAGATAAGGAAGAACTTAATGTTGCTTTGGGAGTGAATCCACACTTCACTCATTATATCAAGTAGAAGTGGTGCAACAGCAACATTTGCATTCATTGGATCAGTTTGAATTGGTACAGCAGCAACTTGATCTTAATTTTCAAGATGAGGTTTAGGAAGCAGCAAAGGTTGATGTTGCAATAGAAGAACATGTGTTTGATCCTTCATTGCTACAAGTAAATGTCATAACAGCAAGTGTTCCTGATTTGGAATCACAAGTCAAGAGCACACAAGCGATTGAAAAAGAAACAAATCAAGTGAGCCAAAGGCTTCTTAATCCGAGGAAGGAGGACTTTTGTACGGAATTGGAAGCTAATCAACTTTCACATCAGAAATGTGAGCAGGACACCTCTGGTGGGGTTAGAGTTACCTTGAATTTGTAAATTACATTAGCAAAACAGGTTAAGGATGCAAAGATTCAGATTGAACTTGTTGGGATGAGGCAAACACAGTTTGTTGATGATGCAAAAATTTTAGTACAGCAATATGTAAATATCAACAAAAGTAATGTGAATTTACATGCTTCTGATTTGGTAGTAGCTGGAAAGCTCATGGTTGCAAGCCTTTCCACCTCAAGATAGTGTTGGTGCCACACATTTTGTTGAACATGATGTAGTGCTACAGAATATTACAGCTACAAGTCAGGACATTAACATCAACCGAGGCCTTTAGACTCAGAGTAGACTTGGATTGGTTGAAATTCAGAAGCTTAGCATGGCAATGACAATCACAGTTCAAAATGAAAATGTACCAATATAAGTCACTAAACCACTGAAAGTTATAGAAAAGGAAGTGCATATGGAAATGGAAGTTCTAAGCTTTAGAATGTTGCATTTGAAGCTGATCTTAAAGCCTAAAATGGAGATCAAGTTGGCAATTTTGTCTTAGTCACAAGAAGTGCTTTTTAAGTAAGAAATTAAGAGCATTGATCAAGCCAGTCGTGGTCTATGAGGGGAGATGTCCATATTTTCTTCTTCTCAAATCAAATAAAGTGACTCTTGAAAAGTTTTTCATGTTCAAGAATATGAAGCAGCCAAGGTGGTGTTTATGTCAATTGATAGACTTGGGGCTTGCTCATGGATCGAAAAGGCAATTAAATTAATAAGGGAGAGGTGGAATTCAGTGAGCAAAGTTATAAAATTAGTACGAAATAGAACTGATACTGCAGGGGTGCAAGTAAATTTAGTAAAGAAACATTGTGCTAACACTCTAATGCAAGCAGATACTCAATTTTAGATTATAAATTTGCAAAATCTTAAGAAAGGATAGGCTTAAGTGTGTGGAGCTAGTGTTTACTCATCCTTGAACACTAACAACAACCCACCTGATTCAAGGGAAGTAGAGTATACTATTGTTTGTCCAAGAAAGAAATGAAGATGGACAACCATGTTAGACAACTCACGTTTGTAGTCCATTTTCCAGTGGTGGAATTAGTGGAGGCGTGTATGAGGCATGGAAAGAAGGTTGATCAATTCGATGATGTGCTGCTGCGTATACAAATTTACCAAGATGCAGTGATTGCAAATGTGGTTCAAATGGACAAGGAGATTCACAGGTTGCACTTTTATAAACATCACTTTGGAAGTGTGGCTGATCTACAAGGTCTGATAGATCATTAGTTCTTGCTGATAGCCATAGTGATGTAGAGGCCAAGAGCACCTTCCTTGCATCCAAATCTGGATGAACAACAGAACAATAGAACATCTTAGCAATAATCTATGGAAGAACGTGGTAAGGTGGATCGTGATCCATCTGATGATGCCAATCTAGTATTACAATCGAAGTCCCATATGGAAAATCAGCCCAGAACGTTTTTGAGATTGCAGTTAGCATTTGGATGTTACATTAGTAAGCAGTTTAATGAAGTTGAATATGTCTTGAAGTATATGGTCATGGTATGTGTTAGTGCAGCTCGGGAGGTCTTTGGAAACTTGAGAGCAGGCTTGTGGCTATTATCAAACCTGAAAATGACTAATTTTAGTTAAGGAATTAGTAGTAATTCAGATCTTTACATCATAGATGTGCTTGGATCCTTGAAATAAATGATGTTGGTTGTAATTCTTGGACCAAAATTGTTACAATTGAAGCTTATAGCTCATTCCAATACTAAGAGCAAGTGTGCCTCCTATAGCAGTTGAGGCCAAGAGTTCATCAGCAAGGATGCTAAGGAGATTAATACAATGGTGACCTGTTCTGTTCTCAATAAAAGTATTGAACGCATAGGAAGCATGGTTAATTTGTTGTATGCAGATAAAGCTTCGAGGCAAAACATATGCAAACTTAACAAGTGGGACGATATTTGCAAGCTGTTTTACTCATATAGCTATAACCATGGGCACAGATCACATGCTTAAGCAAGATGGCAGGTAGCAAGTTACTTAAGAGGTCAGATTTCATTGTTCTGGGTTCAAATGTACCTACGGCAACAATGAAAGCAACTATGCAACAATTAGCAGCTGCAATTTTAGAATCTTTCGGCAACAATAAGAGTACTTCAAGTCACAATTCTTTAAGAATCTTTTAAAGGAGAGAGTATTGTCATGATTGGGATTTGGAGTTAAGTGCTAGGAAGTCATTGATTGTAATAAAGTAGTTTAAATTCTTAGTATTAGTTTATTTAGTACTTCAATTAGGGGAAATTAGCCCTTAGCCTAATGAGTCTTCTTTGGTTCACTTGGAAAAGTCAAGGTTAGTCAAATGTTAGCTAACAAGTCAAGATTGATAGATAAGAGCGGGAAAGTTGGTCAAGTGAAGATGCCTAGATGCAATGTATTGTTCATATTCTAGAAGTAGTATAATGTTAGAAACAGTGTCCTGAAATCCAGATTTATTCTGGATATATTGTTTTAATCAATAAATAAAATTGAAGTCCTAGTTGTTTCCTAGTTAAATTTGGGTATGTGAGCATTTATCCTGTATGTGATTTTCTTTTGAGAGGCACCCATGAGATGGGTGTAGTCCTCAGACTATAATTTACATGTTTGTTCTAAGTAGTTTATGAGACTAAGCCACAGATAGGCTTGGAACAAATGATATGGGTTGTTGTTTGAAAGGCTCGTAGTCGAAGAGAAGTCTAGACCACTTTGTTATGAATCGTTAGAATTTAATTGTAATTCCTGTTATTAGTGGCTGAGTATTGTTTCAAGTATTGAGTTGTATATTTTTAAATGTTAGTTGAGTCCTTTTAGGCGCCAAAGTGGCAAGTTGGTCAATATCGGGTCAAAATCAGGGGCTGTTGCAGTTTTGGCGCGAAAGTCTATTTTTTTTGGAGGTTAAGTCGGTTAGTCTTGATGCATTGTATCCAAAGGTCTATAAATAGGATCTTAAGCTTGTAATCTCATCAGTCAATGAAATATAAACTGATTTCCTTTTGGAATTAACTCTCTTTTCTCATCTCTTTCTCTATTTCTCATCCCTTTTCACTTCTCTTCTCACCTAACTCTTTCTTCTACTAGGTTAGACTTCAATTCTTAATTGGAAGCTAACAAGTGGTATCAATGCGGGTTCTACAATCAATTGATTGATTGAGGCCGACAAAATCAAAGAAAAATATGATTGAAGGCGTGAGAACCAGATCTGGAGCTAGAGGTGCCAATGCACCATGTTCGGGATTGGATTTTGTGGCTGCGGTTATGAGTTTTGGAGGTAATGTATCAATTGATCATCACCGAAATTGGAATGACAAGTTAGAATAGCTGAATGCTAAGTTTGATGCTAAGTTTAAGCAACAGCAAATCGAGCTTAAAGCTAGGTTTGATCAGCAGCAACAGCAGCAACTCGAGAGTATGTAGAAGAGTGATAGCATTCAGCAAATGTTGAAATTGATTTTGGATAGAGACTTAAACAAGGAAGAACGGCTGCAACAAATTGAAGAAAAAATTGAAAAATTGCAAGATCTGGTTAATAAACAAAAAGAATCAAGTGTTGATACGATCTTAAAGCCTGCAAGTCAGATTTTTCATCAAAAAGAGTCCAATCAGCAGCAAGAACATGTTGACAGGCCTGAAATTCTGGTGAGGAATCGTGACAAATCTCCGATAGTTCAAGCGACTGCAATACATTCAATTAACATTACATCAATAGCAAATCAACCTCTGCAGCAAGAATTTGATGTAGAAAATCAGAATCGAGTCTCTGGACAGGCACATTGCAGACCTGAAGCTTCAAATTCAGACCACAATTGCAGGCCACAGAACTCAGTGTTGCAACGCAGTGCTGATTTTGATGAGTTCGATCATTTGGACAGACCTCCTGATTGACATTATCAGCATAGAACCATGAGTAATGACATGTTATCTATTGGTAGGAGTGGTAATCACAGGCAGCCAAGAGTTGATATTGATCCTTTTGATGGCAAGTTACCGGAATCATGGCTTAGAAGGTGTGACCGGTACTTCATATATTATAACATACCTGATGATGAAAAGCTCCAATTAGCTGCAGTACATCTACATGGCGACCATGAGGTGTGGTATTACAGTTTGTTGAAGAGCAAACCGAATCTTTCTTGGGGCCAATTCGTAGAAGAAATGTGTGAACGTTATGGAGAAGGTGAATCAACGGACGTTGTGGATAATTTTAACAAATTATCTCAAACTTCAACCGTGAGTGAGTACATGCTTAGATTTGAGAACTTAAGAGCCAACTTTCTGTCCGTTTTGTCTATAGCTTCCGAGGATACCGAGTCATATTATGTGTCTTGCTTTACAAGTGGATTAAAACCTGGGATCAAGAACATGGTGAAACCCATTAGTCCTAAGACCTTGTCAAGTGCTTATAACAAGTCAAAATTGATTGAAGCCACTCATGTCCAACCGAGTGACAAATTTAAGCAGTCAAGCAGCAAGTTCAAGCCACAACCGAAAGTAGCTTCTGGTGCAGGTGCAGGATATAAACGTGCTGTTGACATAAGCTCGGTGAGACTTTGCTTTCGTTGTAACCAGCCATATCAGCCTGGACATAGGTGCAAAACACAAGCAATAATGTGTGCTGAAGGGACCCGTGTTGAAGCTGAAACAGGCAGTGAACATTCAGCAGCAGAAAGTGACAGTGTTGGTGATTCTTCACAAGATGAATTAAGTGAAGATGAAGTGGAGATATCAATGAAGGCTTTAACCAATAGTGGAGCTCATAACACTATCAAAATCAGAGGTAAGGCTGGAAAACAGTCCATCATTATCCTTATTGATAGTGGGAGTACACATAGTTTCATCGATCCCAAGTTGAGTAAGAAGGCAAGGCATGAAGCGATAAAGACTCATCCTTTGCAAGTGATGGTGGCTGATGGTAATTCTTTAACCATTCATAAAAAGTGCATAGCATTCCCATGGTCTATGCAAGAACATCACTTCACCTTTGATTTCAGAGTTCTTCCTTTGGGAGGTTGTGATATGGTGCTAGGGGTGGATTGGATGAGGACCTTCAACCCGGTTATATTCAATTTTGATAAGATGACCGTGGCATTTGAGGTTCATCGCACCAAAGTATCCTTGAAAGGCATGTCAGAGGAAGCTCAACTCGAGATAACTGATGGTAAACGTGTGCACGAGGGGATCAAGAAGAAGGCAATACAATGGATAGGTCATTTGTTTATGGTAGCTATTGTTGAGCTGTAGCAGGGACTTCAACCAGAAGTGCAGTCCTTAGTGGATGAATTTGGTAACATCTTTGAGCCGCCTAAGAGTCTTCCTCCTCCAAGGAGTGTGGACCATGCCATTCCTTTGCGTGCAAATGCTGATCCGGTGAAGATTAGGCCTTATCGATATGCACACGGCCAAAAGTCAGAGATAGAGAGGCAAGTGGAGGAACTTCTTCACATGGATTTTATTAGACCAAGCCATAGTCCTTTCGCTTCACCCGTGATCCTTGTGAAGAAGAAAGATGGCTCGGCTAGAATGTGTATTGACTACAGCCGGTTGAATGCTTTAACGGTGAAGGATAAGTTTCCCATTCCGATCATAGATGATTTGCTCGACGAATTACATGGTGCATGCTTCTTTTCAAAGCTTGATTTGAGGCAAGGATACCATCAAATCAGGGTCCTCGAGCCAGATATTTACAAGACAACTTTTCAAACTCACCATGGCCATTTCGAGTTTGTTGTTATGCCTTTCGGCTTGAGAAATGCTCCGGCCACTTTTCAAGCAGCCATGAACGATGTTTTCAAGCCTTATCTGAGGAAGTCAGTGCTCATTTTCTTCGACGACATACTGATTTACAGCTCAACATATGAAGCTCATCTCACTCACCTCCGACAAGTGTTTGAATTGATGCGGCAACACAAGTTCTTTGCAAATTGTCCAAGTGTTCGTTTGCTCGAGATAAGCTCTAGTATTTGGGTCATATCATCTCACACGAGGGAGTGTCTACTGATCCTAACAAGATCCATGCAATGCAAGAATGGGCAATTCCGATTACCTTGAAGAAATTGAGGGATTTTTTGGGGTTGACCGGGTATTATAGAAAATTTATTAAGGGATGTGGTTCTATTGCCAAACCCTTAACCGAGCTCTTGAATAAGGATGCTTTTACATGGAACGAGAGATCTCAAGCCGCATTTGAAGCCTTTAAAGCCGGAATGTGTGCTGCACCAGTTTTGGCGATGCCGGACTTTACCAAAAGCTTTATTTTGGAGACCGATGCAAGTGGTACTGGTATAGGGGCTGTTCTTTGTCAAAAAGGGAGGCCTATTGCTTACTTGAGCCAAGCTCTTAGCCCTAAACATCAAGCTATGTCAACATATGAGAAGGAATAGCTAGCCATCCTCTTAGCCGTGGAGAAATGGAGGCAATACTTGGAGGGTCATAAGTTCATCATTCGAAAGGATCATCAAAGCCTCAAGTATCTCCTTGAACAAAAGATCGTGACGAGGATTCAAACGAAAGGTCTCATGAAAATGTTAGGCCTTGATTACGACATCGAATATAGAAGTGGCAAGGAGAACAATGTTATGGTTGCTCTATAAAGGCAGTTTGAGGACTATAATCAGGCCACCCGTGTTGCTGATACCGTGGTAATTCCTTCTTGGGTGGAAGATTTACATAAGTCCTATGAGAGAGACCCTTTTTCCCAGGAAAAATTGGTCGTTGCTGTCCTTACACGCGAGGCAAAGATCGTTGCTGCAGACACTGATATCACTGTGCAGCAGGGGCTGATCCATATCAGAGGGCTGTTGTATGTTGGTTCTGCCACTGATCTGAGAGAACTAGTCATCCAAGCTTCACATGATGCTTCTTGGGGTGGTCACGAGGGTGTAGAAGGCACCTATCAACGAATCAAAGCATATTTTACATGGCCGAGTATGAAAAACGATGTAAGTGATTACGTGAAGTCTTGTGAAGTATGTCAACAAACGAAGTTCGGAGATCCTCGTTACAAAGGACTTCTTCAACCTCTTCCCATTCCGGAGGGAGCTTGGGTTCACATTAGCATGGATTTCATCGAGGGACTACCGAAGTCCGAAGGCAAGGAGGTCATATGGGTAGTGGTGGATCGTTTCACCAAGTATAGTCATTTCATTGCTCTTGCTCGACCCATCACCGTTGAAAAATTGGCAAGGGTCTTCCTTGACCACATTTACAAATTACATGGATTGCCTCAATCCATTTTGTCCGATCGAGACAAGATTTTCACAAGCACATTTTGGAGGGAGTTGTTTAAGTTGATGGGTACTACATTGGCACTCAGTTCCTCTTATCATCCTAACACGTCAACCAATGTGTTGAACAGTACCTTCGATGTATGGTCTTCTCGAGGCCCAAGGAGTGGAACCGTTGGCTTTCCTTAGCCGAATTTTGGTTCAATACCCACTTCCACACACCCATTGGCACTTCACCCTTCCAAGCATTGTATGGCTATCCTCCACCCTCTCCTATGATGTTACAACGACCGAAGATCACCGGTTCTGTAGCTACTGATTTAGTTCAGCACAGGAAATAATTTATGCAAGTGCTTAAAGACAATCTTCAACAAGCTCGAGCTCGGATGAAGTACTACGCTTATAAGAATAGGGTAGACAAAAGCTATGACGGTAGTGACATGGTCTACCTGAAATTACAACCGTATAGACAGTCCTCCTTGGCTGTCAGGCATAATGTCAAGCTAAGTGCCCGATACTTTGGCCCGTACAAAATTTTGGAGAAAATCGGCAATGTTGCTTATAAGCTCGACTTACCTTCGCATTCATACATTCAACCCGTGATTCATGTGTCCCTACTTAAAAAGCAGGTTAAAAAGGGAGCTGTAGCTGCTCAGGACCCTTCTGCTGCAGAAACTAATGGCCTGCTGGTGTTGCAACCTGCTGCTATAAAGGCTCGGAGGTCGCTGCAGCATGATCATGGTGCTGTGCAAGAAGTTTTGGTGACTTGGTGCAACTTGGACAAGGGTTTGATGACTTGGGAAGATTGCAATTTCTTGAAGAGCCAATTCCCGAGTTTCACTTCTTGAGGACAAGAAGCTTCTCAAGACGGAGGGAATGTTATGAATCGTTAGAATTTAATTGTAATTCCTGTTATTAGTGCCTGAGTATTGTTTCAAGTATTGATTTGTATATTTTTAAATGTTAGTTGAGTCCTTTTAGGCGCCAAAGTGGCAAGTTGGTCAATATCGGTTCAAAATCAGGGGCTGCTGCAGTTTTGGCGCGAAAGTCTGTTTTTTTTGGAGCTTAAGTCGGTTAGTCTTGATGCATTGTATCCAAAGTTCTATAAATAGGATCTTAAGCTTGTAATCTCATCATTCAATGAAATATAAACTGATTTTCTTTTGGAATTAACTCTCTTTTCTCATCTCTTTCTCTATTTCTCATTCCCTTTCACTTCTCTTCTCACCTAACTCTTTCTTCTACTAGGTTAGAATTTCAATTCTTAATTGGAAGCTAACACACTTGTATGTTAAGACTATAACGTGACACTTTAGATGGCTTTGTCTTGGTCATGTGGATGGAGATCCAAAAGTGTTAAGTTAGTGTGTTTGACAAACTGAATTGGACCATGTCGGTCACTTATTTCTAGACTACTATCGGAGATGTGTTATTCGCATTGCACTATTTGATGATGACTCTAAATCCTAAGGGTATTCTGGACTTGTGCATGGAGCGTTAGTTACTTTGGTGTGCTATAAGTATGGTCTAAAACGAATGACTGAAATCCCACGTACACTGGGTAGTGGCGTAAAGTGTGACAAGGATCCAGCATTCAATAGGGAATCTACAATCTCTTATGAGATACAGATGTCCCCTTAGTTGATTCGCAAATATTTGAATAGTTTCGAAGCTTTGGCCAAAGTATTCCAAGTGTTTGACATTTGGAGTTTATACTGTGAATATGTTCAAGTATAAATGAATTATTCAGTTAAGGGCAAGTCAGTAACTAATGGAGAAGTTGTGAGAAGGATAATGGTAGTGGTTATATTTATCATTTGTCATGGACATCTAGTAGAGGGGTTGTTGTCATCATTACAGCATATTAAGGAGATATCGAATAAATAATTTAAGTCTGGAGTGCATTGAGATTTATTTAGTGGAATTAAGTCTCATTAAATGGTAATTAAATTAATATCATGAGATGATTTAATTTAACCCGTTTGGGGCTAGATTTAAATTGTCCCCGAGGTCCTTACGCAAGCCTCTGTATTTTTTTTTGCCATTAGAAAAATATTAAAGAATTCATGAGATGAATTATTTATCCATAGGATGGGTAAATTAATTTTGCCAAACATTATTCATAAGATGAATAAAAATTAAAAATTACAAAATATAATTTTAAAAATTAAAATACATAAGATGAATTTTTACATATGAGAAACAAAGCAAAAAAAAAAAAATCGCGTTTTATTCCTGGACAATGGCTGTCCTTGTGAAATTGATCCAACCAACCAGCGCGCGACACGTGTCGGGCGCTAGGACACCCACTGTGGCGATCCGGTGTTCTGCGATGGGCCAATCACGGCTCGACTCGTGTCATTCTAATTTAAAATAAAAGGCTGTTGAACTGTTAATTAAAACGACGTGTTTTAACTGTGTTATGCATGAAACGTTGCGTTTTGGACTTAAAACTGCAATTTGTTTTGTGCGTCCCACGTCGAATTTTTTACTTTTTTCGCTCCGGAATATTTCTATAAATAGAGGGCCTTATTCCGAGGTTCATTATCAGAGTCAAAATAATTATTTAGGATTTCTAAAATCGCTCCGGGCAGTTCGAGGTCATTGCGTAAAAGGTCTCGAGGTTTCGTTTTTGAAGAATATTATTGTCTTTCTCGTTTTCTTTATCATTGGAGCAATTTCACGTATATGTTTTTCTTTCCTTCTTTTAGTTTTGCTTTTCTATTTATTTACAGTATTCATTATTATGCCTGTTTAAGTTTATGTATTGTTATGAATGTATTGGAGTAAAAGGCCTGTAAATCTAAATTAGGAATTTAGATCTAATGATTTAAATTATGAATTTAAGTTAGTAGATTTAAAATTAGGAATTTTAAATCAACCCTAGGTTTAGAGTTATGAATTCTAAACCTGTTCCACTGCGTAATCTTTAGGGAGAATTTTTGAAATTCATCCCACAACCGGTATTAAGGCAAACGGTTTATAGAGATAAACCTATTCCCGGGAACTCTCGCACGTGAGGTGTCACAAAGCGTGACTCTCCGACTGGGGGCTTAGGTAAAGAGAAGAGTCTCCTACTCTAAGTGCTCTAATAGGTGCCTATTGTTGTGACCACAGTTGAGAACTGTAAACCTAATAGTTGGCATCAGAGTTTATTTTTCAACAAAATTTTTATGCTTTTCCCAACATATAAGTAGTGGATTCTCTTGCAAGAAAGGAATTATTGAAGATAATGAATTGATTTCTCTCTGTCATCTTAATCTTTTGTCTATTTCTCATCTCTATTCACTTCTTTTTCATCTTGTACTCCATTATCCTAAGATTATGATCAAGATTTATCTTGAATCATAACAACACACCAACTCCAATAGGCTGATTTTGTCTCTGAATCTACTCCTGTAAGCTAATAATCTGTGGTGATTGCCTTTCAAATTTCTGACCAGACCTCGCTGAAACATTGTCATCATATTTTGCATCTGGTTCCAAAGTCGATCAAACTAATTAGCTTGATTAATTGCTGAAACATTGGAACTAATTCTTACTTCTGGCCCTATTGCACACAAAAATCACAAGATTAGATCGTACTGAACACAAGAAGTAGAATCAGCAACGGATAAGGCTTGCCATATGTAATTCAATCAAATTGAAGCAAATTTCAACTTGATCGTACACAATTGCTCAAAACTCTGATACCAATTGTTATGATTCAAGATAAATCTTGATCATAACCTAGCGATAATAGAGTATGAGATGAGAAAGAAGTGAAAAGAGATGAGAAATAAAGGGAGATTAAGATGAGAGAGAGAAATCAAGTGTTCATCATTCAATGAATCTTTCTTACGAGAGAATCAACTATTTATACTACATCTAGAATATGAACAATACATTGCATCTAGACTCTTTACCTAACCGACTTCAACCAGCACAACCGCCAAACTTAACTCTAGCACCGACTTAAGGACTTAAGCAACCGCCAAAGGTTATTTGAAACAGTGAAGCTCTAAAACAGCCCATCCGATAATGAGATCATGAGAATATATCTGATTGAGGCTCCAATCATGACAGTCTGCCAGGTAAGAAACCACCTGAGAAACTCTAAGATGATCGCAATAGCCTAAATGAATTGGCAAACTCACTTGGCTTTGTTCCTCTATAGCTCCAACTACTTAAGAGACTCATTAAATTACTCTGAGCTTGACTAGGTTTCTCTTGGAAAATATCCCCTCAAATCTGCCACTCAAGTCCTTGAGGTTGGCGGTTTAAGGAAAAGAAGTAGAAGAAGGATCTCATCTGCCTCTCTAGCCAGGGTCAGTCAAGTGTTAGAAGAAGAAGAAGAAGATGATGAAAAGGAAGTGCTAGTTTCTTAATTTGTGAGGAAAAGAATAGCAAGAATTTCTCAAAAAAAAGGTATTGGCCTTCTCCCTTAATCATTCTTCTTGAGGTTATCCTAATTCTTTTTCATGACGTCTAGAAACTACAACCCCAGTCATAGTGGAGATCCCAGACTGCCTTCTAAAAGTCATGCTCCAGAGTCTCCCAAAGGAACATAGCCATTAAGCTGAACTGTTGATGATGCAAAGGGCTCCAATACCTCCATTTTGGGGTTCCTTATGGGTGATAATTCGGGAGACGTTCCTCCTTTAATTCCCTCAAGGTAGGAACTCATTCAAGCCCCATACTTACTCCATGGAAGCCTTCAATCATCATCGAAGAGATCCATGACAGTACAACCTCTTGACTTTGGCTTATGAGTTCTTGTTATCTGAACTATTGGTCTTGATATAAAAGTGTTTTTATTAGAAGGCTTCCTAAGAAGAAAGTGTCCCCATAGTAGAGGAACCAGTATCAACCTCTCCCTTAGCTCTAGATGAAGTTCCATAGGTGAGTCTTGATTCCTCATACTTTGGTTTTTCATTCCAAAGCTCTAGTTTATTCTTGACGTTTCTAGCCCCTTGACTAGGTTATCCCATCTCCCTTCTTAATAAGGATGTCTTCCCCCTTGGAGGGACTAGGGGTCTATGGAAGGTTAGCATTCCAACAGCTAGATCAGGATGTCCTATGGGACGATCCGCGTGCACGCTAGTGGACCAATACGTGGTTGCCACGTGGCACGCACATTGAATTTAAATAATGCATTCTTAGGCCTACATTAAAATGCGATGTTTTGGCTTGGTACATTAAACGCTGCGTTTTGCCTTGTTTTTGCGCATCCTATATCGATTTCATTGGATTTTGTTGCTCCGATGTCCTACTATAAATAGGGGCATTGATTTTAAGGTTTGGAATTCAATTGAATTCAAAAGTAAAGGTTTATAGAAATATTGACTTTTAGCTATCGGAGAGAAAATTTTCCTTTGAAATTTTTCTTTTTTTGGTTCAACAATTTTTGGACTCCACTCTCTTGGTGTTTTGAATTCATTGTGTAGAAGGCTGCTAGGTCTCAGTGTTCTCTTAGTTTTGTCGGCATTGACTGTTATTATATTTTGTTTTCTTTAATTGGAGCAATTTTAGGTATTCTTGTTTTCTTCTCTTTTAAGTATTTCACTTTTCTATTTATTTACTGTAATTGTTTTTATGATAGTTTTTATTCGTGTCATTATTATAAATATATTAGAGTAGATCCCTGTAGATTTAAAATTAAGAATTTTAAATTGCTTGTAGGTTTAAAATTAGGAATTTTAGACCATTCCTTTACGTTAAGTTTGTTAAATTAGGAAAATTTTTTGAAATTCGCCTAATAATTGGTATTAATTCCAGCATTAGCTTACATTCATAATATACAAGAATTGGCATAATAAGATCAAAATAAATAGACTAGCAATTTAACAAAAGAGAGATTTTATTAAGGAAAGATAGTTTGAGTGCCAGTTTAAATTGTTTAAATCAATAATGAATTAGAAGTTAATTTAGATTAGTTAATATAGAATCATTAAAACTGCATTCATATTATTCGTATAAAGAGATTCTGTGTATTTGATCATAATTTATGAAATTTGATAAATTGATCTAATAAGATTAGATTCAATTATTTTTTTAAATATAAAAAAATTGAAAGCCTGATGCTAAAGTCAGCACATGCTGATGTTGGCGTTGATGTCGTGTTCACTTTAACAATTTTTAATTTTTTTTTAAAAAATTTTTGGGACATGTAAATGTTAGTACTTGTTAATATAATAAGTAAAAAATAATTTTTATTAATTAATTTAATATTAGAATGAGATTATAATGGAGATTATGAGATAATTTAATATGTATTTACAATTTAATTAAAACCCCTGGCTTGTAAAAATCAAGTGGGAGCAAGGTTCAATTGCATTTTTAGTGTTTTAAAATGGATAAGGCTGGTGAGGTTCACTGGATTCTAATGCATAATGTACTCATTGCACGAAATTACTTTGACTAGAAAAACAAGTTGGACATAGTTTTTACTCACAAGGATCTAGAGTTTGTTCTTACCGAAGCTTGTCTGCCAATGCACATTGCTAATTGCACGGCTACTAAAAAAGAACGTTATGAATGCTAGCATCGGGCTAATGAGTTAGCTAGGTGCTATATATTGATCTCAGTCTTAGCAGTACTCATGCATCAAATGCTTGTGAAGCAAACAACAGATAAGATGATTGAACATTCAGAAGAAATATCCGAGGAGCAATATAAAGCAACGAGGCAAGAACTCATAAAGAAGTTGCTTAACATGAGGATGTCTGAAGGAATATTAGTTGAGGAACCCATCATGAATTTGATGACGTGTTTTTCTAAACTGGAGATCCTTAGAGCTAAGTTTGATAGTCAAACTAAGCAAGATATCATCCTCGGTCTATCCAGCTCATTCGCTCAGTTCGGGCTAAGTTTTTATATGAACAACAAAAACTATCCACTACCTGAATTAATGAAAGAGCTAAAAGCAACAAAGGGCATAATGTGGGGCATGAAGAGTGCCCAGGAATTGGGGATGAGTAACAGTTAGCAAGTCAAAGGAAAGTATTTCCTTTGCAGAGAAATGGGCTGCTGGAAAGGGGACTACACTAAGGGCTTAGCTCCCCTTCCTACAGAGATTGTTAAGCCATCAAGTGAAGGTATGTTGATATCTCATTTAGTTGAGTCACGCACGGTTGAGATTCCACCAGGATCTTAGTGTGTAGACTCAGGTTTATGTTATGAATCATTGCATTTGATTGTAATTTTTGGTTGTATTTTTGGGTTAGTGTTTCCATTATTGAGTTGTTTTGTTTTCTTTTAAAAGTCGGCTGGGTAGTTTTGGCGCCAAATGGGGGTGCGGTTAAGTCAACACGGGTCAAATGTGGAGGCAGCTGCAGAATTAGGCGCCAAAAGCTGTTAGAATTAGTTAGGTTTGAGTTGTCTTGATTCAAGGTACCCGATTGTGCATAAATAGGCTCTCAAACTTGTATTTCATTCATTCAATCAATTAAAAAAAAAAAATTAGAATTTCCTTTAGAATTCTTTCTAATTCTCATCTCTTTCTCTATTTCTCATCCCCTTTCCCTTCTCTCCTCATCTAAACTCTTTCTTCTACAAGGTTAGACTTTCAATTTCTGCTTGGAAGCTAACAATTGGTATCAGAGCTGGTTCAAGCAATCAATTGATTGATTGAGGCTAGCTAAATCAAAGAAAATCATAATCGAAGGTGTAAGAACTAGATCTGGAGCTCGAGGTGCCAGTGCACCTGGTCCGGAGATGAATTTTGCTGCTGCAGTTGCAGGTTCTGGTGCAAGTGCAACAATTGATCACCACCGGGATTTATATGACAAGTTCGAATGGCTAAATGCTAAGTTTGATCAGCAATATGTCAAGTTTAAGCAACAGAATGACAAGCTTATGCAGCAGAAGGACAACATTCAGCAAATGTTGAGGATGCAGCAGTTGATTTTGGAAAAGGATGCGAATGAGGAGGATCAGTTGCAACAAATTGAGAAGAAGCTTGTGCATTTGCAAGATCAGGTTAATAAGCAAGGAGAATCAAGTGTCAATGCAATGCTGACGCCAGCTAGCCAGATCTTTCATCTGGTTGAAATGGAGGAGCAGCAAGGCAACGTTGACGGACCTGAAGGTTTGGTGAGAACTCGAGGAAAGTCTCCAATATTGCAATCGGATGTAGGACCTTCAGTTCACATCAAATCAGCTGAGAATCAACATGTACAACCTGCAATTGATGTAGATAATCAGGATCGTGCCTCGGGACAAGTACATTGCAAATCGACTGCCTTGAATGCAGATCACAATGTCAGGCCACAGAATTCTGTTTTGCATCACAGAGTTGTAGCTGATGAGTTCGAGCATTTTGATAGACCTCCTGATCGAAATTTCCAGCATAGATCAGTGAGTAATGACACCACATTTGGTGGTAGGAGTGGTACTTACAGGCAGCCAAGAGTGCAAATAGATCCTTTTGATGGAAAGTAATCGGAATCTTGGCTAAGAAGATGTGATCAATACTTTCAGTATTATAACATACCTGAGGATGAAAAGCTCCAGCTCGTTGTGGTTCACTTACGTGGTGATCATGAGGTTTGGTATTATAGTTTGTTGAAGATCAAACCTACTCTTTCTTGGGACCAATTCGTAGAAGAAATGTGTGAATGTTATAGGGAGGATGAGTCAACCGATGTCGTGGATAACTTTAACAAGTTGTCCCATACCTCAACCGTGAGAGAATATATGATCAGATTTGAGAACCTCCGAGCCAATTTGCTGTCAGTTCTATCCATTGCTCCTGAGGATGCTGAATCTTATTATGTCTCATGTTTTGTGAGTGGATTAAAGCCAAAGATCAAGAATATGGTGAAAGCCATTGGTCCTAAGACTTTGTCAAGTGCTTACAACAAGGCAAAATTGATTGAAGCTACTCAAGCTCAAACAATTGACAAGAACAAGTAGCACAACAGTAAGTTTAGACCACAGCAGAGGAATTCTGGTTCTGGTTTTAAGCGTGCAGTTGACAGGAGCTCAGTGAGGCTATGCTTTCGTTGTAACCAAACATATCAGCCTGGTCATAGGTGCAAAACACAAGCATTAATGTATGCAAGGGGGTCCCGTGCTGGTGCTGATTCTGGCAGTAACGATTCAGATGCAGAACATGACAGTGTTGGTCCTATTTCACAAGATGAATTGAGTGAAGATGAAGTTGAGATATCTATGAAGGCATTGACAGGGAGTGGGGCTCATAATACCATTAAGATCAGAGGCAAGGCTAGTCAAGCCTCTATTATTGTTCTTATTGATAGTGGGAGTACACATAGTTTTGTTGATCCCAAGTTGATTAAGAAGGTAAGGCATGAGGTGACCAAGACTCAACCATTGGCGGTTATGGTGGCTAATGGGAATTCACTAACAACTCAAGACAAGTGTCTAGCATTTCCATGGTCGATGCAAGGTCATCAATTCACCTTTGACTTTAGAGTTCTTCCCTTGGGAGGTTGCGATATGGTGCTCGGGGTAGATTCGATGAGAACCTTCAATCCGGTTGTGTTTGATTTTGATAAAATGATCGTGGCATTTGAGGTTCATGGCACCAAAGTACCTTTGCAAGGCATATTAGATGAAGCTCAGCTCACGTTGATGGATGGTAAACGACTACAAGGTGGAATCAAGAAGAAGGCAATACAATGGCTCGGGCAATTGTTTATGATCACCCCTGTTGAGCTGCAGCAAGAGGTTCAGCCAGGAGTTTAGGCTTTGGTGGAAGAGTTAGGGGATATTTTTGAGCAACCTATAGTCTTACTTCTCAAAGGAGTGTGGACCATGCCATCCCTCTTCGTGCAAATGCTGATCCGGTCAAAATTAGGACATACCGATATGCTCATGGCCAAAAGACAGAGATTGAGAGGCAAGTTGAGGAGCTTCTTCTCATGAACTTCATTAGACTAAGCCGTAGTCCTTTTACTTCACCTATGATCCTCGTGAAGAAGAAAGATGGCTCGGCTAGAATGTGCATCGATTATCGACAGTCGAATGCCTTGACAGTGAAGGACAAGTTTCCCATTCCCGTCATAGATGATTTGCTTGATGACTTACATGGAGTATGCTTCTTCTCTAAGCTTGATTTGAGGCAGGGGTATCAATCAAATCAGAGTTCTCGAGCTGGATATCTACAAGACTGCTTTTCAGACTCATCATAGGCATTTCGAGTTTGTTGTTATGGCTTTCGGCCTAACAAATGCTCTGGCCACTTTTCAAGCAGCCATGAATGATGCTTTCCAGCCTTTTCTGAGGAGATCGGTGCTCATTTTCTTTGATGAGATACTGATTTATGGCCCCACTTATGAAGCTCACCTCTCTCACCTTAGACAAGTCTTTGTAGTGATGCGGCAACACAAGTTCTTTGCGAAGTTGTCCAAGTGTTCGTTTGCTCAGACAAAGCTTGAGTACTTGGTCATGTCATCTCTCAAGAGGGAGTTTCCACCGATCCTACTAAGATCCAAGCAATGCAAGATTGGCCAATTCCGATCACCTTGAAGCAATTGAGAGGTTTTTTGGGATTGACCGGGTATTATAGAAAATTCATTAAAAGTTATGGTTCTATTGCCAAGCCTTTAATAGAACTCTTGAAGAAGGATGCATTTACATGGAATGAGAAGTCTCAGGCTGCATTTGAAGCTCTTAAGTCCACAATGTGTGCTGCACCAGTGTTGGCCATGCCAAATTTTGCCGAGAGCTTTATTTTGGAGACCGATGCAAGTGGTTCTGGTATTGGGGCTGTTCTTTCTCAACATTGAAGGCCAATTACTTACTTGAGTCAAGCTCTTAGTCCTAAGCATCAAGCCATGTCGACCTATGAGAAAGAATATCTAGCAATTCTTTTAGCCGTGGAAAAATGGAGGCATTACTTGGAGGGTTAAAAGTTCATCATTCGAACGGATCACCAAAGCCTCAAGCATCTCCTTGAGAAAAAGATTGTGACAAGAATTCAAAAGAAAGGCTTTGTGAAGATGCTTGGCCTTGATTATGACATTGAATATAGAAGAGGCAAGGAGAATGTGGCTGCAGATGTTTTGTCCAGAAAATTTGAAGATGCTGACAGGGGACTTTGCAGTGCTATATCCGTGGTGGTTCCATCATGGATGGAAGAAATTTTCAAGACATATGAGGGTGATTCTTTTGCCCAAGATTGTGTTGCTACTACTCTTGTGAATGGTACAAAAAAATGCAATCTGGATGCTGATATTTCTATGTAGAGAGGCCTGATCAGAATCCGTGGCAAGCTATACATTGGTTCAGCAACTGAATTGAGGAATCAGGTTATACAAGCCTCTCATGATGCAGCTTGGGGAGGTCATGCCGGTATAGAAGGCACTTATCAAAGGGTTAAAGCTTACTTTATTGGCCAAGATTGAAAAAAGAAGTAAGTGAGTATGTGAAAGCTTGTGAAGTGTGTCAGCAAATCAAGTTGGGAGATCATCGCTACAAGGGACTTCTTCAACCCCTTCCCATTCTGGATGGAGCTTGGATCCACATTAGCATGGATTTCATTGAGGGATTGCCAAGGTTAGAAGGTAAGGAAGTCATATGGGTGGTGGTTGATCGTTTCACCAAATATAGTCATTTCATTGCGCTTGCTTGACCAGTTACTGCTGAAAAATTGGCAAGAATTTTCCTCGACAACATTGACAAGCTACATGGATTGCCTCAATCCATTGCTTCAGACCGAGACAAGATATTCACAAGCACATTTTGGAGGGAGTTGTTCAAATTGATGGGTATAACGTTGGCACTTAGTTCCTCTTATCATCCTCAAACGGATGGCCAAACCGAACGTGTCAACCAATGTGTGGAGCAATACCTTCGGACTATGGTCTTCTCACGGCCTAGGGAGTGGAACCATTGGCTTTCTTTGGTGGAGTATTGGTTCAATACTCACTTTCATACATCCATTGGCACTTCACATTTTCAAGTCTTGTATGGCTATCCTCCTGCTTCCCCAATGTTGCTGTAGCAGCCGGGAGCACCTGAGTCAGCAGTCAGTGATTTAGTGCAGCGGAGAAAGCAAATATTGCAAGTTCTTAAAGATAATCTCCAACAAGCTCGAGCTCGAATGAAGTTTTATGCGGATAAAAAGAGGGTAGACAAAAACTATGAAGTTGGGGACATGGTCTACCTTAAATTACAACCATATAGAGAGTCATCCTTGGCCGTCAGGCAAAATGTCAAGCTAAGTGCCCGTTTCTTTGGCCCATACAAAATCTTGGAAAAAATTGGCAATGTTGCATACAAGCTTGATTTACCTTCACATTTATACGTTCACCCGGTGTTCCACGTCTCTCTACTTAAAAAGCAGGTCAAGAAAGGAGTTGAAGTTGCTCGGAAGCCACCTGAAGCAGAGTCTAATGGCATGCTGCTACTGCATCCTGTTGCTGTCAGAGGCCGGAGAACACTGCAGAATGATCGAGGTGCAGTGCAAGAAGTGCTAGTGCAATGGCGCAACTTGAACAAGAGCTTGGTGACTTACGAAACTTGCAATTTCTTGAAGAGTCAATTCCCAAATTTTACTCCTTGAGGACAAGAAGTTTCTCAAGGGGGAGGGAATGTTATGAATCGTTGCATTTGATTGTAATTTTTGGTTGTATATTTGGGTTAGTGTTTCCATTGTTGAGTTGTTTTGTCTTTTTTAAAAGTCGATTGGGTAGTTTTGGGGCCAATGGGGGTGCGGTTAAGTCAACACGGGTCAAATGTGGAGGCTACTGCAGAATTAGGCACCAAAAGCTGTTAGAATTAGTTAGGTTTGAGTTGTCTTGATTCAAGATACCCGATTGTGTATAAATAGGCTCTCAAACTTGTATTTCATTCATTCAATCAATAAAAAAAATCAGAATTTCCATTAGAATTCTCTCTAATTCTCATCTCTTTCTCTATTTCTCATCCCCTTTCCCTTCTCTCCTCATCTAAACTCTTTCTTCTACAAGGTTAGACTTTCAATTTCTGATTGGAAGCTACAGTTTAGCTGACTATGACTGTAATATGTTCAAGGGACTCAGGCTAACTACGACGCTGCATGATGCAGAGGTGCCTGAGTGTTAGAGATGGTACAAGAGTAGCAGTCTTAGTAAAAGGAGATGTTAGCTTAATGTTTATTGCTAGAGTTTTGTTTCTAAAGGATTGTTTATATGTACCTGCATAGCACATGAATGATTTTTGCTTCTCTTTTAGTGGATAATGGTTATTTAGTTAATTTTGGTTGTGAAAGGTTATTACGAGAAATAAATTATTTATTTGCATAGGTACATGTGTTGATGGCTTATTCATGTTATTTACTAATCAAAACTTTGATATTTATTTGAATGAATCTAACACAAGCTCACTTATTAAATCTTCTAAAAGAAAACATCCAGAAAGGGATAATGCTTACACATGGAACAAATGTTTAGGTCACATTTACTCGAATAGGATCCAAAAACTGGCAAAAGATGGAGTGATACAACATTTGGACTTGAAGTCATTAATAGTCTGCGAATCCTACAAAGAAGGTAAGATGATCAAGTCTATCTTTAAGAGTAATGGCAATAGGATTGGTGACTTGCTTGAGCTGGTTCATACATATGTTCAAGAAGGAGGTGGGTATGAGTACTTTATCACATTCACTAATGATTACTTAAGCTATGGGTATGTTTGTCTAATGAGACAAAAGTTGACCTCTTTTGAAAGCTCCAAAAAGTACAAAGCTGAAGTTGAAAAGTAATTAGCTAAACAAGTTAAAACACTTTGACCAGTTCGAGGTGAAGAATATCTTATGGGTGAATTTCTAGACTTCCTAACTGTAAATGCGATGAGATCTCAATTTTTTGGTTTGGGTACAACACAGCAGAATGGTGTCACAAAAAGATGGAATAGGACATTGTTAGAGACGGTAAGATCCATGATGGGTCATGCTACCATGCCAATCTCTCTTTGGGGTTTTGCTTTAGCGACGACATCATATCTTCTTAACTTAATTCCATCTAAGTTAGTTTCTAAAATGCCTGTGGAGTTATGGACTAGGCCAAAGCTAAGTTTAGGGTACCTTAAAATTTGGGGATGCTAAGCACATGTGTTGAATAAGAATTCTACAAGTCGGAATGATGTATGTGTGCATGTTTGTTGGCTATACCAAATGAACAAGGGGTGGTCTTTTTTACAATCCTTGTGATCAAAATGTTTCTGTAAGTGTGAATGTGAAATATTTAGAAGAGGATTTTGCAGTAGACTACAAAAGCAAAAGTAGAGTAGTGTTAGAGGAATTAAAAAAAAAATGATGCTAATTCTATACAGCTAAACACAACTCGAGACACAGTGGATGCATAGTGGGAGGATTGTTAAGCCACCTCACAGGTTAATGGTGGGAGCCGTAATAGTTGACTGTGACGTTGATTCTAATCCTCTTAGCTATAATGCAGTAATTAAAGATAAGGATACTGACCAGTGGGTTTTAGCAATGAAGTCTAAGATAGGATCAATGTATTCTAATCACATCTGGGAACTTGTAGAGGCACCTACTAGCATTAAACCCATTGGATGTAAATGGGTCTACAAGAGGAAAAGAGGAGTGAACCGGAAGCTAAAGACCTTCAAAGAAAGGCTGGTTGCTAAGGGTTTTTACCTAAAAGGAACGAATCAATTATGACGAGACCTTCTCTCCAGTAGCCATGTTAAAGCCCATAAGGATACCCCTATCAATTAAAGCTCATTTTGATTATGAGATTTGGCAAATGGATGTCCAAACGGCCTTTCTAAATGGTTGTCTCGAAAAAGACATCTATATGGTGCAACCAAATGGTTTCATTGGAAAAAATCAGGAGTATATGGTATACAAACTAAAGAAGTCCATATATTGACTGAAGGATGTATGTGTGCATGTTTGTTGGTTATACCAAAGGAACAAGGGGTGGTCTTTTTTACAGTCCTTATGATCAAAATGTTTCTGTAAGTGTGAATGTGAAATATTTAGAGGAGCATTTTGCAGTCGACTACAAAAGCAAAAGTAGAGTAGTGTTAATTCTAAACAGCTAAACACAACTCGGGACACAGTGGATGCATAGTGGGAGGATTGTCAAGCCACTTCACAGGTTAATGGTGGGAGCCTTAATAGTTGACTGTGATGTTGATTCTAATCCTCTTAGCTATAATGCAGTAATTAAAGACAAGGATACTGACCTGTGGGTTTTAGCAAAGAAGTCTAAGATAGGATCAATGTATTCTAATCACATCTCGGAACTTGTAGAGGCACCTACTGGCATTAAACCCACTAGATGTAAATGGGTCTACAAGAGGAAAAGAGGAGTGAACAGGAAGGTAGAGACTTTCAAAGTTTTTACCCAAAAGGAACGAATAGATTATGATGAGACCTTCTCACCAGTAGCCATGTTAAAGCCCATAAGGATACTCCTATCAATTAAAGCTCATTATGATTATGAGATTTGGCAAATGGATGTCACAACAGCCTTTCTAAATGGTTGTCTTGAAAAAGACATCTATATGGTGCTACCAGACGGCTTTATTGGCAAAAATTCAGGAGTATATGGTATACAAACTAAAGAAGTCCATATATTCACTGAAGTAAGCATCGCGCTCATGGAATAATAGATAAGTGAGGCAATAAAATCCTAAGGGTTTGAGTAATTGTTTAATGAATCGTGCGTGTGCAAATGAAACCAAGAGAAAGAAGTGATTTTCTTAGTATTGTTTGGCGATGATATACTACTCATTGGAAATGATGTAGGGGTGTTATCAGCTGTAAAGATTTGGTTGTCAAGTCAATTCTATATGAAGGGCTTGGGAGAAGTCAACTATATTCTTGCGATCAAGCATTTGCAAGATTGTAAGAGTAGGATGTTGGGTCTTTCTTAAGCCACTCATATTGACAAGATATTTTCAAGGTATCGCATGGAGGCCTCTAAGAAAGGGCTTTTATCTTTCATGGATGGAATCCTTCTTTCTTTAGAATAGTTTCCTAAGACATCTCAAGAGGAGCAATAGATGAGTAATGTTCCATAAGCTTCAGCTAAGGGAAGACTCATGTATGCCATGTTGTGCACAAGACCAGATATCTGTTATGCTATTAGTATGGTGAGTAGATATTAGTCTAACCCGGGTCCTATGCATTGGGTGGCAGTGAAGCATATTATCAAGTGCTTGAGAGGAACTAGAGATGATATGCTACTCTTTCAAAGTGACGAGCTGGTTCCAGTTGGCTATACTGATTCAGACTTCTAGTTAGATAGAAATGCCAGACGTTTGTTATAAACCGAAAATCCGAGGCATGGGTTTGAAATGGTTAAAATGGCGGGAATAGTAGTTGATGGTTAAAATTCTGTTAAAAGTCTGTTATGCTGATGTTCTGCTGCTGCTATAGACGTTACTGCTGCTGTTAACATTACTGCTACTGTTAGTTGTTGTTTTGGCGCCAAATAAATGGTTTGAATATTAGTTAGTTAGTTTCTAGAGTTTTCTAGATGTTTCTTCTAATAAGATGTGTAATATGGTGTCTTGATTCATTGTAAGGCTAGCTTAAGTGCTTATAAATAGATGATGATGTATTATTCATACTTATGGAATGAAAATTGCAAACATTAATCTCATTTTGAGATCAATTCTCTCTCTCATCTAACTCTCTTTATTTTCTCATCCCCAATTATCTATTTCTCATCTAATTTCCCTTCTTTCTCATCTCATACTCTTAACCTATCCAAGTTATACTTAGTTTACGCTTGAGGTTTAATCCTGAGCGCAACAATTGGTATCAGAGCCTCATTTCCAATCGAGTGCAAAAAAAAAAAAATTCAGAATTAATCAAAATCCAACTCATTACTAAATTTTAGTTCAGTATAGGCAAATCAATTTAGTTAATTTTTTTTTTTTTTTTGTAGATTTCAAATCTGAACCTGCAAATGCAGAACAAGTGACAGTGAGCTCAACATTGCGGTAGTCTACTGCATTGTCTCGTTGCAAAAATTAGAAGCAGATTTTTTGTTAGAAAATCAGAACAATTACGAGATAATCTGATCAAGATTGAGTGCAGTCAAATTGTTGCTGATCATTTTGTGCATTACTCAACAATGACAAGTGGAGTGACAACTAGATCCGGTGCTGCAAAAGTAATGGTGCAACCAACATATGCAGAGGTGGCTGGTGGTAATACTGCAATTGAACAGGATTCTGTGACTCAAGATCAGCCAATCACACGCTTGGAAGCAATGATCATGCGGCTTGAGCAAGATCAGCTGAAGAACTTGCATAAGATGGATCGAGTCTTGTCCTTGCTGTTGGAAAAAGATGAAAAAGATGCAAAGGTGAGTGATCAGTTACAGCAAATTGAAGAGGAGATTTTACATTTGCAAGATCAAGTTAATAAACAAGGAGAAAATGATTAAGGTAGTGGGAATCGTGTGTCACAACAATTGTAAGATTTGGAAGAAAAGATTAGTGATAATGTGCAACATCAAATTCAGGAAATTGATGGAAAGATTGATGCACATTTAAATCAACAATTGCAGAATTTTGAAGAGAGGTTTATTGAGATTAACAAACAAGCAATTAATGCTCGAGTGAGTGAACAATTGCAAGGAATTGAGGGTAGAGTGGATGGTTGTTTGGCAATGTTGCAAAATCAAGTGCAAAAGATGAGTGTAGGTGCAAATGGAGGAGGTTTGTTGCCTTTGGGTCAGATTTTTAGGAGAGCCTTGAATTTGCCTCAAACACAAACACCAAGTGTTGGAGTTCATCAACAAGTTGAACCTCACGGAGTTAGTGCAAGTGTTGAACCTCAAATTCCTCTTCAAGCAGATGCTAACCGAACACAAAAGCTGGTTGCTGATGCTGTCAACATTGATAGCCATCAAGAGCAAGCTACTGATCAGACGCCAAGCCGAGTTGAAAGCATGATTTTTGGACAAAACGATCACCCTCCAGATCCACCCAATCGTCCACTAGAACCTGCTGTAATGATCAGATCCAGACCTGCAGAATCAAGACACCATGACCTAGTTCATACCCTGCCTGTTGGATCGTATGCGGAGCATTGTGTTTAAGGTGCAAGATCGGTTCAGCAGCATCAACATGGATGGTGTGCAGCTGAATTGGTTCCAAACTTTAGCAACGAAGGCACTTATGGAAATAGGAACAGACAACCGAGAGTTCAACGATGAGAAACATCCACACTCTTGGTTAAGACGATGCGAGCGTTACTTCAATTTTTATTCCATCCCGGATGAACAGAAGGTGGAATTAGCGGCTATGTACCTCCAAGGAGACCACGAAGTTTGGTTCTATAGTCTATTAAAGAGTAATTCCGCACTTACGTGGGCTGAGTTCACGATCGAATTTTGTGAACGCTATGGTGATGACGATTTGAGTGATATAGTTGATAATTTCAACAAGTTACTCAAGTTACCACCGTGAAAGATATATGGCCAAGTTTGAGAACCACCGAGCTAGTATGATAACCGTTACCCCTCAAGCCCCGGAGTCCTTTTATGTCTCGAGCTTCATCAATGGATTAAAGCCCAAAATCAAGAATATGGTGAAGGCACTTGATCCAACCTCCTTGTATCAAGCCTATGCAAAGGCAAGGTTGTTTGAAGCTATGTTCCTACCGACCAATGAAGGGCCTAAACATCGAGGTGAAGGTTCACAACAACATCCAAGGGAGAGAGATGAAACCAAAATGCCCCGACCCTTAGACAAAAATGCTCTTGAGAAGAGGCCTCAAAGACTTTGCTTCAAGTGTCGTCAATCGTATGAGATAGGCCATAAATGCAATCCTAAATTCCTCATGGCTGTAAGTGGGGTTGATATTGAAGGACAGTCCGATGGAGAACGGGTTGATGTTGAATATGCGGATTCCGACCAAGAATTCTTCATTGAGGATGAAATGGAGATTTCATTGAAGGCATTGACAGGGCAAGGAATGCATAAGACAATCAAAATTAAAGGGAAAGCTGGCACGAGATCGATTGTCATTTTAATAGATAGTGGGAGCACCCACGGTTTTGTTGATCCAAAATTGGTGAAGAAAGTACGACATGAGGTGATAAAGACTAATCCTTTGGCCGTGACCTTGGCAGATGGGAATTTGATTCTTACTCAAGATAAATGCCGAGCCTTCCAGTGGTCCATACACGAACACCAGTTTACCCATGATTTTAGAGTCCTTCCATTGGGTGGATGCGACATGGTGCTTGGTGTTGATTGGATGCTTGGTTACAACCCAGTATCTTTTGATTATGTTAAGAACGCGGTATCATTCGAATGTCAGGGGTCCAGAGTTACCTTGCAGGGAATAGTTGATTGTTAGTTCCCATTCTTGAGGACAAGAATGTTCTCAAGGAGAAGGGAATGTTATAAACCAAAAATCCGAGGCATGGATTTGAAATGGTTAAAATGGCGGGAATAGTAGTTGATGGTTAAAATTCTGTTAAAAGTCTATTATGCTGATGTTCTACTGCTGTTGTGCATGTTACTGCTGCTGTTAGTTGCTGTTTTGGCGCCAAATAAATGGTTTGAATATTGGTTAGTTAGTTTCTAGAGTTTTCTAGATGTTTCTTCTAATAAGATGTGTAGTATGGTGTCTTGATTCATTGTAAGGCTAGCTTAAGTGCTTATAAATAGATGATGATGTATTGTTCATAATTATGGAATGAAAATTGCAAACATTAATCTCATTTTGAGATCAATTCTCTCTCTCATCTAACTCTCTCTATTTTCTCATCCCCAATTCTCTATTTCTCATCTAATTTCCCTTCTTTCTCATCTCATACTCTAAACCTATCCAAGTTATACTTAGCTTTTGCTTGAGGTTCAATCCCGAGCGTAACAACGTTCAACGTTTAGATATGTTTTTACCCTTGGAGGAGGAGTTATAAGTTGGAAGAGTGTCAAGCAATCCTATATTGCTAACTCCTCTATGGAAGCCAAATATATTACAGCTTTAGAAGCTATAAAAGGAGGCATGTTTGGCTCAAAAAGTTCCAGATAAATACGAGCAATAATCTAGTAAATCTTTTTATAGAGACTTTGACTCAGAAGACCTTTGAATTACATTTAGAGGGAATGGAAAGAAAATGCATAGCAATTTGGATTTAGGACAAGTAGAAGATTGTTAGGAATGGTGTCTTGGAAATCAAATGTTTCTAAATGTTACTTTATTAAAGTATAAATTGAAATTTCAGTCATTTCCTTGTTAAATTTGTGTAATGGAGCATATATGATGCATGTGACTTTCTTTTTGTAATATTTATGAGATGGGTGTAATCCTCAGACTACAATTTACATGTTTGTTCTAAGTCGTTAATCAGATTAACCCACAGATATACTTGGAACAAATGGGTTGGATTGTTGTTTGAAAAACGTGTAGTCAAAGACAAGGTTGGACCACTTGTGCGCTAAGATTATAACATGACACTTTAGCTGACTTGTCTCGGTCATGTGGATGGTGATCAAAAAGTCTTATATTGGTGTGTTTAATAAGATTTATATACTAAGTTTAACCATGTGAATTACTTGTTTTTAAACTACTATCGAAGGTGAGTGATCATGATGTACTGTTCGAGTGACCATTCTAAATTCTAAGAGTATTCTAGACTTGTGCATGTAATGCTAGTTACTTTGGTATGCTATAATTAAGGTCAAGGCAAATGATGGAATTCCCACGTACACTGGGTAGCAGCATGTAGTATGACAAGGATCATGCATTCAATACAAAATCTATAGTCTGTTATGAGATACAAATGCCCCCTTCCTTGATTCACAAGTGTTTGAATAATTCATAATCTTTGGCCAAAGTGTTCCAAGTGCTTAAAATTTGGAATTTATACTACAAATATGTTTCAGTATAAATAAGTTATTCAGTAAAGGGAAAAGTAGTAGCTAATGGAAAAGCTGTGAAAAAATAACGTTAGTAGTTATAATTATTTTTTGTCATGTACATCTAGTGAAGGGGTTGCTGGTGAAGGGGTTTTGTTATGAATGGAGAATCCAAGGCATGGGTTTAAATTGGCTAAATGGCGGGAAAATCTGTTGGTGGTTAAATTCTGTTTTTTTTTATCTGTTTTGCTGCTGCTGCTGCGTGATTTGTTGCATTGCTGCTGATATGTGCTATTTGTTAGCTAATAAAATGGTAATAGCATTAGTTAGTAAGGTTGTGTGTGTGTGGTTAGTTAGTTACATTGTAATAAGCTGTTAGTTAGTAGTCTGTCCTACGGCTGCATGTTACTGCTACTGCTGCTGTTATTTTTTTGTTTTGGCGCCAATAATAAGTTCAAATGTTAGTTAGTCATTTTCTAGATACTTCTAGATTGGTCCTAAGTTGGTTACTTAGGTGTCTAGGTTCAGTGTCTTGCATTGTGTATAAATAAGGGATCAAAGTGTAAATCTGAATCAATGAATGGAAATTACAAACCTTAATCTCATTTTGAGATCAATTCTCTCTCTCATCTAACTCTCTCTATTTTCTCATCCCCAATTCTCTATTTCTCATCTAATTTCCCTTCTTTCTCATCTCATACTCTCAACCTATCCAAATTATACTTAGTTTACGCTTGTGGTTCAACCCCGAGCGTAATAATTGGTATCAAAGCCTCGTTTGGCTTCCGATCGAGTGCGTAATTAAAAAAAAAAGTACACTCAGATTTTGATCAAGACAATTTGATCAAGATCACTTCAGATTTTGATTCTTACATTGATCTAGAACATTTTAGGAAAAAAAAAAAAAAAAGATTGTTCAAATCTAAAGATTGTGCTGCTGTAAATCGAGCCAACAAATCAATATCCAACACATTCAGATCATCAGCTTGGAGAATGTAGTGCTGTTAATTCATTTCAGCATTGTTCAAGGTCCAGATCGATTCAATCAGGTGCAGATCAGTTCAGATTTGAATCAGGAACTTGTGTGCTTGCTGTTGAAAGTGAGAATGGAATCAACTTTCAGTGACAGAATCAAATCAACAGTGCAAATTACAACTGATCAGCTGATCAATCAGATGAAGGCATTGTTAGATCGGTTTCATCAATCTCAGTTGGAAAGGGCAAAAAGAATGGATGACGATTGCGTAAATTGTTGCAAGAACAGGATCAGAGGTTTAATGAGAGATTTGGCCTGCAATTCCAACGTGTTGATGAGAATAATGAAGATCAATTAAATCAACAAAAACAACAGCATGAGGAGACGTTGGTTGAAGAAGGACCACAAATTGCTAAATGTTAGTCCTCAAGTTCCTCTTCAATCAGATGAAGACAGGCCTCAAGATCGAATTCCAGAAGTGAAAATAGTTGTCAGACCTCAAACACCTCAAATGTAGCAACTTGATGAGAGACACCTCCAAACAAGAGTTGAGCAAGAATCTGAGAAATCTGAGAATTATTTTGCTGATTTAGGCTTACAGTTGGAAGCTGCAGCCACAACTCAAGCCATAATACCAAATGAAGATGTTGTTTTGCAAACTGAGGTTTTCAGTACATTATTACTTGATCAGTAGCCTAGTTTGCAAACTCATATAGTTGATTTGAATGCTCAAGTTCACAACATCCAAATGTTTGATAAAGACAATGTTGCAAGTTTTGTCTCCTCTAAGGATATTGAGTTGAATGAGTTAGAAGTCATTGCTGCAGAGCACGTTAACTTAGTAAGAAATCGGGTTCTAGTAACTAATATGCACTATCGGCATGCCGATAGGCAAGTTCGGAATGATTTATTTCCATTTTTAAGTGGAGTTTTGGTTAATAGCGTATCTATCATGAAGCTATGCTATTGGGAGGATGTTTGTGAGCTGTTCACCAAGCTATACAGCTGCAACAGGTTTTCATCTATGGCAATTCATAGTCCAGCAACGATTTTAAGTTCAAAGACATGGCTATTCTTAAATGGGGGGACATTGCATTCTTTCAGCCTTAATAAGTGATTTTAAAGTTTCATTCTCTTTCATTCTTGAGAACAAGAATGTTTCAAGGGGAAGGGAATGTTATAAATCGAGAATCCGAGGCATGGGTTTAAATTGGCTAAATGGCGGGAAAATCTGTTGGTGGTTAAATTTCATTTTTTTTTATCTGTTTTGCTGCTGCTGCTGCGTGATTTACTGCGTTGCTGCTGATATGTGCTGTTTGTTAACTAATAAATTGTAATAGCATTAATTAGTAAGGTTGTGTGTGTGTGGTTAGTTAGTTACATTGTAATAAGTTGTTAGTTAGTAGTCTGTCCCGCTGCTGCATGTTACTACTACTGTGCTGTTATTTTTTTGTTTGGCTCCAATAATAAGTTCAAATGTTAGTTAGTCATTTTCTAGATACTTATAGATTGTTCCTAAGTTGGTTACTTAGGTGTCTAGGTTCAATGTCTTGCATTGTGTATAAAGAAGGGATCAAAGTGTAAATCTGAATCAATGAATGGAAATTACAAACCTTAATCTCATTTTGAGATCAATTCTCTCTCTCATCTAACTCTTTCTATTTTCTCATCCCCAATTCTCTATTTCTCATCTAATTTCCCTTCTTTCTCATCTCATACTCTCAACCTATCCAAATTATACCTAGTTTACGCTTGTGGTTCAACCCCGAGCGTAATAATTGGTATCAGAGCCTCGTTCGGCTTCCAATTGAGTGCATAATTAAAAAAAAAGTACACTCAGATTTTGATCAAGACAATTTGATCAAGATCACTTCAGATTTTGATTCTTACATTGATCTTGAACATTTCAAAAAAAAAAAAAAAAAAAAAAGATTGTTCAAATCTAAAGATTGTGCTGCTGTAAATCGAGCCAACAAATCAATACCCAGCACATTCAGATCATCAGCTTGGAGAATGTAGTGCTGTTAATTCATTTCAGCATTGTTCAAGGTCCAGATCGATTCAATCAGGTGCAGATCAGTTCAAATTTGAATCAGGAACTTGTGTGCTTGCGGTTGAAAGTGAGAATGGAATCAACTTTCAGTGATAGAATCAAATCACCAGTGCAAATTACAACTGATCAGCTGATCAATCAGATGAAGGCATTGTTAGATCGGTTTCATCAATCTCAGTTGGAAAGGGAAAAAAGAATGGATGACAATTGCGTAAATTGTTGCAAGAACAGGATTAGAGGTTTAATGAGAGATTTGGCCTGCAATTCCAACATGTCGATGAGAATAATGAAGATCAATTAAATCAACAAAAACAACAGCATGAGGAGACGTTGGCTGAAGAAGGACCTCAAATTGCTAATGTAAATGTTAGTCCTCAAGTTCCTCTTCAATCAGATGAAGACAGGCCTCAAGATCGAATTCCGGAAGTGGAAATAGTTGTCAGACCTCAAACACCTCAAATGTGGCAACTTGATGAGAGACACCTCCAAACAGGAGTTGAGCAAGAATCTGAGAAATCTGAGAATTATTTTGTTGATTTAGGCTTACAATTGGAACCTGCAGCCACAACCCAGGCCATATTACCAAATGAAGAGGTTGTTTTGCAAACTGAGGTTTTCAGTCCATTATTTCTTGATCAGTAGCTTAGCTTGCAAACTCATATAGTTGATTTGAATGCTCAAGTTCACAACATCCAAATGTTTGATAGAGACAATGTTGCAAGCTTTGTCTCCTCTAAGGATATTGAGTTGAATAAGTTGGAAGTCATTGCTACAGAGCACATTAACTTAGCAAGAAATCAGGTTCCAGTAACTAATATGCACTATCGGCATGCCGATCGGCAAGTTTGGAATGATTTATTTCCATTTTTAGGTGGAGTTTTGGTTAATAGGGTCTCTATCATGAAGCTATGCTATTGGGAGGATGTTTGTGAGCCGTTCACCAAGCTATATAGTTGCAACAGGTTTTCGTCTGTGGCAATTCATAGTCCAACAGCAATTTTAAGTTCAAATACATGGCTATTCTTAAATGTGGGGACATTGCATTCTTTCAGCCTTAATAAGTGATTTTAAAGTCTCATTCTCTTTCATTCTTGAGGACAAGAATGTTTTCAAGGGGAAGGAAATGTTATAAACCGAGAATCCGAGGCATGGGTTTAAATTGGCTGTATGGCGGGAAAATCGGTTGGCGGTTAAATTCTATTTTTTTTATCTGTTTTGCTGCTGCTACTACGATATATGCTGCGTTGCTGCTGATATGTGTTGTTTGTTAGCTAATAAAATGGTAATAGCATTAGTTAGTAAGGTTGTGTGTGTGTGGTTAGTTAGTTACATTGTAATAAGCTGTTAGTTAGTAGTCTGTCCTGCTGCTGCACGTTACTGCTACAGCTGCTATTATTTTTTTGTTTTGGTGCCAATAATAAGTTCAAATGTTAGTTAGTCATTTTCTAGATACTCCTAGATACTTCCTAAGTTGGTTACTTAGGTGTCTAGGTTCAATGTCTTGCATTGTGTATAAATAAGGGATCAAAGTGTAAATCTGAATCAATGAATGGAAATTACAAACCTTAATCTCATTTTGAGATCAATTCTCTCTCTCATCTAACTCTCTCTATTTTCTCATCCCCAATTCTCTATTTCTCATCTAATTTCCCTTCTTTCTCATCTTATACTCTCAAACTATCCAAATTATACTTAGTTTACGCTTGTGGTTCAACCCCGAGCGTAACAGGTTGTTGTCATCAATACAATCTATTCAAGGATTATCGAATAAGTGATTTAAGTCCAAAGTGAAGTGAGATTTGTTTCATAGAATTAAGTCTTATTAAATGGTAATTGAATTTTATCATGTGATGGTAATTAATTTGACTCATTTGGAGCTAGATTTAAATTGTTACTGAGGTTCCGGCTCAAGCCTCTATTTTTTATTACCATCTAAAAAATATTAAAGAATTCATAAGATGAGTAAATTTAAATTTTTCATACATTATTCATGAGATGAATAAAAGTTAAAAAATTATAAAATAATTTTAAAAATTAAAAAATTCATGGGATGAATTTTTACATGTAGAAAACCAAAAAAAAAAAAAAAGCATAAATCGCAAATTTTAGTAGTGATCCGCGTTTAGGCGGATGGACCAACTAGCATGTGGGCAGTCCTAGGGGAGATCCGCGTGCACCCGTACAATCGGTGGCCTCCATGTGGGACGTAGATTGAAACGTGATGTTTTGGCTTCGCTTTACATTAATCGCTGGATTTTTCTTTGTTTCTATGCATCCCACATTGATTTCTTGCGATTGTTTTGCTCCGGTATCCTACTAGACATAGGGGTATTAATTTGAAGGTTTAGCATTCAATCGAATTCAAATGTAAAGGTTTCTAGAAGTATTAACTTTGGGAGATCTAATTGGAGAAAAAAATTTCATACGAAAATTTTCTTTCCTCAGTTTAATATTTTTCGGAGTCCACTCTCCGGGCTCTTTGAGATTAGTGCGCAGAAGGCTGCTGGGTCTTGTTGTTCTGTCGATTTTCTCTACTATCACGGTTATTATTGTGGTTTTCTTTAGTTGAAGCAATTTCAGATATTCTTCTTTCCTTCTCTTTTAAGTTTTTTGTTTTTTTATTTATTTACGGTAATTCTTATTATGCTAGTATTTAATTATGTCATTATTATGAATGTATTAGAGTGGAGGCTGTTACGCTCATGATTGAATCACAAACGTAAGCTAAGTAAAATTGAGATAGATTGAGAATATGAGATGAGAAAGAAGTGAAATTGAGATGAGAAAGTAGAGAAATTAGATGAGAAATAGAGAGGATGAGATGAGAGAGAGAAGTTGAATCTCAATTGAGATAATTTTCAGATATTTCATTGGATGATCAAATTATTACACTTGCCTCCTATTTATAAGCAAGAACTAGCAACTAATACAATGAACCTAGACTTAAACTACTAACCAACTTAGGAAACATCTTGAAGCATCTAGAACTAAAGCTAACTAACATCTAACTCCTATTTTGGCGCCAAAGCACCACACCTAACAGAACACATGCCCCGAACTGCTACTAACCGACACTTGCTACGGTAGAATTATTACAATGCAGGTTATTACATCACGCAGCACAGGAAAGGACTAAATGAAGTACTAAGACTAATATAGTGCAGCTACTAATCTCAATGCAATGTAGTGACGAAGGCTAACACCTTATTTTAGCAAAAGAACCAACAATAACAGCATGGCCGCAGCTCCAACATCAAACCGAACAGCAAAGACAAAACCAATAGCCACTCAACCGATTCTTGAATTTTCGGATCATGACATTCCCTTCCCCTTGAAAACATTCTTGTCCTCAAGAATGAAAGAGAATGAGACTTGAAAATCACTTGTTGCTGTCGAGGTAGGAGTTAAAGGTGATGGACTTCCAACTGAACTACAACCAAAAGAAATTCTCTGATTGCAGTAAACTCGTAGCTGGACTGGGGAATGCAGCTAAGGAGAACTTGTTACTGCAATAGCATAGCTTCATGATAGAGACCCTATTAATCAAAACTCCATTCAAAAAAAGAATTATATCATCCCGAACTTGCCAATCGTCATGCTGACAGTGCATTTCAACTACTGGAATTGGATCTTGAGGACTAACACCAGCTGTTTGAGGTTGAACTTGAGGTTTAGTCGACACATTAACAACTTGAGGTCCATCATGAGTCTATTAGCTTCCCAAAATTAATTTGGAAATCTAACCTTGTAGAAGAGATTTTAAGATGAGAAAAGAAGGGAAGGGGATGAGAAAATAGAGAAAGGAGATGAGAATCAGAGAATTTCCCTTAGGAATAAGATTTCATTTAATTCGATGATCAATTTACACTTTAAGCTCTTAATTTATACACAATCAATCAGACCTAAGCAACCAGCCCAAATTCCCACCAATACACCAGATATTTTAGAGGTGCTAACTGAATTTCCCGCCGTAGTGCAGTGCAGCCCTGCACAGGTATACCGAGGGGGAAGCTAACTGCATTTTGGCGCCTAATTCAAATTCAACCGGTACTCTAACTTGTTATTACATCATAAAGACCCTAATTAAAAGTAATACTAAGAAATTAAAATGCATTACAAGTAAAACTTTATTAATTTGTAACATTCCCTCCCCCTTGAGAAGCTTCTTGTCCTCAAGTGAAGCTCGAAAATAGACTGTTCAAGAAGTTGTAGTCCTCCCAAGTTGTAAAGCTTAAGTTGCCCCAATTGACTAGCACCTCTTGAACCTTCTTGTTGATGAGCGTTAGCATCTTCTTTGATCTGATTGAATTCGATTGCAGCAGCATGACTCTACGTGATCCAGCAGTTTTAGCTTTGCTCATGACTTGGATGGCCAACGACCCAGTAGAAACGTCCTCCAAATTGCAATGTGTTATCATAAGGTCCTCTAAATTCTTCCTGGGATGCTTGATTCCAAAGAGCTTTAAGGATTTATCAGCAATAACAAAACCAAACTCAAGCTTTATACTCGAATTGAATTCTGGACTCAGCTGGTCTTAGAAGCCAATATTGGCAACTTGATTTAACTTCTTTTACAGAAAATGGACTCGTTTTGGCTTCAAATCATCCTGAAAATCTTCTCTTTGGCCAGGAGGCAACTTAACACCTGATTTTGCATTGGAATAAGTCACACTGCTCCCTAACTAAAAGAATAATCCATCCCGAACTTGCCGATCGGCATGCCGATAGTGCATTTTTGCCACTATACCTACGTAACAACTTACTTCACTCGAGGAACCTTGCAAAGCCACCAAGATGATGTTGTTTTGGTCTTGAGTTAGTGCTCCAGCCTGCCCAGAAATGAGCTCTTCCACACCTTGATCGGTATTTGGTGTTAATGCAACAAAAACAACTGGGTTCTCAACAGGAAGATATTGCCCAGTGGAGAAATCATTTTGATTCTGCATACAACCTTGCCAAAGAATAATACTTAACAGTTGTGGGGATGGGTTCATTGGTACTTCAGCAATAACCTCAGACGTTTTAGTTGGACTCATAGCCAACCCTTGTATACCGATCTGCATAATAGAATCTGGATCTTCAGCCTCTACCTCAGTAAGAGCAGCATCCTGATTCAGTCTTTGTTGAGTATCAGACCTCTGGGGCTGTAATCCATCCTTATGCTTCGACTTCTTTTTTGTAATCTCTTTTGCGTTCCAATAATCATTCAATGCGTCGTTGAGATGATTCTTCTTTGTTTTACTTTTTGAATTCTTTAACATTTTCATGACATGAAAATCATTTTCCCATTCCAGATGTATGTCATATTGTACCTCAATGCCGTCAAGAGACTCTAATTCTTGTCTCACCGGCCCAATCATGAACAAGTGTCCCAGCCATTGCATTGCCTTCTTCTTGACTCCACCTTGCACACATTTCCCATCCATCAACTTGAGTTGAGCTTCCTCGGACATGCCTTGCAAGGATACTTTGATGCCTTGGACCTCAAATGCCACGGTCATTTTGTCAAAATCAAACACAACCGGGTTGAAGGTTCTCATCCAATCTACCCTGAGCACCATATCACAACCTCCCAAGGGGAGAACTCTAAAGTTGAAAGTGAATTAATGGTTTTGCATAGACCATGGGAATGCTATGCACTTATTTTTAGTGGTTATAGAATTACCATCAGCCACCATTACCGCCAAGGGATGAGTTCTTGTCATTTCGTGCTTGACCTTCTTAATTAACTTCAGGTCAACGAAACTGTGAGTGCTTCCACTATCAATGAGGATAATAATGGAGTGTTTTCCAGCCCATCCCTTGATTTTGGTTGTGTTATGTGCTCCACTTCCAGTTAGAGCTTTCATGGATATCTCGACCTCATCATCGCTTGAGTTTTCTTGTAAAATGCGTTCGGTTCCATCCTCTTCTGCGTCAAAATCTGTGTTGTCAGTTTTAGCAGCGACTAGGACTCCCTTTGCATACATAAGTGCTTGAGATTTGCACCTATGTCCGGGCTAGTAGGGTTGGTTGCAACGAAAACAAAGCCTTGCTGCACTAATGTCAACGGCATGCTTAAAACCGTTGCCTGAACTCCTTTGCTGTGCCACTCTGATTTCATTGTTGTGCTGCCTATTTTTGTCATTTGGTTGAACTTGAGTAGCCTCTATCAACTTTTCCTTGTTGTAAGCACTTGACAAAGTCTTAGGACCAATGGCTTTCACCATGTTTTTGATCCTAGGCTTAAGGCCACTCACAAAGCAAGAGACATAGAAGGATTTGGCATCCTCGAGAGCAATGGCCAGAACTGACATCAAATTGGCTCTCAAATTCTCAAATCTAAGCATGTATTCTCTCACACCTGATGTTTGGACCAACTTGTTGAAGTTATCCACAACATCCGTTGATTCTCCTTCACCATACCGTTCACACATCTCTTCTACGAAAAGGCCCCAATAAAGATGTGGTTTGCTTTTCAACAAACTATAGTACCAAACCTCATGATCACCATGAAGATAGACTGCGGCCAGCTGGAGCTTCCCCTCCTCAGGTATATTGTAATATAAGAAGTATCGGTCACACCTCCTAAGCCAAGATTCCGGTTGTTTTCCATCAAATGGATCGATTTCTACCCTTGGCTGCCTGTAAGAGCCACTCCTACCCCCAATTGTGTTGTCATTGGTCATGGTTCTATGCTGATATGGGCGATCAGGTGGTCTATCAAAATGCTCAAACACCTCATCTGCAACATTCTGATGCATAACAGAAACAGGCGGCCTGTTGTTCTGTTCTGAATTTTCAGCATATGTTCGGTAATTAACAGGTCCAGAAGCACGGTCTGGATCTTCTACATTAACTTCAAGTCGAATAGGTTGATTTGCAGCTGATCTAATGTTAATTGATGGTCCTACACCAGGTTGCATTATAGGAGTTTTACCTCGGTTGTGCATCACTCCATCAGATCGGTCTGCGTTTGTTTGTGGCTGATCTGCACTTGCTTGCTGCTAATCACTTTCAACTGATTTATGTATCTGGCTTACGAGCTTAAGGATGGCTTCAACACTTGATTCCCTTTGCTTGTTCATCTGATCTTGCAAATTTTCAAGTCGTTCCTCCAATTTCTATAGACGATCGTCCTTTTTTTCATCTTTCTCCACCAATATCTTCAGGATTTGCTGAATCCCTTCAGTTTGGCTTCGATTTTCAGCATTTTGTTGCTTAAGTTCAGCAAATTGTTGATCAAACTTGGCTTCCATGTGTTTTGTTTGATCATGAAGCTCTTGATACTTATCAATGGAAGTATCCGCACTTAATTCGGCACCACTAGCACCTGACCTGGTTCAAACACCTTCAGCCATGCTGTTTCGTGTTTTTGCCAGCTCTATTCAATGCTTTTGATTGATAAAAACCAGTTCTAAATTTGATCTCTTTAATACGAACAATGCTGAACTGATTCCTCTAAGCTTCGAATTTACTACAGCACCAAATTTGATCAGATATTGTCTGAAATCTTTGAGGTTAATGTATGAATCAAGTCTTGAATTGATCCAGATCAATCAGTTTGATGGTCTTGAATTTGATCAATCTTTGAGGTTAATTTCAATTTCTTATGTATATATATATATATATATATATATATATATATATATATATATATATATATATATATATATATATTTTTTTTTTTTTTTTTTTTTGACTACACACTCGATCTGAAGCCGAACGAGGCTCTGATACCAATTGTTAGCTTCCCAAAATTAATTTTGAAATCTAACCTTGTAGAAGAGAGTTTGAGATGAGAAAAGAAGGGAAGGGGATGAGAAAATAAAGAAAGGAGATGAGAATTAAAGAATTTCCCTTAGGAATAAGATTTCATTTAATTGGATGATCAATTTACACTTTAAGCTCTCAATTTAAACACAATCAATCAGACCTAAGCAACCAGCCCAAATTCCCGCCAATACACCAGATATTTTAGACGTGCTAACTGAATTTCCCGCCATTGTGCAGTGCAGCCCTGCACAGGTATACCGAGGGGGAAGCTAACTGCATTTTGGCGCCTAATTCAATTTTAACTGGTACTCTAATTTGTTATTACATCATAAAGACCATAATTAAAAGTAATACTAAGAAATTAAAATGCATTACAAGTAAAGCTTTATTAATTTGTAACATAGTCATTCCTTTAGCCACTGCAGGACCTGCAGCCACGTTCGAAACATTCGATTGTAACATTGCTGGTGGCTGTATCTGATCGTTCCTAAGCAATGAACTGACAGAGATCAATTGCTCAGGAGCTAAGGATACATATTTTCTTTTGAATTGGCTTTCAACTTGAGCAAACCTTTCTTCGAACAGTTGTGGTTGTTGATTAATTCGCTCAGCCAATGTCTCTTCAATCTGTTGCTTTTGCTGATTAATTCGCTCAGCCAAATTTAAATTGATAGCTAACTTTGTGAAGGATAGAGGTAAGATAAGAATAGAAGTGAAGGGAGATGAGGAAGTAGAGAAGGAGATGAGAATTAAGAGGAAAACCCAAAGATAATCTGAATTTTTATTAATTGGATGCCAAGATTACAAGCTTTAGATCTATTTATAATAGATCTTAGTACAACGTATCAAGACTTCTCCCTAATAACCGAACCAATTACTTTTGGCGCCAAAACCAGCTAACCACCTCATTTGAACTGATTTGGCTCACTAACAGCTTTTGGCGCCTTCTCGAACAGCAACTGAAATTCAAAAAATACAAGCAATGTACCCACAAGCCATTACAACAATTAAAAGATCAAATGAACTAATTGAATTATAACATTCCCTTCCCCTTGAGAGGCTCCTTGTCCTCAAGGAGAAAAACTCCGGAATTGACTCTTCAAGAATGTTGGGTTCTCCCATGTGAGGATTTCTTTATCTAAGTTTAGCCATTTCACCAAAATTTAATGCGATGACCCTGCTCCTGCTGCAATCAGTCCGAAACCTTTAACAGCAACTGGTCCCAACAGCAAGCTCCCATCCGCACCTGTTTTTGGTGGTGTTTTTGAGCATTTAACACCTCTTGTGACCTGTTTTTTCAGCAATGAAACATGAAACATGGGGTGAATGCATGAATGTGGTGGTAAATCAAGTTTGTGAGCAACATTGCCGATCCTCTCCACGATCCGGTATGGACCAAAGTAACGTGCACTTACTTTGACGTTTCTTCGGACAGCCAATGAAGACTGTCTATAGGGCTATAATTTTAGGTAGACCATGTCTCCAACTTTGAAATCCTTGTCTACCCTTTTCTTGTCAGCGTAAAACTTCACTCGAGCACGAGCTTGCTGCAAATTGTCCTTGAGAAGCTTTGTCATTTCCCTCCTCTACTGAATCAGGTTCTTGGCTGCAAAATCAGAGGGATTGCGAGGCTGCAGCGACATTGGAGTTGGAGGAGTGTAACCATACAATGCTTGAAAGGGAGATGTGCCAAGGGAAGCATGAAAGTGAGTATTGAACCAATACTCCGCCAAAGAAAGCCATTGATTCCACTCTCGAGGCTGGGAAAAAACCATACTTCTAAGATATTGCTCGACACACTGATTGACCTCTCTGTTTGTCCATCCGATTGAGGATGGTGTGATGAACTGGGTGCCAAAGTTGTTCCCAACAATCTGAACAACTCTCGCCAAAATTTGCTCGTAAAGATCTTGTCCCTATCCGAGACAATGGTTTGGGGCAATCCGTGTAATTTATATATGTTGTCTAAGAAGCTCTTAACCAACCTTTCAGCTGTAATTGGTTGAATCATGGCTATAAAATGACTATACTTCGTGAAACGGTCCACCATGACCCAAATTACCTCCCTACCATCGGACTTTGGAAGCCCTTCAATAAAATCCATACTAATGTTGATCCAAGCACCCTCCGGGATGCGAAGTGGCTGCAAGAGTCCTTGATATCGATGATCCCCCAATTTTGTTTGTTGGCACACCTCACAAGACTTCACAAAATCTGAAACAGATTTCTTCAATTCGGGCCAACTAAAATATGCCTTGACTCGTTGATAAGTACCATCAACCCCTCAATGACCACCCCAAGCTGAATCATGCCATGCCTTCAGTATCTGATCCCTCAAATCAGTCGAGGAACCAATGTATATCCTGCTCTGCACACGGACAATCCCATTCTGCACAGACACACCAGCTGCACTGTCACTCGTGAAGCTGTTTTTAGTCACTGATGCAGCCACGGCCTCTTGAGCAAATGTGTCCCCTTCATATGATTTGTAGACTTCATCCATCCAAGAAGGTAAAACAATGGATAAAGCCCCACAAGAACCTTGCTTGAGGTCCTCAAATTTCCTGGAAAGTGCGTCTGCAGCCAGGTTCTCTTTTCCTTTCTTGTACTTGATAGCATAGTCCAACCCAAGCAACTTCATCAACCCCTTCTTTTGGATTTGTGTGACTATCTTTTGCTCTAAAAGATGCTTGAGACTCTGATGATCTGTTCGTATGATGAACCTATGCCTCCATTTCTCAATTGCAAGAAGGATTCCCAAGTACTCTTTCTCGTAGGTGGACATGGCCTGATGTTTAGGACTAAGGTCTTGACTCGAATAAGCAATTGGTCTTCCATTTTGAGAAAGAGCAGCCCCACACCCAGTCCCGCTAGCATCGGTCTCCAAAATGAAGTCTTCCGCAAAGTTCGGCATCGCTAATACCGGTGCCTTATAAATAGCGGACTTGAGATCATCAAATGCTTCTTGTGCCTTACCACTCCATTTGAATGTGTCCTTCTTAAGCAGCTCAGTTAAGGGCTTAGCAATGGACCCATAACCATTTATAAACTTCCTATAGTAACCGGCCAACCCCAAGAATCCTCTCAGTTGCTTTAATGCGACGGGAGTTGGCCAATCTTGCATCACTTGCACCTTAGAAGGATCGGTAGAGACACCTTCGGGAGAGATTATGTGTCCCAAATACTCAAGCTTAGATTGAGCAAAAGTGCACTTTGATAGCTTGGAAAAAAACTTGTGTTGTCACATCACAATGAACACCTCCTTGAGATGTTTGAGATGATCTTCATAGGATGGGCTATAGACCAATATATCATCGAAGAAAACCAGCACCGATCTCCTCAAATAAGGCTTGAAAATGTCGTTCATAGCTGCTTGGAACGTGGCTGGAGCATTAGTTAAGCCAAAAGGCATCACAACGAACTCAAAGTATCCATGATGAGTCTGAAAAGCGGTCTTGTATATGTCAGGCTCGAGAACTCTAATTTAATGGTACCCTTGTCTTAGGTCCAACTTAGAGAAAAACAGAGCGCCATACAATTCATCAAGCAAGTCGTCTATAACAGGGATAGGAAATTTATCCTTCACTATCAACGAATTTAATTGACGATAATCAATGCACATTCGAGCCATGCCGTCCCTTTTCTTAACAAGAATCACGGGTGAAGCGAAAGGACTACGACTTGGACGGATAAAGCTCATCTGCAGCAGCTCTTCTACCTGCTTTTGAATTTCTGATTTTTGAGCATGTGCATAACAGTATGGCCAGATTTTCACTGGATCCGAGTTAGCTTGAAGTGGAATGGCTTGATCAACATTTCTTTGAGGAGGGAGGCTCTTTGGTGCCTCAAAATATCCTTAAATTCCATCAGCAAAGCGTGAACTTCAGGCTGCAAGTTCAGTAGCAAATCTGCAGAGGCGATCAAGGACAATTGTCCAAACCATTGTATTGTCTTCTTCTTGAAGCTACCTTGCAAGCGTTTGCCATTGATTAATTTCAGCTGAGCTTGATCGAAAATCCCATGTAATGTGGCTCTCTTGCCATGAAATTCAAAGGACACGGTCATCTTATCAAAGTCGAAAAGCACCGGGTTAAAAGTCCTCATATAATCAACCCCAAATACCATATCACAACCCCCCAAGGGAAGCACTCTAAAATCAAAGGTGAATTTATGGTCTTGCATAGACCATTGGAATGATTGGCACTTGTTTTGAATTGTAATTGAATTTCATTCAGTTACCATTATGGCCAAGGGATGAGTTTTGATGATTTCGTGCTTCACCTTCTTTACCAACTTGGGATCAACGAAGCTGTGCATGCTCCCGCTATCCACAAGAATGGTAATGGAAGTTTTCCTTGCTTTGCCACTAATGCGTATGGTGTTATGTGCTCCACTCCTGGTGAGAGCCTTCATAGAAATTTCTACTTCATCTTCCAGCAGCTCATCCTGTGATTCAGCCACTGACTTGTCCTCTGCAGACTGTGAGCTCTCAGTATCTGATGTAATGTCCACATGTGAACCCCTTGCAGACATCAAAAACTTCGAGTTGCACTTATGACCGGGCTGATATGGCTGACTGCATCTATAACACAGCCGAATAGGTTTCCTGTCCACAGATCGACCTGATTTGCTGTTGGATGAGTCCATTGGGTGAGTCTTGAAGTTGCTACTCTTAAATTTACTTTTGTCCCTCGAAGATACAAGTGTAGCTTCAATCAATTTAGCCTTGTTATGGGCTTTGGAGAGGGTTTTTGGCTCAATGGCTTTAACCAAGCTCTTAATTCTTGGCTTCAAACCACTAATGAAGCTTGAAACATAATAAGCTTAGGTGGAATGTGGATTAATGGCTATCATATTGGCACGCAAATTCTCAAATCTAGTCATGTACTCCTTCACTGTAGATGTTTGATAAACATTGTTAAAGCTATCAACAACATCGCTTGAATCCTCTTCACCATACCTCTCACAAAGCTCTTCCACAAATTGGTCCCAAGAAAGACAAGGATTACTCCTCAAAACACTATAAAACCAAACCTCGTAGTCTCCATGAAGTTGCATAGCAGCTAGCTCGACTTTTTCTGCCTCACTGATGTTATAGGAGTGAAAATACCTCTCACAACCCCTTTAACCAAGACTCAGGCTGTTTTCCTTCAAATGGCTCAATTTGTACTCTCGGCTGCCGATGAACATATCCCCCGCCACCAGATGTGACCTCATTACTCATGGATCTCTGATGTTGATTCACATCAGGAGGTCTATTTTGTTGCTCCAGATCATCGGATGAATTCCTTGGATGCTCATTCAAATCCGAAGGTCTACAATGCAAACCGATACCCAGGCCACAATTTCTGTACTGTCCAGGACCAGCTTTTCGATCAAAGGTTCCTACAGCAACCTCAGCTACTGAAGGCCGATCTTTTGCTGATCGGATATGCACTGAGGGCCCTGCTTTAGTCTAGATTACAGGTGATTTGCCTCGATTACGCTCCACATTCACATTTCTATCCAGATGATTATGCAGTTGAGCCACATTATTTGGAGGAAAAAGCTGACTTGCAGGCTTAAGAATTGCATTGAAGGAGGATTCACCTTGTTTCTTGACCTGATCTTGCAAATTCTCCATTCATTCCTCCAATTTAGACAATCGATCATCAATTCTTTGTTGATTTTCTAGCAACATGTGCCGATTGTCCAGGTTCATTTGCCGAAACCTTAGGAACTAGCATTCCTCTTATTGTGCCATCAATTCTTTCATCTGATCCAGCATGACATGCTCCCTTGGAATGGTCACACCAGCCTCAGTAGCATCAGATCTATCTGCTTGAACCACAAGGACAGCATTGCCACCACCAGCACCCGATCGTGTCCTTACACCATCAGCCATTCCTTGATCGTGTTTCTTTGATTTTGCCAGCTCAATTCAAGCAATAGACCACTTGAATCTAGCTCTGATACCAAATGTTAACTACCAAACTTAAATTGATAGCTAACTTTGTGAAGGATAGAGGTAAGATGAGAATAGAAGTGAAGGGAGATGAGGAAGTAGAGAAGGAGAAGAGAATTAAGAGGAAAACCCAAAGGTAATTTGAATTTTTATTAATTGGATGCCAAGATTACAAGCTTTAGATCTATTTATAATAGATCTTAGTACAATGTATCAAGACTTGTCCCTAATAACCGAACCAATCACTTTTGGCGTCAAAACCAGCTAACCGCCTCATTTGAATTGATTTGGCTCGCTAATAGCTTTTAGCACCTTCCCGAACAACAACTGAAATTCAAAAAATACAAGCGATGTACCCACACGCCATTACAACAATTAAAAGATCAAATGAACTAATTGAATTATAACAAACCTCTTCTGCGCAAATTCTTGTTGCTTTTACTGCCAAAATTCCTCACGTTTTTGTCTCAATTCTTGCCTTAATTTCCCAAAAAACTTATCCAACTTTGATTGAAAAGAGCTCATATCAACCATATTGACAATGAACAACAACTTCAATCTGAAACACTTAGTTCGCCGGGTTTGAGTTCGAAAATCACAGAAGTGGGAAACTTGTTTCGCAACTCATTAACAACAGATTGCTTAATGAATTTGTACTCCTTCGATCGCACAAACAATCCCTTGCTATCGGTTCCACGATCGTCACTGATTATAAACCCTAACTCGCAAAGTTCGCGTACAAACCCTAACTTTGAAAAATTTATGGCAGAGATGCTATATTGAATAATTTCGACTAAGAATCTGAAATTGGTTCGATTCCTACCTGCAGTGATGATTTAAACACACGATACACCACAACCTTCAAGAACAAAGTCGGAGTTCGACACTTCGGCCTCAGTTCACTATCAGAATTTTCGCCTAAGCAATTCTCCACTCAATAACATGTAATTCTTAAGAATCAAATGCAAATTTTGATGAATTCTCACCACTTCTATGCTTATCAACACAATTCCATGACAATCCAGCAACAAAAGTAGATTCGGATCGATTATGAACTTGTAGTTCAGAAAGCAGTTACCTCAACTTCAATTTCTAAATTTTAGAATCTGATTAAACCTCAAATTAGCTTGTTTCTGATCTTTTGATGATGATCAAGTGTAATGTGGATCAAATAGCATAACTTTACTTGTTCTTGATAGATCAGATGGATATTTCATCAAGATTAATTATGCTTAGCACTCAACTTCAATGACTTTGCTTTGCTTCAGCACTCCAATTCAGCAACTAATGCTTGATCGCTACTACTGAGTTAAATCTAAATCACCTTTGATGTTGACTGTACTCAACAAATACTGATCAATTAAACTTTCTTCAATGTAATTCGATCACTTTAATCCCAACCGAAAGCAACTTCCAAGCACTTGCTGATCACTAGTGTAGTAACTGCCAATAACCACTTCAAAATTCAGATTTGAATTATGATCACAAAATTTGAATTAAATCAGTATCAAACCTTTTTTTGTTGATTAATTGCAACACAATTAATCAAATTTTATAATTTTTTTTTTGGATATGAGCTTGATTCGGAAGCAAAATCAAGGCTCTAATACCAATTGTTATGCTCGTGGTTGAATCACAAGCATAAACTAAGTAAAAGTTGGATAGGTTGAGAGCATGAGATGAGAAAGAAGTGAAATTGAGATGAGAAAGTAGAGAAATTAGATGAGAAATAGAGAGAATGAGATGAGATGATCAGATTATTACACTTGCCTCCTATTTATAAGCAAGAACTAGCAACTAATACAATGAACCTAGACTTAAACTACTAACCAACTTAGGAAACATCTAGAAACATCTAGAACTAAAGCTAACTAACATCTAAATCCTATTTTGGTGCCAAATCACCACACCTAACAGAACACATGCCCCGAACTGCTACTAACCGACACTTGCTACTGCAGAATTATTACAATGCAGGTTATTATATCACGCAGCACAGGAAAGTACTAAATGAAGTACTAAGACTAATACAATGCAGCTACTAATCTCAATGCAATGTAGTAACGAAGGCTAACACCTTATTTCAGCAAAAGAACCAACAATAACAGCATGGCTGTAGCTCCAACAGCAAACCGAACAGCAAAGACAGAACCAACAGCCACTCAACCGATTCTTGAATTTTCGGATCATAACAGAGGCCTGTTGATTTAAATTAGCAATTCAAATATGTATATTTAAATTAGCAATTTGAATATGTAGATTTAAATTAGGAATTTTAAATTACTTATAGGTTTAAAATTTGGAATTTTATATCGTTCCGCTACGTTAATTTAATTAAATTAGAAAAAAGTTTTGAAATTGATCCCAACATTAGTAGTGTCGACCCATCTCCCTATTCAGTCTTTGGCTGTGGATGTCAACCAGTAAGAAGCAATCTCACTTGTAAGAGCCCTGAAGGAAGACTCCAAGGTGGCACCCTCCATCATCATCGAGTCAAAGCACTACAACGAATTCTTATTAGGATCTCTTAAGGGGTCCCATCACTCCTCCAGCAAAAGCAGTAGTTTTAGGCCACTATCAAGGATCTTGGATGCTCAGTAGGACTTAGGGGCTTGAAACTCCTTTTTGAGGTACTCTAAGTAGCTAAGAGACCCAAAGCCAACAGGTTCAAGTTATCAACAGTATGGAGGACCAGATCCATTAGTTAGAACAGCAGATGAGCTAGCTTAAGGATTAGCTTTCATCTCTTAAGAAGCGGTGTTCTCTTCAATATTCAAGAGTCTAAGAACTCCAAAAAGCAGCAACAGAAGCACAAAGAGAACAGTAGATGCTTCAAGCGGAAGTCATTTATGTAGTTCAACGGTTGATTCAAGCAACCAACTAGTTGTCATTCGTAAAGGAGTCACTCATTAAGATTAGGATTTAGCTGTTTGAAAGTGCAGTGGCAGGCTTATATAAGTAGTGCTTTTGTATTGCCGTTATTGTAATCACTATATAATTCTTTTTTGTTAATGAAATACATATTCGTCTTAATATGTCCTCATACTTAAGGTGCTTTTGTTAGTTTGAAGTTTTGAGAATCCAAGAGTCATCAGTTTGATTCTCAAGACACTAATATTGAAGTTAAAACCTAGACTTAAAGACTTTTTTGTTAGAATTCAAAATTAAAGGCACATATTTCTTTAAGATCCATCTATTAATGGCCCTAGGATGGGTCCTTCCATCCAAAACTTGAAGCAAGTAGGCGTTACCCTCAAACACTTCTATGACTTTGAATGGACCCTCCCAATTTGCTAACCATTTTCCAAAGACACAGTGTTTTTGGCCAATGGATAATGCCACTTTTTATACCAAATCCACTAAGTCAAAGAACCTACGTTTGACCTTTTTGTTATAGCCTCTAGCCTCCCTATTCATTTGCTTCTCCAACTTGTGAAGGGCGTTAAGCCTATCTTGATAAGTTAGTCAATTTGTCCGTCATAGCTTTTTCGCATTCAAGTTCAAAGAACTTTCATGGATGGGCCTATTGAATGGGCCACTTTAATTTCATAAACTAAAATTACAAACTACGATTGTATCTAACACAGTTGAGTCATAACTTAAAATTGTCAATTCTAAATATTTACAAGTTCAAAACTCTAATTAAACATAACAATGCGCATCAAAATGGACATAATCATGAAAAACAATTACATACGAATTCTAAAGTGCAAGTTAATAAATCTCATACCACATTGTAGACTACAAGTGTGAAAGATGCTCTAACAATGCCTCCAAGATATTCTCCGTAATCCCACTTTGCACTGACGGTGTGCACATCATGGAATTAAGTAGCTCTAATAAAAACTATTTTTATAGAGCTAATTGTGAGGGAGACTTTGCCTTTTGATTCTCTAATTAAAGTGGGTCAAAGCCGAGCGAATTACATAAACCCTAATGAGCCAAGCTTTCATTTATCTAGGCTAAAAATAGACCTATTAAATTTTAAGTAAAAAAATAAAATAGTATTTTTGGTAAGTCAAAATACTAAGATAAATCCAAAACAAACATAAAAAATGCGTTCCCCAACTCCCCGTCAAAAGGTGCCACAAAGGGACCCTGTGATTTGCCCGCGCCACAAGGCACGAATTAACCTAGGGGTCCCCCGTGCTAGCATGTGACACTTGTTGCGCATTGGTTGGTGCACGAGGGGTAATACAGAGTGCCCCTACTGATTGGCCCATGCCAATTTTTTTCGTGTTTTTTATTTTTTTTATTTTTCTAGTATAAATTTCTCTCATGACTTTTTGGTTTAAAAATAATTTATTCAACTCTAAAATAAATAATTTATCTCATGAAGTCTTTTGATTTCTTTAGGTGCATAATTTACAGGCTTGCTCAGGGATCTCGGGGACAATTTATTCCTAGCTCAAATTGGGTTAAATCTAATTTTCATCTCATGATAACAATTGATTACCATTTAGTAAAACATAATTCCGCTATGTAAGCTTTACTATACTCTAGAAACAAATATATTTACAAGGCAAATTTTCCTATAATAGTTTACTCACAATTGACCCCTCTATTAAATGTCTATGAGAAAATTACTTAAACTGCTATTGTTATTCTTTCACACTTTTCCTTCTTAGCTGCCAACTCGCCCTTCTCGAATAATTCACTAATACAAATAACACTTGTGTATCAATTACAATTGTCAAACATGTGGATTGCTCTGGCTAAAGTCCCTTGAATCAATTCAAATACTTGCAAATTAATTATGGGGACATTATACATGGTAGATCCCGAGCAAAAGATTTATTATGCTACATTGCATGCAATTACCCAACAAACGTAAAATCCCGTTTAGACTTAATAACATGATCCTTTTAGCATATTAAACTAACTAACATTCCATGCATGAGTTTAGCCTATTTCACAGATTTAGAGACATTGCATAAACAAAGAATATATGAGTTGGGTTCTGATAGTAGCACAAAAATGAGCAAATCACGTGGTCCATTAAATGATACTATCTCATTGTAATAAACTAACATATCATTTTGTAGCACCATCCATATAACCAAGACAAGTTATCTAAATGTATATTATAGTTTTAGCAGACAAGCAACCCAAGCTCATCAACAATAACAACAGTCCCAATGCCTCGCGGCTCCCCCAGAAAGCAGGGTCTGGGGGGGTGATGTACGCGGCTCCCGAAGTAGTTTGGTGCCTGCAGATAAACCACCAATCAATTACCAAAGCAGCCCAAGCTCATCACTGACTACAAATTTATCATTAAAGAACATTTTAGTATGTTATTAGTCTATCCGTAGCACAATCTCATCATCCACTTAAACAGATCTCCCAAAGAACATTTTAGATCTTTGTCCATCTCATTGTACATGCTTTGAAAGAAAACAACATTACATGCATAAAAATGAACTCGTAAATATATAGATGACAATAAACAAATTTTAATCATTAAAAAAATGTTCATATGAATTGGGTTGCCTAGGACACCAACTCTTGCAATCTTCCACTTGTCCTAAACCTAATTGGCCATACAACGTGGTCGCATCCTATCCAAATGAGTCTCAAACAACTTTTTGAGTCAAAGTCTTTGTGAAAGGATTTGCCAAATTGTATGTGATATCTATCTTTAGAGTTGTAATTTCCTCTCTTCACGTAGTTCCAAATGAGGTGATACTTTCTTTCAATGTGCTTGTATTCATTCTTCTTCTTGGGTTCCTTAGAGTTAACTATTTGTAATGTTTCTGACCCTTTTTGGTGTAATTAGTTGTGTTGAACTATCACTCAAATACTTGTTACTTATAATGTTCAAATTGTATGCCTTGGTAGTGGCACCAAAAAGCAAATGAGTTAGTTAAGTCGGTTATAGAGCATCAAATTGATATTGTATCTAGTTTAAGCAAAAATAGATTGCTAGAGTGTAATTGTGATTCATTTAATAAAAATCTTATCATTCTTGAGATATTTTTCTCAATCTTCTTATCTACTTCTCTACTTCTCTTCCCCTTCAATTCTCCTTCTCATCTTACCTCTCATAAACCCCAACCTTCTCATGTTAGGCTCCTACTTGATTGGAAGGCTAACATTTGGTATCAGAGCATCATTTATGCTATAATTTTCATTTGATTGTATTACAAGAATTGAGAATTATGGCCAGTGGTGTTACAACAAGATTAGAAGTAGCAAGGGCTGCTGCAAATCCATCATTTGCAGAGCTTGTTGGTGTTGATGCTGTAGTAGATGAGGGGTTTGTTACAGCAAATCAATTGAACTTGTAGATGAAAGAAATGTTTGTGCAGTTGCAGCAATTACAAAGTGAATGGTGCGACAATCACATAGCGATTTGATGAGAGATCTGGATCAAAAGTTCAATGAACTATTTATTCAACATGCTTAGCAAGTTGAAGAGAAGATTGTTAATCGGGCTAATCAACAAGCACAAGAGTTCGAGGAAAAGATGACCAATCGATTGAATCAAGAAATGCAAAGTTTTGAAGAGAAGATGGCTGAAATTAGCATTTAATTTAGGGGACAGAATGTGGCTCCCATTCTGGAACCTTTGTTACCAGCCAATTAGTTGTTTTCCTGCCATCAAATGAGGTCACCTGATAAGGTTAACCCTCAAATGCAAAATGTGGCTGCTGGACCTCAAGATCAAACTGAAGTAACTAATGTCAAAACTCAAGAATGAGATGTAGAAGCTGATTTAATTGCGGAAGTGCTGAATCATTCATTTGATTAGGATCAGTTTTGAGCCACTTGTATTAATCTAGGGCATTTGGATCACCCTCCAGATCACCAACAACAATCAGGGAGTAATGAAGCCTCATTTGGAAATAGAAGTAATGGATTTAGATAGCTAAGGGTCCAGATTGAACTGTTTAATGGGAAGGAACCTCAATCATGGCTGAGAAGGTGCAGGAGGTGCTTCGACTTCTATCACACTGAAGAGGCATAAAAGCTTGAGATAGCAGCTATGTATCTCCTTGGAGATCATGAGGTACGGCTTTATAGTTTGCTCAAGAGTAATCCTGAACTGTCATGGGTTGAATTTGTAAGGGAATTGTGTGAAAGATGATGATGACTTGAGTGACATTGTTGATAATTTCAACAAAGTACAGCAAGAAACAACTGTGAGAGAGTATATGACAAGGTTTGAGAACCTTAGGGCCAACATGATAGCTACATACCCGCAAGCCTCTAAGTCCTATTATGTCTCGAGTTTCATAAGTGGTCTAAAGCCCAAGATTAAGAATCTTGTGCAAGTAGTTGGTCCTAAAACATTATCCAAGGCTTATGCTAAGGCTAAGATTTTTGAGCAACAGTTCTTGCTTCAAATGAAGGACCAATGTATAGAGGAAGTGGATCAAAGCAAGTGAAAGGCTCTAAAAACCCTTCCTATACTCGATTAAAAGAGGTGAAAGCTCAAAGGTTATGTTACAAGTGTAATTAGCCTTATTAGTTTGGGCATAAATGCAACCCCAAGTTCCTCATGTCAGCCAGGGGAAAGAGTGCTGCAGAGAGCAGTCTACTAGTGAAGAATCTGAGGTTGAAGGAGGCAGTTCCAACCATGAATCACAAGAGGAACTTGTTGATGATGAAGTTGGCATTTCTATGAAAGTATTAACTGGCAATTGAACTCATAATACAATCAGGATTAAAGGAAGGACTGGAAAGAGTTCACTTATTGTGTTAATTGATACTGTTAGCACCCACAGTTTCATTTATCCAACATTAGTTAAGAAAGTTGGGCATAAAGTGATCAAGACACATGCATTAGCATTGACGGTGGCTGATGGTAATTCAGTCTTAACTCGGAAGAAGTGCCAGGGGTTTCAGTGGTTTATGTAAGACCATCAATTCAAGTATGACTTTAGAGTATTGTCCTTGGGTGGGTGTGACATGGTCCTTGGAGTGGATTGGATGAGAACTTTCAGTCCTGTGCTCTTTGATTTTGCTAAGCCAACAGTACCCTTTGAGGTACAGTGATCCAAGATCACTCTACAAGGCATGGCAGATCAAGCTCAGCTAGGCAAGAATCTGAAGAAGGGATTCAGTGAGTAGGTAGGACAATTTTTTACAATATTCCCCTCTAAAATGAACAACTTTTCTCAACCTAAGTTTAAGGCATTGATTGAGGAGTTTGAAGATTTATTTGAACAGCCTAAGGCACTACCTCCCAAGAGAAGTTTGGATCATGCAATCCCCCTTAAGTCTAACTTTGAGCCGGTGAAGTTAAGGTCCTATAAGTATCCTCATGCTTAGAAAACAGAAATTGAAAGGCAGGTTGATGAATTGCTCAAGATAAGCTTCATAAGGCAGAGTCATAGCCCTTTTGCCTCCCTTGTTGTACTAGTTAAAAAGAAAGATGGCTCAGCAAGGATGTGTATAGACTATAGATAGCTTAATGTTATGAATGTGAAAGACAAGTTCCCCATTCTTGTCATAAATGATGTGTTGGATTAGTTATATGGTGCACAAGTCTTTTCCAAGTTGGACTTGAGGCAAGGCTACCATCATATGACGGTGTTATAGCAAGATATGTGTAAGACAGCTTTCAGAAATCACCATGGGGACTTTGAGTTTGTGGTTATGCCTTTTGGTTTGACCAACGCTCCAACCACTTTTCAAGCACTAATGAATGAAGTGTTCAAGCAGTTCTTAAGGAGATTTGTATTGGTATTCTTCAATGACATTCTGGTTTATAGCTCTTCCTTTGATGATCATCTAAAGCATTTGAGAGAAATCTTCTATATCATGTAATAAAGTAGTAAGCAAAGCCTCATTCCCATGAGGACTGTTATTGAGCGAGTACCGAAATTAGTAGGTTTAATGCTATTTGAAAGATCGAAAATTGAGATGTTCATATGAAATGAAATAAATCAAAAAGGAAAAATATATGTTAACTGATTTTTAGGTAAGGGTTACTGATTTTTATGAGTTTTTATGATTTAATAACATCCAAGGCATCTGATTTCACCCATTTGCATCAATATGCCTTTTTATTCTAGTTATTCAGGTTGTTATTACGTGTTGATAGTTGAAAACCCTAATTTAGTAAATATTCTCTCATGAGCAATATTTAGCATGCTCTTTAACATATTAACCCATTACTTTCATGCATGAATTTAAATAAGAAAATATTTTTTTGAAGCTCCATGATCTTCACTTAAAAACCACACAAATCGCGTTAACCTCTCTCAAGCATTCTCTCACTTTATGGTGCTTATCACCTTAGCAATCATCATGAATCCCCTCTCAAACTCATTATGAATCATTATAAGCCTTAAATGGTGATTAAGCATTTAAAACTGATGAAGAATAATGTAAACATTTCAATGACGTAATAACAAAACATTGAATATTTTCAATTAGAAATGAGCGCATATTGGAATAACAAAATTAGTTTATGATAAACATAATATAAAACATATTTAATACAAAATTCATGAACTTAATGAAGTGAAGGATAGAAAAGAACTTGAAAATATAAAATTTCAATCCAAACTTCTTTTCTTCCTATTTTTTGTTTTGTAATTGTTTTTGTTGGGGGGGGGGGGGGGGGGGGGGGGAATGGATTTAATGGTGCTAAAACACCTCCTAAGAATCCCATATTTATAGTACATAAGGTTGGAATTAAAAAAATATAAAAAATTGCAAGCTAAAAGCTCATTACTCCACACATTTGCAGCTGCTGCCAATTCTGCTAGTTTCCAACTTGCTGCTAATTTCTTCATTTTTCTTTAACTATGGCCGTCCAAAATCAGTCTTAAAATCAAATTAACCATGTTATTGAAGTGTACAAGAGGTTCTTTCACTTGATTCGTCAATTTTGCCACCCAAATTTGCAAGTTGGAGTGAATTGTGCAGGTTAGTTTTCAGTTTCTGCAACATGCTATCCTTTGCTGTTTTTCTTCATTTTTTTTTTTTAGCTTTGGCCGCCCAAAATTAGCTTTAACATAAATTCTAACATGTTAATGAAGTTTAAATTTTTTCACCTTATTTGTCCATTTTGCCACACAAAATTGCAAGTTGAAGTGAAATGTGCAGGCTTATTGTTCATTCTCTGCACTTTGCTATTCTTGGCTGTTTTTCTTTAGATTTTTTAGCTCCGCCCCACTTAAATTTATAGTTTACATCAACTTGGACATGTAAATGTATTGTTTAATCCATCCTTGCACCTGATTCGTACATTTGGCTACCCCTTTTTGCAAGTTGAAATAAATTGTGCATGAACTTCTTGCATTCTTGCTTTGGCCATGTAAATTGTTATGTTTTGCCCCCTTTTTTTTTGCTTTTTTTTTTTTATCTTGCATTTTCTTGTTGATGTTGATGATAAAACCTAGCAAGATTTAGCATAAAATGGGTGTTTTTACAAGAAAATAGCAAAATAGTTCAAAACGAGCAAAATGAGCAAAAGTAATAGAAGTTTGATGTAAAATGGGTAAAAATATATTAAACTGATATAAATAATTATATACTAAATTAGAAATATCAAAATACCCCAAAACTTAAATCTTGCTCGTCCTCGAGCAGGGCTAAATTTTGAAGCATAGGATCTCATACTTTTTAAGAATTCTTCCACAATTTAAAGCAGGTATACTTCAAATTGGAGAAGAATAACTGAGGCTCAAAGTTCAAGGTTTTAAAGGCAAAAACATCTTTTCCAAAGAAAAAATCTGTCATTTACCTAGGTAATCAAATTCAAAAGTTAGCTAAGCAAATTACGTTTATCTGTTCTTTCTAATCTTAAGATATTCAAACCGAATAGAGGACAAATCCATACCACTTATAATAAGACTATATCAAGTATGCCTAAAGCTAATTATTTTTGTGCTATTGTTTTTTTCTCTGGAGGAATTCATTTACTCAAGTCAATTTCGGCTCATGAGCCTGCAGTGAGAATAAAGCTCTGACTCTGGGGCAATGACCCATAAGTAAGAGAAGCCACCACTGAGATGCATTCATTATGACTTTCCGAGTATATCTTCAATGAGAATCAAGCTTCGACTCCCGGGCGATGACCCATGAGCAAGAGAAGCCACCATTGAGACGTCCTTATAATGGGTAGCACATATCATTAAAATGTTTATAAATGGGATAGTGGTGCTAGAGATGATTTCCTCTCCTTTTTTTTTTTTTTTTTTTTTTGGGCTTGGTTCCTTATTAGCTTTCTAAGTACCCCTTGGAGCGAGCTTTCAATACAGCAGCTCCCGTTCCAATTGGCCTAAGGTACCAAGTGTTGAAACACCCCTACGAGTCTACTCGCTCAAGGTACCAAGGCATGAAACCATCACACCATAGCACATATCCAAATGATAGATATTTTTAATAGGATAGCAGCGCTTAGTGATTATCTCCCTCTATTATATATTTTTTTTATTTAGACTTAGGTAGAACTCTTCAAAATCTATTATGTAAATGGTACACTTTATGTAATTTATTTAAATTTGAGCATCTTTTAAACAGAAAGAAAAGTAAAACAATCATGCTAACTAGTGAAGTCAAATATCATGATTTTATAAAGATAGTACCTTAAATTAGATTGTGTTTATAGTTAGAACACGAAAAATAATTGATTATCAATTTATTCAAATCTAATTAAAGCAAACGAGCTAAAAAAAGAGTAGAAAAATTGCCCAAAAATCATGATGATAAGTTCTCTCTTTTTTTTTTCTTTTGAAATTTTTGAAAGATAAATGATTAAAATTGCAGAAAATAGACAATATTTTTGTTGACCGACACTGTCTACATCCCCATACAAAGGCTCCGAATCTAGGAGGCACAGAAGCCGACTCTAAAACATAAAATAGGAAAACTTTTCAAATAAACTTTGTTAAAATTTTTTTAATTTATTATTATTATTGTTATTATTATTAACAACATTACTTTTCCCACTCCCAAATTTTATTTTTAAAAAGAACTAAAAAGATAAATTGAGTGAGAAATACTTCCCAGATTTGAGGATTACTTTTTGATGGTGCATGTTGACATTGTGCTATCCCCAAAGTTGTTGTAAAATACCTGTTTAATCAAAACTAAACATGAGCAAAATAAAAATAATGAAAGGAAAATAAAATTAGATAAATAAAGATATAAACACTTGGGTTGCCTCCCAAAAAGTGCTTAGTTTATATTCGTTAACTTAACTTTCTGGGTGGATCTATCCTATATCCTGAAGGGGAAGAATTTCCACCATCCATCCATAATGACCATTTTCTTCCATGACACTTCCTTGTTCACTTCTTTACACGACCTCCCTCCACCTTCTCTAATCTTAGGATTTTTTGCCCTAATTTGCCACTGCTTGAATTTCCTTTTCCGATTTCTTCTGCTACTTTTCTCTGAGGCATCCATGGTTCCAAAAATTTCTTACCATGTTAGATAGGCTCGAGATTTTATTTCAATGATTGGTGGTGATGGGTAAGTAAAGCTAGGGTTGGTCTTTGGCGGCTTTAAGTTGACTAAGGGGATTATATCACATTGAGGTGGTTCTTTTAATGTGTCTTTATCCCTTAACGCTATGGTGTTAGTTTGCTCCCCTAAAATGATGATGGTATTGCTAAGCAGGGATTCTTCAGACCTCTCCGACTGTTCCTCTATTGCATTCCCTACTTAGGGTTTATGATTTTGGATGGAGGTTCTTTGGTTTTCTAGGTCACTCATAGTTTTCATGAATTCCCTAAAGGTCTCCTCTAAGTCATTGTTCTTTTCTTGAGATGGATAAGTGGGTGACCAAGATGCTTCGTGATGATTCCAAGAAAGATCCATCCATTCTTGACTATAGGTGCTATTGTAGAAAGTATACTGGGGTTGATTAAAATTTGACATGTAATTACCTTGCTCAAAACCCCATGAGGAAAAGCTATTACTTAATTGACATTCCATACTAGCATGGTTACCTGCGCAAAGTTCACATCTCGGAGCACGAGCACCAATCATCTCATTAATGTTTCTCGAATTTGTGAAAGTTGAGCAGATAATTCAATATATTCACGAATAGTCAGTTTTCTTTTCAGTATAACTTGATATTGAGGTCTGATAATGTCATATTGCTCAAAACCTGATGAAGAATAGCTATTACCTATTTGGCATTCCGTACTAGTATGGTTACCTACACAAAATTCACATCCAGGAGTACAACCAGTAGTCATTTCTTCAATCAGTGAAAGTTAAGCAGATAATGTATTAAATACAGCTTGGTATTGAGGTCTTATAAAGTTGTAGCAGCCATCACTCTTTTCTTTTCTTTTTTTTTTTTAGCAAAGGAAAAAAAATGAATAAATAAATAATTAATTAAACTTAAAACTTAAAGGATTATCTTTACAAATAAAATGAATGAATGAAAAGAGATTTACATTTTAAATTTAACAAAATTTACAAATTATTAACAAGTTCAAATTAGCACCAAAATTAGATGGCATTGATATCACTCAAATAGAGACAATCTCCGGCAATGGCGCCAAAAACCTGATGCTTACTTTGCGTATGCGTTAGCAAGTGCACTAGTCGTATCAAGTAATAAAGTAGTAAGTAAAGTATCATTCCCACGAGGATTGTTATCGAGCGAATACCAAAATTAGTCGCTTTAATGCTATTTGAAAGATCAAAAATTGAGATGTTGGTATGAAATAAAATAAAAAGAAACAAAATATGTTAACTGATTTTTAAGTAAGGCTTACTGGTTTTTATGAAGTTTTTATGATTTAATAACATCCAAGGCATCTAATTTCACCCAGCTGCATCAATGCGCCTTTCTATTCTTGTTATTCAAGTTGTTATTACGTGTTGATGGTTGGATACCCTAATTTACTAAATATTCTCTCTCGAGCAACATTTAGCATGCTTTTTTACATCTTAACCCATCACTTTCGTGCATTAATTTAAATAAGAAAATATTTTTTAAATATCCATGATTTTCACTTAAGAACCACACAAATCGTGTTAATCTCTCTCGAATATTCGCTCAATTTGTGGTGCTTATCACTTTAGCAATCATCATAAATCTCCTCTCGGACTCATTATGAGACATTATAAGCCTTAAATGGTGATCAAGCATTTAAGATGCATGAAAAATAATGATAAACACTTCAACAACACAATAAAAAAACATTGAATATGTTGAATTAGAAATGAGCGTATATTACAACTTAGACTACATCGTAGATTTGGAATAACAAAATTAGTTCATGAAAAACTTAATATAAGGCATATTTAACACAAAATTCATGAACTTAATGAAGTGAAGGATAGAAAAGAACTTGAAAATGTAAAATTTTAATCCAAACTTCTTCTTTTCTTCTCCTTCTTTCTTCCTACAAATTTCTACCTTATTTCTCTGTTTTGTATTTGTTTTTGTTTTTTTGGATTTAATGATGCTAAAAAACCTCCTAAGCATCCCTATTTATATTAACTAAGGTTGGAATTAAAAAAAAATACAAAAAATTGCAAGCTAAAAGCTCATTGCACCACGCATCTGCAGCTGTTGCCAATTCTACAGGTTTGCAACTTGCTGTTGATTTCTTCATTTTTCTTCAACTATGGCCGCCCAAAATCAGTCTTAACATCAACTTTAACATGTTATTGAAGTGTAAAAGAGGCTCTTTCACTTGATTCGTCAATTTTGCCACCCAAAATTGCAAGTTGAAATAAATTATGCAGGTTGATTTTCAATTTATACAACTTGCCATCCTTTGCTATTTTAATTTATTTTTTTTCAGCTTTAGCCGCCCAAAATCTGCTTGAACGTAAATACTAACATGTTAATAAACTTTCCAAGAAATTCTTTCACCTTATTTGTCCATTTTTCCACACAAAATTGCAAGTTGAAGTGAATTGTGCAAGCTTATTGTTCATTCTCTGCACTTTGCTGTTCTTGGCCGTTTTTCTTTACATTTTTTAGCTCTGCGCCACTTAAATTCAGAGTTTATATCAACTTGGACATGTTAATGTATTGTTTAATCCATCCTTGCACCTGATTTGTGCATTTGGCCACCCCATTTTGCAAGTTGAAATGAATTGTGCATGAACTTGTTGTGTTCTTGCTTTAGCCATGTAAATTGTTATGTTTTGCCCCTCTTTTTGCTTTTCTTTGATGAATCTTCCATTCACTTGTTGATTTTGATGATAAAACCTAACAAGATTTAGCATAAGTGGGTGTTTTTACAAGAACATAGCAAAATAGTTCAGAACGAGCAAAACCGAGCAAAAGTGATGGAAGTTTGATATAAAATGTTAAAAATATATTAAAATGATATAAATAATTATATACTAAATTAGACTTATCAGCAATCACCAGTTGTATGCAAAGCTGTCTAAGTGCTCTTTTTCTTGGACTTAGCTAGAGTATTTGGGCCATGTGATCTCTTATGGAGGAGTCTCTACCGATCCTTCGAAGGTACAAGCTATGAGGGAGTGGCATGTACCAGTGACAATGAAGCAGTTAAGAGGTTTTTTTGGGATTGACTGGGTATTCCGCAAGCTTGTGGCTGGATATGGGTCACTTGCCAAGCCTCTAACTTATCTATTAAAGAAAGATGCGTTCCAATGGTTAGATAAAGCTCAGGGAGCATTTGAAGCCTTGAAGATTGTTGTGCAATGGTTGACTTTGCTGAGGAGTTTGTCTTGGAGATTGATGCGTGTGGGAATGGCATTGGGGCAATATTGTCTCAAAATGGAAGGCCAATAGCATATCTCAGACAAGCGTTAAGTCCTAAACATCAAGAACTATCCACCTATGAGAAAGAGTATCTTTCCATTCTCGTAGCAGTGGATAAATGGAGACACTATCTGGATGGGCATCAGTTTGTCATCAAAACAAATCATTAGAGTCTGAAATATCTGCTTGAGCAAAGGATTGTCACTATAATTCAGAAGAATGGACTGCTAAAGATGTTGGGGCTTAGTATACTACATCAAAATTGACTTTAAGTAACACTTAACTTGTAACATTTGTTCAAAATGTTACCGTAGATAATGTTTATGTAACAATTTTTTTATTATTACATTTGCATGGTACCTAATGTAACGCTTCTAAAAAACTGTTGCATTTGTTTGGTATCTAGTGTAACACTTAAAAAAAATTGTTACAAAAGCCATATTATAAGTAACACTTTTTGTAAACTGTTACATTTGTTTGTAATTTGTTATAATTTTAAATCTGTTACCTAAGCCCATCTAACTTTTTAATGTTTAATATTTTATGCTTTGACACATGAAAATCAAATTAGCTTTAAGATCAAATTTTGATGGTACATTACATATTATTACTATGAGATTTTGGGTATTAATTATTAAACACAAACTTTGTGAAATAGTATTTTTTTCCAAAAGTTACATATATTTAATAAAATAGTTAAAATTACGATATTTACAGCTATAAAAGTTGTCATTATTTGTTAGTACACTCACAATCCTCTTGCTATTGCCCTCACTATGCACAAATTGTAATATTTTAACATTATTAATAAAATTATTCTATCTATTTGTATATCGTTATTTAGACTGTTTTATTAAATATGCTCTATTTCAAACCAAAATAACATTTAATAAAATTTCTCAACTAAAAAAATTTATATAGTAAATTTTAGAATACTTATTTATAAATTATAAAATCTTATTAAAAAATGTATTACCTAAAAATATACTTTCCCTTTAAAAAAAAAATTTTTCCCGCCATTTTCTTTAAAAAAAAAAAGGAAAACTATACCCCACCCCCCACCCCAACCCGTCTCTCCCCTCCCCCTCTCCAACAAAATCACCCCTCTCTCTCAAGCTCTCCCCTCACTTCTCACAAACTTAGCTCTCTCTCTCTCGCTAACTCTTGTTTGTCGTCCATTGCCATTGCTTGCTCGTCCTCCATTGCCACCATCCATAGTCGTCTCTCTCACACCTCTCCCTCTTATTTTTTGTGAGTTTTTTTTTTTTTTTTTGGTTGATTTTTCATGTTGTTGTTGGTTATGTCTCAAAATTGAACCCTAAATCTTGTTTTGATGTCAAATAATCTAAACTCAAGACACTGATTTTTCGTTCATTTTCTTGTTAGTTTTTGCTTTGAGTTTTGTTAATTTTTCATGTTATTGTTGGTTATGTCTCAAACTTTAACCCTAGATATTGTTTTAAGGTCAAAAAATACAAAATCTAGATTTACTTGTCAGTTTTTCTTTGATTTTTGTTGATTGTTCATGTTATCGTTTATTATGTCTCAAAAGTGAACCCCAGAAATTGTTTTGGGGTCAAAAATCCGAACTTTATATATTATTTTATCTTCTATTTTGTGCCTTTCTCGCTTACATTTAGCCTTCATCTTTGGTAGTTATCTCTTTGATTTTTGTTGATTTTGCATATCCTTAAGGTTTATGTGTTAAAATTGAACCCTGCACATGATCTTCAGCTCTTATAATCTGCTAATTTCTCCTTTTTGTCAAAATTACTGAATTATATTTTGTTAAAATAAACATTATTGTACAAAGATTAACTTGGACAAAATTAAAAGGTAACTATATTAATATGATAGAAAAAGTATATCAACTATTGAAATAAGTAACCTTAAAATGTATGTCTTAATTACTTAGATAGCATATGTACCTATATATACATTTTAAAACTAAAAATACAAATTAGGGAGTGAGCTTTCTCTGTAAAGGTGAGAACTACTGATATAAAATATAGCATAAACAATGATAGAGGCATTATAAGGAATTGATGTCGTGAAGTAAATTTAAGGATAATAGTGCTCAACCAACAGACCAAGGGTACCATACTGCTGCTAGTTCACCTCCTACAATATATCAAATGATTGAATCTTATATCAGCATATACATGTTTTATAGGTTGTGTAGTAAAGTGTCATGATTCTTGAGATAGGGGGGTTAATTAGTAATAAATCCTAAAAAATAATAAGCTTGTAATGTCATTAGAATTAGTCATTTTAGAGTGTTATATTGTAAGTTGGTCATTAGAGTAAGTAATTTGATGAATGCTAGTTAGAGGGGGTTATGTAGTGGCAGTTAGTAAGTCAAAATGTTAGTTGCTCTTAGTCAAACTTGGCAGCTAGCTGTTTAGGTCGGTTGGAGCTAGTGTCTAGGTGCATTATATGGTGATCTTGCTACCTCTTGTCTTGCTTAATGTAAGTGCCTTAGCTACTCTTGTAATCTTCAGTAGTTGAATGATATTGATCTCTTCTTCCTAAATTCTCTCTCTCTCTTAAGTCCTCTCAATATGTGTTGATTTCTCATCTCTAATTCTCTTCTAATCTCATCTAATTCTATCTACTTCTCACTTAATTCTCATCTCAATTCATCTCATATATCAATTTAAACTCTTGAAACTCTAGTTTATGATTCAAGATTAGCTTGAATCATAACATAAAGCTGCGGGGACATTGCACCTCGGTACCTTGAACATACTTCCGCCATTGCCTATGTAGTAGCATGTTAAGTTCATGGATAGTCTTCCAAACTATTATCTATTTGCTTCTATTTTCTTCTTTATTAGTGAAGAGATATTTAGTTATTCATTTTACTCTTTTCCTCTCTTCTAACAACAACCTATTAATAATAATCAATAAAAATGAATATAACATTTGAACATAGTTTGCCCGAGTATGACATAAGCGAGTTGTTTTCCAAAGTTTGATAGTTGTATTGCATCCCCTGGCTAGAGGTGTGTAGTAACTTCTAATTATAGTTGGCTTGTATATCAATTTTCAAATTTCCTAATATAAGTGGCTTAGCTACTCATGTAATCTTCATTAGTTTAATGATATTGATCTCTTCTTCCTAAATTCTTTCTATCTCTTAAGTCCTCTCAATATGTGTTAATTTCTCATCTCTAATTCTCTTCTAATCTCATCTAATTCTATCTACTTCTCACTTAATTCTCATCTCAATTCATCTCATATCTCAATTTAAACTTTTCAAACTCTAGTTTATGATTCAAGATTAGCTTGAATCATAACATAAGGCTGTGGGGTCAATGCACCTCGGTACGCTGAAGATAGTTCCGCCACTGCCTATGTAGTAGCATGTTAAGTTCATGGACAGTCTTACAAACTATTATTAATTTGTTTCTATTTTCTTCTTTATTAGTGAAGAGATATTTTGTTATTCATTCAATTCTTTTCCTATCTTCTAACAACAACCTATTAATAATAATCAACAAAAATAAAGATTACATTTGAACATAATTTGCCCTAGTATGACATAAGCGAGTTGTTTTCCAAAGTTTGATAGTTCTATTGCACCCATGGCTAGAGGTGTGGAGTAACTTATAGTTATAGTTGGCTTGTATATCAATTTTCAAATTACCTAATATAAGTGGCTTAGCTACTCTTGTAATCTTCATTAGTTTAATGATATTGATGTCTTCTTCCTAAATTCTCTTTATCTCTTAAGTCCTCTCAATATGTGTTGATTTCTCATCTCTAATTCTCTTCTAATCTAATCTAATTCTATCTACTTCTCACTTAATTTTCATCTCAATTCATCTCATATATCAATTTAAACTCTTCAAACTCTAGTTTATGATTCAAGATTAGCTTGAATCATAACATAAAGTTGCGGGGTCAATGCACCTCGATACCCTCAACATAGTTCCGCCACTGCCTATGTAGTAGCATGTTAAGTTCATGGATAATCTTACAAACTATTATCTATTTGCTTCTATTTTCTTCTTTATTAGCAAATAGATATTTTGTTATCCATTTAATTATTTTCCTCTCTTCTAACAACGACCTATTAATAATAATCAACAAAAATGAAGATTACATTTGAACATAGATTGCCTGAGTATGACATAAGTGAGTCGTTTTCCAAAGTTTGATAGTTGTATTGCACCCATGGCTAGAGGTGTGTAGTAACATCTAAATATAGTTGGCTTGTATATCAATTTTCAAATTTCCTTTCCACTTTCAATTCTAATGCTTCACAACATATCTATTAATGTTTATATTGGAATTATGATTAGAGAAGTTTAGGGTTACATACACTTGATAGAGAAAGGGGAAGGAGAAGTCTTATTTGGCTTCTAGTTTTCTTTGTCCAAATAGAGTTTTTAGGAAATACAAAAACCAATATTACATAACTTTATTTTCTCATTTTTTGTATCTACTTTGAGTAATGTTCTTTAAGTTTTGGCACGACATACTCAAGATAACATCTAATCCATGACTAATATGCATTATGCCTTTTATGATTGTTTTGAATTGTTTCATTATAAAACATAAGAATTTGATAACTTTTATTTTCAGCAAATCTTAAATATGAGAAGTTGGATAAACTTGCCAAGATATCGGCCCGAATATGTTGAAGGAGTGGAGGAATTTGTTGTGGATGCAACAACCAACAACCATAAAATGCATTGTCCGTGTAAGAAGTGTAAAAGACGCTTCCTTGTGCATAAAAATGACGTGGAAGATCATTTAGTTGTTGATGGTTTTGTTGACGGGTTTGAAGATTGGCTTTCAAGTATGGAGAACCTACCATCAATGCAAAGAAAGGGTTGCACAAGTAGTGGTGAGGATATACAAGATGCTTGTGATGACATTGAGGGGTTGTTACATGACATATTTAGAGGGGTAGCAGAAGGACAAGTCGGGGAAGGAGTGAATGAGATGAGTGAAGATGCAAAGAAATTCTTTAAGTTGGTTGAGGAAGGAAAGCAACAAATACATCCTGCATGTAAAAATCATTCAAAACTTTTTTTCACCATCTGACTTTACCTCTTTACGTGCCTCCATGGGCTAAGTAATGCAGCATTTGCTAATATTTTAGGCATGATCATTGAGGTGATTCCTGATATAAACATACCTAAATCTTTCAACGAAGCCAAAAAACTAGTGAATGATTTAGGACTTGATTACAAGAAGATCCATTTGTGCCCCAATGATTGCATGCTATTCTGGAAGGAACATGAACATGACACTTCTTCTCATGTTTGTGTTGCATCGAGGTGGAAAGTGGATAATGGCCATCAGGGTGATAGTAAAATTCCAGCCAAGGTTTTGAGGCACTTTCCTTTAAAGCCTAGGCTGCAGAGGTTGTTCATGTGCTCTGAGATGGTGAAGTCAATGGTTTGGCATGAAAAGGAGCATCCTAAAGATGGAATTATAAGGCATCCAGCGGATGGTGTTGCATGGAAAGGATTTGATTCTTTACATAAAGACTTTTCACAGGATCCGCGAAATATGAGGTTAGGACTTGCTAGTGATGGATTCAATCCATTTAGAACAATGAGCATTTCCCATAGTACATGACCAGTTGTCCTAATCAACTATAACTTGCCGCCGTGGTTGTGAATGAAGCCAGAGTATTTCATGTTATCTTTATTGATTCAAGGCCCTAATTCCCTTGGAAATGATATTGACATTCACATGCAGCCATTAATTGAAGAACTAAAAGATTTGCGGGAGTGTGGATTGGAGACTTATGATGCATTTAAGAAGCAGATGTTCACCATGTGTGCAGCTTTATTATGGACTGTAAGTGATTTTCCAGCATACACAATGTTGTCTGGTTGGTCCACAAAAGGGAGATGGGCTTGACCTTGTTGCAATCACGAAACTTCATCTCAATATTTGAAACATAGTCGAAAACACTGTTATCTTCATCATCGTAGATTTTTAGACATAAGCCACCCATGGCGTCGAGATGAGCGATCATTCATCGGTTGAAAAGATGAGTTACTTGCACCTTGCCCCTTGTCCGGAACTGAAGCCTTAATGGAATTGTCTGATTTTAACAATAAGTTTGGGAAAAAGGGACAAAAGCAGAGAAGATATGATACTCCATGGAAGAAAAGGTCCATATTCTTTGAGCTTCCCTACTGGGAGCACAATCTATGTCTCCACAATCTTGATGTGATGCACATAGAAAAGAATATATGTGACAATGTGATTGGGACATTGTTGGACATTCCTGTTAAGACAAAGGATCATCCAAAAGCTTGCCTTGACTTGTTGGATTTGGGAATAAAAAAGCATCTCCAACCTATTTTTTCTGAGGATGGTCATAATGTTACACTATTACTTGCAGACTATTCAATGGGAAAGGAAGCTAAATAATTTTTTTGCAAAGTCCTAAAAGAAGCAAAGTTGCCCTATGGTTGTGCCACAAATATCGAACGATGTGTGCAGATGAAGGAGAGGAAGGTAATTGGATATAAAAGTCATGATGCTCATGTTATACTGCATTATTTGCTACAAGTTGCTGTTAGGAAAGCTATGCCTAAACCCGTTGCGATGACTTTGATTCGATTGAGTGCCTTTATGAGATGTATATGCAGCAAAGTTATCAAGTTGGAGGAGCTAGACATTCTAGATCGAGAAATTAAAGAAATACTTTGTCAATTAGAGAAGCATTTCTTGCCTACATTCTTTGACATAATGGTTCACTTGCCAATCCACTTGGTAGATGAAATTAGACTTGGTGGACCGGTACAATACAGATGGATGTTCTTTGTTGAAAGGTATTTAGGAAAACTGAAGTCATATGTTCGTAACAGTGCTCATCCAGAGGGGTCTATAGCTGAGGGTTATTTAGTGGAAGAGTGCTTAATATTTTGCTCTAGATACTTGCATCATGGGGTGAAAACTAGATTAAAGGAGAAACACCCCTTTTTCCTAAAGTGGGTCAGGAAGCAAGAGAAAGCAAAGAGGAAAAGGAATCAAGTTGAGTTGTAAGACCATGGAGCTTGCTCACCGATATGCTGTATTCAACTCAGATTGTGCAATAGTTCAAAAATATATTGAGCAAGACACTACGATACCTCTCTCTCTCTCACTACATAGATATATTTAGCCTTTTTTTGTTAATTTGTTTAATTCTTTTGTTCACTTTATTTTGTGCAGTGCCCATGAACATTTGATTAATAGCCAACGTGGGAAAATAGCATGGATGAAAGCACAAGAACATAGTAATGGCTTTGTTAGGTGGTTTCAGACCAAGATTATCAATAAAGAAATACCTGATTATATTTTTGGCTACCAAGAGCCCTAATAGAAGGCTAAAAGATATAGTGGCTACATTGTAAATGGATATAGGTTTAATACAAGACGACGTGACGCCAGGTGCAAGACTCAAAATAGTGGAGTCACTTTAATAGCAACTACACCTAGTTTTGCAAGCTCTAGGGATAAAAATCCTATTGCTGGGGAAGTCACTTACTATGGATACATAACAGACATCATTGAACTGGACTTTTGGTCAAAATTTAGTGTGGTCTTATTTAGATGTGAATGGTTCCAAGGGGAGAATGACGATTATGGTCTTACTCGTGTCAATTTCGACAAAAAAGTTTCTCAAGATGATCCCTTTGTTTTAGCATCCCAAGCTCATCAAGTCTTTTATGTGTAAGATCCTGTGGAAGATCAATGTTATTATGTCATGAAAAGAGTCCCTAGAGATTTATTCAACTTTGAAGAAGATGTCAGTATGAACGTAGAAGATACATAATAGAGGGAGCCTGTTGATTTTAGATTGGATTTCGCCTAAACAATGATGATGAGAACTTCACCAAATTAAATGAACATGTCAATGCCACAACTTTGGACTTTACCAACATCTTAAATGCCAATGCAGCTATATATGAGCCGGATTATGACTCTGATTATGATGATACATTATGGGATTCGATGCATCCAACAGAATGAGTTGTAATTGTTTACTAGTTTATGTTGTTAGTGACTTATACAGATTAGACAATGTGTTTCACTTTTGCTTGTAATAACTCGCATTTGATATTTTGGTAGAATTTGTAATGGTGGATGCTTTTGCATTTGTTGTGTGTTTCTATTGTTTGATTTTTTTGCAGCATTTTAATGATGAATACGAAAAAAAGTAACTCCCAAGCAAGCCACATGAATGAGTATGAGAGAAAAAAAATATGAAAGGATTAAACTAAACAACCTGACTTTTGAAACAATGAGGCTTCCAAAGTTGGTTACTTCTGTATTCAACAATGGCAAACAAAAAAAGGTGCAAATAAACCTCAAAAATGATCGTGCGGTCGATGAAGAGTATATGCCCAACGAAGAAGATGATGAAGAAAATAATGAACTTGAGGGAACTTCTGTGAAGGTAATCACATCTATCGTTACAATTTTAATTTGTAGTATAAAAATTTTTATTTTACTAATTTAAATTTGTATTTGAGGCATCTATAAAGAGCAAGAAATAAGCTGCCCAATCAAGAAGAAAAACACAAGCCTCGATTCCGTTAATGTCAATGAAGGAATATTTAGCTATGCAAGAGCAATTGAACGACCAGCATTCATTGAGCAATCGAGTGATAGATGCTAGAATTCCCACTAGACTTGGCCCACCACAGCAACAGGTCGTTTTTTTCTCTTTTGTAGTTCCAAGAATAATTTAATTTTTTGTTTTTATTTACATTATTTTTGCTATAAATTTTCATTTAATATTGTCTACTATTTATTTTTGGTATGTCAGGTTACCCCCATGACTAGAAAAGGCTATCATTTAGTCCATCGATTTCATTTAACACGAATCAATCTGACAGCATGTTAGTGAATGTTGGAACTGGTGTAGAGCATTGTCCACAAAACGAGCAGATTCCTATTGGCCAAAGTTCATCTAGTAGCGGGCATGTAAATGTTGCAAAATAATCATCCGACCAAGTACCTACATCCCAGCATGCTAATCCCAAGCGAAAGAAGAGTACAAAGCATAGAAGCCCTACTATGTTATTTCATGTCTATGCTCGCAAGCTCAGTGAATGTCCTGTTATAATTCTCATTGAAAACAACCAGCCAGTTGGGCCTACTGATGACATAGTGAATGAATTTGCGAGATTCTTGGGAACTATTACTTGTGATCATAGTTGGTGTCCCCTTAATTGTCTTGATTGGCATCAAGTTAAAAACAAAGACAAGATGTTGGAAGTTGTTCATGTATGAAAACTTATATACCCTATAAACATTTTAGCGTATCATTTTAATATACGATTCCAATCCTAAGCTTGTTTGTCTTGTAGAGCAAGTATATAATCCCTGAGGTAGCTGATGGGTACATATTACGTTCAATTAATGATCTATGGAGGGTTCATAAGTCACGAAAGAAATCATGACATTATGTTGCTTATACGGATTGGGAAGATAGGTGGCAAAATTGTCCTACGGACCTAGTCCCTGATGAAGACATGGAAGAGGTTTTTAAATATTGGGATTCTCAACTTATGAAGGTGTAACTTTTCTTAAGTTATTATTTTATAACATTATCTTTGCTTTCAAATTAAAGTGTAAACCATTATTTTTCTCATTAACTCTGTTTCGGCTTTCAAAATCGTAGTGAGAAAAATAGAGAAAGCCGTAAAGTACAAAAAAACAGTCACACTATAGGGCCAAAAAGCTTTGCAAGAATTGAAGAGAACTTAGTAAGGATGTATAATACATATGTGTTCTGATATTTTTGGATTTTATACGACTTATGTTAATGGTAACTATTTGTAAACTGACATAGAGACGAGAAGATGAAAATGAGATGCCACCGTCTCCAAGAAAGCTGTTTGAGGTGACGCATAAAAGGACTGAAGGAAGGTCTTACAATACCAGTTATGGAGATACTCAAAACAAAATTATAAGAAGCATAGTTTGCTCTATATCTTGCATTAATATATACAATGTGCTAAGAACAAGATTGTTTGGGAAATATGGTATGCTAGGAACAAGAATGTTTTTGAAGGCGGCTGTTGAAATGAAAAGGATGTCTTTTAGTCGATTCAACTTCATGTTGGTTGGTTTAAAGCTTGGTGCAATTGCTTTCCATTTCCCTTGTTTAGTCGGATCGAGCGCTTTAGATCATGGAGTAGGTCTAAGCAGGTTCTCATCGCTAGTGTCCCAGTCTCTGTTATGCTTTAGGTCTTGGTTGTTGGCCATGTCTTGGACCCTTTATTTTTGTTTGTGCAATGTGCTAAGTATTGGTATGCTTCTGTGTGGTGCCTTTGCTGCTTCGAATGTCTTATTTTTTTGGATCGGGCTTGCTATATGATGTATGGGTTTGCTGAGGTTTTTATTGTAGGGGGTTTTTTTAGGTTGCTTTTGTCTTTCGTTCCTTTTCTTTTGGTTTCTTCCGCTCTTGGCATGGTGTTATGATGCAAGCTAATCTTTTTCATAACCTAAGAATAAAGGAGGGATAATAGAGTTGAGATGAGAAGAGAAGTGAAAAGAGATGAGAAATAGAGAGAGAGATTAAGATGAGAGAGAAAACAAGGATTATCATTCATCAATATGGACCAAGTAGGCTAATACCAATACAATGAACCAAGACTACCTTCCTAACCGACTTAACTAGTCATCCTAGCCGCCATTCTTGACATTTGAGCAACTTACATGAACTTACTAAACCGTCCCATACCAACTACTACAACTACGATCCTCCAAGACAAGAGTGAACATGGCTAATGCAATAAAAGAAGTACTAAATTGCCTAATCCTAATGACCTAGTTATTTTATTACAACCAATGAACTATTATTACCTAATTCCGTATATCCCATTTCTTAGAATCATGACACATGGTTCTCGTCTTGCTTTCGTGAGTCGTCAGTTTTTATATCATGAGTTTTTTCAGTAATTATTGGGGAAAAAAAAACTGATTAGATTTTTTTTCCTTATTATGCACTGTTTATTTTTGGCTTGTAAATAGGAAAGGATGAAGGTAGTTGAATCAGAATTCGAATCTCAACCAGATCACGATTTTCAAACAGAAAGTTCTTTTGATAAAGTCATGTCCAAAGAAGATAATGGATGCAAGCGATTGCGATTGTATGGGAGGGGTGTGACTCAAAGGCAGCTTAAATCAAAGAATATCGAGGCATCTAGCATTCCTTTGCCCAAGGAGCTTGTTCAGTCCATACGAGACACCGTGGTTGAGGAATTACAGAGAGATTCAAAAGCTCAAAAGTCAAAAATGGCGGAAGAGGTGATTGCAATGGTTTTATAAAAAATACAAGATGTTGTCCTCAGTTTGGACATCACTCAAATGGTACAACAAACAGTTACATCATCTCTTGGTCCTACAAAATCTAAACAGGTATGACTTTATTTGCTCTTAACTTATGTTATTGTTGTAAAGAAAATGCATATTGTTGGACTGGGGGCAAGTGGATTATGCTGGAATCGTGTATCCTTTGGGATTGCAAAGATTGAAAAATTGTTTGAAATTTCAAGTTAAAATTAAAAGTGGGTGACGAATGGGGCATGTTGGGTGTTATATTTTAGTTTAGGAATTTGGTTTGTTTTTAATATTTTTAAGTTTGTTTAAAATCTCATGTGGGCTTAGGGAGAAATGTAGCTGTAATGACAGATGTTTGGTGCAAGTAAATTGGCTATAAAGGTTTTGGTGGTTTTTTAAATTTTTTGACAATTCACAGCAAGTCAAGGCAAGTGACTATAAAAATTCTAAACTTTGAGTTATATGGTTGGTGTTTGAAATCTCTTCTATTTGATTTTTAGCTTTTGTGGGTTCTTGTTAAGTTATTGGCTTTGTTGAGTTAATTTGTGTTCCCTTTTGGATTGTAACTCAATTTTAGATTCTTGCTATTACTTTTTTTGTGCTTAATTTGCTTGTGAATTTGTTGTTTTGAGCTCCCAAGAATAAGCTCGATGTGTTGTTTGATTTGGATGTTGGGGATCCCCATTTTTCAATCAGTGTAATTTGGGGTTCTTGTGAACTTGCTGAAATAAAACTGGTTTTTGATCTACAAGTCCCTCTCTCTCTATTGTTAGGGCTTTCCTCTTGTACATTATTTTTTGGGGTTTCACTAAATTATCTAGACAAAATATATCTGTATGTTAACAAGTACGGTAACTATTTCTTATGCTTGTTTCTTATATTTGTTGTTTCTTACACCGTTAATGAATGTAACTACTTCCAAATATCTTATAGAGGCGTGTTCAATTTTATAATAGTTTAAGCATGATATAATATAAATAGGTTGTTTAGATTTTGATATATGTGGTTTCAACTAATTTATAATAATTGTGCCTTGTGTCCAATTTTTTTGAAGGAAAATCTAAATGAAAAGGGCTTTGAGTTTTTTCTATCCGAGAGTGTGTGAATATCAAGTTTATCGTTAGATTTGATAGAACTTTGTATTTTGGGGACATCCTTTTTTGCATATTCGCAATGTAATATGAAATGTCTTATTTTGAAACTTTTCCTTTGTAGTTGTGGATTGTTATCATGTATTTTGGACAAAAGGGTTGTGTATTTGGATATGAAGTTTGATACTTTGCCTATATGAATGTAAAATATTAGGTATGAAGCAAAATATTTGCATTGAGCTCATAATTGTTGCACTTGATCAAGTTTTTTACTAATGATGAGTAACATGTATCAATAGAAACTTGTTACATTAAGTCCTTAATTAAAGTGTTACTTTTGCATCAAAAGATTGTTACATAAGTCTATAAAAGTGTTACATTAGCTAGGTGAACTATTATATATAGTCTTAATCACATTGTTACACTAGGTTAAAAAACTGTTATATTAGGCCTATTATAACTGTTACCTAAATTTTTCCTGAAACTGTTACATTAGATGCAAAGCTATGGCAACACTATTGAAAATGTTACGTTAGGTTGAAAAATCTGTTACATTAGGCTAATGTGACATGCTCCTAGCGTAACAATCAAAAAAGTGTTACATAAGACCTAAGGTAACAGTTTTATGAGTTAATGTAACACTTTTTGTGCGTTACATACGGTCACTTTTGTTGTAGTGAATATGTGATTGTGTACAGGAAAGGCAAAGAGAACTTGGCTGCAGATGCATTATCATGCATGTTGGAGGGCTGTGAGTAAGGTTTTTATGGTGCAATTTCAGTGATTCTTCCAGCTTGGATTAATGAAGTATATAAGTCCTATGAGGAAGACACTTTTGCACAAGAATGTATAGCTGCATTCAGCATTGTCAAGATCAATAATCCGGCTTCTGATGTAGATGTGTCAGTTGTAAAAGGAATCATCAGATTGAAGGGCAAGTTGTACATTGGGCCTTCCACTGATCTCAAGCAACAAATCATCTCTACTTCTCATGATTCTACTTGGGGTGGACATTCCGGGGTAGATGGTACCTATCAGAGGCTCAAAGACTATTTTAGTTGGTCTGGAATGAAGAAGGCAGTGAAGGACTTCGTTCAAACTTGTGAGACTTGTCAACAGACCAAATTGGGTGATAGCAGGCATCAAGGCCTCCTCCAGCCTTTGCCTATTCCGAATGGTGTTTGGTAAAACATAAGCATGGACTTCATTAAAGGCTTGCCAAGTGATGCGATTTTTTTACTAGCAAGTGCACTAGTCGCTTCAAGTAATGCAGAGTGAGTAGAGTATCGTTCTCACGAGGATTGCTGAGTGAGTACTGAAATTAATAGCTTTAATACTATTTGAAAGATAAAAAATTAAGGGGTTTCATTAAAATAAAAATAAAAACAAAATAGAAAGAAATACAAATAGAAAGTTAATTAAATTTTTTGGGTTTTTATTAGATAAACAAAGTCTAAGGCATCCGATTTTACCATGGTTGCATCAATACGCCTTTTTTATTCTCGATATTCATGTTGTTATTGTCTATTAATGGTTGAAAATCCTAATTTACTAAATATTCTCTCTCGAGCAACATTTAGCGCACTCTTTAACATATTAACCCATCACTTTCGTGTATTTATTTAAATAAGAAAAGAGTTATAAAAGCTCTATGATTTTCTTTTAAAAACTACACAAATTGCGTTAATCTCTTTCGAGCATTCGCTCAATTTGTAGTGCTTATCACTTCAGCACTCATCATAAATCTCCTTTCGGTCTCATTATGAATCATTACGGGCCTTAAATGGTGATCAAGCATTTAAAACTCATTAAGAACAATGATAAACACTTAAACAATGCAATAACATAAACATTGAATACCTTGAATTATAAACGAGCGTATTTTACAACTTAGGCTACAATTAACAAAATTAGTTCATGTTAAACTTAATATTAAACATTACAACTACAAAATACATGAACTAATGAAGAAAAATGATAAAAATAACAAAAAAAAAAAAAAACAGAACAGAACAGGCCAGGGCTGCAGCTGCACGACCTGACCTGTTCTCACCCTTTTTTTCACCCAATTTTTTTGTGTTTTTTGATCTGAAAACTTGATGAATCAACTCCCTGAATCCTCCCCTATTTATACAAGTAGAGCTTTGAATAAAATACTTAGAGAAAATCTCAAAAATCAGCCTTCATTTGAGCTTCCTGCCGCTGATGCAGTGCTGTCTGCGATTTTCCAATTTTTTTTTATTTGCAGCTTGATCACAGCCCAAATCTTGATCATAATTGGTTGAACTTGTGGTTTATGCATCAATGAAGTAATTTTATATTTTTATTTTAGCTGAACCGCCCAAAATTAGCTCAAACTTCATTTTTATTGGATAATTTCAGCAGCAGCTGCATTGTGTGCTCCAAGCCACTTTCACAACCAATTATCTTGCTTTTTCTCTTCATATCACCGCCCAAATGCTGCAATAACATGTTAAGATGATGTTAGATAACTTATTTAAGTTTTGGTTTAATGTATTAAGTAGAAAAATCAAGAAATATTGGGGCTGTAAAAGTGATCACTTGCTGTAGCAGACCTATTCTGTGATTTTTTATATTTTTCGATTTTTTTCTGACTTTTTATGTAAAAAAATGCTTAAACTGGCTTGAATTAATGTTTAATTATATTATACAAGACATAAAAGATGAATAATGAGGATAAAAGCTTGAATTTTAGCTAAAAATTGATGTAAAACTTGTGAAATAGGGTATAAGTTAGGTATTCTTGGTAGTTTTGTATAATTTTTGTTATTATTTTGTAATTTTTTGATTTATCTTGCTTTCACTTATTGATATTAATGATAAAACTAGCAAGATTTAATACAAAATTGGTATTTTTGCAATAAAGTAGTAAAATAGTCAAAACCGAGCAAAAGTGATAAAATTAGAAGTAAAATGTTTAAATATGTATTAAAATAATATAGATAAATATATATGAATTTAAGCTTATCACCAAGATTAGAGGGCAAGAAAGTCATATGGGTAGTAGTTGATCGATTCACTAAATTTAGCCACTTTTTAGCCTTGACTGGACTAGTGATAGCTGAAAGGTTGGCAAGAGCTTACTTGACAACATTTACAAACTTCATGGGTTGCCTCAATCCATAGTTCTAGATCGAGATAAGCTTCTTACGAGTCAATTTTGGAAAGAGTTGTTCAACTTGATGGGGACTACACTGGCTCTTAGTTCTTCCTACCACCCTTAGACTGATAGGCAAACAGAAAGAGTCAACCAATGCTTGGAACAATACCTTAGAAGTATGGTGTTTAATCATCCCATGGTGTGGGTTAGATATTTATCTTTGGCTAAGTACTGGTATAACAGTCATGCGCATGTCTCGATTGGGACTACTGCTTTCAAGGCTTTGTATGGCTATGATCCCCCAACACCTTTGATGCTTCAAGGAATGGTTTCATTAGTTCCTGAGATTATTGAATTAGTGCAACAGCGGCAGCAGTTGATACAGTTATTGAATGCTAATCTTCACCAAGCACAGGCCAGAATGAAACTATATGCAGATAAGAAAAGGGTGGACAGGAACTTTGAGGCGGGAGATAAGGTGTATTTAAAGCTCTAACCATATGGACAGTCCACTATGGCTGTAAGGAAATATGTGAAGTTGTGTGCAAGGTTCTTTGGGCCATATAAGATCCTAGAAAAGATTGGCAAGGTTGCTTATAAGATGAAATTGCCTCCTAATTCTTATATTCACCCCATTTTTCATGTGTCACTTCTAAAAAAAGGTAAAGAAAGGTCATACATGCTCTCCTGAACCACCTGAAGCTAGTTCTGATGGATCCTTACTGCTGCAGCCTACTACTGTGTTGGGTTCCAAGACATGGCAACTCAAGGGCAGAAAGTTCAATCAAGTTCTGGTGCAATGGGACAATTTGAGCAACAAGGATACAATGTGGGAAGAACCACAATTCTTGAAGAGCTAATTTCCTAGCTTCCATTCTTGAGGACAAGAATATTTTCAAGAGGAGGAGATTGTTATGTTTGTGACCCTATTTGGTGTAACTGGTTGTACCAAAGTATCATTGAAATACTTGTTGCTCGTAATGTTCAAATTGTATGTCTTGGTAGTGGCACCAAATAGCAAATGAGTTAGTTAAGTCGATTATAGGTATCAAATTGATATTATATCTAGTTCAAGTATAAATAGATTGCTAGAGTGTAATTGTGATTCATTCAATAAAAATGTTATCATTCTTGAGATATTTTTCTCAATCTTCTCATCTACTTCTCTAGTTCTCTTCTTTTTCAATTCTCCTTCTCATCTTGCCTCTCCTAAACCCTAACCTTCTCACGTTAGGCTCCTACTTGATTGGAAGCCTAACACCATTGCACCCGAGTTGTCATAATAAATGTTAATATATGTAAGCCCCTCATTAATCATCTCTAGCTTCATAAGGAACTTCCTCAGCATACAAGTCTCCTTGGAAGCTTCAGACGCCACCAAATACTTGTCTTCCATGGTGGAATTAGCAATGCAAGACTACTCGACACTCCTCCAACTAATGGCTCCACCTAAGGGTAAAAACATAACCAAACATCGAACGTCTTGCATTTATGTTTGACTGAAAATCTGATTCAGAATAGCCCAGTGGAATTAGCTCGTCACCATGAAGAACTAACATATAATCTCTAGTCTTTTTTAAGTACTTGAGAATATGCTTTGCTGTCGTCCAGTGAAAAATACCTAGATTTGATTGATATCTACTCACCATTCTAACAGCAAAACAAATAGCAAGTTTAGTACATAACCTATGGAATATCCCTCATGTACTCTTTCTTTTTGAAATGTCCTCGAACATTATGCCAAAGAATCAGGCACTCCATGCCTAAAGGGCAATGAACCCTTCTTAGAGTTTGTCATGTTAAACTTAGACAACATTTTTGTCTATGTAGACAGCTTGACATAGACCTAACTCCTTATTCTTACGATCTGGCAAAAGTTTGATCCCAAGAATATAGCTGACTTCTCCTAAGTGTTTTATATCGAATAAACTTGACAACCAAAACCTAACAACTAATGAAACTCCCACATCATTCCCAATGAATAAGATGCCATCCCCATATAATAGTAATAAAGTCACTACTTTCTCTATATTGCGCTTGCACACGCATGGTTCATCAACTGATTGAAAAAACCATAGGAATTTATTGTTTTATTGAATCATTTATTCCATGAACAAGAGGTTTGTTTAAGTCCATAAATGGACCTTTTCAGTTTGTGTACCATATGCTCTTTATTTTTACCAACGAGCCCATTTGGTTGCACCATATAGATGTCTTCCTTAAGACTGCGATTCAAAAATGTTGTCTTGACATCCATTTACCAAATTGCATAATACTAATGAGCAGCAATGGATGACAGTACCCCATTGGACATTAACACGGCTACTGGTGAGAAGGTCTCGTCAAAAATGCTGCCTTGACATCCATTTACCAAAGTGCATAATAATAATGAGCAGCAATGGATGACAGTACCCTAATGGACTTTAACATGGCTACTGGTGAGAAGATCTCGTCATATTCGACACCTTTCTTTTTGGTATAGCCCTTTACAACCAATCATGTCTTGAAGGTCTCTAACTTCCCGTCCATTCCCCTCTTCCTCTTGAAGACCCACTTATAACCAATAGGTTTATTGCTAGGTGGCTCCTCTACAAGATCCCAGACTTGATTAGAGTACATAGATTCTATCTCAGCTTTCATTTCTAAGAACCATTTGTTCAATATCCTTATCCTCAAGCGCCTCATTGTAACTAAGAGGATCAGATACATCATCTTGCTCGACCACTAGGGAAGTAGACAAGTATCTGTCAGGTTTCCTGACAATTCTCCCACTGTACCAAGGCTTTGATGTACTTGGAATTGTCTCAGAGTGAATCGTAAGTGTATCCAGTACACCTACTTGGTCTTGAGACAAATCCAGTTGTTTAGAAGTAGCGTCAAGGTCCATTAGAAAATCCTTCTAAAAAAATCTAGCATTTTGTGCTAACAAACACCTTTTGGTCAGAAGAACTATAGGAATGACCACCTGTTGTTCCTTTAGGGTGGCCTACAAACACATGTTCTTCTGTTCTAGACTCCGACTTGTCTAGGCCGTTTTTTGTTATGATCGTTGATAGTTGAATTTAGTAATTGCTTTTGAATATGTTTTTAGGCGGGAAAGTTAGGTAATGTTGGTAGAAGTGGGTCAATCTTTGGTCTTGTTTGGCGGCCTGCTAGAGTCGGTTAGCTTAATAAGTCTTCTTACAATGTATCTAGGGGCTATAAGTAGATGATTCAATCTTGTATTGAGGTTGTCTTGAACATTAATTGATAACTTCTCCTTCTCATCTTCTAACTCTCTCTCCATTTCTCATCTCTTTTCGCTTCTCTTCTCATCTAAACTCTCTTCCAACCTATACTAACCTAGGTTATGATCTAAGCTTATGCTTGAATCATAACATTTGGCATCAAAGCCTTAAAGGCTTAATACCTTACGGTTGATCCAGTGTTCTTGGCACTTGTTGTACCAGCTTCGCCCAAGGATTGGTATGGAGCAAGTGCTTGAAGATTCAATTCGACCTTGAGCTAGCAATTGTCACTGATCCTAGTGTAGGATCTAATACAGGTGAGTGCAAGACTTTCCTTGTGGATGCTTATCCTTGTGAGCTTGTTACTTGTTAGTGTTGTTGTCACAGGCTCTTGCTCCAATAAAGCCTATCGGCCTCGATCTTGCTGAATTGTGAAGGATTAGAGAAGAATTGATATTGACTCAATCGTTATTGGGTTGATTCACGAAGCTAAAGTGTTATGCAGAGCAATTGCTAGCGGTTAGCCCAGATTGAGCACGAATTGAGCTGATCCTTACTTAAGGATCCTTATCCAGCTGAGTGCAAAACTTAGCCCTCGGTACTGTGGCAGTGCGGTTGAGCTTTTACTTTTTTTTTTTTTTTTTGTTCCGAATCTCGATTGACTTGGTTTAATTATTTACGCATTGAATTTGTCTTATTTGCACCAACATTTGACAATTTCTGAAACTTAAATTTCAAACCTGCTGGATATAAAAATTGCCAAAATAAGTATAAAATTATAATTAAATAAGTACAAAATAATTAAAAATAACAATTAAAATATGTTTAAGTACGAGACGCGTCACTTCCCTTCTCATATAAACTCTTTTCTAACCTAGGTTATGATCAAAGCTTAGGCTTGAATCATAACCTTTTTCAACACATGTGCTAGACATCCCCAAATTTGAGGATATTCTCTACTAGGCTTGCGCCCAGTCCACAACTCCACTAGTGTTTCAGGCGCCAACTTCGAAGGAGCCAAATTATGAACATTAGTTGCTATTTCCATGGCATAAGCTGCTATTTCTAAAAGCATCCTATTTCTTCTTTCTGCAATGCCATTATGTTGCACTGTACCTAGTGTAGAAAGCTGAGATCTAATCCCACTTACAGTTGAAAAATCTAGAAAATCTCGTGAAAGGTACTCATCAACTCAATCAGATCGAAGTGATTTCATATGTTTACCTATCTAATCCTCAACTTCAGCCCTACAATCTTTGAACTTTTCTAATGAGTTGGACTTCTATCTCATCAAGAAAACATAACCATACCTAGAGTAATCATCAGTAAAGGTGATGAAATACTCATACCCTCCTATCACCTGAACATTCATTGGTCCACATAAATATGTGTGAACCAACTCGAACTATTGTCTTTACTCTTAAAGACAAACTTAGTCATCTTTCCTTCTATGTATGATTCGCAAACTGATAAGGACTTTAGGTCTAAAGACTCTATTAATCCTTCATCTACTAGTCTTTGGATCCTACTAGAACTAATATGACCAAGGAGTTGGTGTCATTTCAAGGCGTTACCTATTTCAAGACTTTTCTTTTTAAGAGAAATACTAAGCGTGCTAGTGTTAAATTCGAACATGCATTTAGTAGAGTTTTGATCAGGCATCAAAATAAACAAACCATCCGCAACATTACCTTTGCAAATAAACCTTTTATTATGCTCAACAAAAAAATTAGTTCCAAAACTAACTAAATATCAATAATCGACTAAACAAGATACAAAAATCAAATTCCTTCTTGACACGGGTACATAAAGACGACAACAACAACAACAACAGTTCCAGTGCCTCGCGGCTCCCACAAAAAGCAGGGTCTGGGAGGGGTGTATGTATGCTACCCCTTTCGAGTGGAAATGAGGCTGTTTCCGAGACATAAAGACAGTTCCTTTAAATTAAAACTCTACTACTAAAAACTAAGAAGATGTCTCCCCACTCTTAAGACTGAGACATTCCTCCCGTATCCTACGGTCAGGTACAATTCTCCATCATACAGCCTCCTAGTTAACCTGAGTATTATAAACATGGTTAATTGAACCTAAGTTCACGCACCTAGAACCTGGTGGACTCAATCAAGTAAGATATCTCCATATCATATCTTGTCCTGATGGTTTCTTTGTTTTAGCAGCAACAATAGCTACGTACTTAGTGCAGTTCCTCTTCTAGCCATCCTTCTCGTAGAATAAACACTTTCCACTCGGTGGCTTCTTTTTCATCTACTTAGATGCTATATTAGTAGCTTTGCTTTTATTCTTCTTCCTAGACTTTTTCTTTGATGATTTCTTATTTCCTGTCCAGGGTGCATGGGTTAAGTGAACAATTGCCATGGCCCCCCTCAACCCCTCACCTTACAAGAAAAAGGGTCAATAACAACGGTGATTTTCGTCATTAGAAGCCTAGTTTACCGTCGTTAATACTATTAACGACAGGAAGAACTTCGTGTAGTCCACCGTCATAATTGCTTTCGATGTTAATAATATTTGCGATTAATGACTGCTAAACATGGCCATCATTAAAAAGTATTTATGACGGTATAATTTGTCCTTCGTTGAAAGTGAAATCAATAACGACAACATAAGTGTTCGTTAAAAATAAAATCTTTAACATTAGGTTGTGCTATCGTTAGAGAGTTTGTCAATAAAAACAACAATTGCCATCATTATAAATAGTTAGTACCTTATAGACATTTTTTTAATGATGACAAAAAATGTCGTTGATAAAAAAACCAACAAACAACTAACCATCTTTAAAGCATTCTCCACCAATTACTGCAACAAAATTCATTGATGAAAATGTTTTCCACCATCAAACGCAAAAGACAAAATTTATCGTTGTTAAGATCCTGTACATTCATGTAATATAATTTCAAAAATAGTTGTACATTCATGTAATATAATGACAATTTTTAAAATGTTTGTAGCATCTGTAATCCTTATAATACAACAATTTTCAGGTCGTTTTTAGCATATCCATGTACTATAACGACAATTTGCATATTGTTTATTGCACCTGTACAATCATGTAGTATAACCTTGACATATATAACTTGTGCATATCATTGAATGTGGCAACAAGTTCCCATGAAAAAATAACAATGTCATTGAATATTCAATATCCAAGTACTAACATTCCACAATTTACATCCTGGGGATATAAAGGTGTATATCCACACTTTATCTCCTAACTTATTAAAATTAAAAACTACAAATCCATCAAAAGTTCATAATCAAGAGTCTGAACAAAAACAAGAGTTTTAAGTCTGGTATTCCAACACCTGGAAAAAAAAAAATATAATACTCATGTTAGAAATTTCTCGAAATCCCTGCATCAATTCATTAAAAAAATTAGTTAACTACAATTTCACAAAAAAACAATAGCCATGGCATTAAAAAGTAGACCAAAAAAAAAAAAAAAAAAAAAACTAGCAATATAATATGAAGGTATCTATTACCTATGGTAATGATATGATTCTAAAGAAGGCTTAAAAGTATCAAAGCTTTACTCCTAGACTTGGATCCTTTATGGTTTCCAATCATTTAACGCCTCTTGGAGTGAGCTAGTAGGCTTGATAAGTAAGATTAAAAAACAATCTTGTTATGCGTGGTGTGGTGAATAGTAACTACATCAAACTCAAGAATGGTTATAAAAAAAATCAGCAATGTATTATGAATGAATACCAAAACAAAACCAAACTCAATCTCCACATTACAAAACTCAAAGTCCAAAATCAACAATACTAAATAACTTGATAATGTATTAATGAGTACCAAAATAATCACAAATAGACAATATAATAACCAATCAAGAGAATAAAAAACACAGCAGCCACAAATTATTTATTCTTGGGACAAAACAGCCAAGTAGTATAAAAATTATAGATAAAAAATCATAACGATTTTCATCATTGTCATGATGTTAAATAACCTTTTAAGAAATACAATAGTTATTGATTAAAAATTTTGTTTATATACACACACAACTTCTGCACCATCTTTGCGAGCATGCAATAGGTAAGTGCATGGTTAATGGTTAACAAAGCCAAAAGTTCCAAACAATTCAACAATGTATTCTACATGAATACCAAAAGAATCTCAAACTCCACAATATAGAACCCAATCATAGAGTCCTAAATCCACAACAATCTCAAATTTCACATAAAACTCAATCACATAGTCTAAGCTTATCGACAATTTATTCCTAGTGAATACCAAAATAATCACAAACTCAAACTCCACAATGCAAACTAGATCACAGAGTCATAAATCCAAAACAATATCCAACTCCTCACAAAACTCAATCACAAAGTTGAAATCCACAACAACTCCAACAACCAAATACAATAACAACCTACCTAAAAGGCTCCCGTCAAGGCGGAGCTGGAGCATTTGCCCCATTGTTACGACCTCTGTCTTCTAGTGCTTTTACTTTAGCTGTTAAATCTGAAAAAAGTTTATTTTCCTTAAGAAGTGCTTGCCTTTTTTTCTCATATTGATGAAGTATCTAAAAGTTTCTCATTAGCTTCTCAAAAACAATAAGAACAAAAAATATATATCAAACATGCCCCAAGATTCTGATGAAAACTTGGGACAACAAATTAAAGTAATAGTTTTGCTCCCAATTTAGGATCGCTAATGTCATTTTACCACCAGAAAAGGAAAAACCACTTGGTCAAAACAAAAGATGTTTGGGTTTGTGATCATTGCATGTTGGATTGGTTCTATTTGGTGTAGGGTCATAGTTAAAAATTGAGAATTCTTCCATTCAACCTCCTATACTCCACATATTAGTTGTAGGTAAAGATAGTCTTGAGTGGTACAGACAATCCATAGATCACAGGTTTAACACAATCTCACAGTAAATCAGTAAAATATTCTTAGATTTCTCTTTAATATTGGCATAAAATTTGAACCTTAAAAGAGTTCCTTGATATGCTTTTGACTTCATCCTCAGTATACATGACTATCCATATCCCCTAATATCTCAATCAATTGCATATCCAAGTGCAACAATGGCTTTAGCAACCAAATCCTTTTAATTTTGTGAAGCTTACTCTATAGCCCATAATGAATGAAGGCTGCACATGCTTCGAAACTCTAATTGTCTTGAAATTGTGAAGTGTACTCTATAACCTATAATGCATAATTCAACAATATTTCGACAGCTACAGCTTTTGTAATAGACTAGCACAATTGAGATAAATAAATGAAAGAATAGTTTTCATACAACATTGTTAAGGAGTAATGGGTATAAGAGGCTGTAATAAGTGGCATTTGAACAGAAAAATGAGACCTCCCATATTGCATAAACATCAAACTAGGGCCACATATATGAGATCATTGAATGGAGAAAGAGTTCAATTGTCTCTAATGGACACTTTGGTAAAGAATTCAATCATCATCATTCAAATATGTGGATGTATGGGACAATATAATTCACATACCCCTTGGGTCCAGCATCACCTTCTCCAGAAACCCATAGAATACTGCCCTTGCTAACTCTTGGAGGAACTTTTTAATTCGATTTTTTTCTTAACATGAACCCATCCCTCACCGTCACATTTCCCACAGTATTAAGAAATCACTTCACCAGACACAAGAGACTTATGAGAATGAGCCCTAATAGGGACCCTAATATATAATATCAAAATTAATCCAATACCAGGGACAATGTCTATTGGGATAAAATACAAATTTTGTCAGGAAAATAAACTTTGATGCCAACTATTGGGTTCACAGTTCTCAACTATGGTCACAATAATAGGCACCTATTAGAGCACTTAGAGTAAGAGACTCTTCTTTTTACCTAAGCACCTGGTTGGAGAGTCACACTTCTTGACACCTTATGTGCAAGAGTTCCCGGGAATAGGTTTATATCTAAAAATCCTTTGCCCTAATACTGGTTGTTGGGACAAACTTTAAAAATTCTATCTACTTTCATAAATTTTACGCAGCGGAAGGGGTTTAGAACTAGAATGCATAATTCTAAACCGGAGTTGATTTCAAATTCCTAATTTTAGATCTACAAATTTAAATTCATAATTTAAATCTACGGATCTAAATTCTTAATTTAGATCTACAGGCCCTTTAGTCTAATATATTCATAACAATACATAAGCTTAAACAGACATAATAAAGAATATTGTAAATAAATATAAAAGCTAAAACTAAAAGAGAAAGGACAAAAGAACGTACCTAGAATTACTCCAATAATAAAGAATACCAAGAAAATCAAGACCCCTTGATCTTCCACGCAATGACCTCGAACTTCTCAGAGGGTGGGCTCTGAAAAATATTAAACTGAGGAAAGAAAAATTTTAACGGAAATTTTTCTCTCTGATTAGATCTCCGAAACAATTTTCAGAAACCCAAATAATTTGTTTGAATTGAATTCCAAACTCTTGGAAAAGGTACCTCTATTTATAGTAGGAGCGAAAATTAAGGAAAAAATGATGCAGGATTCGCAATAATGAATTCCAGTTAAAATAAAAAATGCAACGTTTAATTCAAAAAGAATTCAAAGCGATGCATTAAAGCACAATACATAACCACCTTTAATTTTTTTTAAATAACGCATGCCACGTGTCAAGGCCTGATTGGCTGGTACCGTGGCACGCAGATCCCCTAGAGCCGCCCAGCACGTGACCGCGAAGTCACAGATTGCAAGACCTTTGCAGATTTTTGTATTTTATTTTTTTACTTTGTTTCCCACATTTAAAAATTCATCACATGAATTTTAATTTTCCAAAATTATTTTATTTTACAATTTTTAATTTTATTCAACGCATGAATAATGTTTGGTAAAATTAGATTTACCCACCTTATGGAAAAACAATTCATCTCATAAATTCTGTAATATTTTTTTGATGGCAATAAATACAGAGGCTTGCTCAGAGACCTCAGGGACAATTTAAATCTAGCTCCAAATGGGTTAAACTAATCATCTTATGAAATAATTTAATTACCATTTAATGAGACTTAATTCTACTAAATAAATCTGACTCCACTCTAGACATAAACCATTTATTCGATATCTCTCTAATAGACTGTATTGATTACAACAACCTCTCTAGTAGATGTCCAAGAAAAAGGATAAATATAACTACTATCATTATCCTTTTCATAACTTCTTAATTAGTTACCAACTCGCCCTTTACTGAATAATTCATTTATACTTGAACATATTCATAGTATAAATTCTACATGGCAAACACTTGGAATACTTTGGTCAAAGTTTCTGAACTATTCAAATATTTGTAAATCAATTAAGGGGACAATTGTATCTCATAAGAGACTGTAGATTCCCTATTGAATATCTGTTCCTTGTCATACTTCACTCCACTGCCCAGTGTATGTGGGAATTCAATCATGCATTCATACCATTCTTATAGTACATCAAAGTAACTAATGCTCCATGCATAAGTCCAGAATACCCTCTAGATTTAGAGTTGTCATTCAAACAGTACAATGTGAATCACTCATCTTTGATAGTAGTCTAGAAATAAGTAACCTAAATGGTCCAACTCCGTGTGTCAATCTTATTAAACACACCAATCTAACACTTTTGGATCTCAATCCATATGACTAAGACAAGTCATCTAAAGTGTCACGTTATAGTCTTAGCATACAAGTGGTCCAACTTATCTTCGACTACGAGCCTTTCAAATAGCAATCTATACCATTTGTTCCAAGTCTATTTATGGTTTAGTCTTATAAACCGCTTAGGACAAACATGTAAATTGTAGTATGAGGATTGCACCCATCTCATGGATGTCTCCCAAAATAAATCACATGCAGTATAAATGCTCGCTTACACAAATTTAACTTGGAAACGACTATGACTTTTATTTTATTTATTAATTAAAATAATATGTCTAGAATAAATCTAGATTTCAGAACACTGTTCTTAATAATATCAAAAATAATCTCAAAATTAATGTCTCTATAAACTAGTAAACAATTGAAAAGCAATGTCAAACATATTAATGTTCAATTTAGTCATTTACCTTAAAAAGCAAATTAAATAATGTCCACTGAGAGGAGGAGAGACATAGCTAAGTTGAGGTAGAGTTGTTCTGACATATTAGGGGATATGGATTTATGCAAAGAACCCTACAATTTAAGCAATAACACAATTAAAAAGCAGTATCAAACATATTAATGTCTAACTTAGGTCATTTACCTTAAGAGCAATTGCAATTAGGTCAGCTTGAAAGGATGAGGGATGACAGTGAGGTCAGAGCGTGATTGAGCAGCTTAAGAGCAGTTGGACAACAAACAGGTCGATGATGAACCACAGTGAGGTAACGACGGAGCGGTGGCGGCTGAGAAGCTACCGGTGAAGGCAGGGCGTTGAGGAGAGTGGGTGCAGGTAGGGGAGATGAAGAATGGGATTAGATTTAGCTTTTGTTTTAGTTTTTTTGTCAAGCTTTTTAGAATGAATTTAAAATAAACACACTTATTTTATTTATTCATACTTTTTAATTAATTGAAATCATATTTGTTCTTGAATATATAAAATGAATAGTTATTGAGTACATCGAATATACCAAATGAGTCTAATATCGAGTTGGCTAGAAAGTCAAGCATTTAAAAAAGTATTAATCAAACTTAAATTACAGCATGAATGTGGAAAGTAACTAATAAAAAAGGATCAGGAAAAAATTAACATATATATATATATATATATATGGGTTTTTGTACCAAGGAACTCCAATTCATTTAAATAAGCCATCATTTTCAAAACATGTTTCTGAACTGGACTTCCTCAAGGCATTTTCATAAACATGAGCTTTCTCACAAGCTTTTGTCGGGATGCTATATTGCCCACCAAGTATCTTCCTAAGATGTTCTTTAATTTCAGTTGCTGTCTTCATCTCAAGACCATTAGACACAAAGGCCAAAATATAACACCTGGTTAAATCAATGGACTTAATCTAGCGTTTATAACATTCCTTGACTGCAGTGATGGCATTATTGGCAGGCACAAAAGGACAAGGTTTAGTAAATATAAATTTATGGCACCCGTTAATTAGCACAATATCAAGATCTAATTTCTAGTTTGGAAAATTCGGCCCAGTAAGAAGGTTATCCTTCAATATGGAATGCGATGCACCAGCAGTCATCATGATTACACTAAAAAGATGTAAAATAAATCATACAAGTCATGCATCTATCAATGACGTTCTTTCTCTCAAATTTTGAAATCAATTTGAATCGGGTATGCACTACACCAAACATAATGAAAGCAATGATTATCCAACCTACCCACTTGTTACTCCCCGTCCATGAGGCCATGACAAGCATAGTCCGGTCGAAAATGCGTCTCTATCATCATATTTTCATGTAAGCTCTTCTTAAATATTAATAATTCACCATTCTATCCTTAGTCTCATGGAGACAGTGAGTTTTCAGCCTTTTAACCATGCTTCCACATGATTTTTAGAACAAAGTAATGGATTTTAACTATTTTAGAACATCGCATAAACTATTATTTTAATATTAGACAGAATCATTAAATTACCATCCTATTCCAATTAGGACTATTTAAATTATTCACTCCTATTTGATAAGTCATTAAAACTCCTTTTAATAACATCAATTTATGTGAATACTAGACTTAAAAATTTGCCAAACCTATTTAGAAAAATATTAATTATCAAATAATCCGTTTTAGACTCTCATTCTAAAACAAAATAATTTTTTTTATTGTGACAGCATCATTGACGTCCACTGGTACGCATGCTGACGTCACCAGATCACGTCGGCCTAGTCAAAATAAAATTTTTGGATTTAAATTTTTTTTGTATTTATTTGACTATAAACTCATTATATTAGTTAAGTTATCTAGTTAGTTAGATAATTGCTGGAAGAATTTAACTGGCCATGAAAATCCAATTTTTACAAACAAAATCTAAAAACAAAGTAAATATTGATGAATACTTTCTCTTTAATTGAATATTAAATAATTTAAAACAATCAATTAAACATACAATTTATATGAACATGTTCAACAATGATTACAACAGGCTTGTATATGATCACATCATAAACTCATATCTAATTCATGGGTTTTCTGTTATGTCTACAATGACCCCATGCACATCATGAATGGTCAAAGTCTGACTTTAATACCAATTGTTGGGTGGGCAATTTCAATTAAATAAACTAAAATTACATATAATGGTTGTATCTAGTGTAGTAGAATCATAATTTAAAATTCTCAATTTTAAATATTTATAACTTTAATTATATATAACAATGCGTAGCATGGTAGACATAATCATGAAGAATAATTAAATACGAATTCTAAAGTATAAGTGGAGAAATCTCATACATTGTTGTAGACCGCAAGTGGAAAAGATGCTCCAACGACATCTTCGAGATCTTCTCCATAATATCTCTTTGCATAAAGCGTGAGGGTGCCATGAAACCAAGTGGTTCTAATAGAAACTATTTTTATGGACCTAATTGGGAGAGAGACTTTGCCTTTTTAATTTTCTAATGAAAGTTGGTCAAAATCTAGTGAATTACATAAACCTTAATGAGCCAGATTTTCATTTAGATAGGAGGCTAAAAACTAACCCGTTAAATTTAGAAAAAAAAAAATTAAAAATAGTATTTTTTTTATAAGTCAACATACCAAGATACGTCACAAGGTGGCACCCTATGATTCACCCTTGCCATAAAACGCGGACTAACAAAGGGGCGCCCTAGCATGTGACATGTGTCACGAGTTGGTTAGTGCAGGTGGGGCATCACGGATTGCCCCCACCTACCAGTCGTTGGCTCGCAAGATTATTCCATGTTTTTCCTTTTTTTTTTCTAGTACAAATCATCTTATGAATTTTTTGTCTTAAAAATAATTTATTCAACTCTTAAGTAAATAATTCATCTCACGAATTTTTTTGATTTCTTTAGGTGCATAACTTAGAGGCTTATGCAATGATCCTAGAGGCAATTTATTCTTAGGTCCAAATGGGAAAATCTGATTATCATCTTATGATAACAATTGATCGCCAATTAGTGAAACTTAATTCCACTAAGTTAGTTTTACTGCACTCTAGAAACAAATATATTTACTAGTAAAGTTTTCCTGTAATAGTTTACTCACAATTGATCTCTCTATTAAATGTCAATGAGAAAAATGACTTAAACTATTATTGTCATTTTTTCTCACTTTTCCTTCTTAGTTCCCAACTCGCTCTTCTCGAATAATTCACTGATGCAGAAAAACAATTTTGTATCAATTCAAAATATCAAACATATGGAATGCTTAGGCCAAAGTCTTTCATATTAATTAGAATAATTGCGAATAAACTAAAGGGACATTATACATGGTAGATTTCTTGTAAAATATTCGTTCCCACTACACTTAATGAAATTACCAAACGAAAGTAAGATCACGGTCAATAGCCTGATCTTTTAAGCGCATCAAAGTAATTAATATTCCATGGATGACTTTAGACTATTTTCTAGATTTAGAGTCATTGTATAAGCAATATATACATGAGTTGCTTGCTTCCGATAATAGCATAGAAACGAGCAAATCGCGTAGTCCGTCCAATGTAACAACCTTATTGTAATACACCAACATAACATTCTATATCACTATCCACATGACCAAGATTAGTTATCTAAACGTTATATTATAGGCTTAGCAAACAAGTAGACCAAACTCATCACTGACTACGATCTAATTGTTAAATAACATTGTAATATGTTATTAGTGTATTCAGGGCATAATCTCATCATCCACTAAAACCAATATCCCCAAAATAATTTAAGGACTTCGCCCATCTCATGGTACGTGCTTTGAAAGGAAACAACATCAGATGCATAAAATGAACTCGTGAACACATAAACGACAATAAACAACTTTCATTCATTAATAAAAATGTTCATATAAGTTGGGTTTCCTAGGACACCAACTCTACTAGGGCCAACCCAATAGACTAAACTATTACTTCTATTGGAAGTGCAACGTCATAGCCACACGTTTGATGGAAGGGAGTTGTCCTTGTGGAATCTTGTTTGGACATTCTATAAGCCCATAGAGCTTCAAGTAACAACTCATGCCAACTTCTGGGATTATCTTTAACCATTTTCTTAATATTAGCCTTTAGAATCTTATTAATTGACTTAGCTTAGCCATTTGCTTTGGCATAATAAGGAGTTGAGTTCAAGATTTCAATATCGAAACTCTTAGTGAACTCCTTAACCTCATACCCATTAAAAAACTATGCTTAGTCCACAGTTACTGTCTCTAGGATTCTAAACCTACATAGGATATATTCCTTGATGAAAAAAATCACATCTTGTTGATTGATGTTCCATTATGGCTTTGTCTTAACCCACTTTGTAAAGTAATCTGAGGCCACAAGGTTTTATCAATGTCGCTTGCTACAAGTAGGATTGATTTCCTGCATGTTATCCATTGCCCATCCTTGAAAGGGCCATGTCTTAACTATAGCACGCATCTTTGCGTCAAGGATCCAAGGAACATGCCCATATCTTTGGCATGCCCTGCACCCCTTAACATATTTGACACAATCATCTATCATTGATGGCCAATAATAGCCATAACGCCGGATGAGCCAATGTATCTTGTTTCTAGCCAAACGGGATACACATATTGTGTCGCTTGCCCCAACCATTACTAGGATAGCTTCATCTAAGTCTAGGCACTGGAGAAGCACACCACTTGCATCCTTTTTGTATGGTTCTGAATATTCGTCATCAACATGATACATATTTGCTCTCATTTTCATCTTCCTATCTTTGATAAAGTCACGAGGGTTTTTGAAGTGCTCCACTAAGGGTTTCCTCCAATCTTCACCCTAACTTGTAGATGATAGTGGCACAAAGCAATCAAAGTGTTCGCTTGAAATTACTTTGCTCTCAGTGCTAAAAGACTCAGTGATGTCTAGATCTTGGCCTAGAACCTTGATCTCTATGACCATGCAGTCCTCACACCATGTCCTGGGTAGGTTGTACCCAGAGGCTAGTTCGGTTAGATCATTGGCTGCCTTGTTTTGTTCTCGAGGTATGAACTCGAATTCTACACCACCAAACTTAACTATTCTTAGACTGTTGAAGTATGCTTGTATAAGGTGTCAATCAGAACTCTCCCTTAACTTGCAAATTACCAATTGTAAGCCCCTCTCATAATTACACTAGGGACTTGCAACTCTTAGAGAGGCTCAAGGCCAATGATTGATGCCTCATACTCAGCCACATTGTTAAAGCAATTATCCAATAGGGTGACAGTAAGCTTGGAATAGCTCCAAAAGGAGATTCAATAATTTCCCAGGGACCATTTTTATCACTGGGAGTTCTCCAAGCTCATAGATAGATTCAGTTTGAATATTAGGAAGGTCAGCTGAAAATTCTTCCAAAGCTTGGCTTTTTACTAACTTTTATGACACATAAATTAATTCAAATTGGAGTAGAGCTATTCTCCACTTGTTTAGACTTCCTCTCATTAAAGGTCTGTCTAACATATACTTAAAAAGATATGTTTGAGCAACCACATAGATGGTGAATGCAAGGAAATAATCCCTTAACTTTACAGATGCATAGCATATTATTAAAAATAATTTCTTAATGGAAGAATATTTTATTTCACACACATTTAGGCAATGGCTTAGGTAGAATACAACCTATTCAAATCTTCGCTCTTTGTCTTATGCTAGCAAACAACCTATTGACTCAATAGAAGGAGAGACATGAATCTCTAGTGGTTTCCCTTGCTTAGGCAGAATCAACACTTTTGGCTTGATCAACTAGTCTTCGATGCCTCGAAAGCTGCTTGGTGCCACTTCTCCTACTTAAAGCCTTCTTCATGCATAAGTCTCAGTAATGGTGAGAAGATTTTAGTCTTTCCTGCAATATTTGCAATAAAACGTTTCAGGAAATTAAGCCACCCCAAGAAATGCTGAAGTTTCTTTTTGCTCGATGGTAGTTTAGCTTCTTGAGTGGCCTTAGACTTATTCATGTCAACCTCAATCCCCTTATGGTCTACTAGGAAGCCCAAGAAATGTTTGGCTTGAACTTCAGCTCTCGAGTCCTCCATTATGGCTAGTGATACAGTCAGGTTAGCCAACTCCAGCCTTTTCTCTCATAGGATCTGGACTTTGAAGCCACTTTTAGAGGTAAATAACTGCTCAGCCCATAGCAATCCTTAACATTGCCCGCCTGCTAGCCTTGCAATGGATGAGGATATGGCCCCTTGGGCCTTGACTAGGAAGACTTCTTGTCCCCCATAAGGCATCTTGTGCACTTTGAAGGTCCCCCACATCCGAGAGGGCTATCATATGTCTCCTAAAACCTAAGCCATCATACTCCACCTTAGCTTGTCATACTTCACCTTAGCTTGTTATATCTCATTGCTAATGAGTGAGCTTTAGAGGATTATGTCTTCCCGTTTTGGCATCTTAAGGAGTGATTCATTTTACTGCTAGTGAAGCCACACAATCCTCGTAGAATTTTGCCTTAACAAAATTGAAGCAAGCCATAAATGGCCTGTCATCTACCATAACAACTTCACATTTGTCATGGTTCATGAAGTCTAACAACTGGTGAAGTGAAGATGAGATACAATAATTAGCATGTAGCCAATCTCTTCTATTTACATCCTAAATTCGAGGGAGTTGAAAATACACTGTTTTGAGCAAAGTACCATGTCCTTCAAAAGAATTAGGGCTTATAGGTGCGGAAATAATGACATCTCGAGCCAAGCGTCCTGAGAAGATTGCCACCCTGACAATGGTATCAACCACCTGAGCTCGAGAAGGTTAAAGGGTAAAGGGACCTCGAGTTTAAGGGAATACCAAGACAGGTGGCTTCTAAGCTCAAGATAGTTACTTAGAGTGCAATCTGAGATACTTGGACACTAAGCTTAATCCAAGAGAACATGGGACTTCTAGAAAGGACTTCAATTATAAATTCAGAAGTGGGCTTCAAGGAATTCCCTCCAAAACTAAATAATGAACATGTTCATTGATCATTCACGTGCAAGAAAGAGCTTGGTGGGTTGACATGGAAAAGAAAATGCAGTGGAATTAGAGGGCAACCGTTATTTAGTTTTTCTACAAATAAAAGACTGTGATACTCCAAAGATATACGCACACTGAGTACAATACTTCTTCAAGTTTTTCTTTGCCGCACACCTATGCTCTTTTCTTAAGAGCAGCATAATTTAACATAGCTTAGAATAGCATAGAACTTGATGTACTTGCTTGTTCAGTAATACTGTCTTTTGGGCTTCAGGTATGAACTTCTTGTTTTAATCTGTTCCCAAATTTCGACGAGTTAGGAATTGAGGCTATAGTTTAAGGCTTTGAGGGCTAAGGCTTAACCTTGACTGCATTGGTTTTAACGCTGCTATCACTGCTTAATAAGTCAGGTAAACTTAGGTTCCTGACATTAATTCGGGCTTTGATGGCCAAGGCTTGACCTTGATTGCATTAGTCCTAGTCTAGTGACCTTAATACGGTTTGCCCCACCTTAATCTTTTCACTCCTAATCTCATTTGAGTTATTGTAAGTCAAGGGTTTCAGGTTTTAAAACCTTATTAAGTTGGGCTTGTAAGTGGACTGCTGACAGCTCTTGACTTTTAAGTGTACAAGGAACGGTGTATGTGGGCCCTACTTTGTCATTGTAGCTGCCACTTGAGTTAGGTCCATATCCCTTTACTTTTCTGTCAATATATATATATATATATATGTATATATCCACAAATATATTTAACCAAGTATTCTTAACTGGAGCATAAGCTAAACTCGTGGTATAATCTAAGTCAGATAAACCAAAATATTACAAGTGTTTCTCTAAAAATGGTGAGTTGAGCTCAAAGACACGAGGTTCGAATTTAGGCTCCCTCCCTAGTCATGTTGAGCCCCTTTTGCATGTTTTGTTTTCACTTTTACGGCGGCCACATCACACTTAATTACAACCAAAATAAAGCAAACATGCCTTTTGGCGACTACAGTGGGAGGCATAAAAAAAGACTTCATTGTCTTTAGCCCATTATGGATTTTTAGGACGTACTTGCAAACCATTCACCCATGTAAGAACTAGGAGGTCTAGTGCCCCCAAGCATAAGGAATAGAAGGCTTAGCCCTAATTGGATCCCCACCTGAGCATCTTCTTGAACAAAGCCCTATATCACGTAAAGATGAACCAAGTCATAGCCATGGTAGTGAGAGCGGTGTCGATGATGACATCTTGAAAGATGAATTTATTGGACTTGATGGCAATTCTCCCAAGTGTTTCATGGCTACATTCAATTGCCTTTTAGAAAACATGGTCCAATGAGTCCAACAGATAACGACAGAAGCCTTTGAGAGACAACATGCGGAACAGAGCACAATCTAGCAGCTCGACGTGAACACTTTTCCATCATGAGAGTCGTAATAAATGATGTTGGAACCTTAATTAATGAAAGCTTCATAAGGAGACTAATAGAGTTTCAGTTGAAATAAAATCAACCTTGGCTTCTATTACTACCCTTATTGCTATGGACGTGGCGAGGCAGGTAGTAATTAAGGTTGAGCCTATCTTCATCAGATAGGCTGAGGCTCAAAATCGCTTTGTCAAGCCATTAGAGAGGATATTAGGCAACTTATCTCCTCCTCCTCTTACATCAATGATTTTGGAGCACTTAAGCTTTGGTTCTAAATTTTAAAAGTGATAAATGAGTTTCAAGATAAAGAACAAATGCGAGTTGTTTAATTATAGACAATTAGCTCTGTAGAATGTTATAGAGCAGGCTTTAGGGATACTTAAGGCTAGGATTCTTTTGTTTAAAAGCGGCACCAAACTATCCACCAGGGTAGTGGTATAAATGAAACAAAAGTTACTACTTGTGTTTGAAGTTGATTAGGGCTTGTTCGTGTTCATTATGAGGGCTTGGTAGCTTACTGAGCTGAGTTTGAGCAGGCTCGATAAGCTTAATGAGCTGAATTCGAATAGGGATCCCTTGGTTCGTTTTGTGAATAGTTTAATAAGAACTCATTAAAGGGCTCGCTAAGGGCTCATTAAAGCTCGTTAATAGTAGATATTGGTGCAAAAGTGGTTTGATAATGGCTTTATAGTAACTTGAAAAGTGTCGGTAATCAGCTCAACTTGATAGCAGTCTCGCTCGATTTTAAGCTCAATTGGGCTTGATAAAGAGCTCGGCATTGATCGATGACAAGAACGAATCTACTCAATAAGCCTAACGAGCTGAGTTGAGCCGAACCAAGTATTGAAGTTACTAAAATCTTATTGAATTAAGATCGAATGAGGGTTGGAAAAAGCTTGATAAGAGCTTGGCTCGAATTTGAGCTCGATAACCTTTATCGAACTCGAGTTTATCTGGGGGGGAGGGGGGGGGGTTCTCCAGTTGGCTCACCTCCTTTTGTTTACACCCCCTACATTAAGGTGACAAAAGTTAATTCTTAAATCACGATGTGCATTATTTATGTACCATTCTCAATATTTAGAAAAACTGGAAAACAGGGATCACTTGAATGCATTTTCGAGTTTTCAACGTTACAAAACTTAAGAAAGAATATTGAAGATGAAAAGGAAAATGGACAAGAAATGCAAAACTGGAAGTGGAATAGAAAAACTATTTTCTTCTATCAGATATGCACTTAATGATAAAAGATAAAGGATCGGTAATACCTTTAGGTGCTATAACTTACAAGCTTCGCCTAGGGATCTTTTAATACTACATCTCCTTTGAGGCTACATTGCACCTTAATTTCCATGAACTACAGAGAGAAGCAATGTAATTCTGATGTCAGCTTGTTCAAGGAGTGATCCAAACTAGATGCAGATCCCCTGATCATTCTCTTTCTTAGGACTTTTGACAATTTGCACGTCTTGGTCTTGAGGTTGATTTTTGCATTCTACCTATGGGACCTTGGGCTTTCTATCCTCTTGTAGTCTTCCTCGTGGAAGTCATTCTCAATATTCGACCATGTAGGGTAGCTCGGTCTAGAGGTTACACTAAATTGACCCCGAGCGGACTAATCCCTCTCATCATCAATTACCTTTTGAGACCATGAATCTTTAGTAAGTTTCTCCCCTCAAGATTCCTTTCCTTCTAAAGACAAGAGACTGGCTCATCTCTCAAGCATCTTGCATGGATCATTCTTAGCCTTCGTGGCAACAATATTACCTTTTATTGGATCTTTGAGATTCATTGATTCTGGGAAACTAGAGTTGTTATCATCATGGCTTGAATCCTTCTCTGTAGTATCCTTAACTGACCATGAGTTCAATTGAGATCTTCTATTTGTAGCCTTCTTATGAAGCAGCTTCCTCTTTTGAATTCGAGTAAGTTTGGAAGAGCCAACATTCTCTTGATCAATCTGGTTTTGCTCAAGGTGGTACTATGCACAGTTCTCATGATTAACTAAGCCTTAGGTGTAAGACCTTTAGTTGGCTAGTGGACGAGGCCTTCTTTGAGGATGCTGGTATTTTCTTTTGATATAAGCCTCATGAACTACCACATTACTTCCTTTCTTATGGAAAACACTTTCTACCAGTGTTCACTGGTGGGCATACTAAGCATTTCTCCTCATCCTTTTAGAGCAAAACATTTTCCTTTTTGCAACTGCCTTTTTATGACCCTCTTTAAGTTGGTGCATTCACAAGTTGGATGCTTCATCATGATGTGTCATTTGCAAAATCCGTTTCCTAATTCAATAAAGGTCTTTGGGAATCTGAGTCCACCTTGCTCTAGCAATCTTTAAAATAAGGCAATAGCTGCGGCCATCCTGTACTTATCCCTATCCATCTTATGAGGAGACTTAAAATTAGTTTTTTTTTTTTATTGCAATTGTATTGAGGCCTGACTACCTCTATGACATTTACTTCTATAACACTAGAGATTGTGTCCTTATCAACACCCATTTGCCTTCTTCAAGGAAGATAAGATCCCTTGCCTTAATGACATACTGGACTATATTTCTAAAGATAACATAGCTCTTAGTTGAGTAGGTGAAAGAGTCATGTCACTTACTGTGAATTTTCTCTTTTAATGAATTGGGATTAGGTTTCCTATGTTTCCCTTTAACCTTGAGTTTGTTGTTACCCTCAAGCCAATCAAATATAATGTCGGCACTTAAGAGATCAAATGAGTACTTTCTCAAGTCTTTGGACTTATTAGACTTCCTAGGCTAAATATCATTTTTCTCTAAAGGATTACAAACCATAATAGGTCCTTGTACGTGTTCAACAACGTCAATCTTATAAGGACGAATTTCTTACTCATTAATCAGTTTATGTATCTAGGTCCCATATGCACTATTTTTTTTTGTGGCTTTCTTCTTTCGAGACAGCCTTGTATGTAGCGGCGCACTTTGCTAACAAATGCAGAGTGCTGAAATTTGATCCCTCAAATTTCTTCCGGAATTCAATGAGCCGTTTAAGGCCAACTTTGCATATTCAACTTCTGGGAGAGCCACTGTACACTTTAATCTTGCTCTCTTGAAATGGTCAATGTTGTCTTCTATGGACTTCCCTAGCTTTTGACTCATTTGAGCTAGGGATGACATAGAAGTCCCTAATTTCGTCCATGGGAATTAAGCTAAAATATCTAGCCATGTTGTTTGCTTAGCATGAGTGTGTGTGGTCACTGTAAATACAAATAAAAAAAGTCCAAAAAGGGACATGTAGTGACATAAGAGCGAGCCTAAATTCTGGATCACACATGTTTGGCTCTTACCAATCACATTCTTGTGGAAAAGGAATGGTGCTTTTAGTGAATCCGACTTCGGTTCACAATTAATTTGGGATTCTTCTTCTGCTCAAATTAAGGAGACTTTTTATAATTTTGTGGATTTTTTCATAGAAGTATGACAGAAAATTAAAAGGATATGGACCTAACTCACGTGGCAGTTACAATGACGGAGCAAAATCTATAGAAAAATTTTTCTCATACATTTAAAAGTTTGAAACTAGGGTGGAGACAAAATCAAGAGCTTAGCAATACACTTGCAACCCCAAGTTAACAAGATGTTTAGACCTGGGAACCTTGACTTGTATAACTCCAATGTGTTAGAGGTTGACAGGATTTAGATGAAGTAAACCATATCTGGTTTACTGGATGAGGACCAACATAATCAACGCCAAGCCTTAACCATCAATGCCCTTAAACTATAACACAAACCTAAGTTCACCTAACTTATTAAGCAGTGACACCAGTGTCATGAGTAATGTAATCAAGGTCAAGCCATAGAGGGCTCCTTACTGAGGATTAGGCTCAACTTTTTTGAGATTGTATACAAGTTTTAGGCCATACAAGTGACTTACTTGTATCTTTTTTTACTTGCCATGTACTTTTGTGAAATCAATAAAGAAATACACATTTTGTTTGTCATGTCTCTCAGCTTTGGTTATTCCTCTTACAACTTATCACTTTCGACTAGTTAAGGATAATTAAGTTAATCCTCAAGACATTCACAATGAAATTGGGCTTAAAACTCATGAAATCTAAACTTAAGCACTTCCTTGTTAAAATCCCAAATTGAAAGCACACATTTCTTAAGGAATCTTCCATTAAAGATCACTATGAGGGTTTAAAGAATGGGCCTCATGAAGATGTTGGGCTTACATTACACCATTGAATATGGAAAAAAGAAAGATAACCAAGATGTAAATGATCACTCAAGAAGGTTGGAAGATTCTGAAGTTGCTAATTGTGCTGCTGTCTTAAAAGTTGTCCAACTTGGATGAATGAAGTGGTTAAGTCATATGAGGTAGATACATTTGCTTAAGACTATATTATAGCTTATTGTGTTAAGGGAACTGTGAATTTTGATTCTAAAATTGTTATTATCAGTAGCGTAATAAGGACTAAAGGGAAGATTCATATGGGAGAAGGTTCAGAATTAAAGAAACAAATTGCGTTGGCCTCTCACAGTTCAACTTGGGGTGGGCATTTTAGAATTGAAGGCACTTCTCAAAGGCCGAAGCGATACTTTCATTGGACTGGTATAAAGAAGGAAGTTCAAGAACTAATTCAGCAATGTGGGGTTTGTTAGAGAACAAAAAGTGAGCATGTGCCATACCAAGGCTTGCTTCGACACTTTCCAATTCCAGAAAGAGCTTGATGTTAAACCTTTGGATGAACTTGAGGTTTATCCTTGTGAAAGGAAGAGATTAGATGAGAAAAGAAGTGAATGAGATGAGAAATAGAGGGAGAAAAATATCTCAAAGAGATGTTTGTAATTCATTTGATGATCACATTACAAGAGACTAAGCTACTTATAGTAGCTCAAGATACACTACATAAGGACAAAGCCTTAATCGACTTACTAAACCCATGCCGCCACTATTGACCAAGGCTTGACCCCCTTAACTGACTCAACTACTGATTGAAACCCCCTTGGCGCCAACACAGCAAGCTACAGATACAATTCAAAAGACAAACGAAACACTTCGACTTAGCCTTAGTACATCATATTATAAAGAATACAAAACAGCAACATAGCAGTGACCTTTAGCTTTGAATTCTACAGATCACAACATTTCTCTCCTCTTGAAAACATTCTTTTCCTCAAGAATGAAAGTTAGGAAATTGACTCCTTAAGAATTGAAGCTTCTCTCAAGTTGCATCTTTCTCATCCAAATTGGTCCGTTGCACCATAACTTCCTGAAATGATCTATCATCAGCGTTTACTTCGAGGGAGTTGAGTGCAGCAGCAGGTTGTAGAAGTAAGGCTTCTTTTGAGCCAATGTCCGGAGGATGAAGTGAACTTCCACACCCCTTTTCACCTGTTTTCTGAGGAAAGAAACATGAAAATAGGGTGAATGTAAGAGTAAAGAGGTAATTCAAGCTTGTAGGCTACTTTTCCAATCTTCTCTTTGATCTTGTAAGGCCCAAAAAATGTTGCACACAGCTTCACATTCTTTATCATAGCCATGGTTACTTGTCTATAAGGTTGCAATTTTAGATAAACCATGTCTTCCACTTCAAAATTCTTGTCCACCTATTTCTTGTCAGCATATAACATCATCCTTTGCTGCACTAAGTTAGTGACTTCAGGAACTAAGGACACAATTCCTTGCAACATCATTGGTGTTGGAGGATCATAAGCATATACAGCTTTGAAGGGAGTAATACCAATAGAAGCATGAGCATGTGCATTGTACCAATGTTCTGCCAAAGAGTTACTTGCTTCATACTTTGGATGGCTAAACACCATGCACCTAAGGTATTGCTCAATGCACTGATTGATCCTTTCTATTTGTCCATTGGTTTGAGGATGATATGATGGGTTAAGAGCCAATGTAGTCCCCATAATGTTAAGCAACTCCTTCTAGAAATGACTGGTGAAGATCTTGTTTCGATCTGATACAATAGATTGATGAAGCTTGTAAATGTTATCCAAGAAACACCTTTCTAACTTCTCAGCTACTACAGGTCTGGCCAGCCCAACAAAGTGACTGAATTTGGTAAACCGATCAACCACAACCCAAATGACCTGCTTGCCTTTTGACTTTGGCAAACCTTCAATAAAGTCCATGCTTATATTTTGCCAAGCACTCTTCAGAATAGGTAAAGGTTTTAAGTAGACCCTGATACCTATGATCACCAAGCATAGTTTGTTGACAAACTTCACAGGCTTACATGAATTCAGTCACTAACTTCTTCATTCCAGTCCATACGAAGTAGGCCCTAAGCCTTTTACAAGTACCTTCCACTCCGGAATGGCCTCCCCAAGCTGAAGCATGGGAGGAACTAATGATCTGTTGCCTCAATTCCGTGGAAGAACCAATGTATAACATGCACTTCAGCCAAATGACACCTTTCACGACAAAAATATCTACGTCAACAAGAGGTTGGCTTGTTCTGCTCGCACTGAATGTTGTAACACAATCCTATGCAAAAAAAATCATCCTTCTAGGATCTATACACCTCTTCAATCCATTTGAGCAGCATCACCGATACGGCTCCACAAGAACCTTGCTCACAATTTTCAAATCTATGTGACAGTGCATTAGCTGTAGCATTTTCATTTCCCTTCTTATATTCAATGACATAATCAAGCCCCAAAATCTTCATTAACCTTTCTTCTGAATCCTTGTCACAATTTTATGTTCAAGAAGATGCTTCAGACTTTGATGAACAGTCTTGATCCTAAATCGATGTCCATGCAGGTAATATCTCCATCTATCCACTGCAAGTAAGATTGCTAAGTGTTCCTTCACATAAGTGGATAATACTTGATGTTTAGGACTTAAAGCCTGACTAAGGTAACCTATTGGCCTCCCTTTTGAGACAAAACAGCCCCAATTCCATTCCCACAAGCATTTGTCTCCAAGATGAATTCAACATCAAAATTCGGCATATCTAAAACTGGAGCTCCACATATTGCAGTCTTCAGGGCCTCAAGTGTAGGTTGGGCTTGCTCTGACCACTTGAATGAATCTTTCTTCAATAAATTAGTTAAAGGTTTGGCTATAGAACCATAACCAGCAACAAACTTCATGTAAAAACTAGTCAAGCCAAAAAACTTCACAATTGCTTCAAAGTCGCTAGCTTAGGCGACTCCTTCATTGCTTGGACCTTAGAAGGATCAGTAGAGACTCCTTCCTGAGAAATAACATGACCCAAATACTCCAATTTGGTCTATGCAAAAGAATATTTGCCTAATTTTGCATATAGCTTATGCTTGCACATGGTTAAGAAGCTTGTCCTTAGTTGCATCAAATGATCTTCAAATAAAGAGCTATAAATCAAGATATCATCTAAGAAAACCAATGAAAATCTCCTTAAGAATGGATTAAAGACATCATTCATCACTGCTTGAAATGCAGCTTGAGCATTAGTTAAACTAAAAGGCATAACCACAAACTCAAAGTGGCTATGATGTGTTCTGAAAGCAGTCTTGCACACATCTTGCTCCAATACTCTGATTTGGTAATATTCTTGCCTCAGATCAAGCATAGAAAGGATACGAGCTCTATGTAGCTCACTCAACAAGTCATATATGATAGGAATTGGGAACTTGTCCTTCACTGTCAAGGAGTTAGGATACTGATAGTCTATACACATTCTTGCCATGCCATCTTTCTTCTTAAATATAATAGCCGGAGAGGAAAATGGGCTGTGACCTTGCCTTACAAAACATGTCTTGAGCAGCTCATCAACCTGCCTCTCAATCTAGGCCATTTATGCATGGGGATACTTATGAGGTCTCAGCTTAACAGGCTCAGAATTAGGCTTAAGAGGAATAGCATGATCTAGATGCCTCTTAGGGGGTAATGCCTTGGGTTGTTCAAACAAGTCCTCAAACTCTTCAATCAAAGCTCTAACTTCAAGCTGAGGAATGTCACCTAATTCAGTAGGAGATGCAAACAAATGTCCGACCCATTGGTAAGCACTCTTCTTGAATCCTCCCTTTAACTTTTTGCCTTTGATTACTTGCAACCTAGCTTGATCTGCCATTCCATGCAAAGTAACCTTAAAGCCTTGAAGCTTAAATGACACAGTCGGTTTACAGAATCAAATATCACATGGCTAAAGGACCTCATCTATTCCAACCCCAAAACCATATCACATCCTCCCAAGGGCAGGATCTTGAAATCATAATCAAACTGACGATATTGCATATACCACTGAAACCTATGGCACTTGTTCTAAGTCAAAATGGAATTTCCATCAGCTACAATCATTACTCAGGGATGAGTTTTGATCACTTTATGACCTACTTTCTTCACTACTTTGGGATCAATGAAGCTGTGGGTGCTCCCACTATCAATCGGAACGATCATGGATCTCTTACTTGCCTTTCCCTTGATCCTAATTGTATTGTGAGCTCCACCTATCAAAGCTTTCATTGATATCTTGGCTTCATCCTCAATTAACTCATCTTGTGATTCTAGATCTAACCTATCATCCTTAGCTTCGGATTCACCACTTTCAACTTGTTCTTTAGCATTAGTTCCTCGAGTAGATATAAGGAATTTTGGGCTACACTTGTGCCCAAACTGGTATGGCTTATTACACTTGAAGCAAAGCCTCTGGGCCTTCTTTTCCTCATATTGAGCTCCCTTAGACTTTGCAGATCCCATATGTGGTTTTGAGCTTCCATTTTTGAATCTAGACCCATCACCAGATCCAAGAACAGTGGCTTCACAGAGCTTAGCCTTAACATAAGCCTTGGACAAAGTTTGAGGGTTAATTGCCTTGGCAAGATTCTTGATCGTAGGTTTTAAGCCACTTCTAAAGCTTGAGACATAATACGACTTAGTAGCTTGAAGATATATAGTTATCATGCTCGCTCGAAGGTTTTGAAATCGTGTCATGTACTCACTCATATATGTTACTTGAATAACTTTGTTGAAATGATCCACAATATCACTAGAACGATCACATAGTTCTTTCAAAAGCCGTCCCCAAGAAAGAGAGGGATTGATCTTCAAGAGACTATAAAACCACACTTCATGATATCCTTGAAGGTATACAACTTCCAATTCCACCTTTTTCCCATCCAAAATGTGATAGAAGTGAAAATACCAATCACATCTCCTTAGCCAAAATTGTGGCTGCTTCCCATCAAAATTTTCAATCTGTACTCTTGGCTACCTAAAGCCATTGCCTCTACTACTAGAAGTGACCTCATTTCTTATTTAGGGACCATCTTTAGAGGGATTTTGTCCATAAAAATGTGGTTGGACCTGATCTGGTGGTTGAACAGTGTGTTCTTCACTCAAGGTGGCAGGTTGAGAATGAGTAGGATCCGGTGGATGATCATGAGTCCTAGCTGTTACTGGCACTTCAAGAGGCCTATCATGAGGCTGAGAAGCAAAATTTTGTGGTTGTGGAATCACCACATCAGGAGGTCTCGCAATCTGACTCACAGTAAACAAACCACCAACACTTGAAACTGCATTTTGTCTTTGCATCTGATTCTGCAGCATAGCAAAACAATTCTAAAATCATCTTCAATTCTTTGCAGTTGGTAAGTCATTCTATCTTCAACCCTTCGATCAACATTTTGTTTCATTTGCTGCACCTGTTACACTAACCGATTCTCAAGACCTTGATTCTGCTACAACTGACTTTGTTGCAATCTACTTATCATAGCTTCCAATTTCAAGCTCAATTATAAGGTGAATTGATCCTGTGTAATGAACTGAGCAGCAGGCATTGCTCCACCACTAGCCACTACAACCTATGAAACACTAAGGATAGGGCTTGCAATAGCATTGCCACCTCCAGCCGTAGCTGTATTGTTGTTCTTGCAATTAGCTAGCTCAAATTAATCAATTTATGTGATCAATTAGTAGCAAAACTTGGCTCTTATACCAAATGTTCAACCTCTAGATGAACTTAAGGTTTGACATTGTGAAAGGAAGAGATTAGATGAGAAAAGAAGTGAATAAGATGAGAAATAGAGAGAGAATTAAATGAGAGAGAGAAAAATATCTGAAAGAGATGTTTATATTTCATTTGATGATCACATTACAAGAGATTGAGCTGCTTATACTAGCTCAAGATACATTGCATAAGGACAAAGCCCTAACCGACTTACTAAACTCGAGCCGCCACTATTGACCAAGGCCAACCCCCTTAACCAATTTAACTACCAATTGAAACCCCTTTGGCACCAACATAACAAGCTATGGATACAATCAAAGATAAAAATGCAGCACTTCAACTTAGCCTTATTACATCAAATTCTAAAACAAAACAGCAACATAGCAATAGCCTCTACCTTTAAATTCCACAGATCACAACACTTGGCAGCATATCAGTATGGATTTTATTGATGGCCTACCTAGATCCGAGGGAAAGGAAATTATTTGGGTGGCGGATCGTATCACTAAATTTTGTCATTTTATGGCCCTTAATCATCCCATTACTGCTGAAAGATTGGAAAGACTCTTCCTATATCAAATTTATAAGCTCTATGGATTGCCCTAATCCATCGTTTTAGATGGAGACAAGTTAGTCATCAGCAAATTTTGGCATGAATTGTTTGTGTTGCTGGGATCTACCTTGGCTCTAAGTTCATCATACAATCCACAATTAGATGTTCAAATAGAGAGAGTAAACCAATGCCCTAAACAATATTTGAGGAGTATGATGTTTTATCATCTAAGGAACTGGAATAGATGGCTATCCGTTGCAGAATTTTGGTCTAACACCCACTTTTATTCAGCATTAAGAGCTACACCATTCAAGGCCCTGTATGGATACGATCCACTAGTACCATTAATGCTACAACGAGAAATTTACATGTGGTTGAAGTCAATGAGCTGCTGGACTAAAGGAAACTACTGGAGCAGCAACTCAAGGATAACTTACAAGTTGCTCAGTTAAGGATGAAGTATTTCGCTGATAGAAAAGGAACTTTTTTCCAATTAGTGATTATGTTTTCTTGAAATTACAACCTTACAGGCAATCTTCCATTGTGGTGCCCAAGGATATCAAGCTATGTGCTCGATTTTTTGGTCCTTATAAGGTGCTGGAGCAGGTTGGAAAGGCTGCGTACAAGCTAGAGTTGCCTCTTGAATCTTAAGTTCACCCCATGTTTCGTGTCTTGTTGCTTAAGAAATATGTTACCGCTAGTTCAAGCACACCTGCAGATCAACCACATGCTACATTGCAAGGACATCTGGTACAATAGCCACAGGCAATTTTAGATTCAAGGATAGTGAAGTAGCAAAGAAGACAGGTCAAGGAGGTATTGGTGCAATGGAGCAATTTGAGCTTTGAGAATGCAACATAGGAAGATTGCATTTCCCAGATCTTAATTTTCTTCATTTCGTTCTTGAGGTAAGAATGTTCCCAGGGGCAGGGGGCATTGTTATGATTTGGCCTTAGCAGCTGGTCCGAATTGAGTTTGCAGCAAGAGAAACAGCATTAGAGCTTATTTTAGTTCATTTACTTTTAAATGCCTTTTTGGCACGAAAGTCGGTTGTTGTTATTAAAGTGGTTTGCTTGCATTGACTTTCTTAAGCACATATTCTAGTCAATTTTGGTGGCTAAGCTTGAATGAGTTGGTTACTTGGGAAGTCCAGATGCAATTTATTTCTTTTAATCTAGGTTTAGTATAAATAGTTCAATCTCTTGTAAGAGTCAATTAATGAATAAAAATATCTTTGGATTCTCTCTCTCATCTCTAATTCTCATCTCATTTCACTTCTTTTCTCATCTAAACTCTACAAACCTAGGTTATGAATCAAGATTGATCTTGATTCATAACAGCCTCTATATATCAAGGCCAAATTCGATGGCATTTTGATAAACAAGGTCTTAGTAGATAATGGCACTGCTATGAACTTCTTGCCTTCATATATGTTGGGGGTCATTGGTAAGTGTCATGAAGACTTAATCACCTCAGATGTGGTGAACTGTGGCGTTTCTAGAGCTACTACCAAACTTGAAGGAGTTATCCCTATTGACTTAACTGTTGGCAGCCTAAGCAAGCTAACAGCCTTTGTGGTGGAAACTACCTCGAGGTACAATGCTTTGCTCAGTAGAGATTGGCTGCATGGAAATTTTTGTATTCCATCCTCACTTCTTTGGTCAATAATCTTCTAAAACCATGACAAGTTTGAGGTTGTTTTAGTAGATAATAGGCCATTCATGGCTTGCTCTAACTATGTTGAGGAAAAATTCTATGAAGATGGTGTGGAACCACTGGACATCAAGAGGGCTACTTCACAATCAGCCCAACAACAAGACACAATAGCCATCCTTGATAGCTCACTAACTGAAGCTGAGGTTGGTCAAGCAAATGTCGAGTCGAAAGATTCTGACTTCTCGGGATACGTGAAGGCCCTTCTTGACGAAGAAAACTCTTAAGGCACTCCACAATTTCAATGTGGGGGCATCTAAAACTCCTAATAATTCCCTAAGAGGCCATTTTCTCAGCATTAGCAAGGTTCTAGCCTGGCGCGCTGAGGAATTATGATTTTCAAGTCCATGTAGTGCAAGAAAAGGAACTTGAGCTCTTTCATCTAACAGCTGCACCATGGAGGATCTAAAGCTGAAGTCCAAGATCCCCTCTTTGAGGTTAATATGGGTTCGACAAAGGACCCAAGACCTACCTATCTGAGTGCTCTATTTCTGAGGAGAAGAAAAAGCGGCACTTGACTTTGATCCATGAATTCAAGGATTATTTTGCTTGGGACCATCAAGAAATGCCTAGCCTAGACTAAAAAGTGGTGGAGCATAGGCTTCTAATCAAGCCAGGCTTAAAGCCCACCATCCAAGGCAAGAGGAGGATGTCTCAAGAAGTCATATATTTGGTAAAGGAAAAGAGTGAAGGACACTTGAAGGCTAAATTCATCAAAACTACTAGGAATGTTGTGTGGCTAGCTAATGTTGTCCCAGTCTTAAAAAGGAATGGCAAAATCAGGGTCTGTCCAGATTTTTGAGATCTGAATGCAACCACCCCAAAGGATGAACATACTATGCTTATTGCTTATGTGCTCATTGATTTAGCCTCGAGGAATGAGATTTTATCCTTCATGGATGTCTACTATAGGTATTACCATGTCATGATTGCTGCAGAGGATTATCTCAAGATGGCATTTAGATGTCCTGGGTTAATAGGCACGTTTGAATGGGTGGCTATGCCCTTTGTTATGAAAAATGTCTGTGCCACTTTCCAAAAAGCCATGACCATGATTTTTCATGACCTCATTGGCAAGACCATGAAAGTCTATGTAAATGATATTGTGGGTACATCAAAATCCCCAAGTTAAAAACTTGGAAGACTTGAGGAGTGTGTTCCTCAGAATGAGGGCTCACAACCTTAAGATGGATCCATTAAAATGCACTTTTGGTTTGTAAGCTGGAAACATTTTGGGTTTCCTAGTATAGGGCCATTGAGGGAGATATTAATAAGACTAATGCTATCCAAAGGGACAAGCCTCCTTCAAGCAAAAAAGAGCTTCAATGCTTCTTAGGGCATGTTAACTTCCTAAGGCATTTTATCTCGAATGTCGCATGAAAAACCAAGGCCTTCGTTACGTTGCTGAAGCTCAAGTGCAAGAAAGGCTTCAAGTGGGAGGAGCCTCATCAGACAGCATTTGAGGCCATCATGGAGTGCTTGATTAGACCGCCAGTGATATTTCCACCAAAGATCGACATGCCTTTGAAAATCTATATATCTCCTTCGGAGGAATCTATTAGTCATTTGCTTGTATGGGACGGTGAGTAAGGTTTTGAAAAGCCTGTGTTCTACCTTAGCCATTGCTTAAATAAATGTGAAATAAAGTATTACTCAATTCAAAAATTGTTTCTATTCGTGTTTTTTGCATCAACAAAATTGAGACATTATTTATTGGAGTTTAATATATGTGTGGTAGCCCAGACCGATATCCTTAACTATATGCTAGATAATCCATTCTTTAGAGGAAGTTTAAACAAGTGCAGTGTAGATCTACTTCAGTTTGAGTTGGTCGTATATGTGTCACAAAAGTCAGTAAAGAGGCAAGACCTAGCAGACTCTTTAGCTAACCATCCAGATATCTAGACTGGTTTAGACAATGAGCCTTAACACCTTCTAGTGGTAGAAATAGTTCCTTGGCAACTATTCTTCGATGGATCAAGTCTAATTCTAGTGCTGGAGTGGGAATTGTGATAGAATCCCCTAAGGAAATCATTACTAAGTTGGATGTCACTTTGGTGGGCAGACATTCCAATGACATGGCCAAGTATGGAGCCCAAATAAGTGGCCTCCAAACGATTCTAAGAATGCGAGTCCTCAATGTCGTTCTCAAGGGGGACTTACAATTGGCAATTTGCCAAATAAATGAAGAATTCTAGTGTCACAGTGATACCTCAAATCTGTATCTGTCAATTGTATGTAAACTATTGAGTAAATTTAATAAGGTACAATTCAAGTGGTGGTTCTGTTTACTTCTCAAAGTTAGACTTTAGACAAGGGTATTATCAGATTCAAGTGGTGGAATAAGATGTACATAAAACTACTTTTCGAGTCCACCATGGACACTTTAAGTTCATGGTTATGCCATTAGGTTTATCAAATGCTCATGCCACATTTCAAGCATTAATGACTTCCACTTTCAAACCATTCTTCAGAAAGTTTGTCCTTGTGTTCTTTGTTGATATATTAGTTTATAGCCCTTACCTTGGATTCCTTTGTTTCCCATCTCTATCATGTTTCTAATACCATGCGTGAACACAAACTCTTTGCTAAACTCTCAAAATGTTCCTTTGCCTAAACTCAAGTAGAGTACTCAGGCCATGTTATTTCCTGCAATGAGGTCACTACCGATGCTTCCAAGGTCGAAACTATGAGGCAGTGGCAAGGGTATTCCAAGGATTTCATTTGTAGCTATGAAGTCAATGCTAAACTGCTAACTGAACTCTTAAAGAATGATGCTTTTGTGCTGACTAAAATAGCTCAGGAAGCTTCTGAGAATTTGAAGTTAGCCATGTGTTCAGCCTTAGTCTTGAGAATGCCAAATTTTAGTGAATCTTTCATCATACAAACAAATGCTTACAGCAAAAAGGGTGGGTGTAGTACTATCTCAAAAAGGAAGACGAATAGCTTTCCTTTGCCCATCGCATAGTACAAAAGATTTGAGCTTGTCAATTTATGAGAAAGAGTACTCGGCCATTTTTATGGCAGTATAGAACTGGAGGCATTTTCTTGAAGGGCATCATTTCATAATTAAGACAACTCATCACAGCCTAAAATATCTCTTGGAACAAAATGTAACCACTAGAGTGTAGCGAAAAGGGTTAATGAATATGCTAGGATTGGGCTATTCCATTGAATACAGCAAAAGGAAAGAAAATGTAGCAGCAAATGCACTATTTAGAGGGCAGGAGGAGGGTAATTCAGCTTGTTGTTCAGCTGTTTCAGCAGTATTATCCACTTGGGTGGATAAAGTCTACAAATCTTATGAAGAAGATCAATTTGCTCAAGAGTGTATTTGTTAAGGTTTCGAAGATTAGGTCTTGAAACTTAACCTTGGTTGGGATAGTGAGAATATGAGATGAGAAAGAATGTAGATTTTAGATGAGAGAAAGAAGGAAAGGGGATGAGAAAATAGAGTTTAATCTCAAATGAGATTGATTTTGTTTACTTTTCATTGAATGCTCGAACCATTACATCCTTCACTTATTTATAACAATCTAAGCAAGGTAAACCACTAAGAACAATCTAGAACATAGTCTAAATAACTAGTATTTAAATGTATTAATATTATTGCCTAAAAATTAGTAACTAACAGCAGCAGCAACCAGCAGCACCCATGTAGCAGCAGCAGAGTGAAATGCAGTTCAGAATTTAACTGAATTTTAACACCAATTCATATTCCCGTCATTTCCAATTTAAACCCAAGCCTCAGATTCTCGGTTTGTAACAGTATCACGGCTTTAAGCATAAACAATCCTTAAGAGTCTACTACATCTAATGTTACCATGACTAATGGAACTGTACAAGTTAAAGGCAGAGTTTACATTAGGATTGCAGTAGATCTAAGGAAGCAGATCGTCATAGCTTTCTATTCTTCAGCATTCGGTGGACACTTAGGCATTCAAGGATTTATCAAAGGCTCAAGCAGAATTTCCATTGGAAGGGTAAGAAAAATGAGGTGATGGAATGTATACAAGCTTGTGATGTTTATCACCACACCAAGAGTGATCAAGTCCTATATCAAGGGTTGCTCAACCTCTCGGTATTCTTGATAGGGCATGGCAACACATCAGTATGGACTTTGTAAAGTGGCTGCCCAAGTCAGAGGGGAAAGAGATCATTTGTGTAGTGGTGGATCGTTTTACTGAATATGGCCACTTCATTAGGCTTAATCATTATATTTGTGCAGAAGGACTTGCAAAGATGTCCATATAGAACATTTATAAACTTCATGGTCTTCCTCAAACCATCATTTATGACAAGGATAGATTATTCGCAAGCAATTTTTAGCCAGAATTGTTTAAGTTGTTGGGATCTTCTCTTATACTTTGAGTTATTCTTATTATCCATAAATGGATGGTCAGACTGAAAGATTGTGTTAACGACCAAACTTAAATTGATAGCTAACTTTGTGAAGGACAGAGGTAAGATGAGAATAGAAGTGAAGGGAGATGAGAAATTAGAGAAGGAGATGAGAATTAAGAGGTAAACCCAAAGGCAATCTGAATTTTATTAATTGGATGACAAGATTACAAGATTTAGATCTATTTATAATAGATTTTAGTATATTGTATCAAGACTTTTCCTAAAAACCGAACTAAACAACTTTGGTGCCAAAACCAGCTAAGCAGCCATTTGAACTGATTTAGCAATTAACAGAATTTGGCGCCTTACCCGACAGTAGCTGCAATTAAAAATAATTACAAGGCAATACTCCCTTATGCTATTACATCAATTAAAAAAAATCAAATGAACTAATGGATTATAACATTCCCTTGCCCTTGAAAGGCTCCTTGTCCTCAAGGAGAAAAACTCGGGAAATGACTCTTCAAGAATGTCGGGTTCTCCCATGTGAGGATGTCTTCATCTAAGTTTAACCATTTCACCAAAATCTAATGCGATGATCCTGCTCCTGCTGCAATCAGTCCTGAATTCTTGATAGCAACCAGCCCCAACAGCAACCGCCCATCAGATCCTGTTTCTGGTGGTGTTTTGGAGAGTTTAACACCCCTTGTAACCTGTTTTTAAGCAATGAAACATGAAACACGGGGTGAATGCATGAATGTGATGGTAAATCAAGTTTGCAAGCAACATTGCCGATCCTCTCCATGATCAGGTATGGACCAAAGTATCGTGCACTTAGCTTGACGTTTCTTCGGACAGCCAATGAAGACTGCCGATAAGGTTTTAATTTTATGTAGACCATGTCTCCAACTTCAAAAGTCTTGTCTACTCTTTTCTTGTCAGCGTAAAACTTCATTCGAGCACGTGCTTGTTGCAAATTGTCCTTGAGAAGCTGAGTCATTTCTCTCCTCTGCTGTATCAGATCCTTAGCTGCAGAATCAGATGAACTTCGAGGCTGCAGCAACATAGGATTCGAAGGAGTGTAACCATGCAAATCTTGAAAAGGAGATGTGCCAAGAGAAGCATGGAAGTGTGTATTGAACCAATACTCCGCCAAAGAAAGCCATTGATTCCACTCTCGAGGCCGGGAAAAAACCATACTTCTAAGATATTGCTTAACGCACTGATTGACTCTCTCTGTTTGTCCATCCGATTGAGGATGGTATGATGAACTGAGTGCCAAAGTTGTTCCCAACAATTTGAACAACTCTCGCCAAAAGTTGCTCGTAAAGATCTTGTCCCTATCCGAGACAATGGTTTGAGGCAATCCGTGCAATTTATATATGTTGTCTAAGAAGCTCTTAGCCAACCTTTCAATTGTAATTGGTCGAATCAAGGCTATAAAATGACTATACTTCGTGAATCGGTCCACCACGACCCAAATTACTTCCCTACCATCGGACTTGGGAAGCCCTTCAACAAAATCCATACTAATGTTGATCCAAGCACTGTAACGCCCCCAAACGTTATACCGAATAGGCTTAAGTTAAAAGGGCGCTAAACGGCCGTACTATGATATAGTCCCACACCATAGCACAAAGCCCAAAACTTACAAACTAAAACATTCTCCAAAATCCATAATAAATAGTAGCTCGTCTACAATATATCAAAACTAATCAAATATAGAAGAGTTCAATAGCGCGGAAGCTCGAATTACAATGCCTCATATATTTTATAATATTCTACTACAAATTTCATTTATTACTTAAACTATGCAAGATAACTAATTCTCGAGATTGGGAGCTGCTCTGTCTTTTCTTCCTTCGGGAGTGTGCCATGAATTACTAATCTAGAAAATAAATTAATTGGGGTGAGCAAACAACGAGCTCAGCAAGTATACCGTACACCCTACCCGGATCAGGCATATTATTTAAAACAAATAGAATTCCAATCGAAGCCAGTTAAAATCAATTTATCAGAAAATTCACATTATGGTAGCTCATATCTCTTGTTTACAAGAGCTCTTTTGATAAAACTTACAGATGAAATGAAAACTACGGCCGGTATTATTCCCGCGATAGGGTCAAATCGACGTTTACATTTCACATATTCGAACCGCTTCTAAGCCGACAGATTCGCTAGGATCGAACATAGATCTATGTGCCGGTATTATTCCCGCAACAGGGTCACAGATTGACTTTAACATTTCACATTTCGCATTTTATCTTCGATAGACCCCGGAGGGTCAACGTAGTAATTTGTAAGCTCTTCCCATAAAATCTTTTAATTCAAATTGTAAGTTCACAATAGTTCCTTTCGCATACTCACAAGTACAATTTCTTTCAAGATTCACATGTTTAAACATCAATTCAATGTATAAATCAGTACAATTTAAATCGCATATTAACACATCAAACAATAGTAGAAATCACATATTTAAACGACAAATCAACGTATAAATCAGTATATATTAAATCAAAAGAGTATAAATCACACAATTAGCCAAATATATATGCCTGAGCCTATTTTAACAAAATAATAAACTATTCAAATATAAGTCTCAAATATAAACCCTTAAAAATCAGATTTTTCGTATATAAACAAGTAGAGGGAGTGGTATGATTACCTTTACTAACGTTTAATCCAAAAGTTGAAATCCTATTACGGGTTAGCGTCGGATCCTATCAAGCGAGAATCAAAATTTAGGGTTTGACGAAAAAAGAAAGAGAGAGAACGAGAGAGAGAGAGACGAAGGCGAGAGAGAGAGAGAGCCGAAGGGGAGAGAGAGAGTTTTGAGGGTTTTGGGGGGGGGATCTTCACGGCCCCCTTTCCTTTCCTTTTTTTTTGTTTTTATATATATACATATATATATATATATATATATACCTTTACCTATTTTAATTACTTTAATACTACTAATGGACTCCTTTCCGATAATTAATTCATTTATAATCTGATCGAAATAATAGCGAATTTTAATCATATTATAATACCTAGCGTAATTTAATTAGACTGGGTATTACATCCCCACCCCCTTAAATAAAAGTTTCATCCTCGAAACTCACCTTCGTTTTCGAATAATTTTGGGTATTTGCTTCTCATCTCCTCTTCAGTCTCCCACGTTGCTTCTCTAAGAGTATGATTACTCCATTGGATTGTGACATATGGGATCACTCTATGCCTCAACCTTTGTTCTTTTCGGTGGACCATGCGAACTGGATGCTCTACATAAGTCAAATCTTCTCGCACTTGCAACGGTTCATGTCGTATCGCATGACAAGGATCCGAGATATACTTCCTCAATTGAGAAACATGGAATACATTATGTATTCTAGACAGTTCCGGTGGTAAGGCTACTCTGTAAGCCACGTCTCCAACTATTGCCAGAATTTCAAATGGTCCTACAAATCGAGGGCTTAATTTACCCCTTTTTCCAAATCACATCACACCTCTGGTTGGGGATACCTTTAGGTAGACATGTTCACCTACTGAAAACTCCAACGGTCTTCTTCGTTTGTCTGCCCAACTCTTTTGCCTATCTTGGCTTATTTTCATTCTATCTTTGATTAGCCTGACCTTCTCTTCAGCATCCTGTACAATCTCAAGACCTAACAGTTTTTTTTCTCCAACGTCGTTCCAAAACAAAGGAGTTCTGCATCTCCGCCCATACAAAGCTTCATATGGTGCCATCCCAATACTAGAATGGTAACTATTGTTATAGGAAAATTCTACCAAACTCATGTAGTTATCCCAACTACCTCCCAAATCTATAACACAAGCACGCAGCATGTCCTCTAATGTCTGAATAGTCCTCTCAGTCTGCCCATCTGTCTGAGGATGATAAGCAGCACTCAAACTCAGTTTAGTTCCCAAAGCTTTTTGCAGACTCTCCCAAAATCTAGACACAAACCTCGGGTCTCTGTCAGAAACAATTTCGCTTGGCACACCATGCAACCGCAACACAACATCAATGTACAATTCTGCCAATTTTTGTAATGGAGCACCAAACCTAATAGGAAGAAAATGTGCACTCTTTGTAAGTCTATCAACAATGACCCAAATCGCATCATTCTTCCTAACTGTCCTCGGTAGGCCAACAACAAAGTCCATGGAAATTCGATCCCACTTCCACTGAGGCACTTCTAATGACTGTAGCAATCCCCCAGGCTTTTGGTTCTCGACCTTTACTTGTTGACAGATCAAGCACTTAGCCACAAACTCAGCAATATCTCGCTTTATGTCACTCCACCAAAATTAGCTTTTCACGTCTCGATACATCTTCGTGCCTCCAGGATGTACCAAAAAGCGGGAACTGTGTGCTTGTTCCATGATTTCCCTCCTAATTGCTGGATCATCGGGTACACATAACCTATCTCCAAAGTACAATGCTCCGTCACCATGCAGAGTGAAGTTTGAAGATTCTCCATTGATCACCTTACTTTTCATCTTCTTAAAAAACGAGTCATGTTGCTGCGCAGCCTTGATCTTTTCTAACAATGGCGGTTGTGCAACCAAATTGGCTAATACACCGCCCTTCTTATCATGAATGCACACTTCGATTTGCACTTCCTCCAAGTCTCTAAGTAGCTTAGGCTGAGAAGTGATCAAGGCAGCTAAATTGCCCACTGATTTCCTGCTCAGTGCATCTGCAACTACATTTGCTTTTCCAGGATGGTAATTAATGGTCACATCATAGTCTTTAATCAATTCCAACCATCTCCTCTGCCTCAAGTTCAACTCTTTCTGAGTAAACAAGTATTTCAAGCTTTTGTGGTCTGTATAAATCTGGCAAGGTCCTCCATAAAGGTAATGTCTCCAAATCTTCAAAGCATATATCACTGCTGCCAACTCTAGGTCGTGCGTTGGATAATTCTTTTCATGAGGCTTTAATTGTCGGGACGTATAGGCTATCACCTTCTCATTCTGCATTAGCACACAACCTAGCCCTTTCTTTGAAGCGTCACTGTAAATGACAAAGTTACCCTCATCAGTAGGTAATGCAAGTACAGGGGCAGACACTAACCTCTTTTTTAGCTCCTAAAAGCTTCTTTCACACTCATCTGTCCACACGAACTTCACTCCTTTTTGAGTCAATCGGGTGAGAGGAAGTGCAATTTGCTAAAATCCCTCAATGAATCTTCTATAGTAACCAGCCAGTCCCGAGAAGCTTCTAATCTCTGTTGCAGTTGTGGGGGGGATTCCACTCCAATACTGCTTCAACCTTTCTCGGGTCCACTAAGATGCCATCTTTAGATATCACATGGCCTAAGAATGCCACTCTGTCAAGCCAAAAGTCATACTTACTCAACTTGGCATGCAACCGGTGCTCATGCAGGGTTTGCAATACTATCCTCAGATGTTCCTCGTGCTCTTCCCTACTCTTAGAGTAGATCAATATGTCATCTATGAATACGACAATGAATGGATCCAGATATTGTCGAAACACCCTGTTCATCAAATCCATGAAAGCAGCAGGTGCATTCGTTAGCCCAAACGGCATAACTAAAAATTCATAATGGTCATACCTGGTTCAAAAAGCAGTCTTAGCCACATCCTTCTCTTTGATCTTTAGCTGATGATAACCAGATCGTAGGTCAATCTTAGAAAAGACCTTTGTACCTTAAAGTTGATCAAATAAGTCATCAATTCGGGGCAAGAGATACTTATTCTTAACCGTCACCTTGTTCAGCTCTCTGTAATCAATGCATAACCTCATACTGCCATCCTTGTTCTTCACAAACAATACTGGAGCGCCCCAAGGTGAGACACTAGGTCGGATGAAGCCTTTATCTAACAATTCTTGGAGTTGCACCTTCAATTCTCGTAGTTCAGAAGGAGCCATTCTATAAGGGGCTTTGGATATGAGTCCACTGCAAGGTACTAAATCAATTTCAAACTCCATTTCCCTCCTTGGAGGCAAACCGTGCAGGTCTTCTGGAAAGACCTCAGGAAATTCCCTGAAAATAGGAATGTCATCTAACTTCATGTCGTCCCTTCTACTATCAAATACGTAGCAAAGGAATCCTCGACATCCCTTCCTCAAGGACCTCCTAGCATTTAGGGCTAAAATCATCTTACTAGAAGTCTTAGAGTCTTCACTTCCCATAGGAGGATATAACCCGTTCCCATGATAAGCAAACTCTGGTTGGTTAGGAATTTGAAATACAACCCTTTTTCCAAAATAGTCCAAATGTGCGTGATAAGAAGACAGCCAATTGATCCCTCGAATCACATCAAAATCCTCCATATCTAGGAGTACTAGGTCTGCCACTAACTCCATATCACCTATTCTAATCACACAATTTTCACACACAAGATCAGCAAGCACATCATACCCCAGCGGGGTTGCCACACAAAAGGGCTCATCTAGCAGATTCGGCTCACAAGTTAACTTAGGGGCAAATTTCTTAGCCACAAAATAGTGAGAGGCCCCGGTGTCAAATAATACATGCTCACTAGTAGAATTAATAGGAAGGGTACCTGTCACCACACGGTCACTAGCAGTCTCGTCCTTCTGAATCATAGCAAACATTCTGGCATTACCCCGAGGTCCCTGTCTGTCCTCGCTGCCTCTATTCTTAGAACCATTCTTGAGGGGACAATCACGAGCTATGTGTCCCTTCTCTTTACACTCAAAGCACACCCCTAACTTTCTGTAGCACTCACCGGAATGGTCCTTGCCACAATGCTCGCATTTTCTGAACCCAGTGGTTGAGCTCCCCGGATTCTTCGTATGAAACTTTTTGCCATTGCCTCCTGATCGGTTGGGCTTCCCTCCTTGAAACTTACCATCTAGTAACTTTTTCTTAGCAGCATGCTTTTGTTCTTCCAACCTTAGATCTGCTTCCACCTTCAACGCACGTTCAAGGACCTCCTTGTATTCCTTGAAAATGACACTTGATAGACGCCTTCTAATGCGAGCAAGCAGTCCCCTTTTAAATCTGCTTGCTTGACTAGTCTCAGACGCCATGATGCTTGGGCTGAAACGTCCCAATTGATGAAATTTATTGGCATACTGCAATACTGTCATCTGTTCTCCCTGTTTTAGCTCACAGAATTCATTTTCTTTCGTCATTTTGAGCGCTTCAGGGAAGACCTGGTTGTAGAAGACCTCCTTAAACTCTACCCAATCCAACGGCCCAGTAGCATTCTGGTATGCTACCTTGATTGTAGCCCACCAGAACTCTGCATTTCCCTTAAGAAAAGGGGTGGCTGCTCGAACCTTATCATCATCAGCAATTGACATTGCTCCGAACAAGGTCTCCATCTCCCGTATCCATTTCTCGGCTTCTAGAGGGTCATCTGCTCCCTCAAAACTTGGGGCCCTCATCTTTGACAACCTTTCGAATGGTGTCTCTTCACCATGTTGAGTAATAAGAGGCATAGCTTGGACTTGCTGTTGAGGTTGCAAGAGGTTAACCATGAGCTGGTGCATTGTTACAACACCGAACTAATTAGAGGAGCCACCTGAATTCTGGGCGTTTTGACCAGTGGGTCCATCTAACAGTTGAGCACGTTCCTCTTCAGGGTGCCCCTCAGTTGGGGTTGGAGCCCTGCCCCTTCCCTTCAGGGTTCTCTTTCTCTTTAAGGATGATGATGCTTTACTCTTATCACCCATATGCTCCTGAGCCCAGATCACACAAGAATAAGTTATTTTATTTTTATAATAATTATTATTTTCTTTTTTTTTCCAAGGATTTATAACCTAGGCTCTGATACCACTTTATGTAATGCCCCCAAACGTTGTACCAAATAGGCTTAAGTTAAAAGGGCACTACACGGCCGTACTATGATGCAGTCCCACACCATAGCACGAAGCCCAAAACATACAAACTGAAACATTCCCCAAAATTCATAATAAATAGTAGCTCGTCTACAATATATCAAAACTAATCAAATATAGAAGAGTTCAGTAGCGTGGAAGCTCGAATTACAATGCCTCATATATTTTATAACATTCTACTACAAATTACTTTTACTACTTAAACTACGCAAGATAACAAATTCTCGAGATTGGGAGCTACTCTGTCTTTTCTTCCTTCGGGAGTGTGCCATGAATTACGAATCTAGAAAATAAATTAATTGGGGTGAGCAAACAACGAGCTCCGCCAATATACCGTACACCCTACCCGGATCAGGCATATTATTTAAAACAAATAGAATTCCAATTGAAGCCGGTTAAAATCAATTTATCAGAAAATTCACATTAGGGTAGCTCATATCTCTTGTTTACAAGAGCTCTTTTGATAAAACTTACAGATGAAACGAAAACTACGGCCGGTATTATTCCTGCGACAGGGTCGAAATCGATGTTCACATTTCACATATTGGAACCGGTTCTAAGTTAGATCCGCTAGGATCGAACATAGATCTATGTGCCGGTATTATTCCCGCCACAGGGTCACAGATCGACTTTCACACTTCACATTTCGCATTTTATCGTCGATAGACCCCGGAGGGTCAACATAGTTATCTATAAGCTCTCCCTGTAAAATCTTTTAATTCAAATAGCAAGTTCACAATAGTTCCTTTCGCATACTCACAAGTACAATTTCTTTCAAGATTCACATGTTTAAACATCAATTCAATGTATAAATTAGTACAATTTAAATCGCATATTAACACATCAAACAATAGTAGAAATCACATATTTAAACGACAAATCAACATATAAATCAGTATATATTAAATCAAAAGAGTATAAATCACACAATTAGCCAAATATATATGCCTGAACCTATTTTAACAAAATAATAAACTATTCAAATATAAGTCTCACATATAAACCCTTAAAAATCAGATTTTTCGTATATAAACAAGTAGGGGGAGTGGTATACTTACCTTTACTAATGTTTAATCCAGAAGTTAAACTCCTATTACGGGTTAGCGTCGGATCCTATCAAGCGAGAATCGAAATTTAGGGTTTGACAAAAAAAGAAAGAGAGAGAACGAGAGAGAGAGACGAAGGTGAGAGAGAGAAAGAGGCGCAGGGGAGAGAGAGAATTTCGAGGGTTTTGGAAGGGGGGTCTTCATGGCCCCCTTTCCTTTCCTTTTTTTTTGTTTTTTTTATTTATATATATATACCTTTACCTATTTTAATTACTTTAATATTACTAATGGACCCCTTTCTGATAATTAATTCATTAATTCATTTATAATCCGATCGAAATAATAGCGAATTTTAATCGTATTATAATATCTAGCCTAATTTAATTAGACTGGGTATTACAAGCACCCTCCGGAATGGGATGTGGCTGCAAGAATCCTTGATATCGATGATCCCCCAATTTTGTTTGTTGGCACACCTCACAAGACTTCACAAAATATGAAACAGATTTCTTCAATCCGGGCCAACTAAAATATGCTTTGACTCGTTTATAAGTGCCATTAACCTCTGAATGACCACCCCAAGCTGAATCATGCAATGCCTTTAGAATCTGATCCCTTAAATCAATCGAGGAACCAATGTATATCCTGCTCTGCACACTGACAATCCCATTCTGCACAGTCACACCAGCTGCACTGCCACCCGGGAAGCTATTTTTAGTCACTGCTGTAGCCACGGCTTCTTGAGCAAACGTGTCCCCTTCATATGATTTGTATACTTCATCCATCTAAGAAGGTAAAACAATGGATAAAGCCCCACAAGAACCTTGCTCGAGGTCCTCAAATCTCCTGAAAAGTGCATCTGCGGCCACGTTTTCTTTACCTCTCTTGTACTCGATAGCATAGTCTAACCAAAGCAACTTCATCAACCCCTTATTTTGGATTCGTGTGACTATCTTTTGCTCCAAAAAATGCTTGAGACTCTGGTGATCTATTTTTATGATGAACCTATGACCATCCAAATAATGCCTCCATTTCTCAATCGCAAGAAGGATTGCCAAGTACTCTTTCTCATAGGTGGACATGGCTTGATGTTTAGGACTAAGGGCTTAACTCAAATAAGTAATCGGTCTTCCATTTTGAGAAAGAATAGCCCCACACCCTGTCCCGCTAGCATCGGTCTCCAAAATGAAGTCTTCCGCAAAATTCGGCATTGCTAATACCGGTGCCTTGCACATAGCGGACTTGAGCTCATCAAAGGCTTCTTGTGCCTTACCACTCCGTTTCAATGCGTCCTTCTTAAGCAGCTCAGTTAAGGGTTTAGCAATGGACCCATAACCATTTATAAACTTCGTATAGTACCCGGTCAACCCTAAAAATCCTCTTAATTGCTTCAATCTAATGGGAGTTGGCCAATCTTGCATCGCTTGCACCTTAAAAGGATCGGTAGAGACACCTTCGAGAGAGATTATATGTCCCAAAAACTCAAGCTTAGATTGAGCAAAAGTGAACTTCGATAGCTTGGCATAAAACTTGTGCTGTCGCATCACAATGAACACCTCCTTGAGGTGTTTGAGATGATCCTCATAGGATGTGCTATAGACCAATATATCATCGAAGAAAACCAGCAATGATCTCCTCAAATAAGGCTTGAAAATGTCGTTCATAGCTGCTTGGAACGTGGCCGGAGCATTAGTTAAATTGAAGGGCATCACAACGAACTCAAAGTGTCCATGGTGAGTCTGAAAAGCGGTCTTGTATATGTCTCGCTCAAGAACTCTAATCTGATGGTACCTTGCCCTAAGTCCAACTTTGAGGAAAACCGAGCTCCATACATTCATCAAGCAAGTCGTCTATAATAGGGATATGAAATTTATCCTTCACTGTCAACGAATTTCATTGACGATAATCAATGCACATTCGAGCCGTGCCGTCCTTTTTCTTAACAAGTATCACGGGTGAAGCGAAAGGACTATGACTTGGTTGGATATAACTCATCTGCAGCAGCTTCTCTGCCTATTTTTCAATTTTTTATTTTTGAGCATGTCCATAACGATATGGCCTGATTTTCACTAGATCCGAGTTTGCTCAAAGTGGAATGGCATGATCGACATTTCTTTGAGGAGGGAGGCTCTTTGGAGCCTCAAAAATATCCTCGAATTCCTTCAGCAGGGCGTGAACCTCAGGCTGCAAATTCAGTGGCAGATCCGCAGAGGTGATCAAGCATAATTGTCCAAACCATTGTATTGTCTTCTTCTTGAAGCTACCTTGCAAGCGTTTGCCATTGATTAATTTCAGCTGGGCTTGGTCGAAAATCCCTTGTAATGTGACTCTCTTGCCATGAACTTCAAAAGACACGGTCATCTTATCAAAGTCGAAAAGCACCGGGTTCAAGGTCCTCATCCAATCAACCGCAAGTACCATATCACAACCCCCCAAGGGGAGTACTCTAAAATCAAAGGTGAATTTATGGTCTTGCATAGACCATTGGAATGATTGGCACTTGTTTTAAATTGTAATTGAATTTCCATCCGCTACGATTACGGCCAAGGGATGAGTTTTGATGATTTCGTGCTTCACCTTCTTCACCAACTTGGGATCAACGAAGCTATGCGTGCTCCCGCTATCCACAAGAATGGTAATGGAAGTTTTCCCTATTTTACCACTAAGGTGTATGGTGTTATGTGCTCCACTCCCGGTAAGAGCTTTCAAAGAAATCTCCACTTCATCTTCCAGCCGCTCATCTTGTGACTCAGCCTCTGATTCATCCTCTACAGACTGGGAGCTCTCAGTACCTGATGCCTTGCCCACATATGAACCCCTTGCAGACATAAAAAACTTCGGATTGCACTTATGACCAGGTTGGTATGGCTGACTGCATCTATAACACAAGCTAATAGGTCTCCTGTCCACAGAACGTCCTGATTTGCTGCTGGATGAATCCTTTGGATGAGTCTTGAAGTTGCTACTCTTGAATTTACTTTTGTCACTCGATGATACAAGTGTAGCCTCAATCATTTTAGCCTTGTTATAAGCTTTGGAGAGGGTTTTTGGCTCAATGGCCTTAACCAAACTCTTAATTCTTGGCTTCAAACCACTAATGAAGCTTGAAACATAATAAGCTTCTGTAGAATGTGGATTCATGGCTATCATATTGGCACGCAAATTCTCAAATCTAGTCATGTACTCCTTCACCGTAGATGTTTGATAGACTTTGTTAAAGCTATCAACAACATCACTTGAATCCTCTTCACCATACCTCTCACACAACTCCTCCACAAATTGGTCCCAAAAAAGACAAGGATTACTCCTCAAAACACTATAAAACCAAACCTCGTGACCTCCATGAAGATGCACAGCAGCTAGCTCGACTTTTTTTGCCTAACTGATGTTATAAAAGTGAAAATACCGCTCACAACCTCCTATCCAAGACTCAATCTGTTTTCCTTCGAATGGCTTAATTTGTACTCTCGGCTGCAGGTGAACATATCCCCTACCACCAGATGTGACCTCATTACTCACGGATCTCTGATGTTGATACACATTGGGAGGTCTATTTTGTTGCTCCAAACCATTGGATGAATTCCTTGGATGCTCATTCCAATCCGGAGGTCTACAATGTAAACCGGTAGTCAGGCCACAGGTTCTGAACTGTCCAGGCCCAGCATTTCGATCACAGGTTCCTGCAGCGATCTCTGCTACTGAAGGTCGATCTTCTGCTGGTCTAATGTGCACTGAGGGCCCTGCTTCAGTCTAGATTATAGGTGATTTGCCTCGATTCCGCTCCATATTCACATTTCCATCCGGATGATTCTGCAGTTGAGCCACATTATTTGGAGGAACAAGTTGACTTGCAGGCTTAAGAATGGCATTCATAGAGGATTCTCCTTGTTTCTTAACCTAGTCTTGCAAATTCTCCATTCTTTCCTCCAATCTACACAATCGGTCATCGGTTCTTTGCTGATTTGCTAACAACTTGTGCTGATTATCCAAGTTTATTTGCTGAAACCTGAGAAACCAGCGTTCCTCTGATTGTGCGATCAATTCTTCTATCTGATCCAGCATGACAAGCTCCCTTGGATTGTTCACACCAGCCTCAGCAACATCAGGTCTATCTATTTGCACCGCAGAGATAGCACAGCCACCACCAGCACCCGATCGGGTCCTTACACGATCAGCCATACTTTGATCGTGTTTCTTTGATTTTGCCAGCTCAATTCAAGCAATAGACCCCTTGAATATAGCTCTGATACCAAATGTTAACTACCAAACTCAATTTGATAGCTAACTTTGTGAAGGATAGAGGTAAGATGAGAATAGAAGTGAAGGGAGATGAGAAATTAGAGAAGGAGATGAGAATTAAGAGGAAAACACAAAGGCAATCTGAATTTTATTAATTGGATGACAAGATTACAAGCTTTAGATCTTTTATAATAGATCTTAGTACATTGTATCAAGACTTTTCCTAAAAACCGAACTAAACAACTTTGGCGCCAAAACCAGCTAACCGGCCATCTGAACTGATTTAGCAATTAACAGAATTTGGGGCCTTACCCGACAGCAACTGCAATTCAAAATATTACAAGGCAATACTCCCATACGCTATTACATCAATTAAAAAAAAATCAAATGAACGAATGGATTATAACATATTGAATCAACGTGTGGAATAACACTTACACACCATGACATTTCATCATCCTAAGCACTAGTGCAGATCGCTATACTTGGCTGAATTCTAGTATAATACACATGCTCATTCCTCCTTAGAGACAATTCCCTTTAAGACTCTATATGGTTATGATCCTCCTTTCTCCATTGTGTCCGAAAGTAATGTCTCTGCTACCATGGACTTGAAAGAGCCATTACACTAGACGAAATAGTTAGTACCGTAGCTAAAAGAGCATTTGCAATTAGTTTAGTACATAATGAAGGTTTTTGTAGATAGAAAGAGATCTTATCAATCTTTTAATGATGGAGACTCGGTTTACTTGAAATTACAACCTTATGGATGGTCTTCAGTGGCATTTCACAAGATTGTTAAGTTATGTGCTTGTTATTTAGGCCCTTACAAGATTTTACAGAGGTTAGATTCAGTAGCTTATCAGTCGGAATAGCCTCCTGATGCTTTGGTTCATCCTGTATTTCATGTTTCTTTGTTGAAAAAGCATGTTGTTGTAGATGCAGGCTATTTAGCTAGACCTCCTGAAGCTTCCTCAAATGGTATCATCCTCCATGAACCTTTGGCTAACGTTGATTCATGCACAATCCAGCATAATGGCAAGAAGATTTAGCAAGTATTGATTCACTAGCCCAATGTTCACAAGGATGATGCAACTTGGGAGCATATAAAGTTCATTAAGAGGCAATTTCCTACCTTTGATTCTTGAGAGAAGAATATTTTCAAAGGGGTAAGTATTGTTGTGAATTGTATTCATTAATTACTAGTTCATTTCATTAGTTACTAGTTCATTCCTTGTATTAGCTGTATATTTGTTTTTGGCGGGAAGATTGATTAGTGTAAGTTAGATATTTTGCATTGTTGCTATCTCTTGTAATTAAATGTATAAGTAGCCTTGGTCCATTCTTGTAATAGTCATTCACTGAAATAGAAAATATCTTCTGCTTCTCATCTCAATTCCATCTTCTTCCTCATCCCATACTTTATTCTCCTGGATTATGATTTAAAATCATAATAAACGAGCCCTGATTCTCACTAAGGACTCTTCTATTGAGGCTAGATGGTTGGTTGCATCATTCAGCAGGTGGTCCAAATGTAATAGGTTCCTCTTACTTGGAAAATTAAGAGCTTCTATGAGCCTCCACAATAGCTTCCTCAAGTCTTCTAACTTCTTAAGCTTGAGAGACACGTAGTTGTCTCAGGGAGAGCAGCTCTTGCTTAAGTTGGTGTAGCCTTTCTTCCAAGCAGTGGATCTCATCCTCTAAGTCTTAGATCATCTGAGTTTGATGGTGTTGAACATCTCTTGCTACTTGAAGCTCTTCAAATAAAAGCTATAAGTCTCTTAGGCCAGCTGAAAGAGGCCTGGAACCTCTTTATTGAACTTTAGGAGCACTTCCTTGAGGGCTTCGAGTTCCCTATTAATAGAAGGAGCTTACTTTGTATCCTCCTTCAAATATGTCACAAAGGACATGGCTTCTTAAAACATGGCTCCCTCAACCAAGGATATAAAAATGAGGTGCATGATTTTCCTCTGCCAGTGGAGTTCGGAAGATGCCAGATCAAGCTATTAGAAGGCTAGCTTGCCACTTACTTTGAGCCTCTCTAATGGGGAAAAGGTTCCTTCTATCTTTGGAGAAGGAATGGTTGTGGGGGGTGTAACCTAAAAAGGGAAGAAGGAACAAGATAAACCAAAGTTTTGAGTTTGGAAAACATTTGAGGTTAAAACAGAAGGTGCTACTACTAGTGAGGATGGTGCTGCTGCTAGTGTCATTGCCATAGGGACTTCTGGTAGGACCTCCATCATTAGAGTTTCAGTAGGACCCTTAGCTAATGGGATTATTGATGGCTCCTCAGCCACCACTATGACTCCCTTAAGAGGAGTTTTTGAAAAACAACACTTGCATGTTCGGGCCAACATATGTTTCAATTCACCAAAGATGCAAAAGGTAAGATAAGTCTATGATTTTTGAGGGTTCTTCCATAAAGATAGGAACTCTTGGAAGAAGGAATGGAGCCTGAACAAGGCCTTGAAACAAAGTGGCAGGGAGACTAATGATTGGCTCCGTTGCTGAGGCAGCCAACTCCTACATCTCTGACACTTGAGCTCATTGACTTAGTGCCTTGAGGGGGCTTTAAGACAGCCTCTTAAGATGGAGAATTTGGAATCTCCATAATGCAAGGAGCAGGCTCTTCCTATGGCTGGTAATGGCCATGTTAGAAGCTGCTTTAATAAAGAAAATGCAAAAACTAATTAAGCAAGACCAATACCTTTGCTGCAGGGAGCCTAGTTCTTCTTTTCCTTCTCATTAATTATAAGATGGGTATTTCCTCTTCTTCTTCTTCTCTTCCTCCTTTACTAAAGGAAGTGCTGTAGAAGCATCATCCTCCTTCCTCTTTCTACAGCATTTAGCTCTAAGGGCTGATGAAGAAGAACCTAGGGGCGATTCCTTAAGAAGCATTTGGGTGAAGCTTCTTGTACTTGCATCTTTGGGAGTCACTTGGAATGCTGCTTTAGAGATAAAAAATACAAGGGTTAGGCCTTATGTTAACCACTAGCAAATTTATGTATACTTCAAGAAGAGGTGAAACTACCTGACTACACTTTTTGTGGGGTAGGCATAGGAAAAGCTGCTGGCTCCTATTAGAACTAGTACCTACAATCTCAAGAGCAAGCGTAAAATGTTGCCAAGCACCTTTGGCCTCCAAAGAGGACAAATAGGCTTGGTACAAAGCTGATAAACGTAGCGTGGCACATGGGGTGTGCCTACAAGCCACAAGGTACCTATAAAGGGACCTAATTTCTTGATTGAGATCTCGAAGAGCTAGGAGCTGAGCAAGCTCCTAGCACACTTGAGGTTGTTGGTCCTTAGGTTCTAAAAAGGGACATCCCAGACCATACCAAACTATCAGGCAAACATCCTAGGCCTCTAGGTTTCCACACCAGGATGAATCTAGTGATAAAAGAACAAATCTTGAGGGCACAAGATTGCTTTCCGGGTTTGGGAATTGATGTTTGCTGAGACATCATCGTGAAGGTCTAGTTTCCTGAACCATTCAGGACAAAGGTTCCTCCTCCTGAAAGAAGTCCAGTAGGGTCCCTACCTCGAGGCGGACAATAAAGCCTCAAGTCATTCATCAAATGACCATCCTAGAGGGGGTTAAACTTCACATTGAGCAAAATGCTCACCAAAACAAGAATCCTCTCTTCTAAGGGAGCAAAGAGGCCTTTGGGGCATAACTCACATAATTAGGCTTGGGCCCCCAATTGGACCAGCTATAAGGGGGAAGTTACATGAGTACCATAGTTTTTGGTTACAATGTCTCTGAGGCAGCCATACACCTAAGCCAAAAACAATGGACCCAAGGATAAAAGGACATTAATAAAAGCAAGATTGATGACCATGGTCTTGAGGAACTTGAGAATAGAGTTAGAAGAGTTGGCAAAGAAAAATTTGTTTAATAAAACAAGTGGAAGTATACCTCCTCTTCTCTGGAACCTTGCTAAAAGTCATAAGCATTTATTACAACTTTTTGACAAAAGACTCATAACCTCCAGGCAAGTTTGTAACAGAGAAGGAGGAGGCAAAGGCTTTAACCTCTGAAGAAACGAAAGATTCAAGAGGAAACTCTTCTCCCCAAGGAGAGAGACTTGTTAGGGCTGCTATATCCACCAAGTAAATTCCTACGAATCCCTCAGGAAGGACAAAAGCATTATAACAGGTGTTCTAGCACCAGGTTAATGCTGTTATGAAAGGAAAATCATAGCTGAGGGTGATAGTGGAAAGTTTAATGGCTTTATAAATATGATGCTTCCATTTATCTCTGTGAGTCACCATTAGTCCATCTATCCATGGGCACCGCTTCCTTACAAATGCATCTGACCCCCTCCCCCCCAAATGAGAAGCTAGAAGACACTGCATAAAGAAGAGAAGATTCATTAGTATATGAGAATAGTCCTTTAAGACTTAGTATGTTGTGTGATGGAGCAAAGATTGGCCTTAAGGTGCAAGATGGCAGGCTCGATAAGGGATCATTCTCTAACAAACAAAGACATATCCTCCTTTATGACACTAAGATTAGTTGGGCTATTAAGAACATCAAAGATGATTGAAACGTTAGATTAGAAAAACTAGCTCAGCTACTCAATGGGGCTATCCGCTTCAGGAGGGGAAACAGAGATGATGAGGGAAATTTGTACTGTTGTCAAATTAAAGCGAAGCAGAAGAATGAAGAGCAAATTGGATTGAAAATTCATGATTCAAGAACAAAGGCAAGAGATTGCAAGTGCGCTTGATGACAATGAAGAGAGAACACAGCAGAAAGTGGAAAATTCAAGCCCTAACAATCATACTTAGAGTGATGCAAGAAGGAAGAGCAGCCGACATACCATGTTCTGTCGAGCTCCCTTTGGCCATTGAGGGGGCATTTGTTTGCAACCTAATTTTGAAAGGATTGGAATGATGTCCTTTTTGAGTAAAGTTCCACGTGGTCATAATGCGAGGTTAGCCTCACGAGGGGAGAGGCCTTTGAATACTACATCAATGACATCTCGATCCTAGTTCTTGGAAAACATTATTACCCTTTACAAGGGCATCAACTACTCAAGGCTCGAGATGGCTAAAGGGTGAAATAAGCTGGAGCTCAAGGGGCTACCTCGATAGCTATAAGAATGGTAGTTTCCAAGCTTAAGGAAGTGACTTGGAGCACAATTTCAGTTGCTTGGACCTTAAGCTTAACTCAAGGGAACATGGGGCTTCACGAGGTAACTTCTACTAAAATTACGGATGTAGGTATCAGCGATTTCCCTCCAAGACAAGTTGGTAATGGATAAATGCCAGTAAAAAAGGAGCCTAGTGGCAAGACGTGGGCGGAATTATCTCAAACCATGATTTTCTTTTTTCTATAAACAAAGGACTCTGCGTCAGTCCAAAGCAGTACACATACAATTAAGACAAAACTTTTCAATTTTTTTTGCATCACACTTTTGCTCTCTTTCTTAGGAGTAGAATAACTTAGATCAGCATAGCGTAACGCCGATCTTTGCTGCACTTACCTTTATAGTAAAACAGTTCTGAGGTTTAGGAATGACTTTCTAGTTTTAATATTTTTCCAAAAATCGACAAGTTGAGATTTGAGGCTTTAGTTTAAGGCTTTGACGGTTGAGGCTTTATCCTTTGATTGCGTTGGTCTTAACACTATTGTTACTGCTTGATAAATCAAGTGAACTTAGTTTCACGACATTGACCAGTGCTTTTACAGCCAAGGCATGTCCCGTGATTGCATTCGTTTTAATCCAATGGCTTAAATACAATCTGCTCCACCTTAATCTTGTCAAACTTAAACTCATTCAAGTTATTATAAGTTAAGAGTGTCAGGCTTAAAAGCCTGATTGATTCAAACTTGTTAGTGCACTGCTAAGCTCTTGGGTTTGTCTTCACCCTAGTTCCTAACTATTAAGTGTACATGGAAAGGTGTCTTTTGGCTTTTCTCCATTAATATAACTACCACTTGTGTTAGGTCCATATCCCTTAATTTTCTGTCTTACAAAAAAAAAAAAAAAAAATCCATAAAAATACTAAACAAAGTCTTCATAATTGAAGCATAAACAGAACTCAGGGTATAACAGAAGATAGATACACCAATATATCACAAACGTTTCTTTGAAAACAGTAAGTGGTTTAGGGAAAAGACGTGCAGTTCATAATTAGGTTCCCTCCCTAGTCGCGATGAGTCTTTTTTGTGCGTTTGCTTTATCTTCATATTTATTATGACCACACACATATCATTCAAAATTAAATAGAGCAAATAGGTTCCAATTACATTAACTCATGGCCAAAACCCATATTTATATATAAAATAAATGGGCCTATTAAGGTTAGCCCCCTTTACGCATAAAAAGAGTAAAACAACTGGCCACTGATGCCACCTAATGTTAGCGACCAATGTTTTCCTTTTTTAATTTTTAATGCATGCGCCCACCATCTTTTGAGTCATTGACCGTAGCCTTTTTATTGCACATGCAGGGCTGGGATGGATTTCAACTTTTTCTCTCCTTTTTTTTTAGTTTAAAGCATGATATAATTTTCGTTTAAAACACAATAGAATTTATCATATTGTATATTCATTTCATGAATATTTGTTTAGCATAAAAATTTACTAATGCCACGAAGAAATAATTATGAAGGCCCAAAAGCAACCTGGGGGGGTAAACTGGCTTCTTTTGTGATAACTGAAAATTAAACTTTATAAGCCAAAAGTTGAATTGAAAGCTCAACAATGAATATGAAATGAAAAGGATAAAGGCAAGAATAAAATGATGCACAAAATTTTTTATAGTGGTTCATTTTCAAACAGGAAGCTAGTCCACTCCTCAAGTAACCACTCTTCATCACTCAAGCCTTTGACTAAGTTTGGTGATCCTTTTTAAAACCAAGCTCATGATTCAACCTTTACATTCAACCTTTTTGTATGTAGGCTCAAGGCCCAACCTTTACAATTGATCCTTTTGCAACAATAGGCTCAGGATCCAATGTTTACAATAAACAATCGAAACAAAGCGATGGAAGAATTAAAGTAATGAGGCTCTTCATTCTTTCAAGAGTGAATTGACAATAGATCAAGCCTAGCCAAAACTAAGTATATACTTATTAAGCTCAGTGCTCAACAATAGTGAGAACTATTGATGCTCAAGAAAAATTTTGAACAAAACTTGAAAATCAAACTGTTAAAGTGCAAGAAAGTATGAGGTTTTTATCAATGAATGCTTAGAGAGTATTGGATTATTTAAGCCAAAGCATTCAAACCCTATTTATTGGCAAATGAGAGCCTAGGGAACATTCAAAAAACTGGAAAAAAGATTAGGTAAGAAATAGAGTCAAAAGTAGCCATTTGGAGTTATTTTGATATGTGTATCGACACATAGCAGCTTCGAATGGCTACTATATGTATGTGTGTCGACACAATTGTTCTATGTGCTGACACTCAGTATGCTTAGGTGGTTTGAATGTTTTTGATCAATTACCTAAATTGATTGGTTGATTTACAATATTAGCTAGGTAAAAAAATTGATTGATTAATTACCATATTAGCTTAATTTTTGAATTAATTTCTATCATTTTGCTTATTCAAATAGTGATTGATTCAATCAAGCTAAAAACTCTCCCATTTAGATTTTGATCTTCTATGATTTGATCATGCTTTTTAAAATACCAATCTTGAAAAATATTTTTATTGACAAACTACATTGGTTTAAATTCTGACATGAATATTTTTCAAATAAAATTTGGAAATCAAATTTCAAAAACATTTTTGTTAGAGCATCACATATCTATATTGAGATTGACTCAATTGATATATCCCGATCTTAAGTCCTAGAAAATAAAAATAAATGACTTTAAGGTGCTTGAACTTGGATCTCGTTCTCTTCAATTTGGATGAATCTTCTCTTCAACTTTGATCCCTTTTCTTATTGATACATCGTATTATAAAGCTTGGTATCAACATGATTAGCCTTGATTTTTTTCTAGTTTTCATATGAGTTGCTTAGAAACAAGATTAGAACAGTTTAAACACAATGACCTATTAAATTATTATTATCATCAAAATTACAATATAAGTGATTTTAGGGCCAACAATCTCCCCGTTTTTGATGATGACAAACATTTGGTGTTTTCTCTTGGAAAAATGAAAGTTGAAGTCTAGAATTAACCATAAGAATATCGACAACTCAAATCATACAGATTCTCACTTTGTATCAAGTCAAATTGTTAAAAGTTCAAACTCAGTTGTCTCCCCGTATGTTGATGTATTGTAGGAATCATACATTCAATATGATGACATCATCATCATTTTTAAAATTTCTTAATCAGTTACAAACTTTAGGCCATGATAGATGCACTCTTGGGGTTAGATGTTCAATTAACTTACAACTAGCATCATTTTTATAACATAACAAAACTAAGTATTAATCATTATACACCTACACGTCAATTTTTATCCCCCTTTATCATCAACAAAAAGTATAAGACGGGGGATAGAGAACATGTCAGTGTAAGCATTACGAACATATATAAACACAAGGAAATGATACACATTCTCAACTAGTCATGACATTGCATCACTTCAAGTAAAATGTCGTACAATAATGAAAAATATAACTCCAAATTTTTTGAAAGAAACTAAAATATATCTGAGTTTGCAGCCTTTTTCTACAAGGGAGAAAGTCTAAAACCTTTTGAAGTGTGGATCATGTTTCATTGCGGTACACTTCAAGATTTAAGTGTAAGGATGAATGTTGTTCTTATAAAGGAAAACATTTGTTTTTCCAAAGAAGTAAGGCGTTCACTTACAGTCCTTCTTTTCAGAGGTCCTTGTTGAGATTCTTCCTCATTAACCTTATCCCCTCTATCAAAAGTTTCATGTACGTCGTATCTATCTTCATCTGTTTCGTCTATTGTCCTACCTTATTTTTATTTCTTTACCCATTCATTGTCTCTAAGTTCAAAACCCATCCTTTCAAAAGATGTAAGGATGGGGAAGAAAGTTGGAGAAAATGGGAAAAAGGATGTCAATAGCAGCAGCAGCCTGTGAATGCACCTGTGAGTCGACACACAGAAGATAGGGTATGACTTCGGTTTTCTATGTGTTTGTATTTTTTTTAATTGAAAATAAGCATTTCAAAAAAAATAGTCCACAAGTTTTTATATCCGTGAGTTGGAAAGGAATACTTGGTCCTTTAGAGCTCTTTCATGTTGGGTGCTGAAACTCAATTTTTAATGCAAGCAGTGAAAGTCAAATTATCAAATTACACATGCTAATTCTAGTTCTAATATCACAAAAGATTTCCTCACCTATAGGTTTAGTAAAAATGTTCACTAATTGATTGTTTGTGGGGACAAATTTCACAATGACATCCCCTTTAAGCACATAATCACAAATAAAATGATGTCTGACTTCAACATGCTTTCTTTAAGACTGTTGACCCGAATTTTTAGTTAACCATGTAGCACTAGTATCATCAGACGTTATGGGAACATGGTCAATATGAATACCATAGCCATTTAAGTGATGCATTAACCACAACATTTGAGCACAACAACTTCTCCATGCTATATATTCAACCTTAGCAGTGGATGCAGAAACTGAATTTTGCTTTTTGCTGAACCATGACACCAAATCTGTTATGATCCAAAAATCCGAGGCATGAACCGTGGTGGCTGTGATGCTGTCCTGCTGTCATGTTGCTACTGATTTGCTACTGCTGGTTGATATGTTGCTGCACGTTGATGTGCTAAGGCTGTTAAGGGGTTGAATAAGATTTGCTGCTGCTGCATTGATGTGTTGTGCTGCTTTTTTATGGGCTGCGGAGTGTTTAGTGGTATTGGTTAGTTGATATTGTAAGTAGTAGCTTAAGCCTGGGTTGAGTCTTGTAATAAGTCAAGTAGTGGTTGGTCAAGGTTGTTATGTTAGTTAGTCAATTGTGGCAGCTCACTTAGGAGGTGGTTAGACCTTGTGGTGTCTAGATCTAATGTATTAGATCATTTCATGTAGTAGTATAAATAGGAGGCTCTAGTTTGTAATCCTCATAACTTTGATGAATGAATTGATATATTTGATATCTCTCTCTATTTTCTCATCTCCTTTCCCTTTTTTCTCTCATCTAAACTCTATATTCTTTTTCATCTCATACTCTCACTATCCCAACCAAGGTTAAGGTTCAAGAGCAAATCTTCGAAACCTTAACAATTGGTATCAGAGCCTTGATTTGGCTTCCGAATCAAGCTCATATCAGGAAAAAAAAAAATTCAAAATCTGATTGATTGGATTGCAATTAATCAATAAAAATAATTGTGTCACAGATTTAGTTCAGATTGTGTGATCCAAAGTCAATTCTGAAATTTGAAAAGTATCATTGGCAGTTACAGCATGGTGGAAATGCATGGCCTGGGAAGTTGCTTTTGGTTGGGATTAAAGTGATCGAATTACATTGAAGAAAGTTCAATTGATCAGTATTTGTTGAGTACAATCAACATTAAAGCTGATTCAAATTGAATTCAATAGGATCGCTCAAGCATTTGTTGCAGAAGTTGAGTGATGAAGCAAGCAGTAGTTGCTGAAGTTTTTTGCTGAGCTATGCTGTTCTTGATCAATTATTCAGTTGATCAGTTGAGAAGAAGATAAAAGTGAGCTAATTGATCCACATTGCACTTGATCATCATTAAAAAAGTGGAAATCATCTGAATTGAGGTGATTACAGGTTTTACAATTCTGAAGTTGAGATTGAGGTAATGGTTTTCTGAACTTCAAGTTGCAATTCGTTGAGAAATTGTGGTTGTTGCTGAAGTGTGATGAAATTGCGTTGATAAGCTTAGAAGTGGTAAGAATTCATCAGAATCTGCGGTGATTCTTAAGAATTATATGTTATTGAGTCGAGATTTGCTTAGGCGAAATTCTGACAACGAACTTAGAACCGAAGGTGTTGAAATCCGATATTATTCTTGAAGATTATTGTGTATCGTGTGATTAAATCATCATTGCATGCAAAAATCGAACCAATTTCAGATTCTTAGTTTGAATTATTCAAGATAGCGTCTCTGTCAGAAATCGTTCGCAGTTAGGGTTTGTTCGCGACTCTACGTATTAAGGTTTGTGATCAGTGACGATTGTCGAATCGATAGCAATGGATTGTTTGTGCGAACGAAGGTGTACAACTTTATAAAGCAATCGGTTGTTGATGAGTTGCGAAACAAGTTTCCCACTTCTGCGATTTTCGAACTCAAATCCGACAAACTGAGTGTTCCAGATTGAAGTTGTTGTTCATTGTCAATATGGCTGCTTTGAGCTCTTTTCAATCAAAGTTGGATGAGTTTTGTGAGAAATTAAGGTAAGAATTGAGACAAGAACATGAGGAATTTTGGCAGAAAAAGCAACAAGATTTTGCGCAGAAGAGGTTATAGGAATGGAACGAGATGATGCAGCGAAAAGAGAGAGTGGAATCTGTTGTCATTGTAGATGAACTTGTTTCTGATAATGTCGAAAGTGATGAATACAAGCTAGAAGAACCTGAGTTAGAACAAGATGATCCTTATGAAGACTCTATGCTAGAGTTAGAGTATCTTGATGATGTTGAGGCACAGAATGACATGCATCCGAAATGGGAATACGATTTCCATGTCTAAGGAATGTTAAAGAAAGCAAAAAGTAAGGCGGAGAGGAATCATCTAAGTGAAGCATTGAAAGATTTTGGGGGTAAAAAGAAGCTGACAAAGCCGAAGTTGAAGCGTGAGGTTGTGTTTTAGCATAGTATGCTTGATGATCAGCAAAAACTAACTTGAGATGCTGATCTTACCGAAGTATATGCTGGTATACAGGATGCAGATGGCATACAAGGAGTTAAGACACGATCGGGAGCTGGTGGAGGCAATGTAGCTACAGCCGTTCAACCAGAAGTGTCCTATGCTGCTGTGGCTGGTGCAAACATTCCAAAGGAGTATGTCACGCTTGATCAGATGATGGAATTGATTGCTCATTCACAATTACAATCAGAGGAACCCTAGCTCTCGAGGTTCCAGCAAATGCGCTTGGAAAATCAGCAATTGTTTGGTGTTAGTAGTGATGCAATTGATACATTGCAAGGTTCTTGGAGTAGAGAAATGGAGTATCCAAATGTACACTCATATGACGACTTGCCTCCTGATTCGGGAGAAGATTTCCAAGTTTATATGAAGCCGAAAAGGTTTGATTTTCTGCTGAAAAGAACTAACCAATTTGTGAGAGTGCGTTTCAAGGTGCAACAAAGGAGAAGCATGGTGACTGAACAAGCAACTGCGTTGTTGAAGTTATGTAAATTCAGCAATGTGTGGCAGCTGAATTCTATTCAGACCAAATTTAGTGCAACAGGTGCTGTAACTGATAAGTTTGAAGTTGGAAGATCCCTTAAGGTTTTTGTTTAGTTTGGTTTCTGTTTTGGGTCTGGTCTGACAGTGTTGGGTAACATGTTGGCACGAGCATTGAGTTCCAAACGGAGGATAGGTGTTAATCAAGCTATGGACAAGGAACACGCTCCAATTATGCATCCAAATGTGAGGCCTCCTGAATTTGATGTGAAAGTGTAGTACTTGTGAATTGAACTAAATGCAGTAGCAAAACTTGAGCCATTCAACCAAGATCATCCAAGTTGTTTTGCTGAAAAAGTAGAAGCAGTTCAGGAAGGATTTGATGGCATTGTGAGCTTCTTGTTTACAACTAAAGATAGTAAGCAAAGCTAAGCGGAGACGATGATGATAGCATTTGAAGATTGGAACAAACAGCTGCCGAAGCCTGCTGATTAGATACAGATCCTGCTTGTGTTTGGTTGTTCCGAATGGAAAATTAATATGCACAAGCTTCAATACTTTCTCAATGTATGGATGAAGGAGTACAACAAGAAAACAAGATCATTTCTAGCTGAAAATATTTTACATTTCAGTAGTAAAGATGAGGACAGATTTTCCCTTGCACTGAAATTAATCTCGGATATTCAGTTGTGTCATTGGTGTCTTGGTTTGAAGTTCATCTTTAAGTCTGATGATGAAAATTCGATTGTGACCCATGAGTATTTGATCGGGTGGAGCGAAAGTCTAGATATTCAAGCCAATGTCACGCAAGCTCAGTTAATCAAGGTGGGACAGCAAGAGTTCAAGTTGGATGCTGTTATGGCGGGGAGAACTACAATTTCTTCTCTGTTAGTAGTGAAGGAGCTGTTTAGATTGAGTTTGGAGGGTGCTATTATGTCTTTTGGAAGTGTAATAGCTTGTTCACATCAATGAGCCTCCATTTGAGTAAGAAACGAACTGAAATATGTCAATATGAGTTGCATTGAGTTAGCACTACTAAATTACTGGAATCTGCCGCAAATTACGTGCAATTAGAAAGTAATCAAGAATTTGGTGAGCATGTTATGAGTTCGTCTAATATGTGGATGTTTGAGCAATACAAATTTTGGATAAGATCCAAAATGAAAGAGTCACAGCTGCATCTTTATGGAATTCCAATGTGTTCTGTTGCCATAACCAAGAAATGGGGCTGTTTGAGCTGTAGTGGAAAATGCCTACAAGCTGATTTTGATGTGTGGTTCTATTGGTTTGAGTTTGGAAGGCCTCCCGAGATCTTAAAGGACTTCATATGTAGTTTAATGGGATTAAAGATATCCAAAATCTGTCGTGCAGCTTTCCACCAGCAGAATGACAGAATTGTTGCTGCATTTCGTGATTCTCAGCAGCAAGTTAGAAGTTTGGGCTGTGTTAACTGCTTCATGAGGGGTTGTGATGTTTGGTTTGATCGTAGCAGGCCTCTTGAAGAGAATTATGCACTCAAACGCAAACATTGCATCAAGATAACAACATACATTGTGCTCTGTTGGATATTTAGATTGAATTGCTTCAAAGGTCCTCCCAGCTGCAAATCTTAGCAAGAATTCATCACGTCAGCTATCTTTTCATATGCAATTGGGTTCTTCATTGTTACAGCTCTCTTCTATTCTTGAGGACAAGAATGTTCTTAAGGGGAAGGAAATGTTATGATCCGAAAATCCGAGGCATGAACCGTGGTGGCTGTGATGCTGTCCTGATGTTATGTTGCCACTGATTTGCTGCTGCTGGTTGATATGTTGCTGTACGTTGATGTGTTAAGGCTGTTAAAGGGTTGAATAAGATCTGCTGCCGCTGCATTAACGTGTTGTGTTGCTGTTTTATGGGCTGCGGATGTGTTTAGTGGTATTGGTTAGTTGATATTGTAAGTAGTAGTTTAAGCTTGGGTTGAGTCTTGTAATAAGTCAAGTAGTGGTTGGTCAAGGTTGTTATGTTAGTTAGTCAATTGTGGCGGACCACTTTGGAGGTGATTACACCTTGTGGTGTCTGGATCCAATGTATTAGATCATTTCATGTAGTAGTATAAATAGAAGGCTCTAGTTTGTAATCCTCATAACTTTGATGAATGAATTGATATCTTTGATATCTCTCTCCATTTTCTCATCTCCTTTCCCTTCTTTCTCTCATCTAAACTCTATATTCTTTCTCATCTCATACTCTCACTATCTCAACCAAGGTTAAGGTTCAAGCGCAAATCTTTGAAACCTTAACAAAATCATGACCAAGAAATTGACAAGTTCCGCTAGTAAATTTCCAATCTACATTGTATCCAGCAAAATCTGCATCACCATATCCAACTAAATCAAAGAAATCACATTTAGGGTAAAACAAACCTAGGGTTGGTGTCCTAATTAGGTATCGAAATATTCTTTTCATGGAATAGAAATGAGATTCCTTAGAACATGCTTTGAATCTAGCACATAAGCATGTACTAAAAAACATATCTGGCCTACTAGCAGTAGGGTAAAGAAGGGAACCGATCATACCTCTATATAGCTTTTGATCCACCTTTTACCCTTTTCATCCATATTTAGCTTAAGAGTTGAGCTCATTGGGGTTATGAATTCCTTGGAATTTTTCATGCCAAATTTCTTAAGCATTTCCTTGATGTACTTGGCATGGTTGATGAAAATTCCTTCCTTGCTTGATTTGTAATCCAAGAAAATACTTGAGTTCTCTCATTATGCTCATTTCTAATTCCGTACTCAAAAGATTTGCAAATTCTTTACAAAGAAACGGATTAGGAGCACCAAACACTATATCATCAACATAAATCAGCACAATAAGAATGTCTTTTCTGGAGTGTTTGATAAAAAATGTGGTCTCAACCTTTCCTCTTGAAAATCCATTTTGCGTTAAAAAGGAACTCATTGTCTCATTAGAAACTCTAGGAGCTTGTTTCAATCCATAGATAGCCTTTTTGGAGTTTAAAAACATGGTTCAAAAATTTGTCATCCTCAAATCTGGGTGGTTGTTCAACATAAACCTCTTCTTCTATAAAACTATTAAAAAAATGTACTTTTTACATCAATTTGAAAGAGTTTAAAACTTTTAAATAAAGCAAATGCACATAAGAGTCTAATTGCTTCTAATCTAGCAACAAGAGCAGAGGTTCCCTTATAATCTATATCTTCCTCTTAGTTATGGCCCTTAGCTACTAACCTTTCCTTGTTTCTTACCACATTGCCTTCCTCATCTTTCTTGTTATGGTAGACCCATTTGATATTGATGACTTAGTAATCTTGAGGTCTATTCACAAGTTTCCACACATCATTTCTCTTGAATTTATTTAGCTCTTCCTTCATTGCCATTATCCAATTTGCATCATCAATAGCTTCTTCTATGTTCTTGGGTTCTTCAAGAGAGATGTATTCGGCTAGATGACAACATTCAATCAATGCATTCCTTGCTCTTACACCTCTGAAGGGATCCCCAATGATTTGACTAGTTGGGTGATGCTTTAAGAATTTCCAATCTCGTTGCTAGTCTTCCCCTCTTGATTTTACATTTTGCTTATCACCTTTTGGTTCGTCCATTGGAGCTTTAAGTTTATCTTTTTCTTGCTTCTTGGATAAGTGTGTGATGTTTATTAGTTTGATTATCATATCATCATCATCACAAGGAATTCTAGAGGGCAAGAAATTAGTTTCATTAAAAACCACATGTATCTGCTCTTCTACAATCTTTGCATTTTTATTATGGACTCTATATGCTTTCCTAGTTAGGGAATATCACGTAAAAATGCTTTCGTCTACTCGTGGATTAAATTTACTAAGATTTGTTTTGCCATTGTTGTGAATGAAGCATTTGTATCCAAAAGGTTTAAAATAAGCAATGTTTGGTTTTCTACCTTTATAAAGTTTGTAGGGTGGCTTTTTCAAACTAAGCCTTACTAAAGCTTGATTTAAGATATAACAAGCAGTGTTAATGGCTTCGGCTCAAAATGATTTTTGAAATTATTTTCACAAAGCATAGTTTATTTTTTTTGAACACCCACAAGGCATAGTTCGCGCCATCTCTTCAAGAGTTCTATTTTTTCCTTTTAACCGCTCCATTTAGTTAAGGTGTAAAAGGTGCTGAAAAATTATGGTCAATTCCAAAGTAATCACAATAATTCTCAAATAACTTCTAACCAAAAAAATTTTCAAATTGTTTTTATTTTGCAGCTTTTTGCAAAAGTTTTCAGATTTATCAAATGCTTGACTCTTATGAGAAAAGAATAGGCACCAAGTAAAACGGGAGTGATCATCGACAATTACAAGTCCATATTGCTTTCTACCAAACCTTGAATGGAAAGTAGGACCAAACAAGCCGATATGTAAGAGTTCAAGAAGCCTTGATGCTGAAGCTACAATCTTGGGTTTGAATGAAGATCTAGCTCGTTTCCCAAATTAACATGCATAAAAAATATGATATTTTTTGAAATTTTAGCTTTGGTAATCCTCTAACAAGATCATTTTTTAAAAGTATTAAAATCAAGTCCATACTAGCATGACCGAATCTTCTATGCCAAATCGAAGAATTATGTTCATCAAAGATACTAATGCAATTTAATGAATCTACACAATCAAAAAAAATCACATAGACATTCACATCATAAACCAACAGGCAAAATTTCATTTGTTTTAGCATGTTTAACTATGCATCTAGATGACTCAAAATTCACACAATGGCCTTTATCACATAATTGACTAATGCTTAGAAGTTTATGCTTAAAACCGATGATTTTAGAGTTAGAAGCAATGTTACAAATACCGATGATTTTTCCTTTCTTGTTGTCGCTGAAAGTGACATTTCCTTTTTGTAGCATTTGTGAAGTGAACTTAGACTTATCTCGGGTCATGTGTCTTGAGTAACCACTAAGTAGCACTTTTTGTTTTTGCCTTGGATTTTTATATGCACCTATCATAGTTTAAACACTTTTAGGTACCCAAATTTTCTTGGGTCCTTTGTTTTTAGCTTTGACATTAGGTTGTCGAGATCCTTTTGGAACCCAAACCATCTATGTCTTTCTCAAATTCCTTTTGAATGGATTGCTACGCGATATGCCCATGGTCACCATAATAGTTGCTTCTTATAGAGTTTGATGGAAGTGAAGAGATTTTAGCAAAAAGAACATTCAAAATTTTCTTTTGAACATTTCTATTATAACTAAGTCCTTTGTTATAGACCTGTTTTTTAGATGATGGAATTTCATCAAGTGTTTCTTGCCCTTTGAAAAATTTGTTTGAGATTTTTGAAAGTTCTTCCACTCTTTCTTTTAAAGACTTATTCTTCTTCAAGAGTGATTCATCTTCTATGGATTCTCCTTTTTCATTTTACTTTAAAACATGAAGTTTTTTCTTAATTATTTTTCATTGATTAGTTTAATGATTTCATCATTCAAATACTTGTTCTTTTTCTTTAGTGATTCATTTTCAAGTTCAAGCAATCATGTTGTTTTTTTTAATTTTTTTATATTTCTCATACATATCATGAGAACTAACAAGAAGTTTATTAGATGATAGATTGGTTACCTCATCTTCTTCAATACTACCGTTGTCAACGGCCATGAGACAAAAGTTGGCTAATTCGACTTCACTTTCTTCATCGGAATCATTGTCGCTATCTCCCCAAGTCCCAAATGCTTTCTTCTGTTCTTCCGTTTTGTCCTTATTTTTGAATTTGTTGAAGGTCTTCTTGTTTTTTTGGCTTGGGACAATCCCTGTTGGGATGTCCAATTTCCAACTTATAGCAAGTTGGTTCATCTTTAAAGGAAGATGACCCTTTTTTAAAAATTTTTTAAAACCTTTTCTTTTCAAGAAGTTTGTAAAACTTTTTTGCTAGCATAACAACTTCATCATCACTTTCGCTACTTAGAGATGATTTTAATGCTGTGTCTTTACTTTTATTTTCTTTTTCTTCTCATATTCTTCCATGTCAATCTCATAGGACGTGAGATTTTTAATTAGTTGATCAAGTTTATGGGTGAAGTGGTTATAAGCTTCTCGAATAGCAGTAACCTTTCCTTCCCGTGAAATAAGATGACATCTAAGGATTTTACTCACTTGCTTTTCATTTGAATGCATTTTTTCGTGAGCTTGGAATTTGTTAGTAATGTCAGAGTCCAGTGTACGTTTGTTTTATTGATTTCTTTGGTTTCATTCTATAAAGCTCATAGGATCTTGCCAATATGTTCATTTTTTAAGGCTTTACTTGATCTGTACCTTCATAGGTGACCTCTAGCTTGTTCTAAATCTATTTTGCCGATTGACAACTTGACACGTGATTAAAGACATTCGAGGTAATAGCACAGAGTAATTAATAATGAGCTTTTGCATTTTTTTACAAGTTTTTCTTTATCATCTTGCACAAGCTCATTTTTCTCTTTCTCAATAGTTTTTCCCCTTGTTTCTTTGAAGGTACGTAATCTCCATTTTCTTTATAAGCCATAAATCAAAATCAAAGGATGTAATATAAAGTATCATTCTAAGCTTCCATTATAGGAAATTATTCCCATCAAAAGGAGGAGGCTTGTTGGTCAACTGACTCTCAACCAAGATAGGAGTGAATACTGCCATGAGATCGCTCTAAGTTTGTTAGATAAGAAAAAAAAATTAAGAGTATTAGCTCTGATACCAATTGAAAGCCCAAAGAGCAACCTTTGAGGGGTAAATTAGGTTCTTTCATGATAAGCGAAAAATGAAACCTTAACCAAAAAATAAATTCAAAGCTAAACAATGAATATGAAATGAAAAAGATAAAGGTGAGAATAAAATGATGTAGAAAGATTTTTATAGTGGTTCACTTCCAAATTGGAAGGTAGTCCATTCCTCAAGTGACTACTCCTCATCAATTAAGCCTTTATCTAAGTTTGATGATCCTTTTTAAAACTAGGCTCAAGATCCAACCTTTAAAATTAGTCATTTTATACATAGGCTCAAAACCCAACCTTTACAACTAATCCTTTTGTAACCATAGTCTTAAGATCGAACCTTTAAATAATTGAAATAAGGTAATAGAAGAATTAAAGCAGTGAGGCTCTTCACTCTTTCAAGAGTGAATTGAAAATAGATCAAACTTAGCCAAAGCTTTGGACATGCCAATTAAGCTGAATGATCAACAATAAAGTGTTCTAGTGATACATAAGAAAATTTTTAAGCAATACTTGAAATCAGATTGTTAAAGTGCAAGAAGCCTTTTATCAAAGAATGCTTAAAAAGGATTGGATGATTTAAACCAAAGAACTGAAGGCTTATTTATGGGAAAATGAGAGCCTAGGGGACATTAAAATATTAGGAAAAAGATTAAGAAAGAAATCAAGTTAAAAGTAGCAGTTTGGAGCTTTTTCTAATCTATGTGCATGTGTCTCAACACACAGCAACTCCGAACGGCTATGGTATGTCTATGTATTGACACATCCCTTCTGTGTGTCAACACTTAGCATGTTTGGATGGATTTGAACATTTTTGATCAATTAACTTGATTGATTGGTTTGATTTACTATATTAGCTAAGTAAATTGATTGATTAATTGATCACCATATTAACTTAGTTTTTGAATTAATTTCCGTCACTTTGCTCATTCAAAGATTCATTGACTCAATCAAGCTAAGAACTCACCCATTTAGAATTTGATTTCGTTTGATTTGATCATGCTTTTTAAAAAACCAATCTTGAAAAATATTTAGATTGGCTTAAGTTTTGACTTGAATATTTTTCAAATAAAATATGAAAATCAAATTCCAAAACATTTCAAAAACATTTTTATTAAAGAATAACATATCAATTGTAAGATTTTGACTCAATTGATATATCTTGATCCTAAGTCCAAGAAAATAAAAGTAAATGACTTTAAGGTGCTTGAACTTGGATCTTGTTCTCTTCAATTTGGATGAATCTTCCCTTCAACTTTGATTCATTTTCCTCTTGATTCATTGTCTTAGAAAGCTTGGTATCGACGTGATTAGCCTCGATTTTTCTTGGCTTTCTTATGAATCACTTAGAAACAAAATTATAACAATTTAAGCACAATGACTTACTAAATCAATGTTTTCATCAAAATTACTATATAAGTGGCTTTAGGGCCCACAAATTTGTCCCATAAATTTGTTTTTTAAATATTTTCAAAATAGCTCTTAATTTGAGGCTTGTGGAGGCACATTATGGGCAATCTAACTCTAGCTCTAAATGGGCCAAATCTGATTATCATCTTATGGTAACAATTGATTAGCATTTATTAAAACTTAATTCTACTAAATAAGTTTTACTGCATTCTAGAGTTAAATATATTCAATCAAGAATTTTTCAATTAACTTTTATTTCAACAATTAACCCCTTTGTTGGTAAACATATGGGGATAATGAGCAATCATTATATAATATCAGACTAAACAAAGGAACTTAAATTCAGTTTAAGTGGGAAATTTATTCTGACCTTTAAAAAGATCCAATCTTGATATGAATTACTTTTATCATCACAATATTCAGTCTTAAACTTTCACAATATTTAAACTTATATTCAAAGTATTTAGACTTGACATGATGTTATGATCGTAATGAGTCGTAAGGGGTAATCTAGTAGTATATGGCTAATAAGATCATGTAAGGTCAAGTCGGTTGGGAGTATTGTCCTAATGCAATTTACTTGTCTTAGCTCTTAGTTAGTATAAGTAGCTAGTTTGCTTTGTAATCTTGGCATATATGATGATGAATGAATGAAATGATCTTTCTCTCTCTTTGAGCTTCAATGCTCTCTATCTCTTAACTTTCTCTCAATTCTATTGATTTCTTTTCTATCTCTTGTCTAATTCTCTTCTATTCTCATCTTATTCTATAGATTCTCTGATCTAGATCTCTAATTTAAAGTGTAATTCACCTTCAGACCCTAGGTTATGATTCAAATTGAACTTGAATTATAGCAAATTGGCATTAGGGCCTCATTTGGTTTCCAAATCGAGCTCTTAATCAAGAAATTCAAAAAAATCATATTATTGTTACTATGGAAGAGACTTTAGATGCTTTGCATTTGATTTAGTTGAATTTACTTCAACTAGATTGAGTTTGCATTTTGTCAAGCTTTGGTGTTGGCTACAATTGATCAACAAAAACAGGTTCTACAGTAATTTGATGTGGTGGTGAAGTGATCAGATGATGCATTTCTGCAGCAATTTTCATTAATCAAGTTCAATCAATTGAACCTTAATTTGGCAGGTGAATCGATCAATAATGCAAGTACTCATGCATAGCTGATGATTCTAGTGATGGGCTGATGCTACGTAATTGATTTGCAATGCTGAATTTTAATTCATTCTAGCCGCTTGAATTGTGAGAACAACTACAAGAATAGCCGGATCAAAATTCAGCTAAAATCTAGTAGTTCAGGTACTATTTTATTGATGTTCTACTAAAAATTTGCAAGATTTGCTAGGGTTTGGTGTTTTGCGGCCATTAAGTTGCTTGATTAGATTAATATTAATCAAGAAAATCTAGTTGTAAGTTGTGATTAAGATGAGCTGAAGTTGAAACTAGAAGGTGCTCGATTAGTTGTCGTGGAGGTTGAACTTGTTGATATGAACTGAGTAATTGTACAACAGCCTCAGACTTGGGTTTTGTAGTGTAATATAAATCTTAATCAAGCCTAGGTTGAGCTTGCCTGTCAATTCAGAGCTGGAATTGTTCAAAGTTCAATGTTCAAGATTAAGCTCCATATAGAGAACTTGAATCCAGCTGCGATATTCAGAGTTGATTAAGCTGAATAGTGAAATTCTTCCAATGAATTGATACAAATTGAGTACAACATAGTGGAAGAAGAACCAATTCCAACATTCTATGACAATTTTGAGGTTTTAGCTCACAAATTTCATAGTTATTTCAAGAAATGTTGAGCAATAGTCAGGCAATATTTGAACCTCATCAAGGTCTTGCTGTAGTTCATTCACATTCAACAAGGAATGTGGAAGACCATTGAAGTGTGCAGCTTCCTAAGGTTGTTTTGGATGTTGCAGCATTAGATTTTGAAGAACAAAACACTGAAGCTCCTCTACTGCTGCCGGTATATCAAGAATCACAGCAAATCGTCTCTACAGGACACTTAAAATTAGAAGGTTTTGGGACTACCCTTGTTGCGGCTGTAAGTCCCTCATTTCCAACTTAAGCTGCTGCTTCAAGGGCTATTATTTCAGAGCTTCCTAGAACTAATCAGCTAGCACGCATTCTGCTTGATAGAGCTAACTCACAGTTGAATGTCAAGGTGGCAGCTTTTAGACTTGAGCAAGCATTTGATGAGGCAACAACATCAGTCCATGCTCAAGCATTGAACCTTCAAGTAATTGATGTTTGGCTCAAGAGCAATAGGGTCTCCTTCATGAAGCTATGCTATTAGGAGGATATTTGTGAGTTGTTTGCCAAGTTACACTGCAGTAACAAGTCCTCTTCAGCTACATTTCATAGTTCCAGTAGCAACTTTATGTTTAAGAACACTGGCCATTACATCCATCAACTTCTTAAATGGGAAGACATATGCAAAATTTGATGTTTGGTGCTACTGCAGTGTTGAAAGGTTGAGCTAAACAAGTATGGTTCTATAAAGAACTTGCTGTTTGGCATTGGAATTCGCTGCTGAAGTGCAAGAATAATGAGTTGAAGTTGTCATTAGAGTCAATAAGGTCATAAAGCTATATTTTCTCTTAGATTCTTGAGGACAAGAATCTTTAAAGGGGGAGTATTGTTATGATCCTAATGAGTCATAAGGGGTAATTTAGTAGTATATGGCTAACAAGATCATGTAAGGTCAAGTCGGTTGGAGTATTGTCCTTATGCAAAGTACTTGTCTTAGCTCTTAGTTAGTAAGTAGTTAGCTTGCTTTGTAATCATGGCATATATGATGATGAATGAATGAAATGATCTTCTCCCTCTTTGAGCTTAAATGCTTTCTATCTCTTAACTCCTCTCAATTCTATTGATTTCTCTTCTATCTCTTATCTAATTCTCTTCTGCTCTCATCTTAATCTCCAGATTCTCTCATCTAGATCTCTAATTTCATGAGTAGTTCACCTTCAAACCCTAGGTTATGATTCAAATTGAACTTGAATCATAACACTTGAATAGAACGATCCAAAGCTTGAGAAGCGTAAATGTCAAGCTTTAATGGGCAAGAAAATAAAACAATTGATGTAACTAAATGAAGGCATAAATAAAATGAATAAATAGGCTTTAAATAGGATAATAGAAGGGAGAGAATTGACCAAAGAAATTACCGCATCGTGGAGAATCTACTACCCTAAGTCGTTTATGCCCCTACAAAGGTATAATAGGATAAACGGCATTTCACCCCCAGGGTTAACACGGCACCCACCTTAGCAGTATACTTTAGGGAGATGGGTTGAAGTACTCCCTAACTTGCTCAGTAAAAGATGAGAAAATATTGAAAGAGAAAGAAAGCCATAAAAGAGAAGAAGAATGCTTGGTTTATTGTATTTTCAATGATAAAAACGTTTTTTAGTGATATTGATAAAATCCTAAGCCCAAGTGTTTATAGAATAAATTTCTTGCTAGTTAAAGAATACATCATGGTAAGAATCTGCCTTAGATATGGAAAGGGGTAATATAAGGCCTCAAAACTCGAATAGTAATGGAAAGAGTCTATTAAGGAAAGAGCACGAAAATAATGGGAGTTATAACTTAGGCACCACTTAAAAATTTCTTGGCGCCCAATCCAAAAAATTACGTGGTGCCCAATTGTACAAAACAAATAAAAATCAAAGCATTTTTCTAACAATCCCCCACATGTTTCAACTTTTAGAAATAAAGGGAAGAAAGAATGCTAATGAGCAGTGAGATCCTCACTTGACGGTACTATTATCTTTTAAACTTGAAATAGCACCTAGTGACTAAGCATGTCCCATAACCACGCATTGGTGGACAAAGTCTTAAACCATGAGCAGTCGTTGTGAGGAGCAAACATAATCCCTTCATGTGGTTCTCAAGGCCGAAACGCACTCCGCAATCAAGACGTATGAGTTCCCTCAAAAATAATCCAAAACCTAGAATTAGAACTATCTACCCCACAGTGCTATAAGTGAGTCCATTAAGTGTGCTGCATCACACCACCATTAAAGGCTATGGACATGATTAAGAGCCAAAGGCTCATCCTCACATCATGGCGATAGCGATGTGTCCAACAAGTGTGTTACCCCACACCACTACAAACGGCTATGGACTACTTTAAGAGCATTAGGCACAGCCTCCATCACGGCAGATTTGACAGATCCTAGAGCCACTCATACTGCAAAAATGGGAAGGGTTCAAGTGGCTATCACAAATTTTCCGGTCTCTGACTTTGTTTGACCCATTGACCATCGAGAGTAACTCTCGAGACGGGTAGCCACCAGGATTAGGGCACACATAGGGGCTTTCAGTCTCATTCGCTCTGCTATTTCATGTCTCACCTTTTTAAAAGGCCCTTAAACATGTTCCTGCTCTAATAGGCGCATGCTCTTGCTTTCTCAAAAGGTCTTTTAATTAAACGATATGTCAGATAGTCTCACTCCTTAACAGGCTCGCGTGAGATCACGTGTCTTTCTACACCACGGCTAGGGCGACATGTCCTGAGCTTGCCAAACCCATCAGGTGTGAATGCCCACACCATCATTCATGGACTATGGTGTCATGATACAAATTTAGAGGTGGTCATTGCAGTAGCAATTCATGTGTTGTTTTCAAATAAGGTTGTATGGCAGGAGATGCCTGTCATTGCCTTGAGTTAGTTAAGTTAGTTAGTACATTGTATTTGGTTCAACTGACTTAAATGATTCATGGGATGAAGTGTTTAGCTTGTACCATAAGTTCTTCATTGATGAATGATACGATTGAATTCCTCTTTTCTCAGCCCTAACTCTCTCTAATTCTCGTCCATTTCTCAAATTCTCTTCTCATCTTCACTTCAATTCTTCACCTATTTCAGGTTATGATTCAAGATTGTTCTTGAATCATAACAATTGGTATCAAAGCTTGACAGATTGTTGTTGTTCTCTAATTGTGCACTGAATTGATAGATTTCTAGTGACATTGGATCATTTCAGTACTTCACAATTGGAACTCATAATTGTTGGGCGTTGTTGATCCATTTCATTAGATAATAAATGTACCAGTTTCTAATGGTAGGAGAAGTAACAACACGAGTTGGTGCTACTGCAAATGCACCTGGTAATGCTGGAGTTGCTGCGGGAACATATGCTGGAGTCACTACATGAGTAAATTTGAGTCAAGGTGATGGTATAGAGGTGGTGTTAGCTAAAATGAGTAGGCTGACAACCGCAGTGGCAGGCGTCGGAGAGAAATTAGATAATATTATCACTTTAAGCTAGCAAATGCGGCAGCAAATGAATGAGATAAGCCAGCACCTTGATCGGCAATCTAGAGCTGGACTCTTAACACCTGCTAGCTAGCAAGTGAGGCATACTGAAGAGAGACACTCTCAAGATTATGAGGAAAGAACTGAAGCTACAGGCAGGAGTAGTGGTTACAGGCAGCCCAAGGTTGAAATTCATACCTTTGATGGATAACATCCATAGCCGTGGATAGGAAGATGTTAAAGGTACTTTCACTTTTATCCTCTGATGGATTTGGAATAGGTGGAGCTAGCTGCACTACATTTGTAAGGTGATCATGAGGTATGATTTCACAGCTTAATTCTCAGTAATCCTGACATCTTGTGGTATGAGTTTATTGATGAATTCTGTGAGAGGTATGGTGAAGAGGATACAAGAGATGTGGTGGATCAATTTAACAAGGTGGCTCAAACCACGTATGTGAAAGAGTATAGGTCACGATTTAAAAATTCGAGAGCTCGAACGATGGCACTTAAACCCTGGTGCGAGTGAGGAATACTACGTCTCTAGCTTCATTTGTGGACATAAAAGAAAGATAACGAATTTAGTTAAAGCGATTAGTCCCTTAACACTGTCCCGAGCCTTCTCCAAGGCAAAGTTATATGAAGCCACAGTGATTGCAAATTCAAATATGTCACGAGGCAAGAATGTGTCTAGTAACTCTTCAACATCAGATGATAGTAAGGTTGTTCCCAAAACCTTAAGTATTGAAGAGAAGAAGGCTCAAAGACTATGTTTCAAATGTAACCAATAATACTTCTTTGGACATAAGTGCAACCCTAAGTTCCTCATGTCTGTTACTAAAGCTGAGGCTGTGGATGGGTTAGATGATCAAGAGAAGGAGGAGGAGGCAAGTGAAGAGCCTGAGGAGGAGTTGTTACAAAAGATAGATGTTCATGAGAATGAAATGGAAATTTCAATGAAGGCTTTAACAGGACGTGGGACACATAACACCATAAGAATCAAAGGTGAAGAAAATCATAAGTATCTTCTAATCTTGATTGATAGTGGAAGCACACATAGTTTTGTTGATCCCAAGATTATGAAGAGGGTGGGTCATAAGATGATTAAAACAAGTCCCTTAGCCGTGACTATTGCTGATGGGAATTCCATGCCCACCCAAATGAAATGTAATCAGTTCCAGTGGCAGTTACAAGGCCGCCAATCCTGTTATGATGTCAGAGTGTTGAAGCTAGGAGGATGTGATATTGGTGTTTGATTTCAGCCAACTCTCAATCTCATTTGATTCATATGATAAACCCATTAAGTTATACGGAGTTGTGGATCAAGGGCAACTTAACATGTTAAGTGGCGAGAAGGTTGAAGGGATACTGAGCAAAAAGGACTATCAGTGGGTAGGACACCTCCTTTCCATTTCAGTGGAATCTGTTTAAGATGAGAAGAGGCTAAATCCTCCAATTCAGAAGTTGATTAAGAAGTATAGTGATATGTTCTAGCAACGAAAGTGCCTTCCTCCTAAGAGGACTCTGGACCATGCAATTCCATTGAAGGCCAGCTCCGATCCAGTTAACGTGAGACCTCATAATTATCCACATTTGTAGAAGAGTGAAATTAAAAGGTAGGTGGATGAGTTACTCGAGACTAAGTTCATAAGACATTCTCATAGTCCCTTTGCTTCTCCTGTGATTTTGGTCAAAAAGAAGGATGGTTCTTCACATATGTGCATAGACTACAGGCAGCTGAATTATATTACTATCAAGGATAAGTTTCCAATTCCCATCATCGATGATTTGCTAGATGAATTATATGTTTCCTACTTTTCCAAGCTGGATCTAAGGCAAGGGTACCACCATATTAGAATCCTTGAGCAGGATATCCATAAGACTGCTGGGCATTATGACTTTGTGGTAATGCAATTTAGATTAACAAATGCTCCAGCTACATTTCAGGTTTTGATGAATTCAGTTCGGATTAACCAAAAAACATCTTTTTGGAATAGTCCCAACGTCCTCGTCGAGAGTCGTTCTGCGAGATGTCTAGTAGTGATTGATTTGGTCTTCCCAGCTTGCATTGTTCTTCTGCCATTGGGAATGGAACATCACTCAACTTGTAAGTAGTTGAAATTAAGGACTCTGTCAAAGTTGATTATAGAATCTTCTCAGAAGCCCATGTTTCGGCAAACCTTACAAGTAAACCAGATATAGAGATGGCGACTAGGGCTGCTATTTCCATTATTATATAATATCAAGACCACAATGTATCTATGATAAGATAGTCAAATGGAAAAGAGGAAGACTTAAGTTCTAAACTTCCCTATTGAATGCCACTAGATAAAATCTCTCAATATGAGAGAACCATTCTAAATAGTGTAAAACCATGGTTAACTAACGAAGAAAGATGGAACTAGATGCATTCTGAAAAGAATGTTGAGGGCATACCTTAAATACAGATCAAGATTCACTCATTCACTTTACTACTAATAGTGATAGCACCAAACAAGGCAATGGGAGAGAACTAATTACCCCTATTGAGGAAGTTTGCCCTGGTTTTCTTTTATGGCATAGTGGTATGTAGTCTCTCACTTGAAGCACATATGGACCATATAAGGCAAGTATTTGATCTGATGAGGCAACACATGTTGTTTGCTAAGCTTTCCAAGTGTACCTTTGCTTAGAGCCAGGTAGAATATTTGGGCCACATTATTCTTCAGAAGGTGTTGCTACTAGCCCAGCTAAGGTTGATACGATGAAACATTAGCCAATACCTGTTTCTTTTAAACAGTTGAGGGGGTTCTTGGTCTTAATAGGCTATTACAGGATGTTTGTGGCTAGATATGGTATGATTGCTAAGCCTCTTGCTGATTTACTCAAGAAGGATGCACTCCAGTGGTTAGACAAAGCTCAAGAAGCCTTTGATTGTTTGAAGATAGCAATGTGTTCAGCCCCAGTGCTTATCATGTCTGACATTAGTGTTCCCTTCACCTTGGAGACTGATGCTAGTAGCACTAGTGTGAGAGCTATTCTTTCACAAAGGGGTAGGCCAATAGCTTTCTTGAGCCAAGGTCTGAATCCTAAGCATTTGGGATTATCCATTTATGAGAAAGAGTATTTGGCAATTCTGTTGGCAGTTAAGAAGCGGAGATACTAGTTGGATGGACATCACTTTGTTATAAGAACAGATAATCAAAGCTTAAAGTACTTACTGGAGCAAAAGATCATAACAAGAGTGCAGCGTAAGTGTCTTATGAAGATGTTGGGACTTAACTATTCAACTGAGTATTTCAGAGGTAAGGAAAACTTAGCTGCAGATGCTTTGTCACACAAGTTTGAAGGGGTTAAGCAAGCTTCTTGTTTAGCTATTTTCGTGGTTCTACCTTCTTGGATGGAAGAGGTGCACAAGTCTCATGATGGTGATAACATTTCTTAAGAGTATATCACATCATTTAGCACAAAGAATAGCTCTTTTGGTGATGAGTCTGATGTGACTGCTGCTTATGGAATTGTGAGAATCAAAAGGAGGTTATACATTGGCTCAGTGACTGATTTGAGGAGACAAATAATCATAGCTTCATATGGTTCAGCTTGGGGAGGACACGTTAGTATTGAAGTGGCATATCAAAGGTTAAGGTCGTACTTCCATTGGCACAGTATGACGAAAGATTTTGTAGATTTTGTTCAAGCCTGTGATGTTTGTCAGCATACTAAATCTAGTCATATGCACTACTAAGGGTTGCTGCAGCCTTTACCTATTCTTGATAGGGCATGGCAACACATACGTATGGATTTTATTGGGGGGTTGCCTAAGTCTAAAGGCAAGGAAGTGATTTGGGTAATTGTGGATAGATTTACCAAGTTTGGGCATTTCTTGGCTTTAAGCCATACAATTTTAGCTGAAAAACTTGAAAGATTATTCATGGACAACATCTACAAACTCCATGGTTGACCTCAGTCCATCATATCTGATCGAGAGAGGTTGTTCACCAGTAAATTTTGGCGTGAGCTTTTCTTGCTATTGGGTTCTTCTTTGCCATGAGCTCTTCTTATTACCCACAAATTGATGGGCAGACTCAAAGAGTGAATCAATGTCTAGAGCAGTATTTGAGGAGCATGACTTTTAGCTACCCAAAGTAGTGGAACAAATGGTTAGCTTTGGCTGAGTTTTGGTATAATTCGCACCCAAATGCTGCATTGGGGACAACTCCATTCATGGCTCTTTATGGCCATGATCCTCCATCTCCCATGCTGATCCAAGGTGTTTCCTCTTCTGTGAGTGAAGTTAATAATCTGTTGATGCAGAGGAAAGAATTGGTACAGCAGTTGAAGGATAATCTGCAACAGGCACAGGCTAGGATGAAGTTCTTTGGTGATAAGAAAAGAAGTGATAGGTCTTTCCAAGTTGGAGATCTTGTTTTTCTGAAATTGCAGCCTTACAGCCAGACTGGTGTGGTAGTATGCAAAAATGTGACGATTAGTGCTCGTTTCTTTGGTCCATACAAGATTTTGGAGAAGATTGGACAAGTAGCTTATAGATTGGAGTTGCCACCTAACTCGTATATCCATCCTATTTTTCATGTGTCCTTGTTGAAGCAACATGTAGCAAAGGGCAGGATTAGCTTGAAGGTTGCACCAGTGGTTACATAAGATGGGAAGCTCAAGCAGGAGCCTATTGCTATTTTGGAATCCAGAGAAGTTTAGAAGCAGAACAGATTAGTTGAAGAAATGTTGGTGCTGAGGACTAACTTGGATCATTAAGCTGCTACTTGGGAGAACTTGAATTTTCTAAGGGGCCAATTTCCTTTATTTCACTCTTGAGTCAAGAATGATGTTAAGGAGGGGGTATTATCATGATACAAATTTAGAGGTGGTCATTGTAGTAGCAATTCATGTGTTGTTTTTGAATAAGGTTGTATGACGGGAGATGCTAGTCATTTCCTTGAGTTAGCAAAGTCGATTAGTACATTGTATTTGGTTCAACCGATTTAAGTGATTTGTGACATAAAGTCTAGCTAGTATTGTAAGTTCCTTATTGATGAATGATATGATTGAATTCCTCTTTTCTCAACCCTAACTCTCTCTAATTCTCATCTATTTCTCAAATCTCTTCTCATCTTCACTCTAATTGTCACTTATTTCATGTTATGATTCAAGATTTTGAAACTTAACATATGGGTAGGTTAGCATCAAGCTCAACCCTTGCAATTGAAATTATGGCACTAATTATAAACAAAGCGATGCTTAAGTTGGTGATTTCCAACATCAACACAAGTCCTTCTTACCCCCACGTTGAGGCATCTGTAACGAGCTATTAAACAACCATCAACATATCTAGCCAACTTCAACAATAGTGAGAATAAACCAATAGTGGAGCACATATCATATCAATAAATCACAACTTCACCTCAAGTACGCACATAGTATACACATGGTAGGCAAAACACTTTTATACCGCAGAATATTAGTTTCATATATCATCACAAGAGTGAAACATACTCATCTCAGCTCAACTATTGGACCACCACCGGTTAGTTTACAAATGACCATAATCCCAAAGTGCCTTTTATTACTCAAATTAAGGCAACCCACTCATCATCAAGGTTCTCGAGCCAAGTGCTCGTATTATCAAACTATCCGTACTAACTTTAGGTTATCATCACAACAATATTTCCTCTATGATTAATGTACATGAGCCATCAATAACTATCCAACATTAGTGGAACCACACTAATCACAAGAGATTATGATAAATCAATATATCACATAAGCTCTCGGGTGCTTAACGAAACCTCCATAATGGAATATTTCACACTACATTCCTAAGCCATTTAAATTTTTTGCTTGCCAACTCAAACTCTAAGGTCTATTCTACAGTACAAGTTTGCCAGGGGAATCCCATAATACGGCACCATTAACAAGCCTAAACATATAGTTATTAGTAGAATGGTTCTCATCAATATTAGACACTCAATTTGTATCAAAATATCCCTTTAATACAATAGAGAGCTTACTTCTATGTAAAACCCAATCTATAGTACTTTATTAGTACCTTAACTTTAGAGTACTTCAATACTCATCATTTGGATCAAGCTATATAAATTAGATCTACCAAAGACATATGACATATTAGGATGAGTGTTGTTCATTAAAACATAATGCTCTATAACATCTTAGCACATTCAGCTTGTGACAATATCACTTTTCCTCGTTAAAATCATTGTTTGACCCTTCAAATGTTTTGTTTTATTTTATTTTATTTTTTAGGAACGCAAATAGACTTCAAAATTTTTTAGGAAGGATTTTCGTCTAGTCCAATCACATATTACAACATTTTATTGTTCTTATCTCGAAGGATCTAGATTTCAACATATTAGGGCCATAAAAAAAAAAAAAAAAACATTAGTTTGGAGATGATTACTCATTACATACAAACAACTTGGATTGTTTGAAAATATATGGGGATAATGAGCAATCATTATACAATATCATATAAAACAAAGGAACTTAAATTGAGTTTAAGTGCGTAATTTATTCTGACCTTTCAAACGATCCAATCTTGATATGAATCATTTTTATCATCACAAAGTTTAGTCTAAAGCTGTCATAATGTTTAAACTTATATTCAAAGCAATTAGACTTAAAATGAATAGAGCAATCCAAAGCTTGAGAAGCATAAATCTCAAGCTTTAATGGGCAACAAAATAAAACAATTGATGTAACTAAATGAAAGTATAAATGAGATGAATAAATAGACTTTGACTAAGATAATAGAAGGGAGAGAATTGACCGAAGAAATTGTCGTGCCGTGGAGAATCCACTGCCCTAAGTGGTTTATGCCCCCACGGAAATCCTAAGCCCTGTTGTTTATAGAAAAAATTCTTGTTGGTTAAGATTACATCATGGCAAAAATCTGCCCCAAATAAGGAAAGTGACGGATATAGGGCCTCAAAATTTGGACAGTTATGTAAAGAATCAGTTAAGGAAAGGGCAGAAAAATAATGGGAGGCTTTACTTGGGCACCACTTAAGAAATACTTGGTGCCCAATACAAAAGTTTTCTAGTGCCCAATCTAAAAAACTACTTGGTGCCCAATCATACAAAATAAACAAAAATTGAAGCATTTTTCTAACACCCTCTATTAGATATCCTTGAGGAAAAGTAACTTTAAGTACTATAATTACTTTTAAGTACTATCATTACATTTCTTACATCTCTTGCCATAGTTCTCAACTCACCCTTTTCAAAGAATTCCATAATAAAGAAACAATTTCCATATTTTCAAATATCAAACATATAGAATAGTCTAACCAAAGATGCTAGTACATGTTTGTATATTTGCGAATCATCTAAAGTCCATCTTTATCTCGTTAGAGACTGTAGATTTCCGCCACACTCCATGCCATTACCCAATTTACGTAAGATTCAATTCAACCCACTTCGACTAATCCTTTTGGTCCATCAAAGCAATGAATAATCCATGCACAAGTTTAGACTGTTTCCTTTATTTAGAGTTATCCTCTTATAGAATTAATTATTTCTAATAGTGGTCAAAGCAACAACTAAATTAGATAGTCCTACTCAGTGTTCCAATCTTATTAAGAATACCAACTTGATGCTCTTGGATCCCTATCCACATCACCAAGGCAAGTCATCAAAAATATCATATTATAGCCTTATTAGGCAAGTTATTCAGACTTATCACCGACTACGAATGTACTTTGACAACATATCACTTAGTCTGATCTATGTCTATTTGTGGTCCAATTTTATTGACCATTTAAACCAAACCTGTTATGTCATCTTGGATAATGTCCATCTCATGGAACATTTTAGAAGACAATCGCATGCATGTTTGACTCATAAAAATATATTGAGATAATAAATAATAAAACAATTCCATTTATTTACTATTTAAAACTAACTAATTGAGTTTTCCCAGGACATCAATTCCAACAATCTGCCACTTATCCTAAAACTAATTAGCCCTGCATTGCATAAATATCCTATAAGTATTTGTTAACTCTTTGACTAAAAAACTAATGTCATTGTCTCATTCCTATGCTCGTAAACTTTGATTTAATAGAAACCTTTTGAGTCAACTAGCCTACTGTACAGCTTCATAGCTATTAAGTACTTGACTTCTATAGTGAAATAAGCACTTTTAATTTTCACCATCTAAAGACTCCTCCCACAAGGATAAACATTGATTTCTAATGTTAAATGTCTAAACCACTTTTAAAACCATATGACCAATATGATAAACTCAACACCCTTTCTTGAATCTCGCGTAAGCTTGATCCTAAAACACAGTGTGCTCATCTGGGTTCTTTCATTTCAAACTAACTGGATCATTAAATTTTAGCAGCTTATGAAAAATTTACGTCATTCTCAATGAGTACAATTCCACCTCTATATACAACACCTTGAGAGTCACTACTTTCTAGCCATGTCACACGTATTCTCATGGTTCACTAACCATTGATCCAAATCACTAAGATTTCTTAACCATCAATGAATCTACTATTCAATGAACAAGATGCTTATTTAAATTCTACAAATAGACTACCACGATTTGCATACCATATGCTCCTTATTCTTGGCAATAAACTTATTCGGATGTATCATATTCATAACCATTTTAGAGAATGCTGTCTTGATTTCCATTCACACACCTCATCACAATGAGATACAATGGATAAGAGCAACCTTATAGACTTAATTTAAGCATCTGGCTAGGAGGTCTCATCAAAGTTGATTCCTTTCTACAAGGTATTAAGCCACTGTCATTAATCTAGCTTTGAAGGGTTCTACTTTCTCATCCAATGAACTTTTTATACTTGTAGATCCATTTAGATCCAATCTAATAGACTTATTATTTATTGACGCTTCTACAAACTCCAAACTTAGTTAACTACAATTGCTTTAACTTAAACATTTTTTTTTCTGACCCATTGGTTTGCATATTTATTTTTAAGATTTTCATTGTAGCCTAAAGAATCAGATTCATCATCACGCATAACCATTAAGACATAAGACATGAATCCATCAGGTGACCCTAACCGTCCTCCAAATACACCAAAGCTCTCATGTACTTAATGTGACAATAACGTGGTTGAAGATATATCTAATACATAATCCATATATAAGTTGTATCAAGCTGCATTGTTACAATATCTCATACTATAAATGTATCTAACACAAGCCATCTGTTGTATTGTTAGAACACTTTCTAAAACATCTCATATAGCAAACCTTTTGATATGTAAACGTGACTCGTCATATGAATCTTACAATTTTTAATAAAACATTATTGATCCTTTCTACAACTATTTGTAAGAGAGAAAAATAAGAATTCTCCTAACATTACCACTTTAATCTAATCAAAGTGATTTGATTTAATTATCTAACTAAATGCAGCTTAAGTCTTTAATTACTTGAACCTTCCAAAGGATTCAAAACTTATATCCATATATCAACTAATTGACTAGTTATTCATAAACACTGTACAAAATACTGTTTTCTTCCACTTACTTGAAATTTTACCAGTCTGTAAACATTTTATAAGTCTGTAAACATTTTATAAGCAAGTTCTAGTGCCTTTGGCACTAATGCCTTTACTTTTAAAGGCTCTTTCAGTCACTATTTATTCGAACATGATTGACATGCTGATTATCATTTCTGTACTTAATGATCACATAAGACATATGAAACCAGTTTTTGAATCATACTAGATTAATGTGACCTAAAATCAAATACCACTTAAAAACTGTTATAGACATCAGGAAATTCTTTTTTTATATGGTGAAACAGCTTATCTTGCATTAGAATAATTAACGTAGTTTTCACTAAAATAATTCAACTAATACCAATATACCATTTTAAATAAACACCTTATTTTCTTAAATATAAGTCTAGTTCTATGAAAAATAACTAAAAAATATTTTGAAATGAATAGCAAGTAGAAATCAAATTTTTAAAGGACAATAAGGCAGTTACTCAAATAGAAAAACTACATGGCTCTACTTAATTTACTACCTCCAGGTGCCCATACTGAAGGCCCATTCACTAGAACACTTATGAAACACCTACTAGTCACAAATAGAAAATACATGATATCATATGCCTTGTCATGTTGTGTTTTGGTCTTGGCAACAACAATATCCAAGTACCTAGGCAATTCCTTTTAAATTTCAATGCAATTATGAAGGGACAAAGCTATTTTGACTCATATTTTATTTTATCCTCTAGAGGTTCCTAATTCCTTAGATAGATACTTATACTAAGTGGACTCTTCTCTTAGTTCTCATGTCAGCTTTTCTCTCAAACTGTACTTACATCAGTTGACATAATGAGCAATCTCTATTACTAAATGTATTCAAGCTAAACGGATTGCAAGACCTTGATAGGAAAATTAGGATCATATCCTATTGAGATTGGCTATCAAATTTGCATCAGGAAATCTAGTTGAATTATGACGCACTATTGAACTGAACTTTCTTAATACAATCTTGTGTCTATTCTCTTTATTATTAGATATTCTCATGCTACTAGTTCTCTAACCAAACACTTCTTTCAAATATTTGATCATCTCTACTATAGTTGCATCTTCAAGTATCTAATACTAGAAAAGTTCGACATCTTATGACCGAATCTTGAATTCGACTGAATCTTTAGTCTAGTTTAACATTTCAAAAGTTCTTTTCAATTGAGTAGATATACTAGCAGCAGCCTCGAGAACTCTAAGCATCTCCTAGTGCTCTTTATGTATTAAGACATATAATATCATAGTAAGTATAACATAACAGACAAGTAAGACATACCAATAATGATCGAATTGCAAAAGTATAACAACTAGTCTAAAATTAAAAACTGCAAAACAAATCATACAATACACATGATCACTTTTCTTACTTTTAGCAAACAATCAAAGTTCGAAGTTCATAGTCCAACACTTACATATATGCCGTGGTGACCCATCCAAATTACCCAAAACTCTCACTAAGTTTGTTTTCTTGTAGAATCATATCAAATATATTTAACACACTACTTTTCCCTCAGCCTCTAAGGTCCTACAATAGAGATCCTCGAGGAAGCTAATGTAGACCTTTCAAGAGTAAACCGCATACTCCATGTTAGTGAGATCGTACTCGATTGCTTGGACTTCAATTCATCTCTTAGAAGACTAATCTTGTATTTCGTAAATGAACGCTCTCCTCAAGGAGTTGCGCCCACCCATTATATTGCTAGAATTGAGGTCATGAGCATTTACTTAGAAGCTTGCTCCCACTTGGTATTTTGAATCTTATGAACCTTTTAATAATTTTAGCAAACAAACAAAACATGGAATTCACCTAACCATCCTCTCCGAGTGTGCAACCATTAGCTAACCAATCTGCCAGTTACTATGGGATAGGATGTAGCAAGTAATCAGTTAAATGAGAACTATTCTATACTAATATGCTTCCTAAACATATTTAACTTACCAGTTAAGACAGCACCACAACGCTTCCTAGGAGACTATCATACTATTCTAGTCAAGTGTATGCCATTGCCTCAACGTTAGTACAAGTAAAAAAGATACTACATGGCAGCCTGGCCGTATTTGTTTTTCCTATACCTCAATCCATCATTAAGTAGTCTAACCCCGTGTTTTGTAAACAAATGCCCTTCTCGGGGATTTGCATCTATCTAACCCCGTGTTTTGTAAACAAACGCCCTCCTCAGGGATTCCCATCTATCCACTATAATATACTATTAGATTGGCAATAGAGATAGCAAGGAATTAATTTCTGATCCTCGCTCTCACTTGAAATTTATAATGGAGGATCTATCTTTTAAATTTGATTATCTCATAATCATTATTAGAATCACGGTCTAGAATTTATTTGACCATTAAATAAAAACTCTAATAATCTTAGGTTTCCTTTAAGTATCCAACCTATGTAATCCAATCTCATTAGATGCATTATGAGAAATTTTTTTTTTTTTTTTCAAATAATTCAACTTTTGAAATTTTTTTTTTTTTAATCACATTAGACCTATTTGAGAAAATTTTCTTTCTCAATGAAATCAAATGTTTCACCGAGTTGTGTATTTAGATAGCTTTCTAACTTTATTCACATTATTCAAATTATTTAACTCTTTAAATGACATTAAACACTTAAACAAAATTTAATAAGTACTATATTATCCATTAATTTGAACAACACCACTTAAGAATTAGGTTGGAACAATTAAAGATTTTTCTAAATTTTTTAGAAAAGAGTATCACATAATCTTAATTAGGATATCATTGTAATTAAATATTTATTTATTTAAATTAATTCAAATAATAAAATAAATTACAAAAATTTACATTTATTGATTTGAGGGGTGCCCAGGCAGCCCTGGGCACGTTCCCATTATTTAATTTTTTTATTTATTTTTAATTTTATATTATTATTTAAATAAATAATGAATTAATTGAATTCAATCTTAGTCTTATTAGACCATAAACTGAACATCTAATACTATTAGATATTCTTTGTTTTGGATTATTATAAAATATTTAACAACTAAATATTTTACACCTTGGATCAAAATCTAATTACATCAGATTAATAATCTAATTCGTTAAACTCCTTGAATATATAGTCTTATTAATCTGATTTAGAATTTCGCTCCTTGATTGAATAAAGACTCATATGAAATTTAAACAATTTAAAACATTAATAAACATTCAATCTTATTGTTAAATGTTTCAAAAACAATATTAAGGTTTACTCTTTTCCTTTAATGAAATTCCCAATTTTATATTTTCACAATTTTACATACTCTAATTTTATCATTTAGGCTCCGTTTGATTCAGGGGAAAACCACATTCTAAGAAGTGGTTTTCCCCTTTTCCTTTGTTTGGCGCATCATTAGCTCCCGGAAAAGGTTTTTCGATGGAAAACTTTTTCCCTCAAATGAGGGAAAATGACTTCCCTTTTAAAATGGAGGAAGTCATGATTCTAAGTGACTCAAAAACCTTCATGGTTATCGTTATGCAAATCGAGATCAAATCAAAATAAACCAAACTGCACTGTAAACACTTAATATCAACATCGGACAAAAATTAGACGGAATAATTAAAACCAGCTTTGATATCACTTTGTTATTATTGTACCAGAACAACTTTAATCAAGTTGAATCGTTACATAAAATTATAGAAAGAAATATTTAGGTAATATTTCAGCATTTATTACATATGTTCTGTGATATTTCAGTAATATATAATAATATACCGTAAAGTTTAAAAATTCTCATAAAGCAGGTATCTTTTACTAAAATTTAGCATATTTTAAATAAAAACAGCAATCTATATGTATCCTCTATCATAATGCAATAATTTCTTCTATCTGAAAATGGCAATATGACACATTTTTTGATAATATATAAGTAATTTTTGTTAGGATGTGGACAATTTTTTGATAATATGATATTTATACCATATCAATTTTTTGGCAGAAATTGCCCGAATTTTAATGAAATTCACTAGATTTTGACAAAGTATATACACAAGTGATAAAATTTCTTATCTCATGACACCTCATTATATATAATAAAATGACCGAGTATTTACATGATAAATGCTTAAATTTTATAATACCGAAGAAATAATTTTTCTAATTTATACAGCTTATATAGTTAAACTTTTTTTTTGTTACTTCGTATATGCTATATTATTACTTGTGTTGTCCTATACAAAGATATAAAATGATTAGTGAAAAATATTTTTTTAAAACATATACAAAGACATCACAATGGGGAATTAAGTTTTCCTTTGAAACAAACAACGGAAAACCTCACTCGGAATTTATATTTCTTTGGAAAACCTTTTCCGAAGAAAAAATTAGTTCCTAAATTCTACTTTTCCTTCAAAACAAACAGAGCCCTGGAGTTGGTTCTGATACAAATTGTTCAGATCGTATATCAGACTCGAATTGACTAGAGGAGACGCGGCGGAAAACTAAGTTGAAATTCTCAATTTTAAATCTAAATCCCTGACCTAACTAAACTATTTAATTAGATCAAGATCTTATTCTAATAAGTTCATAATATAATTAAAAAAATATGGAATAAAACATATGTAAATATGGTGTGTAGAATAAACAAGATAAAGGAAAACAAATTAAATTTCAAATACTTAATTCAGACATACTTGAAGTGGAAATCCCATTTATAATTTAAGAATCTGAAATTGGTAGAAAATTCTTGATATTGATACAGGAAGAAAACCTCATCCCACATCGATGGTTTATGAAAGGGTGGGCCATTATATATGTCAAGGAGTTACTCCACCCATTGCCAATTGGTTTTCGGATGGAACCCTCTTCAATCTGTATCAAATACCTCAATATTTTCTTCGCAATAACATTCTTTGACACAAGTAGTATGGATTCTCAAAAATATTTAACTTAAAAAAAATTTTTGAACATAATTTTTTTTCAATTTTTCTAAAAAATAGTTTTTCAAAAATATTATAAGAAATTAAAAAATGTCTAAAATAATTTTAGGATTTTGGTTGTGACAAAACTAGGTTCCAAACCCTAATTCATTGCATTAATTCACGGCCAAAACCCATTTACGTAAAAAACAAAAGGCCATGTTGACGTCAGCTAGATGTCAGCCCCTTTACTCGTAAAACGCGCAAAACAGCGAGTCGCTGATGCCACCTGACGTCAGCAACCATTGTTTTCCTTTTTTATTATTCAGATTGGGCGCAAAACAGCGAGTCGCTGATGCCACCTGACGTCAGCAACCATTGTTTTCCTTTTTTATTATTCAGATTGGGCGCGTGACCATCTTTTGAGCTGCTAACCCCGGGGCTGGGATGGATTTTGACTTCTTTTTCCCCCGTTCTTTCTCTTCGCTAAAATACAATACAATTCATCGTATTATATATTTATCTTATTAATATTTATTTAGTATAAAAATTTATTTGCATCATAAATAAATAATTCATCCTATTAATTACTTTTTTAATATTTTCTAAATAGTGCTTCAATTGAGGCCGGAGGAGGCACCTTAGAGACAATCTAACTTTAGCTCCAAACCGTTCAAATTTGATTATCATTTTATGATAACAATTAATTACCATTTAGTAAAACTTAATTCTACTGCATAAGTTTTACTATACTCTGTAGTTAAATATATTCAATCAAGAATTTCTCAAACAACTTTTACTACGACAATTAACCAATCTATTAGATATCCACAAGGAAAAGTAACTTTAACTACTATGATTACTTTTCTTACATAACTCGCTGTAGTTCGCAACTCATCCTTCCTGAGCAATTCAATAATCGAATACTTTGGTCAAAGATAATAGAATTTGTTCATATATTTGCGAATCAGCTACGGGAACATCTTTATCTCATTAAAAACTATAGATTTCATGTAAAACAATTGTTTTCACCACACACTTCATGATGTTACCCAACGTATGTAAGATTAAGGTCACCACACTTTGACCAATCCTTTTGGAACTTCAAAGCGAACAATCCATGCACGCGTTCAGATTGTTTCCCGGATTTCAAATTATCATCTCACCGAATTAATTATTTCCAATAGCAATTAATGAAACAACAAATTTAGATGGTCCTATTCAGTGTCCTAATCTTATTGACTATGCCAACATCATACTTTTAAATCTCTATCCACAAAGTATCATATTGTAGTCTCATTTGACAAGTTGTCCAAAATTATCACCTATTGTGAACGTACTTGAACAACATTTCACTTAGTTTGATCTATGTCTATCTTTGGTTCAATCTTATTGATCACTCATGCCAAACCTGAAATATCATATTGGACAACCTCCATATATTGGAATATTTTAAAAAACAATCACTCGCATATTTTGACTCATAAAAACATATTCAAATGATAAATAAATAAAAGAAATTCGTTTATTTAACATTTACAACTAATTAATTAGGTTTTTCTAGGGCATGAATTCCAATAGTCTTGAGCTTCTTACCTAGCTCACCTTTAGCATTGGTAGCTATTGGTCTTGATTCACCTTTAAGATCTTCAAGATCTATGGACTCAGTAGACTTGTCCTCTTGGCCTCTACCTTCTTCATCAGAATCCTTGGCAAAACAAGTATCGACTAAGAGCTTGAGTTTTGCTTACTTCTTTAGAAGCAGCCTCCTCTTTTGAGTTTGCGTAAGGGTAGAAGGACCAGTATCCTCTTACTTGAGTTGGGTTCTCCTCCATACGTTACCAAAGCGAACCCCTGGAGGTTGTTGTCCTGATTGCCATGGTCGCTGATTGGTGTCCACTTCAATTATATTATATTTTGGGGTCCTTTTTGGATGCCCAGTCCTCACGATTAGTTCAGCCCTCGAAGTTAGACCATTAGTTGGTTCGGCAAATGAGACCTTCTTAAAAATAGATGAATTTTTCATCGGACATAATTCTGGCTTCTTCATTCCAGAAACCATCTTGTGACCGCAACCCCCTCAAATGTCATGAGTAAGGCACATAAGTCTTCTCATCGTCTCTTTCTTGGTGGTGAAGATGGTATGCCAATGATCATTAGTGGATATTTTCATGGCTGACTTTTCTTCTCTTCATAGAAAAATCGTTTCTTCTTCTACTTGCTTCTTCATGAGCTTCTTAAAGGTGGCACAGTCACTCGTTGAATACTCCGCCATGGCATGCCACTTGTAGAACTCATCTGCTAACTCAATTGACGTTTGGGGAACCTGAGTACCCCTCGCTAAACCACCTTGTCAAACAAGGCATTGGTTGTAGCTAGTCTTTCCTTATCCTCACTCATCTTGCAAAGAGGTTTACCACTAGTTTGGTGAACATAAATATTTCTAGGCTTGGCTACCTAACTTACATTCACTTGAATATGACTAGGAAAGGGGCCATTATGAACACCTAATAAGCCCAATTTAGTATATAATTATTCACTTTTGCCTTTTTTTTTTTTTTTTTTTTTGCCTCACGAATGCACATTTTATGCTAATCTAGCTAAGTTTTATCATCAATATCAACAAATGGAAACAAGAAACATAAAACAAAAGCAAAAATGGACAAATATCATCAAAACCACACAGCTAAAGAGAGGATAAACAACATGAACAATTTGTGCAAATTGCAATTCTTGGGCGACAAAACTAACAAATCAAATGCAAGAAATACTTGAACAATTCATAAACAAACTCAACTTGATGACCAAAGTAGATCTTGGGCGCCCAAATTGGAGGAAAATGGGGGGAAAAAAAGCAAGTTTGTCAAGTTTCAAGGATGGGCGGCAATGAGAGCAAATAAAGAAGAACTTGTTTAACTTTTTTATTCTATGAATTTCCATCTCCAAATAGTATAAAAATGGTGTGAGGGAATTGTTTTAGATCATTCAAGCATCCAAAATCAATTCAAACCAGAGAGAGAGAGAGAGAGAGAGAGAGAGAGAGAGAGAGAATTCGGATATAAGAGGAAGATAGAGAAAAGAAAGAGCTAGGTTTGTAATTTTACAATTTCAAGTTCTTTTCTATCCTTTTCTTATTTAAGTTCATGTATTTTGTGATATTTTTGCTTTATGTTATATCTACCATGAACTAGTTACGTTTTTCTAGGGCAATGATGCAGCCTAAGATGTAATATACGCTCTTTTCTAATTCGACATATTCAAAGTTTGTTTATTGCGTTGTTGAAGTGTTTATTGTTTTTTTTTTCTTTGCATGAGTTTTGAATGCTTGATCACCATTCAAAGCCTATAATGATTCATAATGAGTCTGATAGGAGATTTATGGTGATTGCTACAGTGAAAAACACCTTTCAGGTTTGTGGTCCTTGGAAACAACTTCTCATTAGGGTATCCCTCTGATGGGGTAAGGCTGCGTACGTGTTACCCCTTCTAGACCTTACCCATGTGGGAGCCCTTGTGGCACTGGGCCTGTTCTTGTTGTTGTTAAAGTAATAAACACCACAAATTGAGCAAATGCTAGAGACAGATTAATGCGATTTGTGTAGTCTTAAGTGCAAACCATGGATCTTTAAAACTCTTTTCTTGTTCAAATTCATGCAAGAGATTGATGAGTTAATATGTAAAAGAGTATGCTAAATGTTTCTCAAGAGAGAATATTTATTAAATTAGGGTTTTTGGCCATTAATACGTAAGAAAAACTTGAATATTGAGAGTATAAAGGCGTACTAATGCAACTAGGTCAAATCAGATGCCTTCGACCTTATTAAATCAGAAAAAATATAAAAACAATTCAGTGACTATATTTAGTTCTTTCATTTTGTTTGTCACATATAAAAAACTACGAGTTTTGATTTTTTAAATAGCGCTGCAACTACTAATTTTTCAGTAGTCAATAATGGATCCTTATGGGAATGATACTCGGTCTATTATACTTGATACGACTTAGTGTACTTACTGAGTCAACACAACACAGTAAGGATCAAATTTTTAGCTCCATTGCCGGGGATTATTTGTTTCAAGTGATATTGATACTGCCTAGTTTTAGTTCTAATTTGTAGTTATTGTGTTCAAACTTTTAAATTTTGTTTAAATTTGAAGAAGAAACCTCTTTTCTTTCATTTATTTTATTTATTTTGTTTGATTTGTGAAGTTATTTTTTGTAAATTCGTATAGCAACCCACTTTCATAAAATTGTGTTTTTGTTAAGTTTTATGTTATATTGTTGTACTTTTTTACGTTTTATCATTGTTTACATCTTTCTTTCAATTTTTAAGTGCATTTAGATAAATTTTTAAGAAGTTAAGAGTGTTGTTTTCAAAATACCCAAAATAATAATAATAATAATAATTCCACAGTTTTGATATGTTTTATTATATTTTGTGTAAAGTTTTGTTAAATTTTGTGTTATTTTGAGTTTTTTTTTGTTTTCTTTTTATTTTTATCTTTCTTTTACAGATAAGTTCACTATGAACAAATTTTTAAAGTTAAAGTTTGTCGTTTTGAAGTTTCTTAAAGACATTAGTATTACCACTTCCATTCCCCTCCCCCCCCTCCCTAAAATTTGATTTTTCTTAAGCTTTGTACTACATTGTTGTTTTTTATGCTTTCTTATTAATTTTATCTTTCTTTTAACTTTTTAATTTACCTAGATAAGTTTTTGAAAGTCAAGATTTTTTATTTTCAATGTATCTCAAAATATTAGTATTACTACCCCTCGTCCCCTCATTTCTTTTTTTTTTTTTCCGTTTTCCTTTACTTTGTAAAGAAATTCATATACTACCCGCCCCAAAAAAATATATGGTTTTTGTTGAGATTTGTGTTATAATATTGTATTTTTGCGTTTTCTCATTATTTTAATCTTCTTGTTAACTTTTAAGTTTATTTTTTAGCATTACTTCCTTAGATCCTAAACTTTAACATAGAATGTTGGCACAGGTGATGGCTAGCCATAACTATATGTGACACCAATACTAGGCTGTACCAAGAAGACTCAGTGGAATTCAAAAAGTTAATCCATTCAACATGTTATCCACTCAAATCTCACTAGCTCAAAAGCAATGGGATAACATAGGTGTCAAATTTGCTCATACTCCTAGAGTTAGATGTGTATTTTGTGCAGGTAGCCATGTTAGTATGGAATGCCGAGCAAGCAACATTTTTGCCTCATTGGATTTTGAACATGATAACTACATGTCAAATTATCAACAAGCCCAACAAAATCCTTACTCTAACACTTACAATCAAGGATGGATGAACCCTCATAGCGTTTCCGGGAACACTCACGAAGCACCTTGGTCACCCATTCATCCACCTCAAGAAAAGAAATATGACTTAGAAGAGATATTTGAGAAGTTCATGCACGAAAGGACGATTTCTATTCAAGAAACCAAGGCCTAGTTTAGAAACAAAGAAGCCTCCAACCAAAATTTAGAAAATCAAGTAGGGATTATATTAGAGGAACTTTCTGAGAGGTCTAAAGATTCCTTGCCTATCAATTCCATCCCAAACCAGGGGAACAAACTAAGGCCACAACGACGAGAGATGAGAACACATTAGAAGAGCCACCTCAATGTGACATTACCCCCTTGACTGACTCATCACCGCTAATGACCAAACCTATCTTGACCGACCTACCACTACCAATGATTTAAATAGAGTGCTAAGCTTGCTATTAAAGCCAAGAATGACTTAGTGAAAAAGCAAAAAAGATTGGAAAAAAAAAAATTTTCAAGTTGTGGCACATTAGGCTTAAGGATCCCATGATTAGGATATAGATGTGGTCGTGTAAAGAAGGGTACTAAGAAAATCCATAGAAGAAAATGGTTATTAATGGTGGATGGAGGAAACTCCATTCTCCTTCAGGATATAGGATAGAACATTGTCAAGAAGTCAAGATAATGACTATAACTTAAGCACTTCTTGGAAGGCAGCCCAAGTTTTCATTTTCCGACTTCCTTTCTTTTAAATTCCTTTTAATTTATATTTTTATTATGTTTCTATATATTCTGTTCAAATAGGGTTTTTTTGGAAACAAGTTTGGGGGTAACATGATGTCAACATTCACCGTCAAACAATAATCCTCAAACCTAGGAAATATCCCTCACCTATTGCTTCATTCTTTGTATTTCTTTTAACATTGAGGGCAATGTTAACTTTAAGATTGGGGTGCAAGAGACAATTTTTTTAAATTCTGAATAAAAATTTTCTTAAAATTTTCTTATTTGGTCCTATTTAATCATTTAGAGTCAGCTTTAGTACCTCCAAAAGTTCGAAGCCTTTGTATGGGAATGTAGATAGTGTCGACCAACAAAAAAGATTTTCTATTTTTTTCTAGTTTGGATCATTAGTCTTTATAAATTTTCTTGCACATTTTTAACCGATTCAGAATCATAAAATAGTTTTGAGATCTTATCATCATGCATTTTAGGAAATTTTCTATCCTTCTTAGCTCGTTTAGTTTGATTAGACATGAATAAATTGAGAAACAATTGTTTTTGGATTCTAATAGCAAGGCATGATCTATTTTAAGGCACTATCTTAATGAAACCATGGTCTTTGAGTTCACTAAATTGCATCGTTGTTTTACCTTTCTTTCTGTTTTAAAGATGCTCAAATATGAACATTTGCATTAAGATTATTATTTGCATAATAGATTTTAAAGAGTTCTGCCTAAGTCTAAATAAAAGCAAAAAAAATGAGGGTATCATATTTAATGGCATCTTCTATCCCTGCAGCCATCGCCCAAGGATCAGGAGTTCTATTCTCGCTGAAGATATACTCATTATAAATAAGTACAAACCTCAAGCACAAGCCCATCATGAGGGTGTCTCAGTTGGTGATGCCTCCTACCCATACAGCCATCGCCTATGGGTTAGGAGTTTAATTCTTGTCGAAGATATACCGATGCGGCCATTACAATCAATTGGTGGCATCTCCTACCCATGCAGTCATCGCCTAGAGGTCAATAGTTCAATTCTCACTGAAAATATACTCATAACTTACCTACTCATGGGGATTGTGAGTCACTTCATGGACCGAGGTTAACTGGGGCAAACCAATCCCTCTTTTCAAAAAAAAAAAAAAGGAAGAAAAAATTTAGTGAATAAATTTTAGTATTGGCATACATGAGAAGCGTTGTTAGGAGTGGCACGATTTTTTTCATTTATTCAGTTTGAGTGTCTTAAGATAGAAAGAACGAATAAACTTAATTTACTCAGCCAACATTTGAATTCGGTTTCCTAGGTGATTGATGTTAGGAGCAGTGTCCTGAAATCCAGATTTATTTTGGATATATTATTTTAATTAATAAATAAAATTGAAGTTCCAGTCGTTTCCTAGTTAAATTTGTGTATTTGAGTATTTATACTGCATGTGATTTTCTTTCGAGAGGCATCCATAAGATGGGTGTAGTCCTCAGACCATAATTTATAAGTTTGTTCTAAGTGGTTTATGAGACTAAGCCACAGATAGACTTGGAACAAATGATATGGATTGTTGTTTGAAAGACTCGTAGTCGAAGACAAGTCTGGACAACTTGTATGTTAAGACTATAACGAGACACTTTAGATAGCTTGTCTTGGTCATGTGGATGGAGATCTAAAAGTGTTAAGTTAGTGTATTTGACACACTAAGTTGGACCATGTGGGTTACTTATTTCTAGATTGCTATCGGAGATGAGTGATTTGCATTGTACTGTTTGAACGACGACTCTAAATCCTGAGGGTATTCTGGACTTGTGCATGGAGCGTTAGTTACTTTGGTGTACTATAAGTAAGGTCTAAAATGAATGACTGAAATCCCACATACACTGGGTAGCGGCGTGAAGTGCGACAAGGATCATGGTATTCAATAGGGAATCTGCAATCTTTTATGAGATACATATGTCCCCTTAGTTGATTCGCAAATATTTGAATGGCTCGGAAACTTTGGCCAAAGCATTCCAAGTGTTTGACATTTGGAATTTATAATGTGAATATGTTCAAGTATAAATGAATTATTCAGTAAAGGGCGAGTCGGTAACTAATGGAGAAGCTGTGAGAAGGATAATGGTAGTAGTTATATTTATCCTTTGTCATGGACATCTAGTGGAGGAGTTGTTGTCATCAATACAATATATTAGGGAAATATCAAATAAATAATTTAAGTCTGGAGTGCAGTGAGATTTATTTAGTGGAATTAAGTCTCCTTAAATGGTAATTAAATTAATATCATGAGATGATTTAATTTAACCCGTTTGGAGCTAGATTTAAATTGTCCCCGGGGTCCCTAAGCAAGCCTCTATATTTTATTGCCATTAGAAAAATATTAAAGAATTTATGAGATGAATTATTTATCCATACGATGGGTAAATTAATTTTGCCAAATATTATTCATGAGATGAATAAGTATTAAAAATTATTAAATAAAATAATTTTTAAAAAAAATTAAAATTCATAAGATGAATATTTTACATGTGAGAAAAAGCAAAAAAAAAAAAAAAAAATCACGTTTTAATACTTGCACATTAGTTATCCGTGTGAGACGGATCCAACGAACCAGCGGGCGATCCGGGTGCCCAGGCGGGGGCAAATTGAGCGCTGACACGTGGCGCGCGATGGCAGGACAGCAGAGGCGGATGTACTATTAGTAAATTCGGCGTTTTGAGCTTATTTTGAATGAAACACTGCGTTTTGATGTTAACTGTGCAGTCCTTTTTCGATTTTAATTATATTTTCTCGCTTGGAATATTTCTATAAATAGAGGGGCTTATTGCGAGGTTTGGAAATTAAGTTTATCAGAGTAAAAATATTTTTTAGGGTTTCTGAAATTGTTTCGAAGACCCAGTTTAATATTTTTTCGGAGTCCACCCTCCGAGCAGTTCGAGGTTATTGCGTAGAAGGTCTCGAGGTCTCGATTTTCAAGAATATTATTATCTTTCTGGTTTTATTTATCATAGGAGCAATTTCAGGCATGTTTTTCTTTCTTTCTTCTTTTAGTTTCGCTTTTCTATTTATTTACAGTATTCGTTATTATGCCTGTTTAAATTTATGTATTGTTATGCATGTATTAGAATAAAAGGATTGTAGATCTAAATTAAGAATTTAGATCTGATGATTTAAATTATGAATTTAAGTCAATAGATTTAAAGTTAGGAATTTTAAATCAGCCCTAGCTTTAGAGTTATGAATTCTAAACCTGTTCTGCTGAGTTATCTTTAGGGAGAATTTTTGAAATTCATCCCAACAATCGGTATTAGGGCAAAGGGTTTATAGAGATAAACTTATTCCCGGGAACTCTCGCACATGAGGTGTCATGAAGCGTGACTCTCCGACCGGGGGCTTAGCTAAAGAGAAGAGTCTCCTACTCTAAGTGCTCTAATAGGTGCCTATTGTTGTGACCATAGTTGAGAACTGTGAATCCAATAGTCGGCATCAGAGTTTATTTTTCAACAAAATTTTTATGTGTTTCCCAAAAATTGATGGGTTTTTCCTTAGAAAGAATGTTTTGCCATTAGAACATTAAGCTTTGAAACTTGGCCATTCTTTTCTAATAGAAGCATACTTGCTTTGAATTGTGCTAAACTTCTTAAAAAATATGAGATCCTGTGCTTTTATGTTTGGACTTGCTCAAGGGCGAGCAAGATTTAAGTTTGGGGGTATTTTGATAAGCCCAATTTATTATATAATTGTTCGCATCTTTTAGGTTCAAATACTAGCCATTTTATATCTAATTGTTATTGCTTTTGCTCTTTTTTCTTCCAATTGTTATTTGCCTGCAAGAACACTAATTTTATGCTAATTCTTGCTAGATTTTATTACTAACACCAACAAATACAAGCAAGATACATTAAAAAAAAGAAAAAAATGGGCATATATCATCAAAACCACACAGCTAAAGGGAGGATGAACAACAACATGAACAATTTTGGGCAAATTGCATACTCTTGGTGGCAGATCTAACAAATCAAATGCAAGAACTACTTACAAAATTCATTAACAAACTCAACTTGATGATCAAAGCTAATTTTTGGCAGTCAAATTGGAGGAAAAGGAAAAAAAAAAAAAAAGCAAGTTATGGCAAATTGTAAGGATGGGCGGCAATGAGTGCAAATAAAGAACTTGTGTAAATTTTTTATTCTATGAATTTATGTCCTCAAAAACTATAAATAGGGATGTTAGAGAAGTGTTTTAAATCATTCAAGCATCCAAAATCAATTCAAAAAAAAAAAAAAAAAATACAGAAAATTCAGATGGACGAAGAAGGGAGAGAGAAGAAAAAGTTTGGTTTGTAATTTTTCAATTTCAAGTTCTTTTCTGTCCTTTTCTTCTTTAAGTTCATGGACTTTATTTTAGTTTACTTTATGTTATGTCTACCATGAAATAATTTTGTTTTTCTAAGGTAACAATGTAGCCTATGTTGTAATACATGCTCTTTTCTAAATCGATGTATTCAAAATTTGTTTATTGCATTATTCAAGTGTTTATGGTTGCTCTTCATGGATTTTGAATGCTTGATCAGCATTCAAAGCCTATAATGATTCATAATAAGTCCGACAGGAGATTTATGATGATTGCTAAAGTGATAAACACCGTAAATTGAGCGAATGTCAGAGATAGATTAATGCGATTTGTGTGGTCTCTAGTGAAAACCTTAGATCTTCAAAACTCTTTTCTTATTTAAGTTCATTCAAGAGATTGATGAGCTAATATATAAAAGAGTATGCTAAATGTTTCTTGAGAGAGAATATTTAGTAAATTAAGGTTTTCAACCATCAACATATAATAACAACTTGAATATTGTGAACAGAAAGACGTATTAATACAAATAGATGAAATTGAATGCCTTGGATCTTATTAAATCAGAAAAATAACAATAAAAAATTCAATAACCATATTTAGTTCTCCTCATTTTGTTTGCAACATATCAAAAACTACAAGTTTCGATTTTTCATATATAACTGCAACTACTAATTTTTCAGTAGTTACTCAATAATGGATCCTCGTGGGAATGATACTTAACTCTATTTGTATTACTTGATACAACTTAGTGCACTTGCTAAGACAACATAACACATGCATCAAGACCCATATGTCCTTCTCTACAGAAGATTAATTCCTTGCCTTAATGGTTTCTTGAACCACGATTCTGAAGATCAAGCAGCTCTTCGTTGAGTGAGTAATCATGCTATTTATAGTACACCTCCCATTTTAGTCCATTGGGGTCAAGTTTGCTGTGTTGGCCCCTAATCATGAGCTTATTGTCTACCTTAAGCCAATCAAATACAAGGTTGGCTCTTGGGAAGTCAAATGAATACTTTCTCGACTCTTAGGACTTGTTTCACTTCTTGGCTTTGACATCCTTCTTTAATAGAGGATTCGAAACCATAGGAGGTCCTTTGACATATACAACGACATCAATTTCTTTTGGGGGTTCTTCTTCCTCGTCAATCAATCATACATATAGGTTCTACACGCGCTATTTTTCTTGAAGCTTTGCTCCTTTAAGATAGCCTCATACCCAGTGGCATATTCTGCCAGTTGAAGGAGAGTTGTGATGTTTGAGTCTTCAAACTCCTTCTTAAGTGCAATATCTAATCCATTTAAAGCTAGCGTGGCATATTCAACCTTAGGGAGAGGCAAGATGCATTTTAACTTAACTCTTTTGAATTGGTTAATGTAATCCTTTACAGATTCACCTGGATTTGTCTCATTTGAGCCATGTCTGACATAGTGGCTCCTAGTTCCATTCTTGGGAATTGGGCATGAAATTGTCTTGCCATGCCATACCAACTGTAAAAGGAATTAGATGGTAAACTAATACACCTCTAGAAGGCCTTCCCTATAAAAGAACTAGGGAATGGCCTAAGATTTAATTATGGGTTAACAACTGCTTCCCTGAATTGGTAGTTGACTCTTGCCAAATGCTTGAGAGTAGACACGCTTCCTTCTCCTCAGAAAAGTGTGAACTCAAGGATTTTTTTTATCCTCTAGAGAAAGGGTAGTCCTTGTTAATGTATTCTGGGCATGGTTCACTATACATGGATCTATTAACCTTTGAGGCCTAGCACATACATCTGCTTGATAAGGGTTGCCAATTGATCTTGGAGGTGTAGGTTTTTGGCACATGGTTATTTGTCTGCTAGTTTCCCTGAGTGGTTGAGAATCAGGAGGGGGATTAGCAGATACCACTAAGCTCCCATAACAATCGGATGTGGGAATGGTTGTTGTCCCATATACACAACATAGTGACTCCCTTGATCATTCTAGCCTTTGGTATGATTGGCCATGAAGTATGCACCAACAAATCCTTGGATATGTAGCAAACAAGAGGGCGTGCCTACATTGATAGGCTATTAGGGCATTCTTGCAAAATCAATCCCCAAGTTTTGATCTCGAGGATGCAAGATGTTAGCTTGCCCCTAGTCTTGTATGTCGAAAGAGGTCTAGGAGGAGGACATTGATCCCTAGTGTCCAGAACCTACCCCTGCATACCTACTCGGTGGCTCTAGTTAGGTCTTAAGGTAGCCTCTGTAGTGTGAGGGGGCATGAACAGCTATTCCCCCCATATCAAGGATAGGCGTGACCTGAACATTTGCATTAATTCCCTCGAAGCCAAAGTATATCCTGAGTTTAAAGGGCCAACAACCTCAAAGGATGTGCAATCACTCTTATGGCCACAGTCCAAGTGAGTAGCACCTGAGTTAGCCATAGTTGGATTTCCCTTTTTTTCACGAATTGTGTTACCAACCTGAATCACTGGCTTTTGTGAGCCCGAAGGAGCATCACGAGGGATCTAGTGGGAACTAAGAGAGGAGAAGCAGGACTTAATTACCTAATAGGCTTTCTAAAGGCTTAAATTATGTTGTTATAAGTTTCATCCTACTTGACTAAGATAGGCTCAACTTCAACTACTATTTGCATGCCAAATCCTTAGCTATAAAAAAAGTAGCAAAAATAGGGTTGAGTTAATTTGAACAATGACTCTGTCGGTTTCTTTGTGAAATCTTTCATCCATTAGGGTCCCAATGTCATTGATGATAGCTCTCATTATGGACAGAGTTTTCATGTGGAGCCACAAGAGTGCACTCTATTATAGCATGCTGTTTTTCATAGACTTCTTTCATAGCTTTTTAAAGAGTTTGATCAATGAGTTCCAGTCGGCTTTTGAACAACTACATGAAAGACTTTCTAGAATAGCCATTGAGCTTGATACACCGGTCTTTTGGGATGTCTTTATCACCTCTGCTTTTGTTACTATGGTTATGACTTGTTGCTTCATGACACAGGACTTTGCTTTAAGGGGTGCTCAAGTGGAGACTTGACTAAGGCTAACCCTTTAGGCTCCTCAGGTTCAACAGCACTAGATCTCCTTGTTTTGACCATTGGGGAATGGTCTGAGACTATAGTTCGGTAATTCACAATGGGGTTAAAGACATTTACGTGTGATGTTAAGCCTCCCACTATGGTCTCCAAGAGGCCTGTTTGCTTAGAGTGTGTGCGAGAAAGGTCTTTGTAAATACAAATTAAACTAACAGGCAAAAAGGGACACGCACCAATGTGGGAGCGACCCTAAATTTTAGACCATACATTGTTTTCTCTATTTTGTTTCAAGTTTTGTGTGTGCGGTCATCATAAATGTGAAACAAAACAAAGTGCAAAAGGGACTCATATCGATAAGGGAGTGAGCCTCGCAAACCACACGCCTTTGACCTTAACCACTCACCACTTTTGAAGAAAAGGTTGCAATCTATTAGTGTATTTGACATCGGTTATACCACGAGTTTTTCTTACGCTTCAATTAAAAAGACTTTGGTAAATATTTTTGTGGATTTTTATGTTAAAGGATATGGACCTAACTCATATGGAAGTTACAGTGATGAAGCAGGGCCCACAAATACCTATCCTTGTACACTAAAAAAAGAAGCTTGTATCTTTTATTTATAATAACTTGAATGAGTTTAGGTCTCATAAGATTAATATGGAGTAAACCATATTCAAGTCACTGGATTTGGACCAACGTAATCAAGGGACAACCCTTGGTCATCAAAGCCCTAATCAGTGGCACAAACCTAAGCTCACCTGACTTACTAAGCAGTGCCCATCATGAGGGCGTCTCTACCTTACAAATGCACCTACCTTCCCATAAAAATATGATGAGAGTACATGAGGAAGAGGAGACTCATCAGTATCTGGAAACAATCCCTTAAGATTGAGAACATCATGGGATGGGTCAAAGATTAGGCCTAGGGCATAAAATGAAAGGTTCGATGAAGGATCATCCTCTAATAACAAAGAAAGATCTTCCTTGTTAATGTTGAGCAGTTCAGCAAGGGGAACATGAGCAAATCATCAGCTGATCTTGATTTGTCCAAAGATGTTAAGAAGCTCAAGTTGCAAAGATTCACCAGAATAGTTCTTAGTCGCATGAATCGTTGTAGTTATGTAGATGCACCAGATTACAGGAAGCTAGAGGAAAATTGTTAGCTTTCAATCCACGAATTGGAAGTTAACCTTGTAGAAGAGAGAGTTAAGATGAGAACAGAAGTGAATGGGATGAGAAGTAGAGAAGGAGATGAGAAATAGGGAAAGAATTTCCAAAGGAAAATCTGATTTGTATTAATTGAATTATGAATTTACATGATTTGAGCTTATTTATACTAGATCTAGCACATCGAACCAAGACCCAAAGCTAAAACCGACTATAACCAAATCTGGCGCCAAGAACTTAAACCAGCCGCCACATTTGACTTGACTTGACCCTTTAACCGACTTTGGGCCAAAATGGCCTGCCAACTAACATTTGAATACAACACTAAAAACACTCAAAAAACACACACGCTATACGAGACCAATTACACCCAAGAATTGAAGGAATCTTAACATTCCCTCCCCCTTGAGAAGCTCCTTGTCCTCAAGGAGAAAAGCATGGAAATTAACTCTTCAAGAATGTAAGTTTCTCCCATGTAGCAAAGTTTTTATCCAAATTACACCACTGCACCAAGACCTCCTGCAAGGCTCCTTCTGCAACCTTCATTATCTTTTGCTTCTCGACAGCAACAGGCTACAATAGCAAGGCCCCCGTTTGCTCTAACTTCTGGTGGTTCCCGTGTGCTTTCAACTCCGTTCTTCACCTGGTTTTTAATTAATGATGCATGGAACACCAGGTGAATGTATGAATGAGGAGGTAAGTCAAGTTTGTATGCAGCTTTGCCAATCTTTTCCAAATTCTTGTATAGACCAAAGAAACGAGCATTTAGCTTGACATTCTTCCTGACAGCCAAAGAAGATTGTCTATGAGGTTATAATTTGAGGTAGACCATGTCTCCAACTTCATAATTTTTGTCTACCCTCTTTTTATCAGCATAAAATTTCATTGTTGCTTGTGCTTAGAGAAGATTATCCTTGAGGACTTGCATCATTTGCTTCCTCTGCTGTATGTAATCATTTGCTGCAGATTCCGATGACACTAGTTACTACAACATAAATAGGGTAGGATGAGCATATCCGTATAGAGCTTGGAAAGGAGTAGTGCTAATAGATGCATGTCCATGAGTGTTGAATCAATATTCAGCTAAAGCAAGCTATCGGCTCCACTCTTTAGGCTGTGAGAAAACCATGCTCCAAAGGTACTGCTCAATACATTGGTTAACACGCTCGATTTGTCCACTTGTTTGGGGATGGTAAAATGAACTAAGTGCCAATGTAGTACCTAGCAGCTTGAGCAACTCCCTCAAAAAATTGCTTGTCAAGATCTTGTTCTGATCAGAAACAATGGATTGAGGCAATCCATGTAACTTATATATATTGTCAAGGGAGATCTTTGCTAACTTCTCTATTGTAACCGGTGGTATGAGTGAAATGAAATGGCTATATTTGGTGAAACAATCCACTACAACCCATATGACCTCCCTGCTATCAGACTTAGGCAAACCTTCTATGAAATCCATGCTAACATTGATCCAAGCTCCATCCGGAATGGGAAGAGGCTGAAGAAGTCCTTTGTATCTATGGTCTCCCAACTTGGTTTGCTGACAGATTTCACATGCTTTATCATATTCACTCATAGTCTTATTCATGCTTGGCCAGCTGAAATAAGCTTTAACTCTTTGATAAGTGCCCTCTACACCAGCATGTCCTCCCAAGCATAATCATGAAAGGCCTTGACAATTTGATTCCTCAAATCTGTTGAAGTGCTAATGTAAAGCTTGTTCTGTAATCTGATAAGGCCTTTATGCACTTATGTATTTTTCACTAGGCTTGCAATCACACACCCTTGAGCAAATGAATCACCCTCATAGGACTTATAAACTTCATCCATCCATGATGGTAAAACAATGGACATAGCACAGCACAAGTCATGTTCAGCTTCTTCAAATTTCCTTAACAAAGCGTCTATAGCTGCATTCTATTTACCTCTTCTGTATTTAATTGCATAATCAAGGCCAAGCATCTTCATTAGTCCCTTCTTCTGAATTCTAGTCACAATCTTTTTCTCTAGGAGGTGCTTAAGGCTTTGATGATCAGTTCGAATAATGAATCTATGACCATCCAAGTAATGCCTTCATTTCTCAACTACTAGAAGAATAGCCAGGTATTTCTTCTTAATAAGTTGACATGGCTTGATGCTTGGGACTAAGTGCTTGACTCAAATAAGCAATAGGCCTCCCTTGTTGAGAGAGAACAACTCTAGCACCAGACCCACTAGCATCTGTCTCCAATATGAAGTCTTTAGCAAAATTTGGCATGGCTAATACCAGGGCTGTACACATGGCTGACTTGAGAGCCTCAAAGGCTGCTTGGGCCCTTTCTGTCCACTTGAATGCTTCCTTTTTTAGAAGCTCAGTTAAAGGCTTTGCAATAGATCCATAACCTTTAATGAACTTCCTATAATAGTCGGTCAACCCTAAGAATCCCCTGAATTGCTTTAAAGTTATTGGAATTGGCATATCTTGCATTGCTTGGACCTTGGTAGGATCGGTGGGGACTCCTTCATGAGAGATTATATGGCCTAAATACTCAAGCTTGGTTTGAGCAAATGAGCATTTAGACAGTTTGGCAAAGAATCTGTGCTGCTGCATCGCCACAAATACCTCTCGAAGGTGTATAAGATGATCCTCATAATAAGAACTATATATCAATATGTCATCGAAGAAGACCAGCACTGATCTTCTCAAATAAGGCTTAAAAATGTCATCCATAGCAGCTTGAAAGGTGGCCGGCCCATTTGTTAGGCTAAATGGCATAACAAACTCAAAATATCCATAGTGAGTCTGAAAAGCAGTCATATATATCTAGCTCAAGAAATCTGATTTGATGATATCCCTGCCTCAAATCAAGCTTAGAGAAGAAATGTGCTCCATATAACTCATCAAGCAAATCATCTATAACAGGAATAGGGAACTTATATTTTACTATCAGGGAACTCAATTGGCGATAATCGATGCACATTCTAGCTGTCCCATCCTTCTTCTTTACAAGAATCACAGGTGAGGCAAAAGGACTATGGCTTGGTCTAATGAAGTTCATTTGAAGCAATTCATTAGCTTGCTTCTCAATTTCTGATTTTTGAGCATGAGCATACCGGTATGGTCTGATCTTCACTGGATCAGAATTTGCTCAAAGTGGTATGGGATGATCTACACTCCTTTGAGGGGGAAGGCTCTTTGGCTGCTCAAACACATCTTCAAACTGTTCAATCAAGGGGAGAACCTCAGGCTGAATTATTGGCTCAAGTTCAGTAGGTGAGATAACAAACAATTGCCAAAGCCACTGGATTGCATTCTTCTTGAATCCCCTTTGTAAATGCTTGCCATTAATCAACCGAAGCTGCGCTTGACTAGAAATACCTTGCAGTGAGACCTTAGTGCCATGAACTTCAAAGACTACTGTCATTTTATCAAAATCAAACACCACTGGATTGAATGATCTCATCCAATCTACCCCGAGCACCATATCACAAACTCCCAAGGGAAGAACATTGAAATCAAAAGAGAATTGATGATCTTACATAGACCATTGGAATGCTTGGCACTTATTTTGAGTAGTAATGGAGTTGCCATCAGCCACCATCACAGCCAAAGGATGGTCTTAGTCACTTCGTGTCTCACTTTCTTTACCAATTTGGGATCAACAAAGCTGTGAGTGCTTCTACTGTCAATAAAAATGGAAATGGAAGTCATATTAGCCTTTCCCTTGATGCAAGTGGTATTGTGAGCTCCATTCCCGGTCAAGGCTTTCATAGAAATCTCGATTTCATCCTTCATCAACTCATCTTGTGAAGAATGCTCATAACTATCATCCTCAGCTTTTGAATTCTCATTGTATGAATTAATTTCTACTCATAATCCTCTTGCAGACATCAAGGATTTGTAATTGCATCTATGTTCGGGCTGAAGGCTGCTTGCATCTACAACATAATCTCATTGACCTCTTGTCAACAGTAGGACCAGATCTGGAGCTTGATGGATCCCTGTGATGAGATCTATAGTTACTGCTTTTAAGTTTACTCTTGTCACTTGAAGTTACAATCGTGGCTTCAATCAACTTAGCCTTGTTATAAGCATTAGACAAAATCTTAGGACCAAAGGCCTTCACCATGTTCATGATCCTAGGCTTCAAACCACTAATGAAACTAGAGACATAATATGCCTCCGACTCTTGTGGAGTGATGGATATCATGTTAGCTCATAGGTTCTCAAACCTGATCACGTATTCTTTCACGGTAGCCGTTTGATACACCTTATTAAGACTGTAAACTACATCACTTGTCTCCTCCTCTCCATAACGTTCACACAATTATCTGTGAGTTAGCCCCAAAAAAGATTAGGTTTGCTTTTCACCACACTACAAACCACACCTCATGATCTCGACGTAATTGCACTACTGCCAGCTCAACCTTTCTTCTTCACTTATGTTATAGTAATGGAAATACCGATCACACCTTCTCAACCATGACTCAGCTCAACCTTTCTTCTTCACTTATGTTATAGTAATGGAAATACCGATCACACCTTCTCAACCATGAATCAGGCTGCTTGCTATCAAAAGGCTCGATTTGAACCCCTAGTTGCCTGTGAGAACTGCTCCTGCCTCCAGATGTAGTGTCATTACTCACTGATCTTTACTGATGATGCTGATCAAGTGGCCTATCTTAATGTTCGAAGTCATCAATCAAAGTTCTGTGGTGAACAACAGAATCAGGAGGTCTTGAATTCAGACCTGAATTCTAGCCATACAATCGAGAATGAGCTTGTTCTGTGGCTCGATCATGATTCTCTGCAGCAATCTCAACCTTTGGAGGTCGATCATCCACTAATCTGATTTCAATTGGCGGTCCAGCCTCTGGTTGAAACATAGGAGATTTATCTCAATTCCTTATCAAACTTTTAGTTCTGCTATTGTTCACTTGCGGTTGAACCACTTCAGCAGGGGGAAGAATCTGACTAGCAGGCTTAAGAATCGCATTAACCGATGATTCTCCTTGCTTATTAATCTGATCCTGCAAATTCATAAGCCTTGCCTCAATTTGATGCAAACAATGTTCCTTTCTCAAATCACCTTCCAGCTGTAACAGTTGCATTTTTAAGAGCAATCGATCTTCAAATTGCTCAAACTATTGTTCAAGCTTTTGTAAATTGATAAGGCGATCATGTAGGTCCTGAAGATGATCAGTAGCAAGATACTGAGGTCTGGTTGTAGCATTTGCACCAACAATGGCAGCATAAGATACATCAGGACTAACAACTGCAGCTGCATTGGCTCCACCAGCTCCCGATCGAGTCCTCACTCCATCAGCCATATTTTGATTGTTTTTCTTTTGTTTTGCCAGCTCCAATCTACCAATTGATTTCTTGAACCAGTTCTGATGCCAATTGTTAGCTTTCAACCCACGAATTGAAAGTTAACCTTGTTGAAGAGAGAGTTAAGATGAGAAATAGAGAAGGAGATGAGAAATAGGGAGAGCACTTCGAAAGGAAAATCTGATTTGTATTGATTGAATTATGAATTTACATGATTTGAGCTTATTTATACTAGATCTAGCACATTGAACCAAGACCCAAAGCTAAAACCGACTATAACCAAATCTGGCACCAAGAACTTAAACCAGCCACCATAATTGACTTGACTTGACCCCTTAACCGACTTTGGCTCCCAAATGGCCTGCCAACTAACATTTGAATACAACACCAAAACCACTCAAAAACAACCCATGCAATACAAGACCAATTACACCCAAGAATTGAAGGAATCAGAACAAAAACATAGACAAGGTTGTTCAAGGATTGAGCTTTGAGTATGATAAGAGTAATCAAGATTTAGTCATTGGGCATGGCTGCATTTTTGAGCAGGAAAAGATAGGGAAGCAATCTTCAAAGGGAATTAGAATAGAAACACACGAGACATCATTATGATTTAGGAAGTGCAAGAGTGGAATGCTGGAAATGAGCAAGAAAGTTTGAAATGGATGCAGATGTCAGCATTGGTTGCTCGGAATTTGTTGGTAAGGAAAGAGATGAAGCTGTGATTGAGAAGTGGACTCGAAGCTTGAATCAAGAACTTGTGACCTATGTTTCTACTGGCATTATCAATCAAAAGACTGGGAAAGAAACCATTTGCGAAGCTTGTGAAGTTGATAACTGACAACTGAGCTAATGTTTGGAATGATAACTAGTCTTCAAACAGCTACTGGTAGAGTTATTTTGGTTAAAGAGACGGCATGCTACTTAATTCAAGGTCCAAGTGGTTGCAGTTAAATACAAAGTTAATAAGAAAATTCAAGTTGCAAATTCGGCACCAATTGATTTGAAGGTACACTTCTCTACTAAGATTCTAGAGGTAAGAATCTCAAAAGGAGGGAGTATTGTAATAATCGAGAAATGTTGGAATAAGAGGGGTACTAAGTCACTAGTATTAATAAAGTACTGAAGTCAAATTGTAATAGTCTTATAAGTGGGTCAAGCCGTGCCTGGTAGCATCGGTAGTTCCCTAGCAATATTCCTCATGTATTGTAGCATTCATTGTTCTCGAATTAGAAATATCTGCTGGGATGATGATTATGTTAGTTACTGATGGCTAAGGTGAAAACTAGATGCAATGTATTTGGAGATATTTCTACGTAACCAACTTAAGCTTGGTTTATGTATAAGTAGGTGAGTTTCTCCATTTGTAGGAGGCATTGAATGACATGAAATTGATTCTCTTCTACTCTCACCTCAATTTCTCTTTAATTCTTATCTAATTTCCTCTATTCTCTCATCTGTTTCCCACTTCTTCCTCATCTCATATTCTCTTTCTTAGGTCATGATCCAACATTGATCTTTTTTGTGAATATCTTCGATATCTAATTATCACATCTATGTATTTTCAATTGAAAACAATTGTTTATGCTCTCTGTAAAAAAAAAAAAAAAAAAAAAAAAAAAAAAAAAAAAAAAAAAAAAAAAAACAACATACAAATTCAAAACAGATGATTGAATTAATGTGATAAGAGGATTCAAACGTTATGAGTCATGGAAATGACTTACTTGATGTAGATATGGATTTCATCACAATTGAACAAATCAAATCAATGTGCTTCTTCTCTCAATTCGTCAAAAGCAACTCCATCCTTCTTTGATGTGTAACGACTTTTGAGGGAGAATATTGATAATCTGTTTCACACTTCACCATCATCTAAGTCTTTCGCTTAGAATGAGTCGCTCTTGTCTCAACACTATGTAATTATGTCGAGCAAAAACTTAAACACTCTTCTGCAAGTCATCCTTTGGCAATAGATCCTTCAGGCCGACTTCTAGTACCCACATAATCTTTAAGCCTATGTAGGAACCTATAAGAACACATACTAACTAATGAAAAAGATGTTATTATAAAAGTAAGTGTTTATTATTTTAAACACTACAAAATTAAAAAGACATACCTCTCTATTAGATACATCTAGCAAAAACATACCATACCAGCAACCATTGCTTCATATGCCAAATGAATGGCTTGGTGCACCATTATATCAAAAGAAGGACGGGGGCAATATTTGTTCAAGATCACGAAGAACTATCTTCATGCAATCTTTTAAGCACTCCAACTCATGTTCTGTCACCACCTTTGCTCATAACTCTCTTAAACAGTTGCATATCTTAATTATTATTTGACTCGCCTCCTTATTTTTCATTTTTCTCATGGCAACAGTTGTTGCATCAAAATATTATGATCATGGCTTTTCAATCCATATATCTTACATTCCTTCACATGCACACATCGTACAATGTTGGATGCATATGCTTCAGGGACCTTAATTCTAGCCAACAAATTCATAAGTTCCTTTTTCTTTTCACCACTTAATGTGAAGCATGATGGAGGTAAAACTATCCTTCCTCTTTCTGCTTTTGGGCTAAGATGCTTCTAAATATTCATATCCTGAAGGTCAAGGTGTGATTGTAATGTGTTGTGATTTCCTTAACTTGGTTGCTTAGGAGTCATGTAATTGGTGTATAGTTTGAATGATGGATTTTGATGTAGTGTTCAAATATGAGTTAGTGAGTCTTTAGGTGCCAAAGTAGGTTAGTGGTCAAGCAAGGTCAAATATGGTGGCTTAGCTGGTTTTTGGCTGCAAAAACTATTTCAAGTCGGTTAGGAGTAAAGTGTGGGAGGTGTTTAGGGTAATCTCTAGAGAGAGAAACTAGAGAGGGGCTCCCAAGAGGCAATTTCCGGCAAGCGGCGTGTGGGGCGTGTGGGCGGCACGTGAAGGTGGGCCTTCTTCTTCACCATGGCTATTTCTGGCACGTGAGAGCGCATGAGATGCCGTAAGGCGGTGCTAAGACTTGTTTTGGAATCCTCGTGATCTCCTTTTGCTTGTGGAGTGATCGGGGCACCGATCCAATCATTATTTTTTGAGGGTGAAAACACATGTGAGCGAGGGCATTTGTGTTGGATGTTGATGACTGTGTGGGACGCTTATTCTAGCGACATCTTGCCTCGATCTCATCTTTCATTTATCAGGATGCTTGGTTTGCAGTGTTGTTCTTACTTCTTGGGCAGGTGATTAATAGTGGTGCCATTTTCTCTTTCCCCTGGTTTTTCTTTTCTTTTGGATTTCACCTGAATTTCTCACGGTGTGGAGCATTTTTTTGGTACGAAATCACCTTCTCCTACCTTTTCTTAGCTCCATTGCTGCTACCATGACCCAGTGAGGGTGGATTCTGGGCCCCTGTTTTTTTTCCCGAAAATAGGGGATGTTTTTGCCATTAATGAAGATCCATGCTCTTATTTGATTCTTCTTGATTTGGTGTTCTTTCCTTCATTTCTGCTTGTGGTGCTTGGGTGGAGGTCTTGATGGCGGTATTGGTGGTGGTTTTGGGTTTCTTTTTGTGCTCTGTTTTTTGCCAGTGGTAGTGGGCAGTGTGGCTGCATTTTTAAATGGTGGTGCGTGTCGGTGGGTACTGGTGCTGGCACGGGCTGGTGCTGGTGGCCAAGCGGTAGTGGTGGTCGAATGGTGTGGTGGTCATCTTCTCAGTTATGGTTGTTGCAAGTTTCTTAGAGAATCTTAAAGTTGTTACAAGTTGTTACACTCCTTTATTTGTTTCTTTTTTCCTCGCTTTTCTTTGGAATCATGAATGAACCGGGTGAACTAGCCCACTCTTGGGTCTTCATGGCTCGTTTTTGACCCCTAAGTTCTTCATTTCATTCCTCCAAAAATGGTGAATAGGGAAGTTGTTACTACTATAACGAATGATGACGTAGCTCAAGGACCTGAAAAATGGGGCCACTGTCTAGTAGGTCATGTTATTGGGGCATGGGTTGCATATTCTCAGTGTGTTGCTATAGCTAAAATGCTTTGGGAATCAAAGGGCCTTGAGCGTGTAATTCCGAACAAAGAGATTTACTATTTCCGATTAAAATCCATGGCTAGGTCAGATTTGATATTACGGGGTGGACCATGGACTCTAAATGGGCACTTTCTCTCTCTTGAGAGGTGGAAACCTAACTTTTTACCATCTTAGGATCTACTCAAGATCTCTATTTGAATACGGTTACAAGGCCTTCTGCCCTCCTATGGTCGGAGATATCTCTAAGTTCAATAGCTACTGGTGTAGGTCACCCATTATGCATGGGCCAACCAACAATAAAGCATACGATGGTTAGCTGTGCCTGGGTTTGTGTTTAACTAGATGCTTGGATTAACCCCAAAGAGGCTTTTGGTTGACTACATTGGTAGGATTATACCAGTGATTGTCAAATTTGAGGGAATGCCAAACGTGTGTCATAAATGTTGGGTCTTTGGAAGTGATTGTCACACCTCGAACACTATTGCTATTCTCCCGTAGCAGTCGGAGGTGGTGGCCAAGAAAAAGCCCTGATGGCGACAATAGCATAAGGAGAGAGGTGGGAATGGTGATTTAGTAGCTAATGGGCTAATTCCTATTAGTCGAAGGGGGAATGGGCCCAACATAGTGGGGCTTCCTTCTAATGGGTCTAGTCTTAATGATACTACTAGGGGTGTGGATGATGAGCCCATAAGAATTAGGCCACATGAGGTTGGGCATGAGGAGAACACAATCTATAGGCCTAGTGGGGACAGTGACGGCGTTTTGTGATTTTTGAAGGTGGGCAAAGTGGGGGCGGTAGGCATGTTGGAGGGAGGGGTGGTCTTGGGCCTCGTGGGCCGCGAGGGGGCACTGGGCCAGGGGGCTAGGGGTGGCCGTACGCACGGCCCTCATGGGGCACGTGGTGGGCTACTGTGTGCTCCCTCTACTAGGCCCGATCCATCGGCTTCTTGTCCTACTTTTCCCTCTAGAGGTAATGGGCCCGATTCGGAGGGGCTTTCCTCAGGTGCATTGTACTTTAGCTCTTTACCTTCTTTTTCCACTAGGGGGAATGGGCCCGACTCGAAGGGGCTTCCTTCTAGTGACCCTTCGCTTCCTTGACGTTCCTTTTCCATAAGCGGAAATGGGCCCGACTTGGAGGGGCTTCCTTCTAGTGACTCATTTTTTTCTTCTCATGGGAATGGGCCCATTATGGAGGGGCTTCCCTATTTGGCTGTTTGTAGTTCTCGGAGGCATGGGATTGATATGGAGGGGCATGACCCTCTTCTTTCTTCTAACCCGGTTTGGAGGGGCTTCCTTCTAGTTCTCTTTCTTCTCAAGGGAATGGGCCCGTTTCAGAGGGGCTTCCTTTTTGGGAGAATTCTAGTCTTAGCGGGGATGGAGCGGATTTAGATTTGGAGGGGCTTCGTGTTTCATCTCCTTCTCTTCACGGGAATGGGCCCCTTTCGGAGGGACTTCCCCATTTGGAGGTTTCTAGTTCTCGAGCGGATGGGCATGTTTCGGGTGGGTCTTGAGCAGAGGTTGCAAGAGAGGTGGATGATGAGCTTTTCCTTGTTGGGCCACATAGGGGTGATGGGCTTCAGAGTTATGGGACACGGGGAAGTGATTTTGGGCCCTTTTTTTTTGGTGGGGGGCGGGGGGGGGGATCGGGGGTCAAGGGGAAGGGGAAGGTATGGGCCTAGTAGGCCGCTTGCGAGGACACAGTTTGGGACTTTCCTTGGCCCATGTTCCCCTCGGGCCCCCGGGTCGCTCCCTCTCTCTATTGGGTCTAGCCCCTCTTGCTCTCCTGCTGTCCTCCCTTTTAGAGGAAATGGGCCTGATTTGGAGGGGCTTTCCTCTCTTTCTTGTCCTAGAGGAAATGGACTCAGTTGAGAGGGGCTTTCTTCTAGAGATTTTCCTCTTCTTTCCACTAGGGGGGATGGGCTCGTTTTGGAGGGGCTCCCTTCTAACGTTCCATCTCTTTCTTCTCGAGGGAATGGACGTGTTTTGGAAGGGCTTCCCTTTTGGAGATCCCCAGTATTCGGGGGGATGGGCACTCTCACTTGTGAGAGGGTGGGCTTGTTTCTGAGGAGTTTAGTGATTCATCTCCTTCTTTTCAAGGGAATGGGCCCGTTTTGGAGGGGCTTCCCCTTTTGGAGCAGTCTAGCTTTCAAGAGAATATGCTTATGGGTGGTGTTTTATATCTTTCCCTTAGAGGGAATGGAGTCATTTCGGAGGGGCTTTCCTCTTTGGTGACTTCTAGTCCTAGGGGGAATGGGCCCGATTTGGAGGGGCATCCCGAGCTTTCTTGTCCTTGCACTCCCCCTCAAGGGAATGGGCCCGATTCGAAGGGGCTTCCTTCTAGGGGTGATATTTCGAGGCAGAGTGGAGGTATGCATAGAGAGGGTGCGACTAGGTTGTGGGTAGTTGACCCGGATGCTAGGCGAGTCCTTTCCGCGTCAGGTTCTGTCTCTTTCTCTCATAGGACCTCTTCAGATTTTGTTCCTACTTATTTTCGTGACTCAGAGCCAGTGCCCTTTGAGCTAGAGGTAGCCCAGGATGCTATTGCTGGTGTCACTCCCATTTCTCTATGCAATTTAGACTAGTCAACTAGTGTTCCAAGCCTTCGTCGGTTTGGGAGTACGCCAGACTTTTCATTCTCAGTTGTGAAGAGGCATCTTACCTGTGTGGCTGCTAGTGTGAGCTGTTCTCTTTTCTGATTGTTTCATCATGGTTATTGGTGGCTGGAACATCAGGGGGCTTAATAACCCGAACTCTTCGTGTGGTGTTTGTGATTGGATTTCCTCCAATCGCTTATCTGTCATCGGTTTGGTTGAGACCAAAACCAAGCCATCTGATGTAGAGTCTCCGATTGCCCGTTGCATTGATGGATGGAGCTTCCTTTCTAGTGGCGTTTGCACTTCCTGGTGTCGTATTATTGTCACTTGGGACCCAGGCATCTATAAAGTCAACTTGATTCGAGGGGGTGAGCAGGTCCTTACATGCCATATCTCTAACTTGCCTTGGACTATGGGCTTCCTTACCACTTTTATCTACGGCTTCAATGAGTCTGGGCCTCCTTCCACCTTGTGGGACAACCTTCGGAATGTCTGTGCCACCCTTTTAGGTGAGCCTTGGATCCTTCTCGGGGATTTAAATGCCATCCTTTCTATGTCTGATAGATGCGATGGTTAGGAGGGTTGGCCCGGGCTTATGGATGATTTTTAGGAGTGTCTTACTGAGGCTGAGCTCATGTTTATCCCTTACTTTGGCTCACATTTCACTTGGTCCAACAAAACTGAGGATGGTAGATTGATCCCCAAGCGCCTTGATTGGTGCCTGGTTAATGAGGGTTGGCATCGTGACTTTCCTGTTGCATCTGCTAAGATTCTTGCACACCATGTTGTTTCAGACCACTATGCTATTGTTGTGAGAGGACTTGGGGAGTGCCGCGCCTGGTATCTTCCTTTTAAGTTGTTTAAATTCTGGGCTGATAACGAGGATTTTCTCCCTAACGTTAGGCGTGTTTGGGACTCTTGTATTGAGGGCACTCTTATGTTTCAGCTCACTAAGAAGCTGAAATTGTTAAAGAGTGATCTATAGGCCCTTAACGCACGTCATTTTAGTCATATTTCAGCTCGAGTTGAGGCAGCTTATGATGCCTAAGCTTCGGGTTACAGAGCCTTGGATGAGGACCCGAAGTGTCCTGCTTTTCATTTGGAGGACTACCACCTATTCTAGGAGTACTTCCAATTATGTCGGGATGTGGAGGCCTTTTACCGTAAAAAGCCTCGTATTTAGTGGCTTTCGCTTGGTGATTAGAGCACCCATTTCTTCCATAACTTGGTTCTTCATCGGCAGGCCCGGGACAAGATTTCATCGATTATCGGCCCTAATGGTGTGAGGACTTATGATTTCTTTCTTCAAGGAGCTATTGATCGAGCCTAGTGAACCTTTGACTGAAGATGTATCAGATCTTTTTGAGGTTGGCATTTCTAAGGATCAGGCTCACCTGCTGATTTCTTGGATCTCTACTGTCGAGATCCACGATGCCGTTTTTTCCATCGATGATGATCGAGCCCCGGGGCTTGATTGCCTCACTTCCCTTTTCTTTAAGAGGGCCTAGGAGGTGGTGGGTGGAATAGTCATTCATGCCACTCAATCTTTCAGAGCGCATGTTGGGTGCACTGAATACCACTAGGATTTGCCTTGTGCCTAAGGTGGAATCTCCTTCCACCTTTGGTGACTTCCGCCTTATCTCCTATTGCAATGTTAACTACAAGTGCATTACTAAGATCCTTGCAAATAGATTGAAGGGTGTCCTCCCCAATTCGATTGATGACTCTCAGAAAACTTCCATCCCCGATCGTCATATTTCTGATAGCATACTTCTAACTCAAGATTTGATGCGTGATTATCATCTTTGCATCTCCAGCTACTGTGCCCTAATGGTTCGTTGGGAGTTTATTCTAGCCGGTATAAGGAGCATGGGGATCCGTGAGACTATGGTTGGATGGGTTCATGAGTGCCTCTCCATAGCTTGCTTTTCTGTAGCCATCAATGGCGAACTTGAAGGATTCTTCCGCTCTAGTCGAGGGGTGTGTTAGGGTGACCCTGTCTCTCTTTACCTTTTTGTTATAGCTATAGAGGGTCTCCGTGGTCTTCTTCGCCGGGCTACTGATGACTTGCGTTTCCACTACCATCCAAGCTGTTGCCGCACTGGTTTGACACATCTTTGCTTTGCATTTGACCTTATGATCTTTTGTCAAGGTGATCTTGGTAGTGCTACTGTGGTTCGTGAGGCATTAGGTCGATTTGCTGTGCTCTTGGGCCTTTCCTTGAATGCAACAAAGAGTTCTGTTTTCTTAACTGGAGTTGATGATATGACCTAGAGAGATATTATGGGTGTGCTGGGTTTCAGTCTCGGGCAGCTGCCGGTTCGGTATCTGGGATTGCTCCTCATTACTTCCGGACTTCATTATATTGACTGCAAGCCCTTGCTAGATCGTATCCTCTCCCTCGTTCGGCTTTGGACATCTCATTCTCTGTCGTACGCTGGCCGACTTCAGCTCGTCAGATCTGTTCTCTTTGTCGTTTAGGTCTACTAGTGTTCGATCTTTATGCTTCCGAAGTTAATGATTAGGAAGATTGAGTCAGCGCTAGTAGGTTTTCTCTGTCGTGGCTCTTCGCTGACCCCAAACGGGGCGAAGGTTGCTTGGAGGCACTTGTGTTTTCCTTGTTGGGAGGGAGGTTTAAGGATCGGTTGTCTTGCCAAGTGGAACCAGGCTTCGATCATGAAGCACATCTGGTTTCTTCTTTCTGACCCTTCCTCTTTGTGGCCGTGCTGGGTCCATATGAACCGGCTCCGAGGACAGAGTTTTTGGACGATATGTATTCCGAAACCTGCTTCGTGGTGTTGGTGTCAGATTTCATCAGTTCGTAAGCTTTGCTTGGGTATGATCTTCCATATCATTGGTGATGGCCTTGACACCGCTCTATGGACTGATTTTTGGCTGCCATGCGGCCGTCTTTCAAAGCGCTTCCCTGCTCGACTGCTCACTTCTTCAGGACTTCTTTAGGATTCTCGAGTCTCAGCTGTTATTGAAGGTGATCAGTGGAGACTTCCACAGGGTTGTTCAGAGCTCCAACCCATTTGGGACATGATAAACATTAGCCCTCAAGCTGGTGTAGAAGACACCATAGGTCGATGGGTGACCCTTCAAGGAAATTCACCACCAAGTCTGCTTGGAAGACTGTACGGAGTAGGAGAGAGGAGGGCACCATTCATCATCTTCTGTGGTTTAAGATGCATATTCCGAGGCACTCTTTTCTTCTATGGATTGCTTCCCAGAAGCAACTTTGGACTAGCAACTATCTCTTACATTTTTTGGCACTTGGAGTTCAGGGTGTTTGTGTCCTCTATGGCCTAGCTGATGAGAGCCATGAGCACCTGTTCTTTGGTTCTGATTTTTTAGCATCGGTCTAGAGTTCCATCGTCTCACGTACATATGTTGCATGGCCTGCCCTTCCTTGGGATGCTCTAGTCACTTGGTTGCTTAGCACCTTAAGGGTCGAGAGATTGGCACCATCATTGCTCGACTCTGCTTCTCAGTGATAGTGTACACTACCTCGCATGAGCATAACCTTCGGGAGCAACGCTGTCAATCCAGATCGGTTGTGGTTGTGTGATAGGGTATTACGAGCTTAGTCAGGAGCCGCCTTCTTGCGGCTCCCTCATTCAGAGGAGCTCATCACCATGCGGATTTGCTTCGATAGTGGGGCTTTGAGCCTTAATTCCCTCTTTATTTGCTTGTATTTCTTAGTTGATGTATGAACTATGTCTGGACTCTGTTTGGATGTTAGTTCTTTTTCGTACACTTCGGCCGTGTCCTGGGGTATGTCCCTTGTAGCTTGTAAAAGCATTTATTTCTTTTCTATGTATTTCACAGAATTACTGAAAAAAAAGAGAGGGAGATAGAGTAAAGTGTGGTTTCAATGTATCAAGATCTATTATAAATAGATCTCAATCATATAATATCTTCATTCAATAAGTAAAATTCTAATTTCCTTCCAGATAATCTTTCTTTAACTCTGATCTCCTTCTCTAATTCTCATCTAATTCAAATCTCTTCTCATTTTACCTCTCTTCCTCAAGGTTAGATCTCAATCTTTCAGATTAGAAGATAACAATTGGTACCAGAGCCAGCTTTAGGCACAATATTTAGTCTGATTTTTGTATCATCAATGACTGGAAGGCCAAATACTCGTTCTAGAGGTGTAAATGCAGCTTCTACCACTACTATTGATCCTAATGAGGCATTTGCTTCAATTGTTGGTGGAAGTTCTGTAGCCAGACCTAAGTTCAATACTCATGCTCAGTTTAGGGAGCAAATGGATGAAATGTACAAGTTACAGATGGATATGATGATGAATAAAATTCAGCAAGTACAGGATGAACAAGATTTGTAGATCTCTGATCAAATGTAACAACAGACTCTGTGTCTTGAGGACAAGATTGGTGGATTGTGGGATCAAATTAACAGAAAACTGGAACAAGATCAAAAGTTTGCTGAGCAAGTGTAGCTTCAATCCTTGCGTTTTGAGGAAAAACTAATTGAGTTACAAAATTAGGTTAACAAACACCGTGAATCTTCCATAAATGGAACTTTACGATCTGCTAGTTAGCTAATTCCTCCAGCAAAACTGAGGCAGCCACGAATTCACAATGATAGTGTTGAAAGCTTGGACTAGGATTGCAGTGGATCTCCTTTGATTCAAACTGAGGTTAGACCTCAAGATCGTAACAGAACAATTGATACTTGACTTCTAGAGGTTGATGCTGCTGCAAGGACTTGGGATCAATCCATAAACAAGAACATTTTCGATTATCTGGACAAAATTCAGGTCTAAATACCAAACTTCTAGATGTTGTGCTGCACAATAGAAATCCATCTGATGAATTTGAACATCAAGACAGGCCACCAGATCAGTATCATTAATGACGAACAGTGAGTAATGATGCTACATCCGGTAATAGGAGCAATGCTTTCAGACAACCTCAAGTGCAAATTGAACCTTTTGATGGCAAACAACCTCAACCGTGGTTGAGAAGGCATGATCTATACTTCCTTTTTTACAGCATAAGTGAAGCTAAAAAGGTGGAACTGGTAACAGTGCATCTTCATGGAGAACATGAAGTATGATTCTACAGTGTGTTGAAAAGCAATCCAAATCTTTTATGGGGTGAATTCGTGGAAGAATTATGTGAGCATTATGGTGAAGAGGACGTTGGTGATGTTAATAATTTTAACAAGGTACATCAAACCACAACTGTGAGTGACTATATGACACAGTTTGAGAACCTGCAAGCTAGCATGATAGTGACTTATCCATAAGCTATTGAGGCATACTATGTGTCTAGCTTCTTTAGAGGTTTGAGGCCAAGAATTAAGAACATGGTGAAGGTGATTGGGCCAAGGACTTTGTCTAAAGCATATGCCAAGGCTAAGTTGACTGAAGCCATGGTGTATCATCAAGTGACAAGAGTAAATTCAAAGGAAGTAATTCTAACCTCAGCACAGAGATTCATTTAGCCACAAGGCAAGTCGTGCTGTTGATAAGAAATCTTCAAGGCTTTGTTACAAATGCAACCAACCTTATCAGCTAGGACATAAATGTAACTCCAAATTCTTGCTGTTTACTAGAGGTGCTCGAGTTGAAGTTGAATTTGACAGTGAAGAAACATAAGTGGTAGAAGACAGTTCTGGGTAGGAGTCACAAGATGAATTGTTGGAGGATGAAATTGAGATTTCTATGAAGCTTTGACACAGACTAGAGCTCACAATACCATTCTAATTAAAGGAAAAGCTGGAAAGACCTCCATTACTATTCTTATAGATAGTGGGAGCACTCACAACTTAATTGATCCTAAATTAGTGAAGAAAGTGAGACATGAAGCGATCAAGACCCATCCATTAGCCATGACTGTGGCTGATGGAAATTCCATTCTCACTCAATACAAGTGTCAGGTGTTTTAATGGACTATGCAAGAGTATCAGTTCACTTTTGATTTCAGAGTTCTCCCTTTGGGTGGATGTGACATGGTGCTCGGTGTTGACTGGATGAGATCCTTTAATCTAGTGACGTTTGACTTTGAAAAATTAACTGTTTCTTTTGATGTTCATGGAACTAGAGTCACATTGCAAGGCATGGCTAATCGTGGACAACTACAGTTGATTAAAGGTAAAAGCTTACAAGGAGGATTTAAGAAGAGTGCCATTCAATGGATTGGACAATCATTTTTTGTTCTCCTTCTGAGTTGGGATTGGCTACTCAGCCTAAAGTGCAAGCCTTGATTGAAGAATTTGAAGATATCTTTGAGCAGCAAAAGGCTCTACCTCCTTAGAGAAGTATTGATCAGGCTATTCTTCTTAAAGCTAATTCAGATCCAATAAAGTTGAGGCCTTAGGGTGTCCTTATGCTCAGAAGACAGAGATTGAGAAGTAAGTGGATGAATTGCTCCAGATGTGCTTAATTACACCTAGTCACAGTCCTTTTGCCTCTCCCACCATTCTAGTAAAGAAGAAGGATGGAATGGCAAAGATGTGCATCGATTGCAAAGCTTAATTCTTCGACAGTGAAAGATAAATTCTCTATTCCTGTCATAGAGGATTTACTTGATGAGTTATATGGAGCACATTTCTTCATTAAATTTGATTTGAGGCAGGGATACTACCAAAACATAGTTCTTCAGCCGAATATATATAAGATTGCTTTTTAGACTTATCATGGACACTTTTGAGTTTGTGGTTATGCCATTCGGTTTAACCAACACTCCAGCTACTTTTTAAGCCACTATGAAAGAAGTTTTTAAGCCTTTCCTAAGGAGAACAGCGCTAGTTTTCTTCAATGATATTTTGATATACAGTTCTTCCTTTGAGGATCATCTCAGGCATCTCCCGGAAGTGTTTACAGTAATGCAATCATAAGTTCTTTGCCAACCTGACCAAATGTTCTTTTGCTCAGACCCAGTTAGAATACTTCGGCCGGCCATGTTATCTCATACGAAGGAGTTTCAACCGATCCTTCTAATGTTCAAGCGATGCAAGAATGGTCTACTCCAGTGCCACTGAAACAATTGAGGGGATTCTTAGGACTGATCGGCTACCACAGGAGGTTTATTAGGGGATATGGATCTATTGCAACGCCTTTGACTGCACTTCTTAAAAAAGATGCATTCAAGTGGTCAGATCAAGCTCGGTCAGCTTTTAATGCTCTCAAGGCAGCTATATAGCTCCAGTTCTAGCAATGCTTAATATTTGTTGAGGCATTCATCCTTCAGACAAATGCAAGTGGTACAGCCATTGGAGTAGTCCTTTCTCAAAATGGAAGGCCTATTGCTTATTTGAGTCAAGCTCTCAGTTCAAAACATCAAGAAATGTCTAGTTATGAAAAGGAATAATTAGCGATTCTTTTAGCTATTGAGAAAAGGCAACATTACTCAGATGGACATAGGTTCATTATTAGGACAGACCATCAGAGTCTCAAGCACCTTTGAAACATAAGATTTTGACAAGAATCCAAAAGAAGGGACTATAGAAAATGTTGGGTCACGATTATGCTATTGAATATCGAAGGGGAAAATAAAATCTAGTTGCTGATGCTCTTTCACCGAAATTTGAAGATTGTGAGCAAGGTTCTTGTTGTGTAGTGTCCATTGTCTTACCATCATGGATGGAAGAAGTTTGTAAGTCCTATGAAGATGATCCCTTTGCTCAAGAATGTATTGTTGCTGGCACTATGAAGGATTCAGGCAGTGAAGATGGTAATGCAGAGAAATTAGTCCAAAAAGGCAACATCTGATTGAAGAATAAGTTTTATATTGGTTCTTCTACAGATTTGAGAGATCAAATTGTCAGTGCTTCACGTGATTCAGCTTAAGTAGGTCATTCCGGAATTGAAGGAACATATCAGAGGGTTAGACGCATTTCACTTCGCCAGGTATGAAGAAGACAGTGTCAGATTTTGTGAGAGCTTGTGAAGTCTGTCAGCAAACTAAATTGGGAGATCATCGTTACTAAGGTCTTCTACAGCCACTCCCTATATCTGAGGGTTCTTGGATTAACATGAGCATGGATTTTATAAATGGATTGCCGAATTCAGATGGGAAGGAAGTAATTTGGGTTGTTGTGGATCGCTTCACCAAATATAGTCATTTTATCTCCCTAATTCAACCTGTCACTACAGTTAAGTTGGCTAAAAGCTTCCTTGATAACATATACAAATTACATGGATTGCCTCAATCCATTGTATTTGATTGGGAGAAGACCTTTACAAGCAATTTTTGGAGAGAATTGCTCAAGTTATTGGGAACGTCTTTGGCACTTAGCTCATCCTACCATCCCTAAACAAATGGACAAACCGAACGAGTCAATCAATGGATTGAGGAGTCCCTTAGAAGTATGGTTTTCTTGTATCAAAAGGTGTGGAACCATTGGCTTTCTTTAGCTAAGTATTGGTTCATTACTCTTGTTTATGCATTTATTGGCATTTCTACCTTCAAAGATCTCTATGGATACGATCCTCCCACTCCTTTCATGCTTCAAAAAGTAACTTCAGCAGTACTTGAAGCTACTGATTTGAGATAGCAAAGAAAGCATATGATGTAAGTTCTCAAGGACAGTTTGCTTCAAGCACAAGCAAGGATGAAATTACATGCTTACAAAAAGAGGGTAGACAAGAATTATGAAGTTGGTGGCATGGTCTACCTCAAATTACAGCCTTATAGATATTCTTTTTTGGTGGTCAGGAGAAATGTCAAGCAAAGTGCTCATTCATTTGGCCTATACGAAGTATTAGAAAAGATTGGCAATGTGGCGTACCGGCTTGACTTACCTTCTAGCTCATACATTCACTTAGTGTTTCATGTGTCTTTACTCAAAAAATAGGTGAATAAAGGAGTTAAAAGTTCAAGGAAGGCACCAGAAGCTAGATCAAATGGCTCACTTTTGTTGTAGCCAGTTGCTATTCAAGCTACTCGGAAGTTGAATGTTGCATACAGATCTGTACACGAAGTGCTGATACAATGGCATAACTTGGACCGGAACTTTGATACATGGGAAGAACTTGCATTTTTGAAGAGTCAATTTCCCAATTTTTCTGCTTGAGGACAAGGAGCTTTTCAAGGGAAGGGGAATGTTGTGATTTCCTTAATTTGGTTGCTTTGGATTCATGTAATTGATGTATAGTTTGAATGATCGATTTTGATGCAATGTTCAAATATGAGTTAAGCGTGAGGAGACGTTGGTTGAAGAAGGATCTCAAGTTGCCAATGTAAATGTTAGTCCTCAAGTTCATCTTCAATTAGATGAAGACAGGATCGCTCCAACCAAATGCACACAAGGAGTTATTGCTGCAGAATTGCAAATTCCAGTGGAGAAATCACTTGTTCGGCTGGAGAATTTGCAAAATCTGATCACATGGCAATATAAGCAAGTGTTGGATCCTTTAAAAGTGCAAGATCAACTTTCCAAGTTGAAGGTAGCAGCTTCAGTTCAATGTCTGGTTGCTGATTGACAACTTGGGCAACATAACTTGCTACCAATGCAAGCAAGCGATCCATTTCAGTCTGAAGAATTGTATGACTCGATCAAGGAGCAAGATCAAATGAGGGAAGTTAGAGTTTATACAACTAAGAACACTAACAAAAGCTTCCTTGATCAAATAGAATGGAACAAGTTAGAATTGGAGTTAGTTGTACAGATCAATAAAACAGCAGGTGTTAGTCCTCTTGATCCAATTCCAGAAGCTGTTATGCTCTTTCGGCATGCCGATCGGCAAGTTCGGAGTGGAATAATTCTGTTTTGGAGCTGTTTGAACTGCATTTCGGAATGTTTACAAGCATAATTTAATGTTTGGTTCTCTTGGTTTGAGTTTGGACGGCCTCCCGAGGTGTTAAAGGACTTCGAATACAATTTTTTTTGGTTTATGACATTCAAAATCAGTTGGGTTGCATTCAACAAACAGCATTTCAGAGTTACATATGCCATTGGTGATACTCCGCAGCAAGTTAGAACTTTGAGCTATGATAAGTGCAACAAGAGGAGTTGGGGATGTGTTGTTGATGTTTGGTTTGACCTGGGCAGACCTCCTGAGGGGTATTACTCATTCAAAAGCAAACAATATGTCGAAACAGGACGCCAATCCCATGAATCCGCAACAATCAGATGCTTGGTTTCAAGTTATAGTTCAAGCTGCAAATTCAGCAATCTTTCGGCATTAAAAAGTGATTTCCAAGACTCGTTCTCTTTCATTCTTGAGGACAAGAATGTTTTCAAGGGGAAGGGAATGTTACAAACCGAGAATCCGAGGCATGGGGTTAAATTGGCAAAAAGGGGGGAAAAGCTGTTAGAAGTTAAAATTCAGTTAATAACCTATCATTTGCTGTTGTTCGTGTGCTGCTGCTGCTGATCTGCTATAAGGCTGCTGTTATTCTTCCTGTTTTGGCGCCAACAATAACAATAATGCATTTAAATATTAGTTAGTTAGCTAGTTCTAGAGTCTTCTAGGTGATTCTAGATATTTCTAAGTAGGTTAGGACTAGTTGCCTTGATTCAATGTCTCTAATCTTGTATAAATAAAGCTTTCAGCTGTATTATCAATTCAATCAATGACAAATCTGAAACATTATCTCAGTTGAGATTAAACTTCGCTCTCTCATCTCATTCTCTCTAATTTCTCATCCCCTTTCCCTTCTTTCTCTCATCTAACTCTAAATTCTATCTTCTCACCTCAATTTCATATTCTTTCTCATCCCAAATTCTCAAACTATCCACATTTTACTTAGTTTACGTTCGTGGTTCAAGCCCGAGCGTAACAAAAACCAAGCTGGAAATCAGGTTGCAGAAAATGTTGACAGATTTCAGCTTTTCATGAACAACTTGCCTTTTGGCAATTAAAACTCAATTTTTTTTTAACCAAATTCATTTTAAAAACATCACAAACCATCAATATGATGTTTTGGGGCAGAATTTGGGCGGTGGAGTGTAGAAAAAATCATGAAAAAAATAAAAAAACCAGAACCGCAGAATTGCCTCAGGATGCACTAATGGGAGCTGATTTTTGAGATTTTTACCAAATTTTCTTATCCCAATACTACTTGCAAAATAGGGGAGGTTGCGAGGATTTGGATCATCAAGTTTTTAGACCAAAAATCACCAAAAAATCGAGTGAAAAAGGGTGGAGAACAGGTTGGGTCTGTGCCGGACCCTGACCTGTTCTTTGGTAATTTTTTTTTTTTTGTTATTTTTGTTAGTTTTACCCATTTTATTCATTAGTTCATGTATTTTGATGTTTGTAATGTTTAATATTAAGTTTAACATGAACTAATTTTGTTAATCTAAGGCTACGAATGTAGCCTAAGTTGTAAAATACGCTCATTTCCAATTCAAGGTATTCAATGTCTATGTTATTGCGGTGTTAAAGTGTTTATCATTGTTATTCATGAGTTTTAAATGCTTGATCATTATTTAAGGCCTATAATGATTCATAATGAGACCGAAAGGAGATTTATGATAATTGCTGAGGTGATAGGCACCACAAATTGGGCGAATACTCGAGGGAGATTAACGCTATTTTTGTGGTTTTTCAAAGAAAATCATAGAGCTTTTATAATTCTTTTCTTCTTTAAATTCATGCACGAAAGTGATGGGTTAATATGTTAAAGAGTACGCTAAATGTTGCTCGAGAGAGAATGTTTAGTAAATCAAGATTTTCAACCATCAACACATAGTAAAAACTTGAATATCGAAAATAGAAAAGGCGTTTTGATGCAACTAAGGTGAAATCGGATGCCTTAGGCTTTATTAACCGATTAAAAAAAAAAAACCTTAAATCGGCCCATTCTAGTTTAGTTTTAACTTTTATTTTTAGTTTATTTTATCTTATTTTATTTTACTTTATTTCATATCAAATCCGTAATTTTTTAATTTTTTAAATAGTATTAAAGCTATTAATTTCAGTGCTCACTCAGCAATCCTCGTGAGAACGATGCTCTACTGACTCTATATTACTTGAAGCAATTAGTGCACTTGCTAGTAAAAAAATTGCATCAAGTTTTTGGCGCCGTTGCTGGGGATTGTCTATAATTGAATGATACTGATACCACGTAGTTTTGATACTAATTTGAAATTGTTGATAATTTGTAAATTTTGTTAAATTTGAAATATAAATTTCTTTTTATTCATTCATCTTATTTGCAAAGACCATTCTTTAAAGAAAAAATTAACTAAAAAATTCATATATATATATGAAAAAAAAAACAATTATTTTGTCTATTTTTATAATTTGAAATTGTTAATAGATTGTAAATTTTGTTGAAAATTCGAGAAATTAATCTTCATTCATTTGTTTTATTTTGCATTGTTGTTTTTTTAAATTTTCTGATTAATTTTAACTTTATCTTAACTTTTTAATCCATCTAGAAAAAAAAAAAAATTTTTTTTAGTTAAGTTTGTTATCTTTAAACTTTTTTTTTAAAAAAAACCTTTAGTATTAAACTTTTTTCCTTAAAAAAAATAGTGATGGCCTACTGCATCTCTATAAGATCTCAATACCAAGCTTTATCTAAATCATTATTTGCTCAACTTTCACTAATTGAAGACAGGCTTGCTGCTAGTACTCCTCAATGTGAATTTTGTGCAGGTAACTATACTAGTATGAAATGTCAATTGGGTAGTATCTTTTCTTCCTCTAATTTTGAGCAACATAACTTTATGAGACCTCATTATCAAGCTGAACCAAGAAGAAAACTAAGTATTTACGAAATTAGTACTATGTCGGCCCAAAGTTCAGAAATTCATGTATTAGTAGATCAAATGAGTGCTATTGGTGCTCGTAGATGTGGATTTTGTAGAAATAACTACGCTAGCAAGGAAGATCTTGTAGATAATAGCTTTTCCTCATGGGGTTTTGAACAAAGTAATTACAAGACAAATTTTAATCAACCCCAGAACAATCCCTACTCTAGCACTTATAATCAACAATGGATGGACCCTTCCTGTAACCATCACGAAGCATCTTGGTCACCCACTTATCCGTCCCAAGAAAAGAGCTATAACTTAGAAGAAACATGTAGGGAACTCATGGAAACCGTGAGTGGCTTAAAGAACCAAAGAGCCTCGGTCCAAAATCCTTAGCCACAAGTAGGGATAATAATAGAGGAATATTCTGAGAGATTTGAAAAATTCATGTCTAGCGATACCATCACTAGATGAGGGGACGAAACTAACGTCACAACATTGAGAGACAAAGACACATTAGCAAAACCACCTCAATGTGACACAATCCCCTTAGTCAACTTAAAACCACCAATGACCAACCCTATCTTTACCGACCCACCACCACCAGCCATTGAAATAAAATGTAGAGCTTATCTAACATGGTCAGAAATTTTCGGAACCATAAAAGCCTCAGTGAAAAATAACAAAAGAAACCAAAAAAGGAAATTCAAACTATGGCAGATCAAGCTCAAGGAGCCCAAGATTAGGGAAGGTGGGGGAAGTTGTGTAAAGAAGAGAACGAGAAAGCCGCACGGAAGAAAATGGTCATTATGGATGAATGGTGGAAACTCTATTCTCCTTCAGGACATGGGATAGATCCACCCAGAAAGTCGAGCTAATGACTATAAACTAAGCGCTTCTTGGGAGGCAACCCAAGTGTTTTTATTTTTATTTATCTAATTTTATTTTCTTTTCATTATTTTGTCTCATATTTATTTTTGTTTAAACAGGTATTTCACAATAAGTTTGGGGGTGGCACGATGTCCACATGCACCTTCAAAGAGTAATCCTCAAACCGGGGAAGTCTCTCTCTCACTTGCTCTTTATATTCCTTTTAACATTAAAAATAATGTTAATTTTTAAGTTTGGGGGTGGGAGAGTCAAGTTTAAAATTTTAATGCATTTTTTTTAAATAAAAAAAAAAAAAATTTTGACGAAGTTGCCTGTTACTATCTGTTTTGGAGTCGGCTTGAGTGCCTCCCAGAGTTTGGAGCCTTTGTATGGAGAGGTAAATAGGGTCGGCCAACAAAAAGATTTTCTACGCTTTAAGTTTTACTGCATTTTGAATAATAATAATATAATAACAGCAATATATTTAAAAAAAAAACCCTTGTATTTTGAAAACTTATCATCATACTTTTTGGGCTATTTTTCTACTCTTTCTTAGCTCGTTTACTGTAATTTAATTGGAATAACTTAAGAATCGATTGTTTTTGTGCTTTAATAGTGAGACAAAAATCTAAGACATTATCTTGATACAACCATGGTATTTGAGTTCACTTGTTAGCATAGCTGTTTTATCTTTCTTTCTTATTAAAAGATAATTAAATTTGAATGGATTACATTAAGGATTATCATCTTATAATGAGCATTGCAGAGTTATGTCTGAATCTTAAAAAAAAAAAAAAAAACAAAAAAGAGAGAGTAGATAAAATTGAATCTCTAGACCACTATCTCGCACAAATAAAGATATGTGCTACCCAATATTGAGGGTGACTCAGTGGTGGCTTCTCTCACTTATGGGTCATCGCCCAGGAGTAGGAGCTCGATTCTCACTGTAGATAAACTCAGGGGAGTCATAGAGAAGGAATCTCAGTGATGGCTTCTCTTACTTATGGGTCATCGCCCCGGAGTCGGAGCTTGATTCTCACTGAAGATATACTCACTCGATAATATTGGGGACATCTCAGTGGTGGCTTCTCTTACTTATGGGTCATCGTCCAGGAATCGGAGCTTGATTCTCACTCAAGATAAACTCATGAGCTGAAAGTGACTTGAGCAAATAAGTTCCTTTGAAAAAAAAAAAAAAAAAGAAAAGCAAAAAAAAAAAAAAAAAAAACAAATGGCACAAAAATTATTAGTTTTGGGAATACTTAATAAGACTTGTTATGAGTGGTATGAATTTTTGTCCTTTATACTGTTTGAATGTCTTGAGATTTGAAAGAACGGATAAACTTAATTTGCTATCCTAATTTCTGAATCTCAACTACCCAAGTGATTGACAGGTTTTTCCTTAGAAAGGATGATTTTGCCTTTAGAGCCTCAAACATTGATTTTTGGTTATTCATTTCTGAATTAGAGTGCGCTTGCTTTAAACAGTAGAAAAATTCTTGAAAAACATGAGATATGGTGCTGAAATTTTCAGTCTTGCTCAGGGACGAGCAAGATTTAAGTTTAGGGGTATTTTAATAATCTTAAATTTGCATATATTTATTTATATCATTTTAATACATTTTTAACCATTTTACTTCTAATTTTAATCAATTTTGCCCAGTTTTGCTCATTTTGAACTATTTTGCTATTTCTTGTAAAAACACTAATTTTATGTTAAATATTGCTAGTTTTATCATCAATATCAATAAGTAAAAGCAAGATAAATAAAAAAAATTGAAAAATAATAACAAAAATTTTACAAAATTATCAAGAGCACCTAACTTACACCCTATTTCCCAAGTTTTGCATCAATTTTAAGCTAAAATTCAAGCTTTTGTCCTCATTACTCATCTTTTATGTATTGTATAATATGATAGCATTCGTTACAGAAAAAAATAAAAAGAAAAAAATCGAAAAATATTAAAAAATCACAAGTTGCAAGCAACTTGTTGACCTGTTGCAGCAAGCAAGTTTGCAGCTCAATTTTCGCAATTCTTTCAACTAAATTTACTGAAAAAAAGCTTAAATAAGTTATGTAACATAATTTTAACATGTTTATGCAGCATTTGGGTGGAGGATTTCATGGAAAAATGAAGACAACCAAGCTGGAAATCAGGTTGCAGAAAATGTTGACAGATTTCAGCTTTCCATGAACAACTTGCCTTTTGGCAATTAAAACTAGATTTTTTTAACCAAAATCATTGTAAAAACATCAAAAAACATCAATATGATGTTTTGGAGCAGAATTTGGGCGGTGGAGTGTAGAAAAAAGCATGAAAAACAATGAAAAAACAAGAACCGCAGAATTGCCTCAGGATGCACAAATGGGAGCTGATATTTGAGATTTTTACCAAATTTTCTTATCCCAATCCTACTTGTATAAATAATCCAGGTTCCAAGGATTTGGATCATCATGTTTTCAGATCAAAAATCACCAAAAAATCGAGTGAAAAAGGGTGGAGAACAGGTCGGGTCTGTGCAGGACCCTGACCTGTTCTTTGGTAATTTTAATTTTTTTTTTTTTTTGTTATTTTTGTTAGTTTTACCACTTTTCTTCATTAGTTCATGTATTTTGATGTTTTTAATGTTTAATATTAAGTTTAACATGAACTAATTTTGTTAATCTAAGGCTACGATGTAGCCTAAGTTGTAAAATATGCTCATTTCTAATTCAAGGTATTCAATGTTTATGTTATTACGTTGTTGAAGTGTTTATCATTGTTCTTCATGAGTTTTAAATGCTTGATCACCATTTAAGGCCTATAATGATTCATAATGAGACCGAAAGGAGATTTATGATGATTGCTGAGGTGATAAGCACCACAAATTGGGAGAATGCTCGAGAGAGATTAACGCTATTTTTGTGGTTTTTCAAAGAAAATCATAGAGCTTTTATAATTCTTTTCTTATTTAAATTCATGCACGAAAGTGATGGGTTAATATGTTAAAGAGTACGCTAAATGTTACTCGAGAGAGAATGTTTAGTAAATCAGGATTTTCAACCATCAACACAAGGGACAACTTGAATATCGAGAATAGAAAAGGTATTTTGATACAACTAAGGTGAAATCAGATGCCTTAGACTTTATGAACTGATTACAAAAAAAAAAAACCTTAAATCGGCTCATTCTAGTTTAGCTTTAACTTTTAGTTTTATTTTATTTTATTTTACTTTATTTTATATCAAAATCCCTAATTTTAGGATTTTTTAAATAGTATTAAAGCTATTAATTTCAGTACTCACTCAGCAATCCTCATGGGATCGATACTCTATTCACTCTGTATTACTTGAAGCGACTAGTGCACTTGCTAGTAAAAAAATCGCATCAATTGTCTCTATGTCTGCAACTTCAAATAATCTTGGTCACCTACAGCGAAGGACTCGTCAGTTCTATGTTTATCTGCAAAGAATTTCATTTGTGATTGAGTAAGCCGCAAGTTATCCTTGAGCTAAAGCATGCATTGTCTTTGCTGCTCTAACAGATGAGAGACTTTAGCAACAGATGAGACTGCCCCTTGGAGACATATTTGGTGAGGGTGAATCATAACCATACTTAATAGCTGAATGTGCGTGTGTGTTTTAAAAATACTCAGCTGAAGCAAGCCAACCAAACTAATGCTTGGGATGGTTGAAAGTCATAATGCACAAATATTGCTCAAAACATTGATTCACTTGTTCAGTTTTCCATCCCTTTGAAGATGGTATGGGGAACATAGAGCAAGAGTAGTTCCTAGCAAACCAAACAACTCTGTCCAGAAATAGCGGATGAAAAGTTCGTCCCGATCTGAAGTGATGGACTGAGGCAATCCATGAAGATGATAAATGCAATCCATGAACATCTTTACAAGCCTTGCAGTAGTAATGGGATGATTGAGGCCAATGAAGTGTCCAAACTTGATGAATCGATCTAGTATAACCCAAATGACTTCCTTCCCTTTAGATTTAGACAAATCTTCAATGGAATCCACACTTATATGTTGCCAAGCTCTCTGTGGAATAGGTAAATGTTGTAGTAATCCTTGATAAGGAACATGTTCACTTTTGGTTTGCTGACAAGCCTCACAATTCTGAACACACTTCACCACATCCTTCTTCATTTCGAACCCAATAAAAGTAGCGCTTTAACTGATGGCAGGTACCTTCATTATCCTTGTGGCCACCCCAAGCAAAAGAGTGAATAGTTGAGACTATTTGCTGCCTTAGTTCAATACAAGACCCAATGTAGATCTTGCCTTTAATCTTGATCAAATCATTACACACTATCACCCCCGTTTCAAAGCTAGCTGATGGTTTCACTCTTGCATCAATGGGCCAATCCCGAGAAAAAACTTCATCCGCATAAGTCTACAAAACTTCTTCGATCCAAGAAGGAAGTGATGCTAAAATTGCATTGTTGCTAGCCCGATCATTCAGTTCTTGAAATTGGGAAAGAGCATCTGCCACCACATTCTCCCTGCCACATCCATACTCAATTGAATCGGGAAAGCCCAACATCTTCATGAGTCCTTGAGGCTTTGATGGTCAGTTTTAATAATGAAATGGCACCCCTCTAGATGATGTCTCCACTTTTGAATCACAAGGAGAATTCAGGATTGCAAGATACTCTTTCTCGCAAATTGACAAACTTAAGTTCCTAGGTCCCAGAGCTTGACTCAGATAAGCAATTGGCCTCTCAACTTGGGATATCACTGCCCCAATACCCGTGCTACTTGCATCAGTTTCTAGTGCAAAGGGAAGCTTGAAATCTGGCATAGCTAGCATTGGAGTTGCACACATGGCAAATTTAAGCTGTTGGAAAGCTCTTTAAGCCGTTTCATTCCTTCCAAAAGCATCTTTCTTAAGCACTTCAATAAGAGGCTTAGCCATCAAACTATAGCCAGAGATGAACTTGCGATAATACCCAGCCAAACTCAAGAAACTCCTTAACTACTTAATAAAAGTGGGTATAGGCCAATCTTCCATAGCTTTGATCTTGGCTACATCAGTAGCAACCCGATGCCTTGGAACAACATGTCCTAGATACTTAAATTGTGAGCTAGCAAAAGAACACTTGGACAACTTTACATTTAGCTGGTGTCGCCTCATGAGATCAAGGACTTGCTGAAGATGGGACTAATGATTGTTAAGTGAAGAACTATAGATCAAAATCATCTAAGAAGACAAGAACAAACTTCCTCAGATAGGGCTTACACACCTCATTCGTTAAGGCCTGAAAGGTTATAGGGGCATTAGACAACCCAAAGGGCATCACCATGAACTCAAAGTGTCCATGATGAGTGCGAAATGAAGTTTTGTAGTGTCTTTACGCTTAACTCGAACTTTAGATTACCCTTGCTGCAAGTCTAGCTTGGAGAAATAACTTGCCCCATGTAATTCATCAAGCAAATCATCAATCAATGGAATTGGGAACTTGCCTTTAATGGTAAGAGAGTTCAGGTGTTTGTAATTAAGGAACATTTGATGTCCCATCCTTCTTCTTGACCAAGATCACTGGTGATGCAAAGGGACTATGGCTATGTCGGATAAAATAAGTTCCGAGGAGGTCTTCCACCTATCTTTCTATCTTATTCTTTTGGGCATGAGCACACTTGTAGTGTCTTAAACACACCAGCTAAGCATCATTCTTCAGGGGAATGGCATGGTCCAATGTTCTCTTTGGAGGAAGAGTGGATGGGGGTTTAAACAAATCACCATATTCTTGAAGAAGCCCATGTAACTCAGGGTGGAACTGCTGGTGATCTTGCCCAAGCTCTACAGCCCGTGTGGAAAACAAATGACCGAACCAATGATAGTTCTTCTTCTTGATGACATTCTTCAACCTTTTTCCAGTCATGACTTACAACTGACCATGCTCCTTGATGCCTTGCAGCATCACCTTTTGCCCATTTCTGTCAAATGAGATAGTGAGCTCAACAAAATCAAACATAATTGGGCTTATGGCCTTCATCCAATCCACTCCTAAGGCATATCACATCCTCCAAACCTTAGGACTCAAAAATCATAAGTGAAGCTGCACTTTTGAATCAACCATTAGAATTGGTTGCTCTTACTCTAAGTTAAAATGGAATTTCCATCGGCTACCGTGACTGTCAAAGGATTGGTTTTTAACATTTCATGCCCAATTGCACTAACAATCTATGGATCCACAAAGCTACGTGTACTCCCACTATTCGCCAAAATCAAGATAGGTCTATGTCCAACTTCTCCCCTTATTTTGATGGTGTTATGGAATCCCCCACTAGTCAAGGCTTGAACAGAAATTCCAAGCTCATCTTCATCTAAGTGACCAGTTTCCTCTTGCTCTTGCTCTTCACTATCCTCAGGACCATCCCCAAGCTCTTCCTCATATTCAACTCCAGTGACAACCATCAGGAGTTTAGGATTGTATTTATGGCCAAAGAAACACCTCTGATTGCACTGATAACACAAGCATTGAGTCTTTTTCTCCTCCATATTATGGCTTCTACTGCCAATTGAAGAAACAGAGGGAGTTGTAGATGACCCCTGACCACCTCTAGATCGTGCTCCTACAGATGAAGATAAGATGGTATTCTCAAATAGCCGGGCCTTAGAGTAAGCTTGAGAAAGTGTTGTAGGTTCTAAAGTCCTTACTAGATTCTTAATTTCGAACTTCAAGCCACTGATGATGCTTGAAACATAGTAAGACTTAGTGGTCTCTGGATAAGCAATCAACATGCGTGCTCTCAAGTTCTCAAACCTCATCATATACTCCTTCATTGTGGTTGTTTGCATTACCTTGCTAAAATTGTCTACAATGTCTCCGATGTCTTCCTCTCCAAAGCGTTCACATAATTCCTTCACAAATTCAGCCCAAGTAATGAAAGTTCTCCCCCTCATTAATCCAAAATACCAAGTTTCTTGGTCTCCTTTAAAGTATATTGCTGTAAGATCCACTTTTTCAGCTTCTAATACGTGATAAAAGTTAAAAAAGAGCTCACATCTTCTAATCTAGGACTACGGTTGCACTCCATCTAATGGTTCCATATCCATTCATGGCTGTTTGAATCTAGAGCCTCAGGATGCAGCTATTACATCTCCACTGGCCTCTAATATATTCTGAGTAGTTGGTGAATGCAACTGACTAGCTAGTCTCAAAATTCCATCAGCATTGTCCCGTCTGTCCTGCCTATCTAGTTGTTGCTGTGTTTGATTGATTTGTGAATGAAGGCCCTGAGTTTCCTCAAGTGCTACTCTTTGTCTATCTAATCGTTGCTGCATTTCACTGACTTGTATGGAAAGATTCTGAGTTGCCGCCCGACGGTGCGAGATTGACAGGACAATAGCACTCACTTAGTGAGCCATGTTGGCAATTGTATCAAATTGATCATTAACAGTAACATTTCTAGCATTTCTAGCTTCATTTACAACATCTCCTGCTACAGCAGCAGCATATGAAGCTGCAGCTGATTTGGTAGTAGGCATAATTTGGAGCAACAATCGTAATTCTAGTACTAAGTGATGTATTTGTAAGAGACACCAAGCAATGGAAAAGTGTGACGTATTTGTAAATGAGAGAAAGTTATTGTTAAGTAATGCACTCAGCTGCAATAGATCCTAAACAAGGGTCAGTATTCAAGGCTTTAGCAGTTGAATTCCAGATCGAGCAGCGCTTGATGTCGATCTTAATCAAATTTTATTTTGTAGCAACACTTGTTATCCGATTCTCAACATGATCTTGAGCAATTGCAAGTTGTTCTATGCTAAAGCAAGCAAATACATTAATAATTGAACTAATCTATGACCAAACTCTCAACAAATGCTTGAACTAAGGATTAGAAGCAATCAGCTGCACTTCGGCAGATCGGTGATGCTTAATTGGAGCTAAATTCAAGCTTTGTTACCAATTGTTATGGATCAAGAACAATCTTGATTCATAACCTAAGATGGAATAGAGTTTATATGAGAAGAGAAGTGAATGTAGATGAGAAATAAGGAGAAATTAGGGTTTAGAAGAGAAATAGAAGTATATTCATTCATGTATGATCTATTACATGATGGATCTTAATTATTTATAACAAGATATATGCAACGAACTAAGACTAATGCCACAACCGACTTATTACAGCAGCTGTCAAACTTGACTAAGTTTGACTAACTAACCGACTTTCCCACCCAAAGAACACATACAAATGTATTAGCAACATGTTAACTAATGATCATAACATATAGGTTATTTTCTAATTCAACATATTCAAAGATTGTTTATTACGTTGTTCGAGAGTTCATTATTGTTCTTCGTGAGTTTTGAATGCTTGATCACCAGTCAAAGCCTATAATGATCCATAATGAGTATGAGAGGAGATATATAATGAATGCTAAATTGATAAACAATGCAAATTGAGCAAATACTAGAGATAGATTAATGTGATTTGTGTGGTCTTAAGTGAAAACCATGGATCTTCAAAACTCCTTTCTTATTTGAATTCACGCAAGTGATTCATGTGTTAATATGTAAAAAAGCATGCTAAATGTTGCTTGAGAGTGAATAATTAGTAAATTAGGGTTTTCGACCATCAACATGTAATAACAACTTGAATATTGAGAATAGAAAGGCATATTGGTTCAACTAAGTGAAATTGGATGCCTTTGATCTAATTAAATTATAGAAATCATCTAAAATTAGTATACATTTTATAAAATCAGTAACCATTTTAGTTCTTTTTTTTCATTTTGCTTTGTTTTCATATCAAAAACTTTAATTTTTGATCTTTCAAATAGTGCTAAAGATACTAATTTCGGTACTTACTTAATAACCAATACTCGTGGGAACCATACTCTACTCACTCTATATTACTTGATACGACTGAGCACACTTAATAAGCATAAACACCAAGCACATTGTTAGGTTCCAATTAAAGATTGGAAGCCTAACCTTGTAGAGGAAGGAGTTAAGATGTGAAGAGAAGTGAAAGGGGATGATAAATGGAGAAAGGGATGAGAAAATAGGGAGAATTTCAGAAGAAATTCAGTTTGTATTTCATTGAATGAGGTTACAAGCTAGGAGCTTATTTATAGTCATCTAGTTACAATGAATCAAGACCTAACCACAATAACCGAACTTCCCGCCAATTCTGCAGCTGCACACCAACATTGACCTGCGGTTTGACCAACTACCCCTTTGGCGCCTAATATCGACTCAACCAACATTTAAAAACTTACAACTCAACCTTGAGACCCTAAACAACTGTTACAAACAGAAATCACAATTAAATTCTAACGATTTATAACATTCCCTCCCTCTTGAGAAACTTCTTGTCCTCAAGAAGTGAAACTTGGAAATTGACTCTTAAGGAAATTGCAATTTTCCCAAGTCATCAAACTCTTGTTCAAGTTGCACCAAGTGACCAAAACCTCCTGCACAGCATCGTGATCTTGCTGCAGCGTCCTCCGAGCCTTCACTGCAGCCGGCTGCAACTTTAGTATCCCATTAGCTTCTGCAACAGGGTGCTCCCGGGCTGCTGCCGCTCCTCTTTTGACCTGCTTTTTGAGTAGGGACACGTGAAGCACGGGGTGAATGTACGAGTGTGTAGGTAAGTCGAGCTTATAAGCAACATTGCCAATTTTCTCCAGAATTTTATACGGGCCAAAGTATCGGGCACTTGGCTTGACATTATGCCTGATAGCCAGGGAAGACTGTCTATACGGTTGTAATTTAAGGTAGACCATGTCACCAACGTCATAGCTTTTGTCTACCCTTTTTTTTATCAGCGTAATACTTCATCCAAGCTCGAGCTTGATGGAGATTGTCTTTAAGTTCTTGCAACATTTTTCTCCTCTGCTGCACAAAATCAGATACTGCAGTACTGGTGGTCCTCGGTTGTTGAATCATCATAAGAGAGGGTGGAGAGTAGCCATACAATGCTTGGAATGGAGAAGTGCCAATGGATGTATGAAAGTGTGCATTGAACCAAAATTCGGCTAAGGACAACCAACGGTTTCACTCCTTGGGCTTCAAGAAGACCATACTCCGCAAATACTGTTCTACACATTGGTTAACTCATTCGGTTTGGCCATCTATCTGAGGATGATATGAGGAACTGAGTGCCAACGTGGTGCCCATCAATTTAAACAACTCTCTCCAAAATGTGCTTGTGAAAATCTTGCCTCGATCGGACACAATGGATTGAGGCAATCCATGTAATTTATATATGTTGTCAAGGAAGATCCTTGCCAATTTTTCAGCGGTGATGGGTCAAGCAAGAGCAATGAAATGACTGTACTTGGTGAAACGATCCACCACTAACCATATGACCTCCTTGCCTTTGGAGTTTGGAAGTCCCTCAATGAAATCCATGCTAATGTGAACCCAAGCTCCCTCCGAAATGGAAAGAGGTCAAAGAATTCCTTTGTAACGAGGATCTCCCAACTTCGTTTGTTGACATACTTCACAAGAATTCACGTATTCACTTACATCTTTTTTCATACTCGGCCATGTAAAATATGCTTCGATTCGTTGATAGGTGCCTTCTACACCCTTGTGACCACCCCAAGCAGCATCATGTGAAGCCCAGATGACCATTTCTCTCAAATCAATGGCCGAACGAACATACAACAGCCCACCGATACGAATTAGCCCCTACTGCACAGCAATTCCAGTGTCTGCAGCAGCGATATTTGCACCACGTGTGCGAGCAGCAACGACCAGCTCTTCCTGATCAAAAGGGTCATTCTCATAGAACTTGTGTAGCTCTTGCACCCAAGAAGGAATTACCACGGTTACAGTAGCATAGGTAGCCTAATTTTCGTCCTCAAACTGCCATGACAGTGCATCTGCTGTAGTGTTCTCCTTGCCACTTCCATATTCGATGTCGTAATTAAGGCCTAAAATTTTCATGAGGCCTTTCTTCTAAATCCTCATCACGATCTTTTGTTCATGGAGATACTTGAGGCTTTGATGATTAGTTCGAATGATGAACTTATGACCCTCCAAGTATTGCCTCCATTTCTCCACGGCTAAGAGGATGGCGAGATATTCCGTCTCGTATGTTGACATCGCTTGATGTTTAGGGCTAAGGGCTTGACTCAAGTAAGCAATAGGCCTTCCTTTTTGGGAAAGAACAACCCCTATACCAGTACCACTTGCATCGGTCTCCAAAATAAAGCTTTCAGTAAAATTAGGCATCGCCAAAACTGGGGCAGAACACATTGCGGCTTTAAGGGCTTCAAATGCGGCTTGAGATCTCTCGTTCCATGTGAAAGCATCCTTCTTCAAGAGCTCAGTCAAGGGTTTAGCAATAGAACCATATCCCTTAATAAATTTTCTATAATAGCCGGTCAATACCAAAAAACCCCTCAATTTTTTCAAGGTGAGCGGAATTGCCCATTCTTGCATTGCACGGATCTTGTTCGGATCAGTAGACACTCCCTCATGAGAGATGATATGACCCAAATACTTGATTTTATCTTGAGAAAACCAACACTTGGACAACTTTGCAAAAAACCTGTGTTGTCGCATCAATTCAAACACTTATCGGAGGTGAGTAAGATGAGCTTCATATGTCGAGCTATAAATCAGTATGTTGTCGAAGAAAACAAGCGCCGACTTCCTCAGAAAAGGTTTGAAAACATCATTCATGGCTGCTTGAAACGCGGCCAAAGCATTTGTCAAACCGAAAGGCATTACAACAAACTCGAAATGGCCATGGTGAGTTTGGAAAGCTGTCTTGTAAATATCCGGCTCGAGGACCCTGATTTGATGGTATCCTTGCCTCAAATCCAGCTTCGAAAAGAAACACGCCCCATATAATTCATCAAGCAAATCGTCTATGATCGGGATGGGAAACTTATCCTTCACCGTGAGAGCATTTAACTGGCGGTAGTCAATACACATTCTAGCCGAGCCATCTTTCTTCTTCACAAGGATCACGGGTGAAGCGAAAGGACTATGGCTTGGTCTAATGATGTTCATATTCAGAAGTTCCTCCACTTGCCTTTCTATTTCGGACTTTTGGCCGTGTGCATAACGATAAGACCTAATCTTCACCGGATCAGCGTTTGCACGCAAAGGAATGGCATGGTCCACACTCCTTGGAGGAGGAAGACTCTTAGGTGGCTCAAAGATGTCACCAAATTCATTCACTAAGGCCTGCACTTCTGGTTGAAGTCCCGGCTGCAGCTCAACCGAGGCTATCTTGATCAAATGACCTATCCATTGTATTGCCTTCTTCTTGATCCCATCGTGTACACATTTTCCATCAATAACCTTGAGTTGAGCTTCCTCTGACATGCCTTTCAAGGACACTTTGGTGACATGAACCTCGAATTCCACGGTCATCTTGTCGAAACCAAACACAACAGGGTTGAAGGTCCTCTTCCAATCCACCCCTAGCACCATGTCGCACCCTCCCAAAGGAAGAACTCAGAAATCAAAGGCGAAATGATGTTCTCGCATGGACCAAGGGAATGCTATGCATTTGTTGTGAATGGTTAAAGAATTTCCATCAGCCACCATCACTTTCAAAGGATGAGTCCTTATCGTTTCATGCCCAACCTTCTTACTCAGCTTAGGATCGGTGAAGCTATGTGTACTCCCACTATCGATGAGGATAATGATGGAATGTTTACCAGCCTTGCCTCTAATTTTGATAGTGTTATGAGCTCCACTGCCGGTTAACGCCTTCATTGATATCTCCACTTCATCCTCACTCAATTCATCTTGTGAAAAATCACTAACACTGTCACTTTCTGTAGCTGAATGCTCACTGCTTCATTCAGCTTCAACACGGGTCCCTTTAGCACACATTATTGCAAGTGATTTGCACCTGTGTCCTTGCTGATATGGCTGGTTACAATGATAGCAAAGCCTCACCGAGCTTCTGTCAACAGCACGCTTGAATCCTGCACCAGAACCTGCGCTTGTACCAGCGCCTGTTCTCGGTTGTGATCTGAACCTGCTGCCCGGCTGCTTAAACTTGTCACTCGGTTGAACATGAGTGGCTTCAATCAGTTTTGCCTTGTTATAAGCACTTGACAAGGTCTTATGACCAATGGCTTTCACCATATTCTTGATCCTAGGCTTTAATCCACTTATAAAGCAAGACACATAATATGATTCCGCATCCTCGGGAGCTATAGTCAAAACGGAAAGCAAGTTGGTACTCACTCACGGTTGATTCCCCTTGTCCATAACGTTCGCACATTTCCTCCACGAATTGGCCCCAAGATAGATTGGGTTTGCTCTTCAACAAACTGTAATACCACACCTCGTGGTGGCCATGGAGATGCACTGCACCTAATTGGAGCTTTTCCTCATCTGGTATGTTGTAATACATGAAATACCGGTCACACCTTCGCAGCCATGATTCCAGTAACTTGCCATCAAAAGGATCAATTTCAACCCTTGGTTGCCTGTAATTTCCGCTCCTACCACCAGATGTCATGTCATTACTCACAGTTCTATGCTGATAATGTCGATCAGGAGGTCTGTCTGAATGATCGAGCTCATCAAAGTCATCACTGCGATGCTGAACTGAGTTCTGTGGTGGCCTACAGTTGCGGTTGATATTCGAAGGTTCAGGTCTGTAATGTGCCAGCTCTGAGACTCGATTCTGATTGTCAACAACAAATACTTGTGGCAAAGGTTGATCTGCTGCTGATCTGATGTTAATTGAAGGTACTGCAGTCGCCTGATCTGTCGGAGATTTGCCACGGTTCCTCACCAGAGTCTCGGTTCTGTTATCCTATTCTTGCTGCTAATCGAAATCTTTTTGATGAAAAATCTGACTTGTCGGCTTTAAGATTGCTTCTACGCTTGATTCACCTCATTTATCAACCTGTTCTTGCAATTTTTCAACCTTCTCATCAATTTTTTGCAACCGTGACTCTTTATCCATCATCAAATTCAACATTTTCTGAATGCTGTCATGTTGCTGTTCAAACTTCAAGTCGAACTTCGCATTTTGCTGATCAATCTTAACATTCAACTGTTCTAACTTGTCATTCAATTCTTTATGGTGATCGGATGCTGCATTCTCTCCAGCATTGGTAACCGCAGCTGCAAAGTCCATAACAGCACCTGAAGCATTGGCACCAGCATCACCGGATCGAGTTTTCACACCTTCGATCATGTTTTTCTTAGATTTTGCCAGCCTCAATCAATCAATTGATTATAGAACCAGCTCTGATACCAATTGTTAGGTTCCAATTAAAGATTGGAAGCCTAACCTTGTAGAGGAAGGAGTTAAGATGAGAAAAGAAGTGAAAGGGGATGAGAAAATAGAGAGAATTTCAGAAGAAATTCAGTTTGTATTTCATTGAATGAATGAGATTACAAGCTACGAGCTCATTTATGGCCATCTAGTTACAGTGAATCAAGACCTAACCGCAGTAACCGAACTTCCCGCCAATTCTGTAGCTGCACACCAACATTGACCTGCGGTTTGACCAACTACCCCTTTGGCGCCTAATATTGACTCAACAAACATTTAAAAACTTACAACTCAACCTTAAGACCCTAAACAACCATTACAAATAGAAATCACAATTAAATTCTAACGATTTATAACACACATCAACGTTAACCTGACTTATCAAGCCGTGACAGTAGTGTTTAGACCAACGCAATCAAGGTGAGGCTTTGGCCATCAAAGCCTTAATGTAAAGCCTCAATTCTTAACTCATTGAAATTTTGGAACAGATTAAAACATAAAGTTCATGCTTAAAATCTGAAAGACCGTATTATTGAAGAAGCATGTATAGCATGTTGTTTTACGCTAGGCTAACCTATGCTAAGTTATGCTACTTCTAAGAAAAGAGCACAAGTGCGCTACAAAGAAAACTTGAAGAAATTTTATATTGTTTGTGCGTGTTTTGGACTAGAACATTGCCCATTATTATAGTTAAACTAACTAAAGGCCACCTCTGATTCCATGACAATTTCTCCCTATGTCTGGCCACCAAGCTTACATCAAGGAAGTCCCCTCTAGAAGCCCCATGTTCTCTTAGATTAAGCTTGGTGCCCAAGTATCTGAAATTACGGTCCAAGTAACTAACGGTGTAATAGAGTGAATGAGTGATCAAAATATAACTCTTTGTTTTAATTAATGTGATTTTTAGATTACAAGAATGAGGAAAGAAATGACTTTAACAAAATAATCTAAGGGAAATAATTAGCTGGAAAAATTGCGACGTCATGGAGAATACACTGCCCTTAGTTGTTTATGCACCTACTATGGCATAATCGGATGAATGGCACTCCTACCCCCAGGATTAACATGGCACCCTCCCTCAGCAGTGTACTCCAGGGAGATTGGCTAGATTATGCACCAACTTGCTAAGTATTGGAGGAGAGAATAATTTTGAGAAAGAAAGAAAGTGCAAAGTGGTGCAGCAGAAACGGGAGGCCAAACGGCAAGCAGCGGCAGGGAATGCTCGAAGAATCGCCTAGAATTTTTGGTTTTGTAACCAACATGTACACATAAGTAGGGGTGTTGGATTTGAGTTGGACTCAAATTCAATTTAAACTGAAAAGATTAAATCATTTGAGTTGGACTCAAATTCAATTTAAAATGAAAAGATTTAAGTCTTTTGCTTACATATTTTAGTTTCAAGTTTAAATCTTTTTATTTCATATTTTGAAAGACTTACCAAGGCAATATATTTATAGAGAATAATTCTTAGAGGTTAAGGAAAAACTTATGGACTTAGAATCTAACTATAGTAAGGAAAGCGTGGGTTGAGGTACTTTTACAAGACATCAAAATTGAAGCATACTGCTCCCAAATTCCAACAATCCCTCACATGGTATAATTTTGAGAAAGGACGGAAGGAAAGAATATTATTGAGCTATGAGACCCACACTTGATGATTCAATTGTCTTTTGGACTTGAACCATCACCTAGTGCTAAGCATGTCCCACAACCACCCATTGGTAAACGAGGTCTTGAACCATGAGCTGTCACTGTGAGGAGCATACCTAACCCTTTAATGTGGTTCTTAAGGCCGAGCTGCACTCCACGATCATGACACATGAGGTCACTCAAAAATAATTCGAAACTTGGTATCAAAACTGCTCTAGAGAGTAAGCCTATACTTTGTTATGATCCAAGAATCCGAGGCATGAACCGTGGTGGCTGTGATGCTGTCTTGCTATTATGTTGCTATTGATTTGCTGCTGCTGGTTGATATGTTGCTGCACGTTGATGTGTTAAGGCTGTTAAGGGGTAGAATAAGATCTGCTGCTGCTGCATTGACGTGTTGTGCTGTTGTTTTATGGGCTGCAGATGTGTTTAGTGGTATTGGTTAGTTGATACTGTAAGTAGTAGCTTAAGCTTGGGTTGAGTCTTGTAATAAGTCTAGTGGTTGGTCAAGGTTGTTATGTTAGTTAGTCAATTGTGGCGGCTCACTTAGGAGGTGGTTTGACCTTGTGGTGTCTAGATCCAATGTATTAGATCATTTCATGTAGTAGTATACTTTGGAGGCTCTAGTTTGTAATCCTCATAATTTTGATGAATGAATTGATCTCATTTGATTTCTTTCTCTATTTTCTCATCTCTTTTCCCTTCTTTCTCATCTAAACTCTATATTCTTTCTCATCTCATACTCTCACTATCCCAACCGAGGTTAAGGTTCGAGAGCCAAATCTTGGAAACCTTAACAATTGGTATCAGAGCCTTGATTTGGCTTCCGAATCAAGCTCATATCTGAAAAAAAAAAATTTACAAAATATGATTGATTGCGTTGCAATTAATCAATAAAAACAATTGTGTAACAGAATCAGTTCAGATTGTGTGATCAAAAGTCAATTCTAAAATTTGAAAAGTGTGTTTGGCGGTTACTACAATTGAACAGCAAGGCCTGGGAAAAGTTCTTTCAGTTGCAATTTAAATTGTCGAATTACATTGAAGAAAGTTTATTTGATCATAATTTGTTGATTTCATTCAACTTCAAGCCGATTCAGATTGAAATTCAGTAGGATCGATCAAGCTTCAGCTGCTGGTTGAGTGCCGAACAAAGCTTTAGTTGTTGAAGTTGAGCTGAATTGTTCTTGATTAATCATTCATTTGATCGGTGGGAGAAGAAGTTTAAGGTGAGCTCATTGATCAACATTACACTTGATCATCATCAAGAGATCAGAAACTAGATGAATTGAGGTTAATTCAGATTCTACAATTCAGTATCTGAGATTGAGGCGAAATTCTAACAACGAAGGTGAAATTCTGACAACGAACATAGCACCGAAGGTGTTGAATTCTGCTATTGTTCTTGAAGATTGTTGTGTATCGTGTGTTTAAATCATCATTACAGACAGAAATCGAACCAAGTTTAGATTCTTAGTCCGAATTATTCAAGAAAGCATCACTGTCAGAAGCCTGTTCGATGTTAGGGTTTGTTCGCAAACTTTGCACGTTAGAAATTATAATCAGTGTCGATTATGGAACCGTTAGCAAAGGATTGTTTGTGCGAACGAAAGAGTAGAACTTCATTAAGCAATCAGTTGTGGAAGAGTTGCGAAACAAGTCTCATTCTTCTGCGATTTTCGAACCTGCATTTCTGCGAGCCGAGCTGTCTAGATCGAATTTTGTTGTTCATTACAAATATGGCTGGTATGGTTGATGATAGCTCTTGTCAATCAGTGACGAGTGATTATTTGGAGAAAATAAAGCTAATATTCAGAGAGGAACATGAAGGGCTGTTGCTGGAAGTTGAGCTGGCATTTAACCTAATGCGTCAACAAAATGTGAATCAGTATTGTTCAACTCATTAGTCTGATTGTGCTGGTGCTCTTCATACAAATGAGTTTCTGGAGTTAGTGGATAGCGTTAGACAACAAAAGTTCAATGTCGAGCAAAAAGAGGAAGTGGAATCCGTTGTTGTTGAAGATGAATTCAACCACGATAATGCTGAAATTGATGAACACAAGTTAGACGAACCTGTGACAAAGCAGAAATTGAAGCGAGAGGTTGTGTGCCAGACTATGATGCTTGATGATCAACAAAGATGAACTCAAGATGCTTATCCTACCGATGTATATACTGGTATACGAGGTTTCGATGGTATACAAGGAGTGCGGACTGCAAAAATTGTGATTCCACTCGAAAACTTTGATGCCATTGCTGAAATATCACTGAATACATCTTCCAATCAGCTAAGCAATACTCCATGGCAAGTTGGAAAGTAGAATCGAAGTACCGGCACAGCTGAGCGACCTTAGTTAGCTGGGGAAGTTGAGGTTGTTGTGGAAGTAATAGTGAAATCATCACAAAATGTGTTAAGCAATTGGCCACAGCATTGCGATACCTGTAATCAGCAAGGACTTGGTGCTGGCAGTAATGAAATTGACGCAAAACAAGATTCACAAAGTGGAGTAATGGTGTATTCAAATACACACTCCTATGACGACTTGCCTCCTGATCCAGGAGAAGCTTTCCAAGATTATACGAAGCCAAAAAACGTTGATTTCCTATTGAAGAGAAGTAATCAAGCTGCAAGGGTGCATTTCAAGGTCCAACGAAGGAGAAGCCTTGTATCTATACAAGCATTGAAGTTGTTGGATGTGTGTAAATGCAGTAATATGCTAAAGCCTAATTCTGATCAGGCCAGAAGCTGTACAGCAGATGTTTTAGCTGATGAAATTAATGTTGAAAGTCCCTTTGATCCGGGGAAGATAGATCTTGATTGTAGCAAGCCGAAACATGAGGCCGAGTTAGAGGAAAAGTTCGAGCAAGATGCTAAAATCCTTTTCCGAGGTCAATTTAGGCCAAGACTGATTTCTGAAAGCATTCTTAACATGTTAGAAGTTCACAAATGGGGTACTGATCTGGAAATAGGATCTGATCAACCGAGATCCATTGGCATTGAACGTCTTTGGGATATTTTGGATAGTTGTTCTAGTATGGCAGTGCTCGACAGTCATGAGGCAAGATTGTTGAGCTCCAAATTCAAGTTGTGCGTTAATCAAGCCATGAGCAGAGAGCAAATTCCATTAATGTAACCAAATGTGAGTCCTCTTGAGGTTGTGGGGCTTGGTGGTTGGTATGATTTTGGAATGCAAAAGCTTTTGGCAAGAAATTCAGATTTGTTACAGTTTGGGAGTATATTACAGACTCATGGAACATCTGTGATCTGTTGTGGGGTTTTGGAATGGAAAAACCATATGCATAAGCTTCAATATCTTCTCAATGTTTGGATGGAAAAGATCAATGCAACATCGAGGATAATTCTAGCGAAATTGGAGTGAGTATCAGCATTAACAAGCAGGACAGAATTCCTCTAGTTTTGAAGTTGATCTCAGTAACTTTGAGCCGTCATATGTGTCCTGATGTGATGTACACTCTTAAGCTCAGTGATAAGGGAGCAAAGCTTGTTCATTCGAGGCCAAATTGGTGGTTGGAAAAGCTTGGGGTCCAAGGACATCTGTTGTACAGATTGCAAATGGTGAGCTGCAGCCTTAGAAGTGCCGCTTGGAATGTTTTAGGTGTTCAAGTTATGTCATTGTGCACCTGGCATTCAAGAATGATTTATGAACTCCTAATTTGTGTGTTCTATGCAAGAGTTTGGGATGAAGTGGCTAAAAATTTCAGATCATACAAGCTTACAATCAAGGTTCAAGAAATTGAATATGAAGCTGCTGTAAATTCTAACAATTCTGGGAGAATTCCAATTTTTTCATTAACAGCAGTAAATAAGATGCTCAAAGGGAATGTGATTAGTGCTACTATGTCTTTTGGAAGGTGTAATAGCTTGTTCACATCAATGAGCCTCCATTTGAATAAGAAACGAGCTGAATTCTGTCAATATGAGTTGCATCGAGTTAGCACTGCTGAATTACTGGACTCTACAGCAAATTACGTGCAATTGGAAAGCAATCTTGAATTTGTTGAGCACGTTATGAGTTGTTCAAATATGTGGATGTTTGAACAATACAAATTTTGATTAAGATCCAAGATGAAAGATTGGCAGCTGCACTGTTATTGGATTTCAATCTGTTTGGTTGCCATGATCAAGATATGTGGTTGTTGGAGCTGTGTTTGGGAATGTCTTCAAGCTGAATTCAATATTTGGGTCTCTTGGTTTGAGTTTGGAAGGCCTGTCGAGCTATTGAATAACTTCATATGCAGTTTATAGGTTCAATGACATCCAAACTCTGTTATGTAGCATTTTACCAGCAAAATTACAGAATTCTTACTACAGGTTGTGATTCTCAGCAGGAAGATGGACATTTGAGCTGTGTTAAGGGCAACAAGAGGAGTTGTGCATGTGTTGTTGATGTTTGGTTTGATCAGTGTAGACCACCAAAAGGTACAACACATCTACACGAGGACCTTGTGCAGGGCAAGCATCACACTAAGGTGTTCACTGCATTTCAGAAATGGCTCGTTTCAGATGACTACCAGCTACAGAATTTCAGCAGGAATTCATCAATTCTGTTATCTTTTCATAAGCAATAAGTGCGCTTCATTGTTTCAATTCTTTTCTATTCTTGAGGACAAGAATATTTTCAAGGGGAAGGGAATGTTATGATCCAAGAATCCGAGGCATGAACCGTGGTGGCTGTGATGCTATCCTGCTGTTATGTTGCTACTGATTTGCTGCTACTGGTTGATATGTTGCTGCACGTTGATGTGTTAAGGCTGCTAAGGGGTAGAATAAGATCTGCTGCTGTTACATTGATGTGTTATGCTACTGTTTTATGGGCTGCAGATGTGTTTAGTGGTATTGGTTAGTTGATACTGTAAGTAGTAGCTTAAGCTTGGGTTGAGTCTTGTAATAAGTCAAGTAGTGGTTGGTCAAGGTTGTTATGTTAGTTAGTCAATTGTGGCAGCTCACTTAGGAGGTGGTTTGACCTTGGGGGTGTCTAGATCCAATGTATTAGATCATTTCATGTAGTAGTATACTTTGGAGGCTCTAGTTTGTAATCCTCATAACTTTGATGAATGAATTGATCTCATTTGATTTCTTTCTCTATTTTCTCATCTCTTTTCCCTTCTTTCTCATCTAAACTCTATATTCTTTCTCATCTCATACTCTCACTACCCCAACCAAGGTTAAGTTTCGAGAGCCAAATCTTCAAAACCTTAACATACTTTCAATAGGAGGACTTTCTGCCCCCACAAACCCACAGGTTAGTCCATCAAGTGTGCTACCTCATGCCACCATAAAGGCTACGGACATCATTAGGAGCCAAAGCCTCATCCTTACATCATGGTTGTAGTGGTGTCTCCATCAGGTGTTTTGTCCTATAACACTACAAAGGGCTATGGACGACATTAAAAGCATTAAGGTCAACCTTTATCATGGCAGAATTAGCAGATCCTTCAACCACTCATACAACAAACGTGAGAAGGGTTCAAGTGGTTATCACGAATTTCCCGGTCTCTGACTTTGTTTGACCCATTTAACATCAAAAGTAACTCCCAAGGTGGGAATTCGCCAGGACTAGGACACACATAGGGGCTTTAGAACAATTCCCTCTACTGTTTCATTTTTCAATTTCCTTACAAGGCTTTTTGTTAGAGGATCTGCCAATTTTATCTCACTCTTCACAAATTTGAGTGAGATCATATTGTTCGTGATCAAAATTCTCATGACACCATGCTTGAGGCGAATATGCATCTGCTTGCCATTATAAATCTCACTTTGTACAACTCCAATGGCTGCTTATGAGTCACAGAGCAAAGACACTGACAGCATGGGTTTCCCCAGAATGGAATGTCACCCAGGACACTCCTTAACCATTCAGTTTCTAAATCTGCCATCTCAAGAGCGATAAACTCCGAGTCCATGGTTGAATTAGCGACACTGGTTTGTTTAGATGATTTCCACAAAATAGCACAATTAGTAAGCACAAATACATATCCTCTAGTAGAATGAATTTCATCACAATCAGACACCTAATTAGGAGCACAGTATCCCTCTAACGCATTAGTGAACCTTTTATAGTGCAGACCCTAATTCATGGTATCTTTAAAATACCTTAACAACCTTCTTAAGACATTCCAATGCTCATCTAAGGTTATGGGTGTAACGGCTAAGTCTACTAACAGCATAGCTAAATTTAGGACAAATGTAGTTCATTAAGAACATTACGCTACCAATTACCTTAATGTGTTCGACTTGTGATACACTATCTCCTACTTTTCCCATCAAATGAATACTAGGTCATATGGAGACTTAGCAAGTGTATCATCAAAGTAACCAAACTTCCTCAGTATTTTCTCCATGTAATGGGATGACTCAAGGTCAAACCCTCCGGTGTTCTAGTTATTTTAACCCCAAATATCATATTGGTCTTACCTAGGTCTTTCATATAAAAATATGTACTTAGGAAAAACTAAGTGCCATGTATTCACACTTGCTTTTCCGCCATGCTTCCGTGTAAGCTAAAACCGAGAATTCAAATATCTTCGCCTTTGAATATGCCTCAGACAATGTTTGATAATTAAGGGACTTAACTACCTTCTTGATCTTGGGATTGAGACCACTAATGAAACTAGAAACATAGTAAGCCTCCCTTGGACCTGGATTGATGATCATCATTCTTGCCTTCAATTTCTCAAATCTAGTCATGTACTCCTTAACGGAGTCCAATTGGGCCACTTTATTGAATTTGTGTACCGCCTGCTCCTGATCTTCATCACCGTACCTTTCACATAATTCATCTGCATAGTCACTACAAGAAGAGTGACCAACAATAGCAAACTTGAAAATTTTCTATTACAATTGATTTACTAATAGCAAAAAAAAAAAAAAAAAAAAAAAAATATTTCTTTTGTTGCAAATGCAAAATCTCATACACATGCCATACAGAGCTGACCCCTTTTGTAATAGAAAAGCCAGTATGTTGATATTATATATGGCATTGCTAACAGCACACTTGTGCTTGTTGGTAATGGTATTTCAATTAAAAAATTTTCATATTTCATGAGCTAAGAAACGAATTTTCACTTTCCTCCAATGTTACATTTAAAAGAAAAATAAAAAATGATTTGTCAAAGACACATAGATAATTCAATTATATTAATTTTCTTGTCCCCTAAATACATTACATAAACTTAACATTGGTAATAATTTAAAATTTTATGTCAATTCACAGAATTTTGAGTAAAAAAATTCCTGCCAAAGCTTTAAATTTTGGGTATATAAAATTTTACTACAATTTTATTATAATACTTCAAAATTTTTGCCCTAACCTCAGAACTCCCTCTCTTGCACTCTCATCCTCCTATCTCCTTTGCGCCTATTCACTGTCTCACTCACTCGTCTCTTCGCTTTCTCTCTTGCCCATCTCTTCGCTCTCTCACTCCCTCATCTCTTCACTTCTTTAATTCAATTTTGGGTCGTTGTTGTAGGTCTAGTACAGATAAAGGGATTGACACTACAAGCTCGACTTCGGTGATTAAATTTCCTTTGTAATGTAGTTTAATTTGTAGTTAATTGAGCGATTATACTAGGTTTACATTGTTTGAAAGTATTATAAATCTCATCCTTAGGTCTTCACTCTTTTGTCTCATCATTCTTTTGTTTCAGGTACAAAATAGGGTTAGTTTGTAATAAAAAAGGATTAATGTAAGATTCGAGCCCATTTGTTGATGATTGAGAAGTTTAATGTAAGATTGATGTCAATTTGTCGACAATTGAATAGTTCAACGTGTGATTACCTAATGTGCTAATGTTTGGTGTAATGTTAGTTTTGATGTATGCTATCATGATTCGTTTGTTTAATTTTTGCTTGATTTTGAGAAAATATGAACTAAGTGTATGGTCTTTTAAGCTATTTCTTCTCTTAAATATAGATTTGACTGAGTTCTAGTGTATTAGATTTTAATGTTTGATGGTTCATGATTATAAGTTGTGTTTTTGTCACGTTTTTTAGCGTTTGGTTTGTTATGGTGTTTGTCTAGTGAATTCGAGTTTTTGATTCAAATTATAGTTAGTAAAATACGAATTACATAGAATTTCAGTCTAGCAACAAATCTTACACTGTTCCTATATCAATAAGAGATTAATATATGCAATTAATGTAATTTTTCTAATATTCTTGTTGGAATAGATGTCCTAGAAAAATCCAATTAGTTAGTTTGTAAATATTAAAAAAATAAAATTCTCTTATTTATTTAATGTCTAATTGTGTTTTAGGAGTCAAACATTCGTGAATGTTTTTCTAAAACGTTCCATGAGATGGACATTATCTAAGATGATGTCTTAGGTTTTGGTTTTAGTAGTCAATATGATTGAACCCCGGAAAGACTTAGAGTAAACTAGTGACATGTTTTCGAAGTATACTTGTTGTCAATGATGAGTTTGGACAACTTGTTTGATAAGACTAGTATATGATATTTTTGATGACTTGTCTTGGTCATGTGGATAGGGATCCAAGATTATTATATTGGTGTTTCGAATAAGATTGGAATACTGTGCAGGATCACCTGATTTAATTTTTTTCTTTACAGCTAAAATAATTAATTCTATAAGACGATAACTGTAGATCAGAGAAATAGTCCGAACTCGCGCAATGTTAATTGCTTTCATGCACAAAATGGTAAGGTTAAAATTTAATAACCAGGATCTTACATTGTTGGGCAATTGAATGAAATGTGGCAAGAATGGATATTTTACTATGAATCTGCAATGAAAGATGTCCCCTTAGTTGATTCGAAAATACACGAACAGATTCTAAAATCTATGGCTAGAGTACTCCACATGTTTGACATTTGGAAATAATATGGAAATTGTTTTCATATTATGAATTGTTCGAGAAGGGTGAGTCGGAAACTATGGTGATAGATGTGAGCAAAATAATGATAGTGGTTGGAGTTATTTTTTCTCATGAATATCTAATAGAGGGGTTGATTGTCGCAATAATAATAATAAAATTAATTGAAAAATTTTTGAGCGAATACATTTAATTCTAAAGTGCAGTAAAACCTATTTGGTTGAATTAAATTGTATTATATGGCAATGAATTGTTATCATGAGATAATAATTAGTTTTGACTCATTTGGAGTTATAATTAAATTTTTTCTTAGGCCCCTCCATAAGCCTCAACTTAAATATTGTTTGAAAATATTTAAATTAAATTCATGAGATGAATTATTTGTTCGTAAGATGAATAAATTAATTTTGCTAAACATAATTTATGAGATAAAATTTATTTACTCATAAAATGACTAAATTAATTTTATAAAACAATATTGATAAGATAAATTTTATACATGTGGGAGTTAAACAAAAATAAATATAAAAAACAAAAATATAAAAATTATGTAAAATTGGGCTCCATGCACAGCCTATATAACAAAAAGAAATGGGGGATTCACGTGGGCCCGATGCGGGGCCCACAACTTTAATATGTGTGCATATATACACGTATCGTAGCCAAGGGTTTTCGTGCATTAGTTATCATTGTTATTATTTTTATTTTGGTTTTATGATTTGAACCTAATTTTTTTCCACGATAAAAAACTTAAAAAGTGTTTGAGGGTTTTTAAAAATTAATGTTTAGCATAGTGTTTCAGAAAATTGTTTTTCGAAAAGATTCAAAGGAAAAGTTATGTTTCGAGATTTTCCTAAATTAAATATTTTTGGAGCCTGCTCCCTGGTGCTAATATAGGCTATTGCGGAGAAGATCTTAAGGTGGCAAGAAGTTCTTTTCTTTCTTTTATTTCGTTTATTCTACGTGCCATATTCATTTTTTTTTTTATTCAATGTTATCATTGTTATAAATTAAGCCTGTTAGAGCAAGATTTAGGTTTAATTAAATAGTTTAATTAGATCAAGGCATTAGATTTAAAATTTACAATTTTAAATTAGTTTTCCACTGTGCCCACTCTAAACGTTTAGGGAAATATTTTTTGAAATACGTGCCCAAAACTTCTATCCTATTTTAATGATATTTGTACATTCTAAGTGTAGGATATGTCCATATGGATGTGTTTAAGAACAAAGCTTGGGTGACAAGCTCACGAATTTAACCTATATTTCGCAAGGGTGTAGAAGTATTTGTTACCTATGTACTTGCTATTTTTGGGTGTGGATGAGTTGATACCTTGCCCATGTAAGACTTGTGCAAATTGATATGAGTTGGATATAAATAGAGTGAAACTTCACCTTGAACTTAAAGGCATAGATGATAATAATGCACGTAGCAAGTGGTGCCTCCATAGTGAGTGGAGTACCCCAAGCTAAATGATTTTGCTAGTGAGATGGATACCTCTGATGAATCGTAAGATGGTGGTATGCATGAAATGTTAGAAAATGCTTAGGGATTGCATAGTCCTAATTTGAGTGAATCATTAGAACCACCTAAAAAGGGAAGCAATGTTGAGGCTGAAAATTTATAGAAACTCATCGAAGATACGGATACACCCTTGTATCCTGCATGTGATGAATTTGCAAAGCTCTCATTTATTGTTGAATTATATCATCTTAAATGCATGCATGGAGTGACTAATGCTGGATTTGATGCTTTTCCAAAGATTTTCAAAAGAGCTCTTTCGAAAGGTGAGAGATTGACGAACTCTTTTTATTAAACAAAGCAAGTTAACTGAAGCCTTGGCAATCAAATCCTTTAACTAAAGCCTCAGTTTTTAACTTGTCAAAATTTGGGAATAGATTAAAACTGGTAATTCGTACATGAAACTTGAGAAATTGTGTTACTGATGAAGCAAGTATAACAAGTTCTATGTTAATCTAAGCTATGCTAATTTACGCTACTTGTAAGAAAAAACATAAGTGTGCTATAAAGAAAACTTGAAGAAGTTTTATATTGAGTGTGTGTACTACTTTAGATTGACGCAGATTCCTTTATTTATAGAAAATAAAAAATTATAGCTGCTCTTATTTCTATGGCAGCTTCTCTCACAACTAGGCACTAAGCTTCTTCTTTGTGCGCAAAAATCTTAAACGAACGTGTCCTAAATTTAGTATTGGAGGGAAATCCTTGGTGCCTAAGTCCTTAATTTTGGTGAAAGTCCCGTCTAGAAAACCCCACGTCTTCGTGGATTAAAGTTAGTGCCCAAGTATCTTAGATTGTGCTCGATGTAACCACCCCAAGCCTGGAAACCACCAATCTTATAGCCTTCTTAGCAGTCCCTTGAACTTGAGCTCCTTTTACACTTCAGCCATCTCGAGCTCTAGAGTCGTTAATACCCTGGTCAGGATGGTCATCATTTCATGATATTGGGCTTAAGATGCCGTTACTTCAACACCTAAAAGCCTGATTCTCCTTAAGGGAGTCCTCATGTGTTAGGTATGTGGGACTTTTCTAAAACAGCGTTGTCCCAGCCCTTTGGATATTCGGGTGTAAAAAAATGCCCATCCTTTAGTCATTGGTAAATTCAAATTTGCAAAGGGTAAAAAGTCTACCTGATTTGACCCTTAATTGCTATAGGGAGCTCGAGAGAACATTGTGCGCCGCTCAGTCTTCCATCTTGCGTGCCCATAAGCAGGACTGTTAGGATTTAAAATTTTCACTTTTCTGCTTTGTTCTCTCATTCAAGCACTCTTGCAAATTCTTACCCTTTTTCTTGAATCTCTAATCTTGATCCAATTCTAATTTGCATGCTTTAATTCCTTTGATTTGATGATGGCCCAGATTTCATTTGCTATCTCCGCCCCGTTGCTCAATCTGATAGCTCAATTGAGCAATTAATGTGTTGACTTCAATTAGATATTTCGATGGGCTCTGATGTGCATCAGAGCCCAGTCGATATTAACACCAGTAATGAGAATCTTTCTTGGTTATCAAAGAATGATCCTTCGTCTTCCTTCTTGTCTTATGCCCTAGGGCCTATCTTTGACCCATCCCGAGATGTTCTAAGTCTTTAGAGACATTTTCGGATATTGATGAACCTCGTCTGCTTCACACAAATTCAGCATGTTGCTCTTAGGGAGGAAGGTGCTCTTAAAGGAAGCAGCGCCCTTCAAAGGATAGACTTTCTTGACAAGGTGATACGCCGAGTGGGTGGACGATCTAATGGTGACCCACGAAGGGAAACAAATGAATCTTCATATTTATGAAGCAATTAAGCTCTCTATCACTCTTCCAAGTATGATTACCCTATTATGATAGCGCTCGCTTGCTGTTGGAACACCAATTGCAATGCTTTTTTACTCCCTAAGGGATTTCTTGGCATTACCTAGGAGAATATAGTGGCCTTCATAGGTCTTTCACCGAGAGGAGAGGATTTTTCATGCTGAGCAAAACTATGAAATTTGCAAAACATGAATTTCCCTACAAATGAGGTGTACATAGGTGTAATTAATTTACAAAATGACCCTATTCAAGATGATGTATATCCTTAATTACATCTCCCTTAGGAGAATACCCTTTTTTTTCCAACTGATAATGTGTTTATGTTTAATTCAATCGACTAGGTGACTAGACGATTAGTTAATTGAAGTCTATGGGAGACGTTTTTGGTTTATTTATATTTTGGAAGGTTTAGCTTGAAGGTTGTTTAGGTTTTGCCTTAGCTTAGGAGTCATTTGTTCTTATGTTTGACTCAAAAAGTATTTTAGATTTAGGTTTGGCTTGGAAGTCTTTATAGAGTTAAGCTTGGGTTTATGTTTGACTTGGAAATCACGTGGGACATGATTTACTTTTGGTTTAGCTTGGACTTGTGATTTTGGACTTGATTTGAAAATTTGGACATTTGTGACACGAGTGGAAAATGATTTGGATCTTCATTCGTTAGACTTAAACGTAGTATCAAGTTTCAGTTTTATTAGGAAGCCATTTTATATTGAGGTTTGTCTTGGAATCTATTTGAATTGGAGTTTGACTTAAAATTTATCTGGATTGGGGTTTGAGTTTGAATTAATGTGGATTTGGGGTTTGGCTCGGGCTTAAAATTGAGAAAAATGTCATTTAAATTTGAGTTTAATTTGCAAGACATCTTGACTTAGGTTTGGTATTTAGGATATGAAATTGTGAGGGATTTACTTTGAATGACTTGATATAGAAGTCAGCTTGGCTTAGGAATTGGGTTTGCATTTAAACTTGTTTTGGTATGGAAGCTCTTTTGAGTTTGGATTTGACATAAAACTAGGTCTAAATATGACGTGGAAGTCAATTTGAGTTTTGACTGTGACATAAAAGTTAATTTAGGTCTGAGTGTGACATGAAAGCCAATTTGAGGTTAGATTATTCTGAATTTGAGTTTAAACTCAATAACAATAAATTTATATTTGGGTATGAAATGAAATGTAGTTTGGGCTTAGGTTTAACATGGGAGTCTTTTTGAATTTAGGTTAATCATGGAAGCTGTTTTTTATTTAGGCCAGATATAAAGCTTGTTTTAGGTTTGGATTGGACATTGAAGTCATTTGGTTTAGGTTGCCTAGTCATATCGAATTAAGTCAACTGGTTAGGATGTTGACATGACATTAATCCCATGAGAAAAAGAATTTATTTTCTATTTGGGATATACCTGAACTTGGCTGCCTACGTACCCTTATAAGGGATCAAGCCATTTGTAGTTCAACTCTATGTTAGATTTAATTTAGAGGTATTGGATCCCATTTGGCTAATTAAAGCACTCTATGTCCAATTCATTTATAGTTCCCTTTTTTTTTTTTTTTTTTTTTTTTTTTAACTTCAATTGAGCTATGAGCTCAAGTTCTTTTATGTTATTTGGTACCCTGGTCAAATTAACCTTAATTTTAGGTTGTTCTGGATCAAACAACTTCAGTTCAGCATTTCATGTTTGATATATATTTTTTATGTGCAACTGCACCCGTTATTCAATCTCGGGTTTCCTACGTAACTTTCCTGGGATCAAGTCGACGTAGTTCAGAAAAGAACATCAAATATTCCCAATCATTTCAAATATTTGTGAGCACACCCTTTTTTTTTATTTTGGAATTTCTGTGTACCCTTTTGTTGAGCTTCAAGATCAACTTGAGCTTATCCTTGTGGAAGGATAGGATAGAGAGAGAGTTAAGATGAGAAGAGAAGTGAAAGAGATGAGAATTAGAGAGAATTGGATGAGAGAGAAAAAAGATCTCAAACAGATATTCTATATTTGATTGAATGAATGATTATTACACTAGAACAAGCTACTTATACTCATCACTAGATACATTAGACCAAGAGAGACTTAAGACGAGAAGAGAAGTGAAACAGATGAGAATTCGAGAGAATTGGATGAGAAAGAAAAAAGATCTCAAAGAGATATTCTATATTTGCTTGAATGAATGATTATTACACTTGAACAAGCTACTTATACTCATCACTAGATACATTGGACCAAGACAGCACTTAACTGACATAATCCCCCATGCAGCCGCCATAATTGACTAGGCTTGACCAATATGACCGACTTAACTAACAAATGAAAGAATTGGCGCCAATCGTAACTACTTACCAAACTTACAGCTCAACCATCAAATGTAACACTTAATTAAAGGACTGGTACATCAATCCTTAACTTAGCCAAACAGCAACCCAGTAACAGCCTGTAGCACTTCAGCATAAGAGAAACATTGAGCCTCATCAAGCAAGATCATAACATTCCTTTCTTCTTCAAAACATTCTTGTCTCAAGAATTAAATGTAGGAAATTAGCTCTTCAAAAGCTGTGGCTCTTTCCAAGTTGTAGCCTTCTTATCCAAGTTGGACTATTGCACCAAAATTTCCTAGATAGTTTTGCCATGGACACTCAGCTTCCTTGAATTTGAAGCCAAAGTATGTTGTAATAACAAAGCTCTATTAGAGCCAACTTTTGAAGGGTGAACTGAGTTCCCATGGCCCTTCTTCACCTGTTTCTTTAAAAGTGACACATTAAAAGAGGGTGAATGTAAGAGTTAGGAGGCAACTCCAACTTATAGGCTATTTTGCCAATTTTCTCTAAGATCTTACAAGGCCCAAAGAATCTTGCACACAGCTTAACATTCTTTCTCATAGCTATAGTCGTTTTTCTATGTGGCTAAAGCTTCAAGTATACCAGCTCTCCCACTTCAAAAGCCTTATCCACACGCTTCTTATCTGCGTACAGCTTCATTCTAGCCGGAGCTTGATGAACATTGTCTTTTAAAAGATGTACCAATTGCTTCCTTTGCTACAATAAATCAGTGACCTTAGGTACTGAAGATATAATTCTTCACAATATCAAGGGTGTTGGGGGATCATATTCATGCAAGGCCTTGAAGGGATTAGTTCCACTAGAAGCATGCGCATGAGTGTTATACCAGCATTCAGCCAAAGACAACCACCTACCCCACACCTTGGGGTGACTAAATACCATACTTTGGAGGTATTGTTCGATGCATTGATTGACACTTTTTGTTTATCCATTAGTCTGTGGATGGTATGAAGCGCTAAGAGCCAGTGTAGTCCCTGACATATTGAATAACTCCTTCCAGAAATGACTTGTAAAGCCCTTATCTCTATCTGAGACAATGGATTGTGGACACCCATGAAGCTTGTAAATGTTGTCAACGAAGACTCTTGCAAGTTTTTCAACTATCATAGGTCTAGCCAAAGCTACAAAAGGACTAAAGTTGGTAGATTAATCCACCACTACCCATATAACTTCCTTGTCTTTTATCTTAGGCAAACCTTCAATGAAATCCATACTTATGTTATGCCAAGCTACATCAAGAATAGGTAGAGGTCGGAGAAGACCTGGATACCTGCTATCACCCAACTTAGTTGGTTGACAAGTCTCACAAGTTTGAATAAAGTCTTTCACTGCCTTCTTTATACCAGTCCAGTTGAAATAAGCTTTAAGTCTCTGATATGTTCCATCCACCCCTGAATGTCCTCCCTAAGCAGAGTCATGTGAAGCAATGATAATCTGCTGCCTTAGGTCAGTGGACGTCCCAATGAACAACTTGCCTTTCAGTCTGATAATTCCCTTAGCAACAGTCACATTCGCATTTGGAGCTATGTCGCTTGTTTTGCCAATACTGAATGCAGTTATACATTCCTGTGCGAAGTTGTCACTCCCATTGGACTTGTATACTTCTTCAACCCATAATGGAAGAATAACTTAAATTGCTCCACAAAACGCTTGTACAGATTCTTCCATCCTACGAGACAAAGCATTAGCTGATAATTAAGTCCTACCATCTTCAAGAAGCCTTTCCTTTGAATTCTTGTAACAATTTTCTACCCAAGCAAATACTTCAGGCTCTGATGGCCTGTCCTGATGATGAATCAATGCCCATCTAGGTAATGCCTCCACTTATCAATAGCTAGAAGGATTGTAAGATACTCCTTCTAATAAGTGGACAACTCTTGATGCTTAGGACTTAAGACACAGATAAAGTAGGGTGTTCGCCTTCCCTTTTGTGATAAGACTGCTCCAATGCCATTCCCACAAGCGTCTGTTTCCAATACAAACTCCACTGCAAAGTCTGGCATTGTAAGATCAGGCACTGTACACATAGCTGTTTTTAAAGCTTCAAATGCTTCCCGAGCCTTGTCAGACTACTTAAATGCATCCCTCTTCAACAAATCAATTAGAGGCTTGGCAATTGCTCCATATCTAGCTATAAATTTTCTATAATATCTAGTAAAACCCAAGAAACCACTTAACTGCTTCAATGTCACAGGAATGGGCCATTCCTTCATTGCCTGAACCTTGGAAGGATCAATAGAGACCGCTTCATGGGAAATCACATGGCTCAAGCAGTCCAATTAAGTCTGAGCCAATGAGCACTTAGCAAATTTAGCAAACAACTTATGATTGCGCATTACCAATAACGCTTCCCTCAAGTGCTTCAGATGTTCCTTCATAGAAGAGCTGTAAATCAGAATATCATTAAAGAATACCAACACAAATCTCCTTAAAAATTGCTTGGACAGATTGTTCATCACTGCCTAGAAAATGGCTGGAGCATTAGTCAAGCCATAAGGCATAACCACGAACTCAAGATGCCCAGGATGAGTTCTAAAGGCTGCCTTGTACACATCATGCTCCATTACTCTGATCTCATGATAGCCCTATCTTAAATCCATCTTAGAAAAGTAGTATGCACCATGTAACTCATCAAACAAGTCATCAATAACTGGAATTGGAAACTTATCCTTAATTATCAAAGAATTAAGTTGCCTGTAATTTATACACACCCTTACTGAGCCATCTTTCTTCTTTAACAAGTATGAGAGGAGAAGGAAAGGGGCTATGACTTTATCTTATAAATCATGTTTTAAGTAATTCTTCCACCCGCTTCTTAATTTCTATTTTTTGCGCATGAGGGTACTTTTAAGGTCTCAACTTCACAGGTTATGGATTGGGCTTGAGGGGAATTGCATGATCCAATTTCCTCTTGGGAGGTATGACCTTAGGCTGCTCAAACTGATCCTCAAATTCCTCTATCGATGCTTTCACCTAAGGTTGGGAAAGCTCTCCCACTTCAGTGTGTGATATTGTAAAGAGATGTCCAACCCACTGAAAAGCCCCTCTTCTAATTGCACAACCTAAGCTCTTTCCCTTAATCAACTATAATTAAGCTTGCTTTTCCATGCCTTGTAATGTAATAGTTGATCCTTCTCTCTCAAAGGACATAGTAAGCTTAGCAAAATCAAAGATCATAGGATTGAAGGATCTCATCCAATCAACTCCAAGAACCATATCACAATGACCCAATGGCAAGATTCTAAAGTCCTACTCAAGCTTACAGTCTTGTATGATCCAATTGCATCTTTGGAGGTAAGACCATAGGCTGCTCAAACAGATCCTCAAATTCCTCTATCAATGTTCTCACCTCAGGGTGGGAATGCTCTCCCACTTTAATATGTGATATTGCAAAGACATGTCTAACCCACTTATAATCCTCGCTTCTAATTGCACATCCTAAGCTCTTTCCCCTAGTCAACTGTAATCGAGCTTGCTCTTCCTTGCCTTGCAATGCAATGGTTGATCCTTGTCTCTTAAAGGACACAATCAACTCAGGGAATTCAAAGATTACAGGACCGAAGGATCTCATCCAATAAACTCCTAGAACCATATCACAACTACCCAATGGCAAGATTCCGAAGTCATATTCAAACTTGCAATCCTACATCGACCAGTTAAATCCTTGGCATTTAGTCTAAGTTGGGATTGAATTACCATCAGTAACTGTCACGGCTAAAGGATGGGTTTTGATCACTTTATGGCCCACTTTTCTCACCACTTTTGGATTAATGAAACTATGAGTGCTTCCACTGTCAGTTAAGATGACTATAGACCTCTTGCCAGCTTTTCCCTTGATCCTGATCATCTTACAAGCTCCATTTGCTGTTAAAGCCTTTATGGAGATCTTAACTTCATCTCTATGCACTCCTCTTGAGATTCATCATATGAACTGCTAACTTCAGCCTATGATTCATTACTTTTAGACTGCTCATCAGCACTAACCCTTTAACAGTCTCTAGGAGTTTAGGATTACACTTATGGCCAAATTGATACGGTTGATTGCACATAAAACAACGCCTTTGAGTCATCTTTTTAGCAGGATGAATAAATTTGGATCTATCTGATCCCTTTTGATGTTGCTAAAAACTTCCTCCTTTGTACCTTGGCCCATCATTAGATGCAAGAATCATAGCCTCAAAGAGTTTAGCCTTTGCATAGGCTTGGGACAACGTTCTAGGGCCAATTGCTTTGACAAAGTTCTTGATCTTTGGCTTTAAGCCACCTACAGAGCTTGATACATAGTATAACTCACTTACTTGAGGATAAGCAGCTATCATGGTCGATACTTGAACCACATTGTTGAAATTATCAACAATGCCACTTGGATCTTCATCACCATAGCGTTCACAAAGCTCCTCCACATTAGCCTAAGAAAGTGTAGGATTTCTCTTCAATAGACTATAAAGCCACACTTCATGGTATTCTTGAAGATAAAGAGCTAGCAATTCAACTATGTTCGCGTCATCAATGTGATAAAAATGGAAATGCCGATCACACCTTCTTATCCAAAACTGCGGCTGTTTTTTATTGAATGGCTCAATTGGAATCCTTAGCTACCTATAGCCACTACTCTTATTGCACAATGAAGCATCGTTACTTCCAAAATGTTGCTGCTACATCTGATCAGGTAGTCAATCATTCTGTTCTGCATTCATAGTGGAAGATCAAGAGTGTGTTGGATCAAGTGGATGATCTTGAGACTTAGCAGTCACATGAGCTACTGGAGGTCGATCTTATGGTCTATCAGCAGCATCTGATACTTGAGAATTCACCTCATCAAGAGGCAGCCTCTGTTGGTTCATAGGTAATAGAATTCCAGCATTGGAAGTCAAATTCTGTCTATTAACATAATCTTGTAAATTAGCAATCTTGTCCTTAAAGTGTTGCATTTGCTAAAGCATTCAATCTTCATTTCTTTGATCACCTTCTTGTTGTAATTACTGCAAATTTGAAGCATTCAATCTTCAAATTTTTGATCTCGCTCTGGCTGTACCAGCCGTAGTCGATTGACCAATCCTTCAATCTATGAGTTCAGTTGATCCTTCGTTACATACTGTGCTTTAGGTACTAAACCACACTAACAACCGAAGAATAAGTGACAGTAGAATCAACACTTAAAGCAACATTTGCAGCACTAGCTCCCTGATCTGGTTGTCACACCTCTAGCCACTGATGATACTTGCTTCTTATGCCTTGCCAACTTCAATTAATCAAGAATTGATCAATCAGCAGCACACACAGGCTCTGATACCAATTGTTAAGCTTCAAGATCAACTTGAGCTTAACCTCATGGAATGATAGGATAGAGAGAGAGAGTTAAGATGAGAAGAGAAGTGAAAGAGATGAGAATTATAGAGAATTAGATGAGAGATAGAAAAGATCTCAAAGAAATAATTTGTATTTGATTGAATGAATGATTATTACACTTGAACAAGCTACTTATACTCATCACTAGATACATTAGACCAAGACAAAGCTTAACTAATTTAACCACCTAAGCAGCCGCCACAATTGACTAGGCTTGACCAATCTGACCGACTTAACTAACAAATGAAAGAATCAGCACCAACCACAACTACTTACCAAACTTACAACTCAACCTCAAAATGCAATACTTAACTAAAGGACTATTGCATCAATCCTTAACTAGACCAAACAGCAAAGCAGCAGCAGCCAGCAGCACTTCAGCATAAGAGAAACCTTGAGCCTTATCAGGCAAGATCATAACACCTTTGTGGGATTAGTTTAATGTACTTCTAAAGAGATAAAGACAGAAGATTTTTTCATTCTTTTTTGAGAAAAAAGTTATGAAATTTTCAATTCATGGAAGAAATTGATTTCTTTTTCTTCTTTCTTTTTTTTGGGAATATTTTTATTTCACTTAATTTCTTTTTCTTTTTCTTTGTCTTTTTTTAATAAAAAGGTTTGAAAGGGAGGGGGCACGGTGCACAGTGCCACCCCTTTCTTTGTTTTTTTCCTTTTCTTTTTTTCAAGGAGTATAAAACAAGGTTTTATGGAATCGTCCACAAATTTCATGGATATAGATTAATTTAATTGGAACAGAACCAAACATAAAAATTCCATTTTTTAAACTTTGGAATTGTTTGAAATAAGCTATGAGAAAAAGAAAATTTAACAACCCCTTGTAGGATCTTTTGAATCCATCTTGGATTAGAATTTACTATCCTTTCGGGCCACCCTATGCAGCGTTTTTTAATCTATCATGGGTTAAACATTCCCACGTAGGATTTTTCAATCCATCGTAGGTTAGAATTTACTACCTTTTCGGGCCACCCGCACATAGAATTTTTCAGTCCGTCATGGGTTAAACACCCCCACATAGGAATTTTCAATCCATTGCGGGTTAAAATTTATTATCCTTTTAGGCCATCCCCACGTAGGATTTTTCAATTCATCGTGGCTTAAAAACTTTTAAGGTTTAATGAGACATGAAGAACAAAGAATTTTTTTTTTTTTAAAATCCCGTCGGAGAGAAAAATCAATCTCTCTCTCTCGCTCTCTTAAGTGACTGGCTTGAAATTAGGCAGATAATTAAAATTTAAGAGCAAAGCACGAAATCACGAATAGAGAATAAAAGATAAATTCGTATAAAGTGAAACGGTGTAAATTATATAAATAATTTTAATTTTTTTTAAATTGATAAAAATTAGAGAAAATATTTTTTTTATGAAATTTATCTCTCTCTCTCTTTTCTCACCTTCTCTTTTTTCTTCTTCTTTTTTTTTCCGAGTATTCTTCTTTTTTCTTTTTATTTTTTTTTTATTTTTTATGCTTTCATCTTTATATTTTTTTATTACTTTGACTTTCTTTTATCTTCTTCTTCTTGTTGAATTTTTTTGTTCCTCCTCCCTTCTTCGCCTTCCTTCTTTGTCTCTCGTTCTCACAATCTTTTTTTTTTTTTGTGTGATGCTTTCAGTTAAATTTTTTTCTGTTCTTTTTTTTTTTTTGATCTGCTTGATATTCTCTTTTTGGATCTTTTCCTTACTATTCATAATAAAAACTTAACATGTCCTTCACACCCCACCTTCTTCATTGAAAGGTGGGGGGGTTTGTACGTGAGGGGTGGACACTCTGCCATTTTTTCATTTTCTAACTATACTTTTTTCTAAAAAAATTATAATTATTATTAGTTGATTTTTTATTGGATTTACGTTAATTGGGTTCATATATCCTAGCCCAACGTTTTCTTTTTTTTTTATTTAATACTTTGTCGTGGGCTTCAATTTTGATCTGTTTTAATTTGACTATTAGTTAAATTTATGGCACGGTCCTATTGAGTCAAATTTTTTGGTTGAGATATGTAATTTAATCATTTTGACCTAGCCTTGAGAATTTTTAAGACAAACCTATAGGATTCAAAAAAAAGGTTTTTTTCTTTTTAATAAATATCATGTATAATGGCTAGTATTTAATACGGTCAAAATTTCTTGTTCAGCAGCTGCTCCCTCGAGCATTGTGCATGTGAATCTTTGAGTCTTTGAGCACAGACAAGGCTCAACCTTGGGGTTGAACCAATTGCATTTAAATGAGTAAGCCAAATTTATTGGTCGTGTTTGGTTCTCGTGATTTATGAACTGGATCATTCGTGAGTCACGTGAAAATTTAGTGGGGATGATCGTGAAGTTTGCATAAGGCTGCCAGGACAAGGCTATACCTTGGAATTTTAATTTGAATCAGAATTTATGTGAAATTGAGCTTGAATGGGCAATCATTTGGATTTTCATTTGACGTGCTCGGAGATAGGGCGTGTGACCTCTTTGGGATTTGGTTGTTGGGATCAATGTTTGGCCCGTTTAACCCATTGGCTTACTACCAGTTCGGGATTTTAATCGGGCAAAAAGGGAATTTATGGGTTATTGGGGCTGGATCTCATTCATGACTAGACTATCTACGTGCCCGTTTAAGGGATCAAGCCTTCCGTAGTTCATTACAACTTAGCTATCCGCACCTTTTTTTTTACATTGGACTAAGCAAAGAATTTCTTCACAAATTTCCAATTCACACAACAATATGCGACATTGTCTTCGAGATTTGACAATTCGTAAGAACCCTTCGGATGGACCTTTGTGACAACATATGGTCCCTTCCACTTCGGCTTGAACTTGCCTCGCGCCCTTCTGTTTTTAACAATCAACCACCTGACTGTGAGGGCTAAGTCACCAATAGAAAACTGAGCGAAATTTCACCTTTCTATTAAATGCATCAGCAACTTGAGCTTGATAGACTTCAAGTCTTTTTAGGGCAGCTAATCTGTGCTTGTCCAGGGCTTCAAGCTCGGTTAGCCTAATCTTCACATTCTCATCTAGGTCAATGAGCTGAATGGCTACTCTTAGAGAAGGCAATTGTGCTTCCAAAGGCAAAACTGCCTCTGATTTGAATGCTAAATTATAAGGCGCCTCTGATCTGAATACTAAACTATAAGGCATGCCTCCCGTTACATTTTGGACTATAGTTCAGTATGTCCATAGAGCTTCAGGTAATCATTCATGCCTATCCTTTCTTGTTTTCAAGACCATTTTCTTGAGGATTTTACAAAGCACCTTATTGAATGCTTTTGCTTGACTGTTAGATGACGGATTATAGCTCAACGAAAAGCTACGCTTGAACTTCTCGATTAATTTGACCACCGGATGGCTTTTGAACTAAGAGCATTATAAAAGGTTATCTTTGACAGGACTTCATAACGGTAAATCAACCAAACCCAAATGAAATATGCAACCTCTTTTGCCCCCACTTCTCTTAATGCAATAGCTTCAGCCCATTTTGAATAGTAAATTGTCCTTACTACTATATAGTGATGCTGGCGGGATAACGAAGGCTTAAATGGACCGACTACATCAAGGCCCCATGCATCAAAGGTCCAGGACAACATGCTTCGGTGGAGAGGTTGTGGTGATTGGTGAATAAAATCTCCACGAATTTGACAAGTTTGGCAAGTCTTCATGAATTTCATTGCATGTTGCATTAAGGTTGGCCAATAACAACCTAACCTCTTGACTTGATCAGTGAGCTTTGGTCCTGCTTGTTGAGCACCGCATACTCCAGCATGTATTTCATTAAGAGCAAGGGCGGCCTCTTCTTTAGACAAACACCGTTATAGGATTCCATTAAAGGACCTTCAATATAAAGTGTCATTTTTCAACGCAAATTTAGGTACCCATCTCTTTATCTACACCCTCTTCTTCGAATCCGTAGGTCGAATATTGTGTTGTAAATATTTGATCAAAATCTATCGCTAATCTGGCTCTTCTTTGCTGTCATCGGCGGAGACAGAGTTTACCATCTCCCTTTGGTCTAGATGCTCTACTGCAGGCATCAACAAGTGACATTCCCCCACAGTGACTTGAATTTCTCTTTCGTTGGGCATAGTTAGTGAGGCCGCAAGCTTTGCTAAGTCATCAGCTTTATCATTCTCAGACCTTGACGCATGCGATATTTTAATATCATAAAACTGCTCCATCAAATATTTTGCTCTTTGGTACAAAGGCAGCAAATTTGCATTTCTAACTTCATATTGGCCATTTATTTGCCTGACAATCAGTTGAGAATTGACAAATGTTTGCAAATAGTCAATACGCATTTTAATGGCCATTTCAAGACCAATGATGAGTGCCTTGTACTCGACTACATTATTAGAGCAAAGCTCAATTAAGGTGAAGGAGTAAGGAATCCATTAGAGGGTGTGACAAGGACAATGCCTACACTTACCCCCTTTTGATTTGTTGCTCCAACAAAATATAGCTGCCATTGTATAGTCTCTATATGGAGTACCTCCTCATCTGGTAATTGTTCGTCATCTGGAGCCAAGTGTGCTGCCAAGAAGTCAGCTAGAGCTTGCCCTTTTATAGCCTTTTATAGCCTGAACTTTATGTGAAATGGGGGTAACAACATTGCCTACTTAGCTAAACACCCTGAAACAACTGTTTTCGACAAGATATACTTCAACGAGTCAACCTTCGAGGCCAAGGCAACCAAATGAGACATAAGATAATGCCTTAATTCCTACATAGTGAACACCAATGGTAGGCAATTCTTTCCAATGGACGAATAGTTATGTTCTACCCCCACCACATTCTGCTGATATAATAAAGGGAATTTATCTTTTCCTTGGTTGTTCTTTTGTGCGAACATTGCTCCAAGGGGTCGCCCCAATGTTGCAGTGTACAATATCAAAGGTCTTCCTGGAATATGTGCCATCAAGACAGGTGGCTTTAGCAGATATTCTTAGATGTTGTTTAATGTTTTTGACAAGTCTAGTCCCAAATAAAAGGCCGTCTTTCTTCATGAACCTTGTGAAAGGTTGGCATCTTCTTAACAAATTAGAAATGAACCATCTGATATAGCCTAGTCTTCCTTGTAAACCATGGAGTTCCCATAAATGTCTAGGATGAGGCATCTCCACAATTGCTTTAATCATGTAAGTGTCAATTTCAATCCACGGGGTCTGGCCATAAAACCGAGAAATTTCTAGATGTGACTCCGAATATGCATTTTAACGAATTCATCTTTAGTGGATGTTGTTAAAGTCGGCCGAATGTTACTCACAAGTCATCAAGATGATCTTCCCTATTCTTGGTTTTTAGAACCAATTCATCAACATAACACTTAACAGCTTTATGTAGTATGTCACCAAAGATGAAAATCATGGCTCTTTGATAAGTTGCTCCAGCATTCTTCAAATGAAAGGGCATCACAGTGCAATAATAGACTCCTTGTGGTGTGCGGAAAGCTGTTAACTTATCGTCTGTTAGGTCCATCTTGATTTGGTTGTAACCAGATAATCCATCCATAAATGGCAATCCACTAAACCTAGTGGTAGCATCAACTAAGAGTTTAATGATTGGTAATGGGAACTCATCCATAGGGCAGGCATCATTCAAATCTCGGAAGTCCACACAGATGCGAAATTATGCATTCTTCGTTCTTATGGGCACAATGTTCTCCAGCCATGACGGGTATTGGACATCACGAATAAAACTAGCCTCTATTAGTTTGTCTACTTCGGCTATTATCTGAATAGTCAGCTCAGGTCAAGAGTGTTGCTGCGATTGTTTCTTTGTTGTTGTGTATTTGGATACGGCCAACTCATGTACAACCACATTTAGAAACGCCAGCATATCTTGGTAACTCCTGGCAAACAAATCTTTATGCTCACATAGCACTTTTTGGTATTGCATCTTTTCCTCGGGATATAGTAGAGGCACTGAGAAAAATTAGGTTTGGATCCTCATCAGTTTTCAAGTTAATTTCTTGAAGCTCATCGATAGTTGCTTGGCCTCCATCCTCTAATTCTTGTGGGCCTAGCTCAACTAGTTTAATAAAATCCTAGGGATGCTTTTGGACATCTGGAGCTACTTAGTCTTCTTGTTGAGACTGGCTTTCTTCACTGGATTCAATCTCGCCATGAGTGACGTTACATGATAGTCAACTTTGGGACAAACTGGGAAGGGAATGAGACTCGAATCCTTGATAATTTGTACTACATGAAATGGATGTAATGTTAACTTGTGCAACTTATTCATTATTAGAGTCACCACGTTGAAGAATAATAGACTTCGGCCGTTTCCTCTTCCTTAGCCATGATCCTTCAACTTTTCTCATCTTGATCATTTTAGGATTTGACCCAAAATGTTTTCCCAACCTCTGAAAGGTTGAGACATGAGGAGATGTCGACTCATCATTTTTTAAGATTTCGTGTTTACTTGTCATCAATGTCATAGGTTCGGCAACATATGCCTTACCTTGGCTTTTCTTACTTTATTCATTTTAGAATTTGACCCAAGAGGTTTTCCCAATCTTCGAAAAGCTAAGACACTAGGTAGAGTTGGCTCATTCTCTTGAAGATTTTGTTCTAGTGTTATCAGACACATAGGATTGGCAACATATGCCTTAAGAACTCTTCCCTCTTGTGAAATCTATATCTTCTCGATTATGTCATCGGAAGGATGAACTTCAAGGTTCATAACCTCATCTACATTCACTTTGCTCACAACAATTGGGATGGTCTTAGCACCAAGTTTTCCTGCCTTACCCTGAATTGGGAGCGGGTAGATGCAGATGCATCATTGTTAAATAACGTCCTCCATTATTCTCTTTCTATACCTTGAAAGGTGGTAGAGATGACCATACACGTATTAGGCATAGATTAATTCATTCTTCATATAGGACAAGCATAGCTTGTCGCGAGGATGTTCGTAATTCCTCAACTAGAGTCAAGGCTTTTTGCCCACTTCTCCGTTTTTCCTTCGGGACATACTTAAATAAAGTCTTGGGTTGCGAGGTCTTTAAGGTCTCCTCTTCACCAATGCGAGCACTCCTTGAACCGAAGCTATCAACCTCTTGAGTAGTCAAGAGCTTCGGATAAGACAGCATGTCGAGGATCTTTACCTTTCCTTTTTCAGGACTCCCCTTTGTGAGTGCCACATTGGTTGATTGGTAAAACTTAGCATCGACATAGTTGACATCTTCTCCGTGAAACGAGTTAGGGTCTCCCCGAATTGTTCTTTCAACCCCATTTATGTCTGTGTATTTCAGCCACCAATGAGGTGTAGAAGCTATAGATTTGCAGTTGTGGAGCCAGGGTTGCCCCAGTAGGGCGTTGAAGGATGTATCTGTATTTATAACATGGAAAAGAGCATCTCCGTAAAGGTCACATAATTCTACTTTAGGTGCAATAGTACCCAGAGCTTTTTGTCCTACTTGATTGGACCCTTGAATTGTGAGCAAGGTAGGGAATAATTGGCTTGGCGTTAAACCAATAGCTCATAGTGCCCTCAGAGGTAGAAGTTCAATAGTGAAACCACAGTCAAGTAGGATTCAGTTCAGCACTTTGTCTCCAATCAAACTGGTTATGTAAAGTAGCTTGTTATGATGTTCAGCCCTGGTGGAGGTCTTCATCAGAGAATGTGATGCATGCCATGTCAGAAGCACATTTATTTGTCATGGACGTGTTGTCGACTTCAACCTGACCAACTTCACTTTCGTAGTCATCGAGATCCATCAAAGCTTGGATGAGGCCCTCCTCTGCTCTTTAGATAGTTGGAGTGCATCATCGATACTCAATTGAGCAGGGATTCATTTTAAATGAGTAAGAACATCATATCGAAGTATTTCATAGCATGGTGCTTGGCTTACAATCAGATGGACCGGAATGGGGAGATCTTCAATGGGAGGTGCCTTCTAATTCACAGACAGGGCTTGTCCGAACTACCTATTTGGCTGTTCCTCAATAGGAGGTGATGCATGTGCTTGTCCTGCTGATTGTGTAGGCTCTGTGCTTTTCTTAATTGGCCTTGGTGTTGGTAATTGGAAACCAGAATGATAAGTGATTTAATCAATTTCAAGGTTCACCTTCTCGACCTTTTTTTTCCCCTCAAAAGACACCATGTAACAAGGAGCTGCCCACTCTTGTTCCTCATCTTCGTCACTCAAGGAACATTCTCTAAGAAACTTCTTTGAGAAGTAGTGCTTATAAGTTATAGGGACCCTAGTGGGGGAAACATATTCCTCACCTGAATTCACTTCTACCTTCTTGGAAGATTTGGATTTCTTCTTGTTCTTCTTTTTGGGAGGATTTTGTCCTTAAATTTTACACCTAGCAGACTAGAGCATTGAGTGATGTATTTTATGAAAACTCTCCTGCTTAAACAAGTCTGCCACTCATACTTGTCATCATTGTCATCTTGAGGGTCAGAATCCCAAGCTTCGGCTTATGTCAAAAGTTTGTAAAGACTGGGTATGGCTATTTTAGGCTAAGGTATGTCAAGATAAAGCCATTAAACTGTGACTTATCCATCAACAATGAAATGGACCTATACAGCACCGACAGACAACTTGACTGTTGGTATATTGTCCTTCTTAAGGGATAACTAAGCACCAACCTCGTCGTCTACACATGATGCTATAGTGGACGAAGCGATTGTCCCCTTGGAGGATGTTCCAGCTTCAATTTGAATATGCCCTATGTTGATCATAGCTTCAATTATGTCCTTAAGGACGTAATAGTCTTCGATCTAGTGGCTTACAATTCGATGGTAAGGGCAGTAGTTGGGGTTATCAATCATCTCAACTTTATCTGGACATTTCTGATAGGGAAGGGTAATTGCTTTTGCAGCGATCAACTCGTCGAAGCACGTCATCATTATTAAAGGGGTACTTATTCTCCTTTCTTTCTTGAAGAGTGAGCCTCCAAGCTTGCTTTCCTTTGCCTTTATCATTCTTCTTGTCCACAACAATGTTGGCTTTCTCAGTTGTTTTAATAAAGGTGGCTATAGCCTCACCCTTTTTTGCTAGATTTTTATTTTCTCCCTTCCTTTCGTCAATGGTCTATGTTTTATGAGATGCAATCATCTATTGAGCAATTTGTCCATCGACATTACAAGCTTTTGCAATGAGCGCATTATAACTTTACGATTTTGAAGTAAGGACATACGTAGCTACCTCTGGCTCGAGGTTATTGGCAAACATTTGAACCACAGAGTATCCACTCAATTTCTTGGGACATAGGAGACTTAAGCTTCTTCAACATGTAATGAAGTCGTTTATGCTCTCATGTAGGTGCCTTTGGCTTGAGGTTGTTGGCATTTCAAAAGAATGCATCGGCAGCTCGATGGCATACTTGAACAGCTCAATGGACAAAGTTCTCAAGTGGAATTGAGTCCTCAAGTGGAAGTGCTATGTAAGGACATTGATCAAGTGTAAAGGGAATCTCCTTACCTACCACACTCAGCATTGAATCTGTGAATAAATGCATTAGCTCATCAATTGAATGAGGCATCAATGTATTCATTAGATTAGGTTGAGGTGGTTTAGTTGCAAGATGGGCAGGTTAAGGTGCTGGTGCTAGGAACAGTGTCGTGAAATCTAGATTTATTCTGGATATTTTATTTTAATTAATAAATAAAATTAAAGCCCGAATCGTTTACTAGTTAAATTTGTACAAGAGAGCATTTATACTGCATGTGATTTACTTTTGGGAGACATCCATGAGATGGGTGTAGTCCTCATATTACAATTTACATATTTGTTCTAAGTGTTTTGTGCGACTAAGCCACAGATAGACTTGGAACGAATGGTATAGATTGTTGTTTCAAAGACTCATGGTCGAGGATAAGTTTGGACCACTTGAATGTTAAGGCTATAAGAAGACACTTCAAATGACTTGTCTTAGTCCTATTGATGGAGTTCCAAAAGTATTATGTTAGTATGTTTAATAAGATTGTGTTATAATTCACTTAGTTCTTTTGATTTTTTAATTGTTTGTAATAATGTGTAAGAGTTGTTAAGTGTCATTTGAATGTTAGTAGTTGTCCAATTGGTGCCAATTTATGTTATTGAGGTCAAACCCGGTCAAATGGGGCGGCTTGCATGATTTGGCACCAAAAGAGGTTGCTATAGTGTGGGTCTTGATGCAATGTACCAAGATCTATTATAAATAGATCTAAAACTTGTAATCTTGGCATTCAATCAATAAAATTCAGATTACCTTTTTGTTTTCATCTCTATTCTCATCTCCTTCTCTACTTTCTCATCTCCCTTCACTTCTTTCTCGCATCTTACCTCTATCCTTCACAAAGTTAGCTATCAATTTAAGTTTGGTTGTTAACATTTTGGTATTAGAGCCAGGTTCAAGTTGTTTATTGCTTGAATTGAGCTAGCAAAATCAAAGAAGCACGATCAAGGCATGGCTGAAGGTGTAAGGACTCGATTGGGTGCTGGTGGTGGCTTTGTTGCACCTGCGGTTCAAACAGATATACAGATGTTGTTGAAGTTGGTGTGAACAATCCAAAGGAGTATGTCACGCTTGATTAGATGAAGGGATTGATCACTCATTCACAATTACAATCAGAGGAACGCCGGTTCTCGAGGTTTCAGCAAATAAACCTGGAAAATCAGCAAATGCAGTTGGCAATTCAGCAAAGAAATGATGATCGTTTGTCAAAATTGGAGGAAAGGATGGAAAATTTGCAAGATCAGGTCAAGAATTAAGGAGAATCATCCGTCAATGCAATCCTTAAGCCTGCAAGTCAGCTTGTTCCTCCAACCAATGTGGCTCAACCACAGTTTATTCAGAATAGAAATGCGAATGTGGACAAGAATCGTGGCAAATCTCCTGTTGATTCAAGCAGAAGCAGGTCCCTCAGTGCATATCCGATCAGCAGAAGATCGACCATCAGTAGCTGAGGTTGCTGCAGGAGCGTTTGATCGAAACGCAAGTCTAGGTCAGTTCAGAAGTAGTGGCCAGGATACCGGTTTGCATTATAGGTCAAAAGATTTGAATGAACACTCAAGGATTTCGTCCGATGATCTGGAACAGCATAACAGGCCTCCTGATTTGTATCAACATCAGAGATCCTTGAGTAATGAGGTTACATCTGGTGGCCGAGGTTATGTTCATAGGCAACCAAGAGTACAAATTGAGCCATTTGAAGGAAAACAGCCTGAATCTTGGTTGAGGGGTTGTGAAAGGTATTTTCACTTCTATAACATCCGTGAGGCATAAAAAGTTGAGCTAGCTGCTGTGCATCTTCATGGAGACCACGAGGTTTGGTTTTATAGTGTTTTGAGGAGTAATCCTTGTCTTTCTTGGGACCAATTTATGGAGGAGCTTTGTGAGAGGTATGGTGAAGAGGATTCAAGCGATGTTGTTGATAGTTTTAATAAAGTCTATCAAACATCTACAGTGAAGGAGTATATGACTAGATTTGAGAATTTGCGTTCAAATATGATAGCAATTAATCCACACTCCACCGAAGCTTATTTTGTTTCAAGCTTTATTAGAGGATTAAAGCCAAGAATTAAGAGCCTGGTTAAGGCCATTGAGCCAAAGACCCTCTCCAAAGCCTATAACAAGGCTAAATTGATTGAGGCTACACTTGTATCTTCAAGTGACAAAAGCAAATTCAAGAGTAGCAATTACAAGACTCATCCGAAGGACTCATCTCGCAGCAAATCAGGCCGATCTGTGGACAGGAGACCTGTTCGGTTGTGTTATAGATGCGGCCAGCCATATCAGCCCGGTCATAGGTGCAACCTGAAGTTTTTGATGTCTGTAAGGGGTTCACATGTGGAGATTGCATCCGATACCGAAAGCTCAGGCTCTGCAGAGGACAAATCAGAGACTGAATCACAGGATGAGCTGCTGGAAGATGAAGTAGAAATTTCTATGAAGGCTCTTACCGGGAGTGGAGCACATAACACCATACACATTGGTGGCAAAGCAGGGAAAAATTCCATTACCATTCTTGTGGATAGCGGGAGCACACATAGCTTCGTTGATCCCAAGTTGGTAAAGAAGGTGAAGCATGAAATCATCAAAACTCATCCCTTGGCCGTAATGGTAGCTGATGGAAATTCAATTACAATTCAAAACAAGTGCCAATCATTCTAATGGTCTATGCAAGACCACAAACTCACCTTTGATTTTGGAGTACTTCCTTTAGGAGGTTGTGATATGGTACTTGGTGTTGATTGGATGAGGTCCTTTAACCCGGTGCTATTTGACTTTGATAAGATGACCGTGTATTTTGAAGTTCATGGCAAGAGTGTCACATTACATGGGATTTCAGACCATGCTCAGTTGAATTTAATCAATGGCAAATGCTTGCAAGGTAGCTTCAGGAAGAGGACAACACAATGGTTTGGACAATTGTTCTTGATCGCCCCTGTAGATCTACCGCATGACTTGTAGCCTGAAGTTCATGCTTTGCTGGTGGAATTTGAGGATATTTTTGAGGCACCAAAGAGCCTCCCTCCTCAAAGAAGTGTTGATCATGCCATTCCACTTCGAGCTAACTCAAATCCGGTGAAAATCAGGCCATACCGTTATGCACATGCTCAAAAGTCAGAGATTGAAAAACAGGTGGATGAGATGCTGCAGATGAGCTTTATTTGTCCAAATCATAGTCCTTTCGCTTCACCCGTGATTCTTGTAAAGAATAAGGATGGCATGGCTCGAATGTGCATAGATTATCGTCAATTGAATTCGTTGACAGTGAAGGATAAATTTCCTATCCCTGTTATAGACGACTTGCTTGATGAATTATATGGAGCTCGATTTTTCTCTAAGCTGGACTTAAGACAAGGGTACCATCAAATTAGAGTTCTCGAGCCGGACATATACAAGACCGCTTTTCAGACTCACCATGGACACTTTGACTTCGTTGTGATGCCTTCGGCTTAGCTAATGCTCCGGCCACATTCCAAGCAGCTATGAACGACATTTTCAAGCCTTATTTGAGGAGATCGGTGCTGGTTTTGTTTGATGATATATTGGTCTATAGCTCATCCTATGAAGAACACCTTAATCACCTCAAGGAGGTGTTCATTGTGATGCAGCAGCACAAGTTTTATGCCAAGCTATCGAAGTGCACCTTTGCTTAATCTAAGCTTGAGTATTTGGGTCACATAATCTCTCAAGAAGGTGTCTCTACTGATCCTTCTAAGGTGCAAGCGATGCAGGATTGGCCAACTCCCATGATATTGAAGCAATTGAGAGGATTCTTGGGGTTGGCTGGTTACTATAGGAAGTTTATTAATGGTTATGGGTCCATTGAAAAGCCCTTAACTGAGCTGCTTAAGAAGGATGCATTCAAGTGGAGTGATAAGGCACAAGAAGCATTTAAAGCCCTGAAGTCCGCAATGTGTAAGGCACCGGTATTAGCTATGCCGAATTTTGAGGAGGACTTCATTTTGGAGACCGATGCTAGCGGGACTGGGTGTGGGACTGTTCTTTCACAAAATGGAAGACCAATTGCTTATTTGAGTTAAGCCTTTAGTCCTAAACATCAGGCCATGTCCACTTACGAGAAAGAGTATTTGGCAATCTTCCTTGCAATTGAGAAATGGAGGCATTACTTAGATGGTCATAGGTTCATCATATGAACGGATCATCAGAGTCTTAAGCATCTTTTGGAGCAAAAGATAGTCACATGAATCCAAAAGAAAGGGTTGATGAAGTTGCTTGGTCTTGACTATGCAATTGAGTATAAAAGAGGGAAAGAAAACCATGCTGCAGACGCACTTTCCAGGAAATTTGAGGACCTCGAGCAAGGGTTTTTTGGGGCATTATCCATTGTTTTACCTTCTTAGATGGATGAAGTCCACAAATCATATGAAAGGGACACATTTGCTCAAATGGAAGTGGCTGCAGCGGTGGCTAAAAACAGCTCCGAGAGTGACAGTTCAACTGGTGTTTATGTGCAGAGAGGAATTATCCGTGTGTAGAAAAAAATATACATTGGTTCCTCGACAAATTTGAGGGATTAGATATTGAAGGCATCTCATGATTCAGCTTAGGGTGGGCATTCCGGGGTTGAAGGTACTTATCAACGAGTCAAGGCATATTTTAGTTGGCCCGGATTGAAGAAATCTGTCTCAGATTTTGTGAAGTCTTGTGAGGTGTGCCAACAAACAAAGATGGGGGATCATCGATACCAAGGACTTTTGCAGCCACTACCCATTCTGGAGGGTGCTTGGATCAACATTAGTATGGATTTTATTGAAGGACTTCCCAAGTCCGATGGTAGGGATGTAATTTAGGTCGTGGTGGACCGTTTCACGAAGTATAGTCATTTTATAGCTTTGATTTAACCTGTTACAGCTGAAAGGTTGGCTAAGACCTTCTTAGACAACATATATAAATTGCACGGATTGCCTCAATCCATTGTCTCGGATAGGGACAAGATCTTTACGAGTAACTTTTGGTGGGAGTTGTTCAAATTGTTAGGAACAACTTTGGCACTTAGTTCATCTTACCATCCTCAATCGGATGGATAAACAGAGAGAGTCAATCAGTGTGTCGAGCAATATCTTCAAAGTATGGTTTTTTCACGGCCTCGAGAGTGGAATCATTGGCTTTCTTTAGCGGAGTATTGGTTCAATACTCACTTTCATGCCTCCTTTGGCACATCTCCCTTTCAAGCATTGTATGGTTATGCACCACCAACTTCAATGTTGCTGCAGCCTTGCAATCCGCCTGGTTTTGTAGCAAAGGACCTGATTCTACAGAGGAGGGAAATGACTCAGCTCCTCAAGGACAATTTACAACAAGCACGTGCTCGAATGAAGTTTTATGCTGACAAAAAAATGGCAGACAAAGCCTTTGAAGTTGGAGACATGGTCTACCTAAAATTACAACCCTATAGACAGTGCTCGTTGGTTGTCAGAAGAAACGTCAAGCTAAGTGCACGTTACTTTGGTTCATACCGAATTTTGGAGAGGATCGGCAATGTTGCTTACAAACTTGGTTTACCATCACATTTGTGCATTCACCCCGTGTTTTATGTTTCATTGCTAAAAAAACAGATCAAGAGGGATGTTAAATGCTCAAAAACACCACCAAAAACTGGTTCAGATGGAAGCCCGCAGTTGGGACCAGTTGCTGCCAAGAAGTCCGGTCTGATTGCAGCTGGTGCAGGGTCTTCGCATCAGGTTTTGGTGAGATGGTTGAACTTAGATAAAGATATCCTCACATGGGAGAATCCAATGTTCTTAAAAAGTCAATTCCCGAGCTTTTCTCCTTGAGGACAAGGAGCTTCTCAAGGGGAAGGGAATGTTATAATTCAATTAGTTCATTTGATTTTTTAATTGTTTGTAATAATGTGTAAGAGTTGTTAAGTGTCATTTGAAAGTTAGTTGTTGTCCAATTGACATCAAATTCTGTTATTGAGGTCAAACCCGGTCAAATGTGGCGGCTTGCTTGATTTGGCGCCAAAAGAGGTTGCTATGGTGTGGGTTTTGATGCAATGTACCAAGATCTATTTTAAATAGATCTAAAACTTGTAATCTTAGCATTCAATCAAAAATTCAGATTACCTTTTGGTTTTCATATCTATTCTCATCTCCTTCTCTACTTTCTCATCTCCCTTCACTTCTTTCTCTCATCTTACCTCTATCCTTCACAAAGTTAGCTATCAATTTAAATTTGGTAGTTAACAGATTGACACACTAAGTTGGACCATGTGGGTTACTTATTTCTAGATTACTACCAGAGATCAGTGATTCACGTTGTATTATTTAAACGGTGACTATAAATCCTGAGGGTATTCTGGACCTGTGCATGGAGCGTTAGTTACTTTGGTGTACTTTAAGTAAATTCTAAATGAATGACTGAAATCCCACGCACACTGGGTAGCGGCATGAAGTGTGATCTAGATCAGGTATTCAATATGGAATCTATAGTCTCTTACGAGATACAGATGTTCCCTTAGTTGATTCGCAAATATTTGAATATTTTGGAAACTTTGGCCAAAGCAGTTCAAGTGTTTGACATTTGGAATTTATACTGTAAATGTGCTCAAGTATAAATGAATTATTCAGTGAAGGGCGAGTCAGTAACTAATGAAAAAGCTATGAGAAGGATAACGGTAGTGGTTATATGTATTCTTTGTCATGGACATCTAGTGGAGGTGTTGTTGTCATCAATACAGTTTATTTGGAAGTTATCGAATAAATAATTTAAGTCTGGAGTGCAGTAAGATTTATTTAGTGGAATTAAATCTCATTAAACGATATTTAAATTATTTCATAGATTGATTAATTTAACCTCACTTGGAGCTAGATTTAAATTGTACCTAAGGGCCATGCACAAGCCTCTATATTTTATTGCCGTTGAAAAAATATTAAAGAATTCGTGGAATGAATTATTTATCCAAAAGATGGGAGAATTAATTTTGCCAAACATTATTCACAAGAGGAATAAAAAATTAAAAATTATAAATAAATAATTTTAAAAAATTAAAATTTATAATATGAACTTCTACAAATAGGAAACATAGCAAAACGAAAAAAAAAACAAAAATTTGGAAAAAGAGCATGGCGATTCGCACCTTCGCCGATTGACCAACCAGCACGTGACATGTGCCACACAATGGGAAGCGCAAGGTAATCCGCATGCACACGGGTGGGCCAATTGCGGCTCGCCATGTGGCACCTGAGTATCTGAACGCGTTTTTTGGCCAGGGTTTGAAACGACGCGTTTTTGCCGATTTTGTTTGCATTTTGAATTACAACTGCGAATCCCACATCGAATATCCACTATTTCTTTGTCCATTCGTCTACTATAAATAAAGGAACCTATTTTATTAGTTTGGTTTTCAATCAAATAAATTATTTTGGGCTTTTGGAATTGTTTCAGAGACCTAATTGGAAAGAAAAATTTCCGTTGAATTTTTCTTTCCTCAGTTTAATATTTTTCAGAGCCCACTCTCTAGGCAGTTTGAGGTCATTGTGTAGAAGATTGTAGGGTCTCAATTTTCTTTGAATTCTTTATAATTAGAGCAATCCCAGGTATGTTCTTCTTTCCTTCTTCTTTTAGTTTTTTGCCTTTCTATTTATTTACAACATTCGTTATTATGCCTATTTAAGTTTATATATTGTCATGAATGTATTAGAGTAAAAGGCCTATAGATAAGAATTTAGAATTTAGATCTGTTGATTTAAATTATGAATTTAAGCAAGTAGATTTAAAATTAGGAATTTTAAATCGACCCTAGGTTTAGAGTTATGAATTCTAAATCTGTTTTGTTGCGTGAACTTTAGGGAGAATTTTTGAAATTCATTCTAACAACTGGCATTAGGGCAAAGGGTTTATGGAGATAAACCTATTCCTGAGAACTCTCGCACGTGAGGTGTCACGAAGAGTGAGTCTTCGACTGGGGGCTTGAGTAGAGAGAAGAGTCTCCTGTTCTAAGTGATCTAATAGGTGCCTATTGTTATGACCGTAGTCAAGAACTGTGAACCTAATAGTCGGCATTAGGCTTATTTTCCAACAAAATTTGCATCTTTTTCCAACAACTTGAGGTTGATGGGAATTCTGTTATAAGATCCAGCGCAAGTTTAAATGTGAATGAAAATCCAGTTGCTCAAGAGTGTGTGACATCTTCTCAAAATCAACAAGCTCACTATCATTAGAAAGTTTCTGCAGCAGCAAAAGGCTCGTGTATAGCATAATCAGATGTTTTTACTGGGCTTTGATAGGTGAGCTCAAGCAAGGAGAAATGCAAGCAAATGTAAGGCCTCCCGAAAATCACCTTAATAGCAATAATGAAAATGCTTCAATGGAGAAAATCAGTAAAGAAATTAGGAGCAAATCAGCAATTATTCAAAACATGTCCAAGGACGTTAAGTTACTCGAGTTCTTCGGCAATTATTCAACACTTGTTCAGCAATTAATTCAGATTAACAATGAATCCAAGTGTAAGCATACTGTTATGTTTCTTACCCGTTTTTTGATGTAACAAGGCGCCAATGCTTGTAATGTTTGAATGTTGGTTCTGGCGCCAAAGGCGGTTAGTTTGTTAGGTGCTGCGGGCCAGTTTGGGCGCTGGTTTGAGTCGGTTAGGAGGATGATTCAATGTATCTAGTTTCCAATAAATAGGTTGATCATGTGTAATTTTGAGGCATTCAATAAAAATCAATCAATCTCTTTGAGATTACCTTCTTTCTCTCATCTAACTCTCTCTAATTTCTAATCCCCTTCACTTCTTCCTCTTCTCATACTCTCTTTACCTTAACTTACGTTTGTGATTTTATCACAAATGTAACAATTGGTATCAGAGCCTCGTTTGGCTTCCAAATCAAACGTGTTTTGACATCACATATCCTTGGATCGCATTGCAAATTACTTAGGAAATTCAATCTGCATTTCTGAAAATAATTGCTTGCGGTTAATCAAACTGACAAAGAAAAGTGTTAAAAATATATGCACAATTGAATCATTGAGACCTATGGATTCTTCTAAGATTGCAGTGGCATGGGGAGTTACCACCAGATCAGCCGCAGCTAAGGCGGCTGCTAGATCCGCCTATGCTGATGTTGTTGGTAGCAATGAGGCGGCAGGTCATGATGTGGTCACAAATGCATAATTGGACAGTCAGCTGAAAGCAATGTGTGCTCACATGCTTGTTAAAATCAAGGAGTCTAATGCCGAAATACTCCAGTAGTTAAATCGACAGATTGTGCAAATACATCAACAAATGGAGGTGGAGCTGGATCAACGAACATAGCAGGTGGAGCTTATGGCCTCTTATCAAGTCACGAGACAAACGCAAGAACTAGAGGAGAAGATTAACTTAAGGTTTGGTTGTGAAGTGCGGCAATTGGAAGCAAAGTTCGCAGAAATTCGAGAACAATTCAGGAGGCCAAGTCCTCCTATTGTGCCTGATCCATTAATACCCGCTAGTTTGTTACAGGCCAATCCAACGGTGAGAGTTGATGCATTAAGTCATGATGTTGAGGCTGGAGCTCCATATCGAGTACAAGAAGCTAAGAATTCTAACAGGCAAGGTCGCAGTGAGCAAGTGCAATCTCAACCTTCAAACTAGAATGCAGTATCCGAGAGCCGAGCTCATGAAATGGAGAATACTCATAGACTTAGGGGAGTAAATGTGGATCAGTTGAATAGGCCGCCTGATTACTGACAGCAGCATCGATCAGGCAGTAATGAAGAAGCATCTAACAGCGGAAATGGTGGCCACAGGCAGCCTCGGGTGCAGATTGATGCATTTGAGGGAAAACAACCTCATTCTTGGCTGAGGAGGTGCAAATGTTACTTCCACTTCTATCACATTGATGAATCAGAGAAGGTACAAATTACGGCTACGTATTTGCTTGGTGATCATGAGGTGTGGTTTTGTGGCTTGATAAGAAGTAAGCCTCCCATTTCATGGAATGAATTTCCTAAGGCTTTGTGTGCTCGGTATAGTGTTGAGGACGGAAGCGATATTGTGGATAAGTTCAATAAGTTGAAGCAAGAAACGACCGTGAGGGAATATATGACCAGATTTGAGAATCTCCGGGCCAACATTGTAACTGAAATTTAGGCCTCTGAGTCTTATTATGTATCAGCTTTCATAAGCAGTTTGAGGCCTAAACTGAAGAACTTGGTTAAGGCCGTTGATCCTACTGATTTGTCTGTGGCTTTTGCTAAGGCCAAGCTTTATGAATCATTAGGTCTAGTATCAAATGATGCTCCCAGATCTCGTGGAAGCAATTCCAAATTTTAGTAAGGTTTTGGAAAGATCAGAACCAACCAAACAGAGGACAAACAATAGCAGAGGTTGTGTTATCAATGTAGTCAACCTTACCAATTTGGCCATAAGTGTAATCCAAAGTTCCTCATGTCTGCTGAAGGTACCAAGGCTGGGGAGCTCTCTGATGGTGAGGAAATTGCAGAGGATAATACTGATTCAGATAAAGACATCAAGGAAGGTTTGGATGATGCTGCAGTGGAGTTGTCAGTGAAAGCTTTGATAGGTAATGGGGCTCATAGCACGATCCGGATCAAAGGGAAGGCTGGAAAACGATCTATTATCATTCTCATTGGTAGTGGAAGCAATCATAGCTTTGTTGATCCCAAAGTGGTCAAGAAAGTGGGTCATGAAGTGATAAAAACTCACCCCCTTGCTGCCATGGTGGCTGATGGGAAGACTACCACCACACAAAACAAGTGCCAGGGGCTTTCTTGGTTGATACAAGACCGTAAGTTCAGCTATGACTTCAGGATCCTTCCCTTAGGAGGATGTGACATGGTGCTCGGAGTTGATTGGATGAGAACTTATAGTCCTATGTTGTTTGATTATGCAAATCTCACAATTTCTTTTTAAGTACAAGGCTCTAAGGTCACATTAAAAGGCATAGCAGAGCAAGCTCAAATTCAAGTTATGAAGGGAAGTAAGTTGAGGAAGGGCCTTTAGAGTTGTGCATACCAGTGGGTTGGCTAGCTATTTGCTATTTCTTCCACTGAAATGGTTGACATCATTGAACCAAAAGTGCAGGCATTGATCACAGAGTTTGAGGATGTGTTCAAGGTGCCCAAGTCCTTACCTCCCAAGAGGAGTTTAGATAATGCAATTCCTCTAAAAGAGGGTGCAGAGCAAGTGAAGCTAAGGCCTTACAGATACCCTTATGCTCAGAAGACAGAGATCGAGAAGCAAGTTGATGAATTGCTTAAGACCAACTTCACCAGTTATAGATGATTTGTTGGATGAGTTGTATGGAGCTCAAGTCTTTTCCAAGCTGGATCTTCTGCAAGGATATCTTTAGATTAAAGTGGGAGAGCATGATGTGTATAAGAACATTCCGGACACATCATGGACACTTTGAATTTGTGGCCATGCCATTTGGTCTGACAAACACACCAGCAACATTTCAGGCCCTTATGAGCGATGTCTTCAAACAATTTCTTAGGATATTTGTGTTTGTTTTCTTTGATGACATCCTGATTTATAGTGCATCGTTTGAGGAGCATTTGAAACATTTGCGGGAGGTATTTTTGGTCATGCGGAAGCATAAGTTGTATGCTAAGTTGGCCAAGTGTTCTTTTACTTAAACTCATTTGGAGTATCTTGGCCATGTGATCTCTTGTGATGGAGTTGCCACAGATCCCTCCAAAGTCCAAGCCATGAAGGAAAGGCCTGCTCCGATTACCTTGAAACAATTGAGAGGATTTTTGGGATTAACTGGCTATTACCGTAAGTTTGTAGCTAACTATGGAGCCTTAGCCAAGCCAAAAACAGATCTGCTGAAGAAAGACCCCGTCAGGTGGTCGAATGAAGCTCAAAAGGCTTTTGATGCTCTCAAAGCTGAAATGTGCAGAGCACCAGTTTTGGTGATGCCCGATTTCTGTTTAAGCTTCGTATTAGAGACTGATGCGAGTGGAAGTGGTATTGGGGCAGTGTTATCTCAAGGTGGAAGGCCTATAGCATACCTCAGCTAGGCATTGAGTGCAAAGCATCAAGCTCTCTCTACATATGAGAAGGAGTAACTTGCAATCTTGCTTGCGGTTGATAAGTGGAGGCACTACTTGGATGGGTATCATTTCATCATTAAGACTGACCACCAAAGTCTTCAGCATTTGTTAGAGCAGAAGATTGTCACAAGGATACAAAGAAAAGGGCTGATGAAGATGTTGGGGCTTGATTACGACATTGAGTCCAAGAAAGGGAAGGAGAACTTGGCTGCGGATGCTCTGTCACATAGGTTTGAGGACTATGAGTAGGGTTCTCTTGGGGCTGTTTCCGTGATTTCTCCTGCTTGGATGGAAGAGTTACATCAGTCCTATGAGAGTGATTCCTTTACGCAAGAATGTATAGCTTCTACTAGTCTGGGTAAGGCGTGCAATCTTGCTGCTAGTGCAGAAATCTCTGTGACCCGAGGCATTATCAGAATTCAAGGAAAGTTGTATGTTAGCATCTCTACTGGTCTTAGACATCAAGTTATCAGTGCTGCTTATGATTCTTCATGGGGAGGTCATTCAGGCATGGAGGGGACATATCAGAGATTGAAGGTCCATTTCAGTTGGCCCGGTATGAAGAAAGAAGTGACTAACTTTGTGCAAAATTCTGAGGTTTGCCAACAAATTAAACTTGGTGATCATAGATACCGAAGACTTCTCCAGCCGTTGCTTGTTCTAGAGGGTATATGGCAACACATAAGCGTGGATTTCATTGAGGGATTGCCTAAGTCTGAAGGAAAAGAGGTGATCTGGGTAGTTGTTTATCAGTTCACTAAATCTGGGCACTTCATTGCATTGGCTCAACCTGTGACTGTAGAGAAGTTAGCCCATGTGTTCCTTGACAACATTTACAAGCTCCATGGATTGCCCCAATCCATAATTTCTGATAGAGACAAGCTCTTCACAAGTTGATTTTGGAAAGAGTTGTTTGGTCTCTTAGGAATGACCCTGGCCCTTAGTTCATCATACCACCCTCAAACCGATGGTCAGACTGAGAGGGTCAACCAATGCAATGAGCAATACCTCAGAAGCATGGTGTTTAGTCATCCTAAGGTGCGGGGAAGATGGCTTTCTTTGACGGAGTATTGGTATGATCCTTTCCATGCTTCATTAGGCACGACTCCTTTCAAGGCTTTGTTTGGGTATGATCCACCCTCTCCTTTTGGGTTGCAAGGAGTTGGGACAAATGTGGCTGAGATAACTGAGATTGTACAGCAAAGGAGACATGTTATGCAGCAGCTGAAGCAAAATCTCAGTCAATCACAAGCCCAGATGAAGTGGTATGCAGACCGGAAAAAAATTGACAGAAATTTTGATGTGGGAGACATGATATATCTGAAATTACAGCCATACAGGCAGTCCATAGTAGTAGTGAGGAAAAATGTTAGGCTTTGTGCTCAATTCTTTGGGCCTTACAAAGTGTTGGAGAGAGTTGGCGAGGTGGCTTATAAGTTGCAGCTTCCTTTCGACTCTTATATTCACCCTGTCTTTCATGTTTCCCTTCTTAAAACGCAGGTTAAGTATGGTCATAGCTCTTCTCCAAGTCCTCCGGAAGTCGGTTCCAATGGCTTGTTGATCCTACGGCCAGCTGCAGTGGTGGAACAGATGCAGGGAGCAGCAGGTGATCCAAGAGTTCAGAAAATTCGAGTGACTTGTTGCAACTTGGATGAATCATTTACAGCATGAAGCATTTTTGATTAGTTAATTTCCTTTTTTTCATTCTTAAGGACATGAATGTTTTAAGGGGAGGGGATTGTTATGTTTCTTACCCGTTTTTTGATGTAATGTTTGAATGTTAGTTTCGGCGCCAAAGGCGGTTAGGTTGTTAGGTGCTGCCGGTCATTTTGGCGCTGGTTTGAGTCGGTTAGGAGGACGATTCATTGTATCTAGTTTCCTATAAATAGGTTGATCATGTGTAATTTTGAGGCACTCAATAAAAATCAATCTATCTCTTTGAGATTACCTTCTTTCTCTCATCTAACTCTCTCTAATTTCTCGACCCCTTCACTTCTTCCCCTTCTCATACTCTCTTTAACTGAACTTACGTTTGTGATTTTATCACAAATGTAACAATTGGTATCAGAGCCTCATTTGGCTTCCAAATCAAACGTGTTTTGATATCACATATCCTTGTAACACATACTTGCAAGGATGCAGTATGGGCAATATTAAGTGAAGAAAGCATCAGACTTGCAATTTTTAGTAGTTGTTCAAAAGTTACTGCTAATTTCAGGATTCAAGATCAATCGATTGTTGAAAGTGCAAGGGTTTAGGAAAAGAAGCTTGAGTCTTCTGAAGAATTAGTGGACCAAGCTAGTATGCAGCTAGCTTGTGTCAAGAAGCCCAAGTTATTGAAGTACCACCAGTGCTACAGAGCTGCAGAATCTTCAGAACAATAGCTATTGCATTCCTTGGTTACGACTGCAACATTTTCAACCTTTAATGCTAGATGGGTGCAACATATTGAAGTGTGGCAAGATTATTTCCAACAAGAGGCTCATCTGTGAGATTGTTGGTGTTAATATTAGGCTAATATGGAAAATTTTGGGTAGATCACCTGAGGTGAACTCTCCAAATTAGATGTAAGACATTGTTAGCAGAGATCAGAAGTAGCTTCTATGGGATTATTTGTGTTGGAGTTAGATGATTCGGCAAGACATTGATAGACCACCTAAAGAGTTCAAGCATCATGGGAAGCCGGAGACTAACACATAATTCAAATGTACTCCTTGCTTTGGATGTTCTTTCCTGTTATAAATTTTGGAATTTTGAAGCTTTCTTTAGCTGCGGAATTCAATAAGGGATTCTCCTATATCAATAAGTTTTCTTCAAGTAAGAAGAAGGGATGATACTGCAGCAGTACAACAAATTTAGCAGACCTCTTAAAGTTGTGAATTCTTCTACAAAATTCAGTGAAGGGTCATCAACTTCAGCTCTTAACTTGCACATCATTAAGGGATCTTCAATGTTTAAACTCTCTTCTAAGATTCTTGAGGATAAGAATCTCTAAAGGGGGAAGTACTGTCATGACCGGACTTGGGATTACGTACTAGGAAGTCCTTGGTTGTAATGAATTTGTATTAGTCACTAGTATTAGGCATATTAGTTCTTGAAATAGGCTAGTTTATTGGATGGAATGTCAGTTAAGAGATCAGTTAGGTGGCTTGTCTAGGTGAAGTGAATTGTTAGATATTTTCTCTTGTAATCACCTAGGCTAGAGCTAGTATAAGTGATTGCATCGTAAGAAAGCATTGTTGATGAATGATATTGACTGAATTCTCTCTCTTGTCTTAAATCTTTTTGTATTTTTTCATCTCCTTCACTTCTTTCTCATCTTATATTCCACTATCCCTAGGTCATGACTTGAGTTTGATCTCGGATCATGACACGAGAGGCAAAGAATTGTTTTATTTTCATTGAATGATCCTCATTACACTCGAAGTGTTCTATTTATACTAACTAAAATATAGCTAAAACAATAAAGAACCCATGCTCCACTAAAGCCAAATTCCTGCCAAAAACATTAAGAATAACCAACAAACCTGCTAAAAGCCTTATTTGAACTTTAATAAGAAAATTACATCAAAATTTACTAAGGTCAATATAAGAATCCTCCATGGTCATGACAGATATTCGTAAAATTTCCTTTAGGCCACATCACGGTCATTATGAGTTTGTGGTCATGCCTTTTGGCTTGACTAATGCTTGCAACATTTCAGATGTTAATGAATTAGGTGTTTAAAGATCATTTGAGGAAATTTGTTCTAGTACTTTTCAATGATATTTTGGTTTATAGCCCCTCCATGGAAGAACATATCCAGCAATTGAGGCAAGTATTTCAGGTTATGCTCAAGAATAAGTTGTATGCTAAGCTTGTCAAGTGTTCTTTTGCTCAAACTCAAGTGGAATACTTGGGTCACGTAGTCTCTAAAGAAGGTGTAGCCACAGATCCTAGCAATATACAAGCAATGGAGTGGCCTATTTTTAAAAATCTCAACCAGCTGAGGGGTTTCCTAGGGTTGTCTGGGCATTATAGGAAGTTCATTGATAGGTATAGAGTGCTAGCCAAGCCCTTGACTAATCTTCTAAAGAAGGATGCATTCATATGGTCTGATGTGGCTCAAGAAGCTTTTAAAGGACTCGAGTGAGCTATGTGCTCTACGCCAGTTCTAGTTATGCCAGATTTTGGGAAGCCTTTTGTGCTTGAGGCTGATGTCAGCAGCATGGGAATTGGAGCAATGCCCTCTAAACAGGGTAGGCAAATAGCATTCCTCAGTCAAGCACTTTGTCCTAGAAATCAACAGCTCTCAATTTATGAGGAAAAAAATATTTAGCGATCCTGTTAGCAATATAGAAGTGGAGACATTACCTTGAAGGGCATCATTTCATTATCGGAATTGATAGCCAGAGTCTAAAATATCTCTTATAACAGAAGATTACCACAAGAGTGTAGAGGAAGGGACTCATGAGACTGGAAAGGGAACATTGTTGCTGATTCTCTTTCTCGGAGGAGAGAAGAAGTGGAGTTCACCTCTCGTTCAGCCATGTCTTGTGCGTTACCTAATTGGATGGAAGAGATTTATGTGTTACAGCCTATAGTGTGAGCAATTCATCCAATTCAGAAGCTGAAGTTACTGTTTTGAATGGAATTGTTAGAATTAAAGGGAAGATCTATGTCGGGGCTCCTACTTATTTGAGAAGACAGATCATTTAGGCTTTTCATTCTTCTACTTGGGGTGCTCACTCTGGTATAGATGGCACTTATAAGAGATTGAAGCAGTATTTTTCCTATATTAGAGCTAAGAAGGGAGTATAAGAGTTTGTGCAAAGCTGTGATGTCTGTCAAAGCATTAAATCTGAGCATGTTCAGTATCCTAGTCTTCTACATCCTCTGCCAATTCCAGATAGGGCCTGACAACATATAAGTAGGGACTTCATGAAGGGCTTGCCAAAGGCTAAAGGCAAAAAGGTAATCTGGGTCATTGTGGATCGATTTACTAAATTCAGCCACTTCATTGCCTTGAGTCATCCCATCTCTGGTGAAACGTTAGCCAAGTTATTTCTTAATAACATCTACAAATTGCATGGATTGCCTCAATCGATTGTGTCTGATAGAGACAGAATGTTCACTGCCAATTCTAGGGGGAGTTGTTCTTTTTTATTGGCTCTACACTTGCTCTCGAGTCATGATATCATCCCCAATCTAGTGGAAAAATAGAGAGGGTGAACCAGTGTCTAGAGCAATATCTTAGAAGCATGCCTTTCACCTATCCTAAGCACTGATCTCCTTGGTTATCTTTAGCAGAATTCTGGTATAATGCTCACAGCTATTTAGCTATTGGGACAATGCATTTTAAGGCCTTATATTGGTATGATCCTCCTTCGCCCATGGTGCCACAAGGTTTGACATCTCATATGACAGAGGTTAATGAACTTCTTGAATAAAAGAGACAGTTGATTCAGCAATTGAAAGACAATCTACAGCTTGCTCAATCAGGAATGAATTTTATGCTCGTAAGAAACATTTTGATAGATCCTTTGTAGTTGGAGATTTGGTGTGTCTCAAGCTCCAACCTTACAGGTAATCTTCTATTGCAGTTCACAAGAATGTGAATTTAAGGGCTTGTTTCTTTGGTCCTTAGGAGGTATTAGAAAAAGTGGGGAATGTAGCTTATTGATTGGAGCTACCACCTCATTCTTTTGTGCATCTTGGTTTTTATGTCCCTCTTTTAAAGAAACATAAGGCAAAGGAGCAGCACACAATGGCACTTTGATACAAGCTCCTGCAGCAATTCTAGACTCACGCTTAGTACAGCAGCAAGGCAATACTAGGAAGGAAATTCTTGTGCAATGGATCAATTTGGACTCAACACAAACCAGCTAGGTGAAATTGCAGTTCTTGCACTGCCAATTCCCTTCTTCTTCATTCTTGAGACAAGAATGATTTGGAGGAGAGGGTATTATCATGGCCGTGAAGGATTCGAATGCATTTTTAGTTTATTTTTGATGTTAAACTCTCATTTGAAATAAATTCAAGTTCAGCAGGAAACATAGCTAGCTGGTTGGTTGTTTTGGCGGGAATAATTGTTTGTATTGCTTTTAGCTTGTTTTTTCCTTGTCTTAGCTAGCCGTATGCAATTAGAGAATAAACAAGCTTCATTCATTTACTTGAAGATTCATTCAATTAAAAAGTGATCTAATTCTTTCTCTCAACCTTAATTCTCTCTCTATTTTCTCATCTCCTTCACTTTTTTCTGATCCCATGCTCTTATATCTCAAGTTTATGATCCTAGTATGATCTAGGATCATAATACTACATTATCTTTAGAAACCTAGTTAAAGATGCCATAAAGGCAAGGGAATTGATATTTTCGAGAGAAGGAAAGATGGGTGTTGATAAACATCCGTTCCCTAATCCTACTTAAGTTAATAAAATCAAGGTATCAAAGCTTTATGATTTTCATGATAGCCAAACTAATGGAAAATCTCGATGTGGCTGCTTAAAGACAAAGACACACTGGTTATTGCCAGCGCTTTGTTTGACAAGCTGCGGAGTTAGGGACACCGAGGTTCCTCGGGGCTTCTGTGAGATTGCCAGAATATTACTATAAGTGGCACATCACCATTGAACAACTAACACACTATTCTGTTATAATCAGTAGATTCCTAAAAAAGCAATTAGAGGAAAGAATTATTCTTCCCTTCAAGGAAGAAGGGTTAGCCATAGGGATTCTTACTAACGACCATTGGCAGATAGTCTTCACTTCCAAGTAACAAAAGTCAAGGAAGCTCTTGCTACTCACATATGACCTCTGCAGGGGTTATGGCCACAAGTTAGTGTCTCGGATAAATGAGCTGAGCCTTTACCCTAAAGAAAAAGCCAGCTTCCTCAACAACGACATCACTAGCAGGACCTCCTCGATGTCTCACTTCAAAGACCTAGATTGCTATAAGGATTGGGCATCCAAAGAGCAATCCAAAATACAGCCTACTGAACCTAGACACCATTTAAGGACCAAAACAATTGGGACACCAGCATTTTGGGTTCCCATTTGTTAATGTTTTAAGAAGGAGCCACCACGATCAACAAGAGGTTAGTCCCTCTGGTCTTACTCAAGCCCAGAAGAGGAGCCAACTAAGAAAAATGCAGCTTAGTGAAGAACTCTACTCTGTACTCACTTAAAAAAGCTCTCTCAATTGGAAGTCAGTGTCCACAAGGATAAGCAAACCGAGCCTATGGATCTTAAAGGACCAACAACTGGGTCCAAACCTATTGCTATCGCTGGAAATAGGCAGCCACAAAAATAGCTTGAGAGATGGATTGGTCTCACAACTTCTGAAGGACAATAGTTTTTATGGGACCAGTTTGCCAAGAGTTCACTGGCTTAAAAATGTGCTGATGCTGAAGAGGTATATTCCCAGCTCACATCAACATAGTGGAACCTCTAGGTCATGTTAATCCAACATCGTATAATATCAAATGACTTCCACAAAGAGGACTTATCCTAACTTATGGAGGAGTCTCAAGCCTAAGTGATTGATCCAGAGGACCAACCTCTAGTGCGAGAGATGCTAACTGATGGCAATCCTTAAGATCAAGATTAGGACGTGCCCATGGATGGCAGCCCTAAGAAGGACGCGGATCATGGGATCCAGATACAATTCGGGAAGCTTCCTTAAAAGGTTGATGTTAGAACTACCCTTCTACTTCCTTTGGAGTTCATGGCAACTGGCACTAAGGAGGTCCTCGAGGGTCACATTGTGCTAGCGGATGAGGATCCGTAGATGGAACTTGTGGCAGAAATAGTGGCCACCAACGGCAACTTTGATTCTTTGTCATTTAAATTTAATACCCCAACATCCAAATTACATGATGATTCACCTAACATAATAAAAATAATGCTTGATGGGCCTGACACCGCCAATAGCACATCAAGCCCTTAAACATTAAGGCCAAAATCAATGGCATTCTTGTGAATTGGGTCTTAGTGGATAATGGCGTGGCCATGAACATCCTATCTTCTTATATGTTGGGGGTTATGCATTATAAATCCTTTAGTTAATTGACTTTGTATCTTGTGTGATGTTTTGGAGTTGTTTTAGCATTGTATTCATGTGTCCGCTGGCAGGTCAATTTGGTGCCAGGAATCGTTTAGGAGCCTAGTGATTCTAATGTGGAGGCTCGCTTGTGTGTTGGCACCAAAAGTGGTTAAGCGGTTAATTGGGAAATGTCCTAGTGCATTGTATGAAGGTCTACTATAAATAGACCTCAATCTTGTAATTTCTTCATTCAAGCAATAACAAACCTGATTTCCTGTTGGAAAACCTCTCAAATTCTCATCTAACTTTCTACTCATCTCCTTTCAATTCTCTTCTCACCTTATCATTCTCTTTCACATGGTTGGCTATCAATTTATGTTTGGTAGTTAACAATTGGTATCAGATCTAGTTCAAGTTGTCTATTGCTTGAATTGAGCTGGCAAAATCAAAGAAACACAATCAAAGTATGGCTGATGGAGTTAGGACACGATCGGGGAGCAGGAGGAGGCAATGCAGCTTCAGTTGTTCAACCAGATATGTCATACGCTGCTGTTGCTGGTTCGAACACTTCGAAGGAGTATGTTACTTCCAATCAGATGAAGGAATGGTGGGATCACATTACTAGTTTGCAATTACAATAAGAAGAACGCATATTCGCAATATTACAGCAAATGCAGTTGGAAAATCAGCAAAATCAGCAAAGAAATGATGATCGATTGTCAAAATTGGAGGAAAGGATGAAGAACTTGCAAGATCAGCTCAAGAAGCAAGGAGAATCGTCAGTTAATGTTATTCTTAAGCTTGCAAGTCAACTCATTCCTCCAGCTGTTGTGGTCCAACCGTAGGTTCATCAGGACAGGAGTGAGAATTTGGAAAAGAATCGTGGTAAAACTCCTATGTTTCAAGCAAAAGACGATCCTTCAGTTCATATCCAATCAATTGATGATCAACCTTTAGTAGTTGAAGCTGCTGTAGGAGCACATGATCAACATGCAGCACCAGGCCATTTTAGATTGTTTGTCCGGAATGCAGGGCTGCAATGCAGACCACCTGATTTAATTGCACACCAAAGGAGCTCATCCGATGACTTAAAACAACAGAATAGGCCACCTAATTTGCATCAACAGCAGAGATCATTGAGCATTGATGCTACATCTGGTGGCATAAGTTATGCTCATAGACAGTCAAGGGTGCAAATCGAGCCGTTTGATGGAAAACAGCCCGAGTCTTGGTTGAAGAGGTGTGAATGGTATTTCCATTTTTATAACATCAATGAAGCTGAAAAAGTAGAGCTAGCAACAGTGCATCTTTAGGGAGACCATGAGGTATGGTTTTATAGCATATTGAAGAGTAATCCTTGTATTTCTTAGGGCCAATTCGTGGAAGAGCTGTGTGAGAGGTATGGTGAAGAGGATTCAAGCGATGTTGTTGATAGCTTTAATAAAGTTTATCAAACCTCTACTGTGAAGGAGTACATGATCAGATTTGAGAATTTACATGCTCACATGATAGCCATTAATCCACTTTCTACCGAGGCATATTATGTCTCAAGCTTTATTAGTGGATTAAAGCTAAGAATTAAGAACTTGGTTAAGGCCATTAGGCCAAAGACTCTTTCCAAAACCTATAATAAGGCTAAACTGACTGAGGCTACACCTGTATCATCAAGTGACAAAAGTAAATTTAAAAGCAGCAGTTACAAGACTCATCAAAGAGACTCATCTAGCTCCAAGGCTGGCCGTTCACTAGACAAGAGATCTGCAAGGTTATGTTATAAATGTAATCGATCATATCAGCCCAGACGTAGGTGCAATGCAAAGTTTTTGATGTCTGTAAGAGGTTCTCATGTTGATGCCGAATCTGAGACTAATAGTTCAGGATCTGCAGAGGACAATTCGGGGCATGGTTCACACGATGAGCTGTTGAAAGATGAGGTTAAGATTTTCCATGAAAGCATTGATCGAGAATGGAGCTCACAACACCATACGCATTGGTGGGAAGGCAGGAAAAACTTCCATTACCATTCTCGTGGATAGTGGAAGCACACATAACTTTGTTGATCCCAAGTTGGTAAAGAAGGTGAAGCATGAAATCATCAAAACTCATCCCTTAGCTGTGATGGTAGCTGATGGCAATTCAATTACCCCTCAAAACAAGTGCCAAGCATCCCGTTGGTCTATGCAAGATCATCAATTCACTTTTGATTTTAGAGTTCTCCCCTTGGAAGGGTGTGATATGGTACTTGGAATAGATTGGATGAGGTCTTTTAATCCGGTGCTGTTTGATTTTGATAAAATGACTGTATCTTTTGAAGTTCGTGGCACTAAGGTCACTTTACAAGGAATTTCAGATCAAGCACAGTTGCGACTGATCAATGGCAAGCGCTTACATGGTGATTTCAAGAAGAATGCAATACAATGGCTTGGACAATTATTTGTTATTTCATCTGCAGAACTGCAGCAGGATATCCAACCTGAAGTTCATGCTTTGCTTGAAGAGTTTGAGGACATTTTTGAGTAGCCAAAGAGCCTTCCTCCTCAAAGAAGTGTAGATCTTGCCATACCACTTCGAGCTAACGCTGGTCCAGTGAAGATCAGGTCTTACTGTTATGCTCATGCTTAAAAATCAGAGATTGAGAAGCAAGTTGATGACTTGCTTCAAATGTGTTTCATTAGACCAAGCCATAGTCCTTTTGCCTCGCTGGTAATTCTTGTGAAGAAGAAGGATGGCATGGCTAGAATGGGCATCAATTATTGTCAGTTGAACTCTTTGACGGTGAAAGATATGTTCCCTATTCCTGTTATTGATGATTTGCTTGATGAGCTATATGGAGCACATTTCTTCTCTAACCTTGATTTGAGGCAAGGTTATCATCAAATCAGAGTTCTCGAGCCGGATATATGAAAGACTGCTTTCCAGAAACATCATGGGCATTTCGAGTTTGTTGTCATGCCTTTTGGTTTAACAAATGCTCCGGCCAAATTCCAAGCTGCTATGAATGACATCTTTAAGCCTTATTTGCGGAGATCAGTGTTGGTCTTCTTCGATGACATATTGATATATAGTTCTTCATAAGAGGATCACCTCATTCATCTTAAAGAAGTGTTATTGTGATACGGCAGCACAGATTTTTTGCTAAACTGTCAAAGTGCTCTTTTGCTCAGTCCAAACTTGAGAATTTGGGCCATGTCATCTCTCATAAAGGAGTCTCTACCGATCCTTCCAAGGTACGAGCAATGCAAGAGTGGCCAATTCCCATGACATTGAAGCAATTGAGAGGTTTATTGGGATTGACCGGTTATTATAGGATGTTCATAAATGGTTATGGGTCTATTGCAAAGCCCCTAACTGAGCTTCTAAAAAAGGATGCATTCAAGTGGAATGACAAGGCACAAGCAGCTTTTGATGCTGTTAAGTCTGCTATGTGTGTGGCTCCGGTATTGGCCATGCCAAATTTTGCCGAGGACTTCATCTTGGAGACAGATGCAAGTGGGACTGGTTATGGGGCTGTTCTCTCTCAACATGGAAGACCCATTGCTTATTTGAGTCAAGCGCTTAGTCCCAAACATCAAGCTATGTCCACTTATGAAAAGGAGTACTTGGCAATTCTCCTAGCAATTGAGAAATCGAGGTATTACTTGGATGGTCATAGGTTCATCATTAGAACAGATCATCAAAGCCTTAAGCACCTCTTGGAGCAAAAGATCGTGACAAGAATTCAAAAGAAGGGGTTGATGAATTTGCTAGGACTTGACTATGCAATAGAGTAAAAAAGAGGGAAGGAAAACCAGGTTGCGGATGCTTTGTCAAGGAGGTTTGAGGACCACAAGTAGGGTTTTTGTGGGGCATTGTCTGTTGTTTTGCCATCTTGGATGGATGAAATCTACAAATCCTATGCCGGGGACACCTTTGCTCAGGAGTGTGTGGCTGCAGCTTTGGTGAAAGATGCTGGTATCGTTGGCAGTAAGGCTGAGGTGTCTGTGCAGAAAGGCATCATCTGGGTGCAGATCAAGCTGTATATTGGCTCCTCGACTGATTTGAGGGATCAGATTGTGAAGGCTTCACATGACTCAACTTGGGGTGGACATTCCGGGGTTGATGGTACTTACTAGAGAGTTAAGGCATATTTTAGTTATCACAGTATGAAGAAGGAAGTTTTTGATTTTGTTAAGTCTTGTGAGGTTTGTTAACAAACCAAATTGGGATATCATAGATACCAAGTACTCTTGCAGCCACTTCCCATTTCAGAGGGTGCTTGGATTAACATAAGCATGGATTTTATAAAAGGTCTTCCCAAGTCTGATGGTAGGGAGGTCATTTGGGCGGTGGTGGATTGTTTCACCAAATATAGCCACTTTATATCACTCATCCGGCCCATTACAGCTAAGAGGTTGGCTACGAACTTCTTAGATAACATATATAAGTTGCATGGGTTGCCTCAATCCATTGTTTCCGATCGGGACAAGATCTTTACGAGTAATTTTTGGAGGGAGTTGTTCAAATTGTATTTAACAACATTGGCACTTAGTTCATCTCACCATCCCCAATCGGATGGACAAACTGAGTGAGTCAACCAATGCATTGAGCAGTATCTTCAGAGTATGGTTTTCTCACGGCCTAGAGAGTGGAATCAATAGCTTTCTTTAGCTAAATATTGGTTCAACACTCATGTTCATGCTTCAATTGGCACTTCTCCTTTCCAAGCTTTGTATGGGTATGCTCCACCTTCTCCCATGATGTTGCAGCAGTATAGTACTCCGGGTTCTGCATCAGGGGACTTGATTCAACAAAGGAAGCAGATGTTGCAGATTCTTAAGGATAACCTTCATCAAGCTCGTGCTCGAATGAAATTTTAAGTAAACAAAAAGCGGGTAGACAAAACTTACAAAGTTGGAGACATGGTTTACCTCAAATTACAACCTTATAGACAGTTCTCTTTGGCTATCAGGAAAGATATCAAGCTAAGTGCTCGATACTTTGGCCCATACAAAATTTTGGAGAAGATCGGTAAAGTCGCTTATAAACTTGATTTACCTCCTTAATCGTACATTCACTCGGTGTTCCATGTGTCATGACTTTAAAAGCAGGTGAAAAAGGGTGTTAGAAGCTCACGGTCTCCGCCAGAAGTGGGAGCCAATTGTGCATTGCTGCTTGGACCGGTAGCTGTCAAGAGGCAGAAGCTGAATGCAAGGCGTACTAGAGCTTTCCAGCAGATCATGGTGCGGTGGCAGAACTTGGATAAGAGTGTGGTCATATTAGAGAATCCTTCATTTTTGAAGAGTCAATTTCCAAGCTTTTCTCCTTGAGGACAAGGAGCTTCGCTAGGGGAAGGGAATGTTATAAATCCTTTAGTTAATTGACTTTGTATCTTGTGTGATGTTTTGGAGTTGTTTTAGCATTGTATTCATGTGTCAGTTGGCAGGACAATTTGGTGCCAGGAGTCGGTTAGGAGCCTAGTGATTCTAATGTGGCGGCTCCTTTGTGTCTTTGTGCCAAAAGTAGTTAGGCGGTTAGTTGGGAAATGTCCTAGTGCATTCTATCAGGGTCTACTATGAATAGACCTCAGTCTTGTAATCTCTTCATTTGATCAATAACAAACCTGATTTCCTTTTGGAGAACCTCTCAAATTCTCATCTAACTCTCTACTCTCTCATCTCCTTTCAATTCTCTTCTCACCTTATCATTCTCTTTCACAAGGTTAGCTATTGATTTTGTTTTTGAAGTTAACATTTTGTTAAGTCTCTAAAAGAACCTAGAAGATTAAGAATGTGAAAGAGAGAGTATAGATAGGAAGAGAAGCAAAAGGACACAAGATAATGGGGAAAGTTAGATGAGAATGAGAGAAATATCGCAAAAGATATTTTGTGTTTTCATTGAATGAATGATATTACTTATACATTATCTATGAACAATGCACCCAGACCAGGCTAACCGACTCAACTAACACTTACAACCAACAGCACCAACTCCTCAATTCAAACATTGCAACTAAAGGATAAAACGCAACACTTCACTAATGCCTTATTACAGAACTACAAACCCAACTAAACACAGCCTCAAAACCTCAATTGCTTGGATCATAAAATTTCTTCCCCTTGAGAATATTCTTGTCCTCAAGAATGAAAGTTAGGGAATTGACTCTTCAAAAGATGTAGCTCTTCCCAAGTTGAGAGTTTTGCCCCCAAATTGCTCCAAGACACCAGAACTTTTGAAATCCTTCTACCATTAACATTCAGCTCCCGAGAATTAAGAACTGTGACTGGTTATAGCAACAAGGTTCCATTTGAACCCACATCCAGAGGCTGTAAAAAAATGCTCCTGATCCTTCTTCACGTACTTCTTAAGAAAAGATACTTGGAACACAGGATGAATGTAAGCATTAGAAAGTAACTCAAGTCTACAGGCCACCTTGCCTATCTTCTCTAAAACTTGTAGAGACCAAAGAATCTCGCACACAACTTCACATTTTTCCTAGCAGCAGCAGTTGTTTGCCTATAAGGTTGTACTTTCAGGTAAACCATGTCTCCTACTTCAAAGTTTCTGTCCACACGATTTCTTTTAGTGTACAGCTTCATCCTTGCTTAGGCTAGGTGAAGATTTTCTTTCAATAATTGCATCAAATGCCACCTTTGTTGAATCAGATCTGTGACTTCTGGAACGGATGATGCAACTCCTTGCTATGTCACAGGTGTTGGAGGATCATAACCATACATAGCTTTGAAAGGAGTAGTCTGAATGGAAGCATGAGCATTCCTCATGTCTGCTCATGGAATCAATGCTGAAGAACAAGGTGATAGTGGTGAATCTGAAGCTGAGGATGCCAGTTCTGGTCTAGAATCACAAGATGAGTTGATTGAGGATGAAGCTGAGATTTATGTGAAAGCTTTGACAGGCAATGGAGTTCACAACACGATTAGGATCAAGGGTAAGACAGGAAAAAGATGCTTGGTCATCTTGATTGATTGCGGAAGCACCCATAGCTTTATTGATCCCAAAGTGGTGAAAAAGGTAGGGCATGATGTGATTAAGAGTCATCCCTTAGCTATGACTTTCGCTGATGGGAAGTCCGTTTTGACTCAGAAAAAGTGCTAGGGGTTTCAGTGGACTTTGCAAGACAGCAAGTTTGATTATGATTTATGGGTACTACCCTTAGGTGGATGTGACATAATTTTAGGGGTAGACTGGATGAGAACCTGTAGCCATATGATGTTTGATTTTGCAAAACTAACTGTGTCATACGATATTCAAGGCTCCAAAGTTGTCTTACAAGGGATGGCAGATCAAGCTTAGCTACAAGAGATCAATGATAAGAAGTTAAAAGGAGGATTCAAGAAGAGTGCTTACCATTTGGTAGGACAATTGTTTGCTATATCTCATACTGAATAAGGAGACATTATTCAGTATGAAGTCAAAGCTTTGGTTGAGGAGTTTGAGGATTTATTTGAACAGCCAAAGGCATTACCCACACATGCTCAGAAGACAGAGATTGAAAGACAAGTAGATGAGCTGCTCAAGGCATGTTTTGTGAGGCAAAGTCATAGCCTATTTGCTCCTCTAGGCATCCTGGCGAAGAAGAAACATGGCACAGCAAGGATGTGTTTAGACTACCGGCAGCTTAATACTTTGACTGTGAAGGACAAGTTTCCAATTCCCATCATAGATGATATGTTGGATGAGCTATATGGAGCCAGTAACTTTTCCAAGCTTGATCTGAGGCAAGGGTATCACCAAATCAGAGTATTGGAGCAAGATGTGTACAAAACTATTTCCAGGACACGTCACAGCCACTTTGAGTTTCTAGTTATGCCTTTTGACTTAACTAATGCTCCAACTACATTTCAAGCAATGATGAATGATGGCTTCAAATAGTTCTTGTAGAAATTTGCATTGGTTTTCTTCAATGATATTATGATATGTAGCTCTTCAGTTGAAGATCATTTGATGCATTTAAGGGATGTCTTTTTGACCATGCGCAAGCACAAGCTATATGCTAAGTTATCTAAATGTTCTTTTGCACAAACCCATTCGGATTATTTGGGCCATGTTATCTCTTAAGATGGAATCTCTACTAATCCCTCTAAGGTTCAGGCCATGAAGGAGTGGCCACAGCCTGTGACCTTGAAGCAATTGCATGGTATTTTGGGCTTAACTGGTAATTACTAGAAGTTTGTTGCTGGTTATAGTTCCATGGCCAAACCTTTAACTGATCTATTGAAGAAAGACTAATTGAAGTGGTCAGACAAAGCACAAGCTACATTTGAAGGCCTGAAGTCTACAATGTGTGTATCTCAAGTTTTGGCTATGCTGGATTTTGCCGTTGAATTTATCTTGGAGACAGATGCTTGTGGGATTGGAATTGAGAATGTTTTGTCTCAAAGGGATAGGCTAATAGCCTACCTTAGTTAGGCTTTGAGTCCTACACATCAAGCCTTGTCCATGTATGAGAAGGAATACTTACCAATATTACTGGTTGTGGATAGATGGAGACATTACTTTGATGGACATCGATTCAAGATTAAGACTGACCATCAAAGTTTGAAGCACCTTCTCGAATAGAAAATTATAGCAAGGATTTAAAAGAAGGGGTTGGTGAAGATGTTGGGCCTTGAATATGCCACTGAATATGAGAAAGGAAAAGGCAATGCTATAGCTGATGCTTTGTCGCGTAGGTTAGAGGATTGTGAGCAAGGTTCTTATGGGGCAATATCAGTGATACTTCCTTCTTAGGTTAAAGAGGTGTGTAGATCTTATGAAGATGGTTCTTTTGCATAAGAATGGATTACAACATTCAGTGTGAGACGTTCAGGCCAATCTGTTGTTGATGCAGATGTTTCTGTGGTAAAGGGTGTCATCCGGTTGAAGGGCAAGTTGTACATTGGCCCAACCACTAATTTGCGGTAGCAGATCATTAGTGCTTCCCATGATTTGGCTTAGGGAAGTCATTCTGGAGCGGAAGGTACTTATCAAAGGCTTAAGGCTCACTTCAAATGGAGTGGAATGAAGAGATTTGAGATTGAATTCGTGCAAGCTTGTGCGGTTTGCCAATGAACTAAGCTTGTTGATCATAGATACGAAGGTCTTCTCTAAGCCTTGCCCATCCCTGAGGGAGCTTGGTAGAATATTACCATGGATTTTATGGAAGGCTTACCCAAATCCGAAGGAAAGGATGTTATTTGGGGTGTGGTTGATCAGTTCAATAAATTTAGTCATTTCATTGGCTTGGCCAAACCTATAACAGTTGAGAAATTGGCAAGAAGTTTCTTAGACAACATCTATAAGCTTCATGGTTTGCCACACTCAATTGTATTAGATCGAGAAAGGATCTTCATAAGTCACTTTTAGAGGGAATTGTTCAGCCTTATGGGAACAACATTGGCTCTTAGTTCATCATATCATCCTCAAACCGATGGACAAACCGAGAGAGTTAATTAGTGGCTCGAGTAATACCTCAGGTGTATGGTGTTCAATCATCCAAAGATGTGGAGCAAATGGTTATCCTTCACTGAGCTTTGGTACAACACAACCTTAAAACCTTAATTGCTTTGGATCCTAACAGGTTATTGGTAGATCTCGAGATGAACAACTTCCTCAAATTTTGTAATTTGTGGCCTTTTTGGAGCTACTACTAAGTCTGAAGGGGTCTTCTTGATTGAGTTGATTGTTGCCAGCTTAAGTAAGCTGATAGCTTTCTTTGTAGTGGATACTACATCAAGCTATAATACTTTGCTCTTGATAGATTTGTTCTATGCCAATTATTGAATCCCATCTTCATCGCACAAGTTGATAATTTTCTGGAAACATAACAAGTATGAGATTGTTATGGTAGGTAATAGATCATTTATGGCTTGCTCCAATTACATTGAGGCAAGTTTTACAAGGATGGTGTGGGACCAATTGATGTCAAAAGAACCACTTTACAGTCTCTTCAACAACAAGAAGCGGTGACCATCCTGAACAGCCCACTCACTGAGGATAAAGTTGGTTAAGGTACAGTGTGAAGACTATGATTTATGGGAGTGCATGAGGGCCCTTCTTGAAGAGTGAGATCTCTAAGGCACACAAAAACTATTATACAAGGGAGCCAAAACCTCGCAGTAATGGCCCAAGAGGCTATTTCCTCTGCAATAGCAAAGCTCGTGGGTTGGCTTGTTGAGGATTAACTTTGGGTTGAATAGCCATTCAATAGCTTCGAGGTCTAGATGATGAAAGAAAAAGAGCTGGTTCATGTTATAATTCTAGGATATAGGGGAGTACTTATAAGGCAATGTTTGTAAATAAGTAGTATATGTCATTAGTATGAGGCAACTTAGTGTACCATTAGTTGAACTTTGGGGTGTATTAGCTAGTATTAGTCATATGTTGGTTAAGTTGGTTAGTACTTGTCAATAGCGGTGGCTATGCTTGTGTCAGTGTGTCCAAGTTTAGTGTAATTGCTCTAGTCCTTTAGTTAGTGTAAAAAGGGGAGCTTCTCTTGTAATTCTCATATGTTGAATGATAATTGATCTTTTTTCTCTAATTTCTCTCTATCTCTTGTAGCTTCTCTACTTCTCATCTTTAATCTCTTCTAATCTCACCTAATTCTATCTACTTCTCACCTAATTCTCCTAATTGTCATCGCATATCTCAATTTAAACCTTTGAAACCCTAGTTTATGATTCAAGATTAGCTTGAATCATAACACTTGGTATTATATATTGTGATTTTGTTTCCAGTTGAATTAAAGTGTATTCACTTGATTGGCTTAGCAAATAATCAAGTTAATTGATATCTTGATTCAGGTAATCAGATTTTTTCTTGGACGAATAAAGCTTGTTGTTAAGTGATACCACAAGACTGCAGATGCATTAAATCAAGTTATTAATCCGGTTGTGTTTGATCGAGAATTAGCTGAATTCTTGTGAGCTTGATAGCTGCATTGCATGAACTTGTATTGGAGATATCGATTCAGCTGCTGGAGATTGACTTGCTGATTTATCATCATATGGTGCTACGTCCTTGAGATCTTGCAAGCTGATCTGGTTGTTCTTGAAAAGTTGTGTTGGAGCATTAAATCGGTTATGCATTGCACTCGATATTTAACTGATTTTTAGTTCAAATTAGCTGTGATTCTCATTTAATTGTCAGATCGTGCTACATTAGGCTTTAGTTCTACAGTCCATATTAACAATGATCAAGAAACTCATATCATAAGTTGTGATTAAAGTGATCTGTAGCTGCCCTTGTGTTTTTGGTCGAGGCCCCTTGATTTAACTGAAGTTAGTGATTTGCTGTAGCACACAAAGCTCAAAATGAATGCACCATCTCACTAAGTCTCCAATGGTGCTATGCTTGTGGTTAAAATTGTGAATGACATCTATCCTATTACCAAGGAAATCCTCAACCAAGTCTTCTCTCCCTATGGTAACCTTGAGGAAATTGAAATGATGTTTTGTCTGTCTTTGAGCTTTAATACTCTCTGTCTCTTGATTCTCATCTCAATTCTTCTTTTATCTCATCTAATTCTCATCTAAAACTATCTTCATCTCATCTAATTCTTGTGTTCCTTATCTCAGTCTATCATTTTCTAATGTAAATCTCTTGAAACCCTAGGATATGATCCAAGTTTGAGCTTGAATTATAACAATTAGTGTCAAAGCACAAGAAGTTCCTCTTTAACTTGACAATTAGTAGATCCTACCACCTCTAGCTCCTCTTTCATATCATTACACATCTTAATTAGCTTATGTCTAAACACAACATCCATCATATATGTAGCTGAGTCAGAAACAATAAGAGTTTTCAAGCTACTTTTTCTCTACTAAGATTCTTGAGGACAAGAATCTCTAAAGGGAGGGGGCGTATTGTTGTGATTCTTGGAGATACGAGGGTATTAATAACGCAAAGTTCGTAAATAAGTAGTATATGTCATTAGTATGAGGCAACTTAATGTACCAACAGTTGAACTTAGAGGTGTATTAGCTAATATTAGTCATATGTTGGTCAAATCGGTTAGTACTAGTCAAGAGTGGCGGCTATGCTTGTGTAAGTGTGTCTAAGTTCAATGTAAGTGCTCTAGTCCTTTAGTTAGCATAAATAGGGGAGCTTCTCTTGTAATTCTCATATGTTGAATGATAACTGATCGTTTTCTCTAGATTCCCTCTATCTCATGTAGCTTCTCTACTTCTCATCTTTAATCGCTTCAAATCTCATGTAATTCTCTTCTAATCTCATCTAATTCTATCGACTTCTCACCTAATTCTCATCTCATACCTCAATTTAAACCTTTGAAACCCTGGTTTATGATTCAAGATTAGCTTGAATCATAATAGAACTCTCTGACTTAAGAGCATCAACAACCAAGATGAAGGATTTAAAGGATGGAGTTCAAGACCTTCTCCTCAAGGTTAACCTAGGCTCATCTAAAGACTACAGGCTTGCCTATCTAAGCTTTCTGCTTTTTGAGGAACAAAGAGAGCAGTATTTGGCCTTGTTTCTTGGGTTCAAGGACTACTTTGCTTAGGCCCATCACGGGATACTTGGGCGAGATAGAGACATAGTTGAGCATTCAAGCCAAGCTCAGCCCCATCATTCAGGCCTAGAGGAAAATGACCGTGTTATTGATTTGGTTAAAGAAGAAATTGAAAGACTCTTAAAGGCCAAAATTATCAGGACTACTAGGTATGTTGAATTGTTTGCAAACATTGTTCCCATCGTTAAGAAACAAGGCAAAATCGAGGCCTATATTGACTTCAGTGATCTTAATGTAGCCACCCCAAAAGACAAATCCCAATTCCAATTGCTAACGTGGTGGTCGAGTAGCCGACTCAGCCTCGAGGCATGAGGTCTTGTCTTTTACGGATGGCTACTGTGGGTATTACTAAGCTGTGATTACTTTGAAGGATACACATAAGACAAAATTTAGGTGTCCTGGGCGCATAGGAACCTTCAAGTGGGTGGCTACACCATTTGGTTTGAAAACTGTCAGCACCACCTACCAAAGAGCCATGAAAAAGATCTTTCATGAACTCATTGGCTAGACCATGGAGGTCAACATTGACGATATCATGGTCAAATCAAAGTCCCAAGTTCAAAATTTGGAAGGCTTAAGGGGGAGCACTCCTTAAAATAAGGGCCCATGACCTCAAGATGAATCCATTGAAATGTTCCTTTGGCATATGTACTAGAAACTTTCCAAGTATACTATTTCGTCAAAGGAGCATTAAGGTGGAAATTAATAAAAGTAAGGCCATCCAATAGGCCAAACTACCATTAAGCAAAAAAGGACTCCAAAACTTCTTGGGGCAGGTTAATTTGCTAAGACGTTTCATCTTGAATGTCGCAGGAAAAACAAAATTCTTTCTACTATTAAGACTCAAGATTGAGAATGACATCAAATGGGAGGAGCCACATCAAGCAACATTTGAGGCCAACAAGGAGTACGTGATTAGGCCACCAGTTCTAATTCCACCAAAGTAGGGCAAACCTTTAAAGATTTAAGCTGTTGCTTCGAAGGAATCTATTGGTTGCTTGCTTGTGTAAGGCAACGAGCAAGGGTTTAAACATGCTGTGTTCTACTTTAGTTGTTGCTTAAATCAAGGTGAAATGAATACTCCTCAATTGAGAAACTATGTCTATCTTTGTTTAATTCATCATTGAAATTGAGACATTAATTCATGTCATTTACCATATACGTGGTTGCTATGACAGATGTCCGTAAGTATATGCTAGATAGGGCCTTGATGAGGGCTAGATTGAACAAGTGGAGTATTGCTCTACTTTAGTCTATGTTTCACAAAAGTCAGTTAAGGGTTCAGCCTTGGTGAACATTTTAGCTGACCACCCAAACATTCATACTGGCTTAGAATATGAGCCGGGGTAGCTCCTAGTGGTGGAAATGGTCCCTTGGAAATTCTACTTTGATGGATCAAGGACCAATTCGAGTACTGCAGTAGGAGTTGTGATAGAATCTCCCACTGGTATAATCAGTAAATTAGCCGCAACTTCAATTGGCAAATGCCCCAACAACATAGTAGAGTATGAGGCACTAATAATAGGCTTAAAGATTCTTTTGGAAATGCAAGTCCTTAATGTTGTTATTAAAGGGGATTCCGAGCTAGTGATTTGAAAAGTAAATTGGAAATTTCAATATTAAACAGATACTTTCCAACAGTGCAAAAGCATTTAAATAAGTTCGATGGTGTACAGTTTGGGTATATCCCTAGGGAGCAAAACAAAGCAGCCAATGACTCTGCTCAGTTAGCTTTAGTGTGTAAATTGCCCAGGACTTTGTGTGAAGAAACCATAACCATCATGACTAACATTTTAGATCATAAAGTTGAATTTGCTAAGCCTTTTGAGAGCGATGCTATGCCTAGTGAACACTTGGATTGTTTTGAAACCCATCAAACTGTCCTCAATCAACACCAAGATTGGAGGAAGCCTTTAATGGATTACTTCAACAGTCCTCAAATGTGTGTTGTGCACAAAAAGATGAAAAGGAGAGCTTAGAGATTCTATCTAGACGATGATTTTGGAGATTTGTATAAAAGGGACACTAGTGGAGTACTTCTGTAGTGCCTTGATTTAGATGAAGCTGTGCTTTAGATGTTAGGAGCACATGAGGGTATCTGTGGATCCTATTTAGCTAGCGACAAAGTGCATTGGCTCATTGGACGTTATGGCCATTACTGGCCATCAATGATAGATGATTACACAAAATACGACAAGAGGTGTAGAGCATGTCAAAGACATGGGCATGTGCACAGGGTCCCTGTAGCCGAGATGCATGCTATTGTCAAACTGTGGCTTCAAAGGTTGGGCAATGGGTTGTTAAACCTCTAAATGAATTTAAAGTCTTACCTTGTGGAAGAAAGAGTATAGATGAGAGGAGAAGTGAAGGAGATGAGAAGTAGAGAAAATATCTTATAGAGATTGTTTGTACATTTCATTAAATGAATGAATATTAAAATTGAGCAAGCTACTTATACTAGATCTAGATACAATGTAAATGGACAAGCTAAACCAACTCCCTACATCTTTAGCCACCACAATTGACCCACACTTGACCCTTTCAACCGATCTAACCAACAATCAAGGCCCTTTTGCGCAAATTAACAATCAGTACAATTCAAACATTACCAAAGACTTATGGATACAACTTATTACATCAAAATAGCTACAAAACATAACATTCCCCTGCTCTTGAAGATATTCTTGTCCTCAAGAATTAAGACTAAGAAATTAGTTCTTCAAAAAGTGCAGCTCTTCCCAAGTAGTAAATGTATCTACAAATTACTCGAAGACGAGAACCTCTGGTACAATCCTGCTTTTCACTATTGACTCATGAGAATCAAGCATAGCAGCTGGGTGTAGCAATAAGGCTCCACTTGAGCCAACTTTCAGAAGCTGTAAAGAATGCTCATGACCCTTCTTAACCTATTTTGAGAAGAGAAACATGAAAAATATGATGTATATAGGAGTTAGGAGGCAATTTAAGCTTGTAGGCTAATTTGCCTATCTTCTCTAAGATCTTGTAAGGTCCAAAGAACGTCACACACAACTTCACATTCTTCCTCATAGTTGCAGTTGATTGTCTGTAGGCCGCAATTTCAGATAAACCATATCACCCACTTCAAAAGTTCTGTCCACATGCTTCTTATCAGTGTATAGTTTCATCCTAGCTTGCACTTGATGAAGATTATCCCTCAATAGTTGCACAAGTTGTCTTCTCTACTGCACCTAATAAGTGACCTCAGCCACAGGTGATACAACCCCTTGTAGCATCAAAGGGGATGGCGGGTCATAGGCTTACAAAGCCCCGAATGGAGTAGTGTTCGGAGAAGCGTGAGAGTGATTATTATACCAATACTCTGCCAAGGACAACCATCTTCCCCACACCTTTGGATGATCAAACACCATGCTTCGAAGGTATTGTTCAATGCATTAATTGACCCTTTCTATTTGGCGATCCGTTTGTGGATGGTATGAAGAGCTAAGAGCCAAAGTAGTTACCAACAAACTGAACAATTGCCTCCAAAAGTGACTCGTAAAAAGCTTATCTTGTTCAAAAACTATGGATTGGCGGAATCCATGTAACTTATAGATGTTGTTAAGAAAGCTCGGGCCAATTTCTCTACTGTCATCGGCCTAGCCAAGGCAATGAAGTGACTAAACTTGTTAAATCTATCAACCACAACCCAAATGACCTCCTTCCTTTTTGACTTAGGCGATCCTTCAATGAAATCCAGACTTATATTTTTCCAAACACCCTTTTGAACAGGTAGAGGTTGAAGAAGCCCTTGGTACCTATGATCCCCAAGCTTGGTCTGTTGACAAACTTCACAAGCTCACACCAAATCTGTCATTGCTTTCTTCATACCAGGTCAACTGAAATGAGCCTTGAGCCTCTGGTACACTCCTTCCACACCTGAATGACCTCCCCATGCTGAATCATGTGAGGCACTTATAATCTACTGCCTTAGATCAGTGGAGGTCCCAATGTATAGCTTGTGCTTGAGTTTGATGACTCCCTTTTCATCTGTCATATCTACATCAGAAGCCAAATTACTTACCTTGCCAATGCTGAAAGTAGCCGTACACTCCTATGCAAAGGTGTAACTCTCATAAGACTTCTACACCTATTCAATCCAGGATGGAAGAATTACTAAGATTGCACCATAAGATCCTTACTCATTGTCCTCCAATCTATGAGATAGTGCTTCAGCGGCCAAGTTATCCTTGCCTTTCTTGTACTCAATCATGTAGTTAAGTCCCAACATCTTCAACAATTCCTTCTTTTGAATTATGGTGACAATCCTTTGGTCAAGCAAATGCTTCGAACTCTAATGATCTGCTTTGATGACAAATCGATGCCCATCCAAATAATGCCTCCACTTATCCATTACTAAGAGAATCGCAAAATACTCTTTCTCATAGGTGGACAATGCTTAATGTTTAGGACTTAAAGCTTGGCTGAGATAGGCTATTGGTCTTCCTTTTTGAGCTAAGACTGCTCTAGTGCTGTTACCACATGCATTAGTTTGCAAAACAAACTCCACAGTAAAATCTGGCATTGCCAAAACTGGTGCTTCACACATAGCAGTTTTCAAAGCTTTAAATACTCCTTGAGCTTTATCTGACCATTAGAATGCGCCTTTCTTTAATAAATTAGTTGGAGGCTTGGCAATTGATCCATATCCAACCAAAAACTTGTAGTAATGTCTAGTCAATTCTAGAAAACCCCTTGACTTCTTTAATGTCATGGGCACAAGCCATTCCTTTATTGCTTGTACCTTGGAAGGATCAGTAAAGACTCCTCCATAACAGATCACATGGCCCAAATATTCTAACATAGTATGAGCAAAAGAATATTTAGCCAATTTTGCATACAACTTGTGATTGCACATAACCAAGACCACCTCTCTTAAATGCTTCAGAGGACCCTCAAACGAAGACCTATATATTAGAATGTCATTGAAGAATATCAATACAAACCTCCTTGGAAATTGGTTGAACACTTCATTCATTAGTGCTTGGAATGTGGCTGGAGCATTGGTCAAGCCAAAGGGCGTAACCACAAATTCGAATTGTCCGTGATGTGTTCTGAAAGTTGTCTTGTACACATGTTGCTCCAACACTCTAATCTAGTGATACCCTTGCATCAGATCCAGCTTGAAAAAGACTTATGCACCATGTAGCTCGTCCAGAAAGTCATCTATGACAGGAATAGGAAACTTATCTTTCATAGTCACTGCATTGAGCTGTCTATAGTCTATAAACTTCCTTGCCTAGCCATTTTGTCTTCACCAATGTGATAGGGGAGGCAAAAGGTCTATGGCTCTGCCTTATGAAGCTTGTCTTGAGTAATTCATCAACCTATCTTTCAATTTCTATTTTATGAGCATGAATATACTTGTAAGGCCTCAATTTCACTGGCTCAAAGTTAGACTTAAGAGGAAGTGCTTGATCCAGACTTCTCTTAGGAGGTAGTGCTTTGTTCAAACAAGTCTTCAAATTCCTCAGTCAAAACTCTCATCTCAGGTTGAGAAATATTGTCCACATCAGTAGCTAATATTGCAAACAATTGGTCCACCCACTAAAAAGCACTCTTTTTGAATCCCCTTTCCAACTTCCTACCATTCATTAGTTGTAGTTGAGCTTGATCTGCCATGCCTTGCAATTTAACCTTGGATCCATGTATCTCAAATGATACCGCCACCTTAGCAAAGTTGAAGAGCACTAGATTGAAAGATCTCATCCAATCAACTCCAAGGATCATATCACATCCACCTAAGGGTAAAATTCTAAAGTAATAATCAAACTTATGGTCTTGCATAAACCACTGAAACCCCTAGCACTTGTTCTGAGTTAAGACTTAATTACCATCAGCAGCAACCACTGCTAATGGATGTGTCTTGGTCACTTAATGGCCCACTTTCTTTACCACTTTTGGATCAAAAAAGCTATGGGTGCTTCCACTACCGATCAGAATAATGATTAATCTCTTTCCTGCCTTTTCTTTTATCCTTATTGTTTTATGATCTTCATCCCCGGCCAACGCCTTCATGAAGATTCCAACCTCGTCCTCAACAAGTTCCTCTTGTGACTCCTAATCCGAACTATACTTTTCAGAATCAAATTCTTCACTTACAAATTGCCTTTCAGCACTCTTTCATATGGCTTCCATGAGGAACTTTGGACTACATTTTTTCCCAAACTAATAAGGCTAATTACACTTACACTATTACATATTGGGTCATATGCAATAGTTTCAAACTGCAGCAAATTGGACAAAACTGCTGCATTACATCTAATGCAACGGTTCATAAACCGTTGCATACGCATCCGTGGCATTAGCCTTTTGCAGCGGTTTTTTTGACTATAGTCGCGGATAATAACCATTGCATTTGGGTAACTAATGCAACGGTTGTTTGACCTATGGCAACGGTTGTGGGAAACCAAATGCAACAGTTATTTGACTTATTGCAATGATTAATGGAAGCCTAATGCAATGGCTAGGTCAACCTATAGCAGCAGTTTATCAGATATCTAATGCAACGGTTGTGATGACTTGCAGTAGCAGTTTATTATTGTTCTAAGGCAGCGATTATATGAACCTGTAGCAGCGGTTTCAATTATATGTAATGCAGCTGTTATTTTTATGCGATTATATGAGTAGTACTATGACCATTTCCAGGTGATCCTCCTACAAAGGTTTGAAGTACATGGGGATCAAGATTGTTTAAACTTGGGATTACTAAGGCAAGTCTAGAGATCAGTTCCTGCGTAACTTTTTTGTCACTTTAGCTTTAATGTTAGCCTTCATGGACTCCATAACCTCTGTTGGACTTGAACTCCACCCACTAGAACCTTCTCTATAAGATCTCTCTAGGTAACACCCCTCCCAAATAGACGGATACGACCCGGATGCTCATCACCCATTACTTCATCAAATGCATTTGTACTTTGACTATTTTATCCTCCCTTAGAATCAATCTTGGATTGATGTTCCTCAACTTCTTTCTACATCAAAGAAATAAAGAAAAAATTTATACCTTATTTATAATGTCAAGCCCTTAACCAACTCAATATTAAATCAATTAATTGAATTTAGAAGAATTTATGACCAATAAAGTTAATAACTCTATGTAATTTATAGTACTTAAATGTATCTTATATTTTACACTTAAATCACTTAAAAGAATCCCCCCACTCTAAAAACTTCCTTATCCATAAATTCACTAAAGTTAAAGGGTGGCAATCAGGTATTAAGAAATGGTCCAAATTTTAATTAACTAAGTATTCTAATAATATTAATATTTAACCACCCCCACAAGTTGGTGGTTCATCAAATATTTTAATTAACTAATCTACATATCACATTGGCTTAGAATGATACTCACAAATATTTATATATATGCATATATATAAGATATACATATCTCCTCTTAACATATGCCATGATATGCAATAATATACAATAAGAGAAAATCATCAACTCATAATTTGAGCAAGCCATTTCAAAATACCTAACATAACTTTCACATCACCTTTCTAGAAAAAGTCAATAATCCATGACATATTAGTAACTCTATACAATAAAGCAAATTCATTGGGAATAGTAAAAGCAAATTAGAGTTTTAATTGCCATTTTCATTGAAGAAAATCTCTTACAGTACAAAAACAGTGACAACAACAAACCCAATGACTCAACAAGCTCCTACTAAAGTAGTGTCTGATAAGAGTGAGATGTACGTAATCTTATCTCTCAAATTTGCTTAGAACCTCAATTTAGTCAAGTGCAATCAATTGAACCTGAAATTAGACTTCATTCATCATTCATCATATATGTATTACAATGCAAGACTCAAGTACTTATACTAGTCCTAAGCTAATGGCGGTTACTCAAGTTCAATGCACCAAGACAACGTCAACTAGCCAACACACTTATGCAGCTATCATGATTCCTATAGATGGGGCTTATGAAAGACTGTGATTAGAATAATATTGATGTAACAAGTAGTAATTCCTTAGAATAAGCTTGAATTCTGTAAGTAGGTTGATGTGCTTGCTTTGATATTTTGGCGCCAAGGCTAGTTCAAGTCAGTTAAGGCAGTTAGAAGGCATTGCATTGTTATTAGTTGAAATATAAAAGGGATGCCAGTGTGTAATGGATGATTATTCAATGAACATTACAACTATCTCTTTGAGATATTTCTAACTATTTAACTAACTAACTACCAAAATATCTTCTAACTAACTCTAGCTTATGGCGCCAAGTACCAACACTCAGCATGCTTACTACAGGTTATTACAATGCAGGTACTAACAGCACTTTCTTACAACTTGTAGCTAAGGAAAGATCTAATTGAACTAAGCTAAGACTAATACATCATTATTAGCTAACAACCCCACCAAGCAGCAACCACCAAAACGACTAGCAACAACAAAACAAAGCAGCACTTTCAACAGCTACATAACAGCAACTTCTGGAGTTAATGCAAAATTTGGATCCCAAATTGAAGCAAATCAGTTTGAGAAGCTGGATTTGAGGATGCAACGATTCTTTGAAACATTTCAAAAAGAGATGGAGTTGTTGATGCAGGAAACGGATCACGGTTTTCAAAAACAACAAAAGATGTTCGATCAATTACAAGATCAACTCATTAGATAACAAAAGATGTTCTATCATAAAACAACCGCACTCTAAAATTAATTTAAAAATAACCGAACTCCAGAAACATGATTTAAAGAACACTAAAATTTTGATTTAAAACTCACAATTTTTGCTAATTTAGGCTGCACAGGATCTTTATACTTTTTCATAGGGTTCCTCTTCCGTGTCTTAATGAATAATTTACTCCGCGACGGATTCTGTTTGCTTGGATGTTCTTTTGTCTGTAAAAAGGGTAAGAGTTGAATACATTAATAAATTAAAAACAAAAACAATTACAAAAATTAGATGCAAGAAATAAATATGAATATATGTATATATCAAAAAGAAAGTGAATTACCAATATGCACGCGACCTTTGCAAAACCTTTCTTTCTAGCAGGGTGCATATACTTTTGTTTCTTCCGATTCTGAGTGTTGATTTCTGCAACTCTCTAAATTTATACATACTGTGAGTATAATTATCAGCACATACAATAACATATGCAATGCAATAGACATATTCATGCCACGCACCCTGGCAGTAGAGGAACCCCAATATCTAAATAGAACTTTCAATTTATCTTCAGGAGTAGATGCTGGTCGATTTGTCTAACCAGCGGCATTGTTTGCAAATTTGTTGAAGTGATCTGTCTCACTTCACATTTAAAAAACTTCTATGCCGAGTTCACAGTCGACATAACCCATTTCCTACCTTGTGGGGGGATTATGTACTTCTTCTGCAATCACAATGAAACATCTTAGAGAAGTAAAAGAAACCATAAAAGTAGGATATAACTATAATTTGAAATAACCATACCGTTACATATTCCCATATCTTCTCCTTTGGCACTTTTCTGCAATTGAAATAATTTAGAGGTGCAATGGTAGGGTCCCGCCCAAAGGTGCCCAAGAAGCTGCTAAACTCATCTAATGTCTTGTCATCTGGACCAATTGGTTGATTGTGCTCATTTAGAAAGATAGGTACACAATTTTCCAGTGTTCTATCGTGTACATGCTTCATCATGGTCCTCCCTTTGTGCTTCTTGTTATGAATCGTTGACTTTTGATTGTAATTTTTGGTTGTATTTTTAGTTATTGTTTCCATTGTTGAGTTACAATGTTTCAAATGTTAGTTGAGCAGGAATTGGCATCAGTAGGAGTTCGGTTGGTCAACCACGGGTCAAACTTGGTGGCTGCTGCAGATTGGCGCCAAAAGCTATTAGAGTTAGTTAAGTTTGAGTTATCTTGATTCATTGTACCCGATTGTGTATAAATAGGCTCTAAAGCTTGTATTTCAGTCACTCAATAAATAAAACTTAGAATTTCCTTTTGGAATTCTCTCTAAATTCTCATCTCTTTCTCTATTTCTCATCCCCTTTCATTTCTCCTCTCATCTCAACTCTTTCTTCTACAAGGTTAGACTTTCAATTTGTAATTGGAAGCTAACAATTGGTATCAGAGCCTCATTTGGCTTCCAATCTAGTGTGCAATAAAAAAAAAAAATTCAATCAAATTCAGTATTGAATTTTAGTTCAGCTCCGCCGATCAAATTCAGATTGTGATTTTCAGATTCGATCTGGAAATTTCAGGAAAAAAAAATTTGCAGTGAACTCAGATTGGATGTATCAGTTGCGTTGATCCTTATCCACCAGAATTAGATCAGATTCCAGCAAATTCAGATCATCAGCTCGAATTCAATTAGATCAAGTCACATTATGTCATTAGGAGTGAAGTAATGGCCGGAGGTGTCATAACAAGATCAGGAGCAGCCAATGCTCTAGCTAGTCCTTCTTATGCTGATATTGTTAGTGGAAATGCAAAAAATGAACCACAACTTGTGACTTCGGATGTTCTAAATGGACAGATCGAGGCCTTGCTGGTGCGGCTTAATAACAAGCGGTGGGAGAGGGATCAAAGAGCTGAACAAAAATAGTTAGAGCTTGCACAAAGATCTGAGGATAGGATGCACAACTTGCTGTTGGAAAAAGAACAAAGGTTGAATGAGAAATTCAACTTGCACTTCCATCGTGTTGATGAAAACATTAAAGAACAATTTAATCAACACAAGCAGCAAGTGAAGAAATTAGTGGCTAAGAAAATTGATCAACAAACGCAGTTGTTTAATGAGAAGGTAGCTGAGATTCAACATCAGTTCAATAGCCAAACTTTTGGAGAAAGGGATCGAAGCAATGAGAACTTTGTGCCTCAACAAGTGCAAGGTGTTGAAGAAATGATAACTGAACATGTGCATCAGCAAGTTCAGGTGTTAAAGGGAAGGATCACAGACCAAATGAGCCAACAATCACAGAATTTTGAAGAGAAGCTGGCTGAGTTGCGCAACCAATTGAATAAACACAATGACACCTCAGGTCCTGCACCTCTCTTACCAATGAGTCATCTGAGGCAAACTGGTGATGATCTAAATTCTCAGATGATAAATGCCGCAGGGAGTTCACGAGCTTGTCCTCAGGTTCAGCTTTAATCTGACAATATTAGGCTACCGCATCTGGTTTTTGAAGATCAAGGTAATGCCGGTCAATATGAATCGTCATTTGGTGATGAGAAAATTAGATTTTTTAGCAAGAAATTTGGACAGGAAGGTCACCTCCTCATATCCTCCAGGTCGACCACCCAATCTGGCTGTACATATCATATACGAACATGAAAGTGGAGGACACTTTGATCCATCTCACGATCCAATTCGCACGCGACTTGTTTGCTTGAATGGTGGACACATTGTGCAACCATTTGAAACTGCTCAATAGCATATTGTTGGACATAATGCCTCTGAAATTGTTCCTAATCGAAGCAATGAAGTCTCTTGGGGTAATAGATGCAATGGCTTTAGACAACCGAGAGTTCAACTTGTAAATTTTGATGGGAAGCAACCTCACTCTTGGTTAAGGAGATACGAGCGATATTTCCACTTTTATTTCATTCCCGATGATCAAAAGGTGGAATTGGCTGCGGTTTATCTTCAAGGAGATCATGAAGTTTGGTTCTATAGTCTATTGAAGAGCAATCCCACTCTTACTTGGGCTGAGTTTATGATGGAATTTTGTGAGCGCTATGGTGATGAAGATTTCGGTGATGTAGTGGATAGCTTCAACAAGCTAACTCAAGTCACAACCGTGAAGGAATACATGACAAAATTTGAAAATCTCCGAGCCAGCATGATAACGGTTGCCCTTCAAGCCCCTGAGTCCTTTTATGTCTCAAGCTTCATCAGTGGATTAAAGCCCAAAATTAAGAATTTGGTGAAGGCACTTGATCCTACTTCCTTGTCTCAAGCTTATGCAAAGGCAAAGTTGTTTGAGGCCACAGATTTAACATTCCTTGATCGGCCAAGGCATCGGGGAGAAAACTTCCAACATTATCACAAGGGGTTAGACCACAAGGGGTTAGATGAACGTAAAGATCCACGAAATATCGAGAAGGAGCCTCGAAACTGCTGTTTGAAGTGTCATCAGCCCTATGTAGTTGGCCATAAGTGCAATCCTAAATTTCTCATGGCAGCTAAAGGAGTTGATGTTGAAGGACAATCCGATAATGATGAATGTGCTACTGATATTGATGGGTCAGATCAGGACACCTGCAGTGAAGAAGAAGTGGACACTATAGCCCAAAGGAAAGAATTAAGAGACTTGACTACGAGGTTGTACAAGTCCAAATCACTCCAGTTTCGAAAGGGAAATTCCTCCATCAAATGATTTTCAAAGTCTCATTCTCTTTCATTCTTGAGGACAAGAATGTTTTCAAGGGGAAGGAAATGTTATGATCCGAAACTTCAAGAATTGGTTGAGCTGCTGTTGTGTTCTATTATGTGGTTCGGTTGCTGTCCTAGAGCTGCTACTTTGCTGTTATTGTTGATTAGTTTGCTGAGATAATATTGTTAGCCTTTTTACTACATTGTAATGTGCTTAGTAGTTGCATTGTTGGCGTTAGTTGTGCATTGTAATGTCTTGGTAGTGGAAGGTAATAAGCTGTAAGGGTAGTTGCAACAAGTCTGGTCAGTTGGGTTTGGCGCCAAATGCCTTAGAGTTAGTTAGTGATAGTTAGTTGGAGTTATATTCTAGATGATTCTAGATGTTTCCAAGTCGATTACTTAAATGTCTAGGTTCAATGTCTTGCATTGTGTATAAATAAGTGGATCAAGTGTAGATCTGAATCATTCAATCAATATCCAAGAACTATCTCAATTTTGAGATCAAATCTTCTCTCTCTCATCTAACTCTCTCTATTTCTCATCTCAATTTCACTTCTTTCTCATCTTATACTCTAAATCTATCCTCATTTTACTTAGCCTACGCTTGTGATCCAATCACGAGCGTAACACTTCTTTACTGGAGTAGAAGATTTGGACACAGACCAAGAAAGTTACAAAATACATAGAGTCATGTACAACAACACTCGCTTAAAAACCTATCACATAACTGATCCTAAATTTTATTAGTACTACCTTCGACTTCATTATTATCTTGATGGCCTTGATCGCTGCTATGTGAGGATGTGTGCTCTGGCCTAACATGCGTTTGTTATGAAGATCTGCTGACTTTTTCGTTTAGGGCATCCGCTGGCCTCTCTGATGGGACTAATCCTGAGCAAACACAATGTTATGATTGTGATGTGAGAATCTAGTAGTAGTAAGACATATAAGTCTAGGTGTCTATGTGTTCTTAGTTCTCTTACTTCTTTCCGATGGTGTTATGAAATCATTAAGTAAGGACCTCCTCAGATCTTGTGTTGTTTCAGGATCTTGGCCTTGTGAAGGAAGGCATTCTCGATCATCTTCCTCATTGCTCTCGATAAATCCATCGTCATCACCCAGGTCATCATTTTGCACGTACTCCTCATTTGAGAAGTCATCTTCTTCTCTATTCTTAATATGTTCAAGCTCGTTCTTTTGTTGTTGCGTAATGTTTGCTCTTTTCTATTGTTTTTTTCAAAATGTCATTGCTATGGACCCAAGTGTACATAAAGTTGGTCCATGTGATGTACTTTTCTTAGAAGCATGCTTCTTTCCTTTCATCTTTTATACCCTGAAACAATAAAAAAAAAAAAGAAAGAAAGAAAAAGAGAATGATTAGTATCATTAAAAGTAAAAGAACTAAGGCAAAATGTCCACCAATATGTTGCGTTGTTGCTATGTAGAAGTAACAAAAACACATAAATATTTAAATAGTAACATGGCAAACTAGCGAAAAACAATCAACAGATCAAAAAACAAATGCTCACCTATTAAAATACACAAATAATTAAACACATTATACGTAATCCCAGTCTGTATTATCATAATCCGAGTCATCATCTTCATCCTCCTATTCTTCATCCTCATCCTCATCCTCCTCTTCTTCATTTTCATCATCCTCTTCCTCCTCTTGCTCATCATTCATAAGCGAACCGTCCAATATGTTTGTCATTTCAATAGCCATTTCAGCAACATCATCTCTAGCCAACTAACTTCATAATGACTAGAATGCATTTCCGAATCATATACATCTAAATCAGAAGGGTATTGGACGTTGGCCTCTATCACTGAAGCAATATCATAGAGCTCTCTTGGAACATACTTGATAACATAGTACACAAATTCATTAACACGGTTCTGGACATAGTATACTTGTTCCACTTGAGATGCTAAAACATATGGTCCATCCCCGGACCACAACTTATTGAAATTAACACAAGTAAGCCCATGTTCATCATTCTCTACTTGGTACCAGTCACAACGAAATAGTGCAACACCAAATTGAGCATAATAATAGATTTCATTGATTTCCAGTACCGCTCCATAGTAAGTTACCATATCGGTAACAGGTTACTATCCCTAGAACTATCGAAACTCGAGGTCAAAGCAGCGAGGCTGACTCCACTATTTTGAGTTTTGCATCTTGCATCAGGTTATGTAATATGGAACCTATACCCATTGACGAAATAGCCACTATATCTCTTTGCCACTCTATTCGGACCATCATCTAAATACCAAATGCAACCTGGTACCATATCCTTATTTACCCTGTCTTTGAACCATGATTCGAAATCATTACTGTGTGCTCGAGCTTGACTACATTTGATGGTTTTGGAACTTCCATTCTTTTGGTTATGTACCAGCTGATAGTGCTCACTACATAAATAAGGTATTTTACAATTATTTTACATAATTGAGGGCCATATGGTTATAAGAAAATTTTTGAAACTATCGGTTTAGATTATCTCACCTAATGCACTTCTCAACCAACTCATCACCAGAATTGAATAAGGCACATTTGTTTGCCACACTACGAACGCGAGCTTCTAAAATGATTGATTGAATTTTTCCTCTCTTCTTTCCCCCAACAGGTTGGACCGCTCTTGGGAAAATAGTTGATGAAGCATCATTATTAGATGTCATCTCAAACTCTCTAGATTTCTTGTTAAATTTGGTCGTAGCCCTATTGCTCATGTACCTTGAGCAAAAGATCAAACATTCATCAGCCAAGTAACCCTCTGCTATGGAGCCTTCTAGCCTACATTTGTTACATACATATGACTGCAAATTGCTAAGTTTTCGCTCTGCTCTAAACATCCACCGACAATGAACAGGCCCACCGAGCCATATTTCATTCACCAAATGTATGGGTAAATGCACCATTATCTCTAAGAAAGCTGGTAAAAAGAATATTTCAAATTTACATAATATCTCCGTTATCTCTTTCTCCATATGATCAAGATTTTTGGACTTTATAACTTTGTTGCATATGCCCCTAAAGAAAGTAGCCAATCTCATGATGGAAAGTGCAATGGGTTTTCGCAATGACTTTCTCACTGTAACCTGAAGCAGATCCTGCATAATTACATGAGCATCATGACTCTTATATCCTGAAATATTCCTAGCATCAAGCTCCACACATTGTCCTATGTCTGACGCATAATCGTACAACAATTTTGCATATTTCATCACAGAGCGAAACATGTCTTTCTCTTTTGTTGTCATTGAATAGCAAGTAGGGTTGAACATCACATGCTGACCATCTACAGAAATCTTTAGTTGAAGCTCACTTTTTATCCCCATTTGTTGGAGGTCAAATCGAGCATCGGGATGATCCTTTGTCTTTCTAGGAATGCCTAGCAAGGTGCTAAGTATGCAATCGGTTATATTTTTCTCAATGTGCATGACATCTAGATTGTGACGAATGTAATTGTGTTCCCAATATGGAAAAACAAAGGAAAGGGATCTTTTCTTCCAAGGGCTAGTTGCACTTTGTTGTTTCTGATAATAGTAGCTCTTCCCTTCTTATTTTTTTTTCACCGTCTTATTCTTCTTTTTGCTCATTTTTGGTGCTTGATTCTTCTTTCCGTACACATGATTCAAAGTACACATTTCCTGAGAAACTTCACCTCCTCCCAACACAACAGGTGCTATTCCATGTTCTGATTTGCCATTAAATGTCGTTGTGTTACTTCTCCATGGATGGTTTCGCTCCAAAAACCTCTGATGCCCCTGAAAGCCCACTTTTTTACTATGAGGAAACCATTTGGAAGAAGTGTTGTAATTGCAACAAGGGCATGCCAGGTACCCTTTTGTAGACCACCCGAATAACATTGCATAAGCCGGAAAGTCATTAATGGTCCACATCAATGCAGCATGAATTTGGAAGGATGGTTTACCATATACATCATAAGTTTTCAAACCATCCTTCCATAGATCATTTAATTCATCAATCAATGGCTGCAGATACACATCAATATCGTTTCTAGGAGATTTCAGGCCTTGAATAAGCAACAGCAAAATGAAATATTCATCCTTCATATAGATCCAAGGAGGCATATTATAGTTTACCAACATTATTGGCCATGTGCTGTAGCGATTACTCATTGTTCGAAATGGATTGAACCCATCACTCACCAATTCTAGCCTAACATTGTGGGGCTCTGCTGCAAATTTCAAATGTAAGGAATCGAAGTCCTTCCATGCTTTTCCATCCACCGGATGTCTTAAATTTCCATCTTTAATGTGCTCATTGTGATACCATTGCATGATCTCGGCCGTTTTCACATAGTGATGCAACCTTTGAAGCTTATGCTTTATAGGGAAATGCCACAAAAACTTAGCAGGAATCTTACGAGGGTTTATAGCTTCATAGTTATTCTCTTTGCCTAACACCTTCTCCTCTTATTTCCACCTAGAAGCACCAAAAACATAACAAGGTGTAGCCTCTTCGTACTCTTTCCCGTAAAGCATACAATCATTTTGACATGCATGTATCCTATTGTATTTAAGTCCCAAATATTTAACTATATTTCTCGCTTCATTGAATGATTGAGGAAACTTGGCATAAGGAAGAAAATCCTTCAATAATTCTAGGAGATCACCAAATGCCACATTACTCAAACCATGTTGGCACTTGAAAAGATACAATCTGATCGTAAATGAAAATCTAGAAAAGTTCTCACAACCCGGGAAAAGCTCAATCTTCCTTTCTTCTAATAATCTATAAAATTTCTGAGCATCTTGTGTCATCTCATTAGTGCCCTCCTGTGACAAATCACAACCATCAGCCACATGTATAAATGTGTCATGTAATAAGCCCTCAACATTATCATGCCTAGAAGACTAATCATCACCGCCATTTATATCGCCCACACTCAATGAAGACCTCTCCCCATGATAATAATTACCATAATGAGGGACAAATCCATCAGCAGTTAAATGATCAAACAAATCTTCTCTAGTTCCCCAAAATGTAAACACACAACGATTAAAAGGGCATTGTAATTGTTTTCTATTGCCTTTGCCTTTAGCCTTGGTTGTAAATTGCTCAGTAAGAAAGTCATTCAACCACTAGTCAAATTCCTTAGTCCATCGAGGTATATACATCCAACTTGTATCTCCCTCTTCCACATTCACAGCTTAAGACAAAAAAACGAAGGGACAAAATAAGTAAGCTTAATCTGAAAATGGGTTAGCATTCAGTCCACATACAAATTACATCCAACTTGTATCTCCCTCTTCCATATCCATTAGTAGCAATATGTCATGATTCGAGGAGATGGAACACACATAATTTAGTATTAATAAGTGAAGGCTGTAATGAAGTTTGTAAAAATTTGTAAAAAAGAAGTTTAATTCATTAGAATAGTCCAATAATTTCATTAGCCGTTAATGAATAGGTGAAGAGAGGGTTTCGGCTAGTACTAGAGGGATGGTTAGTTGGAGTTGTTGAAGTGTCTAGGTGAAGTGTTCTGTTAGATATTAGTGGTGTATGATTAATCATATACCGTTTATGATAAGTTTTATAGGTGTAAAATCAACTTGTATAGGTGTGTTTCAAGTAATTAGTGGTGTATGAAATCATACACCGTATATGATAGGTTTTAATGGTGTGAAATCAACTCGTATAGGTGTGTTTCAAGTAATTAGTGGTGTATGATCAATCATACATCATGTATGATAGGTTTTAATGCTGTGAAATCAACTTCTATAAGTGTGTTTCAAGTAATTAGTGGTGTACGATCAATCATACACAGTGTATGAATTGTTTTAATGGTGTAACATCAACTTGTATAGGGGTCTTTCAAGTAATTAGTGGTGTATGGTTAATCATACACCATGTATGATAGGTTTTAATGGTGTGAAATCAACTTGTATGGGTGTGTTCAAGTATTTAGTGGTGCATGATTAATCATACACCATGTATGATAGGTTTTAATGGTGTGAAATCAACTTGTATGGGTGTGTTCAAGTATTTAGTGGTGCATGATTAATCATACACCATGTATGATAGGTTTTAATGGTGTAAAATCAACTTGTATAGGTGTGTTTCAAGTACTTAGTAGTGTATGATTAATCATACACCCTGCATGATAGGTTTTAATGGTATGAAATCAACCTACGTAAGTGTGTTTCAAGTATTTAGTGGTGTATGATAGGTTCTAATGGTGTGAAATCTACTTGTATAGCTTTGTTTCAAGTAATTAGCAGTGTACGTTCAATTATACACAGTGTATGAATTGTTTTAATGGTGTAACATCAACTTGTATAGGTGTGTTTTAAGTAATTAGTGGTGTATGATTAATCATACACCATGCATGATAGGTTTTAATGGTGTAAAATCAACTTGTATAGGTGTGTTTCAAGTAATTAGTGGAGTATGATTAATCATACACCGTCTATAATAGGTTTTAATGGTGTAAATCAACTTGTATAGGTGTGTTTCAGGTTATTAGCGGGGTATGATTTATCGCACACCATGTGTGATAGGTTTTAATGGTATAAAATCAACTTGTATAGGTGTGTTTCAAGTAATTAGTAGTGTATGATCAATCGTACACCGTGTATGATAGGTTTTAATGGTGTGAAATCAACTTGTATAGGTGTGTTTCAAGTAATTAGTGGTGTATGATCAATCATACATAGCGCATGATAGGTTTTAATGGTGTGAAATCAACTTGTATGGGCGTGTTTCAAGTAATTAGGGGTGTACGATCAATCATGCATAGTGTATGAATTGTTTTAATGGTGTAAGATCAAAACTTGTATAGGTAAAGACGTCAAGACATGCCAATTATACCATATGAACATAAAAATCATTCGCATCACCAGCCAAGAAGAAACTTAATATGTCGAGATCTACTTAGATAATTGATATATGCATGTGTACGATTTAAGCCAAGCTCGTTCACAAATGTTTGTAATAACATTCACATAAAAATTCCATAACTAGTTCATTTTACTTCAAATAACGATAAAAGTTAGTGAAAAGGCAATTTACTAGAGAATTTTACTCAAAATCAGGTTTGGCTATAAACATTGACCTAGAGCTCTAATTTCCAGCATGAATTAATTAAAATCTTATTTTACCTAAATCTTGTAATTCTTTTCATCGTTCCACCACTTTGGACCTTAAAATGTAACTTGAAATAGGCAGTGTTATTAAAATAGGCAAAGTATATGTACTTTAGTATTAATAACCCTTTAAACAAGGGTGGAAGAAATAGGCATTTCCGCTAAGTCTTTTCCGTTAATATTAATCGAGAAATTGCCATTTAGGTATAAGTATAGAATAATACACAGATGGAATTACATAAAAGATTTAATACATGTACAATATTAAAAAATTTGTTGAGGCAAATTAACAAACACCTTATAGGCACTATCAAGGAGCCATGAATGTGTGAAAATAATCAAGATATACTAACCCACCCATAAAGACATCAGAATAATACACTGATTGAACTACATAAACGATTTAATAGATGTACTAAATTAAAAAATTCATTGAGGCAAATCAATAAATACATTGTAATGATCAAAGATTAGCTTATTATAAAAAGTTGGGGCTTAATGTACAACCACATTAACAACAATCCCTATGCCTGAAAGTTAGGGCTTAGCATATTATACAAAAATGTAGAAAAACACATTAAAATCTAAATTAATTGGGTTTTGATATTGAAACTAACCTTTTAATGAGAGAAAGGACTTAGGCGAAGAGCACCGAAGACTGGAGGCTGGACCGATGAGCCTCCTGCAGTGGTTGGATGGTGGCGGACTACGGTGGTTGTCGTCGAAGTCAGAGAGACAAGTCGTCACTCTAGGAGTTAGGAAAATATTCAACCTAATCAATGCATCACAATTTAAATTCCTAACAAAATTAAATGACATAATCAATTATGATTACAAGAAAATTAATAAAGAGAGACTTAGAACATGGACAAGATCAACTTATTTAACAACATAATGCATTTCTTGCTCACTATATACATAATATAAAAGTACTTATTCTTATTTTGATGTATTCCCTTTTTTTAATAATTGGGGGTAAACATAGGGCTATAGGTAGGGTCCTGAAAAAAACAAAAATAACAAAAACCAAACACAAAGTAAACAAACACAAGTAAAGAACAAACCAAAGAAAGCCACATCCAAAGACTAACAAGACAAAGTAAACAATAGTAGAGATGCAGAGCAACAAAACAATAGAGGCTTTCGTGTACATAATACCCAGGTGAAGCACATGTTATGCTTCTGGGATGAATCCTAAGCTAAACCTAGGGTTTGGATAAGGATTTATAATTAGAAATGAAATCAATATGAGAACTAAGAGAATTTAGGTAGAGAATTTAGAATTAGATGAGATTAAGACGAATTGAGATGAGATTGATAGAGATTCTGTCGTGAACCTGCCTATGATTTACAACTTACTTGTACTTAGTAAGACTGATACTTGTATTTGTAGTTGAGGTTGTTATAGGGTTGTCAATGAGTTGGTTGTTATAGGTTTGTTAATAGGTTGTCAATGAGTTGGTTAGTACTTGTACTTAGTATATAAGTATGTCAATTAGATCATATGGAGGTATTCAAATGATAAATCAACGATAATATCAACACTTCAATTCTCTTATTCTTCCTCTATTCTCGCTACTTCTCCTTCTGATTCTCATCACAACCTCATCTATTTCCAATTCTTCCCTACCCCAAACTCTAATTCTTTCTAATTCTCTAAGTCGTGATTCAAGGCCATCCCGGATCATCAAAGTCCTTTGTAGCAGATGGTTGAAACTGAGGCTGGTATTAAAACCTAACCTTGAGATTAAGTTAGCAATCAATCTTAGACTCAAAAGGTGTTTTCCAAGCAAGAAGTTTAGAGCCTTGATCAAGCCAATTATGGTCTACAAGGCGAAACCTCTAGAATTTTTACTTCTCAAGGCAAATAAGATGATTCTTGAAAAGCTTCGCCTATTCAAGGAAGTGAAATTAAAGCAGCCTAAGAGGTTGAATTGTTTAATAGAGAGGCATAAGGCTTGTTCATGGATCAAAAGGACTATCAAGAGGGCAAGGCAAAGGAGGTATTCTTACGGGATGAAAGCAAAATCCACAAGAAAATGAGCTGGTCTTACTGTAGTAGAGGCGAATTCAGCTAAGCAACCGCCAGCTGAGGAACTTCCTTTTGCAGCAGGGCTAGTTCATCTAAGAAAGTTTCAAAATCCAATTAATTTGTAGGATTTTTGGAGGAGAGTTGGGAGTAATTCAGTTGTGATTGATAAAGGAAGGCCTCTTGAGCCTAGAATAGCTAAGAAAAATTTTGCAAAACACCCCAAGATTGTGAGCTGCAGCAACGACAACAAGAGCTATTTCATACAGAAGCTTCACTGCTGGGAAGGAATTTGTAAATTGTTTGATGTAATTAGCAAGCAATGTGAAATTGGAGACATTGGCATTTTGATGGGCTTGTGTGCTGGTTGTTGGCATTTGGAGGCAGTAAACAAAAGCAAGAGGTTATTGAGGACACTCTTCATAAAGCTGTTGTGGTTCAAGAAACAAGCAAAGTGTTCATTATTCATGTTTTGTATTGCTAAGAGATCATGTCGCAGCAAGCACAAGTGTTTGGTTGGTTTAGCTCTAATGCAGTTGATTTCACTAACTTGGTAATGTCATATGAAATAATGGGAAACTTCATCTAGTGGCAAGGTGTGTTTGAGCATGCAGCAGCAAGAAACAGGTCCGCAGAAGTAGAAGCATTGTTCCAATTACAACTTATGCTGGTTAAGTTCCCAAGAGCCAATTTCCTAATTAGATTCTTAAGGACAAGAATCTCTTAAGGGGGACGTAATGTCATGAACCTACGTACGATTTACATCTTACTTGTACATAGTAAGAATGATACTTGTATTCGTAGTTGAGGTTGTTATAGGTTTGTTAATAGGTTGTCAATGAGTTGGTGAGTACTTGTACTTAGCATATAAGTATGTCAATTAGATTGCATGGAGGTACTCAAGTGATAAATCAATGATAATATCAACACTTCAATTCTCTTACTCTCCCTTTATTCTCTCTACTTCTCCTTTTAATTCTCATCTCTTCCTCGTCTCTTTCTAATTCTTCCCTACCCCGAACTCCAATTCTTTCTAATTCTCTAAGTCATGATTCAAGGCCATCCCAGGATCATGACAGATTCAAAGAGAATTGATAAGAGAAGAATAGAGATTGAGAGAGAGTTAAGAAGTAAAGGTACTAGAGATAATATCTAGAAAGAGATAGAGAGCATTAAGCTCAAACAGGAAGAAAGAATCAATTCATTATCATCAAGGTTGTGAGCTTACAAAGAAGATATCACATACTTATACAACTCGAAAGCTAATGGCGGCAACTCAATACATTGCATGTAGACTAAGAGTCTTAACCGACTCACACACCAAGCCACCAGTATTGACCCAAGGGAAAAGTACCGTGACCTTGCAACTAAGTAATACATGACTTATTCAAGACATATCACTAGCACTACTCATTTCAATCATAATAGCACAACCAGCTCAAAATCATCACTTCAATTTGCGTAGCCTACCACACAAACGTTTTCATGTCTACAAGCACTAGATAATTTTTTTCAATAACTTCTCCTGTCAAAATGATACTTCCAAATATAACCGTATCCAAATTTGAGAATACATATAAAATTTCACAAGTTTAAGTTCCATTACTATAAACCCCACTTTACAATCGATTATTTAATTCAGAAATGAGTTTAGGGTTAACTCTAAAGTTTGAAGTAAAACAACAGAGAAGTAAAATGAAAAAAATCCTATCATTATAAAACCCTACATAAACAATAGAGAACTAAATTGACAAGTTTCTAATGTCAATAGCAACATCGACAACCATGTATATGTAATCACACAATATCAACAGTAAAGGCAATTTCAAGATTAATGTGTCTTTAAACTAATAAACCTTAACATATAAGAAATCAGGCGCTCAAAAAGCAATGTCAATATAGTAATTTTCTATTTAGGTGATTTACCTTGAAGACCTCGAATCAGGTCGGAAAGCAGGATGGTTGTCGGCGAGCAACGATTTCGTCGAGCAGAAAGAGACATAAGCAGAGAGACAAGGTATTAGGGCTTGAGAGAGAGAGAGGAGCACAAAGAGACGAGCAGCAGGGGGTAGTGGCGGGAGATGAGGAGACAGAGAGACAAGCAGCGGCAGTCGAGCGGGTGATGAGTGAGGGTAGAGGTGGGAGATGAGGAGAGAGAGAAAACAGCGCGTGTGCGCCCGGGGGGGTGGTCTGTGCTTGTGTTGGTTTGCATTTTATTTTTTCTTTTAAGGTAAAATTAATATTAATACAATGAGGTGTAATACATAATGAAATAATGTTTTGGTTTAAAAATTAAAATTATTTATATTTTTGCATCTGATATTTTTAAAAAAATAATAAAAATGATTTTGATCTTTTTGCATTATCAAAGGGGTCCTAAGTTTTTGTAGTATCAGTAAAAGGTTTTAAGTTATTGTTGTATTAATACAACTCCTCTCTAACGTGACGCCTTCATATTGTACTTACTGATCATACTAAATAAAAACTTTCTGGGCTCCTGTCATCTGAATGCTCGATGTGGGCTAACTTTTTAACCATTGGGTAACCAGTTCCCATGTCCTTTGCAATTTGCTGATCTCGCGTGTCTTTTTTTTTCCCAGATAAGTAGCGAGCAGAACTCGCGATACAAAAACTGTTTGCTTTGGGTAGGGAGGAGGTTAGGGTAGAGGCAGGAGATGAGGAGAGAGAGATGTGGGATGTTTGCTTTGGGTTTTTACTGATTTTGTTTTGAATTAAAAGCTGTTTTTTAACATAATTAATTACTTTTCTTTGAGTAATATAAACAAAATTTATTTTTGAGTATGCAAAGCGAATAATTATTGAGTATAATTGAAACGAGTCAAGTTAATAATGCAACACCGAGTTAATTATTAAACTAATTAACTGATACTCATTTATAAACTGAGTTTTAACTGATAACTCTAACTCAAATTAGGATATAGACGGGGGAGAGAATAGGTCGAAGTAAAAAAGAACATCTAAAATTAAGGGGACATACTTTAAGAGTATGGGATAAGCAACATTCCTAGTGCCACAAGGGCTCCCGCCTAAGTAGGGTCTGAGGGGATAGATGTACGCAATCTTTCCCCTTCGGGGTGTTACCTAGAAGAAAGGTTGTTTTCAAATACACCCAACCTGAGCGGGGAGGACTTCCGAGGAGGACTTCCATGACAACTGATATTTCCCATGATAATAATATAACTATACCATTTACGATGGTTTTTATTATTTATCTTGACAAGTCATAGGAAATAAGCAAATTATGTAGTTATATTTAGTTGTTTCACGAAGTTCAAGAACTAAAAAATTATTACACCATATTTAAATATACTAATATTCAATTTACCTACAAATTTTAAACGCAATGTTATTGCTTACCTTGTGAGTAAAACAAAATTTTTTGGACTTTATGTAACGGTTTTGTAAAACGGTTGCTTATGACTAAGCTTATGCAACGGTTTTAAAACCACTGTATAATGGACACCTAATGCAACTGTTTTAAAACTGCTGCATAATCTGGTCAAAACCGCTGCATAATGGGGACCAAATGCAATGGTTTTAAAACCGCTGCATAATCTAGTCAAAACCACTGCATAAAAGGGAACCTAATGCAACGGTTTAAAAGCACTGCATAAAATTATAAAAACCGCTGCATAATGGGGTCCTAATGCAACAATTTAAAACCGCTGCATAATAGGGGCCTAATGCAACGGTTTATAAACCGCTGCATATATATCATGTAAAGCAACGGTTTTGTAAATGTTGCAAAATCCCTGTATAAAATAACTTTATGCAATGGTTTTAAAACTGCTGCAAAAGAACTTATATCCAATTATGTAGTAGTGTTAAAACAAAGCCTTTAAGCTTTCTTCTCCTTTGATCGAAAGCCTGAAGGATTAACAGACCCCTTCTGCTGCTTAGAACACTTCCTTGATACATTGGTCCATCATTTGAAGCAAGAACTGTTGCCTAAAAGAGCTTAGCCTTAGCATAAGCTTTGGACAATGTCTTACGATAAACTGCTTTAATGGGATTCTTAACTTTTGGCTTTAAGCCAATTGTGAAACTCGGGACATAGTATGACCCGGTGGCTTAAGGATATGTAGCTATCATGTTTGCTCTAAGGTTCTCAAACCTTGTCATATACTCCTTCACAGATGTTTCTTGTATCACTTTGTTGAAATTATCAACAATATCACTAGAGCCTTCATCATTATATCTCTCACAAAGCTCTTTCAAAAATTAAGGCCGAGGAAGTGTGGAATTACTCTGAAGCAAACTATAAAGGCATACCTTATGGTCTCTATGAAGATAAACAGCTGCTGTCTCAAGCTTTTCTGCTTCGTCAATATGATGAAAGTGAAAATACCTATCGCATCTCCTTTCACATGATTGTGGTTGCTTTCCATCAAATGGTTCAATCTGAACTCTTGGCTGTCTAAACCCACTACTTCTATTACTAGATGACACCTCATTACTTCCTGAGCATTGCGGCTGTGGACAATCTTACTGTCCTGGATTCACACAAGTAAATCATGACTGAACATGAACAGGTGAATGATCTCGTGCCCAGGTAGTCACATCAGCTTCTACATTTCAATCATGAGGTCTATCTTCAGCTGCTTGAGTTTGATCTCGAGGTCCAGCTGCAAAATTTTGCACCTGAGGATTTACTTCATCTTAAGACCTCATCTGTTCGCGCATGAGCAACTGACTGGCTAGAAGCAAGGGGTTCCGAAATGGAAGACGCATTCGGTCCCCTGAATTGATTACATATTTCAACAAATTTCTCTTCAAACCTTGGCATTTGTTGATTCAATCGAGTGGCAATCATTTCTTTAAACTCTTGTGCTTTTTGATTAATCCAATCAGCAATCTTTTCCTCAACTTGCTGAGAATGCTGAGTAAATCATTCGTCATTGTTATTATTCAAATCTTGCACCAATTCACTTAGTGAATGCTTCATCTGCACGAACTTTTCTTTCATTTGCAAGCTTAATTGACCTGATGTAACAACTTCGCTATCTGCTACAGCACTAGCACCAATGCTAAACTCCTAATCAAACTTGAAGTTTAACCTAGGGAACCAAGAGGTTAGATGAGAAGAGAAGTGAAGGAGATGTGAAGATTAGAGAGAAATAGATGAGGGGAGCATATCTCAATTGAGATAGGGTTCTAAATTTTCATTGAATGATCTCACATTACAAAGGACCTAACTACTTATAAGAGTCAAGATTCAATGGACTAAGACACTTAAGCACGACTAACAACAATGCCGCCAAAAGACTCAACTTAACAACTCAAATTCAAATAAGAAAAGGCACCAAGCAACTAACTAATTAAGAAGCTACTACACTTTGGCAAATAAGCCTTATTATAGCTTAATGGACTAAGAATCATAACAATTCCCCTCCCTTGACAACATCCTTGTCCTCAAGAATGTAAAGAGGGAAATTAGCTCAATAAGAAACTTCGTCCTTCCCATGTACTAAAGGATTCATCCAGGTTGCTCCATGTCACTAGCGTGTCATATCTGTTTTTGATTCCATCCTGCAGCAGCCTCAACGAACCATTTGAACCGCCATCCGGAGGTGATGAAGAGGGACTTTGGCCTTTTTAACCAGCTTTTAAGAAGTGAAACATGAAAAATAGGATGTATGTGTGAGTTAGGTGAAGGATCAAGCTTGTATACCACTTTGCCAAGTCTCTCCAAGACTTTGTATGGATCAAAGAACCTTGCACAAAGCTTCACATTACTCCTTACAATTGTAATAGACTGTGTATATGGCTGCAATTTCAAGTAAACCATGTCCCCAGCACCAAAATTTCTATCCACTCTCTTCTGGTCTGCATAAAGCTTCATCCAGGCTTGTGACTGCTGAAGATTATCTTTCGACTACTGCATTAGATGTTTCCTTTGCTGCACCAACTTAGTAACTTCAGCTAAATGGGAAGCAGCTCCTTGCAACACAAAGGGAGATGGAGGATCATATCCATACAAGGCTTTGAATGGAGTAGTTCAAAGAGAAATATGGAAGTGAGTATTGTACCAATGATCTGCCAATGATAGCCACTTTCCCCACATCCTTGGATGGCTAAATACCATATGTCTAAGATATTGTTCAGTACATTGATTAAACCTTTCAGTTTGACCATCGGTTTGTGGGTGATAAAATGAACTAATGGCTAAGGTAGTTGTTAGAAAATTGAACGATTCCTTCCAGAAATAGCTGGTTAAGTGCTTGTCCCTATCAGAGACTATGGACTGAGGTAACCCATGAAGCTTATAGATGTTGTCAAGGAACACACAAGCTAATTTCTCAACAGCTGCAGGACAAGCTAAAGCAATGGAATGGCTAAACTTGGTGAACTGATTAACTACTACCCAAATCACCTCTTTTCCCTCAGATATAGGCAATCCTTCAGTAAAATCAATGATTATATTTTGCCATACTCCCTCTGGGATTGGTAAGGGTTGAAGAAGACCTTGATATCTATGAGTTCTAACCTTATTTTGCTCACAGACTTCACAACATTGCACAAACTCAGTCACAACTTTCCTCATTCCCGCCAGCCGAAATGAGATTTAAGTCATTGGTACGTCCCTTTAACTCTAGAGTGACCTCCCTATGACGAATCATGTGAAGCACTAATAATTTGATGTTTGAGATTAGTAGAATTTCCAATGTACAGCTTCCCCTTAATTTTGATAATGCCTTTAGCAGCAGAAATTTCAGCATCAGAAGCTGCACCCGATACTACATCAGAAGCAAAGTTGTCTACCCTGCCAATGCTAGAAGTTGCTGTACATTCTTGAGCAAAGGGATCACACATATAGGACTGATGAACAGATCAAAACAGGTGTGATCACTAAAAGAGCCCCACAAGAGCCCTGCTTATAGTCCTCCAACCTGTGTGACAGAGCATCTGCTGTAGCATTTTCCTTTCCTTTTCATGTACTCGATGTCATGATCAAGGCCCAACATCTTCATTAGCCCTTTCCTCTATTTCCTTGTGACAATTTTCTATTGTAAGAGATGTTTCAAGCTTTGATGACCTGTCTTGATTGTAAAATGATGTCCATCTAAATAATGTCTGCACTTGTCTACCACAAGCAAGATAGCAAGGTACTCTTTTTTGTACATGGACAAGCCTTGATGTTTGGAACTTAATGCTTAGTTGAGATAAGCTATAGGTCTTCCTTTCTGAGATAGCACTGCACCAATTCCATTCCCACAAGTATCAGTCTCTAAAGTGAGTCCAAACGTGAAATCTGGCATTGCCAACCCTAAAGCTTGACACAGTGAAACCTTCAAGGTCCCAATGCCACTTGGGCTTCATCAGTCCACTTGAAGGCATCTTTCTTTGGTAGACCTGCTAGAGGCTTGGCTATGGCCCAATACCTTGCTACAAACTTGCGATAATATCCTGCCAAACCCAAAAACCCTCTCAATTGCTTCAAAGTAATTGGAATAGGCCATTCTTTCATGGCTTGTACCTTTGAAGGATCAGTTGAAACTCCCTCATAAGATATCACATGGCCTAAGTACTCTAAATGAGTTTGAGCAAAAGAACACTTAACCAATTTTGCATACAACTTGTGCTTACGCATGATCATGAACACTTCTCTCAAATGCTTCAAATGTTCGTCAAGGGAAAAGCTATAAATAAGAATGCCATCGAAGAACACCGACACAGACTTCCTTACGATAACTTTAAATACATCATTTATGAGAGATTGGAAGGCAGCGGGAGCATTGGTCAATCCAAATGGCATTACCATAAACTCGAAATGCCCATGATGTATTCTAAATGTAGTCTTGTACACGTCCTGCTCCAATACTCTAGTTTGGTGTTAACCTTGCCTTAGATCAAACTTGGAGAAGATCTGTGCTCCATGCAACTCATCAAGCAAGTCATCTATAATTGGTAAGGGAAATTTATCTTTCACTGTCATAGAATTGAGCTGCCTATAATCAATACACATTCTTGCTGACCCATCTTTCTTCTTAACAAGAATGACCGAAGAGGCAAAAGGGCTATGACTTTGCCATATGAAACTTGTCTTAGACAATTCATCCACTTGTTTCTCAATCTCAGCCTTTTGAGCATGGAGATACTTGTACGGTCTAAGCTTTACTGGTTTAGCATTAGATTTGATGGGAATAGCATGATCTGGACTTCTTTTGGGAGGAAGGGCCTTGGGAAGCTCAAACAAATCCTCAAAGTCTTCAATTACAGCTTGTAATTAGATTGAGAAACCTTTGCCATCTTAATTGGGGATTTAGCAAACAACTGCCCAATCCATTGATAAACACACATTCTGAATCCTTTCTCTAACTTCCTTCCTTTAACCATCTGCAATTGAGCTTAATCAACCATACCTTGCAACAGGACCCTGGAGCCTTGGATTTCAAAGCAAACTGCTAACTTAGCAAAATCAAACAGAACTGGGCTATATGATCTCATCTAATCAACCCCAAGTACCATGCCACATCCACCCAAAGGTAAGATCCTAAAATCACGACCAACTTGTGATCTTGCATAGTTCATTGAAATCCTTGACACTTGCTCTGGGCCATCACTGAATTTCCATCGGCTACTATCACTGCAAGAGGATGAGCCTTGATCACTTCGTGGCCCACCTTCTTAACCACCTTTGGATCAACGAAACTGTGGGTACTCCCACTATATATGAGGATAATAATAGACTTCTTTCCTGCCCTGCCTCTTATTCGGATTGCGCTATAAGCATCATTACCAGTTAAAGCCTTCATTGATATCGCAACTTCATCATCCCCATGGTCTTCCACTTTCTCTTGATCTAAATCATCGCCATCAACATCAGATTCTTCATCTCTAAGTGTTCATCAGCACTAATCCCTTCAACTGACATAAGGAACTTTGGATTACACTTGTGCCAAATTGATAAGGTTGATTGCATTTGTAACAGAGCCTTTGAGGCTTGTTCTCTTCTAATCAGTTAGTATTAGGCCTAACAGATCCTTTCTAGGGCTTAAAACTGCCTCCACGAACTCTGTTTCCATCCTTTGAAGCCGAAACTATTGCCTTATAAAGCTTAGCTTAAGTGTAAGCCATAGACAATGTTGTAGGACCAACTGCTTTCACGAGGTTCTTAACCTTAGGCTTCAATCCACTTATAAAACTTGACACATAGTAAGACTTAGTGGCATGAGGATTTTCTGCTATCATACTAGCTCTAAGGTTCTCAAACCTTGTAATATATTCTTTTACTGACGTTTCTTGTATCACCTGATTGAATTTATCAACAATATCACTAGAATCTTCATCACCATAATGGTCACATAATTCTTTCACAAATTCAGCCCATGAGAGAGTAGGATTGCTTTTCAACAAACTATAAAGCCACACCTCATGATCCCCAAGAAGATAAACAATAGAAATTTGGACCTTCTCAGCCTCATCAATGTGGTAAAAGTGGAAATAAAAACCACATCTCCTCAACCATGAATGAGGTTGCTTTCCATCAAAGGGATCATTCTATACACTTGGTTGCGTAAAGCCATTACTTCTACTGTTGGATGATACATCAATACTGCTAGATTACTGCTGATTCCACTGATCAGGAGGTTGATCAAATTGTTCTTCAATAAGGCAGGCAGTTCTGTGACTGTCTGGTAGTCCAGGAGGTCAAACAGCCTATCCTACAGTCAAGTTTGTCGGTCTTAATTGAGCTTGATTTAATGACCAGTCCTATCTAGACATCACTTCTTCCTCTTGACCGCGAATCTGAGTTTTCACATCAACTGTTGGAGTCATAACCTGAGCTCGTTCACTGGCAGCTACAGCTCCAACAGAAACATTTGATTGCATCATCACTGGAGTCCTTATTTGTTGAATCATAGGCTATGAGCTAGCTAGAAGAAACGGTTCAGGAACTTAAGGTGCATTTTGCTTGTTGAACTGACTCTGAACTTCAATAGTCTTTGCATTGAACAACCGTGCTTGATGATCAATTCGCTTGGCCATTGTTTCCCCCAATTGTTGCCTATGTTGATTAATTTGATTTGCAACGTTCTCATCAATACACTAGGATAGAAAATTGAACCTCTTATTGAGAGTATGCTCTTGTTCCTTCAGCAGATTATGTAATCGATCACCAATTCTTTGCTCCCTTTCCAACTTAGATTGATTAAGTTGCACCATCATAGCTGATATCTCAAGCTGTCTGCATTGCTTGCTTGCAGTACATTCCCTGCATTACCACAAATAACCTTTGCGTGCAAAGGATTTGCTACTACTCTAATAGTTGCTGATCTTTTGGTAACTCCACTAGTCAATGCCATCACATTCAAATCCATATGCATCAATCTTTTTGTGTGTTTCGACAATTTTACAAGAATAACCGCTACAACTTGATCAAAAGAATTCAGAATTGAATTCCTAATCAAATAGCAATGTAATCAAAGATACTTGATATCAATCATGTTTGAATTTCAAGCCAAATGAGCCTCTGATACCAATTTTTAAAATCCTAATCAAACTTGAATTTAACCTAGAGAACAAGAGGTTAGATGAGAAGAAAAGTCAAGGAGATGATAAGATCACAGAGAATTAGATGAGAGGAGAATATCTCAATTGAGATAGGGTTGCAATGTTCATTGAATGATCGCACTTTACAAAAGATCTAACCACTTATAAGAATCAAGATTCAATGGACTAAGACACTTAAGCACAGCTAACAACAATGCTGCCAAAAGACTCAACACGAAGAACTCAAATTCAAACAAGAAAAGGTGAGCAACTAACTAATTAACAAGCTACTACACTTTGGCAAATAAGGCTTATTACAACTCAATGGACTAAGAATCATAACAACGAACAACCTTATCATAAGAATGATTTGCAGCTCATGATCTAGTTGTGACTCCACTCGCCATTACTATCAAGGATATTTGCTATCAATCAACTTGATCCAAGCATATACAACCAATTTGAATGAATTCAACTTAATTGACAGCCAAAAACGAGACTCTGATACCAATTGTTACACCTCTAGATGAACTTAAAGTCTAACCTTGTGAAAGAAAGAGTATAGATAAGAAGAGAAGTGATGGAGACGAGAAGTAGAGAAAATATCTCATACAGATTGTTTATATGTTTCATTGAACAAATGAATATTACACTTGAGCATGCTACTTATGCTAGATCTAGATACAGTGTAAATGGAAAAGCTAAAACGACTCCCTAGATCTTTAGCCGCCCCAATTGACCCACACTTGATCCTTTCAACCGACCTAACTAACAATGAAGGCCCTTTGGCGCCAATTAACAGTCAATAACATGGACATCATAGGGGAAATCAACCCCTTTCCTAACAAGCAACACTCTTACATCCTTGTGGTCACAGAGTACTTCACCAAATGTGTGGAAGCCAAACCAAATATGAATATTACTTAGATGTGATTGGATTTATCAAAGAATACATCCTGTGTAGGTTTAGTATCCCTGAAACCATAACAGTGAACCAAGGTCGAGTGTTCAATGGGGCCAAGGTCAAGGAATTTACCATGAGTTTCAACAGAGAAATCATGGATTTAACTCCTAGCTATGCATAATTCAATTGCCATGCAAAGTCAACAAACAAGATTATGAAGGCCAATATTGAAAAGTTGAACGAAGACAATCCCAAGAAGTGGTATGAATTGCTACTGGATACTCTTTGGGCTTAAGGATTGTCTAAACATGATGCAACTACGACAATGCCCTTCCAGTTGGTGTATGGCCATGATGTCGTGCTCCTAATGGAAGTAACAGTTCAGTCCATTAGGTTTGCGCATCAACGAAAGTTCTTTTAACATTAGTATGAGCAGGCTAAGGTTGACAAACTAACAAACTCAGCCAAAGCTAGGCTTGACACTCTTCACAAGTTAGAAAAACGAAAGAAGAAGTTCACCAAAGCATATAACAAAAAAGTCTAACCTTGGTTTTTTGACCCAGGGGATATAGATTGGAAAGTTGTTTTACCTATTGGCTACAAAGATAGTGTCTTTGGAAAATGATTCTCCAACTAGGAGGGCCCATTTAGAGTCATGACGTATTTGGAGGCAATGCTTACTTGCTCCAAGATCTAAATGTAAGGACTCACCTGAGAGCTATTAATGGAAGGTTCCCAAAGACATATGTTCCATCAATTTGGGATACTAACAAGGAAGCTCTTAAGTATAGATTCCCTGAATTATGGGCTTAATTTCAGTGTTAATATCTTAATGATCAACTCTATGATCCTTAGGACAAGGAAATCAAGAAAAAGAAAGAAGGAACCACCATGCCGAGAGAAGTGTTTGAACATAATACGTATTTCATTGATATTGTCGAAGAGTACATGGTCTATGTACAAACTAATGCAAGCAAGTAATTTGCATGGCCAAAAAGCTCTTTACAAAAAAATGAAGACTAAAAGATTTGAGTCCTAATCCTCACTAAGGACTCATTTATAAAAGAAAATTGGCCGGTTTCGTTGCTTAGCCCATGGCCCAAGGAAAGGGCTTCTTCTTTGAAAACTTGGCTACTTCTTTGGGCCTCCACAGTATCTTCCTCGAACCTTCTAACCATAGTGCTTTTAGAGGAATGTTGTTGTCTCAGGAAAAGCAATGCTCCCCTAAGATGACGCAATCTCTCCTCAAAGTGATAAATTTCCTTCGCGAGGCCTCTGATCTCTTAAGCTTGCTAGCTTTATGTTTTTTTTTTCCTACTTTGAGTTCTTAAAACAAAAGTTGCAGGCCACTAAGGTTAGCTGAATGCCCTATGTTCCTTATGGTGTCTTACCAGTGCCGCTTTAGCTGATAGAGGGTTGGGACCTCATGGTTCACCTTCACAAGCACTTCCTAGAAGACTTTAAGTTCTTTGGCAATTGCATGGGCCACTTTTGGTCCTCATTTAAGGCATTCACCAAAGCCCGCAGCTTCTTGGACGTTAGCCCCTTCAGTTAGTCCAAAACTGGGAGATAGGCAAATTCCTTTGGTCTCCGAAATCTCAATGACACTAGATCTAGTTGCTAAAAGGCCAACCTACCATTTCCCCAAGCTTCTCTAATGGGGAAGCCATTACTTCCTAGTGATGCAGAAGGAATGGCTATTGGCCGTGTGACCTACAAAAGGGGAAACATCAAAAGGAGTTAGATTGAATCTTAACTTTGGAAAACAACCAATATTAGGGGAACCATTATTTCCTTTGAAAGTTAAACTTGAGAAAAACGAAGGACTTCTGCTAACGTCTCTACCATTGGAGCTTTTGTTGGCTCTTTATCCACAGTGACATCTTCCTTAAGGGGAGTCTCTTCAGAACGACGCTTACATCTTAGAACCCAATATGGTTTGAGAAATCAAGAGTTGGGAAGCTAATTTATAGAATCTATATTCAAATATTTCCTCAATGGAGATTGAGCCTCTTAGGAGGAGGAATGGAGCCTGTATAAGGCCCTGGTTCAAAGAAGCTGGGAAGGAAACCTCTTCAGAAAGGTAGCAGATTATTAGCTCCATAGCAAAAGTAGACATGTCTCCTCCTTCTTCAGCACTTATGCTTAATGATCCAGTACTCTGACTAAGCTCTGGTTTAATTTCTTGAGGTCGAGAATCTTGTATCCTCACAATAACTGGAGCTGGCTCTTCCTATGGCTAGCAAAAATGTGCCAAGTTAGGAGCTGTGTTTATAGAAATGAATAAGACACCAATCAATAAAAGTAAATACCTTTGGTTCAGGGAGCCTGGCTCTTCTTTTTCTCACTAGCTATGAGATGGGTGCTTCTTCATCTTTTTCCTCTTTTACTACCTAAATGGCTCTAGTAGGAAGAGTCAAGGGAACCTCCTTTTACTTTCTGTTCCTTAAGCCATCAATCACGAGGGCTAGTGGAGAGGTTCCTAGTGGGGACTCCTTTAGCAACATATGGGTGAAGCTCCTAGTTTTGGCACTCCTAGGACTCCTCTAGACAACTACTGCTACAAAACAAAAGGGCGACGATTAATCTTTGTTCTGAACCACTCAAAAATAGAACTGAAGCATGCTTCAAAGGTAGTTCTTTATGTGATAGTGCCTTCTGTGGAGTGGGCCTGATGCTGACTGGCTGGCTTCTTCTCGAGTTGGGAACTGTAAGCTCAAAAGAAGGTATAAAATACAGCTTGGGGCCTCTGGCCTCCAAAGAGGACCAATAGGTTAGGAACCAAGCTACAAACCAAGGTGTGGCACACAAATTGTACCTTTAGACAATGGGGTACCCATAAAAGGGTTTTATTTCTTGAATCAACTCACAAACCTCTTTGTATTAAGGGAGTTGTATGAAGATACTTTTAGCCCACCAAAAGTTTTTAGTCCTTATACTAGGAAAGGGAACATTTTAGACCATGCCAAATTGCCCAACAAATAACCCAGGCCCAGAAGTCTCTACCCCAGATTAAGTCTGGTGATAGAAGAATAGATATTGAGGCCCTAAGATTGCCTACTAGATCTGTGAGTTGCTGTTCACAGAGACATCATAATGATGGTCTAATTTCCTGAATTGACGAGGACCGAGGTTTCTCGCTCTAAAGGGATTGGTCAACAGACCATCCTGGGGGATAAGAGGACCTCACAACGAGCATATTGCTTCCCAAAATAAAAAACCCCTCACATGTGGCAGCGTAAGGGCCTACGGGACAAAGCTCGGGGAAGTAGGCTTGAGGCCAAAGCTGGACCATCTAAGAGGGTCCACCTAATTGGACATCATAGTTCTACAATGATGTCCCTATGGCATCCATACCCTTGGGCCAAGAATAAGGGTCCTAGGGCAAATGGACCACTACTAAAGATCAGGTTAACAACCATAGCCCGGAGAAACGTAAGAACTAAGTTGGAGGAGTTTGCAAAGAAAAACTTGTTTAGCAAAAATAGGTAAAAGCATGTCTCTTATTCTCTGGAATCGTGTCCAATGTCATGAGCCTCTATAATAAATGTTTTGACAAAGGACCCATAACCACCGCTTAAATCAATGACAGAGAAAAAGAATTAAAAGGTAGTTCTTCTCCTAGTGAATGGCCTACCTAGGCCATTATGTCCTTCAAGGTAATATAAAAAAAAAAACACTCATGGAGGAAAAAACAATTATAACAGGTATTCCAACAGTAGGTTAGCGCTATCATAATGGGATAATCACACCTGAGGGCAATGGTGGAAAGCCTAATGGCTCCATAGATATGGAGGTTCCTCCATTTTTCTCCGAGGGTCATTATTAGCTTGTAAACCCATTCGGCCTACCACTTTGTCAAAAAACATCCGTTCTTTGAAAGACACCGCTTCTTTGCAGATGTGTCTTCCACTCCAAGACTAACTTTCAGAGGTTGTCTGAAGTGAAGGTGACTCGTCACTATCTTGAAACAGGTCTGGAATGTTATGAAATGGGTCAAAGATGTGTCGTAGGGCATATGACTCCAAAGAAGACGAAGGGACGTTTTCTGGTAAGTAAGAAAAATCGTATTCAATGGTGTTCAGATCTGTTGGACTCTAAATCACATTAGAGACCAATGAGGTATTAGACTAGAGCAAACTTGTTAGCTTCTCAATAGGGCTATCAGCTTGGGGAAGGGGATAAAAAACATCAAAAGAAATTTGAACATTCGTTGGATCAGTTTTAAGAAGATGAAGAGAAGTGAAGGCAGACTGAATCAAGAATCAAAGACTGAAGAGTAGCAGAGAGCAAGTGTTTTAAGGAACGCTTGATTGCAATAAAAAGAGAGAGAGAGAGAGCACATACCAAAAAAGTGAAGATTTCAAGCCTTAATCGCCATACTAATAGATAAGTGGGAAGAAAGGGAAGACGACAAGACAGTGATCTCTCGAGCTCCCTCTAAACATTGAGGGTCAAATCAAGATTTTTTTTACCCATTGCAAATTTGAATTTACAACAGCTAAAATAGGGGCATTTGTTTATACCCTAGATTCGAGGTGAAAAGGACGATGTCATTTTGGGCAAAGTGCCACAAGCTTAACACGTGAAGCCTGCCTCACGAAGAATTAGGACTTTGGATGCTGAAGTAACAGTGTCTCGGGCCCTATATCTTGAGAAGATCATTACTTCAATGTGGTATCAACTGCTGGAGGCTTGAGTGTTAGGATTAGTGTCTTGAAATTCAGATTTACGCTGTAGATGTTATTTTATTAAAAAGTAAAATTGAAGTCCCATCTGTCTTCTTGATAAATTTGTGTAAGTGAGCATATATACTACACGTGATTTTCTTTTTAGTAACATCCATGAGATAGGTGCAGCCCTCAGACTAAGATTTATATGTTTGTTCTTAGTAGTTTATAAGATTAACCCATAAACAGACTTGGAATAAATGGCATGGATTGTTGTTTAAAAGACTCGCAGTCAAAGACATGTTTGGACTACTTATATGCTAAGACTATAACGTAACACTTTAGATGCCTTATTTTGGTTATGTGAATGGTGATACAGAAGTGTTAGGGTGGGGTGTTAATGAGATTGACATGCTGAGTTAGAGCATGTGGATTACGTGCTTCTAGACTACTATCAAATATGAGTGATCATGTTGTGCTGTTTGAACGGTAACTCTAATTCCTGAGTATTCTGGACTTGTACATGGAATGTTATTTACTTTGGCGTACTATAAGTAAGGTCTAAACAAATGACTGAATTCCCACATAAACTGCATAGCAGCATGAAGTGTGATAATGATCAGGTATTCAATACAGAGTCTATAGTTTCTTATGAGGTACGTATGTCCTCGTAGTTGATTTGTAAGTATTTGAATTGTTCAAAATCTTTGGCCAAAGTGAAATAGATGTTTGACATTTAGAATTAATGCTATGAATATGTTCAAGTATAAATGAATTATTCGGTGAAAGGCGAGGCCGTAACTAATAGAGAAGCTATGAGAAAGACAATGGCAGTAGTTATATTAATTTGTCAAGGACATATAGTGGCGGGATTTTTGTCATGAATACAATCTATTTGGTAAATATCGAATAAATGGTTTAAGTCCAGAGTGCAGCAGGATTTATATAATGGAAGTAAGTTCCATTAAATGGTAATTGAATTTTGTCATTAGATAGTAATTGTTTCAACCCATTTAGGGCTAGATTTAAATTGTCCATGAGGTCCCTGCACAAGCCCTTGTTTTTATTACCACTAGAAAAATATTAAAGAATTCATGAGATGCATAAATTTAAATTTGCCAAACATTTTTCATGAAATTAATAAAAATTAAAAATTATAAAATAAAATAATTTTTTAAAATTAAAATTCATAAGACGAATTTTTACATATAGAAAACAAAGGGGAAAAAGCCGAAAATGCATAACTCTGGTAATCTACGACACGCCTAGGTAGTGTCGTGCTTTAGGCCACTGGAGGGTGAGATCTGTGTGCCATGGCACTAGCCAATCAGGCCTCAACATGTGGCACACACCATTAAAAAAACGGGGGTGGTTTGAACTATTAGTAAAACGCTGCATTTCCGTTGTTTTCTGCGCATCTGGCATTGACAAATTGCATATCTTCGTTCTAGTACCCTACTATAAATAGGGGTACCTATTTCAACATTTGGCATCTAATTTGAATTAAAAAGTTTTAGGGTTTCTGAAAGTATTTTGGTGAAAATTTTCTTTCTTTAGTTAATATTTTTCGAAACCCGCTACCCTTGCTTTTTGAGTTCATTGCACAGAAGGCTGTCGAATCTCGGTTTTCTCATAGCATTTTATTATTCTTTCTTTTTCTTATATCGTAGCAATTCCATGTATGCGTTTTTTTCCTTCTCTTTTGAGTATCACTTTTCTGTTTATTTACAGGCTTCTTATTATGCTGGTTTAAGTTTATGTAATTATTATGAACATATTAGAGTAAAAGCCTGTAGATTTGAGTTAGGAATTTAAATATGTAGATTTTAAATTATGAATTCAAATCAAACCTTAGGCTTACAATTAAGAATTTAAACCCTTCCCTTGTTAAATTCGTTAAATTATAGAAAATTTTTGAAATTTGTCCCAACAGTTGGTATCAGAGCTAGCGTTTGATTACATTCACAATATAAATGAATAGGTATAAAAAGACTGGAATTTATAGACTGGTAATTTAATAAAATAGAGATTATATTAAAAAGGTAATATATTTAAAGCAATGATTTAAATTGTTTAAATCGTTAATGAGTCAATAGCCAATTAGATTGTTCAATGTAATGATTTAAATTATTTAAATCATTAACAACTTGAATTCAGATATGTCAATTTATCAATTTTCATTCATGTTATTGGTATCTTGAGATTATGCATATTTGATCATGATTTATGAAATCAGGTAAAATTAATCTAATGAGATTTGATTCAAATTTTTTTCTTTTTTTTTTGGATTAGTTGTTTTAATTTAAAAAAAAAGTCGGCATTTTTCTAAAATTAAAAAAATTTAAATTTTTTTGGAATGTGTAGACATCAAAGCTAGTTTACATTGTAATTGAAAAATTAATTTTTTTTATTAATTGATTTAATTTTAGAGTGAGACTCTAAAATAGATTATTATATAATCTGAATTACAAGTCAATATTGTTTAAACATAAGAAATAATTTCTATTAATTAGTTTAATTTTATAATGAGATTCTAAAGTAGATCATAAGATAATTAAATTATAAGTGGCACAGTTTTAAGCAAAAATTAGTTAATTAATTTTATTAGTTAATTTTTATATATATTATGAGATAATTTGTTTTGTAAGACGATAGTGTTTTAAATATTTAAAAAAAAAAATAATTACATAATTTTGTTAGTTAATTTTTAGAATGTGATTTTAAAGGAGATTATGGAGGAATCCAAGTTGTAAATGTAAGTTGATTAAAAACTACTAGTGTGTAAAAATCAAGTGGGAGCGAGGCTTCATTGTTGAAACCTCATAGTCTCCATTACTAGTCTAGCAGCATAGTAGATCGACGGATCTCCCCGCGGAGTATATCGGTTTGTAGGTTACAAGGTTAGACTTCTGCTTGGATACATGAAAGTGCAAAGAAGCAATGCGACCACTCTGCCTTGGAGTATTACGTGTATTTTTATGGAGGTTTAGGTAATAGTTTATACTTGACTAGCATGCTACATCAGCCTCCTCGAGGTGCTTTGTTCTTTTTTGTTAGATACTAAGGTAAAGTGGTGAATTAATCATGTTTAGTAACAGTTACAAAAAAACATGTTAATTGAGAATAGTTTTCACCCAAACTAATTCCATATGACCCTGCTGCCACGAAGTAAGAAGTGGTGTGTTTGAGTCATCTTTGCATGCATTATGGTATAGTTTATTAGATGCCTGACTTACTATGTATGCTAAAGTAAAAGAACAGATATCAACGAATTATACATCACTCTTATAAGGTAGTAACACAGTTGTTATTTCTAGCGTTTTTAAAATGGCTGTACTGGTGCACTTCATTCAATTATGAAAGATAATGCCTTAACTATACCGAATTACTTCACTTGGAAATTCAACTAGGACATAGTATTAATACATAAGGGTCATAAGTTTATTCTCACTGATGCTCAACAGACAGTGCCCACTAACAATTCTACCACTATTGTTAAAGAGTGTTATGAATACTTGAATAAGGCTAAGGAGTTAGACAGATGTTATATTTTGGACCCTGTAACCAATGTTCTCAAGCATCAGATACTTGAGAAGGAAACAACAGCTAAGATGATCAAATACTTAGAAGAAAATGTTTGGTGGTAAGATAGGGTAGCTAAGCAAGAGCTGATGAGGAAGCTCTTGAACAAGAGGTCGCTAGTTTAGAAACACGTCGTAAAATTGATGGCGTGCATGTTTGAGTTGGAAATTCTAGGTGCTAACAATGATAGTTAGTCTCAACAGTGTTGGGAATGTATTTCAAAAAAATTTCTCTAAACGACTAGAGCGGGCGCATTGGAAAACTAATTTTAAATTCTTAATTTTAAATCTAATGCTCTAATCTAAATAAACTATTTAATTAGACTTAAACTTTACTATAATGGGCTCATCAGATAAAAATTTAAACATCCAATAAAACATAAATAAATATGGCACTTAGAATAAGCGAAATAAAGGAAAGAACAAATAAAATAACAAATACTTAATTTTGACATACTTGAAGCGCAAATCCAACCTCCGAATTTGCAGATCTTAAATTGAAAGAAGAAACTTCTTAGCATCTCAAGATCTTTTGTGCAATGACCTCTATTTGTATATAAGTGTAGGCTCCCAAAATATTTAATTTTAAAAAAATTTTGGAACAAAATTTTTCCTTTTAATTTTTTCAAAAAAATATTTTTTACAACAAACTATGCCAAATATTAGTTTAGAAAAATCCTAAAATAATTTTAGCTTTTCGTCACAGGAGAAAAATAGGTTCAAAAATCTAAAAATGAAAAAAAAAAAACAAAGAAAAACTTATGGCAACCGTACATACATATTTGAAGATACATAACTGTATCAACACGTAATTGCGTGGGCCCCATGCGACCTTATGCGCTGGGTAACTTGCCCAGCGCATGAATGTTTCAATTATAGTTTTTTTTTCCTTAATATGTTTAATTCCCACGTGTATAAAATTTATCCCATGAATATTATTTAGTAAAAATTAATTTATTTATCTTATGAGTAAATAATTTATTTTATGAATTATGTTTAGCAAAATTAATTTTGTTATGACTCAAGATCAAACTTGAATCATAACCTAAGAGAGAGAGAGAGAGATTGAAGATACATAGAAGAAGTTGGGAGAATTAGAGTTTGAGAGAAGAGTATTGGGGATATTTTCATTGAAAAAAAAAAATTCCATTACAAGAATATCAACTACTTATACTATACTAGCATAAACTAGATACAAAGCATTTGAACTAGAACAACCGCTAACTTAAGGTAAATCAGCAGCCAAACTTGCCTAAAGAACCAAACAACGAAATAAGCTTCTAACTACTACCACAACCACCTTTCTTGCCAAAGCAAACACTTCAAACAATTGAGGCCTAAAGCCTCTTTATAGCAAGTGATCAACCAGAAGCTAATCAAGAAAAGCTAAAAACACTAAAACAACTTAGTATCATAGTAATACTCCCCCCTTTAGAGATTCTTGTCCTCAAGAATCTTCGTAGAGATTTGCTTATTGAAACTTTGATCAGTATATCTACATCTTTAAACTTTGAATCATCAACAAATTACATCTATCTAAGATTTCCACTTCGTTCTCCATCCTCCATAGCCTGATGATACTTCATTTGCTATGGTTCAAGGAACTGAATTTCAAAATGAACTCGTGATTCCTTTGTTGCTCCCCTCGGTGGTCCAACTTCACTCCAAAAGGATACTTTAACTTCATGCTCTAACTCTCAAGTTCAAAAAGATCAATCACCACTACAAACTGCTCTCCATTGTTCATAGCTAAATAGACACCGATCCCACTCAGTTGAGTTTGAAAATTAATCTAATCTAGCACACTTTGCAGTTGAACCTAAGCATTTAACTATTTTGCTGCTTATTTCAATTGTACTGTTGTGAGCACAACCTGATTTCTTAATGAATTTGTCCCAACAGATGCCTTTTGGTGCTTACTATCGATGTAATCAATTTCCTCAACTTTTATTTAATTTGGAAAATATCAAGATTAATTTCAGATCTGGTCATGTCATTGTTGTATTGCCTGATGGTAAATACAAAATTTGCTCTGGATCTCGTGTATGGCTTGTCAGTAGGAACATTTTCTCTTCCTAATTCACATTCTGGCTCGTGGAAAAAAACCATAAGAATTCAGGAGGTCATACATTAGCTTGTATCCTTAGAAGATGCTCCTTACCCTTAGCTCGACTAACACAACTGCCAAGCTCATGACCTGACGTTCCCTTTTTTACAGCACTCAAAACAATCTCATTCAATTTAAATTGGCAATTCTGTCCCAACCATTCCCCTTGATTGACAAGATGTTTCCCCATTGGCCTTCTTTCCTGGTTTGCACACTGCGGGGCCAACTTTGGGATGACCTCTTTCACCATTTTGATGCCAAGAATAGAAATGGTGACTAACCAAGATGTCAACCTGTTAACTACCAAACCTAAATTGATAGTTAACCTTGTGAAAGAGAATGATAAGATGAGAAGAGAATTGAAAGGGGATGAGAAAAAAGAGAGTTGGATGAGAATTAGGGAGAATATCCAAAAGGAAATCAGGTTTTATTATTCATTGAATGATGAGATTACAAGAGTGAGGTCTATTTATAGTAGACCGTGATACAATGCACTAGGACCTTCCACAAACCAATCACCTAACTACCTTTGGCGCCAACTCATACGGAAGCCACCAAATTTGAATTACTAGACCCTTAATCGACTAAAGGCGCAAAATTGGCCTGCCAACCGACACTTGAATAAAATGCTAAACAACACCAAAAACACCACACAAGATACAAAGGCAATTAACTAAACGATTTATAACATTCTCTCCCCCTTGAGACGGTCCTTGTCTTTAAGGAGAAAAGCTCGGAAATTGACTCTTCAAGAATGTAGGATTCTCCCATGTGACCGCATTCTTATCCAAGTTCAGCCACTGTACCAAAATCTGCTGAAAAGCTCCAGTTCCCCCTGCTAACAGCTTCTGCCTTTGACAGCCAATGGTCCAAGCAACAATGGCTCCATTTGCTCCCACTTTTGGTGGAGACCATGAGCTTCTAACCCCTTTTTTCCCTTGCTTTTTAAGTAATGACACATGGAACGCTGGGTGAATGTATGATTGTGGAGGTAAATTAAGTTTATAAGCAACTTTGCCGATCTTCTCCTAAATTTTGCATGGACCAAAGTAACATGCACTTAGCTTGACATTTCACCTGACAGCTAGAGAGGACTGTCTATAGGGTTGTAATTTAAGGTAGACATTTCTCCAACTTCATAAGCTTTGTCTACCCTCTTTTTGTCTGCGTAAAATTTCATTCGAGCACGAGCTTGGTGAAGGTTGTCCTTAAGACTCTGCAGCATCTATTTCATCTACTGTATTAGGTCTCCTGCTACAGAACCCGGAGTGCCTTGCTACTGCAACAACAATGGTGAAGGTGGAGCGTACCCATATAAGGCTTGGAAAGGAGAAGTGCCAATTGAAGGATGAACATGAGTGTTGAACCATAACTCAGCTAAAGAAAGCCATTGATTCCACTCTTTTGGCTTTGCGAAAACCATACTCCGAAGATACTACTCAATGCATTGATTAACTCACTCTGTTTGTCCATCCGATTGGGGATGGTAAGATGAACTGACATCCGATTGGGGATGGTAAGATGAACTGAGTGCCAATGTAGTTCCCAATAATTTGAACAGCTCCCTCCAAAAGTTACTCATAAAGATCTTGTCCCTATCGGAAACAATGGATTGAGGCAACCCATGCAACTTATATATGTTGTCCAAGAAGCTCCTAGCCAACCTCTCAGCAGTAATAGGCTGGAAGAGGGATATAAAGTGGTTATATTTGATGAAACGATCCACCACTACCCAAATGACCTCCCTACCATCAGACTTGGGAAGGCCTTCAATAAAATCCATGCTTATGTTGATCCAAGAACCCTCCGGAATGGGAAGTGGCTGCATAAGTCCTTTGTATCTATGATCTCCCAATTTGATTTGTTGACAAACCTCACAAGACTTAACAAAATCTGATACTACTTTCTTCATACCGTGCCAACTAAACTATGCCTTAACTCTCTGATAAGTACTATCAACCCCGGAAAGTCCACCCCAAGCTTAATCATGTGAGGCCTTCACAATCTGATCCCTCAATTTAGTCGAGGAACCAATGGACAACTTGTTCTGCACCTGGATGATCCCTTTATGCACAGACACTTCAGCCTTGCTGTCAACAATATCAGCATCTTTCACCAACGCTGCAGCCACACACTCTTGAGCAAAGGTGTTCCCTTGGTAGGATTTGTAAATTTCATCCATCCAAGATGGCAAAACAATAGACAATGCCCCACAAAAACCATGCTCTTGACCCTCAAATTGCCTTGACAAATCATCCGCAGCCTAGTTTTCCTTGCCTCTTTTATACTCGATTGCATAGTCAAGTCCTAGCAACTTCATCAACCCCTTCTTTTGAATTCTTGTCACTATCTTTTGCTCCAAGAGGTGCTTAAGACTTTGATGATCAGTTCGAATGATAAACCTATGACCATCCAAGTAATGCCTCCATTTCTCAATTGCTACGAGAATTGCCAAGTACTCCTTTTTATAAGTGGACATACCTTGATGTTTGGGACTAAGCGCTTGACTCAAATAAGCAATGGGTCATCCATGTTGAGAGAGAACAGCCCCACATCTAGTCCCACTTGCATCTGTCTCCAAAATGAAGTCCTCAGTAAAATTTGGCATGGCCAGTACCGGAGCCTTACACATAGCAGACTCAAGAGCATCAAAAGCGGCTTGTACCTTGTCAGTCCACTTGAATGCATCCTTCCTAAAAAGCTCAGTTAGGGGCTTTGCAATGGACCCATAACCATTTACGAGCTTCCTATAATAACCAGTCAATCCCAATAAACCTCTCAATTGCTTCAATGTCATGGGATTGGCCACTCTTGCATAGCTTGCACCTTGGAAGGATCAGTAGAGACTCCTTCATGAGAGATGACATGGCCCAAGTATTCAAGTTTGGACTGCGGAAAAGAGCACTTGGATAGTTTAGCATAAAATCTGTGCTGCCGCATCACCAAAAACACCTCTCTAAGATGAATAGGGTGATCCTCAAAGGAAGAACTATATATCAATATATCATCGAAGAAGACCAACATTGATCTCCTCAAATAAGGCTTGAAAATATCATTCATAGCAGCTTGGAATTTGGCCAGAGCATTTGTCAAACCAAAAGGCGTGATAACAAACTCGAAATGTCCATGATGTGTCAGAAAAGCAGTCTTATATATATTCGGCTCAAGAACTCTAATTTGATGATAACCTTGCCTCAAATCAAGCTTAGAGAAGAAATGTGCTCCTTATAACTCATCAAGCAAATCATCAATAACAGGAACAGGGAACTTATCTTTAACTGTCAAAGAGTTCAACTGATGATAATCGATGCACATTCTAGCCGTGCCATCCTTCTTCTTCACAAGTATTTTCGCTGAGGCAAAAGGGCTATGGCTTGGTCTAATGAAACTCATTTGAAGCAACTCATCAACTTGCCTCTCAACCTCTGATTTTTGACCATGAGCATAATGGTAGGGCCTGATTTTCAATGGATCAGCATTGGCTTGAAGTGGGATGGCATGATCTACACTTCTTTTAGGAGAAAGGCTCTTTGGTTGCTCAAAAATGTCCTCAAACTACTCGAGCAAAGCATGAACTTCAAGTTCGATATCCTGCAGCAGATTTGCAGGTGAAATAACAAAAAATTGTTCAAGCCATTGTATTACATTCTTCTTAAAACCACCATGCAAGCACTTGCCATTAATCAGCCGCAACTATGCTTGATCTGAAATTCCCTGTAAGGTGACCTTAGTGCCATGAACTTCAAAGGATACAGTCATCTTATCGAAAAGCACCAGATTAAAAGACCTCATCCAATCTACAGCAAGCACCATATCACAACCTTAAAAGGGAAGAACTCTAAAATCAAAAGTGAATTGATGATCTTGCATAGACCAATGGAATGATTGGCACTTATTTTGGGTAGTAATTGAGTTGCCATCAGCTACCATCATGGCTAAGGGATGAGTTTTTATAATTTCGTGCTTCACCTTCTTTACCAACTTGGGATCAACAAAGCTATGTGTGCTTCCACTATCCACAAGAATGGTGATGGAAGTTTTTCCAGCCTTCCCACAAAGGTGTATGGTATTGTGAGCTCCATTCCCGGTCAATGCCTTCATGGAAATCTCAACCTCGTCTTGAAACAGCTCATCGTGTGAATCTTGCCCTGAACTATCATATGCAGAACCTGAACGAATAGCCTTAGATTCAGCTTCAACACGAGATCCTCTTGCAGACATCGAAAACTTCGAATTACACCTATGTCCGGGCTGATATGGCTGATTACATCTATAACATAACCATGTAGATCTCTTGTCCACTGAACGGCCAACCTTGGTGCTAGATGAGTCTCTTTGATGAATCTTGTAATTGTTGCTCTTGAATTTGCTTTTGTTACTTGATAGTACAAGTGTAGCCTCAATCAATTTAGCCTTATTATAGGCTTTGGAGAGAGTCTTTGGTCCAATGGCCTTAACCAAGTTCTTAATCTTGGCTTTAATCCACTAATAAAGCTTAAGACATAATATGCCTCGGTAGAATGTGGATTAATGGCTATCATGTTAGCACGTAAATTCTCAAATCTGATCATGTACTCCACCGTAGAGGTTTGAAAAACTTTATTGAAGCTATCAACAACATCACTTGAATCCTCTTCACCATACCTCTCACACAGCTCTTCCATGAATTAGCCCCAAGAAAGACAAGGATTACTCCTCAATATACTATAAAACCATACCTCATGGTCTCCATGAAGATGCACTACGGCAAGCTCCACTTTTTCAGCTTCATTGATGTTATTGAAATGAAAATATTGTACACCCCTCCTCAACCAAGAATCAGGCTGTTTTCAATCAAATGGCTCGATTTGCACCCTTGGCTGTCGATGAGCATAACTTCTGCCACCAGATGTAGCATCATTACTCAATGATCTCTGCTGTTGATGCAAATCAAGAGGCCTATTCTGTTGTTCTAAGTCGTCGGATGAACTTCTTTGGTGTGCATTTGAATCAGGTGGTCTGGATTGTAGACCGGCACTCTGGCCAAACAATCTGGATTGGCCTGGTTCTGTATTTTCAACATGTGATCCTGCAGCAGCCACAACTACTGACGGTCGTTCATCAGCTGATCGGATATGAACTGATGGACCAGCTTCTGCTTGTATTACTGGAGATTTACCATGATTCTGTCCAAACTTTCATTTATGTCTGAATGAACCTACGGTTGAATCACAACAGCTGGAGGAATGAGCTAACTTGCTGGCTTATGAATCACATTAACTGACAATTCTCCCTGCTTCTTGATATGATCTTGCAAATTCCCCAACCTTTCCTCCAATTTGGACAATCGATCATCATTTTTTTGCTGATTTTGCTGATTTCCCAACTGCATTTGCTGTAATCTTGAGAACATGCATTCTTCTGATTGTAATTATGTCTGTAATTGCGAATTAGTAATGAGATCACACCATTCCTTCATCCAATCAGTAGTAACATGTTAGCTTCCAATCATTCAATTGATAGCTAACCTAGTAGAAGAAGAGTTTAGATGAGGAGAGAAGTGAAAGGGGACGAGAAAATAGAGAAAGGGGATGAGAATTAGAGTAAATTCCAAAAGAAAATCATATTTTATTTATTGGATGATTGAATTACATGCTTAGAACCATATTTATACACATTTGGGTGCATTGCATCAAGACAATTCCAAACTAAGCAAGCTAACAGCATTTCCCGCCTAAAACCTGCATTTTGGACCAGGCTTAACTGATTTTCCCTCTAATTCTGCAGCACACCCCCGGCATTCAACCCATATGACCACTTAATCCCTTTTGGTGCCTAAAATCCTACCAAGCCGACATTTAAATTCTAACAACTCAATAATGAAACACTAATCAAAAATTACAACATGAAATTACAATTAAAATTCATCAATTCATAACATTCCCTCCGTATTGAGAAACTTCTTGTCCTCAAGAAGTAAAATGCGGGAATTGGCTCTTCAAGAAATTGCAACTTTCCCAAGTTATAAAACTCTTGTTCAAGTTGCTCCAAGTCACCAATACCTCCTGCACAGCACCATTGTCGGTCTGCAGCACCCTACGAGCCTTAACAGCAGCTGGTTGCAACAGCAACAAGCCATTTGATTCAGCAACAGGTGGATCTCGAGCGGCTGCAGCACCCCTCTTGACCTGCTTTTTAAGTAGGGACACATGGAACACTAGGTGAATGTATGAATGTGAAGGTAAGTCAAGCTTATATGCAACATTGCCCACTTTCTCCAAGATTTTTTATGGGACAAAGAATCAGGCACTTAGCTTGACATTACGCTTGACAGCCACGGATGACTGTCTATACGGTTGTAATTTTAGGTAGACCATGTCCCCAACATCATAGCTTTTGTCTACCCTTTTCTTATCTGCATAATACTTCATCAGAGCTCGAGCTTGTTGAAGATTATCCTTAAGTGCTTTCAACATATGTTGCCTCTGCCGCACCAAATAAGTTGCTGCAGAAACTAACTCTCCCGGCTGTTGCAGCAACATTGGTGAGGGTGGAGGGTAGCCATATAAGGCTTGGAAGGGTGAAGTGCTAATTGATGCATGGAAGTGAGTGTTGAACCAAAACTCAGCCAAAGAAAGCCAATGATTCCACTCCTTGGGCCTTAAGAAAACCATACTCTGAAGATACTGTTGTACACATTGGTTGACTCGCTCGGTTTGGCCATCCGATTGAGGATGATAAGAAGAACTAAGTGCCAATGTGGTTCCCATCAATTTAAACAACTCCCTCCAAAATGTGCTTGTGAAAATCTTGTCACGATCCGACACAACGGATTGAGGCAATCCATGTAATTCGTAAATGTTGTCAAGGAAACTCCTTGCCAATTTTTCAGTGGTAACGGGTCGAGCAAGAGCAATGAAATGGCTATATTTGGTGAAACGATCCACCACTACCCATATGACTTCCTTGCCCTCTGAACTCGGCAATCCCTCAATGAAATCCATGCTAATGTGGATCCATGCTCCATCCGGAATAGGAAGAGGTTGAAGGAGTTCTTTTGTATCGATGATCACCCAACTTGGTTTGTTGGCACACTTCACAAGTCTTCACATAATCACTCACTTCTTTTTTCAGGCTTGGCCAAGTAAAATACGCTTTAACTCTTTGATATGTGCCTTCTACACCGGCATGGCCTCCCCAAGCAGCATCACGAGAAGCATGTATGATCTAATTTCTCAAATCAGTTGCAGATCCCACATAAAGCTTGCCATGGACTCGAATCAGCCCCTCCTACACTGAAATTTCAGACCCTGCAGTATTCTTGTCTGCATTATTCTTAAGGATAGCAGCAGCAGCACTTTCTTGGGCAAAAGGATCACCCTCATATGAATTATATAGCTCTTCCATCCATGAAGGAATCACCGCGGTAGTAGCAATGCAGTACCCCACTTCAGTGTCCTCAAACTTCCTTGACAAAGCATTGACTGCAGCATTTTCTTTGCCCCTTCGGTACTCAATGTCATAACCAAGGCCTAGCATCTTCATAAGACCTTTCTTTCGAATTCTTAACATGATCTTTTGCTCAAAGAGAAGCTTGAGGCTTTGGGGATCCATTCGAATGATGAACTTGTGACCCTCCAAGTAATGCCTTCATTTCTCTACGGCTAAGAGAATTGCTAGATACTCTTTCTCATAGGTCGACATGGCTTGATACTTGGGACTAAGAGCTTGACTCAAGCAAGTAATAGGCCTTCCACCTTGAGAAAGAACAGCCCTAATACCAGTACCACTTGCATCGGTCTCCAAAACAAAGCTTTCGGTGAAGTTTGGCATTGCCAATACCGGTGCAGCACACATTGCGGCTTTCAGAGCTCCAAATGCAGTTTGAGATCTCTCATTCCGTGTAAAAGCATCCTTCTTCAAGAGCTCCGCTAAAGGTTTGGCAATAGAACCATAACCCTTAATCAATTTCCTATAATACCCAGCCAATCCAAAAAAACCTCTCAATTGCTTCAAGGTGATCGGAATTGGCCAATCTTGCATTGCACGAATCTTATTAGGATCAGTAGAAACTCCCTCTTATGAGAAGACATAACCCAAATACTCAAGCTTATTTTGAGCAAACGAACATTTGGACAACTTTGCAAAGAACTTGTTTTGCCGCATCACTTCAAAGACTTGTCTGAGGTGAGTGAGATGAGCTTCATATGTTGAGCTGAAAATCAGTACATTATCAAAGTAAACGAGCACTGACTTCCTCAGAATAGGCTTGAAAATGTCATTCACGGCTGCTTGAAAAGTGGCCGGAGCATTTGTTAAGCTGAAAGGCATAACAACAAACTCGAAATGGCCATGATGAGTTTGAAAAGCTGTCTTGTAGATATCCAGCTCGAGGACCTTGATCTGATGATACCCTTGCCTCAAATCAAGCTTTGAAAAGAAGCATGCTCCATGTAGCTCGTCAAGGAAATCGTCTATGACCGGAATGGGAAACTTGTCCTTCACGGTTAAAGCATTCAACCGACGGTAATCTATACACATTCTGGCCCAACCATCCTTCTTTTTCACGAGGATCACAGGTGAAGCAAAAGGGCTATGGCTTGGTCTAATGAAGCTCATGTGAAGAAGCTCCTCAACTTGCCTCTTAATCTCTGTCTTTTGGCCATGTGCATATCGGTATGGCCTTGTTTTGAACGGTTCAGCATTTGCACGCAAGGGAATGGCATGGTCCACACTCATTTGAGGAGGAAGACTCTTAGGCTGCTCAAAAATGTCCCCAAATTCATCCACTAAGGCCTTCATTTTTGGTTTAAGGTCCTGCTGCAGCTCTACCGAATTGATCATGAACAAATAACCAAGCCATTGTATTGCCTTCTTCTTAATTCCACCTTGCACACGTTTACCATCAATGAACTTGAGCTAAGCTTCCTTGGATATGCCTTGCAAAGATACTTTGGTGCCATGAACCTCAAATGCCACTGTCATTTTATTGAAATCAAACACAACCGGGTTGAAGGTTCTCATCCAATCCACCCCAAGCACCATATCGCAACCTCCCAAGGGAAGAACTCTAAAATCAAAAGTGAATTGATGGTTTGCATAGACCATGGGAATGCTATGCACTTGTTTTGATTTGTTAAGGAATTGCCATCAGCCACCATCACCACCAAGGGGTGAGTCTTTGTCACTTCATGCTTGACCTTCTTAATCAACTTTGGATCAACGAAACTATGCGTACTCCCACTGTCAATAAGGATAATAATGGAATGTTTTCCAGCCCTGCCTTTGATTTTGATGGTATTATGAGCTCCACTACCAGTTAAAGCCTTCATTGATATCTCTACTTCATCATCGCTTAATTCTTTTTGTGAATTACAACTTACACTGTCCTCTTCTGCATCTGATGGTTCACTGTCAGAACTAGCATCAGCACGGGACCCCCTTGCATACATTAGTGCTTGTGATTTCCACTGATGACTAGGCTTATATGGTTGGTTACAACGAAAGAAAAACCTCAATGAAATCTTGTCAACAGCTCGCTTAAAACCAGAATTGGAATTACTTCCCTGCTCAGGTCTGTACTTGCTGCTGTGCTGCTGGTTCTTATCACTTGATTGGACTTTAGTAGCCTCTATCAATGTTGCCTTGTTGTAAGCACTTGACAAAGTCTTAGGACCAACAGATTTCACTATATTCTTGATCCTTGGCTTCAATCCACTCACAAAGCATGAAATATAATATGATTCAGCATCTTCGGGAGCTATGGACAAAACTGATTGCAAGTTAGCTCTTAAGTTCTCAAATCTGATCATATATTCTCTCACGGTTGAAGTTTGGGACAACTTATTAAAGCTATCCACAACATCCGTTGATTCACCTTCTCCATAACGCTCACACATTTCTTCTATGAATTGGTCCCAAGAAAGATTTGGTTTGCTCTTCAACAAACTATAATACCAAACCTCCTGATCACCATGTAGATGAACCATGGCCAGCTGGAGCTTTTCCTCCTCTGGTATGTTGTAATACAAAAAATATCGATTACATCTCCTAAGCCATGATTCCGGTTGCTTTCCATCAGAAGGATTGATTTCCACACTTGGCTGCCCGTAAGTACCACTCCTTCCACCAAATATGTTGTCATTAGTCATGGATCTATGCTGGAAATGTCGATCAGGAGCTCTACCACAATGCTCAAATTCATCGGCTGCAATACTATGATGCAAAACAAAATTGTGTTGCTTGTTATTGTGATCTGAATTTTCAGCACACGATCTGCAATGTACTTGTCCAGAGGCACGATCTTGATTCTCTACATCAACTTCAGGTGGTACAGGCTGATTTTCATCCGATCTGATGTGAATTGAAGGTCCTACATCAGGTTGAACCATCGGAGATTTCCCTCGAGTTCTCACCACTCCATCTGATCTGTTTGCATTGCCTTGTTGCTGATCTGCTTCAACTGAACGAAGGATCTGACTTACAGGCTTAAGGATGGCATTGACACTTGATTCTCCTTGCTTGTTAACTTGATCTTGCAAGTGCACAAGCCTTTTCTCAATTTGTTGTAACCGATCCTCCTTATTTGCATCCTTGTCCAAAATCATCTGCTGCATCCTTAGCATTTGCTTGATGCTGTCATTTTGCTGCTCAAACTTAGCATTCAACTGTTCAAACCTGGCATATAACTCTCGGTGGTGATCAATTGATGCATCAGCACTAGAACAAGTAATTGCAGCAGCAAAGTTCATATCCGCACCAGGTGCATTGGCTCCTCCAGCTCCAGATCTTGTTGTTACACCTTTGGTCATGTTTTTTTTCTTATTTTAGCCTACCTCAATCAATCAATTGATTGCTTGAACAAGCTCTGATACCAATTGTTGGCTTCCAATCATTCAATTGATAGCTAACCTAGTAGAAGAAAAGTTTAAATAAGGAGAGAAGTGAAAGGGGATGAGAAAATAGAGAAAGGGGATGAGAATTAGATTAAATTCCAAAAGGAAATCATATTTTATTTATTGGATGATTGAATTACATGCCTAGGACCCTATTTATACACATTTGGGTACATTGCATCAAGACAATTCCAAACTAAGCAAGCTAATAGCATTTCCCGCCTAAAACCTGCATTTTGGACCCAGCTTAACTGCTTTTCCCACTTGTTCTGCAGCACAGCCCTGGCATTCAACACGTATGACCACTTAACCCCCTTTGGCGCCTAAAATGCTACCCAACCGACATTTAAATTCTAACAACTCAGCAATGAAACACTAATCAACAATTACAACCAGAAATTACAATTAAAATTCATCAATTCATAACATAACATACTCCATTGAAGTGCTCGAACCGGCAACCGCAGCATATGACACATCTGGTTGAACAACTGAAGCTGCATTGCCTCCTCCTACTCCCGATCGTGTCCTAACTCCATCTACCATACCTTGATTGTGTTTCTTCGATTTTGCCAGCCTAATTCAAGTAATAGACAACTTGAACCAACTCTGATACCAATTGTTAACTACCAAACCTAAATTTATAATTAACCCTGTGAAAGAGAATGATAAGGTGAGAAGAGAATTGAAAGGAGATGAGAAAGAAGAGAGTTAGATGAGAATTAGGAAGATTATCCAAAAGGAAATCAGGTTTTACTATTCATTGAATGATGAGATTACAAGATTGAGGTCTATTTATAGTAGACCGTGATACAATGCACTAGGACCTTCCCCAAACCAACCACCTAACTACCTGTTACAAACCAAAAACCCGAGGCTTGAATTTAAATTGATGGAATGAGCAGGAAAATAGTTGGCGATAAAATCTGTTAAATTCAGTTAGTTGCTTGCTGTTTTGTGCACTGCTGCTGCTGTTGTTCTAACCGTGAGTTGGCTGCTGCGGCCTACTTGCTGCTGTTATTTTGGCGCCATAATAATAGTAATAATAATTCAAACATTTGTTAGTAATTCTAGATGCTTCTAAGTGGTTAGTCTAGATACAATGTAATAGCTTGTTTTGGTTTGCTATAAGTAGTGTTCAGCTGTAATTATTCAAACATTCAAGAACAAAATCTGAAATATCAATCTCAAATTGAGTTAAAACTCTATTTTCGCATCCCCTTCCCTTCTTTCTCTCATCTAAACTCTAAACTCTACTTTCTCATCTTAATTTCCCTTCTTTCTCATCTCAAATTCTCAATCTATCCAAATTAAATTCAGTTTACGTTTGTGGTTCAAGCCCGAGCGTAACAATTGGTATCAGAGCCTCGATCCGATCGAGTGCGTAATCAAATTTTTATAAATTTTTTTTTTTTCAGAAACTCAATCAAGTGCAGAGGAGTTCCAGTGCTGATTTAGTTTAAAATCTCGCTATTCAGCTCATTCATATCAACAGCTCGAAGTAATCAATCAAAATCATTCCAAAATTAAATTAGAATCTGGTGAAGCTTGCAGTTCAAATTGAAGATTAAAACCGGCACTGAATTGTGTTGATCAAGTGCAGATTTCGGTACAGCAATCTGTTCAGCATTCACAGTTCAGATCAACCGATCTGATCTATGTGCAAAATTAGGTAAATCATGGCCGATGGTGTGAGAACTCGATTTGGAGCTGGAGGTGCCAATGCTCTGGGAGCTAGTATGGATTTTGTGGCTGCAGTTACAAATTCTGGTGTGAATGCTTTTTTCCGATCAGCACAAGGAATGGAATGACAAGTTTGAACAATTGAATGCTAAGCTTAATCAGCAAAATGTGAGGTTTGATATGAAGTTTGATCAGCAAATTGCAAGGCTTGAACAGCAAAATGACAGCATTCAGCAGATTGTGAAGTTGATGATGGATAAAGATGCACGGTTGCAACAAATTGAAGAGAAAATTGAGAAATTGTAAGATCAGGTTAATAAACAAAAAGAATCAAGTGTTGAGCCGATCTTAAAGCCTGCAAGTAAGATTTTACATCAAAAAGAGGCCAATCAGCAGCAAGAACAGGAAGACAGGTCTGAAAATCTGGTGAGGAACCGAGGCAAATCACCGATAGTGCAACCGATGGTTTGACCTTCAACTAACATCAGATCAGCAGAAAATCAACCTTTGCAACATGAACTTGATGTAGACAATCAGAATCGAGTCTCTAAACAGGCAAATTGCAGACCTGAAGCTTCGAATTCATACCATAACAGCAGGCTGCAGAACTCGGTATGGCAACGCAGAACTGATTTTGATGAGCTCGAACCTCAGGACAGACCTCCTGATCAACATTAATAGCATAGAACCGTGAGTAATGACATGATATCTGGTAGTAGGAATGGTAATCACAGGCAGCCAAGGGTCGAAATTGATCCTTTTGATGGAAAACTACTGGAATCATGGCTAAGAAGGTGTGATCGGTATTTCATATATTATAGCATTCCTGATGACAAAAAACTCCAATTAGCTGCAGTGCATTTACATGGTGAACATGAGGTATGGTACTATAGTTTGTTGAAAAGCAAACCGAACCTTTCTTGGGGCCAATTCATAGAAGAAATGTGTGAACGTTACGGTAATGACGATTTGAGTGATATAGTTGAAAACTTCAACAAGTTGACTCAAGTTACCACCGTGAAAGAATATATGACAAAGCTTGAGTACCTCAGAGCTAGTATGCTAACCGTTACCCCTCAAGCCCCAGAGTCCTTTTATGTTTCGAGCTTCATCAGTGGACTAAAGCCTAAAATCAAGAATATGGTGAAGGAACTTGACCCTACCTCCTTGTCTCAAGCCTATATCAAGGCAAGATCATTTGAAGCTACATTCCTACCATCCAATGAAGGGATGAAACATCAAAGTAAAGGTTCACAACAACAACCTCTAAGGGAGAAAGATGATACCAGGATGCCCCAACCCTTAAACAAAAATGCTCTTGAGAGGAGGCTTCAAAGGCTTTGCTTCAAGTGTCGGCAACCGTACGAGGTAGGCCATAAATGCAATCCTAAATTCCTTATGGCTGTAAGTGGGGTTGACATTAAAGGACAGTCGGATGAAGAATGGTTTGATGTGGAATATGCGGATTCCAACCAAGAAATCTTCATTGAAGACGAAATGGAGATCTCATTGACAGCTTTAACCGGGAAAGGAATGCATAAGACAATCCGAATTAAAGGGAAAGTTGGTGCAAGATCAATTGTCATTTTAATAGATAGTGGGAGCACCCACAGTTTTGTTGATCCGCAATTGGTGAAGAAATTAGGTCATGAAGTGGTGAAGACTAATCCTTTGGCGGTGACTGTGGCAGATGGGAATTCGATTCTTACTCAAGACAAATGCCGAGCCTTCTGGTGGTCCATGCATGAACATCAGTTTACACATGATTTTAGAGTCATTCCTTTGGGCGGATGCGACATGGTGCTTGGGTTGATTGGATGCTTGGTTATGACCCAGTATCTTTTGATTACATGAAACACGCAGGGTCATTTGAGTGTCGCGGGTCCAGAGTTATCTTGCAGGGAATAGTTGATAAAAAATTTTCTATTCTTGAGGACAAGAATGTTCTCAAGGGGAAGGGAATGTTACAAACCGAAAACCCGATGCTTGAATTTAAATTGATGGAATGAGCGGGAAAATAGTTGGCTGTAAAATCTGTTAGAATCAGTTAGTTGCTTGCTGTTTTGTGCATTGCTGCTGCTGCTGTTCTAACCGTGAGCTGGCTGCTGCTGCCTACCTGCTGCTATTATTTTGGCGCCATAGTAATAATAATAATAATTAAAACATTTGTTAGTAATTCTAGATGCCTCTAAGTGGTTAGTCTAGATACAATGTAATAGCTTGTTTTGGTTTGCTATAAGTAGTGTTCAACTGTAATGATTCAAGCATTCAAGAACAAAATCTGAAATATCAATCTCAAATTGAGATAAAACTCTATTTTCTCATCCCCTTCCCTTCTTTGTCTCATCTAAACTCTAAACTCTACTTTCTCATCTTAATTTCCCTTCTTTCTCATCTCAAATTCTCAATCCATCCAAATCAAATTCAGTTTACGTTCGTGGTTCAAGCCCGAGCGTAATACTACCTGTGGCGCCAACTCATACGGAAGCCACCAAATTTGAATTACGAGACCCTTAACTGACTGAAGGCGCCAAATTGGCCTGCCAACCGACACTTGAATACAATGCTAAACAACCCCAAAAACACCACACAAGATACAATGGCAATTAACGAAAGGATTTATAACACAACCATCACTTCTTCTCTTGGGTACTTGTCAACAGCGTACTCCAATTTGTGTGAATCCAGCTGCCTACTATTAGTGCTCAAAGATGGAAAAACATTAACTCCTCTCAAATAAACTTGCATTTGGGTCTGATCCTGTAGATTATCCAGCTAAACTTAAACATCTGTTTGTGCTGAAGAATTATCACGATTTATCTTTACTGAACTTGCTTGCACAGCTGTGTTGGCAAATTTATGTCTTGTTGAGCAGGCATCAACACAAGTGGAAATCATACATCTTTTAGCTAACCTGATGGTCCTTTGGATCCACAAAAATTCCTCTAATCTATTTATTGATAGCATCCCCATTCCCTTTCCCTTAATCTCTTACTTGAATAACATCTCTGTCGATTGAGGTGAATAACCAAACTGATCTCAACCCCAGCTTACAATATGAACTTTATTCGTTGCTTTTTGATACTCAAGACTTCAATTTGCAAGGGTGATTTAGTTGCAGCCACAAACGTTGGATCCACACCTTGTTGAACAATATGTAGTGGTCTAATTTCAGATTGTGTTGCACCAACTTCATCCTCAATAAAGATGGCTGTAACGAACTTCTAAGCAACTTTTCAATCTAACTTATGACGTTTCTCACTATTTTGTTGGCTGTCAGTGTCCTACTGCACTAGAATAAGCTTCCAGAATGTGTGTTTGCACTCTTATACTGCTTGATTCTAAATGTACCATCGTTAACCTGCTTCAACCTAGCTCCAACACCATCAAACATCTTAAGCCCCATAGCTTGTTTAATTCTGTGCTATGATTGCTGATGAACTCCCAAAGCTACACTAAGCTTCTCCTTTCCTAGATCAAGGGGCCTTCGGTGTGCTTGATTTGTTAGCTTGTTAACCACTTTTGGGCTCAACACTTGTGATTCTAAAGTAATTACATTTGCTTGCAAGTCAGGCTTCAGAATAGAAGTACAACTCACTGCTAGCACATGTTTCTACTGCGGTTCATTCTTCTTAGGTTGTACAATTGGTACACAAGATCGAAAAGATTCTTTATCCTTCCGCTTATGTTGTTGATCATGCATCTTTATCTATAATGGCTCATTCACAACCTTGTGCTGCTTCACTCTCGCCTTTATCTTCATTTTCTAACTAACAACACTATCCTTGCAGCTTGAATGCAACTTGAGCACCAAATTTTGCTGAGCTAACTTCTTCACTTAAGGAGATCTCTCGCTCCTTAAATTAATTGTAGTCTTTGATTCCATTCCCATGATTTTAGGCATGTCCTCATTTTTTGTCTTTTTCCCATGATATGCATTACCATCTACCAACTCTAAAGGCCCAATTGGAGAAGGATTTTCTTTTGTTTCTCCAATTTCCTTACAAGGTTTGAAAAGTTGAATATCTAATTGACAACAATTGTTGTAGATATTTCTTCCATGTAGATGAATTAATGTTGATGCAATGTGTTTTCTTTGAGAAAAGGTCGCGTGTGCTTCAACTTCTAGGGGTTGTATTGAATTGACTTCAATTCCTTCAATATGACCACAGGGATAAAGAACTTGGTAGAGGATATCTTCGGTGATAGGATAAAGGACATTCAAAATTTTTGCCATGAGTATAATATTGTTGGAGACCTTTCTTTGGAAGAAACTCACCCTGTTAATATCTTTAATCTCCTGAATCAATTCTGCCATAACTTTCACATCCATATCTGTCTCAAATCAGTGCAAGTACTTCAACTAAGCAATGAACAAGAAATAACTGCAGATGAATTGAAGTAATTGCGCTTGATTTAAGCCTTTTCGGCAACACCATCGAAGCTATAAGTATCTCATCGAATTAGCTCAAACAATAGATTAGAAGACTTGTGCTTATGTAAATCAAATAGATTGAACCAACAAGCAGCAAATCCATCCAAGAATCAGTGTACCAAACCTTGTTCAATGTGAATTCAACATGATCAAGCACTCTCAACTTAACAGCAAACTTTTGAGCCGATGTCTTGATCAACGCAATCTGAACAACAAATCTTAAATAATACCATACGATACCTTAATCAACGTAATGTGATAAAGAGCTTGATATCAATAAGCTTCATTTAATATCTATGCAATCAAATTGAACTCAGTTCAACTTAACCGGAAGCAAAACCACAAGCTCTGAAACCAAGTGTTACGATTCAAGATCAAACTTGAACCGTAACTTGAGATAAAGGGAGATTAAGATGAGAGATGGAAGATAAAGAGAAGAAGTTGAGAGAATTAGGATTTGAGAGAAGAAAATTGGAGATATTTTCATTCAATGAATCTTCCATTACAAGAATATCAACTACTTATACTGTACTTGCTTAAGACTAGATACGAAGCATTTAAACTAGAACAACCGGCAACTTAGGCCAAATCAGCCGCAAAACTGGACTGAAGAACCAACCAACAAAATAAGCTTCTAACTACCACACCCACCCTTCCCACCAAAGCAAACAATTGAGGCTTAAAGCCTCTTTATAGCAAGAGATCAACCAAAAGCAAATCAAGAAAAGCTAAAACACACTAAAACAGCTTAGTATCATAACAAATTTATCCATCTCATGAACAAATAAATCATTCCATGATTTAATTTAAACATTTCCAAACAGTGCTTAAGTTGAGGCTTACGAATGGACCTCAGGGACAATTTAACTCTAGCACCAAATGGGTCAAATCTGATCATCATCTCATTATAACAATTGACTCCATTTAATAAAACTTAATTCCACTAAATAAGTTTTATTACACTCGAGAATTAAATATATTCACTCCAGAATTTCCTAAATAATTTCATTATTATTATTCCGACAATTAACTTGTCTATTAGATATCCGTGAGCAAAAATAACCCCAACTACCATCATTATTTTTCGCACCTCTATCACTTTAGTTCTTGATTCACCTTTCTTGAACAGTTTATAATACAGAAACAATTCCTGTATTAATTCCAAAGGTGAAACATGTCGAATACTCTGGCCAAACATTATAGAATTTGTTCATGTATTTACAAATCAATTAGGGGGACATCTTATGTTGTAGATTCCTAGTAAAAATATCTGTTCTTGCCAAACTTCATGCACTTGCCTAACGAAATAAGATCCTGGTTATTTAATTTTAACCTCATCATTTTGGTCATCAAAGAAATTAACCTTCCATGCACGAGTTCGGACTATTTTTGAATTTAGAGTTACTGTGTTACATAATTAGTTATTTTTGATAGCAGTAAGGAAACAAATAATTCATATGATCCTGCTCAGTATTCCAATCTTATTGAAAACACCAGCATCATACTCTTGGATCCCTATACACATGACCAAGACAGGTCATCAAAATTATCATATTATAATCTTATCAGACGAGTTGTCAAAGCTTATCACCGACTACGAATATGTTTTAACAACATGGCACTATTTTGATCTAAGTCATTCTGTGGTTCAATCATATTTACTACTTAAGCCAAACATGACATATCATCTTGGACAACGTGCATCTCATGGAACATTTCAGAAAAACAATCATGCATGTTTGACTCACATAAACATAATCAGGCAATAAATAAATAAAATAAGTTTATTTATTGAATATTTAAAACTAACTAATTTTGTTTTTCTAGGACACTTGTTTCAACAAGCAGGACGTCATCCTTAGCTTTCTATCCAACTCTTTTACTTAGTTCAGGCTCAACTACACAATGAATAATAAAGAGTATTCATTACTTTAGCTGATGAAGGGACTGGAGGTTTTGGAGGACGTGACGTGAGCCAAGGGAAGTGTGCACATAACTCAGGTGTCAAGGGTAAGTGGGAGCAAGCACAACATGGGACCGAATGGAAAGAAAGGCCAAGGCAAGGTTGTTTGTGCAGCGAGTAAGTCTAAGAAGAAGCAAGCAAAAGGAAAGTATTTCTTTTGCGGAAAGATGGGCCACTTGAAGAGGAACTACGCAAAGTATATGGCTACACTTCCCACAAAGACATCGAAGCCATCTAGTGAAGATATGATGATATCACACCTAGTTGAGTCATGCGTAGTTGAGAGTCCGCCAGCTTCCTAGTGTGTGGATTGAGGTTGAACTGACCATATATGTTACAAGGACTTAGGCTAACCAGGAGACTGCATGATGGAGAGATGTATGTCATTAGAGGAAACAAAAAAGTAGCGGCCTTAGGATGTTATGATTCAAGATCAACTTCAAGATAAATCTTGAATTATAACCTAAGATAATTTGAGAAATTGAGATGAGAACAAGAGAATTGAGGTGAAGATAGAAAAGAGAGAGTTGGGGTTTCAGAAGAGGAATCAAGGTATTTTCATTAAATGATCTTATTACATGAATCAGCACGCTATTTATACAGAAAGATCTAAAGAAAAATACATTGCATAGGACACTTCTAACAACCCGTTTAACTACTAAAACTACCAAACCTTACTAATTCTTAATAACCCTTCTCGCCAACACCATATTTCAAGGTTATTTCTCCTTATGCTATTGTGATATTAACAAGTAATATGACAAATCATAACAATTTCGTGCCTTTAGGGACATTCTTGTCCTCAAGAATGAAACAATGGAAATTGAGCCCAAATTAACATCAATCTTCTCAAGTCCCAGCTTTCTGCCCTAAATTAGCCCGTTGAATCAACACTTCCTTCATGTCCTGTCCCTACCACTGAATAATGCATGAATCTAAGATAGCTACTAGTTGCTGCTAAATAAGTCCATGAATAGAAGCAGTTGGAGGAGCTATAAAACTCGTCTCGCCCTTAGATGGTTCAAGAGAAAAAAATGGAACACCGGGCTCACAATAGAGTTTGTAGGCAATTCCAACTTGTGAGCAACCTTTCCCAGGTTCTCTAAGATCTTGTAAGGCCTAAAGTAATGAGAACAAATCTTCACATGCCTTTGCACTACCAATGAGGATTGTCTACACGGTTGTAATTTTAAAAAAACCATATCACCAACAATAAAAGTTATGTCAGATCTTTTCTTGTCAGTAAAGATTTTCATCCTAGATTAGGCTAGCTGCAGGTTGTCTTTGAGCTATTGAACCAACTACTGTAGCTGTACTAACAATTCATTTACTTCTGTCACCTTGGACACAGCTCCTTGTATCACAATAGGTGATGGAGGATCAATACCATAGAAAGCCTTGAAGGGAGCAGCATTCAATGTAGAATGAAAGTTCGTGTTATACTATAATTCTGCCAGAGAAAGCCAATTGTGCCAATTCCTTAGATGAGCAAAAGTCATGCCTCTCAAATGCGGCTCAACGCATTGATTTACTCTCTCAGTCTGAGCATCCGTTTGCAAACAACAAGAAGAACTTAGTGCCAGAGTAGAGCCCAACAACAAGAACAACTCACACCAAAAGGAACTAATAAATAATTTTTCACGATCAGAAGTAATGGATTGCGGTAAGCCATGAAGCTTATAGATGTTATCCAAAAAATAACTTCACAAGTCACTCAGCTGATAATGGTTGATTTAGGGCAATGAAGTGTCCAAACTTGGTGAAACGATCTACCACTACCCAAATAATCTCTTTCCCCTCAAATTTGGGCAATCCATCTATGAAATCCATGGTAATATGCTCCCAAGCTCTCTCTTGAATAGACAGTGGTTGCAGCAGCCCTTGATAAGAAATGTGACCACTTTTAATTTGCGGACACAATTTATAAACTCAAACATACTCCATCATAACCCTTTTCATTCCAGTCCACTGAAAATACTGCCGTAATCTCTAGTATGTTCCTTTAACCCCAAAATGTCCACTGGAAGCTGAAGCATGAATAGCTTGAATTATATATCTCCTCAATCCTATCTTAGTCCTAATGTAAACTCTTCTTTTAATTACGATTCCTTTGCTAAAAGTCATTTCAGGATTAGTGAAGGATAGATCTTTGAGGCTAAAGGACAAGATGTAACCTTGAGGCAAAGGATCCTCTTCATAAGAACAGTCTTCTCCATCCACGCAGGAGCTACTATGGAAATTGTAGGATAGCCAGTAGGACCCTCATTCTCTTGCCTTTTAGACAAAGCATCAACAACAACATTCACTCATCCGTCACGATACTCAATTGAGTAGTACAACCCAAGCATCTTCATGAGTCCCTTGCATTCCACTCCTGTGGTGATCGTTTGCTCAAGCAAATACTTAAGACTTTGATGATCAGTTCTGATGACGAAATGATGACCTTCAAGATAATGCCTCCATTTCTTGGCTGCCATCAAAATTGCCGATGCTCCTTTTCTTATATAGACAAACTTAAATTCTTGGGACTTAGTGTTTGGCTTAAGTAACCAACTGAACTGTCCTCCAGAGAAAGAATTGCTCCAACCCCGGTATTGCTAGTATTAGTCTACAAGATAAATGGTTTCTTGAAATCAGGCATCGCCAGCACAAGTACTAAACACATGGCTACTTTTAGCTATTCAAAAGCCTATTGAGCTGCTTCAGTCTAAATAAAAGTGTTTTTCTTAAGGAGAGTGGTCAATGGTTGAGCTACCATCCCATAGCTAGGCATAAACTTGCAGTAATACCTAGTTAAGCCCAAAAATCCTCTCAATTACTTGAGAGTAACTAGTGTAGGCCAATCTCTCATTGCTTGGATCTTAGATGGATCAGTTGCAACTCGTTCAGTTGATATAACATGCCCTAAATACATAACTTGTGATCGAGCAAATTGAGAATTTTGCATATAGCTTGTTTTGCATCATGATTGTGAACACTTGCTTTACATGTCCCACATGAGAGTTAATTTAGGACTATACACCATTATATCATGGAAAAAAACAAGGATAAATTTCCTTAGGAAAGGCTTGAAAACCTCATTCATCAAAGCTTGAAATGTTGTGGGTGAGCATTGGATAGCCCAAATGGCATTAGCACAAACTCATAATGCCCATGATGGGTTTGAAAAGCTGTCTTGTGAATGTCCTACTCTTGTACTCTGATCTGATTGTACTCCTGCCTCAAAGCCAACTTGGAAAAGAAATAAGATCTATGTAACTTACCCAACAAATCATCTATGATGGGAATCCGGAATTTGTCCTTAATTGTAAGAGATTTCAGTTGCCTGTAATCAATGCACATCCTCGAAGTTGCTTCCTTTCTCTTAACAAATATCACGGGTGGGGCAAAGGGGCTATGACTGTGTCTAACAAATTTAGGCCTCAAGTGTTCCTCCACTTGTCATTCAATCTCATCCAAATCTCATCCTTCTAAGACTGGGGGTACTTGTAGGGCCTAAGGTTGATCGGATTTGAGCTTGATTTCATAGGTATAGAATGATCCAAGGTCCTCTTAGGAGTTAGAGAAGTAGGCTGCTCAAACAAATATGCACATGAACTAATAAGCTTGACAATCATAGGATTTGAATTCACCTAAGCATCAACAGACTCAACATTGGTGGAAAACAGATGACCCATTCATTGATAAGTTCCCTTCTTGATCACTTCTTCCAGCCTTTTCCTTTCATCAACTGAAGTTTCCCTTGTTCCAAGATGCCTTGCAATCTAATCCTTTGGCCTCCTCTTTCAAATGCTACTGATAACTAAGCAAACTCAAACACAATTAGACTAATCATCTTCATCTAATCCACCCCAATACCATGTTGCAGCCTCCCAGCTTCAACACACTGAATTCATACACAAAAGGGTGTTCCTACATCTGCCATTGAAATTGCTTGCACTTAGTATGTGACAAAATGGTATTTCCATTAGCTATTGGCACCGCTAATGGACTTGTTTGGATCATATCATATCCCACTGTCTTCATAATCTTTGGATCAATGAAACTATGAGTGTTAGCCACTATCTATAAATATCAATAATGGCTTGCCACTAGCAACTCCCTTGATTCTGATAGTGTTATGCGAACCACTACCAGTCAATGACTTAACATAAATTTCAATTTCATCCCCATCACACTCTCCTCACAACTCCTTCTCTTGTATGCAAGCCTCTACCTCTCCAACTCCATCCTTAGACCTAACTTATAAATCAGTCCCAGCCACTGTCATTAAGAACTCAGGATTACATTTATGCTCCACGAAATAATGTTGATAACACGTAAAACACATCCACTGAGCCTTCTTTTCACAATGCTTAATTTCTTATTGTTCATTGGAGCAACTAACTAATCACTCGTGCTATGTTGGGCATTAGAGACAACTAATATAGTATTCTCAAACAATTGGGCCTTAGTATAGTCCTTTGACAATGTACAAGGATTTAAGGCCTTAACCAAATTCTTGATTTTAGGCTTAAGCCCGCTAACAAAGCTTGGAACATAATAAGTTTTGCTAGCCCGCGGATTAACCATCATCATTTGAGCTCTCAAGCTTTCAAATACTGTCATATATTCCTTAACTGAAGTTGGTTGGGACACCTTGTTGAAGCTATCTACCACATCACCAAGATCTTCATCACCGCATCTCTCACACTATTCATTCCCCAATTCAAACCAAGTGATGGAGGGATTGCTTAACATCAAACTATGAAACCACACCTCTCAATTCCCTTCGAATGAGCTACAGCATGCTCAACCTTTTCTACATCGGCCACATGATCAAATTGAAAATATCTCTCATATCTTCGAATCTAGGACTGAGGCTATACTCCATCAAACGGTTCTATTTCCACCGTTAGCTATCTAAATCCAGAACTCCTAATTTGACTAACATCATCTAAACTCACATCAGCTGTCCTAGATTGCTGTATAGGATCAGGAGGCCTTGCATGCTGACTAGCTTTAGAAAGAATTCCAGCTTCTAGAGGAATTGCTTGGCAGCTAATCGGCTCCTACATTCCGAGCAATTTTGTTGTGGCTACTGCTATGATTGCTGCAAATTAGTCATAAACTCTTGCACCTGCCTCTGCATCATCTCTTGCATCTGTAATTGCAATTGTTGAATCTGATCAGGTTGAATCACATTGACATTAGCTACAACTTCAGCTTCCAGATTAGGTCTAGCATTATACTATGTATTAACTCCAACATTTTCTCCTTCAGCCATTGTTTTAGCATTCTTCCATCGAGGCAACTTTGATCGCAGCAAATCTAAATCAAACACTCAGAATAATGCAAGTTCTAATACCAAGTGTTACGATTGAAGATAAATCTTTAATCATAACCCAAGATAATTGGAGAGATAAAGATGAGAATAAGAGAATTGAGATGAAGGTTGAAAGAAAGAGTTAGGGTTTGAGAAGAGGAATCCAGATATTTTCATTAAATGATCTTATTACAAGAATTAGCACCCTACTTAAACCTAAAGAGCTAAAGAAAGATACATCACACTAAGACGCTTCTGATAACTGACTTAACAACTAAAACCGCCAAACCTTAGTAACTCTTAACAACTCTCCCCGCCAGCACTATTTTTCAAAGTTATTGCTCCTTATTCTATTACGATAACAAGTAATATGATCATAAAATAGGAGTAGGAAATGTTAGCTTAGTATTTAGTGGTAGAGTTTTGTTTTTAAAAGACTGTTTATTTATACTTAGAGAGAAATTTGATTTCCTTATCTTGTTGTATGGAAAATTGTTATTCATTTAATTTTGGTTGTGAACATTTTTTATGAGAAATAAATTGTTTATTTTCAAAGGTACATTATAAATGGTTTATGTACGTTGTTTCCTGATCAAGACTCTGATCATTGTTTAGATGAATCTAACACAAGTTCACTTGTTCAATCTCCTGAGAAAACACCCTTAAAGAGATAATGTCTACCCACGGAATGTCACATTATTTTGAACATGATCCAAAGACTGATGAAAGATGGATTGATAGAGACTTTGGATTTGACGCCATTATGTTAAGCTTCAATTCAAAGATTGAAGTTAACTTGTGAAAGAGAGAGATTAGATGAGAAGAGAATTAAAAGTTAGATGAGGGATTAGAGAAGTAGATGAAAGTTACAGAGAAAATATCCCAACGGATATTATGAATTTTCATTGAAAGAATCAAACTTACACTTGAACAAGCTATTTTCAGAAATCTAAAGGCGTTGCATCAAGACAAAGCTCTAACCGACTTAGAATAGCCCAGCCACCACAATTGAACCAACCTTGGCCACTTAACTGACTTAAACTAACATACAAAAGCTTTGGTGCTAAACTAACGGCAATACAAACACTTACAAAACGCAACACTTTATTAGCCCTGATGATAACCACTATAAGCCTGCTAACAACAACAAAGCAACAGCGACGAGGCTCAAATAGCCAGATCATAACACTCCCCTCCTCTTGAAAACCTTGAAAACCTTCTTGTCCGGAAGAAAAAAAAATGTGGGAAATTAACTCTTCAAAAATGGAAATTCTTCCCATGTTGCAAATTGCTTGTCCAAATTAACCCATTGCACCAATACTTCTTGAATTGTCCTGCCATTAGCCTTCAGCTCTCGGGTAGCCAACACAGTAGACAGTTGCGGCAACATTGCTCCGTTTGAACCAGCTTCTAATGGTTCCCTTGTGCTTTTATAACCTTTCTTCACCTATTTCTTAAGCACTAACACATGGAAAAGTGGCTGAATGTATGAGTTAGGAGGTAAATCGAGTTTATATGCTACTTTGCCGATCCTTTCCACAATCTTGTATGGACCAAAGCATCGAGCACTTAGTTTGACATTCTTCCTCATCACTACGGTGGATTGCCTATTTGGTTGGAGTTTGAGGTAAATCATATCTGCAACATCAAAATTCTTGTTCACACATTTCTTGTCAGTATACATTTTAATTCTTGCTTGGGCTTGATGAAGATTATCTTTCAATAACTACATCAATTGCCTTCTTTACTGCATTGAATTAGTCAATTCTGGAACTGGGGATACTACTTTTTGCAGCATAAATGGATTAGGAGGCTCATAATCATAAATTTCCTTGATAGGAGTAGTCCCAATCGAAGCATGAGCATATGTGTTATACCAGTACTCTGCAAAGAACAGCCACTTATTCCACTCCTTTGAATATGTGAACCCCATGTTTCTAAGGTATTGTTTGATGCACTAATTGACTCTTTCTGTCTAACCATCTGTCTGAGGATGGTAGGATGAGCTAAGAGCCAAATTTGTCCCCAACTAACCTGAATAACTCCCTCCAAAAGTGGCTAGTGAAGATCCTATCACGATCAGATATAATGGATTGAAGTAACCCATGTAATTTGTAAATGGTGTCTAAAAAGCATCTGGCTAACTTTTCTGTTGTAACAGGCCAAACCAAGGCAATGAAGTGACTAAAATTAGTGAAGCGATTAACCACTACCCAATTCACCTGCTTGCCTTCTGACTTGGGCCATGCATCGATGAAATCCAAACTTAAGTTCACCCAAGCTCCTTCAGGGACTAGAAGAGGTTACAAAAGACCATGATACCTATTATCTCCAAGCTTGGTTTGTTGACAAACTTCACAAGCTCAAACAAATTCCGCCACTGTCTTTTTCAAATCCGAGCCAACTAAAATAAGCTTTGATTCTTTAATGAACGCCTTCAATCCCTGACCGTCCTCCCCAAGCGGAATCATGAGAAGCACTAACAATCTGATCTCTAAAACTAGTGGAGGAGCCTATGTATAGCTTCCCCTTCAATCTGATTATTCCTTTTGTCCCTAAGACCTGGTAATCTGTAACAACATTGCTTGATCCTTTCACACAAAAGGTTGTAATACACTCTTGTGCAAAAAAGTCATCTTCATAGGATTTGTACACCTCTTCTACCTAACATGGAAGAATAATTGACATGGCTCCAGAAAATCCTTGCTCACAGTCCTCCAATATGGGTGATAATGCATTTGCAGCTATGTTCTCTTTCCCTTTTTTGTACTCAATGACATAGTCAAGGCCTAACATCTTCATCAACCCCTTCTTCTAAATTATTGTAGCAATCTTCTGCTCTAGAAGATGCTTTAAACTCTGATGATCTGTCTTGATAACAAACATGTGCCCATCTAAATAATGTCTCCACTTATCTACAGATAGAAGTATTGGTAAGTATTCTTTCTCATAAGTAGACATTGCTTGATGCTTGAGACTTAAGGCCTGACTAAGGCAGGCAATTGGCCTCCCATTCTATGAAAGGACTGCTCCAATGCCAGTTCCACCTGTATTTGTTTCTGAAATGAACTCCTCAGCAAAGTTTGGCATTGCTAAGAGAGGAGCCTCACACATAGCTGATATTAAAGCTTCAAATGCTGCCTTAGTTGGATCTGTCCATCTGAATGCACCTTTCTTAAGTAATTCTATTAAGGGCTAGGCAATGGAACCAAATCCTGCAATAAAGTCTCGGTAATAGCCTATCAAACCCAAGAATCCCCGTAGCTACTTTAGAGATACTGGAATGAGCCATTCCTTCATGGCTTGAATCATAGAAGGATCTGTAGAAACTCCATTATGCGATATCACATGGCCTCAATACTCAATTATGTCAGCGCAAATGAGCACTTAGTCAAATTCGCATAGAACTTGTGATTGCGCATTACAAAAAATACCTCCCTCAAATGCTTGAGATGATCTTCAAAAGAATGACTGTAAATAAGGGTATCATCAAAGAAGACCAATACAAATCTTCTCAATAATGGCTTGAAGACATCATTCATGGTAGCTTGGAAAGTAGCCGGAGCATTAGTTAAGCCAAATGGCATCACCACAAATTCATAATGCCCGTGATGAGTTTGAAAGGCAGTCTTGTATATGTCATGCTCAATAACACTGATTTGGTGATAACCCTACGTCATATCAAGTTTGGTGAAAAAATGTGCTCCAGATAACTCATCTAACAAGTCATATGTGACAAAAATAGGGAACTTATCCTTTACAATCAATGAATTTATAGCTGCCTATAATCGATGCACATCCTAGCTAATCCATCCTTATTTTTGACCAATATCACAGGAGAAGCAAAAGGGCTTGTGTTACACTCGTGATTGAATCTCAAGCGTAAACTAATGAAAATTGGATAGGTTGAGAGTATGAGATGAGATAGAAATGAAGGGGATGAGAAATAGAGAGAGAGTTAGATGAGAGAGAGAAGTTGGATCTCAAAATTGAGACACTGGTGTAAATTCATTCATTAATTAAATCTGAACAATACTTAATAAAGCCTTAAGTTGGCAGTCACGAAAATGTTTTCCGCCATCACTTATAATTGATCTAAGAGTTCCAAACTCAGAAAAGATGTTCTTACTAACAAAGTTTACAGCAACTCTAGCTCCATTGGTCAGAAAAGCAGCTACTTCAACCAATTTTGATACATAATCTATAGCAACTAGAATAAATCTGTTAGAAAATGATGAAGGGAAAGGACCCATGAAATCAATCCCCCAAACATTGCATAATTCAACAACCCAAATTTTTTTTAGAGGCATTTCATGTTTCTTGGAGTATCACTTTACTAACAAATTTAAAAGCATCTTTAAAGAGTGTATGCTACTAAAACCCAGATTGTCAAGCCTTAGCTGCAGTCCTTATTCCACCATGGTGGCCACTAGTTTCAAGAGAGTAACAGTGGCACAGGATGTTCTCCATTTCCTCCTTGGGTACACATCTTCTAAAAATTTGGTCTGCACAATGCCTATACCATAATGGTTCTTCCAAAAAATAATGCTTTAAGATACCAAAGAACTACTTCTTTTGTTGATAAGTCATGTCCTTAGGATGTTCCTGTGCAACTAGATATTTTACAATGTCAGTGTACCATAGACAATTTGGATTCTCACTTACCATCATAAGACTTTAATCCGGGATTTTTTTGTTGATAGAGGGACCTTCGTCCTCCCGTTCAAGACGTGACAGATGACCTGCCACAACATTTTCTGTTCGCTTTTTGTCCCGGATTTCTAAATCAAATTCCTCAAGGAATAGAATCCATCTCATCAGTCTCATTTTGCATTGTGTTTTGTAAAAAGGTATTTCAGAGCAAAATGATCAGTGTAAACAATTACCTTTGAATTAAGCAAGTAGGAATCAAAATTTGTCAAATGCAAAAGCAACAGCTTGTAATTTTTTTTCGGTAGCAGCATAGTAAACCTATGTGTCTGTCAGAGTTCTACTAGCATAGTAAATTATATGAAAATTTTTGTTTCTTCTTTGCCCCAACATAGCACCTACAGCATAGTCACTAGCATCACACATAAGTTTAAAGTGTAAAGTCCAGTTAGGTGCTACAATTATAGGTGCTGACACTAATTTTTTCTTAGGGTTTTTAAAAAGCATGCATGCTATCATAATCAAAGTTAAAAGGGACATCTTTCATCAACAAATTGCAAAGAGGCTAAGCAATCTTAGAGAAATCCTTAATGAACTTTTTGTAGAAACTTACATGTCCTACGAATCTCTGAAGCCTTTAGCATTTGTAGGGGGTGGTAATCGCTCTATCACTTCAGTTTTTACTCTATCAACCTCAATTCCTCTTTTCGAAATCATATGCCCTAACACAATTCCTTCTTGCACCATAAAATGACATTTCTCCCAATTCAAAACAAGATCAGTGTCAATGCGTCTTTATAAAACCATGGAGATGCTAGCTAAATTATCATCAAATGAGGCCCCAAAGACTGAAAAATCGTCCATAAATACTTCTATTAAATTTTCCCCCATATCACTAAATATTGCCATCATATACCTTTGAAATGTGGTGGGAGCATTGCATAACCCAAAAGGTATTCCCATATGGGCAAAGGCACCATATGGACTAGTGAAAGTGGTCTTTTCCTGATCTTCCAGTGCTATAGAAATTTGGTTGTATCCTGAATAACCATTAAGAAAACAGTGATACGAATGGCCTACCAGTTTTTTGAACATTTGATCAATGAATAGTAAAGGAAAATGATGTTTTCGGGTCTCATTGTTTAGTTTTCAATAATCTATACACACCCTAAATCCTATAACGGTCCTAGTAGGGATGAGCTCATTGTTTTCATTTTCTACTACGATTATTCCCCTTTTCTTTGGAATTACTTGAACTAGGCTTACCCATGGACTATCAGATATAGGATAAATGATCCCTGCATCTAATAACTTGACAACTTCTTGCCTTACTATCTCTTTCATGGCAGGGTTTAACCGCCACTGAGGTTGCATGGTAGGTTTGAAACTATCCTCCATGAGAATCTTGTGCATGCATATGGAAGGGCTAATTCCCTTAATATCCAAAAGGGTCCATCCAATTGCTGATTTATCCTCTCTTAGACTCATAGGAAACCTTACCAGCTAAATATTATTCAATGACGCATTAATAATAATAGGATAAGTGTTAGAATCACCAAGATAGGCATATTTGAGATATAGTGGCATTGGCTTGAGCTCTAGATTTGGAGGCTCATCTTCTTCTATTTTTTGTTGAGTTTCAATTGCTTTAATGTCTTCCAGTCTTGTTTCATGGTGCGAATCGAAAGATTCGCAACTTTCCAAGTATTGGGCACATTCCCTTATCAACTCGTTCGCCATGTCTAGGATCCCAGACTTTGTTAGACACACTTGAAGGGGTAACTTAGGGAATGTGTCCCTGAATGTCTCGGCTACCAACTCATCTATAATATCAACCTCAAAACAAGAATCCATGTTAGCTGGAAATTGTATAGCATTGAAAACATTGAAGGCTGCCTGTTCCTCTTGCACCCTTAAGATAAGTTTTCCTTGTTGCACATCTATCAGGGTTCTTCATGTAACAAGGAAGGGTTGGCCTAAAATAAGAGGTATCTCACTATTCTCTTCCATATCAAGAACTATGAAGAGAGCCGAGAAGATGAATTTATTGACCTTCACTAGGATGTCTTCAATTAGACCTCTGGAATACTTGATTGATCTGTCCACAAGTTAGAGAGATATAGTGGTAAGCTGCACTTCTCCTAAGCCAAGCATCCTGAACACAGAGAGGGGCATTAAATTTATATTTGCACCTAAATCACACAAAACCTTATCAAAACCAATGGAGCCAACAGTGCAAGGTATCGTGAAACTCCTTGGATCGTTTAGCTTGGGAGGCAACTTCTTTTGCACCATGGCACTACATTCTTCTATAAGTGCTGCTGTTTCGAACTCTCCCAACTTCTTTTTGTTAGACAGGATTTCTTTTATGAATTTTGCATATTTAGGCATATGTTCTAACATGTCAACAAAAGGGACATCAATGTCTAACTTTTTGAAAATTTTCAAAAATTTAGCAAATTGTTCGTCCGTTTTTGTATTTCTTAGTCATTGAGGGAATGGGACCATTGGTTTGTAGGGTTGAGGTTCAGTCCTTTTTGGTTCATTTTCATTTGTGATAGTTGTTCCTTTCTCATTCTCCAATTCTTGATTGGTATCTGTGGACGATTCAATTATGGGTTGCTCGTCTTGCGTGGTTTTGTTTACCTGAGTTGGTTCCTTCAGAGTTTTCCCACTTCATAATTCTATTGCCTTTACATACTCTTGTGGGTTAGTGATAGTATTACTGGGTAAGGAATCTTGAGACCTTCAAGAGATCTGGTTTGAAATTTGTCCGATTTGGATCTCAAGGTTTCTAATTGTTGCTTCTTGATTTCGAATCAAGGTTTCTTGATTTCGAAGATTTGTTTTAGTATTTTGCATGAAACTTCTAGTGTCTTGCATAAACTTGTTGAACAATTCCTCTAGATCAATTTTTCTTTCTGGTAGTGGTTGAAAAGGTTGTTTTTGAATCCATTAATTATTCCACAAAATATTTGGATGGTTTCTCCACCCAGGATTATAAGTGCTGGAATAGGGATTATTTTGTTTTTGAAAATTTGAAACAAAGTTAGTTTGTTCGTGGCTTGATAAGGCGAAAGGATTCCCCATTTGGCACTCTATGCCGGGATGATTCCCTGCACAAAATTCACACTTAGCACAGGAGAATTAATGGCATTCACATTCATGTTACCTATCTGTTTTTGAAGCATTGAAACCTGGGCGGTTAACTTTGTTATTGCATCCAGCTCGTACATTCCCACATTTTTCTTTTGTTTAGTTGTCCTCGCAGAGTTATTGCTAGACATTACTTCTAGCAATTTGTACGCTTCTTCTAGGGTTTCATGGCTTAGGAATCCTTCTGCAGCCACATCTACCATCGTTTGAGTATTAGGCCCCAACCCATTGTAAAAATTTTGGACTTCCATCCAAACTGGAAAACCATGATGCGGGCACCTTTATCATATTGTACAAATGAGGTAATGTCATTCCTCATCTTAGCTGATTTGGCTGGAGGAAAATATTTAGCAAGAAAAGTTTGAGCCAAATCATCCCCAGCTGTGACAGTTCTTGGTAGTAATGACATTAGCCATGCTTTGACTTTATCTCTAAGTGAGAACGGAAACAGCTTTAAGCAAATGGCATCATCGTTGACACCATTATGCTTAAATGTATCGCATATCTCTAAGAAGTTAGCGATACGTAGGTTTGGGTCCTCACTAAGTAGACTGCCAAATTGGACAGTTTGTTGAATCATTTGTATAATAATGGGCTTAATTTCAAAATTGTTTGCTTCCATTGGTGAACGTCGAATGCTGGAAGTGCACCTCTAACAATAGGTATAGCATAACCTTTTAGGGTCCTTTCATCATCATTTCTGATGTTATTAGCCATGGTTTCCATCCGTTTTGTTTTCCTGATTAGTCAAAGAGTTCTTTCTATTTCAGGGTCAAAAAGAGTTATTTCTTTTTAAATTAAATTTTGCACACAGAGTAAAAATAAACCAATATAAAGTTAAAGGCAGGGATAGCTATAAAAAGAAATATTTAAAAGTTACAAAAGTATAATACAAAATCTAACAATGCCAAATTTTAAGGGAAAAATAGGTACTACTAAAGGTTTTGAAAAACTTAGAGACAACAAATCTAACTTTGAAAAACTTATTTGGATGGTAAAATAAAATTAAAACAAAGTTAAAATTGATCAGAAAGCCTACAAATACAACAATCGAAAATAAAAGTTAAAAATACACATACTTTAAAGAAAAAGAGGAGGATAGTAAACCTGATATTTTTGAAAATCTTTGAAATAAGAAATGTAACTTTCAAAACCCTAACAAATTAAACTTATAATCAATATAAAAATAAACATAAAGACAAAACATAAGAAAAATAACAAAATAACACAAAACTAACAAATTTTTTTTAAGGGGGCATATATGCTATAGAAATTTTTAAAAAAAATTATCTTTACAAATGAATCAATTAAAAAATTTCTTAAACTTAAATAAAATTTACAAATTATTAACAATTTCAAATTAGTACAAAAACTTGTTCGCATCGATATCACTCAAATAAAGACAATCCCCGATAACGGCGCCAAAAACTTGATACTTAATTTGCTCATGCGTTAGCAAGTGCACTAATCGTATCAAGTAATAATGTAGTAAGTAGCGTATCATTCCCATGAGGATTTTTATTGAGTGAGTACCAAAATTTGCAGCTTTAATGCTATTTGTAAGATCGAAAATTGCAGTTGTTGATATTAAATAAAACAAAATAAAAAGAAACAAAATGTGTTACTAATTTTTAACTAAAGTTTTGTGATTTTTATGAAGTTTTTATGATTTAATAACATCCAAGGCATCTGATTTCATCCAATTGCATCAATATGTCTTTCTATTCTTGTTATTCAAGTTGTTATTATATGTTGATGGTTGAAAACCCTAATTTACTAAACATTCTCTTTCGAGCAACATTTAGCATGCTTTTTTGCATATTAACCAATCACTCTCATGTATGAATTTAAATAAGAAAAGAGTTTGTAAAGTTCTATGATTTTCACTTAAAAACCACAGAAATCGCATTAATATCTCTCGAGCATTTGCCCAATTTGTGGTGCTTATCACCTTAGCAATTATCATAAATCTGCACTCGGACTCATTATGAATCATTATAGGCCTTAAATGGTGATCAAGCATTTAAAACTCATGAAGAATAATGATAAACACTTCACCAACGTAATAACAAAACATCGAACACGTTGAATTAGAAATGAGCGTATATTAAACTTAGGCTACAACATAGCCTCAGAATAACAAAATTAGTTCATGATAAACTTCATATAAGACATAAATAAGACAAAAATCTTGAACTTAATGAAGAATAGGATAGAAAAAACTTAAAAATACAAAATTACAAACCAAACTTTCTTCCTTCATTTCTTTCTCCCTTTACACCCGGTTTTCTCCTACTTTTCTTTACTTTGTATGTAGTTTTTGTTCAAGTGAGGAATGATAAACTCATCCCAAAATACTTATATTTATAGTTTTTGATGGGTGAATAAAGAATGTGAAAATTTATCTTCAATCTTCATCCTTCCCACCCTTTCTTCAACTTGCAAATCTTTTCTTATTTTATGCATTTTTCACTCCATCCACCGCCCGAACTTGTTGATTCAGATCAAGATGATGGTATTGATATCTTATGCATTTAACATATGTTATTTTATGTATATATGGCTGCCGCCCCAATGCAAGTTGTGTAAAAATTTTGTTATTTTATGTGGTTTTTGCTTTGAACCGTGTAACTTTTGGTGTTTTTGCTTTTTTTTTTTTTTTTTTTGATGTATCTTGTTTTTACTTGTTAATTTTAATGCTAAACCAGCAAGACTTAACCTAGAATGAGTGTTTTCATAAGAAAATAGCAATATATTTGAAAATGAGCAAAACCGAGCCAAAGCGATAGAAGTTTGATGTTAAATGGTTAAAAATATATCAAAATAATACAAATAATTACATGCTAATTTGGACATATCAACTATAACTAGCACTTAGGTCCATTTCCTTTGACTTTATTTCATGGAAATACGTAAAATGCACAAAAAAATGCATAATAAAGTCTTCTTAATTGAAGCGTAAGCAGAACTCGCAGTATGACCAAAGTTAGATACACAAACATACTGCAACCTTTTGTTCGAAAATGGTGAATGGTTGAGGTTAAGAATGTGCAGTTCATAATTAGACTCACTCCCTAGTCACGATGAGTCCCTTTTGCGCGCTTGTCTTGCTTTTACATTTACGGTGATCACATGCACATCATTCGAAACAAAATTGAGCAATCATTTCATATACGTGATGGATATGGACAAAGACAGGCTGGTCATGGCTAATGGTTTTTTTGATAGACTACTGGAATCTGGAACGCTTAGGTTCCCTCAAATCACGTTGAGATAGCCAGAAGACTACTGCAAGTGACACATCATTATTGAACACTTAGCACACGATTGTGTTACATTCAGAAGGTTCGTAAAGAAGCAACTAGAAGAAGGCATTATTCTTCTCTATAAGGAAGAAGAGTTAGCCATGGGTATCTTTGCGGATGACTACGTGTAGAAAGTCTTCAATTCCAAGAAACAAGCTTCGAGGAAACTCCTGCACCTCATGCATGACCTCTACGGTGGTTACAAGTTAGTGTCAGCAATCACTACAAGAAAACAGATTTTTGGCAACAAGATTTGGCAGCGACAAATAAATTTCGTTGGGAATGACAATACAACATCGTTGTCAAAAACGCATTTATGGCAACAACAAAATTATCTGTTGCTAAAAATATGCTTTTTGCAATGACATTTATTATCGTTGTCAAAGCTGCCTTGTTTATTTGCAACGACATTCAGTGCTTGTTGCCAAAGAATTTGTCTTTGGCAACGACAAATAAATTTCGATGGGCAAAATATATTTTTCGCAACGACAATACAACATCGTTGTCAAAAACGCATTTATGGCAATGATAAAATTATCTGTTGCTAAAAATACATTTTTTGCAACGACATTTATTGTCATTGCGAAAGCTGCTTTGTTTATTTGCAACGACATTTAGCGCTTGTTGCCAAAGAATTTGTCTTTGGCAACGATATAGATCAATTGTTGCCAAAAAGCATGTATTTAGCAACGACAGTAATTGTCATTGGGAAAAATAGTAGTTTAGCAACGACATTTGGCTATCATTGGCAAAGATAAGTTCTTTAACAACAACAATATGTTGTCGTTGTCAAAAATAGGTTATTCTTTATTGTAATTATTAAGGTTCATGTAATAAAATTTTCTTTAAAACGAAAGAGGATACCAACACGCAAGCACCAGATCATATTAGAACTCTGTTCAGCGTGCTTGGGAGGGATTAGTATCGAGATGGGTGACCTCCTGGGAAGTCCCCAACCCTCAGGTTATGGGTACTCGAAAACAGCTCTTCTAGGGTAATACTTTGAATGGGGAAAGCTGCATAAGTCCACCTCTAGACCCTGCTCAGGCGGGAGTCCTTGTGACACCGGAAATGTTGCCTTTTTTTTCTTAATAAAATTTTTCCTCCATTACCAACTTTGAGAATTTAAAAAATGTTCAAAATTTACAATATTGGAATCTACTATATATATATATATACACACACTCAAATAGTTAACTAAAATATAAATTTTCACAACAATTTCATTTCCCCACCATAATTTTACTTTCCACACTCTTTAAAATTTTATTTTCATTTGAAAGCCCCAATTCTAATTCCCCTGCTTCATTCGCCTTTGTCCAACAAAACCCTAACTTCTTTCACTCTCCTCCCAGGACCCCCTGCCCTTGCTCTATTTTGCTTGGCCGCGACCTCCACTCCTCGACACTCGACCTTGTTGCGAACCTAAATAAAAGTATACTATAAACTAAAGGAAAGCATTAAAAGAGACATAAAGGAAAAACATAAGATGATATTTCATTTGATTGATTGAATATGGATTACAATGCCCCTATTTATAGAATGAAGCCTTCTTCTAGGTGGGGCCCACTAACTTGCTACTAGACTACTACAATACTAAATACCTTAATACTATGGACTCTAAATACCTAATTGAGAATCATATCAATACTTTCCCCTTCGAAAGACCCTTATTCTCAAGGGTCTATTATAATACTCCAGCACATCTATAAAAATAATGAATTTTTTTTTGTCATCATTTTTTGTTGGATCCATTTTCTACTATTGTCCCCCAGGATCAAATACAATAGGTACAAATTTTACCAACTTAAACTATCTAAAATTAATAATAGATATTATACCCTTTTCCCCAAAAATATTTAAGTTAAAGAGTGATTATGTAGTTATAAATAAGTAAAGGAGTAGAATTGTAATTTTGTTTTAAAATACTCTTAACCCTAGTCCCCAGTTCCCCTTCTCTGCGCCGCTGACCCCGCCTCCCCATCTTCCACTGCCACATCGTTACTTTCCGATGGCCGTAAGGCGGAGCTTTGCCGCGGTGGCAAGCGGGACGGCCCCCCCTTCTCGTTCCTCTCTCATAACTCTTTGAACTACCTACCGCTCACGTTCTCCTCTCTCTCTTCATCGAATCAAGGCGCTTTCTATGGTGGTGGGGATGCCCAGCCTCGGGGGCGGTGCTCAACCTCAGTGTGGCTGATTTTCTCCCTTCGACCCTTATCTTCGTCGTTCTCTTTCTCCTTCGTTCATCCGGACCCTTCTTCGTCCTTTGCGTGTTACGAACTTAAAGATTATATTGTATTATAGCAAGAAAAGGGGGAGATTACATAGAAGAAGGAGAAACAAACATAGATTTAGATAGAAAAGGGGAGGGCGAGACTAAAGAGAGAGGGAGAGACTAGAAAGAGAGACATCTCAAATTCTTTTCAGCTTATCTCTTTTCTAACTCAAGCCCTCTATATATAGAATTAGAAGAGGATATAATTGTAATTAAGAACTAAACCTATTTATTCAATATCAAAATTATCCCTCACTTAACCGATATATTTTTTGAATTGTATCAATACCTTCCCCTTTAAAGATCCTTATCCTCAAGGATCAAAGTATTGATACCTAAACTATTAACCCTCTTGGATCAAATACGTATATTATAAATTTTAGCCCTGTCAATTTTTGAAAATTACCAAAAATTTTAATAATTTTTTTCTTTAAAAAGAAGAATTGGACGACGGGCTGAATACAAGTAAACTCTAGAGGGAAACTTGTAATTTGAGTTATTACATTTCAAATCCCAACCCTTCTTCAGTGAAACCTAGCCAGATCTTGCTCGCGGTGCGGTACCTCGACTACGTGGGGCGGTGGCTCCTCGGGGACGACCAGCGGCGGTTCCCACAGTGGCTCCAGCTCTCTCATCACCCGATCTTCTCCTTTCTCTAGACCACTGGCCTCCTCGTTTTTCTCTTTCTTCTCTTTGGGGCTGGAGCTCTGGCTCAGGGTTTAGGTTCTGGAACCTCGGCAACGACGAAGAACGCCGTCTTCCGCGACTCTGGAGTTAGATCGAAGACCTCTACTTCGATCCCAGTCTCAGGGAGGGCCTCTAATACTTCGATCTTGTTCTCAAGCGTGGGTTCTAGTGCTTCGGTGGTGGCGGTGGCGATGGCAGTGGCAGCAGGAGCTGTAACAGAGGTAATCGAGGAATTTTCTATGTTTTTACACCCAAATCTCCTCTCTTTATGGCTAACTTGAATTTCTTCTAACCTTTGATCAAACCTTTTTGACATTTCCTCACATCTCTTTTGTATAGTTAACAATTCAACCCCTACCACTTCCACTGTTGAAGCCGAGAAAAACCTTGCTCTGATACCAATGTTACGAACTTAAAGATTATATTGTATTATAGCAAGAAAAGGGGGAGATTACATAGAAGAAGGGGAAACAAACATAGATTTAGATAGAAAAGGGGAAATAAACATTGATTTTCAGGTTTTCTAATGATCTAATAGCTGCTAGAAAGGTTCGATGCGGGCAAATTATTATAAGCTTCTATCCTCTCTCCTTTTTCTCTTTCTTTTGAATTAAAATTCATGATTGGTACTTACTTATTAGTGCTAATTTTGATTTTTTTAGAAGCTCAATGTTAAAATTTGTTAGCAAAAGTGATTTATTCATTATTAAGTATTTAGAATTATAAATCAAATATTTTGAGCCAAAATAGCAACCGTAGGCTTGTTTAATTCATCTTTCAAATCCATTACATTTGCTATAAAAGTAATGTTATTAGGGTAAAATGTGAATTAAAGAATTTGGAAATAATTTAAGAATTAGCCCATATTCATGATATGGTGGTGGTGGTGGTTATTGTTGCCTTGTCAGAAGCATATTTGAGGTACTGGGTTGTTTTGGTGAATTACTGCTCAAGTTAACCTTCTCAATGATAGGCTTTATTTTATCAATGATACAGCCATCGATCACTTACTCAGTATGTGCTTCTTTTGATGTATGTCTTTATTTCTTCTCTTTTCATTTACAAGACACGTATATATGAGCTTAATTAACGTATGTTTTGTAGAGTTGTGAGATTTAAGAGCGAAGAATGGAAGATTGCCAATCTTTTTGATCTTTTGTCTACTTGAAACTTTGAGGTAGTTGCATGTTGATACTTTTGATTTTTTGGGCGAATTGAAAGATTTTATATGTTGATAGAAATATTGTATCAGCCAGGGTATGCTGCAGTTATCTATACCATACATAAGATCATGTATCCCAGTGACAAGGGTAAAAAGATGACGCTTGTCAACAAGATAAGGTTGGTATTGATACATTATGCAACATATCTAGGCCACTTGATAATGATGATGAGATCGGTTGTTTGGTTGGAAATGGGTTTTCAATTGAAAGAGGAGGTAATATTGTTAAATTGGTTAAAGAGACTTTTATGAAAATCAAAGAAAATAATAAAGAAGCCAGGTGCAGTAAAGAAGATGATAATCTTTGTTCTTTGAGAGATGACGGATGATTACTTAATTATTTCCGACATTAGTTGTGCTTTATATCATTGTGACATAATGAATTATTTATTCTTGGTTAGCGCCTCCTTTCTCTCCTTTCTTTTATTTATGATGTCATTCAGTCTGGCCCTAATTTTAGTGACAACATGTTAACTTATTGTTATTTAATTGCATTCAACTTGCACCGTCTTCCTTGGGGATTGATTTATTAACTAGTAAGGTTGTGCTTAGATTTTATGTATGCCTAATTATTGTTGAGTTTGTATGGTATTATTGTTTTCTGATGTGTAAGCTATAATTTGATTTAAATTTATAGGATGGCAGGTTGAGGAAAGGGTAAAACTACACGTTCCACAAATATGGGTGGAAGAGGTGAAGAGGGAAGGGAAATTAGACCCTCTCATTCTACTCATAATAACATTCCCTATGTCGTGAATGATGAGTTTGATGCAAGACCATCTTTAAATAATGAGTCTCATAGACACTCTATGCATACACCCATCCAAAGAGATTATCACAAGGAATCTCTTATTATTTTTTTCATCTATTCAATTAAGAATATTAATAAAAGCTAACATTATAGAGCAAGCAAAAGGATGACCATGTTTGCTGATAGAATCTCTTCAAGCTAACATGATGGGTGGTAATACTATTTTTGGTTATTTTGTCTTCTAACTAATTTGTTTTATATCCATTATTGCAGGAAACTAAGATTACAAGTTGGAAGCTCTAGATGGTTACCTAGATTTTGAAGAAAACAAAAACATTTGTCAACTGTAAAGTGATGTTTCTGGAATCATGATGTAAATTTTGGGATTAAAATACATTGATTGTAATTGTTATGTATTCATCTTGTACTATAAATTTGGATGTCTCATATGTTTGTATTCATATTTGTAAGGATCAGTGACAATATTGGTTGTATTGGAATGTCTCAATATAAATGAATTTTCTTTAGTGTTAAATTTTATTTTAAACATTTTCTATGAGTTAAAATGTAAAATACGTTTGACAGCTTTTAATAATGTAATTGAAATAATATTAGGAAAATTGCTAGAACAAGTAATACTCTTTAGCAATGACAATTTTCGTTGCAGAACATAGCAGTCTTTGGTGACAACACTTGTCATTGCAAAAAATAAATGGTCTTTGGCGACGATAATTGTCGCTGCGAAAGATAAGCTTTCTTTGGCAACGATAATTGTTGTTGCCAAAACATATTATCTTTCGCAATGACAATTGTCGTTGCCAAAAAACAACGTATCATTGCAACGGGAATTGTCGTTGCCAAAAAGCATTATATTTGGAAGCAACAACTGTCGTTGCCATAGAGCTTTCACAACAAGATCATACGCAACGGCTTCGCAACGACAATTGTCGTTGTTAAAAATATATTTAGCAACGACAATATATCTTTCGCAACAACTTTTGTTGTTGCCAAAGGTCGTTTTTTTTGTATTGAATGATGAAGTTGAGCCTTTACTCAAAAAAGAAGCCAGCCCTCTTGGAAAAAATACCAATAACGGGACCTCTTTGTGGTCTTACTTCAAAGATGCTGAACATCATGAGAACTGCGTATCCAAAGAAAAACCAAAATTGTCACCTACTAGATGTGGACACTGGTTAGGCACCACAACATTCAGGACACCAACCTTCTGGTTTCCGATTTTGTAAGGTGTGGAGTTTAAATCACCCTGGATATTTTGAGGGTTAGTCCCTTTAGCATTACCAAAACTTAAAAGAGAAGGCAAGTATGAAAGAAGGCAACTCAGTAGAGGAATTTGCTCGATACATGCTTAACAAGGCTCTCTTAAGCGGAAGCTAGAGTCTAAAGGGCAAGCATAGTGAGCAGATGGATCCCAAGGATCCAACAACTGATTCCAAGCCTTTGACTACTACTAGTAAAGCACAGGCACACAAAAAGCTCAAGAGATGGGCTAGCCTCTCAGCCTCTAAAAGGCAAGAGTCTTCATGGTATCACCTTTTTAAGAATTCCCTAGCTTAGGAAGTAGCTGAGGACGAGGAGGAATACTTCCCTCTCAGCATCAACTTATTGGAATCTCTAGGCCATGTTAACCCAACATGTCTTATATAGAGAGTGACTTCCATGAGGAGGACTTCCCCCAACTACTGGAGGACTCTCAAAACCTGTGGGTTGATCCAGAGAATCAACCTCCATGGTAAGATATGCTAACGAATGGCACTCCTCAACATAGGATCATGACACACCCATGGTTGTCAGCCCAGAAAAGGGAACAGATCAAGGGATCTAGATATAGTTTGGGACGCTCCTAGAAAAAGTTGATGTTCGAACTATATTGCTCATTCCTTTGGAGTTCATGGAAATTGACATTCAAGAAGGCCTCGAGAGAAGCATTGTAGCATTAGAGGAGGATCCTTAAGTGGAGCTAGTGGTTGAAGTAGGAGCCACCAAAGTTAACCTCAACCCCTTATCTCTTAAAGTTAATGACCCAACATTCAAATCGCTTGATGAATCACCTAACATAATGAAGAAGGTTGATGGGCCTAATACCGCCAATAAACACATCAAGCCCCTATCCATCAAGGCCAAATATTATGGCATATTGGTGAATAAGGTCTTGGCAGACAGTAATGCGGCCATCAACATTCTGCCTGCATATATGTTAGGGCTCTTTGGTAAATCTATAGATGGTCTAGTTACTTTGGATATTGCAATCTGTGGCTTAGTTGGAGCTACTAGTAAACCCGAAGGGGTCTTGATTGACTTAACAGTTGGCAGCCTAAGCAAGCTAACAGCTTTCTTTGTAGTGGATAATACCTCGAGGTACAATGCTTTGGTCGGGAGAGATTGGTTACACCCCAATTATTATATCCCTTCTTCACTTTGCCTGTTGTTAATCTTTTGGGGCCATGAGAAGTATAAGGTTGTTACGGCAGATAACAAGCCATTTATGGCTTGCTCTAACTTCCTGGAGGCAAAATTCTACAAAAAATGGCATGGGACCACTTGATGTTTAAAGGACCTCTCCACAATCTGCCTTACGACAAGACACAATTGCCATCCTTAACAACCCACAGACTGAGGCTGAGGTTATTCAATTGGATGTAGAGTCTGAAGACTCTAACTTCTAGGGATGCATGAGGGCCCTTCTTGAAGAAGGAGATTTCCAAGGCATGCCAAAACCCCAATGCGGAGGGGCCAAGATCTCTCATTAATGGCCCAAGAGGCCATTTCCTTAACACAAGAAAGGCTCATGGCCCGGCATGCTGAGGATAAGATTTGGACCGAGCATCCTCTCAATGGTTTCCAAGTCCATACTGAACAAAAAGAAGAGTTGGAACCCTCAGACTTAAGAGCAGCACTAGCCAAAATGGAGAATTCGAGGGTTAAAGCCTAGGATCCCCTTCTCGATGTTAATTTAGACCCCATAGAAGACCCAAGACGTACTCATCTAAGCATTATGCTTTCTCAAGAGCAGATAGAGCAATTCTTGACTTTGCTTCATGAATTCAAGGGTTGTTTTGCTTGAGATCGTCACAAGATGCCTTGCCCAGACGAAAAGGTGGTTGAGCATAGGCTTCCTATCAAACTTGGCTCAAGACCAATCATTCCGGATCAAAAGAGAATGCCCCAACAAGTTACCAATTTGGTCAAGGAAGAGATCCAAAAGCTCTTACAGGCCAAGTTTATTAGGACTACTAAGTATGTCTAATGGTTGGCAAATATTGTTCATGTCATTAAAAAGAATGAAAAAGAATAAGGGCTTTGTATTGAATTCAGGCTAAAAGAAGGCCAAGTTATGATTGCTTCGAAGAATACCCGTAAGGGTGCATTCCAGTGTCCTAGGTCAATATTGACATATGAGTGGGTGGCTATGTCATTTGTAGTGAAGAACGCTGGCACCACCTACCAAAGAGTCATGAATAAGACCTTTCATGATCTCACTGGCAAGACCAATGGAAGTCTATATAGATGACACCATGGTCAAATCAAAATCCCAAGTTAAGCACTTGGAAGATTAAGGGCTATGTTCCACACAATGAGGACCCCAAACCTCAAGATGAATCCATTAAAGTGTTCTTTTGGCATGCATGCTAGAAACTTTCTAGGTTTTTGGGTGAAACAAAGGGCCATCAAGGTGGATATTAATAAGTCTAAGGCCATCCAAAAGGCCAAACTGCCTTCAAATAAAAAGGTGCTCCAATGCTTCCAAGGGCATGTTAATTTCCTAAGACGTTGTATCTTAAATGTCGTAGGAAAAACTAAAGTCTTCTCTCAACTACTGAAACTCAAATCTGGGAAGAACATCAAGTTGAAGGGCCACATTAAGGTGTATTTGATCAAGCCCCAATTCTTAATCCATCCAAGAAGGGCACACATTTGAAGATCAATATCTCTACTTCTGAGGAATCTGTTGGTTGTTTGCTTGCACAAGACTATCAGCAAGGGTTTAAATGGGTTATCTTCTACCTTAGCGTTTGGTTTTATGAATGTGAAATAAAATAATCCAAGATTGAAAAATTATGTATGTCGTTGTTCTATACATCAGAAAAATTGAGACATTACTTCTTGGCATTTACTATATATGTAGTTGCTAAAATACATGGTTGATAAACCATTTATAAAGGGAAGGTTGAACAAGTGAAGCATAGCTCCACTTCAGTTTGAGTTGGTTTACGTATCACAAAAGTCAGTAAAAGGCCAAGCCCTAATAGACTTTTAGCTAACTGGCCAAACATTAATATTGGCTTGAACTATGAGCCAGACTAGCTCTTAATAGTGGAAATGGTCCCTTGGAAGTCAGGCTTCGATGGATCAAGGACCAATTCAAGTGATGGAGTTCGAATTGTGATAGAATCTCCGGCTAGGAGCATGACTAAATTAGTTGTTACTTTAGTTAGCACATGGTCCAATAACATGGCAGAGTGTGAGGCATTGATAATAGGCCTACAAACACTCCAGGAAACAAGTCCTTAATGTTATCATCAAGGGGGATTTGCAGTGTTTAAGCAAAACCTTGAATCAATACTTATTAGTGATAAAAGAGCTGTTAAGTAAATTCAATGCAGTTTGATTATATCCCTAAACAATAGAACAAAGCAACCAATAACTTGGCTTAGTTAGCATCAGGGTACAAATTGCCCAGGACTTGGTGCAAAAACACCATGGGTTGTAAAACTAAAGTTTCAGATCATGACATCAAGTCTTTCGGTCTTAAGAGCAAAGCAATTCCAAGTGAACGCTTGGAATGCTTTGAAACCCATCGAATTGTCTTGAGTCAGTGTGAGTGCTAGAGGAAGCCTCTAATAGATTACTTTAAGAACCCTAAAGACTATACTAAGGATAGAAAGATGAAGATGAGGGCTCATGGATTCTATCTCAATGATGATGATGAATCTAGAGACTTATAGAAAAGGGATGCTGGTCGAGTGCATCTCAAGTTCCATGAATCGGACAAAGCAATGCTAGCAATGGTAGGAGCCCATGAGAGAATCTATGGATCCCATCTAGCTAGGAACAAAATGCACTGGCTTATTAGACATTATGGCTATTACTGGCCATCAATAATGGATAACTGCATAAAGCATGCCAAGGGGTGCGAAGCATGCCAAAGACATGGTCATGTGTTAAGAGTCCTTGCAGCTAAAATGCTTGCTATTATCATACCCTAACCATTCAAAGGTTAAGCAATGAAAATTATAGGAGAAATCCTTATAGCAAACATCATTCTTATATTTTCATGGCCACATATTATTTCACAAAGTTGGTGAAGGCCAAGGCATATAGGAACATCAATTAGCAAGATGTGATTGATTTTATTAAAGAATACATAATAAGTGGGTTTAGTACCCTAGAAACCATTACTGTGGACCAAGCTAGAATGTTCAACGAAGCTGAAGTTAAGGCATTTATAAAGAGTTTCGAATACAGAAATCTTTAACTTAACCCTTTACTATGCTCAAGCCAATGGCCAAGTAGAATCAACAAACAAGATTCTAAAGGCCAATATTAAAAAGATGATTGAAGACAATCCCAGGAAGTGGCATGACTTGCTACTAGATGCCCTTTGGCTTACAATACGTCCAAACGAGATGTAACCCGGACAACACCTTTCCATTTGACATATGGCCAATATGCCATGCTCCTAATGGAAGTAAGAATTCAATCTATCAAACTAATGTGTTAAGGGAGATTTTCAGAACTTTAGTATGAGCATGCTGTGATAGGCGAACTAACTAACTTAGACCAAGCTAGGCTTGGTGCTCTTCACAAGCTGGAAACATAGAAGGAGGGGGTGGCCAAAGCCTACAACAAAGGGTTCAAGTCTAGGTCATTTGAATTGAGAAATATGGCCTAGAAAGTGGTTTTACCCATTGGCCAGAAAGATTGTGTCTTCATGAAATCGTCCCCAAAGTAGGAAGGCTAATTTAAAGTCATCAAGATATTTGGAAGGAATGCTTACTGTTTAATAATGATGGTCTAATTTCCTGAATTGACGAGGACCAAGGTTTCTCTCCCTAAAGGGAGTCCATTTAATCCTCTTCCTACCTCGATAAGACGTTAATATCTCAAGGCATTGGTCAACAGACCATCCTGGGGGATAAGAGGACCTCACAAAAAGCATACTGTTTCCCAAAATAAAAAAACCCCTCACCTGTGGGAGTGTAAGGGCCTACGGGACAAAGCTCGGGGAAGTAGGCTTGAGGCCAAAGCTGGACCATCTAAAAGGGTCCATCTAATTGGACATCATAGTTCTTACCAATGATGTCCCTATGGCATCCATACACTTGGGCCAAGAATAAGGGTCCTAGGGCTAATGGACCACTACTAAAGATCAGGTTAACAACCATAGCCCAGAGAAACTTAAGAACTAAGTTGGAGGAGTTTGCAAAGAAAAACTTGTTTAGCAAAAATAGGTAAAAGCATGTCTCTTATTCTCTGGAATCGTGTCCAATGTCATGAGCCTCTATAATAAATGTTTTGAAAAAGGACCCATAACCACCGCATAAATCAATGACAGAGAAAAAAGAGGCAAAGGCTTCAGGTTCTAAAGAAATAAAAGAATTAAAAGGTAGTTCTTCTCCTAGTGAATGGCCTACCCAGGCCATTATGTCCTTCAAGGTAATACCAAGAAAACACGCATGGAGGAAAAAACCATTATAACAGGTATTCCAACAGAAGGTTAGCGCTATCATAATGGGATAATCATAACTGAGGGCAATGGTGGAAAGCCTAATAGCTCCATAGATATGGGGGTTCCTCCATTTTTCTCCAAGGGTCATTATTAGCTTGTAAACCCATTCAGCCTACCGCTTTGTCAAAAACATCCATTCTTTGAAAGACACCACTTCTTTGCAGATGTGTCTTCCACCCCAAGACTGACTTTTAGGGGTTGTATGAAGTGAAGGAGACTCGTCACTATCTTGAAACAGGCCTGGAATGTTATGAGATGGGTTAAAGATGTGTCGTAGGGCATATGACTCCAAAGAAGACAAAGGGACGTTTTCTGGTAAGTAAGAAAAATCGTATTCAATGGTGTTGAGATCTGTTGGACTCTAAATCACATTAGAGACCAATGAGGTATTGGACTAGAGCAAACGTGTTAGCTTCTCAATAGGGCTATCAGCTTGGGGAAGGAGATAAAAAACATCAAAAGAAATTTGAACATTCGTTGGGTCAGTTTTAAGAAGATGAAGAGAAGTGAAGGCAGACTGAATCAAGAATCAAAGACTGAAGAGTAGCAGAGAGCAAGTGTTTTAAAGAACTCTTGATTGCAATAAAAAGAAAGAGAGAAAGTACATACCAAAAAAGTGATGATTTCAAGCCTTAATCGCCATACTAATAGATAAGTGGGAAGAAAGGGAAGACGACAAGACAGTGATCTCTCGAGCTCCCTATAACCATTGAGGGTCAAATCAAGATTTTTTTTACCCATTGCAAATTTGAATTTACAACGGCTAAAACAGGGGCATTTGTTTATACCCTAAATTCAAGGTGAAAAGGATGATGTCATTTTGGGCAAAGTGCCACAAGCTTAACATGTGAAGCCTCCCTCACGAAGAATTAGGACTTTGGATGCTGAAGTAACAGTGTCTCGGGCCCTATATCTTGAGAAGATCATTACTTCAATGTGGTATCAACCGCTGGAGACTCGAGTGTTAGGATTAGTGTCTTGAAATTCAGATTTACCCTGCAGATGTTATTTTATTAAAGAGTAAAATTGAAGTCCCATCCGTCTTCTTGATAAATTTGTGTAAGTGAGCATATATACTGCACGTGATTTTCTTTTCAGTAACATCCATGAGATAGGTGCAGCCCTCAGACTAAGATTTATATGTTTGTTCTTAGTAGTTTATAAGATTAACCCATAAATAGACTTGGAATAAATGGCATAGATTGTTGTTTAAAAGACTCGCAGTCAAAGACATGTTTGGACTACTTATATACTAAGACTATAACATGACACTTTAGATACCTTATTTTGGTCATGTGGATGGTGATACAGAAGTGTTAGGGTGGTCTGTTAATGAGATTGACATGCTGAGTTAGAACATGTGGATTACATGCTTCTAGACTACTATCAAATATGAGTGATCATGTTGTGCTGTTTGAACGGTAACTCTAATTCTTGAGTATTCTGGACTTGTACATGGAATGTTACTTACTTTGGTGTACTATAAGCAAGGTCTAAACAAATGACTGAATTCCCACATAAACTCCGTAGCAGCATGAAGTGTGACAATGATCAGGTATTCAATACAGAATCTACAGTTTCTTATGAGGTACGTATGTCCTCGTAGTTGATTTGTAAGTATTTGAATAGCTCAAAATCTTTGGCCAAAGTGAAATAGATGTTTGACATTTGGAATTAATGCTATGAATATGTTCAAGTATAAATGAATTATTCGGTGAAAGGCGAGGCCGTAACTAATAGAGAAGCTATGAGAAAGACAATGGCAGTAGTTATATTTATTTGTTAAGTAAATATAGTGGTGGGGTTTTTGTCATGAATGCAATCTATTTGGTAAGTATCAAATAAATGGTTTAAGTCCAGAGTGTAGCAGGATTTATTTAATGGAATTAAGTTTCATTAAATGGTAATTGAATTTTATCATTAGATAGTAATTGGTTCAACCCGTTTAGAGCTAGATTTAAATTGTCCATGAGGTCCCTGCACAAGCCCTTGTTTTCATTACCACCAGAAAAATATTAAAGAATTCATGAGATGAATTATTTATTTATGAGATGCATAAATTTAAATTTGCCAAATATTTTTCATGAAATTAATAAAAATTAAAAATTATAAAATAAAATAATTTTTTAAAATTAAAATTCATAAGACGAATTTTTACATATAGAAAACAAAGGGGAAAAAGCCGAAAATGCACAGCTCTGGTAATCTACGACACGCCTAGGTAGTGTCGTGCTTTAGGCTACTGGAGGGTGAGATCTATGTGCCATGGCACTAGCCAATCAGGCCTCAACATGTGGCACACACCATTAAAAAAGGGGGGGTGGTTTGAAATATTAGTAAAACGCTGCATTTCCGTTGTTTTCTGCGCATCTGGCATTGACAAATTGCATATCTTCGTTCTGGTACCCTAATATAAATAGAGGTACCTATTTCAACATTTGGCATCTGATTTGAATTAAAAAGTATTAGGGTTTCTGAAAGTATTTTGGTGAAAATTTTCTTTCTTTAGTTAATATTTTTTGAAACCCGCTGCCCTTGCTTTTTGAGTTTATTGCGCAGAAGGCTATCGAATCTCGGTTTTCTCAGAGCATTTTATTATTCTTTCTTATTTTCTTATATCGTAGCAATTCCATGTATGCGTTTTTTTCCTTCTCTTTTAAGTTTCACTTTTCTATTTATTTACAGCCTTCTTATTAAGCTAGTTTTAAGTTTATGTAATTATTATGAACATATTAGAGTAAAAGCCTGTAGATTTGAGTTAGGAATTTAAATATGTAGATTTAAAATTATGAATTCAAATCAAACCTTAGGCTTACAATTAAGAATTTAAACCCTTCACTTGTTAAATTTGTTAAGTTATGGAAAATTTTTGAAATTTGTCCCAACAGTTGGTATCAGAGCCAGCGTTTGAATACATTCATAATATAAATGAATAGGTATAAAAAGACAGGAATTTATAGACTTGTGATTTAATAAAATAGAGATTATATTAAAAAGGAAATATATTTAAAGCAATGATTTAAATTGTTTAAATCGTTAATGAATCAATAGTCAATTAGATTGTTTAATGTAATGATTTAAATTATTTAAATCATTAACAAATTTATAGTGAATTCAGATATGTCAATTTATCAATTTTCATTCATGTTATTGGTATCTTGAGATTATGCATATTTGATCATGATTTATGAAATCAGGTAAAATTAATCTAATGAGATTTGATTCAATTTTTTTTTTTTTTTTTTTTTGGGATTAGTTGTTTTAATTTTAAAAAAAAAGTCAGCATTTTTTTAAAATTATAAAAATTTTAATTTTTTTGGGATGTGTAGATATCAAAGCTAGTTTACATAGTAATTGAAAAATTAATTTTTTATTAATTGATTTAATTTTAGAGTGAGACTCTTAACTAGATTATTATATAATCTGAGTTAAAAGTGAATATTGTTTAAACATAAAAAATAATTTCTATTAATTAATTTAATTTTATAATGAGATTCTAAAGTAGATCATAAGATAATTAAATTATAAGGTGGCACAGTTTTAAACAAAAATTAGTTAATTAATTTTATTAGTTAATTTTTATATATATTATGAGATAATTTGTTTTGTGATACGATAGTGTTTTAAATATTTTTAAAAAAAAATAATTACTTAATTTTGTTAGTTAATTTTTAGAATGTGATTCTAAAGGAGATTATGAAGGAATCCAAGTTGTAAATGTAAGTTCATTAAAAACTACTAGTGTATAAAAATGAAGTGGGAGCGAGGCTACATTTTTGAAACCTCATAGTCTCCATTACTAGTTTAGCAGCATAGTAGATCGATGGATCTCCACGTGGAGTATGTCAGTTTTTAGGTTACAAGGTTAGACTTCTGTTAGAATACACCAAAGTGCAAAGAAGCAATGCAACCACTCTACCGTGGAGTATTACGTCTATTTTTATGGAGGTTTAGGTAATATTTTATACTTGACTAGCATGCTACATTAGTCTCCTCGAGGAGCTTTATTCTTTTTTGTTAGATACTAAGGTAAAGTGATGAATTAATCATGTTTAGTAAGAGTTATAAGAAAACATGTTAATTGAGAATAGTTTTCACCCAAACTAATTTCATATGACCCTGCTGCCATGAAGTAAGAAGTGGTGTGTTTGAGTCATCTTTGCATGTATTATGGTATAGTTTATTGGATGCCTGACTTACTGTGCATGCTAAAGTAAAAGAACAGATATCACCGCATTATACATCACTCTTATAAGGTAGTAACACAGTTGTTATTTGCAGCATTTTTAAAATGGCTGTACTGGTGCACTTCTTTCAATTATGAAAGATAATGCCTTAACTATACCAAATTACTTCACTTGGAAATTGAACTAGGACATAGTATCAATACATAAGGGTCAAAGTTTGTTCTCACTGATGCTCAACAGACAGTGCCCACTAACAATTCTACCACTATTGTTAAAGAGTGTTATGAATACTTGAATAAGGCTAAGGAGTTAGACAGATGTTATATTTTGGACCCTGTAACCAATGTTCTCAATCATCAGATACTTGAGAAGGAAACAACAGCTAAGATGATCAAATACTTAGAAGAAAATGTTTGGTGGTAAGATAGGGTAGCTAAGCAAGAGCTGATGAGGAAGCTCTTGAACAGGAGGTCGCTAGTTCAGAAGCACGTTGTATAAATGATGGGGTGCATGTTTGAGTTGGAAATTCTAGGTGCTAACAATGATAGTTAGTCTCAACAGTGTTGGGAATGTATTTCAAAAAAATTTCTCTAAACGACTAGAGCGGGCGCAGTGGAAAACTAATTTTAAATTCTTAATTTTAAATCTAATGCTCTAATCTAAATAAACTATGTAATTAGACTTAAACTTTACTATAATGGGCTCATCAGATAAAAATTTAAACATCCAATAAAACCTAAATAAATATGGCACTTAGAATAAGTGAAATAAAGGAAAGAACAAATAAAATAACAAATACTTAATTTTGACGTACCTGAAGCGCAAATCCAACCTCCGAATTTGCAGATCTAAAATTGAAAGAAGGAACTTCTTAACATCCCAAGATCTTTTGTGCAATGACCTCTATTTGCATCGAAGTGTAGGCTCCCAAAATATTTAATTTAAAAAAATTTTGGAACAAAATTTTTCCTTTTAATTTTTCCAAAAAATTATTTTTTACAACAAACTATGCTAAACATTAGTTTAGAAAAATCCTAAAATAGTTTTAGATTTTCATCATGGGAGAAAAATAGGTTCAAAAACCTAAAAATTAAAAATAAAAAAAAAAAAAAGAAAAACTCATGGCCACCGTACTTACATATTTGAAGATACATAATTGTATCAACACTTAATTGCGTGGGCCCCGCATGGGGCCCATCTAAACCTTGTGCACTGGGTAACTTGCCCAGCGCATGAATATTTCAATTATAATTTTTTTTTCCTTAATATCTTTAATTCCCACATGTATAAAATTTATCCCACGAATATTATTTAGTAAAAATTAATTTATTCATCTTAAGAGTAAATAATTTATTTTATGAATTATGTTTAGCAAAATTAATTTTGTTATGACTCAAGATCAAACTTGAATCGTAACCTAAGAGAGAGAGAGAGAGAGAGAGAGAGAGAGATTAAGATGACAGATTGAAGATACATAGAAGAAGTTGGGAGAATTAGAGTTTGAGAGAAGAGTATTGGAGATATTTTCATTGAAAAAAAAAATTCCATTACAAGAATATCAACTACTTATACTATACTAGCATAAACTAGATACAAAGCATTTGAACTAGAACAACCACTAACTTAAGGTAAATCAGCAGCCAAACTTGACTAAAGAACCAAACAACGAAATAAGCTTCTAACTACCACCACAACCACCTTTCTCGCCAAAGCAAACACTTCAAACAATTGAGGCCTAAAGCCTCTTTACAGCAAGAGATCAACCAGAAGCTGATCAAGAAAAGCTAAAACACAATAAAACAGCTTAGTATCATAGTAATACTCCCCCCTTTAGAGATTCTTGTCCTCAAGAATCTTTGTAGAGATTTGCTTATTGAAACTTTGATCAGTATATCTACATCTTTAAACTTTGAATCATCAACAAATTACATCTATCTAAGATTTCCACTTCGTTCTCCATCCTCCATAGCCTGCTGATACTTCATTTGCTATGGTTCAAGGAACTGAATTTCAAAATGAACTCTTGATTTCTTTGCTGGTCCCATCGGTGGTCCAACTTCACTCCAAAAGGATACTTTAACTTCTTGCTCTAACTCTCAAGTTCAAAATGATCAATCACCACTACAAACTGCTTTCCATTGTTCATAGCCAAATAGACACCGATCCCACTCAATTGAGTTTGAAAATTAATCTACTATAGCACACTTTGCAGCTGAACTTAAGCATTTAACTGTTTCGTCGCTTATTTCAATTGTACTGTTGTGATAACAACCTGATTTCTTGATGAATTTCTCTCAATAGATGCCTTTTGGTGCTTACTATTGATATAATCAATTTCCTCAACTTTTATTTAATTTGGAACATATCAAGATTAATTTCAGATCTGGTCATGTTGTTGCTGTATTGCCTGATGGTAACAACAAAATTTGCTCTTGATCTCATGTATGGCTTATCAGCAGCAACATTTTCTCTTCCTAATTCACATTCTGGCTCGTGGAGAAAAACCATAAGAATTCAGGAGGTCATACATTAGCTTGTATCCTTAGAATATGCTCTTTACCCTTAGCTCGACTAACACAACTGCCAAGCTCATGACCTGACGTTCCCTTTTTTAGAGCACTCAAAACAATCTCATTCAATTTAAATTGGCAATTCTGTCCCAACCATTCCCCTTGATTGTCAAGATGTTTCCCCATTGGCCTTCTTTCGTGGTTTGCACATTGCGGGGCCAACTTTGGGATGACCTTTTTCACCATTTTGATGGCAAGAATGGAAATGGTGACTAACCGAGATGTCAACCTGATAACTACCAAACATAATTTGATAGTTAACCTTGTGAAAGAGAATGATAAGGTGAGAAGAGAATTGAAAGGAGATGAGAAAGATGAGAGTTAGATGAGAATTAGGGAGATTATCCAAAAGGAAATCAGGTTTTATTATTCATTGAATGATGAGATTACAAGATTGAGGTCTATTTATAGTAGACCATGATACAATGCACTAGGACCTTCCACAAACCAACCACCTAACTACCTTTGGCGCCAACTCATACGGAAGCCACCAAATTTGAATTAATAGACCCTTAATCGACTAAAGGCGCCAAATTGGCCTGCCAACCGACTCTTGAATACAATGCTAAACAACACCAAAAACACCACACAAGATACAAAGGCAATTAACTAAACGATTTATAACATTCCCTCCCCCCCGAGACGCTCCTTGCCCTACAGGAGAAAAGCTCGAAAATTGACTCTTCAAGAATGTAGGATTCTCCCATGTGACCACATTCTTATCCAAGTTCAGCTACTACACCAAAATCTGCTGAAAAGCTCCAGTTCCCCCTGCTAACAGCTTTTGGCTTTTGACAGCCACTAGTCCAAGCAACAATGCTCCATTTGCTCCCACTTTTGGTGGAGACCATGAGCTTCTAACCCCTTTTTTCCCCTACTTTTTAAGTAATGACACATGGAACGCTGGGTGAATGTATGATTGTGGAGGTAAATCAAGTTTATAAGCAACTTTGCCGATCTTCTCCTAAATTTTGTATGGACCAAAGTAACGTGCACTTAGCTTGACATTTCACCTGACAGCCAGAGAGGATTGTCTATAGGGTTGTAATTTAAGGTAGACCATGTCTCCAACTTCATAAGCTTTGTCTACCCTCTTTTTGTTTGCGTAAAATTTCATTCAAGCACGAGCTTGGTGACGGTTGTCCTTAAGACTCTGCAGCATCTGGTTCCTCTACTGTAACAGGTCTCCTGCTACAGAACCCGGAGTGCCTTACTGCTACAACAACAATGGTGAAGGTGGAGCGTACCCATACAAGGCTTAGAAAGGAGAAGTGCCAACTGAAGCATGAACATGAGTGTTGAGCCATAACTCGGCTAAAGAAAGCCATTGATTCCACTCTTTTGGCCGTGAGAAAACCATACTCTGAAGATACTACTTAGTGCATTGATTAACTCACTCTGTTTGTCCATCCGATTGGTGATGGTAAGATGAACTGAGTGCCAATGTAGTTCCCAATAATTTGAACACTCCCTCCAAAAGTCGCTCATAATCTTGTCCCTATCGGAAACAATGGATTGAGGCAACCCACGCAACTTATATATGTTGTCCAAGAAGCTCCTAGGCAACCTCTCTACTGTAATAGGCTGGATGAGGGATATAAAGTGGTTATATTTGGTGAAACAATCCGCCACTACCCAAATGACCTGCCTACCATCAGACTTGGGAAGGCCTTTAATAAAATCCATGCCTATGTTGATCCAAGCACTCTTCGGAATGGGAAGTGGATGCATAAGTCCTTTGTATCTATGATCGGCCAATTTGATTTGTTGACAAACCTCACAAAACTTAACAAAATCTGATACTACTTTCTTCATACCGTGCCAACTAAAATATGCCTTAACTCTCAGATAAGTACCATCAACCCCGGAATGTCCACCCCAAGCTGAATCATGTGATGCCTTCACAATATGATCCCTCAATTTAGTCGAGGAGCAAATGTACAGCTTGTTCTGCACCTGGATGATCCCTTTATGCACAGACACTTCAGCCTTGCTGTCAACAATATCAGCATCTTTCACCAACGCTGCAGCCACACACTCTTGAGCAAAGGGGTCCCCTTGGTAGGATTTGTAAATTTCATCCATCCAAGATGGCAAAACAACAGACAATGCCCCACCAAAACCATGCTCGTGGTCCTCAAATTTCCTTGACAAAGCATCAGCAACCTGGTTTTCCTTGCCTCTTTTATACTCGATTGCATAGTCAAGTCCTAGCAACTTCATCAACCCCTTCTTTTGAATTCTTGTCACTATCTTTTGCTCCAAGAGGTGCTTAAGACTTTGATGATCAGTTCGAATGATGAACCTATGACCATCCAAGTAATGCCTCTATTTCTCAATTGCTAGGAGAATTGCCAAGTACTCCTTTTCATAAGTGGACATAGCTTGATGTTTGGGACTAACCGCTTGACTCAAATAAGCAATGGGTCTTCCATGTTAAGAGAGAACAGCCCCACATCTAGTCCCACTTGCATCTGTCTCCAAAACGAAGTCCTCAGCAAAATTTGGCATGGCCAGTACCGGAGCCTTACATATAGCAGACTCAAGAGCATCAAAAGCGGCTTGTGCCTTGTCAGTCCACTTGAATGCATCCTTCCTAAGAAGCTCAGTTAGGGGCTTTGCAATGGACCCATAACCATTTATGAACTTCCTAGAATAACCAGTCAATCCCAATAAACCTCTCAATTGCTTCAATGTCATGGGCTTGGCCACTCTTGCATAGCTTGCACCTTGGAAGGATCAGTAGAGACTCCTTCATGAGAGATGACATGGCCCAAATATTCAAGTTTGGACTGAGCAAAAGAGCACTTGGATAGTTTAGCATAAAATCTGTGCTGCCGCATCACCAAAAACACCTCTCTAAGATGAATGAGGTGATCCTCAAAGGAAGAACTATATATCAATATATCATCGAAGAAGACCAACATTGATCTCCTCAAATAAGGCTTGAAAATATCATTCATAGCAGCTTGGAATGTGGCCAGAGCATTTGTCAAACCAAAAGGCATGACAACAAACTCAAAATGTCCATGATGTGTCAGAAAAGCAGTCTTATATATATTCGGCTCAAAAACTCTGATTTGATGATAACCTTGCCTCAAATCAAGCTTAGAGAAGAAATGTGCTCCTTATAACTCATCAAGCAAATCATCAATAACAGGAATAGGGAACTTATCTTTAACTGTCAAAGAGTTCAACTGATGCTAATCGATGCACATTCTAGCCGTGCCATCCTTCTTCACAAGTACTACCGCTGAGGCAAAAGGGCTGTGGCTTGGTCTAATGAAACTCATTTGAAGTAACTCATCAACTTGCTTCTCAACCTCTGATTTTTGAAGATGAGCACAACGGTAGGGCCTGTTTTTCACTGGATCAGCATTAGCTTGAAGTGGGATGGCATGATCTACACTTCTTTAAGGAGGAAGGCTCTTTGGTTGCTCAAAAATGTCCTCAAACTCTTCGAGCAAAGTATGAACTTCAGGTTGGATATCCTGCTGCAGATGTGCAGGTGAAATAACAAATAATTGTTCAAGCCATTGTATTACATTCTTCTTAAAACCACCATGTAAGCACTTGCCATTAATCAGCCGCAACTATGCTTGATCTGAAATTCCCTGTGAGGTGACCTTAGTGCCACGAACTTCAAAGGATACAGTCATCCTATGTACAAGCGCCAGATTAAAAGACCTCATCCAATCTAAACCAAGCACCATATCACAACCTCAAAAGGGAAGAACTCTAAAATCAAAAGTGAATTGATGATCTTGCATAGACCAATGGAATGATTGGCACTTATTTTGGGTAGTAATTGAGTTGCCATCAGCTACCATCACGGCTAAGGGATGAGTTTTGATAATTTCATGCTTCACCTTCTTTACCAACTTGGGATCAACAAAGCTATGTGTGCTTCCACTATCCACAAGAATGGTGATGGAAGTTTTTTCAGCCTTCCTACCAAGGCGTATGTTATTGTGAGCTCCATTCCCTGTCAATGCCTTCATGGAAATCTCAACCTCATCTTCAAACAGCTCATCGTGTGAATCTTGCCCTGAACTGCCATATGCAGAACCTGAACGAATAGCCTTAGGTTCAGCTTCAACACGAGATTCTCTTGCAGACATCAAAAACTTCGAATTGCACCTATGTCCGGGCTGATATGGCTGATCACATCTATAACACAACCCTGTAGATCTCTTGTCCACTGAACGTCCAGCCTTGGTGCTAGATGAGTCTCTTTGATGAATCTTGTAATTGCTGCTCTTGAATTTGCTTTTGTTACTTGAAGATACAAGTGTAGCCTCAATCAATTTAGCATTATTATAGGCTTTGGAGAGAGTCTTTGGTCCAATGGCCTTAACCAAGTTCTTAATCTTGGCTTTAATCCACTAATAAAGCTTAAGACATAATATGCCTCGGTAGAATGTGGATTATTGGCTATCATGTTAGCACGTAAATTCTCAAATCTGATCATGTACTCCTTCACCGTAGAGGTTTGATAAACTTTATTAAAGCTATCAACAACATCGCTTGAATCCTCTTCACCATACCTCTCACACAGCTCTTCCACGAATTGGCCCCAAGAAAGACAAGGATAACTCTTCAATATACTATAAAAGCATACCTCATGGTCTCCATGAAGATGCACTGCAGCAAGCTCCACTTTTTCAGCTTCTTTGAAGTTATAGAAATGAAAATACTGTTCACACCTCCTCAACCAAGAATCAGGCTGTTTTCCATTAAATGGCTCAATTTGCACCCTTGGCTGTCGATGAGCATAACTTCTGCCACCAGATGTAGCATCATTACTCAATGATCTCTGTTGTTGATGCAAATCAAGAGGCCTATTCTGTTGTTCTGAATCATCAGATGAACTTCTTTGGTGTGCATTTCGATCAGGTGGTTTGGATTGTAGACGGGCACTCTGGCCAAACAATCTGGATTGGCCTGGTTCTGTATTTCGAACATGTGCTCCTGCAGCCGCCTCAACTACTGACGGTCATTCATCAGCTGATCGGATATGAACTGATGGACCAACTTCTACTTGTATTACAGGAGATTTACCATGATTCTGTCCAAACCTTCATTTTTGTCTGAATGAACCTGCGGTTGAATCACAACAGCTGGAGGAATGAGCTGACTTGCTGGCTTATGAATCACATTAACTAATGATTCTCCCTGCTTCTTGATCTGATCTTGCAAACTCCCCAACCTTTCCCCCAATTTGGACAATCAATCATCATTTTTTGTTGATTTGCTGATTTTCCAACTGCATTTGCTGTAATCTTGAGAACATGCGTTCTTCTGATTGTAATTGTCTATGTAATTGTGAATTAGTGATGAGATCACACCATTCCTTCATCCAATCAAGAGTAACATGTTAGCTTCCAATCATTCAGTTGATAGCTAACCTAGTAGAAGAAGAGTTAGATGAGGAGAGAAGTGAAAGGGGATGAGAAAATAGAGAAAGGGGATGAGAATTAGAGTAAATTCCAAAAGAAAATCATATTTCATTTATTGGATGATTGAATTACATGCTTAGGACCATATTTATACTCATTTGGGTGCATTGCATCAAGACAATTCCGAACTAAGCAAGCTAACTGCATTTCCCGCCTAAAACCAGCATTTTGGACCCGGCTTAACTGATTTTCCTGCTAATTCTGCAGCACACCCCTGGCATTCAACCCGTATGACCACTTAACCCCTTTTGGCGCCTAAAATCCTACCCAACCGACATTTAAATTCTAACAACTCAACAATGAAACACTAATCAACAATTACAACATGAAATTACAATTAAAATTCATCAATTCATAACATTCCCTCCGTCTTGAGAAACTTCTTGTCCTCAAGAAGTAAAATGCGGGAATTGGCTCTTCAAGAAATTGCAACTTTCCCAGTCATAAAGCTCTTGTTCAAGTTGCTCCATGTCACCAATACCTCCTGCACAACACCATTGTCGGTTTGCAGCACCCTACGAGCCTTAACAGCAGCCGGTTGCAGCAGCAGCAAGCCGTTTGATGCAGCAATAGGTGCATCTCGAGCAGCTGCGGCACCCCTCTTGACCTGCTTTTTAAGGAGGGACACATGGAACACGGGGTGAATGTATGAATGCGAAGGTAAGTCAAGCTTATATGCAACATTGCCAACTTTCTCCAAGATTTCGTATGGGCCAAAGAATCGGGCACTTAGCTTGACATTACGCTTGACAGCCACGGATGACTGTCTATACTATTGTAATTTTAGGTAGACCATGTCCCCAACATCATAGCTTTTGTCTACCCTTTTCTTATCTGCATAATACTTCATCCGAGCTCGAGCTTGTTGAAGATTATCCTTAAGTGCTTTCAACATATGTTGCCTCTGCCGCACCAAATCAACTGCTGCAGAAACTAACTCTCCCGGCTGTCGCAGCAATGTTGGTGAGGGTGGAGGGTAGCCATACAAGGCTTGGAAGTGTGAAGTGCCAATTGATGTATGGAAGTGAATGTTGAACAAAAACTCAGCCAAAGAAAGCCAATGATTCCACTCCTTGGGCCTCAAGAAAACCATACTCTGAAGATACTATTGTACACATTGGTTGACTCGTTCGGTTTGGCCATCCAATTAAGGATGATAAGAAGAACTAAGTGCCAATGTGGCTCCCATCAATTTAAACAACTCCCTCCAAAATGTGCTTGTGAAAATCCTGTCACGATCCGACACAATGGATTCAGGCAATCCATGTAATTTGTAAATGTTGTCAAGGAAAATCCTTGCCAATTTTTCAGCGGTAATGGGTCGAGCAAGAGCAATGAAATGGCTATATTTGGTGAAACGATCCACCACTACCCATATGACTTCCTTGCCCTCTGACCTCGGCAATCCCTAAATGAAATCCATGCTAATGTGGATCCATGCTGCATCCGGAATAGGAAGAGGTTGAAGGTGTCCTTTGTATCGATGATCACCCAACTTGGTTTGTTGGCACACTTCACAAGTCTTCACATAATCACTCACTTCTTCCTTCAGGCTTGGCCAAGTAAAGTATGCTTTAACTCTTTGATATGTGCCTTCTACACCGGCATGGCCTCCCCAAGCAGCATCATGAGAAGCATGTATGATCTAATTTCTCAAATCAGTAGCAGATCCCACATAAAGCTTGCCATGGACTCGAATTAGCCCCCCCTGCACTGAAATTTCAAACCCTGCAGTATTCTTCTCTGCATTATTCTTAAGGACAGTAGCAGCAACACTTTCTTGGGCAAAAGGATCACCCTCATATGACTTATATAGCTCTTCCATCCATGTAGGAATCACTGTGGTAGTAGCAATGCAGTACCCCACTTCAGTGTCCTCAAACTTCCTTGAGAAAGCATCGGCTGCAGCATTTTCTTTGCCCCTTCGGTACTCAATGTCATAACCAAGGCCTAGCATCTTCATAATACCTTTCTTTTGAATTCTTGACATGATCTTTTGGTCAAGGAGATGCTTGAGGCTTTGGTGATCCGTTCGAATGCTGAACTTGTGACCCTCCAAGTAATGCCTCCATTTCTCCACGACTAAGAGAATTGCTAGATACTCTTTCTCATAGGTCGACATGGCTTGATGCTTGGGACTAAGAGTTTGAATCAAATATGCAATAGGCCTACCACCTTGAGAAAGAACAGCCCCAATACCAGTACCACTTGTATCGGTCTCCAAAACAAAGCTTTCGGTGAAGTTTGCCATTGCCAATACCGGTGCAGCACACATTGCAGCTTTAAGAGCTTCAAATGCAGCTTGAGATCTCTCATTCCATGTAAAAGCATCCTTCTTCAAGAGCTCCATTAAAGGTTTGGCAATAGAACCATAACCCTTAATAAATTTCCGATAATACCCAGTCAATCCCAAAAAACCTCACATTTGCTTCAAGGTGATAGGATTTGGCCAATCTTGCATTGCACGAATCTTATTAGGATTAGTAGAAACTCCCTCTTGTGAGATGACATGACCCAAATACTCAAGCTTATTTTGAGCAAACGAACATTTGGACAACTTTGCAAAGAACTTGTGTTTCCGCATCACTTCAAAGACTTGTCTGAGGTGAGTGAGGTGAGCGTCAAATGTTGAGCTGAAAATCAGTATGTCATCAAAGAAAACGAGCACTGACTTCCTCAGAAAAGGCTTGAAAACATCATTCATGGTTGCTTGAAAAGTGGCCGGAGCATTTGTTAAGCCGAAAGGCATAACAGCAAACTCGAAATCACCATGATGAGTTTGAAAAGCTGTCTTGTAGATATCCAGCTCGAGGACCTTGATCTGATGATACCCTTGCCTCAATTCAAGCTTTGAAAAGAAGCATGCTCCATGTAGCTCGTCAAGCAAATCGTCTATAACCGGAATGGGAAAATTGTCCTTCACCGTTAAAGCATTCAACCGACGGTAATCTATGCACATTCTGGCCCAACCATCCTTCTTTTTCACGAGGATCACAGGTGAAGCAAAAGGGCTACGGCTTGGTCTAATGAAGCTCATGTGAAGAAGCTCCTCAACTTGCCTCTTAATCTCTGTCTTTTGGCCATGTGCATATCGGTATGGCCTTGTTTTGAACGGTTCAGCATTTGCACGCAAGGGAATAGCATGGTCCGCACTCCTTTGAGAGGAAGACTCTTAGGCTGCTCAAAAATTTCCCCAAATTCATCCACCAAGGCCTGCACTTCTGGTTGAAGGTCCTGCTGCAGCTCTACCGAACTGATCATGAACAAATGACCAAGCCATTGTATTGCCTTCTTCTTAATTCCACCTTGCACACGTTTGCCATCAATCAACTTGAGCTGAGCTTCCTTGGATATGCCTTGCAAAGATACTTTGGTGCCATGAACCGCAAATGCCACGGTCATTTTATCGAAATCAAACACAACCGGGTTCAAGGTTCTCATCCAATCCACCCCAAGCACCATATCGCAGCCTCCCAAGGGAAGAACTCTAAAATCAAAAGTGAATTGATGGTTTTGCATAGACCATGGGAATGCTATGCGCTTGTTTTGAGTCGTTAAGGAATTGCCATCAGCCACCATCACGGCCAAGGGGTGAGTCTTTGTCACTTCATGCTTGACCTTCTTAATCAACTTTGGATCAACAAAACTATGCGTACTCCCACTGTCAATAAGGATAATAATGGAATGTTTTCCAGCCCTGCCTTTGATTTTGATGGTATTTTGAGCTCCACTACTGGTTAAAGCCTTCATTGATATCTCTACTTCATCATCGCTTAATTCTTCTTGTGAATTACAACCTGCACAGTCCTCTTCAGCATCTGATGGTTCACTGTCAGAACCAGCATCAGCATGGGACCCCCTTGCATACATTAGTGCTTGTGATTTGCACCTATGACCAGGCTGATATGGTTGGTTACAACGAAAGAAAAACCTCAATGAAATCTTGTCAACAGCTCGCTTAAAACCAGAACCAAAATTACTTCCCTGTTGAGGTCTGAACTTGCTGTTGTGCTGCTTGTTCTTGTCACTTGATTGGACTTTAGTAGCCTCTATCAACTTTGCCTTGTTGTAAGCACTTGACAAAGTCTTAGGACCAATGACTTTCACCATATTCTTGATCCTTGGCTTCAATCCACTCACAAAGCATGAAACATAATATGATTCAGCATCGTCGGGAGCTATGGACAAAACTGATAGCAAGTGAGCTCTTAAGTTCTCAAATCTGGTCATATATTCTCTCATGGTTGAAGTTTGGGACAACTTATTAAAGCTATCCACAACATCCGTTGATTCACCTTCTCCATAACGCTCACACATTTCTTCTACGAATTGGCCCCAAGAAAGATTTGGTTTGCTCTTCAACAAACTATAATACCAAACCTCATGATCACCATGTAGATGAACCGCGGCCAGCTAGAGCTTTTCCTCCTCATGTATGTTGTAATACAAAAAATATCGATCACATGTCCTAAGCAATGATTCCGGTTGCTTTCCATCAGAAGGATCGATTTCCACCCTTGGTTGCCTGTAAGTGCCACTCCTTCCACCATATGTGTTGTCATTAGTCATGGATCTATGCTGGAAATGTCGATCAGGAGTATCACAATGCTCAAATTCATCGACTGCAATACTATGATGCAAAACAGAATTGTGTGGCTTGTTATTATGATCTGAATTTTCAGCACACGATCTGCATTATACTTGTCTAGAGGCACGATCTTGATTCTCTACATCAACATCAGGTGGTACAGGTTGATTTTCAGCCAATTTGATGTGAATTGAAGGTCCTACATCAGGTTGAACCATCGGAGATTTCCCTTGAGTTCTCACCACTCCATCTGATCTATTTTCATTGCCTTGCTGCTGATCTGCTTCAACTAAACGAAGGATCTGACTTGCAGGCTTAAGGATGGCATTGACACTTGATTCTCCTTTCTTGTTAACTTGATCTTGCAAGTGCACAAGCTTTTTCTCAATTTGTTGCAACCGATCCTCCTTATTTGCATCCTTGTCCAAAATCATCTGCTGCATCCATAGCATTTGCTGGATGTTGTCATTTTGCTGCTCAAACTTAGCATTCAGCTGTTCGAACCTGGCATATAACTCTCGGTGGTGATCAATGGATGCATCAGCACCAGAACCAGTAATTGCAGCAACAAAGTTCATATCCGCACCAGGTGCATTGGCACCTCCAGTTCCAGATCTTGTTCTTACACCTTTGGTCATGTTTTTTCTTGTTTTAGCCAGCCTCAATCAATCAATTTATTGCTTGACCAAGCTCTGATACCATTTGTTATCTTCCAATCATTCAATTGATAGCTAACATGGTAGAAGACGAGTTTAAATGAAGAGAGAAGTGAAAGGCGATGAGAAAATAGAGAAAGGGGATGAGAATTAGAGTAAATTCCAAAAGTAAATCATATTTTATTTATTGGATGATTGAATTACATGCTTAGGACCCTATTTATACACATTTGGGTACATTGCATCAAGACAATTCCAAACTAAGCAAGCTAACAACATTTCGTGCCTAAAGCCTGCATTTTGGGCCGTGCTTAACTAATTTTCCCACTAATTTTGCAGCACACCCCTAGCATTCAACACATATGACCACTTGACCCCTTTTGGTGCCTAAAATCCTACCCAACCGACATTTAAATTCTAACAACTCAACAATGAAACACTCATCAACAATTACAACCAGAAATTACAATTAAAATTCATCAATTCATAACATAACATACTCCATTGAAGTGTTCGAACCAGCAACCGCAGCATATGACACATCTGGTTGAACAACTGAAGCTGCATTGCCTCCTCCTACTCCTGATCGTGTCCTAACTCCATATGCCATACCTTGATTGTGTTTCTTCGATTTTGCCAGCCTAATTCAAGCAATAGACAACTTGAACCAGCTCTGATACCAATTGTTAGCTACCAAACCTAAATTGATAATTAACCTTGTGAAAGAGAATGATAAGGTGAGAAGAGAATTGAAAGGAGATGAGAAAGAAGAGTGTTAGATGAGAATTAGGAAGATTATCCAAAAGGAAATCAGGTTTTATTATTCATTAAATGATGAGATTACAAGATTGAGGTCTATTTATAGTAGACCGTGATACAATGCACTAGGACCTTCCCCAAACCAACCACCTAACTACCTTTGGTCCCAACTCATACGGAAGCCACCAAATTTGAATTTCTAGACCCTTAACTGACTAAAGGCGCCAAATTGGCCTGCCAACCGACACTTGAATACGATGCTAAACAACACCAAAAACACCACACAAGATACAAAGGCAATTAACTAAAGGATTTATAACACAACCATCACTTTTTCTCTTGGGTACATGTCAACAGCGTACTCCATTTTGTGTGAATCTAGCTGCCTACTATTAGTGCTCAAAGATGGAAAAACATTAAGTCCTCTCAATTAAACTTCCATTTGGGTCTGATCCTGTGGATTATCCAGCTGAACTTAAACATCTGTTTGTGCTGAAGAATTATCACAATTTATCTTTACTGAACTTGCTTGCACAGCTGCGTTGGCAACTTTATGTCTTGTTGGGCAGGCATCAACACAAGTGGAAATCATACATCTTTAGCTAACCTAATGGTCCTTTGGATCCACAAAAATTCTTCTAATCTATTTATTGATAGCATCCCCATTCCCTTTCCCTTAATCTCTTACTTCAATAACATCTCTGTTGATTAAGGTGAATAACCAAACTGATCTCAACACCAGCTTACAATAAGAACTTTATTCGTTGCTTTTTGATACTCAAGACTTCAATTTGCAAGGGTGATTTAGTAGCAGCCACATACGTTGGATCCACACCTTGTTGAACAATCTGTAGTGATCTAATTTCAGATTGTGTTGCACCACTTCATCCTCAGTAAAGATGGCTATAACGAACTTCTAAGCAACTTTTGAATCTAACTTATGACGGTTCTCACTATTTTGTAGGCTGTTAGCGTCCTATTGCACTGGAATAAGCTTCCAGAATGTGTGTTTGCAACCTCTTACACTGCTTGATTCTAAATGTAGCATCGTTAACCTGCTTCAATCTTGCTCCAACACCATCAAACATCTTAAGCCCGATAGCTTGTTTAATTCTGTGCTATGATTGTTGATGAACTCCCAAAGCTACACTACGCTCCTCCTTTCCTAGATCAAGGGGCCTTAGGTGTGCTTGATTTATTAGCTTGTTAACCACTTTTGGGCTCAACACTTGTGATTCTAAAGCAATTACATTTGCTTGCAAGTCAGGTTTCAGAATAGATGAACAACTCACTGCTAGCACATGTTTCTACTACGGTTCATTCTTCTTAGGTTGTACAATTGGTACACAAGCTCGAAAAGATTCTTTATCCTTCCGCTTATGTTGTTGATCATGCATCTTTATCTTTAATGGCTCAGTCACAACCTTGTGCTGCTTCACTCCCGCCTTTATCTTCATTTTCTTACTAACAACACTCTCCCTGCAGCTTGAATGCAACTTGACCACCAAATTTTGTTGAGCTAACTTCTTCACTTTAGGAGATCTCTCATTCCTTAATTTAATTGTAGTCTTTGACTCCATTCCCATGATTTTAGGCCTGTCCTCATTTTTTGTCTTTTTCCCATGATATGCATTACCATCCACCAACTCTAAAAGCCCATTTGGAAAAGGATTTTCTTTTGTTTCTCCAATTTCCTTGCAAGGTTTGAAAAGTTGAATATCTAATAGACAACAATTGTTGTAGATGTTTATAGAGAGGCTGGCTTCGGGAGCTAGACACTTGCCCTTGCATTCCTGCTTCAAGGCATTGAGTGGGCCTCAAGGTAACCTTTACTACTTAGGGAATTGTACAAATGGTTTTGCCTCCTTGTCTCAGGGATAGGCAACACTAGCCACATTGGCTTGAGATCCCTCAAGGCTAGAGAAAAACTTTGGTTCGAAGGGCCAGCAACCCCAAGGGGCATATGGTTCCTATGGTTGGATTCCATGTTTTATATAAAGAAAACTTGAAGAAGTTTTATATTGTCTCTATGTGTGTTTGGACTACTAAAGCGTTCGTTTTGTAGATGAACTAAATAGCAGCTGCCCATATTCTTGTGGGATTTTCTTCGCACATCAAGCCACCGAGCTTCTTCTTATGGGCTAAGGATCAATGAACGAGTCCATGATTCAGATTTTAAGGGAATTTCTTTAAACCCACATCCGAATTTCTTGCTGAAGTTCCCTCTAAAAGCCCCATGTTCTCTTAGAATAAGCTCAGTGCCCAAATATTTAAAATTTCACTCGAAGTAACTATCTTAAGCTTGGAAACCACTGGTTTCATATCTGTCTTGGTAGCCCATTTCCTCGTAGAAACAAAAGTTAGGAACTAGGGTGGAGACAAAACCAAGACCTCAGCAGTCAACTTACAAGCACGAGTCAATTACGTTTTTAAGCTCGGCGCTTTAATTTATAATAACTCGAATGAATTTAGGTTTGACAAAATTAAGATAGAGCAAATCTTATTCTAGTCACTGGGTTAGGACCATTGCAATCAAGGTAAAACCTTGGCTATCAAAGCCCTAATAAATGGCGTGAACCTAAGTTCACCTCACAAATCAAGTTGTGACAATGGTGTTAAGAGCAATGCAATCAAGGTCAAGCTGTGCCGTTAAAGCCTTAATCGAAAGCCTTAAGTATCAACTTATAAAAATTTCAGAATATGTTAGCTCGTAAGAAAAGAACCAAGGAGTGCTGTAAAGAAAAGTTTAAGCAATTTTGTATCGTTTGTGTGCGTTTTGGACTACAACCTCATCCTTCATTTGTAGCTAAACTAAACAATGGCTGCCCCCTTATTTTGTGGCATTTTCCGCCCATGTCAAGCCACCGAGCTCCTTCTTGCACATGAAGGATCAATGAACATGTCCACGATTGAGTTTTTGAGGGAATTCTTTAAAGCCAATATTCAAAATTCTAGCTAAAGTCCCCTTTAGAAGCCCCGCATTCTCTTAGATAAAGCTTAGTGCCTAAGTATCAGAAATTGTGCTCCATGGAACTATCTCGTGCTTGGAAACCACCTATCTTGCAGCTTTTTGGCACGCCCCTGAGCTTGAGCTACGTCCTTCAACCATCTCGATGTTGGGACGAATTTCAAAAATTTTCCCTAACTTAATGAATTTAACACAGCAGAAGAGATAAAATTTTTTAATTTTAAATATAAATTTTGATTTAAAATTCCAAGTCTACAAATCTAAATTCCTAATTTACATCTCGAGCCTCTACTCTAATACATTCATAATAGTTACATGAACCTTAGCTAGCGTAATAAGAAGACTTTAAAAAAAATAAAAATCAAAAACTTAAAAGACAAGGAAAGAAAGTTAAACCCTTAATTGCTTCAATATAAGAAAACCAGAAAGAATAACAAAATACTCTAAGAAAACTGAGACCTAACGGCCTTCTATGCAATGACCTCAAAACGCCCAGAGAGTGGGCTCCGAAAAATATTAAGTGACCAGAGAAAAATTTCAAAGAAACATTTCAACGAAAAATTTTCTCTCCAATTAGGTCTTCGAAACACTTTCAGAAACCTTAAAAGCTTTTAATTGAAATTAGATGCCAAAACTTGAAATAGATACCGCAATTTATAGTAGGGTACCGGAATAATAAAAATGCAATTTGCGGATGTGGGATGCGTAGAAAATAATTGAAATGCAATGTTTTAATAAACAAGTCAAAAATCCAACATTTTGCTAATAGTTCAAACTGCCTCTTTTTTTTTTTTCTTAACAACGCGTGCCACATGGCGAGGATTGATTGGCCGGCACAGGGTACGTAGATCTCATCCCTGTCACTCGCTGATTGGCTACCCAAGCGCATCGTAGATTACCAGAGCTAAGCATTTTCGCTTTTTTTTTTTTTTTTTTTTTTAGTTTTCCATATGTAAAAATTCATCTTATGAAATTTAATTTAAAAACATTATTTTATTTTATAATTTTTATTTTAATTTATCTCATTAATAATGTTAAGCAAATTTAAATTTACTCCTATCATAAATTCTTTAATATTTTTTCAATGGCAATAAAAATAGAGGCTTACTTAAGGGCCTCAGAGACAATTTAAATCTGGCTCAAAATGGGTTAAATTAATTACCATCTAAAGATAAATTTTAATTATAATTAAATTGGATTTAATTCCACTAAATAAATCTCACGGCATTCCAAACTTGAACCATTTATTCGAAATTCCCAAATAGGCTGTAGTGATGACAACAACACCTCCACTAGATTTCCATGACAAAGAATAAATATAACTACTACTATTATCCTTCTCACAGCTTCTCCATTAGTTTCTGACTCGCCCTTCACTAAATAATTCATTCATACTTGTATATATTCATAGTATAAATTTTAAATGTCAAACACCTGGAACACTTTGTCCAAAGATTCCAAACTAGTCAAATGCTTGCGAATCAACTACCGGGACATCTTTGCCTCATAAGAGACTGTAAATTCCATGCTGAATAACTGATCCTTCTCACACTTCATGCCACTACTTAGTGTACGTAGGAATTTAGTCATGTGTTTGGACCTTACTTATAGTACACCAAAGTAACTAACATTCCATGCGCAAGTCCACAATACTCTAAGGACTTAGAACTGTTGTTCAAACAGTACAACATGAATCACTTATCGCCGATAGTAGTTTAGAAACAATTAAGAAGACGAGGCATATAAGGTGTCATGATAGTCATAGCATGCAAGTGGTCTAAACTTGTCATTGACTACGAACATTTAAATTGTAATCTGAGGACTACATCCATCGCACGAATGTTACCAAAAAGAAAAAACACATGCACTATATATGCTCACTTACACAAATATATCAAGGAAAAAACTAGGACTTCAATTTTATTCTTTAATAAAACAACATTTGCATGATAAATTTGGATTTCAGAACAGAATTATTGTGCTCCTGATTCTTATGTGTAGCTCATAACTTCTTCTGAAGACATTGGACATCAAGATCGTCCACCTAATTAACATCATCAGCAATGATCAAAAAGCAATGATGTAACATCAAATGGAAGAAGTAGTGTATCCAGAAAACCTCTAGTTCAGATTGATCCATTTGATGGCAAAGAGCCTCAATCATGGTTGAGAAGGTGTGATTAGTATTTTCATTTCTACAACATAACAGAAGCAGAGAAAGTGCAACTGGTAGCAGTACACCTCCATAGAGATCATGAGGTGTGATTCTATAGTTTGTTGAAAAGTGTTATGATCCGAGCTTGGGAAGTATCGAGGGGAATCCGGATGCTATTTGTTGCTATGTGCTGTTGCTGTTTGCTATTAGAAGTTGCTGTAAGGTGGTATTGGAGCTGCTGCTGTGCTATTATTTCCGTTAGGGGTCGGTTTTGGCCCCAAAATTGGGTTTAAATGTTAGTTAGATGGTTTCTAGATATTTTCTCTAATAAGGTGGTTAGTAGTGTGTCTTGATTCATTGTATTCGCTTGCTTAGTTTGCCTATAAGTAGTAGTGGTGGAATGATTCAAAAATTATTCATGAAATTGACAACAAATATCTCTTTTGAGATTAAACTTCTCTCTCTCATCTAACTCTCTCTATTTCTTGTCCCTAGTTCTCTAATTTCTCATCTCAATTCTCTTCTTTCTCTTCTCATACTCTTGATCTATCCAAATTTACTTAGCTTACGTTTATGATTCATTCACGAACGTAACAATTAGTACTCGTTTGGCTTCCAATTGAGCTCCAAATTGGGGGAAAAAAAAATATCAGATTATTGTGCTGCACAAGAGACTTAGATTTAGTTGAATCAAATTCAACTGAATTGAGTTTGGAATGTGACAAGCTTTCGTGCTGAATTTTAAGTTCAATCCATCCGATCGAAGTGCAAGTCAAAATACAAGAACAACCGTATCATAATCAGCTCAAATTCAGTATTTCAGGTACTATTTCATTGATGATTTAATTGAAGATCGGAGAGTATGCTGCGGATTGGTATGTGTTGTCATTAAGTTGTTAATTTAGTGAGCTAAGCTTTGCATAGAAGGTGTTCGATCAGTTGTGTCTAGTTCAGTTTTAAGCTGAACTTAAACAAATCTGGAGTAACAACAAGATCTGGAGCAGGAGCTGGTAATCCAGCCAATTTGTTACAAATGAACAACTGGATATGAAGATTGATGCATTGTTTGAATGGTTTAGACAAGAGAGCAATCAACAAATAAATGAAATGTTTGATCAACTTGAGCAAAGTCAGCTAGAAAAAGATCAACAAAGGATTGAATTGTTTGATCAACTTAAGTAAAATGAGCTGGAAAATGATCAAAAGCGGGAAGAAAGAATGCTCCAATTTCTGAGGGAAATGCAGCTGGATAGCAATCAAAAGAATGAAGAACAATTGTCTCAACATTTGCAGACAATTGAGGCTAGAGTGGGAGAACGTTTTGCTACCCTGCATGATCAAATGCGAAGACAGAGAATTGATGTTGGTGTGGGAGGTATGTTGCCTGCAACTCAATTAGGAAGACCTGCTGATGAGATACTTACTTAGGTACTAGATGCTGCAACAGGACCTCAAGGAAGACCTCAAATGGCGAATGTGTCTGTTAGACCTCAAGTTAACCTCCAACCTGCTGAAGTTAGACCACAAAATTGCATTTCAGAACCTGATTTAACTACCAGACAGCATGAACATCAGATTGAGTAGGTGCAGGTTCAATCTTTCAGCAAGAATCTTGAACAAATTGAACATTCTCTGGATCCTCTAGTGTAATTCAGCTCAAAAATAATGGATGCGAGACAGTTTGCTCACCCACCTAATTAAGCACATTTGGGGAACATTTAGTTCGACCTCCAGAACTGGTTCAACAGCATGGTTCTGGGCAGTACGCTTCTGAAATTGGTCCCATTCGAGGTAGTGTTGTTACAAGTGGTAGTAGAGACAATGGCTTTAGACAACCAAGAGTTTAACTTGAAATTTTGATGGGAAGCAGCCACATTCTTGGTTAAGAAGATGTGAATGTTACTTCCACTTTTATTCCATTCCCGACAAACCAAAGGTGGAATTAGTTGCGGTTTACCTTCAAGGAGATCATGAAGTTTGGCTCTATAGTCGATTGAAGAGCAATTCCACAATTACTTGGGCTGAGTTTGCGGTTGATTTTTGTGAACGCTATGATGATGATGACTTGAGTGATATAGTTGATAACTTCAACAAGCTGACTCAAGTTAGAACCGTAAAGGAGTACATGACAAAGGTTGAGAATCTCATAGCAAGTATGATAATTGTCACTCTTCAAGCCCTGGAGTCCTTTTATGTTTCGAGTTTCATCAGTGGATTGAAGCCTAAAATCAAGAATTTGGTGAAGGCAATTGGTCCTACTTCTTTATCACAAGCTTATGCTAAGGCGAGGTTGTTTGAGGCTACATTCCTAACAACCAATGAGGGGCCCAAACATAGAGGAGAAAGCTCGCAACAACATCACAAAGGGGGAGATGAACCCAAAGTGAACCGTCCCTTTGATAAGAATGCTTTTGAGAAGAGGCCTCAAAGACTCTATTTTAAGTGTCGTCAACCTTATGAAATAGGCCATAAATGTAATCCTAAATTTCTCATGATAGTTAGAGGAGTTGACATCGAAGGACAGTCCGATGGAGAATGGACCGATGTTGAGTATGAGGATTCCGACCAAGAAATTTTCATTGAGAATGAAATGGAGATTTCCTTAACAGGTTTGACCGGCCAAGGAATGCATAAGACGATCAGGATCAAAGGGAAAGCAGGCACGAGATGGGTTGTCATCTTGATAGACAGTGGAAGCACTCACAGCTTTATTGATCCAAAAGTGGTGAAGAAAGTGGGATATGAGGTGATCAAGACTAATCCCCTGGCAGTGACCATGGCGGATGAAAACTCTATCCTTACTCAGGAAAAATACTGAGCCTTTCAGTGGTTTATGCATGAACATCAGTTCACACACGATTTTAGAGTCCTTCCCTTGGGTGGATGTGATATGGTACTTGGAGTTGATTGGATGTGTGCTTTTAACCCAGTGTCCTTCGATTATGTTAAGAATGTTTTGTCTTTTGAATATCACGGATCGAAAGTCACATTGCAAGGTATGGACGATCACTAATTTCCATTCTTGAGGACAAGAATGTTCTCAAGGGGAAGGGAATGTTATGATCCGAGCTTAGGAAGTATCGAGGGGAATCCAGATGCTATTTGTTATTGTGTGCTGCTACTGTTTGCTGTTAGAAGTTGCTGTCAGGTGGTATTGGAGCTGCTGCCACGCCGTTATTTCTATTAGGGGTCGATTTTGGCGCCAAAATTGGGTTTAAATGTTAGTTAGATGGTTTCTGGATATTTTCTCTAATAAGGTGGTTAGTAGTGTGTCTTGATTCATTGTATTTGCTTGCTTAGTTTGCCTATAAGTAGTAGTGGTGTAATGATTTAGAAATCATTCATGAAATTAACAAGTATCTCTTTTGAGATTAAACTTCTCTCTCTCATCTAACTCTCTCTATTTGTCATCCCTAATTCTCTAATTTCTCATCTCAATTCCCTTGTTTCTCATCTCATACTCTCAATCAATCCAAATTTACTTAGCTTACATTTGTGATTTAATCACGAACGTAACAAAAACCAATCCTGCTCTTTCTTGGGCAAAGTTTGTGGAAGAGTTATGCGAGCATTATGGTGATAAGGATTCCAGTGATGTCATTGATAACTTCAATAAGGTGTCTCAAACAACGACAGTAAGGGAGTATATGACAAGATTTGAGGATCTCAGAGCAAGTAGAATAGCCACTTATCCTCGAGCAACAGAGGCACAATATGTCTCAAGTTTTATAAGTGGTTTGAAGCTAAGAATTAAAAATCTTGTGAAAGCAATTGGGCCTAGAACTTTATCCCATGCTTATGCAAAAGCCAAGCTTATTGAAGCTACTGCCCTTACTTCAAGTGATAGAACTAAGTTCGTAGGAGGAAGTTCCAAATCTTATCAAAAGGATTCAGTTGGGGCCTAAGGCATCTCGTTCTATTGAGAGGAAGCTCTTAATATTGTGTTATAAGCTTAATCAGCCTCATCAACCAGAGTGCAGTTCTAAATTCTTGATGTCTGCTAGAGGCGTTAAAGTTGGTATGCATTTTGATAGTAATGAATCTAAGGCTAATGAAGATAGTTCTGACTAAGAGTCACCAAAGGAAATTATTGATCATGAAATTGAAATCTCCACGAAGGCCTTGACCGAGAATGGAGCACATAATACCATAAGAATCACAGCAAAGGCTTGCAAGAGATCAATCATTATCCTAATTGATAGTAGAATTACTCATAGTTTTGTTGATCCTAAAGTGGTGAAGAAAGTAGGACATGAGGTGATCAGGACCCATCCCTTGGCAGTGACCGCTGCAAATGGAAATTCCATCCTTACTCCGAACAAATGCTAAGCATTTTAGTGGTCTATGCAGGAGAACTAGTTTGCTTATGATTTCAGGATTTTTCAATTGGGTGGATGCGATATGGTGTTAGGAGTTGACTGGATGAGATCCTTCAGTCCAGTAATCTTTCATTTTGCAAAACTAACAGTGTCTTTTCAGATTCAGGGATCTAAGGTTGTCTTACAAGGCATGTGGGAAGAGTGCTTATCAGTGGATTGGCTAACTGCTTGCAATCTCTCCAGCTAATTTGGGAGTCATTCCTCAGCTTGAGGTGCGACCATTGATAGAGGAGTTCGAAGGTATATTTGAACAGCCTAAGACCTTACCTCCAAGGAGGAACCTTGATCATGCCATCCCTCTTAAGCCTAATGTTGATCCAGTAAAGCTAAGGCCTTACAAATATCCTCATGCTAAGAAGACTGAGATTGAGAAGCAAGTAGAGGAGTTACTCAAGGCATGCTTCATCAGAACTAGCCAAGCTGTTATAAACCAAGAATCCGAAGCATGGGCTTAAGTTGGCTGAAGTGGCGGGAAGATTGTTGGGCTGTTAAAATTCTGTTTTTTCTAGTCTATTATGCTGCTGCTGGGTTGCGTGACTTGCTGCTGTTATTCCATTTACTGCTACATTGTTGCTGTTACTCCTGCTTTTGGCGCCAATAATATGTTTGAAAATTAGTTAGTTAGTTTCTGGAATTTTCTAGATATTTCTTCTAATAAGGTGTGTGGTGTTGTGTCTTGATTCAATGTAAGGCATGACCAATTGCCTATAAATAGCTGTGATGTATTGTTCAGATTTAAACAATGAATGAATTTACACCAATGTCTCAATTTTGAGATCCAACTTCTCTCTCTCGTCTAACTCTCTCTCTATTTCTCAGCCCCTTCACTTCCTTCTTATCTCATACTCTCAACCTATCCAATTTTCACTTAGTTTACCCTAGAAATTCAATCACGAGCATAACAATTGGTATTAGAGCCTCGTTTGGCCTCCAATCGAGTGCACAAACAAAAAAAAAAAAATTTAAAAAATATATATAACTGAACAACTCAGATCCAGTACTGAATTTAGTTTAGAAGCTGATCAAATCAGAATCTGGTGCGTTTCTAGAGATTCAGAGAACAAGTGGCAGTGAACGCAAGTTGTGAACAACATTCAGGTATTTTGGCAGTAGAATTAGATCAAGATTTCAGCACTTCAGATCATCAGCTCGAATACAAATTGATCAAGATCAATTCAAGACTTGATTCATACATTGATCTTGAAAATTTTAGAAAATTTTTGATCAAATCTAGTGGTGGTGCTGCAGTAAATTCGAGCCTGGAAGATCAGTACAGCATTGTTCAGATTGAAAAGAACAAATTCTATGTTGCATTTTAGCTCAGTTCAGCTAGTCATTGCAAGATCATACAGATCAAAATCCAATTGTAAAGATCAAGAAAGACTGATGGCCGGTGGTGTGACAACCGGATCAGGTTTGGCCAAAGCAGCTGCCAGATCTTCTTATGCTGATGTGGTTAGTGAAAATGTAGAGGGAGAGCCTTAAGCCATGCCTCGTGATGTGTTGAATGCTGAGCTTAAGGTTGTGATTGTTCAGCTCAAAATGGATCAGCAGGAGCGAGACCAGAAAGCTAAACAAGAGCAGCTGGAGAACTTGCATAAGATGGAGGAATGATTGTCTAAGTTGTTGCAAGATCAGAACCAAAAGTCTGATGACCATTTTGGCTTGCAAATTCAGAGTTTGGAGGAGAAAATGACTGATTAATTTAATCAACATAAGCATCAAATTGAGGAGGCAATGGCTGAGCGAATGATTGAACAAGCAAAAGAGATTGATGGAAAGATTGATGCTCATTTAAACCATCAATGGCAAAATTTTGAAGTAAGGTTTGTTGAAATCAATAAACAAGCAATTGATGTTCGAGTGAATGACCAATTGCAAGGAATTGAGGAAAGAGTGGATTGTTGTTTAGCTATGCTGCAAAATCAAACACAAAAATAAAATGTTGTTGCAAATGGTGGTGGTTTGTTGCCTATATGTCAGATATTGAGAGCCTCTAATTTGCCTCAAACACAAACACCAAGTGTTGGAGTTCATCAACAAGCTGGACCTCAGGCAATTAGTGCAAGTACTGAACCTCAAATTCCTCTTCAAACAGATGTTAACCGAACACAAAATCAGGTTCCAATTGCTGCTAACGTTGACAGTCCTCAAAGGCAAGCTGCTGATCAGAGGCAAAGCCGAGCTGAAAGCATGAACTTTGAATAGAAAATCACCCTCCAGATCCACCTAATCGTCCACCAGATCTTGCTGTATTAATCAGATCCAGGTCTAAAAATTTAGTACATTTTGATACAATACACACGCAGCCTGTTGGTTCGAATGCTGGGCATTTTGTTCAGCCTGCAATCATGGTTCAACAGCATCATCATGGGCAATATGCAGCTGACATTGTTCCTAACCTTAGTAACGAAGTCACTTATGGTAGTAGAAACAATGCATTTAGACAACCGAGAGTTCAACTTGAGAATTTTGATGGGAAGCATCCACACTCTTGGTTACAAAGATGTGAACGTTATTTCCATTTTTATTCCATCCCGGATAAACAAAAGGTGGAACTAGCTGCGGTATACCTCCAAGGAGACCACGAAGTTTGGTTCTATAGTCTATTAAAGAGTAATTCTGCACGTACGTGGGCTGAGTTTACGGTCAAATTTTGTGAATGCTATGGTGATGATGACTTGAGTGATATAGTTGATAATTTCAACAAGTTAACTCAAGTTACCACCATAAAGGAGTACATGACCAAGTTTGAGAATCTCCCAGCTAGTATGACAACTGTTACCCCTCAAGCTCTAAAGTCCTTTTATGTCTCGAGCTTCATCAGTGGATTAAAGCCTAAAATCAAGAATATGGTGAAGGCGCTTGATCCTACTTCCTTGTCTCAAGCCTATGCGAAGGAAAAGTTGTTTGAAGCTATGTTCCTACCAACCAATGAAGGGCCTAAACATCGAGGTGAAGGTTCGCAACAACATCTCAGAGAGAGAGATGAAACCAAAGTGCCCCGAACCTAAGACAAAAATGCTCTTGAGAAGAGGCCTCAAAGACTTTGCTTCAAGTGTCATCAACCTTATTAAATAGGCCATAAATGTATTCCTAAATTCCTCATGGCGGTTAGAGGGGTTGACATTGAAGGGCACTCCGATGGAGAATGGGTTGATGTTGGATATGAGGATTCCGACCAAGAAATTTTCATTAAGGATGAAATGGAAATTTCATTGACGGCATTGACAGGGCAAGGAATGCATAAGACGATCAGAATTAAAGGGAAAGCTGGCACAAGATCGATTGTCATTTTAATAGATAGCGGGAGCACCCACAGTTTTGTTGATCCGAAATTGGTGAAGAAAGTAGGACATGTGGTGATTAAGACTAACCCCTTGGCAGTGACCGTGGCATATGGGAATTCGATCCTTACTCAAGACAAATGCCAAGCCTTCCAGTGGTCCATGCATGAACATCAGTTTGCACACGATTTTAGAGTCCTTCCTTTGGGTGCTTGTGACATGGTGCTTGGTGTTGATTTGATGCTTTATTACAACCCAGTATCTTTCTATTATGTTAAGCACGCGGTGTCATTCGAATGTCACGGGTCCAGAGTTACTTTGCAAGGAATAGTTGATTGCTAATTCCCATTCTTGGGGACAAGAATGTTTTCAAGGGGAAGGGAATGTTATAAATTGAGAATCCGAAGCATGGGCTTAAGTTGGCTGAAGTGGCGGGAAGATTGTTGGGCTGTTAAAATTCTATTTTTTTTGGTCTGTTATGTTGCTGCTGGGCTGCGTGACTTGCTGCTATTATTCCACTTACTGCTGCATTGTTGCTGTTACTCCTACTTTTGGCGCCAATAATATGTTTGAAAATTAGTTAGTTAGTTTCTAGAATTTTCTAGATATTTCTTCTAATAAGGTGTGTGGTGTTGTGTCTTGATTCAATGTAAGGCATGACGAATTGCCTATAAATTGCTGTGATGTATTGTTCAGATTTAATCAATGAATGAATTTACACCAATGTCTCAATTTTGAGATCCAAATTCTCTCTCTCATCTAACTCTCTCTCTATTTCTCATCCCCTTCATTTCTATCTCATCTCATACTCTCAACCTATCCAATTTTCACTTAGTTTACGCTTGAGATTCAATCACGAGCGTAACACAAGCCCTTTTGCTTCTCATGTGATATTGGTCAAAAATAAGGATGGATTAGCTAGGATGTGCATCGATTATAGGCAGCTCAATTTTGATAGTAAAGGATAAGTTCCCTATTTTTGTCATAGATGACTTATTAGATGAGTTATCTGGAGTACATTTTTTCACCAAACTTGATATGACGCAGGGTTATCACCAAATCAGTGTTGTTGAGCATGACATATACAAGACTGCCTTTCAAACTCATCACGGGCATTATGAATTTGTGGTGATGCCATTTGGCTTAACTAATGCTTCGGCTACTTTCCAAGCTATAGGGTTGATGTCTTCAAGCCATTATTGAGAAGATTTGTAATGGTATTCTTTGATGATACCCTTATTTACAGTCATTTTTTTGAAGATCATCTCAAGCATTTGAGGGAGGTATTTTTTGTAATGCGCAATCACAAATTCTATGCGAAATTGACTAAGTGCTCATTTGCGCTGACATAATTGAGTATTGAGGCCATGTGATATCGCATAATGGAGTTTCTACAGATCCTTCCCAGATTCAAGTAATGAGGGAATGGCTCATTCCAGTATCTCTAAAGTAGCTACGGGGATTCTTGGGTTTGATAGGCTATTACCGAAACTTTATGGCTGGATTTGGTTCCATTGCCAAACCCTTAATAGAATTACTTAAGAAAGGTGCATTCAGATGGATAGATCCAACTAAGGCAGCATTTGAAGCTTTAATATGAGCTATATGTGAGGCTCCTGTCTTAGCAACGCCAAACTTTGCTGAGGAGTTCATTTCAGAAACAAATACAAGTAGAACTGGCATTGGAGTAGTCATTTCACAGAATGGGAGGCCAATTGCCTACCTTAGTCAGGCCTTAAGTCTCAAGCAACAAGTAATGTCTACTTATGAGAAAGAATATTTAGAAATACTTCTAGTTGTAGACAAGTGGAGACATTATTTAGATGGGCACATGTTTGTTATCAAGACAGATCATCAGAGTTTAAAGCATCTTCTAGAGCAGAAGATTGCTACAATAATTTAGAAGAAGGGGTTGATGAAGATGTTAGGCCTTGACTATGTCATTGAGTACAAAAAAGGGAAAGAGAACATAGCTGCAAATGCATTATCACCCATATTGGAGGACTGTGAGCAAGGATTTTGTGGAGCCATGTCAATTATTCTTCCATCTTAGGTAGAAGAGGTGTACAAATCCTATGAAGATGACTTTTTTGCACAAGAGTGTATTACAGCCTTCTGTGTGAAGGGATCTAGCAATGTTGTTACAGATTACCAGGTCTCGGGGACAAAAGGAATAATCAGATTGAAGGGGAAGCTGTACATAGGCTCCTCCACTAGTTTTAGAGATCAGATTGTTAGTGCTTCTCATGATTCGCCTGGGGAGGACAGTTAGGGATTGAAGGCATTCATTAAAGAATCAAAGCTTATTTTAGTTGGCTCGGATTTGAAAAAGACAGTGGCGAAATTTGTTTGAGCTTGTGAAGTTTCTCAACAAACCAAGCTTGGAGATAATAGGTATCATGGTCTTTTGTAACCTCTTCCAGTCCCTGAAGGAGCTTGGGTGAACTTAAGTTTGGATTTCATCAATGCATTGCCCAAGTCAGAAGGCAAGCAGGTGAGTTGGGTCGTGGTTAATCGCTTCATTAATTTTAGTCACTTCATTGCCTTGGTTTGGCCTATTACAACAGAAAAGTTAGCCAGATGCTTCTTAGACACCATTTACAAATTACATGGATTACATCAATCCATTATATCTGATCGTGATAGGATCTTCACCAGCCACTTTTGGAGGGAGTTATTCAGCTTAGTTGGGGACAAGTTTGGCTTTTAGCTCATCCTACCATCCTCAGACAGATGGTAAGACAGAAAGAGTCAATCAGTGCATCAAACAATACCTTAGAAACACGGTGTTCACATATTCAAAGGAGTGGAATAAGTGGCTGTTCTTTGCAGAGTATTGGTATAACACATATGCTCTTGCTTCGATTGGGACTACTCCTTTCAAGGAACTTTATGATTATGAACCTCCTAATCCATTTATGCCGCAAAAAGTAGTATCCCCAGTTCCAGAATTGACTACTTCGATGCAGCAAAGATGGAAATTGATGTAGTTATTGAAAGATAATCTTCATCAAGCCCAAGCAAGAATTAAGATGTATACTGACAAGAAATGTGTGAACAAGAATTTTGATGTTGCAGATATGGTTTACCACAAACTCCAACCAAATAGGCAATCCACCGTAGCGATGAGGAAGAATGTCAAACTACGTGCTCGATTCTTTGGTCCATACAAGATTGTGGAAAGGATCGGCAAAGTAGCATATAAACTCGATTTACCTCATAACTCATACATTCAGCCACTTTTCCATGTGTTAGGCTTAAGAAATAGGTGAAGAAAGGTTATAAAAGCACAAGGGAACCATTAGAAGCTGGTTCAAACGGAGCAATGTTGTACAACTATCTGCTGTGTTGGCTACCCGAGAGCTGAAGGCGAATGGCAGGACAATTCAAGAAGTATTGGTGCAATGGGTTAATTTGGACAAGCAATTTGCAACATGGGAAGACTTTCCATTTTTGAAGATTTAATTTCCCACATTTTTTTTCTTGAGGACAAGAAGGCTTTCAAGAGGAGGTGAGTGTTATGATCTGGTTGTTTGAGGCTCATCGTTGTTGCTTTGTTGTTGTTAGCAGGCTTATAGTGGTTATCATAAGGGCTAATAAAGTGTTGCATTTTGTAAGTGTTTGTATTGCCGTTAGTTTAGCACCAAAGCTTTTGTATGTTAGTTGAAGTCAGTTAAGTGGCCAAGGTTGGGTCAATTGTGGTGGCTGGGCTGTTCTAAGTCGGTTAGAGCTTTGTCTTGATGCAATGCCTTTAGATTTCTGAAAATAGCTTGTTCAAGTGTAAGTTTGATTCTTTCAATGAAAATTCATAATATCCGTTGGGATATTTTCTCTATAACTTTCATCTACTTCTCTAATCTCTCATCTAACTTTTAATTCTCTTCTCATCTAATCTCTCTCTTTCACAAGTTAACTTCAATCTTTGAATTGAAGCTTAACATAATGACGTCAAATCCAAAGTCTCTACCAATCCATCTTTCACCAGTCTTTGGATCATGCTCAAAATAATGTGACATTCTATGTGTAGACATTATCTCTTTAAGGGTGTTTTCTCAGGAGATTGAACAAGTGAACTTGTGTTAGATTCATCTAAACAATGATCAGAGTCTTGATCAGGAAACAACGTACATAAACCATTTATAATATACCTTTGAAAATAAACAATTTATTTCTCATAATAAAACGTTCACAACCAAAATTAAATGAATAATAATTATCCATACATCAAGATAAGGAAATCAAATTGTTCTCTAAGTATAAATAAACAGTCTTTTAAAAACAAAACTCTACCACTGAATACTAAGCTAACATTTCGTACTCCTATTTTATGATCATATTACTTGTTATCCTAATAGAATAAGGAGCAATAACTTTGAAATATAGGGCTAGCGGGGAGAGTTGTTAAGAGTTACTAAGGTTTGGCGGTTTTAGTTGTTAAGTCAGTTATCAGAAGCGTCATAGTGTGATGTATCTTTCTTTAGCTCTTTTGGTATGAGTAGGGTGTTAATTCTTGTAATAAGATCATTCAATGAAAATATCTTGATTCCTCTTCTCAAACCCTAACTCTTTCTTTCTACCTTCATCTCAATTCTCTTATTCTCATCTCTATCTCTCCAATTATCTTGGGTTATGATTAAATATTTATCTTGAATCATAACAATTGGTATTAGAACTTGCATTATTCTGAGTGTTTGATTTAGATTTGCTTCGATCAAAGTTGCCTCGATGGAAGAATGCTAAAGCAATGGCTGAAGGAGCAAATGTTGGAGTTAATACATAGTATAATGCTAGACCTAATTTGGAAGCTGAAGTTGTAGCTAATGTTAATGTGATTCAACTTGATCAGATTCAACAATTGCAATTACAGATGCAAGAGGTGATGCAGAGGCAGATGTAAGAGTTTATAACTAGTTTGCAGCAATCATAACAGTAGTCACAGCAGCAATTGCTTGGAATGCAGGAGCAGATTAACTGCCAAGCAATTCCTCCAGAAGATGGAATTCTTTCTAAAGCTAGTCAGCATGCAAGGCCTCCCGATCCAATACAGTAATCTAGGACAGCTGATGTGAGTTTAGACGATGTTAGTCAAAGTAGGAGTTCTGGATTTAGATTGCTAACGGCGGAAATAGAATCATTTGATGGAGTATAGCCTCAGTCCTGGATTCGAAGACGTGAGAGATATTTTCAATTTTATCATGTGGCCGATGTAGAAAAGGTTGAGCATGCTGCAGCTCATTTGAAGGGAATTGAGAGGTGTGGTTCATAGTTTGATGTTAAGCAATCCCTCCATCACTTGGTTTGAATTGGTGGATGAATTGTGTAAGAGATACGGTGACAAAGATCTTGGTGATGTGGTGGATAGCTTCAACAAGGTGTCCTAACCAACTTCAGTTAAGGAATATATGACAGTATTTGAAAGCTTGAGAGGTCAAATGATGATGGTTAATCCGGGAGCTAGCGAAGCTTATTATGTTCCAAGCTTTGTTAGTGGGCTTAAGCCTAAAATCAAGAATTTGGTTAAGGCCTTAAATCCTTGTACATTGTCAGAGGACTATGCTAAGGTCCAATTGTTTGAGAATACTATATTAACTGTCTCTAATGGCCAACACAACACGAGTGATTAGTTAGTTGCTGCAATGAACAATAAGAAATTAAGCATTGAGAAAAGAAGGCTCAGTGGCTGTGTTTTAAGTGTTATCAGCATTATTTCGTGGAGCACAAATGTAATCCTAAGTTCTTAATGACATCGGCTGGGACTGATTTATAAGTTAGGTCTAAGGATGGAGTTGGAGATGTAGAGGCTTGCATACAAGAGAAGGAGTTGTCAGGAGAGTGTGATGGGGATGAAATTGAAATTTCTGTTAAGTCATTGACTGGGGGTGGTTAGCATAACACTATCAGAATCAAGGGAGCTGCTAGTGGCAAGCCATTATTGATATTTATAGATAGTGGCTAACACTCATAGTTTCATTGATCCAAAGATTATGAAGACAGTGGGATATGATATGATCCAAACAAGTCCATTAGCGGTGACAATAGCTAATGGAAATTCCATTTTGTCACATACTAAGTGCAAACAATTTCAATGGCAGGTGTAGGAACATCCTTTTGTGTATGACTTCAGAGTGTTAAAGGTGGGAGGCTGCGACATGGTATTGGAGTGGATTAGATGAAGATGATTAGTCTAATTGTGTTTGAGTTTTCTTAGTTATCAGTAGCATTTGAAAGAGGCCAAAGGATTAGATTGCAAGGCATCTTGGAACAAGGGAAACTTCAGCTGATGAAAGGCAAAGGCTGGAAGGAGTGATCAAGAAGGGAACTTATCAATGGACTGGTCATCTGTTTTCCATCAATGTTGAGTCTGTTGATGCTTATATGAATTCAAATCCTATGATTGTCAAGCTTATTAGTTCATGTGCATATTTGTTTGAGCAGCCTACTTCTCTAACTCCTAAGAGGACCTTGGATCATTCTAGACCTTTGAAATCAAGCTCAAATCCGATCAACCTTAGGCCCTATAAGTACCCCCAGTCTTAGAAGGATAAGATTTGGATGACAAGTGGAGGAACTCTTGAGGCCTAAATTTGTTAGACATAGTCGTAGCCCCTTTGCCTCACCCGTGATATTGGTTAAGAGAAAGGAAGCAACTTCGAGGATGTGCATTGATTACAGGCAACTGAAATCTCTTACAATTAAGGAAAAATTATGGATTCCCATCATAGACGATTTGATGGATAAGTTACATAGATCTTATTTCTTTTCCAAGTTGGCTCTGAGGCAGGAGTACAATCAGATCAGAGTACAAGAGTAGGACATTCACAAGATAGCTTTTCAAACCCATCACGGGCATTATGAGTTTGTGGTAATGCCATTTGGGCTATCCAATGCTCACCCACAACATTTCAAGCTTTGATGAATGAGGTTTTCAAGCCTTTCCTAAGGAAATTTATCCTTATTTTTTTCCACAATATAATGGTGTATAGTCCTAAATTAACTCTCATATGGGACATCTAAAGCAAGTGTTCACAGTCATGATGCAAAACAAGCTATATGCAAAATTCTCAATTTGCTCGATCACAAGTTGTGTATTTGGGGCATGTTATATCAACTGAACGAGTTGCAACCGATCCATCTAAGATCCAAGCAATGAGAGATTGGCCTACACTAGTTACTCTCAAGTAATTGAGAGGATTTTTAGGCTTAACTGGGTATTACTGCAAGTTTATGCCTAACTATGGGATGGTAGCTCAACCATTGACCACTCTTCTGAAGAAAAACGCTTTTATTTAGACTAAAGCAGCTCAACAGGCTTTTGAATAGCTAAAAGTAGCCATGTGTTTAGTACTTGTGCTGGCGATGCCTGATTTCAAGAAACCATTTATCTTGTAGACTAATGCTAGCAATACCGGGGTTGGAGCAATTCTTTCTCAGGGGGATAGTTCAGTTGGTTACTTAAGCCAAACACTAAGTCCCAAGAATTTAAGTTTGTCTATATAAGAAAAGCAGCATAGGCAATTTTGATGGCAGTCAAGAAATGGAGGCGTTATCTTGAAGGTCATCATTTCGTCATCAAAACTGATCATCAAAGTCTTAAGTATTTGCTTGAGCAAACGATCACTTCAAGAGTGGAATGCAAGGGACTCATGAAGATGCTTGGGTTGGACTACTCAATTGAGTATCGCAAAGGATGAGTGAATGTTGTTGCTGATGCTTTGTCTAAAAGACAAGAGAATGAGGGTCCTGCTGGCTGTCCTGCAATTTCCATAGTAGCTCCTGCGTGGATGGAGAAGACTGTTCTTATGAAGAGGATCCTTTGCCTCAAGATTACATCTTGCCCTTTAGCCTCAAAGATCTATCCTTCACTAATCCTAAAATGACTTTTAGCAAAGGAATCGTAAGGATTAAAAGAAGAGTTTACATTAGGACTAAGACAGGATTGAGGAGACATATAATTCAAGCTATTCATGCTTCAGCTTCCAGTGGACATTTTGGTGTTAAAGGAACATACTAGAGATTAAGGTAGTATTTTCAGTGGACTGGAATGAAAAGGGATATGATGGAGTATGTTTGAGTTTATAAATTGTGTCAGCAAACTAAAAGTGGTCACATTTCTTATCAAGGGCTGCTGCAACCACTGTCTATTCCAGAGAGAGCTTGGGAGCATATTACCATGGATTTCATAGAGGGATTGCCCAAATTTGAGGGGAAAGAGATTATTTGGGTAATGGTAGATCATTTCACCAAGTTTGGACACTTCATTGCCCTAAATCATCCATTATCAGCGGAGAGACTTGTGAAGTTATTTTTTGGATAACATCTATAAGCTTCATGGCTTACTGCAATCCATTACTTCTGATCGTGAAAAATTATTTATTAGTTCCTTTTGGCGTGAGTTGTTCTTGTTGTTAGGCTCTACTCTGGCACTAAGTTCTTCTTGTCGTCTGCAAACAGATGCTCAGACTGAGAGAGTAAATCAATGCGTTGAGCCGCATTTAAGAGGCATGAATTTTACTCATCCAAGGAATTGGCACAATTGGCTTTCTCTGGCAGAATTCCAGTATAACACGCACTTTCATTCCACATTGAATGCTGCTCCCTCCAAGGCTCTCTATGGTATTAATCCTCCGTCACCTATTGTGATACAAGGAGCTATGTCCAAGGTGACAGAAGTAAATGAATTGTTAGTACAGCTGCAGTAGTTGGTTCAGTAGCTCAAAGACAACCTGTAGCTAGCTTAATCTAGGATGAAAATCTTTGCTGACAAGAAAAGATCTGACAGAACTTTTGTTGTGGGTGATATGGTTTTTTTAAAATTACAACCGTATAGACAATCCTCATTGGTAGTGCGAAGGCATGTGAAGATTTGTGCTCATTACTTTAGGCCTTACAAGATCTTAGAGAACCTGGGAAAGGTTGCTCGCAAGCTGGAATTGCCTACAAACTCTATTGTGCACCCGATGTTCCATTTTTTTCTCTTGAACCATCTAAGGGCAAGACGAGTTGTACAGCTCCTCCTACTGCTTCTGTTCATGGACTTATTCAGCAGCAACTAGTAGCTATCTTAGATTCACGCATTATGCAGCAGTAGGGAAAGGACATGAAGGAAGTGTTGATTCAATGGGCTAATTTGGGGCAGGAAGCTAGGGCTTGAGAAGATTTGAAGTTAATTTGGGCTTAATTTCCATTGTTTCATTCTTGAGGACAAGAATGTCCTCAAAGGCACGAAATTGTTATGATTTGTCATATTACTTGTTAATATCACAATAGCATAAGGAGAAATAACCTTGAAATATGGTGTTGGCGAGAAGGATTATTAAGAATTAGTAAGGTTTGGCGGTTTTAGTAGTTAAGTCGGTTGTTAGAAGTGTCCTATGCAATGTATTTTGTTTAGATCTTTCTGTATAAATAGGGTGCTGATTCATGTAATAAGATCATTCAATGAAAATACCTTGATTCCTCTTTTGAAACCCTAACTCTCTCCTTTCTATCTTCACCTCAATTCTCTTTTTCTCATCTCAATTTCTCAAATTATCTTAGGTTATAATTCAAGATTTATCTTGAAGTTGATCTTGAATCATAACATCCTAAGGCCGCTACTTTTTTGTTTCCTCTAATGACATGCATCCCTCCATCATGCAATCTCCTGGTTAGCCTGAGTCCTTGTAACATATATGGTCAGTTTAACCTCAATCCACACACTAGGAACCTGGTGGACTTCAACTACGCATGACTCAACTAGGTGTGATATCATCATATCTTCACCAGATGGCTTCGCAGTCTTTGTGGGAAGTGTAGCTATATACTTTGTGTAGTTCCTCTTCAAGTGGCCCATCTTTCTGCAAAAGAAATACTTTCCTTTTGCTTGCTTCTTCTTAGACTTACTAGCTGCACAAACAACCTTGCCTTAGCCTTTCTTTCCATTCGGTCCCATGTTGTGCTTGCTTCCACTTGCCCTTGACACCCTAGTTATGTGGACACTTCCCTTGGCTCACGTCACATCCTCCACGACCTCCAGTCCCTTCATCAACTCAAGTAATGAATACACTTTATTATTCATTGTGTAGTAGAGCCTGAACTAAGTAAAAGAGTTGGATAGAAAGCTGAGGATGACGTCCTGCTTGTTGGAACAAGTGTCCTAGAAAAAAAATATTAGTTAGTTTTAAATATTCAATAAATAAACTTATTTTATTTATTTATTGCCTGATTATGTTTATGTGAGTCAAACATGCATGATTGTTTTTCTGAAATGTTCCATGAGATGCACGTTGCCCAAGATGATATGTCATGTTTGGCTTAAGTAGTAAATATGATTGAACCACGGAATGACTTAGATCAAAATAGTGCCATGTTGTTAAAACATATTCGTAGTCGGTGATAAGCTTTGACAACTTGTCTGATAAGATTATAATATGGTAATTTTGATGACTTGTCTTGGTCATGTGGATAGGAATCCAAGAGTATGATGTTGGTGTTTTCAATAAGATTGGAATACTGAGCAGGGTCATATGAATTATTTGTTTCCTTATTGCTATCAAAAATAACTAATTATGTAAGACGATAACTCTAAATTCAAAAATAGTCCGAACTCGTGCATGGAAGGTTAATTTCTTTGATGACCAAAATGATGAGGTTAAAATTAAATAACCAGGATCTTATATCGTTGGGCAAGTGCATGAAGTTTGGCAAGAACGGATATTTTTACTAGGAATCTACAACATAAGATGTTTCCCTAGTTGATTTTTAAATACATGAACAGATTCTATAATGTTTGGCTAGAGTATTCGACATGTTTCACTTTTGGAATTAATACAAGAATTGTTTCTGCATTATAAACTGTTCAAGAAAGGTGAGTCAAGAACTAAAGTGAGAGAGGTGCGAAAAATAATGATGGTAGTTGGGGTTATTTTTGCTCACGGATATCTAATAGACGAGTTAATTGTTGGAATAATAATAATGAAATTATTTAGGAAATTCTGGAGTGAATATATTTAATTCTAGAGTGTAATAAGACTTATTTAGTGGAATTAAGTTTTATTAAATGGACTCAATTGTTATAATGAGATGATAAGTAGATTTGACCCATTTGGTGCTAGAGTTAAATTGCCCTGAGGCCCATTCGCAAGCCTCAACTTAAGCACTATTTGGAAATATTTAAATTAAATCATGGGATGATTTATTTGTTCATGAGATGGATAAATTTGTTATGATACTAAGCTGTTTTAGTGTGTTTTAGCTTTTCTTGATTTGCTTTTGGTTGATCTCTTGCTATAAAGAGGCTTTAAGCCTCAATTGTTTGAATTGTTTGCTTTGGTGGGAAGGGTGGGTGTGGTAGTTCGAAGCTTATTTTGTTGGTTGGTTCTTCAGTCCAGTTTTGCGGCTAATTTAGCTTAACTTGCCGGTTGTTCTAGTTTAAATGCTTCGTATCTAGTCTTAAGCTAGTACAGCATAGGTAGTTGATATTCTTGTAATGGAAGATTCACTGAATGAAAATTTCTCCAATTTTCTTCTACCGAATCCTAATTCTCTCAACTTCTTCTCTTTATCTTCCATCTCTCATCTTAATCTCTTTTTATCTCAAGTTACGGTTCAAGTTTGATCTTGAATCATAACACTCGGTTTCAGAGCTTGTGGTTTTGCTTCCAGTTAAGTTGAACTGAGTTTAATTTGATTGCATAGATATTAATTGAAGCTTATTGATACCAAGCTCTTGATCACATTATGTTGATTAAGGTATCGTATGGTATTATTTAAGATTGGTTGTTCAGATTGTGTTGATCAAGACATCGGCTCAAAAGCTTGCTGTTAAGTTGAGCGTGCTTGATCATGTTGAATTCACATTGAACAAGGTTTGGTACACTTATTCTTGGATGGAGTTGCTGCTTGTTGGTTCAATCTATTTGATTTACATGCGCACAAGTCTTCTAATCTATTGTTTGAGCTGATTCGATGAGATGCTTATAGCTTCGATGTCTTACCGAAAAGGCTTAAATCAAGCTCAATTACTTCAGTTCATCTGCAGTTATTTCTTGTTCATTGCTCAGTTGAAGTACTTGCACTGATTTGAGATAGATATGGATGTGAAAGCTATGGCAAAATCGATTCAGGAGATTAAAGATATTAACAAGGTGAGTTTCTTCCAAAGAAAGGTCTCCAACAATATTATACTCTTGGTAAAAATTTTGAATGTCCTTTATCCTATCACCGAAGATATCCTCTACCAAGTTCTTTATCCCTATGGCTATATTGAAGGAATTGAAGTCAATTCAATATAACCCCTAGAAGTTGAAGCACACGTGACCTTTTCTCAAAGAAAACACACTGCATCAACATTAATTCATCTACATGGAAGAAATATCTACAACAATTGTTGTCTATTAGATATTCAACTTTTCAAACCTTGTAAGGAAATTGGAGAAACAAAAGAAATTCCTTCTCCAAATGGGCCTTTAGAGTTGGTAGATGGTAATGCATACCATGGGAAAAAGACAAAAAATGAGGACATGCCTAAAATCATGGGAAGGAATCAAAGACCACAATTAAATTAAGGAACGAGAGATCTCCTAAAGTGAAGAAGTTAGCTCAGCAAAATTTGGTTCTCAAGTTGCATTCAAGCTGCAAGGAGAGTGTTGTTAGTAAGAAAATGAAGATAAAGGCGAGAGTGAAGCAGCATAAGGTTGTGAATGAGCCATTAAAGATAAAGATGCATGATCAACAACATAAGTGGAAGGATAAAGAATCTTTTCGAGCTTGTGTACCAATTGTACAACCTAAGAAGAATGAACCGCAGTAGAAACATGTGCTAGCAGTGAGTTGTACTTCTATTCTGAAACCTGACTTGTAAGCAAATGTAATTGCTTTAGAATCACAAGTGTTGAGCCCAAAAGTGGTTAACAAGCTAACAAATAAAGCACACCTAAGGCCCCTTGATCTAGAAAAGGAGGAGCTCAGTGTAGCTTTGGGAGTTCATCAACAATCATAGCACAGAATTAAACAAGCTATTGGGCTTAAGATGTTTGATGGTTTTGGAGCTACATTGAAGCAGGTTAACGATGCTACATTTAGAATCAAGAAGTATAAGAGGTTAAAAACACACATTCTGGAAGCTTATTCCAGTGCAGTAGGACGCTAATAGCCTGCAAAATAGTGAGAACATTCATAAGTTAGATTCAAAAGTTGCTTAGAAGTTCGTTACAGCCATCTTTAGTGAGGATGAAGTTGGTGCAACACAATCTGAAATTAGATCACTACAGATTGTTCAACAAGGTGTGGATCCAATGTTTGTGGCTGCAACTAAATCACCCTTGCAAATTGAAGTCTTGAGTATCAAAAAGCAACAAATAAGGTTCTATTGTAAGCTGGTGTTGAGTTCAGTTTGGTTATTCACCTTAATCGACAGCGATGTTATTCAAGGAAGAGATTAAGGGAAAGGGAATGGGGATGCTATCAATAAATAGATTAGAGGAATTTTTGTGGATCCAAGGACCATCAGGTTAGCAAAAAGATGTATGATTTCCACTTGTGTTGATGCCTGCTCAACAAGACATAAAGTTACCAACGCAGCTGTGCAAGCAAGTTCAGTAAAGATAAATCGTGATAATTCTTCAGCACAAACAGAAGTTTAAGTTCAGCTGGATAATCTACAGGATCAGACCCAAATGCAAGTTTACTTGAGAGGAGTTAATGTTTTTCCATCTTTGAGCTCTAATAGTAGGCAGCTGGATTCACACAAAATGGAGTACGTTGTTGACAAGTACCCAAGAGAAGAAGTGATGATTGTGTTATAAATCCTTGAGTTAATTGCCTTTGTATCTTGTGTGGTGTTTTTGGTGTTGTTTAGCATTGTATTCAAGTGTCGGTTGGTAGGCCAATTTGGCGCCTTTAGTCAGTTAAGGGTCTTGAAATTCAAATTTGGTGGCTTCCGTATGAGTTGGCGCCAAAGGTAGTTAGGTGGTTGTTTTGGGGAAGGTCCTAGTGCATTGTATCACGGTCTACTATAAATAGACCTCAATCTTGTAATCTCATCATTCAATAAATAATAAAACCTAATTTCCTTTTGGATAATCTTCCTAATTCTCATCTAACTCTCTTCTTTCTCATCTCCTTTCAATTCTCTTCTCACCTTATCATTCTCTTTCACAAGGTTAATTATCAATTTAGGTTTGGTAGTTAACAATTGGTATCAGAGCAGGTTCAAGTTGTCTATTACTTGAATTAGGCTGGCAAAATCGAAGAAACACAATCAAGGTATGGCAGATGGAGTTAGGACACGATCGGGGAGTAGAAGGAGGCAATGCAGCTTCAGTTGTTCAACCAGATGTGTCATATGCTGCGGTTGCGGCTTTGAACACTTCAATGGAGTATATTATGTTATGAATTGATGAATTTTAATTGTAATTTCTGGTTGTAATTGTTGAATAGTGTTTCATTGTTGAGTTGTTAGAATTTAAATGTCGGTTGGGTAGGATTTTAGGCCCCAAAAGGGGTTAAGTGGTCATACGTGTGGAATGCCAGGGGTGTGCTGCAGAATTAGTGGGAAAATCAGTTAAGCCGGGTCCAAAATGCAGGTTTTAGGCGGGAAATGCTGTTAGCTTGCTTAGTTTGGAATTGTCTTGATGCAATGTACCCAAATGTGTATAAATAAGGTCCTAAGCATGTAATTCAATCATCCAATAAATAAAATATGATTTCCTTTTGGAATTTACTCTAATTCTCATCCCCTTTCTCTATTTTCTCATCCCCTTTCACTTCTCTCCTCATTTAAACTCTTCTTCTACTAGATTAGCTATCAATTGAATGATTGGAAGCTAACAATTGGTATCAGAGCTTGTTCAAGCAATCAATTGATTGATTGAGGCTGGCTAAAACAAGAAAAAATATGACCAAAGGTGTAAGAACAAGATCTGGAGCTGGAGGAGCCAATGCACCTAGTGCGGATATGAACTTTGCTGCTACAATTACTGGTTCTGGTGCTGATGCATCAATTGATCACCACCGAGAGTTATATGCCAGGTTCGAACAGCTGAATGCTAAGTTTGAGCAGCAAAATGACAGCATCCAGCAAATGCTAAGGATGCAGCAGATGATTTTGGACAAGGATGCAAACAAGGAGGATCGGTTGCAACAAATTGAGAAAAAGCTAGTGCACTTGCAAGATCAAGTTAACAAGCAAGGAGAATCAAGTGTCAATGCCATCCTTAATCCTGCAAGTCAGATCCTTCGTTCAGTTGAAGTAGATCAGCCGCAAGGCAATGCAAACAGATCAGATGGAGTGATGAGAACTCGAGGGAAATCTCCGATGGTTCAACCTGATGTAGGACCTTCAATTCACATCAGATCGGCCGAAAATCAACCTGTACCACCTGAAGTTGATGTAATCGTGCCTCTGGACAAGTACATTGCGGATCGTGTACTAAAAATTCATATCACAATAACAGGCCACAGAATTCTGTTTTGCATCATAGTATTGCAGCCGATGAATTTGAGCATTATGATAGACCTCTTGATCGACATTTCCAGCATAGATCCATGACTAATGAAAACACATTTGGTGGAAGGAGTGGCACTTATAGGCAGCCAAGGGTGGAAATCGATCCTTCTGATGGAAAGCAACCGGAATCATGGCTTAGGAGATGTGATCGATATTTTTTGTATTACAACATACCTGAGGAGGAAAAGCTCCAGCTGGCCGCGGTTCATCTACATGGTGATCATGAGGTTTGGGATTATAGTTTGTTGAAGAGCAAACCAAATCTTTCTTGGGGCCAATTCGTAGAAGAAATGTGTGAGCGTTATGGAGAAGGTGAATCAACGGATGTTGTGGATAGCTTTAATAAGTTGCCCCAAACTTCAACTGTGAGAGAATATATGATCAGATTTGAGAACTTAAGAGCTAACTTGCTATCAGTTTTGTCCATAGCTCCCGAAGATGCTGAATCATATTATGTTTCATGCTTTGTGAGTGGATTGAAGCCAAGGATCAAGAATATAGTGAAAGCCATTGGTCCTAAGACTTTTTCAAGTGCTTACAACAAGGAAAAGTTGATAGAGGCTACTAAAGTTCAATCAAGTGACAAGAACAAGCAGCGCAGCAGCAAGTTCAGACCTCAGCAGGGAAGTAATTTCGGTTCTGGTTTTAAGCGAGCTGTTGACAAGATTTCATTGAGTTTTTTCTTTCGTTGTAACCAACCATATCAGCATGGTCATAAGTGCAAATCACAAGTACTAATGTATGCTAGGGGGTCCTGTGCTAATTCTGGTTCTGACAGTGAACCATCAAATGCAGAAGAGGACAACGCAGGTTGTAATTCACAAGAAGAATTAATGATGATGAAGTAGAGATATCAATGAAGGCTTTAACCGGTAGTGGAGCTCATAATACCATCAAAATCAAAGGCAGTGCTGGAAAACATTCTATTATTATCCTTATTGATAGTGGGAGTACGCATAGTTTCGTTGATCCAAAGTTGATTAAGAAGGTCAAGCATGAAGTGACAAAGACTCACCCCTTGGCCGTGATGGTGGCTGATGGCAATTCCTTAACAACTCAAACCAAGTGCATAGCATTCCCATGGTCTATGCAAAACCATCAATTCACTTTTTCTTTTAGAGTTCTTCCCTTGGGAGGCTGCGATATGGTGCTTGGGGTGGATTGGATGAGAACCTTGAACCCGGTTGTATTTGATTTCGATAAAATGACCGTGGCATTTTAGGTTCATGGCACCAAAGTATCTTTGCAAGGCATATCCAAGGAAGCTCAGCTCAAGTTGATTGATGGTAAACATGTGCAAGGTGGAATTAAGAAGAAGGCAATACAATGGCTTGGTCATTTGTTCATGATCAGTTCGGTAGAGCTGCAGCAGGACCTTCAACCAGAAGTGCAGGCCTTAGTGGATGAATTTGGGGACATTTTTGAGCAACCTAAGAGTTTTCATCCTCAAAGGAGTGTGGACCATGCTATTCCCTTGCATGCAAATGCTGAACCATTCAAAACAAGGCCATACCGATATGCACATGGCCAAAAGACAGAGATTGAGAGGCAAGTTGAGGAGCTTCTTAACATGAGCTTCATTAGACCAAGCCGTAGCCCTTTTGCTTCACCTGTGATCCTCGTGAAAAAGAAGGATGGTTGGGCCAGAATGTGTATAGATTACCGGCAGTTGAATGCTTTAACCGTGAAGGACAAGTTTCCCATTCCGATCATAGACGATTTGCTTGATGAGCTACATGGAGCATGCTTCTTTTCAAAGCCTGATTTGAGGTAAGGGTATCATCAGATCAAGGTCCTCGAGCTGGATATCTACAAGACAGCTTTTCAAACTCATCATGGCCATTTCAAGTTTGTTGTTATGCCTTTCTGCTTAACAAATGCTCCGACCACTTTTCAAGCAGCCATGAATGACGTTTTCAAGCCTATTATGAGGAATTCAGTGCTAGGTTACTTTGATGACATACTGATTTTCTACTCAACATATGAAGCTCATCTCACTCACCTCAGACAAGTCTTTGAAGTGATGCGGCAACATAAGTTCTTTGCAAAGCTGTCCAAATGTTCGTTTGCTCAAAATAAGCTGGAGTATTTGGGTCATGTCATCTTACAAGAGGGAGTTTCTACTAATCCTAATAAGATTCGTGCAATGCAAGATTGGCCAATTCCGATCACCTTGAAGTAATTGAGAGGTTTTTTGGGATTGACTGGGTATTATAGGAAATTTATTAAGGGTCATGGTTCTATTGCCAAACCTTTAATGGAGCTCTTGAAGAAGGATGCTTTTACATGGAATGAGAGATCTCAAGCTGCATTTGAAGCTCTTAAAGCTGCAATGTGCGCTGCACAGGTATTGGCAATGCCAAACTTCACCGAAAGCTTTATTTTGGAGACCGATGCAAGTGGTACTGGTATTGGGGCTGTTCTTTCTCTAGGTGGAAGGCCTATTGCTTAATTAAGTCAAGCTCTTAGTCCCAAGAATCAAGACATGTCGACCTATGAGAAAGAGTATCTAGCAATTCTCTTAGCTGTGAAGAAATGGAGGCATTACTTGGAGGGTCACAAGTTTATCATTCGAACGGATCACTAAAGCTTCAAGCACCTCCTTGACCAAAAGATCATGTCAAGAATTCAAAAGAAAGTTCTTATGAAGATGCTAGGCCTTGGTTATGACATTGAGTACCAAAGGGGCAAAGAAAATGCTGCAGCCGATGCTTTGTCAAGGAAGTTTGAGGACACTGAAGTGGCGCACTGCATTGCTACTACCGCGGGGATTCCATCATGGATGAAAGAGCTATATAAGTCATATAAGGGTGATCCTTTTGCCCAAGAAAGTGCTACTGCTACTGTCCTTAAGAATAATCCAGAGAAGAATGCTGCAGGGTCTGAAATTTCGGTGCAGGGGGGGCTGATTCGAGTCTATGGCTAGCTTTATGTGGGATCTGCTACTGATTTGAGAAATTAGATCATACATGCTTCTCATGATGCTACTTGGGGAGGCCATGCCGGTGTAGAAGGCACATATCAAAGAGTTAAAGCGTATTTTACTTAGCCAAGCCTGAAAAAAGAAGTGAGTGATTATGTGAAGACTTGTGAAGTGTGCCAACAAACCAAGTTGGGTGATCATCGATACAAAGGACTCCTTCAACCTCTTCCTATTCCAGAAGGAGCATGGATCCACATTAGCATGGATTTCATTGAGGGACTGCCGAGGTCAGAGGGCAAAGAAGTCATATGGGTAGTGGTGGATCGTTTCACCAAATATAGCCATTTCATTGCTCTTGCTCAACCCTTTACCGCTGAAAAATTGGCAAGGATTTTCCTTGACAACATTTACAAATTACATGGATTGCCTCAATCCATTGTGTCGGATCGTGACAAGATTTTCACAAGCACATTTTGGAGGGAGTTGTTTAAATTGATGGGAACCACATTGGGACTTAGTTCTTCTTATCATCCTCAATCGGATGGCCAAACCAAACGAGTCAACCAATGTGTACAATAGTATCTTCAGAGTATGGTTTTCTTAAGGCCCAAGGAGTGGAATCATTGGCTTTCTTTGGTTGAGTTTTGGTTCAACACTCACTTCCATACATCAATTGGCACTTCGCCCTTCCAAGCCTTGTATGGCTACCCTCCACCCTCACCAATGTTGCTGCAACAGCCGGGATAGTCAGTTTCTATAGCAGCTGATTTGGTGTGGCAGAGGCAACATATGTTGAAAGCACTTAAGGATAATCTTCAACAAAATCGAGCTCGGATGAAGTATTATGCAGATAAGAAAAGGGTAGACAAAAGCTATGATGTTGGGGACATGGTCTACCTAAAATTACAACCGTATAGACAGTCATCTGTGGCTGTCAAGCGTAATGTCAAGCTAAGTGCCCGATTCTTTGGCCCATACAAAATCTTGGAGAAAGTTGGCAATGTTGCATATAAGCTTGACTTATCTTCGCATTCATACATTCACCCCGTGTTCCATGTGTCCCTACTTAAAAAGAAGGTCAAGAGGGGTGCTGCAACTACTCGAGATCCACCTGTTGTTGAATCAAATGGCTTGCTCCTACTGCAACCAGCTGCTGTTAAGGCTCGTAGGGTGCTGCACACCGACAATGGTGCTGTGCAGGAGGTATTGGTGACTTGGAGCAACTTGAACAAGAGCTTTATGACTTGGGAAAGTTGCAATTTCTTGAAGAACCAATTCCCGCACTTTACTTCTTGAGGACAAGAAGTTTCTCAAGATGGAGGGAATGCTATGAATTGATGAATTTTAATTGTAATTTCATGTTGTAATTGTTGATTAGTGTTTCATTGTTGAGTTGTTAGAATTTAAATGTCGGTTGGGTAGGATTTTAGGCACCAAAAGGGGCTAAGTGGTCATACGGGTTGAATGCCAGGGGCGTGCTGCAGAATTAGCAGGAAAATCAGTTAAGCCGGGTCCAAAATGCAGGTTTTAGGCGGGAAATGCTGTTAGCTTGCTTAGTTTGGAATTGTCTTGATGCAATGCACCCAAATGTGTATACCTATGGTCCTAAGCATGTAATTCAATCATCCAATAAATAAAATATGATTTTCTTTTGGAATTCACTCTAATTCTCATCCCCTTTCTCTATTTTCTCATCCCTTTTCACTTCTCTCCTCATCTGAACTCTTCTTCTACTAGGTTAGCTATCAATTGAATGATTGGAAGCTAACATTTTACTATTGATTGGATGAAGGAATGGTGTGATCTCATTACTAATTCGCAATTACAATTACAATCAGAAGAACACATGTTCTCAAGATTACAGCAAATGCAGTTGGAAAATCAGCAAAATCAGCAAAAAAATTATGATCGATCGTCCAAATTGGAGGAAAGGTTAGGGAATTTGCAAGATCAGATCAAGAAGCAGGGAGAATCGTCAGTTAATGTGATTCATAAGCCAGCAAGTCAGCTCATTCCTCCAGCTGTTGTGATTCAACCGCAGGTTCATTCAGACAGAAATGAAAGTTTGGACAGAATCATGGTAAATCTCCTGTAATACAAGCCGAAGCTGGTCCATCAGTTCATATCCGATCAGCTGATGAACGACCGTCCGTAGTTGAGGCTGCTGCAGGAGCACATGTTTAAAATACAGAACCAGGCCAATCCAAATTGTTTGGCCAGAGTGCCGGTCTACAATCTAGACCACCTGATTCAAATGCACACCAAAGAAGTTCATCCGATGACTTAGAAGAATAGAATAGGCCTCTTGATTTGCATCAATAGCAAAGATCATTAGTAATGATGCTACATCTAATGGCAGAAGTTATGCACATCGACAGCCAAGGGTGAAAATCGATCCATTTGATGGAAAACGGCCTGATTCTTGGTTAACGAGGTGTGAACAGTATTTTCATTTCTATAACGTCAATCAAGCTGAAAAAGTGGAGCTTGCTGCAGTGCATCTTCATGGAGACCGTGAGGTATGGTTTTATAGTATATTGAAGAGTAATCCTTGTCTTTCTTGGGGCCAATTCGTGGAAGAGCTGTGTGAGAGGTATGGTGAAGAGGATTCAAGCGATGTTGTTGATAGCTTTAATAAAGTTTATCAAACCTCTACGGTGAAGAAGTACATGATCAGATTTGAGAATTTATGTGCTAACATGATAGCCATTAATCCACATTCTACCGAGGCATATTATGTCTTAAGCTTTATTAGTGGATTAAATCCAAGATTAAGAACTTGGTTAAGGCCATTGGACCAAAGACTCTCTCCAAAGCCTATAATAAGGCTAAATTGATTGAGGCTACACTTATATCTTCAAGTAACAAAAGCAAATTCAAGAGCATCAATTACAATATTCATCAAAGAGACTCATCTAGCACCAAGGGTGGCCGTTCAGTGGACAAGAGATCTACATGGTTATGTTATAGATGTAATCAGCCATATCAGCATGGACATAGGTGCAATTAAAAGTTTTTGATGTCTGCAAGAGGATCTTGTGTTGAAGCTGAATCTAAGGCTATTAGTTCAGGTTCTGCATAAGACAGTTCAGGGCAAGATTCACACGATGAGCTGTTTGAAGATGAGGTTGAGATTTCCATGAAGGCATTGACCGGGAATGGAGCTCACAATACCATACGCCTTGGTAGGCAGGCTGGAAAAATTTCCATCACCATTCTTGTGGATAGTGGAAGCACACATAGCTTTGTTGATCCCAAGTTGGTAAAGAAGGTGAGGCACGAAATTATCAAAACTCATCCCTTAGCCATGATGGTAGCTGATGGAAACTCAATTACTACCCAAAATAAGTGCCAATCATTCCATTGGTCTATGCAAGATCATCAATTCACTTTTGATTTTAGAGTTCTTCCCTTTTGAGGTTGTGATATGGTGCCTGGTGTAGATTGGATGAGGTCTTTTAATCTGATGCTTTTCAATAAGATGACTGTATCCTTTGAAGCTCATGGCACTAAGGTCACCTTACAGGGAATTTCAGATCAAGCGTAGTTGCGGCTGATTAATGGCAAGTGCTTACATGGTGGTTTTAAGAAGAATGTAAAACAAAGGCTTGAACAATTATTTGTTATTTCACCTGCAAATCTGTAGTAGGATATCCAACCTGAAGTTCATGCTTTGCTCGAAGAGTTTGAGGACATTTTTGAGCAACCAAAGAGCCTTCCTCCTCAAAGAAGTGTAGATCATGCCATCCCACTTCGAGCTAATGCTGATCCAGTGAAAATCAGGCCCTACCATTATGCTCATGGTCAAAAATCAAAGGTTGAGAAGCAAGTTGATGAGTTGCTTCAAATGATTTTCGTTAGACCAAGCCATAGCCCTTTTTGCCTCAGCGGTAATACTTGTGAAGAAGAAGGATGGCACGGCTAGAATGTGCATCGATTATCATCAGTTGAACTCTTTGACAGTTAAAGATAAGTTCCCTATTCCTGTTATTGATGATTTGCTTGATGAGTTATAAGGAGCACATTTCTTCTCTAAGCTTGATTTGAGGCAAGGTCATCATCAAATCAGAGTTCTTGAGCCAAATATATGTAAGACTGCTTTTCTGACACATCATGGACATTTCGAGTTTGTTGTCATGCCTTTTGGTTTGACAAATGCTCCGGCCACATTCCAGGCTGCTATGAATGATATTTTCTAGCCTTATTTGAGAAGATCAGTGTTGGTCTTCTTCGATGATATATTGATATATAGTTCTTCCTTTGAGGATCACCTCATTCATCTTAGAGAGGTGTTTTTGGTGATGCGGCAGCACAGATTTTATACTAAACTATCCAAGTGCTCTTTTGCTTAGTCCAAACTTGAATAATTGGGCCATGTCATCTCTTATGAAGGAGTCTCTACTGATCCTTCCAAGGTGCAAGCTATGCAAGAGTGGCCAATCCTATGACATTGAAGTAACTGAGAGGTTTATTGGGATTGACTGGTTATTATAGGAAGTTCATAAATGGTTATGGGTTCATTGCAAAGCCCCTAACTGAGCTTCTTAGGAAGGATGCATTCAAGTGGACTGATAAGACACAAGCCGCATTTGATGCTCTCGAGTCTGCTATGTTTAAGGCTCCGGTACTGGCCATGCCAAATTTTGCTGAGGACTTCATTTTGGAGACAGATGCAAGTTGGACTAGATGTGGGGCTATTCTCTCTCAACATGGAAGACCCATTGCTTATTTGAGTTAAGCGCTTAGTCCCAAACATCAAGCTATGTCCACTTATGAAAAGGAGTACTTGGAAATTCTCCTAGCAATTGAGAAATGGAGGCATTACTTGGATGGTCATAGGTTCATCATTCGAACTGATCATCACAGTCTTAAGCACCTCTTGGAGCAAAAGATAGTGACAAGAATTCAAAAGAAGGGGTTGATGAAGTTGCTAGGACTTGACTATGCAATCAAGTATAAAAGAGGCAAGGAAAACCAGGCTGCGGATGCTTTCTCAAGGAAATTTGAGCACCACGAGCATGGTTTTTGTGGGGCATTGTCTATTGTATTGCCGTCTTCGATGGATGAAATTTACAAATCCTACCAAGGGGACACCTTTGCTCAAGAGTGTGTGGCTGCAGCATTGGTGAAAGATGCTGATATTGTTGACTGCAAGGCTGAAGTTTCTGTGCATAATGGGATCATCCAGGTGCAGAACAAGCTGTACATTGGTTCCTTGACTAAATTGAGGGATCAGATTGTGAAGGCATCACATGATTCAGCTTGGGGTGGACATTCCGGGGTTGATGGTACTTATCAGAGAGTTAATGCATATTTTAGTTGGCACGGTATGTAGAAAGTAGTATCAGGTTTTGTTAAGTCTTATGAGGTTTGTCAACAAATCAAATTAGGAGATCATAGATACAAAGGCCTTATGCAGCCACTTCCCATTCCGGAGGGTGCTTGGATCAACATAAGTATGATTTTATTGAAGGCCTTCCCAAGTCTGATGGTAGGGAGGTCATTTGGGTAGTGGTGGATCGTTTCACCAAATATAGCCACTTTATATCCCTCATCCAGCCTATCACAGCTGAGAGGTTGGCTAGGAGCTTCTTGGACAACATATATAAGTTGCATGGGTTGCCTCAATCCATTGTTTCCGATAGGGACAAGATCTTTATGAGCGACTTTTGGAGGGAGCTGTTCAAATTATTGGGAACTACATTGGCACTCAGTTCATCTTACCATCCCCAATCAGATGGACAAATAGAGTGAGTTAATCAATGCATTGAGTAGTATCTTCTGAGTATGGTTTTCTCAGGGCCAAAAGAGTGGAATCAATGGCTTTCTTTAGCTGAGTTATGGTTCAACACTCATGTTCATGCTTCAATTGGCACTTCTCCTTTCCAAGCCTTGTATGGGTACGCTCCACCTTCACCATTGTTGTTGCAGCAGCAAGGCACTTCGGGTTCTGTAGCAGGAGACCTGATACAGTAGAGGAAACAGATGCTGCAGAGTCTTAAGGACAACCTTCACCAAGCTCGTGCTCGAATGAAATTTTACGCAGACAAAAAGAAGGTAGACAAAGCTTATGAAGTTGGAGACATGATCTACCTTAAATTACAACCCTATAGACAGTCCTCTCTGATTGCCAGGTGAAATGTCAAGCTAAGTGTACGTTACTTTGGTTCATACAAAATTTTGGAGAAGATCGGCAAAGTTGCTTATAAACTTGATTTACCTCCACAATCATACATTCACCCAGCGTTCCATGTGTCATTACTTAAAAAGCAGGGGAGAAAAGGGGTTAGAAGCTCACGGTCTCGACCAAAAGTGGGAGCAAATGGAGCATTGTTGCTTGGACCAGTGGCAGTCAAAAGGCAGAAGCTGTTAGCAGGAGGAATTGGAGCTTTTTAGCAGATTTTGGTGCAGTGGCTGAACTTGGATAAGAATGTGATCACATGGGAGAATCCTACATTCTTGAAGAGTCAATTTCCGAGCTTTTCTCCTTGAGGACAAGGAGCGTCTCAAGGGGGAGGGAATGTTATAAATCGTTTAGTTAATTTCCTTTGTATCTTGTGTGGTGTTTTTGGTGTTGTTTAGCATTGTATTCAAGTGTCAGTTGGCAGGCCAATTTGGCGCCTTTGGTCGATTAAGGGTCTAGTAATTCAAATTTGGTGGCTTCTGTATGAGTTGGCGCCAAAGGTAGTTAGGTGGTTGGCTTGTGGGAGGTCCTAGTGCATTGTATCATGGTCTACTATAAATAGACCTCAATCTTGTAATCTCATCATTCAATGAATAATAAAACCTAATTTCCTTTTGGATAATCTCCCTAATTCTCATCTAACTCTCTTCTTTCTCATCTCCTTTCAATTCTCTTCTCACCTTATCATTCTCTTTCACAAGGCTAACTATCAATTTAGGTTTCGTAGTTAACAGGTTGACATCTAGGTTAGTCACCATTTCCATTCTTGGCATTAAAATGGTGAAAGAGGTCATCCCAAAGTTGGCCCTGCAGGGGAATGGTTGGGACTGAATTGCCAATTTAAGTTAAATGAGATTGTTTTGAGTGCTGTAAAAAAGGGAACTTCAGGTCATGAGCTTGGCAGTTGTGTTAGTCGAGCTAAGGGTAAGGAGCATCTTCTAAGGATACAAGCTGATGTATGACCTCCTGAATTCTTATGGTTTTTCTCCACGAGCCAAAAGGTGAATTAGGAAGAGAAAATGTTCCTGCTGATAAGCCATACATGAGATCAAGAGCAAATTTTGTTGTTACCATCAGGCAATACAGCAACGACATGACCAGATCTGAAATTAATCTTGATATGTTCCAAATTAAATAAAAGTTGAGGAAATTGATTATATCGATAGTAAGCACCAAAAGGCATCTATTGAGACAAATTCATCAAGAAATCAGGTTGTGCTCACAACAGTACAATTGAAATAAGCAACGAAACAGTTAAATGCTTAGGTTCGGCTGCAAAGTGTGCTATAGTAGATTAATTTTCAAACTCAATTGAGGGGGATCGGTGTCTATTTACCTATGAACAATGGAGAGCAGTTTGTAGTGGTGATTGATCATTTTGAACTTGAGAGTTAGAGCATGAAGTTAAAGTATCCTTTTGGAGTGAAGTTGGACCACCGAGGGGAGCAGCAAAGGAATCAAGAGTTCATTTTGAAATTCAGTTCTTTGAACCATAGCAAATGAAGTATCAGCAGGCTATGTAGGATGGAGAACGAAGTGGAAATCTTAGATAGATGTAATTCGTTGATGATTCAAAGTTTAAAGATGTAGATATACTGATCAAAGTTTCAATAAGCAAATCTCTACTAGGATTCTTGAGGACAAGAATCTCTAAAGGGGGGAATATTACTATTATACTAAGCTATTTTAGTGCGTTTTAGCTTTTCTTGATTAGCTTCTGGTTGATCTCTTGCTGTCAAGAAGCTTTAGGCCTCAATTGTTTGAAGTGTTTGCTTTGGCGAGAAAGGTGGTTGTGGTGGTAGTTAGAAGCTTATTTCGTTGTTTGGTTCTTTAGTCAAGTTTGGCTGCTGATTTACCTTAAGTTAGTGGTTGTTCTAGTTCCAATGCTTTGTATCTAGTTTATGCTAGTATAGTATAGTATCTCCAATACTCTTCTCTCAAACTCTAATTCTCCCAACTTCTTCTATGTATCTTCAATCTCTCATCTTAATCTCTCTCTCTCTCTCTCTTAGGTAATGATTCAAGTTTGATATTGACTCATAACAAAATTAATTTTACTAAACATAATTCATCAAATAAATTATTTACTCATAAGATGAATAAATTAATTTTTACTAAATAATATTCATGGGATAAATTTTATACATGTGGGAATTAAACATATTAAAGAAAAAAAAAAATTCATGCGGTGGGCAAGTTACCCAGCGCATAAGGTTTGGGCCCACGCAATTATGTGTTGATACAATTACGTATCTTCAAATATGTACGTACGGTTGCCATGAGTTTTTCTTTTTTTTTTTTTTAATTTTTAGGTTCTTGAACCTATTTTTCTCCCATGACGAAAATCTAAAATCATTTTAGGATTTTTCTAAACTAATGTTTAGCAGAGTTTGTTGTAAAAAATAATTTTTTTGAAAAAATTAAAAGGAGAAAATTTTGATTTTTTAAATTAAATATTTTGGGAGCCTACCCTTCGATGCAAATAGAGGTCATTGCACAAAAAATCTTGAGATGTTAAGAAGTTCCTTCTTTCAATTTTAGATCTGCAAATTCGGAGGTTGGATTTGCGCTTCAGGTACGTCAAAATTAAGTATTTGTTATTTTATTTGTTCTTTCCTTTATTTCGCTTATTCCAAGTGCCATATTTATATATGTTTTATTGGATGTTTAAATTTTTATCTGATGAGCCCATTATAGTAAAGTTTAAGTCTAATTAAATAGTTTATTTAGATTAGAGCATTAGATTTAAAATTAAGAATTTAAAATTAGTTTTCCACTGCTCCCGCTCTAGTCGTTTAGAGACATTTTTTTGAAATACATTCCCAACACTGTTGACACCAATTATCATTGTTAGCACCTAGAATTTCCAACTCAAACATGCACGCCATCATTTTTACCACGTGCTTCTAAACTAGCTTCCTCATCAGCTCTTACTTAGCTACCCTATCTTACCACCAAACATTTTCTTCTAAGTATTTGATCATCTTAGCTGTTGTTTCCTTCTCAAGTATCTGATGCTTGAGAACATTGGTTACAGGGTCCAAAATATAACATCTGTCTAACTCCTTAGCATTATTCAAGTATTCATAACACTCTTTAACAATAGTGGTAGAATTGTTAGTCGGCACTGTCTGTTGAGCATCAGTGAGAACAAACTTATGACCCTTATGTATTGATACTATGTCCTAGTTCAATTCCCAAGTGAAGTAATTCGGTATAGTTAAGGCATTATCTTTCATAATCGAATGAAGTGCACCAGTACAGCCATTTTAAAAACTCTGCAAATAACAACTGTGTTACTACCTTATAAGAGTGATGTATAATGTGGTGATATCTGTTCTTTTACTTTAGCATACACAGTAAGTCAGGCATCTAATAAACTATACCATAATGCATGCAAAGATGACTCAAACACACCACTTCTTACTTTGTGGCAGCAGGGTCATATGGAATTAGTTTGGGTAAAAACTATTCTCAATTAACATATTTTCTTGTAACTCTTACTAAACATGATTAATTCACCACTTTGCCTTGGTATCTAACAAAAAAGAACAAAGCTCCTCGAGGAGGCTAAGGTAGCATGCTAGTCAAGTATAAACTATTACCTAAACCTCCATAAAAATACACGTAATACTCCATGACAGAGTGGTCGCATTGCTTCTTTGCCCTTTGGTGTATCCTAACAGAAGTCTAACCTTGTAAACTACAAACCGACATACTTTGCAGGGAGATCCGTCGATCTACTATGCTGCTAGACTAGTAATGGAGACTATGAGGTTTCAACAATGTAGCCTCGCTCCCACTTGATTTTTATACACTAGTAGTTTTTAATCAACTTACATTTACAACTTGGATTCCTTCATAATCTCCTTTAGAATCACATTCTAAAAATTAACTAACAAAATTAAGTAATTATTTTTTTTTTAAAATATTTAAAACACTATCGTATCACAAAACAAATTATCTCATAATATATATAAAAATTAACTAATAAAATTAATTAACTAATTTTTGTTTAAAACTGTGCCACCTTATAATTTAATTATCTTATGATCTACTTTAGAATCTCATTATAAAATTAAATTAATTAATAGAAATTATTTTTTATGTTTAAACAATATTGACTTATAACTCAGATTATATAATAATCTATTTTAGAGTCTCATTCTAAAATTAAATCAATTAATAAAAAATTAATTTTTTAATTACTATGTAAACCAGCTTTGATATCTATACGTCCCAAAAAAATTAAAATTTTTTTAATTTTAAAAAAATGCTGACTTTTTTTTTTAAATTAAAACAACTAATCCAAAAAAAAAAAAAAAAATTGAATCAAATCTCATTAGATTAATTTTACCTGATTTCATAAATCATGATCAAATATGCATAATCTCAAGATACCAATAACATACAAAAATTGATAAATTGACATATCTGAATTCACTATAAATTTGTTAATGATTTAAATAATTTAAATCATTGCATTAAACAATCTAATTGACTATTGATTCATTAACGATTTAAACAATTTAAATCATTGCTTTAAATATATTTCCTTTTAATATAATCTCTATTTTATTAAATCACAAGTCTATAAATTCTAGTCTTTTTATACCTATTCATTTATATTATGAATGTAATCAAACGATGGCTCTGATACCAACTGTCGGGACAAATTTCAAAAATTTTCCATAACTTAACGAATTTAACAAGGGAAGGGTTTAAATTCTTAATTGTAAGCCTAAAGTTTGATTTGAATTCATAATTTTAGATCTATATATTTAAATTCCTAACTCAAATCCACAGGCTTTTACTCTAATATGTTCATAATAATTACACAAACTTAAACCAGCATAATAAGAAGACTGTAAATAAATAGAAAAGTGATACTTATAAGAGAAGGAAAAATATGCATACATGGAATTGTTACGATATAAGAAAATAAGAAAGATTAATAAAATGCTCTGAGAAAATCGAGATTCGACAGCCTTCTGCGCAATGAACTCAAAAAGCAAGTGCAGCGAGTTTCGAAAATATTAACTAAAGAAAGAAAATTTTCACCAAAATACTTTCAGAAACCCTAACAATTTTTAATTCAAATTAGATGCCAAATGTTGAAATAGGTACCTCTATTTATAGTAGGGTACTAGAACGAAGATATGCAATTTGTCAATGCCAGATGCGCAGAAAACAACGGAAATGCACCTTTTTACTAATAGTTCAAACCACCCCCTTTTTTTAATGGTGTGTGCCACATGTTGAGGCCTGATTGGCTAGTGCCATCGCACACAGATCTCACCCTCCAGTAGCCTAAAGCACGACACTACATAGGCGTGTCGTAGATTACCAGAGCTGTGCATTTTCGGCCTTTTCCCCTTTGTTTTCTATATGTAAAAATTCGTCTTATGAATTTTAATTTTAAAAAATTATTTTATTTTATAATTTTTAATTTTTATTAATTTCATGAAAAATGTTTGGCAAATTTAAATTTATGCATCTCATAAATAAATAATTCATCTCATGAATTCTTTAATATTTTTCTGGTGGTAATAAAAACAAGGGCTTGTGCAGGGACCTCATGGACAATTTAAATCTAGCTCTAAACGGGTTGAAACAATTACTATCTAATGATAAAATTCAATTACCATTTAATGGAACTTAATTCCATTAAATAAATCCTGCTACACTCTGGACTTAAACCATTTATTCGATATTTACCAAATAGATTGCATTCATGACAAAAACCCCGCCACTGTATGTCCTTAACAAATAAATATAACTACTGCCATTGTTTTTCTCATAGCTTATTTATTAGTTATGGCCTCGCCTTTCACCGAATAATTCATTTATACTTGAACATATTCATAGCATTAATTCCAAATGTCAAACCTCTATTTCACTTTGGCCAAATATTTTGAACTAATAAAATACTTACAAATCAACTACGAGGACATACGTACCTTATAAGAAACTGTAGATTCTGTATTGAATACCTGATCATTGTCACACTTCATGCTGCTACGCAGTTTATGCGGGAATTCAGTCATTTGTTTAGACCTTACTTATAGTACACCAAAGCAAATAACATTCCATGTTCAAGTCCGGAATACTCAGGAATTAAAGTTACTGTTCAAACAGCACAACATGATCACTCATATTTGATAGTAGTCTAGGAGCACGTAATCCACATGCTCTAACTCAGCATGTCAATCTCATTAACACACCACCCTAACACTTCTGTATCACCACCCCCATGACCAAAATAAGGCATCTAAAGTGTCACGTTATAGTCTTAGTATATAAGTAGTCCAAACATGTCTTTGACTGCGAGGAATCCATGCCATTTATTCCAAGTCTGTTTATGGGTTAATCTTATAACTACTAAGAACAAACATATAAATCTTAGTCTGAGGGCTACACCTATCTCATGGATGCTACTAAAAAGAAAATCACGTGAAGTATATATTCTCACTTACACAAATTTATCAAGAAGACAGATGGGACTTCAATTTTACTCTTTAATAAAATAACATCTGCAGGGTAAATCTGAATTTCAAGACACTAATCCTAACACTCGAGCCTCCAGCGGTTGATACCACATTGAAGTAATCATCTTCTCAAGATATAGGGCCCGAGACACCATTACTTCAGCATCCAAAGTCCTAATTCTTCGTGAGGGAGCCTTCACGTGTTAAGCTTGTGGCACTTTGCCCAAAATGACATCGTCCTTTTCACCTCGAATCTAGGGTATAAACAAATGCCCCTGTTTTAGCCATTGTAAATTCAAATTTGCAATGGGTAAAAAAAATCTTGATTTGACCCTTAATGGTTATAGGGAGCTCGAGAGATCATTGTCTTGTCGTCTTCCCTTTCTTCCCACTTATCTATTAGTATGGCAATTAAGGCTTGAAATCTTCACTTTTTTGGTATGTGCTCTCTCTCTCTCTTTTTACTACAATCAAGCGTTCTTTAAAACACTTGCTCTCTGCTACTCTTCAGTCTTTGATTCTTGATTCAGTCTGCCTTCACTTCTCTTCATCTTCTTGAAACTGACCCAACGAATGTTCAAATTTCTTTTGATGTTTTTTATCCCCTTCCCCAAGCTGGTAGCCCTTTTGAGAAGCTAACACGTTTGCTCTAGTCCAATACCTCATTGGTCTCTAATGTGATTTAGAGTCTAACAGATCTCAACACCATTGAATACGATTTTTCTTACTTACCAGAAAACGTCCCTTCCTCTGCTTTGGAGTCATATGCCCTATGACACATCTTTGACCCCATCTCATAACATTCCAGGCCTATTTCAAGATAGTGACGAGTCTCCTTCACTTCATACAACCTTTGAAAGTCAGTCTTGGGGTGGAAGACACATCTGCAAAGAAGTTGTGTCTTTCAAAGAATGGATGTTTTTGACAAAGTGGTAGGCCGAATGGGTTTACAAGCTACTAATGACCCTTAGAGAATAATGGAGAACCTCCATATCCATGGAGCCATTAGGCTTTCCACCATTGCCCTTAAGTATGATTATCCCATTATGATAGCGCTAACCTGCTGTTGGAATACCTGTTATAATGGTTTTTTCCTCCATGAGTGTTTTCTTGGTATTACCTTGAAGGACATAATGGCCTGGGTAGGCCATTCACTAGGAGAAGAACTACCTTTTAATTCTTTTATTTCTTTAGAGGCTGAAGCCTTTGCCTCTTTTTTCTCTGTCATTGATTTATGTGGTGGTTATGGGTCCTTTGTCAGAACATTTATTATAGAGGCTCATGACATTGGACACGATTCTAGAGAATAAGAGACATGCTTTTACCTATTTTTGCTAAACAAGTTTTTCTTTGCAAACTCCGCCAACTTAGTTCGTAAGTTTCTCCGGGCTATGATTGTTAACCTGATCTTTAGTAGTGGTCCATTAGCCCTAGGACCCTTATTCTTGGCCCAAGTGTATGGATGCCATAGGGATATCATTGTTAAGAACTATGATGTCGAATTAGGTGGACCCCTTTCCATGGTCCAGCTTTGGCCTCAAGCCTACTTCCCCGAGCTTTGTCCCGTAGGCCGTTACACTCCCACAGGTGAGGGGTTTTTTATTTTGGGAAACCGTATGCTCGTTGTGAGGTCCTCTTATCCCCCAGGATGGTCTGTTCACCAATGCCCTGAGATATTAACTTCTTATCGAGGTAGGAAGAGGATTAAATGGACTCCCTTTAGAGAGAGAAACCTTGGTCCTCATCAATTCAGGAAATTAGACCATCATTATGATGTCTCTATGAACAACAGCTCACAGATCTAGTAGCCAATCTTAGGGCCTCAATATCTATTCTTCTATCGCCAAACTTATTCTGGGGTAGAGACTTCTGGGCCTGGCTTATTTGTCGACGAGTTGGCATGGTCTAAAATGTTCCCTTTCCTAGTATAAGGACTAAAAACTTTTGGTGGGCTAAAAGGATCTTCATACAACTCCCTTAATACAAAGAGGTTTGTGAGTTGAATCAAGAAATCAAACCCTTTTATGGGTACCCCATTGTCTAAAGGTACAATTTGTGTGCCACACCTTGGTTTGTAGCTTGGTTCCTAGCCTATTGGTCCTCTTTGGAGGCCAGAGGCCCCAAGCAGTATTTTATACCTGCTTTTGAGCCTATAGTTCCCAACTCGAGAAGAAGCTAGCCAGTCAGCATCAGGCCAACTCCACAAAAGGCACTATCACGTAAAGAACTACCCTTGAAGCATGCTTCAGTTCTATTTTTGAGTGGTTCAGAACAAAGATTAATCTTCGCCCTTTTGTTTTGTAGCAGTAGTTGTCTAGAGGAGTCCTAGGAATGCCAAAACTAGGAGCTTCACCCATATGTTGCTAGAGGAGTCCCCACTAGGAACCTCTCCACTAGCCCTCGTGATTGATGGCTTAAGGAACAGAAAGTAAAAGGAGGTTCCCTTGACTCTTCCTACTGGAGCCATTTAGGTAGTAAAAGAGGAAAAAGATGAAGAAGCACCCATCTCACAGCTAGTCAGATAAAGAAGAGCCAGGCTCCCTGAACCAAAGGTATTTACTTTTCCTGATTGGTGTCTTCTTCATTTCTATAAACACAGCTCCTAACTTGGCACTTTTTTGCTAGCCATAGGAAGAGCCAGCTCCAGTTATTATGAAGCCACAAGATTCTCTACCTCAAGAAATTACACCAGAGCTTAGTCAGAGTACTGGATCATTAAGCATAAGTGCTGAAGAAGGAGGAGACATGTCTACTTTTGCTATGGAGCCAATAATCTTCTACCCGTCTGAAGAGGTTTCCTTCCCAGCTTCTTTGGACCAGGGCCTTATGCAGGCTCCATTCCTCCTCCTAAGAGGCTCAATCTCCATTGAGGAAATATTTGAAGACAGATTCTATAAATTGGCTTCCCAACTCTTGATTTTTCAAACCATATAGGGTTCTAAGATGTAAGCGTCGTTCTGAAGAGACTCCCCTCGAGGAAGATGTCCCTGTGGATAAAGAGCCAACAAAAGCTCCAATGGTAGAGACGTTAGCAGAAGTCCTTCTTTTTCCTCAAGTTTAGCTTTCAAAGGAAATAATGGTTCCCCTAATGTTGGTTGTTTTCCAAAGTTAAGATTCAATCTAACTCCTTTTGATGTTTCCCCTTTTATAGGTCACACGTCCAATAGCCATTCCTTCTCCATCACTAGGAAGTAATGACCTCTCCATTATAGAAGCTTGGGGAAATGGTAGGTTGGTCTTTTAGCAACTAGATCTAGTGTCATTGAGATTTCGGAGACCAAAGGAATTTTCCTATCTCCCAGTTTTGGCCCTAACTGAAGGGGCTAACGTCCAAGAAGCTGCAACTTTGGTGAAAGTCTTAAATGAGGACCAAAAGTGGCTCATGCCATTGCCATAGAACTTGAAGTCTTCGAGGAAGTGCTTGTGAAGGTGAACCATTAGGTCCCAACTCTCCATCAGCTAAAGCGGCACTGCTAAGACACCATAAGGAACATAGGGCATTCAGCTAACCTTAGTGGCCTATAACTTTTGTTTTAAGAACTCGAAGTAGGCAAAAAAAACATAAAGCTAGCAAGCTTAAGAGATCAGAGGCCTCGCGAATGAAATTTATCACTTTGAGGAGAGATTGCGTCATCTTATGGGAGCATTGCTTTTCCTGAGACAGCAACATTCCTCAAAAAGCACTATGGTTAGAAGGTTCGAGGAAGATACTGTGGAGGCCCAAAGAAGTAGCCAGGTTTTCAAAGAAGAAGCCCTTTCCTTGGCCCATGAGCTAAGCAACGAAACCAGCCAATTTTCTTTTATAGATGAATCCTTAGTGAGGATTTGGACTCAACTCTTTTAGTCTTCATTTTTTTTAAAGAGCTTTTTGGCCATACAAATTACTTGCTTGCATTAGTTTGTACATAGACCATGTACTCTTTGATAATATCAATGAAATCCGTATTATGTTCAAACACTTCTCTCGGCATGGTGGTTCCTTCTTTCTTTTTCCTGATTTCCTTGTCCTAAGGATCATAGAGTTGATCACTAAGACATTAATACTGAAATTAAGCCCATAATTCAGGGAATCTATACTTAAGGGCTTCCTTGTTAGTATCTCAAATTGATGGAACATATATCTTTGGGAACCTTCCATTAATAGCTCTCAGGTGAGTCCTTACATTTAGAACTTAGAGCAAGTAAGCATTGCCTCCAAATACCTCATGACTCTAAATGGGCCCTCCCAGTTAGAGGATCATTTTCCAAAGACACTATCTTTGTAGCCAATAGGTAAAACAACTTTCCAGACTATATCCCCTAGGTCAAAAGATCGAGGTTAGACTTTTTTGTTATATGCTTTGGTGAACTTCTTCTTTCGTTTTTCTAACTTGCGAAGAGTGTCAAGCCTAACTTTGGCTAAGTTTGTTAGTTTGTCAACCTTAGCCTGCTCATACTAATGTTAAAAAACTTTCGTTGATGCGCAAACCTAATGGACTGAACTGTTACTTCCATTAGGAGCACGACATCATGGCCATACACCAACTGGAAGGGCATTGTCCTAGTTGCATCATGTTTAGACAATCCTTAAGCCCAAAGAGTATCCAGTAGCAATTCATACCACTTCTTGGGATTGTCTTCGTTCATCTTTTCAATATTGGCCTTCATAATCTTGTTTGTTGACTTTGCATGGCAATTGAATTGTGCGTAGCAAGGAGTTGAATTCATGATTTCTATGTTGAAACTCATGGTAAATTCCTTGACCTTGGCCCCGTTGAACACTCTACCTTGGTCCACAGTTATGGTTTCAGGGATACTAAACCTACACAGGATGTATTCTTTGATAAAATCAATCACATCTTACTAAGTAATATTCATATATGGTTTGGCTTCCACACATTTGGTGCAGTAGTCTGTGATCACAAGGATGTAAGAGTGTTGCTTGTTAGGAAAGGGGTTGATTTCCCCTATGATGTCCATGTTATTGACTGTTAATTGGCACCAAAGGGGCTTGATTACTAGTTAGGTCGATTGAAAGGATCAAGTGTGGGTCAATTGGGGCGGCTCAAGATCTAGGGAGTCGGTTTAGCTTGTCCATTGACACTGTATCTAGATCTAGCATAAGTAGCTTGCTCAAGTGTAATATTCATTTATTCAATGAAACACATAAACAACCTGTATGAGATATTTTCTCTACTTCTCGTCTCCTTCACTTCTCTTCTCATCTATATTCTTTCTTTCACAAGGTTAGACTTTAAGTTCATCTAGAGGTGTAACAATTGGTATCAGAGCCTCGTTTTTGGCTATCAATTAAGTTGTATTCATTCAAATTGGTTGTATATGCTTGGATCAAGTTGATTGATAGCAAATATCCTTGATAGTAATGGAAAGTGGAGTCACAACTAGATCATGAGCTGCAAAGGCTGCTGCAATTCCTTCTTATGATAAGGTTGTTCGTTGTTATGATTATTAGTCCATTGAGTTGTAATAAGGCTTATTTGCTGAAGTGTAGTAGCTTGTTAATTAGTTATTTGCTCACCTTTTCTTGTTTGAATTTGAGTTCTTCCTGTTGAGTCTTTTGGCAGCATTGTTGTAAGCTGTGCTTAAGTGTCTTAGTCCATTGAATCTTGATTCTTATAAGTAGTTAGATCTTTTGTAAAATGCGATCATTCAATGAACATTACAACCCTATCTCAATTGAGATATTCTCCTCTCATCTAATTCTCTCTAATCTTCTCATCTCCTTGACTTCTCTTCTCATCTAACCTCTTGTTCTCTAAGTTCAACTTCAAGTTTGATTAGGATTTTAACAATTGGTATCAGAGCCTCATTTGGCTTGAAATTCAAACGTGATTGATATCAAGTATCTTTGATTACATTGCTATTTGATTAGGAATTCAATTCTGAATTCTGTTGATCAAGTTGTAGCGGTTATTCTTGTAAAATTGTCGAAACACACAAAAAGATTGATGCAGATGGATTTGAATGTGATGGCATTGACTAGTGGAGTTACCACTAGATCAGCAGCTATTAGAGTAGTAGCAAATCCTTCGTACGCAGAGGTTATTGGTGGTAATGCAGGGAATGTACCACAAGCAAGCAATGCAAACACCTTGAGTGCGCAGATATCAGCTATGATGGTTCAACTTAATCAATCTTAGTTGGAAGGGGAACAAAGAATTGGTGATCGATTGCATAATCTGCTGAAGGAACAAGAGCAAACTTTCAATAAGAGGTTCAATTTTCTATCCTAGTGTATTGATGAGAAAGTTGCAAATCAAATTAATCAACATAGGCAACAATTGAAGGAAACAGTGGCCAAGCGACTTGATCATCAAGCACGGTTGTTCAATGCAAAGATTACTGAAATTCAGAGTCAGTTCAACAAGAAAAATGCACCTTAAGCTCCTGAACCTTTTCTTCTAGCTAGCTCTAGCCTTTGATTCAACAGGTAAGGCCTCCAGTGATGATGCAATCTAATGTTTCTGTTGGAGCTGTAGCTGCTAGTGAACGAGCTCAGGTTATGACTCCAGCAGTTGATGTGACAACTCAAATTCGTGGTCAAGAGGATTAAGTGATTTCTAGATAGGACTGGTCATTAAACCAAGCTCAATTAAGACCGACAAACTTGAATGTAGGATAGGCTGTTTGACCTCCTGAACTACCGGACAGTCACAGAAATGCCTGCCTTATTGAAGAACAATTTGATCAACCTCCTGATCAGTGGAATCAGCAGTAATCTAGCAGTATTGATGTATCATCCAACAGTAGAAGTAATGGCTTTAGGCAACCAAGGGTGTAGAATGATCCCTTTGATGGAAAGCAACCTCATTCATGGTTGAGGAGATGTGGTTTTTATTTCCAATTTTACCACATTTATGAGGCTGAGAAGGTCAAATTTCTATTGTTTATCTTCTTGGGGATCATGAGGTGTGGTTTTATAGTTTGATGAAAAGCAATCCTACTCTCTCATGGGCTGAATTTGTGAAAGAATTATGTGAACATTATGGTGATGAAGATTCTAGTGATATTGTTGATAAATTCAATATGGTGATACAAAAAAGGTCAGTAAAAGAAATATATTACAAGGTTTGAGAACCTTAGAGCTGGTATGATAGCAGAAAATCCTCATGCCACTAAGTCTTACTATGTGTCAAGTTTTATAAGTTGATTGAAGCCTAAGGTTAAGAATCTCGTGAAAGCAGTTGGTCCTACAACAATGTCTATGGCTTACGCTTAAGCTAAGCTTTATAAGGCAACAGTTTCGGCTTCAAAGGATGGAAACAGAGTTCGTGGAGGTAGTTTTAAGCCCTAGAAAGGATCTGTTAGGCCTAATACTAACTGATTAGAAGAGAATAAGCCTCAAAGGCTCTGTTACAAATGCAATCAACCTTATCAATTTGGCACAAGTGTAATCCAAAGTTCCTTATGTCAGTTGAAGGGATTAGTGCTGATGAACACTTAGAGATGAAGAATCTGATGCTGATGGCAATGATTTAGATCAGGAGAAAGTGGAAGACCATAGGGATGATGAAGTTCCGATATCAATGAAGGCTTTAACTGGTAATGATGCTTATAGCACAATCCGAATCAGAGGCAGGGCAGGAAAGAAGTCTATTATTATCCTCATATGTAGTGGGAGCATCCACAGTTTCGTTGATCCAAAGATGGTTAAGAAGGTGGGCCATGAAGTGATCAAGACTCATCCTCTTGCAGTGATAGTAGCCGATGGAAATTCAGTGATGGCCCAGAGCAAGTGTCAAGGATTTCAATGGACTATACAAGATCACAAGTTGGTTGTGATTTTAGGATCTTACCTTCGGGTGGATGTGACATGGTACTTGGGGTTGATTAGATGAGATCATATGGCCCAGTTTTGTTTGATTTTGCTAAGTTAGCAGTTTCCTTTGAAATCCAAGGCTCCAGGGTCCCGTTGCAAGGTATGGTTGATTAAGCTCAGTTGCGGATGGTTAAAGGAAGGAAGTTAGAGAAAGGATTCAGAATGTGTGTTATCAATGGATTGGGCGGTTGTTTGCTAAATCCCCAACTGAGATGGTAAAGGTTTCTCAATCTAATTACAAGCTGTAATTGAAGACTTTGAGGATTTGTTTGAGCTTCCCAAGGCCTTTCCTCCCAAAAGAAGTCCAGATCATGCTATTCCCATCAAATCTAATGTTGAACCAGTAAAGCTTAGACGATACAAGTATCTCCATGCTCAAAAGGCTGAGATTGAGAAACAAGTGGATGAATTGTTTAAGACAAGTTTCATAAGGCAAAGTCATAGCCCTTTTGCCTCTCCGGTCATTCTTGTTAAGAAGAAAGATGGATCAGCAAGAATGTGTATTGATTATAGGCAGCTCAATTCTATGATAGTGAAAGATAAATTTCCCATACCAATTATAGATGACTTGCTTGATGAGTTGCATGGAGCATAGATCTTCTCCAAGTTTGATCTAAGGCAAGGTTAACACCAAATTAGAGTATTGGAGCAGGACGTGTACAAGACTGCATTTAGAATACATCATTGGTATTTCGAGTTTACAGTAATGCCATTTGGATTGACCAATGCTCCCCCTGCCTTCCAAGCTCTCATGAATGATGTATTCAAAGTTATCTTAAGGAATTCTGTGTCGGTGTTCTTCGATGGCATTCTTATTTATAGCTCATCCCTTGATGAACATTTGAAGCATTTGAGAGAAGTGTTCATGATCATGCGCAAGCATAAGTTGTATGCAAAATTGGTTAAGTGTTCTTTTGCTCAAACTCATTTGGAGTACTTAGGCTATGTGATATCTTATGAGGGAGTTTCAACTGATCCTTCAAAGGTACAAGCCATGAAGAGTGGCCTATTCCAATTACTTTGAAGCAATTGAGAGGGTTTTTGGGTTTGGCAGGATATTATCGCAAGTTTGTAGCCAGGTATTGGGCCATAGCCAAGCCTCTAACAGATCAACCGAAGAAAGATGCCTTCAAGTGGACTGATGAAGCCCAGGAGGCATTGGGACCTTGAAGGTTGCAATGTGTCAAGCTCTAGTGTTGGCAATGCCAGATTTCACCTTTGGACTCACTTTAGAGACTGATGCTCGTGGAAATGGAATGGGTGCAGTGCTATCTCAGAAAGGAAGACCTATAGCTTATCTCAACTAAGCATTAAGTCCCAAACATCAAGGCTTGTCCAAGTACAAAAAAGAGTACCTTGCTATCTTACTTGCGGTAGAAAAGTGCAGACATTATTTAGATGGACATCATTTTACAATCAAGACTGGTCATCAAAGCTTGAAACATCTCTTAGAATAGAAAATTGTCACAAGGAAATAGAGGAAAGGGCTAATGAAGATGTTAGGCCTTGATCATGACAACGAGTACATGAAAGAGAAGGAAAATGTTGCGGCAGATGCTCTGTCACGCAGGTTAGAGGACTATAAGCAGGGCTCTAGTGGGGCTCTTTTAGTGATCACACCTATTTTAATCTGTTCATCAGTCCTATACGTGTGATCCCTTTGCTTAAGAATGTACAGCATCTTCTAGTATTGGCAGGGTAGACAACTTTGCTTCTGATGTAGTATCGGGTGCAGCTTCTGATGCTGAAATTTCTGCGACTAAAGGCATTATCAAAATTAAGGGGAAGCTGTACATTGGAAATTCTACTAATCTCAAACATCAAATTATTATTACTTCACATGATTCTTCATAGGGAGGTCACTCTAGAGTTGAAGGGACCTACCAATGACTTAAATCTCATTTCAGCTGGCGGGGAATGAGGAAAGCTGTGACTGAGTTTGTGCAATGTTGTGAAGTATGTCAGCAAAATAAGCTTGGAGATCATAGATATCAAGGTCTTCTTCAACCCTTACCAGTCCCAGAGGGAGTATGGCAAAATATAATCATGGATTTTATTGAGGGATTGCCTATATCTGAGGGAAAAGAGGTGATTTGGGTAGTAGTTAATCAGTTCACCAAGTTTAGCCAGTTCATTGCTTTAGCTTGTCCTGTAGCTGTTGAGAAATTAGCTTTTGTGTTCCTTGACAACATCTATAAGCTTCATGGGTTACCTCAGTCCATAGTCTCTGATAGGGACAAGCACTTAACCAGCTATTTCTGGAAGGAATCGTTCAATTTTCTAACAACTACCTTAGCCCTTAGTTCATTTTATCTCCCACAAACTGATGGCTAAACTAAAAGGTTTAATTAATGTACTGAACAATATCTTAGACGTATGGTATTTAGCCATCCAAGGATGTGGGGAAAGTGGCTATCATTGGCAGATCATTGGTACAATACTCACTTCCATATTTCTCTTTGAGCTACTCCATTCAAACCCTTGTATGGATATGATCCTCCATCTCCCTTTGTGTTGCAAGGAGCTACTTCACATTTAGCTGAAGTTACTAAGTTGGTGCAGCAAAGGAAACATCTAATGCAGTAGTCGAAAGATAATCTTCAGCAGTCACAAGCCTGGATGAAGCTTTATGCAGACTAGAAGAGAGTGGATAGAAATTTTGATGTTAGGGACATGGTTTACTTGAAATTGCAGCCATATATACAGTCTATTGCAATTGTAAGGAGTAATGTGAAGCTTTGTGCAAGGTTCTTTGATCCATACAAAGTCTTAGAGAGAATTGGTAAAGTGGTATACAAGCTTGATCCTTCACCTAACTCACACATACATCCTGTTTTTCATGTTTCACTTCTTAAAAGCAGGTTAAAAAAGGCCAAAGTCCCTCTTCATCACCTCTGGATGGTGGTTCAAATGGTTCGTTGAGGCTGCAACCTCTAGCTATGCTGGAAACAAGGCTGCTGCAGGATGGAATCAAAAACAGATATGACACGCTAGTGACATGGAGCAACCTGGATGAATCCTTTAGTACATGGGAAGGACGAAGTTTCTTAGTGAGCCAATTTCCCTCTTTACATTCTTGAGGACAAGGATGTTGTCAAGGGAGGGGAATTGTTATGATTCTTATTCCATTAAGTTGTAATCAGGCTTATTTGCCAAAGTGTAGTAGCTTGTTAATTAGTTAGTAGCTTGGTGCCTTTTCTTATTTTAATTTGAGTTGTTAAGTTGAGTCTTTTGGCGGCATCGTTGTTAGTCGTGCTTAAGTGTCTTAGTCCATTGAATCTTGACTCTTATAAGTAGTTAGGTCCTTTGTAATGTGAGATCATTCAATGAAAATTTAGAACCGTTTCTCAATTGAGATATTCTCCTCTCATCTAATTCTCTCTAATCTTCTCATCTCCTTCACCTCTCTTCTCATCTAACCTCTTGGTTCCCTAGGTTAAACTTCAAGTTTGATTAGGAGTTTAACATTGGTTCTAGTGTTATAGCAGATCGCGAAGTTGTTACATCAGGTCAATTAAGCTTGCAAATGAAAGAAAAGTCCGTGCAGATGAAGCATTCACTAAGTGAATTGGTGCAAGATTTGAATAAAAACTATGATGAACGATTTACTCAGCATTCTCAGCAAGTTGAGGAAAAGATCGCTGATTGGATTAATCAGAAAGCACAAGAGTTTGAAGAAATGATTGCCACTCGATTGAATCTACAAATGCAAAGGTTTGAAGAGAAATTTGTTGAAATACGTAATCAATTCAGGGGACCGTATGCGTCTTCCATTTCAGAACCCCTTGCTTCCAGCCAGTCAGTTGCTCATGCGCGAACAGATGAGGTCTTAAGATGAAGTAAATCCTCACGTGCAAAATTTTGCAGCTGGACCTCGAGATCAAACTCAAGCAGCTGAAGATTGACCTCATGATCAAAATGTAGAAGCTGATGCGACTACCTAGGCATGAGATCATTCACCTGTTCATGTTCAGTCATGATTTACTAGTGTGAATCCAGGACAGTAAGATTGTCCACAGCCGTAATGCTCAGGAAGTAATGAAGTGTCATCTAGTAATAGAAGCAGTGGGTTTAGACAGCCAAGAGTTCATATTGAACCATTTGATGGAAAGCAACCACAATCATGTCGGAGGAGATGCGATAGGTATTTTCACTTTTATCATATTGAGGAAGCAGAAAAGCTTGAGATAGCAGCTGTATATCTTCATAGAGACCATAAGGTATGGCTTTATAGTTTACTTCAGAGTAATTCCACACTTTCTTGCCCTTAATTTTTGAAAGAGCTTTGTGAGAGATATAATGATGAAGACTCTAGTGATATTGTTGATAATTTCAACAAAGTGATACAAGAAACATCTGTGAAGGAGTATATGACAAGGTTTGAGAACCTTAGAGCAAACATGATAGCTACATATCTTTAAGCCACTGGGTCATACTATGTCTCGAGTTTCACAATTGGCTTAAAGCCAAAAGTTAAGAATCCCATTAAAGCAGTTTATTGTAAGACATTGTCCAAGGCTTATGCTAAGGCTAAGCTGTTTTAGGCAACAGTTCTTGCTTCAAATGATGGACCAATGTATCGAGGAAGTGGTTCTAAGCAGCAAAAGGGGTCTATTAATCCTTCAGGCTCTCGATCAAAGGAGAAGAAAGCTTAAAGGCTTTGTTTTAACACTACTACATAATTGGATATAAGTTCTTTTAAAGCGGTTTTGAAACCATTGCATAAAGTTATTTTATACAGCGATTTTGCAACATTTATAAAGCCATTGCATTACATGATATATATGCAGCGGTTTATAAACCGTTGCATTAGGCCCCTATTATGCAGCAGTTTTTACCATTTTATGCAGCGGTTTTAAACATTAGGACCCCATTATGCAACGGTTTTTATAATTTTATGTAGTGGTTTTAAACCATTGCACTAAGTTCCCTTTTATGCAGTGGTTTTGACTAGATTATGCAGCGGTTTTAAAACCATTACATTAGGTCCCCATTATGCAGCTATTTTGACCAGATTATGCAGCAGTTTTAAAACCGTTGCATTAGGTGCCATTATGCAGTGGTTTTAAAACCGTTGCATAAGCTTAGTTATATGCAACCGTTTTACAAAACCGTTACATAAATTCTAAAAAATTTTGTTTTATTCACAAGGTAACCAATAATATTGCATTTAAAATTTGTAGGTAAATTAAATATTAGTATATTTAAATATGGTGTAATAATTTTTTAGCTCTTGAACTTCGTGAAACAGCTAAATATAACTACATAATTTGATTATTTCCTCTGACTTGTCAAGATAAATAATAAAAACTATCGTAAATGGTATACCTATATTATTATCGTGGGAAATATCAGTTGTCATGGAAGTCCTCCTCGGAAGTCCTCATCGCTCAGGTTGGGTGTATTCGAAAACAACCTTTCTTCTAGGTAGCACTCTGAAGGGGAAAGATTGCGTACATCTATCCCCTCACACCCTACTTTGGCGGAAGCCCTTGTGACACTAGGAATGTTGCTTATCCCATACTCTTAAAGTATGTCCCCTTAATTTTAGATGTTCTTTTTTACTTCGACCTATTCTCTCCCCTGTCTATATCCTAATTTCAGTTAGAGTTATCAATTAAAACTCAGTTTATAAATGAGTATGAGTTAATTAGTTTAATAATTAACTCGGTGTTGCATTATTAACTTGACTCGTTTCAATTATACTCGATAATTATTCGCTTTACATACTCAAAAATAAATTTCGTTTATATTACTCAAAGAAAAGTAATTAATTATGTTAAAAAACAGCTTTTAATTCAAAACAAAATCAGTAAAAACCCAAAGCAAACATCCCGCATCTCTCTCTCCTCATCTCCCACCTCTACCCTAACCCCCTTCCTACCCAAAGCAAACAGTTTTTGTATCGCGAGTTCTACTCGCTACTTATCAGGGAAAAAAAGAGACATGCGAGATCAACAAATTGCAAAGGACATGGGAACTGGTTACCCAATGGTTGAAAAATTAGTCCACATTGAGCATTCAGATGATAGGAGCCCAGAAAGTTTTTATTTAGTATGATCAGTAAGTACAATATGAAGGCGTCACGTTAGAGAGGAGTTGTATTAATACAACAATAACTTAAAACCTTTTATTAATACTACAAAAACTTAGGACCCTTTTGATAATTCAAAAAGATCAAAATAATTTTTATTTTTTTTTTAAAAAATATCAGATACAAATATATAAATAATTTTAATTTTTAAACCAAAACATTATTTCATTATGGATTACACCTCATTGTATTAATATTAATTTTACCTTAAAAGAAAAAATAAAATGCAAACCAACACAAGCACAGACCACCCCCCCAGGCGCACACGCGCTGTTTTCTCTCTCTCCTCATCTCCCGCCTCTACCCCCACTCATCACCCGCTCGACTACCGCTGCTTGTCTCTCTGTCTCCTCATCTCCCCCCACTACCCCCTACTGCTCGTCTCTTTGTGCTCCTCTCTCTCTCGAAAGCCCTAATACCTCATCTCTCTGCTCGACGAAATCGTTGCTCGCTGACAACCGTCCTACTCTCCGACCTGATTCGAGGTCTTCAAGGTAAATCACCTAAATAGAACATTACTATATTGACATTGCTTTTTGAGCGCCTGATTTATTATATGTTAAGGTTTATTAGTTTAAAGACACATTAATTTTGAAATTGCTTTTACTGTTGATATTGTGTGATTACATATACATGGTTGTCGATGTTGCTATTGACATTAGAAACTTGTCAATTTAGTTCTCTATTGTTTATGTAGGGTTTTATAATGATAGGAATTTTTTCATTTTAGTTCTCTGTTGTTTTACTTCAAACTATAGAGTTAACCCTAAACTCATTTCTGAATGACATAATCGATTGTAAAGTGGGGTTTATAGTAATGGAACTTAAACTTGTGAACTTTTATATGTATTCTCAAATTTGGATACGGTTATATTTGGAAGTATCATTTTGACAGGAGAAGTTATTGAAAAAAATTATCTATTGCTTGTATATATGAAAACGTTTGTGTGGTAGGCTACGTAAATTGAAGTGATGATTTTGAGCTGGTTGTGCTATTATGATTGAAATGAGTAGTGCTAGTGATATGTCTTGAATAAGTCATGTATTAGTTAGTTGCAAGGTCAAGGTACTTTTCCCTTGGGTCAATACTGGTGGCTTGGTGTGTGGGTCGGTTAAGACTCTTAGTCTACATGCAATGTATTGAGTTGCCGCCATTAGCTTTCGAGTTGTATAAGTATGTGATATCTTCTTTGTAAGCTCACAACCTTGATGATAATGAATTGATTCTTTCTTCCTGTTTGAGCTTAATGCTCTCTATCTCTTTCTAGATATTATCTCTAGTACCTTTACTTCTTAACTCTCTCTCAATCTCTATTCTTCTCTTATCAATTCTGTTTGAATCTGTCATGATCCCGGGATGGCCTTGAATCCTGACTTAGAGAATTAGAAAGAATTGGAGTTTGGGGTAGGGAAGAATTAGAAAGAGATGAGGAAGAGATGAGAATTAAAAGGAGAAGTAGAGAGAATAAAGGGAGAGTGAGAGAATTGAAGTGTTGATTTTATCATTGATTTATCACTTGAGTACCTCCATGCAATCTAATTGACATACTTATATGCTAAGTACAAGTACTCACCAACTCATTGACAACCTATTAACAAACCTATAACAACCTCAACTATGAATACAAGTATCATTCTTACTAAGTACAAGTAAGATGTAAATCGTACGTAGGTTCATGACATTACGTCCCCCTTAAGAGATTCTTATCCTTAAGAATCTAATTAGGAAATTGGCTCTTGGGAACTTAACCAGCATAAGTTGCAATTGGAACAATGCTTCTACTTCTGCGGACCTGTTACTTGCTGCTGCATGCTCAAACACACCTTGCCACTGGTTGAAGTTTCCCATTATTTCATATGGCATTGCCAAGTTAGTGAAATCAACTGCATTAGAGCTGAACCAACCAAACACTTGTGCTTGCTGTGACATGATCTCTTAGTAATACAAAACATGAATAATGAACACTTTGCTTGTTTCTTGAACCACAACAACTTTATGAAGAGTGTCCTCAATAACCTCTTGCTTTTGTTTACTGCCTCCAAATGCCAACAACCAGCATGCAAGCCCATCAAAATGCCAATATTTGTCTCCAATTTCATGTTGCTTGCTAATTGCGTCAAACAATTTACAAATTCCTTCCCAGCGGTGAAGCTTCTGTATGAAATAGCTCTTGTTGTGGTTGCTGCAGCTCACAATCTTGGGGTGTTTAACAAAATTTTTCTTAGCTATTCCAGGCTCAAGAGGCCTTCCTTTATCAATCACAACTGAATTACTCCCAACTCTCCTCCAAAAATCCCACAATTTAATTGGATTTTGCAACTTTCTTAGATGAACTGGCCCTGTTGCAAAAGGAAGTTCCTCAGCTGGCTACTGCTTAGCTGAATTCGCCTCTACTACAGTAAGACTAACTCATTTTCTTGTGGATTTTGCTTTCATCCCGCAAGAATACCTCCTTTGCCTTGCCCTCTTGATAGTCCTTTTGTTCCATGAACAAGCCTTATGCCTCTCTATTAAACAATTCACCCTCTTAGGCTGCTTCAATTTCACTTGCTTGAATAGGTGAAGCTTTTCAAGAATCATCTTATTTGCCTTGAGAAGTAAAAAGTCTGGAGGTTTCCCCTTGTAGACCATAATTGGCTTGATCAAGGCTCTAAACTTCTTGCTTGGAAAACACCCTTTGAGTCTAAGATTAATTGCTAACTTAATCTCAAGGTTAGGTTTCAATACCAGCCTCAGTTTCAACCATCTGCTACAAAGGACTTTGATGATCCGGGATGGCCTTGAATCACGACTTAGAGAATTAGAAAGAATTAGAGTTTGGGTTAGAGAAGAATTAGAAATAGATGAGGAAGTGATGAGAATTAGAAGGAGAAGTAGAGAGAACAAAGGAAGAATAAGAGAATTCAAGTGTTGATATTCATTGATTTATCATTTGAATACCTCCATACGATCTAATTGACATACTTATATACTAAGTACAAGTACTAACCAAGTCATTGACAACCAACTAACAAACCTATAACAATCCTATAACAACCTCAACTACAAATACAAGTATCAGTCTTACTAAGTACAGGTAAGTTGTAAATCGAAGGTAGGTTCACGACAGAATCTCTATCAATCTCATCTCAATTCGTCTTAATCTCATCTAATTCTAAATTCTCTACCTAAATTCTATTAGTTCTCATCTTGATTTCATTTCTAAGCATAAATCCTTATCCAAACCCTAGGTTTAGCTTATGATTCATCCCAGAAGCATAACATGTGCTTCGCCTGGGTATTATGTACATGAAAGCCTCTACTGTTTTGTTGCTCTGCATCTCTACTGTTGTTTACTTTGTCTTGTTAGTCTTTGGATGTGGCTTTCTTTGGTTTGTTCTTTACTTATGTTTGTTTACTTTGTGTTTGGTTTTTGTTATTTTTGTTTATTTCAGGACCCTACCTATAGCCCTAGGTTTACCCCCAATTATTAAAAAAAGGGAATACATCAAAATAAGAATAAGTAGTTTTATATTATGTATATAGTGAGCAAGAAATGCATTATGTTGTTAACTAAGTTGATCTTGTCCATGTCCTAAGTCTCTCTCTATTAATTTTCTTGTCATCATAATTGATTATGTCATTTAATTTTGTTAGGAATTTAAATTTTCATGCATTGATTAGGTAGAATATTTTCCTAACTCCTAAAGCGACGACTTGTCTCTCTGACTTCGACGACAACCACCGCAGTCCGCCACCATCCAACCACTGCAGGAAGCTCATCGGTCCAGCCTCCGGTCTTCGGTGCTCTTCGCCTAAGTCCTTTCTCTCATTAAAAGGTTAGTTTCGATGTCAAAACTCAAATAATTTAGATTTTAATGTGTTTTTCTACATTTTTGTATAATATGCTAAGCCCTAACTTTCAAGCATAGGGATTGTTGTTATTGTGGTTGTACATTAAGCCCTAACTTTTAATAATAAGCTAATATTTGATCATTACAAGGTATTTATTGATTTGCCTCAATGAATTTTTTTAATATAGTACATCTATTAAATCTTTTATGTAGTTCAATCAGTGTATTATTCTGATGTCTTTATGGGTGGATTAGTATATCTTCATTATTTTCACACATTCATGACTCCTTGATAGTGCCTATAAGGTGTATGTTAATTTGCCTCAACGAATTTTTTAATATTGTACATATATTAAATCTTTTATGTAGTTCCATTAGCGTATTATTCTATACTTATACCTAAATAGCAATTTCTCAATTAATATTCATGGAAAAGACTTAGAGGAAATGCCTATTTCTTCCACCCTTGTTTAAAGGGTTATTAATACTGATGGTCCATATACTTTGCCTGTTTTAATAACACTGCCTATTTCAAGTTACATTTTAAGGTCCAAAGTGGTGGAACGATGAAAAGAGTTACAAAATTTAGGTAAAATCAGATTTTAATTAAGTCATGTTGGAAATTAGAGCTCTAGGTTAATGTTTATAGCCAAACCTGATTTTGAGTAAAATTCTCTAGTAAATTGCCTTTTCAATAACTTTTATCGTTATTTGAAGTTAAATGAACTAGTTATGGAATTTTTATGTGAATGTTATTACCAACATTTGTGAACGAGCTTGGCTTAAATCGTACACGTGCATATATCAATTATCTAAGTAGATCTCGACATATTAAGTTTCTTCGTGGCTGGTGATGCGATGGATTTTTATGTTCATATGGTATAATTGGTATATCTTGATGTCTTTACCTATACAAGTTTTGATCTTAAACCATAAAAACAATTCATACACTGTGCATGATTGATCGTACACCACTAATTACTTGAAACACGCCTATACAAGTTGATTTCATAGCATTAAAACCTATCATGCACGATGTATGATTGATCATACACCACTAATTACTTGAAACACACCTATAAAAGTTGATTTCACACCATTAAAACCTATCATACACGGTGTACGATTGATCATACACCACGAATTACTTGAAACACACCTATACAAGTTGATTTTATACCATTAAAACCTATCATACATGGTGTATGATTAATCATACCCCACTAATTACCTGAAACACACCTTTATAAGTTGATTTTACACCATTAAAACCTATTATAGACGGTGTATGATTAATCATACACCACTAATTACTTGAAACACACCTATACAAGTTGATTTTACACCATTTAAACCTATCATACATGGTGTATGATTAATCATACACCACTAATTACTTGAAACACACCTATACAAATTGATGTTACACCATTAAAACAATTCATACACTGTGTATGATTGAACGTACACTACTAATTACTTGAAACACAGCTGTACTAGTTGATTTCACATCATTAAAACCTATTATACACGATGTATGACTGATTATACACCCCTAATTACTTGAAACACACCTATACAAGTAGATTTCACACCATTAGAACCCCTCATACACCACTAAATACTTGAAACACACCTACGCAGGTTGATTTTATACTATTAAAACCTATCATACAGGGTGTATGATTAATCATGCACCACTAATTACGTGAAACACACCTATACAAGTTGATTTTACACCATTAAAACCTATCATACATGGTGTATGATTAATCATGCACCGCTAATTACTTGAACACACCCATACAAGTTGTTTTTACACCATTAAAACCTATGATACGTGGTGTATGATTAATCATACACCACGAATTACTTGAAAGACACCTATACAAATCGATGTTACACCATTAAAACAATTCATACACTGTGTATGATTGATCGTGCACCACTAATTACTTGAAACACACTTATAGAAGTTGACTGCACAGCATTAAAACCTATCATACATGATGTATGATTGATCATACACCACTAATTACTTGAAACACACCTATACGAGTTGATTTCACACCATTAAAACCTATCATACACGGTGTATGATTTCATACACCACTAATTACTTGAAACACGCCTATAGAAGTTGATTTTATATTATTAAAACTTATCATACATGGTGTATGATTAATCATACACCACTAATTACTTGAAACACACCTATACAAGTTGATTTTACATCTGTAAAACATATCATATACGGTATATGATTAATCATACACCACTAATATCTAACAGAACACTTCACCTAGACACTTCAACAACTCCAACTAACCATCCCTCCAGTACTAACCAAAACCCTCTCTTCACCTATTCATTAATGGCTAATGAACTTATTGGACTATTCTAATGAATTAAACTTCTTTTTTACAACTTTTTACAAACTTCATTACAGCCTTCACTTATTAGTACTAAATTCTGTGTGTTCCATCTCCTCGAATCATGACATATTGCTACTAATGGATGTGGAAGAAGGAGATACAAGTTGGATGTAATTTGTATGTGGACTGAATGCTAACCCATTTTCAGATTAAGCTTACTTATTTTGTCCCTTCGTTTTTTTGTCTTAAGCTGTGAATGTGGAAGAGGGAGATACAAGTTGGATGTATATACCTTGATGGACTAAGGAATTTGACTAGTGGTTGAATGACTTTCTTACTGAAAAATTTACAACCAAGGCTGAAGGCAAAGGCAATAGAAAACAATTACAATGCCCTTTTAATCGTTGTGTGTTTACATTTTGCGGAACTAGAGAAGATTTGTTTGATCATTTAATTGCTGATGGATTTTTCCCTCATTATGATAATTATTATCATGGGGAGAGGTCTTCATTGAGTGTGGATGATATAAATGACGGTGATGATTAGTCTTCTAGGCATGATAATGTTGAGGGCTTATTACATGGCACATTTATACATGTGGCTGATGGTTGTGATTTGTCACACGAGGGAACTGTTGAGATGACACAAGATGCTAAGAAATTTTATAGATTATTAGAAGAAGGGGAGATTGAGCTTTTCCCGGGTTGTGAGAACTTTTCTAGATTGTTATTTACGACCAGATTGTATCTTTTCAAGTGCCAACATGGTTTGAGTAATGTGGCATTTGGTGATCTCCTAGAATTATTGAAGCAATTGCTTCCTTATGCCAAGTTTCCTCAATCATTCAACGAAGTGAGAAATATAGTTAAAGATTTGGGACTTAAATACAATAGGATACATGTATGTCAAAATGATTGTATGCTTTACGGGAAAGAGTATGAAGAGGCTACACCTTGTTATGTTTATGGTGCTTCTAGGTGGAAAGAAGAGGAGAAGGGGTTAGGCAAAGAGAATAACCATGAAGCTATAAACCCTCGTAAGATTCCTGCCAAGGTTTTGTGGCATTTCCCTATAAAGCATAGGCTTCAAAGGTTGCATCTCTATATGAAAATGGCCGAGATCATGCAATGGCATCACAATGAGCACATTAAAGATGGAAATTTAAGACATCCGGCAGATGGAAAAGCATGGAAGGACTTCGATTCCTTACATTTGAAATTTGCAGCAGAGCCCCGCAATGTTAGGCTGGAATTGCTGAGTGATGGGTTCAATCCATTTCGAACAATGAGTATTCGCTACAGCACATGGCTAATAATGTTGGTAAACTATAATATGCCTCCATGGATCTATATGAAGGATGAATATTCCATTTTTTCGTTGCTTATTCAAGGTCCGAAATCCTAGAAACGATATTGATGTGTATCTGCAGCCATTGATTGATGAATTAAATGATCTATGGAAGGATGGTTTGAAGACTTATGATGCATATGGTAAACCATCCTTCCAAATGCATGCTGCTTTGATGTGGACCATTAATGACTTTCCAGCTTATGCAATGTTATTCGGGTGGTCTACAAAAGGGTACCTAGCATGCCTTTGTTGCAATAACAACACTTCTTCCGAATGGTTGCCTCATAGTAAAAAAGTGTGCTTTCAAGGGCATCAGAGGTTTTTGGAGCGAAACCATCCATGGAGAAGTAACACAACAACATTTAATGGCAAATCAGAACATGGAATAGCACCTATTGTGTTGGGAGGAAGTGAAGTTTTGGAGGAAATGTCTACTTTGAATCATGTGTACGGAAAGAAGAATCAAGCACCAAAAATGAGCAAAAAGAAGAATAAGACGGTGAAAAAAAATAAGAAGGGAAGCGCTACTATTATCAGAAACAACAAAGTGTAACTAGCCCTTAGAAGAAAAGATCCATTTCCTTTGTTTTGCCATATTGGGAACACAATTCCATTTGTCACAATCTAGATGTCATGTACATTGAGAAAAATATCACCGATTGCATACTTGGCACCTTGTTAGGCATTCCTAGAAAGTAAAGGATCATCCCAATGCTCGATTCGACCTCCAACAAATAGGGATAAAAAGTGAGCTTCAACTAAAGATTTCTGTAGATGGTCAGCATGTGATGTTCAACCCTACTTGCTACTCAATGACAACCAAGGAGAAAGACATGTTTCGCTCTGTGCTAAAATATGCAAAATTGCCGTATGGTTATGCATCAAACATAGGACGATGTGTGGAGCTTGATGCTAGGAAGATTTCAGGATATAAGAGTCATGATGCTCATGTAATTATGCAGGATCTGCTTCAGGTTATAGTGAGAAAGTCATTGCGAAAACCCATTGCACTTTCCATCATGAGATTGGTTGCTTTCTTTAGGGGCATATGCAACAAAGTTATAAAGTTCGAAAATCTTGATCATATGGAGAAAGAGATAACGGAGATATTATGTAAATTTGAAATATTCTTTTTACCAGCTTTCTTAGAGATAATGGTGCATTTACCCATACATTTGGTGAATGAAATATGGCTCGGTGGCCTGTTCATTGTCGGTGGATGTTTAGTACAGAGAGAAAACTTAGCAATTTGAAGTCATATGTACGTAACAAATGAAGGCTAGAAGGCTCCATAGCAGTACTTGGCTGATGAATGTTTGATCTTTTGCTCAAGGTACATGAGCAATAGGGCTATGACCAAATTTAACAAGAAATCTAGAGAGTTTGAGATGACATCTAATAATGATGCTTCATCAACTATTTTCCCAAGAGCGGTCCATCCTGTTGGGGGAAAGAAGAGAGGAAAAAGTCAATCAATCATTTTAGAAGCTCGTGTTCGTAGTATGGCACACAAATGTGCCTTATTCAATTCTGGTGATGAGTTGGTTGAGAAGTGCATTAGGTCAGATAATCTAAACCGATAGTTTCAAAAATTTTCTTATAACCATATGGCCCTCAATTATGTAAAATAATTGTAAAATACCTTATTTATGCAGTGAGCACTATCAGCTGGTACATAAGCAAAAGAATGGAAGTTCCAAAACCATCAAATGGAGTCAAGCTCGAGCACACAGTAATGATTTCGAATCATGGTTCAAAGACAGGGTAAATAAGGATATGGTACCAGGTTACATTTGGTATTTAGATGATGGTCCGAATAGAGTGGCAAAGAGATATAGTGGCTATTTCATCAATGGGTATAGGTTCCATAATACATAACCTGATGCAAGATACAAAACTCAAAATAGTGGAGTCAGCCTCGCTGCTTTGACCTCGAGTTTCGATAGTTCTAGGGATAGTAAACCTGTTACCGATATGGTAACTTACTATGGAGCAGTACAGGAAATCATTGAAATCGATTATTATGATCAATTTAGTGTTGCACTATTTCATTGTGACTGGTACCAAGTAGAGAATGATGAACATGGGCTTATTTGTGTTAATTTCAATAAGTTATGGTCCAGGGATGAACCGTATGTTTTAGCATCTCATGTGGAACAAGTATACTATGTCCAGAACCATGTTAAAGAATTTGTGTACTATGTTATCAAGTATGTTCGAAGAGAGCTCTATGATATTGCTTCAGTGATAGAGGCCAATGTCCAATACCCTTCTGATTTAGATGTACATGATTCGGAAATGCATTCTAGTCATGATGAAGTTAGTTTGGCTAGAGATGATGTTGCTGAAATGGCCATTGAAATGACAAACATATTGGACGGTTCGCTTATGAATGATGAGCAAGAGGAGGAAGAGGATGATGAAAATGAAGAAGAGGAGGATGAGGATGAGGATGAGGATGAAGAAGAGGAGGATGAAGATGATGACTCGGATTATGATAATACAGACTGGGATTACGTATAATGTGTTTAATTATTTGTGTATTTTAAGAGGTGAGCATTTGTTTTTTGATCTGTTGATTTTTTTTCGCTAGTTTGCCATGTTACTATTTAAATATTTATGTGTTTTTTTTACTTCTACATAGCAACAACGTAACATATTGGTGGATATTTTGGCTTAGTTCTTTTATTTTTAATGATACTAATTATTCTCTTTTTCTTTCTTTTTTTTTATGTTTCAGGGTATAAAAGATGAAAGGAAAGAAGCATGCTTCTAAGAAAAGTACATCACATGGACCAACTTTTTGTACACCTGGGTCCATAGCAACGACATTTTGAAAAAAACAATAGAAAAGAGCAAACATTGCACAACAACAAAGGAACGAGCTTCAACATATTGAGAATAAAGAAGAAGATGACTTCTCAGACGAGGAGTACATGCAAAATGATGACCTGGGTGATGATGATGGATTTATCGAGAGCAATGAGGAAGATGATCGAGAATTCCTTCCTTCGCAAGGCCAAGATCCTGTAACAACACAAGATCTGAGGAGGTCCTTACTTAATGATTTCATAACACCGTCGGAAAGAAGTCAGAGAGCTAAGAACATACATAGACACCTAGAATTATATGTCTTACTACTACTAGATTCTCACATCACAATCATAACATTGTGTTTGCTCAAGATTAGTCCCATCAGAGGGGCCAGTGAATGCCCTAAATGAACAAGTAAGCAGATCTTCATAACAAACGCATGTTAGGCCAGAGCACAAATCCTGACATAGCAGCAATCAAGGCCATCAAGATAATAATGAAGTCGAAGGTAGTACTAATAAAATTTAGGATCAGTTATATGATAGGTTTTTAAGCGAGTGTTGTTGTACATGACTCTATGTATTTTGTAACTTTCTTGGTCTGTGTCCAAATCTTCTACTCCAGTAAAGAAGTGTTACGCTCGTGATTGGATCACAAGCGTAGGCTGAGTAAAATGAGGATAGATTTAGAGTATGAGATGAGAAAGAAGTGAAATTGAGATGAGAAATAGAGAGAGTTAGATGAGAGAGAGAAGATTTGATCTCAAAATTGAGATAGTTCTTGGATATTGATTGAATGATTCAGATTTGCACTTGATCCACTTATTTATACACAATGCAAGACATTGAACCTAGACATCTAAGTAATCGAATTGGAAACATCTAGAATATAACTCCAACTAACTATCACTAACTAACTCTAAGGCATTTGGCGCCAAACCCAACTGACTAGACTTGTTGCAACTACCCATACAGCTTATTACCTTCCACTGCTAAGACATTACAATGCACAACTAACGCCAACAATGCAACTACTAAGCACATTACAATGCAGTAAAAAGGCTAACAATATTATCTCAGCAAACTAATCAACAATAACAGCAAAGCAGCAGCTCTAGGACAGCAACCGAACCACATAATAGAACACAACAGCAGCTCAACCAATTCTTAAAGTTTCGGATCATAACATTCCCTTCCCCTTGAAAACATTCTTGTCCTCAAGAATGAAAGAGAATGAGACTTTGAAAATTATTTGTTGGAGGAATTTCCCTTCTGAAACTGGAGTGATTTGGACTTGTACAACCTCGTAGCCAAGTCTCTTAATTCTTTCCTTCGGGCTACAGTGTCCACTTCTTCTTCACTGCATGTGTCTTTATCTGACCCATCAATATCAGTAGCACATTCATCATTTTCGGATTGTCCTTCAACATCAACTCGTCTCGCTGCCATGAGAAATTTAGGATTGCACTTATGGCCAACTACATAGGGCTGATGACACTTAAAACAGCGGTTTCGAGGCTCCTTCTCGATATTTCGTGGATCTTTACGTTCATCTAACCTCTTGTGGTCTAACCCCTTGTGATAATGTTGGAAGTTTTCTCCCCGATGCCTTGGCCGATCAAGGAATGTTAAATCTGTGGCCTCAAACAACTTTACCTTTGCATTAGCTTGAGACAAGGAAGTAGGATCAAGTGCCTTCACCAAATTCTTGATTTTACTGATGAAAAGGGGGAAATACTACTTGCAAGGTGACATTGGGACTCAGTATGAAAGATTTCTTCCAAGAAGGGCAGATGTTCAATGGGATTATTTTGTTGAGGGAGTTTGAAAACGTTTTGGTGATAGAAAAAGTGATGATGTAATTGATGAATTTAACAAACTTCAACAAAAAGGCCTAATGATTGAATACTAAGCAAAGTTTGAGGAGTTAAAAGCCTATATGGTTAAGTCTAACCCACAACTCCCTCAGTCTTTTCTCGGTTAAATGTTTAGGCCACAAACCTTAGGTGGTGCATTTGAGATGGCTAATCTCATAGATCTTGCACATCCAGAAGTGTCTACGGCACCCTATGATGGTTCTATTTATAAAAAGGCCCAAAATTATAAATCACTTCACTTTTCAAACAAGAACACTCAAATTCAGACCAAAAATGTTGGGAATATGCTGCAGAAACCCAATCAGACTTCAAACCAGAGGGCTATTACTTCTGGTAGTGCTTCGGTTGGGTCTTCCAACCCCAATTCCAAGCCTAATGATCAAAAAGGAGCCCTCCTCTATGCTGTAGATGTAATGAGAGATATTCCCCTGGTCCTGTTTGCCAAGGGAAGCAACTTTTGGCCATTATTGCAGAGGAAAACGAACCAGAGCCTATTTCTAATGAAAATGATGAAGGTTGTGATGATCCACAAGTAGTAAATGGGTTGAAGATGATGTTGATGGCCATGAATGGTGGCATAGATCATAGGACTATAAACATTAAAGGGCGTATGCGCAAAACGAAAAAGATCATTGTTTTATTTGATAGTGGGAGTACTTATAGTTATGTGGGTCCTAAAATTGCTAAATCAAGTGGTTTTGTGATGTAGCACACAAAAGGAAAAACTTACAATTTGTAACTCAACTCTCAAATTCTGAAAAGGAAAACTTAGGATTTGTAACTCAACTCTCAAATTCTAGATTTAATTTCATTCGAAGATATCAACAATGTACATATGAGTCCTATTTATAGAATAGGAACCCAGAATCTAAAGTGATAATGAAATATAATTCAAATCTAGCTGGAAAATAAAAATAACCAACATCTTAAAATTATAATCCTTATCTAATTAAAATAAAACACAATCCTAAATAATCTTAATCTAATTTAAACTCAATAAATCCTAAAGAATAAACTAATAGTTAAAAAATTTAAAAGTCACAAATATACTTAAACTCCTTTTAATCAAGATATCTTCACGAATCTCATATTTTGCATTATCCTGGTGCTGCATCATTTTGTTTTTGTCTAATGCTCCTTCACTAACTATAACTGTGGCTAATGGTAGTAAATTGGTCACTCAAACTAGGTGTCTACGATTTAGCTGGGATATGCAAGGCCATACTTTTCAATACAACTTTAGACTATTGAATCTTTGTGGTTGTGACTTGCTTCTTGGTGTGGAATGGATGAACATGTAACCCCAACAAGTTAGACTTTGTTAACATGGAGCTAACTCTTCAAAAGGAAGGAGAAGAAGTGGTTTTGCAGGGACTTGTAGGTCACCCTTCTTTGAAATGGCTTCAAGGAGAAAAGTTGAAGAAGGCCATGTGATGCAGCATAGTTTTATTTGATTTAGTTTTTATCTTATCTTATATTTAGGACAATACTTTTCTATTAGATTAAAGATTTATCTTAACAATTTTCTAAATTGGCTCTCATCATTTTTAATTATTTTTAATGCACCTGTCATTTATTGATTTTTGTTAATTTTTCTTATACTTAGTTTTATATGAAGATTGTATTCTCATCCTTTAATTTTTACCTAATATCAATAACAAGATGAGGAACAATTTGGTTATAAAATAAAAAATGAAGGACCATTTTGAAAAAAGGAAAGATGAGACTAATGAAACAAATAAGGCAGAACAATATAACTAAATTTGTTTTTTTTTTCTACGAGGGTGATGAGTTCTATCTTCCTTAAATCATTCTAGAGACCAAAATGAGTTTTTATGTGAAGTTAGGTGATAAAATTCTCAAGTTAGGTCCTTTTTTCGTCACAAAAGTAGCTAAAAATGGACAATTTGGCTACTCAAGTCAAATTTTGAAATATCTAGTCACCTAACTCCTAATAAAAGTCTCACTTAGTGACCCAAAATGTTTAAATTGAAAAAGTAGGTCGCCCAAGTAATAGTTTGGAAAATTTATAATCCAGCTTCAAATAAAAACTCATTTTGACTACTAACGTGATTTAAAAATAATAATATTTAACATCTAAGTAAAAACTAACAAATTTGATTACAATTCTTGACTTTCTTATTTCATTGGTCCACGTCTTTTTTTGTTTTTATTAAAGTAGTCTTTTATGTTTTATTTGTAGCTAATTGATCCTCATATGGTTATTGGCATTGGGTAAACATTGGAAGGATTAAAAAGCAATTTTGACTTATATAAAACATGAGAACATATGATAGAAAATGAGAATTCAAGGACTATCTTAAAAAACAAGAATCAATGAATATTGGGTGCATTAAAAATGATAAAACGTAATGAAATCAAATGTGGTTATAAAATAACATATTTTTAAATATTTCATTGTTTCTAGTTTTTAAAAATGTTTTCTCATATATAAAGCACTTAGTATTTATGGATTTTTATTTTTTTTATTCAAGGAAACTATCATTTGGCTGCCTTGAGGTTTAACCATTTATCACTTAGGTGCTTTAACGTTTCAATATATATAATGTGGTGCCACGAGGTTTAAACATTTTATCACTTAGGTGCACGGTAGTTTTAAAATTTATCAATCAATTACTTCTGCCCGAATTGGATAGATTTTGTTGAAAAAAAAACTAAAATGGATGATGTCATGTACTTGAGCATATTGTATAGAATTACATGTAAAAGTATATTGTTGATGGTTGTATTATTGGTTACTTGATTAGTATTGTTAGAGATGTTAGGTTGTTAAAGGATTGTATTATAATTAGTATAAAGTTCAAAATGGTCGTACTGAAGAAATTATCCAAAAGAATAATAAACACTTGTCGTATTTTCCTCTTCTCGAATTCTCTCTCATCTCTTCGGGCTTTTTCTCTCTCTTACTTTCCTCTTTCCCTTCATTTCCAAACCTGGATCTCAGCTCCTTCTTCCTTTCTCTTTCCCTATTCTTCTTCTTCTCCTAGAATAAAGGCTCAAACATTGACATTTGGTACCAGAGCTTGATCTTGAGCCCAACAAACCCAAGATTTGAGTAGAGACGGCTGATTGACATTGGCTAAGGGCAAGAAAAGGCCAACGATGGCTGATCTCGAAGGGCAGCCACAAGGCTGACTATGAAGTTGATAGAATCGCAGCAATTGGCTGAAAATGGTCATAATCAGCTCCTAAAGGTCATGCAACAGAACTGTTCACAGTTCCAACAAAGTAGTGCACAGATGCTGGCCCTAATGCAGCAATTGGAGATGAATTTTTCACGTATAGCAAGTCCCGTCAGGAGGTAGAAGTTTGATTGCATGAGGCTACAGCTCATATTGGTCAACTCAATGTGGGAGAACCTCCAATCTTAGGTGCATGTCTGGAAAACGTGGACAACGGTGGTTTCGAGAAGATGAGTAGCACTCCAGGGTCTCAGCCAGACTTTCCTCTATTCACAAGAGCGAACCCTGGAAGCTGGGTCATATGCTGCCAGAGGTACTTCTCGTTCTACCAAGTAGAAGAATCCCAAAATTAGGAATAGTTGTCATGTATCTGGATGATAAAACTAACATTTGGCTTAAAGAACTGATAGTTGACAAGGGCAAGATTGCATGGAGTGAGTTCTATGAGGAACTCTGCATCAAATTTGAAGATAGCAGTGAAGTTGATGTGGTTAGCCGGTTTAACAAGTTAAAGCAAACTGGGTCTATTCAGGAGTACTAGGAGCAGTTCGAAGAACTGAGGTCTCACATGTTATCCACCAATAGCTCATTTAGTGAAAGCTATTTCTTGTCCTCTTACATTTCTGGATTAGAGGTAGAAATCTAGCTGTTGGTCCAGACCCTTAAACCAAAATCCCTTTCTAACGCCTACGCTAAAGCCAAACTCCTCTCATAGTTTGCTGAATCGACCTAACAAAAAGCTAAAAGCCTCTTGAAAAGCAACTCAGTTTCCTCTATAGTGAACCAACCTAGAAATACTCAAACAAACCAAAAACAACCCTCCAACTAGACCAAGTATCAATCCCCTTGCAATTCTGGGTTGTGCTACAAATGTAACAAGAGGTACTATCCGGGTCACAAGTGTGACAACCAAACCCTCCATAGCTTAGAAGCAGCTGAGCTTCTAGATCTAGATCCTGATTCGAAGCATTCTTCTAACACTGGACAAGTGAAGAATAGGTTATAGACACCTGTGATGAAGAGGTTGAAGAAATCTATGCACACACATTGACTAGGAATGCTTCCTCCAGCACCATTAAGGTCCTTGGGCATCTATAAAAGCAAACGATCATCATTCTGATTGACAGTGGGAGTACCCACAGTTTCTTGGACCCGAGATTGGCTAGAGAGGCAGGGTTCACCTTGGAGGACACAACTTCACTTGGCATTACTGTGGCTAATGGCCAAACCATGCTTAGCAGACAATAATGCTTGGCTAGTTGACAGATGTAGGGCTACATTTTCTCTTATTGTATTAGACTGATGAAGCTAGGGGGTTGTAATATGTTGCTGGGGGTGGATTGTATGAAACAATTCAGCCCTATATCCTTAGACTTCAATCAGCTGAAACTCAGCTTTATCAAGGATGGGAAAACTGTTGAGCTGACTAGGATAAGGGAGACTGGCACGTTGAAGCTCCTTACTGGCCAAAAGCTGCAAAGCCTACATAATAAGAAGGAGGAGTACCATGTGGCCACCGTGCTGTTGATACAAGGGCATGAGTCTCAGCAGGTAATAGAAACACCAACTCCCTCTTTTGTCCTGTCACTATTAGCTGAGTATGATGATGTATATCAAGAGCCAAAGGCTCTACCTCCTTCTAGATCTCATGATCACCACAACTTGAAGCCTGATGCTAAGCCTGTTAATATCAGGCCCTATAGATATCCTTAATAGAAAAAGAATGAAATAGAAAAGCAAGCTAGGGAAATGTTGAAGAACTTAATTGGGTTGAACCTGTCAGGTATCTTGACAATCCTCCCACTACACCTAAACTTTTGTGTACCTGGAATATTTTTTTTCCTATTAGTAGGCGCATCTAATACTAGTCATGACTATGAAGTTGATTCTCAGAAGAGTTGATAAGAGACATATTTTAAACCATTAGATACCGTCATTTAGATTATTTTATTAAATATACGATATTTTTGGTGCTAAAATATTATATCACAGAGTTTGTAGTCTAAAACTATTATACCAAACCTAAGAGTACTAATGTGTTTTTTTTATATTAAAATTAAAACTTTTGTGTAATATCTGCTTATGACTTGTAAAATTATTATGAGTTTATATATTGATTGCTCTATTTAAAATATTAAATATAATATTATGAATAAACTTATATTGTAACTCATGTTTTGCTAGGATGACCCATAACTAAAATTTAGAGTAAGGAAACTATTACTTATATAGCTTTACGTTTAAACATTTATCACCTATGTACTTATATGTCAAAGTTCATGAATTCCTTAAGGAGGATGACCAATTTCATATAGAAAATGTTTATATAGTACATGATTATGTATGAGTCATATCAATATTTTTAGCAAAAACTGATGGAATGACGTTAAAAATTCATTGAATTTTGATGTAACTTATATATTGCTGAAATCATTTGTATGTTAGCATTTTTAGGTAAAAGATCATCAAATTCTAACTGAAAATACTTATATATTATTGGATACAGGTTCAACTTTAACATTTTCCCACAAAAATCTATCGAATTTCAGTCAATACTACAAAATAGGCCTATGGCAATGATTCTGACCCATTGCATAATTAAACTTTATGTAAGGGTTCTGCAACAGTTTTTGAGACCGTAAAGGTATCCATGATAACGAGTTTTGTACCAAAAGTAAAACCATAGCAAACAATTATCTATTGAATCAGTTTGCAGCAACAATTTTCCAAATAACACTTGTTAACTATACTCAGGGGAGTCAAGGTCAAATTTACTAAATTTAACTTTAAATTCTCTTTACCCTAATTGTCATCTCCACCACTTATATCCTAATTCGAGTTTGGGTATCATCTAATATTCAATTAATAAGCGAATATAGGTAGAGTGGTTTAATACTCTACTTGGTACTCGGTTATTAACTCGACTCAATAACTGAATTAGTATCCGCTCAATACTGACCTCGATTTTTGACTCGTTTGTACTCATACTTGAATTTGTACTTGATAATTACTTGTTTGATGTACTGGAATATAATTTATGTTATTTAAAAAAAGGATTATTTACACCAAAAATTCATGTACTTCGCTCATTATGTCGATTTTGCCTTTGTATTTTTTAATTGATATTGTGTTAATTTGGTCATTGGAATAAAATTTATGCAAAGTTGTTAATAAAATTTTTAGTGTTTAAATCACGAGTATGATTAAATTGAGTCAACTAATGAATTTGTAGTAGATTACTTGCATTTAAAGTGATTGTGTTGTCAAAAGTTACATAAATAACTCAACTTGAATTTGGCTAAATAACTAAGTCAACATAATATGAATTGTAGAGAGACTAAGCTAATACTAATTAAAAATACAAGAATTAAATTAACACAATGAGTAGAGACTTTTGATGTAAATAATCCTTGAAAAAGAAGAAATAAGTATAGATACTTGTTAACTCTAAACTACTAACTAAAATAAGTCAAAGCATAAAACAAAGAGTAAATTGCAAAAAACCCCTATATTGTTTGCTTCAATAACAGAAAACCCTAAGGGTGTTCGTCAGTCTAAATCCGGATTGGATTGGACTGAAGACCAAAACTGGCCTCTTTTGAGTACTGAAGGCCAAACCAAATTTAATCGGTCTTGTCCGAGATCGAACCGGTTACTTCATGAACTGGACCGAACTAGACCAATTGGACAGATTATAATTTCTTTCTATTTTATTTCAAGTTGAATTCAACAACATATATGGTGAATTTTGGGCATATTTAAAGGCATCTAATAGGGGGGAAAAAAGACTAAAAAGTAAACATTATAAACATAGAATATGTAAAAATATGAAATGAGCTTCCACCAAATACAACGACTCGCCATGACAATTTATATTTACTAAACCTGAATTCGACTATGTAACTCCTTTGATTTGATTCTCTTATTCCTTGATTCTCCAACTAATAACCAATGAAATTCTTCATAAATGAACTACAAATAATTATACACATAACTTGTAGCAATATACATCATGCACTAATTTTTCATCGGACAAAAAAGATAATTAATATAGATAAATGTCATGAACCTGCATGACGGGGAAAGAGTTAGAATAGGGATGAGATAAAGAAATAGAAGAATTGGAGATGAGAAAAGAATTATAAGAATTAGGGATGAGAGAGAGAGATACGAGAGAGAGAAAGTAATTTGTTATTCAATCATCAATGTTCCTAAATGGTATTTTGTACAAGTATTTATATCTCTAACCACAATTGTAACTAACTAACTACACTATAACAACTTGTAATTAATTGAATTATCCAACTAATTGTCATATTGTCAGATTTACAATTTCCTAATTATTTGCTAAAGCATGTTATTGCAATGTAACAATTGTTGAAAATATAATCTTCTTATATTTTATTTTGTCATTTTTTGTACATTTAGTTTCCATCTTTGAGCAAGATATACATTAAATGACTGATTTACTTGCCTTGTAACCGTGCATGATTTGGGGGTTTTGATTTTGCTTTTATGTCATGTAATTAGTTGCTTAGGATTCTTTCCTCGTAAGTGTTAGGTTAGTCTTTTGGGTTTTCCCTTATACTAGTATCAATTGTGAGTATGATTAGAGAATATAATTAATCCAACTATCATATTATGTTTAAGTGTTCTTCCATTTGTTTGTTTTAGCATTATTGATTTTTACATAGTATCTGGGCAAGCTTCAATCCAAAGCTGCTCCTTGTTTCGGTCAACCCTTTGCAAGCCTTTCCCTCTTGTTATTCTTGTTTTGTTTGTGTACTTTTTTTGTGTTTCATAATGACGGAAGAAAAACATTAACCAAACTATTGCATCGGTTGCTATTTCAGGGTAAGTTCCTGATGTGAATTCCCCTTGCTACTTGCACCCCTCGGATCATCCAAGGCTTGTTTTTTGTGCAAGACGTTTTAACTGGCCCCAACTTTCCGGCTTCGAGGTGATTAATTTTCAAAGATTTTAAGGCTAAAAGAAAGATTGGGTTCCTTGATGGAACTATTAAGAAACCGAACGAAGATTCGCCAGATTTTGAAAACTGGAGCATGTGTGATTCCATGGTCTCATCATGGTTCACTAATTTAGTCTCCAAAGAAATTAATACGACATTTGGTTAGATTCAAATGAGCGGTTTTCTCAAGAAAATGTTCCTCGTGTTTATAAAATTAAACGTGAAATTTCACATTTAAAACAAGAGAACATGCCAATTTTTGACTACTTCACCAAATTGAGGGCTCTTTGGGATGAATTCTATACTATAGCGGCCATACCTCCATGTACGTGCAGTTCCGCTCAAGCATTTGCAGCCATATGTGATATGGAAAGGTTGCTTGATTTTCTAATGGGTTTGGACCCGTCCTTTTTCACGGTCAGATCATAATTGATGAATGCTAAACCACTTCCTTATGTTTCTAGTGCTTATTCAATCCTTTGTCAAGAAGAAAAGCAACAAAACGTTGCATCGGGTAGCGTCATTAATCCAGAGGCTACAGCCTTGATGCTAAGGGGAATACCTTTAATATAGGGGGTGGTTCATCGGTTTTCGATGGACCACCACCCAAATGCAATAACCTTTTAGGTTGTTCGTATTGTAAGGAACAGGGACACTTAAGAGACCGAGACATGTTCGTTCTATGCCTGCAAAATATCAAGATCATGTGGTTGATCTTCCGTACACTATAGCCCATCCTCGTGGCACCCCTTTGTCAACTAACTTAGGTATGGTCTATCCTTTGTCAAATTATGTGTCTAATGCACGATTTACTAACTCTCATTTGGATTTTCTTTAAGCCATCACTTCCAGGGTTGAGCCATGAAATTTTGCTTAAGCTGTAGGGTCACAGCATTGGAGAGAAGCGATAGAGAAAGAAATTTTAGCGTTGGAACAAAACAAAACATGGACCCTAAAAGAGTTACCGCCAGGAAAATGTGTCATTGACTCAAAATGGGTATACAAAGTCAGATGGTACTAGAGAAACGATACAAGGTAAGACTATTTGCCAAAGCTTATTCTCAGGTCGAAGGTATAGTTTATCATGATACCTTTGCTCCTGCTACTAAGCTAGTGACAGTTCGTTGTGTTCTTGCAGTTGTAGGAGCTAGAAATTGGATAATACATCAGTTAGATGTAAATAATGCTTTTCTCCATGGAGATTTAGATGAAGAGGTTTATATGAAATTGCCTCAAGGTTTTGAAAGAAAGCATGTGGATAATGTTTGTCATCTTCGTAAGTCACTTTATGGACTTAAATAGGTCTCTCGTAACTGGAATAAAAAATTCAGGAATTTTCTTGTGCGTATGGGTTTACACAATCTAAGTCAGATTATTCATTGTTCACCTTTAGAAAGGGAGAATTGTTTACCGCAATTTAAGTATATGTTGATGATGTGGTTATTACCGGAAGTGACTTGAGTCACATTGAGGAGGTAAAATATAGATTAAATGTCGAGTTTGGCATTAAAAATCTAGTCCCATTAAATATTTTCTTGGAATAGAAGTGGCACTATCTAAGAGTGGTTTAGCCTTGAATCAACGAAAATATGCTCTTAATATTCTGAGTGAAACTGGTCTTCCAGGAGCTAAACCTATTTCTACTCCAATTGTTCAGAACCATCACCTAAGGGATGAGACATGGGATCTAGTTAGAGATACAGGTCAATATAGACAGCTTGTAGGGAAGCTCCTTTATCTTACAATTACTTATCCTGACATATGTTATGTAGTGCATATTCTTAGTCAATTCATGCATAATCCACGGGTACCGCATTTAGAAGCAGCTTTTTGTATCCTTCGGTATATAAAAGGGACACCGGGTCAAGAAATTTTTCTTCCACGTAACTTTGATTTTTAACCTTTGTGCCTATTGCGATGCTGACTAGGCAGGTTATCCTATTAGTAGATGTTCCACTACAGAGTTCGTCGTTTGTCTTGGAGGAGCTTCTATTTCTTGGCTTTCTAAGAAACAGTCAGTTGTTTCATGGTCCTCAGCGAAAGCAGAATATCGTGCCATGGCCACAGTTACTAGCGAGCTGGTTTGGTTAAGAAGTTTGTTGGTTATTCTGGCGGTCAGCATGAAGGAACCAGCTATTTTATTCTGTGACAACCATGCTACTCTTCACATAGCAAATAACCCAGTTTTTCATGAGCGCACGAAGCATATAGAGATTGATTGTCATATCATTTGGGAGAAATTATTAGCAAATGAATATCGACTTCCTTTGTGCGCTCTTCAAAGCAAGTGGCTGAGATCTTTACTAAAGCGCTTGGCTCACCGTTATTTTCTTCATTTCTTCACAAGTTGGGCATTGTAAATTTACATGCTCTAACTTGAGGGAGGGTGTTGAAAATATAATCTTATCATATTTTATTTTGTCATTTTTGTACATTTAATTTCCATATTAGAGCAAGATACACATGTAAATGCCTAATTTACTTGCCTTGTAACCATGCATGATTTGGAGGTTTTGATTTTGCTCTTGTGTCATGTAATTATTTGCTTAAGATTCTTTTGTTGTAAGTGTTAGGTTAATCTTTTGGGTTTTTCCTTGTTCTTGTATAAACTGTGAGTATGATTAGATAATATAATTAATTTAACTCTCATATCATTTTTAAGTGTTCTTCCATTTGTTTGTTTTAGCATTGTTGATTTTGACAACAATTAACACTAAACTACTAAAGTAATACTTGCTAATACTAGTCATGACAATAAAATATAGGCTTTTTTTTAGCACTTTAAACTATAGGCTTCTTTTAGTTAATTATAGGCCCAAAAATTACAAGTCTAAACTAGCCTAATTATATTCAAATGAAATATATAGGAGGCTTAACTACATTAGTCGGGTTTTTTGGTCCGCTCTCGGGTTTTTCGGATTTGGATTGTACTGGACCGAAACCCGAAACACGCTCAATTGGAAGACTGAGGATTGAACCCGAATATAACCTAGAAACCCCCCTCTAGATAAAAACCACTTACTAAATCCTCTCACTTTTAAACATTCATTATTTTGCCCTCAAATAATTTTTTGGGCCTATTTTGCCCCTCAAAACAAAAGAAGTAAAGTGCATCATTTTATTTTTAGATAGAGCTTTTAAGTTTTCAGGGAAAATGAGGATTTCTTATTTTTTAGAAAAATGAGGGGTTTTCTATATTTATTAAATTATTATTTTAATAAATTATAGTAATGATATTATAAATTTAGAAAATAAAGAAAAATATTTTTGAAATTTTCATAAAAGATATCATAAGATAAATATAAGATTTTTTAAAATAATTTCCAAATTAGATTAATAGATTGAAAATAAAAAAGTATAAAATATAAAATAATGTAGAAAATTAATTTTTGAAAAATGTTTAAAAAAATATTATTATATTTTTTTAATAATAATATTTTTTAACATTAATAAAATCAGATTAATAAATTTAAAATTAGAAAAGTGTACGAATTAAAAATTAAGAATTTTCTCTTTTTGGTGAACAAATAGGGATTTTATATACATAGACCAAAAGATAGAAGCTTTATATTATTGCACAAAAGATAAGAGAATTTTTTGTTATTTATGTAAATATTGTCGTATAAATTAATTATAATAATGACATTATAAATTTAGAAGATAATAAAATATTTCTAAATTTTAAAAAAATACTGTAAGATAACATTTAATACTTATAAGTTAAAAATAAATATTAATATTAGATCAATAAATTTAAAATTAAAAATGGATGAAATTAAAAATTTAAAAATAAATTATTAAAATTAATATTTTGGGAAAAAATTTGAAAAACCAAATTTAAAAATTATTGCCATATTTGTTCAAAAATTTATTTTTCCATTATTTGTTTCAAAGTTTTAATTTTGGAAATTTTTAAATTTTAAATTTATGCATCTAATTTAATATTATTCTAAACTTATAATATCATTAATATAGTTAATTAACATAATTATATTTTTATAAATAGGGAAAATCCCCATATTTTTTGTGAAAAACACAAAAATTTCTAATTTTTACCTAAAAATATAAATTTTTTTCTATTAATAAATTCAAATAATTAATCTTTCCCCTTTAGAAGAGTAAATTAGTTAAAAAAAGTTAAAGTGGTAAAATAATAAATTTTTAAAAGTGATAATGTAAAGTTTAGTAAGTAATTTTATTTGGGTAAGAATTTTATATTATTGAAGCAAAAGGTAAAAGATTTTGAGTAACTTCTGAACGCCAACTCTATTGTTACTCTTCCTCATTCCCACAAATCCTCCTCTACTCTGCATTCTCTTTGCTTTCGCACAGTGCCCTTCCTGCTCTCACCACTCAACTTCCCCCATCCACCGTCGCCTTCTCCTTTGCGTTCGCTTTCTGAAACCCTAATTTGAGGTCGCGGATATTTTTCAAGGTAAATAACCTAAAAGGAACATTAATATGTTTGACATTGTGCTTTTCATGTATTGTTGCTTGAATAGGGCTTGATGATGTTAGTATTTTGTCATTTTGGTTCTCTGTTGTTTTAGTTAACAGTTAATCCCAAACTTGTTTTGTTATGACCCCAGTTGCTTGCTTAGGCTAAAACTCAACAATACTTGCGGAAAATGATGAAGTTTCTGGAAATTCCAGTGAGGAGAGGGGGCGAATGGAAGTTTTGGGAAGAATTCTACAAAAAATTTGTAGAGAGAGAGAGAGAGAGAGAGAGAGAGATGAACCGAGGGAGAGAAGAGAGAGAGGGATAGAGCAGCGTGAGATTGAGGGAGAGATCAAGAGTACTATCAATTTAATTTGATTAATTGGAAAACTAGATGATTTACAATGAATACCCACAGCCTTATATAGGCATGACATGGACTTAACCCAACTAAATTAAGAAATAACAGAAAAAATAAAAAATTGCAGAACTTCAGCTTTTGGTGCACAAAACCCTAACCCTAATGGTTTATAACAAAATTTCCAACCTGAAGTTATTTTTGAAAATCAGTTTTTCTAAGCTTAGGGCATAACACTACCTTCCCCACAAAGCCAATCCTTGACCTCAAGGATTGAAAGAAGGAAATTGGTTTTGTAAGAAGGTCAAGTCCTTTCATGTAGCATCTGGCTTAGCTAAATTAGACCATTGGACGAGAGCTTGTGCACATAGCCTATTGTTTCTCTTGACAAGCCTCCTAGCTAGTATAGCCATAGGCTTGGCTAGCATCACCCCTTCATTGTTTACTATTGGTGGCTCGGCAGATGGAGTATTGGCAAGCCCTATCCTCTTCTTCAACTGGGATATGTGGAAAATTGGATGTATCAAGCATGAGGGAGGTAGTTGAAGCTTGTAAGGAACATTTCCAATACAGGAATAACCAGATAGAGTCCAAAGTAGCAGGTTGAGAGCTTAAGTGAACTTCTTAATGCCAATGAAGTTTCTTTGTATGGTTGCAACTTGATGTATACCAAGTCTTCCACTTGTAGGTCTCTATCTGTCCTTCCTTTATCAGCATAAAACTTAATCTGCATTTGAGCTTCTTCCATCTTTTGTGTCACTTCGTTTCTTTCGTTGAAAAATAGTTCAAAAGCCCCATTAGAAGTATCATTTTCATCAATGAAGTCTAGTATTGGTGCCTCATATCCATAAAAGGCCTTAAAAGGAGTACACTTAAGGATGTATGGTATGAGGTTTTACACCAATACTCTGCTAAAAAAGCCAAGAGGATGATTTGTATGGCATATGAGATGTCATACACCTCAACTACTACTCTAGGCATTGATTTAGCCTCTCAGTTTGTCCATCAGTTTTAGGATGATAACCAGAACTAAGATCTAAAGATGTCCCTAAGAGTCCAAAAGCCTCCTTCCAAAATATGCTTGTAAAAATCTTATCCCTATTAGAAACAATACTAGAGGGCATGCCATGAAGTTTATACACATTTTCTCTAAAATTTTTAGCTAAAACCAAGGCAGTGTGAGGATGAGATAAGGAGAGGAAGTGGGCATATTTCCAAAATCTATCAATTACTACCCAAATCACACCCTTTCCACCTTCTTGGGTAAGTATGTTATGAAATCCATGCACATGTGAGACCTACAGCATGAAGGAAAGACCTGAATATGCCACATGCTCAGCTTTATTTCTTTGACCTGGATCACAAGCTCTCACAAACTCCTTCACTGTTCCCATCAATCCCTTTAAATAGGAGTAGGATTTGGCTCTTCTATAAGTGGCACCAACATTGGAACGCCCTCCCAAGGCTGAGTTATGAACATTCTCAAGCAACTTTTTCTTCAATTATGTGGAAGAGCCAATGTAAAGCTTGCCCTTGTAGCTCTAGCTAACAAAAATCGAGGTAAAGCATTAGCATCAAGAAGCAAAGTAGTAATTTCTCTTGCATCTCATCATCCTTTCTATAGCTATCCATAACTTCATTTATCCAAGAGGGTACAATAGTTGATGAAGCACTAATAGAAGCTACAGTTTCTATTGTATTGCAAGCAACGGGATCTAGAAATGCACAACAAATAAGTTCTGCAGCAACGCTTATATACAACTTTGGTTATGTAGCAATAGGTGATAAACAAGAAGTTGGAGGCTCTTCAAAAAAAAAAAAATGAGGGAGGCTCTAGTTCTGTTGTTAAACGTGACAGGGGGTCAGCCACCTTATTTTCAATGCCCTTTTTATACAAAATACTATAGGTAAGACCCAAGAGTTTGGAGAGGCCCTTCTTTTGCAATGGAGTAGATATGTTTTGGCACAATAACAGCTTGAGACTCTCATGATCAGTCTCTATAAGAAAGCAACTACCCTCTAAGTAATACCCCCATTTTGTTATGGCAATTAATATAGTTGGGTACTCTTTCTTATAAATAGAAAGATCATGTTGTCTAGGCTTAAAAGGCTCATTTAAATAGGCAATGGGGTGCCCTTCTTTCATTAGGATGGTCCTTAAACCATCTAACACGTATCAGCTTCTGGCACAAAAGCTTATTGAGTAAAGCAAGTACGGGGCCATTGCACATGGCTAACTTTAACTTTTTAAAAGCCTCAGTAGCTCTTTCATTCCATTGAAATGCATTTTTTCTTGGCAAATTAGTTAGGGGGTTTGGCAATTGCTCCATAGCCTTCCACAAATTTTCTATAACCCGTAGGTCCTAAAAATCTGTAAGTTCTTTTAAGTTTTAAGGTTTTGGCCACCTTTGTATTACCTCAATCTTGCTGGGGTCAATTGAAACGCCATCTTGAGTAATAATGTGACCAAGATACTCTACTTTATCCATTTGAAATGTAAACTTAGACTTTTTGGCATACTGTGCAAATATTGAGAACTTTGCTTAGGTGCTGCAGATGTTGTTCCCAACTAGTGCTATGTGTCAAGATGTCATCGAAGGAAGCTAAAACAAATTTCCTTAAGAACTCTCTATAGACATGATTCATTTAAGAATTGAAAATGCCCATGACGTGTCCTTAAGGCAGTCTTGCGTATGTCTTCTTCCTTTCATCCTAACTTGATGATAACCTTGCCTAAGATAAATCTTAGAAAAGACCTTAGAACCAATTTAATTCATCAAGGAGGCCATCAATTAAAGGTATTGGGAACTTATTCTTGATGGTTAGATTATTAAGTTTCCTATAATCTAGACACATCCAAGTGTTTCCATCCTTCATCACCAAAATAGCGGGTGAAGCAAAAGGAGTTTAGCTAGGTTTGATGAAAGAACAATTAAGTAGATCAGTTACATGCCTTTTAATGTTAGTCTTATGGTTGTATGGGTGTCGACATGGCCTTATGTTTACTGGTGTGGCACCATTTTTGAGTGCTATAGAGTGATCTTGTGTTCTAGGAGGTGGGAGTGTGGTGGGTTCATCAAAAACATCATTAAACTCATGTAAGAGCTGCCATGTATTAGTAGGAAAGGGGGCAAACCAAACTCTAAAGTATGAAATTTTTCCTCGGAGCATTAAATTTGTCCCTACTAATAGCATGAAGCTTTAATCATGGTGATGCAGCACAACCTGCAAATCAAAAACTCAACTCAATTTTATTTCATCAAAACTTTCAAAATAATGAATTACAAAGCTCTATTCATGGAAAGCTAAGCCCTAAAAGGATATTAGATAAGATAAATCCTAAACCTAATAGAAAACTATTACGATAAACCATAAATTTAATAAAAAATTATTAGGATAAATCCTTAATCTAATAGAAAACTATTGTCCTAATTATAAGATAAGATAAAAACTAAATCATATAAAATTGTGCAGCATCATTATCTCCTTCTTGGAAAAGAATAGTTCATCCTCGAACGAGAAGAAGGGCTGCATGAGCTACCTGGTTAATTAGATCTAGGTATGTCTTGTGGCAATTGAAGCTTCAAAAAGTATGATAAGCTCCATCAATAGGAATCATCACAAAGTTGTCAAACCAATTGTAGGTTATGCGATGATCGAACTACCAAGGACACTCTAGAATGATATCACAATCAAGAAGGTTGCACATGAAAAAGCGTGTGGAAAAGAGGAAATTCCCAAGTCTCAAATCAATCTTCATTGTAAAGCACACTATCTTCCCAACCTCATTATGCTGGAAACCAAATAGTTGAGTAGGGCAGGAACGTTCCTATGGTACCCCCAATTCTTGTACTATTCGTCTACGGATCAAATTAAAAGCAGCTCTCATGTCAACAATAACATGTATGGGTATCTCATGTCCACAACAAGTGGCTACCCCAACATGTTTAAAAATTGCAGTATGCAGTCCAGGAGCTCTGTGTTTCCTTTTCTTTGACTTAGGGCGGTGAGGAGTAGCAACTGAAATAATCAACTTGTCATCTTTGCTATTCTCATCTTCTGATCCCGAATACTCAACTACCTTAACTATATGTTTCTTTAATCCATTTGTTTCTTCTCTGTTATTATCAGTTGAGTACATATTATTATGAGTTAGGCTTTACTAGAGTCACCATCTTTTTAAATGTCAAAAGGTAATCTCGAGTTGGATGTCCTTTTATTCCACATCCATAGCACATAATAGGACTTCTAGTTACCATCCCTAATCGAGGACCTAAAGCTTCTTGTTACATCCTTCATTTGCGTTCCGCATTCATGGTATAAGAAGCGACCATGTCAATAGATCAAATGTCATACCGTACAATTCTGCCCGAATATGGGATTTAAGACCACCAATGTATCTTATGCATGTGGTTGCTCAGACCCCTCAGATGAGCAACGAGTGGCAAGTTTCTGAAACTCATGTGTGTATGAATGAAGATCTTTATCTATCATCTTCAAAGAACATAGTTTGGAATATGATTCTTGAGCATAATTGAAAGGAACAAATTTTCAAGACATGGCTTCCTTTAAACGGTTCCAAATCAAAATCGAACCTTGGAGACCTAGGTGAGTCTCAGTATAAATCCACCAACTAATAGCATATCCCTTAAAACAAGTTACAGCAAAATTAACCTAATCTTCTTGTTTAACCCTTTTACAAGTAAAAATATTTTCCATGTATCTAATACAATCATAAAGTTCTTCAGGGTCCCCTTTCCCCTCGAACTTCGGCAATTCCAATTTCAACCCATAATCTGACTTGTGAGCGGAATTAAGATTACCTGAATTAAAGTCTAAGAGCTTTACTATTTGTGGAGTCGTGTGTGTAATTGCGCTTAAAGTGCCATCAAGTTTCCTCGGGAATCACTTGCTTCCCGCTCGTTATCTTCCTATGCTCTCGAAGTTTTGTCAGAATAGAGGACGGAGATTCTTTAATATCTGCTGAAAACTGCTCGAGACATTCATCAACTTGATTATGGCATGAAACAAGTTCAGCAACTTCTTGTTGTAATTGGACAAAATTATCGTTTTGCACTATGGTTGCAATATGAGGAGTTAGGTTCAATTACGGTTTAGGTTGAATTAGGGTTCGAATTTGGGGAATTTTGAACTAGGATTTACAATTTAGGGCTTGACTAGTTGGTGGGTTCAAAATTTTGGGGTATTCAAACTAGGGTTTTTGATTTAGGGTTTTAAGGTGGGGGTAAAGGATAGATTTTGGGTTTGGTGGAGAAATTAAAGACAAATCGAGGGTTTTGGTCTCAGTCCGAAGTTGCGATTGGGTGGGTTAGGGTTTTTAAGATTAGGGTTCTCGAAGCTGGGTTTTGTTATGTTTCTTGCATGATTAAATGTAATTCATTGTAATAAGGGGCTGTGTTGTAGCGTTTGGCTCAGTAGCTTTCAAATTCTAGTTTTGGTGCCAAAGTCGGTTGCCGTTAGTTGGGTAGCTCTTTTGGCGGGTCAAGCTTGGCGGCTGGTGTTAGTCGGTTAGGCTTAGCTAGTTTTGATTCAATGTATGTAGTTTCTATTAATAGGTTGATCTTGTGTAATCTTGATTCATCAATTGAAATATCAACCAATCTCTTTGAGATTAATCTTCTCTCTCTCACCTAATTCTCTCTAATTTCTCATCTCCTTCGCTTCTTTCTCATCCCATACTCTCTTAATCTTAGTTTATGTTTGTGATTTGATCACAAACATAACAATTGGTATCAGAGCCTCATTTGGCTTCCAATTCAAACTTGATTTGATATCAAATATCCTTTAATTGCATTGCAAGATAAAAATTGTTGAAAAACACACAAAAAGAGTTTCATTGTTGATCGGTTGTGAATTCATGGAATCAACCGAGGCCGCATTGATCAGTGGAGTGATTACCAGATCGGCAGCAGCTAAGGTAGCTGCTAGATCTTCATATGCCGATGTGGTTGGAGGCATTGATGCAGCAAATCATGATGTTGTCACAAACGCGCATCTGGACAGTCAATTGAAGGCGATGTGCGCTCACATGTTAGTGCAGATCAAGGAAGCTAATGTTGAAACAATGCAGCAGATACATCAACAAGTGGATGCGAAACTTGATCAACGAGCTCAGCAAGTTGAACTTATGGTTTCTGATCAGTTTAACCGACAAACACAGGAATTGGAGGAAAGGATTACCTCAAGGTTTGATCATGAAATGCAGCAGTTGGAAGCAAAATTAACTGAAATTCGCGAGCAGTTCAGGAGGCCAAATCCTCCTATTGCTCTGGATCCATTACTTCCAACAAGTGTGTTAAAAGCTAATCCTGCGGTGCGCGTTGAATCATTAAACCGTGAGGGAGAAGCTGGAGCTCCAATTAGAGCACAAGAGGCTGGTGTTACTGACAGGCAAGGGCAAAGTGAGCAAGTACAACCTCGACCTTCAAACTGGAATGCTGCATCAAGTGACAGAGTTCAGGAAATGGAGCATTCTTTCAGACCTCGTGAAGTAAATGCCGATCATCTGGATCGACCTCCTGATTCTTGGCAGCAACATCAATCAAGAAGTAATGAGGAGTCTTCCAATAGCAGAAATAACAGCCATAGATAGCCAAGGGTGCAAATTGATGCATTTGAAGGTAAACAACCTCACTCGTGGTTAAGAAGGTGTGAGCGTTATATCCACTTCTATCATATTGATGAATTAGAGAAGGTACAAATTGCGGCTGTGTATTTTCTTGGTGATCATGAGGTATGGTTTTATAGCTTGATAAGAAGTAAACCTTCCATTTCATGGAATGAGTTTGCCAAGGCCTTGTGTGCTCGGTATAGTGATGAAGATGAGAGCGATAAAGTTGATAAATTCAATAAAGTGAAGCAAGAGACAACTGTGAAGGAGTATATGACTAGATTTAAGAACCTCTGGGCTAGCATTGTGACTGAAATCGAGGCCTCTGAGTCTTATTACGTATCAGCTTTTACAAGCGATTTGAAGCCTAAGTTGAAGAAATTAGTTGAGGCAGTAGATCCTGTTGGTTTGTCTGTAGCCTTTGCTAAAGCCAAGCTTTATGAATCCATGGCATAGCAGCTAGTGATGCTTCCAGACCTCGTGGGAGTAGCTCAAAATTTTAGTACAACTCGAGCAGGAACAGGCCTAACAGACCGGATGACAAACCACAGCAGAAATTGTGCTACCGTTGTAATCAACCTTATCAATTTGGCCACAAGTGCAATCCCAAGTTCCTCATGGCTATTAAAGGAACTAATGCTGGTGAGCTCTCTGATGATGAAGAAATTGCAGAGGATAATATTGATTCAGATCTGGAAGTCGAGGATGAATTAGAGGATGCCACAGTAGAGATTTCAGTGAAGGCATTAACCAGTAATGGTGCCCATAGCACGATTCGAATCAAAGGGAAGGCTGGGAAAAGATCTATTATTATTCTCATTGATAGTGGGAGTATTCATAGCTTTGTTGATCCCAAAGTAATCAAGAAAGTGGGTCATGAAGTGATAAAAACGCACCCACTTGTTGTTACCGTGGCTGATTGTAAAACTGTCACCACTCAAAACAAGTGTCAGGGGTTTGTGTGGCTGATGCAAAACCGTAAGTTCATATATGACTTCAGGATCCTTCCTCTGGGTGGTTGTGACATGGTGCTCGGGGTGGATTGGATGAGAACTCATAGCCCAGTGTTATTTGATTATGCCAATCTCTCGGTCTCCTTTGAAGTCCAAGGTTCCGAGGTCACACTTCATGGCATTGCCGAGGAAGCTCAACTCCAAATTATGAAAGGAAGTAAGCTGAAGAAAGGCCTGCAGTGCTGTGCGTATCAGTGGGTAGCTCAGCTGTTTGCTATCTCCTCTGCTGAGGTGACTAACATTACTCAACCAGAAATTCAAGCCTTGGTTACTGAATTTGAGGATGTATTCGAGGTGCCTAGATCCTTACCTCCCAAAAGGAGTTTGGATCATGAAATTCCACTCAAAGAAGGTGCTGAACCCGTGAAGATAAGACCTTATAGATATCCTCATGCTCAAAAGACAGAAATTGAGAAGCAAGTGGATGAATTACTTAAGACTAATTTCATTCAAGCAAGTCATAGTCCCTTTGCTTCTCCGGTCATCCTTGTCAAGAAGAAAGATGGTATAGCTTGTATGTGTATTAATTACAGGCAACTCAACTCTATGACGGTGAAGGACAAGTTCCCTATACCTATTATAGATGATTTGTTGGATGAATTATATGGAGCTCAAGTCTTTTCTAAGCTGGATCTTCGGCAAGGATATCATCAGATTAGATTGGGAGAGCATGATGTGTATAAGACTGCATTCCGAACACATCATGGACACTTTGAGTTTATAGTCATGCCATTTGGCTTGACCAACGCTCCAGCAACATTCCAGGCTCTTATGAACGATGTCCTTAAACAATTTCTTAGGAAATTTGTGTTGGTTTTCTTTGATGACATCCTGATTTACAGTGCAACAATTGGGGAACATTTGAAACATTTGAGGGAAGTGTTCTCTGTCATGAGGAAGCATAAGTTGTTTGCTAAATTGGCCAAGTGTTCTTTTGCTCAAACTCACTTGGAATATCTTGGTCATGTGATTTCTTGTGAGGAAGTTGCCACCGATCCCACAAAAGTTCAAGCCATGAAGGAATGGCTAGCCCCGGTTACCTTGAAACAACTAAGAGGATTCTTGGGCTTAACAGGCGATTACTGCGAGTTTGTTGCTAACTATGGAGCCTTAGCAAAGCCATTAACAGATCTATTAAAGAAAGACTCATTCAAGTGGTCAGATGTGGCTCAAAAGGCTTTTGAAAAACTCAAGGCTGAAATGTGCAAGGTACCAGTGTTGGCAATGCCCGATTTCTCTTCAAGCTTTGTTTTGGAAACTGATGCGAGTGGTAGTGGGATTGGCGCACTGTTATCTCAAGGAGGAAGGCCTATAGCATATCTTAGCCAAGCTTTGAGCTCTAAGCACCAAGCTCTTTCCAATTATGAGAAGGAATATCTTGCCATTTTGCTCGCGGTGGATAAGTGGAGACACTACTTGGATGGGCATCATTTCCTCATTAGGACTAATCACCAACGTCTTAATCACTTATTGGAGCAGAAGATTGTCACTAGGATACAAAGAAAAGGGCTGATGAAGATGTTGGGACTCGATTACGACATTGAATACAAAAAAGGGAAAGAAAACTGGGCTGCTGATGCTTTGTCATGCAGATTTGAGGACCTTGAGCAGGGTTCTCTTGGAGCTGTTTCCGTGGTTTCTCCTGCTTGGATGGAAGAGTTACACCAATACTATGAGAATGATTCATTTGCGCAAGAATGCATAGCTGCTGCTATCGTGGGTAAAGCTTGCAATCAGGCTACTGGTGCACAGATATCTGTTACCCGAGGCAATATCAGAATTCAGGGGAAACTGTACATAGGTACCTCGACTGATCTTAGATGCCAAATTATGAGTGCTGCTCATGATTCTTCATGGGGAGGACACTCAGGCATGGATGGAACATATTAGAGGTTGAAGGTTTACTTTGGTTGGCCCGGAATGAAGAAGGAAGTGCATAGCTTTGTTCAAAGTTATGAGGTTTTTCAACAAACTAAAATTGGTGATCAAAGGTACCAAGGACTTCTCCAGCCTTTACCTCTTCATGAGGGTATTTGGCAACACATAAGTATGGATTTCATTGAAGGATTGCCTAAGTCAGAGGGGAAAGAGGTGATTTGGGTAGTAGTGGACCGATTCACTAAATCTGGACACTTCATTGGTTTAGCTCGTCCTGTGGCTGCTGAGAAGCTAGCTCGTGTGCTCCTAGACAACATCTACAAGCTCCATGGTTTGCCTCAGTCCATAGTTTCTAATAGGGACAAGCTCTTTACAAGTTGAGTTTGGAAAGAATTGTTTGGACCGTTGGGAACGACCTTGGCTCTCAGTTGTTCCTATCATCCTCAGACTGATGGTCAGACGGAGAGGGTCAACCAATACATCGAGCAATACCTTAGAGGTATGGTGTTTAATCATCCTCAAGTGTGGGGAAGATGGCTTTCCTTGGCAGAGTTTTGGTATAATACCCACTTCCACGCTTCAATTGGCACTACACCCTTCAAGGCATTATATGGGTACGATCCTCCCACTCCCTTGATGTTGCACGAAAGCTGGGACAAGTGTGGTTGAGGTAAATGAGCTGGTGCATCAGAGGAAACACGTTATGCAGCAACTGAAACAAAATCTCAGTGAATCTCAAGCCCGAATGAAGTGGTATGCAGATAAGAAGAGAGTTGATCGAAATTTTGGTGTGGAAGATATGGTATACTTGAAGTTACAGCCATATAGGCAATCCACAGCAGCAGTAAGAAAAAATGTTAAGCTTTGTGTTCGGTATTTTGGGCCTTACGAGGTGCTGGAAAGGATTGGCAATGTGGCTTATAAGTTGGAGCTTCCTCCGGACTCTTATATTCACCTGGTCTTTCATGTTTCACTTCTAAAAAAGCAGGTCAAGAAGGGACTTAGCTCATCTTCAAGTCCTCCAGAGACAGGGTCCAATGGTGCTTTGATCTTACGTCCTGTTGTAGTATTAAAGCAGAAGCAGGGAGCAGCAACTGGTCACGCAGGCCAGGAAGTTCGGGTGAGCTGGGGCAACTTAGATGAATCATTTACTACTTGGGAAGCTAAGCGGTTCTTGAGGAGTCAATTTCCTTCTTTTCATTCTTGAGGTCAAGAATGCTTTAAGGGGAGGGGATTGTTATGTTTCTTGCATGATTAAATGTAATTCATTGTAATAAGGGGCTGTGTTGTAGTGTTTGGCTCGGTAGCTTTCAAATTCCAGTTTTGGCACCAAAGTCGGTTGCCGTTAGTTGGGTAGGTCTTTTGGCTGGTCAAGCTTGGCGGCTAGTTTTAGTCGGTTAGGCTTAGCTAGTTTTGATTCAATGTATGTAGTTTCTATTAATAGGTTGATCTTGTGTAATCTTGATTCATCAATTGAAATATCAACCAATCTCCTTGAGATTAGTCTTCTCTCTCTCACCTAATTCTCTCTAATTTCTCATCTCCTTCACTTCTTTCTCATCCCATACTCTCTTAATCTTAGTTTATGTTTGTGATTTGATCGCAAACATAACCGGTTCAAATGGGGGTTAAGGTTTGGTGGGATGATGGCTAGGGTTTTCAACAAAATTTGTTTTCCTTTTTTTGGGTTCGAGGATGGTGGGTGGCGGAGGTTAGGCAGTCGAACACTGCGGTGGCTCTAATGTTTTTAATGAAATTTTGTTTTCCTTTTTTTTCGTGGCTAGTGCTTTTTTTCCTTTTTGGGTGGAGAGGCAAATTTTTTAATTAGGGATAGGTACCACTACACTATGGTAGTGGCAGGAAAAAGATACTACGCAGCGGGAGTATCACCCACAAGCGTTGGTGGCTAGAACTGCTTGGCAGCAGCGGTTCAAACCGAGGGCTTCGATACCAAATTGATGTAGCACAACTTGCTTAATCAAAAACTCAACTCAATTTTATTTCATCAAATTTTTGAAATAATGAATTACAAAGCTCTATTTATAGAAAACGAAACCCTAAAAGGATATTAGATGAGATAAATCCTAAACCTAATCAAAAAATATTACGATAAATCATAAATCCAATAGAAAATTGTTAAGATAAATCTTTAATCTAATAGAAAACAATTGTCCTAAATATAAGATAAGATAAAAACTAAATCAAATAAAACTATGCTGCATCACATGGCCCTCTTCAACTTTTCTCCTTGAAGCCATTTCAAAGAAGGGTGACCTGCAAGTCCATTCAAAACCACTTCTTCTCCTTCTTTTTGATGAGTTAGCTCCATGTTAACAAAGTCTAACTTGTTGGGGTTACATGTTCATCCATTCCACACCAAGAAGCAAGTCACAACCATAAAGATTTAATAGTCCAAAGTGTTATTGAAAAGTATGGCCTTGCATGTCCCAGCTAAATCGTAGACACCTAGTTTGATTGACCAATTTACTGCCATTAGCCACAGTTATAGTTAGTGAAGGAGCATTAGACAAAAACAAAATGATGCAGTACCAGGATAATGCAAAATATGAGATTCGTGAAGATATATTGATTAAAAGGAGTTTAAGTATATTTGTGACTTTTAAATTTTTTAACTATTAGTTTATTCTTTAGGATTTATTGAGTTTAAATTAGATTAAGATTATTTAGGATTGTCTTTTATATTAATTAGATAAGGATTATAATTTTAAGATGTTGGTTATTTTTATTTTCCAGCTAGATTTGAATTATATTTCTTTGTCTCTTTAGATTCTGGGTTCCTATTCTATAAATAGGACTCATATGTACATTATTGATATCTTTGAATGAAATTAAATCTAGAATTTGAGAGTTGAGTTACAAATCCTAAGTTTTCCTTTTCAGAATTTGAGAGTTGAATTACAAATTGTAAGGTTTTCCTTTTGTGTGCGACATCACAAAACCACCTGATTTAGCAATTTTAGGATCCACATAACTATAAATTCTCCCACTATCAAATAAAACAATGATCTTTTTTGTTTTGCGCATACGCCCTTTAATGTTTATAGTCCTATGATCTATGCCACCATTCATGGCCATCTACATCATCTTCAACCCATTTACTACTTGTGGATCATCACGACCTTCATCATTTTCATTAGAAATAGGCTCTGGTTCGTTTTCCTCCGCAATAATGGCCAAAAGTTGCTTCCCTTGGCAAACAGGACCAGGGGAATATTTCTCATTACATCTACAGCATAAAGGAGAGCTACACTTTGATCATTAGGCTTGGAATTGGGGTTGGAAGACCCAACCAAAGCACTACCAGAAGTAATAGCCCTCTGGTTTGAAATCTGATTGGGTTTCTGCAGCATATTCCCAACATTTTTGGTTTGAGTTTGAGTGTTCTTGTTTGAAAAGTGAAGTGATTTATAATTTTGGGCTTTTTTATAAGTAGAACCATCATAGGGTGCCGTAGACACTTCTGGATGTGCAAGATCTACGAGATTAGCCATCTCAAATACACCATCTAAGGTTTGTGGCCTAAACATCTTAACCGAGAAAAGACTGAGGGAGTTGTGGGTTAGACTTAGCCATATAGGCTTTTAACTCCTCAAACTTTGCTTAGTATTCAATCATTAGGCCTTTTTGTTGAAGTTTGTTAAATTCATCAATTACATCATCACTTTTTCTATCACCAAAACGTTTTCAAACTCCTTCAACAAAATATTCCCATTGAACATCTACCCTTCTTGGAAGAAAACTTTCATACTGAGTCCCAATGTCACCTTTCAAGTGTATACAAAAGGTTCCCACCTTTCTTGATCCGACATCTCAAAGAAGGTGAAATACTTATCACGCCTAGTTGCCTATCCCCTTGGATTAGTTGAATCAAATTGGGAAAAAAATCATATTTTGGTTAGGCTTCTTAATTCCACATGGGTTTCTATCTTGGTTTTGATTTCTAACAATTCTAAAGTCATTTCTTCCAAGAGAAGTGGATTTATTATTGGGATCATCAACCTTTTTCTGCATGTGTTTGCATTAGAACCACATTTTCATCAACTTGAGCATGGCTAGAGGAACTATGGTTAAGATTAGGCAAAATAGGAGCAGGCCTAATAGTTTGGTTAAGTCTAATTCCCTCTGTTTTCTCTTTGCGCTCCAAGATTCACTCCATAAGTGTTTGCAATTGAGCATATGTCTGTTGGGCTCTCAATTGCGCACGTTCCATCCATGTATTAGCCTTGGCCGCACGCTACTCTGTCAATTGCAAGAGTTGGTCTTGTTTGTGACTCAAATTTTGAAGTTCCTTAAACCCTTTTTTCTTGATTTTGGGCAATTTCTTGGATGGTTTTCATGGTTTGTTCATGTTTGGCATCCAAACTCACAATCCTTTGAAACAAGAACTCAATTTGGTCGTCAACCTTTTTGGGTAGGGAATTATCTGCAGTGCCAGGGGGTTTTTATGGTGCCATTGTTGCCTTCGAGGCTCATGAAGCTCGAACACCACCTTGTTACGACCCTAGTCACGTAATTAGGCCAAAACTCAACAATACTTGCGGAAAATGATGAAATTTCTGGAAAATGCATTTTTTTTTTTTTTTTTTTTTGTTGGGGGTAGGGGAGCAGAAGTTTTGGGAAGAATTCTGCAAAAAAAAAAAAAATAGCAGGGACGTAGAGAGAGATGGACTGAGGGAGAGAAGAGAGAGAGAGGGAGAGAGCAACATGAGATTAAGGGAGAGATTGAGAGAAATTATCAATTGAATATCGTTAATCGGAAAACTGAATGTTTATAGTGAATACCCACAGCCTTATATAGGCACTACATGGATTAAACCCAACTAAATCAAAAAATAATAGAAAAAATACAAAAATTGCAGAACTTCGACTTTTGGCCCCCAAAAGCCTGACCTTAAGGGTTAATAACAAAATTTCCCCCCAAATTGTTATTTTTGAAAATCAGTTGTGCTAAGCATGGGGCATAACACGTTTCTGATTGACATTATCATTTATGAAGCTCTGAGTTATATTGTTTTGACACAGTTGGTGCTAGTTGCAACTATCGGATTGAAAAATGGTTTTTTGTGTGATTAGGGCATTGGAAATTTGCTGGTTGAAGGTAGAGGCCAGAGAGTACGGCACGATGAATGAAATTTTTTGTAAACTTAACAAATTCAAGGACATTTGTTAGTCTTTGATTTCAAGTAATTGTTTAAACATTTATATAGTATTACCTTTTAGATCAGAATGCCAGAATTGTTGTATTACAACTTGGATTATGGGCTAAAACCTAAGAAATTCTTGGAAACATTTTTGGCTGAGTTTTTTTGTTTGCTTATTCTTGGTCTTCTGATTTTGATTAATTTAAAGAGATTCACCCTTAATTTGAGAGTAGTAGAGCAAATATTTTTCAAGTTTTTGCTTTTCAGTTTTTGTTCTTTTTCCTCTTTCCTAGGTCGTCCCTCATCTTCCTGTCACCCTACACTATTTTATTAAGTACATATATCTTTTATATTGAAAAATCTTTTCACAAAAGTTATAAACTAAGACATTAATATACCAACTTTAAAGATACTAATATATAATTTATCCACTATGTTACATCGTAAAATTGCCCAAACGACCTTTCAACTTATGATCTGACCACACTTTTTGGGTCTCTCTCATGATCAGGAAATATTGGAGTAAGGGGGGTATTAAGTCATTAGTAATAAGCAAGGACCTCAACCTTCCTTTGTTCTCCCTTTGAATAAGAAGGAACCACGGATTCAAACAACCTTGCCTTATCATATGCCATTGATAGTGTTTGAGGATCAATGGCCTTTACTATGAAATTGAGCTCGAGTTGGAGGCCATCAATAAAGCAAGACATCCTCATTTGTCTCCGGATGTAAGGATAACCTTCTAGCCTTCAATTCCTCAAATCGAATCATATATTCCTTAAGAGAAATCCATTGCATCATCTTATTGAATTTATATATCACTTCTCCCTGGTCAGGAGGCCTATCATTAGGGTTCGTAGATGAATAAGCACTAGCTCCACTCAAGAGAGCCTGCAATTTGATCCGATTTTGCATATTTCCCAAAAGAAATTTAACGTTTGCTCAAACTGGAGTGGTAACAAACTGATTCTGTATTGAATTTGTGGGCACCACAGTAGTAACAGCCTGTTTCTTTGCTGAATTTGATTGAAATGCAGTAAGAACACCCTAATTCATTGCTAAATTTGTATTATTACTGATAGAATTACACCTTTTCCTTGCCATCTTTATAGTCCGTTTGATCCAAGAATATGCCAAGTCTATCAATTGACATCAACACCACCTTAGGCTGCTTCAGCTTCATTCTCTTGATCATGTATAGCTTTTCAAGAATCTTTTTATTTGACTCAAAGAGTAGGAAATCTGGTGATCTTCCCTTGTAAACCAAGGTTGGCTTTCCCTTTGCTCCAATTCTCTTGCTTGTATAGCACCTTTTGCGACTGAGATGAATGGTCAGATTGAGCTCAACATTTTCCTGTAATGTGAACTTCAATCGTAACAACCTGCTGCTCTGAACTTCAATTTGCACTTGCGATTTTATTGCTTCAGCAATCGGTGGTAATGCTCCTGCTCCAAATTGGAATGCTCCTATTCCATCCTGACTTGAGGTTGATCTTGCTATACTTGTCCTTCTCAGTGCTGCATCATTAATCTTGGTTTGAATCCACTCTAAAGCAACCTTGGCACCAAATTTCCCATCCATTTCATCACCGACATCTTGTTGTAATGGTGCCACATTTGTCTGAATCAAAGCTGCAACATCCAGGCCTAAATTCACCCCAGCTCCTGCTGAGGCTACGATTGAACCAGTAGCTGCTACATTTAGTCTATTAAATTGTGCTTGCATTCTTATTGATTTGCTCCTGCATTCCAAGTATCTGCTGCTGAATCTGCACTGCCATTGCAGGTGCTGCTGCTGCGATCGCTACACTATAAGCTTCAAATCTTGCGTGAGCTGTTGCATCAGTTGATGTACTCTAGCTGCTTGCTTCTGCTGCACCGAGACATCAGCAACATCACCAACTCTAATAGCGTGATTCCTACCTTTGATCATGCTTGATTCAATGCAAATTCAACTCAATTGAATGGAAATTCAACTTAATTGAATGCAAATTCACAAGCTTTGATACCAGTTGTTATGATTCAAGATTGATCTTGGATCATAACCTAGGAGAGAGACTATGAGATGAGGAAAAAGTGAGATTAAGATGAGAAATAGAGAGAATAAAGATGAGAAGTAGAGAGACTTGGGGTTGAGAAAGAGAATTAGGATCAATATCATTCAATGAATCTTACAACGAAGAGAATCACCTACTTATACTATTCCTAGCTTAAGTCAGCTAAAGGAGAAAATGTCTAACAATACATTGCACCTAGACAAACGTTAACCAACATTAACTAACTTCCCCTCCAACTACCAGCCGACATTCTTGCATATAGATGATCAACACTACTAAGGAGCTAAGAACGCTAAATCTGGGCTAAAACCACTTAAAAGACTAATACAATTGAATTGAGCTCCTTGCTTATTACTAATGACTTAATACCCCCCTTACTCCAATATTTCCCGATCATGACAGTCTCATTCTCTATCTCTCTTTCACTGTTTAGGGTTTAAGCGGCTCTCTCTCACTCTGTGTGTGTGTGTGTGTGTGTTTTGCATGAATTGCTACAGGAAAGAGAATGAAGGTGAAATGCATATCCCGCCCCGCAGATGAATACACTCGCGAACGTAGTCAAGACCTCCAGGTAAATTTTCTTGTTGTTGTTTCAAATTTGCAATTTTTTTTTATTTTTTTTTTTGCCTTAGATTCTCAAAAATCTGATATTATCATCCTTTGTATATGTGGCAATGACAATTAGAGGGTATTTCACAACTATGATCCTAGCCTTCGACCTCAAGAGAAGGCAGTGGAGTATGTTCGGGCTCTTAATGCTGTGAAATTAGAAAAGGTGATGTCAATTTCTCCATTCATTTGTTCAATTTTGTACAAAGGAGCTGTTAGCGTATAAAACTATTCATGAGAAAATCCATCAGATTAAGGCTTCATTTGTTTAGGGGAAAAACCACATTCTTGGAAGTGGTTTCCCCTTTTTCTATTGTTTGGCGCAAGATTGATGACGGAAAAGGTTTTCCCAAAGGAAAATGTTTTCCTTCAAATGGGGGAAAATGACTTCCCTTTTAAAAGAGGGAAAGTCATCATTCCGAGTGATCTAGAAACATGATTCCGATAATAAATAAGTATTCTCATTGGATTTTTCCTAAAAAATGCTAACACGGCATATGATGTCGGCAATGTTTTGGCAGTTTTTATATCAATATACGATGAACTTTTTGTTGTAATTTGCTAAAAACATTGACATGAATTGTAAATATTATCGTAATCATATATTATATTAGCACTTTTATATTTGGTCAGATTCTTACAAAAATTCGTCGATTTTTGATGTATGGTACCTGAGTGATAAAATATTCAACTTTAAGGTACATCATTATGTACATTTAAATGTCAGGATATGTAATAGATGCTCAAACCTCAGGGTATCTTAGTAATAACTCTACAACCCCACAGAGTCTAAATAATTTCAAATATATTATATTGCTATTTATACTATCCTATAATTAGGAATAAGAAGATTGGTAAACTATGATTCCTTTAAAACAAGCAAGTAATATCAAAATGTAAAAACACGTTCTCCGTTGAAACAAACAATGGAAAACCTCAATGGGAATAACATTTTCCACAGAAAACCTTTTTCAAAGGACAATGTTTTCCGTTGGAAAAGTACTTCCGTTGAAACAAACGAAGCCTAAGCTTTATGGAAAGTCGGTTTCTTTGCATGATATCAAAGCATTGTTGACCAAGAGTTCACGAGCTCTAATCTTAAACCCCCCCCCCCCCCCCCCCCCCCCTCCCTCTCTCTCTCTCTCTCTCTCAATATTAACATAGCTTGAATAAACTAGTGTGAGGCGAGCTCGTGTGATATTCATGTTTCAAGTGCAACAAACATTTGCATAAAGGGACATATTAGAGTATAAAACTATTTTTGGTTCTTTGCCTATCATCAGCTTTAGCTTTTGGGACATTTGGTTTTTGACATGATACTAGAGCATTTGATCAAGAGGTCATGATTTCAAATTATGACACCCCCCACTTTCAATATTAACATAAGTACACATTATAATATGGGTCTATGCAATATTCACGCATCAAGCCCAATGGGCATCGCTTGTAGGGGCATTTTTAAAGTATAAAACCATTCTTGAGCCTTCTCCTATCAACTTAAGCATTGGTACAGTTGGTTTCTTAACAGGCAAAATTTTGGGATTTCATGATTCAGTTGGGAGTGTTTAATCATGTGAAACTGGATTTTAATTTTCTTTGGCGCAGATTTTTGCAAGACCATTCATTGGGGCAATGGATGGGCACATGGATATTGTTTCATGTATGGCCGAGAACCCTAATTACTTGAAAGGCATATTTTCGGGTTCAATGGATGGAGGTACCATCTTTTTCTGCCTTTTCGCTTTTCTTTTAGTTTGGGTTATTTCTAGTAACAAGTAAACTTAAGAAAAACCAAGCATAACTGTGTAAGCCTAAAAATTAGGTGGGTGTGGTTAATAAAGAGCAGAACTAGGAACAACTAAGTAAAACTCTAGTTGGTTCACTTTGCCTAGTTTTTTTCCTCAAAATAGCTGGACAAAATGACCAAAACTTGGCAAACACCATGAACAACTAAGAAAAGCTGAGAAGAACTAATTTATTTCCAAACATGTGAAAACTAGTAGTTCTCCGCAGTTTTTTTTTCCCCTTGTTTTCCCTAGTTGTGCTTTTTCCTAGTTTTGTTCAGTTCTACTCGCAAAGTTTAATCTAAACTGAGCTATTTTCTATTATTTGCTAATGGTAGTATGATTTGTCTATTACTATTTCCAGTTTGATTTTGCAGTTCTTGGATTAGGGATACATGCTGCTATTATTGTTTAATTGTAGCCGCGTGACTTTGATCAATGCGTATTAGTTAAATGATTGTGCAATTCTCAGAATAATGTTAAAAAATTAGATTAAAAACTGATTATGCAGTTCTTGGATTAGGAATAAGTTATTTGGTTTTCTTGTTGAAACCTCTGCTTATTGGCAGTTAGTTGTGGTCTTTATTATTTTGAGTCATTTAATAAGTGTGATGTCCTTGTTCTTATGTGCAGATATCCGTCTTTGGGATATAGCTTCCAGGTAAGTTGTGTAATCCACATTCACCTTTTTCTTCTAATCCTTGTTTGTACAGAATATGATTAATGCTTGTTATATTATGAAATTTAAATATTGGGAGAGTTGGATCCTAAGATTCCCTTTCCCCTTCAAATATGCAGGTATTATTTGCACGTAAAATATACTATTGAATTTCAATATCTGTGTTGTTCGTTATTGGAGAAAATTGACTTAATTGCTATCTTATTAAGATGCTTGCATTTTCTCGTTCACATCTTATTCATTGATAGAGGATAGAGCCATAGCTCATTGATTTCCAATTGGACCAAGTGATATAGCAGTTATTTTTTCTAGTTGATCCTGATGTTGAATAAGTTTCTTTGCTCTTGACCATGTAACTTTGTGTAATTTATACTTTGGTGTCTTCTTTCTCTACTGAATAATGCATGAGCGATCACATCTGATCTCAAGGCAGTGTGAAAACGAAAATACAAACGGTTTTTTGATCAATGGTTTCCATTATTTATCATGAACCATGATGTACCCATTGTTCCAATGGCTTTGCTCTCAACTCATTTTATCATGAGGAAACAAGAGTTTTTAGCTTTAAGGTTAGCTTGTATTTTTCTGTGTTACTTTTACTGATCACTTTGGCCTTTGCTTGATGCATTGTTTGTGATTAGCCTTTTTGCCTCTAGAAGCTATTGGTGAGATGAGATTCCCGTATGATGTCGTACAGTTCTTTTATGTTTATATTGTTTTCCTTTTGACATCCTACATTTTGATTGCTTGTGCTAATTATTGTGTCAACCCCATGCTTAAATTATTGGAAAAATGAAAGCAAACAATTTGTCAGTTTCCTCGTCACCAAGGTGCTGTTAGGGTTTTGCCAGCATCAACGGATGGACGCATTCTTGTATCATGCGGAACTGATTGCGCATAAGTTACAATATTCTAGAAAGCAATTTCATTCTCATCTTATTAGAGGAATTTATGTTTCAAGAACTACATTCATCTTGGGAATATGTTCGCTTCAGGGTCCGTTTATGGAATGTTCCATCTCCTGATATTATGGAATCAAATGATTCCTCTGGTGGCTCCACGGAGGTAATTATATTCTATTTGTTTCACTAATTTTTGTGCAAATCTTACTGATCATTAGTTCTCACATCAAACTTTTCCAGCCATTGGCAGTGTTCACTTGGAAAAATGCATTCTGGTATGTCTTTTGAAGCAGTTCTCATTAAGAATTATTTCATTTGTATTTTCTTGATTTAAAAATACTTGTGTACCTAGCTGTTAAGAGAAAGAGTACTCCAATTATCAATCCTAGTTCACAGTGCCTATGGGCTTGCATGTCTATTATTGCTGCTTCATTTAACTTGGGTACTGTTTGTATTGTACGTGCTTATTTTTATTTGACTTCAGTAAGGTTCTTTTTGGACTTGGGTGTCCTTCGAAAACCACCTCTCTACAGAGTAACATTCTGTAGGGGTAAGGTTGCATACATCTTATCCTCCCCAGACTCTACCTTGGCAGGAGCCTCTTTGAGGCATTGGCTTCTGTTGTTTTCTTGGTTAAATGATGCCCATAATGTTTTTGCTTTCTTTGATTATTTTTGTTATTTTTAATCATGGGTTATTCTGTAGGGGTGTAGACCACCAGCGGGGTGGGAATCTTTTTGCTACAGCTAGTGCTCAGTTAGATATATGGGATCACAGCAGGTTTCATTCTGAACTCCTTTTTTGGCCACCCCTCAAGTCAAATTCACTGTCTGCCTTGTTTTAAATAGGTCACAGCCCATGAACAGCTTTGCATGGGGAGTGGACACCGTTATATCTGTACGTTTCAACCTTGGGGAGCCAAATCTGTTGGCAACATCAGGGAAGTAAGAATAAATATCTTATCAGAGATCAGATAGGAGGTTTAATTGTATTGAAAAACCTTGGATTTTCATCAACATTTTGAGATTTCGAGGTTTTATGATTTAATAGATCTTCTTTAGTTTCTCACTATTTACACATCCCAGTGAGGTAGGGCTGGCAAAAGTTAATGTCATGTTCATATCATGTTATGCGAGGGGTTTTGGAGATGGAGTCAACCCGAACCCAACCTCGTTATTAAATGGGTTAAGAACTTCTAATCTTTACCCAACCCCATTGTTAAACGGATAAACCTTGGGTTGCCCATTTAATCATATGGGTGACCTTTTTCATTAAATGCTAGTTTATCAACTTACAAAAATGTCATTAATACACCTCAAGTTTGATGTAGTGATAAATATTAGGGGTGGCAAATGTGTCAAGTCATGTTCGTGTTCGTGCTATGCCAGAGGTCTTAAGAATGGGGTCAACCAAAACCCGGCCCGTTTATTAAACGGGTAAGGAACTCTTAACCTTACCCAACCAAATTATTAAATGGGTAACCTGCAGGTTACCCATTTAATTATATTTGTGACTTTTTTCATTAAATGTTGGTTTTTCAACTTACAAACATATTAATAATGCACTTTATGGTTGATAATACTAATAAATATTTGTTATATTTATAAATATTAAAATAAAAAATCAAATTAATATTACTAAATATAATACAATTAGCTTAACTCAAAATATATATATATAATAACCAAAATGTATTACTTAAATGCCTAACATAATTATATAAACGGGTCAGTCGTGTCCAAAACAGGTTACATGGGTCAAATCCAAATTCAACCCAATTACCTAAACAGATTAAACGAGTCAACCTAAATTCAATGTAGCTTCAAAACCCCCGATCCAAACCCGCGATCTTCGTGTCGTATCCGTGTCATGTTATCATGTCGTGTTAGATTTTCCCAGCCCTGACATTTACGAATGTACTATCAAATTGACATTACTATATATAGTTCAGATTAGGCATATATCGCTCAAAACACCTAATATAACTATATCAATAGGTTGACTCAACTAAAACCTAAATTCAACCCAATTACCTAAAATAGGTTAAACAGGTCAATCCCAAATTCAACCTAGCTTCGAAAACTACAACCTAGACCCTCTATCTCCATGTGGAGTTCTTGTTGTGTTATAATGTTGCATCAGATTTTGCCAACTCTACAGTGAGGTAGTTTTGTGTATGAAGAAATTGGAGTGGTTTGCCGTTTGAACTAATTTTTTAGAAATTTCGTTCAAAGAGGAAGATTCATGCAAAGATGCGTGATGTGCCATGATCAGAGTGACACGTGATGCTCTCTCTATAGTTGTTAAGTCTGTCACTACATGTCGTGAATTCACTGCCAGGTATAATCAAATATAAATATTGTTCCATAACATGCTACTCATAGCAAGTGGTGGCCTCTTTCTGCATTCCATGTCACAACACAAATTTATATTTCGCTTTATACCATTATTACTTAAGTTGGTTTATAATGATTCAAACTCCCAAACTTGTCTTTGTGCATCACTATTTTTTTTTTTTTCCCCTCCGTTGTTGCCTGGTTGTTCGTGATTTCCTTACCTGACAACCTGCTGTTTGTGGGTTGTCTGCAAAAGCAGTATCATGAGATGTTTATTAGTTTCTTTTAGTTTGTTTTCCTACGACCACTTCGATACCCATCATCACAGCCATGTTCCCTATACTTCTGGTGTTAAATTATATCCCCTTTTTCTCCCGTTGCAGTGACCGCAGTATTGCACTCTATGATCTCCATTTGTCATTCCCAGCGAGGAAGATTATCATACAGGTACTGATTTGCTTCACAGAACATTTCAATTGCTTAGTTGATTCCTGCTTGATGATTCTAACGTCTAGTTTCTTGTTACAGACGAAATCTAATTCAATTTCATGGAACCCAATGGAGCCAATGAACTTCACGGCAGTAAGCATTACCTGATGATTTGCTTTCTACGTTACAAAATTAACTCTAATTCTAGGACTAGATACCCGTTGAAACTTGAAGTTATGCGCCGGTGTAAATGTGCATATAGGTATTGGATGTTATCTGCTTGCTGTCTAGTCTTATACGGAACTTTTACAAGCATGCGGAACATCAAATATCTGTCTCAATGTGATCCAATGTCGTGTGCCCTTGGAATCTTCTAAATCAAATTGATTGGAATTTATTTGTTTTATGGACCTGATGTTGCTCTGATGCTGCAATTTTTTGGTCGTCCATTTAGCTATTACTCGTATTTGAAATCATGCAGGCAAATGAGGATTGCAACTACTACAGCTATGATGCTAGGATACTGACTGAAGCAAAGTGTGTTCATAAGGATCATGTTTCTGCAGTGTATGGGCCTGCTTGAGACTTTTAGAAGAAGTATTCTGTTTTATTTATTCACTAAGCTGGTCGTATAAATTGAGAAGTTGAATGTTTGCTTTTCAGGATGGATATTGATTATTCGCCCACTGGTTGGGAATTCGTTACAGGATCTTATGACAGAACAGTAAGTTTGCAATGAAAATGCATTCTTTGCCAACATTTCCTCCTGTCTACTCGTTTTCTTGCAGTAGTTTTACTTTGTACTTGAACTGAACGTCGCTATTTTCAGGTGAGAATTTTCCCATATAATGGCGGTCATAGCCGAGAAATCTATCACATGAAGAGGATGCAAAGGTTTGCCTGCTTTCTCTATTTTCAATCACTTGCTTCAATGGGGTCACAGAACTTGTGACCTTAATATTGTGGCCCTCTACCTTACGCTGGTTCTTGCAAACTGTTGGACTTATGTGTGGAGCATGATTTAATGGGCCCTATTTTATGAGATTGAGGATTGGGCTATCCAATTCAGGCTCATGCCACCGAAGGTTTAGTGTGAGACTCTATATATATGCGTTATAAGTGAGTGAGTTGTACGTACCACAGAAAATTGCCTTCTATGCAATTCTCATAATAGTGAAATTGTCGTGCTTCTCTCCATGGATGTGTCGGCTTAGGCCAAACCACGTAAATTACGGTGCTCGTAATTTTTTCCAATCCCTTTCTTTGTGCTTGCTATGTTTTGATTTAGGGTTGCAGTCTTTTTGGGTGACCCTAACACCGTCATTTATTGAATATTCATTGTGTGCTTTCATATGTGCAGGGTATTCTGTGTCAAATTCAGTTGTGATGCATCTTATATTATATCTGGAAGTGATGACACAAACCTGCGGCTTTGGAAAGCTAAAGCATCTGAACAACTTGGTGTTGTGAGTATTCTCGTAATTTTGACTTGGGTATTGCTGGATCATGTCCAAACTACTGGAAAATGGAAATAACTGATTATTTGAATGATTGTGTCTTCAATTTATTGGCGACTTACCACATTGTTAAAAAAGGAAACTTCAAATGGCCAAATAATTGAGTATGCTAGGAATTATGTAAATATATGTTTATTACGTGGTTCAATTTATTTAAAGAACATGAAGTTGGGGCTTAGTTGAAAGGACTGTTTCTATTGAGTCCTTGTACTGACAATGTAAATTGTGAGCCGCAGCTTCTTCCCAGGGAACAAAAAAAGCATGAATATCATGAGGCTGTAAAGAACCGTTACAAGCACCTTCCAGAGGTCAAGCATATTGTGAGGTTAGTTCGTGTCTTGGGAGTTTTTGTTTTAGGACTTTGAATCTTCTTTGTTGTATTTTGGTCTATTCTAGAGAATATATTATTTAGGTATCTTGATATATAATTATACATAGGTGCCTCGATACCTTCGGATAGAATCCAGTGAATTTTTGTCATAATTTATAGAATCTTTGCAGAAAATGCTTACATTCCCGAATTTGAATCGTTGGGTTTCTACATTATACAAAAATGACTTCATATACACAAAAGACGGCATCACCTGGTGTCTCAATATTCTACTTTATCATACCTGATAAATCGTTCAATTGCACTTGTGAATGAGCAGGCACAGGCACTTACCTAAGGCGGTATACAAGGCACAAAATCTAAGACGCACAATGACCGAGTCTGAGAGAAGGAAAGAGGAGAGAAGAAGAGCCCATAGTGGCCCTTCAAGCGTGCAAAAGGAGCCATTACGGAAGAGAAGAATTATTAAGGAGATTGAATAATCTGCATTAACACAAAATCAGTCTATTGGTACGAGAATCACTCATGATTTGGGAATCAGTGACTTACATTCTCTTGCTTGAATGTATTGGCTTGGGATGAAGAAGCAGTTTCCAGTCCCTGTGAATAATTTTGTACTGTTAAATTATGTTGTTTTTGGAGTCTTGTCATAGGAATGGAAGAAGCTACAAATTTTTGAAGGTGTAATTTTTGTCAAGTTAGCCAACATATAGTGTAGTATTTCATAATGGCCAAAGGTCTTTATGCAATTTGTTTGGTTAGTTCAGTGGGATATTCTTGGTTTGGGGTTGTGTTATTGTCAGTACATTTATTATTAATGTTAAATATATATATATATATATAATTTTTTAAAGAGGCGAGGAAAATCCTTAAGGGCCTTTGCAGAGAAGTGGTCTTCTTAAGGAGTCAAGAGTAGGGGTTTTTAATTTCATTGGGTCTTGTTCGGTAATATTGAGTTTACCCATGGGTTTTATGGGTGTTTTTTTGGTCAACCTATGAATCCCATTATGTCCAATCCAATTAATACCCGACGTAATACTATCAAAAAAAGAGCGATTCATATTAGGGTTCTTTTACTTTGTCTATTTTCTCAATTTAGTCCATGTATTTCAATTGTGTCAATTTAGTCATAAAAACATTGTGCCAATTTGACCCTTGAGTAAAATGTATGTTAATTGGGTGATGGAACTTTCAATAGTCCAGTCACATTGGTTTTAATTGTGTCAACGGGTGCGTTTGTAATGGGCTACTTACGTGGGACATGATTGTGCCGTCTAATTTTACGTCATTAACTTAATTTTAATTTGATTAAAGGATTAAGTTGATACAATATAAATTGTACATGGACTATATTGACATAATTAAAAATAAGAAAAATTATCGGTTAAGTACCTTAAGATTTGACCATTTATCACTTAGATATCTTAATATTTTAATATATGCAATTGGGTTTTTGAGATTTAAATATTTTATTTCTTAGGTATGGAGAAATTTTAAAATTTTGGTGAATAAGATATCCTCTTGTTGAAATCTGATGAACTTTCTTTGAAAAATGTTAAAAATAAACACAATTTTGATAATATATTAGTATCTTCTTTAAGATTTGTGATTTTTTGCTTAAAAACGCTAACATGACACATAATGTGGCAAAGTGGAAGATAGCTTGCATCAAATATTCAATGAATATTTGATGCCAATTCACTTACTTTTTATGAAAACATTGACATATTATCATAATTATATATTACATTAACATTTTTTGTATCAAATTGGTCATATTCTTACAAAAATGTATCAAATTCCAACATAGAGTACTTAAGTTTTAATAAAATATTCAAACCTTAAGGTATCTCATTGTGTACATTGAAATGTTAGGGTACCTAGGTTCCATCATGACCTTTTTTTATCTTGGGTCGCCAGAGGTTGCCCGTGACCCAATGGAACCAAATCCAGAACCATATTTCTAAAGTACATTACATGGGTATGGGTAGGTCTTGGACTCAAAAGCTATTGGGTCTTCATAGGTTGGCTCCAAACCAACCCAACCCATCCATTGAACGCCCTTAGTCAAGAGAAAAGATTAGGGGGTCGGACCAAATAGAGGATTATTGCAAAATAGATCCCACTTTGCAAAATGAATTAGTTGAAATCTCAGGTTAACTAGTGAATACAATAAGACTCGAATAGTCTTGTTATTGACCTGGCCTTAACAATAAATGTCCTGACAATGAAACTACCCTTGGTATGCATTTTGTTGCTTTCGGACGCTTAAAATGGTTTGTGTAATGTACACAATTGTGGTTGATATGAGGATTGGCCCATGTTCGCTTCTACGAAAAAAATGTAAGTTTGCTTATGCAAAATTGTACATCAAAGAGGGTACCAACACGCCGTCACAGGATCCCAGTAGAACTCCAAAGTAGTGTGCTTGGGCAAGAGCAGTACCATGATGGATAACCTCCTAAGAAGTCCTCAACCTCAGGTTGGAGACACTAGGAAACAGCCCCGCATCTCTTCAGGGGTAGTACTCTGAACAGGAAAGGCTGGATACATTCGCTCCCCTCCCCACCCCCTCCCTTTCATCCTACTTAGGCGGGAGTCCTTGGGGCACTGGGCATGTTGCTGCCTATGCAAAATTGTAAAATTGATCGGGTATTTGACGACGGTTGTGGTATTCATGGGCTTGGAATGGACATAAGTTTCTTAATAGCTCCTTTAAGACCATTTTGTGTGATGTATTATGTAGGTTTATTTAGAGATGGACAACGAGTAGACCTAAATTGGTCCGAGTCATTCAGCATCCACCTACTTGTACGGATGTGTTGACATGGGTTTGACTTGCTTGGAAGCAAGTTGAACCCAGTTAGGTTTAGGGAAAAAAAAATCCCAAACTTAGTTTGACCTAGGTCACAAGGTTGGATGGATTAAACTAAGGTTTAATCTCAATTTCTTTTTCTTTTTTTTTAATTTTTTAGCAAAATAATTATTGAAAACACAAATTTAAATAAATAAATGATTCATAATATAAATTATAATATCTATACATTTATAAACACTAATGTAAACTAAGAAATTATAAGTATTCATGTAAAGAAGAAAAGGGTCAGATCTGTGTTTGGTGACATGGGTCAAATGCACTTGTGACTCTAAATGGGTTGGACATAAGTTGTATTGGGTCATGAGTTTCAACATGGGTTAAGTTGAATTCGGTTGAATACAAAGAACTTGAAATGTGATTCAACCCAGACAGGTCAAGTTTCCAACTTGTCAGGTGGGGTCATGTTGTATTAAAAAGGGGGCTTGGTCGAACCATGTTTCATTGACTTGCTCCTTGCCATCTCGAGCTCTATCCATGAAATCATTTGCATAATGCTTTTCCATGCCTTCTGTAAGAAAAATGTTCATATCAGGTTTAAATCTTGTCCTACCGTGTTTCCATTTTTGATTTTTCTCACAGAAGATTCTTCTTTTTTTAAAATATATATAAGAATAAGAACAAGAAATCATTCTTGGTTTTCCTACTTGGGGACAATCCATGATATGCAAGATGCAAATGCATTCAATGCTTAGGTATAGTGAGGTGGTGTGTGCCTATTAAAAATAGGTAAACCCTAGATGGGTTACTTTTTATTGGCATTAGAAGCATATCACATTATAATAGGGTAACATTTCACAATTTAATGAATCTTCCACTTATTTGATGGGATAGTTAAGAAACTATCTATGGTTAAACTCTTCCCAAGTATCATAATTTTTCTTTTTTCTGAGTGCGGAAATATTCCATCATTTCGTCTCCCTCTCTAAATTCTAATATAATTAAAAATTGAATTGATTATTGGTTCATTTTCTTTATTAAGTTTCTTTGATAAAATAAGTCACTTAAGAAAATTCAAATCATTGTGTATACCCAATTAAAATAAATGGAATTATTATTATTACTGATCAAGAAAATGTATTTAAGTAACTGTGTTCATGCTGGAGTCAGTAATTATGTTAGGTTTTGCTTTGCTAGCCCTATTAACATATAGCTTCACCCCCACACAACCTAGTAAAATGCCATTTCAAGTAGAAACGGCATGTCAATCTCCCAAGACTAGCTTATGGGCTCTCAATCTTTTAACTAAAATCAAGTGTAGTATCTGTTGCTATCAGATTAATAACTGATACAGGGGCATTGCTCCTATGATATTTAATTAATTAATGAGTAGTACATGGAAGTAGCATTAGAGATGAGAATGAATATCATGCCACTTGACCAAATATTTTCAAGTACCAAAACATTTTTAACACGATTTGCAAAATGTCGCGACATATTGATGACTCTTTTGATCCTTCCCCCCACCTGAAAGATTAAAAAAAGAAAACTGATAATTTTATGATCTCATTTATCAGTAGTAAAGAATCACATATTTGGAAGGGGAAATGAACTCAAAACTCAGAAGCTCAACAATTACAATGGTAATAAAGATGACCTTACTACACAATTATTACAGCTACTGAAGTTGGTAGTTCAAAGGCAAGTTGCCTAGGATTTGGGTAATTTCAGGTTTGGATTCGTAATGGCATGTTTGTTCCCAAACAAAAATTTTCAAGCAACTCCACAACTCTTCATCTTTAATTCCTTGAGAATTTAATTATGTTGTATATAACCACCCATTTCCTCAAAAAGCTTCCACCAATGTAGAGTCTGGAGAGCATATTATGTACACAACATTACTATAATATAATGTGCTTATTATGTTGTATATAATGAACAACAATAACAAACTTAAACAATTATAATATGCATACCATTTGTAAACAGTCACATTTGCTAAGTACCCACCAGGGCCTTGCTTAATAGACGGAGGCAGGTGAGATGCTAGAATATAGCTTTAAGCCAAAAGGACCGAAATAACAAAAGGTATGTCAGTCGCCACATGGCCCGGGGTTTACCAGGTAACTGGGTTCCTCGCTACCAATTGTCACATTTGGTAATCGGTAGTTCTACTTCAAATTTACATCATATTGGTACATATTCAAAACACTTTATGTACCTACATACATAATTAACCGCAAGTGACGTGTGTCTCACCGTCATAGAATCAATCTAGAAGCATTTCCAGTTTTGAGATGCATCAGGTTCGAATCACCAAACCTTTAACCCCACACCAGTTTTCTGAGATAGGTTTGGTCGAACCATCTCGCTGGAAATTGCCAGTTTAGCAGCAGCTGAAAATTTGGCAAAAATGGACTGTAATGCAAGGTCTATATGACAAATAGTGGTGAACCTTGTTAGTAAAATACAATACGGGAATTGAAAGGCAGCTGATGCATACATATATAGTCCTTTTTTTTTTAAAACACTACATATATTGTGTCTTTATCCATGAAAATTTTAAACAAAAATTATTAATGTATAGAAGTAATGAAAAACTTCAATCACAATAACGGTAGCAGAAACACAACATAGTAAAAGACAAGGTAAAAATCAATAGTTAGTTAAAAGAAAAATTTACAAAACATATATAATATAAATACTTAATTTAAATGTCCATATTAATTATTTTCACATTATCATTTATTTTTGTTTTTCTTATGCAATATATGGATACCATTAAGAAAACACGTATTCTAAAATATCATATGCAATTATAAATGAAGGCCCTGATTAAACAAAAGTGCAAATATAAGTCCAAAATTTGTATTATACGCACTTTTGACAGGCGAGTTTCAAATTGCACGTTTACTTAAAGAGGCAATCAGTAGCGCTAGGAAAGAATGCATAACAATGCAACAGGTAAAAACTAACCTTGCCTCCATTTACCAAAACCAAGAAAGTCTAGAGGAGTAACCAAAAAACAAAAAAAGATAACCAAACCCTTTGGAAGTGGATTTTGGGAATAATGATGAATACCACATTCCAACTAACATAATCTGGAGCATTGATCTTTTTCAGCCCACATCAAAGTTGTTCATCCTACGGTCGACGCTTCCTGTCATCATCTTCATCGTCGTCAGAGTCACCGCTTTCCCGAAAACGTGGATTTTTCTCCTGTTTGAGGGGCATTGTGAAATGAGTTAATCCGTGGCCATGGCAAAAAAAAAACTTCGTATGGAGTTCATACTTTTCAAGTATCAGGATTCAAAACAAAACCTCAGGCTCATTTCACATCATTTCCAGTTTTCAATTTGGATTTTGGGAAATTAAAACTGGGCAGCAGTGGAAAGGATTTTTCCTCTTTTTTTCAATTCTATTTTCCATTTCAAAAAGGCTCGATAATAAATAAAAACATAAAGACTCCATTTGGCAAGGGAAAAAAATGGCTTTTTAATCTTTATTTGGATATCAAGGAAAAACAAAGGGAAACAGAAGTTCAGTCGCCCAGAAAATGAGGTGTTGCAAATGAGGTGCCATGGCAAAAAGACTTGAAAACAGTGGTTGCAAAATGCAAGGGTTAGGAAACAACTGGCTCAAAAGAACATTGGCTGGAGTGGACAAGATTGAGTTAGGCTGCGATATATATATGTATATTTTTCCAGTTTTCCAGTCCACTTTAAGAAGAAATTGAGTTTCCTCGAACCAATTCCAAGTCTTTTAAGTTTTCCATCCATTTTTTCCTTCTTAGTTTCCTTGTATTTCAAACCGAAGAAAATGTTTCCTTCATTTTTTTTTTCCCTTTGACAACATTTTCCAAGTTCTGAATGAAGCCAAAATGTAGACAAGAAAAAGTTGCACTGATTATCCTGTCTTTACAACAACAGCGGCAACATTCCCAATGCTTCAAGAGCTCCAGCGGAACTAGGGTCTGCGGGGATGGATGTACGCAGCCTTCCCCCTTTAGAGTGCTACCTAAAGAGAGGCTGTTTCCGATTATCCTATCTTTAATGTCTCAAAAGCCAAAAACTAAACTGGAAAATAATACCAAACAAGCTGTCAACGGCATTCTTGAAAGAGCCAATAGTGTGCATAATATCAGAACCATTTGGAACTTACGGGTCTAGATTCATGGTCGGAGCTTTTCCTTGGCTCTGGTTCAGTTCGCTTAGACGTCTCATTAGTAACATGACGATCATCCTCCCTGTATCGCTTCCTGTGGTAATCTGCTTTGCTCGAAAAGAGCATGGTCAGATATCACAATCATATTATTTTACATTGGTAAAGAGCGCTACAACTTTCGAAAAGAAGGAAACCAATACTTGGGGTGGGGGTAATGAGTTTTGAACCCAAGACCTCTTGTTTAGGGATTTGAGAGACAAATGATTACACCAACACCTTTAGCTCAAGTCATCATGAAAGATGCATGTAAAGCTGCTTAAATATTCCTGTAGCCCTAATAATAAACTAAATGTCTTTTGATTCCTAAAATTAAAAGAAAGTGTAAATTACACATTGCTTTGTTTGGTACCAAAGGGGTTGGTATATTAATTTTTTAGTATAACAATTTTGTAAAATAATATTTCATTCTAAACTTACATAATCGAATAAAATAGTTAAAATGACTCTTTACAAGTGTAAATGATGTCTCTTATCTGACTCTTCTTCATTATTAGGGTTACAATATTGCAATTCATGCATGAGATGAGGGAAAAAGCAAGGGAATGGTAAGTTTACTAACAAATAATAGCAAATTTTACACTCCTTCATACTATCACTTCAGTATTTTATCAAAAACAAAAAAAAGTTTAACTTTTGGACTAAAAAATTATTTTATGAAGCTTGTGGACAAAAAAATTACATCAAACCTCAACGCACTAATATGTAATTTACCCTTATAAGTCAACTAAACATATGCAGGAAGTATACCTCTATTGTGCCGATAAGAACCCCCATGACCGTACCGCCCTCCGTGTCTGTCATCTACACAATCATAAAGAGAAAAGAAGGTACATAATTAGATCTCCTTGCTCAACACATGGGTCACCAGGCAGTCAAATCGATCAGAAGATAAGGAAACATAGTGAAAGTAGAATGATTCAATACCCAAATCCCCATGTTTCAACTTTCAAAGCAGAAGTGATTTCAACTGTAGTCGCAATTGGGTTTGAGAGAACCTTCTTCTGTCCCTTTTTTTATTATTTCCTCTTAAAAATGGCAAAAATTCCAAGAGGCTGCACAAGGGAGCAACTCTAACCCCTAATGAAGGCGGGATTCGTTACCAGATCTCGAGTCTCATTTCTATTATTATTCTTACATGAACCACCTAAGGAGAAAGTCTTTTCCTCCACAGACAAGAAACTAGCCTCCTTTCAAGATGAGGAAAAGACATTTTCCTTTCACGGGAATAAACCTTTTCCATACTCACCCAAAGTCAAATGGAACAAGCGTGAATTTTGTACAAATTTATATAATGAAATAGATAAACTATACTAAAGAAATGAAAATTTAAAGCCAAAATATTTCTCTGATAAAACTAGCAGAAGTTAAAAAAATTACAATAGTCAAGATCTCTTAAAGACTAGAGACTAGAATGACTCCCTCCCCGACCCTCTCCCTGAGCAATTCCTGACTTAACTGGCTCCTATGATGTGTGGGCCACCACGTGGGCCATAATTTACCGGGTAATCGCGTTCCACGTTAGGGGAAAAAGGACATATTTTTCTAAAGGTAGATGTCCTTTGTCTAACCAAACAAAGCTTTAAAAAAACAAATGGCACGTTCATAAGACTATTGCCTTGAAAGAACTTTATCATGATTTCGAGCGCAGACTATCCTAAGAATATCAAATTTAACCAAATGTCCACCTCAGTAATATCGGGGTGATGACATCTGCCCTTCAAGACAGAATCATAGAAATCTAGAAGTTGCGAGAAATTGCTCCTACAAGAACATTATCGCCGTATAATTGTCATGAGAAGAGTCTAGGCTCATATAAATACAATTTGGAAAAATTTTCGGTGAAAAAAGTGTTCAATCCTAGCTGCACTTGGTACTATGTTATGCATGGGAAATAGCTCAGGAATGACGAGTGAACATACCCAAATCCAAACAGAGAAAAGAGGACGATAAGGCAACATGCAAAAAACGCATGCAAACTGAATCATTCTTGTCAGCATTTCATATCTGTAGTGTATGAGAGATTTTGGCCAAAATACATTACAAAGGGCATTGTGTATGACAAAGGGTAATGTTTACTACATGCATAAGGGCAGCACAAAGACAGCGTGTTTTGGAACAAGAACAAGGCGGCATTAGCTCTCTGCTTCATTTGCCATGTTATTTTTCTGGTTGCTAATTATCTGCCAAATTATTTTTATGAGGCTAAGTCATCTTTTTGGTTGCCATGTCTGATCGAATAGTCTATTATGAAGTGGATACCCTTCTTGCTCTTGTCCTAATACAAATCATTCGTGTTCCTTCTTTAGAAATCGTTGCCATTCACCCCTCTTTTGTTTCTTCCCTCAAACATATTGCCCTTTCAAAATATCTTTGCATAAGATTCTAGAAACGAAACTTACAATGAGGAACCACTGGAGGGAACGAACCCAATGAACCGGTGCCATAGTCTACAAGCTCCCTCTGCACTTCTAGTTCACGCTGAACAAGTTTCCCATAACCCCCTCTTCGTATGACTCATTAAGGAAACAGTCATTCAAGAGTTTCTCATTGTCAATCATGACCAAAAACAAAGACTAAAAATAAGTTCCTCATACATAAGATATTTCATAGATGGACACTAGCGCACTGGCTGAGACTTGGGGCCAACGGTGGATCCAGAAATTTCCAACACTGGGGGCACTGAATAATTTAAAAATATGCTCTAAACATCATAAATAAATTATATAAGCCTCAAAAATTGCACATATTTCAAAATTAATCCAAACCAAAGAATATAAAATTAAAAATTTATTGATTACACAAAATAATGCAAGTGGAGAAAATTAACTAAAATTAAATACATAATAATTGAAATAAAATTATAATAGAATATTAATTAAAACTTAGAGATACTAGCATATAAAAAATAATATTAAATGATTAATATTTTGAAAGTTACTAAATTTATTTAATGTAAAATAGAACATTGTTGAAGAGGAGTTGGGGCCGAAAGAAAAAAGTTGAGAAAAAATCAATGAAAGAAGAGGACATAAGGGATCGAACCCCTGACCTAGTAGAAATCAAACAACAAAAACCACATGCTTAACACCAAACAACCCACCCATTTGTGCTACATAAACACGCATAATTATATATAATGATATGGATCCTACATTGACCGGGGGCACGTGCCCCCAGTGCTAGAAGCCTGTATCCGCTCCTGCTTGGGGCTTATTTGGCTTAGCTTATTCTGGGAAAAAAAGTGCTCACCCACCACCCCGCGCGTGGAAAAAACACTTTTCTGAGATTGGGAGAGTGTTTGACAACCATAAAAAAGCACTTTTTATCAAAAGCAAAAGCAGTCTTTCTACTTTTAAGCAGCAGTAGAACAAAAATTAAACAATTGAGAAAATTTAGTTCAGGTATCTTTAAGTTTGTTAATTATTTTAAAAATTAATTTATATATTTGAAAAATGATTTATATATTTAAAAAAATAGTTTATATATTTAAAAAATATATGAAATATGAAACCTATTTTAATAGTTAATAATATACTTATGATATTTAAAAAATATTTTAAATATTTAGAAAAAAACACTTTAAATATTTGAAAAATATTTTAAATTTTTTCAAAGAATTAAATATTTTTACAATATTGAAAAAATATTTTTAAAACATTAAAAATTAGTTTAAGTATTTAAAAGATATTTTATATATTTAGAAAATATTTTAAATACCAAAGAGGGCACCAACACGCCATCACCAGATCCCATTAGAACTCCGAAGTTAAGTATGCTTGGGCGAGAGCAGTACTAAGATGAGTGACCTCCTAATCCTCAGGTTGGGAGCACTGGGAAACAACCTCTCTTCAGGTTAAACACCCTGAAGGGGAAAGACTGCGTACATCCGCCCCCCAGACCCTACGTAGGCGGGAGCCCTTGAGGCACTAGGTATATTCCTTTTAGAAAATATTTTAAATAAAATATTTAAAAAATATATTATATATTTGAAATGGTTCTTCAGTAATTGTTTTCAACCATAAAAGACTTTTGTTAATGTCCTTTCTACTAATTTTATTAAAAAAAAAAAGCACTTTTTTAAACATTGGCCAAACACTCACAATATTACAATAAGCACTTCTTTACTAGTTGGAAAACACAAACTATTTATTTAAAATAGCACTTTTTACAAAAGCGTTTTTCCAAAAAGTGCTTCTAGAAAAGGCTATTTTTTTTTTTACAGCAATGCCAAACAAGCCCTTAATTGCAACAACTTCCTTACACTAGCTGTCTGCCTCAGTACTGGACAATATATAGGAAGATCACATCAAAAGAGGTCAGACTACAATGTTATTTTGCTGATCCCTTTAAATAAAGACGGACTACTAAACAAGGAGATGGTGATGGTCTTAGTCTTCCCCCCTCAGCATGAAGATCATCCTCTGATCAATGAAATAAAAGCAGACACAAAATTTAGGACTAAAAACAGAAACCGGAGACAGGAAACCAAAGGAACTACAGAAAATACCTAATCATTCAAAAGAAAATGCACTTTTCTTTTATAAGAGGGAAAATGCAAATTACCATCTTACATAGAGCCTATTTTGTTTACTTTCATGATGTGCTCAGTGTGGCTTAGAAACTTAAAGTGAACCCAAATTCTGAGCTCTAAATCAACTAAAGAACAGCAGTGCTTGGTCAGATAACATGTCAAACCATTAACCAATTTGGGCGACCCAAGCTTTCATCGAAGAGTCCAAGATTCTACAAGACACCAAGCCATCAGAATGATTACAGGGCTAATAAGGGCTTGTTTTGCCAAGCTTCTTTTCTAGAAAGAAAGTGTATTTTCAGGAAAAAAACAAGGGATGAGCATGGGTCAAGTACCCTATTCGAAATGCATTTTGGATCGGGTACCCTATCCGAAATGCATTTTGGATCGGGTACCCTATCCGAAATGCATTTTGGGTTGCGTACCCTATCCGAAATGCATTTTGGGTCGGGTATCCGAAACATTAAAATCACCAAATTCATGACCCATAATGTGATCTACAAATTTGGGTACCCAGATCAATAGGCACCCTTGGGGTCGGATCACATCGGGTCAAGTACCCACCCATTTAATTAAAATTTCTAATAAAATTAATTTTATAAAGGCCATTAACAACTATCTAGTGATATACCAATACATTGTTTGTGAGAAGTTCATATATGTAATTGTCATACTTTGATGGTCACAAAACCATAAACCATCTTAAAATGACCATGAGATATAAATCAAAGATGTGAAAGCTCAAAGATTGCATACAGAGAGATAAGAGTATAGCCAAAAAAAAAAAAAATTCCTCCTACTAACCCATTGTTACTTAATCAATTAAGAATCAAGAGGAAAGTCTTTTTTTGTGAATAGCTACAAAAATAAAAAAAATTTCACCTAAAAGTAGGGTAAGTTCTTCTAAAAGAAGAAAGGAAAACTGATAATCTGAAAAATGTTTGTTGGCGTATAGAATTACACCTGCACCCTTAATGCTTGATGAAGATAACATAACCAATTATTCCAAATACAATATAAATACTTATTTAAGACAATATATATGATCAATATCGGATCGGATCGGGTACTCAAAATTTTCCAAAATGAAACCCGTATTTGAACCGATATCCATATTAGAATGGGTCGGATATACCCTAACCGGATATTTTCAGGCCGGGTACCCTAATTTTTTGTATCGGGTTTAGTTTGGTTCCTCGGGTTTTCGGATATTCAAGTATTTTTGCTCACCCCCAGAAAAAACAGTTTTTTCCAGGATTTGAGAGTGTTTAGCCTGGTAAGAAAGGTGCTTGTAAATAGAAGTATAAAAGTTGTTTTTCTACTTTTAAGCAAAACCAAAAAAATTGTGCTTCTCGAAATAGCAGCACTTTTTCTTTTTTTTTTAAAAAAAAAAAGGGCTTTTCACAGCTTGGCCGAACAAGCCCCTAAGATAAATTTCATATGACAGAACCTTCATCACAAGTTCAAAAGAAGAAAAGAAAATGTCAAATACAAACCCCTATAATGACAACACTGGCAAAGGTATCAAGAAAAAAACTGTAGTAAGGATATCAGGATCATAATCCATCCGGTATTCATCCCGTACCTGCATAGATGCACCAAAAAAATAAAAAGAGTGAAAACAAATAGAAGAGCTAAATAAGCAAAAATGTCAGAGCAAAAAAACAAAAAAAAAAGGATGGACCTGTCCACCACTACGGCCACGTCCCCATTGCCTGCCTTCTTGGAAACCCCAATCAAAGTCGACACGAATAGAACGATCATCAAGAATTGTTCCACTTATATATTTGACAGCATCCTCAGTGTCTTCTCTAGAGTAATATCTGATAAGCAGAAAGTTTTGACAGACCTCATTCCAAATATGGTAATCAAAAAATGATGAGCAAATAAATGAAAGATCAAATCTATGTAAACATTAGGACTAATCCCTAAATTTATGTTGTCTGTAAAAATAGTTGGATGATATACACTATCATGAACATACATCAGATATCAGACAACGGTAGGGTTTCAGAATGCACTATTTTTTCTTCGTTAATGATGCACTTTTCTTTTCTTGATAAGCGGCGGGGGGGGGGGGGGGGGGGGGGGGGGGAGTACATCAACAAGATACCCGTGCCTCAAGGGCTCCTACATATGCAGGGTATAGGGGGTGAAATGTATGCAGTCTTACCCCTTCAGGGTGCTACCCTAAAAGAAGATTGTATCCAAGGAAGGAGAGAGAGAGGGGGGGGGGGGGGGGGGGGGGGGGGGGGGAGGAATCATCATACTATATGCAAATTAGTGGAGTCTTACAGCACAAAACAGAAGCCACAAGGGGTTTTTGAGTTCTTATCCAATCCCATGATTATCTTCTTAATTTCTCCTACTCGAGAAAACAGCTCATAGACTTGCTCTTCTGTTGTGTAGAAAGACATATTGCCCACATAAACAGTTGTTGAGGTCCGAAGTGCTTCCTCAAATTCTTCTTGAGTTCCAGGGAATCTTCTATCTCGGTATGCAGAAAGCTTGTTTGGATCCTATAATGAAAAGTTGACAATTTAAGAAACGAATAGCAAAGACAAACTAAAAAATAAAAGAAATACCAATTTAAGCAGCATACAAACCCAGAAAGCACAAAGAACCCCCAGATAAGAAGGCATCTATTACCCCCCCCCCCCCCCCCCCCCCCCCCCCCCCCTCTTCTTTCTTTCCTCCCCCCAAAAAAGAAAACGAAAGGAAAAAAAAATAGAATTTCACAAGAGTATAACAGGAATCGAGATAATCTCTGCAAATAATTCAATTCAATCAGTCCATGGAAATCTAGCAAATACAACAATTAAAATTACAGTTCTCGCCCTTCCTGAAAGGCACAGCAACACCAAAGCAGCAGGGGTCAGTTGCTAGGTACAAGCACAAACAATTATACATATACATACATACGTATATATATATATATATATATATATATACACACACACACACACATATGTATACGTATGTATGTATATGTATATGTATATATACACATATTTGGACAATCAGCACAAACAATTATACAGGAATCAAGAAAGTAGCATGAAGTACATACAAAATAAGATAAAAAGTAGTCAAGAGCAATCACTAACAGAGTTGTTGGTTAGTTTTTGATCAGAAATAGTTGGTTAGTTTCAAGCAGCAAAATTTAGGCCCCAGATCAACAACCCAAGGAAATGAATGCACAAAGCAAATTGGCATCTCTATAAACATCTAAGAAATTAATACTCGTGTATCAGCACAAGAGTTAGGACATCCATTGTCCCTTAAATTCTATACTTGGCACCTCCTTTGTAAGTGCCAAGCAATAATAAAAGACAGCTCTTTTTCAAGAGAATAACTCTCTTGACTTTTGGTAAATCTCATAAGAAAAAAATTCCTATTGCTAAATAAAAATATTAGTTAAAGCGAGTAAAAGGAATCTTAATCTCATAAAAGCAAATTTCACGAGACATAATTACAAATTCTTCCCAAAAAAAAGGGCTACGTCTTTCCACAAGTACACCTCAGCACTAATAACTTCCCTCTAAACACATCAGAAGAAGGTAGAAAAAGGAGGTGATGCTATTGTAAGGCAGCTCTCTCTCACTTGTTCTAAATTATGGATGAAACAGTACAATGTCAAGATATGGGCCGATAGATACACTATGCCAACAACATAAGGCTAAAATGGGGAAAAAAAAATCATTTTTTGATAGAAAAAAGCAATAATATTAAGAAAAAAAGAATGTACAAAGGGTTAAGGACAAGATGCCCTCAAAATTAAACCCAAAAAAATCATTTACATAATAAGTTAGGATGGATCTAAGTTATCCACACCTTACTTTAACTAAATTGTTTGCGAACTTAAGGTATTGTTTGACGCATGCGATTGGAGCCCAGAATTGGGTTAAGATTGGAATCGGAGTCCAAAATTCCAATTATGTAGTTTAGTTCATGATGTGCCTGTGTGTTTTACCTGCAGCATATTCGGCTTTTACCTGTGTGTTTTATTGTATACATTTAGGCTTGGAGTGCAACGGAGCAAATAAAGGTCGAAAAGTGATGGAATCAAGCTTAATCGAGGCATATTTGAAGACTAATTTGAGAAACCCGACCATGTGTGCAAAAGAAGGACCAATCGAGTCTTAATTCGGTAACTCGAATAGTACTTATAGAGTTTCCGGTACTAAATGATCAATCGGCACGAAGTACTGATCGGTCAGCAACCCCAAGCAGACGGAGCTTACGGTGGCGCTACAGATAAACCGGCCCTTCCGTAGCGCGACCTAGGACAAGCTGTAGGTATAAATACAGAAAGGAAGACTTATATTTCGGATCTTTTGCCGTGTCTCCTCTCCTCCTCTCCTTCCCAAAGCCGCTACGAAATCCAAAAGTTCTCAAATGCCGAAGCATGGGTGGTCAGAGTGATGGGGAAATCAAAGTAAGTATCAACGTTAACATCAATCAAGGAAGTCATCATTAATGAATTTTTCTTCAGTTTCTCTTTTAGATCTTGTGATGTGTAAAACTCCCATGGAAGAGCAGACTTGTGATTTAGGGGTGAAGGACGGGTAGCCGTCCGAATCTTGGATTTATGTTTTATTGTAGACAATTATCTATGTTATGTTATTATTGCACCCCTGTGGGGAACTTATATTTGTGATTGGTATTCTATGGATGAGCTTGAAGCCATGTTTAGATTCCCGATTTATTTGCGTCCCATCTACGTGCTTGTAGCCTAGACTTTAACGTAACAGGTTTTCACACCTGGTCGGGGTTGAGGCTGTACCCAATCATAAACACAATCTTTTATACAAATTAATGTTTAAGTAGGAATGACAAAGGAATTTGTTAGTGCTATTGAGATAATCCATGCTATACTTAGAGTGATAAGATGGGTTATGCCCTTAGACTAGTTCATTGCCCTAAGCCGTAACTTAAGTAAGTTTTAACATGAAATTAGGGGTGAGAAAGAAATTAAGTAGTGCTACTAAGATAACCTATACTACACCTAGGCTAATAAGATACGTTATGCCCCTAGACTAGTTCATTACCCTGAGCCTTAATTTAAGTGTTCACCAAGGCTTAGTGTTTGTAGCCTAAGCCCCTCTAAATCATTGTTATAATTAAGTGTAATGATAGGATTGAAATTAAGCAACCCCGAATCCATTCCCTGAACTACCCTTAATTGACTTGACAACTTTAGTTTATAGTTAGTATTATTAATTTAGTTAACAAATCAATCAAACAAAACAAAAACCAAATTTCAAGCACTCATTAACAACTAAGTCCGAGATAACTCCGACTCCCTGTGGATAAGACACCCGTATTCCTGAGTAAGCTACAACAATCTCGTATGCTTGCAAGTGAACGGGATTTAAAACACTTTTTAAAACTACATCAATACCTGCTAGAATTGAAATTAAAATTCTACCACCCCATTTTATAGAGTTGAATTTCAACTAAAAATCATACATTCCAATTCTTCCAGGTAAAGCAAAGGAATCATAACTCCATATTAACTTTACTAACCTCAAACCCAAAATGATCCTACTAAACTAACCTGAAGCCCAAAATGACTTGACACAAAAACACGCAACCTAACCTAAATTTGACCCGAAACTCAAAATGATCCTAATTGAATGACTTGAACCTGAACTGATCTAACCCCACCTCAAGTTAACTCAATTTAACTTAAAGTGGAAATTGCTAAACCTATAGACCCAAAGTGTGAGACGAATCAAAACCTAAGGGCCTACTTGATAACAGAGAATTTTCCAGTTTTCCAAGAAAATTTTCCTGGAAAACTAGAAAACAGGTTCAACAGTCCAGTTCTCTAATTGACGAAGTTGGAAAACAGTTTTCCAGTTTTCTTTATTCTTTCACAAATTTAGAAAATAGCTTAAAACTGTTATTCAAATTTTCTTCACAAAATAGAGACCTTGTTTTCCAACTTTCCCCCACCCCTCCTTTCCCATTTTCACAGTACTCACCCATTTTACAATATTTTTCTATAAACCCTCATCTCATCCTCCTCTTACGTAAATGATTTTGAAGTACTTACGATTGGGTTCCCAATTTTAAAATCAATAAATGATTTTCAAGACAGAGGACAAATAAGAGGATCACGCGAATTGTTTAATTATAAACACTCATCTTTGCAGAAGGTGATAGAGCAGGCTATGGGGTTACTTAAGGCTAGATTCCTTTTTTAAAAGTGACACTGAACTGTCTGCTAAGGTATGGGTATAAACAAACCAAACGTTAGATGAACTACTTGTTTGTGTTGATTATGAGAGCTCAATAGCTTATGGAGTCGAGTTCGAGCAGGCTTGATAAACTTATCGAGGCAAGTTCGAATAGGGGTGCTCGGTTCATTAATATTCGCGAACAGTTTGATAAGAGTTCGTTAAGGAGCTTGTTAAGGGCTCAATTAAAAGCCTGTTAAGAACTCGTTAATAATTGATATTGGTTCAAAAGTGGTTGGATAATGGCTCGATAGTATCTTGAAAAGCGTCGGTGGCGAGCTCGACTCGATAGCAAGCTCCACTTGGTTTTAAGCTTGATTGGGCTCGATAATAAGCTCGACTTTGCTTGATAACAAGCTCAACCCGACTCGATAAGCCTAACAAATCGAGCCGAGTATCGAACACACTAAAATGTTATCAAATCAAGCTCAAACAAGGGTTGGAAAAGCCCAATAAGAGTGTTATGAATCGTTAGAATTTAATTGTAATTTCTGTTATTAGTGGCTGGGAATTGTCCCAAGTGTTGAGTTGTATGCTTTTAAGTGTTAGTTAAGTCGGTTTTAGGCGCCAAAAGAGGTTAGTGGTCAACGCGGGTCAAACTTGGTGGCGGGTTGCAGAATTTGGCGGGAAAGGCTGTTATTTGGGGTTTAGTCGGTTAGTTCTTGATGCATTGTATCCAAAGGTCTATAAATAGGATCTTAAGCATGTAATTCAAGTATTCAATGAATATAAACTGATTTCCTTTCGGAATTATCTCTCTTTTCTCATCTCTTTCTCTACTTCTCATCCCCTTTCACTTCTCTTCTCACCTTAACTCTTTCTTCTACAAGGTTAGACTTTCAATTCCTAATTGGAAGCTAACAATTGGTATCAGAGCCAATTCAAGCAATCAATTGATTGATTGTGGCTGGCAAAATCAAAAAAAATATGATCGAAGGCGTAAGAACCAGATCTGGAGCTGGAGGAGCCAATGCACCTGGTTCTGGAATGGATTTTGTTGCTGCAGTTACAAGTTCTGGTGCTAATGTATCAAGTGATCATCACCGGGATTTGAATGACAAGTTCGAACTGCTGAATGCTAAGTTTGATCAGCAGCAAATCGAGCTCAAAGCAAGGTTTGATCAGCAGCATCTCGAGAATATGCAGAGGAGTGATAGCATTCAGCAAATGTTGAAGTTGATTTTGGATAAAGACTCGAATAAGGAAGAACGGCTGCAACAAATTGAAGAGAAAATTGAAAAATTGCAAGATCAGGTTAATAAACAAAAAGAATCAAGTGTTGATGCGATCTTGAAGCCTGCAAGTCAGATCTTTCATCAGAAGGATACCGATCAGTAGCAAGAGAATGTTGACAGGCCTGAGATTCTGGTGAGGAACCGTGGCAAATCTCCGATAGTGCAGGCGACTGTTGGACCTTCAATTAACATCAGATCAGCTGAAAATCAATCCTTGCAACCTGAATTTTATGTAGATAATCAGGATCGAGCCTCTGAACAGGTACATTGCAGACCTGAGGCTTTGAATACAGACCGTAGTAGCAGGCCACAGAATTCAACTTGGCAGCGCAGGACTGATTTTGATGAGCTCGAACATCTGGACAGACCTCCTGATCGACATTACCAGAATAGAACAGTGAGTAATGACATTATATCTGGTGGTAGGAGTGGTAATCACAGGCAGCCAAGAGTCGAAATTGATCCTTTTGATGGAAAACTACCGGAATCATGGCTGAGAAGGTGCGACCGGTATTTCATGTATTATAGCATACCTGATGATGAAAAGCTCCAACTAGCTGCAGTGCATCTACATGGTGAACATGAGGTTTGGTACTATAGTTTGTTGAAAAGCAAACCGAACCTTTCTTGGGACCAATTCGTAGAAGAAATGTGTGAACGCTACGGAGAAGGTGAATCAACGGATGTTGTGGATAACTTTAACAAATTATCCCAAACTTCAACCGTGAGAGAGTATATGCTCAGGTTCGAGAACTTAAGAGCCAACTTGCTATCCGTTTTGTCTATAGCTCCCGAGGATGCCAAGTCATATTATGTTTCTTGCTTTATAAGTGGATTAAAGCCTAGGATCAAGAATATGGTGAAAGCCATTGGTCCTAAGACCTTGCCAGGTGCTTATAACAAGGCAAAATTGATTGAAGCTACTCAAGTCGAATCGAGTGACAAGTTTAAGCAGCTGAGCAGCAAGTTCAGATCACAACCGAGAGCAAGTTCTAGTACAGGTTTTAAGCGTGCTGTTGACAAAAGCTCAGTAAGACTTTGCTTTCGTTGTAACCAGCCATATCAGCCTGGACATAGGTGCAAAACACAAGCATTAATGTGTGCTAAAGGGACCTGTGCTGAAGCTGAATTTGGCAGTGAACAATCGGCAGCAGAAATTGACAGTGTTGGAGACTCTTCACAAGAGGATTTGAGTGAAGATGAAGTGGAAATATCAATGAAGGCTTTAACCAGTAGTGGAGCTCATAACACTATCAAAATCAAAGGCAAGGCTGGAAAACATTCCATCATTATCCTCATTGATAGTGGAAGTACGCATAGCTTCATCGATCCCAAGTTGAGTAAGAAGGTAAGGCATGAAGCGATAAAGACTCATCCTTTGCAAGTGATGGTGGCTGATGGCAATTCTTTAACAATTCATAACAAGTGCATAGCATTCCCATGGTCTATGCGAGAACACCACTTCACCTTTGATTTCAGAGTTCTTCCTTTGGGTGGTTGCGATATGGTGCTAGGGGTAGATTGGATGAGGACCTTCAACCCGGTTATATTTGATTTTGATAAGATGACCGTGGCATTTGAGGTTCATGGCACCAAAGTGTCCTTGAAAGGTATGTCAAAGGAGGCTCATCTCAAGTTAATTGATGGCAAACGTGTGCACGATGGAATCAAGAAGAAGGCAATACAATGGATTGGTCAATTGTTCATGTTATCTACGGTTGAGCTACAGCAGGGTATTCAACCTGAGGTGCAGACCTTAGTTGATGAATCTGAGGACATTTTTGAGGAGCCTAAGAGTCTTCCTCCTCAAAGGAGTGTAGACCATGCCATTCCATTACGTGATAATGCTGAGCCGTTCAAGATTAGGCCATACCGATACCCACACGGCCAAAAGACAGAGATTGAGCGGCCGGTTGAGGAGCTTCTTCACATGAGCTTCATTAGACCGAGCCGTAGTCCTTTTGCTTCACCTGTGATCCTCATGAAAAAGAAGGATGGGTCGGCCAGAATGTGTATTGACTACCATCGGTTGAATGCTTCAACCGTGAAAGACAAGTTCCCTATTCCGATCATAGACGACTTGCTTGATGAGCTACTTGGAGCATGCTTCTTTTCAAAGCTTGATTTGAGGCAAGGATATCATCAAATCAGGGTCCTCGAGCCGGATATCTACAAGACAGCTTTTCAAACTCATCATGGCCATTTCGAGTTCGTTGTTATGCCTTTCGGTTTAACAAATGCTCCGGCCACTTTCCAAGCAGCCATGAATGACGTTTTCAAGCCTTTTCTGAGGAAGTCAGTGCTCGTTTTCTTCAATGACATACTGATTTATAGCTCAACATATGAAGCTCATCTCACTCACCTCAGGCAAGTGTTTGTATTGATGCGGCAACACAAGTTCTTTGCAAAATTGTCCAAATGTTCGTTTGCTCAAAGTAAGCTCGAGTATTTGGGTCATATCATCTCACACGAGGGAGTATATACTGATCCTAACAAGATCCGTGCACTGCAAGAATGGCCAATTCCGATCACCTTGAAGCAATTGAGGGGATTTTTGGGATTGACCGGGCATTATAGAAAATTATTAGGGGTCATGGTTCTATTGCCAAACCCCCAACCGAGCTCTTGAAGAAGGATGCTTTTAAGTGGAGTGAGAGATCTCAAGCTGCATTTGAAGCCCTTAAAGCCGCAATGTGTGCTGCACCAGTTTTGACAATGCCGAACTTTACCAAGAGCTTTGTTTTGGAGACCGATGCAAGTGGTACTGGTATAGGGGCTGTTCTTTCTCAAAAGGGAAGGCCTATTGCTTACTTGAGCCAAGCTCTAAGTTCCAAACATCAAGCCACGTCAACTTATGAGAAGGAGTACCTTGCAATTCTCTTAGCCGTGGAGAAATGGAGGCACTATTTGGAGGGTCACAAGTTCATCATGCGAACGGATCACCAAAGCCTCAAGTATCTCCTTGAACAAAAGATCGTGACGAGAATTCAAAAGAAAGGTCTCATGAAGATGCTAGGCCTTGATTATGACATCGAGTATAGAAGTGGCAAGGAAAACGCAGCTGCGGATGCACTGTCAAGGCGTTTTGAAGATGCTGATCAGGGCACTTGCATTGTTATTTCCGTGGTAGTACCTTCATGGGTGGAAGAGCTACATAAGTCCTATGAGGGAGATCTTTTTGCTCAGGAGAAAATAGCTGCTGCTGTGCTTAGTTCAGATGCAAAAAACGCTGCTGCAGGTACTGAAATTACAGTGCAGAAAGGTCTGATTCAAATCCAAGGCAAGCTGTTCATGGGTTCTACCACTGATTTGAGAAAACAAGTCATCCAAGCCTCACATGATGCTGCTTGGGGAGGTCACGCTGGTGTAGAAGGCACCTATCAAAGAATTAAAGCATACTTTACATGGCCGAGCATGAAAAAAGATGTGAGTGATTATGTGAAATCTTGTGAAGTGTGCCAACAAACGAAATTGGGAGATCATCGTTACAAGGGTCTACTTCAACCTCTTCCTATTCCAGAAGGAGCTTGGATTCATATTAGCATGGATTTCATTAAGGATTGCCGAAATCCGAAGGCAAGGAGGTCATTTGGGTAGTGGCGGATCGTTTCACCAAGTATAGCCATTTCATTGCTCTTACTCGACCTGTCACGGCTGAAAGATTGGCTAGGATCTTCCTTGACAACATTTACAAATTACATGGATTGCCTCAATCCATTGTGTCGGACCGAGACAAAATCTTCACAAGCACGTTTTGGAGGGAGTTGTTCAAGTTGATGGGCACCACATTGGCACTTAGTTCCTCTTATCATCCTGAAACGGATGGCCAAACCGAACGAGTCAACCAGTGTTTGGAACAATACCTTCGAAGTATGGTCTTCTTAAGGCCCAAAGAGTGGAATCATTGGCTCTCGTTGGCGGAGTTTTGGTTCAACACTCACTTCCACACATCAATTGGCACTTCACCCTTCCAAGCTTTGTATGGTTTCCCACCTCCTTCACCTTTGCTGCTGCAACAACCGAGCAAGACTGATTCATCAGCAACTAATTTAGTTCAGCAGAGGAAGCAATTTATGCAAGTGCTTAAGGACAATCTCCAACAAGCTCGAGCTCGAATGAAGTACTATGCAAATAAGAAAAGGGTAGACAAAAGCTATGACGTTGGTGACATGATCTACCTTAAATTACAACTGTCTAGACAGTCCTCCTTTGCTGTCAGGCGTAATGTCAAGCTAAGTGCTCGATACTTTGGCCCGTACAAAATTCTGGAGAAAATTGGCAATGTTGCTTATAAGCTAGACTTACCTTCGCATTCATACATTCACCCCGTGTTTCACGTGTCCCTACTTTAAAAGCAGGTTAAAAAAGGAGATGTAGCTGCTCAGGATCCTCCTGCTGCAGAAACGAACGGGCTGCTGGTGTTACAACCTGCTGCTGTAAAGGCTCGGAGGACGCTGCAGCACGATCACAGTGCTGTGCAGGAGGTATTGGTGACTTGGTGCAACTTGAACAAGAGTTTGATGACTTGGGAAAATTGCAATTTCTTGAAGAGCCAATTCCCAAGCTTCACTTCCTGAGGACAAGAAGCTTCTCAAGAGGGAGGGAATGTTATGAATCGTTAGAATTTAATTGTAATTTCTGTTATTAGTGGCTGGGAATTGTCCCAAGTGTTGAGTTGTATGCTTTTAAGTGTTAGTTAAGTCGGTTTTAGGCGCCAAAAGAGGTTAGTGGTCAACACGGGTCAAACTTGGTGGCGGGCTGCAGAATTTGGCGGGAAAGGCTGTTATTTGGGGTTTAGTCGGTTAGTTCTTAATGCATTGTATCCAAAGGTCTATAAATAGGATCTTAAGCATGTAATTCAAGTATTTAATGAATATAAACTGATTTCCTTGTGGAATTATCTCTCTTTTCCCATCTCTTTCTCTACTTCTCATCTCCTTTCACTTCTCTTCTCACCTTAACTCTTTCTTCTACAAGGTTAGACTTTCAATTCCTAATTGGAAGCTAACAAAGAGCTCAACTCGAACTTGAGCTCAATAAGCCTTACCAAGCTCGAGTTCGAACACGACAGCTCACAGCTCGGCTTGGCTCGTCTCATTTACACCCCTACGTTAAGGCGACAAAAGTTATTCCCATATCATGTTGTATATTACTTATGTATCATTCTCAATTTTCAAAAAATTGGAAAATAGGGATTACTTGAACGCATTTTCCAATTTTTTATGTTACAAAACTAAAAAAGGAAAGCTGGAGATGAAAAGGAAAACTAGAAATGAAAAAAGAAAATCGTTTTATGCCATCAAACAGGCCCTAAATGACCTTATTTGGCTGGGGTCTAACTTGACAGGACCCAAATGAGCTGATCGAAAACCCGAGATTACCCAATCTAATTGACCCGTAACTAAGAGATGACTAAAACTAAAATGATGTGACACAACTCAATCTAACCTAAATTTGATTCAACCTAGGTAACTTAAAACTAAAAATGATGCCACTTGATTGACATAAAAACATGATGGTTGAAGCCCTAAGTCACCCTGCCCAACTCAAACCCGACACGTGCTAACCTAAATTCTAGAATAAATGTCTAATTAACCCGAATTCCAATACGCCTTTAGCACGATATGATTCGACCCAACTAACACGATCCAAATTGATCTAAAACTCAAAACAACTCGAATCTAAAATGATCTGATCCGATCAAAGTCTGACAGTTAACCTAAAACCCGAAATGATCTAACTCGGTTGACTCAAAACTCGAAACGATTAGTTATGGAATTATTATTCTAACTTATGATTCATTATATTAGCTAAACATTGGAATTTCACTTCCATTCTAATTCCAACTCCATCATAACTTGAATTGAAATTGCAATTCCACAGTCCAATTCTAATTTTAATTCCATGGGTCTAAAATTTCATGTGTCATATGGGGCCTAAGAGAACTTTATGACTTCCTTATAAAAGTCTTGGGATAAGGTCTCACAATATTGGCTCTCTTGATTCTCCATCCCTTTCATATAGACGTATACACTACTCATTTCATTTAACCAATTAAACAAAGGAGACCATATACCAAGTGCATTAAAGCATATCAATGACAAAATATAAAATAAGCCCATGACAGCTGCGATCTCCCCCAACTATAAGCAATTGCATTTAACTCAACAATTCCTGAGCGCTTCACCTATCAACTTAAGCTTTTGAGAAAATTGGTTCCTTGGCAGAGTGTTAGAGGTTTGTTGACTAAGAGATACAAGTTGAAATCCCAACAACCTCCACTTTAGATAGTAATACATTTCAAGCACAAAGTATGGGTGGGCCCATGCATTATCCACGTTTTAAGCCCAAATGAGTATTTGTTGTGTAAGGGACATGTTAGGCTATAAAACTATTGTTAAGCCTTTACCTATTAGCTTAAGCTTTTGGAAAGTTAGCTCCTTGACACTCCCACCAAAATTTTGTTGTTATCACTTAAGTTCAAGTTCAGACAAAATCTCCCTGTAAGGGGTAAGGCTGTGTTCATTGCCAGCCCCCCCCCCCCCCCAAAAAAAAAAAGACCTTGCATTAGCAGGAGCCCTCATGGCACTAGGTTTGTTGTTGTTTTTGTTGTACTTAGGTTTGAGCATCCCTCATGAAATGGAGACAAAGGTGCTAGGACCACCCACAAGCACCGAACTATATATCGAAATAACAAACACTAACAAAGGGAATTAAGGAAAAAAATTGAGACATCGAAATTTACGTGGTTTGATGAAGCCTACGTCCACGGAGTAGGAGCACAATAATTTTACAGTAGGAACAGAGGTATCACAACAATGTTTCACTAGCACTCTACCTCTCATTGTTTTCTTCTCCCTGCTTTCCACTACCATACCAAGACACAAGAGGACCTTATTTACAGGCCTCTATAACCGTAATACCCGGAGGCCTAGATCACCATCAAGGGCCTCAAATTTGACTATTAGGGAGACCACTAGCGTCAAACCTAACAAAAAGTAGCCAAAGTTTCTAAAAGGATACTAGTAAGTCTACTAACAATTTTAGTTTCACCAGACAAATACAAGCTTGCAACAAACAACAAACTACTAACAAACAAGACTGCAACAACGACAACAACAATCATCTTAGTGCCACAAAGGCTCCCGCAAAGGCAGGGTCTGGAGGGGTGCATGTACGCAGCCTTCCCCCTTTAGAGTGCTACCCTGAAGAGAGGTTGTTTCCGAGGACCCCCAACCTGAAGAGCATGTCGTCATGGAAGCATATAGCCTAAAAGTATGACTGCAGGCCCGCAAGTACACAGGTGTACAAGTGCACCTATAAACAAATAAGAGCTGTAAGACTTGCGCTAAAAGAGGAAGTTAAGACACCTAGATAACACTAGTGCCAACCATAATAGAAGCACTACTCTAAGCCACTATATCGGCTACCCCTATGCTAGCCCTCCGCCCTGCTCTATCTAAGGCCATCTCCTCCCGCAAGTTTAGGTGGATGAGGTCATGTCGAATCGTCTCCATTCATCTCTTCTTAGGCCTGCCTCTCCCTCTCCTCCCTAGTGTAATATGGGGCTATTCACATCTCTTGACTGGAGCAATGGAAGGTCTCCTCCTAACATGCCCGAAGCACCTCAAACATTAATCTCTTAATTTATCCTCAATCAATGTGACGCCCAATTTGCCTCCTATTACGTCGTTCCTGATCCTATCCTTCCTTATATGTCCGCACATCCACCGCAACATCCTCATCTCCGCCACCTTTATCTTCTGTGTATGATGTGTTTCATCAGCCAACACTCCGCCCTATAGGACATAGCCAGACTCACTACTGTCTTGTAGTATTTCCCCTTTATAGCTTTAATGGGATCCTTCTATCGCAAAGTACCGCTGACACCATCCTCCATTTATGCCAACCTACTCTGATCTAGTTGTTGACATCCTCATCCACTTCGCCATTAAATCCAAGTATCTGAAACTCTCTTTTCTCTGTATGGTCTCAGATCCTACCTTAATGTCTACTACGCTAGGCGTGGCAGAGGGGTTGAACTTAAGTTCCGTGTGCTCGGTCTTGGATCTACTGATTCGTAGTCCCTTCGATTCCAATACCCTTCTCCATAATTCCAACTTTCCGTTTACCTCTTCCCAAGATTCCCCCACCAACACTATGTCATCTACAAAAAGCATGCACCAAGGCACATCTCCTTGGATATGCCTAGTGAGCTCATCCATAACCAGTATGAACAGAAAAGGACTCAAGTCAGATCCCTGAGGTACCCCGACTGTTATTAGAAAGGCTTCTATCTCTCCTTCCATTGCAAGCGCATTAGTTTATGCGTCGTCATACATGTCTCTAAAGGCCAGGATATAAAGTGCCGAAATGCCTTTCCTATCCAAAACCTTCCATAGGACCTCCCTTGGCACTGTATCATATGTGTTCTCCACATCAATGAAAACCATGTAGAGATCCTTTTGTCCCTCCCTATATCGCTCTATCGTCCTCCTTAGGAGGTGGATGGCCTCTACTGTAGATCACAGGACATAAATCCGAATTGGTTCTCCAACACCTCTATCTATTGCCATAATCTCCTCTCTACGATCCACTCCCACAACTTCAAAGTGTGTCACATTAGTTTAATACTCCGATCGTTAGCGCAACTTTGGATGTCGCCTTTGTTCTTATAGATCGGGATCAATGTGCTCTTCCTCCATTCATCAGGCATCTTTTCCCCAGAATGATTTGGTTAAATAATTTAGTCAGACAACTTATGCCCTTCTATCCAAGGCATTTCCATGCTTCTACGAGTATTCCGTCCGGTCCAACTATTTTATTCCTTCTCATATGTTTCAAGGCTTCTTTCACTTCGTCGAGTGTAATCCACCTGCAATACCAGTGATTCTAGTGCTCCGTAAATGTTTGAAGATCATCTAGTGATATCCCAGCAGCCCCGTGATCGTTGACCAGATTGTAGAAATAGGCTCTCCATCGAGCTTTAATTTGTTAGGCTCTCCATCTAGCTTTAATTTGTTCCCCGTCCACAAGCACCTATCCATCTTCTCCTCTTATGTACTTTACTCGGTCCAAGTCCCTCTTCGTCCTTTCTCATGCTTTGGCAATTTTATATATATCCTTGGCTCTCGCCTCAGTATCCAGCCTTTTGTAGAAATCATCATAGGCTCTTGATTGCGCTTCTCTGACTGCTTTCTTTGCTTCTTTCTTAACTTGCTGATATCGAAGTCGGTTGTCTTCGTTGCAACTACTTTCCCATTCCTTGAAGCAATGTCATTTGGCCTTAATCTTAGCCTGCTGACCCTTCTCCTCAATAGTATGTAATCAAACTTGGCCCTTGTCCCACTGCTTCGATACATAATGATATGCTCATCATGCTTTCTATAGAAGGTGTTGGCGATTGTTAGCTCATAAGTGACTGCAAAGTCTCAGAGCGCTTTGCCTTCTGCATTCCTAGTTCCAAAACCACATCATCAATAGTATGATGCGTATCCATCGTCGGTCACTCCAACATGCCCATTGAAATCCCCGCCGATAACCACTTGTTCGGTTTGGGGTATGCCTTGCATCATTGTGTCTAAGTCCTCCGAGAATGTTGCCTTCTCGTGCTCCGTTATCCCGTCTGAGGTGCATACGCACTTATTACGTTCCATATCTCCCCTTCTAGGACCATCTTGATAGATATGATCCTATCGCCGATCCTGGTCACTCTGAGAACTTGATCCTTTAGACTATTATCCACTATGATGCCAACTCCATTCCTGCCTCTAACCTTGCCCACATACCACAACTTATACCCCAACACATCTCTAGCTTTCATGCCAATCCATTTAGTCTCTTGTAGACACAAGATGTTGATCCTTCTGCTCATCATCATTTGGGCCACTTAAAAGCTCTTCTTTGTTAGCGTCCCACCATTTAGTGTCCCCAGTCGCAAATTCCGCACTCTCTTTTGCTTCATACTCCCCCTCCCCACCCCCTTTGAAGATAGCCTCAAGTTTTGAGTTTCATAACTAGTAGCATTCATCCATTAACTATCACTATCCCAAGGATGGTAATATAGAAACAAGAAGCATATCATGACACATAAGCGTGTAACAACCACTACAAAAGCACAATTATAACTGCAGTCAATAACAATCAAAATCCACGCAATTCAAAATAGCAAAGAGGAATAGTGGGCAATCAAATAAATAATATCCAATAACAATAATTAAATACTTAAATACTACTCTACAGTAGTAAAGGATAGATAAAACCTGGTGCAGGTGCGTAGTCGCAAGTATGACCTGTCTAATACTTACCTGGGCCTGTTTGTGGCTGCGAGCTGCGGCGGTGGGCTCTGGTTTAGGTTATGGTTTTGGGTTAGGATCTGTTGGTCTTGGGTTAGCCTAGGTTTGGGTGAGGTTAAGGTTGAGGTCTAAGGCGAGGCAAAGGCGAGTGCGAGGTGGTGTAGGTGGAGGCTGTGGTGCGTTGGCGGTGGGAGGTGTTGTGGCGGTGGGAGGTGCATTGTTGTGGGGAGTGTGTTGGTGTCGGGGTAGAAGGGATAGTGCAGGGGTCGTGGGTGGGTCTCAGTGGCCGGCGATGGGCCTTCGCCGTTGAGGTGGTGGCGTCTCAGTGGAGGTGGGTCTCCCGGTGGTTGTCGGCGAGGCTGCCGACGTAGTGAGACAGGGAGATGATTTCTAACAAGAAAAAATTGCATCCCAGAAAAAGTAGGAGCCTACCTTGAACAGAGAAGCCATCTAATGATCTCCAAATTGACAAACAAGAGACAGCAATTGAACTGAAAATCCACTTCCTTTACAATCAGTTTCCTGCAAAGCATCCACTCTAAGGATTAACTTCATCATACACCACAAATAATGCTCCAAGTTATAATTTCTTTAAAAATTAATCGTCAAGTGACGCTGAAACCCTAATTATGAACTGCAAGAAGACCTTCAAATAAAGCTATTTATGTTTTTTATCTTTTTAAATTAGTTTCTTATTTTTGTTACATTATTATAATTGATACCTCATCTTTGTAAAATTGTTTAACTTGGTCCCTCATTTTTTAATGTTGTTCAAATTAGTCCCTCATCTTTATAACATTGTTCAAATTGGCCTATCATCTTTCTAACTTTGTTCAAATTGGCCACTCATTTTTTTCTTTCATTTAAAATGGTTTCGAAGGAACTTGACTCCCTTTGGCTCATTGTTATCAAGCGTAAGCACGGTGTCCAAGATAATGGATGGTATACATGGTTGGTAGATGTGGTCTGATATTCCTCCCCTTAGAAGTTTATCTCGCAGCTTTATCCCTCTTTCATTCCCCATATTTGCCTCATGATTGGTCAAGCAACCGCACTCGATTTTGGGAAGACAGTTGGGTCGGGAATGTTAGCTCTAAAGGCCATTTACATTATAATAATTTCGATGATAACAAACATTTAGCCAGCTATTGTGTTTAATTGTTCTAATCGTATTTGAAAATAACTTATAAGAAAGCTATGAAAAATCAAGAACGATAATTGATACCAAGCTTTCCAAGACAATGGATCTAGAGAAAAATGGGCAAAGTTAAAGAGAAGATTGATCCAACATTAAGAAAACAAGATTCGAGTCCAAGCATTGCAAGTCGTTTGTTTTTTTTTTTTTTTTAAGGACTTAGGATCGAGACATATCAATTGAATCAAAATATCAATGTTGGTATGTGGTGCTCTAACAAAAATATTTTTTGAAATATTTTTGAAATTCGTTTTTCAAATGTTATTTGAAAAACACTTAATTCAAATTCGAGCCAATTGAATTTTTCAATAGGGATATTTTAATAAATTGTTATTATAGAGTCATGCCCAAAAATAACGAGATCAAGAAAATTTTGTAAGGATGATATTTTAGCTTGATTAGAAAATTATTCATTCAAAAAAAAAAAAAAAAAGCCAAATAAGGTACACAAATCAAGCTAACAATCAAAATGTTCAAAAACTACCCAGGCATGCTGAGTGTCGACACATAAGAAGCATGTGTTGACACACAACCAAACAGTAGCCAAGATAAGCTGTTGTGTGTCAACACAACCACGAGATATCTCTAATGGCTACATTTTAAATTCGATTTGTTTCCATTTTTTTTTTTAAGTTTTCCAGCGGCTCATATGTTTTCTTTGCTTATAAATAGGGCTTAAAATTATTTGATAAAATTATCCAATTCTTCAAAGCTTTCATTAATCAAAAAGTTAACGTGTTCCGCTTGTGCTTTAAAGTTTTAATCTCTTATTTTCTTGAAATTGTTTTTTGAGCATTACTACTTCTCTTTACTATTGAGTATATTGTGCTTTATTGGCATATCTTTACCTTTTTTTAAGCTTGATCAATTATCAAATCACTGTTTTAAGAGTGAGAGTTTCAGTGCTTATATTTATTTGCTTGTAAAGGTTGTATCTTGAGCCTACATTACAAAAGGATCGATCGTAAGAGGTTGGGTTCTGAGCCTATGTTACAAAATGATCAATTGTAAAAAGTTGGGTCTTAAGCCTACATACAAAAAGGCCAATAATAAAGATTGGAGCCTAAGTTTTTAAAAGAATCTTCAAGCTTAGTGAAAGGCTCAAATGATAAAGAATAGTTATTTGGGAGTAGATTAGCTTCCGAGTTGGAAGTGAACTATTATAAATATCATTGTGCATTCTTTTCTTATTCCCTTTACTTTTTATATTTCACATTTATTATTTATTTTTCAATCTTACTTTTGGTTCTTAAAGCTTAAGTTTTCACTTTATTGCAAATGAATCTAATCCCCCCCCCCCCCCCCCTCTTCTTTCAGCGGTTGCTCTTTGGGCTTTCAGGGGGACATTGTTTTCTCTCATCAATTTCCACATCTATAGAGATTGTCTACTATCCATGATGCCCCGGTTAATTTCTTTTCATCTCAGTAGGGTGGTTCATTGTTTAGGAATCTGCACCTTTGCAGAAATCTTAGACACAGTTGAGTCAAATTCTAGACCAAATATGCTTGTCTTCACTTTTTGACAAGATGGTTGGATGTTTGGATCGGGTACTTTTATGCCTAAATCATTTTTCCAACATCTTTCTTCACGTAAACCTTTTCCGTTTATCCATTGTGCTCTTATGTTTGAAAGCTAAGAATCAAGGTTTTTACATAGCCTTACCCCTCCATGATAGCACCCTAAAGGGAGGTTGTATCCAAGGGTCCTCAACCCTAAAAAGTATAAAAGCAAACGAAACAATAAAGTAAGAAGCAGCAAAACATGAAGGACAAAGCAAAGCACAAAACACAAATCAATAATAAAGCAACAATAAAGCACGTAGGCAACAAGAGACATGCAAAATAGCAAACATGTAAGCCTAGGAACGTTATGGCCTAGCTTCTTTATGCTCCTCTATCCTAACCCGCTATGTTAGCTACACCTATTCTAATCGCCTCTTAGCTCTATCTAATGTTATCTCCTCATTTAGGTTTAGGTAGTGAAGTCATGTCTAATCATCCTTATCTAGGTCATCTTTGGCCTACCTCTACCTCTCCTCCTGAGCATAATATGGAGTTGTTTGCAGCTCCTGACAGGGGCATTGGTCGATCTTCTCCTAACATGCCCAAATCATCATAGACGTTACTCTCTCAACTTATCCTCGATTGGGGCCACACCTCAATTTCTTTCTTATAACGTCATTTCTAATCTTATTATTCCTCGTGTGTCCACATATTACACCTGTTAAAAATCTCTCCCTTAATCTCATGTTGCTCTCTCCCTCTCTCTCTCTCTTCTCTCCCTCAGTCCATCTCTCTCTACGTCCCTGCCCTTTTTTTTTTTTTTTTTTTTTTTTTTTTGCAGAATTCTTCCCAAAACTTCTGCTCCCCTCCTCCCAACCAAAAAAAAAAAAAAAATGCATTTTCTAGAAATTTAATCATTTTCCACAAGTATGGTTGAGTTTTGGCCTAAGTACGCAACTAGGGTCATAACAAGGTGGTGTCCGAGCTTCATGAGCCTCGAAGGCAACAATGGCACCACGAAACCCCCTGGCACTGCTGATAATTCTCTACCCGAAAAGGTTGAGGACCAAATTGAGTTCTTGTTCCAAAGGATTGTGAGTTTGGATGCCAAACATGAACAAACCATGAAAACCATCCAAGAAATTGCCCAAAATCAAGAAAAAAGGGTTTAAGGAACTTCAAAATTTGAGTCACAAACAAGACCAACTCTTGCAATTGATAGAGTAGCGTGCGGCCAAGGCTAATACATGGATGGAACATGCGCAATTGAGAGCCCAACAGACATATGCTCAATTTGCAAACACTTATGGAGTGAATCTTGGAGCGCAAAGAGAAAACAAAGGTAATTAGACTTAACCAAACTATTAGGCCTGCTCCTATTTTGCCTAATCTTAACCATAGTTCCTCTAGCCATGCTCAAGTTGATGAAAACGCGGTTTCTAATGCAAACACATGCGGAAAAAGGTTGATGATCCCAATAATAAATCCACTCCTCTTGGAAGAAATGACTTTACAATTGTTAGAAATCAAAAACAAGATAGAAACCCACGTGGAATTAAGAAGCCTAACCAAAATATGATTTTTTTCCCAATTTGATTCAACTAACCCAAGGGGATAGGCAACTAGGCGTGATAAGTATTTCACCTTCTTTGAGATGTCGGATCAAGAAAGGTGGGAACCTTTTGTATACACTTGCAAGGTGACATTGGGACTCAGTATGAAAGTTTTCTTCCAAGAAGGGTAGATGTTCAATGGGATTATTTTGTTGAAGGAATTTGAAAACGTTTTGGTGATAGAAAAAGTGATGATGTAATTGATGAATTTAACAAACTTCAACAAAAAGGCCTAATGATTGAATACTAAGCAAATTTTGAGGAGTTAAAAGCCTATATGGTTAAGTCTAACCCACAACTCCCTCAGTCTTTCCTCGGTTAAGATGTTTAGGCCACAAACCTTAGATGGTGCATTTGAGATGGCTAATCTCGTAGATCTTGCACATCCAGAAGTGTCTACGGCACCCTATGATGGTTCTACTTATAAAAAAGCCCAAAATTATAAATCACTTCACTTTTCAAACAAGAACACTCAAATTCAGACCAAAAATGTTGGGAATATGCTGCAGAAACCCAATCAGACTTCAAACCAGAGGGCTATTACTTCTGGTAGTGCTTCGGTTGGGTCTTCCAACCCCAATTCCAAGCCTAATGATCAAAGAGGAGCCCTCCTTTATGCTGTAGATGTAATAAGAGATATTCCCCTGGTCCTGTTTGCCAAGGGAAGCAACTTTTGGCCATTATTGCGGAGGAAAACGAACCAGAGCCTATTTCTAATGAAAATGATGAAGGTCGTGATGATCCACAAGTAGTAAATGGGTTGAAGATGATGTTGATGGCCATGAATGGTGGCATAGATCATAGGACTATACACATTAAAGGGCGTATGCGCAAAACGAAAACGATCATTGTTTTATTTGATAGTGGGAGTACTTATAGTTATGTGTATCCCGAAATTGCTAAATCAGGTGGTTTTGTGATGTCGCACACAAAAGGAAAAACTTACAATTTGTAACTCAACTCTCAAATTCTGAAAAGGAAAACTTAGGATTTGCAACTCAACTCTCAAATTCTAGATTTAATTTCATTCAAAGATATCAATAATGTACATATGAGTCCTATTTATAGAATAGGAACCCAGAATCTAAAGAGATAAAGAAATATAATTCAAATCTAGCTGGAAAATAAAAATAACCAACATCGTAAAATTATAATCCTAATCTAATTAAAATAAAAGACAATCCTAAATAATTTTAATCTAATTTAAACTCAATAAATCCTAAAGAATAAACTAATAGTTAAAAAATTTAAAAGTCACAAATATACTTAAACTCCTTTTAATCAAGAAATCTTCACGAATCTCATATTTTGCATTATCCTAGTACTACATCATTTTGTTTTTGTCTAATGCTCCTTCACTAACTATAACTGTGGCTAATGGTAGTAAATTGGTCACTCAAACTAGGTGTCTATGATTTAGCTGGGACATGCAAGGCCATACTTTTCAATACAACTTTAGACTATTGAATCTTTGTGGTTGTGACTTGCTTCTTGGTGTGGAATGGATGAACATGTAACCCCAACAAGTTAGACTTTGTTAACATGGAGCTAACTCTTCAAAAAGAAGGAGAAGAAGTGGTTTTGCAGGGACTTATAGGTCACCCTTCTTTGAAATGGCTTCAAGGAGAAAAGTTGAAGAAGGCCATGTGATGCAGCATAGTTTTATTTGATTTAGTTATTATCTTATCTTATATTTAGGACAATAGTTTTCTATTAGATTAAATAATTATCTTAACAATTTTCTATTAGATTTATGATTTATCGTAATATTTTTTGATTAGGTTTAGGATTTATCTCATCTAATATTCTTTTAGGATTTCGTTTTCTATAAATAGAGTTTTGTAATTCATTATTTCGAAAGTTTGATGAAATAAAATTGAGTTGAGTTTTTGATTAAGCAAGTTGTGCTACATCAATTTGGTATCAAAGCCCTCGGTTTGAACCGCTGTTGCCAAGCCGTTCTAGCCACCGATGCTCGTGGGTGATACTCCCGTTGCGTAGTATCTTTTTCCCGCCACTACCATAGTGTAGTGGTACCTATCCCTAATTAAAAAATTTGCCTCTCCACCCAAAAGGAAAAAAAAGCATTAGTCACGCAAAAAAAAGGAAAACAAAATTTCATTAAAAACATGAGAGCCACCGCACAACCACTGTCCCAACCACCATAGTGTTCGACTGCCTAACCTCCGCCACCCACCATCCTCGAACCCAAAAAAAAGAAAGCAAATTTCGTTGAAAACCCTAGCCATCATCCCACAAACCTTAACCCCCATTTGAACCCAGCTTCGAGAACCCTAATCTTGAAAACCCTAACCCACCCAATCGTAACTTCGGACTGAGACCAAAACCCTCGATTTGCCTTTAATTTCTCCACCAAACCCAAAATCTATCCTTTACCCCCACCTTAAAACCCTAAATCAAAAACCCTTGTTTGAACCCCCCAAAATTTTGAACCCACCAACTAGTCGAGCCCTAAATTGAAAATCCTAGTTCAAAATTCCCCAAATTCGAACCCTAATTCAACCTAAACCCTAATTAAACCTAACTCCTCATATTGCAACCATAGTGAAAAACGATAATTTTGTCCAATTGCAACAAGAAGTTGCTGAACTTGTTTCATGGCATAGCTAAGTTGATGAATGTCTCGAGCAGTTTTCAGTAGATATTAAAGAATCTCAGTCCTCTATTCCGACAAAACTTCGAGAACTTAGAAGGATAATGAGTGGGAAGCAAGTGATTCCTGAGGAAACTTGATGGCACTTTAAGTGCAATTACACACACGACTCCACAAATAGTAAAGCTCTTAGACTTTAATTCAGGTAATCTTAATTCCGCTCACAAGTTAGATTATGGGTTGAAATTGGAATTGCCAAAGTTCGAGGGGAAAGGGGACCCTGAAGAACTTTATGATTGTATTAGATACATGGAGAATATTTTTACTTGTAAAAGGGTTAAACAAGAAGATTAGGTTAATTTTGCTGTAACTTGTTTTAAGGGATATGCTATTAGTTGGTGGATTTATACTGAGACTCACCTAGGTCTCCAAGGTTCGATTTTGATTTGGAACCGTTTAAAGGAAGCCATGTCTTGAAAATTTGTTCCTTTCAATTATGCTCAAGAATCATATTCCAAACTATGTTCTTTGAATATGATAGATAAAGATCTTCATTCATACACACATGAGTTTCAGAAACTTGCCACTCGTTGCTCATCTGAGGGGTCTAAGCAATGACATACATAAGATACATTGGTGGTCTTAAATCCCATATTTGGGCAGAATTGTACGGTATGACATTTGAGTCTATTGACATGGCCGCTTCTTATACCATGAATGCGGAATGCAAATGGAAGATGTAACAAGAAGCTTTAGGTCCTCGATCAGAGATGGTAACTAGAAGTCCTATTATGTGCTATGGATGTGGAATAAAAGCACATCCAGCTCGAGATTACCTTTTGAAATTTAAAAAGATGGTGACTCTAGTAAAGCCTAACTCATAATAATATGTACTCAACTGATGCTAACAGAGAAGAAACAGGTGGATTAAAGGGACATGTAGTTAAGGCCATTGAGTATTCGGGATCGGAAGATGAGAATAGCAAAGATGACAAGTTGATTATTTCAGTTGCTACTCCTCACCGCCCTAAGTCAAAGAAAAGGAATCACAGAGCTCCTGGACTGCATACTACAATTTTTAAACATGTTGGGGTAGCCACTTGTTGTGGACATGAGATACCCATACATGTTATTGTTGGCATAAGAGCCGCTTTTAATTTGATCCGTAGACGAATAGTACAAGAATTGGGGGTACCATAGGAACGTTTCTGCCCTACTCAACTATTTGGTTTCCAGCATAATGAGGTTGGGAAGATAGTGCGCTTTACAATGAAGATTGATTTGAGACTTGGGAATTTCCTCTTTCCCACACGCTTTTTCATGTGCAACCTTCTTGATTGTGATATCATTCTAGAGTGACCTTGGCAGTTCGATCATCGCATAACCTACAATTGGTTTGACAACTCTGTGATGATTCCTATTGATGGAGCTTATCATACTTTTTGAAGCTTCAATTGCTACAAGACATGCCTAGATCTAATTAACCGCGTAGCTCATGCAGCCCTTCTTCTCGTTCAAGGATGAACTATTCTTTTTCAAGAAGGAGAGAATGATGCAGCACAATTTTATATGATTTAGTTTTTATCTTATCTTATAATTAGGACAATAGTTTTCTATTAGATTAAGGATTTATCTTAATAGTTTTCTATTAAATTTATGATTTATCGTAATAGTTTCCTATTAGGTTTAGGATTTATCTTATCTAATATCCTTTTAGGGCTTAGCTTTCCATAAATAGAGCTTTGTAATTCATTATTTTGAAATTTCTGATGAAATAAAATTGAGTTGTGTTTTTGATTTGCAGGTTGTGCTGCATCACCATGATTAAAGCTTCATGCTATTAGTAGGGACAAATTTAATGCTCCGAGGACAAATTTCATACTTTAGAGTTTGGTTTGCCCCCTTACCTACTAATACATGGCAGCACTTACATGAGTTTAATGATGTTTTTGATGAACCCACCACACTCCCACCTCCTAGAACACAAGATCACTCTATAGCACTCAAAAATGGTGCCACAACAGTAAACATAAGGCCATGCCGACACCCATACAACCATAAGACTAACATTAAAAGGCATTAACTGATCTACTTAATTGTTCTTTCATCAAACCTAGCTAAACTCCTTTTGCCTCACCCGCTATTTTGGTGATGAAGACTGGAACCACTTGGATGTGTCTAGATTATAGGAAACTTAATAATCTAACCATCAAGAATAAGTTCCCTATACCTTTAATTGATGGCCTCCTTGATGAATTAAATTGGTTCTAAGGTCTTTTCTAAGATTTATCTTAGGCAAGGTTATCATCAAGTTAGGATGAAAGGAAGAAGACATACGCAAGACTGCCTTAAGGACACATCATGGGCATTTTCAATTCTTAAATGAATCATGTCTATAAAGAGTTCTTAAGGAAATTTGTTTTAGCTTCCTTCGATGACATCTTGACACATAGCACTAGTTGGGAACAACATCTGCAGCACCTAAGCAAAGTTCTCAATATTTGCACAGTATGCCAAAAAGTCTAAGTTTACATTTCAAACGGATAAAGTAGAGTATCTTGGTCACATTATTACTCAAGATGGCGTTTCAACTGACCCCAGCAAGATTGAGGTCATGCAAAGGTGGCCAAAACCTTAAAACTTAAAAGAACTTACAGATTTTTGGGACCTACGGGTTATAGAAAATTTGTGGAAGGCTATGGAGCAATTGCCAAACCCCTTAATTAATTTGCTAAGAAAAAATGCATTTCAATGGAATGAAAGAGCTACTGAGGCTTTTGAAAAGTTACAGTTAGCCATGTGCAATGGCCCCGTACTTGCTTTACTCAATAAGCTTTTGTGCTAGAAACTGATACGTGTTAGATGGTTTAAGGACTGTCCTAATGCAAGAAGGGCACCCTATTGCCTATTTAAGTAAGCCTTTTAAGCCTAGACAACTTGATCTTTCTATTTATAAGAAAGAGTACCCAACTCTATTAATTGCCATAACAAAATGGAGGTATTACTTAGAGGGTAGTTACTTTCTTATAGAGACTGATCATGAGAGTCTAAAGCTGTTATTGTACCAAAACACATCTACTCCATTGCCAAAGAAGGGCCTCTCCAAACTCTTGGGTCCTACCTATAGTATTTTGTATAAAAAGGGCATTGAAAATAAGGTGGCTGACACCCTGTCACGTTTAACAACAGAACCAGAACCTCCCTCATTTGTTTTTGAAGAGCCTCCAACTTCTTGTTTGTCACCTATTGCTACAGAACCAAACTTGTATATAAGCGTTGCTGCAGAACTTATTTGTTGTGCATGTCTAGATCCCGTTGCTTGCAATACAATAGAAACTGTAGCTTCTATTAGTGCTTCATCAACTATTGTGCCCTCTTGGATAAAAGAAGTTATGGATAGCTATAGAAAGGATGATGAGATGCAAGAGAAATTACTACTTTGCTTCTTGATGCTAATGCTTTACCTCGATTTTCGTTAGCTAGAGCTACAAGGGCAAGCTTTACATTGGTTCTTCCACATAATTGAAGAAAAAGTTGCTTGAGAATGTTCATAACTCAGCCTTAGGAGGGCATTCCAATGTTGGTGCCACTTATAAAAGAGCCAAATCCTACTCCTATTTAAAGGGAATGATGGGAACAGTGAAGGAGTTTGTGAGAGCTCGTGATCCAGGTCAAAGAAATAAAGCTGAGCATGTGGCATATTCAGGTCTTTCCTTCACGGCGTAGGTCTCACATATGCATGGATTTCATAACATACTTACCCAAGAAGGTGGAAAGGGTGTGATTTGGGTAGTAATTGACAGATTTTGGAAATATGCCCACTTCCTTTCCTTATCTCATCCTTACAATGCCTTGGTTTTAGTTAAAAATTTTATAGAAAATGTGTATAAACTTCATGGCATGCCCTCTAGTATTGTTTCTAATAGGGATAAGATTTTTACAAGCATATTTTGGAAGGAGGCTTTTGGACTCTTAGGGACATCTTTAGATCTTAGTTCAGGTTATCATCCTAAAACTGATGGACAAACTGAGAGGCTAAATCAATGCCTAGAGCAGTAGTTGAGGTGTATGACATCTCATATGCCATACAAATCATCCTCTTGGCTTTTTTTAGCAGAGTATTGGTGTAAAACCTCATACCATACATCCTTAAGTGTACTCCTTTTAAGGCCTTTTATGGATATGAGACACCAATACTAGACTTCATTGATGAAAATGATACTTCTAATGGGGCTTTTGAACTATTTTTCAAGGAAAGAAACGAAGTGACACAAAAGATGGAAGAAGCTCAAATGCAGATTAAGTTTTATGCTGATAAAAGAAGGACAGATAGAGAGCTACAAGTGGAAGACTTGGTATACATCAAGTTGCAACCATACAAAGAAACTTCATTGGCATTAAGTAGTTCACTCAAGCTCTCAACCTGCTACTTCGGACTCTATCTGGTTATTCCTGTATTGGAAATGTTCCTTACAAGCTTCAACTACCTCCCTCATGCTTGATACATCCAGTTTTCCACATATCCCAGTTGAAGAAGAGGATAGGGCCTGCCAATACTCCATCTGCCGAGCCACCAATAGTAAACAATGAAGGGGTGATGCTAGCCAAGCCTATGGCTATACTAGATAGGAGGCTTGTCAAAAGAAACAATAGGCTATGTGCACAGGCTCTCGTCCAATGGTCTAATTTAGCTAAGCCAGATGCTACATGAAAGGACTTTACCTTCTTACAAAGCCAATTTCCTTCTTTCAATCCTTGAGGTCAAGGATTGGCTTTGTGGGGAAGGTAATGTTATGCCCTAAAGCTTAGAAAAACTGATTTTCAAAAATAACTTTTGGTTCGAAATTTTGTTATTAACCATTAGGGTTAGGGTTTTGCGCACCAAAAGCTGAAGTTCTGCAATTTTTTATTTTTTTTATTTTTTCTGTTATTTCTTGATTTAGTTGGGTTAAGTCCATGTCATGCCTATATAAGACTATGGGTATTCATTATAAATCATCTAGTTTTCCAATTAATCAAATTAAATTGATAGTACTCTCGATCTCTCCCTCAATCTCACGCTGCTCTATCCCTCTCTCTCTCTTCTCTCCCTTGATTCATCTCTCTCTCTCTCTCTCTCTGCAATTTTTTTGCAGAATTCTTCCCAAAACTTCCATTCGCCCCCTCTCCTCACTGGAATTTCCAGAAACTTCATCATTTTCCGCAAGTATTGTTGAGTTTTGGCCTAAGCAAGCAACTGGGGTCATAACAAAACAAGGTTGGGATTAACTGTTAACTAAAACAACAGAGAACCAAAATGACAAAATACTAACATCATCAAGCCCTATTCAAGCAACAATACATGAAAAGCACAATGTCAAACATATTAATGTGTTGAGGTTGGAGACTTATGAGCTTCTTCAACAGCCTTTAATGTCTGAATATTATGGATTTTTCTGGAGAAAACCCTTCATATGGCTGAGACTCTTCACTTGGGCGAGCCCTTCATCTGGCTGCAGTAATGGGGTGGCTTTTGAGCTCCCATGGCTGTTCTACTTTGGAGGCCTATAAATAGAGGCCTGACCCTTGTTGTAAAGGCAGAGCAAGGAGAGGAAAAACAAGTAAAGAGAAGAGTGAGAGTGAGAGAGAAACACTCTTGTAATACCTCTGATTTTCATAGTAAAATTCGTTGCTCCCCCTCCGTAGATGTAGGCTTCGGCTGAACCACGTAAATCCCTGTCTCTCTTTTCTTTCTTTGCCCTATTTTCGTTATTATTTTCGAACCCAATCTAGGGTTTCTGTGTGTGGGTAACTTAACAACTGGTATCAGAGCCAGGTTAGACCCAAATCGGGTCTGATAGAGGCGAAGGAGGAAGAAAGAGGACGTACGAACCTCGGTGGTGCTCCGGCGGTGCTCTCGGTGGTCGGAGGTGTACGGATCTGGTTGTCTCCGGCCCGGATCTGGTGCTTGGCGGTCCCAGCGGCAACAGAGGCGGCCAAATCTGGTGTTTTCCGGTTTTGGTGACGAAAATCGGGTCTGGTGTAGCAAAATCGACCGATCTCGGCCGCGGCGGCTTGGTGGTGCTCCTTTTTTTCGAGGCCGCGGTGTTGCTGGCCGTACCGGTGACAACGGTGGTGACAGGGTAGCTTAGCGGCGGTGGTATTTTCGGGAGTGAATGGGTGAGGGAGAAGGATTTGAGGTGACAGAAGGTTCTGGAGAGAGAGAAGAAAAAACGGTGAAGGTGATGTGAAGGTAAAGGTGACAGAAGGCTTTACACATGATAAAATTTTAAATGTCCGTAAAGGACATAGCCGAGTGATCGTGATCGCTGGGTGCCAACGAAGTGACCTGAGATTAAATCCCACAAAGTTTAAAGTAGTGTCCTTTTTAATGAGGACTTTAAAGGGTTTATTCCCTCCCCCTTTCCCATAGCTTTACCATCATAAAATCAAAAAAAATAATAATAATAATAAAATTTTAAAGGTCAATTTTTTTCTTCTTTCTTGTCTGGCAACCTAAAAAAATAATAATATTTTATTGCAAAAAAATCTGACCCGATCTGTTCCCAAAAAAAAAAAAAAAAAATCAGCCCAACAATAAAAAATTTTTTTTTTCGATGGCATCAGAGGACATAAAAAATTTCGGGTATTGAAAAATTTGACGGCACTGATTTTGGGTACTGGCGCATGCAAATTGAAAATTATTTGTATGGAAAAAAATTGCATTTGCCTTTGTTGGGTGAGAAGCCGAAAGATATGAAGGACGAGGAATGGGAATTGTTGGACCAACATGTCCTGGGTGTTATTCGTCTTACCTTGTCCAGGTCCGTAGCTCACAACATTGTTAAGGAGAAGACAACGGCAGCCTTGATATCAGCTCTCTCAGGGAGGTATGAAAAGCCATCAGTGAACAACAAGGTACATTTGATTAAAAAGTAGTTCAACCTCAAGATGTCAGAAGGTACTCCTGTTACTCAACACTTGAATGCATTTAATACAATTGCAAATCAGTTGTCGTCGGTGGATATTACATTTGATAATAAAATATGGGCATTAGTATTGTTAGCGTCGTTACCTAACAGCTGGGAGGCCATAAGAATGGCCGTTAACAATTCCGCGGGTAAAGAAAAGTTAAAATATGACAACATACGTGATTTAATATTGTCAGAAGAAGTGCGCCGGCATGACTCGGGCGAGTCAAATACCTCGAGTTCGGCCTTAAATGTTGAAATCCGTGGTCGAAATTTTGAGAAAAATTCACGTAGAGGTAGGTCTAAGTCTAGACCTAGGGGGAGAAGTAAAAGTCGAATGGGTCGTAAAAATACTTGCTGGAATTGCGGGAAATCGGGTCATTTCAAACGAGATTGTAGAGATGCTAAGAAGTCTGACTCAGACTTAGCTAATACTGTAACCGAGGAAGTACAGGATGCTCTGCTTCTTGCTGTACATTCTCCAATCGATGATTGGGTATTGGACTCCGGTGCGTCCTTTCACACTACCTCGTGTCAGGAGGTGATTAGAAATTTTGTGGCCGGGAATTTCGGTGAAGTGTATTTAGCTGATGGTCAACCGCTAGACATAGTGGGAAAAGGTAACGTTTGTATAATGTTACCGAAGGGGTCAACTTGGACTCCAACCGATGTTAGACACGTGCCCAAGCTGAAAAAGAACTTGATTTCTGTGGGACAGTTAGATGATAGCGATCATTCTGTCACTTTCTCAAATGGAAAGTGGAAGGTTTCGAAGGGTGCGCTGGTGCTAACTCGTGGTGTGAAATCGGGCACGTTGTATTTAACCTCGAAATCGGCTGATAGTGTTTCTGTTGCAGAATCTGAGAATACTTCTGAACTGTGGCACTGCAGAATGGGATATATAAGTCAGAAGGGCATGAAGATCCTTGCTGCAAAAGGGAAATTACCAGTTGCAACGTCAGTGGACCTTGGGACGTGTGAAAGCTGTATCTTTGGCAAGCAGAAGAAAGTTAGTTTTTCAAAGCAATGTCGAGCACCGAGATCACGACGCCTGGAATTAGTGCACACTGATGTCTGGGGACCTGCCCCGGTCTCTTCCCTTGGCGGTTCCCGTTTTTATGTGACCTTTATTGATGACTTCAGCAGGAAGGTCTGGGTGTACTTTATGAAGCATAAGTCAGAGGTGTTCGAAATATTCAAGAAGTGGAAGGCCATGGCAGAGATGGAATCAGATTCCAAGCTGAAATGTTTGCGCTTCGACAATGACGGTGATTACATTGATGGTGGCTTCATCAAGTACTGTGCTGCAAATGGAATAAGAATGGAGAAACCTCCCCCGGAGACACCTCAGCTTAATGGTGTTGTTGAACGAATGAACAGAACCATAAATGAACGAGCTTGGAGCATGAGACTGCACGGTGGTCTGCCCCTGATGTCCTAGGGGGATGCTGTCAATACTGTTGTTTATCTGATCAATCGTGGTCCATCCGTTCCCTTAGGCTTCAGATTGCCTGAAGAAGTTTGGAGTGGCAAGGTGATGAAACTGACTCATCTGCGGGCCTTTGGCTGCACATCTTATGTCTTGCTTGATCCGGATGCCAGGAATAAGCTTGAAGCCAAGTCAAAGAAGTGTTTCTTCATCGGGTATGGTGATGAGTCATTCGGGTATCGTTTTTGGGATGAACAGAACCAGAAGATCGTTAGAAGCCGAAATGTTGTGTTTAATGAGAAAGTTTTGTACTGAGACAGAGCCAGCTTAGAGAAAGAGTCGGATAAATCTGTTCAAGGTCAACCAGAGTTTGTCAATTTGGAGCCACTTCCCGATATCACTTCTCAGTCCAGTGGACCAATAAGCTCTCCAGTGCCAGTCATTCAGCAGGAAGCTCCAAGTGAAGCAGAACCGAGTACACCTGCTCCATCCTTGCGCAGGTCTGCAAGCAATGTTAGACCTCCAGATCGGTATTCTCCATCTTTGAATTATATTCTGTTGACCGATGGAGGAAAACCACAAAGTTTTGAAGAAAGCCTCAAAGATGAACATGCTCGCAAGTGGGAGCTTGCTATGGAAGACGAAGTGAGATCCTTACATGACAATCAGACTTGGGAGCTGACAGAGTTACCAGCAGGAAAGAAGGCTTTGCACAACAAGTGGGTTTATCCAGTGAAAGATGAACCTGACGGCAATAAGAGATTCAAGGCCAGACTCGTCGTGAAGGGTTTTCAGCAAAAGAGAGGAATTGATTATTCTGAGATCTTTTCTCCTGTGGTGAAGCTTACAACCATCATACTTGTTCTGGGGTTGGTGGCAGCTGAAAATTTACATCTTGAGCAGTTAGATGTGAAGACCGTGTTCCTGCACGGTGATCTAGAAGAAGACATCTACATGCACCAGCCAGAGGGATTCGTAGAGTCCGGGAAAGAGCATATGGTTTGTAAGCTGAAGAAAAGTTTGTATGGTCTGAAGCAGGCTCCAAGACAATGGTATAAGAAGTTTGACAGTTTCATGAGTGGTGCCGGTTATACAAGATGTCAAACAGACCACTGTTGCTACATCAAGCACTTTGACTCTTCATACATCATTCTGTTGTTATATGTTGATGATATGATGATTGCTGGGTCCGATATTGAGGAGATCGAGAACTTGAAGAGACAGCTATCGAGTCACTTTGCCATGAAGGATTTGGGACCCGCAAAGCAAATCCTTGGCATGCGCATTACCAGAGACAGAGACGCTGGTACCTTGAAGTTGTCACAAGCCGAGTATGTTCAACGAGTTCTGAAGCGGTTCAACATGGATAAAGCTAAACCCGTGAGCACTCCTTTGGCAAATAATATCCGACTTTGTCGAGATCAGGCACCTAAGTCAGAAGAAGATCGTGAGAAGATGAGTAAGGTGCCGTATGCCTCAGCTGTTTATGTATGTTATGGTCTGTACTCGACCGGATATTGCCCATGCAGTGGGAGTAGTGAGCTGATACATGAACAATCCTGGAAGACAGCACTGGGAGGCAGTGAAATGGATCTTGAGGTACCTTCGGGGTACTACTGATGTTTATCTTAACTTTACATCTACTGGTCAGAGTTTGCAAGGTTACGTGGATGCTGATCTTGCTGGTGACATTGACAGTAGAAAGAGTACTACCAGTTACGTGTATACATTAGGCGGTACTACCATTTCATGGGGTTCAAGTTTACAGAAGGTCGTTGCATTGTCAACAATGGAAGCAGAGTACATTGCTGTGTCTGAACCAGCAAAGGAGATGGTATGGCTACAAAGTTTCTTGACAGAGTTAGGAAAGAAACTGGAGAAGGGAACTTTGTACAGTGATAATCAGAGTGCAATCTTTCTGGCAAAGAATTCTGCTTATCATGCTAGGACCAAACACATTCAAATTCGATATCACTTTATTCGTTATTTGCTTGAAGAAGGAGAGCTTCGTTTGGAGAAAATCAATGGGGGTGAGAATCCGGCGGATATGCTGACGAAGGGCGTGACTCTTGATAAACTGAAGCTCTGTGCAACTTCAGTTGGACTTAACACCTGATGATGGTGTTTGAGGGGGAGCATGGGCCTACTATGAACAGAGGTTATTTGTGAGCCGCATCAGTCTCCAAGGGGTAGATGTGTTGAGGTTGGAGACTTATGAGCTTCTTCAACAGCCTTTAATGTCTGAATATTATGGATTTTTCTGGAGAAAACCCTTCATATGGCTGAGACTCTTCACTCGGGCGGATTTATTGCAGCCCTTCATCTGGCTGCAGTAATGGGGTGGCTTTTGAGCTCCCATGGCTTTTCTACTTTGGAGGCCTATAAATAAAGGCCTGACCCTTGTTGTAAAGGCAGAGCAAGGAGAGGAAAAACAAGTAAAGAGAAGAGTGAGAGTGAGAGAGAAACACTCTTGTAATACCTCTGATTTTCATAGTGAAATTCGTTGCTCCCCCTCCGTGGATGTAGGCTTCGGCTGAACCACGTAAATCCTTGTGTCGCTTTTCTTTCTTTGCCCTATTTTCGTTATTATTTTCAAACCCAATCTAGGGTTTCTGTGTGTGGGTAACCTAACATAATTTCCTTTTAGGTTATTTACCTTGAAAAATATCCGCGACCTCAAATTAGGGTTTTAGAAAGCGAACGCAAAGGAGAAAGCGACGGTGGATGGTGGAAGTTCAGTGGTGAGAGCAGGAAGGGCACTATGCGAAGGCAAAGAGAACGCAGAGTAGAGGAGGATTTGTGGGAATGAGGAAGAGTAACAATAGAGTTAGCGTTCAGAAGTTACTCAAAATCTTTTACCTTTTGCTTCGATAATATAAAATTCTTACCCAAATAAAATTACTTACTAAACTTTACTTTATCACTTTTAAAAATTTATTATTTTACCACTTTAACTTTTTTTTAACTATTTTACTCTTCTAAAGGGGAAAAATTAATTATTTGATTTATTTTTAGAAAAAAATTTATATTTTTAGGTAAAAATTAGAAATTTTTGCATTTTTCACAAAAAAATATGGGGATTTTCTGTATTTATAAAAATATAATTATGTTAATTAACTATACTAATGATATTAGAGGTTTAGAATAATATTAAATTAGATCCATAAATTTAAAATTTAAAAATTTCCAAAATTAAAACTTTGAAACAAATAATGGAAAAATAAATTTTTGAACAAATATGACAATAATTTTTAAATTTGGTTTTTCAAATTTTTTCCAAAAATATTATTTTTAATTATTTATTTTTAAATTTATTGATCTAATATTAATATTTATTTTTAACTAATAAGTATTAAATGTTATCTTACAGTATTTTTTTAAAATTTAAAAATATTTATTATCTTCTAAATTTATAATATCATTATTAAAATTAATTTATACGACAATATTTACATAAATAACAAAAAATTCTCTTATCTTTTGTGCGATAATATAAAGCTTCTATCTTTTGGTCTCCCAGACCCTGCGTAGGTAGGAGCCCTTGAGGCACTAGGTATGTTCCTTTCCTTTTTTTTCCTTTTTCTATCTTTTGGTCTATGTATATAAAATTCCTATTTGTTCACTAAAAAGAGAAAATTCTTAATTTTTAATTCGTACACTTTTCTAATTTTAAATTTATTAATCTAATTTTATTAATGTTAAAAAATATTATTATTAAAAAAATATTATTATATTTTTTTAAATATTTTTCAAAAATTAATTTTCTACATTATTTTATATTTTATATTTTTTTTATTTTCAATCTATTAATCTAATTTTGAAATTATTTTAAAAAATCTTATATTTATCTTATGATATCTTTTATGAAAATTTCAAAAATATTTTTCTTTATTTTCTAAATTTATAATATTATTACTATAATTTATTAAAATAATAATTTAATAAATATAGAAAACCCCTCATTTTTCTAAAAATATAAGAAATCCTCATTTTCCCTGAAATCTTAAAAGCTCCATCTAAAAATAAAATGATACACTTTACCTCTTTTATTTTGAGGGGCAAAATAGCCCCAAAAAATTATTTGAGGGCAAAGTAATGAATGTTTAAAAGTGAGAGGATTTAGTAAGCGGTTTTTATCTAGAGGAGGGTTTCTAGGTTATATTCGGGTTCAGTCCCCGGTCTTCCAATTGAGCTTGTTTCGGGTTTCGGTCTAGTACAATCCAAATCCGAAAAACCCGAGAGCGGACCAAAAAACCGACTAATGTATTTAAGCCTCCTATATATTTCATTTGAATATAATTAGGCTAGTTTAGACTTGTAATTTTTGGGCCTATAATTAACTAACAGAAGCCTATAGTTTAAAGTGTTAAAAAAAAGCCTATACTTAATTGTCATGACTAGTATTCTCAAGTATTACTTTAGTAGTTTAGTGTTAATTGTTGTCAAAATCAACAATGCTAAAACAAACAAATGGAAGAACACTTAAAAATGATATGAGAGTTAAATTAATTATATTATCTAATCATACTCACAATTTATACAAGAACAAGGAAAAACCCAAAAGATTAACCTAACACTTACAACAAAAGAATCTTAAGCAAATAATTACATGACATAAGAGCAAAATCAAAACCTCCAAATCATGCATGGTTACAAGGCAAGTAAATCAAGCATTTACATGTGTATCTTGCTCAAGTATGGAAATTAAATGTACAAAAATGACAAAATAAAATATGATAAGATTATATTTTCAACACTCTCACTCAGGTTGGAGCATGTAAATTTACAATGCCCAACTTGTGAAGAAATGAAGAAAATAACGGTGAGCCAAACGCTTTAGTAAAGATCTCGGCCATTTGTTTTGAAGAGCGCACAAAGGAAGTCGATATTCATTTGCTAATAATTTCTCTCGAATGAAATGACAATCAATCTCTATATCCTTCGTGCGCTCATGGAAAACTAGATTGTTTGCAATGTGAAGAGTAGCATGGTTGTCACAGAATAAAATAGCTGGTTCCTTCATGCTGACCGCGAGAACAACCAACAAACGTCTTAACCAAACCAGCTCGCTAGTAACTGTGGCCATGGCATGATATTCTGCTTTCGCCGAGGACCAAGAAACAACTGATTGTTTCTTAGAATACCAAGAAATAGGAGCTCCTCTAAGACAAACGACGAACTCTGTAGTGGAACATCTACTAATAGGATAACCTGCCCAGTCAGCATCACAATAGGCACAAAGGTTAAAAATCAAAGTTACGTGGAAGAAAAATTTCATGACCCGGTGTCCCTTTTATATACCGAAGGATACGAAAAGCTGCTTCTAAATGCGGTACCCGTGGATTATGCATGAATTGACTGAGAATATGCACTACATAACATATGTCAAGATAAGTAATTGTAAGATAAAGGAGCTTCCCTACAAGCTGTCTATATTGACCTGGATCTTCAACTAGATCCCCTATATCATCACTCAGGTGATGGTTCTGAACAATTGGAGTAGAAATAGGTTTAGCTCCTGGAAGACCGGTTTCACTCAGAATATTAAGAGCATATTTTTTTTGATTCAAGGCTAAACCACTCTTAGATAGTGCCACTTCTATTCCAAGAAAATATTTAATGGGACTAGATTTTTAATGCCAAACTCGACATTTAATCTATATTTTACCTCCTCAATGTGACTCAAGTCACTTCCGATAATAACTGCATCATCAACATATACTTAAATTGCGGTAAACAATGCTTCCTTTCTAAAGGTGAACAATGAATAATCCGACTTAGATTGTGTAAACCCATACGCACAAGAAAATTCCAGAATTTTTTATTCCAGTTACGACAGCCCTGTTTAAGTCCATAAAGTGACTTACGAAGATGACAAACATTACCCACATGCTTTCTTTCAAAACCTTGAGGCAATTTCATATAAACCTCTTCATCTAAATCTCCATGGAGAAAAGCATTATTTACATCTAACTGATGTATTATCCAATTTCTAGCTGCTGCAACTGCAAGAACACAACGAACTGTCACTAGCTTAGTAGCAGGAGCAAAGGTATCATGATAAACTATACCTTCTACCTGAGTATAACCTTTGGCAACTAGTCTTACCTTGTATCGTTTCTCTAGTACCATCTGACTTTGTATACCCATTTTGAGTCAATGACACGTTTTCCTGGCGGCGACTTTTTTAGAGTCCATGTTTTGTTTTGTTCCAACGCTAAAATTTCTTTCTCTATCGCTTCTCTCCAATGCTGTGACCCTACAGCTTGAGCAAAATTTCATGGCTCAACCCTAGAAGTGATGGCTTGAAGCAAATCCAAATGAGAATTAGTAAATCGTGCATTAGACACATAATTAGACCATACCCGAGTCAGTTGACAAAGGGGTGCCACGAGGATGGGCTATAGTGGAGCGAAGATCAACCACATAATTTTGATATTTTGCAGGCATAGAACGAATATGACTCGGTCTCTTAAGAGTCCCTGTTTCTTACAATAAGAACAACTTAAAAGGTTATTGTGTTTGGGTGGTGGTCCATCGGAAATCGATGAACCACCCCCTATATTAAAGCTATTCCCCTTAGCACCAAGGCTGTAGCCTCTGGATTAATGACGCTACCCAACGCCATGTTTTGTTGCTTTTCTTCTTGACAAAGGGTTGAATAAGCACTAGAAACATAAGGAAGTGGTTTAGCATTCATCAATTATGATCTGACCGTGAAAAAGGACGGGTCTAAACCCATTAGAAAATCAAGCAACCTTTCCATATCACATATGGCTGCAAATGCTTGAGCGGAACTGCACGTACATGGAGGTATGGCCGCTATAGTATAGAATTCATCCCAAAGAGCCCTCAATTTGGTGAAGTAGTCAAAAATTGGCATGTTCTCTTGTTTTAAATGTGAAATTTCACCTTTAATTTTATAAACACGTGGAACATTTCCTTGAGAAAACCGCTCATTTGAATCTAACCAAATGTTGCATTAATTTCTTTGGAGACTAAATTAGTGAACCATGATGAGACCATGGAATCACACACGCTCCAGTTTTAAAAATATGGCGAATCTTCGTTTGTTTTCTTAATAGTTCCATCAAGGAACCCAATCTTTCTTTTAGCCTTAAAATCTTTGAAAATTGATCACCTCGAAGCCGAAAAGTTGGGGCCAGTTAAAACATCTTGCACAAAAACAAGCCTTGGATGATCCAAGGGGTGCAAGTAGCAAGGGCAATTCGCATCAGGAACTTACCCTGAAATATCAACCGGCGCAATAGTTTGGTTAATGTTTTTCTTCAGTCATTATGAAACACGAAAAAAATACACAAACAAAACAAGAATAACAAGAGAGAAAGGCTTGCAAAGGGGTGACCGAAACAAGGAGCAGCTCTGGATTGAAGCTTGCCCGGATACTATGTAAAAATCAATAAGGCTAAAACAAACAAATGGAAGAACACTTAAACATAATATTCTCTAATCATACTCACAATTGATACAAGGGAAAACCCAAAAGACCATCCTAACACTTACGAGGAAAGAATCCTAAGCAAATAATTATATGACATAAAAGCAAAATCAAAACCCCCAAATCATGCACGGTTACAAGGCAAGTAAATCAGTCATTTAATGTATATCTTGCTCAAAGATGGAAATTAAATGTACAAAAAATGACAAAATAAAATATGAGAAGATTATATTTTCAACAATTGTTACATTGCAATAACATGCTTTAGCAAATAATTAGGAAATTGTAAATGTGACGATATGACAATTAGTTGGATAATTCAATTAATTACAAGTTGTTATAGTGTAGTTAGTTAGTTACAATTGTGATTAGAGATATAAATACTTGTACAAAATACCATTTAGGAACATTGATGAATGAATAACAAATTACTTTCTCTCTCTCTCTAAATCTCTCTCTCATCCCTAATTCTTATAATTCTTTTCTCATCTACAATTCTTCTATTTCTTTTTCTCATCCCTATTCTAGCTCTTTCCCCGTCATGTAGGTTCATGACATTTATCTATATTAATTACATTTTTGTCTGATGAAAAATTAGTGCATTATGTATATTGCTACAACTTATGTGTATAATTATTTGTAGTTAATTTATGAAGAATTTCATTGGTTATTAGTTGGAGAATCAAGGAACATGAGAATCAAATCAAAGGAGTTGCATTGTCGAGTTCAGGTTTAGTAATATAAATTGTCATGGCGAGTCGTTGTATTTGGTGGAAGCTCATTTCATATTTTTGCATATTCTATGTTTATAATGTTTACTTTTTAGTCTTTTTTCCCCCCTATTAGATGCCTTTAAATATGCCCAAAATTCGCCATATACTTGTAATAAAATAGAAAGAAATTATAATCGGTCCAATTGGTCTAGTTCGGTCTAGTTCATGAAGTAACTGGTTCGATCTCGGACTAGTCCGATTAAATTTTGTTTGGCCTTCAGTACTCAAAAGAGGCCAGTTTTGGTCTTCAGTCCAATCCAATCCGGGTTTAGACTAACGAAAACCCTTAAGGTTTTCTGTTATTAAAGCAAACAATATAGGGGTTTTCTGCAATTTACCCTTTGTTTTATGCTTTGACTTATTTTATTTAGTAGTTTAGAGTTAACAAGTATTTGTACTTATTTCTTCTTTTTCAAGGATTATTTACATCAAAAGTCTCTACTCATTGTGTTAATTTAATTCTTGTATTTTTAATTAGTATTAGCTTAGTCTCTCTACAATTCATATTATGTTGATTTAGTTATTTAGTCAAATTCAAGTTAAGTTATTTATGTAACTTTTGACAACACAATCACTTTAAATGCAAGTAATCTACCACAAATTCATTAGTTGACTCAATTTAATCAAACTCGTGATTTAAACATTAAAAATTTTATTAACAACTTTGCATAAATTTTATTCCAACGGCCAAATTAACACAATATCATTTAAAAAATACAAAGGCAAAATCGACATAATGAGCGAAGTACATGAATTTTTGGTGTAAATAATCCTTTTTTTTAAATAACATAAATTATATTCTAGTACATCAAACAAGTATTTATCAAACAAGTATTTATCAAGTACAAATTCGAGTATGAGTACAAACGAGTCAAAAATCGAGGCCAGTCTTGAGTGGATAATAATTCGGTTATTGAGTCGAGTTAATAACCGAGTACCAAGTAGAGTATTAAACTACTCTACTAGGGGTGAGCATGGGTCGGGTACCCTATCCGAAACGCATATCGATTCGGGTATCCAAAACACTAAAAGCGTCAAAATCATTACCCATAATGTGATCTAAAAAGTCGAGTACCCAGATCAATCGGGTACCCCAAAGGATCGGGTCGGATCACATCGGGTCGAGTATCCACCCGTTTAATTAAAATTTCTTATAAACTATTTTATGAAAGACACAAACAACTATCTATATTAACTCATTTGGGAATATACTATAAAATTATTTTAACAACATTCCATTTGATCTTCGTAATTTAAAATTAAAAAAAATCATATACATAATTGTCATACTTTAATGGTAACAAATTATAAATAATCTTAAATGACCATGGCATATTAATCAAAGCTTCATAAATATTTGAAAGTTCAAGGATTATATACAAAGAAATAGAGTATAACTAAAACAAAGTATTGATATTCTACTAATTTACTAGTACTGATTTATTAGTCTTTATTTTTGGTATTGAAACTTTAAAAACTTTAATATAAAAATAGGGTAAACTTTATTGAAAAAAGAAAAGGAAAAAATACATAACTTGAAAAATGTTTGTTGGGATTTAAAATTAAACATGCAACCTTAATGTTTAGTGAAGATAATATGATTAATATTCTAAATAAATTAAAATTTTTTATTTAGGATAATATATACAAAATTCATATCGGGTCGGATCGGGTACCCGGAAGTTTTACAAAATGATACTTGTAACCGAACTGGTATCCATAGTTCAACGGGTCGGGTATACCCTAACTGGATATTTTCGAGTCGGTTACCCTAATTTTTCAGATCGGTTTCGGTTCGGTTTTTCGGGTTTTCGGGTTCTCAGGTACTTTTGCTCACCCCAATACTCTACCCATACTCGCTTATTAATTGAATATTAGATGATACCCAAACTCGAATTAGGATATAAGTGGTGGAGGTGGCAATTAGGGTAAAGAGAATTTAAAGTTAAATTTAGTAAATTTGACATTGGCTCTCATGAGTATGGTTAACAAGTGTTATTTGGAAAATTGTTGCTGCAAACTGTTTCAGTAGATAATTGTTTGCCATGGTTTTATTTTTGGTACAAAAATCGTTATCATGGATACCTTTATGCTCTCAAAAACTGTTGCAGAACCCTTGCATAAAGTTTAATTATGCAATGGTTTAGAATCATTGCCATAGGCCTATTTTGTAGTATTGACTGAAATTCGATAGATTTTTGTGGAAAAATGTTAAAGTGGAACCTGTATCCAATAATATATAAGTATTTTCAGTTAGAATTGGATGATTTTTTACCTAAAAATGCTAACATACACATGATTTCAGCAATATATAAGTTACATCAAAATTCAATGAATTTTTAACGTCATTCCCTCAGTTTTTGCTAAAAATATTCATATGACTCATACATAATCATGTACTATATAAACATTTTCTATATGAAATTGGTCATCCTCCTTAAAGAATTCATGAACTTTGACATATAAGTAAATAGGTGATAAATGTTTAAACGTAAAGCTATATAAGTAATAGTTTCCTTGCTCTAAATTTTAGTTATGGGTCATCCAAGCAAAACACGAGTTACAATATAAGTTTATTGTCTTCATAATTTTCATAATATTATATTTAATATTTTAAATAGAGCAATCAATATATAAACTCATAATAATTTTACAAGTCATAAGCAGATATTACACAAAAGTTTTAATTTTAATATACAGAAACACATTAGTACTCTTAGGTTTGGTATAATAGTTTTAGACTACAAACTCTGTGATATAATATTTTAGCACCAAAATTATCATATATTTAATAAAATAATCTAAATGACGGTATCTAATGGCATAAAATATGTCTCTTATCAACTCTTCTTGTTAATAGCATTAGAACATTGCCGTTTGTGTGAGATTTAAGTAAATGAACAAATTAATCATCTAAGTCAAAATGAAGATATAGTCACCCAACTTCTATAAAAATCGCATTTAGTATCTAAGTGATTTAAAGTGGACAAGTTGATCACCCAAGCGATTTAAAGTACACAACCCAAACAACTTAAAATGGACAAATTGGTCACTCAATTGCAAATTTGGAAAATTTTATCACTTAACTTCAAATAAAACCCCATTTTCATAACTAAAGTGATTTTAAAATAATAAAATTCATCACCTTAAAAATAACAAATTTAATTATATTTTTTGGCTTATTTATTTTATTGGTCCTCATCTTTTTTTTATCCAGAGTGGTCAATGTTTTATTTTATAACTAAATTGGTCTTCATATGTTACTGGCATTGGGTAAAAAGTAAAGGATGAGTTGTCAGACTATGGTAACATGAATATGGGACTGCTGGGCTTGGTCTTATATGCATGTAAATCAGTATTAATATAATATAAATATAAGAGAGGGCATTCACAATTGTTAGGTTGCATATTATTTTTACATGGTATTAGAGCCAAACTAGCCAGCTTGTATTCCCTCTCTTTTAAAGGCAAGCCCTAGCAACCCTAATCCTAACTACCATAGCCCAAATTCCGCCTTCATCACCTAGCCACCGTCGCAGCTGACATTCACCACTCTTGCAACCGTCAACCCGCAACATCAAGCATTTTGAAAGCCATACCACCAACTCGAGGTTCTCGGTGGAAAAATCAAAGTTCACGCCAAAATTCATTGAGATTGAGGGTCGTAGTGGTTAACTCTTTCGTGATTTCAAGCACTTGAACTTCGATTTCCAATTAATTGTAGGGGAGAATGGCAAGCGCAAACTGAAATTTGCAATCAAAATTGCAGCGACACTGTCTATTACTCTGGTATTTAATCTTGCATCGCAACCTTGACAATCCTATTTTGGTCCACCTCCTAATGATAGTAATATATTTCTAATCCACAATTTTATGCTACAACTAATACTTATGCCACTAGCTATAGTTTCTACTTAGGATTTGCATCCTCTCAGTCTTTTTATACTGCCAACTCCACTCCTATGTTTGATTTTCCATGGATAATGGATAGTGGTACATCGTCTTATATGACTAATAATCCATGCCTTATCACGTCTATTACTCCTTATCATAGTGTTGATAAAATTTTGGTTGACACTAACGCTTCGGATTGCATTTGGTTTCAATCACCACTCCTATTGGTCTTTTTAATTTATATGATGTACTTTATGTTCCCGGTCTTTTCACCAATTTATTATATGTTCATCAATTTTGCCAAGATAATCGTTGTCTTTTAAAATTTGACTCATATGGTTTTCAATTAAGAATCATACGATGACGTCTACAGTATTTTATTGCATTAGTATAGGGCCTCTTTTCTTAGTTCCTAGGTCATCCTCCACTCATGTTTCACTTATTGCTTCCACGGTCATGCCATCCCTTTGGCATCGCCATCTTGGTCATCTCAGGTAACTAGTTTTGTCATCTTTAGTTAAACACAAATTTATTCAGAGGCTAGTCTTTGTCATGCTTGTCAATTAGGTAAGTATAGTCATCTACCATTTTAGAAGTTAGCATGAAGTACTTCTAAGTGTTTTGATATTGTTTATTCGGATGTATGAACATCTCCTGTTTTAAGTTTTAGTGGCAATAAGTATTATTTGCTTCTTTTGGATAATTGCTTTCATTATGTGTGGATTTTTCCTATGCGCACTAAGTCTGAGGTGTTTGATTTATTTGTTCAGTTTCGAGATCTCATTTTAAATTAGTTTGGAACAATGATCAAGCAATTTCAGTGTGATAATGGGATTAAATATATCAATCGTGATCATAAAGCTCTTTTTGCTGCACGGGGAATGCATAGCAGTGTATCATATCCCCATACTTCTCAACAAAATGGGAAAGCTAAATGCATGCATAAGACAATTGGTAACATGATGCGTGCTATTTTGTTTCAGGCTTGTACGCCTTTGGAGTTATGGGTCGAGGCAGCTCTTGTTGCTATTCACATAATTAATCACTTACCTTCTATAACAATCAAGAAAAAGATTTCCTTCCAACTTCCTTACAAGAAGAAGGTTATTTTTGATCATGTATGTGTGTTTGGGTGCACTTTCTATCCTAACTTGAGCACCACGGCACCGCATAAATTGGCACCTCGATCATCTTTACGTGTGTTTTTGGGCTATCCTTCTCGTTATAAGGGATACATGTTGAAAGAAGGGGCTTGTTTGGCCAAGCTGTGAAATGCCCTTTTTTTTTATAAAAAAAAAAAAGAAAAAGTTCTGCTATTTTGAGAAGCACAATTTTTCTGGTTTTGCTTAAAAGTAGAAAAACAACTTTTATACTTCTATTTACAAGCACCTTTCTTACCAGGCTAAACACTCTCAAATCCTGGGAAAACTGTTTTTTCTGGGGGTGAGCAAAAATACTTGAATATCCGAAAACCCAAGAAACCAACCTGAACCCGATACAAAAAATTAGGGTACCCGGCCCGAAAATATCTGGTTAGGGTATATCCGACCCATTGCAATATGGATATCGGTTCAGATACGGGTATTATTTTGGAAAATTTTGAGTACCTGATCCGATCTGATATTGATCATATATATTGTCTTAAATAAGTATTTATATTGTATTTGGAATAATTGGTTATGTTATCTTCATGAAACATTAAGGGTGCAGGTGTAATTTTATATCCCAACAAACATTTTTCAGATTATCAGTTTTCCTTTCTTCTTTTAGAAGAACTTGCCCTACTTTTAGGTGAAATTTTTTATATTTTTTAGCTATTCGCAAAAAAAGACTTTCCTCTTGATTTCTAATTGAATAAGTAACAATAGGTGAGTAGGAGGAATTTTTTTTTTTTTGGCTATACTCTTATCTCTCTGTATGCAATCTTTGAGCTTTCACATCTTTGATTTATATCTCATGGTCATTTTAAGATGGTTTATGGTTTTGTGACCATCAAAGTATGACAATTACATATATGAACTTCTCACAACAATGTATTGGTATATCAGTAGATAGTTGTTAATGGCATTTATAAAATTAATTTTATTAGAAATTTTAATTAAATGGGTGGGTACTCGACCCGATGTGATCCGAACCCAAGGATGCCCGATTGATCTGGGTACCCAAATTTGTAGATCACATTATGGGTCAAGAATTTGGTGATTTTAATGTTTCGGATACCTGACCCAAAATGCATTTCGGATAGGGTATGCAACCCAAAATGCATTTCGGATAGGGTACCCGATCCAAAATGCATTTCGGATAGGGTACCCGATCCAAAATGCATTTCGGATAGGGTACCCGATCCAAAATGCATTTCGAATAGGGTACTTGACCCATGCTCATCCCTTGTTTTTTTTTTTCCTGAAAACACACTTTCTTTCTAGAAAAGAAGCTTGGAAAAACAAGCTCTTATTAGCCCTGTAATCATACTGATGGCTTGGTGTCTTGTAGAATCTTGGACTCTTTGATGAAAGCTTGGGTCGCCCAAATTGGTTAATGGTTTGACATGTTATCTGACCAAGCATTGCTGTTCTTTCGTTGATTTAGAGCTCAGAATTTGGGTTCACTTTAAGTTTCTAAGCCACACTGAGCACATCATGAAATTAAACAGAATAGGCTCTATGCAAGATGATACTTTGCATTTTCCCTCTTATAAAAGAAAAGTGCATTTTCTTTTGAATGATTAGGTATTTTCCGTAGTTCCTTTGGCTTCTTGTCTCCGGTTTCTGTTTTTAGTCCTAAATTTTGTGTCTGTTTTTATTTCATTGATCAGAGGATGATCTTCATGCTGAGGGGGAAGACTAAGACCATCACTATCTCCTTGTTTAGTAGTCTGTCTTTATTTAAAGTGATCAACAAAACAACGTTGTAGTCTGACCTCTTTTGATGTGATCTTCCTATATATTGTCCAGTACTGAGGCAGACAACCAGTGTAAGGAAGTTGTTGCAATTAAGGGCTTGTTTGGCATTGCTGTAAAAAAAAATAGCCTTTTCTAAAAGCACTTTTTGGAAAAACGCTTTTGTAAAAAGTGCTATTTTAAATAAATAGTTTGTGTTTTCCAACCAGTAAAGAAGTGCTTATTCTAATATTGTGAGTGTTTGGCCAATGTTTAAAAAAGTGCTTTTTTTAAAAATAAAATTAGTAGAAAGGACATTAACAAAAGTCTTTTATGGTTAAAAACAATTACAGAAGAACCATTTCAAATATATAATATATTTTTTAAATATTTTATTTAAAATATTTTCTAAAAGGAATATACCTAGTGCCTCAAGGGCTCCCGCCTACGTAGGGTCTGGGGAGCGGATGTACGCAACCTTCTCCCTTCAGGATGTTAACCTGAAAAGGGGCTGTTTCATACTACCCTCAATCTGAGGGTGAGGACTTTTCAAGAGGTCACTCATCTTGGTACTGCTCTCGCCCAAGCACACTTAACTTCGGAGTTCTAATGGGATCCGGTGATGGAGTGTTGGTGCCCTCTTTGGTATTTAAAATATTTTCTAAATATATAAAATATCTTTTTAAATACTTAAACTAATTTTTAATGTTTTAAAAATATTTTTTAAATATTGTAAAATAATTAATTCTTTAAAAAAATTTAAAATATTTTTCAAATATTTAAAGTGTTTTTTTTAAATATTTAAAATATTTTTTAAATATCATAAGTATATTATTAACTATTAAAATAGGTTTCATATTTCATATATTTTTTAAATATATAAACTATTTTTTTAAATATATAAATCATTTTTCAAATGTATAAATTACGTTTTAAAATAATTAACAAACTTAAAGATACCTGAACTCAATTTTCTCAATTGTTTAATTTTTGCTTCTACTGCTGCTTAAAAGTAGAAAGACTGCTTTGCTTTTGATAAAAAGTGTTTTTTTATGGTTGTCAAACACTCTCCCAATCTCAGAAAAGTGCTTTTTCCACCCGGGGGGGAGCACTTTTTTCCCCACAATAAGCTAAGACAAACAAGCCCCAAGCAGGAGCGGATACGGGCCGGGCTTATAGCACAGGGGGCACGTGCCCCCGGTCAATGTAGGATCCATATCATTATATATAATTATGCGTGTTTATGTAGCACAAATGGGCGGGTTGTTTGGTGTTAAGCATGTGGTTTTTACTGTTTGATTTCTACTAGGTTAGGGGTTCGATCCCTTAGGTCCTCCTCTTTCATTGATTTTTTCTCAACTTTTTTCTTTCGGCCCCAACTCCTCTTCATAAAATGTTCTATTTTACATTAAATAAATTTAGTAACTTTCAAAATGTTAATCATTTAATATTATTTTTTATATGCTAGTATCTCTAAGTTTTAATTAGTATCCTATTATAATTTTATTTCAATTATTATGTATTTAATTTTAGTTAATTTTCTCCACTTGCATTATTTTGTATAATCAATAAATTTTTAATTTTTATATTCTTTGGTTTGGATTAATTTTGAAATATGTGCAATTTTTGAGGCTTATTATAATATATTTATTATGTTTAGAGCATATTTTTAAATTATTCAGTGCCCCCAGTGCTGGAAATTTCTGGATCCTCCTTTGGCCCAAGTCTCAGCCAGTGCGCTAGTGTCCATCTATGAAATATGTGATGTACGAGGAACTTATTTTTAGTCTTTGTTTTTGGTCATGATTGACAATGAGAAACTCTTGAATGACTGTTTCCTTAATGAGTCATACGAAGAGGGGGTTATGGGAAACTTGTTCAGCGTGAACTAGAAGTGCAGAGGGAGCTTGTCGACTATGGCACCGGTTCATTGGGTTCGTTCCCTCCAGTGGTTCCTCATTGTAAGTTTCGTTTCTAGAATCTTATGCAAAGATATTTTGAAAGGGCAATATGTTTGAGGGAAGAAACAAAAGAGGGGTGAATGGCAACGATTTCTAAAGAAGGAACACGAATGATTTGTATTAGGACAAGAGCAAGAAGGGTATCCACTTCATAATAGACTATTGGATCAGACATGGCAACCAAAAAGATGACTTAGCCTCATAAAAATAATTTGGCAGATAATTAGCAACCAAAAAAATAACATGGCAAATGAAGCAGAGAGCTAATGCCGCCTTGTTCTTGTTCCAAAACACGCTGTCTTTGTGCTGCCCTTATGCATGTAGTAAACATTACCCTTTGTCATACACAATGCCCTTTGTAATGTATTTTGGCCAAAATCTCTCATACACTACAGATATGAAATGCTGACAAGAATGATTCAGTTTGCATGCGTTTTTTGCATGTTGCCTTATCGTCCTCTTTTCTCTGTTTGGATTTGGGTATGTTCACTCGTCATTCCTGAGCTATTTCCCATGCATAACATAGTACCAAGTGCAGCTAGGATTGAACACTTTTTTCACCGAAAATTTTTCCAAATTGTATTTATATGAGCCTAGACTCTTCTCATGACAATTATACGGCGATAATGTTCTTGTAGGAGCAATTTCTCGCAACTTCTAGATTTCTATGATTCTGTCTTGAAGGGCAGATGTCATCACCCCGATATTACTGAGGTGGACATTTGGTTAAATTTGATATTCTTAGGATAGTCTGCGCTCGAAATCATGATAAAGTTCTTTCAAGGCAATAGTCTCATGAACGTGCCATTTGTTTTTTTAAAGCTTTGTTTGGTTAGACAAAGGACATCTACCTTTAGAAAAATATGTCCTTTTTCCCCTAACATGGAACCCGATTACCTGGAAAACGATGGCCCACGTGGTGACCCACACATCATAGGAGCCAGTTAAGTCAGGAATTGCTCAGGGAGAGGGTCGGGGAGGGAGTCATTCTAGTCTCTAGTCTTTCAGAGATCTTGATTATTGTAATTTTTTTAACTTCTGCTAGTTTTATCAGAGAAATATTTTGGCTTTAAATTTTCATTTCTTTAGTATAGTTTATCTATTTCATTATATAAATTTGTACAAAATTCACGCTTGTTCCATTTGACTTTGGGTGAGTATGGAAAAGGTTTATTCCCATGAAAGGAAAATGTCTTTTCCTCATCTTGAAAGGAGGGTAGTTTCTTGTCTGTGGAGGAAAAGACTTTCTCCTTAGGTGGTTCATGTAAGAATAATAATAGAAATGAGACTCGAGATCTGGGAACGAATCCCGCCTCCATTAGGGGTTAGAGTTGCTCCCTTGTGCAGCCTCTTGGAATTTTTGCCATTTTTAAAAGGAAATAATAAAAAAAGGGACAGAAGAATGTTCTCCCAAACCCAATTGCGACTACAGTTGAAACCACTTCTGCTTTGAAAGTTGAAACATGGGGATTTGGGTATTGAATCATTCTATTTTCACTATGTTTCCTTATCTTCTGATGGATTTGACTGACTGGAGACCCATGTGTTGAGCAAGGAGATCTAATTATGTACCTTCTTTTCTCCTTATGATTGTGTTGAGCATATGTTTAGTTGACTTTTAAGGGTAAATTACATATTAGTGCGTTGAGGTTTGATGTAATTTTTTTGTCCACAAACTTTATAAAATAATTTTTTAGTCCAAAAGTTACTTTTTTTTGTTTTTGATAAAATACTGAAGTGATAGTATGAAGGAGTGTAAAATTTGCTATTATTTGTTAGTAAACTTACCATTCCCTTGCTTTTTCCCTCATCTTATGCATGAATTGCAATATTGTAACCCTAATAATGAAGAAGAGTCAGATAAGAGACATCATTTACACTTGTAAAGAGTCATTTTAACTATTTTATTCGATTATGTAAGTTTAGAATGAAATATTATTTTACAAAATTGTTATACTAAAAAATTAATATACCAACCCTTTTGGTACCAAACAAAGCAATGTGTAATTTACACTTTCTTTTAATTTTAGGAATCAAAAGACATTTAGTTTATTATTATGGCTACAGGAATATTTAAGCAGCTTTACATGCATCTTTCATGATGACGTGAGCTAAAGGTGTTGGTGTAATCATTTGTCTCTCAAATCCCTAAACAAGAGGTCTTGGGTTCAAAACTCATTACCCCCACCCCAAGTATTGGTTTCCTTCTTTTCGAAAGTTGTAGCGCTCTTTACCAATGTAAAATAATATGATTGTGATATCTGACCATGCTCTTTTCGAGCAAAGCAGATTACCACAGGAAGCGATACAGGGAGGATGATCGTCATGTTACTAATGAGACGTCTAAGCGAACTGAACCAGAGCCAAGGAAAAGCTCCGACCATGAATCTAGACCCGTAAGTTCCAAATGGTTCTGATATTATGCACACTATTGGCTCTTTCAAGAATGCCGTTGACAGCTTGTTTGGTATTATTTTCCAGTTTAGTTTTTGGCTTTTGAGACATTAAAGATAGGATAATCGGAAACAGCCTCTCTTTAGGTAGCACCCTAAAGGGGTAAGACCGCGTACATCCATCCCCGCAGACCCTAGTTCCGCGGGAGCTCTTGAAGCATTGGGAATGTTGCCGCTGTTGTTGTAAAGACAGGATAATCGGTGCAACTTTTTCTTGTCTACATTTTGGCTTCATTCAGAACTTGAAAAATGTTGTCAAAGGGAAAAAAAAAAAAAAAAAATGAAGGAAACATTTTCTTCGGTTTGAAATACAAGGAAACTAAGAAGGAAAAAATGGATGGAAAACTTAAAAGACTTGGAATTGGTTCGAGGAAACTCAATTTCTTCTTAAAGTGGACTGGAAAACTGGAAAAATATACATATATATATATCGCAGCCTAACTCAATCTTGTCCACTCCAACCAATGTTCTTTTGAGCTAGTCGTTTTCTAACCCTTGCATTTTGCAACCACTGTTTTCAAGTCTTTTTGCCATGGCACCTCATTTGCAACACCTCATTTTCTGGGCAACTAAACTTCTTTTTCCCTGTGTTTTTCCTTGATATCCAAATAAAGATTAAAAAGCCATTTTTTTCCCTTGCCAAATGGAGTCTTTATATTTTTATTTATTATCGAGCCTTTTTGAAATGGAAAATAGAATTGAAAAAAAGAGGAAAAATCCTTTCCACTGCCCAGTTTTAATTTCCCAAAATCCAAATTGCAAACTGGAAATGATGTGAAATGAGCCTGAGGTTTTGTTTTGAATCCTAATACTTAAAAAGTATGAACTCCATACGAAGTTTTTTTTTTCCATGACCACGGATGAACTCATTTCACAATGCCCCTCAAACAGGAGAAAAATCCACGTTTTGGGGAAAGCGGTGACTCTGATGATGATGAAGATGATGACAGGAAGCGTCGACCGTAGGATGAACAACTCTGATGCGGGCTGAAAAAGATCAGTGCTCGAGATTATGTTAGTTGGAATGTGGTATTCTTCATTATTCCCAAAATCCACTTCCAAAGGGTTTGGTTATCTTTTTTTTGTTTTTTGTTTACCCCTCTAGACTTTCTTGGTCTTGGTAAATGGAGGCAAGGTTAGCTTTTACCTGTTACAATGTTATGCATTCTTTCCTAGCGCTCATGATTGCCTTGTTAAGTAAACGTGCAATTTGAAACTCGCCTGTCAAAAGTGCGTATAATACAAAATTTGGACTTATATTTGCACTTCTGTTTAATCCGGGCCTTCATGTATAATTGCATATGATACTTTAGAATACGTGTTTTCTTAATGGTATCCATATATTGCATGAGAAAAACAAAACTAAATGATAATGTGAAAATAATTAATATGGACATTTAAATTAAGTATTTGTATTATATGTTTTGCAAATTTTTCTTTTTAAACTATTGATTTTTACCTTGTCTTTTACTATGTTGTGTTTCTGCTACCGTTATTGTGATTGAAGTTATTCATTACTTCTATACATTAATAATTTTTGTTTAAAATTTTCATGGATAAAGACACAATATATGTAGTGTTTAAAAAAAAACGGACTATATATGTATGCATCAGCGGCCTTTCAATTCCTGTATTGTATTTTACTAACAAGGTTCACCACTATTTGTCATATAGACCTTGCATTACAGTCCATTTTTGCCAAATTTTCAGCAGCTGCTAAACTAGCAATTTTCAGCGAGATGGTTCGACCAAACCTAACTCAGAAAACTGGTGTGGGGTTAAAGGTTTGGTGATTCGAACCTGATGCATCTCAAAACTGGAAATGCTTCTAGATTGATTCTATAACGGTGAGACACACGTCACTTGCGGTTAATTATGTATGTAGGTACATAAAGTGTTTTGAATATGTACCAATACGATGTAAATTTGAAGTAGAACCACCGATTACCAAATGTGACAATTGGTAGCGAGGAACCCAGTTACCTGGTAAACCCCGGGCCAAGTGGCGACTGACATACCTTTTGTTATTTCGGTCCTTTTGGCTTAAAGCTATATTCTAGCATCTCACTTGCCTCCGTCTATTAAGCAAGGCCCTGGTGGGTACTTAGCAAATGTGACTGTTTACAAATGGTATGCATATTATAATTGTTTAAGTTTGTTATTGTTGTTCATTATATATAACATAATAAGCACATTATATTATAGTAATGTTGTGTACATAATATGCTCTCCAGACTCTACATTGGTGGAAGCTTTTTGAGGATATGGGTGGTTACATACAACATAATTAAATTCTCAAGGAATTAAAGATGAAGAGTTGTGGAGTTGCTTGAAAATTTTTGTTTGGGAGCAAACATGCCATTACGAATCCAAACCAGAAATTACCCAAATCCTAGGCAACTTGCCTTTGAACTACCAACTTCAGTAGCTGTAATAATTGTGTAGTAAGGTTATCTTTATTACCATTGTAATTGTTGAGCTTCTGGGTTTTGAGTTCATTTCCCCTTCCAAATATGTGATTCTTTACCACTGATAAATGAGATCGTAAAATTATCAGTTTTCTTTTTTTAATCTTTCAGGTGGGGGGAAGGATCAAAAGAGTCAACAATATGTCGCGACAACTAGCAAATCGTGTTAAAAGTGTTTTGGTACTTGAAAATATTTGGTCAAGTGGCATGATATTCATTCTCATCTCTAATGCTACTTCCATGTACTACTCATTAATTAATTAAATGTCATAGGAGCAATGCCCCTGTTTCAGTTATTAATCTGATAACAACAGATACTATACTGGATTTTAGTTAAAAGATTGAGAGCCCATGCCCTAGTCCTGGGAGATTGACATGCCGTTTCTACTTGAAATGGCATTTTACTAGGTTGTGTGGGAGTGAAGCTATATGTTAATAGGGCTAGCAAAGCAAAACCTAACATAATCACTGACTCCAGCATGAACACAGTTACTTAAATACATTTTCTTGATTAGTAATAATAATAATTCCATTTATTTTAATTGGGTATACACAATAATTTGAATTTTCTTAGTGACTTATTTTATCAAAGAAACTTAATAAAGAAAATGAACCAATAATCAATTCAATTTTTAATTATATTCGAATTTAGAGAGGGAGGCAAAACGATGGAATATTTCTGCACTCAGAAAAAAGAAAAATTATGATACTTGGGAAGAGTTTAACCATAGATAGTTTCTTAACCATCCCATCAAATAAGTGGAAGATTCATTAAATTGTGAAATATTGCCCTATTATAATGTGATATGCTTCCAATGCCAATAACAAGTAACCCATCTAGGGTTTACCTATTTTTAATAGGCACACACCACCTCACTATACCTAAGCATTGCATGCATTTGCATCTTGCATATCATGGATTGTCCCCAAGTAGGAAAACCGAGAAAGATCTCTTGTTCTTATTCTTATATATATATTTGAAAAAAAGAATAATCTTCTCTGAGAAAAATAAAAAATGGAAACACGGTAGGACAAGATTTAAACCTGATATGAACATTTTTCTTACAGAAGGCATGGAAAAGCATTATGCAAATGATTTCATGGATAGAGCTCGAGATGGCAAGGAGCAAGTCAATGAAACATGGTTCGACCAAGCCCCCTTTTTAATACAACATGACCCCACCTGACAAGTTGGAAACTTGACTTGTCTAGTTGAATCACATTTCAAGTTCTTTTTATTCAACCGAATTCAACTTAACCCATGTTGAAACTCATGACCCAATACAACTTATGTCCAACCCATTTAGAGTCATAAGTGCATTTGACCCATGTCACCAAACACAGATCTGACCCTTTTCTTCTTTACATGAATACTTATAATTTCTTAGTTTACATTAGTGTTTATAAATGTATAGATATTATAATTTATATTATGAATCATTTATTTATTTAAATTTGTGTTTTCAATAATTTTTTTGCTAAAATATTAAAAAAAAAAGAAAAAGAAATTGAGATTAAACCTGAGTTTAACCCATCCAACCTTGTGACCTAGGTCAAACTAAGTTTGGGATTTTTTTTTTCCCTAAACCTAACTGGGTTCAACTTGCTTCCAAGCAAGTCAAACCCATGTCAACACCTCCGTACAAGTAGGTGGATGCTGAATGACTCGGACCAATTTAGGTCTACTCGTTGTCCATCTCTAAATAAACCTACATAATACATCATACAAAATGGTCTTAAAGGAGCTATTAAGAAACTTATGTCCGTTCCAAGCCCATGAATACCACAACCGTCGTCAACTACCCGATCAATTTTACAATTTTGCATAGGCAGCAACATGCCCAGTGCCCTAAGGACTCCCGCCTAATTAGGATGAAAGGGAGGGGGTGGGGAGGGGAGCGAATGTATCCAGCCTTTCCTGTTCAGAGTACTACCCCTGAAGAGATGCTGGGCTGTTTCCTAGTGTCTCCAACCTGAGATTGAGGACTTCTTAGGAGGTCATCTATCATGGTACTGCTCTTGCCCAAGCACACTACTTCGGAGTTCTAATGGGATCCTGTGACGGCGTGTTAGTACCCTCTTTGATGTACAATTTTGCATAAGCAAACTTACACTTTTTTCGTAGAAACGAACATGGGCCAATCCTCATATCAACCACAATCGTGTACATTACACAAACCATTTTAAGCGTCCGAAAGCAACAAAATGCATACCAAGGGTAGTTTCATTGTCAGGACATTTATTGTTAAGGCCAAGTCAATAACATGACTCTTCGAGTCTTATTATATTCACTAGTTAACCTGAGATTTCAACTAATTCATTTTGCAAAGTGGGATCTATTTTGCAATAATCCTCTATTTGGTCCGACCCCCTAATCCTTTTTCTTGACTAAGGGCGCTCAATGGATGGCTTGGGTTGGTTTGGAGCCAACCTATGAAGACCCAATAGCTTTTGAGTCCAAGACCTACCTATACCCATATAATGTACTTTAGAAATATGGTTCTGGTTTTGGTTCCATTGGGTCCGAGGCAACCTCTGGCCACCCAAGGTAAAAAAAGGCAATGATGGAACCAAGGTACCCTAACATTTCAATGTACACAATGAGATACCTTAAGGTTTGAATATTTTATTAAAACTTAAGTACGCTATGTTGGAATTTGATACATTTTTGTAAGAATATGACCAATTTGTTGCAAAAAATGTTAATGTAACATATAATTATGATAATATGTCAATGTTTTCATTAAAAAGTAAGTGAATGGACATCAAATATTCATCGAATATTTGATGCAAGCTATCTTACACTTTGCCACATTATGTGTCATGTCAGCGTTTTTAAGCAAAAAATCACAAATATTAATGAAGATACCAATATATTATCAAAATCGTGTTTATTTTTAACATTTTTCAAAGAAAGTTCATCAGATTTCAACAAGAGGATATCTAATTGACCAAAATTTTAAAATTTCTCTATACCTAAGAAATAAAATATTTAAATCTCAAATACCCTATTGTATATATTAAAATATTAAGATATCTAAGTGATAAATGGTCAAATCTTAAGGTATGTAACCGATAATTTTTCTTATTTTTAATTATGTCAATATAGTCCATGTACAATTTATATTGTATCAACTTAATCCTTTAATCAAATCGAAATTAAGTTAATGACGTAAAATTAGACAGCACAATCATGTCCCACGTAAGTAGCCCATTGCAAACGCACCCGTTGACACAATTAAAACCAATGTGACTGGACTATTGCAAACTTACTATTCTGTCATAAGATCCTATAACGAATTCCCGACCAGTAGACGAATAATCAATATCCATCCTGAAAAGCAAACATTCAACTTCTCAATTTATACGACTAGCTTAGTGAATGAATAAAACAGAATACTTCTTCTAAAAGTCTCAAGCAGGCCCATACACTGCAGAAACATGATCCTTATGAACACATTTTGCTTCAGTCAGTATCCTAGCATCATAGCTGTAGCAGTTGCAATCCTCATTTGCCTGCATGATTTCAAATACGAGTAATAGCTAAATGGATGACCAAAAAATTGCAGCATCAGAGCAACATCAGGTCCATAAAACAAATAAATTCCAATCAATTTGATTTAGAAGATTCCAAGGGCACACGACATTGGATCACATTGAGACAGATATTTGATGTTCCGCATGCTTGTAAAAGTTTCGTATAAGACTAGACAGCAAGCAGATAACATCCAATACCTATATGCACATTTACACCGGCGCATAACTTCAAGGTTCAACGGGTATCTAGTCCTAGAATTAGAGTTAATTTTGTAACGTAGAAAGCAAATCATCAGGTAATGCTTACTGCCGTGAAGTTCATTGGCTCCATTGGGTTCCATGAAATTGAATTAGATTTCGTCTGTAATAAGAAACCAGACGTTAGAATCATCAAGCAGGAATCAACTAAGCCATTGAAATGTTCTGTAAAGCACATTAGTACCTGTATGATAATCTTCCTCGCTGGGAATGACAAACGGAGATCCTAGAGTGCAATACTGCGGTCACTGCAATGGAAGAAAAAGGGAATATAATTTAACACCAGAAGAATAGGGAACATGGCTGTGATGATGGGCATCGAAGTGGTCATAGGAAAACAAACTAAAAGAAACTAATAAACATCTAATGATACTGCTTTTGCAGACAACCCACAAACAGCAGGTTGTCAGGTAAGGAAATCACGAACAAGTAGGCAACAACGGAGGGAAAAAGAAAAATAAATAGTGATGCACAAAGACAAGTTTGGGAGTTTGAATCACTATAAACCAACTTAAGCAATAATGGTATAAAGCGAAATATAATGACATGGAATGCAGAAAGAGGCCACCACTTGCTATGAGTAGCATGTTATGGACCAATATTTATATTTGATTATACCTGGCACTGAATTCACGACATGTAGTGACAGACTTAACAACTACAGAGAGAGCATCACGTGTCACTCTGATCATGGCACATCACGCATCTTTGCATGAATCTTCCTCTTTGAACGAAAATTCTAAAAAATTAGTTCAAACGGCAAACCACTCCAATTTCTTCATACACAAAACTACCTCACTGTAGAGTTGGCAAAATCTGATGCAACATTATAACACAACAAGAACTCCACATGGAGATAGAGGGTCTAGGTTGTAGTTTTCGAAGCTAGGTTGAATTTGGGATTGACCTGTTCAACCTATTTTAGGTAATTGGGTTGAATTTAGGTTTTAGTTGAGTCAACCTATTGATATAGTTGTATTAGGTGTTTTGAGCGATATATTCCTAATCTGAACTATATATAGTAATGTCAATTTGATAGTACATTCGTAAATGTCAGGGCTGACAAAATCTAACATGACATGATAACATTACACGGATACGACACGAAGATCGCGGGTTTGGATCGGGGGTTTTGAAGCTACATTGAATTTAGGTTGACCCGTTTAATCCGTTTAGGTAATTGGGTTGAATTTGGATTTGACTCATGTAACCCGTTTTGGACACGACTAACCCGTTTATATAGTTATGTTAGGCATTTAAGTAATACATTATTGTTATATATATTTTGAGTTAAGCTAATTGAATTATATTTAGTAATATTAATTTGATTGTTTATTTTAATAATTATAAATATAACAAGTGTTTATTAGTATTATCAACCATAAAGTGCATTATTAATATGTTTGTAAGTTGAAAAACCAACATTTAATGAAAAAATTCACAAATATAATTAAATGGGTAACCCGTAGGTTACCCATTTAATAATTGGGTTGGGTAAGGTTAAGAATTCCTTACCTGTTTAATAAACGGGCCGGGTTTGGGTTGACCCCATTCTTAAGACCTCTGGCATAGCACAAACACGAACATGACCTGACACATTTGCCACCTCTAATATTTATTACTACATCAAACTTGAGGTGTATTATTGACATTTTTGTTAGTTGATAAACTAGCATTTAATGAACAAGGTCACCCATATGATTAAATGGGCAACCCAAGGTTTATCCGTTTAACAATTGGGTTGGGTAAAGATTAGAAGTTCTTAACCCATTTAATAACAGGGTCGTGTTCGGGTTGACTTCATCTCCAAAACCCCTCGCATAACATGATATGAACATGACATTAACTTTTGCCAGCCCTACCTCACTGGGATGTGCAAATAGTGAGAAACTAAAGAAGATCTATTAAATCATAAAACCTCCAAATCTCAAAATGTTGATGAAAATCCAAGATTTTTCAATACAATTAAACCTCCTATCTAATCTCTGATAAGATATTTATTCTTACCTCCCTGATGTTGCCAACATATTTGGCTCCTCAGGATTGAAACGTACAGATATAACGGTGTCCACTCCCCATGCAAAGCTGTTCACGGGCTGTGACCTATTTAAAACAAGGCAGACAGTCAATTTGACTTGAGGGGTGGCCAAAAAGGAGTTCAGAATGAAACCTGTTGTGATCCCATATATCTAACTGAGCACCAGCTGTAGCAAAAAGATTCCCACCCCGCTGGTGGTCTGCACCCCTATAGAATAACCCATGATTAAAAATAACAAAAATAATCAAAGAAAGCAAAAACATTATGGGCATCATTTAACCAAGAAAACAACAGAGGCCAATGCCTCAAAGAGGCTCCTGCCAAGGTAGGGTCTGGGGAGGATAAGATGTATGCAACCTTACCCCTACAGAATGTTACTTTGTAGAGAGGTGGTTTTCGAAGGACACCCAACTCTAAAAAGAACCTTACTGAATTCAAATAAAAATAAGCACGTACAATACAAACAGTACCCAAATTAAATGAAGCAGCAATAATAGACATGTAAGCCTATAGGCACTGTGAACTAGGATTGATAGTTGGAGTACTCTTTCTCCTAATAGCTAGGTCCACATGTATTTTTAAGCCAAGAAAATACAAATGAAATAATTCTTAATGAGAACTGCTTCAAAAGACATACCAGAATGCATTTTTCCAAGTGAACACGGCCAATGGCTGGAAAAGTTTGATGTGAGAACTAATGATCGGTAAGATTTGCACAAAAATTAGTGCAACAAACAGAATATAATTACCTCCGTGGAGCCACCAGAGGAATCATTTGATTCCATAATATCAGGAGATGGAACATTCCATAAACGGACCCTGAAGCGAACATATTCCCAAGATGAATGTAGTTCTTGAAACATAAATTCCTCTAATAAGATGAGAATGAAATTGCTTTCTAGAATATTTTAACTTACGTGCAATCAGTTCTGCATGATACAAGAATGCGTCCATTCGTTGATGCTGTCAAACCCCTGACAGCACCTTGGTGACCAGGAAACTGACAAATTGTTTGCCGTCATTTTTCCAATAATTTAAGCATGGGGTTGACACAATAATTAGCACAAGCAATCAAAATGTAGGATGTCAAAAGGACAACAATATAAACATATAAGAACTGCACAATATCATACAGGAATCTCATCTCACCAATAGCTTCTAGAGGCAAAAAGGCTAATCAACAAACAATGCATCAAGCAAAGGCCAAAGTGATCAACAAAAGTAACACAGAAAAATACAAGCTAACCTTAAAGCTCAAAACTCTTGTTTCCTCATGATAAAATGAGTTGAGAGCAAAGCCATTGGAACAATGGGTACATCATGGTTCATGATAAATAATGGAAACCATTGATCAAAAACCGTTTGTATTTTCATTTTCACACTGCCTTGAGAACAGATGTGGTCGCTCATGCATTATTCAGTAGAGAAAGAAGATACCAAGGCATAAATTACACAAAGTTACATGGTCGAGAGCAAAGAAACTTATTCAACATCAGGATCAACTAGAAAAAATAACTGCTATAGCACTTGGTCCAATTGGAAATCAATGAGCTATGGCTCCATCCTCTATCAATGAATAAGCTGTGGACGAGAAAATGCAAGCATCTTAATAAGATAGCAATTAAGTCAATTTTCTCCAATAACGAACAACACAGATATTGAAATTCAATAGTATATTTTACGTGCAAATAATACCTGCACATTTGAAGGGGAAAGGGAATCTTAGGATCCAACACTCCCAATATTTAAATTTCATAATATAACAAGTATTAATCATATTCTGTACAAACAAGGATCAGAAGAAAAAGGTGAATGTGGATTACACAAGTTACCTGGAAGCTATATCCCAAAGACGGATATCTACACATAAGAACAAGGACATCACATTTATTAAACGACTCAAAATAACAAAGACCACAACTAACTGCCAATAAGTAGAGGTTTCAACAAGAAATCCAAATAACTTATTCCTAATCCAAGAACTGCATAATCAGTTTTTAATCTAATTTTTTGACATTATTCTGAGAATTGCACAATCATTTAACTAATATGCATTGATCAACGCGGTTGCAATTAAACAATAATAGCAGCATGTATCCCTAATCCAAGAACTGTAAAATCAAACTGGAAATAGTAACAGACAAATCATACTACTAACGCTGTTAGCAAATAATAGAAAATAGCTCAGTTTAGATTAAACTTTGCGAGTAGAACTGAACAAAACTAGGAAAAAGCACAACTAGGGAAAACAAGGGGAAAAAAAAACTAAGGAGAACTACTAGTTTTCACATGTTTGGAAATAAATTAGTTCTTCTCAGCTTTTCTTAGTTGTTCATGGTGTTTGCCAAGTTTTGGTCATTTTGTCCAGCTATTTTGAGGAAAAAAAACTAGGCAAAGTGAAACAACTAGAGTTTTACTTAGTTGTTCCTAGCTCTGCTCTTTATTAACCACACCCACCTAATATTTAGGCTTACACAGTTATGCTTGGTTTTTCCTAAATTCACTCGTTACTAGAACTAACCCAAACTAAAAGAAAAGAGAAAAGGTAGTAAAAGATGGTACCTTCATCCATTGAACCCGAAAATACGCCTTTCAAGTAATTAGGGTTCTTGGCCATACATGAAACAGCATCCATGTGCCCATCCATTGCCCCAATGAATGGTCTTGCAAAAATCTGGGCCAAAGAAAAGTAAAATCCAATTTCACATGATTAAACACTCCCAACTGAATCATGCAATCCCAAAATTGTTCCTGTCAAGAAACCAACTGTTCCAAAGCTTAAGTTGATAGGAGAAGGCTCAAGAATGGTTTTATACTTTAAAAATGCCCCTACAAGCGATGCCCATTGAGCTTGATGCGTGAATATTGCATAGACCCATATTATAATGTGTACTTATGTTAATATTGAAAGTCGGGGGTGTCATAATTCGAAATCATGACCTCTTGGTCAAATGCTCTAATTTCATGTCAAAAACCAAATGTCCCAAAAGCTAAAGCTGATGATAGGTAAAGAACCAAAAATAGTTTTGTACTCTAATATCTCCCTTTATGCAAATGTTTGTTGCGCTTGAAACATGAATATCACACAAGCTCACCTCACACTAGTTTATTCAAACTATGTTAATATTGAGAGAGAGAGAGAGAAGAGGGGGAGGGGGGGGGGGGGGGGGGGGTTAAGATTAGAACTCGTGACCTCTTGGTAAACAATGCTCTGATACCATGTAAAGAAACCGACTTTCCAAAAAGCTTAGGCTCCGTTTGTTTCAACGGAAGTACTTTTCCAACGGAAAATATTTTCCTTTGAAAAAGGTTTTCTATGGAAAATGTTATTCCTATTGAGGTTTTCCATTGTTTGTTTCAACGGAGAACGTGTTTTTACATTTCGATATTCCTCGCTTGTTTTAAAGGAATCATAGTTTACCAATCTTCTTATTCCTAATCATAGGACAGTATAAATAGCAATATAATATATTTGAAATTATTTAGACTCTGTGGGGTTGTAGAGTTCTTACTAAGATACCATGAGGTTTGAGCATCTATTACATATCCTGACATTTAAATGTACATAATGATGTACCCTAAAGTTGAATATTTTATCAATCAGGTACCATATATCAAAATTCGACGAATTTTTGTAAGAATCTGACCAAATATAAAAGTGCTAATATAATATATGATTACGATAATATTTACAAGTCATGTCAATGTTTTTAGCAAATTACAACAAAAAGTTCATCGTATATTGATATAAAAACTACCCAAATGCCAACATCATATGCCGTGTTAGCATTTTTTAGGAAAAATCCAATGAGAATACTTATATATTATCAGAATCATGTATCTAGGTCACTCGGAATGATGACTTTCCCTCTTTTAAAAGGGAAGTCATTTTCCCCCATTTGAAGGAAAACGTTTGCCTTTGGGAAGACCTTTTCCGTCATCAATCTTGCGCCAAACGACAGAAAAAGGGAAAACCACTTTCAAGAATGTGGTTTTTGCCCTAAACAAACGAAGCCTTAATCTGATGGATTTTCTCATGAATAGTTTTATACGCTAACAGCTCCTTTGTACAAAATTGAACAAATGAATGGAGAAATTGACATCACCTTTTCTAATTTCGCAGCATTAAGAGCTCGAACACACTCCACTGCCTTCTCTTGAGGCCGAAGGCTAGGATCATAGTTGTGAAATACCCTCTAATTGTCATTGCCACATATACAAAAGATGATAATATCAGATTTTCGAGAATCTAAGCCGAAAAAAAAAAAAAAATGCAAATTTTGAAACAACACAAGAAAATTTACCTGGAGGTCTTGACTACGTTCGCGAGTGTATTCATCTGCGGGGCGGGATATGCATTTCACCTTCATTCTCTTTCCTGTAGCAGTTCATGCAAAACACACACACACACACACAGAGTGAGAGAGAGCCGCTTAAACCCTAAACAGTGAAAGAGAGATAGAGAATGAGACTGTCATGATCGGAAAATATTGGAGTAATGGGGGTATTAAGTCATTAGTAATAAGCAAGGAGCTCAATTCAATTGTATTAGTCTTTTAAGTGGTTTTAGCCGAGATTTAGCATTCTTAGCTCCTTAGTAGTGTTGACCATCTATACGCAAGAATGTCGGCTGGTAGTTGGAGGGGAAGTTAGTTAATGTTGGTTAACATTTGTCTAGGTGCAATGTATTGTTAGCTATTTTCTCCTTTAGCTGACTTAAGGTAGGAATAGTATAAGTAGGTGATTCCCTTCGTTGTAAGATTCATTGAATGATATTGATCCTAATTCTCTTTCTCAACCCCAAGTCTCTCTACTTCTCATCTCTATTCTCTCTATTTCTCATCTTAATCTCACTTTTTTCTCATCTCATATTCTCTCTCCTAGATTATGATCCAAGATTGATCTTGAATCATAACAATTGGTATCAAAACTTGTGAATTTGCATTTAATTAAGTTGAATTTACATTCAATTGAGTTGAATTTGCATTGAATCAAGCATGATCAAAGGTAGGAATCAAGCTATTAGAGCTGGTGATGTTGCTGATATCTCCGTGCAGCAGGAGCAAGCAGCTAGAGTACAGCAGCTGATGCAACAGCTCACGCAAGATTTGAAGCTTATAGTGTAGCGATCGCAGCAGCAGTACCTGCAATGGCAGTGCAGATTCAGCAGCAGATACTTGGAATGTAGGAGCAAATCAATAAGAATGCAAGAACACAGCCGATCGCAATGCAAGCACAATTTAATAGACTAAATGTAGCAGCTACTGGTTCAATCACAGCCTTAGCAGGAGCTGGGGTGAATTTAGGCCTGGATGTTGCAGCTTAGATTCAGACAAATGTGGCACCATTACAACAAGATGTCGGTGATGAAATGGACGGGAAATTGGTGCCAAGGTTGCTTTAGAGTGGATTCAAACCAAGATTAATGATGCAGCACTGAGAAGGACAAGTATAGCAAGATCAACCTCAAGTCAGGATGGAATAGGAGCATTCCACTATGGAGCAGCAGCATTACCACCTATTGCTTAAGCAATAAAATCGCAAGTGCAAATTGAAGTTTAGAGCAGCAGGTTGTTACGATTGAAGTTCACATTGCAGGAAAATGTTGAGCTCAATCTGACCATTCATCTCAGTCGCAAAAGGTGCTATACAAGCAAGAGAATTGGAGCAAAGGGAAAGCCAACCTTGGTTTACAAGGGAAGATCACCAGATTTCCTACTCTTTGAGTCAAATAAAAAGATTCTTGAAAAGCTATACATGATCAAGAGAATGAAGCTGAAGCAGCCTAAGGTGGTGTTGATGTCAATTGATAGACTTGGCATATTCTTGGATCAAACGGACTATCAAGATGGCAAGGAAAAGGTGTAATTCTACTAGTAATAATACAAATTCAGCAATGAATTAGGGTGTTCTTACTGCATTTCAATCAAATTTAGCAAAGAAACAGGCTGTTACTACTGTGGTGCTCACAAATTCAGTACAGAATTAGTTTGTTACCACTCCAGTTTGAGCAAACGTTAAATTTTTTTTGGGAAATATGCAAAATCAGATCAAATTGCAGGCTCTCTTGAGTGGAGCTAGTGCTTATTCATCTACGAACCCTAATGATAGGCCTCCTGACTAGGGAGAAGTGATATATAAATTCAATAAGATGATGCAAGGGATTTCTCTTAAGGAATATATGATTCGATTTGAGGAATTGAAGGCTAGAAGGTTATCCTTACATCCGGAGACAAATGAGGATGTCTTGCTTTATTGATGGCCTCCAACCCAAGCCCAATTTCATAGTAAAGACCATTGATCCTCGAACACTATCAATGGCATATGATAAGGCAAGGTTGTTTGAATCTGTGGTTCCTTCTTATTCAAAGGGAGAACAAAGGAAGGTTGAGCTCCTTGCTTATTACTAATGACTTAATACCCCCCTTACTCCAATATTTCCCGATCATGACAGAGACCCAAAAAGTGTGGTCAGATCATAAGTTGAAAGGTCGGTTGGGCAATTTTACGATGTAACATAGTGGATAAATTATATATTAGTATCTTTAAAGTTGGTATATTAATGTCTTAGTTTATAAATTTTGTGAAAAGATTTTTCAATATAAATGGTATATGTACTTAATAAAATAGTGTAGGGTGACAAGAAGATGAGGGACGACCTAGGAAAGAGGAAAAAGAACAAAAACTGAAAAGCATAAACTTGAAAAATATTTGCTCTACTACTCTCAAATCAAGGGTGAATCTCTTTAAATTAATCAAAATCAGAAGACCAAGAACAAGCAAACAAAAAAACTCTTAGCCAAAAATGTTTCCAAGAATTTCTTAGGTTTTAGCCCATAATCCAAGTTGTAATACAACAATTTTGGCATTCTGATCTAAAAGGTAATACTATATAAATGTTTAAACCATTACTTGAAATCAAAGACTAACAAATGTCCTTTAATTTGTTAAGTTTACACAAAATTCCATTCATCGTGCCGTACTTTCTAGCCTCTACCTTCAACCAGCAAATTTCCAATGCCCTAATCACACAAACAACCATTTTTCAATCTGATAGTTGCAACTAGCACCAACTGCGACAAAGTAATATAACTCAGAGCTTCATAAATGATAATGTCAATCAGAAACGTGTTATGCCCCATGCTTAGCACAATTGTTTTTCAAAAATAACAATTTGATGGGAAATTTTGTTATTAATCCTTAAGGTCAGGCTTTTGCGGGCCAAAAGTCGAAGTTCTACAATTTTTGTATTTTTTCTGTTATTTTTTGATTTAGTTGGGTTTAATCCATGTAGTGCCTATATAAGGCTGTGGGTATTCACTGTAAATCATTCAGTTTTCCAATTAACGATATTCAATTGATAATTTCTCTCAATCTCTCCCTTAATCTCATGTTGCTCTCTCCCTCTCTCTCTCTTCTCTCCCTCAGTCCATCTCTCTCTATGTCCCTGCTATTTTTTTTTTTTTTGTAGAATTCTTCCCAAAACTTCTGCTCCCCTCCCCCCAACAAAAAAAAAAAAAAAAAAACTGCATTTTCTAGAAATTTCATCATTTTCCGCAAGTATTGTTGAGTTTTGGCCTAAGTACACAACTAGGGTCATAACAAGGTGGTGTCCGAGCTTCAAGAGCCTCGAAGGCAACAATGGCACCACGAAAACCCCTTGGCACTGTTGATAATTCTCTACCCGAAATGGTTGAGGACCAAATTGAGTTCTTGTTCCAAAGGATTGTGAGTTTGGATGCCAAACATGAACAAACCATGAAAACCATCCAAGAAATTGCCCAAAATCAAGAAAAAAGTGTTTAAGGAACTTCAAAATTTGAGTCACAAACAAGACCAACTCTTGCAATTGATAGAGTAGCGTGCGGCCAAGGCTAATACATGGATGGAACGTGCGCAATTGAGAGCCCAACAGACATATGCTCAATTGCAAACACTTATGGAGTGAATCTTGGAGCGCAAAGAGAAAACAAAGGTAATTAGACTTAACCAAACTATTAGGCCTGCTCCTATTTTGCCTAATCTTAACCATAGTTCCTCTAGCCATGCTCAAGTTGATGAAAATGCGGCTTCTAATGCAAACACATGCGGAAAAAGGTTGATGATCCCAATAATAAATCCACTCCTCTTGGAAGAAATGACTTTAGAATTGTTAGAAATCAAAACCAAGATAGAAACCCACGTGGAATTAAGAAGCCTAACCAAAATAGGATTTTTTTCCCAATTTGATTCAACTAACCCAAGGGGATAGGCAACTAGGCGTGATAAGTATTTCAGCTTCTTTGAGATGTCGGATCAAGAAAGGTGGGAACCTTTTGTATACACTTGCAAGGTGACATTAGGTCTCAGTATGAAAGTTTTCTTCCAAGAAGTGTAGATGTTCAATGGGATTATTTTGTTGAAGGAGTTTGAAAACGTTTTGGTGATAGAAAAAGTGATGATGTAATTGATGAATTTAACAAACTTCAACAAAAAGGCCTAATGATTGAACACTAAGCAAAGTTTGAGGAGTTAAAAGCCTACATTTTGATAAGGTCAGTGTATATATAAAAAAAGTGTACCGATGTACATCCATACATGAGTACGAGGGGCATACCCCAAGCTGGCTGAAGCCTACAAGCAATCCGAAAGAAAAGCAACAAGCGAAAGCAACAAAGAGTTAATACAAAGAAACATCAAAGGAAATTCCTAAGTACAAACTCTAAGCAAAGGAAAAACAAAGCGAATAAATGCCAACAGGAATCAGGATTTCATCTTGGACTTCTTGTTCTTCGCTGCAGGCTGTGTATGCTTCCTAAGCTTCAAATAACTAGTCTGAGGCGAAACCGCTGAGTTCACATCATGCAAAACAGAAGTTCCAGTGTCCATAGAAACAGTCACCCGAACTAACGGGGAAATGGATGGTACTTGTGGTCCATTATTATAGACCGAGCTTCCCTCAACATATCCAACATCCACCCGAACCATCAAAACTTCTCCAGACAAGCCGAATCTGCGAGGTCCAAGTGGGGAACGATCCCCCTAGCGCAAGCGGCCAGGGGGAAAGAAGGGAGACCCGTGTTGGCCTGATGGATTTAGGCCCAACACGAGCCCAGCGCAAAACCAGGAGGCCGGTACAAGACTAGCCCCAAAGGAAAGAGACAGGGCCCACAATAATTTTTTTTTTTAAATTTTTTTTAAAGCCCCATTAACATGAGAGTTAAAAGGGTCAAGGCCTGTGACGATCCATTCCAAGGCCCAGCGAACTCAGCCCAGTTGTAGTCCATCACTACCCATAACCCAAACACCAAGGTGGGCCATAAGTGACAAGCCCGTGGAAAGTAGAGCACTTGTAACCAAACCTGGGCCCAAAAGCCCACTCCCATCAGGCCCGGACGGCCAACAACATGGTCCCATCAACAAGCCCGATACAGCACAAACCCTAGCACTCCAACAAACCCTAGCCGCCATTAGCCGCCACCCTTACGAGCTCCCGCCCGCCCTAGCCGCCGGTACAACCAGCCACCAAGGAAGAGGGAGGAAGGAGGACGTGACAGCAAGCCATCAACGAGCAAGAAAAACCAGGAGACACCGACTATAAACATTAAAGGGCGTATGCGCAAAACGAAAAAGATCATTGTTTTATTTGATAGTGGGAGTACTTGTAGTTATGTGGATCCTAAAATTGCTAAATCAGGTGGTTTTGTGATGTCGCACACAAAAGGAAAAACTTACAATTTATAACTCAACTCTCAAATTCTGAAAAGGAAAACTTAGGATTTGTAACTCAACTCTCTAATTCTAGATTTAATTTCATTCAAAGATATCAATAATGTACTTATGAGTCCTATTTATAGAATAGGAACCCAGAATCTAAAGAGATAAAGAAATATAATTCAAATCTAGCTGGAAAATAAAAATAACCAACATCTTAAAATTATAATCCTTATCTAATTAAAATAAAAGATAATCCTAAATAATCTTAATCTAATTTAAACTCAATAAATCCTAAAGAATAGACTAATAGTTAAAAAATTTAAAAGTCACAAATATACTTAAACTCCTTTTAATCAAGATATCTTCACGAATCTCATAATTTGCATTATCCTGGTACTGCATCATTTTGTTTTTGTCTAATGCTCCTTCACTAACTATAACTATGGCTAATGGTAGTAAATTGGTCACTCAAACTAGGTGTCTACAATTTAGCTAGGACATGCAAGGCCATACTTTTCAATACAACTTTAGATTATTGAATCTTTGTGGTCGTGACTTGCTTCTTGGTGTGGAATGGATGAACATGTAACCCCAACAAGTTAGACTTTGTTAACATGGAGCTAACTCTTCAAAAAGAAGGAGAAGAAGTGGTTTTGCAAGGACTTGTAGGTCACCCATCTTTGAAATGGCTTCAAGGAGAAAAGTTGAAGAAGGCCATGTGATGCAGCATAGTTTTATTTGATTTAGTTTTTATCTTATCTTATATTTAGGACAATAGTTTTCTATTAGATTAAATATTTATCTTAACAATTTCTATTAGATTTAAGATTTATCGTAATATTTTTTGATTAGGTTTAGGATTTATCTCATCTAATATTCTTGTAGGATTTCGTTTTCTATAAATAGAGTTTTGTAATTCATTATTTCGAAAGTTTGATGAAATAAAATTGAGTTGAGTTTTTGATTAAGCAAGTTGTGCTACATCAATTTGGTATCAAAGCCCTCAGTTTGAACCGCTGCTGCCAAGCCGTTCTAGCCACCGATGCTCGTGGGTGATACTCCCGCTGCGTAGTATCTTTTTCCCGCCACTACCATAGTGTAGTGGTACCTATCCCTAATTAAAAAATTTGCCTCTCCACCCAAAAGAAAAAAAAAGCATTAGTCACGCAAAAAAAAGGAAAACAAAATTTCATTAAAAACATGAGAGCCACCGCACAACCACTGTCCCAACCACCATAGTGTTCGACTGCCTAACCTCCGCCACCCACCATCCTCGAACCCAAAAAAAAGAAAGCAAATTTCGTTGAAAACCCTAGCCATCATCCCACAAAACCTTAACCCCCATTTGAACCCAGCTTCGAGAACCCTAATCTTGAAAACCCTAACCCACCCAATCGTAACTTTGGACTGAGACCAAAACCCTCGATTTGCCTTTAATTTCTCCACCAAACCCAAAATCTATCCTTTACCCCCACCTTAAAACCCTAAATCAAAAACCCTTGTTTGAACGCCCAAAAATTTTGAACCCACCAACTAGTCGAGCCCTAAATTGAAAATCCTAGTTCAAAATTCCCCAAATTCGAACCCTAATTCAACCTAAACCCTAATTGAACCTCACTCCTCATATTGCAACCATAGTGAAAAACGATAATTTTGTCCAATTGCAGCAAGAAGTTGCTGAACTTGTTTCATGGCATAGTTAAGTTGATGAATGTCTCGAGCAGTTTTCAGTAGATATTAAAGAATTTCAGTCCTCTATTCTGAAAAAACTTCGAGAACTTAGGAGGATAATGAGTGGGAAGCAAGTGATTCCTGAGGAAACTTGATGGCACTTTAAGCGCAATTACACACACGACTCCACAAATAGTAAAGCTCTTAGACTTTAATTCAGGTAATCTTAATTCCGCTCACAAGTCAGATTATGGGTTGAAATTGGAATTGCCGAAGTTCGAGGGGAACGGGGACCCGGAAGAACTTTATGATTGTATTAGATACATGGAGAATATTTTTACTTGTAAAAGGGTTAAACAAGAAGATTAGGTTAATTTCGCTGTAACTTGTTTTAAGGAATATGCTATTAGTTGGTGGATTTATACTGAGACTCACCTAGGTCTCCAAGGTTCGATTTTGATTTGGAACCGTTTAAAGGAAGCCATGTCTTGAAAATTTGTTCCTTTCAATTATGCTCAAGAATTGTATTCCAAACTATGTTCTTTGAAGATGATAGATAAAGATCTTCATTCATACACACATGAGTTTCAGAAACTTGCCACTTGTTGCTCATCTGAGGGGTCTGAGCAACGACATGCATAAGATACATTGGTGGTCTTAAATCCCATATTCGGGCAGAATTGTACGGTATGACATTTGAGTCTATTGACATGGCCGCTTCTTATACCATGAATGCGGAATGCAAATGGAAGATGTAACAAGAGGCTTTAGGTCCTCGATCAGAGATGGTAACTAGAAGTCCTATTATGTGCTATGGATGTGGAATAAAAGGACATCCAGCTCGAGATTACCTGTTGAAATTTAAAAAGATGGTGACTCTAGTCAAGCCTAACTCATAATAATATGTACTCAACTGATGCTAACAGAGAAGAAACACGTGGATTAAAGGAACGTATAGTTAAGGCCGTTGAGTATTCAGGATCGGAAGATGAGAATAGCAAAGATGACAAGTTGATTATTTCAGTTGCTACTCCTCACCGCCCTAAGTCAAAGAAAAGGAATCACAGAGCTCCTGGACTGCATACTGCAATTTTTAAACATGTTGGGGTAGCCACTGGTTGTGGACATGAGATACCCATACATGTTATTGTTGGCATGAGAGCCGCTTTTAATTTGATCCGTAGACGAATAGTACAAGAATTGGGGGTACCATAGGAACGTTCCTGCCCTACTCAACTATTTGGTTTCCAGCATAATGAGGTTGGGAAGATAGTGCGCTTTACAATGAAGATTGATTTGAGACTTGTGAATTTCCTCTTTCCCACACGCTTTTTCATGTGCAACCTTCTTGATTGTGATATCATTCTAGAGTGTCCTTGGTAGTTTGATCATCGCATAACCTACAATTGGTTTGACAACTCTGTGATGATTCCTATTGATGGAGCTTATCATGCTTTTTGAAGCTTCAATTGCTACAAGACATACCTAGATCTAATTAACCGCGTAGCTTATGCAGCCTTTCTTCTCGTTCGAGCATGAGCTATTCTTTTTCAAGAAGGAGAGAATGATGCAGCACAATTTTATATTATTTAGTTTTTATCTTATCTTATAATTAGGACAATAGTTTTCTATTAGCTTAAGTATTTATCTTAATAGTTTTCTAATAAATTTATGATTTATCGTAATAGTTTTCTATTAGGTTTAGGATTTATCTTATCTAATATCCTTTTTGGGCTTAGCTTTCCATAAATAGAGCTTTGTAATTCATTATTTTGAACGTTCTGATGAAATAAAATTGAGTTGAGTTTTTGATTTGCAGGTTGTGCTGCATCACCATGATTAAAGCTTCATGCTATTAGTAGGGACAAATTTAATGCTCCGAGGACAAATTTCATACTTTAGAGTTTGGTTTTCCCCCTTACCTACTAATACATGGCAGCTCTTACATGAGTTTAATGATGTTTTTGATGAACCCACCACACTCTTACCTCGTAGAACACAAGATCACTCTATAGCACTCAAAAATGGTGCCACACCAGTAAACATAAGGCCATGCCGACACCCATACAACCATAAGACTAACATTAAAAGGCATGTAACTGATCTACTTAATTGTTCTTTCATCAAACCTAGCTAAACTCCTTTTACTTCACTTGCTATTTTGGTGATGAAGGATGGAAGCACTTGGATGTGTCTAGATTATAGGAAACTTAATAATCTAACCATCAAGAATAAGTTCCCTATACCTTTAATTGATGGCCTCCTTGATGAATTAAATTGGTTCTAAGGTCTTTTCTAAGATTTATCTTAGGCAAGGTTATCATCAAGTTAGGATGAAAGGAAGAAGACATACGCAAGACTGCCTTAAGGACACATCATGGGCATTTTCAATTCTTAAATGAATCATGTCTATAAAGAGTTCTTAAGGAAATTTGTTTTAGCTTCCTTCGATGACATCTTGACACATAGCACTAGGTGGGAACAACATCTGCAGCACCTAAGCAAAGTTCTCAATATTTGCACAGTATGCCAAAAAGTCTAAGTTTACATTTCGAACGGATAGAGTAGAGTATTGTTACGTTTTCCTTTGATTTTTTTGATGTAATAAATCGCTTATGTGTGTCCCGGGTTTGAATTGGCTTTTTGGCGCCAAAATTAGTTAGTTAGCTTCCGGTGGTTGCTTCTTGGCGGGAGTTTAGTTTAATGTTGGGATTTTGAAGGCTTGTTTCAATTTTCCTTTATATAGAGTGGTCTTGTGTAATTTTGAGGCATTCAATGAAAATTACTCATCTTTATGAGATAAACTTCTCTTCTCATCTTATTCTCTCTCTATTTTCTCATCTCCTTTCAATTCTTTCTCATCCCTTACTCTCTTCTCCTTAGGTTAAGATCAAGATTCAATCTCGATCTTAGCAATTGGTATCAGAGCTTCGTGGCTTCCCAAACTCAGGAACAATAGCAATGTCATCCGAAACAGCATTGGCCGGTGGTGTAACCACCAGATCAGCTGCTGCCAGAGCAGCTTCCAGACCTTCGATGTTTGAAGCAATTGGAGGCAATGATCCTGTAGGTCAGGAGGTTGTCACAAAGAATGTTTTGGAGAATCAATTTAAGGCTTGGAGTGAATACATGATTGATCGGCTCAAGGTATCGCAAGTGGAGTTAGTTCAGATGTTTCAGCAGCAATGAGAGGAGAAATTGGAGCAAAAATCTCAACAGGTCGAACTTAAATTCTCTGATCAGCTCACATGCCAGACACAAGAGTTGGAAGAGAAGATTGCAATGAGGTTTGATTGTGAATTGCAGCTGTTGGATGTGAAATTAGCTGAAATTCGTGAGCAATTCAGGAGGCCTAATCCTCCATTGGTTCCGGATCCCTTGATACCAGCTAGTGTGCTTCAGGCTGGTACTTCTGTGAGAGCTGAAACATTAATTCGTGATGATGGAGTCCCGATTGGGTCTCAAGAGGTAGTTAATCCTAAAAGACCTGAATGCAGTGAGCAAGATCGACCTCGACATCCAAATTGGACTAAAGCTGCAGAGGGTTGGACATCAGGAATGGAACCTACCTTCAGAAATCGGGGAGTTAGTGTTGGTCATTTGGACAGGCCACTGATTCTTGGCAACCTCCATGATCTGGCAGCAATGAGGAGTCTTCTAATAGTCGAAGCAACAACCATAGACAGCCTAGATTGCAGATCGATGCATTTGATGGTAAGCAACCTCATTCATGGCTGAGAAGGTGTGAGCGTTATTTCCTTTTTTATCAAATTGACGAATCAGAGAAAGTGCAAATTGCGGCTGTGTACTTGCTTGGAGATCATGGAGTGTGGTTCTATAGCTTAATTAGAAGTAGACCTTCCATTACTTGGTATGAATTTGCCAAGGCCTTATGTGCTCGGTATAGTGATGAGGATGATAGTGATATTGTGGATAAATTTAATAAAGTGAAGCAAGATTCAACTGTCAAGGAGTACATGACTAGGTTTGAGAATCTTCGAGCTAGCATTGTGACTGAAATTGAAGCATCTGAATCATATTATGTGTCAGCTTTCATAAGTGGTTTGAAGCCTAAGTTGAAGAACTTAGTTAAGGCCGTTGATCCTATTGATTTATCCACAGCTTTTGCTAAAGCAAAACTCTATGAAACCACGGTCATAATAGCAGGTGAGGCTTCTAGACCTCATGGAAGTACCTCCAGATTTCAGCAGAATTCAATCAGAAACAGGTCTAACAGAGAAGAGGACAGACCGCAGCAGAAGTTGTGCTTTCGTTGTAATCAGCCTTATCAGTTTGGTCACAAGTGCAATCCCAAGTTCCTCATGGCTGTGGAAGGTACTAATGCTGATGAACACCTTGATGACATGGAAATTGCGGATGAGGATACTAAGTCTGATCAAGAAAGTGTGCAAAGCTTAGACGATGCTGCGATAGAGATTTCAGTTAAGGCTCTTACCGGTAATGGAGCTCATAGTACAATCTGGATTAGAGGAACAACTGGTAAGAGGTCCACTATCATTCTCATTGATAGTGGGAGTACTCATAGCTTCATAGATCCCAAAGTTGTCAAGAAAGTGGGCCATGAGGTGATCAAAACTCACCCGCTTGCAGTCACAGTTGCTGATGGGAAGACAGTGACCGCGCAGAACAAATGCCAAGGATTCTCTTGGTTGATGCAAGACCGTAAGTTCAGCTACGACTTTAGAATCCTTCCTTTGGGAGGGTGTGACATGGTGCTTGGGGTGGATTGGATGAGATCCTATAGTCCGGTATTATTTGATTATGCAAACCTCTCGGTGTCATTTGATGTTCATGGGTCCAAAGTCACACTGCAGGGAATTGCTGAACCGGCTCATTTGCAAGTCATCAAGGGAAGTAAGCTCAAGAAGGGCCTTCAAAGTTGCGCATACCAATGGGTGGGCTAATTGTTTGCCATTGCATCAGCAGAATTGACTGCCATTACAGAACCTGAGGTGCAGAACTTGGTAGCTGAGTTTGAAGATGTGTTCGAAGTGCCTAAGTCATTACCTCCTAAGAGGAGTTTTGATCATGAGATTCCTCTCAAGGAGAGTGCAGAGCCGGTGAAGATCAGGCCCTACAGGCATCCTCATGCTCACCGAACCTAGATAGAGAAACAAGTGGATGAATTGCTTAAGACTAAGTTCATATAAGTTACTCATAGTCCTTTTGCTTCTCTGGTCATACTTGTTAAGAAGAAGGATGGTACATCACGCATGTGTATTGATTATAGGTAGCTCAACTCTATGACTGTGAAGGACAAGTTTCCTATACCAGATATAGATGATTTGTTGGATGAGTTGTATGGGGGCCAAGTTTTTTCCAAGCTGGACCTTCGGCAAGGGTATCATCAGATCAGAGTAAGTGAGCCTGATGTGTACAAGACTGCATTCCGGATTTGGCTTGACCAACGCACCTGCTACATTCCAGGCTCTCATGAATGATGTTTTCAAACAATTTCTTAGGAAATTTGTATTGGTCTTCTTCGATGACATCCTCATTTACAGTGCATCTTTTGAAGAACACTTGAAGCATTTGAGGGAGGTATTTTTTATCATGCGTAAGCATAAATTGTTTGCTAAGTTGTCCAAGTGTTCATTTGCCCAAACACATCTAGAATACCTCGGCCATTTGATCTCTTGTGATGGAGTTGCCACCGATCCCTCAAAGGCCCAAGCTATGAAGGATTGGGCTGTTCCGGTCTCATTGAAGCAGTTGAGGGGTTTTTTAGGGTTAACTGGCTATTACTGCAAGTTCATAGCTAGCTATGGTGCCTTAGCCAAGCTCCTAATAGATTTTCTTAAGAAGGACTCCTTCAAATGGTCGGAAGATGCTCAAATGGCTTTTGATGTTCTCAAATTTGCAATGTGCCAAGCACCAGTTTTAGCCATGCCGGATTTCTCTTCAAGCTTCATTTTGGAGACAGATGCTAGTGGAAGTGGTATTGGAGCAGTTCTGTCTCAAGGGGGGAGGCCCATAGCTTACCTCAGCCAAGCTTTGAGTGCAAAACATCAAGCTCTTTCCACATATGAGAAAGAGTACCTTGCCATTTTGCTTGCGGTTGATAAGTGGAGGCATTACTTAGATGGGCATCACTTCATCATTAAGACTGATCATCAAAGTCTTAAACACTTATTGGAGCAAAAGATTCTCACAAGGATACAGAGGAACGGGTTGTTGAAGATGTTGGGACTGAACTATGATATTGAGTACAGAAAAGGCAGGGAGAACTGGGCTGCGGATGCTCTGTCACGCAGGTTTGAGGGCCATGAGCAAGGTTCCCTTGGAGCTATTTCTTTGATTTCTCCTGCTTGGATGGAAGAATTACATCAGTCCTATGAGAATGATCCTTTTTCTCAGGAATGTATAGCTGCTGCTAGTGTGGGTAGGCTCGACAATCTGGTTGCTGGTACATCTGTTACCCGAGGAATTATCAGAGTTCGGGGGAAATTGTATATTGGTAGCTCCACTGATCTCAGACATCAGATCATCAATTCAGCTCACGATTCTTCATGGGGAGGTCACTCTGGTATAGAGGGAACTTATCAGAGATTGAGGCTTCATTTTAGCTGGCCCAGAATGAAGAAGGAAGGGACTAGTTTGGTGCAAAGCTGTGAGGTTTGTCAACAAACCAAACTTAGTGATCATAGATACCAAGGGCTACTCCAGCCCCTTCCTGTTCCTGAGGGCATATGGCAACGCATAAGCATGGATTTCATCGAAGGATTACCTAAGTCAGAAGGAAAAGAGGTGATTTGGGTTGTGGTGGATCGGTTCACCAAATCTGGTCACTTCATTGCTTTGGCTCGGCCAGTCACTGCAGAAAAATTAGCTCGTGTGTTCTTGGACAACATCTACAAGCTTCATGGATTGCCTCAATCCATCGTTTCAGATAGGGATAAACTCTTCACAAGTTGCTTTTGGAAGGAATTGTTTGGGCTTTTGGGAACAACCTTGGCTATGAGTTCTTCATACCACCCTCAAACCGATGGACAAACGGAGAGGGTTAATCAATACATTGAACAATACCTCAGAAGCATGGTATTTAATCATCCTAAGGTGTGGGGAAGATGGCTCCCTTTGGCTGAGTATTGGTATAATACTCATTTTCACATTTCCTTTGGCATTTCTCCATTCAAGGCCTTGTATGGTTATGATCCTCCTTCTCCTTTTGGATTGCAAGGAGTTCGGTCTAATTGGAGTGTGGCAGCTGATATGTTGCAGCAAAGGGAACATGTCTTGCACCAACTGAAGCTCAATCTCACTGAATCTCAGTCCTGGATGAAGTGGTATGCTGATAAGAAGAGAATTGATCGAAATTTTGAGCTAGGAGACATGGTATATCTGAAATTGCAGCCTTATAGAAAATCCACAATCGTAGTAAGGAAAAATGTCAAGCTTTGTGCCAGGTTTTTGGGTCCCTACAAGGTGTTGGGAAGAATTGGCAAGGTTGCTTACAAATTAGAGCTGCCAACTGATTCCTACATACACCTGGTTTTTCATGTTTCCCTTCTTAAAAGATAGGTCCAAGCTGGTCACCAACCCTCCTTAACACCTCCAGATGTAGGCTCCAATGGCCTTATGAAGTTAAAACCTGCTGCAGTAGTCGAAGAAGGATCAACAACAGCAATAGGTTGCAAAGTTCAGCAACTGCGAGTTACTTGGAGCAACTTGGATGAAGCGATCACTACTTAGGAAGAACGGAAGTTTCTGTTGAGTCAATTTCCTTCTTTTCATTCTTGAGGACAAGAATGTTGTAAGGGGAGGGGATTGTTATGTTTTCCTTTGATTTTTTTGATGTAATAAATCGCTTATGTGTGCCCCGGGTTTGAATTGGCTTTTTGGCGCCAAAATTAGTTAGGTAGCTTCCGATGGTTGCTTCTTGGCGGGAGTTTAGTTTAATGTTGGGATTTTGGAGGCTTGTTTCAATTTCCCTTTATATAGAGTGATCTTGTGTAATTTTGAGGCATTCAATAAAAATTACTTATCTCTATGAGATAAAATTCTCTTCTCATCTTATTCTGTCTCTATTTTTTCATCTCCTTTCAATTCTTTCTCATCCCTTACTCTCTTCTCCTTAGGTTAAGATCAAGATTCAATCTCAATCTTAACAAGTATCTTGGTCACATTATTACTCAAGATGGCGTTTCAACTGACCTCAGCAAGATTGAGGTAATGCAAAGGTGGCCAAAACCTTAAAACTTAAAAGAACTTACAGATTTTTGGGACCTACGGGTTATAGAAAATTTGTGGAAGGCTATGGAGCAATTGCCAAACCCCCTAACTAATTTGCTAAGAAATAATGCATTTCAATGGAATGAAAGAGCTACTGAGGCTTTTGAAAAGTTAAAGTTAGCCTTGTGCAATGGCCCCGTACTTGCTTTACTCAATAAGCTTTTGTGCTAGAAACTGATACGTGTTAGATGGTTTAAGGACTGTCTAAATGCAAGAAGGGCACCCTATTGCCTATTTAAGTAAGCCTTTTAAGCCTAGACAACTTGATCTTTCTATTTATAAGAAAGAGTACCTAACTATATTAATTGCCATAACAAAATGGAGGTATTACTTAGAGGGTAGTTACTTTCTTATAGAGACTGATCATGAGAGTCTAAAGCTATTATTGTACCAAAACACATCTACTCCATTGCCAAAGAAGGGCCTCTCCAAACTCTTGGGTCGTACCTATAGTATTTTGTATAAAAAGGGCATTGAAAATAAGGTGGCTGACACCCTGTCACGTTTAACAACAGAACCAGAACCTCCCTCATTTGTTTTTAAAGAGCCTCCAACTTCTTGTTTGTCACCTATTGCTACAGAACCAAACTTGTATATAAGAGTTGCTACAGAACTTATTTGTTGTGCATGTCTAGATCCCGTTGCTTGCAATACAATAGAAACTGTAGCTTCTATTAGTGCTTCATCAACTATTGTGCCCTCTTGGATAAATGAAGTTATGGATAGCTATAGAAAGGATGACGAGATTCAAGAGAAATTACTACTTTGCTTCTTGATGCTAATGCTTTACCTCGATTTTCGTTGGCTAGAACTATAAGGGTAAGCTTTACATTGGTTCTTCCACATAATTGAAGAAAAAGTTGCTTGAGAATGTTCATAACTCAGCCTTGGGAGGGCATTCCAATGTTGGTGCCACTTATAAAAGAGCCAAATCCTACTCCTATTTAAAGGGATTGATGGGAACAACGAAGGAGTTTGTGAAAGCTCGTGATCCAGGTCAAAGAAATAAAGCTGAGCATGTGGCATATTCAGGTCTTTCCTTCACGGCGTAGGTCTCACATATGCATGGATTTCATAACATACTTACCCAAGAAGGTGGAAAGGGTGTGATTTGGGTAGTAATTGACAGATTTTGGAAATATGCCCACTTCCTCTCCTTATCTCATCCTTACACTGCCTTGGTTTTAGCTAAAAATTTTATAGAAAATGTGTATAAACTTCATGGCATGCCCTCTAGTATTGTTTCTAATAGGGATAAGATTTTTACAAGCATATTTTGGAAGGAGGCTTTTGGACTCTTAGGGACATCTTTAGATCTTAGTTCAGGTTATCATCCTAAAACTGATGGACAAACTGAGAGGCTAAATCAATGCCTAGAGCAGTAGTTGAGGTGTATGACATCTCATATGCCATACAAATCATCCTCTTGGCTTTTTTTAGCAGAGTATTGGTGTAAAACCTCATACCATACATCCTTAAGTGTACTCCTTTTAAGGCCTTTTATGGATATGAGGCACCAATACTAGACTTCATTGATGAAAATGATACTTCTAATGGGGCTTTTGAACTATTTTTCAAGGAAAGAAACGAAGTGACACAAAAGATGGAAGAAGCTCAAATGCAGATTAAGTTTTATGCTGATAAAGGAAGGACAGATAGAAGGCTACAAGTGGAAGACTTGGTATACATCAAGTTGCAACCATACAAAGAAACTTCATTGGCATTAAGAAGTTCGCTCAAGCTCTCAACCTTCTACTTTGGACTCTATCTGGTTATTCCCGTATTGGAAATGTTCCTTACAAGCTTCAACTACCTCCCTCATGCTTGATACATCCAGTTTTCCACATATCCCAGGGGAAGAAGAGGATAGGGCCTGCCAATACTCCATCTGCCGAGCCACCAATAGCAAACAATGAAGGGGTGATGCTAGCCAAGCCTATAGCTATACTAGATAGGAGGCTTGTCAAGAGAAACAATAGGCTATGTGCACAAGCTCTCGTCCAATGGTCTAATTTAGCTAAGCCAGATGCTACATGAAAGGACTTTACCTTCTTACAAAGCCAATTTTCTTCTTTCAATCCTTGAGGTCAAGGATTGGCTTTGTGGGGAAGGTAATGTCATGCCCTAAGCTTAGAAAAACTGATTTTCAAAAATAACTTTTGGTTGGCAATTTTGTTATTAACCATTAGGGTTAGGGTTTTGCGCACCAAAAGCTGAAGTTCTGCAATTTTTTATTTTTTCTGTTATTTCTTTATTTAGTTGGGTTAAGTCCATGTCATGCCTATATAAGGCTGTGGGTATTCATTGTAAATCATCTAGTTTTCCAATTAATCAAATCAAAGTGATAGTACTCTCGATCTCTCCCTCAATCTCATGCTGCTCTATCTCTCTCTCTCTCTCCTCTCCCTCGGTTCATCTCTCTCTCTCTTTCTCTGCAATTTTTTTGCAGAATTCTTCCCAAAACTTCCATTCGCCCCCTCTCCTCACTGGAATTTCCAAAAACTTCATCATTTTCTGCAAGTATTGTTGAGTTTTGGCCTAAGCAAGCAACTGGGGTCATAACAAAACAAGTTTGGGATTAACTGTTAACTTAAACAACAGAGAACCAAAAAGACAAAATACTAACATCATCAAGCCCTATTCAAGCAACAATACATGAAATGCACAATGTCAAACATATTAATGTTCCTTTTAGGTTATTTACCTTGAAAAATATCCGCGACCTCAAATTAGGGTTTCAGAAAGCGAACGCAAAGGAGAAAGCGATGGTGGATGGTGGAAGTTGAGTGGTGAGAGCAGGAAGGGCACTGTGCGAAGGCAAAGAGAATGCATAGTAGAGGAGGATTTGCGGGAATGAGGAAGAGTAACAATAGAGTTGGCGTTCAGAAGTTACTCAAAATCTTTTACCTTTTGCTTCAATAATATAAAATTCTTACCCAAATAAAATTACTTACTAAACTTTACTTTATCACTTTTAAAAATTTATTATTTTACCACTTTAACTTTTTTTAACTATTTTACTCTTCTAAAGGGGAAAGATTAATTATTTGATTTTATTTTTGGAAAAAAATTTATATTTTTAGGTAAAAATTAGAAATTTTTGTGTTTTTCACAAAAAAATATGGGGATTTTCTCTATTTATAAAAATATAATTATGTTACTTAACTATACTAATGATATTATAAGTTTAGAATAATATTAAATTAGATCCATAAATTTAAAATTTAAAAATTTCCAAAATTAAAGCTTTGAAACAAATAATGGAAAAATAAATTTTTGAACAAATATAACAATAATTTTTAAATTTGGTTTTTCAAATTTTTTTCCAAAAATATTATTTTTTATAATTTATTTTTAAAATTTTAATTTCATCCATTTTTTAATTTTAAATTTATTGATCTAATATTAATATTTATTTTTAACTAATAAGTATTAAATGTTATCTTATAGTATTTTTTTTAAATTTAAAAATATTTTATTATCTTCCAAAGTTATAATGTCATTATTATAATTAATTTATACGACAATATTTACATAAATAACAAAAAATTCTCTTATCTTTTGTGCAATGATATAAAGCCTCTATCTTTTGGTCTATGTATATAAAATCCCTATTTGTTCACTAAAAAGAGAAAATTCTTAATTTTTAATTTGATCACTTGATAATTTTAAATTTATTAATCTAATTTTATTAATGTTAAAAAATATTATTATTAAAAAAATATTATTATATTTTTTTAAACATTTTTCAAAAATTAATTTTCTACATTATTTTATATTTTATATTTTTTTTATTTTCAATCTATTAATCTAATTTTGAAATTATTTTAAAAAATCTTATATTTATCTTATGATATCTTTTATGAAAATTTCAAAAATATTTTTCTTTATTTTCTAAATTTATAATATTATTACTATAATTTATTAAAATAATAATTTAATAAATATAGAAAACCCCTCATTTTTCTAAAAATATAAGAAATCCTCATTTTTCCTGAAAATTTAAAAGCTCTATCTAAAAATAAAATGATACACTTTACCTCTTTTATTTTGAGGGGCAAAATAGTCCCAAAAAATTATTTGAGGGCAAAGTAATGAATGTTTGAAAGTGAGAGGATTTGGTAAGTGGTTTTTATCTAGAGGGGGGTTTCTAGGTTATATTCGGGTTAAGTCCTCGGTCTTCCTATTGAGCTTGTTTCGGGTTTCGGTCCAGTACAATCCAAATCCGAAAAACCCGAGAGCGGACCAAAAAACCTGACTAATGTAGTTAAGCCTCCTATATATTTCATTTGAATATAATTAGGCTAGTTTAGACTTGTAATTTTTGGGCCTATAATTAACTAAAAGAAGCCTATAGTTTAAAGTGTTAAAAAAAAGCCTATACTTTATTGTCATGACTAGTATTAGCCAGTATTACTTTTGTAGTTTAGTGTTAATTGTTGTCAAAATCAACAATGCTAAAACAAACAAATGGAAGAACACTTAAAAATGATATGAGAGTTAAATTAATTATATTATCTAATCATACTCACAATTTATACAAGAACAAGGATAAACCCAAAAGATTAACCTAACACTTACAACAAAAGAATCTTAAGCAAATAATTACATGACAAAAGAGCAAAATCAAAACTTCCAAATCATGCATGGTTACAAGGCAAGTAAATCAGGCATTTACATGTGTATCTTGCTCAAGTATGGAAATTAAATGTACAAAAATGACAAAATAAAATATGATAAGATTATGTTTTCAACACTTTCCCTCAAGTTGGAGCATGTAAATTTACAATGCCCAACTTGTGAAGAAATGAAGAAAATAACGGTGAGCCAAGCGCTTTAGTAAAGATCTTGGCCACTTGTTTTGAAGAGCGCACAAAGGAAGTCGATATTCATTTGCTAATAATTTCTCCCGAATGAAATGACAATCAATCTCTATATGCTTCTTGCGCTCATGAAAAACTGGGTTGTTTGCTATGTGAAGAGTAGCATGGTTGTCACAGAATAAAATAGCTGGTTCCTTCATGCTGACCTCGAGAACAACCAACAAACGTCTTAACCAAACTAGCTTGCTAGTAACTGTGGCCATGGCATGATATTCTGCTTTCGCTGAGGACCAAGAAATAACTGACTGTTTGTTAGAACGCCAAGAAATAGGAGCTCCGCCAAGACAAAAGGCGAACTTTGTAGTGGAACATCTACTAATAGGATAACCTGCCCAGTCAGCATCACAATAAGCACAAAGGTTAAAAATCAAAGTTACGTGGAAGAAAAATTTCTTGACCCGGTGTCCCTTTTATATACCGAAGGATACGAAAAGCTGCTTCTAAATGCGGTACCCATGGATTATGCATGAATTGACTGAGAATATGCACTAAATAACATATGTCAGGATAAGTAATTGTAAGATAAAGGAGCTTCGCTACAAGCTGTCTATATTGACCTGGATCTTCAACTAGATCCCCTGTCTCATCACTCAGGTGATGGTTCTGAACAATTGGAGTAGAAATAGGTTTAGCTCCTGGAAGACCGGTTTCACTCAGAATATTAAGAGCATATTTTCGTTGATTCAAGGCTAAACCACTCTTAGATAGTTCCACTTCTATTCCAAAAAAATATTTAATGGGACTAGATTTTTAATGCCAAACTCGACATTTAATCTATATTTTACCTCCTCAATGTGACTCAAGTCACTTCCGGTAATAACCACATCATCAACATATACTTAAATTGCGGTAAATAATGCTCCCTTTCTAAAGGTGAACAATGAATAATTCGACTTAGATTGTGTAAACCCATACGCATAAGAAAATTCCTGAATTTTTTATTCCAGTTACGAGAGGCCTGTTTAAGTCCATAAAGTGACTTACGAAGATGACAAACATTACCCACAAGCTTTCTTTCAAAACCTTGTGGCAATTTCATATAAACCTCTTCATCTAAATCTCCATGGAGAAAAGCATTATTTACATCTAACTGATGTATTATCCAATTTCTAGCTGCTGCAACTGCAAGAACACAACGAACTGTCACTAGCTTAGTAGCAGGAGCAAAGGTATCATGATAAACTATACCTTCTACCTGAGCATAACCTTTGGCAACTAGTCTTACCTTGTATCGTTTCTCTAGTACCATTTGACTTTGTATGCCCATTTTGAGTCAATGACACGTTTTCCTGGTGGCAACTCTTTTAGAGTCCATGTTTTGTTTTGTTCCAACGCTAAAACTTCTTTCTCTATCGCTTCTGTCCAATGCTGTGACCCTACAGCTTGAGCAAAATTTCATGGCTCAACCCTAGAAGTGATGGCTTGAAGCAAATCCAAATGAGAGTTAGTAAATCGTGCATTAGAGACATAATTTGACAAAGGATAGACCATACCTGAGTCAGCTGAAAAAGGGGTGCCACGAGGATGGGCTATAGTGGATGGAAGATCAACCAAATAATCTTGATATTTGTAGGCATAGAATGAACATGACTTGGTCTCTTAAGTGTCCCTGTTTCTTACAATAAGAACAACTTAAAAGGTTATTGCGTTTGGGTGGTGGTCCATCGGAAACCGATGAACCACCCCCTATATTAAAGCTATTCCCCTTAGCAACAAGGTTGTAGCCTCTGGATTAATGATGCTACCCAACGCAACATTTTGTTGCTTTTCTTCTTGATAAAGGGTTGAATAAGCACTAGAAACATAAGGAAGTGGTTTAGCCGTCATCAATTATGATCTGACCGTGAAAAAGGACGGGTCTAAACCCATTAGAAAATCAAGCAACCTTTTCATATCACATATGGCTGCAAATGCTTGAGCGGAACTGCACGTACATGGAGGTATGGCCGCTATAGTATAGAATTCATCCCAAAGAGCCCTCAATTTGGTGAAGTAGTCAAAAATTGGCATGTTCTCTTGTTTTAAATGTGAAATTTCACGTTTAATTTTATAAACACGAGGAACATTTCCTTGAGAAAACCGCTCATTTGAATCTAACCAAATGTCGCATTAATTTCTTTGGAGACTGAATTAGTGAACCATGATGAGACCATGGAATCACACACGCTCCAGTTCTCAAAATCTGGCAAATCTTCGTTCGGTTTCTTAATAGTTCCATCAAGGAACCCAATCTTTCTTTTAGCCTTAAAATCTTTGAAAATTGATCACCTCGAAGCCAGAAAGTTGGGGCCAGTTAAAACGTCTTGCACAAAAACAAGCCTTGGATGATCCGAGGGGTGCAAGTAGCAAGGGGAATTCACATCAGGAACTTACCCTGAAATAGCAACCGGCTCAATAGTTTGGTTAATGTTTTTCTTCCGTCATTATGAAACACGAAAAACTTACACAAACAAAACAAGAATAACAAGAAGGAAAGGCTTGCAAAGGGGTGACCGAAACAAGGAGCAGCTCTGGATTGAAGCTTGCCCAGATACTATGTAAAAATCAATAATGCTAAAACAAACAAATGGAAGAACACTTAAACATAATATGATAGTTGGATTAATTATATTCTCTAATCATACTCACAATTGATACAAGTATAAGGGAAAACCCAAAAGACTAACCTAACACTTACGACGAAGGAATCCTAAGCAAATAATTACATGACATAAAAGAAAAATCAAAACCCCCAAATCATGCACCGTTACAAGGCAAGTAAATCAGTCATTTAATGTATATCTTGCTCAAAGATGGAAATTAAATGTACAAAAAATGACAAAATAAAATATGAGAAGATTATATTTTCAACAATTGTTACATTGCAATAACATGCTTTAGCAAATAATTAGGAAATTGTAAATGTGACGATATGACAATTAGTTGGATAATTCAATTAATTACAAGTTGTTATAGTGTAGTTAGTTAGTTACAATTGTGATTAGAGATATAAATACTTGTACAAAATACCATTTAGGAACATTGATGATTGAATAACAAATTACTTTCTCTCTCTCTCTCTAAATCTCTCTCTCATCCCTAATTCTTATAATTCTTTTCTCATCTCCAATTCTTCTATTTCTTTATCTCATCCCTATTCTAACTCTTTCCCCATCATGTAGGTTCATGACATTTATCTATATTTATTATCTTTTTTGTCCAATGAAAATCTAGTGCATTATGTATATTGCTACAACTTATGTGTATAATTATTTGTAGTTAATTTATCAAGAATTCATTGGTTATTAGTTAGAGAATCAAGGAATAAGAGAATCAAATCAAATCAAAGAAGTTACATTGTCGAGTTCAGGTTTAGTAAATATAAATTGTCATGGCAAGTCGTTGTATTTGGTGGAAGCTCATTTCATATTTTTACATATTCTATGTTTATAATGTTTACTTTTTAGTCTTCCCCAACCCACCGCCCACCCAATTAGATGCCTTTATATATGCCCAAAATTCACCATATATGTTGAATTCAACTTGTAATAAAATAGAAAGAAATTATAATCGGTCCAATTGGTCTAGTTCGGTCCAGTTCATGAAGTAACCGGTTCGATCTCGGACTAGACCGATTAAATTTGGTTTGCCCTGCAGTACTCAAAAGAGGCCAGTTTTGGTCTTCAGTCCAATCCAATTCGGGTTTAGACTGACGAACACCCCTTAGGGTTTTCTGTTATTGAAGCAAACAATATAGGGGTTTTCTGCAATTTACCCTTTGTTTTATGCTTTGACTTATTTTAGTTAGTAGTTTAGAGTTAACAAGTATCCGTACTTATTTCTTCTTTTTCAAGGATTATTTACATCAAAAGTCTCTACTCATTGTGTTAATTTAATTCTTATATTTTTAATTAGTATTAGCTTAGTCTCTCTACAATTCATATTATGTTGATTTAGTTATTTAGTCAAATTCAAGTTGAGTTATTTATGTAACTTTAGACAACACAATCACTTTAAATGCAAGTAATCTACTACAAATTCATTAGTTGACTCAATTTAATCAAACTTGTGATTTAAACATTAAAAAATTTATTAACAACTTTGCATAAATTTTATTCCAATGACCAAATTAACACAATATCAATTAAAAAATACAAAGGCAAAATCGACATAATGAGCGAAGTACATGAATTTTTGATGTAAATAATCCTTTTTTTAAATAACATAAATTATATTCTAGTACATCAAACAAGTAATTACCAAGTACAAATTCGAGTATGAGTACAAACGAGTCAAAAATCGAGGTCAATATTGAGCGGATACTAATTCGGTTATTGAGTCGAGTTAATAACCGAATACCAAGTAGAGTACTAAACTACTCTACCCATACTTGCTTATTAATTGAATATTAGATGATACGCAAACTTGAATTAGGATATAAGTGGTGGAGATGACAATTAGGGTAAAGAGAATTTAAAGTTAAATTTTGTAAATTTGACATTGACTCCTATGAGTATAGTTAACAAGTGTTAGTTGGAAAATTGTTGCTGCAAACTGTTTCAGTAGATAATTGTTTTCTATGGTTTTATTTTTGGTACAAAAACCGTTATCATGGATACCTTTACGCTCTCAAAAACTGTTGCAGAACCCTTGCATAAAGTTTAATTATGCAATGGTTTAGAATCATTGCCATAGGCCTATTTTGTAGTATTGACTGAAATTCGATAGATTTTTGTGGGAAAATGTTAAAGTGGAACCTGTATCCAATAATATATAAGTATTTTCAGTTAGAATTTGATGATCTTTAACCTAAAAATGCTAACATACACATGATTTCAGCAATATATAAGTTACATCAAAATTCAATGAATTTTTAACGTCATTCCCTCAGTTTTTGCTAAAAATATTGATATGACTCATACATAATCATGTACTATATAAACATTTTCCATATGAAATTGGTCATCCTCCTTAAAGAATTCATGAACTTCGACATATAAGTACATAGGTGATAAATGTTTAAACGTAAAGCTATATAAGTAATAGTTTCCTTACTCTAAATTTTAGTTATGGGTCATCCTAGCAAAACATGGGTTACAATATAAGTTTATTGTCTTCATAATTTTCATAATATTATATTTAATATTTTAAATAGAGCAATCAATATATAAACTCATAATAATTTTACAAGTCATAAGCAGATATTGCACAAAAGTTTTAATTTTAATATACAAAAACACATTAGTACTCTTAGGTTTGGTATAATAGTTTTAGACTACAAACTCTGTGATATAATATTTTAGCACCAAAAGTATCATATATTTAATAAAATAATCTAAATGGCGGTATCTAATGGTATAAAATATGTCTCTTATCAACTCTTTTGAGAATCAACTTCATAGTCATGACTAGTATTAGATGCGCCTACTAATAGGAACAAGAATGTTCCAGGTACACGAAAGTTTAGTTGTAGTGGGAGGATTGTCAGGATACCTAACAGGTTCAACCTAATTAAGGTCTTCAACATTTCCCTAGCTTGCTTTTCTATTTCATTCCTTTTCTATTAAGGATATCTATAGGGCCTGATATTAACAGGCTTAGCATCAAGCTTCAAGTTATTTGGTGATCATGAGATCTAGAAGGAGGTAGAGCCTTTGGCTCTTGAAATACATCATCATACTCAGCTAATAGTGACAGGACAAAAGAGGGAGTTGGTCTTTCTGTTACCTGTTGAGACTCATGCCCTTGTATCAACAGCACGGTGGCCACATAGTACTCCTCCTTCTTATTACGTAGGCTTTGCAGCTTTTGGCCAGTAAGGAGCTTCAGCGTACCAGTCTCCCTTATCCTAGTCAGCTCAACAGTTTTCCCATCCTTGATAAAGCTGAGTTTCAGCTGATTGAAGTCCAAGGATATAGGGTTGAATTGTTTCATACAATCCACCCCCAACAACATATTACAACCCCCTGGCTTCATCAGTCTAATACAGCAAGAGAAACTGTAGCTCTACATCTGTCAACTAGCCAAGCATTACTGTCTGCTAAGCATGGTTTGGCCATTAGCCACAGTAATGCCAAGTGAAGTTGTGTCCCCCAAGGTGAACCCTGCCTCTCTAGCCAATCTCGGGTCCAAGAAACTATGGGTACTCCCACTGTCAATCAGAATGATGATCATTTGCTTTTATAGATGCCCAAGGATCTTAATGGTGCTGGAGGAAGCATTCCTAGTGTGTGTGTAGATTTCTTCAACCTCTTCATCACAGGTGTCTATAACCTGTTCTTCACTTGTCCCAGTGTTAGAAGAATGCTCCGAATCAGGATTTAGATCTAGAAGCTCAGCTGCTTCTAAGCTATGGAGGGTTTGGTTGTCACACTTATGACCCGGATAGTACCTCTTGTTACATTCGTAGCACAGCCTAGAATTGCAAGGGGATTGATACTTGGTCTAGTTGGAGGATTGTTTTTGGTTTGTTTGAGTATTTCTAGGTTCGTTCAATATAGAGGAAACTGAGTTGGTTTTCAAGAGGCTTTTAGCTTTTTGTTAGGTCGATTCAGCAGACTATGAGAGGAGTTTGGCTTTAGCGTAGGCGTTAGAAAGGGATTTTGGTTTAAGGGTCTAGACCAACAGCTAGATTTCTACCTCTAATTCAGAAATGTAAGAGGACAAGAAATAGCTCTCACTAAATGAGCTATTGGTGGATAACATGTGAGACCTCAGTTCTTCGAACTGCTCCTAGTACTCCTGAATAGACCCAGTCTGCTTTAACTTGTTAAACTGGCTAACCACATCAACTTCACTGCTATCTTCAAATTTGATGTAGAGTTCCTCACAGAACTCACTCCATGCAATCTTGCCCTTGTCAATATCAGTTATCGAAGCCAAATGTCAGTTTTATCATCCAGATACACGGCATCTATTCCTAATTTTGGGATTCTTCTACTTGGTAGAACGAGAAGTACCTTTGGCAGCATCTGACCCAGCTTCTAGGGTTCGCTCTTGTGAATAGAGCAAAGTTCGGCTGAGACCTTGGAGTGCTACTCATCTTCTCGAAACCACCGTTGTCCACGTTTTCCAGACATGCACCTAAGATTGGAGGTTCTCCCACATTGAGTTGACCAATATGAGCGGTAGCCTCATGCAATCAAACTTCTACCTCCTGACGGGACTTGCAATATGTGAAAAATTCATCACCAATTGCTGCATTAGGGCCAGCATCTGTGCACTACTTTGTTGGAACTCTGAACAGTTCTGTTGCATGACCTTTAGGAGATGATTATGACCATTTTTAGCCAATTGCTGCGATTCTATCAACTTCATAGTCAGCCTTGCGTCTGCCCTTCGAGATCTGCCATCGTTGGCCTTTTCTTGCCCTTAGCCAACGTAAATCAGCTGTCTCTACTCAAATCTTGGGTCTGTTGGGCTCAAGATCAAGCTCTGGTACCAAATGTCAAGGTTTGAGCCTTTATTCTAGGAGAAGAAGAAGAATAGGGAAAGAGAAAGGAAGAAGGAGCTGAGATCCAGGTTTGGAAATGAAGGGAAAAAGGAAAGTAAGAGAGAGAAAAAGTCCGAAGAGATGAGAGAGAATTCGAGAAGAGGAAAATACGGCAAGTGTTTATTATTCTTTTGGATAATTTCTTCAGTACAACCATTTTGAACTTTATACTAGTTATAATACAATCCTTTAACAACCTAACAACATCTCTAACAATACTTATCAAGTAACCAATAATACAACCATCAACAATATACTTTTACATGTAATTCTATACAATATGCTCATGTACATGACATCATCCTTTTTAGTTTTTTTTTTCAGCAAAATCTATCCAATTCGGGCAGAAGTATTTGATTGATAAATTTTAAAACTACCGTGCACCTAAGTGATAAAATGTTTAAACCTCAAGGCACCACATTATATATATTGAAACGTTAAAGCACCTAAGTGATAAATGGTTAAACCTCAAGGTAGCTAAATGATAGTTTCCTTGAATAAAAAAGTAAAAATCCATAAATACCAAGTGCTTTATATATGAGAAAACATTTTTAAAAACTAGAAACAATGAAATATTTAAAAATATTTTATTTTATAACCACAATTGATTTTCATTAAGTTTTATCATTTTTAATGCACCCAATATTCATTGATTCTTGTTTTTTAAGACAGTCCTTGAATTCTCATTTTCTATCATATGTTCTCATGTTTTATATGATGTCAAAATTGCTTTTTAATCCTTCCAATTTTTACCCAATGCCAATAACCATATGAGGATCAATTAGCTACAAATAAAACATAAAAGACTACTTAAAAAAAAAAAAAAAAGACGTGGACCAATGAAATAAGAAAGTCAAGAATTGTAATCAAATTTGTTAGTGTTTACTTAGATGTTAAATATTATTATTTTTAAATGACGTTAGTAGTCAAAATGAGTTTTTATTTGAAGTTAGATGATAAATTTTCCAAACTGTTACTTGGGCGACCTACTTTTTCAATTTAAACATTTTGGGTCACTAAGTGAGACTTTTATTAGGAGTTAGGTGACTAGATATTTCAAAATTTGGCTTGAGTAGCCAAATTGTCCATTTTTAGCCACTTTTGTGACAAAAAAAGGACTTAACTTGAGAATTTTATCACCTAACTTCACATAAAAACTCATTTTGGTCTCTAGAATGATTTAAGTAAGATAGACCTCATCACCCTTGTAGAAAAAAACAAATTTAGTTATATTGTTTTGCCTTATTTGTTTCATTAGTCTCATCTTTCCTTTTTTCAAAATGGTCCTTCATTTTTTATTTTATAACCAAATTGTTCCTCATCTTGTTATTGATATTAGGTAAAAATTAAAGGATGAGAATACAATCTTCATATAAAATAAAGTATAAGAAAAATTAACAAATAAAGTATAAGAAAAATTTAAAAAAATCAATAAATGACAGGTGCATTAAAAATAATTAAAAATGATGTGAACCAATTTAGTTGTTAAATAAAACATTTTTTAAAATATTTCATTGGTTCTCATTTTTTTTAAATATTAAATATATCATGTTTTAAGAACCTGTTATTCCTTAATTATATTTTTATAATATTTTCTCGTATTTTATATAATATCAAAATTGGATGCTTATGTAAAAATAATAAGCAAACCAGGGTGCACTCTTGTATATATATATATGAGATTAATATTAGTTTACATGAATATAAGACCAAGCCCAACATGCTCATATACATGTTATTAAGACCACATATACATATAGTCTAACACTTCCCCACAATTACAGTAGAAGGGAACTGGATGAGAAAATTGTTCTTGAACTGTAAAAACAAATGCCAGGGAAGACTCTTCGTGAAGATATCTGCAATTTGTTGAGACAAAGGGATGAGAAGAACACGAATAAGACCCATATGAACACACTTACAAACAAAATGAATATCAATCTCCACATGCTTAGTGCAAATATGTCGAGCCGGAATGGGAGGCAAATAAGTGGTAGAAATGTTATCCTAATATACCAAGGCAGCTTTAGGAAGAAAAATACCCAATTCACCATGAAAAGATCGCAACCAATAACACTCTGAAACAGCATTTTCCATAGCACAATATTTAACCGCTGCACTAGAACGTGAAATAGTCGGTTGTCATTTCAAACACCATGAAATGACATTATCACTAAGAAACACACAGAAACTCGATGTGCAGCAATAGGTATCGGGACAACCAGCTGAATCAACATCAGAATATGCCACAAGTTGATCAATACTAGAGGGGAAATGAATAAATCATATGACCCAAGGTACCTTTAATATAGCAAAGAACGCACTTGACAGCTACGCATTGAGAGTTTCACGGAGCATGCCAAAAAAGGACACACTTGCTGAACTTCATAAGAGATATTGACGCATGTGAAAGTGAGATATTGTAATGCACTGACAACATTGCGATATAGAAAAGGATCAGACATAGGTGCACCATCTTCACTGGAGAGTTTGGATTTAGAATTCATTAGCGATTCTACAGGTTTACATTCAAGCATATCATTCTTATCAAGCAAGTCATCAGCATACTTGGCTTGAGAGAGATATAATTCATGCAAAGAGGGAGTAACAGAAATTCCAAGAAAATAGTTGAGATGGCCCATGCTTGTCACATCGAACTCACACTATAAAACACCTAACAAATCATGAAGTAAAGCAGATGAAGAAGTTGTAAGAACAATATCATCCACATATACAAGTAATATGTCCATGTCAGCTCCTTTGCAATGATGAGTCTGATTTGCAACTAGTAAAATTAAGTCGAAACAGAACAGAAGCAAATCGATTATACCAAGCATGGGATGCTTGCTTAAGCCCATATAATGCCCTATTAAGCTTGCATACGTAATCAAGAAAAAGTAGAATCAACAAACCCCGGTGGTTGTTTCATATAAACTCCCTCAATTAAGTATCCATTCAGAAAATCATTCTTTACATCAAGTTGGTGAATATGCCAACATCGTGAAGTAGCAATAAATAGAACAGTACGAATAGTAGCAAGCTTGACAACAAGATTGAAAGTATCATCATAATCAACACCATGCCTTTAGTAAAGCCTTGAGCTACCAAACAGGCTTTGCAGCATTCAACTTCATCAGTAGGAGTTTGCTTAAGACGAAATAACCACCTCGAACCAATAACATTAGCATGATCAGGTCATGGAACAAGTATCCACATATTATTATGTAGGAAAGCATTATAATCATATACCATAGCAACATGCCAATTTTCATCACCCAGAGCCTGCTTGTAAGAATACGGAGTACTGGGCAAAACCGAATGAGTAAGCATAAAGGGTTTTAACAAAGGCTTAATAATACCAGCTTGTAAGCGTGTCACCATAGGATGTTGTGAAGTACAGACAAAATGAGGTGGAGCCAAAAAGGAAGATGAAACAACCGGGCTAGGGTAGTTTGAGGCACTCGAGCTAGGCAATGGCATCATAGGCGGTGCTATAGGTGCTACCATGGGTGCCATAGGCGCTACGTCCGACGGCACCCCTAATGGGAGCGACAGAGCGAAGAGAGGTACCGGCGGGCTAGAGCATGGAGATATATCTATAGGATTGCACAATATATTAAGAAGCCCCTTCATGTTATGCTGAGAAGTCAAGAGATAATAACTTTGCTAGTAGACAAGTCAAGACATTTGTATCCCTTATAAAGAGAAGGATAGCCCAAAAACACACGTAAAGATGATCGAGGTGCCAATTTATGCGGTGCCGTGGTGCTCAAGTTAGGATAGAAAATGCACCCAAACACACGTACATGATCAAAAATAACCTTCTTCTCATAAGGAAGTTGGAAGGAAATCTTTTTCTTAATTGTTATAGAAGGTAAGTGATTAAGTATGTGAATAGCAACAAGAGCTGCCTCGACCCATAACTCCAAAGGCATACAAGCCTGAAACAAAAGAGCACGCATCATGTTACCAATTGTCTTATGCATGCATTTAGCTTTCCCATTTTGTTGAGAAGTATGGGGACATGATACACTGCTATGCATTCCCTGTGCAGCAAAAAGAGCTTTATAATCACGATTGATATATTTAATCCCATTATCACACTGAAATTGCTTGATCATTGTTCCAAACTAATTCAAAATGAGATCTCAAAAATGAACAAATAAATCAAACACCTTAGACTTAGTGCGCATAGGATAAATCCACACATAATGAAAGTAATTATCCAAAAGAAGCAAATAATACTTATTGCCACTAAAACTTAAAACAGGAGATGTTCATACATCCGAATGAACAATATCAAAACACTTAGAAGTACTTCATGCTAACTTCTAAAATGGTAGATGACTATACTTGCCTAATTGACAAGCATGACAAAGACTAGCCTCTGAAATAAATTTGTGTTTAATTAAAGATGACAAAAATAGTTACCCGAGATGACCAAGATGGCGATGCCAAAGGGTTGGCGTGACCGTGGAAGCAATAAGTGAAACATGAGTGGAGGACGACCTAGGAACTAAGAAAAGAGGCCCTATACTAATGCAGTAAAATACTGTAGACGCCGTCTTATGATTCTTAATTGAAAACCATCTGAGTCAAATTTTAAAAGACAACGATTATCTTGGCAAAATTGATGAACAAATAATAAATTGGTGAAAAGACCGGGAACATAAAGTACATTATATAAATTAAAAAGACCAATAGAAGTGGTGATTGAAACCAAAAGCAATCCGAAGCGCTAGTGCCGACCAAAATTTTATCAACACTATGATAAGGAGTAATAGACATGAGAAGGCATGGATTATTAGTCATATGAGACGATGCACCACTATCCATTATCCATGCAAAATCAAACATAGGAGTGGAGTTGGCAGTATAAAAAGACTGAGAGGATGCAAATCCTAAGTAGAAACTATAGCTAGTGGCATAAGTATTAGTTGTAGGATAAAATTGTGGATTAGAAATATATTACTATCATTAGGAGGTGGACCAAAATAGGATTGTCAAGGTTGCGATGCAAGATTAAATACCAGAGCAATAGACAGTGTCGCTGCAATTTTGATTGCAAATTTCAGTTTGCGCTTGCCATTCTCCCCTACAATTAACTGGAAATCGAAGTTCAAGTGCTTGAAATCACGAAAGAGTTAACCACTACGACCCTCAATCTCAATGAATTTTGGCTTGAACTTTGATTTTTCCACTGAGAACCTCGAATTGGTGGTATAGCTTTCAAAATGCTTGATGTTGCGGGTTGACGGTTGCAAGAGTGGTGAATGTCAGCTGCGACGGTGGCTAGGTGAGGAAGGAGGAATTTGGGCTGTGGTAGTTAGGATTAGGGTTGCTAGGGTTTGCCTTTAAAAGAGAGAGAATACGAGCGGGCTAGTTTGGCTCTAATACCATGTAAAAATAATATGCAACCTAACAATTGTGGATGCCCTCTCTTATATTTATATTATATTAATACTGATTTACATGCATATAAGACCAAGCCCAGCAGTCCCATATTCATGTTATCATAGTCTAACAACTCATCCTTTACTTTTTACCCAATGCCAGTAACATATGAAGACCAATTCAGTTATAAAATAAAACATTGACTGCTTTGGAGACAAAAAAGATGAGGACCGATAAAATAAATAAGCCAAAAAATATAATTAAATTTGTTATTTTTAAGGTGATGAATTTTATTATTTTAAAATCACTTTAGTTATGAAAATGGGGCTTTATTTGAAGTTGAGTGAGAAAATTTTCCAAATTTGCAATTGAGTGACCAATTTGTCCATTTTAAGTTGTTTGGGTGAGCAGTTTGTGTACTTTAAATCGCTTGGGTGATCAACTTGTCCACTTTAAGTCACTTAGATACTAAATGTGATTTTTATAGAAGTTGGGTGACTATATCTTCAAAATTTTGACTTAAATGATTAATTTGTTCATTTACTTAAATCTCACACAAACCGCAATGTTCTGATGCAATTAACAAGAAGAGTTGATAAGAGACATATTTTATACCATTAGATACCGTCATTTAGATTATTTTATTAAATATATGATACTTTTGGTGCTAAAATATTATATCACATAGTTTGTAGTCTAAAACTATTATACCAAACCTAAGAGTACTAATGTGTTTTTGTATATTAAAATTAAAACTTTTGTGTAATATCTGCTTATGACTTGTAAAATTATTATGAGTTTATATATTTATTGCTCTATTTAAAATATTAATTATAATATTATGAAAATTATGAAGACAATAAACTTATAATGTAACTCATGTTTTGCTGGGATGAACCATAACTAAAATTTAGAGTAAGGAAACTATTACTTATATAGCTTTACGTTTAAACATTTATCACCTATGTACTTATATGTCGAAGTTCGTGAATTATTTAAGGAGGATGACCACTTTCATGTAGAAAATGTTTATATAGTACATGATTATGTATGAGTCATATCAATATTTTTAGCAAACACTGAGGGAATGACGTTAAAAATTCATTGAATTTTGATGTAACTTATATATTGCTGAAATCATGTGTATGTTAGCATTTTTAGGTAAAAGATCATCAAATTCTAACTAAAAATACTTATATATTATTGGATACAGGTTCCACTTTAACATTTTCCCACAAACATCTATCGAATTTCAGTCAATACTACAAAATAGGCCTATGGCAATGATTCTAAACCATTGCATAATTAAACTTTATGCAAGGGTTCTGCAACAGTTTTTGAGAGCATAAAGGTATCCCTGATAACGGTTTTTGTACCAAAAATAAAACCATAGCAAACAATTATCTACTGAAACAGTTTGCAGCAACAATTTTCCAAATAACACTTGTTAATTATACTCATGGGAGTCAATGTCAAATTTACTAAATTTAACTTTAAAGTCTCCTTACCCTAATTGTCATCTCCACCACTTATATCCTAATTCGAGTTTGGGTATCATCTAATAGTCAATTAATAAGTGAGTATGGGTAGAGTAGTTTAATACTCTACTTGGTACTCGGTTATTAACTCGACTCAATAACCGAATTAGTATCCGCTTAATACTGACCTCGATTTTGACTCGTTTGTACTCATACTTGAATTTGTACTTGATAATTACTTGTTTGATGTACTAGAATATAATTTATATTATTTAAAAAAAGGATTATTTACACCAAAAATTCATATACTTCGCTCATTATGTCGATTTTGCCTTTGTATTTTTTAATTGATATTGTGTTAATTTGGTCATTGGAATAAAATTTATGCAAAGTTGTTAACAAAATTTTTAATGTTTAAATCATGAGTTTGATTAAATTGAGTCAACTAATGAATTTGTAGTAGATTACTTGCATTTAAAGTGATTGTGTTGTCATAAGTTACATAAATAACTCAACTTGATTTTGACTAAATAACTAAATCAACATAATATGAATTGTAGAGAGACTAAGCTAATACTAATTAAAAATACAAGAATTAAATTAACACAATGAGTAGAGACTTTTGATGTAAATAATCCTTGAAAAAGAAGAAATAAGTACAGATACTTGTTAACTCTAAACTACTAACTAAAATAAGTTAAAGCATAAAACAAAGGGTAAATTGCAGAAAACCCCTATATTGTTTGCTTCAATAACAGAAAACCCTAAGGGTGTTCGTCAGTCTAAACCCGGATTGGATTGGACTGAAGACCATAACTGGCCTCTTTTGAGTACTGAAGGCCAAACCAAATTTAATCGGTCTAGTCCGAGATCAAACCAGTTACTTCATGAACTGGACCAAACTAGACCAATTGGACCGATTATAATTTCTTTCTATCTTATTACAAGTTGAATTCAACATATATGGTGAATTTTGGGCATATTTAAAGGCATCTAATCGGGGGGACAAAAAGACTAAAAAGTAAACATTATAAACATAGAATATGTAAAAATATGAAATGAGCTTCCACCAAATACAACGACTCGCCATGACAATTTATATTTACTAAACCTGAACTCGACAGAAGTGACTTGAGTCACATTGAGGAGGTAAAATATAGATTAAAACGTCGAGTTTGGCATTAAAAATCTAGTCCCATTAAATATTTTCTTGGAATAGAAGTGGCACTATCTAAGAGTGGTTTAGCCTTGAATCAATGAAAATATGCTCTTAATATTCTGAGTGGAACCGGTCTTCCAGGAGCTAAACCTATTTCTATTCCAATTGTTCAGAACCATCACCTGAGTGATGAGACAGGGATCTAGTTGAAGATCCAGGTCAATATAGACAGCTTGTAGGGAAGCTCCTTTATCTTACAATTACTTATCCTGACATATGTTATGTAGTGCATATTCTCAGTCAATTCATGCATAATCCACGGGTACCGCATTTAGAAGCAGCTTTTCGTATCCTTCGGTATATAAAAGGGACACCGGGTCAAGAAATTTTTCTTCCACGTAACTTTGATTTTTAACCTTTGTGCCTATTGTGATGCTGACTGGGCAGGTTATCCTATTAGTAGATGTTCCACTACAGAGTTCGTCGTTTGTCTTGGAGGAGCTCCTATTTCTTGGCGTTCTAAGAAACAGTCAGTTGTTTCTTGGTCCTTGGCAAAAGCAGAATATCATGCCATGGCCACAGTTACTAGGGAGCTGGTTTGGTTAAGACATTTGTTGGTTGTTCTCACGGTCAGCATGAAGGAACCATCTATTTTATTCTGTGACAACCATGCTACTCTTCACATAGAAAACAACCCAGTTTTTCATGAGCTCACAAAGCATATAGAGATTGATTGTCATTTCATTTGGGAGAAATTATTAGCAAATGAATATCGACTTCCTTTGTGCGCTCTTCAAAACAAGTGGCCGAGATCTTTACTAAAGCGCTTGGCTCACCGTTGTTTTTTTTATTTCTTCACAAGTTGGGCATTGTAAATTTACTTGCTCCAACCTGAGGGAGACTGTTGAAAATATAATCTTGTCATATTTTATTTTTTCATTTTTGTACATTTAATTTCCATATTTGAGCAAGATACACATGTACATGCCTGATTTACTTGCCTTGTAACCATGCATGATTTGGAGGTTTTGATTTTGCTCTTATGTCATGTAATTATTTGCTTAAGATCCTTTTGTTGTAAGTGATAGGTTAATCTTTTGGGTTTTTCCTTGTTCTTGTATAAATTGTGAGTATGATTAGATAATATAATTAATTTAACTCTCATATCATTTTTAAGTGTTCTTCCATTTGTTTGTTTTAGCATTGTTGATTTTGACAACAATTAACACTAAACTACTAAAGTAATACTTGCTAATACTAGTCATGACAATAAAGTATAGGCTTTTTTTTAACACTTTAAACTATATGCTTCTTTTAGTTAATTATAGGCCCAAAAATTACAAGTCTAAACTAGCTTAATTATATTCAAATGAAATATATAGGAGGCTTAACTACATTAGTCAGGTTTTTTGGTCCGCTCTCGGGTTTTTCGGATTTGGATTGTACTGGACCGAAACCCGAAGCAAGCTCAATTGGAAGACCGAGGACTGAACCCGAATATAAACTAGAAATCCCCCTCTAGATAAAAACCACTTACTAAATCCTCTCACTTTTAAACATTCATTACTTTGCCCTCAAATAATTTTTTGGGACTATTTTGCCCCTCAAAATAAAAGAGGTAAAGTGTATCATTTTATTTTTGGATAGAGCTTTTAAGTTTTCAGGGAAAATGAGGATTTCTTATATTTTTAGAAAAATGAGGGGTTTTCTATATTTATTAAATTATTATTTTAATAAATTATAGTAATGATATTATAAATTTAGAAAATAAAAAAAAATATTTTTGAAATTTCCTTAAAAGATATCATAAGATAAATATAAGATTTTTGAAAATAATTTCAAAATTAGATTAAAAGATTGAAAATAAAAAATTATAAAATATAAAATAATGTAGAAAATTAATTTTTGAAAAATGTTTAAAAAAATATAATAATATTTTTTTTAATAATAATATTTTTTAACATTAATAAAATTAGATTAATAAATTTGAAATTATAAAAGTGTACGATTAAAATTTAAGAATATTCTCTTTTTAGGGAACAAATAGGGGTTTTATATTCATAGACCAAAAGATAGAAGCTTTATATTACTGCACAAAAGATAAGAGACTTTTTTGTTATTTATGTAAATATTGTCGTATAAATTAATTATAATAATGACATTATAATTTAGAAGATAATAAAATATTTTTAAATTTTAGAAAAATACTGTAAGATAACATTTTAATTATTATTAGATAAAAATAAATATTAATATTAGATCAATAAATTTAAAATTAAAAAATAGATGAAATTAAAAATTTAAAAATAAATTATTAAAAATAATATTTTTGGAAAAAATTTGAAAAACCAAATTTAAAAATTATTGTCATATTTGTTCAAAAATTTATTTTTCCATTATTTGTTTCAAAGTTTTAATTTTGGAAATTTTTAAATCTCTAATTTATGGATCTAATTTAATATTATTCTAAACTTATAATATCATTAGTATAGTTAATTAACATAATTATATTTTCATAAATACAGAAAATCCCCATATTTTTTGTGAAAAACACGAAAATTTCTAATTTTTACCTAAAAATATAAATTTTTTTCTAAAAATAAAATCAAATAATTAATCTTTCCCTTTAGAAGAGTAAAATAGTTAAAAAAAGTTAAAGTGGCAAAATAATAAATTTTAAAAGTGATAATGTAAAGTTTAGTAAGTAATTTTATTTGGGTAAGAATTTTATATTGTTGAAGCAAAAGGTAAAAGATTTTGAGTAACTTCTGAACGCCAATTCTATTGTTACTCTTCCTCATTCCCACAAATCCTCCTCTACTCTGCGTTCTCTTTGCCTTCGCACAGTGCCCTTCCTGCTCTCACCACTCAACTTCCACCATCCATCGTTGCTTTCTCCTTTGCGTTTGCTTTCTGAAACCCTAATTTGAGGTCGCGGATATTTTTCAAGGTAAATAACCTAAAAGGAACATTAATATGTTTGACATTGTGCTTTTCATGTATTGTTGCTTGAATAGGGCTTGATGATGTTAGTATTTTGTAATTTTGGTTCTCTGTAGTTTTAGTTAACAGTTAATCCCAACTTGTTTTGTTGGGACCCCCAGTTGCTTGCTTAGGCCAAAACTCAACAATACTTGCAGAAAATGATGAAGTTTCTGAAAATTCCAGTGAGGAGAGGGGGCGAATGGAAGTTTTGGGAAGAATTCTGCAAAAAAATTGCAGAGAGAGAGAGAGAGAGAGAGAGATAAACCGAGGGGGAGAAGAGAGAGAGGGATAGAGAAGCGTGAGATTGAGGGACAGATCGACAGTACTATCAATTTAATTTGATTAATTGGAAAACTAGATGATTTACAATGAATACCCACAGCCTTATATGGGCATGACATGGACTTAACCCAACTAAGTCAAGAAACAATAGAAAAAATAAAAAAAAATAAAAAAAATAAAAAATTGCAGAACTTTAGCTTTTGGTGCGCAAAACCCCAACCCTAATGGTTAATAACAAAATTTCCAACCAAAAGTTATTTTTGAAAATCAGCTTTTCTAAGCTTAGGGCATAACATTACCTTCCCCACAAAGCCAATCCTTGACCTCAAGGATTGAAAGAAGGAAATTGGCTTTGTAAGAAGGTCAAGTCCTTTCATGTGGCATCTGGCTTAGCTATTGTTTCTCTTGACAAGCCTCCTATCTAGTATAGCTATAGGCTTGGCTAGCATCACCCCTTCATTGTTTACTATTGGTGGCTCGACAGGTGGAGTATTGCTAGGCCCTATCCTCTTCTTCAACTGGGATATGTGGAAAACTGGATGTATCAAGCATGAGGGAGGTAGTTGAAGCTTGCAAGGAACATTTCCAATACGGGAATAACCAGATAGAGTCCAAAGTAGCAGGTTGAGAGCTTGAGTGAACTTCTTAATACCAATGAAGTTTCTTTGTATGGTTGCAACTTGATGTATACCAAGTCTTCCACTTGTAGCTCTCTATCTGTCCTTCCTTTATCAGCATAAAACTTAATTTGCATTTGAGATTCTTCCATCTTTTGTGTGACTTCGTTTCTTTCCTTGAAAAATAGTTCAAAAGCCCCATTAGAAGTATCATTTTCATCAATGAAGTCTAGTATTGGTGCCTCATATCCACAAAAGACCTTAAAAGGAGTACACTTAAGGATGTATGGTATGAGGTTTTACACCAATACTCTGCTAAAAAAAGCCAAGAGGATGATTTGTATGGCATACGAGAAGTCATACACCTCAACTACTGCTCTATGCATTGATTTAGCATCTCAGTTTGTCCATCAGTTTTAGGATGATAACCTGAACTAAGATCTAAAGATGTCCCTAAGAGTCCAAAAGCCTCCTTCCAAAATATGCTTGTAAAAATCTTATCCCTATTAGAAACAATACTAGAGGGCATGCCATGAAGTTTATGCACATTTTCTATAAAATTTTTAGCTCAAACCAAGGCAGTGTAAGGATGAGATAAGGAGAGGAAGTGGGCATATTTCCAAAATCTGTCAATTACTACCCAAATCACACCCTTTCCACCTTCTTCGGTAAGGATGTTATGAAATCCATGCATATGTGAGACCTACGCCGTGAAGGAAAGACCTGAATATGCCACATGCTCAGCTTTATTTCTTTGACCTAGATCACGAGCTCTCACAAACTCCTTCACCGTTCCCATCAATCCCTTTAAATAGAAGTAGGATTTGGCTCTTTTATAAGTGGCACCAACATTGGAATGCCCTCCCAAGGCTGAGTTATGAACATTCTCGAGCAACTTTTTCTTCAATTATGTGGAAGAACCAATGTAAAGCTTGCCCTTGTAGTTCTAGCTAACGAAAATCGAGGTAAAGCATTAGCATCAAGAAGCAAAGTAGTAATTTCTCTTGCATCTCATCAGCCTTTCTATAGCTATCCATAACTTCATTTATCCAAGAGGGCACAATAGTTGATGAAGCACTAATAGAAGCTACAGTTTCTATTGTATTGCAAGCAACGGGATCTAGACATGCACAACAAATAAGTTCTGCAGCAATGCTTATATACAAGTTTGGTTCTGTAGCAATAGGTGACAAACAAGAAGGTGGAGGCTCTTCAAAAACAAATGAGGGAGGTTCTGGTTCTGTTGTTAAACGTGACAGGGGGTCAGCCACCTTATTTTCAATGCCTTTTTTTATACAAAATACTAGAGGTAAGACCCAAGGGTTTGGAGAGGCCCTTCTTTTGCAATGGAGTAGATATGTTTTGGTACAATAACAGCTTCAGAATCTCATGATCAGTCTCTATAAAAAGTAACTACCCTCTAAGTAATACCTCCATTTTGTTATGGCAATTAATATAGTTAGGTACTCTTTCTTATAAATAGAAAGATCAAGTTGTCTAGGCTTAAAAGGCTTACTTAAATAGGCAATAGGGTGCCCTTCTTGCATTAGGAAAGTCCTTAAACCATCTAACACGTATCAGTTTCTAGCACAAAAGCTTATTGAGTAAAGCATGTACGGGTCCATTGCACATGGCTAACTTTAACTTTTCAAAAGCCTTAGTAGATCTTTCAATCCATTGAAATGCATTTTTTTCTTAGCAAATTAGTTAGGGGGTTTGGCAATTGCTCCATAGCCTTCCACAAATTTTCTATAACCCGTAGGTCCCAAAAATCTGTAAGTTCTTTGAAGTTTTAAGGTTTTGGCCACCTTTGCATTACCTCAATCTTGCTGGGGTCAGTTGAAACACCATCTTGAGTAATAATGTGACCAAGATACTCTACTTTATCCGTTTGAAATGTACACTTAGACTTTTTGGCATACTGTGCAAATATTGAGAACTTTGCTTAGGTGCTGCAGATGTTGTTCCCAACTAGTGCTATGTGTCAAGACGTCATCGAAGGAAGCTAAAACAAATTTCCTTAAGAACTCTTTATAGACATGATTCATTTAGGAATTGAAAATGCCCATGATGTGTCCTTAAGGCAGTCTTGCGTATGTCTTCTTCCTTTCATCCTAACTTGATGATAACCTTGCCTAAGATAAATCTTAGAAAAGACTTTAGAACCAATTTATTTCATCAAGGAGGCCATCAATTAAAGGTATAGGGAGCTTATTCTTGATGGTTAGATTATTAAGTTTCCTATAATCTAGACACATCCAAGTGCTTCCATCCTTCATCACCAAAATAGCGGGTGAAGCAAAAGGAGTTGAGCTAGGTTTAATGAAAGAACAATTAAGTAGATCAGTTACATGCCTTTTAATGTTAGTCTTATGGTTGTATGGGTGTCGGCATGGCCTTATGTTTACTGGTGTGGCACAATTTTTGAGTGCTATAGAGTGATCTTATGTTCTAGAAGGTGGGAGTGTGGTGGGTTCATCAAAAACATCATTAAACTCATGTAAGAGCTGCCATGTATTAGTAGGTAAGGGGGCAAACCAAACTCTAAAGTATGAAATTTGTCCTCGGAGCATTAAATTTGTCCCTACTAATAGCATGAAGCTTTAATCATGGTGATGCAGCACAACCTGCAAATCAAAAACTCAACTCAATTTTATTTCATCAGAACTTTCAAAATAATGAATTACAAAGCCCTATTTATGGAAAGCTAAGCCCTCAAAGGATATTAGATAAGATAAATCCTAAACCTAATAGAAAACTAGTACGATAAATCATAAATTTAATAGAAAACTATTGAGATAAATCCTTAATCTAATAGAAAACTATTGTCCTAATTATAAGATAAGATAAAAACTAAATCATATAAAATTGTGCTGCATCATTCTCTCCTTCTTGAAAAAGAATAGTTCATCCTCGAACGAGAAGAAGGGCTGCATGAGCTACGCGGTTAATTAGATCTGGGTATGTCTTGTAGCAATTGAAGCTTTAAAAAGTATGATAAGCTCCATCAATAGGAATCATCACAGAGTTGTCAAACCAATTGTAGGTTATGCGATGATCGAACTGCCAAGGACACTCTAGAATGATATCACAATCAAGAAGGTTGCACATGAAAAAGCGTGTGGGAAAGAGGAAATTCCCAAGTCTCAAATCAATCTTCATTGTAAAGCGCACTATCTTCCCAACCTCATTATGTTGGAAACCAAATAGTTGAGTAGGGCAGTAACGTTCCTATGGTACCCCCAATTTTTGTACTATTCGTCTACGGATCAAATTAAAAGCGGCTCTCATGTCAACAATAACATGTATGGGTATCTCATGTCCACAACAAGTGGCTACCCCAACATGTTTAAAAATTGCAATATGCAGTCCAGGAGCTCTGTGATTCCTTTTCTTTGACTTAGGGCGGTGAGGAGTAGCAACTGAAATAATCAACTTGTCATCTTTGCTATTCTCATCTTCCGATCCCGAATACTCAATGGCCTTAACTATATGTTCCTTTAATCCACCTGTTTCTTCTCTGTTAGCATCAGTTGAGTACATATTATTATGAGTTAGGCTTTATTAGAGTCACCATCTTTTTAAATTTCAAAAGGTAATCTCGAGCTGGATGTCCTTTTATTCCACATCCATAGCACATAATAGGACTTCTAGTTACCATCTCTGATCGAGGACCTAAAGCGTCTTGTTACATCCTCCATTTGCGTTCAGCATTCATGGTATAAGAAGCGGCCATGTCAATAGACTCAAATGTCATACCGTACAATTCTGCCCGAATATGGGATTTAAGACCACCAATGTATCTTATGCATGTCGTTGCTCAGACCCCTCAGATGAGCAACGAGTGGCAAGTTTCTGAAACTCATGTGTGTATGAATGAAGATCTTTATCTATCATCTTCAAAGAACATAGTTTGGAATATGATTCTTGAGCATAATTGAAAGGAACAAATTTTCAAGACATGGCTTCCTTTAAACGGTTCCAAATCAAAATCGAACCTTGGAGACCTAGGTGAGTCTCAGTATAAATCCACCAACTAATAGCATATCCCTTAAAACAAGTTACAGCAAAATTAACCTAATCTTCTTGTTTAACCCTTTTACAAGTAAAAATATTCTCCATGTATCTAATACAATCATAAAGTTCTTCAGGGTCCCCTTTCCCCTCGAACTTTGGCAATTCCAATTTCAACCCATAATCTAACTTGTGAGCGGAATTAAGATTACCTGAATTAAAGTCTAAGACCCAGCTAAATTTCCCAACTATATGGATTAAACCCAACTAAATCAAAAAATAATAGAAAAAATACAAAAATTGCAGAACTTCGACTTTTGGCCCGTAAAAGCCTGACCTTAAGGTTTAATAACAAAATTTCCCACCAAATTGTTATTTTTGAAAATCAATTGTGCTAAGCGTGGGGCATAACACGTTTCTGATTGACATTATCATTTATGAAGCTCTGAGTTATATTGCTTTGTCGCAGTTGGTGCTAGTTGCAACTATCGGATTGAAAAATGGTTGTTTGTGTGATTAGGGCATTGGAAATTTGCTGGTTGAAGGCAGAGGCCAGAGAGTACGGCACGATGAATGGAATTTTGTGTAAACTTAACAAATTCAAGGACATTTGTTAGTCATTGATTTCAAGTAATTGTTTAAACATTTATATAGTATTACCTTTTAGATCAGAATGCCAAAACTGTTGTATTACAACTTGGATTATGGGCTAAAACCTAAGAAATTCTTGGAAACATTTTTGGCTAAGAGTTTTTTTGTTTTCTTGTTCTTGGTCTTCTAATTTTGATTAATTTAAAGAGATTCACCCTTAATTTGAGATTCACCCAATCATGACAGTCTCATTCTCTATCTCTCTTTCACTGTTTAGGTTTTAAGCGGCTCTATCTCACTCTGTGTGTGTGTGTGTGTGTGTGTTTTGCATGAACTGCTACAGGAAAGGGAATGAAGGTGAAATGCATATCCCGCCCCGTAAATGAATACACTCGCGAACTTAGCCAAGACCTCCAGGTAAATTTTCTTCTTGTTGTTTCAAAATCTGCATTTTTTTTTGCTTCGATTCTCAAAAATCTGATATTATCATCTTTTGTATATGTGGCAATGACAATTAGAGGGTATTTCACAACTATGATCCTAGCCTTCGGCCTCAAGAGAAGGCAGTGGAGTATGTTCGGGCTCTTAATGCTGCGAAATTAGAAAAGGTGATGTCAATTTCTCCATTCATTTGTTCAATTTTGTACAAAGGAGCAGTTAGCGTATAAAACCATTCACGAGAAAATCCATCAGATTAAGGCTTCGTTTGTTTAGGGGAAAAGCCACATTCTTGGAAGTGGTTTTCCCCTTTTCTGTTGTTTGGCGCAAGGTTGATGGCGGAAAAGGTTTTCCCAAAGGAAAATGTTTTCCTTCAAATGGGGGAAAATGACTTCCCTTTTAAAAGAGGGAAAGTCATCATTCCGAGTGATCTAGAAACATGATTCCGATAATATATAAGTATTCTCATTGGATTTTTCCTAAAAAATGCTAACACAGCATATGATGTCGGCAATGTTTGGGTAGTTTTTATATCAATATACGATGAACGTTTTGTAGTAATTTGCTAAAAACATTGACATGACTTATAAATATTATCGTAATCATATATTGTATTAGCACTTTTATATTTGGTCAGATTCTTACAAAAATTTGTCGAATTTTGATGTATGGTACCTGAGTGATAAAATATTCAACTTGAGGGTACATCATTATGTACATTTAAATGTTAGGATATGTAATAGATGCTCAAACCTCAGGATAGCTTAGTAATAACTCTACAACCCTACAGAGTCTAAATAATTTCAAATATATTATATTGCTACTTATACTGTCCTATAATTAGGAATAAGAAGATTGGTAAACTATGATTCCTTTAAAACAAACAAGGAATATCGAAATGTAAAAACACGTTCTCCGTTGAAACAAATGATGGAAAACCTTAACGGGAATAGCATTTTCCATAGAAAACCTTTTTCAAAGGAAAATGTTTTCCGTTGGAAAAGTACTTCCGTTGAAACAAACGGAGCCTAAGCTTTTTGGAAAGTCGGTTTCTTTACATGATATCAGAGCATTGTTGACCAAGAGGTCACGAGCTCTAATCTTAACACCCCCCCCCCCCCCCCTCTCTTCTTCCTCTCTCTCTCTCTCTCTCAATATTAACATAGTTTGAATAAACTAGTGTGAGGTGAGCTTGTGTGATATTCATGTTTCAAGCGAAACAAACATTTGCATAAAGGCACATATTAGAGTATAAAACTATTTTTGGTTCTTTACCTATCATTAGCTTTAGCTTTTGAGACATTTTGTTTGACATGATATCAGAGCATTTGACCAAGAGGTCATGATTTCGAATTATGACACCCCCCACTTTCAATATTAGCATAAGTACACATTATAATATGGGTCTATGCAATATTCACGCATCAAGCCCAATGGGCATCGCTTGTAGGGGCATTTTTAAAGTATAAAAACATTCTTGAGCCTTCTCCTATCAACTTAAGCTTTGGTACAGTTGGTTTCTTGACAGGCACAATTTTGGGATTGCATGATTCAGTTGGGAGTGTTTAATCATGTGAAAATGGATTTTAATTTTCTTTGGCGCAGATTTTTGCAAGACCATTCATTGGGGCATTGGATGGGCACATGGATGATGTTTCATGTATGGCCAAGAACCCTAATTACTTGAAAGGCATATTTTCAGGTTCAATGGATGGAGGTACCATCTTTTACTGCCTTTTCTCTTTTCTTTCAGTTTGGGTTAGTTCTAGTAACGAGTAAACTTAGGAAAAACCAAGCATAACTGTGTAAGCCTAAAAATTAGGTGGGTGTGGTTAATAAAGAGCAGAACTAGGAACAACTAAGTAAAACTCTAGTTGTTTCACTTTGCCTAGTTTTTTTCCTCAAAATAGCTGGACAAAATGACCAAAACTTGGCAAACACCATGACCAACTAAGAAAAGCTGAGAAGAACTAATTTATTTCCAAACATGTGAAAACTAGTAGTTCTCCGTAGTTTTTTTTCCCTTGTTTTGCTTTTTCCTAGTTTTGTTCAGTTCTACTCGCAAAGTTTAATCTAAACTGAGCTATTTTCTATTATTTGCTAATGGTGTTAGTAGTATGATTTGTTTGTTACTATTTCCAGTTTGATTTTGCAGTTCTTGGATTAGGGATACATGCTGCTATTATCGTTTAATTGCAACCGCGTGACTTTGATCAATGCGTATTAGTTAAATGATTGTGCAATTCTCAGAATAATGTCAAAAAATTAGATTAAAAACTGATTATGCAGTTCTTGGATTAGGAATAAGTTATTTGGTTTTCTAGTTGAAACCTCTACTTATTGGCGGTTAGTTGTGGTCTTTGTTATTTTGAGTCATTTAATAAGTGTGGTGTCCTTGTTCTTATGTGCAGATATCCGTCTCTAGGATATAGCTTCCAAGTAACTTGTGTAATCCACATTCACCTTTTTCTTCTGATCCTTGTTTGTACAGAATATGATTAATGCTTGTTATATTATGAAATTTAAATATTGGGAGAGTTGGATCCTAAGATTCCCTTTTCCCTTCGAATATGAAGGTATTATTTGCGTAAAATATACTATTGAATTTCAATATATGTGTTGTTCGTTATTGGAGAAAATTGACTTACTTGCTATCTTATTAAGATGCTTGCATTTTCTCGTTCACAGCTTATTCATTGATAGAGGATAGAGCCATAGCTCATTGATTTCCAATTGGACCAAGTGATATAGCAGTTATTTTTTCTAGTTGATCCTGATGTTGAATAAGTTTCTTTGCTTTCGACCATGTAACTTTGTGTAATTTATGCCTTGGTATCTTCTTTCTCTACTGAATAATGCATAAGCGATCACATCTTATCTCAAGGCAGTGTGAAAACGAAAATACAAACGGTTTTTGATCAATTGTTTCCATTGTTTATCATGAACCATGATGTACCCATTGTTCCAATAGCTTTGCTCTCAACTCATTTTATCATGAGGAAACAAGAGTTTTTAGATTTAAGGTGAGCTTGTATTTTTCTGTGTTACTTTTGCTGATCACTTTGGCCTTTGCTTGATGCATTGTTTGTTGATTATCCTTTTTGCCTCTAGAAGCTATTGGTGAGATGAGATTCTCGTATGATATCGTGCAGTTATTTTATGTTTATATTGTTTTCCTTTTGACATCCTACATTTTGATTGCTTGTGCTAATTATTGTGTCAACCCCATGCTTAAATTATTGGAAAAATGAAGTCAAACAATTTGTCAGTTTCCTGGTCACCAAGGTGCTGTCAGGGGTTTGACAGCATAAACAGATGGACGCATTCTTGTATCATGCGGAACTGATTGCATGTAAGTTAAAATATTCTAGAAAGCAATTTCATTCTCATCTTATTAGAGGAATTTATGTTTCAAGAACTACATTCATCTTGGGAATATGTTCGCTTCAGGGTCTGTTTATGGAATGTTCCATCTCCTGATATTATGGAATCAAATGATTCCTCTGGTGGCTCCACGGAGGTAATTATATTCTGTTTGTTGCACTAATTTTTGTGCAAATCTTACAGATCATTAGTTCTCACATCAAACTTTTCCAGCCATTGGCGGTGTTCACTTGGAAAAATATATTCTGGTATGTCTTTTGAAGTAGTTCTCATTAAGAATTATTTCATTTGTATTTTCTTGGTTTAAAAATACATGTGGACCTAGCTGTTAGGAGAAAGAGTACTCCAATTAGCAATCCTAGTTCATAGTGCCTATAGGCTTGCATGTCTATTATTGCTGCTTCATTTAACTTGGGTATTGTTTGTATTGTACGTGCTTATTTTTATTTGACTTCAGTAAGGTTCTTTTTAGAGTTGGGTGTCCTTTAAAAACCACCTCTCTACAGAGTAACATTCTGTAGGGGTAAGGTTGCATACATCTTATCCTCCCTAGACCCTACCTTGGCAGGAGCAGCTTTGAGGCATTGGCCTCTGTTGTTTTCTTGGTTAAATGATGCCCATAATGTTTTTGCTTTCTTTGATCATTTTTGTTATTTTTAATCATGGGTTATTCTGTAGGGATGCAGACCACCAGCGGGGTGGGAATCTTTTTGCTACAGCTGGTGCTCAGTTAGATATATGGGATCACAACAGGTTTCATTCTGAACTCCTTTTTTGGCCACCCCTCAAGTCAAATTGACTGTCTGCCTTGTTTTAAATAGGTCACAGATCATGAACAGCTTTGCATGGGGAGTGGACACCGTTATATCTGTGCGTTTCAACCCTGGGGAGCCAAATCTGTTGGCAACATCAGGGAGGTATGAATAAATGCCTTATCAGAGATCAGATAGGAGGTTTAATTGTATTGAAAAATCTTGGATTTTCATCAACATTTTGAGATTTGGAGGTTTTATGATTTAATAGATCTTCTTTAGTTTCTCACTATTTACACATCCTAGTGAGGTAGGGCTGGCAAACGTTAATGTCATGTTCATATCATGTTATGCGAGGGGTTTTGGAGATGGAGTCAACCTGAACCCGACCCCGTTATTAAATGGGTTAAGAAATTCTAATCTTTACCCAGCCCAATTGTTAAACGGATAAACCTTGGGTTGCCATTTAATCATATGGGTGACCTTTTTCATTAAATTCTAGTTTATCAACTTACAAAAATGTCAATAACACACCTCAAGTTTGATGTAGTAATAAATATTAGGGGCGGCAAATGTGTCAGGTCATGTTCGTGTTTGTGCTATGCCAGAGTTCTTAAGAATGGGGTCAACCCAAACCCGGCCCGTTCATTAAATGGGTAAGGAACTCTTAACCTTACCCAACCCAATTATTAAATGGGTAACCTGCAGGTTACCCATTTAATTATATCTGTGACTTTTTTCATTAAATCTTGGTTTTTCAATTTACAAACATATTAATAATGCACTTTATGGTTGATAATACTAATAAATACTTGTTATATTTATAATTATTAAAATAAACAATCAAATTAATATTACTAAATATAATTCAATTAGCTTAACTCAATATATATATATATATATATATATATATATATATATATATATATATATATATATATAAATAAAATAACAATAATGTATTACTTAAATGCCTAACATAACTATATAAACGGGTCAGTCGTGTCCAAAATGGGTTACATGGGTCAAATCAAAATTCAACCCAATTACCTAAACGGGTTAAACGGGTCAACTTAAATTCAGTCTAGCTTCAAAACCCCCGATCCAAACCTGCAATCTTCGTGTCGTATCTGTGTCATGTTATCATGTCGTGTCAGATTTTGCTAGCCCTGACATTTACGAATGTACTATCAAATTGACTTTACTATATATAGTTCAGATTAGGAATATATCGCTCAAAACACCTAATATAACTATATCAATAGGTTGACTCAACTAAAACCTAAATTCAACCCAATTACCTAAAATAGGTTAAACAGGTCAATCCCAAATTCAACCTAGCTTCGAAAACTACAGCCTAGACCCTCTATCTCCATGTGGAGTTCTTGTTGTGTTATAATGTTGCATCAGATTTTGCCAACTCTACAGTGAGGTAGTTTTGTGTATGAAGAAATTGGAGTGGTTTGCCGTTTGAACTAATTTTTTAGAATTTTTATTCAAAGAGGAAGATTCATGCAAAGATGTGTGATGTGCCATGATCAGAGTGACACGTGATGCTCTCTCTGTAGTTGTTAAGTCTGTCACTACATGTCGTGAATTCACTACCAGGTATAATCAAATATAAATATTGGTCCACAACATGCTAATCATAGCAAGTGGTGGCCTCTTTCTGCATTCCATGTCACAACACAAATTTATATTTCGCTTTATACCATTATTACTTAAGTTGGCTTATAGTGATTCAAACTCCCAAACTTGTCTTTGTGCATCACTAATTATTTTTTTTACCTCCGGTGTTGCCTGGTTGTTCGTGATTTCCTTACCTGACAACCTGCTATTGGTGGGTTGTTTGCAAAAGCAGTATCATGAGATGTTTATTAGTTTCTTTTAGTTTGTTTTCCTATGACCACTTCGATGCCCATCATCACAGCCATGTTCCCTATTCTTGTGGTGTTAAATTATATCCCCTTTTTCTTCCGTTGCAGTGACCATAGTATTGCACTCTATGATCTCCGTTTGTCATCCCCAGCGAGGAAGATTATCATACAGGTACTGATGTGCTGCGCAGAACTTTTCAATTGCTTAGTTGATTCCTGCTTGATGATTCTAACGTCTAGTTTCTTGTTACAGACGAAATCTAATTCAATTTCATGGAACCCAATGGAGCCAATGAACTTCACGGCAGTAAGCATTACCCGATGTTTTGCTTTCTACGTTACAAAATTAACTCTAATTCTAGGACTAGATACGCGTTGAACCTTGAAGTTATGCGCCGGTGTAAATGTGCGTATAGGTATTGGATGTTATCTGCTTGCTGTCTAGTCTTATACGGAACTTTTACAAGCTTGCGGAACATCAAATATCTGTCTCAATGTCATCCAATGTCGTATGCCCTTGGAATCTTCTAAATCAAATTGGTTGGAATTTATTTGTTTTATGGATCTGATGTTGCTCTGATGCTGCAATTTTTTGGTCGTCCATTTGGCTATTGTTCGTATTTGATATCATGCAGGCAAATGAGGATTGCAACTGCTATAGCTATGATGCTAGGATACTGATTGAAGCAAAGTGTGTTCATAAGGATCATGTTTCTGCAGTGTATGGGCCTGCTTGAGACTTTTAGAAGAAGTATTCTGTTTTTTTCATTCACTAAGCTGGTCGTATAAATTGAGAAGTTGAATGTTTGCTTTTCAGGATGGATATTGATTATTCGCCTACTGGTCGGGAATTCGTTACAGGATCTTATGACATAACAGTAAGTTTGCAATGAAAATGCATTCTCATTTTCTCGTAGTAGTTTTACTTTGTACTTGAACTGAACGTCGCTATTTTCAATTGAGAATTTTCCCATATAATGGAGGTCATAGCCGGGTAATTTATCACACGAAGAGGATGCAAAGGTTTGCCTGCTTTCTCTGTTTTCAATCACTTGCTTCTATGTGGTCACAGAACTTGTGACCTTAATATTGCGGCCCTCTACCTTACACTGGTTCTTATTGCATAGGTTGCAAGTTACTATGCAAACTGTGGGACTTATGTGTGGAGCATGATTTAATGGGCCCTATTTTATGAGATTGAGGATTAGGCTATCCAATTCAGGCTCATGCCACCGAAGGTTTAGTGTGAGACTCTATATATATGCGTTATAAGTGAGTGAGTTGTACGTACTACAGAAAATTGCCTTCTATGCAATTCTCATAATAGTGAAATTGTCGTGCTCCTCTCCATGGATGTGTAGGCTTAGGCCAAACCACGTAAATTACGGTGCTCTTAATTTTTTCCAATCCCTTTCTTTGTGCTTACTATGTTTTGATTTAGGGTTGCAGTCGTTTTGCGTATTGAATATTCATTGTGTGCTTTCATATGTGCTAGGTATTCTGTGTCAAATTTAGTTGTGATGCATCTTATATTATATCTGGAAGTGATGACACAAACCTGCGGCTGTGGAAAGCTAAAGCATCTGAACAACTTGGTGTTGTGAGTATTCTCGTAATTTTGACTTGGGTATTCGTGGATGATGTCCAAACTACTGGAAAATGGAAATAACTGATTATTTGAATGATTGTGTCTTCAATTTATTGGCAACTTACCACATTGTTAAAACAGGAAACTTCAAATGGCCAAATAATTGAGTATGCTAGGAATCATGTAAATATATGTTTATTACGTGGTTCAATTTATTTAAAGAACATGAAGTTGGGGTTTAGTTGAAAGGACTGTTTCTATTGAGTCCTTGTACTGACAATGTAAATTATGAGCAGCAGCTTCTTCCCAGGGAACAAAAAAAGCATGAATATCATGAGGCTGTAAAGAACCGTTACAAGCACCTTCCAGAGGTCAAGCATATTGTGAGGTTAGTTCGTGTCTTGGGAGTTTTTGTTTTAGGACTTTGAATCTTCTTTGTTGTATCATGGTCTATTCTAGAGAATACATTATTTTGGTATCTTGATGTATAATTATACATAGGTGCCTCGATACCTTCGGATAGAATCCAGTGAATTTTTGTCATAATTTGTAGAATCTTTGCAGAAAATGCTTACATTCTCGAATTTGGATCGTTGGGGTTCTACATTATACAAAAATGACTTCATATACACAAAAGATGGCATCACCTGGTGTCTCAATATTCTGCTTTATCATACCTGATAAATCGTTCAATTGCACTTGTGAATGAGCAGGCACAGGCACTTACCTAAGGTGGTATACAAGGCACAAAATCTAAGACGCACAATGACCGAGTCTGAGAGAAGGAAAGAGGAGAGAAGAAGAGCCCATAGTGGCCCTTCAAGCGTGCAAAAGGAGCCATTACAGAAGAGAAGAATTATTACGGAGATTGAATAATCTGCATTAACACAAAATCAGTCTATTGGTACGAGAATCACTCATGATTTGGGAATCAGTGACTTACATTCTCTTGCTTGAATGTATTGGCTTGGGATGAAGAAGCAGTTTCCAGTCCCTGTGAACAATTTTGTACTGTTAAATTATGTTGTTTTTGGAGTCTTGTCCTAGGAATGGAAGAAGCTACAAATTTTTGAAGGTATAATTTTTGTCAGGTTAACCAATATATAGTGTAGTATAATTTTTAATTTCATTGGGTCTTGTTCGGTAATATTGAGTTTACCCATGGGTTTTATGGGTGTTTTTTTGGTCAACCTATGAATCCCATTATGTCCAATCCAATTAATACCCAACGTAATACTATCAAAAAAAGAGCTATTCATATTAGGGTTCTTTTACTTTGTCTATTTTCTCAATTTAGTCCATGTATTTCAATTGTGTCAATTTAGTCATAAAAACATTGTGTCAATTTGATCCTTGAGTAAAATATATGTTAATTGGGTGATGGAACTTTCAATAGTCCAGTCACTTTTGTTTTAATTGTGTCGACGGGTGCGTTTGTAATGGGCTACTTATGTGGGACACGATTGTGCCGTCTAATTTTACGTCATTAACTTAATTTCGATTTGATTAAAGGATTAAGTTGATACAATATAAATTGTACATGGACTATATTGACATAATTAAAAATAAGAAAAATTATCGGTTAAGTACCTTAAGATTTGACCATTTATCACTTAGATACCTTAATATTTTAATATATGCAATGGGGTATTTGAGATTCAAATAATATTTTATTTCTTAGGTACAGAGAAAATTTAAAATTTTGGTCAATTAGATATCCTCTTGTTGAAATCTGATGAACTTTCTTTGAAAAATGTTAAAAATAAACACGATTTGATAATATATTAGTATCTTCATTAAGATTTGTGATTTTTCGCTTAAAAAAGCTAACATGACACATAATGTGGCAAAGTGCAAGATAGCCTGCATCAATATTCAATGAATATTTGATGCCAATTCACTTACTTTTTAATGAAAACATTGACATATTATCATAATTATATATTACATTAACATTTTTTGTAACAAATTGGTTATATTCTTACAAAACTGTATCAAATTCCAACATAGAGTACTTAAGTTTTAATAAAATATTCAAGCCTTGCGGTATCTCATTGTGTACATTGAAATGTTAGGGTACCTAGGTTCCATCATTGCCTTTTTTTATTTTGGGTCGCAAGAGGTTGCCCATGACCCAATGGAACCCAAACCAGAACCATATTTCTAAAGTACATTATATGGGTATGGGTAGGTCTTGGACTCAAAAGCTATTGGGTCTTCATAGGTTGGCTCCAAACCAACCCAACCCATCCATTGAACGCCCCTAGTCAAGAGAAAGGATTATGGGGTCGGATCAAATAGAGGATTATTGCAAAATAGATCCCACTTTGCAAAATGAATTAGTTGAAATCTCAGGTTAACTAGTGAATATAATAAGACTCAAAGAGTCTTGTTATTGACCTGGCCTTAACAATAAATGTCCTGACAATGAAACTGCCCTTGGTATGCATTTTTGTTGCTTTCAGATGCTTAAAATGGTTTGTGTAATGTACACGTTTGTGGTTGATATGAGGATTGGCCCATGTTCATTTCTACGAAAAAAATGTAAGTTTGCTTATTCAAAATTGTACATCAAAGAGGGTACCAACACGCCATCACAGGATCCCATTGGAACTCTGAAGTAGTGTGCCTGGGCAAGAGTAGTACCATGATGGATGACCTCCTAAGAAGTCCTCAACCTCAGGTTGGAGACACTAGGAAATAGCCCAGCATCTCTTCAGGGGTAGTACTCCGAACAGGAAAGGCTGGATACATTCGCTCCCCTCCGCACCCCCTCCCTTTCATCCTACTTAGGCGGGAGTCCTTGGGGCACTGGGCATGTTGCTGCCTATGCAAAATTGTAAAATTGATCGGGTAGTTGACGGTTGTGGTATTCATGGGCTTGGAACGGACATAAGTTTCTTAATAGCTCCTTTAAGACCATTTTTTATGATGTATTATGTAGGTTTATTTAGAGATGGACAACGAGTAGACCTAAATTGGTCCAAGTCATTCAGCATCCACCTGCTTGTACGGATGTGTTGACATGGTTTTGACTTGCTTGGAAGCAAGTTGAACCCAATTAGGTTTAGGAAAAAAAAAAATCCCAAACTTAGTTTGACCTAGGTCACAAGGTTGGATGGGTTAAACTCAGGTATAGTCTCAATTTCTTTTTCCTTTTTTTTAAATTTTTTAGCAAAACAATAATTGAAAACACAAATTTAAATAAATAAATGATTTATAATATAAATTATAATATCTATACATTTATAAACACTAATGTAAACAAAGAAAGTATAAGTATTCATGTAAAGAAGAAAAGGGTCAGATCTGTGTTTGGTGACATGGGTCAAATGTACTTGTGAGACTAAATGGGTTGGACATAAGTTGAATTGGGTCATGAGTTTCAACATGGGTTAAGTTGAATTCGGTTGAATGAAAAGAACTTGAAATGTGATTCAACCTAGACTGGTCAAGTTTCCAACTTGCCAAGTGGGGTCATGTTGTATTAAAAAGGGGGCTTGGTCGAACCATGTTTCATTGACTTGCTCCTTGCCATCTCGAGCTCTATCCATGAAATCATTTGCATAATGCTTTTCCATGCCTTCTATAAGAAAAATGTTCATATTAGGTTTAAATCTTGTCCTACCGTGTATCCATTTTTGATTTTTCTTAGAGAAGATTATTCTTTTTTTCAAATATATATAAGAATAAGAACAAGAGAACTTTCTCGGTTTTCCTACTTGGGGACAATCCATGATATGCAAGATGCAAATGCATGCAATGCTTAGGTATAGTGAGGTGGTGTGTGCCTATTAAAAATAGGTAAACCTTAGATGGGTTACCTTTTTTGGCATTGGAAGCATATCACATTATAATAGGGTAATATTTCACAATTAATGTATCTTCCACTTATTTGATGGGATGGTTAAGAAACTATCTATGGTTAAACTCTTCCCAAGTATCATAATTTTTCTTTTTTCTAAGTGCAGAAATATTCCATCGTTTGTCTCCCTCTCTAAATTCGAATATAATTAAAAATTGAATTGATTATTGGTTCATTTTCTTGATTAAGTTTCTTTGATAAAATAAGTCACTAAGAAAATTCAAATTATTGTGTATACCCAATAAAAATAAATGGCATTATTATTATTACGGATCAAGAAAATGTATTTAAGTAACTGTGTTCATGCTGGAATTAGTGATTATGTTAGGTTTTGCTTTGCTAGCCCTATTAACATATAGCTTCACTCCCACACAACCTAGTAAAATGCCATTTCAAGTAGAAACGGCATGTCAATCTCCCAGGACTAGCGCATGGGCTCTCAATCTTTTAACTAAAATCAAGTGTAGCATCTGTTGTTATTAGATTAATAACTGATACAGGGGCATTGCTCCTATGACATTTAATTAATTAATGAGTGGTACATGGAAGTAGCATTAGAGATGAGAATGAATATCATGCCACTTGACCAAATATTTTCAAGTACCAAAACACTTTTAACACGATTTGTGAAATGTCGCGACATATTGATGACTCTTTTGATCCTTCCCCCCACCTGAAAGATTAAAAAAAAAAATTATAATTTTACGATCTCATTTATCAGTAGTAAAGAATCACGTATTTGGAAGGGGAAATGAACTCAAAACCCAGAAGCTCAACAATTACAAAGGTAATAAAGATAACCTTACTACACAATTATTACAGCTACTGAAGTTGTAGTTCAAAGGCAAGTTGCCTAGGATGTGGGTAATTTCAGGTTTCGATTCGTAATGGCATGTTTGTTCCCAAACAAAAATTTTCAAGCAACTCCACAACTCTTCATCTTTAATTCCTTGAGAATTTAATTATGTTGTATATAACCACCCATTTCCTCAAAAAGCTTCCACCAATGTAGAGTCTGGAGAGCATATTATGTACACAACATTGCTATAATAGAATGTGCTTATTGTGTTATATATAATGAACAACAATAACAAACTGAAACAATTATAATAAGCATACCATTTGTAAACAGTCACATTTGCTAAGTACCCACCAGGGCCTTGATTAATAGATGGAGGCAAGTGAGATGCTAGAATATAGCTTTAAGCCAAAAGGACCGAAATAACAAAAGGTATGTCAGTCGCCACATGGCCCGGGGTTGACCAGGTAACTGGGTTCCTCGCTACCAATTGTCACATTTGGTAATTGGTTGTTCTACTTCAAATTTACATCATATTGGTACATATTCAAAACACTTTATGTACCTACATACATAATTAACCGCAAGTGACGTGTGTCTCACCGTTATAGAATCAATCTAGAAGCATTTCCAGTTTTGAGATGCATCAGGTTCGAATCACCAAACCTTTAACCCCACACCAGTTTTCTGAGTTAGGTTTGGTCGAACCATCTCGCTGGAAATTGCCATTTTAGCAGCAGCTGAAAATTTGGCAAAAATGGACTATAATGCAAGGTCTATATGACAAATAGTGGTGAACCTTGTTAGTAAAATACAATACGGGAATTGAAAGGCAGCTGATGCATACATATATAGTCCGTTTTTTTTTTAAACACTACATATATTGTGTCTTTATCCATGAAAATTTTAAACAAAAATTATTAATGTATAGAAGTAATGAATAACTTCAATCACAATAACGGTAGCAGAAACACAACATAGTAAAAGACAAGGTAAAAATCAATAGTTAGTTAAAAGAAAAATTTACAAAACATATAATATAAATACTTAATTTAAATGTCCATATTAATTATTTTCACATTATCATTTATTTTTGTTTTTCTCATGCCATATATGGATACCATTAAAAAACACGTATTCTAAAGTATCATATGCAATTATACATGAAGGCCCAGATTAAACAGAAGTGCAAATATAAGTCCAAATTCTGTATTATACGCACTTTTGACAGGCGAGTTTCAAATTGCACCTTTACTTAAAGAGGCAATCAGTAGTGCTAGGAAAGAATGCATAACATTGCAACAGGTAAAAACTAACCTTGCCTCCATTTACCAAAACCAAGAAAGTCTAGAGGGGTAAACAAAAAACAAAAAAAGATAACCAAACCCTTTGGAAGTGGATTTTGGGAATAATGAAGAATACCACATTCCAACTAACATAATCTGGAGCACTGATCTTTTTCAGCCCACATCAGAGTTGTTCATCCTACGGTCGACGCTTCCTGTCATCATCTTCATCATCATCAGAGTCACCACTTTCCCCAAAATGTGGATTTTTCTCCTGTTTGAGGGGCATTGTGAAATGAGTTGATCCGTGGCCATGGAAAAAAAAAACTTCGTATGGAGTTCATACTTTTTAAGTGTCAGGATTCAAAACAAAACCTCAGGCTTATTTCACATCATTTCCAGTTTTCAATTTGGATTTTGGGAAATTAAAACTGGGCAGTGGAAAGGATTTTTCCTCCTTTTTTCAATTCTACTTTCCATTTCAAAAAGGCTCGATAATAAATAAAAATATAAAGACTCCATTTGGCAAGGGAAAAAAATGGTTTTAAATCTTTATTTGGATATCAAGGAAAAACAAAGGGAAAAAGAAGTTCAGTCGCCCAGAAAATGAGGTGTTGCAAATGAGGTGCCATGGCAAAAAGACATGAAAATAGTGGTTGCAAAATGCAAGGGTTAGGAAACGACCGGCTCAAAAGAACATTGGCTGGAGTGGACAAGATTGAGTTAGGCTGCGATATATATATGTATATTTTTCCTGTTTTCCAGTCCACTTTAAGAAGAAATTGAGTTTCCTCGAACCAATTCCAAGTCCTTTAAGTTTTCCATCCATTTTTTCCTTCTTACTTTCCTTGTATTTCAAACCAAAAAAAAATGTTTCCTTCCATTTTTTTTCTTTTGACAACATTTTCCAAGTTCTGAATGAAGCCGAAATGTAGACAAGAAAAAGTTGCACCGATTATCCTGTCTTTACAACAACAGTGGCAACATTCCCAATGCTTCAAGAGCTCCCGCGGAACTAGGGTCTGCGGGGATGGATGTACACAGCCTTCCCCCTCTAGGGTTAGTGGTGCCCAACAGGCCGGGCCGGCCCGGAAATCGCACCAGCCCGGCCCGTGTTTGGCCCTGCGCGGCCTGGCCTGGCCCCCACTGTAGCTGGCCGGGCTGGGCCCAGGCCCAAGGTCCCCCGGGTCGGGCCTCCGTCCTTTTTTAAGATTCAGCCGAACCTGGCCCAGCCCGGGCCGTGGGCCCAACGGCTCTAAAAAGAGCCGTTGGGCTCGTTTTTCACAAGCCCTTCAACGGCTCTTTTGTAAAGAGCCGTTGAACGGCTATTTTATTATTAAAAAAAAAATTATATTTTTTTCCCTATAAATACTTAAACCTTCCCAACTCATTTTCTCACCAATTCTTCAATCCGTTCTTCTCTCTCTATACATTCATCATCTCCCATCTTCTCTAACTTTGCTAATTGCAAAAATTGTGCTCTAAAGTTCGAAGTTCGTAAAGTATTTGGCTGAAGTTCGAATTTCATTGTTCTCTTATTTCGGTAATTTTAGTATTGCAATTTTATTTGATTCGCATTTTAGTTATTTAATTTGCATTACTACTTGCATTTTATAAATACTAATCACTTATACTAAAATGGCACCCAACTCTTCACCATTCTCTGGAGCCGGTTGTGCTAGTTCTAGCTCTTCTCGGCCACCCAGAATCCCTAAAAGGAGTAAAATTGTCTTACTTAATACTGAAGAACAAGCTTTTATACAACCAGACCCATCACCCCCATACACTGATGATAGCATAGATTATGACTTTTCACAACAACAAGATTATCATGAGTCAGGTGGTGGTGGGGTTGGAGACTCACAAACTGATGAGGAACGCACCCCCACCACTGAAGCCCAGCCTGAAACTAGTATCTCTACTAGTAGGCGTACAACTAGCGGGGTATGGAAGCACTTTACCCTTAATATGACAACTAATAAAGCAACTTGTAAATTATGTGACCCACCTAAGGATTTTAGCCATCAACCTGGTAGTGGGACGGGCACATTAAACAGACATATACTTAGGTGCCACCCCGAGCAATTCCCAGAAAAGAGCCAACAACGTCTAGTACTGCAAGTGATCGGCGCACTTGCTAATTTTAGGTTCTCTCAGGAGAGCAACCGAAAGGGGCTAGCTTAAATATATAATTATGAGTGAAATGCCTTTTAATACAGGCGAAGACCCAAATTTAGTCAACTACCTCCAACGAAATGTGAATCCCGCCATTGCGAGGATTCCTCGGAACACCGTAAAGCAGGACGCTTTTATGTTGCACCACGGGATAAAAACTGGGGTCTTCACACATTATCGACGAACACGAGCATGTTCTCATTGACGTCGGACGTATAGACGTCGAAACCCGGCCAACCTTATATGTGCATAACGGCACACTGGACTGATGAATCCTTCATCATGCAAAAGTGGATAATTCATTTTGAACTTTTAGATTGCCCCCACAATGCCGAGGTAATTACGGGTGTGATTATGTCGGCAGTCCACGGCTGGGGCATAGAGCGACATATCTTTAGTATTACGTTCGACAATGCTACCAATAACACCGCAGCCGTTACACATTTAATTAGGCAAATGAGACCCATGTTAGGTGGGAAGTGTTTCCATATTCGTTGCGTTTGTCACATTTTGCATTTAATGGTAACAGATGGTTTAGATCTCATAAAAGCATCCCTTATCACCTTAAGATCGGTAATAATATCTGTAAAATCATCCAGCACTAGAAAAAGAAAATTTAGAAATTTATGTAGGTTGCATAACATAGAATATAAACAATTCAAATTAGACTCCCAAAATAGGTGGTCGTCTACGATAGAAATGTTAGAGCCCCTTCTACCATACAAAGACATTCTAATGGAATACGCCCAGGAAAATCGTGCAGAATGGAGCGATTATAACCTGGCCGGCATAAATTGGGAGACAATAGATCAAATTTGTAACTTTTTTAGCATGTTTAAAGAGGCAACAACATTTTTTTCGGGTTGCTACTATCCGGCCATGCCTCAAGCAATATCAAGATTACTTGATATTGTCAATTGGATGGTGGGTAATGAATCCAACCCCATTTAGTTCGCAACGATTCAGGCAATGAAAGAAAAGTTTGCCAAATATTATTTTGAACTACCTCTTACATACTGCTTTGCAACTATTTTAGACCCTCGTTGTAAACGCTCGGGTTTCAACTTGTTTTGCCAACATTTTTTCACATATTTGAATCCTACTCTTAATATCGACACTTTCATTGCCGATGTCGATAACAACTTGCATAGTTTATTTTCTCAATATTTCAATCAATTAGCGTCCAATAATCCTAGTACTGCTGCAGTAGGATCTTCCACATCTAGTGGAAGTAGTTCACATACGTCATATTCGTGGAAGCTGTTGGAGCAATTTACGTCCACAGCAGCCCCCACATCATGTGACGAGTTAGATTATTATTTGCGGACACCGATGGTCCATATTTTCGGGCCGCCGGCCAACCCGAATTTTGACCTGTTACAATAGTGGAACACAAACCTAACCCAGTATCCCATGCTTTCCACCATGGCACATGATATACTAAGTTGTCCGGTGTCTGGCAGGTTGCTTGGAACGAAGAGGGCGAAGCTATCGCCGTCAAGCTTGGAGATGTCCGTGTGCTTGAAGTATTGGCTGCTAGCAGAGGCAAGAGAACAACAGAGAATGAAGCTGAATCCATCGAGCGATGAAGAAGACGACCGTACAACCGATACCTCAAATGATGGCCTAGATACCCCCCAAGGCGACTGATATCAATACTTTTGTATGTCAATTATTTACTTTTAAATATTAAGGTCAAAAGACGACTGCACCCCCCGTATACCTCAAAAGACGACTGCACCCCCCATATGTCAAACTTTGTATTTGTACTTATATTTGTTACGTTATTTATGTACCACTATTTTTTTTGATAAGATATTTACCATTACTTATTGTGTATTTTTTTTATTACATATATTTAATGTATATTTAGCATTATTAGTGCTTTAAAAAAATGTATTTGTATCTCATATTATAAAAATGTATTTGTATCTCATATTATTTATCAATGAATTACAATAATTTTGGTACAAAACGACTTTATATTATTAATTTTTTTTTCCCTTTAAAAAGCCGAGCCCAGGCCCGGCCTGGACCGGCCCGCCTGTACTGTAGCATGCCCAGGCCGGGCCTGCCCCTTGAAGCTCCAGGGCAGGGACGGGCCAGGCCCGGTTCCCAGCCGGGCTGGCCCTCTACAGTGCGGGCTGATGGGGCTTCGGCCCAGGCCCCACCTGGCCTGCCCGTTGGCCACCTCTATTTAGGGTGCTACCTAAAGAAAGGCTGTTTCCGATTATCCTATCTTTAATGTCTCAAAAGCCAAAAAATAAACTGGAAAATAATACCAAACAAGTTGTCAACGACATTCTTGAAAGAGCCAATAGTGTGCATAATATCAGAACCATTTGGAACTTACGGGTCTAGATTCATGGTCGGAGCTTTTCCTTGGCTCTGGCTCAGTTCGCTTAGACGTCTCATTAGTAACATGACGATCATCTTCCCTGTATCGCTTCCTATGGTAATCTGCTTTGCTTGAAAAGAGCATGGTCAGATATCACAATCATATTATTTTACATTGGTATAGAGCGCTACAACTTCCGAAAAGAAGGAAACCAATACTTGGGGTGGGGGTAATAAGTTTTGAACCCAGGACCTCTTGTTTAGGGATTCGAGAGACAAATGATTACACCAACACCTTTAGCTCAAGTCATCATGAAAGATGCATGTAAAGCTGCTTAAATATTCCTGTAGCCATAATAATAAACTAAATGTCTTTTGATTCCTAAAATTAAAAGAAAGTGTAATTCACACATTGCTTTGTTTGGTACCAAAAGGGTTGGTATATTAATTTTCTAGTATAACAATTTTGTAAAATAATATTTTATTCTAAACTTACATAATCGAATAAAATAGTTAAAATGACTCTTTACAAGTGTAAATGATGTCTCTTATGAGACTCTTCTTCATTATTAGGGTTACAATATTGCAATTCGTGCATGAGATGAGGGAAAAAGCAAGGAATGGTAAGTTTACTAACAAATAATAGCAAATTTTACACTCCTTCATACTATCACTTCAGTATTTTATCACAAAAAAAAAAAAAGTAACTTTTGGACTAAAAATTCATTTTATAAAGTTTGTGGACAAAAAAATTACATCAAACCTCAACACACTAATATGTAATTTACCCTTAAAAGTCAACTAAACATATGCAGGAAGTATACCTCTATTGTGCCGATAAGAGCCCCCATGACCGTACCGCCCTCCGTGTCTGTCATCTACACAATCATAAGGAGAAAAGAAGGTACATAATTAGATCTCCTTGCTCAACACATGGGTCTCCAGTCAGTCCAATCCATCAGAAGATAAGGAAACATAGTGAAAGTAGAATGATTCAATACCCAAATCCCCATGTTTCAACTCTCAAAGCAGAAGTGATTTCAACTGTAGTCACAATTGGGTTTGGGAGAACCTTCTTTTGTCCCTTTTTTTTTATTATTTCCTTTTAAAAATGGCAAAAATTCCAAAGGGCTACACAAGGGTGCAACTCTAACCCCTAATGAAGGTGGGATTTGTTCCCAGATCTCGAGTCTCATTTCTATTATTGTTCTTACATGAACCACCTACGGAGAAAGTCTTTTCCTCCACAGACAAGAAACTAGCCCCCTTTCAAGATGAGGAAAAGACATTTTCCTTTCATGGGAATAAACCTTTTCCATACTCACCCATAGTCAAATGGAACAAGCGTGAATTTTGTACAAATTTATATAATAAAATAGATAAACTATACTAAAGAAATGAAAATTTAAAGCAAAAATATTTTTTTGATAAAACTAGCAGAAGTTAAAAAAATTGCAATAGTCAAGTTCTCTTAAAGACTAGAGACTAGAGTGACTCCCTCCCCGACCCTCTCCCTGAGCAATTCCTGACTTAACTGGCTCGTATGATGTGTGGGTCACCACGTGGGCCATAGTTTACCGGGTTATCGGGTTCCATGTTAGGGGAAAAAGGACATATTTTTCTAAAGATAGATGTCCTTTGTCTAACCAAACAAAGCTTTAAAAAAACAAATGGCACGTTCATGAGACTATTGCCTTGAAAGGACTTTATCATGATTTAGAGACCAGACTATCCTAAGAACATCAAATTTAACTAAATGTCCACCTCAGTAATATCAGGGTGATGACATCTGCCCTTCAAGACAGAATCATAGAAATCTAGAAGTTGCGAGAAATTGCTCCTATAAGAACATTATCGCCGCATAATTGCCATGAGAAGCGTCTGGGCTCATATAAATACAATGTGGAAAAATTTTCGGTGAAAAAAGTGGTCAATCCCAGCTGCACTTGGTACTATGTTATGCATGGGAAATAGCTCAGGAATGACGAGTGAACATATCCAACTCCAAACAAAGAAAAGAGGACGATAAGGGAACGTACAAAAAACGCATGCAAACTGAATCATTCTTGTCAGCATTTCATATCTGTAGTGTATGAGAGATTTTGGCCAAAATACATTACAAAGGGCATTGTGTATGACCAAGGGTAATGTTTACTACATGCATAAGGGCAGCACAAAGACAACGTGTTTTGGAACAAGAACAAGGCAGCATTAGCTCTCTGCTTCATTTGCCACGTTATTTTTCTGGTTGCTAATTATCTGCCAAATTATTTTTATGAGGCTAAGTCATCTTTTTGGTTGCCATGTCTGATCCAATAGTCTATTATGAAGTGGATACCCTTCTTGCTCTTTTCCTAATACAAATCATTCGCGTTCCTTCTTTAGAAATCGTTGCCATTCACCCCTTTTTTGTTTCTTCCCTCAAACATATTGCCCTTTCAAAATATCTTTGCATAAGATTCTAGAAACAAAACTTACAATGAGGAACCACTGGAGGGAACGAACCCAATGAACCGGTGCCAAAGTCGACAAGCTCCCTCTGCACTTCTAGCTCACGCTGAACAAGTTTCCCATAGCCCCCTCTTCGTATGACTCATTAAGGAAACAGTCATTCAAGTGTTTCTCATTGTCAATCATGACCAAAAACAAAGACTAAAAATAAGTTCCTCATACATCAGATATTTCATAGATGGACACTAGCGCACTGGCTGAGACTTAGGGCCAACGATGGATCCAGAAATTTTCAGCACCGGGGGCACTGAATAATTTAAAAATATGCTCTAAACATAATAAATAAATTATAATAAGCCTCAAAATTTGCACATATTTCAAAATTAATCCAAACCAAAGAATATAAAAATTAAAAATTTATTGATTACAGAAAATAATGCAAGTGGAGAAAATTAACTAAAATTAAATACATTATAATTGAAATTAAATTATAATAGAATATTAATTAAAACTTAGAGATACTAGCATATAAAAAATAATATTAAATGATTAATATTTTGAAAGTTACTAAATTTATTTAATGTAAAATAAAACATTTTATGAAGAGGAGTTGGGGCCGAAAGAAAAAAGTTGAGAAAATATAAATGAAAGAGGAGGACATAAGGGATCGAACGCCTGGCCTAGTAGAAATCAAATTGCAAAAACCACATGCTTAACACCAAACAGCTCTCCCATTTGTGCTACATAAACACGCATAATTATATATAATGATATGGATCCTACATTGACTGGGGGCACGTGCCCCCAGTGCTATAAGCCTGTATCTGCTCTTGCTTGGGGCTTGTTTGCCTTAGCTTATTCTGGGAAAAAAAGTGCTCCCCCCCCCCCCGGCCCCGGGGATAAAACACTTTTTTGAGATTGGGAGAGTGTTTGACAACCATAAAAAAGCACTTTTTATCAAAAGCAAAAGCAGTCTTTCTACTTTTAAGCAGTAGTAGAAGCAAAAATTAAACAATTGAGAAAATTTAGTTCAGGTATCTTTAAGTTTGTTAATTATTTTAAAAATTAATTTATATATTTGAAAAATGATTTATATATTTAAAAAAATAGTTTATATATTTAAAAAATATATGAAATATGAAACCTATTTTAATAGTTAATAATATACTTAAAAAAAACACTTTAAATATTTGAAAAATATTTTAAATTTTTTCAAAGAATTAAATATTTTTACAATATTGAAAAAATATTTTTAGAACATTAAAAATTGGTTTAAGTATTTAAAAGATATTTTATATATTTAGAAAATATTTTAAATACCAAAGAGGACACCAACACGCCATCACCGGATCCCATTAGAACTCCGAAGTTAAGTGTGCTTGGGCGAGAGCAGTACCAAGATGAGTGACCTCCTGAGAAGTCCTCGCCCTTAGGTTGGGGGCACTGGGAACCAGCCTCTCTTCAGGTTAACACCCTGAAGGGGGAAGGCTGCGTACATCCGCCCCCCAGACCCTACGTAGGCGGGAGCCCTTGAGGCACTAGGTATATTCCTTTTAGAAAATATTTTAAATAAAATATTTAAAAAATATATTATATATTTGAAATGGTTCTTCGGTAATTGTTTTCAACCATAAAAGACTTTTGCTAATGTCCTTTCTACTAATTTTATTAAAAAAAAGCACTTTTTTAAACATTGGCCAAACACTCACAATATTACAATAAGCACTTCTTTACTAGTTGGAAAACACAAACTATTTATTTAAAATAGCACTTTTTACAAAAGCGTTTTTCCAAAAAGTGCTTCTAGAAAAGGCTATTTTTTTACAGCAATGCCATACAAGCCCTTAATTGCAACAACTTCCTTACACTGGCTGTCTGCCTCAGTACTGGACAATATAGGGCGATCACATCAAAAGAGGTCAGACTACAACGTTGTTTTGCTGATCACTTTAAATAAAGACAGACTACTAAACAAGGAGATGGTGATGGTCTTAGTCTTCCCCCTCAGCATGAAGATCATCCTCTGATCAATGAAATAAAAGCAGACACAAAATTTAAGACTAAAAACAGAAACTGCAGACAGGAAACCAAAGGAACTACGGAAAATACCTAATCATTCAAAAGAAAATGCACCTTTCTTTTATAAGAGGGAAAATGCAAATTATCGTCTTACATAGAGCCTATTCTGTTTAATTTCATGATGTGCTCAGTGTGGCTTAGAAACTTAAAGTGAACCCAAATTCTGAGCTCTAAATCAACTAAAGAACTGCAGTGCTTGGTCAGATAACATGTCAAACCATTAACCAATTTGGGCGACCCAAGCTTTCATCAAAGAGTCCAAGATTCTACAAGACACCAAGCCATCAGAATGATTACAGGGCTAATAAGGGCTTGTTTTGCCAAGCTTCATTTCTAGAAAGAAAATGTGTTTTCAAGAAAAAAAACAAGGGATGAGCATGGGTCAAGTACCCTATCCGAAATGCATTTTGGATCGGGTACCCTATCAGAAATGCATTTGGATCGGGTACCCTATCCGAAAATGCATTTTGGGTTGCATACCCTATCCGAAATGCATTTTGGGTGGGGTATCCGAAATATTAAAATCACCAAATTCATGACCCATAATGTGATCTACAAATTTGGGTACCCAGATCAATCGGGCACCCTTGGGGTCGGATCACATCGGGTCGAGTACCCACCCATTTAATTAAAATTTCTAATAAAATTAATTTTATAAAAGCTATTAACAACTATCTACTGATATACCAATACATTGTTTGTGAGAAGTTCATATATGCAATTGTCATACTTTGATGGTCACAAAACCATAAACCATCTTAAAATGACCATGAGATATAAATCAAAGATGTGAAAGCTCAAAGATTGCATACAGAGAGATAGAGTATAGCCAAAAAAAAGAAAAATCCTCCTACTAACCTATTGTTACTTATTTAATTAAGAATCAAGAGGAAAGTCTTTTCTTGCGAATAGCTAAAAAAATATAAAAAATTCCACCTAAAAGTAGGGTAAGTTCTTCTAAAAGAAGAAAGGAAAACTGATAATCTGAAAAATGTGTTACGCTCAGGCTTGAACCACGAATGTAAACTAATATAATTTTGGATAGGTTGAGAATTTGAGATGAGAAAGAAGGGAAATTAGATGAGAAATAGAGAATTGAGGATGAGAAAATAGAGAGAGTTAGATGAGAGAGAGAATTGATCTCGAAATGAGATATTTGTTTATGAATTTCATTGATTAATTCTGATCATTACATTCATCTCCTATTTATAGCAATCTAGTACAAGCCAATGCAATGAATCAAGACTTATTCCACTAACCAACCTAGAAACATCTAGAATTATCTAGAAAATGAACTAACTAATATTTGAACCATTTATTGGTGCCAAAACAGCAACAACAGCAGTAGTGACATGCAGCAGCCAAGCAGCGTAATAGAACCAGCAGCAGCAATGGAATTAACAGCAGAAATAGAATTTTAACCCCGTTAACAGATTTACCCGCCAATTCTTGAATTTAAATTTATGCCTTGGATTCTCGGGTTATAACAAAATGTTTGTTGGGATATAGAATTACACCTGCGCCCTTAATGTTTGATGAAGATAACATAACCAATTATTCTAAATACAATATAAATACTTATTTAAGACAATGTATATGATCAATATCGGATCGGATCGGGTACTCAAAATTTTCCAAAATGATACCCGTATCTGAACCAATATCCATATTTCAATGGGTCAGATATACCCTAACCGGATATTTTCAGGCCGGGTATCCTAATTTTTTGTATCGGGTTCAGTTTGGTTTCTCGGGTTTTCGGATATTCAAGTATTTTTGCTCACCCCCAGAAAAAACAGTTTTTCCAGGATTTGAGAGTGTTTAGCCTGGTGAAAAAGGTGCTTGTAAATAGAAGTATAAATGTTGTTTTTCTACTTTTAAGCAAAACCAGAAAAATTGTGCTTCTCGAAATAGCTGCACTTTTTCCTTTTTTTTTTTTTTAAAAAAAAAGGGCTTTTCATAGCTTGGCCGAACAAGCCCCTAAGATAAATTTCATATGACAGAACCTTCATCACAAGTTCAAAAGAAGAAAGAAAATGTCAAATACAAACCCCTATAATGACAACACTGGCAAAGATATCAAGAAAAAAACTGTAGTAAGGATATCAGGATCATAATCCATCCGGTATTCATCCCGTACCTGCATAGATGCACCAAAAAAATAAAAAGAGTCAAAACAAATAGAAGAGCTAAATGAGCAAAAATGTCAGAGCAAAAAAAAAAAATAAGATGGACCTGTCCACCACTACGGCCACGTCCCCATTGCCTGCCTTCTTGGAAACCCCAATCAAAGTCGACACGAATAGAACGATCATCAAGAATTGTTCCACTTATATATTTGACAGCATCCTCAGTGTCTTCTCTAGAGTAATATCTGATAAGCAGAAAGTTTTGACAGACCTCATTTCAAATATAGTAATCAAAAAATAATGAGCAAATAAATGAAAGATCAAATCTATGTAAACATTAGGACTGATCCCTAAATTTATGTTGTCTGTAAAAATAGTTGGATGATATACACTATCATGGACATACATCAGATATCAGGCAACGGTAGGGTTTCAGAATGCACTATTTTTTCTTCGTTAATGATGCACTTTTCTTTTCTTGATAAAAGAGGGGGGGAGTACATCAACAACATACCCGTGCCTAAAGGGCTCTTGCATATGCAGGGTCTAGGAGGTGAAATGTATGCAGTCTTACCCTTTTAGGGTGCTACCCTAAAAGAAGATTGTATCCGAGGAGGGGGGGGGGGGGGGGGAATCATCATACTATATGTAAATTAGTGGAGTCTTACAGCACAAAACGGAAGCCACAAGGGGTTTTTGAGTTCTTATCCAATCCCATGATTATCTTCTTAATGTCTCCTACTCGAGAAAACAGCTCATAGACTTGCTCTTCTGTTGTGTAGAAAGACATATTCCTCACATAAATAGTTGTTGAGGTCCTAAGTGCTTCCTCAAATTCTTCTTGAGTTCCAGGGAATCTTCTATCTCGGTATGCAGAAAGCTTGTTTGGATCCTATAATGAAAAGTTGACAATTTAAGAAACGAATAGCAAAGACAAACTGAAAAATAAAAGAAATACCAATTTAAGCAGCATACAAACCCAGAAAGCACAAAGAACCCCCAGATAAGACGACATCTATTAACACCCCCCCCCTTCCTCCCCCCAAAAAAGAAAACGAAAGGAAAAAAAAATAGAATTTCATAAGAGTATAACAGGAATCGAGATAATCTCTGCAAATAATTCAATTCAATCAGCCCATGAAAAACTAGCAAATACATCAATTAAAATTACAGTTCTCGCCCTTCCTGAAAGGCACAGCAACACCAAAGCAGCAGGGGTCAATTGCTAGGTACAAGCACAAACAATTATACATATACATACATACGCGTATATATATATATACACACATATGTATACGTATGTATGTACGTATGTATGTATATGTATATGTGTATATACACATATTTGGACAATCAGCACAAACAATTATATAGGAATCAAGAAAGTAGCATGAAGTACATACAAAATAAGATAAAAAGTAGTCAAGAGCAATCACTAACAGAGTAGTTGGTTAGTTTTTGATCAGAAATAGTTGGTTAATTTCAAACAGCAAAATTTAGGCCCCAGATTACCAACCCAAGGAAATGAATGCACAAAGCAAATTGGCATCTCTATAAACACCTAAGAAATTAATACTCGTGTATCAGCACAAGAGTTAGGACATCCATTGTCCCTTAAATTCTATACTTAGCACCTCCTTTGTAAGTGCCAAGCAATAATAAAAGACAGCTCTTTTTCAAGAGAATAACTCCCTTGACTTTTGGTAAATCTCATAAAAAAATTTTTCCTATTGCTAAATAAAAATATTAGTTAAAGCGAGTAAAAGGAATCTTAATCTCATAAAAGCAAATTTCATGAGACATAATTACAAATTCTTCCCAAAAAAAAGGGCTACGTCTTTCCACAAGTACACCTCAGCACTAATAACTTCCCTCTAAACACATCAGAAGAAGGTAGAAAAAGAAGGTGATGCTATTGTAAGGCAGCTCTCTCTCGCTTGTTCTAAATTATGGATGAAACAGTACAATGTCAAGATATGGGCCGATAGATACACTATGCCAACAACATAAGGCTAAAACAGGGGGAAAAAAAATCATTTTTTGATAGAAAAAAAGCAATAATACTAAGAAAAAAAGAATGTACAAAGGATTAAGGACAAGATGTCCTCAAAATTAAACCTAAAAAAATCATTTACATAATAAGTTAGGATGGATCTAAGTTATCCACACCTTACTTTAACTAAATTGTTTGCGAACTTAAGGTATTGTTTGACACATGCAATTGGAGCCGAGAATTGGGTTAAGATTGGAATCGGAGTCCAAAATTCCAATTATGTAGTTTAGTTCATGATGTGCCTGTGTGTTTTACCTACAACATAATCGGCTTTTACCTGTGTGTTTTATTGTATACATTTAGGCTTGAAGTGCAATGGAGCAAATAAAGGTTGAAAAGTGATGGAATCAAGCATAATCGAGGCATATTTGAAGACTAATTTGAGAAACCCGACCATGTGTGCAAAAGAAGGACCAATTGAGTCTTAATTCGGTAACTCGAATAGTACTTGTAGAGTTTCTAGTACTAAATGATTAATCGGCACAAAGTACCGATCGGTCAGCAACCCAAAGCAGACGGAGCTTACGGTGGCGCTACAGATAAACCGGCCCTTCCGTAGCGTGACCTAGGACAAGCTGCGGGTATAAATACAGAAAGGAAGACTTATATTTCGGATCTTTTGCCATGTCTGCTCTCCTCCTCTCCTTCCCAAAGCCGCTACGAAATCCAAAAGTTTTCAAATTCCGAAGCATGGGTGGTCAGAGTGATGGGGTAATCAAAGTAAGTATCAACGTTAACATCAATCAAGGGAGTCATCATTCATGAGTTTTTCTTCAGTTTCTCTTTTAGATCTTGTGATGTGTAAAACTCCCCTGGAAGAGCAGACTTGTGATTTAGGGGTGAAGGATGGGTAGCCGTCCGAATCTTGGATTTATAGTTTATTGTAGACAATTATCTATGTTATGTTATTATCGCACCCCTGTGGGGAGCTTATATTTGTGATTGGTATTCTATGGATGAGCTTGTGGCCATGTTTAGATTCCCGATTTATTTGCGTCCCATCTAAGTGCTTGTAGCCTAGACTTTAACGTAACGGGTTTTCACACCTGGTCGGGGTTGAGGCTGTACCCAATCATAAACACAATCTTTTATACAAATTAATGTTTCTTTTATACAAATTAATGTTTAAGTAGGAATGACAAAGGAATTTGTTAGTGCTATTGAGATTATCCATGCTATACTTACAGTGATAAGATGGGTTATGCCCTTAGACTAGTTCATTACCTTAAGCCGTAACTTAAGTATTAATCCAGGTTTAACATGAAATTAGGAGTGAGAAAAAAATTAAGTAGTTCTAATAAGATAACCTATACTACACCTAGGCTAATAAGATATGCTATGCCCTTAGACTAGTTCATTACCCTGAGCCTTAATTTAAGTGTTCACCAAGGCTTAGTGTTTGTAGCCTAAGCCCCTCTAAATCATTGTTATAATTAAGTGTAATGATAGGATTGAAATTAAGCAACCCCGAATCCATTCCCTGAGCTACCCTTAATTGACTTGACAACTTTAGTTTATAGTTAGTATTATTAATTTAGTTAACAAATCATTCAAACAAAACAAAAACCAAATTTCAAGCACTCATTAACAACTACATCCGAGATAACTCCGACTCCCTGTGGATAAGACACCTGTATTCCTGACTAAGCTACAACGATCTCGTATGCTTGCAAGTGAACGGGTTTTAAAACACTTTTTAAAACTGCATCAATAACTGCTAGAATTGAAATTAAAATTCTACCACCCCATTTTATAGAGTTGAATTTCAACTAAAAATCATACATTCCAATTCTTCCAGGTAAAGCAAAGGAATCATAACTCCGTATTAACTTTACTAATCTCCAACCAAAAATGATCCTACTAAACTAACCTGAAGCCCAAAATGACTTGACACAAAAACACGCAACCTAACCTAAATTTGACTCGAAACTCAAAATGATCCTAATTAAATGACTTGAACCTAAACTAATCTAACCCCACCTCAAGTTAACTCAATCTAACTTAAAATGGAAATTCCTAAACCTATAGACCCAAAGTCTGAGACGAATCAAAACCTAAGGGCCTACTTGATAACAGAGAATTTTCCAGTTTTCCAAGAAAACTTTCTTGGAAAACTAGAAAACGGGTTCAACAGTCCAGTTCTCTAATTGACGAAGTTGGAAAACAGTTTTCGAGTTTTCTTTATTCTTTCACAAATTTAGAAAATACCTTAAAACTATTATTCAACTTTTCTTCACAAAATAGAGACCTTGTTTTCCAACTTTCCCCCACCCCTCCTTTCCCATTTTCACAGTACTCACCCATTTTACAATATTTTTCTATAAACCCTCATCTCATCCTCCTCTTACATAAACGATTTTGAAGTACTTACTACTGGGTTCCCAATTTTAAAAGCAATAAATGACTTTCAAGATAGAGGACAAATAAGAGGATCACGCGATTGTTTAATTATAAACACTCATCTTTGCAAAATGTGATAGAGCAAGCTATGGGGTTACTTAAGGCTAGATTCCTTTTTTAAAAGTGACACTGAATTGTCTGCTAAGGTATGGGTATAAACAAACCAAACGTTAGATGAACTACTTGTTTGTGTTGATTATGAGAGCTCAATAGCTTATGGAGTCGAGTTCGAGCAGGCTTGATAAACTTAATGAGTCAAGTTCGAATATGGTGTGCTCGGTTCATTAATATTCGGAACAGTTTGATAAGAGTTCGTTAAGGAGCTTGGTAAGGGCTCAATTAAAAGCCTGTTAAGAACTCGTTAACGGTTGATATTGGTTCAAAAGTGGTTCGATAATGGCTCGATAGTATTTTGAAAAGCGTCGGTGGCGAGCTCGACTCGATAGCAAGCTCCACTTGGTTTTAAGCTTGATTGGGCTCGATAATAAGCTCGACTTTGCTTGATAACAAGCTCAACCCGACTCGATAAGCCTAACAAGTAGAGCCGAGTATCGAACACACTAAAATGTTATCAAATCAAGCTCAAACAAGGGTTGGAAAAGCCCAATAAGAGCTCAACTCAATCTTGAGATCAATAAGCCTTACCAAGCTCGAGTTCGAACACGACAGCTCACAGCTCGGCTTGGCTTGTCTCGTTTACACCCTACGTCAAGGCAACAAAAGTTATTCCTATATCTTGTTGTATATTACTTATGTATCATTTTCAATTTTCAGAAAATTGGAAAATAGGGATTACTTGAATGCATTTTTCAATTTTTTATGTTACAAAACTAAAAAAGGAAAGCTGGAGATGAAAAGGAAAACTGGAAATGAAAAAAGAAAATCATTTTATGCCATCAAACAAGCCCTAAATGACCTTATTTGGCTGGGGCTAACTTGACAGGACCCAAATGAGCTGATCGAAAACCCGAGATTACCCAATCTAATTGACCCGAAACGAAGAGATGACTAAAACTAAAATGATGTGACACAACTCAATCTAACCTAAATTTGATTCAACCTAGGTAACTTAAAACTAAAAATGATGCCACTTGATTGACATAAAAACATGATGGTTGAAGCCCTAAATCACCCTGCCCAACTCAAACCCGACACGTGCTAACCTAAATTCTAGAATAAATGTCTAATTAACCCGAAATCCAATACGCCTTTAGCACGATATGATTCTACCCAACTAACATGATCCAAATTGATCTAAAACTCAAAAAAACTCGAATCTAAAATGATCTGATCCTATCAAAGTCTGAAAGTTAACCTAAAATTCGAAATGATCTAACTCGGTTGACTCAAAACTTGAAACGATTAGTTATGGAATTATTATTCTAACTTATGATTCATTATATTAGCTAAACATTGGAATTTCACTTCCATTCTAATTCCAACTCCATCATAACTTGAATTGAAATTGCAATTCCACAGTCCAATTCTAATTTTAATTCCATGGGTCTAAAATTTCATGTGTCATATGGGGCCTAAGAGAACTTTGTGACTTCCTTATAAAAGTCTTGGGATAAGGTTTCACAATATTGGCTCTCTTGATTCTCCATCCCTTTCATATAGGCGTATACACTACTCATTTCATTTAACCAATTAAACAGAGGAGACCATATACCAAGTGCATTAAAGCGTATCAATGACAAAATATAAAATAAGCCCATGACAGCTGCGATCTCCCCCAACTATAAGCAATTGCATTTAACTCTTTGTTGGAGTACAAAACAATTCCTGAGCCCTTCACCTATCAACTTAAGCTTTTGAGAAAATTGGTTCCTTGACAGAGTGTTAGAGCTTTGTTGACTAAGAGATACGAGTTGAAATCCCAACAACCTCCACTTTAGATAGTAATACATTTCAAGCACAAAGTATGGGTGGGCCTATGCTTTATCCACGTTTTAAGCCCAAATGAGTATTTGTTGTGTAAGGGACATGTTAGGCTATAAAACTATTGTTAAGCCTTTACCTATTAGCTTAAGCTTTTGGAAAGTTAGCTCCTTGACACTCCCACCAAAATTTTGTTTTTATCACTTAAGTTCAAGTTCAGATAAAATCTCCCTTTAAGGTAGCACCCTGAAGGGGTAAGGCTGCGTACATTGCCAATACCTCCCCTCCCCCCCCCCCCCCCCCCCACCCAACAAAAAAAAACCTTGCATTAGCGGGAGCCCTCATGGCACTAGGTTTGTTGTTGTTTTTGTTGTACTTAGGTTTGAGCATCCCTCATGAAATGGAGACAAAGGTGCTTGGACCACCCACAAGCACCGAACTATATATCAAAATAACAAACACTAACAAAGGGAATTAAGGAAAAAAATTGAGACATCAAAATTTACGTGGTTTGATGAAGCCTACGTCCACGGAGTAGGAGCACAATAATTTTACAGCAGGAACAGAGGTATCACAACAATGTTTCACTAACACTCTACCTCTCATTGTTTTCTTCTCCCTGCTTTCCACTACCATACCAAGACACAAGAGGACCTTATTTACAGGCCTCTATATCCGTAATATCCAGAGGCCTAAGATCACCATCAAAGGCCTCAAATTTGACTATTAGGGAGACCACTAGCGTCAAACCTAACAAAAAGTAGCCAAAGTTTCTAAAAGGATACTAGTAAGTCTACTAACAATTTTAGTTTCATCAGACAAATACAAGCTTACAACAAACAACAAACTATTAACAAACAAGACTACAACGACGACAACAACAATTATCCTAGTGCCACAAAGGCTCCTGCAAAGGCTGGGTCTGGAGGGGTGGATGTACGCAGCCTTCCCCCTTTAGAGTGCTACCCTGAAGAGAGGCTGTTTTCGAGGTCCCCCAACCTGAAGAGCATGTCGTCATGGAAGCATATAGCCTAAAAGTATGAGAGCAACATAGAATTAGAATCCAACAAAACACAAGCCAGCGATACGAGACAAAACTCAAGGAAGATCACTGCAGGCCCGCAAGTACATAAGTGTACAAGTGCACCTATAAACAAATAAGAGGTGTAAGACTTGTGCTAAAAGAGGAAGTTAAGACACCTAGATAAAACTAGTGCCAATCATAATAGAAGCACTACTCTAAGCCGCTATATCGGCTACCCCTATGCTAGCCCTCCACCTTGCTCTATCTAAGGCCATCTCCTCCCGCAAGTTTAGGTGGATGAGGTCATGTCGGATCGTCTCCATTCATCTCTTCTTAGGCCTGCCTCTCCCTCTCCTCCCTAGTGTAATATGGGGCTATTCGCATCTCCTGACTGGAGCAATGGAAGGTCTCCTCCTAACATGCCCGAAGCACCTCAAACATTAATCTCTTAATTTATCCTCAATCAATGTGACGCCCAATTTTCCTCCTATGACGTTGTTCCTGATCCTATACTTCCTTATATGTCCGCACATCCACTGCAACATCCTGATCTCCGCCACCTTTATCTTCTATGTATGATGTTGTTTCATCGGCCAACACTCCGCCCTATAGGACATAGCCAGACTCACTACTGTCTTGTAGTATTTCCCCTTTATAGCTTTAATGGGATCCTTCTATTGCAAAGTACCGCGGACACCATCCTCCATTTATGCCAACCTACTCTGGTCTAGTTGTTGACATCTTCATCCACTTCGCCATTAAATCCAAGTATCTGAAACTCTCTTTTCTCTGTATGGTCTCAGATCCTACCTTAATGTCTACTATGCTAGGCGTGGTGGAGGGGTTGAACTTAAGTTCCGTGTGCTCGGTCTTGGATCTACTGATTCGTAGTCCCTTCGTTTCTAATACCCTTCTCCATAATTCCAACGTTTTGTTTACCTCTTCCCAAGATTCCCCCACCAACACTATGTCATCTACACAAAGCATGCACCAAGGCACATCTCCTTGGATATCCCTAGTGAGCTCATCCATAACCAGTATGAACAGAAAAGGACTCAAGTCAGATCCCTTAGGTACCCCGACTGTTATTAGAAAGGCTTCTATCTCTCCTTCCATTGTACGCACATTAGTTTATGCGTCGTCATACATGTCTCCAAAGGCCAGGATATAAGGTGCCGAAATTCCTTTGCTATCCAAAACCCTCCATAGGACCTCCCTTGGCACTGTATCATATGCGTTCTCCACATCAATGAAAACCATGTAGAGATCCATTTGTCTCTCCCTATATCGCTCTATCGTCCTCCTTAGGAGGTGGATGGCCTTTACTGTAGATCTACAGGACATAAATCCGAATTGGTTCTCCAACACCTCTATCTATTGCCATAATCTCCTCTCTACGATCCACTCCCACAACTTCAAAGTGTGTCACATTAGTTTAATACTCCGATCATTAGGCAACTTTGGATGTCGCCTTTGTTCTTATAGATTGGGATCAATGTGCTCTTCCTCCATTCGTCAGGCATCTTTTCCCCAGAAGGATTTGGTTAAATAATTTAGTCAGACAACTTATACCCTTCTATCCATGTCATTTCCATGCTTCTACGCGTATTCCGTTCGGTCCAACAATTTTATTCCTTCTCATATGTTTCAAGGCTTCTTTCACTTCGTCGAGTGTAATCCACTTGCAATACCAGTGGTTCTAGTGCTCCGTAAATGTTTGGAGATCATCTAGTGATATCCCAGTAGCCCCGTGATCGTTGAGCAGATTGTAGAAGTAGGCTCTCCATCTAGCTTTAATTTGTTAGGCTCTCCATGTAGCTTTAATTTGTTCCCCGTCCATGAGCACCTATCCATCTTCTCCTCTTATGTACTTTATTCGGTTCAAGTCCCTCTTTGTCCTTTCTCATGCTTTGGCAACTTTATATATATCCTTGGCTCTCGCCTCGGTATCCAGCCTTTTGTAGAAATCATCATAGGCTCTTGATTGCGCTTCTCTGACTGCTTTCTTTGCTTCTTTCTTAACTTGTTGATATCGAAGTCGGTTGTCTTCGTTGCAACTACTTTCCCATTGCTTGAAGCAATGTCGTTTGGCCTTAATCTTAGCTTGCTGACCCTTCTCCTCAATAGTATGTAATCAACATGGGCCCTTGCCCCACTGTTTCGATACATAATGATATGCTCATCATGCTTTCTATAGAAGGTGTTGGCGATTGTTAGCTTGTAAGTGGCTGCAAAGTCTCAGAGCACTTTGCTTTCTGCATTCCTAGTTCCAAAACCACATCATTAGCAGTATGAGGCGTATCCATCGTCGGTCACTCCAACATGCCCATTGAAATCCCTGCCGATAACCACTTGTTCGGTTTGGGCTATGCCTTGCGTCATTGTGTCTAAGTCCTCCGAGAATGTTGCCTTCTCGTGCTCCGTTATCCTGTCTGAGGTGCATACGCACTTATTACGTTCCATATCTCCCTTTCTAGGGCCATCTTGATAGATATTATCCTAGCGTCAATCCTGGTCACTCCGAGAACTTTATCCTTGAGACTATTATCCATAAAGATGCCAACTCCATTCCTGCCTCTAACCTTGCCCACATACCACAACTTATACCCCAACACATCTCTAGCTTTCATGCCAATCCATTTAGTCTCTTGTAGACACAAGATGTTGATCCTTCTGCTCATCTTCATTTGGGCCACTTAAAAGCTCTTCTTTGTTAGTGTTCCACCATTTACTGTCCCCAGTCGCAAATTTCGCACTCTCTTTTGCTTCATACTCCCCCTCCCCACCCCCTTTGAAGATAGCCTCAAGTTTTGAGTTCCATAACTAGTAGCATTCATCCATTAACTATCTCTATCCCAAGGAAGGTAATATAGAAACAAGAAGCATATCACGACACATATGCGTGTAACAACCACTACAAAAGCACGATTATAATTGCAGTCAATAACAATCAAAATCCACGCAGTTCAAAATAGCAAAGAGGAATAGTGGGCAATCAAATAACTAATATCCAATGACAATAATTAAATACTTAAATACTACGTAAAGGATAGATAAAACCTGGTGCAGGTGCGTAGTCGCAAGTATGACCTATCTAATACTTACCTGGGCCCGTTTGTGGCTGCGAGCTGCGGCGATGGGCTCTGGTTTGGGTTATGGTTTTGGGTTAGGATCTGTTGGTTTTGGGTCATCCTAGGTTTGGGTGAGGTTGAGGCTGAGGTTGAGGTCTAGGTCGAGGCGAAGATGAGTGCGAGGTGGAGGATGTGGTGCGTTGGTGGTGGGAAGTGTTGTGGCGGTGGAAGGTGCGTTGTTGTGGGAAGTGTGTCGGTGTCGGGGTAGAAGGGATAGTGCAGGGGTCATAGGTGGGTCTCAGTGGCCGACGATGGGCCTTCGCCCTTGAGGTGGTGCCGTCTCAGTCTCCCGGTGGTTGTCGGGGAGGCTGCCGACGTAGTGAGACAGGGAGATGATTTCTAACAAGAAAAAATTGCATCCCAGAAAAAGTAGGAGCCTACCTTGAATAGAGAAGCCATCTAATGATCTCCAAATTGACAAACAAGAGACAACAATTGAACTGAAAATTCACTTCCTTTATAATCAGTTTCCTGCAAATGCATCCACTCTAAGGATTAACTTCATCATACACCACAAATAATGCTCCAAGTTATAATTTCTTTAAAAATTGATCGTTGAGTGACGCTGAAACCCTAATTATGAACTGCAAGAAGAACTTCAAATAAAGCTATTTATGTTTTTTATCTTCGTAAATTTGTTTAAATTAGTTTCTTATTTTTGTTACATTATTGTAATTGATACCTCATCTTTGTAAAATTGTTTAACTTGGTCCCTCATTTTTAAACGTTGTTCAAATTAGTCCCTCATCTTTATAACATTGTTCAAATTGGTCTATCATCTTTATAACTTTGTTCAAATTGGCCACTCATTTTTTTCTTTCGTTTAAAATGGTTTCGAAGGAACTTGACTCCCTTTGGCTCATTGTTATCAAGCGTAAGCATGGTGTCCAAGATAATGGATGGTATACATGGTTGGTAGATGTGGTCCGATATTCCTCCCCTTGGAAGTTTATCTCGTAGCTTTATCACCCTTTCATTCCCCATATTTGCCTCATGATTGGTCAAGCAACCGCACTCGATTTTGGGAAGACAGTTGGGTCGGGAATGTTAGCTCTAAAGGCCATTTACATTATAATTTCAATGATAACAAACATTTAGCCAGCTATTGTGTTTAATTGTTCTAATTGTATTTGAAAATAACTTATAAGAAAGCAATGAAAAATCAAGAACGATAATTGATACCAAGCTTTCCAAGACAATGGATCTAGAGAAAAATGGGCAAAGTTAAAGAGAAGATTAATCCAACAATAAGAAAACAAGATTCGAGTCCAATCATTGCAAGTCGTTTGTTTGTTTGTTTTTTTTTTTTTTTTAAGGATTTAGGATCGAGATATATCAATTGAATCAAAATATCAATGTTGGTATGTGGTGCTCTAACAAAAATATTTTTTGAAATATTTTTGAAATTCGTTTTTCATATGTTATTTGAAAAACACTTAATTCAAATTCGAGCCAATTGAATTTTTCAATAGGGATATTTTATAAATTGTTATTATAGAGTCATGCCCAAAAATAACGAGATCAAGAAAATTTTGTAAGGATGATATTTTAGCTTGATTAGAAAATTATTCATTCAAAAAAAAAAAAAAAAGCCAAATAAGGTACACAAATGAAGCTAACAATCAAAATGTTCAAAAACTACCCAGGCATGCTGAGTGTCGACACATAAGAAGCATGTGTTGACACACAGCCAAACAGTAGCCAAGATAAGCTGTTGTGTGTCAACACAACCACGCGATATCTCTAATGGCTACATTTTAAATTCGATTTGTTTCCATTTTTTTAAAGTTTTCCAACGGCTCATATGTTTTCTTTGCTTATAAATAGGGCTTAAAATTATTTGATAAAATTATCCAATTCTTCAAAGCTTTCATTAATCAAAAAGTTAACGTGTTCCACTTGTGCTTTAAAGTTTTAATCTCTTATTTTCTTGAAATTGTTTTTTGAGCATTACTACTTCTCTTTACTATTGAGTATATTGCGCTTTATTGGCATATCTTTAGCTTTTATTAAGCTTGATCAATTGTCAAATCACTGTTTTAAGAGTGAGAGTTTCAGTGCTTATATTTATTTGCTTGTAAAGGTTGTATCTTGAGCCTACATTACAAAGGATCGATCGTAAGAGGTTGGGTTCTGGGCCTATGTTACAAAATGATCAATTGTAAAAAGTTGGGTCTTAAGCCTACATACAAAAAGGCCAATAATAAAGATTGGAGCCTGAGTTTTTAAAAGAATCTTCAAGCTTAGTGAAAGGCTCAAATTATAAAGAATAGTTATTTGGGAGTAGATTAGCTTCCGAGTTGGAAGTGAACTATTATAAATATCATTGTGCATTCTTTTCTTATTCCCTTTACTTTTTATATTTCACATTTATTATTTATTTTTCAATCTTACTTTTGGTTCTTAAAGCTTAAGTTTTCACTTTATCGCAAATGAATCTAATCCCATACCCCCCCCCCCCCCCTCCTTTCTTCGGCGGTTGCTCTTTGGGCTTTTAGAGGGACATTGTTTTCTCTCATCAATTTCCACATCTATATAGATTGTCTACTATCCATGATGCCCTGGTTAATTTATTTTCATCTCAGTAGGGCGGTTCATTGTTTAGGAATCTGCACCTTTGCAGAAATCTTAGACACAGTTGAGTAAAATTCTAGACCAAATATGCTTGTCTTCACTTTTTGACAAGATGGTTGGATATTTGGATCTGGTACTTTTATGCCTAAATCATTTTTCCAACATCTTTCTTCACGTAAACCTTTTCCGTTTATCCATTATGCTCTTATGTTTGAAAGCTAAGAATCAAGGTTTTTACATAGCCTTACCCCTCCATGATAGCACCCTAAAGGGAGGTTGTATCCAAGGGTCCTCAACCCTAAAAAGTATAAAAGCAAACGAAACAATAAAGTAAGAAGCAGCAAAACATGAAGGACAAAGCAAAGCACAAAACACAAATCAATAATAAAGCAACAATAAAGCACGTAGGCAGCAAGAGACAAGCAAAATAGCAAACATGTAAGCCTAGGAACGTTATGGCCTAGCTTCTTTATGCTCCTCTATCCTAACCCGCTATGTTAGCTACACCTATTCTAATCGCCTCTTAGCTCTATCTAAAGTTATCTCCTCATTTAGGTTTAGGTAGTGAAGTCAGGTCTAATCATCCTTATCTAGGTCTTCTTTGGCCTACCTCTAACTCTCCTCCCGAGCATAATATGGAGTTGTTTGCATCTCCTGACAGGGGCATTGGTCGATCTTCTCCTAACATGCCCAAATCATCGTAGACGTTACTCTCTTAACTTATCCTCGATTGGGACCACACCTCAATTTCTTTCTTATAACGTCATTTCTAATCTTATTATTCCTCGTGTGTCCACAAATTACACCTGTTAAAAATATCTCCCTTAATCTCATGTTGCTCTCTCCCTCTCTCTCTCTTCTCTCCTTCAGTCCATCTCTCTCTACGTCCCTGCTATTTTTTATTTTTTTATTTTTTATTAATTTTTTTTTTTTTTTGCAGAATTCTTCCCAAAGCTACTTTAGAAAAATGGTTCTGGTTTTGGTTCCATGGGGTCATGGGCAACATCTGGTGACCCAAGATAAAAAAAGGCAATAATGGAACCTAGGTACCCTAACATTTCAATGTACACAATGAAATACCTTAAGGTTTGAATATTTTATTAAAACTTAAGTACTCTATGTTGGAATTTGATACATTTTTGTAAGAATATGACCAATTTGTTGCAAAAAATGTTAATGTAATATATAATTATGATAATATGTCAATGTTTTCATTAAAAAGTAAGTGAATTGGCATAAAATATTAATTGAATATTGATGCAGGCTATCTTACACTTTGCCACAATATGTGTCATGTTAGCGTTTTTAAGCGAAAAATCACAAATCTTAATGAAGATACTAATATATTATCAAATCGTGTTTATTTTTAACATTTTTCAAAGAAAGTTCATCAGATTTCAACAAGAGGATATCTAATTGACCAAAATTTTAAATTTTCTCTGTACCTAAGAAGTAAAATATTAAAACCAATGTGACTGGACTATTGAAAGTTCCATCACCCAATTAACATATATTTTACTCAAGGATCAAATTGGCACAATGTTTTTATGACTAAATTGAGGCAATTGAAATACATGGACTAAATTGAGAAAATAGACAAAGTAAAAGAACCCTAATATGAATAGCTCTTTTTTTGATAGTATTACGTTGGGTATTAATTGGATTGGACATAATGGGATTCATAGGTTGACCAAAAAAACACCCATAAAACCCATGGGTAAACTCAATATTACTGAACAAGACCCAATGAAATTAAAAACCCCTACTGTTGACTCCTTAAGAAGACCACTTCTCTGTAAAGGCCCTTAAGGATTTTCCTCGCCTCTTTAAAAATATATATATATATATATATATATATATATATATATATATATATATATATATATATATATATATATATATATATATATATTAACATTAATAATAAATGTACTGACAATAACACAACCCCAAACCAAGAATATCCCACTGAACTAACCAAACGAATTGCATAAAGACCTTTGGCCATTATGACATACTACATAATATGTTGGCTAACCTGACAAAAATTATATGTTACAATCCGAGAATACAAGACTCGAATTTTAAATGAGCAAATAAGGCAGGAGAGCTGTGGCGGGAAAATCTGTTAATTTCAGTGCTGCTGGTGCGTGCTGTTCTGCGGCTGCTGCATTGCTTACTGCTGTTGCTATTAGTTAATACTTGCTGCTGTTACATTTGTGTTTTGGCGCCAATTCAATAATTGAAATACTAGTTAGTTAGATTCTAGATTGTTCTAAGGTTTGTCTAGTTTCTTTGCCATTAGATTGTTATGAATAAGTGTGAATGTATGTTCATTTGGGCATCCAATCAATGAATGAAATCTGAAACATTATCTCATTTGAGATTAAACTCTACTTTTTCATCTCCTTTCCCTTGTTTCTCTCATCTAACTCTAAACTCTTCTTTCTCATCTAAATTCTATATTCTTTCTCATCCCTAACTCTCAATTCTATCCAAATTACATTAGTTTACGTTCGAGGTTCAAGCCCGAGTGTAACAATTGGTATCATGGCCTCGATCCGATCGAGTGCGTAATCAAAAATTTAAAAAAAAAAATCGAGATTTTTGTCAGCAAAGGCGATTTCCGACATCTGACAGAGGAGGCGAATTCTGACGAGCGACATCAGGTGTTGAAATCCGATATTGTTCTTGAAGATTGTTGTGCTCCGTGTGTTTGAATCATCCCTATAAATAGAAATCGAACCTATTTCGGATTCTCAGTCCGAATTAACCAAGAAAACATCATTGTCAGAACTCGATCGAAGTTAGGTGTCGAATTCATTGTGCGTGAAATTCTGCAAGCTAGGGTTTCGAATCAGTGACGATCGTCGAACCGATAGCAAGTGGTCGTTCGTGCGTTCGAAAGAGTAAACTTCATTAAGCAATCGATCGTTGAAGATTTGCGATTCTGCAAACTGTTCCGATCCAGACTAAGCTGTTACAGTAGATACGCAACCAGATCTCAAGTTTTGGAGGTGCTGATCTAAGTGCAGATTTCAAGTTCAATTCAGATTCAATCTCTGCGTTTCCAGACAAAGAAATTGTCGTTCGGCACAAGTTCGAGTTCAGCGAATTCAAATTTGTTGAGGACAATTTGATCAAGTTCAGATCGAAAATCAGTAAGATCAAAATTCAGCAGCAATTACCAAAATCAAATCAGGATCGTCCCGATCAGGTACCAATTCATTCAGATTCAGTTAAACACGGAATTTGTGCTTGCGGTTGAGGTTGTGAATGGAGTTAGGTGATGTGGTGATGTCTGGTGGAGTTCTTACCCGAGCTGCAGCTGCTCCTGCAGCAACAAATCAGTCATATGCTAAAGTTATTTGTGGAAATGTTGAGAGTGAACCTCAAACAAGCATTGGTGATGGAGTAAGTGCTCAATTGGCAGCCTTGATGAAGCAAATGACTCAAGAGAATCAATCAATATTGGAATCGAATCAGACCGTGCGAGAAATGGAGGAACGTTTGCATAAGAGGTTGCAAGATCAGGATGAGAAGTTTAATGAGCGTTTTGGCTTGCAAATTCTGAGTTTTGAGGAGAAATTTAATCAACATAAGCATCAAATTGAAGAGGCACTGGCCGACCGATTGAATGAGCAAGTGAACGAGATTGATGGTAGGATTGATGCGCAATTGAACCGACAATTACAAAATTTTGAAGAGAGGGTTAATGAGATTAATAAATATGCAATTGATGCTCGTGTAACTCAACAATTGCAAGGACTCGAGGAAATGATAACCGATCGAGTAAACCAACAAGCAATAAACATTGAAGAGATGATGAAGGAATTACAAAATGTGGCTTCGAAATCTGCTCCCTTGCTACCAGCAAGTCACATTTTGAGGCCTTCCGAGCCACTGCATTCACAAGCTCCAGGCGCTGAAGTTCAATCAGCTTGGCCACAAGTTGATCCTCAAGTGGTTAATGCAAATGCAAGCCAACCGGTGCAGCTATCAAGTGAAGATAGTCCTCCACAACCGACTAAAGTGGCTGCAGATTTTGTAAGATTGCAAGTACCAGCAGGAGCTGGCCAGCTGGCCGAGCTACGAATTGGTGGAATTCCATCAACATTGATGACCTTCATGAGCAAGCTAAAGATCCGAGGCAAAGTCGAGATGAAAGTAGGATTTTTGGACCAAAAGATCACCCTCCCGATCCACCCTATCGACCTATGGATGCTGCTAAGGTACCGAACAGAATCAAACATGCAGAAACAGTGTATCTTGATCCGAACCAGTTTTTGCCGGTTGGATCGAATGGCGAATTTTGTGTTCCGGGGCAAGATCGAATCAACAGCCTCAAATGGGATGGAATGCAGCTGAATTAGCTCCGAACTTTAGCAATGAAGGCACCTATGGGAATAGACACAATAGCTTCTGACAACCTCGAGTTTAACTTGACAATTTTGATGGAAAGCAACCTCATTCTTGGATAAGAAGATGTGAGCGATATTTCAATCTCTATGCCATTCCCGATGATCAAAAGATGGAATTGGCCGCGGTTTATCTCCAAGGGGATCACGAAGTGTGGTTCTACAGCTTGCTAAAGGGCAATCCCGTTCTTACTTGGGACAAGTTCGTGTCTGAGATATGCGAGCGCTATGATGATGAAGAAGTGGGTGATGTCGTAGAAAACTTCAACAAATTAACGCAAGTCACTACCGTGAAGGCCTATATGACGAAATTTGAAAATCTCCGAGCTCGTATGATTATCATTACACCGCGAGCTCCCTAGTCCTTCTACGTCTCGAGCTTCATCAGTGGGTTAAAACCGAAAATCAAGAACTTGGTGAAGGCTCTTGAACCTGCTTCCTTGTCACAAGCCTTTGCGAAGGCAAAATTGATTGAGGCCTCCGACTTAACGATTCTTGATCGGCCCAAGCATCGGGAGACATTTCTTGATCGGCCCAAGCATCGAGAAGAGAACTTCCAACACCCTCACAAGGGGTTAGACCACAAGAAATGGGATGAGCATAAAGACCTCCGAAACTTTGAGAAGGTGTCTCGAAACCGCTGTTTTAAATGCCATTAACCTTATGTACCCGGTCATAGGTGCGATCCTAAACTTCTCATGATGGCAAGAGGAGTTGATGTTGAAGGGCAATTCGAAAGTGATGAAGATGACACTGAAAATGAAGGGTCCGATCAGGACCATGGCAGTGAGGATGAAGTGGATCCAATAGCTTGGAGGAAGGAATTGCACGACCTCACTATGAAGTTGTACAAGTCCAAAAAACTTCAGTTTCGGAAGGGTAATGCTTCCAATGAGTGATTTTCGAGTATCGTTCTCTTTCATTCTTGAGGACAAGAATGTTTTCAAGGGGAAGGGAATGTTACAAACCGAGAATACGAGACTCGAATTTTAAATGAGCAAATAAGGCGGGAGAGCTGTGGCGGGAAAATCTGTTAATTTTAGTGTTGCTGGTGCTTGCTGTTCTGCTGGTGCTGCGTTGCTTACTGCTGTTGCTGTTAGTTAATACTTGCTGCTGTTACATTTGTGTTTTGGCGCCAATTCAATAATTGAAATACTAGTTAGTTAGATTCTAGATTGTTCTAAGGTTTGTCTAGTTTCTTTGCCATTAGATTGTTATAAATAAGTGTGAATGTATGTTCATTTGGGCATCTAATCAATGAATGAAATCTGAAACATTATCTTATTTGAGATTAAACTCTACTTTCTCATCTCCTTTCCCTTCTTTCTCTCATCTAACTCTAAACTCTTCTTTCTCATCTAAATTCTATATTCTTTCTCATCTCTAACTCTCAATTCTATCCAAATTATATTAGTTTACGTTCGAGGTTCAAGCCCGAGCGTAACATTATACCTTCAAAAATTTGTAGCTTCTTCCATTCCTAGGACAAGACTCCAAAAACAACATAATTTAACAGTACAAAATTGTTCACAGGGACTGGAAACTGCTTCTTTATCCCAAGCCAATACATTCAAGCAAAAGAATGTAAGTCACTGATTCCCAAATCATGAGTGATTTTCGTACCAATAGACTGATTTTGTGTTAATGCAGATTATTCAATCTCCTTAATAATTCTTCTCTTCCGTAATGGCTCCTTTTGCACGCTTGAAGGGCCACTATGGGCTCTTCTTCTCTCCTCTTTCCTTCTCTCAGACTCGGTCATTGTGCGTCTTAGATTTGTGCCTTGTATACCGCCTTAGGTAAGTGCCCGTGCCTGCTCATTCACAAGTGCAATTGAACGATTTATCAGGTATGATAGAGCTGAATATTGAGACACCAGGTGATGCCATCTTTTGCGTATATAAAGTCATTTTTGTGTAATGTAGAACCCCAACGTTCCAAATTCGGGAATGTAAGCATTTTCTGCAAAGATTCTACAAATTATGACAAAAATTCACTGGATTCTATCCGAAGGTATCGAGGCACCTATGTATAATTATATATCAAGATACCTAAATAATATATTCTCTAGAATAGACCATGATACAACAACGAAGATTCAAAGTCCTAAAACAAAAACTCCCAAGACGCGAACTAACCTCACAATACGCTTGACCTCTGGAAGGTGCTTGTAACGGTTCTTTACAGCCTCATGATATTCATGCTTTTTTTGTTCCCTGGGAAGAAGCTGCGGCTCACAATTTACATTGTCAGTACAAGGACTCAATAGAAACAGTCCTTTCAACTAAACCCCAACTTCATGTTCTTTAAATAAATTGAACCACATAATAAACATATATTTACATGATTCCTAGCATACTAAATTATTTGGCCATTTGAAGTTTCCTTTTTTAACAATGTGGTAAGTTGCCAATAAATTGAAGACACAATCATTCAAATAATTATTTATTTCAATTTTCCAGTAGTTTGGACATGATCCATGAATACCCAAGTCAAAATTACGAGAATAATCACAACACCAAGTTGTTCAGATGCTTTAGCTTTCCACAGCCGCAGGTTTGTGTCATCACTTCCAGATATAATATAAGATGCATCACAACTGAATTTGACACAGAATACCCAGCACATATGAAAGCACAAAATGAATATTCAATAAATGACCGCGTTAGGGTCACCCAAAAAGACTGCAACCCTAAATCAAAACATAGCAAGCACAAAGAAAGGGATTGGAAAAAATTAAGAGCACCGTAATTTACGTGGTTTGGCCTAAGCCTACACATCCATGGAGAGGAGCACGACAATTTCACTATTATGAGAATTGCATAGAAGGCAATTTTCTGTGGTACGTACAACTCACTCACTTATAACGCATATATATAGAGTCTCACACTAAACCTTCGGTGGCATGAGCCTGAATTGGATAGACCAATCCTCAATCTCATAAAATAGGGCCCATTAAATCATGCTCCACACATAAGTCCCACAGTTTGTAGAGTAACTTGCAACCTATGCAATAAGAACCAGTGTAAGGTAGAGGGCTGCAATATTAAGGTCACAATAGAGGTGGCCAACGGGCTGGGCCGGCCCGAAAACTGTACCAGCCCGGCCAGGCCCAAGGTCCCCCGGGCCGGGCGCAGGGCCCAATGGCTCTAACAAGGGTCGTTGGGCTCATTTTACACAGCCTGTTCAACGGCTCTTTTGTAAAGAGCCGTTGAACCGCTATTTTATTAAAAAAAAATTGTGCTAATTGCAAAAATTGTGCTCTAAAGTTCGAAGTTCGTAAAGTATTTGCCTGAAGTTCGAATTTCATTGTTCTCTCGTTTCGGTAATTTTAGTATCGCAATTTTATTTGATTCGCATTTTTGGTTATTTAATTTGCATTACTACTTGCATTTTATAAATACTAATCACTTATACTAATATGGCACACAACTCTTCATCATCCTCTAGAGCTGGTCGTGCTAGTTCTAGCTCTTCTCGGCCACCCAGAATCCCTAAAAGGAGTGGAATTGTCTTGCTTAATATTGAAGAACAAGCTTTTATACAACCAGACCCATCACCCCCATACACTGATGATAGCATAGATTATGACTTTTCACAACAACAAGATTATCATGAGTCAGGTGGTGGTGGGGTGGAGACTCACAAACTGATGAGGAACGCACCCCCACCACTGAAGCCCAGCCTGAAACTAGTATCTCTACTAGTAGGCCTACAACTAGCAGGGTATGGAAGCACTTTACCCTTAATAGGACAACTAATAAAGCAACTTGTAAATTATGTGACCCACCTAAGGATTTTAGCCATCAACCTGGTAGTGGGACGGGCACATTAAACAGGCATATACTTAGGTGCCACCCCGAGCAATTCCCAGAAAAGAGCCAACAACGTCTAGTACAGCAAGTGATCGGCGCACTTGCTAATTTTAGGTTCTCTCAGGAGAGCAACCGAAAGGGGCTAGCTTAAATATATAATTATGAGTGAAATGCCTTTTAATACAGGCGAAGACCCAAATTTAGTCAACTACCTCCAACGAAATGTGAATCCCGCCATTGTGAGGATTCCTCGGAACACCGTAAAGCGGGACGCTTTTATGTTGCACCACGGGATGAAAACTGGGGTCTTCACACATTATCGACGAACACGAGCATGTTCTCGTTGACGTCGGACGTATGGACGTCGAAACCCGGCCAACCTATATGTGCATAACGGCACACTGGACTGATGAATCCTTCATCATGCAAAAGTGGATAATTCATTTTAGACTTTTAGATTGCCCCTACAATGCCGAGGTAATTACGGGTGTGATTATGTCGGCAGTCCACGGCTGGGGCATAGAGCGACATATCTTTAGTATTACGTTCGACAATGCTACCAATAACACTGCAGCCGTTACACATTTAATTAGGCAAATGAGACCCATGTTAGGTGGGAAGTGTTTCCATATTCGTTGCGTTTGTCACATTTTGCATTTAATGGTAACAGATGGTTTAGATCTCATAAAAGCATCTCTTATCACCTTAAGATCGGTAATAATATCTGTAAAATCATCCAGCACTAGAAAAAGAAAATTTAGAAATTTATGTAGGTTGCATAACATAGAATATAAACAATTCAAATTAGACTCCCAAAATAGGTGGCCGTCTACGATAGAAATGTTAGAGCCCCTTCTACCATACAAAGACATTCTAATAGAATACGCCCAGGAAAGTCGTGCAGAATGGAGCGATTATAACCTGGCCGGTATAAATTGGGAGACAATAGATCAAATTTGTAACTTTTTTAGCATGTTTAAAGAGGCAACAACATTTTTATCGGGTTGCTACTATCCGACCATGCCTCAAGCAATTTCAAGATTGCTTGATATTGTCAATTGGATGGTAGGCAATGAATCCAACCCCGTTTTGTTCGCATCGATTCAGGCAATTAAAGAAAAGTTTGCCAAATATTATTTTGAACTACCTCTTACATACTGCTTTGCAACTATTTTAGACCCTTGTTGTAAACGCTCGGGTTTCAACTTGTTTTGCCAACATTTTTTTACGTATTTGAATCCTTCTCTTAATATCGACACTTTCATTGCCGATGTCAATAACGACTTGCATAGTTTATTTTCTCAATATTCCCTTCAATTAGCGTCTAATAATCCTAGTACGGCTGCAGTAGGATCTTCCACATCTAGTGGAAGTAGTTCACACACATCATATTCGTGAAAGCTGTTGGAGCAATTTACGCCCATAGCAACCCCCACATCATGTGACGAGTTAGATTATTATTTGCGGACACCGATGGTCCATATTTTTGGGCCGCCAGCCAACCGAATTTTGACCTGTTACAATGGTGGAACACGAACCAAACCCAGTATCCCGTGCTTTCCACCATGGCACGTGATATACTAAGTTGTCCGGTGTCTTCAGTAGCATCGGAGTGTGCTTTCAGTCTTGGTGACAGGTTGCTTGGAATGAAGAGGGCGAAGCTATCGCCGTCAAGCTTGGAGATATCCGTATGCTTGAAGGATTGGCTGCTAGCAGAGGCAAGAGAACAACAGAGAATGAAGCTGAATTCATCGAGCGATGAAGAAGAGGACCGTACAACCGATACCTCAAATGATGGCCTAGATACCCCCCAAGGCGACTGATATCAACACTTTTGTATGTCAATTATTTAATTTTAAATATTGACGTCAAAAGATGACCGCACCCCCGTATACCTCAAAAGACGACCGTACCCCCTTATGTCAAACTTTGTATTTGTATTTATATTTGTTACGTTATTTATGTACCATTATTTTTTTTGATAAGATATTTACCATTGCACTGTAGCGGGCCGGGGCCCGGGCCCGGGCCGGGCCGGGCCCCGTTCCCTGCCGGGCCTTGGGCCGGCGGCCTAGGCCCGGCCCGGCCTGCCCAGTGGCCACCTCTAGGTCACAAGTTCTGTGACCACATTGAAGCAAGTGATTGAAAACAGAGAAAGCAGGCAAACCTTTGCATCCTCTTCGTGTGATAAATTTCCTGGCTATGACCGCCATTCAATGGGAAAATTCTCACCTGAAAATAGCGACGTTCAGTTCAAGCAAAGTAAAACTACTGCAAGAAAACGAGTAGACAAGAGGAAATGTCGGCAAAGAATGCATTTTCATTGCAAACTTACTATTTTGTCATAAGATCCTGTAACGAATTCTCGACCAGTAGGCGAATAATCAATATCCATCCTCAAAAGCAAACATTCAACTTCTCATTTTATACGACTAGTTTAGTGAATGAATTAAACAGAATACTTCTTCTAAAAGTCTCAAGCAAGCCCATACACTACAGAAACATGATCCTTATGAACAAACTTTGCTTCAGTCAGTATCCTTGCATCATAGCTGTAGCAGTTGCAATCCTCATTTGCCTGCATGATTTCAAATACAAACAATAGCTAAATGGACGACCAAAAAATTGCAGCATCAGAGCAACATCAGATCCATAAAACAAATAAATTCCAATCAATTTGATTTAGAAGATTCCAAGGGCACACGACATTGGATCACATTAAGACATATATTTGATGTTCCGCATGCTTGTAAAAGTTCCGTATAAGACTAGACAGCAAGCAGATAACATCCAATACCTATATGCACATTTACACCGGTGCATAACTTCAAGGTTCAACGGGTATCTAGTCCTAGAATTAGAGTTAATTTTGTAACGTGGAAAGCAAATAATCAGGTAATGCTTACTGTCGTGAAGTTCAATGGCTCCATTGGGTTCCATGAAATTGAATTAGATTTCGTCTGTAATAAGAAACTAGACGTTAGAATCATCAAGCAGGAATCAACTAAGCAATTGAAAAGTTCTGTGAAGCACATCAGTACCTGTATGATAATCTTCCTCGCTGGGGATGAAAAACGGAGATCATAGAGTGCAATACTGCGGTCACTGCAACGGAAGAAAAAGGGGATATAATTTAACACCAGAAGAATTGGGAACATGGCTGTGATGATGGGCATCGAAGTGGTCGTAGGAAAACAAACTAAAAGAAACTAATAAACATCTCATGATACTGCTTTTGCAGACAACCTACAGACAGCAGGTTGTCAGGTAAGGAAATCACGAACAACCAGGCAAAAACGGAGGGAAAAAAAAATAAATAGTGATGCACAAAGACAAGTTTGGGAGTTTGAATCACTATAAACCAACTTAAGTAATAATGGTATAAAGTGAAATATAAATTTGCGTTGTGACGTGGAATGCAGAAAGAGACCACCACTTGCTATGAGTAGCATGTTATGGACCAATATTTATATTTGATTATACCTGGCAGTGAATTCACGACATGTAGTGGCAGACTTAACAACTACAGAGAGAGCATCACGTGTCACTCTGATCATGGCACATCACGCATCTTTTCATGACTCTTCCTCTTTGAACAAAAATCCTAAAAAATTAGTTCAAACGGCAAACCACACCTATTTCTTCATACACAAAACTACCTCACTGTAGAGTTGTCAAAATCTGATGCAACATTATAACACAGCAAGAACTCCACATGGAGATAGAGGGTCTAGGTTGTAGTTTTCGAAGCTAGGTTGAATTTGGGATTGACCTGTTTAACCTATTTTAGGTAATTGGATTGAATTTAGATTTTAGTTGAGTCAACCTATTAATATAGTTATATTAGGTGTTTTGAGCGTTATATTCCTAATCTGAACTATATATAGTAATGTCAATTTGATAGTACATTCGTAAATGTCAGGGCTGGCAAAATCTGACACGACATGATAACATGACACGGATACGACACGAAGATCGCGGGTTTGGATCAGGGGTTTTGAAGTTAGATTGAATTTAGGTTGACCCGTTTAATCCGTTTAGATAATTGGGTTGAATTTGGATTTGACCCATGTAACCCGTTTTGGACACGACTAAACCGTTTATGTAGTTATGTTAGGCATTTAAGTAATACATTATTGTTATTATATATATTTTGAGTTAAGCTAATTGAATTATATTTAGTAATATTAATTTGATTGTTTATTTTAATAATTATAAATATAACAAGTATTTATTAGTATTATCAACCATAAAGTGCACTATTAATATGTTTGTAAGTTGAAAAGCCAACATTTAATGAAAAAAGTCACAAATATAATTCAATGAGTAACCCGCAGGTTACCTATTTAATAATTGGGTTGGGTAAGGTTAAGAGTTCCTTACCCATTTAATAAACGGGCCGGGTTTGGGTTGACCCCGTTCTTAAGACCTCTGGCATAGCACAAACTCGAACATGACCTGACACATTTGCCACCCCTAATATTTATTACTACATCAAACTTGAGGTGTATTATTGACATTTTTGTAAGTTGATAAACTAGCATTTAATGAAAAAGGTCACCCATACAATTAAATGGGAAACCCAAGGTTTATCCGTTTAACAATTGGGTTGGGTAAAGATTAGAAGTTCTTAACCCATTTAATAACGGGGTCGGGTTCGGGTTGACTCCATCTCCAAAACCCCTCGCAGAACATGATATGAACATGACATTAACTTTTGCCAGCCCTGCCTCACTGGGATGTGTAAATAGGGAGAAACTAAAGAAGATTTATTAAATCATAAAACCTCCAAATCTCAAAATGTAGATGAAAATCTAAGATTTTTCAATATAATTAAACCTCCTATCTGATCTCTGATAAGATATTTATTCTTACCTCCCTGATGTTGCCAACAAATTTGGCTCCCCAGGGTTGAAAAGTACAAATATAACGGTGTCCACTCCCCATGCAAAGCTGTTCACGGGCTGTGACCTATTTAAAACAAGGCAGACAGTCAATTTGAATTGAGGGGTGGCCAAAAAAGGAGTTCAGAATGAAACTTGTTATGATCCCATATATCTAACTGAGCACCAGTTGCAGCAAAAAGATTCCCACCCCGCTGGTGGTCTGCACCCCCACAGAATAACCCATGATTAAAATAAAAAAATAATCAAAGAAAGCAAAAACATTATGGGCATAATTTAACCAAGAAAACAACAAAGGCCAATGCCTCAAAGAGGCTCCTGCCAAGGTAGGGTCTGGGGAGGATCAGATGTATGCAACCTTACCCCTACAGAACGTTACTCTGTAGAGAGGTGGTTTTTGAAGGACACCCAACTCTAAAAAGAACCTTACTGAAGTCAAATAAAAATAAGCACGTACAATACAAACAGTACCCAAGTTAAATGAAGCAGCAATAATAGACATGCAAGCCCATAGGCACTGTGAACTAGGAATGATAATTGGAGTACTCTTTCTCCTAACCGCAAGGTCCACATGTATTTTTAAACCAAGAAAATACAAATGAAATAATTCTTAATGAGAACTGCTTCAAAAGACATACCAAAATGCATTTTTCTAAGTGAACACGGCCAATGGCTGGAAAAGTTTGATGTGAGAACTAATGATCGGTAAGATTTGCACAAAAATTAGTGCAACAAACAGAATATAATTACCTCCATGGAGCCATTAGAGGAATCATTTGATTCCATAATATGAGGAGATGGAACATTCCATAAACGGACCTTGAAGCGAACATATTCCCAAGATGAATGTAGTTCTTGAAACATAAATTCCTCTAATAAGATGAGAATGAAATTGCTTTCTAGAATATTTTAACTTACGTGCAATCAGTTCCGCATGATACAAGAATGCGTCCATCCGTTGATGCTGTCAAACCCCTGACAGCACCTTGGTGACCAGGAAACTGACAAATTGTTTGCCTTCATTTTGCCAATAATTTAAGCATGGGGTTGACACAATAATTAGCACAAGCAATCAAAATGTAGAATGTCAAAAGGATAACAATATAAACATAAAAGAACTGCACGATATCATACGGGAATCTCATCTCACCAATAGCTTCTAGAGGCAAAAAGGATAATCAACAAAAAATGCATCAAGCAAAGGCCAAAGTGCTCAGCAAAAGTAACACAGAAAAATACAAGCTAACTTAAAGCTAAAAACTCTTGTTTCCTCATGATAAAATGAGTTGAGAGCAAAGCCATTGGAACAATGGGTACATCATGGTTCATGATAAATAATGGAAACCATTGATCAAAAACCGTTTGTATTTTCGTTTTCACACTGCCCTGAGATCAGATGTGATCGGTCATGCATTATTCAGTAGAGAAAGAAGATACCAAGGCATAAATTACACAAAGTTACATGGTCGAGAGCAAAGAAACTTATTCAACATCAGGATCAACTAGAAAAAATAACTGCTATATCACTTGGTCCAATTGGAAATCAATGAGCTATGGCTCTATCCTCTATCAATGAATAAGCTGTGAATGAGAAAATGCAAGCATCTTAATAAGATAGCAATTAAGTCAATTTTCTCCAATAACGAACGACACAGATATGGAAATTCAATAGTATATTTTACGTGCAAATAATACCTGCATATTTGAAGGGGAAAGGGAATCTTAGGATCCAACTCTCCCAATATTTAAATTTCATAATATAACAAGCATTAATCATATTCTGTACAAACAAGGACCAAAAGAAAAAGGTGAATGTGGATTACACAAGTTACCTAGAAGCTATATCCCAAAGACGGATATCTGCACATAAGAACACGGACATCATACTTATTAAACGACTCAAAAAAACAAAGACCACAACTAACCGCCAATACGTAGAGGTTTCAACAAGAAAACCAAATAACTTATTCCTAATCCAAGAACTGCATAATCAGTTTTTAATCTAATTTTTTGACATTATTCTGAGAATTGCACAATCATTTAACTAATACGCATTGATCAAAGTCACGCGGCTGCAATTAAACAATAATAGCCGCATGTATCCCTAATCCAAGAACTGCAAAATCAAACTGGAAATAGTAACTGACAAATCATACTACTAACACCATTAGCAAATAATAGAAAATAGCTCAGTTTAGATTAAACTTTGCGAATAGAACTGAACAAAACTAGGAAAAAGCAAAACAAGGGGAAAAAAAACTACGGAGAACTACTAGTTTTCACATGTTTGGAAATAAATTAGTTCTTCTCAGCTTTTCTTAGTTGTTCATGGTGTTTGCCAAGTTTTGGTCATTTTGTCCAGCTATTTTGAGGAAAAAAAACTAGGCAAAGTGAAACAACTAGAATTTTACTTAGTTGTTCCTAGTTCTGCTCACCTAATTTTAGGCTTACACTGTTATGCTTGGTTTTTCCTAAGTTTACTCGTTACTAGAACTAACCCAAACTGAAAGAAAAGAGAAAAGGCAGTAAAAGATGGTACCTCCATCCATTGAACCCGAAAATATGCCTTTCAAGTAATTAGGGTTCTTGGCCATACATGAAACAACATCCATGTGCCCATCCATTGCCCCAATGAATGGTCTTGCAAAAATCTGCGCCAAAGAAAATTAAAATCCAGTTTCACATGATTAAACACTCCCAACTGAATCATGCAATCCCAAAATTGTGCCTGTCAAGAAACCAACTGTACCAAAGCTTAAGTTGATAGGAGAAGGCTCAAGAATGGTTTTATACTTTAAAAATGCCCTTACTAGCGATGCCCATTGGGCTTGATGCATGAATATTTCATAGACCCATATTATAATGTGTACTTATGTTAATATTGAAATTGAGGGGTGTCATAATTCGAAATCATGACCTCTTGGTCAAATGCTCTAATATCATGTCAAAAACCAAATGTCCCAAAAGCCAAAGCTGATGATAGGTAAAGACCAAAAATAGTTTTATACTCTAATATGTCCTTTTATGCAAATGTTTGTTGAGCTTGAAACATGAATATCACACAAGCTCACCTCACACTAGTTTATTCAAACTATGTTACTATTGAGAGAGAGAGAGAGAGAGAGAGGGGGGGGGGGGGGGGGGGGGGGGGTGTTAAGATTAGAGCTTGTGACCTCTTGGTCAACAATGCTTTGATATCATGTAAAGAAACCGACTTTCCAAAAAGCTTAGGCTCCGTTTGTTTCAACAGAAGTACTTTTCCAACGAAAAACATTTTCCTTTGAAAAAGGTTTTCTATGGAAAATTTTATTCCCGTTGAGGTTTTCCATTGTTTGTTTCAACGGAGAACGTGTTTTTACATTTCGATATTCCTTGTTTTAAAGGAATCATAGTTTACCAATCTTCTTATTCCTAATTGTAGGACAGTATAAATAGCAATATAATACATTTGAAATTATTTAGACTTTGTGGGGTTGTAGAGTTATTACTAAGATACCCTTAGGTTTGAGCATCTATTACATATCCTGACATTTAAATGTGCATAATGATGTACCCTAAAGTTGAATATTTTATCACTCAGGTACCATACATCAAAATTCAACGAATTTTTGTAAGAATCTAACCAAATATAAAAGTGCTAATATAATATATGATTATGATAATATTTACAAGTCATGTCAATGTTTTCAGCAAATTACAACAAAAAGTTCATCGTATATTGATATAAAAACTACCCAAACATTGCCGACATCATATGCCGTGTTAGCATTTAATAGGAAAAATCCAATGAGAATACTTATATATTATCGGAATCATGTTTCTAGATCACTCAAAATGATGACTTTCCCTCTTTTAAAAGGGAAGTCGTTTTCCCCCATTTGAAGGAAAATGTTTTCCATTGGGAAAACCTTTTCCGTCATTAATCTTGCGCCAAACAACAGAAAAGGGGAAAACCACTTCCAAGAATGTGGTTTTTCCCCTAAACAAACGAAGCCTTAATCTGATGGATTTTCTCATGAATAGTTTTATACGCTAACAGCTCTTTTGTACAAAATTGAACAAATGAATGGAGAAACTGACATCACCTTTTCTAATTTCGCTGCATTAAGAGCCCGAACATACTCCACTGCCTTCTCTTGAGGCAAAAGGCTAGGATCATAGTTGTGAAATACCCTCTAATTGTCATTGCCACATATACAAAAGAGGATAATATTAGAGTTTCGAGAATCTAAGCAAAAAAAAAAAAAAAAAAATTGCAAATTTTGAAACAACAACAAGAAAATTTACCTGGAGGTCTTGACTACGTTCGCAAGTGTATTCATTTACGGGGCGGGAGATGCATTTCACCTTCACTCTCTTTCCTGTAGCAGCTCATGCAAAAAACGCACACGCACACACACACACACACACACACACACACACAGAGTGAGAGAAAGCTGCTTAAACCCTAAACAGTGAAAGAGAGATAGAGAATGAGACTGTCATGATCGGGAAATATTGGAGTAAGGGGGGTATTAAGTCATTAGTAATAAGCAAGGAGCTCAATTCAATTGTATTAGTCTTTTAAGTGGTTTTAGCCGAGATTTAGCGCTCTTAGCTCCTTAGTAGTGTTGATCATCTATACGCAAGAATGTCCGCCGGTAGTTGGAGGGGAAGTTAGTTAATGTTGGTTAACGTTTGTCTAGGTGCAATGTATTGTTAGATATTTTCTCCTTTAGCCGACTTAAGCCAGGAATAGTATAAGTAGGTGATTCTCTTCGTTGTAAGATTCATTGAATGATATTGATCCTAATTCTCTTTCTCAACCCCAAGTCTCTCTACTTCTCATCTCTATTCTCTTTATTTCTCATCTTAATCTCACTTTTTCCTCATCTCATATTCTCTCTCCTAGGTTATGATCCAAGATCGATCTTGAATCATAACAATTGGTATCAAAGCTTGTGAATTTGCATTCAATTAAGTTGAATTTACATTCAATGGAGTTGAATTTGCATTGAATTAAGCATGATCAAGGGTAGGAATCAAGCTATTAGAGCTGGTGATGTTGCTGATGTCTTGGTGTAGCAGGAGCAGCTGCTAGAGTACAGCAGCTGATGCAACAGCTCGCGCAAGATTTAAAGCTTACAGTGTAGCGATCACAGCAGCAGTACCTGCAATGGCAGCTGCAAATTCAGTAGCAGATACTTGGAATGCAGGAGCAAATCAATAAGAATGCAAGAACACAACCGATCGCAATGCAAGCACAATTTAATACACTAAATGTAGCAGCTACTAGTTCAATCACAGCCTCAGCAGGAGCTGGGGTGAATTTAGGCCTGGATGTTGCAGCTTCGATTCAGACAAATGTGGCACCATTACAACAAGATGTCGGTGATGAAATGGACTGGAAATTTGGTGCCAAGGTTGCTTTGGAGTGGATTCAAACCAAGATTAATGATGCAGCACTGAGAAGGAAAAGTACAGCAAGATCAACCTCAAGTCAGGATGGAATAGGAGCATTCCAATCTGGAAGATGAGCATTACCACTGATTGCTAAAGCAATAAAATCGCAAGTGCAAATTGAAGTTCAGAGCAGCAGGTTGTCACGATTGAAGTTCACATTACAGGAAAATGTTGAGCTCAATCTGACCATTCATCTTAGTCACAAAAGGTGCTATACAAGCAAGAGAATTGGAGCAAAGGGAAAGCCAATCTTGGTTTACAAGGGAAGATCACCAGATTTCCTACTCTTTGAGTCAAATAAAAAGATTCTTGAAAAGCTATACATGATCAAGAGAATGAAGCTGAAGCAGCCTGAGGTGGTGTTGATGTCAATTGATAGACTTGGCATATTCTTGGATCAAACGGACTATCAAGATGGCAAGGAAAAGGTGTAATTCTATCAGTAATAATACAAATTTAGTAATGAATTAGGGTGTTCTTACTGCATTTCAATCAAATTCAGCAAAGAAACAGGCTGTTACTACTATGGTGCCCACAAATTCAGTATAGAATCAGTTTGTTACCACTCCAGTTTGAGCAAACGTTAAATTTCTTTTGGGAAATATGCAAAATCAGATCAAATTGCAGGATTTCTTGAGTGGAGCTAGTGCTTATTCATCTACGAACCCTAATGATAGGCCTCTTGACTGGGGAGAAGTGATATATAAATTCAATAAGATGATGCAAGGGGTTTCTCTTAAGGAATATTGATTCGATTTGAGGATTGAAGACTATAAGGTTATCCTTACATCCGGAGACAAATGAGGATGTTTGCTTTATTGATGGCCTCCAACCCGAGCTCAATTTCATAGTAAAGGCCATTGATCCTTGAACACTGTCAATGGCATATGATAAGGCAAGGTTGTTTGAATCCGTGGTTCCTTCTTATTCAAAGGGAGAACAAAGGAAGGTTGAGCTCCTTGCTTATTACTAATGACTTAATAACCCCCTTACTCCAATATTTCCCGATCATGACAGAGACCCAAAATGTGTGGTCAGATCATAAGTTGAAAGGTTGGTTGGGCAATTTTACAATGTAACATAGTGGATAAATTATATATTAGTATCTTTAAAGTTGGTATATTAATGTCTTAGTTTATAACTTTTGTGGAAAGATTTTTCAATATAAATGATATATGTACTTAATAAAATAGTGTAGGGTGACAGGAAGATGAGGGACGAACTAGGAAAGAGGAAAAAGAGCAAAAACTGAAAAGCAAAAACTTGAAAAATATTTGCTCTACTACTCTCAAATTAAGAGTGAATCTCTTTAAATTAATCAAAATCAGAAGACCAAGAACATGCAAATAAAAAAACTCTTAGCCAAAAATGTTTCCAAGAATTTCTTAGGTTTTAGCCCATAATCCAAGTTGTAATACAACAATTTTGGCATTTTGATCTAAAAGGTAATACTATATAAATGTTTAAACAATTACTTGAAATCAAAGACTAGCAAATGTCCTTGAATTTGTTAAGTTTACACAAAATTCCATTCATCGTGCCGTACTCTCTGGCCTCTACCTTCAACCAGCAAATTTTCAATGCCCCAATCACACAAACAACCATTTTTCAATCCGATAGTTGCAACTAGCACCAACTGCGACAAAGCAATATAACTCAGAGCTTCATAAATGATAATGTCAATCAGAAACGTGTTGTGCCCCACGCTTAGCACAATTGATTTTCAAAAATAACAATTTGGTGGGAAATTTTGTTATTAACCCTTAAGGTCAGGCTTTTGCGAGCCAAAAGTCGAAGTTCTGCAATTTTTGTATTTTTTCTGTTATTTTTTGATTTAGTTGGGTTTAATCCATGTAGTGCCTATATAAGGCCATGGGTATTCACTGTAAATCATTCAGTTTTCCAATTAATGAAATTCAATTGATAATTTCTCTCAATCTCTCCCTTAATCTCATGTTGCTCTCTCCCTCTCTCTCTCTTCTCTCCCTCAGTCCGTCTCTCTCTACGTCCCTGCTTTTTTTTTTTTTTTTTTTTTTTTTTGCAGAATTCTTCGCAAAACTTCTGCTCCCCTCCCCCCAACAAAAAAAAAACAAAAAAAAAAAAAATGCAGTTTCCAGAAATTTCATCATTTTCAGCAAGTATTGTTGAGTTTTGGCCTAAGTACGCAACTAGGGTCATATCAAGGTGGTGTCCGAGATTCATGAGCCTCGAAGGCAACAATGGCACCATGAAAACCCCCTGGCACTGCTGATAATTCTCTACACGAAAAGGTTGAGGTCCAAATTGAGTTCTTGTTCCAAAGGATTGTGAGTTTGGATGCCAAACATGAGCAAACCATGAAAACCATCCAAGAAATTGCCCAAAATCAAGAAAAAAGGGTTTAAGGAACTTCAAAATTTGAGTCACAAACAAGACCAACTCTTGCAATTGATAGAGTAGCGTGCGGGCAAGGCTAATACATGGATGGAACGTGCGCAATTGAGAGCCCAACAGACATATGCTCAATTGCTAACACTTATGGAGTGAATCTTGGAGCGCAAAGAGAAAACAGAGGTAATTAGACTTAACCAAACTATTAGGCCTGCTCCTATTTTGCCTAATCTTAACCATAGTTCCTCTAGCCATGCTCAAGTTGATGAAAATGCGGTTTCTAATGCAAACACATGCGAAAAAAGGTTGATGATCCCAATAATAAATCCACTCCTCTTGGAAGAAATGACTTTAGAATTGTTAGAAATCAAAACCAAGATAGAAACCCACGTGGAATTAAGAAGCCTAACCAAAATATGATTTTTTTCCCAATTTGATTCAACTAACCCAAGGGGATAGGCAACTAGGCGTGATAAGTATTTCACCTTCTTTGATCAAGAAAGGTGGGAACCTTTTGTATACACTTGCAAGGTGACATTGGGGCTCAGTATGAAAGTTTTCTTCCAAGAAGGGTAGATGTTCAATGGGATTATTTTGTTGAAGGAGTTTGAAAACGTTTTGGTGATAGAAAAAGTGATGATGTAATTGATGAATTTAACAAACTTCAACAAAAAGGCCTAATGATTGAATACTAAGCAAAGTTCGAGGAGTTAAAAGCCTATATGGTTAAGTCTAACCCACAACTCCCTCAATCTTTTCTTAGTTAAGATGTTTAGGCCACAAACCTTAGATGGTGCATTTGAGATGGCTAATCTAGTAGATCTTGCACATCCAGAAGTGTCTACGACACCCTATGATGGTTCTACTTATAAAAAGCCCAAAATTATAAATCACTTCACTTTTCAAACAAGAACACTCAAATTCAGACCAAAAATGTTGGGAATATGCTGCAGAAACCCAATCAGAATTCAAACTAGAGGGCTATTACTTCTGGTAGTGCTTCGGTTGGGTCTTCCAACCCCAATTCCAAGCCTAATGATCAAAGAGGAGCCCTCCTTTATGCTGTAGATGTAGTGAGAGATATTCCCCTGGTCCTGTTTGTCAAGGGAAGCAACTTTTGGTCATTATTGCGGGGGAAAACGAACCAGAGCCTATTTCTAATGAAAATGATGAAGGCCGTGATGATCCACAAGTAGTAAATGGGTTGAAGATGATGTTGATGGCCATGAATGGTGGCATAGATAATAGGACTATAAACATTAAAGGGCGTATGCGCAAAACGAAAAAGATCATTGTTTTATTTGATAGTGGGAGTACTTATAGTTATGTGGATCATAAAATTGCTAAATCCGGTGGTTTTGTGATGTTGCACACAAAAGGAAAAACTTACAATTTGTAACCCAACTCTCAAATTCTGAAAAGGAAAACGTAGGATTTGTAACTCAACTCTCAAATTATAGATTTAATTTCATTCAAAGATATCAATAATGTACATATGAGTCCTATTTATAGAATAGGAACCCAGAATCTAAAGAGATAAGGAAATATAATTCAAATCTAGCAGGAAAATAAAAATAACCAACATCTTTAAATTATAATCCTAATCTAATTAAAATAAAAGACAATCCTAAATAATCTTAATCTAATTTAAACTCAATAAATCCTAAAGAATAAACTAATAGTTAAAAAATTTAAAAGTCACAAATATGCTTAAACTCCTTTTAATCAAGATATCTTCACGAATCTCATATTTTGCATTATCTTGGTACTGCATCATTTTGTTTTTGTCTAATGCTCTTTAACTAACTATAACTGTGGCAAATGGTAGTAAATTGGTCACTCAAACTGGGTGTCTACGATTTAGCTGGGACATGCAAGGCCATACTTTTCAATACAACTTTAGACTATTGAATCTTTGTGGTTGTGACTTGCTTCTTGGTGTGGAATGGATGAACATGTAACCCCAACAAGTTAGACTTTGTTAACATAGAGCTAACTCTTCAAAAAGAAGGAGAAGAAGTGGTTTTACAGGGACTTGTAGGTCACCCTTCTTTGAAATGCTTCAACGAGAAAAGTTGAAGAAGGCCATGTGATGCAGCGTAGTTTTATTTGATTTAGTTTTTATCTTATCTTATATTTAGGGCAATAGTTTTCTATTAGATTAAAGATTTATCTTAACAATTTTCAATTAGATTTATGATTTATCGTAATATTTTTTGATTAGGTTTAGGATTTATCTCATCTAATATCCTTTGAGGGTTTCGTTTTCTATAAATAGAGCTTTGTAATTCATTATTTCAAAAGTTTGATGAAATAAAATTGAGTTGAGTTTTTGATTAAGCAAGTTGTGCTACATCAATTTGGTATCAAAGCCCTCGGTTTGAACCGCTGCTGCCAAGCCGTTCTAGCCACCGATGCTTGTGGGTGATACTCCCGCTGCGTAGTATCTTTTTCCCGCCACTACCATAGTGTAGTGGTACCTATCCCTAATTATAGGTAGAATATCCTTTAGGGCAATAATATACCATTGATTTTATAAACTAATTGATATATAACATTAGGAACTGTATTAGTACCTAAATTATTACCCATAAATTAGATTTATTATTCCTTTAGCTTAATATTGTTTACTCATACCTTTTGCCATTATTGCAAAAGATTTAGAATAATATTCATTGGTGTTTATATGACCATTCATATGCGTAAATATGGTAAAACACAGAAATAAATCCTGCTAAAAAATATAACTTTTGCCACGTCTAAAAGGTTATTACCCTCATGTTTATACTACTACTAAGGTGGTTACAACTTAATTGCTGATATTTGATTCTTTATGATCTCTCATATTCAAAACACTAATCCTAACACTCGAGCCTCCAGCGGTTGATACCACATTGAAGTAATGATCTTCTCAAGAAAATGCATGTAATGTCAAGGCCCTTGATCCTGGGAGATTGACATGCCCAAATTAACCTTGAAGAGGGGGTTTGACTTTAGCATAAAAGTATAAAAGCACAAACTCCTTTTTACAAAGTAGTGGCTTTCATTATAAACTATAGTATGAAACAAGACCTCCCTTGTGTTGAGCAAGGAGATCTAATTATGTACCTTCTTTTCTCCTTAGATAGAGGCTGAATGACCCATGTAACCCTGACTAAAACTAAAAGACCCAGTGCCTCAAGGAATTTCTGAAGTACGACAGAGGCCCAAAGAAGTAGCCAAGTTTTCAAAGAAGAAGCCCTTTCCTTGGGCCATGAGCTAAATTTTCATTCTAAGTCTGTGTATGTAGTTTTATTATTGTTGTCTGCTTAATTTATGTGTTATAAGCGAGTAAATACGAGACGCATCAGCGCCAAATATTAATATACCATTGTAAGCTCAGTTGGCCTTATCCTCATGTATATGAAATCTACACACATAATCCAACAGCCTCCTAAAAGGTTAATTTTCAAAGAATTCATGTAAGGAGCATTGGATTTAGGTCATTACTTTAGTCTTATGGCAAAAAACGAGGATTATATTCTATATAGTACTTTTCTTCTAGCGCATAGGGGAAGGGGAGACAGACACGTTCCCTATTATAGTTGGGGTGCACCAGGGCTCTGCCTTGAGTCCCTTCCTATTCATTCTAGTGATGGATGAGCTCACTAGACACATCCAAGGGGAGGTACCTTGGTGTATGCTTTTTGCAGACAACATAGTTTTGGTAGGGGAATCCCGGGCGGACATAAACGAGAAGTTGGAATTGAGAGGTACTTTAGAATCGAGGGGTTTAAGGATTAGCAGATCTAAGACCGAATACGTAGAATTCAAATTCGATCATTCCACCACGATTAATACAGAGGAGGTTAAGATCGAATCAGAAACTGTACCGAGTAAAGAGAGTTTCAAATACCTGGGATCCATGATACACCAGAATGGTGAAGTGAATGAGGATGTCAGCAACAGGATTAAAGTAGGCTGGTAGAAGTAGAGGATGGCATCCAGGGTGCTGTGTGATGGAAAGTTCCCGCTAAAGTTAAAGGGAAAATACTATAGGACGGTAGTAAGACCGGCTATGCTATATGGGGCAGAGTGTCCACCAATGAAACAAAATCAAACACAAAGGATGAAGGTGGCAGAGATGAGGATGCTGCGCTGGACGTGTGGTCACACAAGGAAGGAAAGGATTAGGAATGATGTGATACGAGGTAAGTTGGGTGTAGCGTCGATCAAGGATAAATTGAGGGAGCACCGCCTAAGATGGTTTGGACATGTTAGCAGGAGATCGACTACAGTTCCAGTCAGGAGGTGTGAACAGTTTCACACGACGCTAGGCAGAAGAGGGAGGGGCAGACCAAAGAAGAGTTGGATGGAGACGATTCGTCACGACCTAACGCACCTAAACCTAAGAGAGGAGATGGCCTCAGATAGGGTACGATGGAGGGCTAGCATAACAGTAGCGGAGGGGATAGAGTAGATTAGTGCGGGAAGTGACTAGTAGTGTAAGATCCTTAGGCAGGCATAACTTCAGGTGAAGCACTTATAGGCTAGTTTAGTCTCTGATCCTGCTTCTTCCTCTTCTTCTTCTCCTTCTTCTTCTTCTTTTTCCTTAAAATTCATGGGTAACTAATTGGTGGTTATTTGTAGGCATTCAATTACTTCAGGGTGGGGGTCCCCAGAAACAGCCTCCTTTCCACGGAAGGGGTAAGGCTGCGTACATCAGCCCTCCCAGACCTCGCTTTCTGCGGGAGCCACGAGGCACTGGGACTGTTGTTGATTGATTGATTGATTGAGAGTCTTGGTGGATAACGGTGTGGCTGTCAAAGTCTTACCTTCATAAATGTTAGGGGTCATTGGTAAGTCTCGAAAGAACTTAATCACTTCAGATGTGGCAATCTTTGGATTTTCTTGAGCTACCATCAAATCTCAAGGAGTCATTCCCATTGACTTGACTATGGGCAACATAAGGGAGCTAACAGCTATCTTTGCGGTGAAAACTACCTCAATCGATAATGCTTTGCTTGGTAGGGATAGGCTGTATGTCAATTATCATATTCCATCCTTACTTCACCAGTAGTTAATATTCCAGAACCATGATAAGTATGAGGTTGTTCGGCAGATAACAGGCCATTCTTGGCTCGCTCCAGCTATGTAGATGCTAAATTCTACAAAGATGATGTGGGAGACCTAGACATCAAGAGGGCCAATTCACAATTAATCCAACAACAAGACATCATAGCCATCCTTGATAGCCAAATAATCAAAGCGGAGGCTGGTCAAGCAGATGTTGAGTACGAAGATTCTGACTTCTAGGGATACATGAGGGCCCTTCTTGATGAAAAGGACTCCTAAGGAACTCCAAAATCTCAACATAGAGGCACCAAGACCTCCAAGTAAGGGCTAAGAGGCTATTTCCTCGACATTAGCAAGGCTCATGGCCTGGTGTGCTGCAGATCATCTCAGGGCTGAGTAACCATTTCACGGCTTTCATGTCCATGCAATGAAAGGAAAAAAAAAAAAAAACCTGGAGCTCTCTGATCTAAGAGCAGCACCAGCCAAAATGGAGGATCTAATGGCTAAAGTCAAACCCCCTCTTCAAGGTTAATTTGGTCTCGACAAAGGACATAAGACCTACGTATATAAGTGCTCTGTTCTTTGAGGAGCAGATGGAGTAGTACTTAATTTTGATCTGCGGATTCAAGGATTGCTTTTCTTGGGAGCATCATGAGATGCTTAGCTTTGATAGGAAAGTGGTGAAGCATAGACTTCCTATAAAGTTAGGCTCGAAGCCCATCATTCAAGGCTAGGGAAGGATGTCTCAAGAAGTCATAGATTTGGTCAAGGAAGAAATTGAAAGACTCCTGAAGGCCAAATTCATCAGAATATGTTGAGTGGTTGGCTAGTGCCGTCCCTGTCATTAAAAAGAACGGCAAAATCAAGGTCTGCATTGATTTTAGATTTCTAAACACAGCCACCGCAAAGGACGAATACCCTATGCCTATTGCTGATGTTCTCATTGACCCAGTCTCGATGCATGTGGTTTCATCGTTCATGGACGGCTACTATGGGTACTACCAGGCCATGATTAACACGAAAGACACCCACAAGACAACATTCAGATGTCTTGGGTCAATAGGGACATTTGAGTGGGTGGCTATGCCCTTCGGTTAAAAGAATGCTTGCGTCACCTACCAAAGAGCCACGAGCATGATTTTTCATGACCGTATGGGCAAGACCAAGGAAGTTTATATAGATGATGCCATGGTTAAATTGAAATCCCAAGTTAAACACTTAGAAGTCTTGAGGAGTACGATCCTTAGAATGATGTTCACAATTTTAAGGTGAATACATTGAAATGCACTTTTAATGTGTAAGCTAGAATCTGTCTAGGTTTTTTGGTACACTAGAGGAGAATTGAGGTTGATATTAATAAGACTAAGGCCATCAAAATGGCCAAGCCACCTTCAAGCAAAAAGAAGCATCCGCGCCCCTTGGGGTAGGTTAACTTCCTAAGACATTTTGTCTTAAATTCGCAGGAAAAACCATGGTCTTCTCTCCTTTGCTAAAGCTCAAATATGACTTCAAGTTGAAGGGACCACATCAAATAACATTCAAGGCCGTCAAGGACTACTTGATTAGGCCGCCAGTATTAATTCCACCGAAGCATGGCAAGCCTTCGAAGATCTATGTCTCTGCTTCAAATGAATCTATTAGTTGTTTGCTCGTACATGACAATGAGCAAGGTTTTGAATAGACAGTTTTCTACCTTAGTCATTGCTTAAATTAATGTGAAATAAAGTATTCCTCAATTAAAAAACTATGTCTATCTTTGTTCTACGCATCAACAAAATTAAGAACTTATTTCTTTGCGTTTACTATATATGTGGTAGCCTAGATAGATGTCCTTAAATATATGCTACATGGACCATTTTTGAGAGGAAGGTCAAACAAGTGGAGTGTAGAACTACTTCAATTTGAGTTGGCATACGTGTCACAAAAGTCAGTAAAGGGGCAAGCCCTAGCAGACTTTTTAGCTGACCATCCTAACATCTAGGCTAGCTTAAATAATGGGCCAGGACACCTTATAGTGGTAGATCTAGTTCCTTGAAAACTGTTCTTCGACAGTTCAAGGACCAATTCTAGTGTTGGAGTGGGATTTGTGATAGAATAGCATGAGGGAATTGTCACTAAGTTGGCTATCACCTTGGTGTGAAAATGCTCCAATAACATGGCTGAGTATGAGGCGCTAATAATTGGCCTTCAAACTCTTCTAGGAATGCAAGGCCTCGATGTCCTGTTCAGGGGGATTCATAATTGTTAATTTTCAAGTAAATGAGGAGTTCCAGTGGCTCAGCGATACCTCAAATCGATATCTATCCATTATACATAAGCTGTTGAGTAAATTCAGTGGGGTATAGTTCGAGCACATCCTTGGGGAACAAATTAAGGAAATCAATGACTTGGCTCAGTTGGCATCTAGGTATAAATTACCTAGAACTTGCTATGAAGAGACTATGGTCATTAATACTAAGGTTTTGGATTATGAAAGCAAGTGTACTGAGCCCTTTGTAGGTGCACCAAATGTATGTTTGAAGTACTATGAGACACAACAAACTATCCTAAATCAACAAGAGGATAAGAGGAAGCCCTTAATGGATTACTTCAATAACCCCTCAAAATTACATTAAGGACAGAAAAATGAAAACAAAAGCTCATAGATTCCACTTAGATGACTGGTCTAGAGAATTATACAAAAGGGATGCTAGTGGAGTCCTTCTCAAGTGCCTTTACTAAGATGAACCAATGCCAGAAATATTAGCAACCCATGAGGGAATCTATGGATGCCATCTAGCGGCAATAAAATGTACTCGCTTATTAGACGTTATGGTTACTAATAGCTCTCCAAGATGAAGGATTGCATTAAATATGCCAAAGGATGCAAAGAATGCCAAAGGCATGGGCAAATATCCGAAGTCCCTGCTATGGAGATGCATGCCATTGTCAAACATTGGCCATTTAGAGGCTCAGCAATGGATATCATAGGAGAAATCAACCCTCCATCTAGCAAACAACACTCTTATATCCTTGTAGCCACTGATTACTTCACCAAATGGGTGGAGGCTAAACCATAAAGAAATATCAATTTGCATGATGTGATTGATTTTATTAAGGAATATATCCTCTGTAGGTTCGACATTCCAGGGACTATCGTAGTGAACCAAGCTAAAGTCTTTAATGGAGCATAGATAAAGGAGTTTACCAAGAGTTTCAATATCGAAATTTTAAATCGAACTCCTTGTTAACCTCAAGCTAGTGGCCATGGAAAATCAAGTAATAAAATCATAGAAATTTTAAACTGAACACATTGAAAAGATGATTGTGGATGTTCATAGAAGGTTGCATGAATTACTACTTGATGCCCTGTTGGCTTACAGAGCCTCCGAAAGAGATGGCACTGGGACGACTCCTTTTCATTTAACATCTCGCCATGATGCAGTACTACCTATGGAGGTAATAGTTCAATCCATTATATTAGCTCATCAAGGGATATTCTCTAAACTTGAATATGAGCAATCCATGGTGGATGAACTCACTAATCTAGACCAAGTGAGGCTTGGTACTTTACACAAATTGTAAACTGAAAGAAAAGATTGCCAAAGCCTACAACAAAAGAATCAAACCTAGATCTTTTGACTTGGGGGATTTGGTCTAGAATAGATCTTGCCTATTGGCCAAAAATACCGTATCTTTGGTAAGTGGTCCACAAATTGGGTATGCCCATTTAGAGTCATTGAAATATTTAGGGAAATGCTTATTTACTTCAAGACTTAGATGTGAGAACTCATCCAATGGCCATCAATGAAAGGTTCCTAAAGAAATATCAGCCATCCATCTAGAATTCTAACAAAGAAGTCCATTAAGTTTAGATTTCAAGAGCTATAGGCTCCATTTTAATGTCAATGCCAGGAGGATCAATCTAAAGGTTCCTAGGTAAAATAAAATAAAAGACAAATGAACCATCAAACTAAGAGACATATAGAATGAATGCAATGTGTATTTCATTATGGTTGGGAGATTACATTGCTCACAAATATTACAAGTGAGCAACTTTTGAAAGCCAAATCAAAAGATTCTTGTCCAAATCCACACTAAGGACCCGCAATTAAGGATAACTGGTTGGTGACATCATTTAGTTCAAGATCTAAGGAGATAACTTCCTCTTAAGAAGCTTGACTCTTCCTCTAAGCTTCCATGAGGGCTTCTTCAAGACCACCTACCATTAAACCTTGAGAGGTGTGTTCTCTTAAGGAAAGCAGCTCCTCTTTAAGGTATTGTAAGCTTTCTGTCAAGTTATGAGTCTCATTTTCTAAGCCCCTAATTCCTAAGGCTTGTTGGTCTTGAGTTCTTTTTGCTATTTGGAGCTCTTCAAACAAGGGCTACATGTCTTCTAGGCCAGCTCGACGCCCTAAGGCCCTAATGGCATCACGACACTACCATTTTCTCCGATGGAGGGATAGAAATTCTTGAATATTTAGGAGTACCTCCTCAAAGTCCTTGAGCTCCTTGGCAAATGGTAGGGGCCACACTTTGATCTTCCTCTATAGATCTTAAGAGGGACATGGCTTCTTTAAAATTGCTTCCTCTGCCAGGGTCAGAACATGGAAGTGCATGATATTCCTTAGCTTTTGAATCACAGGGGAATCCTAGTCCAGTTTTTAAAAGGCCAGCCTTTTTGTTGCCCCAAATTTATCAAATGGAGAAGCCACTTCCTATGGTCTTGATGTGAGCATAGCCTTAGGAGGAGTAATCTGGAAAGGATAAGATAAATTTGTCAAGTCTTTGACTTCGAAAAAATAGCAAAAGCTCAAAACGAAGTTCCTTTACCTCTAAGACCTCACTCTAGGGACCGAAGGTGCTAATGCTAGAAGGGTTTCCGATGGAGTGTTGGTAAGGTTCCGACCACTAGTTTTTCTGCAGCATGTGTAGTTGCAACAGGCGTTATTCCTTCCCCAAGGGGGGTTTCTAAGTGTTGACACTTGCATGTTAGAACCAAAATATGGTTCAAGACATCAAAGATGCAAATTCGAATAAGTTTGTACCTTCAGGGGGCTCCTCCATAAGGAGTAGTGCTCTTGGAAGAAGAAATGGAGCCGACATAATGCCCTTAAACAAAGTGGCTGCAAGAGTCACCTCTTCATAAGAAAAACTAACGATTGGCTCCATAGCAAAGGTAGCCATATATCCTGTGTCTCCGGCACTTGAAGTTATTAACTTACTATCCCGAGGGAGCCCTGAGATAGCCTCTTAGGAGAGAGAATTTGGAATCTCAATAATATAGGAAGTTGGTTCTTCTTGTTGCTATTAAAGGCCATATCAGAGAACTTCTTTAATAAGTAAATGAAAATTCTGATTAGAAAGGCCAATACCTCAACTGCAGGGAGCTTGGTTCTTATTTTCCTTTTCATTAATTGTGAGATGGGTATTTCCTCTTCTTCTTTTCCTCCTTCTGTTAGTGAATGAAGTGCCAAAGGAGCATCATCCTTCTTCCTCTTTCTAGAGCTGTCAATTCTATGGGTTGATAAATAAGCACCTATGGGTGATTATTCAAGAAGCATTTCAGTGAAGTTCATGTCATGTCACCCTCGAGAGTCACCTGGATAGCTACTATGGAAACAAAAATACAAGGGTCAAGCCTTGTGATAACCACCAGCAATTGAAGCATACTTCAAGAGTGATGGAACTACCTAATTACGCATTTCATAGGGTAAGCCTGGGAAGAGCTGGCTGGCTTCTCTTGAAACTAGGACCTGCGATCTCTACAAGTAGCTTAAAATGCCACGTAGCACCTTTGGCCTCCCGAGGAGGACCAAGAAGATTAATGCCAAGCTGAAAAACATTTCGTGGCACATAGGGTATACCTACAAGCTACTAGATACTCATAATGAGACGTGATCTCTTGATTCAGGACAAAAAGTCCCGGAGCTTATCAAGCTAAAGAGAAATCCTCCTGGCCCACCAAAGGTTCTTGGTCCTTGGGTTGTGAAAAGGAACATCCTAGACCACACCAAATTGCTTGGAAAACAACCCAGGCCTATATATCTCCATGCTAAGATGAGTTTGGTGATAAAATAGCAAATCTTTGGGGCATAAGATTTCTTGCCAAGTTTAGGAGTTGATGTCTACTGAGACACAATCATGGAGGTTTGGTTGCTTAAACCATTAAGGACCAAGATTTCTACTCTTTAAAGGAGTCCATTAGGGTCCCTGCCACTCTTGACGGGACAATAGAGTCTCAAGGCAGTGGTTAAATGACCATCCTCAAGGGGGCTAAACTTCGCAACAAGAAAAATGCTTAACAAAACAAGAAATCCTCTCCCTTAGGGGAGTGTAGGGTTCTCTGTGCCATAACTAACAAAAACAAGCTCGGGCCCCTAATTGGACCAACCATATGGGACCACCTACATGAGCACTATAGTTTTCGGCTACAATGTCTCTGAGATAGCTATATTCTTGAGCCAAAAACAACTGAACCATTGACAAAGGGCCACAACTGAAAGCAAGATTAATGGCCACGGCCTTACGGAACTTGGGAATTGAGTTAGAAATTGGCAAAGAAAAACTTGTTCAACCAAAACAAGTAGAAGCATAGCTCTTCTTCTCTAAAACCTTGCCTAAAGTCATGAGCTTTTGTTACTATCTCTATAACAAAAACGCATAACCTCCAAGTAAGTCAGTAATGGAGGAGGAGGAGGCAAAGGCTTTAGCCTTTGAAGAAACGGACGAATCAAGGGGTAACTCTTCTCCCCCAGGTGAAAGACCTGTTAGGGCCATTATGTCCTTTAAGGTGATTCCTAAGAACCCTTAAGGAGGACAAAAGCAATATAATAGGTATTCTAGCATCAGGCTAGTGTTGCTACAATGGGAAAATCATACCTGAGAGCAATGGTTAAGTGCTTGATGGCTTTTTGGATGCAAAGTTGCTTCCATTTTTTTCCACACGTCACCATCTGCCCATCGACCCATTTAGTGTATCATTTGGTAAAAAAATGTCCATCCTCTAAAGGGCACTGCTTTCCTACATATGCATTTGCCTCCCCAAGAATAACTTAGAGATGTTGCAGGAAGAAGAGGTGATTCATCAGGGTTAGGGAATAGTTCATCCAAATTTGGTGTATTGTGAGATGGGGCAAAGATTGGCCCTAGGGCATAAGAAGGCTTTAAATAATTTTCTTTAGACAGCTAAGAAAGGTCCTACAAGGTGGTGTTGAGACCAATCGAATTTTGGAGCACATTAGAGATAAATAAGTTCAGATTGAACATATCGAGTCAGTTGTTTAATAGGGCTATCTATTGTGATTCAAGATAAATCTTGATCATAGTCTAAGGATAATAGAGTATGAGATGAGAAAGAATTGAATATAGATGAGAAATGAGAGAAAATTAAGATGAGAGAGAGAAATCAATTCATTATCATTCAATAATTCTTACTTACAAAAGGCGTCCCTATTTATACTACATCTAGAATATGAACAATACATTGTATCTAAACATCTTCACTTAACAGCCTTTCCCACTCTTTAGCCACCACTCTTGACTTGCTAACTAACATTTAACTCACCTTGACTTATAGAGGACTTATTAGGCTAATTCTTCTAAATGAGGTACTAATTAAACTAGTACTAAGAACTTAAACTACTTTATTATGATCGATGACTCCCAAGTACTCAACTCCAAATCACAGGTCATGACAATACTCCCCCCTTTAGAAATTCTTGTCCTTAAGAATCTTAGAAGAGAGTTGTGATTTGAAGAATCCCTTATTATTGCAGAAACTGGAGCTGAATTTGATGAAGCCTTGCTAATGAAGAAAGCTGAAATTTTGCAGTTGAAGAAAGCTTGTTGATGTAGTATGTACATCTAAAATATGAACTTTTGTACTTGAATCTGAATTGCAGCTTGAAAGCTTGCAATTACTGTTGGCGTCCTATTGTCGTTGTGTTCTATCGAGCGTGTTTCTTGTTCTGCCCACAATGCTCGCATCTGATTGTAGAGTATATTTTGGGAGGTCTGCCATTGCCATACCAATTCAACTAAACACTAATGTAGCCCAACATCAGTACTTTGCAATTGAAGTGAAATGGTGGCCAAAGATATAGCAGCTGCAGCTCAAATTCCTTAGTCCTCAATCTAAATTTCAATTGCGTAATCACTCTTATGCTTCCATTATCTGATTTCATGCTGGGAATTTCAATGAAATCAGTCATTTTCATGACTGGAATTTTACACTTAACTGTCTTCAAAACATCAAGAACCTTCTGAACGAATCTAGACATGTATTTTCTAACATCTTCAAACAAATGTAGGATGATTGCAAATCTGCACGTGGTCTTTTCTGAACTACTCAATTATACTAGCTAAAAGCGCTGCTGATCTCACCTTTAGCTCCTCAAGGCAAGCGTTTTGGTTTATACTATCACATTGATCAATTTTTCTAACCTCTATTTGACCTTGCGCCTCACTCAAGACAAACTCAAGAGGCCTCACATTTGCTTGGATGTTCGGAGAGTGTCCCTTGCTTCCAAGTCGACTAATATACGCTTCCAACTTCACCCCTGGTTGATTGCAATTTCAGCTCCAAGACCCTTCCTAATTAGCTTAGGTTTGCATTTGAGTCTAAGAAATTTCCCTTAATTGCTCACAACTCTTGGCCTTTGGGCCTTCCTCTCCTTATTCTTCACTTGAAATCTTATTTTGAGTTGAGTTCTTCCACTCCTATTCCTCCAAGAGTGATGTTGTTCATCAAATTTATCAACCGGAAACTCTGTGCTGCTGAATTCAACTTTGTTAAACTCAACAGCTTGCTCCATTTCCCATAGATCAGGAAGCCTATTGTTAGTGTTCTTGGATGAATACACATCAGCACCTCTCAATTCACCCTACACTTTGATTGGACCTAGCAATTTCTTGAGCTGCAATGATGCTTGTATTAGCTGAGTAACATAATGTGATGTTGATTTACATGTGTGGATTGCCGTAACAACACCACCCTAAGTTCTTAATGAATTTGCATTGCTACTGACTGAATCACCCTGTCCTAGATCAAAAGCCCTCAATAGAGTCCATCATTAAACCTAATCTAACCTAATTCTTAGCTGAATTGGAGCATCTTCTTGCACTAGAACAATATCAACCCTTCTTAGTTAAGTTTACTAGCACTGCTATAGCATTAGCTTTACTTCTCACTAATTTTATATCATTACTCATTAAAGTTCTCTTCTTTGCTAATGTCATTGTCCTCCTAATCCAAGAATAAGCCCCAAGTTTATCTATCAAACACATCACCAACTTAGGCTACCTCAATTTCATGTTCTTGAGCATGTAAAGCTTATCAAGAACCATTTATTAGATTTGAGAAGAAAACCAGGAGGTCTTCCCTTGTAAACCAAAATTGGTTTAAGCAAAGTCCCTATTCTCTTACCCACAAAACTCTTCTCGAGGCTACGACCAATTGCTAACTTAATTTCAGTGTGAGGCTGTAATATTAGCTTCAAATACAATAATTCGAGGCTTAGAACTTCAACTTGAACTTGCAATTTCTGAGCTGCAATATTCAATGGCTCTAAATCTTGTTTAACAAACTTAGAAGCTCCAACACTATCTCAAGATGTGGCAATGATTGCAACTATGATCTCTTCAAACACTACTAAATCAGAAGCATGTAAATTCACATTACTTGGGTTTATTTTCGCATATTGCTGGTTGATGTTTGCTTACTACTGTATTGAATTTTCTGCTACAGCTTAGGAATCTGATTTAGGGACTTGTGTGGGCCTCATCTCAACAAGTTCCAACTGAATCTTTGCATCATCAACCTATTTCATTGCTGCAATTTCCATATTCAAGCTAACTCAAACCCCACCAAATGTGCCTAGCTCACATTTCTAATGAGAATGTTAATTAGCTTCAACTTTCCTACAAAACTCCACTTTCCCTAGATCAAGAGGCCTTTGCTTCACTCCTAAAGAAACGTTAAGTTCCTTCTTAACTTGGCAATTAGTAGATCCTACCACCTAAATCTTACCTTCATTGCATTACACAGCTTGAAAAATTTAATATCCATAACATAACATCCATTGTATATGCTTCTCTCATGTAATGTGTTTAAAGCTGAGTCCACACTCCTTCTCGTATAATAGCTCATGCGAGCTGTAACCTCAACAATAGAAGATGAGATCAACTCGATACATTCAATTGGACCTTACAAAATACTAGATAAAGAATTTCCTCATCTATGTGGTGAAAAGGCTGTAAGACTTTCGTGAAAAGTCCAGCATCTTGAACCGAAACTAGACCAATGTGGCATTGCATATCATAACATTTCAACAACACTTGAATATAATCCACAAGCTTTGGTACCACTATTATGATTTAAGATAAATCCTGATCATAATCTGAGTATAATAGAGTATGAGATGAGGAAAAACTGTATAGAGATGAGAAAAAAGAAAGAAAATTGAGATAAGAGAGAGAAATCAATTCATTATCATTCAATAATTCTTTCTTACAAGAGACTTCCCTATTTATACTACATCTAGAATATGAACAATACATAGCACCTAAACATCTTCACTTAACTGCCTTTCCCACTCTTTAGCTGCCACTCTTGACTTGTTAACTAACACTTGACTCACCTTGACTTATACAAGTGAACTAAAGAGGACTTATTAGGCTAATGCCCTTAAATAAGGTACTAATTAACTAGTACTAAGATCTTAAACTACTTTATTACAATCATTGACTCCCAAGTAATTAACTCCAAATCCCGGGTTATGACACTGTCCACTTGAGGAGTTGGAATAGCCACGACATATGAGAGTTGTGCCATTGTCAGATTGAAAGGAAGGAGAAGGTTGATGTGCGGATTGAGTTAAGGAATTCAGCAATTCAAGAATGAAGATAAGAGATTGCAAGTGCGCCTTATGGCAAGAAGAGAAAGCAGAGTAGAAAGTGGAGTTGAAACCCTAAGCATCATACTTATAAAGACATGGGAAAGGAAAAGCAAGTGACGCATGTGTTTTCTTAAGAGGTCCCTATAACTGTTAAGGGTCACATCGGTCAAATATTACCTGTTGTAAATATAAATTTACTATTGGCAAAAAGGTGGGCATTTGTTTATACCCTAATTTTAAAAGGGTTAGGACAATGCCGTTTTTGAGTAAAGGGCCACGTGGTCGTCACATGATGTTCTCTTTGAGAGGAGTTAGGCCTTTGGGGACTATACTAATAGTGTCTCAAACCCAGTTCTTAGAAAACATTTTTACCCTTGACAAGGGTATCAGCCACCTGAGGCTCAAGATGGCTGAAGGGCGAAATAAGCTCGAGCTTGAGGGGCTGCCAGAAAAGCTACAAGAATGGTAGTTTCCAAGCTCGAGGAGGTTACTTGGAGTATAATTTCAGTTGCATGGGCTTTAAGCTTAATTCAAGGGTACATGGAACTTATAGAGGGAACTTCTACTAAATTACAGACGTGAAAATCAAGGATTTCCCTTCAAAACTCAAGATACACTAGTGAAAAATAAGCGTGCATAGAAGAAGAGCTTAGTGGCAAGACATGGATGAAGTTTCCGCATAAATAGGAGTAGCTATATTCCCTTCCTCACCCCCCCCCCCCCCCCCCCCCCCCCCCCCCCCCCCAAAATAAATAAAGGACTCTACGTCAGTCTAGAATAGTATACATAAAATCAAATTCAAAACTTCTTAAAGTTTTTTACAACACACTTGTGCTATTTTCCTTAGGAGTAGCATAACATAGCTAGTCACAAGTAATGTTAGATCGTTGTTGTGCTTACCTTCACATTAATAAAGTTCTCGGGCTCCAGACATGACTTTCCAGTTTTAATCTGTTCCCATATATTGACAATTTGAGATTTGAGGCTTAAGTTTATGGCTTTGATAGCCAAAGGCTTCATCCCTTGGTTGCATTAATCTCAACACTACTATCACGACTTGATAGGCTAGGTTAAATTCGTGCCATTAATTAGGTCCTTGATTACCAAGGCTTATCCATTGATTGCGCCGGACCTAATCCAGTGACCTGAAAACAATTTGCTCCATCTTAATCTTGTCAAACCTAAACCCATTCGAGGTATTATAAGTGACGGTGCCAAGATTGAAAACCTGACTAACTCAGGCTTATAATTGGACTGTTGGGCTCTTAGGTTCATCTCCACCCGGTTCTTGAAAGGTTTTTTTAGGCCCCATTCCGTCACTTTTGGTGCTTACTTTGTGTATGCGTTAACAAGTGCACTAGTCGTATCAAGTAATAAAGTAGTAAGTAGAATTAGGTTCGTGCCATTAATCTCAACACTACTTTCCCATGAGAATTGTTATTCAGTGATTACCGAAATTAGTAGTTTTAAGGTTATTTGAAAGACCGAAAACTGTAGATGTTGATATAAAATAAAATAAAACAAAACAATAACAACAACAACAACAAACCCAGTGCCTGAAAGGGCTCCCGCAACAGCAGGGTCTGGGGAGGGTAGATGTACATAGCCTTTCCCTTTCAGGGGGCCACCCTGAAGAGAGGCTGTTTCCGAGGACCCCCAACCTAAGATACTAGTCCGCCGCCAAGAGCATGAGACCTGACAATAGGAGAGCAACAAAGCGGTCAAGACAGCAGACACAAAGCACACAAGACCCAACACACAAGACACCAAGCAAGCCACATCAAACAGAAATCAAATGATCAAAAAACAAATGGAATCAAATGGAATCAAATGATAGGTAGGCAGGTATGTATGCCTGCCTGTAGTAGCTCATGGGAGCAAATACGCAACCTAAGTACTCCAAGAGGATAACACGGTCTCGCACTAATAAGCTAGACTACCCCATTCCAACTGGAGCATCTATAACCCCTATACTAGCCCTCCATTGTTCCCTATCTAAGGCCATTGTTAACTACCAAACCTTGCGAAAGATAGTGATAAGGTGAGAAAAGAATTGAAAGGAGATGAGAAAGAAGAGAGTTAGATGAGAATTAGGGAGATTATCCTAAAGGAAATCAGGTTTATTATTCGTTGAATGAAGAAATTACAAGCATTAGATCTATTTATAGTAGATCTTAGCACAACGCACCAAGACACAACAACCACTAACCGCCTAACTGAAATTGCCGCCTAAACACAAGACAGCCGGCAGGTCGGACCAGATTTGACTTTTTAGGACCTAAAAGCTGCCCTTTGGCGCCAACTGACCTGCCAACTAACTAACAAATACAACTTCCACAGTAGCCTAACACATTACAGTTAAGGACCAATTACAACCAAAAGACCAAAAGATTAATAACATTCCCTCCCCCTTGAGAAGCTCCTTGTCCCTAAGGAGAAAAGCTCGAAAATTGGCTCTTCAAGAATGTAGGATTCTCCCATGTGACCACATTCTTATCCAAGTTCAGCCACCGCACCAAGATCAGCTAAAAAGCTCCAGTTCCTCTCGTGATCAACTTCTGCCTCTTGACAGCCACCGGTCCAAGCAACAATGCACCATTTGCTCCAACTTCTGGTGGAGATTGTGAGGTTTCAACACCCTTTTTCACCTGCTTTTTCAATAATGACACATGGAACACCGGGTGAATGTACGATTGTGGAGGTCAATCAAGTTTCTGAGCAACTTTGCCGATCTTCTCCAAAATTTTGTATGGACCAAAGTAACGTGCACTTAGCTTGACATTTCGCTTGACAGCCAGAGAGGACTGTCTATAGGGTTGTAATTTAAGGTAGACCATGTCTCCCACTTCGTAAGCTTTGTCTACCCTCTTTCTGTCTGCATAAAATTTCATTTGAGCACGAGCTTGATGAAGGTTATCCTTAAGAATCTGTAACATCGGCTTCCTTTGCTGTAACAAATCCCCTGCTGCAGAACCTAGAATACCTTGTAGCTGCAACATCATTGGAGAAGGTGGAGCATACCCATACAGTGCTTAGAAAGGAGAGGTGCCAATTGAAGTATGAACATGGGTATTGAACCAATACTCAGCTAAGGAAAGCCATTGATTCCACTCTCGAGGCCGTGAGAAAACCATACTCCGAAGATACTGCTCAATGCATTGATTGACTCGCTCTGTTTGTCTTTCCGATTGGGGATGGTAAGATGAACTGAGTGCTAATGTAGTTCCCAACAATTTGAACAGCTCCCTTCAAAAGTTGCTCGTAAAGATCTTGTCCCTATCGAAAACAATGGATTGAGGCAACCCATGCAACTTATATATGTTGTTTAAGAAGCTCTTAGCCAACCTCTTTTCTGTAATGGGTCGGATGAGAGATATAAAGTGGCTATATTTGGTGAAACGATCCACCACTACCCAAATGACCTCCCTAGCATCAGACCTGGGAAGACCTTTTATAAAATCCATGCTTATGTTGATCCAAGCACCCTCCGGAATGGGAAGTGGTTGCAAAAGTCCTTGATACCGGTGATCCCCCAACTTGGTTTGCTGACACACCTCACAAGACTTAACAAAATCTGATACTGCTTTCTTCATACCGTGCCAATTAAAATATGCTTTGACTCTCTAATAAGTACCGTCAACCCCAGAATGTCCACCCCAAGCTGAATCATGTGATGCCTTCACAATCTGATCCCTCAAATCAGTCGAGGAACCAATGTACAGCTTGTTTTGCACCTGGATAATTCCTTTCTACAAAGATACTTCAGCCTTACTATCAATGGTTTCAACATCTTTCACCATAGTTGCAGCCACACACTCTTGAGCAAAGGTATCCCCTTCATAGGATTTGTAGATTTCATCCATTCAAGAAGGCACAACAATAGACAATGCCCCACAAAAACCCTTCTTGTGGTCCTCAAACTTCCTTGATAAAGCATCCGCATCCCGGTTTTCCTTCCCTCTTTTATACTCGATTGCATAGTCAAGTCCTAGCAACTTCATCAACCCTTTCTTTTGAATTCCTATCACTATCTTTTTCTCTAAGAGATGCTTAAGACTTTGATGATCTGTTCGAATGATGAACCTATGACCATCCAAGTAATGCCTCCATTTCTCAACTGCTAGGAGGATTGTCAAGTACTCTTCATAAGTGGACATGGCTTGATGTTTCGGACAAAGCGCTTGACTTAAGTAAGCAATAGGTCTTCCATGTTGAGAAAGAACAGCCCCACAACCAGTCCCACTTGCGTCTGTCTCCAAAATGAAGTCCTCAGCAAAATTTGGCATAGCTAATACCGGAGCTACACACATAGCAGACTTAAGGGCATCCAAAGCTGCTTGTGCTTTGTCACTTCACTTGAATGCATCCTTCTTTAGAAGCTCAGTTAGGGGCTTTGCAATGGACCCATAACCATTTATGAACTTACTATAGTAACCAGTTAATCCCAAGAAACCTCTCAATTGCTTCAAGGTCATGGGAATTGGCCACTCTTGCATGGCTTGCACTTTGGAAGGGTCGGTAGAAACTCCTTCATGAGAGATGACATGGCCCAAATATTCAAGTTTGGACTGAGCAAAATAGCACTTAGATAGTTTAGCAAAAAATCTGTGCTACCGCATCACCAAAAACACCTCTCTAAGATGAATGAGGTGATTCTCAAAGGAAGGACCATATATCAATATATCATTAAAGAAGACCAACACTGATCTCCTCAAAAAAGACTTGAAGATATAGTTCATAGCAGCTTGGAATGTGGCCGGAGCATTTGCCAAACCAAAAGGCATGAAAACAAACTTGAAATGTCCATGATGTGTCTAAAAAGCAGTCTTGTATATATCCGGCTCAAGAACTCTGATTTAATGATAACCTTGCCTCAAGTCAAGCTCAGAGAAGAAATGTGCTCCATGTAACTCATCAAGCAAATTGTCAATTACAGGAATAGGGAACTTATCTTTAACTGTCAAAGAGTTCAATTGACGATAATCGATGCACATTCTGGCTGTGCCATCCTTCTTCTTAACAAGAATCACGGGTGAGGCAAAGGGACTATGGCTTGGTCTAATGAAACTCATTTGAAGCAACTCATCAACTTGCTTCCCAATCTCTGATTTTTGAGCATGAGCATAACAATAGGGCCTTATTTTCACTAGATCAGCATTATCTCGAAGTGGTATGGCATGATCTACACTTCTTTAAGGAGGAAGGCTCTTTGGTGGCTCAAAAATGTCCTCAAACTCTTCGAGCAAAGCATGAACTTCAGGTTGAATGTCTTGCTGCAGTTCTATGGGTGAAGTGACAAATAATTGTCCAAGCCATTGTATTGCATTCTTCTTGAAACCACCATGTAAGCACTTGCCATTCATCAGCCGCAACTGTGCTTGATCTGAAATTCCTTGTAAGGTGACCTTAGTTCCATGGACTTCAAAGGATACAGTCATTTTATCAAAATCAAACAGCACCGGATTGAAAGACCTCATCCAATCTACACCAAGCACCATATCACAAACTCCCAAGGGAAGAACTCTAAAATCAAAAGTGAATTGATAATCTTGCATAGACCAATGGAATGATTGGCACTTGTTTTGAGTAGTAATTGAGTTGCCATCAGCTACCATCACGGCTAAGGGATGGGTTTTGATAATTTCATGCTTCATCTTCTTTACCAACTTGGGATCAACAAAGCTATGTGTGCTTCCACTATCCACAAGAATGGTAATGGATGTTGTTCCAGCCTTCCCACCAATGCGTACAGTGTTGTGAGCTCCATTCCTAGTCAGTGCCTTCATGGAAATCTCAATCTTATCTTCCAATAGCTCATTGTGTGAATCCTACCCCGAACCATCATATGTAGAGCCTGAACTAGCAGCCTCAGATTCAGCTTCAACATGAGATCCTCTTGCAGACATCAAAAACTTCGGATTACACCTAAGTCTGGGCTGATGTGGCTGATTACATCTATAGCATAACCGTGTAGATCTCTTGTCCACTGAACGGCTAGCCTTGGTGCTAGATGAGTCTCTTTGATGAGTCTTGTAATTACTACTCTTGAATTTGCTTTTGTCACTTGAAGATACAAGTGTAACCTCAATCAATTTAACCTTATTATAGGCTTTAGAGAGAGTCTTTGGTCCAATGGCCTTAACCAAGTTCATAATTCTTGGCTTTAATCCACTAATAAAGCTTGAGACATAAATTGCCTCGGTAGAATGTGGATTAATGGCTATCATGTTAGCATGCAAATTCTCAAATCTGATCATGTACTCCTTCACCGTAGAGGTTTGATAAACTTTATTAAAGCTATCAACAACATCTCTTGAGTCTTCTTCACCGTACCTCTCACACAGCTCTTCCACGATTTGGCCCAAAGAAAGACAAGGATTACTCTTCAATATACTATAAAACCATACCTCATGGTCTCCATGAAGATGCACCACAGCTCCACTTTTTCAGCTTCGTTGATGTTATAGAAATGAAAATACCGTTCACACCTCCTCAACCAAGACTTAGGCTGTTTTCCATCAAATGGCTTGATTTGCATCCTTGGCTATTGATGAGCATAACTATTGCCACCAGATGTAGCATCATTACTCAACGATCTCTACTGTTGATGCAAATCAGGAGGCCTATTCTGTTGTTCTAAGTCATCGGATGAACTTCTTTGGTGTGCATTTGAATCAGGCGGTCTGGATTGTAGACCGGCACTCTGGCCAAACAATCTGGATTGGCCTGGTTCTGTAGTTCGAACATGTGCACCTGCAGCGGCCTCAACTACTGACGTTCATTCATCAGCTGATCGGATATGAATTGAAGGACCAGCTTTTGCTTGTATTACAGGAGATTTACCATGATTTCTGTCCAAACTTTCATTTCTGTTTGAATGAACCTAAGGTTGGATCACGACAGCTGCAGGAATAAGATGACTTGCAGGCTTAAGAATTGCATTAACTGACGATTCTCCCTGCTTCTTGATCTGATCTTGCAAATTCTCCAACTTTTACACAGTTCTTCTTATTGTAATTGTGTCCGTAATTACGAATTAGTAATGAGATCACACCATTCCTTCATCCAATCAATAGTAGCATACTCCATTTAAGTGTTCGAACCAGCAACCGCAGCATATGACACATCTGGTTGAACAACTGAAGTTGCATTGCCTCCTCCTGCTCCCGATCGTGTCCTAACTCCATCAGCCATACTTGATTGTGTTTTCTTCAGTTTTGCCAGCTCAATTCAAGTAATTGACAACTTGAACCGGCTCTGATACCAATTGTTAACTACCAAACCCAAACTGATAGTTAACCTTGTGAAAGAGAATGATAAGGTGAGAAGAGAATTGAAAGGTGATGAGAAAGAAGAGAGTTAGATGAGAATTAGGAGGATTATCCAAAAGGAAATCAGGTTTTTTTATTCACTGAATGATGAGATTACAAGATTGAGGTCTATTTATAGTAGATCTAAGTATAACGCACCATGACACAACAACCACTAACTGCCTAACTGAAACCGGCGTCTCAACCCAAGATAGCCGCTAGGTTTGACCAGAGTTGACCTTAAGGACCTAAAAGCTGCCCTTTGGCACCAACTAACCTGCCAACTAACTAACAAATACAACTTCCATAACAGCCTAACACATTACATGCAGTTAAGGACCAATTACAACCAAAAGACCAAAAGATTTATAACAGCCATCTCCTCCCGAAGGTTCAAGTGGGTGAGGTCTTGTCGAATCATCTCCATCCATCTCTTCTGTGGCCTGCCTCTTCCTCTCCGGCCTAGTGTAGTAAGGGGCTGTTCGCATCTCTTTACTGGAGCATTGTCCAGTCTCCTTCTAGCATGACCGAACCACCTCAAACGTTGCTCTCTCAATTTATCATCGATGGGGGCTATGCCCAATTTGTCGCTTATGATGTCATTGCTGATCCTATCCTTCCTTGTGTGTCCGTACATCCACCTCAGCATTCGCATCTCTGCCACCTTCATCGTCAGTGTGCGTTGTTGTTTCATTGCCCTGCACTCCGCCCCATACGTCATGGCAGGCCTCACGATCGTCTTATAGCATCTTCCCTTTAGCTTCAAGGGGAACTTTCTATCAAAAAGTACCGCGGCGGCCAACCTCTACTTATGCCATCCCGCTTTAATCCGGTTGTTGAAATTGTCATTAACTTCACCGTTGTCCTGTGCCATGGACCCCAAGTACTTGAAGCTCTCCTTCTTCGCTATGGTCCCAGATCCAATCTTGACGTCTTCCCGGCTAGGCGTGGTGGACGGATTGAATTTGAGTTCCACGCACTAGGTCTTGGTCTGCTTAGTCATAAACCCTTCGACTCCAGTACCCCTCTCCATAGTTCCAGTTTCTCATTAACCTCTTCCCGCAACTCCTCCACTAACACTATGTCGTCTACAAAAAGCATGCACCAAGGTATACATCCCTTGATGTGCCTAGTGAGCTTGTCCAAAACCAGAATGAACAGGTAGGGGCTCAAAGCCGACCCTTGGAGTACCAATATTGTTATCAGGGAAAGCATATGTCTTCCCTTCCTCTATACGCACCATGGTTTGTGCGTTCTCATACATTTCTCTAATGGTTGGGATGTATGGCACGGGAATGCCTTTCCTGTCCAAAACTCTCCAAAGGGCCTCCCTTGGCACCCTATCCTATGCCTTCTCTAAATCAACGAAAATCATGTGAAGGACCTTTTGTCTCTCCTAGAAACAAAATGTGTTACTAATTTTTAACCAAAATTTTCTGATTTTTATGAAGTTTTTATGATTTAATAACATCCAAGGCATCTAATTTCACCCAGTTGCATCAATATGCCTTTCTATTCTCATTATTATAGTTGTTATTACATGTTGATGGTTGAAAACCCGAATTTACTAAACATTCCCTCTTGAGTAATATTTAGCATGCTCTTTTACATATTAACTCACCACTTTCATGCATGAATTTAAATAAGAAAAAATCTTTTAAAGGTCTGTGATTTTCACTTAAAAACCACATAAATCGCAAGGTTTCGAAGATTAGGTCTTGAAACTTAACCTTGGTTAGGATAGTGAGAGTATGAGATGAGAAAGAGTATGTAGTTTAGATGAGAGAAAGAAGGGAAAGGGGATGAGAAAATAGAGTTGATCTCAAAATGAGATAGATTTCAGATTTTTTCATTGAATGATTGGACCATTACATCCTTCACTTATTTATAGGAAGCTAAACAAGTAAATGCAATGCACCTAAACAATTCTTAGAACAATCTAGAATGTAAACTCCTAACTAATATTCAATTTATTCGAATTGGCGCCAAATAACAGCCTAAATCAGCAACTAACAGCAGCAGCAGCGTGTGTGCAGCAGGACAGCAGAACAACCAACAACATATAACTGAATTTTGGTGCCTTACTGATTTTCCTGCCAAAAGCCGACTTTAAACTCAAGCCTCGGATTCTTGGTTTGTAACATTCCCTTCCCCTTGAAAACATTCTTGTCCTCAAGAATGAAGAGAATGAGACTTGAAATGACTTCCTGATGTAGAGGTAGAAATTGAAGTTGAAGGTGATGAACTCCAAGACTTTTGAGATTGCATACTTGCAGCTGGATTTGTAATGCAGCAGGTACCTGAGGTCTGTATTGATCAACCACATATCAACAACACACGCACCACTCTTTTTGTTGCCCTTCACACAGCCCTAAAGCCAGTCTTGCTGCTGAATTGCCCAAAATGCAGAAACAATTCTGTTTTTATGCATGTAGTAAGCTACCTTGCTGATTTTGTGTGTCATTGTCCCCATTAAGCTGCATATGAAGTCCTTGAGCATCTCGGGAGGCCTTCCAAACTCAAACCAAGAGAACCAAACATCAAAATCAGCTTGTAGGCATTTTTCGTTGTAGCTCAAACAGTCCCAATTCTTGATCATAGTAACCGAGCACAGTGCAGTTCCATAAGAATGCAGCTGTAACCCCAAAACTTCAGTGATTTCTTTGTCCAAGGCTGAAACCTTGGAGATAAACGACTTGCAAATGTCCTCCCAATAGCACAGCTTCATGATAGAGATCTTGTTAATCAAAACTCCTTTCAAAAACAAATTATTTCAACCCGAACTTGCCGATCGGCATGCCGAAAGTGCTTATCAGCTACTGGAACTTGATTTCCTGCTGAATTAACGTGTCCTGCTGCAATGATTTTTAACAAATTCAGCTCACACAACCACCTACCAACCCAACTTATGACATGACCACTAAATCCTTGATTGCTTTCCAATTGCACCGAAGTTGCTGCAGAATACACAAGCTCAGCAGTACAAACCAGATGCAACTCATAATGACATATTGCAGCTCGGTGTACATCCATATGGAAGCTACTTGAAGAGAACAAGTTATGACATCTTCCAAAGGTCATGATAGCACCAATCACATTGCCGTGGAACATCTCTTTTACCGCTGTTATTGAAAGAATGGTAATACTCCCAGAATTTTCAGCCACATTCTTACATTCTCGCTGTCCCCTTTTTGACAATTGACCACTTGTGACTTTGGCTTCAGGTTCTGAACTTTTGCCCCAACAACTTAAGCACTCATAGGTCACAATTGCGTAAGTCTGTAATGAGATGCAGGGCTGCCAGAATTCTGAACTTCCAGAGATCAATCTTGGCCCACATTGGACTCGGAGAATGACTTTAGCAGCTTGCTCGAACTTTTCCCCAAACTCGGCCACATGCTCCAGCCTGTTACAATCATTCCAGTAGCCCAATATATCCTCAAACCACCAACTAACAACACCTTCCATCCCTTTTAAGGAAATGCTTGTGTTTGAGCCGAAACAACACCCATTTCAGAACAAGCGAGACTTCAATGTCACGATCTGAGTTTTGTAGCCTGTAACATGCATAATCCTTTCCCTCAAGGCTTACTTTGATGTTAACCTCTTCATGACCCACAGCTATTACCGTACTTTTATCATAGCTTGCACTGGAACATAATTGTTCTTCATCAAACAACAGCACCAGACCAGCTTTTCCAATCACTTGTGATTCATTGCCATCATCAATTACATCATTTAAAGCACCTAGTGTACTGATGTGGATCTGATCAGAGGTCTGTCTTCCCGCATTACAACCTTTGTGCACATTCATCAACTCCATTGCTAAAAAAGGAAACATGCTTTGTTTGTTGTGAACCTTGAAACGCACTCTCGCAGCTCGAGTGCTTCTTTTCAGTAAGGATTCGAATCTTCTCAGCTTCATATAGCCTCGAGAACCTTCTCCCGGATCAGGCGGTAACTTATCATAGGAGCTCGCACTTGGACAAGTCATAACTCTACTCACATAAAGGAATAACTCATTCCGAACTTGCCGATCGGCATGCCGATAGTGCATTACAGCCCTTACACATTTGTAATCCTTCACCCAACACAAGGGACCTTACAACGCATCCAGGATAATGTTGTTTTGGTCCTGAATTAACACTCCAGCACGCCCAAAAGTGGAGTTATGCATACCCTGATCTATATTTGTAGGCCTTGCAGCAGCAACAAGGGATTTCCTAACAGAATAACATTGCTCAGTAGGGACAACACTTAGGTTCTACATATGAGCTTGCCACTGAGTCATACTTAATTGATTTGGTGATATATCAACAAATACATCAATAGAATCATGATCTTGAGTTAGTTCTTGTTGACTAGCTTCTTCTTGTGGGTTATCCCTATGTTCTCTAACTGATTCGAATTTAGTTAAAGCAACCACAGGTTGTCCATTTTGCTGCTCTTGCGAACTCAAAAGCTGCTTAGGCTGACACACCACCTCACGATTCACTTTTGGCTTTGTCAACTTCTTTTTAGTCACAACATCTCCCAATGCTTCACTTCGACGATTTCTCTTCGACTTACTCTTTGTTGTCTTAATCATTCCTCGGACTTGTGAATCATATTCCCCATCCGGATGCATGTCATGTTGTACCTCAGCGTCATCAAGATACTCTAACTCCAACAAAGAGTCTTCATAAGAATCATCTTGTTCAGCCTCAGGTTCTTCACGCCTGTGTTCATCAATTTCAGCATTGTCGTGGTCGAGTTCATCTTCAACAACAACAGATTGTACCTCCTCTTTTTGCTCAACAACGAACTCTTGCGATATAACCACTTCCGTAGGTCGAATAATCTCAATTTGTTGCAACCGACCTTGCCCCTTTGCATCCTTTGCATCTTTGTCCATTAACAATGACAGAATTTGATCCATCTTTTGATCAAAACCTTTCTCTAAGTCTTAAAGGTCCTTTTTAGTAGCATTCTGAGATCCATTTGTAACATTTACACCAACTTCAGATTGAATTCTCTCTCCATCAGCCATATTTGCAAATGAACAACAACTTCGATCTATAATCAGCTCTTTCGCAGAGTACACTATTAAAATTCGCAGAAATATCAAACTAGTTTTGCAACTCTTCAACAATCGATTGATTTATGAAGCTATACTCATTCGTTCGCACAAACAACCCCTTGCTATCGGTTCCACGATCGTCAATGATTATAAACTCTAACTGATAAACTTCGAACAAACCCTAACCTCGCATGACTTCTGACAGGAGCGTTTTGTCGAGTAATTCGACTCACACTTCTGAATTAGGCTCGATTCTACACAAAATCAAGTTCTTAACACCACGCTCAAATGATCTTAACGAACAAAATCGGACTTCAACACTTTCGATCCTATTGTCAGATTTTCGCCTATGCTGTCAGCGTTTCGCCTAATCAATTCTCGACTCAATAGCATATAATTCTCAAAGATCACCATAGATTCCGATGAATTCTCACTACTTTTATGCTTAGCAACACAATATCGACACCATCCAACAACAAGTACGAATTCTCAATGAATTGCAACTTGAAGTTTCAGTAGACCATTACCTCAATCTTCAACCTCCGAATTGCAACACCTGTGATCACCTCCATTCCGATGATTTCTGCTATTTTGAGGATGATCAGGTATAATGTGGATCATATAGTTCAATTTCTACTTCTTCCTCAACCGATCCAATGGACGATCGATCAAGTTAGCTCAGCATCAATTTTAGCAACTGCAACTTACTTCGTTACTCCACTTCTGCAGCAAATGCTTGATCGATGCTATTGCATTTCAATCTGAATCAGCTTGATGTTGAATGTGCTCAACAAATACTGATCAATTGAACCTCCTTCGATATAATATGATTGCTTAATTTCTCAACCGAAAGCAACCTTCCCAGGCTTATGCAGCAAGTGATGCCATACCGCCAAAATTCTTAAATCAATTCAGATTTGAATTTCTGATCACCAAATCTAAATTAAACCAGTATCCAACCTTCTTTTGTTGATTAATTGCAACACAATTAATCAGATTTTATAATATTTTTTTCAGATATGAGCTTGATTCGGAAGCCAAATCAAGGCTCTGATACCAATTATTAAAGTTTCAAAGATTAGGTCTTGAAACTTAACCCTGATTGGGATAGTGAGAGTATGAGATGAGAAAGAATATAGAGTTTAGATGCGAGAAAGAAGGGAAAGGGGATGAGAAAATAGAGTTGATCTCAAAATGAGATAGATTTTAGATTTTTTTCATTGAATGATTGGACCATTACATCCTTCACTTATTTATAACAAGCTAAACAAGTAAATGCAATGCACCTAAACAATTCTTAGAACAATCTAGAATGTAAACTCCTAACTAATACTCAATTTATTAGAATTGGCGCCAAATAACAGCCTAAATCAGCAACTAACAGCAGCAGCAGCGTGTGTGCAGCAGGACAGCAGAACAACCAGCAGCATATAACTGAATTTTGTTGCCTTACTAATTTTCCTGCCAAAAGCTGACTTTAAACTCAAGCCTCGGATTCTCAGTTTGTAACAGACCTTTTTATCTCCCAGAAACAAAATGTGTTACTAATTTTTAAACAAAATTTTCTGATTTTTATGAAGTTTTTATGATTTAATAACATCCAAGGCATCTAATTTCACCCAGTTGCATCAATACGCTTTTCTATTCTCATTATTATAGCTGTTATTACATGTTGATGGTTGAAAACCCCAATTTACTAAACATTCTCTCTCGAGTAATATTTAGCATGCTCTTTTACATATTAACTCACCACTTTCATGCATGAATTTAAATAAGAAAAAAGCTTTTAAAGGTCTGTGATTTTCACTTAAAAACCACATAAATCGCAATAATTTCTCTTGAGCATTCGCCTAATTTGTGGTGCTTATCACCTTAGCAATTATCATAAATCTCCACTTGGACACATTATGAATAATTATAAGTCTTAAATGGTGATCAAGCATTTAAAACTCATGAAGAGCAATGATAAACACTTCAACAATGCAACAACAAAACATTGAATACGTTGAATTATAAATGAGTGTATGTTACAACTTAGGCTACATCGTAGCCTTGGAATAATAAAATTAATTCACAATAAACTTAATATAAGACATAAATAACACAAAATTCATGAACTTAATGAAGAATAGGATAGAAAGAACTTAAAAATGCAAAATTACATACCAAACTTTCTTCCTGCCTTTCTTTCTCTCCTTACACCCAATTTTCTTCGACTTTTCTTTACTTTGTATGTAGTTTTTGTTCAAGTGAAGAATGCTAAACTCATCCCAGAATGTTTCTATTCATAGTGTTTGATGGGTGAATAAAGAAAGTGAAAATTTATCTTCAATCTTCATTCTCATTTGCCAATCTTGCCACCCATTTTTCAACTTGCAAAATCTTGCCTTATTTTATGCATTTTTTCACTTCATCCACCACCCAAACTAGCTGCTTCAGGTCAAGATGATGGTGTTGATGTAGTATGCATTGAACATATGTTATTTTTTGGATATATGGCTATCCCCTAATGCAAGTTGTGTGAAAATTTTGTTATTTTATGTGGTTCTTGCTTTGAACTGTGTAACTTTGGGTGTTTTTTCAATTTTTTTTTTAATTTCATTTTATGCATATTTCTTTTACGTGTTGATGTTAATGATAAAACTAGCATGATTTAACCCAAAATAAGTGTTTTCATAAGAAAATAGCAACATAATTGAAAATGAGCAAAACCGAGTAAAATCGATAGAAGTTTGATGTAAAATAGTTAAAAATTTATGAAAATAATATAAATAATTATATACTAATTTAGGCTTATCAAAATACCTCCAAACTTAACTCTTGCTCGTCCTCGAGCAAGGCTAAATCTTGCAGCAAAGGATCTCGTGCTTTTTAAAAATTCTTCCACAAGTTAAAGCAAGTGCACTCTACGTTAGAGAAGAATAAATGAGGCTAAAAGTTCAAGGTTCTCAAACCAAAACCATCTTTCCAAGGAAAAATCTGTCAATCACCTAGGTAATTGAATTCAAAAATTAGCTAAGCAAATTAAGTTTATCCATTCTTTCTAATCTTAATATATTCAAATTGAATAGAGGAAAAAAAAAAATCATACCACTCATAATAAGTCTTATATAGTATGCACAAAACTAATTATTTTTATGCCATTTTTTTGAAGGAATTTATTTACTCAAGTCAATTTTGGCTTATGAGTATATCGGTAGTGAGAATCAAGCTCCGACTCCTGGGCGATGATCCATAAATAAGAGAAGCCACCACTAAGATGCCTTCATTATGACTTCCCGAGTATATCTTCAGTGAGAATCAAGCTCCGACTCTTGAGCAACGTCCCATAAGTAAGAGAAGCCACAACTGAGATGCATCTTAATGGGTAGCACATATCTTAAAACTGTTTATGTGGGATAAGTCACTGCTAGAAAATGCGCAATTACCAACGAATATTTGCTACGGTCAAAATTCGTAGAAAATTTGAAACGAGTCTCATACAGATTTGCAACGGATTTGAAACACGCATATTTTGCAACGACAAAGCAATGACATTGCAACTAATGTTTCATACGGCACAAACTTGTGACAAAACCGTAACAAATTCAAAGCATTTGCTACAGATTTGCAACGACAATATACCTAGCAAATTGCTACGGTCCTAGCCGTTGCAAATTTGCAGCAAATCTTCACTTGCTACAGATTAGCAACGGCTCCATTTCATAGCAAAGTTTTTGACTTCGAAACACGCAAATTTTGTAATGACAAAGCAGTAACATTAAAACAGATGTTTCATACGGCACAAATTTTTGACAAAACCGTAGCAAAATTCAAAGCATTTGCGATAGATTTGCAATGACAATATGCGTGTTACACTTGGGATTGAACCTCAAGTGTAAACTAAGTAAAATGAGGATAAGTTGAGAATATGAGGTGAGAAAAAAGTGAAATTGAGATGAGAAAGTAGAGATTTTAGACTTAGATGAGATAAGAAGGGAAAGGAGATGAGAAATAGAGAGAGATGAGAGAGAGAAGCTTTGATCTCAAATGAGATATTTTTCAGATATTTGATTGAATGACTCTGAACATTACATCCATGAGTAATTTATAGCAATCTAGTACAAGCCAATGCAATGAATCTAGACTTATTTCATTAACCAACTTAGAAGCATCTAGAATTATCTAGAAAATATCCAACTAACATTTAAACTAATGCTTGGCGCCAAAACACACTAACAGTAGTAAAAGCATGCAACAGCAACTAACGGACAGCAGCAGCAGCAGCACTTCAGCAACAACAGTTCAACAAAATAGAATTTTAACCACCAACTACAATTCCTGCCATCTAGCCAATTTAAACCCATGCCTCGGATTTTCGGTTTATAACAATACGTAGCAAATTGCTACGGTCCTAGCCGTTGCAAATTTGCAGCAATTCTTCACTTGCTACAGATTGGCAATGGCCCCACTTCATAGTAAAGTTTTTGACTTTGAAACACGCATATTTTGTAACGACAAAGCAATGACATTGAAACGAATGTTTCGTATGGCACAGATTTGTGACAAAACCGTAGCAAATTTAAAGCATTTGCTACAGATTGGCGACGACAATATACATGGCAAATTGCTATGGTCCTAGCCGTTGCAAATTTGTGGCAAATCTTTACTTGCTACAGATTAGCAACGGGTCCATTTCGTAGCAAAGTTCTTGACTTTGAAACATGCATATTTTGCAATGACAAGGCATTGACATTGCAACGAATGTTTCGTATGGCACAAATTTGTGACAAACCCGTAGCAAATTCAAAGCATTTGCGACAGATTTGCAACGACGACATACGTAGCAATTGCTACGGTCCATGCCATTGCAAATTTATAGCAAAGCTTTAGTTGCTACAGATTAGCAACAGCTCCATTTAGTAGCGAAGTTTTTGACTTTGAAACACGTATATTTTGCAAAGACAAAGCAATGACATTGTAACAAATGTTTAGTATGGCACAAATTTGTGACAAAACCGTAGCAAATTCAAAGCATTTGTTACAGATTGGCAACAACAATATACGTAGCAAATTGCTACGGTCCTAGCCGTTGCAAATTTGTGGCAAATCTTCACTAGCTATTGATTAGCAACGGCTCCACTTTGGAGCAAAGTTTTTGACTTTGAAACACACATATTTTGCAATGACAAAGCAATCACATTGCAACAATGTTTCATACGGCACAAATTTGTGACAAAAACGTAGCAAATTCAAAGCATTTGCTACGGCTTTGCAACAACAATATACGTAGTAAGTTGCCACTGTCCAAGCTGTTGCAAATTTGTGGCAAATCTTCACTTGCTACAGATTAGCAACGGCTCCACTTCATAGCAAAGTTTTGGACTTTTTTTTAATAATTTCTCAAAATAAATTGATAAGCAAGCATAATTTGGAACGACAAAGCAATGACTTTGCAATAAAAATTTCATACAGCGTTAGCTTGTAACAAAATCGTTGCAAATCTTCATTTGCTATGGATTAGCAACGGGCAGCACTACATAGCAAAGTTTTTGAGTTTTTTTAAACCTTTTGTAAAACTAAATAGCTATTATAACAGAATAAACATGCTATAAATTAATAAACAACAATGTAAAATAATTTGTAAGCATTTCAAGACAACATAATATTAATGTAGAGAAAATATTAATGATGATTTGTCATATCATTTGTTTATATTCGGATTATTACAACTGTCTCCATTGCGATGTTTTTGATATTCTTGTATCAAATGTGCTAGACAAATGAAACATTTGAGTAATTAACATATAAGAACATTTCGTAATGAAATAGTAATGGGGTGTAACGAAAATTTTATACGATCTCATCCAGTGGTTTAGCCTTGGCAAATTCAATGCATTTGCTTCTTATTTGCAATGACCAAAGGCGAATCCATCAACTTTAGAGTAATCAAATACTTCATACTAGCAATGGTCCGGCTGTATCAAATTGTAATGAATTAAAACTCGTTGGAAAATCGAAACAATTGATATGAATTTGTGACGGGAGAAGTTGAAGCAATTTTTTTATGATGTATTTTGTAGCAAGGCTGTGTCAAATTGATAGGGAAAAGTAACAACTGTAAGGGTTGCATCTTTGCTTCGGCAGGATCTGTTGCTCACCTATTGCAAATATGCATTTGCTTCGTATTAGCAACGACTCTACACTATATCAAATTTATTGTCAAAATTTCAAAGTTGTGAAATGACATATATAAAGGATGAAAATTTAGCAATATGTGTGTCCAAGTTAAGATTATCGAGTTAGCAGATGAATCTCTACATGCAATAGATTACTTACCAAAAAAAAAAAAAAAAAAGATTTTTTGTGATAGAATTAGGTTTATCCAAACACAATGAATATAAAGGATGAGAAGATAGTGTTTACGATATAGCCATCATATAATTCATTATATTATAAAGTCACAATATACAAGAAATGATGTTAATTATCGATTGCTGATGATCAGTAGTACCCTTTGTGTTCATAGTGAAAGTTAAGTACTGATATTATTTATTTATGGGGAATGTTTTATATATACATTGATCTGTAATTTATATCTCTTAACTAGATATGTATATATAATAATACGTCACATATAATACTTTTCATCGAAGTAGAGAAGTATATTGTTTTAGTTATGCTAGTACCCATTCATCGTATCCGTTATATGGGTTTAATGAGCCAAGTCAATTGGTGAGAGACTGCAATAATGTCCATCATTAAAATTTTTACCCACTAAATATAATTAAATTATATATTTTAAATATTAAATTGACACAATATGATTCGAGAGGTTTCTCAGGACACTGAAAAGTAAAGTGAAAAACAAGGCACGTGTTGAGGGCTCAATAGTTGAAGCTTATTTAATTAAGGAAGTTTCCACGTTCACCTACTATTATTTCGAGCCACATATACCCGCACAACATAATCGAGTTCCATGTAATGATGATGGTAGAGAAATTGGCTCACATGGAGAATTACCTATCTTCGAAGTCCTTGGAAAAGCAATTAGACGTGCTAATGATAGAAGGTGGTTGGATTCTAGTGAATCTCGCATAGCTCATCTATATGTACTCCTCAATTGTGTTGAGATGACCCCCATTGTGAAGTAAGTACTTATTCATATGTATTTGCACTTCTAATAGACTATATTAGCTAACATTTATATTTTTCAGCATATACAATGAAATCGTACGACAACAACTCCCCAATATAAATGCGGAAGAACTTGGGAGAAGAAGAGAGATGGAGTTTGCTTCTTGGTTTAAAAATTATGTAAGGATCTAATTACTTAATCTATTAATGACACAATTGAACATGTTAGTGTCAATAATTCGTGATCATATATTAGGTAGGCTTTTGAACAATGCCCGGATATCAATGACAAATTACGTGAACTAGCACATGGACCTGCAAGATGAGCAAAGTACGATAATGGCTACTTTGTGAATGGATTTTAGTTCCTCACCTTTGATTATGGCCGAACGAAGTCGACGATGAATAGTGGCGTACATGTGAGAGGGAGTTACAACAATGATGATGAAAGTGATTATTATGGTATGCTGGTTGATATAATAGAGTTGAAATATTTTAGCGGCAATAAAGTGGCATTATTCAAATGTAATTGGTATGACATCGTGCATGGAACAAGGGTACACCCTCACCATGATCTCGAAATTTCGACATAGGTCGAGACTTAATAGCAATGACCCATTTAAAGTGGCTAATTAAGCTCACCAAGTGTACTTCATGCCATATCCTTTGAAGAAACGTGAGGCACGGGACTGGTGGGTTGTCTATAAAACAAAGGTGAGGCCCACATACGGCATTCCTTTAGCTGTTCCAATTGATGAGAATGAAATGTTTTACCAAGGGGAAGGAAGTTCAACTCCAACGCTAGTATTTCCAACAAACGAACTTGAGGACTCCTTCATTCATGTTGTCCCGGGAGAAGCTCAAGAATTGGACCATGATGAGGTGCCTATAGTGGAAACAAGGAGCACAGGGGAAAAAGAAGAAGTAGAAAAAGATGATGATGATTATGACAATAATGATGAAAGTGAACAAGAAGAAGAAGAAGAAGAAGAAGAAGAAAGTGATGATAGTAATGATGATCATGTAGAAGACAACAATGACCAAATTGATGATGATGACAAGGATTAATGAATAGCTTTGGAATTAAAATGATATTCCTATGTTATAACTTTAGATGTATTTTTGTATGACATTGCTATTATTTTGCTATACATGTGTTACATGTTTAATAAGATCGTTGAATTTATGTGTATTGCCATGTATCTTTTCTATCATAGTGTGAATGGCAGATAAGATGAAGCGCAAACATAGTTTAAAAAAATAGAGGGATCAATCCAGACAACCGCTTGTGAGACGGATATTAGAGGAGGACCTAATGAATCCCCTTCTAATACATTTCGAGTCCAGCTGGGTGTTGAGCATGAAGAGGATAATTTAATCAGACAGCATGTTTCCCATAACACTAGTGTGACCTCCACAGAAACTACGTCATCACGTAGAGGTCCCAGTACAGAAGCAAGTCATAGCCCACCATCTCAGCCTTCACATGGGCCTTCATGTACCACAGTTCATAGGATGCCCCCTCATACGGGTGAAAATGCTAGCCCACAGATGAGGGACCGTGGTAAGGGGTTGTATCAATATGGAGATACTGGACTTTCTCGAACTCCAGAGCCATTTGAGGCAAGTCCTTCACTGCCTCCAAATTCATCTCCCCCTCGTCCACATCGTAATCCGGCAGACCGCACTTATATAGCAGTTGACGACAGCGGGTTAGTATTAAATGTTTATTTTGTACTAAATTTTAGCTTTTTGTTTTTACAGTCATTGAGTATTTATTATTTTCTTTCATATACAGAAATTTCATTGGTAAAGAAGTTGGAGGTATCATCAATGATTTGATCACGGATAACTTTGGTGGCCCGTGGATCACATATAATGAATTTCTAACACAACTTCAAGAAGATCTCTGGAAACAGTTCGAGGTATGATGATTAATTTCTCTAAATTTGATTTTTGTTTATAGCTTCGAAACTAGGTTGTAATATATTTTTTATGGTTCCAGATGATCTTTTGCTAGCATCCTTTCCTAAATCCGTTTATGAGAAAAATCTTCAATAGCAAAGTGGGAGAGCGCGTAAGGCAAATGATGGGAAGAGCTCGCAAAGAAGCTTATGATCAAAAGACAAATGTTATCCTAGTTAATAAACGCCCTAAGTGGATAGATGGCAACCATTAGGGAGAAATGTGCAGAATATGGAATAACCCCGAGTGGCAAGAAAAAAAAAAGAAAATAGAAAAGGAAAAGACGGAAAAGAAATAAGCAGGCACACGACTGGCTCCATCTCATTTTCGGAACATCATCGAATACTGGTATATTTTAATGTGTTCATGTATATGTATGCCACCTCTGTCCTTGTATGTACTTATTGTTGTGTTATTTTGCAATTAGTTCAAATTGATTATATCGGAGAAGGAGAAGGGTAAGCCTGTTACTCAAGTGCAGATGTTCAACCATTGTCATATCCATCGAAAGGGAGATAAAACTGAACAATATGTGGATGATCGATCAAGGAATGTTGCGGTAAGCATATATTTAAATATACATGAACTTATTTGTAAATTATATGTCTATATGTTCGGTATACTTATTATTAGAAATAGATTTGTCCCCAAAGTTTAATTTTGTGGGTTTGGTTTCAAAAAAAATGTGAATAAAATTACATGTGAGTAATTGTTGCTAATTGGTTTGGTGAATATAGATTTTTTTTTGCTAAATTTTTGGTGGGTGAATTGGATAGAAATTCATATCATCAAAGGTTAGTGTACAAACGAGGGGAGAGTTTTAGCATTTTCAACAAATATATGTTGTGAAATGTAGGTGTGAATGAGTATGTTGAAAGTGAAAATAGAGTAAGAGGTCTCTAAGGTTCTTGTATTTTTACTTGATCTATTTGACATTTTCATATGAGCATGAAATTTAAGGGTAAATTCATGGGCATGTGAATAAGTTTGTTGAAATCTACAATTTGATTAAGATGTCTTCAATGGCCTTGTATCTTTGTTTACTCCATTTGACATTTCCATGGCTTGAGCATGAATGGAAAGAAGAGCGTCATGAGTGTGTGAATGAGTATGTTGATGTGTTCTGTTTCAAAGTCAATGCGAGTAGGTATTGAAATCAAAACTTTGTCACGTATCCTTACTGTGTGAGCTTTCAATAGATTTAGTATTGGCATTCTTACCTCCATTCTCTATATTCATATATTATTCAACATTTTAAAAGATATAATAAAATTTTCTTGTGTAATTAATGCTGCTTACTAATACTTTCTTTGAAAAGAAAATGTATTGAATGCAAAAGTGTATGGATGGTTGTGACATGTTGAAGGAAATGAGACATTGGGCCCTTTTTGTCATGGTGTAAATCATAGAGCATGTGCTTGGTTAGATATTAATTTGTATTGGTTTTATTGTTATGCTTGATGACAATAAATATTCGTAAATTAATATCTATATATTTAGTTTAATACTTCATACAAGAAATTATTTATAAATTTTATGTCGTGTTTACATTTGTTAAAGAAATAAATTGTTTTATAGGAAAGGTATGAAGATCAGTACCATGTTGTACATGGAGAGGACTCATGTGCAAATGAATTTGATCCTCACATATGGAAAGTTGCTACAGGTCCTTCTTCTAGAGGCTGTATATATGGACTTTCTCAAAGGATGAGAAACTCACAATGGGATCAACGCTCTCAATTTTATGATGAGTCTACCCTTGTACATTAGCATAAAGAGCAAATTCAACAATTGCAATCAGAAATTTCTGAAGTACTACAGAAGAATTTGAAGATTGTGAGTATCCTACAAAGTATTGACGAGAGAATTGGTTATCCTCCTCCTATAAAGCCCTCGAATGATCCTCCCTCGGATCCATCTGACGAAGATGATGAAGATGAAAGTGATGAATAGCACATGAACTTTTCTATAACTTGTTGTTAGCAATTTAAAATTAGCTGTGATTTTAAATTTGATCTTCCTATTGTACCTATGGACAACATACTTGGTCTTTTGTATTTTTATATTGAATGATACATAACTCTTTAATTATGTTCTCTTTTTGCATATGTGATCTGACTTTATATAATATTTACTTTTTTGTGCTTCAAATTGTGGAATATGTAAATAGTGAAATATGTTAAATAACCATTGCTAATAGTTTTTTATTTTTAAAATTGTATCAATTTCACTATTTTATAACGAGCAGAGTTTTGGAAAAGTTGGGGCAAAGCTATTATAAATTTGCAATGGATTTGAAACAACAATACGGTTCCAAAACGCAAGCAGTACTCGCAAAGCTATTGCAAATTTGCAATGCAAATGATCGTTGCAAAGATGTTGTACATTTGCAATGGATTTGAAATGCTTGTACCATTGTAAATTTCCAATGCAAATAGTCGTTGCAAAACTGTTGTAAATTTGTAATGGATTTGTAACAAAATGAGCGTTGCAAAAATGTTGTACATTTGCAACGGATTTGAAACGCTAATACCATTGTAAATTTCCAACACAAACAGTCATTGCAAAACTATTGCAAATTTGCAACGGATTTGTAATAAAATGAGCGTTGCAAAAATGCAACAACATCATTGTAGCAAATGTCGTTTTAAATTTGCTGCGATTTTATGACGAATGTATCCATGGCAACTTTGCTGCAGTCACTTCTCTTGTAAATACGTTGCAAATTTGGAATGAATTTTCAAAAACCTTATTCACTGCAAATGTGCAACAGATAGTAATGTTGCGAATCCGTGGCAAATTTCCAACGGATTTGCAACGAATTTAGGCCATTGCAAATTTTCGTTGCAAATCTGTTGCAAATAATTTGCTATAGGGTATTTTGCAACGAATGTTTGTCTGAAACTTTTTTGTTGCAAAACTGTTGCTTTTGATAGTTTGCTACAGATTTACAACGGATTTTGTCTTTAGCAATTTCACAATTTTCTTGTAGTGAGTGATGCTAGAGATGCTTTCCTCTTTTTTTATCATATTTTTCTCTTGATTTAGGCCTAATTTTTCAAAGTATGTTATGTAAATGATAATCTTAATGCAATCTATTTAAATTTGAGCATTTTTTAATCAGAAAGAAAAGTAAAAAAGCCATGCTGACTAGTGAAGTCAAATACCGTGGTTTTATCAAGATAGTGCCTTAGATACGATTGTGTTTTGTAATTAGAAACAAAAACAATTAATTATGAGGTTATTCAAATATAATAAAAGTAAACGAGCTAAAAAGAGTAGAAGAATTGCCTAAGAAGCATGATGATAAGTTCTTCTTCTTCTTTTTATTTCTTTTTTTTAAATGAAATTTTAAAAGGACTGATGATCAAAACTGTAAAAAATAGAAATTTTTTTTTTTTGTTGGACGACACTACTTACATCCCTATACAAAGGCTCCGGACTCTGGGAGGCACTAACGCCGACTCTAAAGCATGAAATAAGAAAACTTTTCGCAAAAATTTTGTTTCAAAATATTAAAAATTGCTTTTCTCTGCCCCAAACTTAATATTGTTCTTAATGTTAAAAGAACTACAAAGATTAAGTGGGCGAGAGAAACTTTCGAGGTTTAAGGGTCGTTTGTTGATGGCCTATGTTGACATTATGCTGCCCCTAAACTTGCGGTAAAATACCTGTTTAAACAAAAATATACATAAACATGAAACAATTAAAAATAATGGAAGGAAAATAAGATAAATAAGGATAGAAACACTTGGGTTGCCTCCAAAGAAGCGCATTTGGTTATAGTCATTAGCTCAACTTTCCGAGTGGATTATTCGGCGTTGTTGAGATGAATGGAAGTTTTCTATAGCTCGAGCTCTCTGTCATTCTAAGGTTTCAGTCTTTGACCATTGACTTTGAAAGCACCATTTTTCTCATCTTGAACCTCAACCGTCCCATATGGAAAAACAAAGGTAACAACGAAGAGTCTTGACCATCTAGAGCGCAGCTTCCCTGAGGGGAGTTGTAATCGGGAGTTAAACAGTAAGACTTTTTGTCCCACTACGAATTCTTTGCTTAGGATGTGCTTGTCATGCCATCTTTTGGTTCGATCTTTGTAAATTCGAACATTTTTGTAAGCTTCATTCCTGAATTCATCCATCTCATTGAGTTGTATCAATCTCTTTTCACCTGCGGCTTATAAATTGAAGTTTAGGGTTTTTATAGCCCAGTATGCTTTGTGTTCCAATTCTATCGATCAATGGCATGCCTTGCCATAAATTAGTCGATATAGGGACATTCCAATAGGTGTTTTGAATGTTGTTCAATATGCCCAAAGTGCGTCATCTAACTTTTTCGACCAGTCCTTTCTTAAGGCAATAACTATTTTTTCAAGAATAGCTTTCAATTGTCAGTTTAAAATTTCCACTTGTCCACTTATTTGAGGATGGTATGGAGCATCCATAAATTGTGTGACTCCATACTTAATAAAGCCTTAAGTTGGCAGTCACGAAAATGTTTTCCGCCATCACTTATAATTGATCTAGGAGTTCCAAACTCAGAAAAGATGTTCTTACTAACAAAGTTTACAACAACTCTAGCTCCATTGGTCAGCAAAGCAGCTGCTTCAGCCCATTTTGATACATAATCTATGGCAACTAGAATAAATCTGTTAGAAAATGATGAAGGGAAAGGACCCATGAAATCAATCCCTCAAACATGGAATAATTCAACAACCCAAATTTTGTTTAGAGGCATTTCATGTTTCTTGGAGTATCACTTTACTAACAAATTTAAACGCATGTTTAAAGAGTGTATGCTACTAAAACTCAGATTGTAAAGCCTTAGCTGCAGTCCTTGTTCCACCATGGTGGCCACTAGCTTCAAGAGAGTAACAGTGGCACAAGATGTTCTCCATTTCCTCCTCGGGTACACATCTTCTGAAAATTTGGTCTACACAATGCCTATACAATAATGGTTCTTCCCAAAAATAATGCTTGAAGATACCAAAGAACTTCTTCTTTTGTTGATAAGTCATGTCCTTAGGCTGTTCCTGTGCAACTAGATATTTTACAATGTCAACGTACCATAGACAATTCGGATTCTCACTTACCATCATAAGACTTTAATCGGGGAATTTTTTGTCGATACAGGGACCTTTGTCCTCTCGTTCAAGACGTGACAGATGACCTGCCACAACATTTTCTGTTCGCTTTTTGTCCCGGATTTCTAAATCAAATTCCTCAAGCAATAGAATCCATCTAATTAGTCTCATTTTGCATTGTGTTTTGCAAAAAAGGTATTTCAGAGCAAAATGATCAGTGTAAACAATTACCTTTGAATTAAGCAAGTAGGAATCAAAATATGTCAAATGCAAAAACAACAGCTTGTCATTTTTTTTGGTAGCAGCATAGTAAACCTGTGTGTCTGTTAGAGTTCTACTAGCATAGTAAATTATATGAAAATTTTTGTTTCTTCTTTGCCCCAACATAGCCCCTACAGCACAGTCACTAGCATCACACATAAGTTTAAAGTGTAAAGTCCAGTTAGGTGCTGACACTAATTTTTTCTTAGGGTTTTTAAAAAGCATGCATGCAGTCATAATCAAAGTTAAAAGGGACATCTTTCATCAACAAATTGCAAAGAGGCTTAGCAATCTTAGAGAAATCCTTAATGAACTTTTTGTAGAAACTTACATGTCCTACGAATCTCTGAATGCCTTTAACATTAGTAGGGGGTGGTAATCACTCTATTACTTTAGTTTTTGCTCTATCAACCTCAATTCCTCTTTTCGAAATCATATGCCCTAACACAATTCCTTCTTGCACCGTAAAATGACATTTCTCCCAATTCAAAACAAGATCAGTGTCAATGCGCCTTTATGAAACCATGGAGATGCTAGCTAAATTATCATCATAATCGTCCATAAATACTTCTATTAAATTTTCCACCATATCACTAAAAATTGCCATCATATACCTTTCAAATGTGGTGGGAGCATCGCATAACCCAAAAGGTATTCCCATATGGGCAAAGGCACCATATGGACTAGTAAAAGTGGTCTTTTCCTGATCTTCCAGTGCTATTGGAATTTGGTTGTATCTTGAATAACCATTAAGAAAACAATGATACGAATGGCCTGCCAGTTTTTTGAACATTTGATCAATGAATAGTAAGGGAAAATGATGTTTCTGGGTCTCATCATTTAGTTTTCGATAATCTATACACACCCTCAATCCTATAACGGTCGTAGTAGGGATGAACTCATTGTTCTCATTTTCTACTACGATTATTCCCCCGTTCTTTGGAATTACTTGAACTAGGCTTACCCATGGACCATTAGATATAAGATAAACGATCCCTGCATCTAATAACTTGACAACTTCTTGTCTTACTATCTCTTTCATGGCAGGGTTTAACCACCACTGAGGTTGCATGGTAGTTTGAAACTATCCTCCATGAGAATCTTGTGCATGCATATGGAAGGGCTAATTCCCTTGATATCCAAAAGGGTACATCCAATTGCTGATTTATGGTCTCTTAGAATCATAGGCAACCTTTCCTGTTCAATATTATTCAATGACGCATTAATAATAATAGGATAAGTGTTAGAATCACCAAGATAGGCATACTTGAGATATAGTGGCAATGGCTTGAGCTCTAGATTTGGAGGTTCATCTTCTTCCATTTTTTGTTGAGTTTCAATTGCTTTAATGTCTTCCAGTCTTGTTATATGGTGCGAATTGAAAGATTCACAGCTTTCCCGGCATTGGGCACATTCCCTTATCAACTCGTTCGCCATGTCTAGGGTCCCAGACTTTGTTAGACACGCTTTAAGGGGTAACTTAGGGAATGTGTCCCTGAATGTCTCGGCTACCAACTCATCTACAATATCAACCTCAAAACAAGAATCCATGTTAGTTGGAAATTCTATAGCATTGAAAATATTGAAGGCTACCTGTTCCTCTTGCACCCTTAAGATAAGTTTTCCTTGTTGCACATCTGTCAGGGTTCTTCATGTAACAAGGAAGGGTTGGCCTAAAATAAGAGGTATCTCACTATTCTCTTCCATATCAAGAACTTTGAAGCGAGACGAGAAGATGAATTTATTGACCTTCACTAGGATGTCTTCAATTACACCTCTAGAATACTTGATTGATTTGTCCACAAGTTAGAGAGATAGAGTGGTAAGCTGCACTTCTCCTAAGCCAAGCATCCTGAACACAGAGAGGGGCATTAAATTTATATTTGCACCTAAATCACACAAAACCTTATCAAAACTAATGGAGCCAGCAGTGCAAGGTATCGTGAAACTCCCTAGATCCTTTAGCTTGGGAGGCAACCTCTTTTGCACCATGGCACTACATTCTTCTATAAGTGCTACTGTTTCAAACTCTCCCAACTTCTTTTTGTTAGACGGGATTTATTTTATGAATTTTGCATATTTAGGCATATGTTCTAACATGTCAACAAAAGGGGCATCAATGTGTAACTTTTTGAAAATTTTCAAAAATTTAGCAAATTGTTCGTCCGTTTTTGTCTTTCTCAGTCATTGAGGGAACGGGATCTTTGGTTTGTAGGGTTGAGGTTCAGTCCTTTTTGGTTCATTTTCATTTTTGATATTTGTTCCTTTCTCATTCTCAAATTCTTGATTGGTATTTGTGGACGAGTCAATTATGGGTTGCTCGTCTTGCGTGGTTTTGTTTACCTAAGTTGGTTCCTTTAGAGTTTTCCCACTTCGTAATTCTATTGCCTTTACATACTCTCGTGGGTTAGTGACAGTATTACTGGGTGAGGAATCTTGAGACCTTTAAGAGATCTTGTTTGAAATTTGTCCGATTTAGATCTCAAGGTTTCTAATTGTTGCTTCTTGATTTTGAATCAAGGTGTCTTGATTTCGAAGATTTGTTTCAGTATTTTGCATGAAACTTCTAGTGTCTTGCATGAACTTGTTGAACAATTCCTCGAGATCAGTTTTTCTTTCTGGTAGTGGTTGAAAAGGTTGTTTTGGAATCCATTAATTATTCCACAAAAAATTTGGATGGTTTCTCCACCCAGGACTATAAGTGTTGGAATAGGGATTATTTTGTTTTTTAAAATTTGAAACAAAGTTAGTTTGTTCATGGCTTGATAAGGCGAAAGGATTCCCTAGTTGGCACTCTATGCAAGGATGATTCCCTGCACAAAATTCACACTTAGCATAGGAGAATTAATGGCATTCACATTCATGTTACCTATCTATTTTTGAAGCATTGAAACCTAGGCAGTTAACTTTGTTATTGCATCCAGCTCGTACATTCCCACATTTTTCTTTTGTTCAGTTGTCCTCGCAGAGTTATTGCTAGACATTACTTCTAGCAATTTGTGCACTTCTTTTAGGGTTTCATGGCTTAGGAATCCTTCTGCAGCCACATCTACCATCATTTGAGTATTAGGTCCCAACCCATTGTAAAAATTTTGGACTTCCATCCAAACTGGAAAACCATGATGCGGGCACCTGTTCAAAAGTTCTTTGTAACGATCCCATGCCTTATACAAAGATTCTTTATCATATTGTACAAATGAGGTAATGTCATTCCTCATCTTAGCTGATTTGGCTGGAGGAAAATATTTAGTAAGAAAAGTTTGAGCCAAATCATCCCCAGCTGTGATAGTTCTTGGTAGTAATGACATTAGCCATGCTTTGACTTTATCTCTAAGTGAGAACGGAACCAGCTTTAAGCAAATGGCATCATCGTTGACACCATTATGCTTCAATGTATCGCATATCTCTAAGAAGTTAGCGATATGTAGGTTTGGGTCCTCACTAAGTAGACTACCAAATTGGACAGTTTGTTGAATCATTTGTATAATAATGGGCTTAATTTCAAAATTGTTTGCTTCCATTGGTGAACGTTGAATGCTGGAAGTGCACCTCTAACAATAGGTATAGCATAATCTTTCAGAGTCCTTTCATCATCATTTCTGATGTTATTAGCCATGGTTTCAGTCCGTTTTGTTTTCCTGATTAGTCAAAGAGTTCTTTCGATTTCAGGATCAAAAAGAGTTATTTCTTTTTTAATTAAATTTTGCATACAGAGTAAAAATAAACCACTATAAAGTTAAAGGCAAGGATAGCTATAAAAAGAAATATTTAAAAGCTAGAAAAGTATAATACAAAATCTAACAAAGCCAAATTTTAAGAGGAAAATAGGTACTACTAAAGGCTTTGAAAAACTTAGAGATAACAAATCTAACTTTGAAAAACTTATTTGGATGATAAAATATAATCAAAACAAAGTTAAACTTGATCAAAAAACCTACAAATACAACAATCGAAAATAAAAGTTAAAAAAACACATACTTTAAAGAAAAAGAGGAGGATAGTAAACCTAATGTTTTTGAAAATCTTTGAAATAAGAAATGTAACTTTCAAAACCCTAAAAAAGCAAACTTATAATCAAAATAAAAATAAACATGAAGACAAAACATAGGAAAAATAACAAAATAACACAAAACTAATAAATTTTTTTAAGGGGGCGTATATGCTATAGAAATTTAAAAAAAATATATATATCTTTACAAATGAATCAATTAAAAAATTTCTTAAGCTTAAGTAAAATTTACAAATTATTAACAATTTCAAATTAGCACCAAAAATTGTTCATATCGATATTACTCAAATAAAGACAATCCCCGATAACGGCGCCAAAAACTTGATACTTAATTTGCGCATGCGTTAGCAAGTGCACTAGTCATATCAAGTAATAATGTAGTAAGTAGCGTATAGTTCCCACGAGGATTGTTATTGAGTGAGCACCAAAATTTGTAGCTTTAATGCTATTTGTAAAATCGAAAATTGCAGATGTTGATATTAAATAAAACAAAATAAAAAGAAACAAAATGTGTTACTAATTTTTAACTAAAGTTTTGTGATTTTTATGAAGTTTTTATGATTTAATAACATCCAAGGCATCTGATTTCATCCAGTTGCATCAATACGCCTTTCTATTCTCGTTATTCAAGTTGTTATTACATGTTGATGGTTAAAAACCCAAATTTACTAAACATTCTCTTTCGAGCAACATTTAGCATGCTCTTTTACATATTAACCAATCACTCTCGTGTATGAATTTAAATAAGAAAAGAGTTTTTAAAGTTCTATGATTTTCACTTAAAAACCACAGAAATCGCATTAAAATTTCTTGAGCATTTGCCCAATTTATGGTGCTTATCGCCTTAGCAATCATCATAAATCTATATTCGGACTCATTATGAATCATTATAGGCTTTAAATGGTAATCAAGCATTTAAAACTCATGAAGAATAATGATAAACACTTCACCAACGTAATAACAAGACATCGAACACGTTGAATTAGAAATGACGGTATATTACAACTTAGGCTACAACATAGCCTCGGAATAACAAAATTAGTTCATGATAAACTTCATATAAGGCATAAATAAGACAAAAATCATGAACTTAATGAAGAATAGGATAGAAAAAACTTAAAAATACAAAATTACAAACCAAACTTTCTTCCTTTATTTCTTTCTCTCTTTACACCCGGTTTTCTCCTACTTTGTCTTTACTTTGTATGCAGTTTTTGGTCAAGGGAGGAATGCTAAACTCATCCCAAAATACTTCTATTTATAGTGTTTGATGGGTGAATAAAAAATGTGAAAATTTATCTTCAATCTTCATCCTTGCCACCCCTTCTTCAACTTGAATCTTTTCTTATTTTATGCATTTTTCACTCCATCCACCGCCCAAACTTGTTGATTCAGATCAAGATGATGGTGTTGATGTCTTATGCATTTAACATATGTTATTTTATGTATATATGGCTGCCGCCCCAATGCAAGTTGTGTAAAAATTATGTTATTTTATGTGGTTTTTGCTTTGAACCTTGTAATTTTTGGTGTTTTTGCTTCTTTTTTTTTATGTATCTTGTTTTTACTTGTTAATTTTAATGTTAAAACCTAGCATGATTTAACCTAAAATGAATGTTTTCATAAGAAAATAGCAATATATTTGAAAATGAGCAAAACCGAGCAAACGCGATAGAAGTTTGATGTTAAATGGTTAAAAATATATCAAAATAATACAAATAATTATACACTAATTTGGACTTATCAACTATAACTAGCACTTAGGTCCATTTCCTTTAACTTTATGTCATAGAAATACGTAAAATCCACAAAAAAATACATAATAAAATCTTCTTAATTGAAGCGTAAGCAGAACTCGCAGTATGACCAAAGTTAGATACACGAACATACTGCAACCTTTTGTTTGAAAATGGCGAATGGTTGAGGTTAAGAATGTGCAGTTCATAATTAGACTCACTCCTTAGTCACGATGAGTCCCTTTTGCACGCTTGTCTTGCTTTTACATTTACGGTGACCACATGCACATCATTCGAAACAAAATTGAGCAATCATTTCGTATACGTGATGGATAGGGACAAAGACAGGCTGGTCATGGCTAATGCTTTTTTTGATAGACTACTGGAATCTGGAACTCTTAGGTTCCCTCAAACCACATTGAGATAGCTAGAAGACTACTGCAAGTGACACATCATTGCTGAACACTTAGCACACGATTGTGTTAAGTTTAGAAGGTTCGTAAAGAAGAAACTAGAAGAAGGCATTATTCTTCTCTATAAGGAAGAAGAGTTAGCCATGGGTATCCTTGCGGATGACTACGTGTAGAAAGTCTTCAATTCCAAGAAACAAGCTTCGAGGAAACTCTTGCACCTCATGCATGACCTCTACAGTGGTTACAAGTTAGTGTCAGCAATCACTACAAGAAAACAGATTTTTGGCAACAAGATTTGGCAACGACAAATAAATTTCGTTGGGAACGACAATACAACATCATTGTCAAAAATGCATTTATGGCAACAACAAAATTATCTATTGCTAAAAATATACTTTTTGCAATGACATTTATTATTGTTGTGAAAGCTACCTTCTTTATTTGCAATGACATTCAGTGCTCGTTGCCAAAGAATTTGTCTTTTGAAACGACAAATAAATTTCGTTGGGAAAAATGTATTTTTCACAACGGCAATACAACATCGTTGTCAAAAATGCATTTATGGCAACGACAAAATTATCTGTTGCTAAAAATATATTTTTTGCAACGACATTTATTGTCATTGCGAAAGCTGCTTTGTTTATTTGCAACGACATTTAGCGCTTATGCCAAAGAATTTGTCTTTGGCAACAATATAGATCAATTGTTGCCAAAAAGCATGTATTTAGCAACGACAGTAATTGTCATTGCTAAAAACAGTAGTTTAGCAATGACATTTGGCTGTCATTGGCAAAGATAAGTTCTTTAACAACAACAATATGTTGTCGTTGTCAAAAATAGGTTATTCTTTATTGTAATTATTAAGGTTCATGTAATAAAATTTTCTTTAAAATCAAAGAGGATACCAACACGCAAGCACCAGATCATATTAGAACTCTGTTCAGCGTGCTTGGGAGAGAGTAGCATCGGGATGGGTGACCTCCTCGGAAGTCCCCAACCCTCAGGTTATGGGTACTCAAAAATAGCTCTTTTTAGGGTAATACTTTGAAAGGGGAAAGCTGCATACGTCCACCCCTAGACCCTGCTCAAGCGGGAGTCCTTGTGACACAGGAAATGTTGCCTTTTTTTCTTAATAAAATTTTTCCTCCATTACCAACTTTGAGAATTTAAAAATTGTTCAAAATTTACACTATTGGAATCTACTATATATATATATACACACACACACTCAAATAGTCAACTAAAATATAAATTTTCACAAAAATTTCATTTTCCCACCATAATTTTACTTTCCACACTCTTTAAAATTTTATTTTCATTTGAAAACCCCAATTCTAATTCCCCTACTTCATTCCCCTTTGTCCAACAAAACCCTGACTTCTTTCACTCTCCTCCCATGACCCCCTGCCCTTGCTCTACTTTGCTTGGCCATGACCTCCACTCCTCGACACTCGAGCTTGTTGCGAACCTAAATAAAATTATACGATAAACTAAAGGAAAGCATTAAAAGAGACATAAAGGAAAAACATAAGAAGATATTTCATTTGATTGATTGAATATGGATTACAATGCCCCTATTCATAGAATGAGGCCTTCTTCTAGGTGGGGCTCACTAACTTGCTATTAGACTGCTACAATACTAAATACCTTAATACTATGGACTCTAAATACCTAATTGAGAATCATATCAATACTTTCTCCTTGAAAAGACCCTTATTCTCAAGGGTCTAGTATAATACTCCAGCACATCTATAAAAATAATGAATTTTTTTTGTCATCATTTTATGTTGGATCCATTTTCTACTATTGTCGCCCAGGATCAAATATAATAGGTACAAATTTTACCAACTTCAACTGTCTAAAATTAATAATAGATATTATACCCTTTTCCCCAAAAATATTTAAGTTAAAGAGTGATTATGTAGTTATAAATAAGTGAAGGAGTAGAATTGAAATTTTGTTTTAAAATACCCCTAACCGTAGTCTCCAGTCCCCCTTCTCTGCGCCGCTGACCCCGTCTCCCCATCTTCCACAGCCACATTGTCACTTTCCGGTAGCCGTAAGGCAGCGCTTTGCCGCGGCGGCAAGCGGGACGACCCCCCTTCTCGTTCCTCTCTCATACCTCTTTGAACTAACTACCACTCGCGTTCTCCTCTCTCTCTTCTTCAAATCAAGGCGCTCTCTATGGTGGGGGCGATGCCCAGCCACGGGGGCATTGTTCAACCTCGATGTGACTGATTTCCTCCCTTCCACCCTTAACTTCCTCGTTCTCTTTCTCCTTCGTTCATCCGGACCCTCCTTCGTCCTTTGCATGTTACGAACTTAAAGATTATATTGTATTATAGCAAGAAAAGGGGGAGATTACATAGATGAAGGAGAAACAAACATAGATTTAGATAAAAAAGGGGAGGGCCAGACTAAAGAGAGAGGGAGAGACTAGAAAGAGAGACATTTCAAATTCTTTTCAGCTTATCTCTTTTCTAACTCAAGCCCTCTATATATAGAATTAAGAGAGGATATAATTATAATTAAGAACTAAACCTATTTATTTAATATCAAAATTATCCCTCAGTTAACGAATATATTTTTTGAATTGTATCAATACCTTGCTCTTTAAAGATCCTTATCCTCAAGGATCAAAGTGTTGATACCTAAACTATTAACCCTCCTGGATCAAATACTTAAATTATAAATTTTAACCCTATTAATTTTCTAAAATTACCAAAAATTTTAATAATTTTTTTCTTTAAAAAGATGAATTGGACTACGGGCTGAATACAAGTAAACTCTAGAGGCAAACTTGTAATTTGAGTTATTACATTTCAAACCCCAACCCTTCTTCAGCAAAACCTAGCCAGATCCTATTAGCGGTGCGGCACCTCGACGACGTGAGGCGGTGGCTCCTCGGGGACGACTGGCGGCGGTTCCCACAGTGGCTCCAGCTCTCTCATCACCCGATCTTCTCCTTTCTCTAGACCACTGGCCTCCTCATTTTTCTCTTTCTTCTCTTTAGGGCTGGAGCTCCAGCTCCGGGTTAGAGGTTCTGCCACCTCGGCGACGACGAGAACGCCGTCTTCCGCGGCTCTGGAGTTAGATCGAAGACCTCTACTTCGATGTCAGTCTCAGGGAGGGCCTCAAGTACTTCGATCTTGTTCTCAAGTGTGGGTTCTAGTGCTTCGGCGGTGGCGGTGGCGGTGGCCGCAGGAGTTGTAACAGAGGTAATAGAGGAATTTTCTATGTTTTTACACCTAGATCTCCTCTCTTTTTGCCTCTCTTTATGGCTAACTTGAATTTCTTCTAACCTTTGATCAAACCTTTTTGACATTTACTCACATCTCTTTTGTATAGTTAACCATTCAGCCACTACCACTTCCATTGTTGAAGCCGAGAAAAACCTTGCTTTGATACCAATGTTACGAACTTAAAGATTATATTGTATTATAACAAGAAAAGGGGGAGATTACATAGAAGAAGGGAAAACAAACATAGATTTAGATAGAAAAGAGGAAACAAACATTGATTTTCCAGTTTTCGAATGATCTAATAGCTGCTAGAAAGGTTCGATGTGGGTAAATTATTATAAGCTTCTTTCCTCTCTCCTTTTTCTCTTTCTTTTGAATTAAAATTCATGATTGGTGCTTACTTATTAGTGCTAATTTTGATTTTTGTAGAAGCTCAAGGTTAAAATTTGTTAGCAATAGTGATTTATTCATTATTAAGTATTTAGAATTATATATCAAATATTTTGAGCCAAAATGGCAACCGTAGGCTTGTTTAATTCATCTTTTAAATCCATTACATTTGCTATAAAAGTAATGTTATTAGGGTAAAATGTGATTTAAATAATTTAGAAATAATTTAAGAATTAGCCCATATTCATGATATGGTGGTGGTGGTGGTCATTGTTGCCTTGGCAGAAGCATATTTGAGGTACTGGGTTGTTTTGGTGAATTACTGCTCAAGTTGACCTTCTCGATGATAGGCTTTATTTTATCAATGATACAGCCATCGATCACTTACTCAATATGTGCTTCTTTTGATGTATGCCTTTATTTCTTCTCTTTTTGTTTACAAGACACATATATATGAGCTTAATAAACGTATGTTCTATAGAGTTGTGAGATTTAAGAGCGAAGAATGGAAGATTGCCAATCTTTTTGATCTTTTGTCTACTTGAAACTTTGAGGTAGTTACATGTTGATACTTTTGATTTTTTGGGTGAATTGAAAGATTTTATATGTTAATAGAAATATTGTATCAGCCAGGGTATGTTGCAATTATCTATACCATACATAAGATCATGTATCCCAGTGACAAGGGTAAAAAGATGATGCTTGTCAACAAGATAAGGTTGGTATTGATACATTATGCAACATATCTAGGCCACTTGATAATGATGATGAGATCGGTTGTTTGGTTGGAAATGGGTTTTCAATTGAAAGAGGAGGTAATATTGTTAAATTGGTTAAAGAGACTTTTATGAAAATCAAAGAAAATGATAAAGAAGCCAGGGGCAGTAAAGAAAATGATAATCTTTGTTCTTTGAGTTATGACGGATGATTACTTAATTATTTCCGACATTAGTTGTGCTTTATATCACTGTGACATACTGAATTATTTATTCTTGGTTAGCGCCTCCTTTCTCTCCTTTCTTTTATTTATGATGTCATTCAGTTTGGCCCTAATTTTAGTGACAACATGTTAACTTATTGTTATTTAATTGCAGATTGAAAGCATAGCTGGAGCCTCATGTGACGTTGCATTCAACTTGCACCGTCCTCCTTGGGGATTGATTTATTAACTAGTAAGGCCATGCTTAAATTTTATGTATGCTTCATTATTGTTGAGTTTGTATGGTATTGTTGTTTTCTGATGTGTAAGCTATAATTTGATTTAAATTTATAGGAATGGGTGGTCGAGAAACTGGTAAAACTACACGTTCCACAAATATGGGTGGAAGAGGTGAAGAGGGAAGGGAAATTAGACCCTCTCATTCTACTCATAATAACATTCCCTATGTCGTGAATGATGAGTTTGATGCAAGACCATCTTTCAATAATGAGTCTCATAGACACTCTATGCGTACACCCATCCAAAGAGATTATCACAAGGAATCTCTTACTATTTTTCTCATCTATTCAATTAAGAATATTAATAAAAGCTAACATTATAGAGCAAGAAAAAGGATGACCAAGTTTGTTGATAGAATCTCTTCAAGCTAACATGATGGGTGGTAATACAATTTTTGGTTATTTTGTCTTATAACTAATTTGTTTTATATCCATTGTTGCAAGAAACTAAGAGTTACAAGTTGGAAGCTCTAGATGGTTACCTAGATTTCGAAGAAAACAAAAACATTTGTCAACTGTAATGTGATGTTTGTGGAATCATGATGTAAATTTTGGGATTAAAATACATTGATTGTAATTGTTATGTATTCATCTTGTACTATAAATATAGATGTCTCATATGTTTGTATTCATATTTGTAAGGATCACTGACAATATTGGTTGTATTGGAATGTCCCAATATAAATGAATTTTCTTTAGTGTTAAATTTTATTTTAAACATTTTCTATGAGTTAAAATGTAAAATACGTTTGACAGCTTTTAATAATGTAATAGAAATAACATTAGGAAAATTGCGAGAACAAGTAATACTCTTTAGCAATGACAATTTTCGTTGCATAACATAGTAGTCTTTGGTGACAACACTTGTCATTGCAAAAAATAAATGGTCTTTGGCGACGATAATTGTCACGGCGAAAGATAAGCTTTCTTTGGCAATGATAATTGTTGTTGCCAAATCATATAATCTTTCGCAATGACAATTGTCGTTGCCAAAAACAACGTATCTTTTGCAACGGGAATTGTCGTTGCCAAAAAGCATTATATTTGGAAACAACAACTGTCGTTGCCATAGAGCTTTCACAACAAGATCATACGCAACGGCTTCGCAACGGCAATTTTCGTTGTTAAAAATATATTTAGGAACAACAATGTATCTTTCGCAATGACTTTTGTTGTTGCCAAAGGTCATTTTTTTGTAGTGAATGAAGAAGTTGAGCCTTTACTGAAAAAAGAAACCAGCTCTCTTGGCAAAAATACCAATAACCGGACCTCTTTGTGGTCTTACTTCAAAGACCCTGATCATCATGAGAACTGTGTATCGAAAGAAAAACCTAAAATACCACCTACTAGAGATGGTCACTAGTTAGGCACCACAACATTCAGGACACCAACCTTCTAGTTTCCGATTTTGTAAGGTGTGGAGATTAAATCACCCTGGATATTTTGAGGGTTAGTCCCTTTATCATTACCAAAACTTAAAAGAGAAGGCAAGTATGAAAGAAGGCAACTCAGCAGAGGACTTTGCTCGATACATGCTTAACAAGGCTCTCTTAAGCGGAAGCTAGAGTCTAAAGGGCAAGCATAGTGAGCAGATGGATCCCAAGGATCCAACAACTAAGTGCAAGCCTTTTACTACTGGTAGTCAAGCGCAGGCACACAAAAAGCTCAAAACATGGGCTAGCCTCTCAGCCTCTAAAAGGCAAGAGTCTTCATGGTATCACCTTCTTAAGAATTCCCTAGTTTAGGGAGTAGCTGAGGACGAGGAGCAATACTCCCCTCTCAGCATCGACTTATTGGAATCTCTAGGCCATGTTAACCCAACATGCCTTATATAGAGAGCGACTTCCATGAGGAGGACTTCCCCCAACTACTGGAGGACTCTCAAAACCTGTGGGTTGATTCAAAGAATCAGCCTCCATAGTAAGATATGCTAACGAATGGCACTCCTCAACATAGGATCATGACACACCCATGGTTGTCAGCCTAGAAAAGGGAACAGATCAAGGGATCTTGATACAATTTGGGGCGCTCCTAGAAAAAGTTGACGTTCGAACTATATTACTCATTCTTTTGGAGTTCATGTAAATTGACATTCAAGAAGGCCTTGAGGGAAGCATTGTAGCATTAGAGGAGGATCCTTAAGTGGAGCGAGTGGTTGAAGTAGGAGCCACCAAAGTTAACCTCAACCCCTTATCTCTTAAAGTTAATGCCCCAACATTCAAATCGCTTGATGAATCACCTGACATAATGAAGATGGTCGATGGGCCTAATACCGCCAATAAACACATCAAGCCCCGATGCATCAAGGCCAAATATTATGGCATATTGGTGAACGAGGTCTTGGAGGACAGTAATGCGGCCATCAACATTCTACCTGCATATATGTTGGGGCTCTTTGGTAAATCTATAGATGGTCTAGTTACTTTTGATATTGCAATCTGTGGCTTAGTTGGAGCTACTACTAAACCCGAAGGGGTCTTGATTGACTTAACAGTTGGCAGCCTAAGCAAGCTAACAGCTTTCTTTGTAGTGGATAATACCTCGAGGTACAATGCTTTGGTCGGGAGAGATTGGTTACACCCTAATTACTATATCCCTTCTTCACTTTGCCTGTTGTTAATCTTTTGGGGCCATGAGAAGTATAAGGTTGTTACGGCAGATAACAAGCCATTCATGGCTTGCTCTAACTTCATGGAGGCAAAATTCTACAAAAATGGCGTGGGACCACTTGATGTTTAAAGGACCACTCCACAATCTGCCTTATGACAAGACACAATTGCGATCCTTAACAACCCACAAACTTAGGCTGAGGTTATTCAATTGGATGTAGAGTCTGAAGACTCTAACTTCTAGGGATGCATGAGGGCCCTTCTTGAAGAAGGAGATTTCTAAGGCATGCCAAAACCCCAATGCGGAGGGGCCAAGATCTCCCTTTAATGGCCCAAGAGGCCATTTCCTTAACACAAGAAAGGCACATGGCCCGGCATGTTGAGGATAAGATTTGGACCGAGCATCCTCTCAATGGTTTCCAAGTCCATACTGCACAAAAAGAGGAGTTGGAACCCTCAGACTTAAGAGCTGCACTAGCCAAAATGGAGAATTCGAGGGTTAAAGCCTAGGATCCCCTTCTCGATGTTAATTTAGACCACATAAAAGACCCAAGACATACTTATCTAAGCATTATGCTTTCTCAAGAGCAGATAGAGCAGTTCTAGACTTTGCTTCATGAATTCAAGGATTATTTTGCTTGAGATCGTCACAAGATGCCTTGCCCAAACGAAAAGGTTGTTGAGCATAGGCTTCCTATCAAACTTGGCTCAGGACCAATCATTCCGGATCAAAAGAGAATGCCCCAACAAGTTACCAATTTGTTCCAGGAAGAGATCGAAAGGCTCTTAAAGGCCAAGTTTATTAGGACTGCTAAGTATGTCTAATGGTTGGCAAATATTGTTCATGTCATTAAAAAGAATGAAAAAGAATAAGGGCTTTGTATTGAATTCCGAGATCTGAATGAAGCTAAAAGAAGGCCAAGTTATGATTGCTTCGAAGAATACCCATAAGGTGGCATTCCAGTGTCCTAGGTCAATATTGATGTATGAGTGGGTGGCTATGTCATTTGTTTTGAAGAACACTGGCACCACCTACCAAAGAATCATGAATATGACCTTTCATGACCTCACTGGCAAGAGCAATGGAAGTCTATATAGATGACACCATGGTCAAATCAAAATCCCAAGTTAAGCACTTGGAAGATTAAGGGCTGTGTTCCATACAATGAGGACCCCAAACCTCAAGATGAATCATTAAAGTGTTCTTTTGGCATGCATGCTAGAAACTTTCTAGGTTTTTGGGTGAAACAAAGGGCCAACAAGGTGGATATTAATAAGTCTAAGGCCATCCAAAAGGCCAAATTGCCTTCAAATAAAAAGGTGCTCCAATGCTTCCTAGGGCATGTTAATTTCCTAAGACGTTGTATTTTAAATGTCGTAGGAAAAACTAAAGTCTTCTCTCAACTACTGAAACTCAAATCTGGGAAGAACATCAAGTTGAAGGGCCACATCAAGGTGTATTTGATCAAGCCCCAATTCTTAATCCATCTAAGAAGGGCACAAATTTGAAGATCAATATCTCTACTTCTGAGGAATCTGTTGGTTGTTTGCTTGCACAAGACGATCAGCAGGGGTTTAAATGGGTTATGTTCTACCTTAGCCTTTGGTTTTATGAATGTGAAATAAAATAATCCAAGATTGAAAAATTATGTCTGTCGTTGTTCTATGCATCAGAAAAATTGAGACGTTACTTCTTGGCATTTACTATATATGTAGTTGCTAAAATACATGGTTGATAAACCATTTATAAAGGGAAGTTTGAACAAGTGAAGCACAGCTCCACTTCAGTTTGAGTTGGTTTACGTGTGACAATAGTCAGTGAAAGGCCAAGCCCTAATAGACTTTTTAGCTAACTGGCCAAACATTAATATTGGCTTGAACTGCGAGCCAAACTAACTCTTAGCAGTGGAAATGGTCCCTTGGAAGTCAGTCTTCGATGGATCAAGCATAATTCAAGTGATGGAGTTCGAATTGTGATAGAATCTCCGGCTAGGAGCATGACTAAATTAGTTGTTACTTTAGTTGGCAAATGTTCCAACAACATGGCAGAGTGTGGGGCATTGATAATAGGCCTACAAACACTCCAGGAAACAAGTTCTTAATGTTATCATCAAGGGGGATTTGCAGTGTTTAAGCAAAACCTTGAATCGATACTTATTAGTGATAAAAGAGCTATTGAGTAAATTCGATGGCATGCAGTTTGATTATATCCCTAAAGAATATAGCAAAGCAACCAATAACTTGGCTTAGTTAGCAACAAGGTAAAAATTGCCCAGGACTTGGTGCAAGAAAACCATGGTTTGTAAAACTAAAGTTTTAGATCATGACATCAAGTCTTTCAGTCTTAAGAGCAAAGCAATTCCAAGTGAACGCTTGGAATGCTTTGAAACCCATCAAATTGCCTTGAGTCAGTGTGAGTGCTAGAGGAAGCCTCTAATAGATTACTTTAAGAACCCTCAAGGCTATGCTAAGGATAGAAAGATGAAGATGAGGGCTCGTGGATTCTATCTCAATGATGGTGATGAATCTAGAGACTTATATAAAAGGGATGCTAGTCGAGTGCATCTCAAGTTCCATGACTTGGACGAAGCAATGCTAGCAATGGTAGGAGCCCATGAGAGAATCTATGGATCCCATCTAGCTAGGAACAAAATGCACTGGCTCATTAGACATTATGGCTATTACTGGCCGTTAATAATGGATAACTGCATAAAGTATGCCAAGGGGTGCGAAGCATGCCAAAGACATGGTCATGTGCTAAGAGTCCTTACAGCTAAAATGCTTGCTATTATCATACCCTAACCATTCAAAGGTTAAGCAATGGAAATTATAGGAGAAATCCTTATAGCAAACATCATTCTTATATTTTCATGGCCACATATTATTTCACAAAGTTGGTGAAGGCCAAGGCATATAAGAACATCAATTAGCAAGATGTGATTGATTTTATTAAAGAATACATAATAAGTGGGTTTCGTATCCTAGAAACCATTACTGTGGACCAAGCTAAAATGTTCAACGAAGCTGAAGTAAGGCATTTATAAAGAGTTCGAATATAGAAATCTTGAACTTAACGCTTTACTATGCTCAAGCCAATGGCCAAGTAGAATCAACAAACAAGATTCTAAAGGCCAATATTAAAAAGATGATTGAAGACAATCCAAGGAAGTGGCATGACTTGCTACTAGATGCCCTTTGGCTTGCAATACGTCCAGATGAGATGTAACCCAGACAACACCCTTCCATTTGACATATGGCCAATATGCCATGCTCCTAATGGAAGTAAGAATTCAATCTATCGAACTAATGTGTTAAGGGAGATTTTCATAACTTCAGTATGAGCATGCTATGATGGGCAAACTAACTAACTTAGACCAAGCTAGGCTTGGTGCTCTTCACAAGCTGGAAACATAGAAGGAGGGGATGGCCAAAGCCTACAACAAAGGGGTCAAGTCTAGGTCTTTTGAATTGAGAAATATGGCCTAGAAAGTGGTTTTTCCCTTTTTCTAGAAAGATTGTGTCTTCAGAAAATGGTCCCCAAAGTAGGAAGGCTAATTTAGAGTCATGAAGATATTTGGAAGGAATGCTTACTTACTCCATGATCTAGATGGACGAGCCCACCTGAGGGCTATTAATGAAAGGTTCCTAATGATGTAGGTGCCATCAATTGGGGAAACTAACAAGGAAGTTCTTAAGTACACGTTCCCTAAATTATGGGCTCAATTTCACTATCAATGTCTTGAGGATCAATCTCATGGTCCTTAAGTTGAAATAAAAGGGGGGGGGGGGGGGGGGGGGGGGAAGAAGAACCACAAACATGAGAGATGTATTGGACAAAATACATATTTTATCAATCATGGGAGAGTACATGGCACATAAAAAATTACAAGTGAATAACTTGTAAAGCCAAAATGTGTTCACAAGAAATAAAAATCCAAAGAGTTGAGCCCTAATGCTCGATCAGGATTCCTCTATCGAGGACAGTTGGCTGGCTATGGCATTTAGCTCACGATCCATGGAGAGAGCTTCTTCTTCAATCGCTTGATTATTCCTTTGAGCCTCCACGGTTATCTCTTCGGGTCCTCCAACTACTGAACCTTAAGAAAGATGCTGTTGTCTCAAGGAGAGTATCTCTTTTTAAGGACACTTAACCTCTCTTCTAAGCAATGGATCTCGTCTTCTAGATTTCTGATCCCTTAACCATGATGGTTCTAGATGCTTCTTGCTACTTGGAGTTCTTCAAACAATAGCTTCATTCCTCCAAGGCTATCTAAACATCCTAGTTTTCTAGTGGCGTCTTAGCAATACCGTTTCCTATGAAGAAGGTTTGGGACCTCTTGGGGATGAAGAAGGGACCAATAATGAAAAGAAAAGAAATGCCTTTTCCTCTATGACCTCATCTTGGAGCAAAGAAGGGGCCTCTATTGGCATTGCAGCCATAGGAGCTTTTAATGGTACATCCGTCATTGAAGTTTCAATAGGTATCTCAACTGTTGGGACTGCTGCTGGCTCTTTAGCTGCAAATACACCTTCCTCTAGAGGAGCTTCTAGAGAATAATGCTTGCATGTTAAACAAAATATTGTTTGGAACATCAAGAATTGGGAAACGGGACAAGTCTTTAGGGCTCTTACGTGTAGAAAGAGCGCTTGCATACAACCTCGGCCTGGGATAGTTAGGAAGTAAACCTCTTCAAGAGGATATCTCATGATTGGCTCCACAAACTGGGATAGCCACATCACCTTCTTCTTTAGTACTCATGCTCAATGATTCTATGTCTTGATGGGGCTCTAGTGTAGTTTCATGAGATAAGGAATACAGTATTTCCACAATATATGGAGCTAGCTCTTCCTATGGCAATGAAAGCCATGTTAGAAGCTGCTTCAACAAAGATGAACGAGAACACTAATTAATTAAAGCCAATACCTTTGATATAGGGAGCCTGGCTCTTCTTTTTCTTACCAATTATGAGATGGGTACCTCTTCTTCTTCTTCTTCTTTATCTTGTTCTTCATCATCATCTTCTTCTTCTTCTACTACTACTACTGCCACCGCCGTTGTTGCGACAATAGGAAAGTTAGGGGCACAAAGTCCTTCTTTCTCTTTCTTGAGCCACCAACCTTAAAGGCCAGTGAAGAGGTTCCTAGGGAGACTCCTTTAGTAGCTTTTAGGAAAAGCTTCTAGTCCCAACACTCCTTGGGGTTGCCTGGACTGTTGCCATACAGAAGTAAAGAATATAGATCAGTCTTTGTTCAAGCCACTAAAACAAGATTGACGCATACTCCAAAGGGTGGTTTTTTAACCAATCCTGGCTTTTTTGGGGTTCACCTGATGTTGATTGGCAGGCTTCTTCTCAAGTTGAGACCCGTAAGCTCAGATAAAGGAATAAAATATTGCTCTGCTACTCTGGACTCCAAGGAGGACTAATAAGCTTGAACCAAGCTGCAAAATGTGGTGTGCCCCACGGGTTGTACCTACAAACAATAGGACACCGATAAAGGGATTTCACCTCATGGTTCAACTCGTGGAGCTCCCTAAACTAGACAGGCTACATGGAGAATCTTTCAGCCCACTAAAGCTTCTTGGTCCTCAGACTTGGAAAAGAGATGCCTTGGGCTACACCAAATTTCCTAGCAAACAATCCAGGCTTATACGTTTCTACACCAGAATGAGTTTGGTGCTGGAAGAACAGATTTGAGGGCATAGGATTGCCTGCTGGAATTACAAATTGATGTCCACAAACTCATCGTAATGAAGGTTATGTTACCTAAACTCGAGTGGGCCAAGATTTTTCTCTTTGAAAGGAGTACATTGCGTCCCCTTTCTACCTCATGGAGACATTAGTTTGTCAAGGGATTTGGTCAAAGGACAATCTAAGGGGTAGTTGGACCTCACAACGAGTGAAGTACTCCCAAAAGCAGGAATCCCCTCACTTGTTAAAGCATAGGGGTCCCTGGGGCACAGCTCAGGAAAATAGGCTTGGGCCCGAAGCTGGACCAGCCACGAGGGTCCACCTGTTTGGACAACATAGTTCCTATTATGATGTCCCCAGGGCATCCATATACTGGGGCCAAGAATAATGGTCCCAAGGCCAATGGACCAGTGTTGAAGACTAAGTTTATAGCCATGGTCATTAGAAACTTCAAGACTCAGTTAGACGAGTTGGAAAGGAAAAACTTCTTTAACCAAAACAAGTAAAAGCATGCTTCTCCTTTTGAATCACACCAAATATCATGAGCTCCTACTATAAATAACTCAACAAGGAGTCATAACCACTTGGTAAATTGATTATGGAGAAAGAAGAGACAAAAGCTTCATCCTCATTAGAAATAAAAGAGTCAAGAGGCAAATCCTCTCCTCCTGGCGAAAGACCTGTTACTGCCACTATGCCCTAGAAGCTAATGCTAAGAAATCCCTTGGGGGCAGGATAAAAGCATTGTAACAGGTATTTTAATGGCAAGTGAGCACCATCATAATAGGGTAATCATACCTGAGAGTGATGCTAGGGAGCTTGATTGCTTCGTAAATACAAAGATTCTTCCATTTCTCTTTGTGTGTCACCATTAGATTGTGCACCCACTCGCCATATCGCTTTGTCAAGAAAGTCCATCCTTTGAAGGATGCCACTTCCTTTACGATGCATCTTCCACCCTAAGAGTAACATGTAGAAACTGTATGAAGCAGAGGAGATTCATCAATATTTGGAAAAACGTTCTTGAACGCTAGGAACTTCTCGAGTTGGGACAAAGATAGGCCCAAGGGCACACAATGGGAAGGAAGATGGAGGATCATTCTCTGATAACCAAGAAAGATCCTCATCAATGGTGTTAAGGTTGATTGGGCTTTGAAGCACATTAGAGACTATCAAAATGTATGATTAAAGCAAACGCATCAATTACTCTATTGGGCTATCAACTTGAGCAATAGAGGTAGAGATAGTGAATGAAATCTAGGCTATCTTCAGATCAGAGGAAGCGAAGGATGAAAAGAAGAATTGGATCATAATTCAGAGATTTGAGAACAAAGGCAAGAATTTGCAAGAGCGCTTGAAGAAGAGAATAGAGCAGAAAGGTGAAACATTTATAGCCCTAACTATCACACTTATAGACACATGGGAAGGATGAGAAAGCGATGCATAGTGTTCTCTCGATATCCCTGTCACCGTTGAGGGTCAAATCAAGCAGATTACTTACCCATTGTAAATTTGAATTTACTAACAGCTAAATAGGGGCATTTGTTTACATCCTAGTTTCGAACGGGGTGGCATTTTGAGCAAAGTGCCACATGCTTCACACATAAGGTCACCTTCCAGGAGAACTAAGCCTTTAGGTGAAGAACTAACGTCACCTCGAGCCCAGTATCCTAAAGAGATGATCACTCTGATAAGGGTATCGACCACTCGAGGACTCAAGATGGTTGAAGTGCAAAGGGAGCTTGAGTTTAAGGGTCTACCAAGAAGGCTGCAAGGTAGGTGGTTTCTAAGCTCGAGGTGGTTACTTGGAGCGTAATCTTATATACTTGGTCAATAAGTTTAATCTAGAGGACATGGGGTTTCTAGAAGGGACTTCCGCTAAGACTACAGATGTGGGCGCCAAGGATTTCCCTCCAATGCTAAATTAGGGACACATTCGTCGAAGATTTTCATGCGCAAAGAAGAAGCCTAGAGGCCAAGCGTGGGTGAAGTTGCGGCAGAAATAGGAGCAACTATTATTTTCCTTTTTCTATAAACAAAGGACTCCACGTTAGTCAAAAGTAGTACACATATTCAATACAAAAGCTTCTTTAAGTTTTCTTTACAACATACTTGTTCTTTCTAATAGAGTAGCGTAACTTAGCATAGCTTAGATTAATGTAGAACTTGCTGTACTTGCTTCATTAGTAATATAGTTTCTGGAGTCTCATGTACAAACTTCAAATTTTAATCTATTCCCAAATTTTGACAAGTTGAGAATTGAGACCTTAGATTATGGATTTGATGGCAAAGGCTTTACCTTGATTGTGTTGGTCTTAACACTACTATCATTGCTTAATAATTCAGGTGGACTTAAGTTCACGCCATTGTATAGGGCTTTGATGTCCATGGATTAACCTTGATTGCATTGCTCCTAACTCAGTGACTTGAACGTTGTTTGCTCCGTTTTAATCTCTTCAGACCGTAACTCATTCGAGTTATTTTATGTCAAGGGTGCTTAGCTTGTAAACCTGATTGACTCGGGCTTGTAACTAGATTGCTGAGCTCTCGAGTTTGTCTCCACCATAGTTTCTAACTTTTAAGTGTATGAGAAAGGTTTCTATGGGCCCAGCTCTGTCACTGTAGCTGCTATTGGAGTTAGCTCCATGTTATTTATTTTCTGTCAACATATATATATACACACACACACACATACACAAAAAAACACTTGACAAAAGTCTTCTTAATTGAAGCATAAGCAGAACTCATGGTATAAATGAAGCAAGATACACCACCATGCCATAGCCTTTTCTCGAAAATGGTGAGTGGTTAAGATCAAAGACATGCGGTTTGTAATTAGGCTGACTCCATAGTCACGGTAAGTCCCTTTTTCACATTTTTTTGCTCAACCTTTTAGGATGACCACATCACATTGAACTGCCAAAAAAAAAAAAAAGAGCAAGGAGACATCGCGGTCAAATTAAAGTCCCAAGTCAAACAATTGGAAGACTTAAGGGGCTTTCCTTAGACTAAGGACCCACAACCTCAAGATGAATCCATTGAAATGTGCCTTGGCATAAGTAAATGGAACTTTCTTGGTTTTCTAGTACATCAGAAGGGCATTGAAGTGGATGTGATTAAGACTAAGACTATTCAGTATGCCAATCCGCCTTCAAGGAAAAAGGAGCCCCAACGCTTATTAGGGGAGGTTCATTTCCTAGGATGTTTCATCTAAAATGTTACGGGTAAAACCGAAGTCTTCTCTTGTTACGAATTGATAAATTTTTAATTGTAATGCATTTTAATTTCTTAGTATAATTCTTAATTGGAGTCTTTAATTGATGTAATGCTTTTTAAATTTCCGGTTAGGGTTAAAGTTGGCGCCGAAAGCTGTTAGGCATCCCACGGGTATTTGGTGCTAAGCTGCTGCTGCAATAAGGCGCGGGAAAAGTTGTTATTGATTCAAAAATTTGATGTTTTGGGCGGGAGTTTTAGCTGATGGTTAGGTCTTGATGCAATGTATTAGATTGTGTATAAATTTGGAGCTTAGGCTTGTAATTCATCATCCAAAAAATAAAATTTGATTCCTAAGGGAAAAATTCTCTAATTCTCATCCCCCTTCTCTATTTTCTCATCTCTTTCACTTCTCCTCTCATCTTAAACTCTTCTTCTATAAGGTTAGACTTTCAAATTATTTTTGGGAGCGAACAATTGGTATCAGAGCTGGTTTTATCAATCAATTCATTGATTAAGGCTGGCAAAAACACAGAATCGAATGGCTGAAGGAGTAAGGACCAGATCTGGTGCTGGTGGGATCGGTTTGGGTGCGGATGCTTCCATTGATAAGCATCAAGAGCTTCATGATAAAATGGAGCAAATGGATGCTAAGTTTGATCAACAATTTATCGAACTTAAGCAGCATAATGTTGAAATCAAAAACCAAACAGATAGCATCCAACGAATTTTGTGATTATTGGTGGAAAAGGATGAAAGAAAGGAAGATCGGTTGCAACAAATTGAGAAAAAAACTTGAGCATTTTCAAGATCAGGTGAATAAGCAAAAGAATCAAGGGTTGATGCCATTTTGAAGCCCGCTAGTCAGATTTGTCCTTAAATGAGATCTGATTAGTAGCATTTCAGCTCAAAGCAGAATGATGAAGCAGACTTGAACCGAGGGAAATCGCCTGTGATTCAGACGGATGTTGGGCCATCAACCAACATCAGATTAGCTAAATTTCAACCTCTGCAACATGATCTGGAGGTGGAAAATCAAGCTCGAGTCTCTGGCCATGAGACAAGCAGATCTGCAGCAGTTCAGTCGCAACAAAACAGTCAGCCTCAGAATTCTGTTTTTCATCCTAAGGCAGCAACCGATGAAGTGGAGCATGTTGTTCAACCATCAGAAAGATCTTTTCAATAAAGAATCGAGACTAATGACAACACTCGTGGTGGTAGAAGTGGCACGTACAGGCAGCCCAGGGTGGAAATCGACCCTTTCGATGGAAAGGAACCAGAGTCGTGGTTAAGGAGATGTGATCGGTTCTTCTTGTACTACAACATACGGGGAGGATGAGAAGCTCCAACTTGCGGCAGTTCATTTACATGGAGATCACGAGGTTTGGTATTATAGTTTGTTGAAATCCAAACCAAATCTTTCTTGGGGCCAATCCGTAGAAGAAATGTGTGACCGATATGGAGAAGGTGAATCAAACGATGTTATGGATAGCTTCAATAAGTTGGTCCAAAAATCAGCCGTGAGAGAGTATATGCTTAGATTTGAGAATTTGAGAGCTAATTTGATGTCCGTTCTGACCATTGTTCCCGAAGATGCCGAATCATATTATGTCTCTTGCTTTGTGAGTGGACTAAAGCCTAGGATCAAGAATATGGTGAAAGCCATTGGTCCTAGGACTTTGTCAAGTGCTTATAACAAGGCAAAGTTGATAGAGGCAACTCAAGTTCACTCAAACAACAAGCTAAAGCAGCACGGTAGCAGGTTAAAAATTCTGTAGCATAGCAAGAATTCTGGTGGCAGGCAAGTTATTGACAAAAGTTCGGTAAGGATTTGTTTTTGTTGCAACCAAACTTACCAGCCCGGACATAGGTGAAAATCACAAGCACTTATGTATGCAAAAGGAGTCAAAGTCACGGCTGAAACCGACAGTGTAGAATCAGATGCAGATGAGGAAGGAACCGAATGCATTTCACAAGAAAACTCAAGCGATGATGAGGTCGAGATATCCATGAGAGCTCTAACCAGAAGTGGAGCTCATAACACAATCAAAATCAAAGGACAGGCTGGAAAATACTCCATTATTATCCTCATTGACAGTGGGAGCACCCATAGTTTCGTTGATCCGAAGCTGATCAAGAAGGTCAAGCATGAGGTGACAAAAACGCATCCTTTGGCGGTCATGGTGGCTAATGGAATTATTTAACGACCCAAAACAAATGCATAGCCTTCCCATGGTCTATGCAAAGTCATCAATTCACTTTTGATTTCAGAGTGATCCCCTTAGGTGGTTGCGATATGGTGCTCGGTGTAGATTGGATGAGAACCTTGAACCCGGCTGTGTTTGATTTTGACAAAATGACCATGGCATTTGAAGTTCATGGCGCCGAAGTGTCTTTGCAAGGCATGTTCGAGGAAGCTCAGCTCAAATTAATCGAAGCTCAAGGTGTGCAAGGTGGAATTAAGAAGAAGGCAATCCAATGGATTTGGCAATTGTTTGTGCTCAATCCAGGAGTGGAGCAGCCGGATCTTATACCTGAGGTCCGAGCCTTGGTTAGTGAATTCGGGGACATTTTTGAAGAGCCTAAAAGTCTTCCTTCCCAAAGGAGTGTGGACCATGCCATTCCCTTACGTGGTAATGTCGAACCGTTCAAGATTAGGCCATATCGGTATCCATATGGCCAAAAGACTGAGATTGAAAGACAAGTGGAGGAGCTTCTTCACTTAAGCTTCATTAGAATGAGTGGTAGTCCTTTTGCTTCACCTGTGATCCTCGTAAAGAAGAAAGATGGGACAGCCCGAATGTGCATAGACTACCGCCGATTGAATGCTTTAACTGTGAAAGACAAGTTCCCTATTCCGGTCATAGATGATTTGCTTGACGAGCTTCACGGAGCATGTTTCTTTTCCAAGTTGGACTTAAGGCAAGGATATCGTCAGATCCGAGTTCTTGAATCATATATCTACAAGACCGCATTTCAAACTCATCATGGCCATTTCGAGTTCGTTGTTATGCCGTTCGGTTTAACAAATGCGCTTGCCACCTTATCTGAGGAAGTCGGTGCTCGTGTTCTTTGATGACATACTGATTTATAGCTCCACATATGAAGCTCACCTCACACACCTCAGACAAGTGTTCGTTTTGATGCGACAACACAAGTTCTTTGCAAAATTGTCCAAGTGCTCGTTTGCTCAAAGGAGGCTCGAGTATTTGGGTCACATCATCTCATCAGAGGGAGTAGCTACTGATCCTAATAAGATCCGTGCAATGCAAGAGTGGCCAATTCCGATCACCTTGAAGGAATTGCGAGGTTTTTTGGGATTGACCGGGTAATATCGAAAATTTATTAAATCTTATGGTTCCATTGCCAAACCTTTAACGGAGCTCTTGAAGAAGGATGCTTTTGAATGGAATGAGAGGTCTCAAGCCGCTTTTGAAGCCCTCAAAGCCGCTATGTGTGCAGCACCGGTATTTACAATGCCGAACTTCACCGAAAGCTTCGTTTTGGAGACCGATGCAAGTGGAACTGGTATTGGGGCTGTTCTCTCTCAAAGAGGAAGGACTATTGCTTATTTGAGCCAAGCTCTAAGTCCCAAGAATTAGGCTATGTCAACTTATTAAAAGGAGTACCTAGCGATTCTCTTAGCCATGGAGAAATGGAGGCATTATTTGGAGGGTCACAAGTTCACCATTCGGACGGATCACCAAAGCCTCAAGCATCTCCTTGAACAAAATATCATGTCAAGAATTCAAAAGAAAGCTCTCATGAAGATGTTAGGCCTTGATTACGACATCGAGAATAGAAGTGGCAAAGAAAACACAGCTGCCGATGCACTGTCAAGGCATTTTGAGGGCGCTATTCCGGGCTCCTGCTTAGCCATTTTCGTGGTAATTCCTTCTTGGATCGAAGAGCTACACAAGTCCTACGTGGGAGATCCTTTTGCTCGAGATAAATTGGCTGCTGCTATGATAAAACCAGACGCAAATATCGCTGCAGAAAACACCGAGCTGACAGTGCAGCAGGGCCTGATTCGTGTCCAAGGAAAGTTGTACGTGGGATCTGCTACTAACTTACGAAAACAGGTCATCCAAGCCTCACACGACGCTGCTTGGGGAGGTCACGAGGGTGTGGAAGGCACCTATCAACGGATTAAAGCATATTTTACATGGCCGAGCATGAAAAAAAGATGTGAGCGACTATGTAAAGTCTTGCAAAGTATGTCAACAAACGAAGTTGGGATATCCTCATTACAAGGGACTCCTTCAACCTCTTCTTGATTTCGGAGGGAGCTTGGGTTCACATTAGCATGGATTTCATTGAGGGACTACCGAAGTCCGAAGGCAAGGAGGTCATATGGGTAGTGGTGGATCGTTTCACCAAATACAGTCATTTCATTGCACTTGCTTGGCCCGTTACTGCTGAAAAGTTGGCAAGGATCTTGCTTGACAACATTTACAAGCTATATGGATTGCCTCAATCCATTTTGTTGGACCGAGACAAAATTTTCACAAGCACCTTTTGGAGAGAATTGTTCAAGCTGATGGGAACCACGTTGGCTCTTAGTTCTTCTTATCATCCTCAAACGAATGGCCAAACCGAACGAGTCAACCAATGTGTGCAGCAATATCTTTGGAGTATGGTTTTCTTAAGGCCCAAAGAGTGGAACCATTGGCTTTCCTTGGTGGAATTTTGGTTCAACACTCACTTTCATACATCACTTGGCACTTCACCCTTCCAAGCTTTATATGGGTACCCTCCTCCCTCACCCATGATGCTTCAACAACCAAAGGATACTGGTTCTGCAGCAACCAGGCTGGTGCAGCAGAGGAGAAATCTTATGCAAGCATTTAATGACAATCTTCAACAAGCTCAAGCCCGAATGAAGTATTACGTTGATAAGAAGAGGGTAGACAAAAACTATGACATTGGAGACAAGGTCAACCTTAAATTACAACCGTATAGGCAATCGTCCGTGGCTGTCAGACGCAATGTCAAGTTGTTTGCTCGTTACTTCGGCCCATACAAAATCTTGGAGGAAATTGGCAACGTTGCATATAAGCTTGACTTACCCTCGCATTCTTACATTCACCCCATGTTTCATGTGTCCCTCCTTAAAAAATAGGTCAAGAGGAACGCTGATACTACCCAAAAGCCACCTGTTGCTGAAGCAAATGGAGTAATACTGCTGCAACCGAACTCTGTCAGATCAAAGAGGACGTTGCAGATCAATAACAAGAAGGTTCAAGAAGTGCTAGTCACTTGGAGCAACTTAAACGAGAGCTTGACAACTTGGGAGGATTACAATTTCTTGAAGAGTCAATTCCCGAGCTTCACTTCTTGAGGGCAAGAAGTTTGTCAAGAGGGAGGGAATGTTACGAATTAATAAATTTTTAATTGTAATGCATTTTAATTTCTTAGTATAATTCTTAATTGGAGCCTTTAATTGATGTAATGCTTTTTAAATTTCCGGTTGGGGTTAAAGTTGGCGCCAAAAGCTGTTAGGCATCCCACGGGTATTTGGTGCTAAGTTGCTGCTGCAATAAGGCGCGAGAAAAGTTGTTATTGATTTAAAATTTTGATATTTTGGGCGGGAGTTTTAGCTGATGGTTAGGTCTTGATGCAATGTATTAGATTGTGTATAAATTTGGAGCTTAGGCTTGTAATTCATCATCCAAAAAATAAAATATGATTCCTGAGGGAAAAATTCTCTAATTTTCATCCCCTTTCTCTATTTTCTCATCTCTTTCACTTCTCCTCTCATCTTAAACTCTTCTTCTGCAAGGTTAGCCTTCCAAATTAATTTTGGGAGCTAACATCTCTCCACTATTGAGGCTCAAGACTGAAAAGAACTTCGAGTGGGAGGAGCCACATCAAGCAGCGTTCAAGGCCGTCAAGGAGTACTTAATTAGGCTACCAGTTCTCCTTCCACCACAGCAGGGCAAACCTTTGAAAATTTATGTCCCTGCTTTTGAGGAATCCATTGGTTGTTTGGTTGTACAAGGCAACAAGCAAGGAATTGAGCAGGTTGTGTTTTGCCTTAGCTCTTGCTTAAATGAATAAAATACTTCTTAATTGAGAAATAGTGTTTATCTTTATTTTATGCTTCAGTAAAATTGAGATATTACCTCTTAGCATTTATCATATACGTGGTTGCTCGAACTGATGTCCTTAAATACATACTAGATAGGCCCTTAATGAGGGAAAGATTGAATAAGTACAACATGCTCTATTTCTGTTTGAGTTGGTCTATGTTTGACGAAAGTCAGTCAAGAGGCCTTACTGGACTTTTCAGCTGATCATCCACATATTCATACTAGCCTAAATTACAAGCCAGACTAGCTCCTGGTAGTGGAAATGGTCCCTTAAAAACTCTGCTTTGATGGATTAAGGACCAATTCGAGTGCTGGAATTTGAGTTGTGATAGAATCCCCTACTAGGATCATCATGTTAGCGGCTACCATAGTTGGCAAATGATTCCAGAACATGGCAGAGTATGAGGCACTAATAATAGGCCTACAGACTCCCTTGGAAATGTGATACCTCAATGTCGTTATTAAAGGGGACTCTTAGTTGGCCATTTGAGAAATAAAAGGGGAGTTTTAATATTTAAGAAAAACTTCAAACATGTACTTTAAAATAATGCAAAAGCTTTTGGATAAGTTTGATGGTGTGCAGTTTGAGCACATCCCTATTAAACAAAACAAAGCAGCCAGTGACTTTGTTCACTTAGCTTCTCAGGTATCCATTGCCTAGTACTAGGTGTGAAGAAACCATTGGTTATCAAGACTAAGGCTTTGGACCATGACATTGAATTCGCTAAGTCTTCCAAATTTGAGAGCAAAGCTATGCCAAGTGGGCACTTGGAATTTTTGAAGCCCTTCAAGCTGTCCAAAATCAACATGCGGATTGAAGAAAGTCTTTAATGAATTACTTCAAGTGCCCTCAAAATTATGTTAAGGACAAAAAGTTGAAAATGAGAGCATATAGATTTCATCTAGAAGATGAATTTGGAGTGTTATATAAAAGAGACGCTAGTGGAGTGCTTCTCAGGTGCCTTGACTTGGACGAAGCTATGTGAGTGATCATAGGAGCCCATAAGGGTATATGTGGATCCCATTTAGCTGGCAACAACATGCAGTGGCTTATGAAACATTATGGCTATTATTGGCCATCAATGATGGATGGTTGCATAAAATATGCGAAAGACATGGGCATGTACAAAGCCTCCCTGCAGCTGATATGCATGGAATCCTTAAACTGTAGCCCTCCAAAATTTTCTTATGGATATCATAGGGGAAATCAACTCCCCTTCTAGTAAGCAATGCCCTTACATCCTTGTAGCCGCAAATTACTTCACAAACTGGGCGAAAGCGAAACCACATAGGAGTATCAACCAGTAAGATGTGATTACCCTTACCAAAGAAAATATCATGTGTAGGTCTAAAAATGGCCTGGTAATGTTATCCATACAATAGATGGAATTAGGTGGTAGGTTAATGTGCCACAGAAAAAAAACTATCCCACTCAGCTTGAGGTACTGATTGTTAGCTGCTTCTCTACACTAGTAATTGAATCTTGCCAAGTGCTCGAGGGCGGGCACAGTCCCTTCTCTAGATAAAAGGGTAAACTCAAGGATTTTGTATCCTAGAAGAAAAGGATTTGACCCTTCTGAGACCTGGCCCATACATCTACTCGATGAGGCTAGCTAACTTGTCCTAAAGGGGTAGATTAGGCACATGGTTATGCTCCTTCCATTGCCTCATGTGGGTGAGGATTTCAAGGGGGATCTGCTGTTAGGAAAAAGTAACTCTGATGCCGACAGCTGCGTTCACAGTTCTCAACAATGATCACAACAAAGGGCCCTTGTTACAGCATTTAGAGTAGGAGACTCTTCTCGCTACCTAAGGCCTAGGTCGGAGAGTCAGGCTTCTTGGCATCTCACATGTGAGAGCTCTCGGGAATAGGGTTATCGATATAAATCCCTATCCTCTAATATCAGTTGTTGGGATAAATTTTTAAAATTCTCTCTAATTTCATAAAGTATACGTAGTGGAAGGGGTTTAGAATTCATAATTCTAAACCTAGGGTCGATAAAAAATTCCTAATTTTAAATCTATAGATTTAAATTCATAATTTAAATCTACAGATCTAAATTCTAAACATAGATCTGCAGGCATTTTACTCTAATACTTTCACAACAATACATAAACCTAAACAAGTATAATAACGAATACAGTACACAAATAGAAAAGAAAAAGCTAAAAGAAGAAGGAAAAAAAAAATACCTGAATTTTCCCCAAATAAAGAACACCAGAAAGAAAATAATCTTCTTCAAAAAAATACCAAAATTGAGACCCTATGATCTTCTACACAATGACCTCGAGCTACCCGAAGGGCGGGCTCTAAAAAATATCAAACTAGGAAAGAAAAATTTTAACGAAAATTTTTCTCTCCAATTAGGTCTCTGAAACAATTCCAAAAACCCAAAATAATTTATTTGAATTGAATTGTCAAACCCTTGGAATAGGTACCTCTATTTATAGTAAACTACCGGAGCAAAAACAAGCTGAAATTTCAATGTGGGATTCACAGGTTTAAATCAAAATGCGTCATTTTATTTAAAACAACAATTGAAAATGCAGCGTATCGCATACAAAAAAGAAGCATGATTTTTGGGTCCGACATCGCATATCATGTGGCGGGCCTTGATTGGCCCACACAAGTGCACGCAGATCCTCCTCTATTACCAGCCAGTGTGCTTGGTTCCATTGTACATGGATAGCGACCCCTTTCTGCGAGTTTGCGATTCTTTTTATTTTTATTTTCCTCATGCTAAAAATTTATCTTATGAATTTTAATTTTTTTCAAAGTTAGTTTATACAATAATTTTCAATTTTTATTCAACTCAAGAATAATGTTTGGCAAAAGTTAAACTTACCCATCTCATGCATAAATAATTTATCCCATTAATTCTTTAATTTTTTTCCAATGGAAATAAATAAAAAGACTTGCATAGGGACCTCAGGGACACTTTAAATCTAATTCCAAATGGGTTAAATTAATCATGTTATTAAATAATTTAATTACCATTTAATAAGACCTAATTCCACTAAATAAATCTCATTACACCGCAGACTTAAGCCATTTATTCGTTATCTCTCTAATAGAATGTATTGATGACAACAACCCCTCCACTAGATGTACATGACAAAAAATAAGTATAATTACTACCATTATTCTTATCACAGCTTCTCCATCAGTCACTGACTTGCCCTTCACTGAATGATCCATTTATACTTGAACATATTCCCAGTAAAAAAATTCCAAATGTGAAACACTTGGAATACTTTGGCCAAAGATTTTGAACTATTCAAATATTTGCGAATTAACCAAGGGGACATCTGTATCTCATAAGAGACTGTAGATTCCCTATTGAGTACCTGATCCTTGTCACAATTAACACCATTACCCAGTGTACGTGGGAATTTAATCAGGCGTTTAGACATTACTTATAGTACACCAAAGTAACTAACGCTCCATGCACAAGTCCATAATACTCTCAGGATTTAGAGTCGTTGTTTAAACAATATAATATGAATCACTCATCTCCGATAGTAGTCTAAAAACAAGTAATCCACATGATCCAACTCAGCATGTCAATCTTTTTAAACACACCAACATAAGACTTTTGGATCACCATCCACATAAGACTTTTGGATCACCATCCACATGACCAACACCCCGCTCTTACAACCTCGCAGAAGCCTAGTTCTAAGAATAGAGCTAACTTCTCCAATGTCATTCATAGTGAGCTATCATGACAACCAAGTCTTTACAGCTAATGACACCCTCACATCACTCCTAATGAGTAGTATATTGTTGACATACAATACCAAAAAAGTTTCTACTTTCTATTAATGTCGTTTGTATATGCATGGTTCATTCAACCAATTGCTTAAAAATATAAGATTTAATTGCTTCATTGTGACTGAAAGGATCAGATTCAATGCCACGGTCAACCATTAAAAGTTCCAGCTATGAACCTATCAGGTGTCCTGATAATCCTCCCAGCACACTTAAGCTCTCGTGTACCTGGAACATTCTAATACCTATCAGTAGGTGCATCTAATGCATCTATTATTTCTTGAGTTGTGTCTAGCTATACATAATTAACGTCACTTTCTTTTAATTCTTATAATACTATTTTGTTTTTGTTTTTGTAGTTTACTAGCAAAATCCTTCTCCAAGTATTTTGCATTGCATTTACAATAACCTTTTTAATCCACACACTAGGAACCTGGTGGATGTGATATGGTACTTGGAGTTGATTGGATGTGTGCTTTTAACCCAGTGTCCTTCGATTATGTTAATCAAAGCAGAGGCTGGTCAAGCAGATGTTGAGTACGAAGATTCCGACTTCTATGAGGGCCCTTCTTGATGAAAAGGACTCCTAAGGAACTCCAAAATCTCAACATAGAGGCACTAAGACTTCCAAGTAAGGACTAAGAGGCTATTTCCTCGACATTAGCAAGGCTCATGGCCTGGTGTGCTGAAGATCATCTTAGGGCTGAGTAACCATTTCACGGCTTTCATGTCCATGCAATGAAAGAAAAAAAAATTGGAGCTCTCTGATCTAAGAGCAGCACCAGCCAAAATGGAGGATCTAATGGCTAAAGTCAAACCCCCTCTTCAAGGTTAATTTGGGCTCGACAAAGGACCTAAGACCTACCTGTATAAGTGCTCTGTTCTTTGAGGAGCAAATGGAGTAGTACTTAATTTTGCTCTGCGGATTCATAAATTGCTTTGCTTGGGAGCATCATGAGATGCCTAGCTTTGATAGGAAAGTGGTGAAGCATAGGCTTTCTATAAAGTTAGGCTCGAAGCCCATCATTCAAAGCTAGGGAAGGATGTCTCAAGAAGTCATAGATTTGGTCAAGGAAGAAATTAAAAGGCTCCTGAAGGCCAAATTCATCAGAATATGTTGAGTGGTTGGCTAGTGTCGTCCTTGTCATTAAAACTAACGGCAAAATCAAGGTCTGCATTGATTTTAGATATCTAAACACAGCAACCGCAAAGGACGAATACCCTATGCCTATTGCTGAGGTTCTCATTGACCCAGTGTCGATGCATGTGGTTTCATCGTTCATGGATGGATACTATGGGTACTACCAGGCCATGATTACCATGAAAGACACCCACAAGACAACATTCAGATGTCTTGGGTCAATAGGGACATTTGAGTGGGTGGCTATGCCCTTGGGTTAAAAGAATGCTTCCGTCACCTACCAAAGAGCCACGAGCATGATTTTTCATGACCGTATTGGAAAGACCAAGGATTTTTATATAGATGATGCCATGGTTAAATTGAAATCCCAGGTTAAACACTTAGAAGTCTTGAGGAGTACGATCCTTAGTATGAGGTTCACAATTTTAAGGTGAATACATTGAAATGCACTTTTAACGTGCAAGCTAGAATCTTTCTAGGTTTTTTGGTACACTAGAGGAGAATTGAGGTTGATATTAATAAGACTAAGGCCATCAAAATGGCCAAGCCACCTTCAAGCAAAAACAAGCATCCGCGCCCCTTGGGGTAGGTTAACTTCCTAAGACTTTTTGTCTTAAATTCGCAGGAAAAACCATGGTCTTCTCTCCTTTGGTAAAGCTCAAATATGACTTCAAGTTGAAGGGGCCACATCAAATAACATTCAAGGCTGTCCAGGACTACTTGATTAGGCCGCCAGTATTAATTCCACCAAAGCATGGCAAGCCTTCGAAGATCTATGTCTCCGCTTCAAATGAATCTATTAGTTGTTTGCTCGTACATGACAATGGGCAAGGTTTTGAACAGATAGTTTTCTACCTTAGTAATTGCTTAAATGAATGTGAAATAAAGTATTCCTCAATTGAAAAACTATGTCTAACTTTGTTCTAGGCATCAACAAAATTAAGAACTTATTTCTTTGCGTTTACTATATATGTGGTAGCCTAGATAGATGTCCTTAAATATATGCTACCTGGACCATTTTTTAGAGGAAGGTTAAACAAGTGGAGTGTAGAACTACTTCAATTTGAGTTGATATACGTGTCACAAAAGTCAGTAAAGGGGCAAGCCCTAGCAGACATTTTAGCTGACCATCCTAACTTCTTAGGCTGGCTTAAATAATGGGCCAGGACACCTTATAGTGGTAGATATAGTTCCTTGAAAACTGTTCTTCGATAGTTCAAGGACCAATTCTAGTGTTGGAGTGGGATTTGTGATAGAATCGCCTGAGGGAATCATCACTAAGTTGGCTATCACCTTGGAGGGCAAATGCTCTAATAACATGGCTGAGTGTGAGGCGCTAATAATTGGCCTTCAAACTCTTCTAAGAATGCAAGGCCTCGATGTCCTGTTCAGGGGGATTCATAATTGTTAATTTTCAAGTAAATGAGGAGTTCCAGTGGCTCAGCGATACCTCAAATCGATATCTATCCATTATACATAAGCTGTTGAGTAAATTCAGTGGGGTATAGTTCGAGCACATCCCCGGGGAACAAATTAAGGAAATCAATGACTTGGCTCGGTTGGCATCTAGGTATAAATTACCTAGAACTTGCTATGAAGAGACTATGGTCATTAATACTAAGGTTTTGGATTATGAGAGCAAGTGTACTGAGCCCTTTGTCGGTGCACCAAATGTATGTTTGAAGTACTATGAGACACAACAAACTATCCTAAATCAACAAGAGGATAGGAGGAAGCCCTTAATGAATTACTTCAATAACCCCTCAAAATTACATTAAGGATAGAAAAATGAAAATAAAAGCTCATAGATTCCACTTAGATGACTAGTCTAGAGAATTATACAAAAGGGATGCTGGTGGAGTGCTTCTTAAGTGCCTTTACTTAGACGAACCAATGCTAGAAATATTAGCAACCCATGAGGGAATCTATGGATGCCATCTAGCCGCAACAAAATGTACTCGCTTATTAGACGTTATGGTTACTAATAGCTCTCCAAGATGAAGGATTGCATTAAATATGCCAAAGGATGCAAAGAATGCCAAAGGCATGGACATAAATCCAAAGTCCCTGCTATTGAGATGCATGCCATTGTCAACAATTGGCAATTTAGAGGCTGAGCAATGGATATCATAGGAGAAATCAACCCTCCATCTAGCAAACAACACTCTTATATCCTTGTAGCTACCGATTACTTCACCAAATGGGTGGAGGCCAAACCATAAAAAAATATCAATTTGCATGATGTGATTGATTTTATTGAGGAACAAATCCTCTGTAGGTTTGACATTCCAGGGACTATCGTAGTGAGCCAAGCTAAAGTCTTTAATGGAGCATAGATAAAGGAGTTTACCAAGAGTTTCAATATCGAAATTTTAAATCGAACTCCTTGTTAACCTCAAGCTAGTGGCCATGGAAAATCAAGTAATAAAATCATAGAAATTTTAAACTGAACACATTGAGAAGATGATTGAGGATGATCATAGAAGGTTGCATGAATTACTACTTGATGCCCTGTTGGCTTACAGAGCCTCCGAAAGAGATGGCACTGGGATGACTCCTTTTCATTTAACATCTCGCCATGATGCGGTACTACCTATGGAGGTAATAGTTCAATCCATTATATTAGCTCATCAAGGGATATTCTCTAAACTTGAATATGAGCAATCCATGGTGGATGAACTCACTAATCTAGACCAAGTGAGGCTTGGTACTTTACAGAAATTGTAAACTGAAAGAAAAGATTGCCAAAGCCTACAACAAAAGAATCAAACGTAGATCTTTTGACTTGGGGGATTTGGTCTAGAATAGATCTTGCCTATTGGCCAAAAATACCGTATCTTTGGTAAGTGGTCCACAAATTGGGTATGCCCATTTAGAGTTATTGAAATATTTAGGGAAATGCTTATTTACTTCAAAACTTAGATGTGAGAACTCATCCAAGGGCCATCAATGGAAGGTTCCTATAGAAATATCAGCCATCCATCTAGAATTCTAATAAAGAAATCCTTTAAGTTTAGATTTCAAGAGCTATGGGCTCCGTTTTAATGTCAATGCCAGGAGGATCAATCTAAAGGTTCCTAGGTGAAATAAAATAAAAGACAAATGAACCATCAAACTAAGAGACATATAGAATGAATGCAATATGTATTTCATTATGGTTGGGAGATTACATTGCTCACAAATATTACAAGTGAGCAACTTTTGAAATCCAAATCAAAAGATTCTTGTCCAAATCCTCACTAAGGACTCCACAATTAAGGATAACTGGTTGGTGACATCAGTTAGTTCAAGATCTAAGGAGATAACTTCCTCTTAAGAAGCTTGACTCTTCCTCTAAGCTTCCATGAGGGGTTCTTCAAGACCACCTACCATTAAACCTTGAGAGGTGCATTCTCTCAATTAAAGCAGCTCCTCTTTAAGGTATTGTAAGCTTTCTTTCAAGTTATGAGTCTCATTTTCTAAGCCCCTAATTCCTAAGGCTTGTTGGTCTTGAGTTCTTTTTGCTATTTGGAGCTCTTCAAACAAGGGTTGCATGTCTTCTAGGCCAGCTCGACGCCCTAAGGCCCTAATGGCATCATGACACTACCATTTTCTCCGATGGAGGGATAGAACTTCTTGAATATTTAGGAGTACCTCCTCAAAGTCCTTGAGCTCCTTGGAAATGGTAGGGGCCACACTTTGATCTTCCGCTACAGATCTTAAGAGGGACATGGCTTTTTTAAAATTGCTTCCTTTGCCAGGGTCAGAACATGGAACTGCATGATCTTCCTTAGCTTTTGAATCACGAGGGAATCCTAGTCTAGTTTTTAAAAGGCCAGCCTTTTTGTTGCCCCAAATTTATCAAATGGAGAAGCCACTTCCTGTGGTCTTGATGTGAGCATAGCCCTAGGAGGAGTAATTTGGAAAGGATCAGATAAATTTGTCAAGTCTTTGACTTTGAAAAAATAGCAAAAGCTCAAAACGAAGTTCCTTTACCTCTAAGGCCTCGCTCTAGTGACCGAAGGTGCTAATGCTGGAAGGGTTTCCTATGGAGTGTTGGTAAGGTTCCGACCACTAGTTTTTCTGCAGCATGTGTAGTTGCTACAATCGTTATTCCTTCCCCAATGGGAGTTTCTAAGTGTTGACACTTGCATGTTAGAACCAAAATATGGTTCGAGACATCAAAGATGCAAAATTCAAATAAGTTTTTACCTTCAGGGGGCTCCTCCATAAGGAGTAGTGCTCTTGGAAGAAGAAATGGAGCCGACATAATGCCCTTAAACAAAGTGGCTGCAAGAGTCACCTCTTCATAAGAGAAAGTAACGATTGGCTCCATAGCAAAGGTAGCCATATATCCTGTGTCTCCGACACTTGAACTTATTAACTTACTATCCTGAGGGAGCCCTGAGATAGCCTCTTAGGATAGAGAATCTGGAATCTCAATAACATAGGAAGATGGTTCTTCCTGTTGCTATTAAAGGCCATATCAGAGAACTTCTTTAATAAGTAAATGAAAATTCTGATTAGAAAGGCCAATACCTTAACTGCAGGGAGCTTGGTTCTTCTTTTCCTTTTCATTAATTGTGAGATGGGTATTTCCTCTTCTACTTCTCCTCCTTCTATTGGTGAATGAAGTGCCAGATGAGCATCACCCTTCTTCCTCTTTCTAGAGCTGTCAATTCTATGGGTTGATAAAGAAGCACCAAGGGGTGATTACTCAAGAAGTATTTCAGTGAAGTTCTTGTCATGTCACCCTCGAGAGTCACCTGGATAGCTACTATGGAAACAGAAAGACAAGGGTCAAGCCTTGTGATAACCACCAGCAATTGAAGCATACTTCAAGAGTGATGGAACTACCTGATTACGCATTTCATAGGGTAAGCCTGGGAAGAGCTGGCTGGCTTCTCTCGAAACTAGGACCTGCGATCTCTACATGAAGCTTAAAATGCCACGTAGCACCTTTGGCCTACAAGGAGGACCAAGAAGCTTAATGCCAAGCTGAAAAACATTTCGTGGCACATAGGGTATACCTACAAGCTACTGGATACTCATAATGAGACGTGATCTCTTGATTCAGGACAAAAAGTCCTGGAGCTTATCAAGCTAAAGAGAAATCCTCTTGGCCCACCGAAGGTTCTTGGTCCTTGGGTTGTGAAAAGGAACATCCTAGACCACACCAAATTGCTCGGAAAACAACCCAGGCCCATATATCCCCATGCTAAGATGAGTTTGGTGATAAAATAACAAATCTTTAGGGCATAAGATTGCTTGCCAGGTTTGGGAGTTGATGTCTACCGAGACACAATCATGGAGGTTTGGTTGCTTAAACCATTAAGGACCAAGCTTTCTACTCTTTAAAGGAGTCCATTGGGGTCCCTGCCACTCTTAAGGGGACAATAGAGTCTCAAGGTAGTGGTTAAATGACCATCCTCAAGGGGGCTAAACTTTACAACAAGAAAAATGCTTAACAAAACAAGAAATCCTCTCTCATAGGGGAGTGTAGGGGTCTCTGTGCCATAACTAACAAAAACAGGCTTGGGCCCCTAATTGGACCAAGCATAAGGGACCACCTACATGAGCACTATAGTTTTTGGCTATAATGTCTCTGAGATAGCTATATTCTTGAGCCAAAAACAACAGGCCCATTGACAAAGGGCCACAACTGAAAGCAAGATTAATGGCCATGGACTTACGGAACTTGGGAATTGAGTTAGAAATTGGCAAAGAAAAACTTGTTCAACCAAAACAAGTAGAAGCATACCTCTTCTTCTCTAAAACCTTGCCTAAAGTCATGAGCTTTTGTTACAATCTCTATAACAAAAACTCATAACCTCCAAGTAAGTCAGTAACGGAGGAGGAGGAGGCAAAGGCTTCAGCCTTTGAAGAAACGGACGAATCAAGGGGTAACTCTTCTACCCCAGGTGAAAGACCTGTTAGGGCCGTTATGTCCTTTAAGGTGATTCCTAAGAACCCTTAGGGAGGACAAAAGCAATATAATAGGTATTCCAACATCAGGCTAGTGCTGCTACAATGGGAAAATCATACCTGAGAGCAATGGTTAAGTGCTTGATGGCTTTTGGATGCAAAGTTGCTTCCATTTTTTTCCACACGTCACCATCTGCCCATCGACCCATTTAGTGTATCATTTGGTAAAAAAATGTCCATCCTCTAAAGGGCACTGCTTCCTTACAGATGCATTTTCCTCCCCAAGAATAACTTAGAGATGTTGCAGGAAGAAGAGGTGATTCATCAGGGTTAGGGAATAGTTTATCCAAACTTGGTATATCGTGAGATGGGGCAAAGATTGGCCCTAGGGCATAAGAAGGCTTTAAATAATCTTCTTTAGACAGTTAAGGATGGCATTGACACTTGATTCTTCTTGCTTGTTAACTTGATCTTGCAAGTGCACAAGCTTTTTCTCAATTTGTTGCAACCGATCCTCCTTATTTGCATCCTTATCCAAAATCATCTGCTGGATGCTGTCATTTTGCTGCTCAAACTTAGCATTCAGCTATTTAAACCTGGCATATAACTCTCAATGGTGATCAATTGATGCATCAGCCCCAGAACCAGTAATTGCAGCAGCAAAGTTCATATCCGCACCAGGTGCATTGGCTCCTCCGGCTCCAGATCTTGTTCTTACACCTTTGGTCATATTTTTTCTTGTTTTAGCCAGCCTCAATCAATCAATTGATTGCTTGAACAAGCTCTGATACCAATTGTTAGCTTCCAATCATTCAATTGATAGCTAACCTAGTAGAAGAAGAGTTTAAATATGGAGAGAAGTGAAACGGGATGAGAAAATAGAGAAAGGGGATGAGAATTAGAGTAAATTCCAAAAGGAAATCATATCTTATTTATTGGATGATTGAATTACATGCTTAGGACCTTATTTATACACATTTGGGTACATTGCATCAAGACAATTCCAAACTAAGCAAGCTAACAGCATTTCCCGCCTAAAACCTGCATTTTGGACTCGGCTTAACTGATTTTCCCACTAATTCTGCAGCACACCCTTGGCATTCAACACCTATGACCACTTAACCCCTTTGGCGCCTAAAATCCTACCTAACCGACATTTAAATTCTAACAACTCAGCAATGAAACACTAATCAACAATTACAACCAGAAATTACAATTAAAATTCATCAATTCATAACATAACATACTCCATTGAAGTGTTCGAACCAGCAACCGCAGCATATGACACATCTAGTTGAACAACTGAAGCTGCATTGCCTCCTCCTACTCTCGATCATTTCCCAACTCCATCTTCCATACATTGATTGTGTTTCTTCAATTTTGCCAGCCTAATTCAAGCAATAGACAACTTGAACCAGCTCTGATACCAATTGTTAAATACCAAACCTAAATTGATAATTAACCTTGTGAAAGAGAATGATAAGGTGACAAGAGAATTGAAAGGAGATGAGAAAGAAGAGAGTTAGATGAGAATTACGAAGATTATCCAAAAGGAAATCAGGTTTTATTATTCATTGAATGATGAGATTACAAGATTGAGGTCTATTTATAGTAGACCGTGATACAATGCACTAGGACCTTCCCCAAACCAACCACCTAACTACCTTTAGCGCCAACTCATATAAAAGCCACCAAATTTGAATTTCTAGACCCTTAACTGACTAAAGGCGCCAAATTGGCCTGCCAACCGACACTTGAATACAATGCTAAACAACACCAAAAACACCACACAAGATACAAAGGCAATTAACTAAAGGATTTATGACACAACCATCACTTCTTCTTGTGGGTACTTGTCAACAGCGTACTCCATTTTGTGTGAATCCAGCTGCCTACTATTAGTGCTCAAAGTTGGAAAAACATTAAATCCTCTCAATTAAACTTGCATTTGGGTCTGATTCTGTAGATTATCCAGCTGAACTTAAACATCTGTTTGTGCTGAAGAATTATCACGATTTATCTCTACTGAACTTGCTTGCATAGCTGCGTTGGAAACTTTATGTCTTGTTGAGCAGGCATCAACAAAAGTGGAAATCATACATCTTTTAGCTAACCTGATGGTCCTTTGAATCCACAAAAATTCCTCTAATCTATTTATTGATAGCATCCCCATTCCCTTTCCCTTAATCTCTTACTTGAATAACATCTCTGTCGATTAAGGTGAATAACCAAACTGATCTCAACACCAGCTTACAATGAGAACTTTATTCGTTGCTTTTTGATAATTAAGACTTCAATTTGCAAGGGTGATTTAGTTGCAGCCACAAACGTTGGATCCACACCTTGTTGAACAATCTGTAGTGATCTAATTTCAGATTGTGTTGCACCAACTTCATCCTCAGTAAATATGGTTGTAACAAACTTCTAAGCAACTTTGAATCTAGCTTATGACAGTTCTCGCTATTTTGTAGGCTGTTAGCGTCCTACTGCACTGGAATAAGCTTCCAGAATGTGTGTTTGCAACCTCTTATACTGCTGGATTCTAAATGTAGCATCGTTAACCTGCTTCAATCTAGCTCCAACACCATCAACCATCTTAAGTCCAATAGCTTGTTAAATTCTGTGCTATGATTGTTAATGAACTCCCAAAGCTACACTAAGCTCCTCCTTTCCTAGATCAAGGGGCCTTACGTGTGCTTGATTTGTTAGCTTGTTAACCACTTTTGGGCTCAACACTTGTGATTCTAAAGCAATTACATTTGCTTGGAAGTCAGGTTTCAGAATAGAAGTACAACTCAGTGCAAGCACATGTTTCTACTGCGGTTCATTCTTCTTAGGCTGTACAATTGGTACGCAAGCTCGAAAAGATTCTTTATCCTTCCGCTTATGGTGTTGATCATGCATCTTTATCTTTAATGGCTCATTCACAACCTTGTGCTGCTTCACTCTCGCCTTTATCTTCATTTTCTTACTAACAACACTCTCCTTGCAGCTTGAATGCAACTTAAGCACCAAATTTTGCTGAGCTAACTTCTTCACTTTAGGAGATCTCTCGTTCCTTAATTTAATTGTAGTCTTTGATTCCATTCCCACGATTTTAGGCATGTCCTCATTTTTTGTCTTTTTCCCATGATATGCATTACCATCTACCAACTCTAAAGGCCCATTTGGAGAAGGATTTTCTTTGTTTCTCTAATTTCCTTACAAGGTTTGAAAAGTTGAATATCTAATAGACAACAATTGTTGTAGATATTTCTTCCATGTAGATGAATTAATGATGATGCAGTGTGTTTTCTTTGAGATAAGGTCACGTGTGCTTCAACTTCTAGGGGTTATATTGAATTGACTTCAATTCCTTCAATATAACCATAGGGATAAAGAACTTGGTAGAGGATATCTTCGGTGATAGGATAAAGGACATTTAGAATTTTTACCAAGAGTATAATATTGTTGGAGACATTTCTTTGGAAGGAACTCACCTTGTTAATATCTTTAATCTCCAGAATCAATTCTGCCATAGCTTTCACATCCATATCTATCTCAAATCAGTGCAAGTACTTCAACTGAGCAATGAATAAGAAATAACTACAGATGAACTGAAGTAATTGAGCTTCATTTAAGCCTTTTCTGCAAGACCATCGAAGCCATAAGCATCTCATCGAATCAGCTCGGACAATAGATTAGAAGACTTGTGCGAATGTAAATCAAATGGATTGAACCAACAAGCAGCAACTCCATCCAAGAATCAGTGTACCAAACCGTGTTCAATGTGAATTCAACATGATCAAGCACTCTCAACTTAAAAGCAAGCTTTTGAGCCAGTGTCTTGATCAATGCAATCTGAACCACAAATCTTAAATAATACCATACGATACCATAATCAACATAATGTGATCAAGAGCATGATATCAATAAGCTTCATTTAATATCTATGCAATCAAATTGAACTCAGTTCAACTTAGCTGGAAGCAAAACCATAAGCTCTGAAACCAAGTGTTATGATTCAAGATAAAACTTGAACCGTAACTTGAGATAAAGGGAGATTAAGATGAGAGATGGAAGATAAAGAGAAGAAGTTGAGAGAATTAGGATTTGAGAGAAGAAAATTGGAGATATTTTCATTCAATGAATCTTCCGTTACAAGAATATCAGCTACTTATACTGTACTAGCTTAAGACTAGATACGAAGCATTTAAACTAGCACAACCGGCAACTTAAGCTAAATCAGCCGCAAAACTGGATTGAAGAATCAACCAACAAAATAAGCTTCTAACTACCACACCCACTCTTCGCACCAAAGCAAACAATTCAAACAATTGAGGCTTGAAGCCTCTTTATAGCAAGAGATCAACCAAAAGCAAATCAAGAAAAGCTAAAACACAATAAAACAGCTTAGTATCATAACAAATTTATCCATCTCATGAACAAATAAATCATCCCATGATTTAATTTAACTATTTCCAAATAGTGCTTAAGTTGAGGCTTGTAAATGGACCTCAGGGACAATTTAACTCTAGCATCAAATGGGTCAAATCTGATCTTTATCTCATTATAACAATTGACTTCATTTAATAAAACTTAATTCCACTAAATAAGTTTTATTACACTCTAGAATTAAATATATTCAATCCAGAATTTCCTCAATAATTTCATTATTATTATTCCGACAATTAACTCGTCTATTAGATATCCGTGAGCAAAAATATCCCCAACTACCATCATTATTTTTCGCACCTCTATCACTTTAGCTCTTGACTCACCTTTCTTGAACAGTTTATAATACAGAAACAATTCCTGTATTAATTCCAAAAGTGAAACATGTCGAATACTCTGGCCAAACATTATAGAGTCTATTCATGTATTTACAAATCAACTAGGGGGACATCTTATGTTGTAGATTCCAAGTAAAAATATCCGCTCTTGCCAAACTTCATGCACTTGCCGAACGATATAAGATCCTGGTTATTTAATTTTAACCTCATCATTTTGGTCATCAAAGAAATTAACCTTCCATGCATGAGTTCGGACTATTTTTGAATTTAGAGTTATTGTCTTACATAATTAGTAAGTTTTGATAGCAGTACGGAAACAAATAATTCATATGATCCTGCTCAGTATTCCAATCTTATTGAAAACACCAACATCATACTCTTGGATCCCTATCCACATGACCAAGACAAGTCATCAAAATTACCATATTATAATCTTATCAGACGAGTTGTCAAAGCTTATCACCGACTACGAATATGTTTTAACAACATGGAACTATTTTGATCTAAGTCATTCTATGGTTCAATCATATTTACCACTTAAGCCAAACATGACATATCATTTAGGGCAACGTGCATCTCATGGAACATTTTAGAAAAGCAATCATGCATGTTTTACTCACATAAACATAATCAGGCAAAAAATAAATAAAATAAGTTTATTTATTGAATATTTAAAACTAACTAATTTTGTTTTTCTAGGACACTTGTTCCAACAAGCAAGACGTCATCCTCAGCTTTCTATCCAACTCTTTTACTTAGTTCAGGCTCAACTACACAATGCATTATAAAGAGTATTCATTACTTGAGCTGATGAAGGGACTGGAGGTTGCGGAGGACGTGACGTGAGCCAAGGGAAGTGTCCACATAACTCGGGTGTCAAGGGCAAGTGGGAGCAAGCACAACATGGGACCGAATGGAAAGAAAGGCTAAGGCAAGGTTTTTTGTGCAGTAAGTAAGTCTAAGAAGAAGCAAGCAAAAGGAAAGTGTTTCTTTTGCGGAAAGATGGGCCACTTGAAGAGGAACTACACAAAGTATATAGCTACACTTCCCACAAAGGCTGCGAAGCCATCTGGTGAAGATATGATGATATCACACCTAGTTGAGTCATTCGTAGTTGAGAGTCCACCAGGTTTCTAGTGTGTGGATTGAGGTTGAACTGACCATATATGTTACAAGGACTCAGGCTAACCAGGAGACTGCATGATGGAGAGATGTATGTCATTAGAGGAAACAAAAAAGTGGTGGCCTTAGGATGTTATGATTCAAGATCAACTTCAAGATAAATCTTTAATTATAACCTAAGATAATTTGAGAAATTGAGATGAGAACAAGATATTGAGGTGAAGATAGAAAAGAGAGAGTTAGGGTTTTAGAAGAGGAATCAAGGTATTTTCAATGAATGATCTTATTACATGAATTAGCACCCTATTTATACAGAAAGATCTAAAGAAAAATACATTGCATAGGACACTTCTAACAACCGGCTTAACTACTAAAGCCGCCAAACCTTACTAATTCTTAATAACCCTTCTCGCCAACACCATATTTCAAGGTTATTTCTCCTTATGCTATTGTGATATTAACAAGTAACATGGCAAATCATAACAATTTCGTGCTTTTAAGGACATTCTTGTCCTCAAGAATGAAACAATGGAAATTGAGCCCAAATTAACTTCAAATCTTCTCAAGTCCCAGCTTCCTGCCCCAGATTAGCCCATTGAATCGACACTTCCTTCATGTCCTTTCCCTACTGCTGCATAATGCATGAATCAAAGATAGCTACTAGTTGCTGCTGAATAAGTCCATGAACAGAAGCAGTATGAGGAGCTGTACAACTTGTCTTGAACTTAGATGGTTCAAGAGAAAAAAATGGAACACCAGTTGCACAATAGAGTTTGTAGGCAATTCTAGCTTGTGAGCAACTTTTCCCAGGTTCTCTAAGATCTTGTAAGGCCTAAGTAATGAGCACAAATCTTCACATGCCTTCGCACTACCAATGAGGATTGTCTATACGGTTCTAATTTTAAAAAAACCATATCACCCACAACAAAAGTTCTGTCAGATCTTTTCTTGTCAGCAAAGATTTTCATCCTAGATTAAGCTAGCTGCAGGTTGTCTTTGAGCTACTGAACCAACTACTGTAGTTGTACTAACAATTCATTTACTTCTGTCACCTTGGACACAGCTCCTTGTACCACAATAGGTGACAAAGGATTAATACCATAGAGAGCCTTCGAGGGAGCAGCATTCAATGTAGAATGAAAGTGCGTGTTACACTGGAATTCTGCCAGAGAAATCCAATTGTGCCAATTCCTTGGATGAGAAAAAGTCATGCCTCTTAAATGCGGCTCAATGCATTGATCTACTCTCTCAGTCTGAGCATCCGTTTGCAGACGACAAGAAGAACTTAGTGCCAGAGTAGAGCCTAACAACAAGAACAACTCACGCCAAAAGGAACTAATAAATAATTTTTCACGATCAGAAGTAATGGATTGCGGTAAGCCATGAAGCTTATAGATGTTATCCAAAAAATAACTTCACAAGTCTCGCAGCTGATAATGGATGATTTAGGGCAATGAAGTGTCCAAACTTGGTGAAACGATCTACCACTACCCAAATAATCTCTTTCCCCTCAAATATGGGAAATCCCTCTATGAAATCCATGGTAATATGCTCCCAAGCTCTCTCTGGAATAGACAGTGGTTGCAGCAGCCCTTGATAAGAAATGTGACCACTTTTAGTGGATCGAATTCCCATCTGCCACGGTCACTGCCAAGGGGTTAGTCTTAATCACCTCAAGTCCTACTTTCTTCACCAATTTTGGATCAACAAAACTGTGGGTGCTCCCACTATCTATTAAAATGACAATCGATCTCGTGCCAGCTTTCCCTTTAATTCTGATTGTCTTATGCATTCGTTGCCCTGTCAATGCCGTCAATGAAATCTCCATTTCATCCTCAATGAAAATTTCTTGGTTGGAATCCTCATATCCAACATCAACCCATTCTCCATCGGAGTGCCCTTCAATGTCAACCCCTCTAACCGCCATGAGGAATTTAGGATTACATTTATGCCCTATTTCATAAGGTTGATGACACTTGAAGCAAAGTCTTTGAGGCCTCTTCTCAAGAGCATCTTTGTCTAAGGGTCGGGGCACTTTGGTTTCATCTCTCTCTCTGAGTTGTTGTTGCGAAACTTCACCTCGATGTTTAGGCCCTTCATTGGTTGGTAGGAACGTAGCTTCAAACAACTTTGCCTTTGCATAGGCTTGAGACAAGGAAGTAGGATCAAATGCCTTCACCATATTCATGATTTTAGGCTTTAATCCACGGATGAAGCTCGAGACATAAAAGGACTCCGGAGCTTGAGGGGTAACAGTTGTCATACTAGCTCGGAGATTCTCAAACTTGGTCATGTATTCCTTTATGGTGGTAACTTGAGTCAATTTGTTGAAATTATCAACTATATCACTCAAGTCGTCATCACCATAGCGTTCACAAAATTCGACCGTAAACTCAGCCCACGTACGTGCAGAATTACTCTTCAATAGACTATAGAACCAAACTTCGTGGTCTCCTTGGAGGTATATGGTAGCTAGTTCCACCTTTTGTTCATCCGGGATGGAATAAAAATGGAAATAACGTTCACATCTTCGTAACCAAGAGTGTGGATGCTTCCCATCACAATTCCCAAGTTGAACTCTCGGTTGTCTGAATCCATTGTTTCTACTGCCATAAATGACTTTGTTACTAAGGTTAGAAACAATGTCAGCTGCATACTGCCCATGATGATGCTGTTGAACCGTGATTGCAGGCTGAGCAAAATGCCAAGCATTTAACCAATAGGCTGCGTGTGTATTATATCAAAATGTCCTAAATTTTTAGACCTGGATCTGATCAATACAGCAGGATCTGGTGGACGATTAGGTGGATCTGGAGGGTGATCTTTCTGTTCAAAGTTCATGCTTTCCACTCCGCTTTGCCTCTGATCAGCAGCTTGCCTCTGAGGACTGTCAACGTTAGCAGCAACTGGAACTTGATTTTTTGTTCGGTTAACATCTGTTTGAAGAGGAATTTCAGGTTCAGTACTTGCACTAATTGCCTGAAGTCCAGCTTGTTGATGAACTCCAACACTTGGTGTTCGTGTTTAAGGCCAATTAAAGGCTCTCAATATCTGACATATAGGCAACAAACCACCACCATTTGCAACAACATTCTGTTTTTGTGTTTGATTTTGCAATCCTCTCTTTCCTCAATTCCTTGCAATTGGTCATTCACTCAAACATCAATTGCTTGTTTAGTGATTTCAACAAACCTTACTTCAAAATTTTTCCATTGATGGTTTAAATGAGCATCAAGCTTTCCATCAATCTCTTTTGCTTCTTCAATCATTCGCTCAGCCATTGCCTCCTCAATCTGATGCTTATGTTGATTAAATTGGTCAGTTATTTTCTCCTCCAAACTCTGAATTTGCAAGCCAAAACGTTCATCAGACTTTTGGTTCTGATCCTGCAACAACTTATACAGTCATTCCTCCATCTTATGCAAGTTCTCCAGCTGCTCTTGTTTAGCTTTCTGGTCTCGCTTCTGCTGATCCATCTTGAGCTTAACAATCATAGCCTTAAGCTCAGCATTCAACACATCACGAGTCACGGCTTGCGGCTCTTTCTCTACATTATCACTAACCACATCAGCATAAGAAGATCTAGCAGCTGCTTTGGCCAAACCTGATCTGGTTGTCACACCACCAGCCATCACTCTTTCTTGATCTTTATAATCGGAGTTTGATCGGTATGATCTTGCGATGACCAGCTGAACTGAGCTAAAATGCAATACAGAATTTATTCTTTTCAGTCTGAACAATGCTGTACTAATCTTCTAGGCTCGAATTTACATCAGCACCACCACCAGATTTGATAAAAAAATTTCTGAAATTTTCAAGATCAATGTATGAATCAAGTCTTGAGTTGATCTTGATCAATTTGTATTCGAGCTGATGATCTGAAGTGCTGAAATCTTAATCTAATTCTGCTACCAAAAAACCTGAATGTTGTTCACAACTTGTGTTCACTGCCACGTGTTCTCTGAATCTCCAGAAACTCACCAGATTTTTATTTGATCAGCTTCTGAACTAAATTCAGTACTAGATCTGAGTTGTTCTGTTATATTTTTTTTTAATTTTTTTTTTGTTTATGCACCCGATTGGAGGCCAAACGAGGCTCTGATACCAATTGTTACGCTCGTGATTGAATCTCTAGCTTAAACTAAGTGAAAATTGGATAGGTTGAGAGTATGAGATGAGAAAGAAGTGAAGGGCATGAGAAATAGAGAGAGAGTTAGACGAGAGAGAGAAGTTGGATCTCAAAATTGAGACATTGCTGCAACTTAAGACCATGCTTCGGATTCTTGGTTTATAACAGCTTGGCTTGTTCTGATGAAGCATGTCTTGAGTAACTCCTCTACTTGCTTCTCAATCTCAGTCTTCTTAGCATGAGGATATTTGTAAGGCCTTAGCTTTGCTGGATCAGCATTAGGCTTAAGAGGGATGGCATGATCAAGGTTCCTCCTTGGAGGTAAGGTCTTAGGCTGTTCAAATATACCTTCGAACTCCTCTATCAATGGTTGCACCTCAAGCTGAGGAATGACTCCCAAATTAGCTGGAGAGTTTGCAAGCAGTTGGCCAATCCACTGATAAGCACTCTTCTCACATGCCTTGCAAGACAACCTTAGATCCCTGAATCTGAAAAGACACTATTAGTTTTGCCAAATAAAAGATTACTAGACTGAAGGATCTCATCCAGTCAACTCTGAACACCATATCGCATCCACCCAATTGAAAAATCCTGAAATCATAAGTAAACTAGCCCTCCTGCATAGACCACTAAAATGCTTAGCATTTGTTCGGAGTAAGGATGGAATTTCCATTTGCAGTGGTCACTGCCAAGGGATGGGTCTTGATCACCTCATGTCCTACTTTCTTCACCACTTTAGGATCAACAAAACTATGAGTACTTCTGCTATAAATTAGGATAATGATTGATTGCTTGCCAGCCTTTGCTGTGATTCTTATGGTATTATGTGCTCCATTCTTGGTCAAGGCCTTCGTGGAGATTTCAATTTCATGATCAATAATTTCCTTTGGTGACTCTTAGTCAGAACTATCTTCATTAGCCTGAGATTCATTACTATTAGAATGCATACCAACTTTAACGCCTCTAGCAGACATCAAGAATTTAGAACTGCACTCTGGTTGATGAGGCTGATTAAACTTATAACACAATATTAAGAGCTTCCTCTCAATAGAACGAGATGCCTTAGACCCCAACTGAATTCTTTTGATAAGATTTGGAACTTCCTTCTACGAACTTAGTTCTGTCACTTGAAGTAAGGGCAGTAGCTTCAATAAGCTTGGCTTTTGCATAGGCATGGGATAAAGTTCTAGGCCCAATTGCTTTCACAAGATTTTTAATTCTTAGCTTCAAACCACTTATAAAACTTGAGACATATTATGCCTCTATTGCTCGAGGATAAGTGGCTATTCCACTTGCTCTGAGATCCTTAAATCTCGTCATATACTCCCCTACTGTAGTTGTTTGAGACACCTTATTGAAGTTATCAACGACATCACTGGAATCCTTAACACCATAATGCTCACATAACTCTTCCACAAACTTTGCCCAAGAAAGAGCAGGATTGCTTCTTGTTACGTTCGTGATTGAATCACAAATGTAAGCTAAGTAAATTTGGATTGATTGAGAGTATGAGATGAGAAAGAAGGGAATTGAGATGAGAAATTAGAGAATTAGGGATGACAAATAGAGAGAGTTAGATGAGAGAGAGAAGTTTAATCTCAAAAGAGATATTTGTTGTCAATTTCATGAATGATTTCTGAATCATTACACCACCACTACTTATAGGAAAACTAAGCAAGCAAATATAGTGAATCAAGACACACTACTAACCACCTTATTAGAGAAAATATCTAGAAACCATCTAACTGACATTTAAACCCAATTTTGGCGCCAAAATCGACCCCTAACAGAAATAACAGCGTGGCAGCAGCACCAATACCACCTGACAGCAATTTCTAATAGCAAACAGTAGCAGTACACAACAACAAATAGCATCTGGGTTCCCCTCGATACTTCCTAAGCTCGGATCATAACATTCCCTTCCCCTTGGGAACATTCTTGTCCTCAAGAATGGAAATTAGTGATCGTCCATACCTTGCAATGTGACTTTTGATCCGTGATATTCAAAAGACAAAACGTGCTTAAAATAATCGAAGGACACTGGGTTAAAAGCGCACATCCAATCAACTCCAAGTACCATATCACATCCACCCAAGGGAAGGACTCTAAAATCGTGTGTGAACTGATGTTCATGCATAACCCATTGAAAGGCTCAACATTTGTCCTGATTAAGGATAGAGTTTCCATCCGCCACGGTCGCTGCCAAGGGATTAGTCTTGATCACCTCATGTCCCACTTTCTTCACCACTTTTGGATCAATAAAGCTGTGAGTGCTTCCACTGTCTATCAAGATGACAACCAATCTCGTGCCTGCTTTCCCTTTGATCCTGATCGTCTTATGCATTCCTTGGCCGGTCAAAACTGTTAAGGAAATCTCCATTTCATCCTCAATGAAAATTTCTTAGTCAGAATCCTCATACTCAACATCGGTCCAATCTCCATCGGACTGCCCTTCGATGTCAACTCCTCTAACTGTCATGAGAAATTTAGGATTACATTTATGGCCTATTTCATAAGGTTGACGACACTTAAAATAGAGTCTTTGAGGCCTCTTCTCAAACGCATTCTTATCAAAGGGACGGTTCACTTTGGGTTCATCTCCCCCTTTGTGATGTTGTTGTAAGCTTTCTCCTCTATGTTTAGGCCCCTCATTGGTTGTTAAGAATGTAGCCTCACACAACCTCGCCTTAGCATAAGCTTGTGATAAAGAAGTAGGACCAACTGCCTTCACCAAATTCTTGATTTTAGGCTCCAATCCATTGATAAAACTCGAGACATAAAAGGACTCCAGGGCTTGAAGAGTGACAGTTATCATACTTCCTATGAGATTCTCAAACCTTGTCATGTACTCCTTTACAGTTCTAACTTGAGTCAGCTTGTTGAAGTTATCAACTATATCACTCAAGTCAACATCACCATAGCGTTCACAAAACTCAACCGCAAACTCAGCCCAAGTAAGTGTGGAATTGCTCTTCAATAGACTATAGAGCTAAACTTCATGATCTCCTTGAAGGTAAACCACAACTAATTCCACCTTTTGTTCGTCGGGAATGGAATAAAAGTGGAACTAACATTCACTTCTTCTTAACCAAGAATGTGGCTGCTTCCCATCAAAATTTTCAAGTTGAACTCTTGGTTGTCTAAAGCCATTGTCTCTACTAACACTTGTAACAACACAACCTCGAATGGGACCAATTTCAGAAGCGTACTGCCCAGAACCATGCTGTTGAACCAGTTCTGGAGACCGAACTAAATGTTCCCCAAATGTGCTTGATCAGGTGGGTGAGCAAACTGTCCCGCATCCATTGTTTTTGAGCTAAATTGCACTGGAGGATCCTGAGAATGTCTAATTTGTTCAAGATTCTTGCTGAAAGATTGAACCTGCACCTACTCAATCTGATGTTCATGCTGTCTGGCAGTTAAATCAGCTTCTGAACTACAATTTTGTGGTCCAACTTCAGCAGGTTGGAGGTGAACTTGAGGTCTAATAGACACATTCGCCATTTGAGGTCTTCCTTGAGGTCCTATTACAGCATCTAGTACCTAAGTAAGTATCCCATCAGCAGGTCTCCCTAACGGACTTGCAGGCAACAAACCTCTCACACCAGCATCAATTCTCTGTCTTCGCATTTGATCATGCAGGGTAGCAAAACGTTCTCCCACTCTAGCCTCAATTCTCTGCAAATGTTGAGACAATCGTTCTTCATTCTTTTGATTGCTATCCTGCTGCATTTCCCTCAGAAATTGGAGCATTCTGTCTTCCCTCTTTTGATCATTTTTCAGCTGATTTTGCTTAAATTGATCAAACAATTCAATCCTTTGTTGATCTTTTTCTAGCTGATTTTGCTCAAGTTCATCAAACATTTCATTCCTTTGTTGATTGCTCTCTTGTCTAAACCATTCAAACAATGCATCAATTTTCGAATCCAACTGTTCATTTGTAACAAATTGTGCCTCCTTTGTTGCACTTGCACCAACTATAGCAGCATGTGAGTTGTTAGGATCAACAGGAGTGGCTGGATTACCAGCTCCTGCTCCAGATCTTGTTGTTACTCCACCAACCATGATGAAGGCTGATTCAAGCCAATTCACTGACTTCACAAGCTAGATTTGTTTAAGTTTGGCTTAAAACTGAACTAGACACAACTGATCGAACACCTTCTATGCAAAGCTTAGCTCACTAAATTCACAACTTAATGACAACACATACCAATCCGCAGCATACTCTCGAATCTTCAATTAAATCATTAATAAAACAGTACCTAAAATACTGAATTTGAGCTGATTATGATAAGATTTTTCTTGTATTTGGACTTGCACTTCGATCGGCTGGATTGAACTTAAAATTCAGCACAAAAGCTTGTCACATTTCGAACTCAATTTAGTTGAGTTTGATTCAACTAAATCTAAGTCTCTTGCGCAGCACAACAATCTGATTTTTTTTTCCCCGATTAGGAGCTCGATTGGAAGCCAAACAAGAACCAATTGTTACGTTCGTGAATGAATCATAAACGTAAGCTAAGTAAATTTGAATAGATTAAGAGTATGAGAAGAGAAAGAAGAGAATTGAGATGAGAAATTAGAGAATTAGGGACGAGAAATAGAGAGAGTTAGATGAGAGAGAGAAGATTAATCTCAAAAGAGATATTTGTTGTCAATTTCATGAATAATTTTTGAATCATTCCACCACTACTACTTATAGGCAAACTAAGCAAGCAAATACAATGAATCAAGACACACTACTAACCACCTTATTAGGGAAAATATCTAGAAAATATCTAGAAACCATCTAACTAACATTTAAACCCAATTTTGGGGCCAAAACCGACCCCTAACAGAAATAACAGCACAGCAGCAGCTCTAATACCACCTTACAGCAACTTCTAATAGCAAACAGCAGCAGCACATAGCAACAAACAGGATCTGGATTCCCCTCGATACTTCCCAAGCTCAGATCATAACACTTTTCAACAAACTATAGAACCACACCTCATGATCTCTATGGAAGTGTACCGCTGCCAGTTCCACTTTCTCTACTTCTGTTATGTTATAGAAATGAAAATACTGATCACACCTTCTCAACCACGTTTGAGGCTCTTTGGCATCAAATGGATCAATCTGAACTAGAGGTTGTCTGGATACACTACTTCTTCCATTTGATGTTGCATCATTGCTTTTTGATCACTGCTGATGATGTTAATTAGGTGGATGATCTTGATGTCCAATGTCCTTAAAAGAAGTTATGAACTACACATAAGAATCAGGAGCACAATCATTCTGTTCTGAAATCCAAATTTATCCTGCAAATGTTGTTTTATTAAAGAATAAAATTGAAGTCCTAGTTTTTTCCTTGATATATTTGTGTAAGTGAGCATATATAGTGCATGTGTTTTTTCTTTTTGGTAACATTCATGCGATGAATGTAGTCCTCAGATTACAATTTAAATGTTCGTAGTCAATGACAAGTTTCGACCACTTGCATGCTATGACTATCATGACACCTTAGATGCCCTGTCTTCTTAATTGTTTCTAAACTACTATCGGTGATAAGTGATTCATGTTGTACTGTTTGAACAACGGCTCTAAGTCCTTAGAGTATTATGGACTTGTGCATGGGATGTTAGTTACTTTGGTGTACTATAAGTAAGGTCCAAACACATGACTAAATTCCTACGTACACTAAGTAGTGGCATGAAGTGTGACAAAGATCAGTTATTCAGCATAGAATTTACAGTCTCTTATGAGGCAAAGATGTCCCGGTAGTTGATTCGCAAGCATTTGACTAGTTTGGATTCTTTGGACAAAGTGTTCCAGGTGTTTGACATTTAAAATTTATACTATGAATATATACAAGTATAAATGAATTATTTAGTGAAGGGCAAGTCAGAAACTATTGGAGAAGCTGTGAGAAGGATAATGGTAGTAGTTATATTTATTCTTTGTCATGGAAATCTAGTGGAGGTGTTGTCATCATTACTACAGCCTATTTGGGAATTTCAAATAAATGGTTCAAGTTTGGAATGCAGTGAAATTTATTTAGTAAAATTAAGTCCCATTTAATTGTAATTAAATTTTATCTTTAGATGGTAATTAATTCAACCCATTTGGAGCCAGATTTAAATTGTCTCTGAGGCCCCTAAGTAAGCCTCTATTTTTATTGCCATCGAAAAAATATTAAAGAATTTATGAGATGAGTAAATTTAAATTTGCTTAACATTATTAATGAGATAAATTAAAATAAAAATTATAAAATAAAATAATGTTTTTAATTAAATTTCATAATATGAATTTTTACATATGAAAAACTAAAAAAAAAGCGAAAATGGTTAGCTCTGGTAATCTACGATGCGCTTGGGTAGCCAATCAGCGGGTGATAGGGATGAGATCTGCTTACCCTGTGCCGGCCAATCAGGCCTCGCCATGTGGCACGCGTTGTTAAGAAGAAAAAAAAAAAGAAGCAGTTTGAACTATTAGCAAAATGATGGATTTTTGACTCGTTTATTAAAACATTGCATTTCAATTATTTTCTACGCGTCCCACATCTTCAAATTGCATATTTATTATTCTGGTACCCTACTATAAATAGCGGTATCTATTTCAAGTTTTGGCATCTAATTTCAATTAAAAGCTTTTAAGGTTTCTGAAAGTGTTTCGAAGACCTAATTGAAGAGAAAATTTTTCGTTGAAATGTTTCTTTGAAATTTTTCTTTGGTCACTTAATGTTTTTCGGAGCCCACTCTCCTGGCGTTTTGAGGTCATTGCATAGAAGGCCGTTTGGTCTCAGTTTTCTCAGAGTATTTTATTATTCTTTCTGGTTTTCTTATATTGAAGCAATTCAGGGTTTAACTTTCTTTCCTTGTCTTTTAAGTTTTCGATTTTTATTTTTTTTAAAGTCTTCTTATTATGCTAGCTAAGGTTCATGTAACTATTATGAATGTATTAGAGTAGAGGCTCGAGATTTAAATTAGGAATTTAGATTTGTAGATTTGGAATTTTAAATCAAAATTTAGATTTAAAATTAAAAATTTTTATCCCTTCCGCTGCGTTAAATTCATTAAGTTAGGAAAATTTTTTGAAATTCGTCCCAACATCGAGATGGTTGAAGGACGTAACTCAAGCTCAGGGGGCTGCCAAAAAGTTGCAGGATAGGTGGTTTCCAAGCTCGAGATAGTTCCATGGAGCACAATTTCTGATACTTAGGCACTAAGCTTTATCTAAGAGAATGTGGGGCTTCTAAAGGGGAGTTTAGCTAGAATTTCGAACATGGGCTTTAAAGAATTCCCTCAAAAACTCAATTGTGGACATGTTCATTGATCCTTAATGTGCAAGAAGGAGCTTGGTGGCTTGACATGGGCAGAAAATGCCACGAAATAAGGGGGCAGCCATTGTTTAGTCTATCTACAAATGAAGGACGATGTTGTAGTCCAAAACACACACAAACGATACAAAATTGCTTCAACGTTTCTTTACAGCACACCTTGGTTCTTTTCTTAGGAGCTAACATATTCTGAAATTTTTATAAGTTGAGACTTAAGGCTTTCGATTAAGGCTTTAATGGCACAGCTTGACCTTGATTGCATTGGTCTTAACACTATTGTCAGAACTTGATTAGTGACGTGAACTTAGGTTCTCGCCATTTATTAGGGCTTTGATGGCCAAGGCTTTACCTTGATTGCAATGGTCCTAACCCAGTGACCGGAATAAGATTTGCTCTATCTTAATCTTGTCAAACCTAAATGCATTCGAGTTATTATAAATCAAAGTGCCGAGCTTAAAAATGTCATTGACTCGCGCTTGTAAGTTGACTGCTGAGGTCTTGGTTTTTTCTCCACCCTAGTTCCTGACTTTTGTTTCTACGAGGAAATGGGCTACCAAGACAGCTATAAGACCGGTGGTTTCCAAGCTTAAGATAGTTACTTGGAGTGCAATTTTAGATATTTGGGCACTGAGCTTATTCTAAGAGAACATGGGGCTTTTAGAGGGAACTTCAGCAAGAAATTCGGATGTGGGTTTCACGAAATTCCCTTAAAATCTGAATCATGGACTCGTTCATTGATCATTAGCTCATAAGAAGAAGCTCGGTGGCCTGATGTGCGAAGAAAATCCCACAAGAAAATGGGCAGCTGCTATTTAGTTCATCTGCAAAATGAACGCTTTAGTAGCCCAAGCACACACAAAGACAATATAAAACTTCTTCAAGTTTTCTTTATATAAAACATGGAATCCAACCATAGGAACCCTATGCCCCTTGGGGTTGCTGGCCCTTCGAATCAGAGTTTTTCTCTAGCCTTGAGGGATCTCAAGGCCAATGTGGCCAGTGTTGCCTATCCTTGAGACAAGGAGGCAATACCCTTTGTACAATTCCCTTAGTAGTAAAGGTTACCTTGAGCCCCACTCAAGGCCTTGAAGCAGGAATGCAAGGGCAAGTGCCTAGCTCCCAAAGCCAGCCTCTCCTTCGAAAACCCCTCAGTACTTATCACACTAAGGGGCAAGTTAATTGCCCACTTCTTTAAGAACACTACATGGGGGATTGATCAAGCAAGCATAAACCAACAGCCTACTAATATTGGGTGGACCTAAGCATGCCACATAACCCAAGTCCTGTTGGGACATACCTCATGGCCAACAAAGCTCATAGCCAAATTGATCAGGGGGTTACCCCAGGTTTGGAGGGTAATAACCATTCCAATGCACAATTATGAAGGGCGTTAAGGGGTATCATGACGGGCAATCGTTGGTGCATAACCATGTGCCTAACCTATCTCTATAGGAACATCTGGTCACCCTCGTTGGACAGATGCATGGGTGTCATGATCGTAATAAGAGGTGATAAGTATAATGAGTCTTAAGTAGTAATCTAGTAGTCTATGTCAAATATGATCATTTAAGCGGTGTCCAATTGCAATGTCGGTTGGTGTTGGTCCATGTTGGCGGCTAAGATTAGGTAAGTTGGTTGGGCCTAGCATCCTATTGCAATGTATTGTTTCAAGTTCTTACTTAGTATATGTACTTCCCAGCTCCCATGTAAACACATATGTTGAATGATAATTAATCTCATTCTATCTCTTAGTTCCAATTCTCTCTACTTTTCAATTAATTCTCTTAACTTGTCTTCTTTAATCTCTTCAATCTCAACTCAATCTCTATTAATCTCATCTCAAACTATCCATTTCTAGTATAGTTCTTCATCTATCCTAGGTTATGATTCAAGTTTGGTCTTGAATCACGACAGCTGGTATCAAAGCTTGTAAATTTGCTTCCTGTTGAATTGATTTTCACTCAATTTGATTGTGTTGGCAATTGACAAAATTTTTAATGGACATTAAGTACTTCAAATGCTTGTTCAGATTGCATTCAATCACTTCTTCCATGCTTTGAACTCCTGGTCTGGAAGCTTGTGGCTACTGCATATTGTTAGTGAATCTGTTCTAGCTGAAGTCATACTTCTCACGCTTCAGTACATCATTGTTACAAATTAATAAATTTCACTTGTAATACATTTAATTTCTTAGTATTACTTTTTATTAGAGCCTATATGATGTAACACAATTAAAAAGAGCACCGGTTATCATGTTTTTTAAGCACTAAATAACAGCAGTGCACATGCGAGGCTACTGTGCAAAGTTAGTTACTGGTTTGGGCGGGAAATGTAGTTACAGCACAGGGAATTAGGCGGGAACTCCGGTGAGGGTTTTGTGACCTGATTCTTTGTATAAATTGAGAGATTAAAGTGTAATTTGAGCATCCAACTAAATAAAATCTGACTCCTAAGGGAAATTCTCTAATTCTCATCTGCTTTCTCTAATTTCTCATCCCCTTCCCTTCTTTTCTCATCTCAAACTCTCTTCTACAAGGTTAGACTTTCAAATTGAATTTTGGAAGCTAACAATTGGTATCAGAGCTGGTTTAACAATCCCTTAATTGATTAAGCTAGCAAAAAAAATCAGAAAACAAAAAAAAAATGAAATCATGGCCGATGGTGTAAGAACCAGGTCTGGAGCTGGTGGAGCAAATGCAACCGGTTCAAATATGGATTTCATAGCTATGGTAATTGGAAATGCTACTAAGGAAGACCTTCATGAGATGCAACGATCAGAAAATGGATCAAATTTTTGCATTGTTGATGGACAAAGATGCAAAGGATGCAAAGGTGCAGGACCGATTGCAACAAATTGAGGAAAAACTTGAGCACTTGCAATATCAAGTTAACAAGTAAGGTGAATTAAGTGTTGAATCTATCCTTAAGCCCACAAGCCAGATCCATAAAGCAGCTGAAGCAGATCAGCAGCAAGCAAGTGCTGATCAGCCGCATGCAAACTCAGACCGATCTAAAGGAGTAATGCACACCCACGGTAAATCTCCTATGATGCAACCTAGTGTAGGACCATCAATTAACATTAGATCAGCTGCAAATCAACCTATTCGACCTGAAGTTAATATAGAAAATCCAGATCGTGCTTTTGGACCTTTTAATTACCGAACAGATGCTGAAAATTCAGAACAAAACAACAGGCCGCATGTCTCTGTTATGCACCAAAATGTTGCAGCTGATGTGTTCAAACATTTTGATAGACCACCTGATCGCCCATATCAGCATAGAACTGTGACCAATGATAACACAATTGGGGGTAGGAGTGGCTCTTATAGGCAGCCAAGGGTAGAAATCGATCCATTTGATGGAACACAACCGGAATCTTGGCTTAAGAGGTGTGATCGATACTTCTTATATTACAATATACCTAAGGAGGAGAAGCTCCAGCTGGCCGTAGTCCATCTTCATGGTGATCATGAGGTTTGGTACTATAGTTTGTTGAAAAGCAAACCACATCTTTCTTGGAACCAATTCGTAGAAGAGATGTGTGAACGGTATGGAGAAGGAGAATCAACGGATGTTGTGGATAACTTCAACAAGTTGGTCCAAACATCAAGTGTGAGAGAATACATGCTTAGATTTGAGAATTTGAGAGCCAATTTGATGTCAGTTCTGGCCATTGCTCCCTAGGATGCCGAATCCTACTATGTCTCTTGCCATGTGAGTGGCCTTAAGCCTAGGATCAAAAACATGGTGAAAGGCATTGGTCCTAAGACTTTGTCAAGCGCATACAACGAGGCAAAGTTGATAGAAGCAATTCAAGTCCCTTCATATGACAAAGGGAAGCAGCACACCAGCAGCAAACCGAGATAGTTGCAGCAGCAGAACAAGAGCTTCAGCAGTAAAAATAGTGACAGAATTTCAGCAAGGCTTTGTTTTCGTTGCAACCAACCACATCAGCCCGGGCATAGGTGCAAATCACAAGCACTTATGTATGCAAAAGGAAGCCGAGTCCCTGCTGAAAATGACAGTACCGATTCAGATGCTGATGCAGAGGAAACCGAGTACGTTTCGCAAGAAAACTCAAGCGAGGATGAGGTCGAGATTTCCATGAAAGCTCTAACTGGAAGTGGAGCTCATAACACAATCAAAATTAAGGGACGGGATGGAAAACACTCCATTATTATCGTCATTGATAGTGGAAGCACTCACAGTTTCATTGACCCGAAGCTGATTAAGAAGGTTAAGCACGAGGTGATGAAAACACATCCGTTGGTGGTAATGGCAGTGGATGGGAACTATTTAACAGCACAAAACAAATGCATAGCCTTCCCTTGGTCTATGCAAGGTCATCATTTCACTTTTGATTTGCTTTGGGTGGTTGCGACATGGTGCTCGGAGCAGATTGGATGAGGACCTTCAACACGGTTGTCTTTGATTTTGAAAAAATGACCGTGGCCTTGGAAGTCCATGGAACCAAGGTGTCCTTACAAGGCATGTCCGAGGAAGCTCAGCTCAAATTGATCGAGGAAAAAGATGTGCAAGGGGGAATCAAGAAAAAGGGAATTCAATGGATCAGGCAATTGTTCATGCTCAATTCGGAAGTGGATCAACTGGAATTGCTACCGGAGGTTCAATGCTTGATTAACGAGTTCGGAGACATCTTTGAGGAGCCTAAAAATCTTCCTCCTCAAAGGAGTGTGGACCACGCCATACCTTTACGAGGAAATGCAGATCCGTTCAAAATTAGGCCACACCGGTATCCCCATGGCCAAAAAGCCGAAATAGAGAGACAAGTGGAGGAGCTCCTTCGGTTAAGCTTCATTAGACCAAGCCAAAGTCCTTTTGCTTCACCCGTGATCCTTGTAAAGAAGAAGGATGGGACAGCCCGTATGTGCATCGATTACTGCCGTATGAATACACTAACCGTGAAAGACAAGTTCCCGATTCTGGTCATAGATGACTTGCATGACGAACTTCATGGGGCATGCTTCTTTTCCAAGCTGGAATTAAGGCAAGGGTACCATCAAATCCGAGTCCTCGGATCAGATATTTACAAAACCGCCTTTCAAACTCATCATGGCCATTTCGAGTTCGTTGTTATGCCTTTCGGTTTAACAAATGCTTCGGCCACCTTCCAAGTGGCTATGAACGATGTCTTCAAGCCTTGTCTGAGAAAGTCGGTGCTGGTGTTCTTCGACGACATACTGATCTATAGCTCCACATATGAAGCTCACCTCACACACCTTCGACAAGTGTTCATCTTGATGCGACAACACCAGTTTTTTGCAAAATTGTCCAAGTGTTCGTTTGTTCAAAGGAGGCTCAAATATTTGGGCCATATCATCTCATCAGAGGGCGTAGCTACTGATCCTAACAAGATCCAAGCAATGCAAGAGTGGCCAATTCCTATCACCTTGAAACAATTGCGAGGTTTCTTGGGGTTGACCGGATATTACCGAAAATTCATTAAAGGTTTTGTTTCCATTGCCAAACCTTTAACGGAGCTCTTGAAGAAGGATGCTTTTGGGTGGAATGAGAAGTCTCAAGCTGCTTTTGAAGCCCTCAAAGCCGCTATGTGTGCAGCCCCGGTCTTGACAATGCTGAACTTCACCGAAAGCTTCGTTTTGGAGACTGATGCAAGTGGTAATGGTATTGGGGCTGTTCTCTCTCAAAGAGGAAGGCCCATTGCATATCTAAGTCAAGCTCTAAGTCCCAAACATCAGGCGATGTCGACTTATGAAAAGGAGTACCTCGCGATTCTCTTAGCCATGGAGAAATGGAGGCATTATTTGGAGGGTCACAAATTCACCATTCGGACGGATCACCAAAGCCTCAAACATCTCCTTGAACAGAAGATTGTGTCGAGAATTCAAAAGAAAGGCTTGATTACGACATCGAGTATAGAAGTGGTAAAGAAAACGCAGCTGCAGATGCACTGTCAAGGCGTTTTGAGGACACTGTTTCAAACTCATGCTCAGCCATTTCAGTGGTAATTCCTTCTTGGGTCGAAGAGCTACACAAGTCCTATGAGGAATATCCATTTGCTGGTGAAAAGTTGGCTGCGGCAGTGCTCAAACCCGACGCAAAAACTGCTGCAAAACACCGAGAGCTGACAGTTCAAAATGGGCTGTTGCGGGTCCAAGGCAAGCTATATGTTGGTTCTACTACTGACTTGAGAAAACAGGTCATCCAAGCCTCACATGACGCTGCTTGGGGAGGTCACGAGGGTGTGGAAGGTACCTATCAACGAATCAAAGCATATTTCACATGGCCAAGCATGAAAAAAGATGCAAGCGAATATGTGAAGTCTTGGGAAGTATGCCAACAAACGAAGTTGGGAGATCCTCGATACAAGGGACTTCTTCAACCTCTTCCCATTTCGGACGGGGCTTGGGTTCACATTTGTATGGATTTCATTGAGGGGCTACCGAAATCCGAAGGCAAAGAGGTCATATGGGTTGTGGTGGATCGTTTCACCAAATATAGTCATTTTATTGCTCTTGCTCGACCCGTTACTGCTGAGAAGTTGGCAAAGCTCTTCCTCGACAGCATCTACAAGCTACATGGATTGCCTCAATCCATAATGTCGGACCGAGACAAAATCTTCACAAGCACCTTTTGGAGGGAATTGTTCAAGCTAAGGGAACCACGTTGGCTCTTAGTTCTTCCTACCATCCTCAAATGGATGGTCAAACCGAACGAGTCAACCAATGTGTAGAGCAATATCTCCGGAGTATGGTCTTCTTGAGGCTAAAGAGTGGAACCGTTGGCTTTCCTTAGTCGAATTTTGGTTCAATACACTCTTCCACACAACCATTGGCACTACACCCTTCCGAGCATTGTATGGATACTTTCCACCTTCTCCTATGATGATACAACAACCGAGGGTTACTGATTATGCAGCAACCGAACCGGTGCAGCAGAGGAGACAGATCATGCAATCGCTTAAGGACAATCTCCAACAAGCTCGGGCTCAAATGAAGCATTATGCGGATAAGAAGAGGGTAGACAAGAACTATCAAGTCGGGGACATGGTCTACCTTAAATTGCAACCCTATAGGCAATCAACGGTGGCTGTCCGACGCAACATCAAGTTGTGTGCTCGTTATTTTGGTCCTTACAAAATTCTAGAGAAAATTGGCAATGTGGCATACAAGCTCGACTTGCCATCGCACTCTTACATTCACCCCGTGTTTCATGTGTCCCTCCTTAAAAAACAGGTTAAGAGAAATGCTGATATGACTCAAAAGCCGCCCATAGCTGAAGCAAATGGAGTTCTTCTGCAGCAACCGAACTCTGTCCAGTCCGAACGAGTGTTGCAGCTTAACAACAGGAAGATTCACCAAGTCCTAGTCACTTGGAGCAACTTAAATGAGAACTTTACAACATGGGAGGACTACAACTTCTTGAAGAGTATATTTACGAGCTTCACTTCTTGAGGACAAGAAGCTTTTCAAGAGGGAGGGAATGTTACAAATTAATAAATTTCACTTGTAATACATTTAATTTCTTAGTATTAATTTTTATTAGAGCCTATATGATGTAACACAATTAAAAAGAGCACCGGTTAACATGTTTTTAAGGCACCAAATGACAGCAGGGCACACGCGAGGCTACTGTGCAGAGTTAGTTACTAGTTTGGGCGGGAAATGTAGTTACAGCACAGGGAATTAGGCGGGAACTCCAGTGAGGGTTTTGTGATCTGATTCTTTGTATAAATGGAGAGATTAAAGTGTAATTTGAGCATCCAATTAAATGAAATCTGACTCCTAAGGGAAATTCTCTAATTCTCATCTCTTTTCTCTAATTTCTCATCCCCTTCCCTTCTTTTCTCATCTCAAACTCTCTTCTATAAGGTTAGACTTCCAAATTGAATTTTGGAAGCTAACAATCAATCATCTGCTATAGTTGATATCAAACTCGTGATCAAGTTTTTTTTTTTTTTTTTTGGTTAGGGAATCATTCTACTTTGTTTAGATTTTTAGATCGTGCTGTCTTGATACAGTTCTGTTGTTCAGAATGCTTTTGATCAAATTTTCAGTTCAATGTTGCAATCTTGTAGCTGAACCTTAAGAACTGCTACAAAGCTCATTTGATTCAACTGAAAAATTGCATTTGATCTAGGTGAACTTTAACAATTAACCTCGAAACAAGCTTACGCTTGAAGTTGCCGTAGTCCAAGATGTTGAACGACAAAGTCTTATTTTAGAAGGATTCCTCCTTGGGGCAAATACTTTAATGCATACCTCTTCCAGCTAATCCAAACCATTCTTTCTTCTCATTAGAATTAACTTCAAATCAAGCTTCAAGACTTCATTCTAACTGAACTTGCTCTTGGTTAGCTGAATTGAACTGAAGTGCATTAGATTTGAGTTTGATTGTTGAATTGTGCTAGAGTGCTTGTAGTTCCTGAAGTTGTGAAATTGTGTTAGATCAGAATGGATTATGTTTAGGTCAAACCTTCCAACTATGCTAGGCTTTTGATCAAAGTCTCAAAGTTTCTTTATCCTATTAACGAGGATATTCTTTACCAAGTACTTTTGCCTTATGGACCTCTTGAAAGTATCAGAGTGGTGTCATCTTCCATTATTGAGGTAATTGCTCATATTAGCTATTATACGAAAATTAGTGCCGACTCAGCCTTCTATGCATCACATGGGAGAAACATATACGATGAAGGTCGTGTTTTGGACATAAGCTACCTCAAGATGGGTAATGATATGGAAAAGAAGCTAGAAATGGTAAGACATACTAAGTGTCAAACTAAGCAGCCAAGTTCTATGTCATTAGATCAACCTTCACGCAAGGAGGATGACTTTTCAGTAGCAAATCAAATGAACGATACATCATTGCATTTAAGGAATCAGATAGAATTGGTGCAACATCATCATGATTCGAAAATTCAAGACAAAGTCAATGTAGCAGCAGTTCAATGTGCACTTGATCCTTTATTGCTACAAGTAAATGATGTAATAGTAGGGTCCAAGGTTGATCTGCAACAAATTATGACGCTAGAGGTGGATTGAAATTCTTTTCAGCGGCAGAAATTGCAAACAAGTGCTTTGGATTTGGATTCACAATTGTTGAGCACAAAAGTGGTTAGTCAAGTACCAAATCAAGCACAACTAAGGCCTATTGATCCAGGGAAGGAAAAGTTTAGTGCTACATTGGAAGTTAATCAACCCTTACGTGAAAAAAGTGAGAAACCAAAATTAGCAAAGAGGTGTTTTGATCTTGATCTTGTCTTACATGAAAAATGTGAGAAACCAAAATTAGCAAAGAAGTGTTTTGATCTTGTCTTAGTCATACAGATGCTCTAATTCAGCGACAATTTAGGTTAGATCAGATCCAAAGGTGCCTGTTGTGTTTTTCTACGTCTATTAAAATTTAATATAAAACCCTATCTATTAAACACACCTAAATTGAAGTGTAGGGCGAGAGGGTGTCGAACCACAGAGACTAAGAGTACGTGAATTTACTTTATGACTTAAATTGATTTGAATAAAATTAAGTAATTTTTGTATTAATTAACCAAAGGAAATAATAATTAAACTAAAGTAATCTACTTCTAATCAGAAAAGACTATTAAATTGGAACCTAGGGTTTCGAATTCATCGTTAGCCAATTACTTTTGCGTTAACTTTTAGCTTGGGATATTTAATTGTTACACGGGTAGTGGTTTAGGCCACAAGCTTTAACCTACTAAGATAATACTATTCGTATTGCGTATTGACCCTATCTAACAAAAGTATAAGGAAAACAAACTCTACGCAACGTATTGTTAATTATCACGTATTGACTCTATCTAATTAAAGCATAGGGAACATAGGCTTTAATTAACAATTCGGTTAATATTATTGCTTGATTAATTAATCCTAGGCAACAAGCGCAAAGAATTAATTTATAAATATCAATATCAACAACTAAAGGCTGCAAACTCAGTAATCATATCAATTGAATAAACAATAAAAATAATACTTCAAAGTATTTATCTCAACCAAGCAATTCATGCAACAATCAAATTAACCTGAGTTAAAAGTAAACAAAAGTAAAGGCCAAGATTTCATCTAATCCTAGAGAGCAAGTTAGCTCTCCATCAAGGATGATCCGGTGAAGGAGGAGATGGACGAACTCATGTTGGTCTTCACGCTAACTTCGTTCTCCCTCCAATTTTAACGAAAAATAAAAAAAAAAAAAATAGGAAAAAGAAGAAAAAGGAAAAGAAAAATCAAAGAGAGAGAGAAATCTGAGAGAGAGGCGAGAGAGAGAGATTTGAGATCGACGCCAGAGAACCCCCCCAGCGAACAGCCCCCCTCCCCTTTTTAAATCGAAGCTTAACGAAACCCTAAGTCGGTGCTGATGGTCGGGCCGTACGCTGGTTGGCCGAGGTGGTGATGGGCTAGTGTTAAATAGGCTTGCGTTTGTGCTACGCGAAGTTGGTGTCGGGGTCCGTTGGGCTGTGCCGGTGGTGATGTCGGTGTGGGCTGGGGGTGTTGGGCTGCGCGAAGTTGGGCCGAGCTGGTGTCGGTGTTGTTCGTTCCGGGCCGAGTACTGTGGCAGCGCGTCTGGGGGTGGAAGATGATGCACAGTACCGCTTGTTACTGTAGCAGTGCGGTTGAGCTTTTACTGTCTTTTTTGTTTTTTTCCGAATCTCGATTGACTTGATTTAATTGTTTACGCATCAAATTTGTCTTATTTGCACCAACATTTGGCAATTTCTGAAACTTAAATTTCAAATCTGCTAGACATAAAAGTTGTCAAAATGAGTGTAGAATTGTAATTAAATAGGTGCAAAATAATTAAAAATAACAATTAAAATATGTATAAATACGAGACGCATCAGCGCCAAATGAGTGAAGCTGATGTTTGTTCAACATAGACCACAAACAATGATACATCGAGGCTCAAAGATCACTACAGTCATCACAATGGTTCACAAATGGGTGTCAAGGATCAAAGGCTCTCACAGCTACAACTTACAGCATCAATTACAGGAAGTCTGCACGAAAATTTCAGCATTTCCAGCTATAATTTTTGAGGTTTTCAACATCAACAAGAGTTCATCAAGTCTTAATCCCCTCTAATAAGATTCTTAAATGCAAGAATCTCTAAAGGGCAAATAAATTCCTCAAAAAAATAATAAACAAAAAAAGGGGGAAAAATATAAGAAAATTTTTAATCATGGGCATACTTGATAAGCTTGTTATAAGAAGTTTGACTCTTTGTCCTTGTTGCGGTTTAAATGCTGACGTAGACTTTGCGTATGCGTTAGCAAGTGCACTAGTCGTACCAAGTAATGTAGAAGTGAGTAGAGTATCGTTCCCACGGGGATTGTATTGAGTGAATACCAAAATTAGTAGCTTTAATACTATTTAAAAAATCAAAAAATTTAGGAATTGGATATGAAATAGAGTAAAATAAAATAAAAAGAAATAAAAGTTAAAATGAGATTAGAGAGAGAGTCAATTTTTCTTGGTTTTATTCAGTTTATAATGTCTAAGGCATCCGATTTCACCTTAGTTGCATCAATACGCCTTTTCTATTCTTGATATTCAAGTATTTGTCTTGATGGTTGAAAATCCTAATTTACTAAATATTTTCTCTCGAGTAACATTTAGCATATTCTTTAACATATTTACCCATCACTCTCGGACATGAATTTAAATAAGAAAAGAGTTTTAGAAGCTTTATGATTCTCCTTTGAAAACCACACAAATCACGTTAATCTTTCTCGAGCACTCGTCCAATTTGTGGTGCTTATCACCTCAGCCATCATCATAAATCTCCCATTGGACTCATTATGAATCATTACAGGTTTTAAATGGTGATTAAGCATTTAAAACTCATGAAAAACAATGATAAACACTTCAACAACACAATACCATAAACATTGAATACTATGAATTAGAAATAAGCGTATATTATAACTTAGCTACATCATAGCCTTATTAGTTCATGATTAACTTTATATTAAACATTATAAACACAAAATTCATGAACTTATGAAAGAAAAAGGATAAAAAGAACTAAAAAAATAAAATTACAAACCAAACTTTCTTCCTTTCTGTCTTTCACTCGATTTTTCCCTCTATTCTCAACCAAATCATGTGATTTTTGGTCCTTTATCTGATATCCGGACACCCCCTCACCATCCTATATTTATACTAGTTGATTTGGGATAAACAATTGCAAAAAAGCTCCAAAAAAAAAATTTTGCTCCTTATAGATCGTTCTTGGTGGCTGTTGTAGGTTGACGCTGAACTGCTGCTCTTGCTCCTTTTTCTTCAATTTTTTTTTTACATTCCACCACCCAAATTCTGATCAAAATCATCATTTTCATGTAATATAAGGTGTATACAATGAATTTGAGCTAAAATATTGCATAATGTAGTCGCCACAGGTGAAGAAAATAAGCAAGTTGTGCACAGATTTATGATTTTCTGCAGCTGCAATTGGTGTTCTTCACCCATTTTTTCCATTTTTTTTCTGTACTCCACCGCCCAAATATTGCAAAATATGACTTAATACATGTAAAAGTATGTTTATAAAATGAATTTTTGGTAAAAATCATAGAGTTTTTGCTGCAAAAATGAAGCTTGAATTTGATTGCACCACACCTTGCACCTGCCGCCCAGATTTCTGCAATGCCCATTCAACTTGATTTTTTTTCATTTCTTTCTTGTTGTATATCTCCCAAAATCAGCTTTAACATCAACTAATACATGTTAATGTAGTGTTCAAGAAGTTCTTTCACCTTATTTGTCCATTTTGCCACGCAAAATGGCAAGTTGAAGTCAACTGTGCAAGCTGTTTTTTCATTCTCTGCATTTTTACTGTTCTAGCTGTTTTTCTTCATATTTTTGAGCTTTCCACCACCTAAATTCAGAGTTCACATAAACTTGGTCATGTTAAAGTATTATTTAACCCATCCTTGCACTCGATTTGTGCATTTTGCCACCTATTTTTACAAGTTGAATTGAATTGTGCATGAACTTGTTGGGTTCTTGCATTAGCTATGTTAATTATTATGTTATGCCCATTTTTTTACTTTGGTTTAGTGTATCTTGCTTTTACTTATTCATGTTAATGATAAAACTAGGCAATATTTAGCATAAAACGAGTGTTTTTGCAAGAAAAGGCAATATGAGCGAAAAAGAGAAAAATCAAGCAAAAGCGATAAAAATTTGATATAAAATGTTTAAAAATATATTAAAATAACATAAAAAATCATATACGAATTTAGATTTATCAAATGCCTTGAGATTTGAAAGAAAGGATAAACTTAATTTACTTTCCTAACTTTTGAATCTCAGTTACCTAGGTCATTGACATGTTTTTCCTTAGAAAAAAAAAAGATTTTGTTTTGAGATCCCTAAGCATTGATTTTCAGTTATTTTTTTCTGAGTTAGAGCACACTTGCTTTGAACTATACTAAAATTCTTTAAAAAGCATGAGATCTAGTGCTGCAATGTTCATCCTTGCTCGAGGATGAGGAAGATTAAAGTTTGGGGGTATTATGATAAGTCTAAGGTAGTATATAATTTTTTTATATTATTTTAATATATTTTTAAACATTTTACCTCAAATTTTTATCGCTTTTGATTGATTTTTCTCTTTTTTGCTGAGATTGTCATTTTCTTGCAAAAACACTCATTTTATGCTAAATCTTGCTAGGTTTTATCATTAACATCGACAAGTAAAAGAAAGATACACCAAACTAAAGTAAAAAAAGGGAAAAACATAATAATTAACATGGCTAAAGCACGAACACAACAAGTTCATGTACAATACAATTCAACTTGCACAAATGGGTAACAAAATGCACAAATCAAGTGCAAGGATTAATTAAACAACGCATTAACATGTCAAAGTTGATTTAAACTCTAAATTTAGGTGGGTCTAAGCTCAAAATTTTGAATAAAATCAGCAAAGAACAGCAAGAACAGAGAAAATGCACCAAGCACAACCAATCCATTTCAACTTGCAATTTTGGGCAGCAAAATGGACAAGTAACATGAAAGAACTTCTTGAACATATTAACATGTTCAAGTTGATGTTAAAGCTAATTTTGGGTGGTGCAAAGCTATAAAAAATGAAAAAAAATCAAGTTGAACAGCCATTGCAGAATCTGAGCGGCAAGGGTGCAAGTAGTAGTGCAATGAGGTACAACTTGCATTTTGGGAGCAAAAACTCAATGCCTTTTACCCAAATTCATTTTACGAACATACTTTAACATGTCTTAACTCATCTTTTTCAAGTTTTGGGCAGCGAAATTCAGAAAAAATGAAAAAAAAAAAAAGGATGAACAAGCAACACTGCTGCAGCTACAGAAAATTGACAGATTTTGCACAACTTGCTTACTTTCTCCACTTTCAGCAGTTATATTATGCAATATTTAAGCTCAAATTCATTGCATACACCTTATAGTACATGCACAAGATGATTTTGAGTAGAATTTGGGCAATGGATTGTAAAAACAAAAAAAATTGAAGAAAAAGGAGGGAGAACAGGGCTTCGGCACCAGCTGCAGCTGCTGCAAGTTTCAGCTAATAAGGATGAAGTTTGAAGAATTTTTACATTTTTTTTATCCTAGCTCAAATACTAAATAGGGAAGGGTGTGGGGGCGTTTGAGCATCAAATTTCAAAACAAAAATCACAAGATTTGAGTGAGAAAATAAAGAAAAACCGTGAGAAAGAGGAAAGGAGAAGGAAGGAAGAAAGTTTGGCTTGTAATTTTGTATTTTTAGTCCTTTCTACCCTTTTTTCTTTTCCAAGTTCATCAATTTTGTGTTTATAATGTTAAATATTAAGTTTATCATGAACTAATTATGTTATTCTAAGGCTATGATATAGCCTAAGTTGTAATATACTCTTATCTCTAATTCAAAGTATTAAATGTTTATGTTATTATGTTGTTGCAGTGTTTATCATTATTCTTCATGACTTTTAAAGGCTTGATCACCATTTAAAGCCTATAATGATTCATAATGAATCAGAGAGGGGATTTATGATGATTGCTAATGTGATAAGCACCATAAATTGGGCGAATGCGAGAGAGATTAACGCAATTTGTGTGGTTTTCAAAAAAGAACATCATAGAACTTTAAGAACTATTTTCTTATTTAAATTCATGTACGAGCATGATGAGTTAATATGTTAGAGAGTATGCTAAATGTTACTCAAGAGAGAATATTTAGTAAATTAGGATTTTCAACTATCAACACACGGCAACAACTTAAATATCGTGAATAGAAAAGGCGTATTGATGCAACTAAGGTGAAATCAGATGTAGTAGAATTTATAAACTACTAAAAACCAACAAAAAATTAGCACATTCTAATCTTGCTTTAACTTTTATTTCTTTTTATTTTATTTTACTTTATTTCATATCAAAATCTTAAATTTTTTGGTCTATCAAATAGTATTGAAGCTACCATCTTTGGTATTCACTCAATACAATCCTCATGAGAACCATATTCTACTCAATTCTATATTACTTGGTATGACTATTGCACTTGCTAATGCATGCGTAGAGTCTGCATCAGCAGCTAACACCTAAGAAGCTCTCGAGGGTGATGTGATAGGATCAGATGAAGAGCATTAAGTCGTGCTCATGACTAAGGTGGCAACCACTAAAGGTACACTTGACACTTTATCTTTCACAGTTAATGCTAAAACATCCAAATTGCCTAATGATCCACCTGATAAAATGAAGATGATGTTTGATAGGCCCAATACTACTAATAAACACATCAAGCCCAACATATTAAGGCCAAATTTGATCGCATTCTAATAAATAGCCAGTTTGGCTTCATACCGGGGAGATCAACAATGGAAGCCATTCACCTCTTACAGCGAACGATAGAGCAATATAGGGAGAGACAAAAGGATCTCCACGTGATCTTTATCGATTTAGAGAAGGCATATGATAGAGTGCCAAGAGAGGTAATGTGGAGGGTGTTGGGTAGGAAAGGCATACCAATGCCTTATATTCGGGTCATTAGGGATATGTATGAAGAGGCACATACTAATGTGCGCACAAAGGAAAGGGAGACAGACACGTTCCCTATTACAGTTGGGGTGTACCAAGGCTCTGCCTTTAGTCCATTCCTATTCATTCTAGTGATGGATGAGCTCACTAGACACATCCAAGGGGAGGTAACTTGGTGTATGCTTTTTGCAGACAACATAGTTTTGGTAGGGGAATCCCGAGCGGACATAAACGAGAAGTTGGAATTGTGGAGAGGTGCTTTAGAATCGAGGGGTTTAAGGATTAGTAGATCTACGACCGAGTACATAGAATTCGAATTCGATCATTCCACCACGATTAATACAGAGGAGGTTAAGATCGAATCAGAAACTGTACCGAGTAAGGAGAGTTTCAAATACCTGGGATCCATGATACACCAGAATGGTGAAGTGGATGAGGATGTCAGCAACAGGATTAAAGTAGGCTGGTAGAAGTAGAGGATGGCATCCAGGGTGCCGTGTGATGGAAAGTTCCCACTAAAGTTAAAGGGAAAATACTATAGGACGGTAGTAAGACCGGCTATGCTATATGGGGCAGAGTGTCGACCAATGAAGCAAAATCAAACACAAAGGATGAAGGTGGTAGAGATGAGGATGCTGCGCTGGATGTGTGGTCACAAAAGGAAGGAAAGGATTAGGAATGATGTGATACGAGGTAAGTTGGGTGTAGCCTCGATCAAGGATAAATTGAGGGAGCACCGCCTAAGATGGTTTAGACATGTTAGCCGGAGACCGACTATAGCCCCAGTCAGGAGGTGTAAACAGTTTCACACGACGCTAGGCAGAAGAGGGAGGGGTAGACCAAAGAAGAGTTGGATGGAGACGATTCGTCACGACCAAACCCACCTAAACCTAAGAGAGGAGATGGCCTTAGATAGGGTACGATGGAGGGCTAGCATAAGGGTAGCGGAGGGGACAGAGTAGATTAGTGCAGGAAGTGACTTGCAGTGTAAGATCCTTAAGCAGGCATAACCTCAGGTGAAGCACTTATAGGCTAGTTTAGTCTTTGATCCTGCTTCTTCCTCTTCTTCTTCTTCTTCTTCTTCTTCTTATTCTTCTTCTTCTTTTTCCTCAAAATTCATGGGTAACTAATTGGTGGTTATTTGTAGGCATTCAATTACATCAGGGTGGGGGTCCCCAGAAACAACCTCCTTTCCACGGAAGGGGTAAGGCTGCGTACATCACCCCTCCCAGACCCCGCTTTCTGTGGGAGCCGCGAGGCACTGGGACTGTTGTTGATTGATTGATTGATTGAGAGTCTTGGTGGATAATGGTGTGGCTATCAATGTCTTGCCTTCATAAATGTTAGGGGTCATTGGTAAGTCTCGAAAGAACTTAATAACTTCAGATGTGGCAATCTTTGGATTTTCTGGAGCTACTATCAAATCTCAAGGAGTCATTCCCATTGACTTGACTATGGGTGACTTAAGGGAGCTAACAACTTTCTTCGCGGTGGAAACTACCTCAATCGATAATGCTTTACTTGGTAGGGATAGGCTGCATATCAATTATCATGTTCCATCCTTACTTCACCAGCAGTTAATATTCCAGAACCATGATAAGTATGAGGTTGTTTTGGCAGATAACAGGACATTCATGGCTTGCTCCAACTATGTAGATGCTAAATTCTACGAAGATGATGTGGGAGACCTAGACATCAAGAGGACCAATTCACAATCAATCCAACAACAAGACATCATAGCCATCCTTGATAGCCAAATAATCAAAGCGGGGGCTGGTCAAGCAGATGTTAAGTACAAAGATTCCGACTTCTAGGGGTACATGAGGGCCCATCTTGATGAAAAGGACTCCTAATGAACTCCAAAATCTCAACATGGAGGCACTAAGACCTCCAAGTAAGGGCTAAGAGGCTATTTATTCTACTTTAGCAAGGCTCATGGCCTGGTGTGCTGAAGATCATCTCAGGGCTGAGTAACCATTTCACGGCTTTCATGTCCATGCAATGAAAGAAAAAAAAAAAAAAAAAATGGAGCTCTCTGATCTAAGAGCAGCACCAGCCAAAATGAAGGATCTAATGGCAAAAGTCAAACCCCCTCTTCAAGGTTAATTTGGGCTCGACAAAGGACCTGAGACCTACCTATATAAGTGCTCTGTTCTTTGAGGAGCAGATGGAGTAGTACTTAATTTTGCTCTGCGGATTCAAGGATTGCTTTGCTTGGGAGCATCATGAGATGCCTAGCCTTGATAGGAAAGTGGTGAAGCATAGGCTTCCTATAAAGTTAGGCTCGAAGCCCATCATTCAAGGCTGGGGAAGGATGTCTCAAGAAGTCATAGATTTGGTCAAGGAAGAAATTGAAAGACTCCTGAAGGCCAAATTCATCAGAATATGTTGAGTGGTTGGCTAGTGTCGTCCCTGTCATTAAAAAGAACGGAAAAATCAAGGTCTGCATTGATATTAGATATCTAAACACAGCCACCGCAAAGGACGAATACCCTATGCCTATTGCTGATGTTCTCATTGACCTAGTCTCGATGCATTTGGTTTCAACGTTCATGGATGGCTACTATGGGTACTACCAGGCCATGATTACCATGAAAGACACCCACAAGACAACATTCAGATGTCTTGGGTCAATAGGGACATTTGAGTGGGTGGCTATGCCCTTTGGTTAAAAGAATGCTTGCGTCACCTACAAAAGAGCCACGAGCATGATTTTTCATGACCGTATTGGCAAGACCAAGGAAGTTTATATAGATGATGCCATGGTTAAATTGAAATTCCAAGTTAAACACTTAGAAGTCTTGAGGAGTACGATCCATAGAATGAGGTTCACAATTTTAAGGTGAATACATTGAAATGCACCTTTAACTTGTAAGCTAGAATCTTTCTAGGTTTTTTGGTACGCTAGAGGGGAATCGAGGTTGATATTAATAAGACTAAGGCCATCAAAATGGCCAAGCCACCTTCAAGCAAAAAGAAGCATCCGCACCCCTTGGGGTAGGTTAACTTCCTAAGACATTTTGTCTTAAATTCACAGGAAAAACCATGGTCTTCTCTCCTTTGCTAAAGCTCAAATATGACTTCAAGTTAAAAAGGCCACATCAAATAACATTCAAGGCCGTCAAGGACTACTTGATTAGGCGACCAATATAAATTCCACCAAAGCATGGAAAGCCTTCGAAGATCTATGTCTCTGCTTCAAATGAATCTATTAGTTGTTTGCTCGTACATGACAATGAGCAAGGTTTTGAACAGAGAGTTTTCTACCTTAGTTATTGCTTAAATGAATGTGAAATAAAGTATTCCTCAATTGAAAAACTATGTCTATCTTTGTTCTACGCATCAACAAAATTAAGAACTTATTTCTTTGCGTTTACTACATATGTGGTAGCCTAGATAGATGTCCTTAAATATATGCTACATGGAGCATTTTTGAGAGGAAGGTTAAACAAGTGGAGTGTAGAACTACTTCAATTTGAGTTGGCATACGTGTCACAAAAGTTAGTAAAGGGGCAAGCCCTAGCAAACTTTTTAGCTGACCATCCTAACACCTAGGCTGGCTTAAATAATGGGCCAGGACACCTTATAGTGGTAGATCTAGCTCCTTGAAAACTATTCTTCGACAGTTCAAGGACCAATTCTAGTGTTGGAGTGGGATTTGTGATATAATCGCCTGAGGGAATCATCACTAAGTTGGCTATCAACTTGGTGGGAAAATGCTCCAGTAGCATGGCTGAGTGTGAGGCGCTAATAATTGGCCTTCAAACTTTTCTAGGAATGCAAGGCCTCGATGTCATGTTCAGGGGGATTCATAATTGTTATTTTTCAAGTAAATGAGGAGTTCCAGTGGCTCAGCGATACCTCCAATCGATATCTATCCATTATACATATGCTATTGAGTAAATTCAGTGGGGTATTGTTCGAGCGCATCCCTGGGGAACAAATTAAGGAAATTAATGACTTGGCTCAGTTGGCATCTAGGTATAAATTACCTAGAACTTGCTATGAAGAGACTATGGTCATTAATACTAAGGTTTTCGATTATGAGAGCAAGTGTACTGAGCCCTTTGTAGGTGCACCAATTGTATGTTTGAAGTACTATGAGACACATCAAACTATCCTAAATCAACAAGAGGATAGGAGGAAGCCCTTAATGGAGTACTTCAAAAACCCCTCAAAATTACATTAAGGATAGAAAAATGAAAATAAAAGCTCATAGATTCCACTTAGATGACTGGTCTAGAGAATTATACAAAAGGGATGCTAGTGGAGTGCTTCTCAAGTGCCTTGACTTAGATGAACCAATGCCAGAAATATTAGCAACCCATGAGGGAATCTATGGATGCCATCTAGCGGCAATAAAATGTACTCGCTTATTAGACGTTATGGTTACTAATAGGTCTCCAAGATGAAGGATTGCATTAAATATGCCCAAGGATGCAAAGAATGCCAAAGGCATGGACATATATCCGAAGTCCCTGCTATGGAGATGCATGCCATTGTCAAACATTGGCCATTTAGAGGCTGAGCAATGGATATCATAGGAGAATTCAACCCTCCATCTAGCAAACAACACTCTTATATCCTTGTAGCCACCGATTACTTCACCAAATGGGTGGAGGCTAAACCATAAAGAAATATCAATTTGCATGATGTGATTGATTTTATTAAGGAATATATCCTTTGTAGGTTTGACATTCCAGGGACTATCGTAGTGAACCAAGCTAAAGTCTTTAATGGAGCATAGATAAAGGAGTTTACCAAGATTTTCAATATCAAAATTTTAAATCGAACTCCTTGTTAACCTCAAGCTAGTGGCCATGGAAAATCAAGTAATAAAATCATAGAAATTTTAAACTGAACACATTAAGAAAATGATTGAGGATGATCATAGAAGGCTGCATGAATTACGACTTGATGCCCTATTGGCTTACAGAGCCTCCAAAAGAGATGGCACTGGGACGACTCGTTTTTATTTAACATCTCGCTATGATGCGGTATTACCTATGGAGGTAATAGTTCAATCCATTATATTAGCTCATCAAGGGATATTCTCTAAACTTGAATATGAGCCATCCATGGTGGATGAACTCACTAATCTAGACCAAGTGAGGCTTGGTACTTTATACAAATTGTAAACTGAAAGAAAAGATTGCCAAAGCCTACAACAAAAGAATCAAACCTAGATCTTTTGACTTAGGGGATTTGGTCTAGAATAGATCTTGCCTGTTGGCCAAAAATACCGTATCTTTGGTAAGTGGTCCACAAATTGGGCATGCCTATTTAGAGTCATTGAAATATTTAGGGAAATGCTTATTTATTTCAAGACTTAGATGTGAGAACTCATCCAAAGGCCATCAATGGAAGGTTCCTAAAGAAATATCAGCCATCCATCTAGAATTCTATCAAAGAAGTCCTTTAAATTTAGATTTCAAGAGCTATGGGCTCCATTTTAATGTCAATGCTAGGAGGATCAATCTAAAGGTTCCTAGGTAAAATAAAATAAAACACAAATGAACCATCAAACTAAGAGACATATAGAATGAATGCAGTGTGTATTTCATTATGGTTGGGAGATTACATTGCTCACAAATATTACAAGTGAGCAACTTTTAAAAGCCGAATCAAAAGATTCTTGCCCAAATCCTCACTAAGGACTCGTCAATTAAGGACAACTGGTTGGTGACATCATTTAGTTCAAGATCTAAGGAGATAACTTCCTCTTAAGAAGCTTGACTCTTCCTCTAAGCTTCCATGAGGGCTTCTTCAAGACCACCTACCATCAAACCTTGAGAGGTGTGTTCTCTCAAGGAAAGCAGCTCCTCGTTAAGGTATTATAAGCTTTCTTTCAAGTTGTGAGTCTCATTTTCTAAGCCCCTAATTCCTAAGGCTTGTTGGTCATGGGTTCTTTTTGCTATTTGGAGCTCTTCAAACAAGGGCTGCATGTCTTCTAGGCCAGCTTGACGCCCTAAGGCCCTAATGGCATCATGACACCACAATTTTCTCCGATGGAGGGATGGAACTTCTTGAATATTTAGGAGTACCTCCTCAAAGTCCTTGAGCTCATTGGCAATCGTAGGGGCCACACTTTGATTTTCCTCTATAGATCTTAAGAGGGACATGGCTTCTTTAAAATTGCTTCCTCTGCCAGGGTCAGAACATGGAAGTGCATGATCTTCCTTAGCTTTTGAATCACGGGGGAATCCTAGCCTAGTTTTTAAAAGGCCAGCCTTTTTGTTGCTCCAAATTTATCAAATGGAGAGGCCACTTCCTGTGGTCTTGATCTGAGCATAGCCCTAGGAGGAGTAATCTGGAAAGGATCAGATAAATTTTTCAAGTCTTTGACTTTTAAAAAATAGAAAAAGCTTAAAAACAAGTTCCTTTACCTCTAAGGCCTCGCTCTAGTGACCGAAGGTGCTAATGCTGGAAGGGTTTCCTATGGAGTGTTGGTAAAGTTCCGACCACTAGTTTTTCTGCAGCATGTGTAGTTGCTACAAGCGTTATTCCTTCCCCAAGGGCAGTTTCTAAGTGTTGACACTTGCATGTTAGAACCAAAATATGGTTCAAGACATCAAAGATGCAAAATTCAAATAAGTTTGTACCTTCAGGGGGCTCCTCCATAAGGAGTAGTGCTCTTGGAAGAAGAAATGGAGCCGACATAATGCCCTTAAATGAAGTAGCTGCAAGAGTCACCTCTTCATAAGAAAAACTAACGATTGGCTCCATAGCAAAGGTAGCCATATATCTTGTGTCTCCGGCACTTGAACTTATTAACTTACTATCCTGAGGGAGCCCTGAGATAGCCTCTTAGGAGAGAGAATCTGGAATCTCAATAATATAGGAAGTTGGCTCTTGTTGCTATTAAAGGCCATATTAGAGAACTTCTTTAATAAGTAAATGAAAATTCTGATTAGAAAGGCCAATACCTCAACTACAGGGAGCTTGGTTCTTCTTTTCCTTTTAATTAATTATGAGATGGGTATTTCCTCTTCTTCTCCTCCTCCTTCTGTTAGTGAATGAAGTGCCAGAGGAACATCATCCTTCTTCCTCTTTCTAGAGCTGTCAATTCTATGGGTTGATAAAGAAGCACCTAGGGGTGATTACTCAAGAAGCATTTTAGTGAAGTTCTTGTCGTGTCACCCTTGAGAGTCACCTGGATAGCTACTATGGAAACAAAAATACAAGTGTCAAGCCTTGTGATAACCACCAGCAATTGAAGCATACTTCAAGAGCGATGGAACTACCTGATTATGCATTTCATAGGTTAAGCCTGGGAAGAGCTGGCTAGCTTCTCTTAAAACTAGGACCTGCGATCTCTACATGAAGCTTAAAATGCCACGTAGCACCTTTGGCCTCGGAGGAGGACCAAGAAGCTTAATGCCAAGCTGAAAAACATTTATGTTACAAACTGAGAATCCGAGGCTTGAGTTTAAAGCCGGCTTTTGGCGGAAAATCAGTAAGGCATCAAAATTCAGTTATATGCTGCTGGTTGTTCTGCTGTCCTGCTGCACACACGCTGCTGCTGCTGTTAGTTGCTAATTTAGGCTGTTATTTGGGCCCAATTCTAATAAATTGAGTGTTAGTTAGGAGTTGACATTCTAGATTGTTCTAAGAATTGTTTAGGTGCATTGCATTTACGTGTTTAGCTTGCTATAAATAAGTGAAGGATGTAACGATCCAAGCATTCAATGAAAAAATCTGAAATCTATCTCATTTTGAGATCAACTCTATTTTCTCATCCCCTTTCCCTTCTTTCTCTCCTCTAAACTCTATATTCTTTCTCATCTCATACTCTCACTATCCCAACCAAGGTTAAGTTTCAAGACCTAATCTTTGAAACCTTAACAATTGATATCAGAGCCTTGATTTGGCTTCCGAATCAAGCTCATATCTGAAAAAAATTGTAAAATCTGATTAATTATGTTGCAATTAGTCAACAAAAGAAGGTTGGATACTGGTTTAATTCAAATTTGGTGATCAGAAATTCAAATCTGAATTGATTGAAGAATTTTGGCGGTATGGCATCACTTGCTGCATAAACCTGGGAAGGTTGCTTTCGGTAGGGAATTTAAGTGATCATATTACATTGAAGGAGGTTCAATTGATCAGTATTTGTTGAGTACATTCAACATCAAGCTGATTCAGATTGAAATTCAATAGCATCGATCAAGCATTTGCTGCAGAAGTGGAGTAACGAAGTAAGTTGCAGTTGCTGAAATTGATGCTGACCTAACTTGATCGATCGTCCATTGGATCGGTTGAGGAAGAAGTAGAAATTGAGCTATATGATCCACATTGTACCTGATCATCCTCAAAATAGCAGAAATCATCGGAATGGAGGTGATTACAGATGTTGCAATTCGGATGTTCAAGATTGAGGTAATGGTCTACTGAAACTTTAAGTTGCAATTCATTGAGAATTCGTATTTGTTGTTGGATGATGTCGATATTGTATTGCTAAGCATAAAAGTAGTGAGAATTCATCTGAATCTATGGTGATCTTTGAGAATTATATGCTATTGAGTCGAGAAATGATTAGGCGAAATGCTGACAGCATAGGGGAAAATCTGACAGTAGGATCGAAAGTGTTGAAATCCGATTTCGTTCGTTAAGATAGCTTGAGTGTGGTGTTAAGAACTTGATTTTGTGTAGAGTCGAGCCTAATTCAGAAGTGTGAGTCGAATTACTCGATAAAACGCTCCTGTCAGAAGTCGCGCGAGGTTAGGGTTTGTTCGAAGTTCTGTTCAAAGTTTATCAGTTAGGGTTTATAATCATTGACGATCATGGAACCGATAGCAAGGGATTATTTGTGCCAACGAATGAGTATAACTTCATAAATCAATCGATTGTTGAAGAGTTGCAAAACAAGTTTGATATTTCTGCGAATTTCGATAGTGCACTCTGCGAAAGAGCTGATTATAGATCGAAGGTGTTGTTCATTTGCAAATATCACTAATAGAGAGAGAATTCGATCTGAAGTTGGTGTAAATGTTACGATCAGATCTCAGAATGCTACTAAAAAGGACCTTCAAGACTTACAGAAAGGTTTTGATCAAATCAAATTCTGTCATTGTTAATGGACAAAGGTGCAAAGGATGCAAAGGGGCAAGGTCGGTTGCAACAAATTGAGATTGTTCCACCTATGGAAGTGGTTCTACCACAAGAGTTCGTTGTTGAGCAAAAAGAGGAGGTACAATCTGTTGTTGTTGAAGATGAACTCGACCACGACAATGCTGAAATCGATGAAAACAGGCGTGAAGAACCTGAGGCTGAACAAGATGATTCTTATGAAGACTCTTTGTTAGAGTTAGATCATCGTGATGACGCTGAGGTACAACATGACATGCATCCGGATGGGGAATATGATTCACAAGTCCGAGGAATGATTAAGACAACAAAGAGTAAGTCGAAGAGAAATCGTCTAAGTGAAGCATTTCGAGATGTTGTGGGTAAAAAGAAGTTGACAAAGCCAAAAGTGAATCGTGAGGTGGTGTGTCAGCCTAAGCAGCTTTTGAGTTCGCAAGAGCAGCACAATGGACAACCTGTGGTTGCTTTAACTAAATCCGATTCAGTTGGAGGACATGGGGATAACCCACAAGAAGAAGCTAGTCAACAAGAACTAACTCAAGATCATGATTCTACTGATGTATATGTTGATATATCACCAAATCAATTAAGTATGACTCAATGGCAAGCTTATATGCAGAACCTCAGTGTTGTCCCTACTGAGCAATGTTATTCTGTAGGGAAATCCCTTGTTGCTGCTGCAAGGCCTACAAATATAGATCAGGGTATGCATAACTCCACTTTTGGGCGTGCTGGAGTGTTAATTCAGGACCAAAACAACATTATCCTGGATGCGTTGCAAGGTCCCTTGCATTGGGTGAAGGATTACAAATGTGTAAGGGCTGTAATGCACTATCGGCAAGCCAATCGGCAAGTTCGGAATGAGTTATTCCTTTATGTGAGTAGAGTTATAACTTGTCCAAGTGCGAGCTCCTATGATAAGTTACCGCCTGATCCGGGAGAAGGTTCTCGAGGCTATATGAAGCTGAGAAGAGTCGAATCCTTGCTGAAAAGAAGCACTCGAGCTGCGAGAGTGCGTTTCAAGGTTCACAACAAACAAAGCTTGTTTCGTTTGCTAGCAATGGAGTTGATGAATGTGCACAAAGGTTGTAATGTGAGAAGACAGACCTCTGATCAAATCCACATCAGTACACTAGGCGCTTTAAATGATGTAATTGATGATGGCAATGAATCACAAGTGATTGGAAAAGCTGGTCCGGTTCTATTGTTTGATGAAGAACAATTATGTTCCAGTGCAAGCTATGATAAAAGTATGGTAATAGCTATGGGTCATGAAGAGGGTAACATCAAAGTAAGCCTAGAGGGAAAGGATTAATCATGTTACAGGCTACAAAACTCAGATCGTGACATTGAAGTCTCACTTGTTCCGAAATGGGTGTTGTTTCGGCTCAAACACAAGCATTTCCTTGAAGGGATGGAAGTTGTTTTTAGTTGGTGGTTTGAGGATATATTGGGCTACTGGAATGATTGTAACAGGCTGGAGCACGGGGCCGAGTTTGGGAAAAGTTCAAGCAAGCTGCTAAAATCATTCTCCGAGTCCAATGTGGGCCAAGATTGATCTCTGGAAGTTCAGAATTCTGGCAGCCCTGCATCTCATTACAGACTTATGCAATTGTGACCTATGAGCGCTTAAGTTGTTGGGGCAAAAGTTCAGAACCTGAAGCCAAAGTCACAAGTGCTCAATTGTCAAAAAGGGGACAACAAGAATGCAAGATTGTGGCTGAAAATCTTGGGAGCATTACGACTCTTTCAATAACAGCGGTAAAAGGGATGTTCAACGGCAATGTGATTGGTGCTATCATGACCTTCGAAAGATGTCATAACTTGTTCTCTTCAAGTAGCTTCCATATGGATGTACACCGAGCTGCAATATGTCATTATGAGTTGCATCTGGTTTGTACTGCTGAGCTTGTGGATTCTGCAGCAACTTCGGTGCAATTGTAAAGCAATCAGGGATTTATTGGCCATGTCATGAGCTGGGTTGGTAGGTGGTTGTGTGAGCTGAATTTGTTGAAAATCATTGCAGCAGGACACGTTAATTCAGCAGGGAATCAAGTTCCAGTAGCTGATAAGCACTTTCGGCATGCCGATCGGCAAGTTCGGGTTGAAATAGTTTTGTTTTTGAAAGGAGTTTTGATTAACAAGGTCACTATCATGAAGCTATGCTATTGGGAGGACATTTGCAAGTCGTTTGTCTCCAAGGTTTCAGCCAAGGACAAAGAAATCACTGAAGTTTTGGGGTTACAGCTGCATTCTTATGGAATTGCACTGTGTTCGGTTACTATGATCAAGAATTGGGACTGTTTGAGCTGCAACAAAAAATGCCTACAAGCTGATTTTGATGTTTGGTTCTCTTGGTTTGAGTTTGGAAGGCCTCCCGAGATGCTCAAGGACTTCATATGCAGTTTAATGGGGACAAAGACACACAAAATCAGCAAGGTAGCTTACTACATGCATAAAAACAGAATTGTTTCTGCATTTTGGGAAATTCAGCAGCAAGACTGGCTTTGGGGCCATGTGTAGGTCAACAAAAAGAGTGGTGCGTGTGTTGTTGATATGTGGTTGATCAATACAGACCTCAGGTACCAGCTGCATTACAAATCCAGTTGCAAGTATGCAATCTCAGAAGTCTTGGAGTTCATCACCATCAACTTCAATTTCTACCTCTACATCAAGAAGTGATTTCAAGTCTCATTCTCTTCATTCTTGAGGACAATAATGTTTTCAAGGGGAAGGAAATGTTACAAACCGAGAATCCAAGGCTTGAGTTTAAAGTCGGCTTTTGGCAGGAAAATCAGTAAGGCATTAAAATTCAGTTATATGCTGTTGGTTGCACTGCTATCCTGCTGCACACACGCTGCTGCTACTGTTAGTTGCTGATTTAGGCTGTTATTTGGCGCCAATTCTAATAAATTGAGTATTAGTTAGGAGTTGACATTCTAGATTGTTCTAAGAATTGTTTAGGTGCATTGCATTTACTTGTTTAGCTTGCTATAAATAAGTGAAGGATGTAACGGTCCAAGCGTTCAATGAAAAAATTTGAAATCTATCTCATTTTGAGATCAACTCTGTTTTCTCATCCCCTTTCCCTTCTTTCTCTCATGTAAACTCTATATTCTTTCTCATCTCACACTCTCACTATCCCAACCAAGGTTAAGTTTCAAGACCTAATCTTCGAAACCTTAACAATTTCGTGGCACATGGGGTATACCTACAAGCTACTGGATACTCATAATGAGACGTGATCTCTTGATTTAGGACAAAAAGTCCCGAAGCTTATCGAGCTAAAGAGAAATCCTCCTAGCCCACCAAAGGTTCTTGGTCCTTGGGTTGTGAAAAGGAACACCCTAGACCACACCAAATTGCTTGGAAAATAACCCAGGCCTATATATCTCCATGCTAAGATGAGTTTGGTGATACAATAGCAAATCTTTGGGGCATAAGATTGCTTGCCAGGTTTAGGAGTTGAAGTCTACTGAGACACAATCATAGAGGTTTGGTTGCTTAAACCATTAAGGACCAAGATTTCTACTCTTTAAAGGAGTCCATGAGGGTCCCTGCCACTCTTAAGGGGACAATAGAGTCTCAAGGCAGTGGTTAAATGACCATCCTCAAGGGGGCTGAACTTTGCAACAAGAAAAATGCTTATCAAAACAAGAAATCCACTCTCCGAGGGGAGTGTAGGGGTCTCTGTGCCATAACTAACAAAAACAGGCTCGGGCCCCTAATTGGACCAAGCATAAGGGACCACCTACATGAGCACTATAGTTTTTGGCTATTTGTCTCTGAGATAGCTATATTCTTGGGCCAAAAACAACAGACCCATTGACAAAGGGCCACAACTGAAAGCAAGATTAATGGCCATGGCCTTACGGAACTTGGGAATTGAGTTAGAAATTCGCAAAGAAAAACTTGCTCAACCAAAACAAGTAGAAGCATACCTCTTCTTCTGTAAAACCTTGCCTAAAGTCATGAGCTTTTGTTACAATCTCTATAACAAAAACTCATAACCTCCAAGTAAGTCAGTAACGGAGGAGGAGGAGGCAAAGGCTTTAGCTTTTGAAGAAACAGACGAATCAAGGTGTAGCTCTTCTCCCCTAAGTGAAAGACCTGTTAGGGCCGTTATGTCCTTTAAGGTGATTACTAAGAACCCTTAGGGAGGACAAAAGCAATATAATAGGTATTCCAGCATCAGGCTAGTGCTGCTACAATGGGAAAATCATACCTGAGAGCAATGGTTAAGTGCTAGATGGCTTTTTGGATGCAAAGTTGCTTCCATTTTTTTCCACACGTCACCATCTGCACATCGACCCATTTAGTGTATCGCTTGGTAAAAAAATGTCCATCCTCTAAAGGGCACTGCTTCCCTACAGATGCATTTGCCTCCCCAAGAATAACTTAGGGATGTTGTAGGAAGAACAGGTGATTCATCCGGTCAGGGAATAGTTCATCCAAACTTGGTATGTCATGAGATGGGGCAAAAATTGGCCCTAGGGCATAAGAAGGCTTTAAATAATCTTCTTTAGATAGCTAAGAAAGGTCCTACATGGTGGTGTTGAGACGAATCGAATTTTGGAGCACATTAGAGATAAATAAGTTCAGATTGAACATATCGAGTCAGTTGTTCAATAGGACTATCTATTGTGATTCAAGATAAATCTTGATCATAGTCTAAGGATAATAGAGTATGAGATGAGAAAGAATTGAATATAGATGAGAAATGAGAGAAAATTAAGATGAGAGAGAGAAATCAATTCATTATCATTCAATAATTCTTACTTACAAAAGGCATCCCTATTTATACTACGTCTAGAATATGAACAATACATTGCATCTAAACATCTTCACTTAACTGCCTTTCCCACTCTTTAGCCATCACTCTTGACTTGCTAACTAATATTTAACTCACCTTGACTTACACAAGTGAACTGAAGAGGACTTGTTAGGCAAATTCTTCTAAATGAGGTGCTAATTAAACTTGTACTAAGAACTTAAACTACGTTATTATGATCAATGACTCCCAAGTACTCAACTCCAATTCACAGGTCATGATAATACTCCCCCCTTTAAAAATTCTTGTCCTTAAGAATCTTAGAAGAGAGTTGTGACTTGAAGAATCCCTTATTATTGCAGAAATTGAAGCTGAATTAAATGAAGCCTTGCTAATGAAGAAAGCTGAAATTTTGCAGCTGAAGAAAGCTTGTTGATGTAGTATGTACATATGAAATATGAACTTTTGTACTTGAATCTGAATTGCAGCTTGAAAGCTTGCCATTACTGTTGGCGTCATGCTGTCGTTGTGTATTGTTGAGTGTGTTTCTTGTTTTGCCCACAATGCTCGCATCTGATTGTAGAGTATATTTTGGGAGGTCTGCCATTGCCATACCAATTCAACTGAGCTCTAATGTAGCCCAGCATCAGTACTTAGCAATTGAAGTGAAATGGTGGCCAAAGATATAGCAGCTGGAGCTCAAATTCCTTAGTCCTCAATCTAAATTTCAATTGCGTAATCACTCTTATGCTTCCATTATCTGATTTCATGCTGGGAATTTCAATGAAATCAGTCATTTTCATGACTGGAATTTTACACTTAACTGTCTTCAAAACATCAAGAACCTTTTGAACGAATCTAGACATGTATTTTCTAACATCTTCGAACAAATGTAGGATGATTGTTGATCTCCACATGTGGTCTTTGCTGAACTACTCAATTATACTAGCTAAAAGCGCTGCTGATCTCAAGGCAAGCATTTTGGTTTATACTATCACATTGATCAATTTTTCTAACCTCCATTCGACCTTGCGCCTCACTCAAGACAAACTCAAGAGGCCTCACATTTGCTTGGACTTTAGAAGAGTGTCCCTTGCTTCCAAGTCGACTAATATACGCTTCTAACTTCAACCCTTGGTTGATTGCAATTTCAGCTCCAAGACCCTTCCTAATTAGCTTAGGTTTGCATTTGAGTACAAGAAATTTCCCTTAATTGCTCACAACTCTTAGCCTTTGGGCCTTCCTCCCCATATTCTTCACTTGAAATCTTATTTTGAGTTAAGTTCTTCCACTCCTATTCCTCCAAGAGTGATGTTGTTCATCAAATTTATCAACCAAAACCTCTGCGCTACTGAATTCAACTTTGTTAAACTCAACAGCTTGCTCCATTTCCCCTAGATCAGGAAGCCTATTGTTAGTGTTCTTAGATGAATACACATTAGCACCACTCAATTGACCCTACACTTGGATCGAACCTAGCAATTTCTTTAGCTGCAATGATGCTTGTATTAGCTGAGTAACATAATGTGATGTTGATTTACATGTGTGGATTGCCGTAACAATAACACCCTAAGTTCTTAATGAATTTGCATTACTACTGACTAAATCCCCCTATCCAAGATCAAAAGCCCTCAATAGAGTCCATCATTAAACCTCATCTAACCTAATTCTTAGCTGAATTGGAGCATCTTCTTGCACTAGAACAATATCAACCCACTCCTCAGTTAAGTTTAATAGCACTGCTACAGCATCAGCTTTACTTCTCACTTATTTTATATCATTACTCATTAAACTCCTCTTCTTTGCTAATTTCATTGTCCTCCTAATCCAAGAATAAGCCCCAAGTTTATCTATCAAACACATCACCAACTTAGGCTACCTCAATTTCATGTTCTTGAGCATGTAAAACTTATCAAGAACCATTTATTAGATTTGAGACGAAAACCAGGAGGTCTTCCCTTGTAAACCAAAATTGGCTTAAGCAAAGGCCCTATTCTCCTACCCACAGAACTCTTCTCGAGGCTACGACCAATTGCTAACTTAATTTCAGTGTGAGGCTGTAATATTAGCTTCAAATACAATAATTCGGGGCTTAGAACTTCAACTTGAACTTGCAATTTCTGAGCTACAATATTCAATGGCTCTAAATCTTGTTTAATAGACTAAGAAGCTCCAACACTATCTTAAGATGTGGCAATGATTGCAACTATGATCTCTTCAAACATTACTAAATCAAGAGCATGTAAATTCACATTACTTGGGTTTATTTTCGCATATTGCTGGTTGATGTTTGCTCACTACTGTATTGAATTTTCGGCTACAGCTTAGGAATCTGATTTAGGGACTTGTGTGGGCCTCATCTCAACAAGTTCCAACTAAATCTTTGCATCATCAACCTATTTCATTGCTGTAATTTCAATATTCAATCTAACTCCAACCCCACCAGATGTGCCCAGCTCACATTTCTAATGAGAATGTTAGTTAGCTTCAAATTTCCTACGAAACTCCTCTTTCCCTAGATCAAGAGGGGCTTGAGGTGCAATTGTAATCATACTAGCCCGGAGATTTTCAAATTTCGTCATATAGTCCTTCACGGTAGTGACTTGAGTTAATTTGTTGAAGCTTTCCACGACATCACCCACTTCTTCATCACCATAGCGCTCACATAACTCGGTCACGAACTCGTCCCAAGTAAGAGCGGGAGTGCTCCTCAATAGACTGTAAAACCAAACTTCGTGATCCCCTTGGAGATAAACCGCGGCCAATTCCACCTTTTGATCATCGGGAATGGAATAGAAATGGAAATATCACTCACATCTTCTTATCCAAGAGTGAGGTTGCTTTCCATCAAAATTTTCGAGATGAACTCTTGGTTGTCGAAAGCCATTACGTCCATTACCATAAAAGACTTCATCGCTTCGGTTAATAACAAATTCAGATGCATTTTGCCCCATATTACACTGCTGTACCACATCTGATTTTTGTACATTGTGTATGGCACTCAAGTGAATAGGTTGTGAGCAAGTTGGATCGCGAGGAGGATCAAGGTGTCCTGCATTTTCTCGCTCGGTTCTGTTCTGTACAGCAGGCCCAGGTGGTCGTCCTGGAGGGTCTGAAAAGTGAGCTTCCTGACCAAGAGTAAAGCCATGCTGACCGTCAATTCCAGCAGCAATCGGGTTTTGGTGGCTGTTTGGGTTCGGTAGAAGCTGATCTTGAGAATGTACTTGCATTTCTACTGCAGCCTTACCAACTTGAGGTTCCAACTCCACATTTGGTCGAATTAATTGGCTTGATGGCATCAGAGGTGCAAAACGAGATGCCACATTTTGATTATCAACTACGCTGCGCAATTCTTTAATCTTCTCTTCCATAGTCAATGTTTGTTGGTTCAGTCGGTTTGTGATTCTTTCTTCCAACCTCTGCACTTGCTCGTTGCATTGTGTGAGACACAAAACCTTCATTTTCTATATTATTTCCTCTAAGAATTGGCCTCTTGAACTAATTTTTGAACCTCAGCTATCTTTTCATTAAACAACAGCGTTTGTTGATCAATTTGCTCGGCTACTGATTTATCCACTTGTGGCTTATGTTAATTTAATTTTTCGGCAATGTTAACATCAACATGATGAAAATGTAAGTTGAACTTTTCATCCAACCTTTGTTCTTGTTCCAACAGCAAGTTCTGCATTCTAATCTCAGATCTTTGCTCATTTCCTAGCACGGTTTGATTGACCTGAGCTATTTGTGCCACTAGAGTTTCCAATTGAGCACTTACTCCCTCGTTACTGCTAGTTTGAGGTTCGCTCTCCGCATTTCCTCCAACAACTTCAGCATATGACGGCTTGGTTGATGCACGGGCTGCCGCAGCACGCGTAAGGACTCCTCCAGACCTCACCACAGCACCGGATTCCATCTGCACTTCAACTGTGAGCTCACTAGTTCCTAATTATATCTGAACTGGACTGGATTTTTCTCAATCCGATTGCTTCGAGCTGACAATGCTTGACCCGATTCCTCTAGGCTCAAATTTTCGGCAGCACCATCAATAATTTGAGCTCTCTGCACATGTGCTCTGAAATGTCCAGAATTGCACCTTAATTGGAATTAATCGGTTTGAGCTTAGACCGTGAACAATGTTGAACTGATCTTGATTGTTTCTGATCTGCTTATCCTCGAGATAATGATATGAATTTTACTAAATTCTGATCTGATTTTGATTTCTGATAATTTTTTTTTAAAATTTTGATTTCGCACTCGAGTGGAACGAGGCTCTGATACCAATTGTTACACTCGGGATTGAACCTCAAGCATAAACTAAGTAAAATGAGGATAGGTTGAGAATATGAGATGAGAAAGAAGTGAAATTGAGATGAGAAAGTAGAGATTTTAGACTTAGATGAGATAAGAAGGGAAAGGAGATGAGAAATAGAGAGAGTTAGATGAGAGAGAGAAGCTTTGATCTCAAATGAGATATTTTTCAGATATTTGATTGAATGATTCTGAACATTACATCTATCACTTATTTATAGCAATCTAGTACAAGCCAATGCAATGAATCTAGACTTATTTCACTAACCAACTTAGAAGCATCTAGAATTATCTAGAAAATATCCAACTAACATTTGAACTAATGCTTGGCACCAAAAACACAATAATAGCAGTAAAAGCATGCAGCAGTAACTAACGGACAGCAGCAGCAGCAGCACTTCAGCAACAGCAGTTCAACAAAACAGAATTTTAACCACCAACTACAATTCCCGCCATCTAGCCAATTTAAACCCATGCCTCGGATTCTCGGTTTATAACAATACGTTGCAAATCGCTACGGTCCTAGCCGTTGCAAATTTGCATCAAATCTTCACTTGCTACAGATTAGCAATGGCTCCACTTCGTAGTAAAGTTTTTGACTTTGAAACACGCATATTTTGTAACGACAAAGCAATGACATTGAAACAAATGTTTCGTATGGCACAAATTTGTGACAAAACTGGTAACCTTAAATTTGTATATATTTATCTATATCATTTTAAAACATTTTACTTCTAATTTTAGCACTTTTGCTCCTTTTTGCCCAGTTTTGACTATTTCCCCCACTTTATTGCAAAAACTCCAATTTTGTATTAAATCTTGCTAGTTTTATCAATAATTAAAAGCAAGATAAATAAAAAAAACTTACAAAATAATAACAAAAATTGCATAAAATTACAAAAAATACCTAATTTCCACCCTATTTTACAAGTTTTGCATCAATTTTTGGCTAAAATTCAAGCTTCTATCCTTATTATCCATCTTTTATATCTTGTATAATATAAATAAACATTACTTAAAGCTTGTTTAAGCATAAAAAATCAGAAAAAAAATCGAAAATATAAAAAAAATCACAAGTTACAAAGTAGGTGATGCACCTGCTGCAGCAAGCTTGCTTTACAGCCCCATATTTCCTGATTTTTCTACTAAAATAAATTAAACCAAAGCTTAAATAAGTTGTCTAACATCATATTAGCATGTTCATGTTTGGGTGGTGGAATGAAGAGGAAAAGCAAGTTAATTGGTTGAAAATGTGGCTAGGAGGTCACAATGCTGCTGCTGCTGAAATTATCCAATAAAGATGAAGTTTGAGCTAATTTTGGGCGGTGCAGCCAAAAGGAAAATATAAAATAACTTCATTGATGCATCAACTTCAATTTTAACAAATTATGATCAAGATATGGGCGGTGATCAAGCTAAAAATAAAAAAAAAAATTCAGATTTTGCGCAGCAGACCTGCAACTGCCGCTGGAAGCTCCAATGGAGGTCGATTTTTGAGATTTTCTCTTAGTTTTTTATTCCAAACTCCACTTGTATAAATAGAGGAGGATGCAGGGAGTAGGAGAATCAAGTTTTAAGATCAAAAAACACAAAAAAATCGAGCAAGAATGAGGTGAGAATAGGTCGGGTCGCAGCAGGCAGACCCTGACCTGTTCTACTCTGTTTTTGTTATTTTTTGTTATTTTTTGCGTGTTTTATGATTTTTCTTCTTTAGTTCATGTATTTTGATGTTTTTAATGTTTAATATTAAGTTTATCATGAACTAAATTTGTTAATCTAAGGCTACGATATAGCCTAAGTTGTAAAATACGCTAATTTCTAATTCAAAGTATTCAATGTTTATGTTATTGCGTTGTTGAAGTGTTTATCATTGTTCTTAATAAGTTTTAAATGCTTGATCACCATTTGAGGCCCATAATGATTCATAATGAGACCGAGAGGAGATTTATGATGAGTGCTGAAGTGATAAGCACCACAAATTGGGCGAATGCTCGAGAGAGATTAACGCGATTTGTGTGGTTCTTAAAAGAAAATCATAGAGCTTTTATAACTCTTTTCTTATTTAAATTCATGCATGAAAGTGATGGGTTAATATGTTAAAGAGTACGCTAAATGTTGCTCGAAAGAGAATGTTTAGTAGATTTAGATTTTCAACCATCAACACATAGTAACAACTTGAATATCGAGAATAGAAAAGGTGTATTGATGCAACTAAGGTGAAATCGGATGCCTTAGACTTTATTAACTAAAAAAAAAAATCTTAAATCGCCTCATACTAGTCTAGTTTTAACTTTTTCTTTTTATTTTATTTTATCTTATTTTATTTCATATCAAAATCCTAAAATTTTCAATTTTTTAAATAGTATTAAAGCTATTAATTTCAGTACTCACTCAGCAATCCTCGTTGGAATGATACTCTACTCACTCTGTATTACTTGAAGCGACTAGTGCACATGCTATTAAAAAATACGCATCAAGTTTTTGGCGCCGTTTCCGGGGATTCTCTGTAATTGAGTGATATTGATACCACATAGTTTTGATACTAATTTGAAATTGTTAATAATTTGTAAATTTTGTTAAATTTGAAATATAAATTTCTTTTCATTCATTCATTTTATTTGTAAAGATAATTCTTTAAAATAAAAATATTATTAAATAAAAAAATTTTTATATAAAAAGAAAAAATTAATTTGTTTGTTTTTATAATTTGAAATTGTTGATAGATTGTAAATTTTGTTGAAAATGCAAAACATTAATCTTCATTCATTTATTTTATTTTATTGTAGATTGTTATTTTTTTAGTTTTCTGATTAATTTTAACTTTTTCTTAATTTTATAACCATTTAGATAAATTAGATCCACCTAGAAAGTCGAGCTAACAACTATAAACTAAGCACTTCTTGGGAGGCAATCCAAGTGTTTATATCTTTATTTATCTAATTTTTATTTTTCATTTATTATTTTTATTTTGTCCCATATTTATTCTTGATTAAACAGGTATTTCGCAAAAAGTTTGGGGGTGGCACGATGTCCACATGCACCATCAAAAGAGCAATCCTCAAACCGGGGAAGTACTTCTCTCCCACATGTTCTTTATATTCCTTTTAACATTAAAAACAATGTTAATTTTTAAGTTTTGGGGATGGGAGAGTCAAGTTTTAAAATTTTAATAAATTTAAAAAAAAAAAAAAACATTTTGACAAAGTTTTCTAGTGCTGTCTGTTTTAGAGTCGGCTTAAGTGCCTCCCAGAGTTCGGAGCCTTTGTATGGGGATGTAAATAGGGTCGGCCAACAAAAAGATTTTCTATGCTTTAAGTTTTACTGCATTTTGAGTAATAATAATACAATAACAACATTAAATTTAAAAAAAAAATCCCCTATTATTTTGAAAAGCTATCATCATGCTTTTTAGACTATTTTTCTACTCTTTCTTAGCTCGTTTACTATAATTTAATTGGAATAACCTAAGAATTAATTGTTTTTGTACTTTAATAGTGAAACAAAAATCTAAGGCATTATCTTGATAAAACCATGATATTTGAGTTCACTTGTTAGCATAGCTGTTTTACCTTTCTTTCTTATTAAAAGATATTCAAATTTGAATAGATTACATTAAGGATTATCATCTTATAATGAGCTTTGAAGGGTTATGCCTAAATCTAAAAGAAAAATATGATATATATATTAAAAAAAAAAAAAAAGTAGACAAAATTGTATCTCTAGTACCACTATCTCATATAAATAAAGATATGTGCTACCCAATGTTGAGGGCGTCTCAGTGGTGGCTTCTCTTACTTATGGGTCATCGCCCAAGAGTCGGAGCTTGATTCTCACTGTAGATAAACTCAGGGGAGTCATAGAGAAGGAATCTCAGTAGTGGCTTCTCTTACTGATGGGTCATCGCCCATGAGTCAGAGCTTGATTCTCGCTGAAGATATACTCACTCGGTAATATTAGGGACATCTCAGTGGTGGATTCCCTTACTTATGGGTCATCGCCTAGGAGTCGAAGCTTGATTCTCGCTGAAGATAAACTAATGAGCCGAAAGTGACTTGAGTAAATAAGTTCCTCTGAAAAAAAAAAAAAAGTGTTTTAGTTTTGGGCATACTTGATAAGATTTGTTATGAGTGGTATGAATTTTTGTCCTCTATACTGTTTGAATGTCTTGAGATTTAAATGAACGGATAAACTTAATTTGCTTTCCTAACTTTTGAATCTTGGCTACCTCGGTGATTGATAGATTTTTCCTTAGAAAGGATGATTTTTCCTTTAGAGCCTTAAACGTCAATTTTCGGTTATTCATTTCCAAATTAAAATACACTTGCTTTAAACAGTAGAAAAATTCTTGAAAAACATGAGATATGGTGCTGAAATGTTCAGCCTTGCTCAGGGACGAGCAAGATTTAAGTTTGGGGATATTTTGATAACCTTAAATTTGTATATATTTATCTATATCATTTTAAAACATTTTACTTCTAATTTTAGCACTTTTGCTCGTTTTTGCTCAGTTTTGACTATTTCACCCACTTTATTGCAAAAACTCCAATTTTGTATTAAATCTTGCTAGTTTTATCAATAAGTAAAAGCAAGATAAATCAAAAAAAATTTCAAAATAATAACAAAAATTGTATAAAATTACCAAAAATACCTAATTTCCACCCTATTTCACAGGTTTTGCATCAATTTTTGGCTAAAATTCGAGCTTCTATCCTTATTATCCATCTTTTATATCTTGTATAATATAATTAAACGTTACTTAAAGCTTGTTTAAGCATAAAAAGTCAGAAAAAAAATCGAAAATATAAAAAATATCACAAGTTACAAAGTAGGTGATGCACCTGCTGCAGCAAGCTTGCTTTACAGCCCCATATTTCTTGATTTTTCTACTAAAATACATTAACCCAAAGCTTAAATAAGTTGTATAAAATCATATTAGCATGTTAATGGAGTATTTGGGCGGTGTCATGAAGAGGAAAAGCAAGTAAATTGGTTGAAAATGTGGCTAGGAGGTCACAATGCAGCTGCTGCTGAAATTATCCAATAAAGATGAAGTTTGAGCTAATTTTGGGCGGTGCAGCTAAAAGGAAAATATAAAATAACTTCATTGATGCATCAACCTCAATTTCAACCAATTATGATCAAGATATAGGCGGTGATCAAGCTAAAAATAAAAAAAAAAAAAAATCAGATTTTGCGCAGCAGACCTGCAACTGCCGCTAGAAGCTCCAATGGAGGTCGATTTTTGAGATTTTATCTTAGTTTTTTATTCCAAACTCTACTTGTATAAATAAGGGAGGATTCAGGGAGTAGGATAATCAAGTTTTAGGATAACAAAACACAAAAAATTCGAGCAAGAATGAGGTGAGAACAGGTAGGGTCGCAGCAGGCAAACCCTGACCTGTTCTACTCTGTTTTTATTATTTTTTTGTTATTTTTTGCATGTTTTATCATTTTTATTCTTTAGTTCATGTATTTTTGATATTTTTAATGTTTAATATTAAGTTTATCATGAGCTAATTTTGTTAATCTAAGGCTACGATATAGCCTAAGTTGTAAAATACGCTAATTTCTAATTCAAGGTATTCAATGTTTATGTTATTGCGTTGTTGAAGTGTTTATCATTGTTCTTTATAAGTTTTAAATGCTTGATCCCCATTTAAGGCCCGTAATGATTCATAATGAGACCGAGAGGAGATTTATGATGAGTGCTGAGGTGATAAGCACCACAAATTGGGCGAATGCTCGAGAGAGATTAACTCGATTTGTGTAGTTTTTAAAAGAAAATAATAGAGCTTTTATAACTCTTTTCTTATTTAAATTTACGCATGAAAGTGATGGGTTAATATGTTAAAGAGTACACTAAATGTTGCTCGAAAGAGAATATTCAGTAGATTTGGATTTTCAATCATCAACACACAGTAACAACTTGAATATCGAGAATAGAAAAGGCGTATTGATGTAACTAAGGTGAAATCGAATGCCTTAGACTTTATTAACTAAAAAAAAAAAAATCTTAAATCGGCTCATACTAGTCTAGTTTTAACTTTTTCTTTTTATTTTATTTTATCTTATTTTATTTCATATCAAAATCCCAAATTTTTTGATTTTTCAAAAAGTATTAAAGCTATTAATTTCAGTACTCACTCAGCAATCCTCGTGGGAACGATACTCTACTCACTCTGTATTACTTGAAGCGACTAGTGCACTTGCTAGTAAAAAATACGCATCAAAAACCATAGCAAATTTAAAGCATTTGTGACAGATTGGCAACGACAATATACATAGAAAATTGCTATGGTCCTAGCCGTTGCAAATTTGTGGCAAATCTTCACTTGCCACAGATTAGCAACGGCTCCACTTCGTAGCAAGGTTTTTGACTTTGAAACACGCATATTTTACAATGACAAAACAGTGACATTGTAACGAATGTTTCATATGGCACAAATTTGTGGCAAAACCGTAGCAAATTCAAAGCATTTGCTACAGATTTGCAACAACAATATATGTAGCAAATTGCTATGGTCCTTGCCGTTGCAAATTTGTAGCAAATCTTTACTTGCTACAGATTAGCAACGGCTCCATTTCGTAGCAAAGTTCTTGACTTTGAAACATGCATATTTTGCAATGACAAGGCAATGACATTGCAACGAATGTTTCGTATGGCACAAATTTGTGACAAACCCGTAGCAAACTCAAAGCATTTGAGACAGATTTGCCACGATAACATACGTAGCAAATTGCTACGGTCCTAGCCATTGCAAATTTGTAGCAAATCCTCACTTGCTATAGATTAGCAACAGCTCCATTTCGTAGCAAAGTTTTTGACTTTGAAACACGTATATTTTGCAAAGACAAAGCAATGACATTGTAACGAATGTTTAGTATGGCACAAATTTGTGACAAAACTGTAGCAAATTGAAAGCATTTATTACAGATTGGCAACGACAATATACGTATCAAATTGTTACGGTCCTAGCCGTTGCAAATTTGTGGCAAATCTTCACTAGCTACTGATTAGCAACGGCTCCGCTTTGGAGCAAAGTTTTTGACTTTGAAACACACATATTTTGCAACGACAAAGCAATGCCATTGCAACGAATATTTCATACGGCACAAATTTGTGACGAAATCGTAGCAAATACAAAGCATTTGCTACGGCTTTGCAACAACAATATACGTAGCAAGTGGCCACGGTCCAAGCAGTTGCAAATTTGTGGCAAATCTTCACTTGCTATAGATTAGCAATGGCTCCACTTCATAGCAAAGTTTTGGACTTTTTTTTAATAATTTCTCAAAATAAATTGATAAGCAAGCATATTTTGGAACGACAAAGCAACGACTTTGCGATAAAAATTTCATACAGCGTTAGCTTGTAACAAAATCGTTGCAAATCTTCATTTGCTACGGATTAGCAATGGGCAGCACTCCATAGCAAAGTTTTTGAGTTTTTTTTAAACCTTTTGTAAAACTAAATAGCTATTATAACAAAATATACATGCTATAAATTAATAAACAACAATGTAAAATAATTTGTAAGCATTTCAAAACGACACAATATTAATGTACAGAAAATATGAATGATGATTTGTCGTATCATTTGTTTATATTCAGATTATTGCAACTGTCTCCATTGCGATGTTTTTGATATTCTTGTATCAAATGTGCTAGACAAATGAAACATTTGAGTAGTTAACATATAAGAACATTTTGTAATGAAATAGTAATGGGGTGTAACGAAAATTTCATACGATCTCATCTAGTGGTTTAGTCATTGCAAATTCAATGCATTTGCTTCTTATTTGCAATGACCAAAGGCGAATCCATTAACTTTAGAGTAATCAAATACTTCGTACTAGCAATGGTCCGGCTGTATCAAATTTTAATGAATTAAACTCGTTGGAAAATCGAAACAATTGGTATGAATTTGCGACGGAAGAAGTTGAAGCAATTTTCTATGATGTATTTTGTAGCAAGGCTGTGTCAAATTGATAGGGAAAAGTAACAGCGGTAAGCGTTGCATCTTTGCTTTGGCAGGATCTGTTGCTCACCTGTTGCAAATACACATTTGCTTCGTATTAGCAACGACTCTACACTATATCAAAGTAATAGTCAAAATTTCAAAGTTGTGAAATGACATATATAAAGGATGAAAATTTAGCAATGTGTGTGTGCAAGTTAAGATTATCGAGTTAGCAGATGAATCTCTATATGCAATAGATTTTTTATGCAATAGATTACTTACCAAAAAAAAAAGATTTTTTGTGATAGAATCAAGTTTATCCGAACACAATGAATATAAAGGATGAGAAGATAGTGTTTACGATATAGCCATCATATAATTCATTATATTATAAAGTCACAATATATAAGAAATGATGTTAATTATCGATTGCTGATGATCAGTAGTACACCTTACATCAACAAGTGATTTTCAAGTCACATTCTCTTTCATTCTTGAGGACAAGAATGTTCTCAAGGCGAAGGGAATGTTACAAATCGAGAATCAGTTATAATCTGGGCTGCTCGATATTTCTGTTACTGATGCTGCTAGGGAGCCTGTTCTGTTGCTGATGCTGCTGCACGTTGCTGTTTAGTTGGCGCCAATTGTACTAAATGGAATATTAGTTAGTAGTTTACATTCTAGATTGTTCTAAGGGTTGTTTAGGTTCATTGCATTTACTTGTTTAGCTTGCTATAAATAGGTGAAGGACGTAATGGTTCAAAAAAAATCAAAAATCGGAAATATCAATCTCAATTTGAGATCAACTCTATTTTCTCATCCCCTTTCCCTTCTCTCTCTCATCTAAAATCTAAACTCTATTTTCTCATCTGAATTTCCCTTCTTTCTCATCTCATATTCTCAATTTATCCACATTTTATATTAGTTTACGTTCGTGGTTCAAGCCCGAGCGTAACATAGTTGCTGCAGATTTTGTGATTCCAACCAAAATAATTGATGCCACTACTGAGATTTCATTGTAAACATCTCCAAACCTATTAGGTAATATCCCATGGCAAGCTTATACGCAGAATGGAGGCACTTTCTCTGTTGGGCGATGTCATTCTGTTAAAAAGACAGTTGTTGCTGCGGCAGTATCATCGTATGCAGAGCAGGGCGTGTCTAAGTTCACTTTTGGGCATGATGGAGTGTTAACTTGGGTCCAGAACAACATCATCTTGGAGGTTGAGCAAGGTCTCTTGTGTTGTGTGAGAGATTACGAGTGTATAGTGGCTGAAATGTACTATCGGCATGCCGATCAGCAAGTTCCTCATGATCTATTCCTTTTTTTGAGTAGAATTGTGACTTATCCAAGTGCAAAATTTTGTGATAAGTTGCCTCCTGATCCAGGAGAAGACTCTCAAGACTATATGAAGTTGAGGGGAGTCGAAGTTTGGCTGAAAAGGAGCACTCGAGCTGCAAGGCTGCCTTGCAAGGTTCATGGCATCCAAAATCTAGTTCGTAGGCAAACAATTGAGCTGAGGGATGTGTACACATGTTCTAATGTGGGAAGATGTGCACACATGTTCTAATGTGGGAAGACAGACTTTTGATCTGATCGACATCAGTTCAAGGGGTGATTTAGGTGATGTAATTGGTGCTGGCGGACCATTTGGTCCAGGAAAGAATAAATTACAGGTTTTGGAGGATGCTGAACATTCTTGGGGAGATTCTTCACTGTCAGTTGTGAATGAGCTGTTTAGATTTGGTTTGATTGGTGCTATTATGTCTTTTAGAAGATGTAATAACTTGTTCACTTCAAGTGGCTCCCACATGGACATACACTGAGCTGCAATATGTCATTACGAGCTGCATCAGGTTGGTTTTGCTGAGTTTCTGGATTCTGCAGCCGCTTGGGTGAAATTGGGAAGCAATCTAGGATCCATTGAACATGTCATGAATTGGTTCAGTAAGTGGTTGTGGGAGCTGAATAAGTTGGAAGTTACTGCTGCAGAGCATGTTAAATCAGCAAGAAATCAGATCCCAGTAGCTAATATGCACTTTCGACATGCCGATCGGCAAGATCGGGATGATTTATTTCCTTTTTCAAAGGGAGTTTTGATTTATCTAAGTGCAAGCATGAATGTCAAGCCTCCTCCAAAACTGGGTGAAGAAGTTCAAGGCTTTAAGAAGTTGAGACAATTGGAACTTGTCACTCAAGCTACTAATGTGCATTTCAGGCCATTTAACAGTAAGAGAAAGCTTGGGCTGAGTAAAAAGAAGTTCAGGTATTACAAAGTTTGGATGGAAGCTGTGATTGGTGCCAAACTGATGTGCTTTGATCTTGGTTGACCTCCGGATGAGTGCTCCTCTTCAAATGCAAGCAATGACAACAGGACCCTAGGCTGTGTCATGTGCTGATTCTGTTGCTGATTTGCTGCAGCTAGGTGCTCTGTTGCATTAGTTACCGTTGCTGCTATTATATTGATGATTTAAGGCTGTTTGTGTTGATTAGTTTATAGAGTGAGGCGTGGATATATAAGCCGCAACACGAGTATCGTATTTTAGGATGGTTAAAATCTGTTATGCTGTTCTTCTGCTGCTGTTGTGCTCTTGCTACTGCTAATGTTCTGCTGCTGTCATGCTGCATACTGATGTTAGTTGTTGTTTGGTAGTTAAGTCATGATGTATTAGTTTGGCATTTGTTCTTCAAGCTTCAACTTCCTTCTTGATTCTTGGGACAAGAATCTTTTAAAGGGGGGAGTATTGTTATGATTCTCATAGTAGGGGGCATATGAAATAAAGTAAATTTAATAAGGCGTGGAATCGAGCCTGTTGAGTTGTAATACCTAGTTGATATTGTAATTAGTAGCTCAAGCTTTGGTGAAGGTATGTAATAAGTGAGGTCTAGAGCTTAGGTGGTCAATGCCAGTCAATAGTGGCGGCTTGTGAGTGGTTGGTGGCTATAGCATGAGTTAGATGCAATGTAATAGACCATATCATATAAGCAGTATAAATAGTAAGGCTTAGGCTTGTAATCTCATAACTTTGATGAATGAATTGATATCTTTGATATCCTCTCCAATTTCTCATCTCCTTTCACTTCTCTGTCTCATCTAAACTCTATATTCTTTCTCATCTCATACTCTCTTATCCTAGCTTACGTTGTGAATTAACCACAAACGTAACAAAACACAACTTCCACAGCAGCCTAACACATTACAAGCAGTTAAGGACCAATTGCAACCAAAAGACCAAAAGATTAATAACATTCCGTCCCCCTTGAGAAGCTCCTTGTCCCCAGGGAGAAAAGCTCGGAAATTGGCTCTTCAAGAATGTAGGATTCTCCCATGTGACCACATTCTTATCCAAGTTCAGCCATCGCACCAAGATCAGCTGAAAAGCTCCAGTTCCTCCCGTGATCAACTTCTGCCTCTTGACAGCCACCGGTCCAAACAACAATGCACCATTTGCTCCCACTTCTGGTGGAGATTGTGAGGTTTCAACACCCTTTTTCACCTGCTTTTTCAATAATGACACATGGAGCACCGGGTGAATGTACGATTGTAGAGGTAAATCAAGTTTATGAGCAACTTTGCCGATCTTCTCCAAAATTTTGTATGGACCAAAGTAATGTGCACTTCGCTTGAAATTTCGCCTGACAGCCAGAGAGGACTGTCTATTGGATTGTAATTTAGGGTAGACCATGTCTCCCACTTCGTAAGCTTTGTCTACCCTCTTTCTGTCTGCATAAAATTTCATTCGAGCACTAGCTTGATGAAGGTTATCCTTAAGAATCTGCAACATCTGCTTCCTTTGCTATAACAAATCCCCTACTGCAGAACCCGGAATGCCTTGTAGCTGCAACATCATTGGAGAAGGTGGAGCATACCCATACAAGGCTTAGAAAGGAGAGGTGCCAATTGAAGCATGAACATGGGCATTGAACCAATACTCAGCTAAGGAAAGCCATTGATTCCACTCTTGAGGTCGTGAGAAAACCATACTCCGAAGATAATGCTCAATGCATTGATTGACTCGCTCTGTTTGTCCATCCAATTAGGGATGGTAAGATGAAATGAGTGCTAATATAGTTCCCAACAATTTGAACAGCTCCCTCCAAAATTTGCTCGCAAAGATCTTGTCCCTATCGGAAACAATGGATTGAGGCAACCCATGCAACTTATATATGTTGTTTAAGAAGCTCTTAGCCAACCTCTTTTCTGTAATGGGTCGGATAAGAGATATAAAGTGGCTATATTTGGTGAAACGATCCACCACTACCAAAATGACCTCCCTACCATCAGACTTGGGAAGACCTTCTATAAAATCCATGATTATGTTGATCCAAGCACCCTCCGGAATGGGAAGTGGTTGCAAAAGTCCTTGATACCAATGATCCCCCAACTTCGTTTGCTGACACACCTGACAAGACTTAACAAAATCTAATACTGCTTTCTTTATACTGTGCCAATTAAAATATGCTTTGACTCTCTAATAAGTACCGTCAGCCCCAGAATGTCCACCCCAAGCTGAATCATGTGGTGCCTTTACAATCTAATCCCTCAAATCAGTCGAGGAACCAATGTACAACTTGTTTTGCACCCAGATAATTCCTTTCTACACAAATACTTCAGCCTTACTATCAACGGTATCAGCATCTTTCACCATAGCTACAGCCACACACTCTTGAGCAAAGGTATCCCCTTCATAGGATTTGTAGATTTCATCCATCGAAGAAGGCACAACAATAGACAACGCCCCACAAAAACCCTGCACGTGGTCCTCAAACTTCCTTGATAAAGCATCCGCATCCTGGCTTTCCTTCCCTCTTTTATACTCAATTGCATAGTCAAGTCCTAACAACTTCATCAACCCTTTCTTTTGAATTCTTGTCGCTATCTTTTTCTCCAAGAGATGCTTAAGACTTTGATGATCTGTTCGAATGACGAACCTATGACCATCCAAGTAATGCCTCCATTTCTCAACTGCTAGGAGGATTGCCAAGTACTCTTCATAAGTGGACATGGCTTGATGTTTCGGACTAAGTGCTTGAATTAAATAAGCCATAGGTCTTCCATGTTGAGAAAGAATAGCCCCACAACCAGTCCCACTTGCGTCTGCCTCTAAAATGAAGTCCTCAGCAAAATTTGGCATAGCTAATACCGGAGCTACACACATTGTAGACTTAAGGGCATCAAAAGCTGCTTGTGCTTTGTCGCTTCACTTGAATGCATCATTCTTTAGAAGCTCTGTTAGGGGCTTTGCAATGGACCCATAACCATTTATGAACTTACTATAGTAACCAGTTAATCCCAAGAAACCTCTCAATTGCTTCAAGGTCATGGGAATTGGCCACTCTTGCATGGCTTGCACTTTGGAAGGGTCAGTAGAAACTCCTTCATGAGAGATGACATGGCCCAAATATTCAAGTTTGGACTGAACAAAATAGCACTTGTATAGTTTAGCAAAAAATCTGTGCTGCCACATCACCAAAAACACCTCTCTAAGACTAATGAGGTGATTCTCAAAGGAAGGACCATATATCAATCTATCATCAAAGAAGACCAACACTGATCTCCTTAAAAAAGACTTGAAGATATAGTTCATAGCAGCTTGGAATGTGGCCAGAGCATTTGTCAAACCAAAAGGCATGAAAACAAACTCGAAATGTCCATGATGTGTCTGAAAAGCAGTCTTGCATATATCCGACTCAAGAACTCTGATTTAATGATAACCTTGCTTCAAGTCAAGCTCAGAGAAGAAATTTGCTCCATGTAACTCATCAAGCAAATTGTCAATGACAGGAATAGGGAACTTATCTGTAACTGTCAAAGAGTTCAATTGACGATAATCGATGCACATTCTGGCCGTGCCATCCTTCTTCTTAACAAGAATCATGGGTGAGGCAAAGGGACTATGGCTTGGTCTAATGAAACTCATTTGAAGCAACTCATCAACTTGCTTCTCAATCTTTGATTTTTGAGCATGAGCATAATAGTAGGGCCTTATTTTCACTGGATCAGCATTAGCTCAAAGTGGTATGGCATGATCTACACTTCTTTAAGGAGGAAGGCTTTTTGCTGGCTCAAAAATGTCCTCAAACTCTTCGAGCAAAGCATGAACTTCAGGTTGAATGTCTTACTGCAGTTCTACAGGTGAAATGACAAATAATTATCCAAGCCATTGTATTGCATTCTTCTTGAAACCACCATGTAAGCGCTTGCCATTGATCAGCCGCAACTGTGCTTGATCTAAAATTCCTTGTAAGGTGACCTTAGTGCCATGGACTTCAAAGGATACAGTCATTTTATCAAAATTAAATAGCACTGGATTGAAAGACCTTATCCAATCTACGCCAAGCACAATATCACAAACTCCCAAGGGAAGAACTCTAAAATCAAAAGTGAATTGATAATCTTGCATAGACCAATGGAATGATTGGCACTTGTTTTGAGTAGTAATTGACTTGCCATCAGCTACCATCACGGCAAAGGGATGAGTTTTGATAATTTCATGCTTCATCTTCTTTACCAACTTGGGATCAACAATGCTATGTGTGCTTCCACTAACCACAAGAATTGTAATGGAAGTTTTTCCAGCCTTCCCACCAATGCGTATGGTGTTGTGAGCTCCATTCCTAGTCAGTGCCTTCATGGAAATCTCAATCTTATCTTCCAATAGCTCATTGTGTGAATCCTGCCCCAAACTCTCATATGCAGAGCCTGAACCAGAAGCCTCAGATTCAGCTTCAACATGAGATCCTCTTGCAGACATCAAAAACTTCAGATTACACCTATGTCTGGGCTGATGTGGCTGATTACATCTATAGCATAATCGTGTAGATCTCTTGTCCACTGAACGGCCAACCTTGGTGCTAGATGAGTCTCTTTCATGAGTCTTGTAATTGCTACTCTTGAATTTGCTTTTGTCACTTGAAGATACAAATTTAGCCTCAATCAATTTAGCCTCATTATAGGCTTTGGAGAGAGTCTTTGGTCCAATGGCCTTAACCAAGTTCATAATTCTTGGCTTTAATCCACTAATAAAGCTTGAGACATAATATGCCTCGATAGAATGTGGATTAATGGCTATCATGTTAGCACGCAAATTCTCAAATCTGATCATGTACTCCTTCACCGTCGAGGTTTGATAAACTTTATTAAAGCTATCAACAACATCTATTGAGTCCTCTTCACCGTACCTCTCACACAGCTCTTCCACGAATTGGCCCAAAGAAAGACAAGGATTACTCTTCAATATACTATAAAACCATACCTCATGGTCTCCATGAAGATGCACCACAGCTAGCTCCACTTTTTCAGCTTCGTTGATGTTATAGAAATGAAAATATCATTCACATCTCCTTAACCAAGACTTAGGCTTTTTTCCATCAAATGGCTCGATTTGAACCCTTGGCTATTGATAAGCATAACTACGGCCACCAGATGTGGAATCATTACTCAACGATCTCTACTGTTGATGCGAACCAGGAGGCCTATTCTGTTGTTCTAAGTCATCGGATGAACTTCTTTGGTGTGCATTTAAATAAGGCGGTCTGGATTGTAGACCGGCACTCTAGTTATTTCGAACATGTGCACCAGTAGCGGCCTCAACTACTGACGGTCATTCATCAGCTGATCAGATATGAACTGAAGGACCAGCTTTTGCTTGTATTAGAGGAGATTTACCACGATTTCTGTCCAAACTTTCATTTCTGTTTGAATGAACCTAAGGTTGGATCACAACAGCTGGAGGAATAAGCTGACTTGCAAGCTTAAGAATTACATTAACTGACGATTCTCCCTACTTCTTGATCTGATCTTACAAATTCTCCAACCTTTACACAGTTCTTCTTATTGTAATTGTGTCCGTAATTACGAATTAGTAATGAGATCACACCATTCCTTCATCTGATCAATAGTAACATACTCCATTGAAGTGTTCGAACCAGCAACCGTAGCATATGACACATCAGGTTGAACAACTGAAGCTGCATTGCCTCCTCCTGCTCTCGATTGTGTCCTAACTCCATCAGCCATAGTTGATTGTGTTTTCTTCAGTTTTGCCAGCTCAATTCAAGCAATTGACAACTCGAACCAACTCTGATACCAATTGTTAACTACCAAACCCAAACTGAGAGTTAACCTTGCGAAAGAGAATGATAAGGTGAGAAGAGAATTGAAAGGTGATGAGAAAGAAGAGAGTTAGATGAGAATTAGGGAGATTATCCAAAAGGAAATCAGGTTTATTATTGCTTGAATGAAGAAATTGCAAGCATTAGATCTATTTATAGTAGATCTAAGTACAATGCACCATGACACAACAACCACTAACTGCCTAACTGAAACTGGCGCCTCAACACAAGACAGCCGCCAGGTTTGACCAGATTTGACCTTAAGGACCTAAAAGCTACCCTTTGGCACCAACTAACCTGCCAACTAACTAACAAATACAACTTCCACAGCAGCCTAGCACATTACATGCAGTTAAGGACCAATTACAACCAAAAGACCAAAAGATTTTTAACAGCCGTCTCCTCCCGAAGGTTCAAGTGGGTGAGGTCTTGTCGAATCGTCTCCATCCATCTCTTCTGTGGCCTACCTCTTCCTCTCCTGCCTAGTCTAGTAAGGGGCTGTTCGCATCTCCTTACTGGAGCGTTTTCCAGTCTCCTTCTAGCATGACCGAACCGCCTCAAACGTTGCTCTCTCAATTTAACATCGATGGGGGCTATGCCCAATTTGTCCCTTATGACGTCGTTGCTAATCCTATCCTTCCTTGTGTGTCCGTACATCCACCTCAGCATTCGCTTCTCTGCCACCTTCATCTTCAGTGTGCGCTGTTATTTCATTACCCTGCACTCCACCCCATACGTCATGGCAGGCCTCACGATCGTCTTATAGCATCTTCCCTTTAGCTTCAAGGGGAAATTTCTATCACAAAGTACCGCGGCGGCCAACCTCTACTTATGCCATCCTGATTTAATCCTATTGTTAACATTGTCATTAACTTCACCGTTGTCCAGTACCATAGACCCCAAGTACCTGAAGCTCTCCTTCTTCACTATGGTCTCAGATCCAATCTTGATGCCTTCCTGGCTAGGCATGGTGGACGGATCGAATTTGAGTTCCACGCACTAGGTCTTGGTCTGCTTAGTGGTAAACCCTTCGACTCCAGTACCCCTCTCCACCGTTCCAGTTTCTCATTAACCTCTTCCCGCAACTCCTCCACTAACACTATGTCGTCTACAAAAAGCATGCACCAAGGTATACATCCCTTGATGTGCCTAGTGAGCTTGTCCAAAAGTAGAATGAACAGGTAGGGGCTCAAAGCCTACCCCTGGTGTACCAATATTGTTATCAGGGAAAGCATATATCTCCCCTTCCTCTGTAAGCACCATGGTTTGTGCCTCCTCATATATGTACCTAATGGCTGGGATGTATGGCACGGGAATGCCTTTCCTGTCCAAAACTCTCCAAAGGGCCTCCCTTGGCACCCTATCCTATGCCTTCTCTAAATCAACGAAAATCATGTGAAGGACCTTTTGTCTCTCCTAGAAACAAAATGTGTTACTAATTTTTAACCAAATTTTTCTGATTTTTATGAAGTTTTTATGATTTAATAACATCCAAGGCATCTAATTTCACCCAGTTGCATCAATACGCCTTTCTATTCTCATTATTATATTTGTTATTACACGTTGATGGTTGAAAACCCCAATTTACTAAACATTCTCTCTCGAGTAATATTTAGATTGCTCTTTTACATATTAACTCACCACTTTCATGCATGAATTTAAATAAGAAAAAAGCTTTTAAAGGCCTGTGATTTTCACTTAAAAACCGTATAAATCGCAATAATGTTTCTCGAGCATTCGCCTAATTTGTGGTGCTTATCACCTTAGCAATCATCACAAATCTCCACTTGGACACATTATGAATAATTATAAGTCTTAAATGGTGATCAAGCATTTAAAACTCATGAAGAGCAATGATAAACACTTCAACAATGCAACAACAAAACATTGAATACGTTGAATTAGAAATGAGTGTATGTTACAACATAGGCTACATCGCAGCCTTGGAATAATAAAATTAATTCACGATAAACTTAATATAAGTCATAAATAACACAAAATTCATGAACTTAATTAAGAATAGGATAGAAAGAACTTAAAAATGCAAAATTACGTACCAAACTTTCTTCCTCCCTTTCTTTCTCTCCTTACACCTAATTTTCTCCAACTTTTCTTTACTTTGTATGTAGTTTTTGTTCAAGTGAGGAATGCTAAACTCATCCCAGAATGTTTCTTTTTATAGTGTTTGATGGGTGAATAAAGAATTTGAAAATTTATCTTCAATCTTCATTCTCATTTGCCAATCTTGCCACCAATTCTTCATCTTGCAAATCTTTCCTTATTTTATGCATTTTTTCACTTCATCCACCGCCCAAACTAGCTGCTTCAGATCAAGATGATGGTGTTGATGTAGTATGCATTGAACATATGTTATTTTTTGGATATATGGCTACCGCCCAATGCAAGTTGTGTGAAAATTTTGTTATTTTATGTGGTTCTTGCTTTGAACTGTGTAACTTTGGGTGTTTTTTCTATATATTTTTTTTTAATTTCATTTTATGCATCTTTCTTTTACTTGTTGATGTTAACGATAAAACTAGCATGATTTAACCCAAAATAAGTGTTTTCATAAGAAAATAGCAACATAGTTGAAAATGAGCAAAACCGAGTGAAATTGACAGAAGTTTGATGTAAAATGGTTAAAAATTTATGAAAATAATATAAATAATCATATACTAATTTAGGCTTATCAAAATACCTCCAAACTTAAATCTTGCTCGTCCTCGAGCAAGGCTAAATCTTGCAGCACAGGATCTCGTGCTTTTTAAAAATTCTTCCAGAAGTTAAAGCAAGTGCACTCTACATTAGAGAAGAATAAATGAAGCTAAAAGTTCAAGGTTCTCAAACCAAAACCATCTTTCCAAGGAAAAATCTATCAATCACCTAGGTAATTGAATTCAAAAATTAGGTAAGCAAATTATGTTTATCCATTCTTTCTAATCTTAATATATTCAAATTGAACAGAGGAAAAAAAATCATACCACTCATAACAAGTCTTATATAATTATTTTGAGGCCAATTTTTTTGGAGGAATTTATTTACTCAAATCAATTTTGGCTTATGAGTATATTTGTAGTGAGAATCAAGCTCCGACTCCTAGGCGATAACCCATAAATAAGAGAAGCCACCACTAAGATGCTTTCATTATGACTTCCCGAGAATATCTTCAGTGAGAATCAAGCTCCAACTCTTGAGCAATGTCCCATAAGTAAGAGAAGCCACAACGGAGATGCATATTAAGGGGTAGCACATGTCTTAAAACTGTTTATGTGGGATAAGTTACTACTACAAAATGCGCAATTACCAATGAATATTTGCTACGGTCAAAATCCGTAGATAATTTGAAATGAGTCTCATACAGATTTGCAACGGATTTGAAACACGTATATTTTGCACAGACAAAGCAATGACATTGCAACGAATGTTTCATACAGCACAAATTTGCGACAAAACCGCAACAAATTCAAAGCATTTGCTACAGATTTGCAACGACAATATACGTAGCAAATTGCTACGGTCCTAGCTGTTGCAAATTTGTAGCAAATCTTCACTTGCCACATATTAGCAACGGCTCCATTTCGTGGCAAAGTTTTTGACTTTGAAACACGCAAATTTTGTAATGACGAAGCAGTGACATTGCAACGGATGTTTCACAGGGCACAAATTTGCGACAAAACCGTAGCAAAATTCAAAGCATTTGCGACAGATTTGCAATGACAATATACGTAGCAAATCGCTATGGTCCTAGCCGTTGAAAATTTGTAGCAAATCTTCACTTGCTATAGATTAGCAATGGCTCCACTTCGTAGTAAAGTTTTTGACTTTGAAACACGCATATTTTGTAACAACAAAGCAATGACATTGAAACGAATGTTTCGTATGGCACAAATTTGTGACAAAACCATAGCAAATTTAAAGCATTTGCTGCAGATTGGTAAAGACAATATACATAGCAAGTTGCTGTGGTCCTAGCCGTTGCAAATTTGTGGCAAATCTTCACTTGCGACAGATTAGCAACAGCTCCACTTCGTAGTAAAGTTTTTGACTTTGAAACACGCATATTTTGCCACGACAAAGCAGTGATATTGTAACGAATGTTTCATATGGCACAAATTTGTGACAAAACCGCAGCAAATTCAAAGCATTTGCTCCAAATTTGCAACGATAATATACGTAGCAAATTGCTATGGTCCTTGCTGTTGCAAATTTGTACCAAATCTTTACTTGCTATAGATTAGCAACGGCTCCATTTGGTAGCAAAGTTCTTGACTTTGAAACATGCATACTCTGCAATGATAAGGCAATGACATTGCAACGAATGTTTCGTATGGCACAAATTTGTGACAAACTTGCAGCAAATTCAAAGCATTTGCGACAGATTTGCAACGACAACATACGTAGCAAATTGCTATGGTCCAAGCCATTGCAAATTTATAGCAAATCTTCAGTTGCTACAGATTAGCAATAGCTCCATTTCGTAGCAAAGTTTTTGACTTTGAAACACGTATATTTTGTAAAGACAAAGCAATGACATTGTAACTGATGTTTACTATGGCACAAATTTGTGACAAAACCGTAGCGAATTCAAAGCATTTGTTACAGATTGGCGCCGACAATATACGTAGCAATTGCTACGGTCCTAGCCGTTGCAAAATTGTGGCAAATCTTCACTAGCTACTAATTAGCAACGGCTCCACTTTGGAGCAAAGTTTTTGACTTTGAAACACACATTTTTTGCAACGACAAAGCAATGACATTGCAATTAATGTTTCATACGGCGCAAATTTGTGACAAAATCGTAGCAAATTCAAAGCATTTGCTACGGCTTTGCAACAACAATATACATGGCAAGTTGCCACGGTCCAAGCTGTTGCAAATTTGTGGCAAATCTTCACTTGCTACAGATTAGCAACGGCTCCACTTCATAGCAAAGTTTTGGACTTTTTTTTAATAATTTCTCAAAATAAATTGATAAGAAAGCATATTTTGGAACGACAAAGCAACGACTTTGCGATAAAAATTTCATACAGCGTTAGCTTGTAACAAAATCGTTGCAAATCTTCATTTGCTGAGGATTAGCAACGGGCAGCACTCCATAGCAAAGTTTTTGAGTTTTTTTTAAACCTTTTGTAAAACTAAATAGCTACTATAACAAAATAAACATGCTATAAATTAATTAACAACAATGTAAAATAATTTGTAAGCATTTCAAGACAACACAATATTAATGTAGAGAAAATATTAATGATGATTTGTCATATCATTTGTTTATATTCGGATTATTACAACTGTCTCCATTGCGATGTTTTTGATATTCTTCTATCAAATGTGCTAGACAAATGAAACATTTGAGTAATTAACATATAAGAACATTTTGTAATGAAATAGTAATGGGGTGTAACGAAAATTTCATACGAACTCATCCAGTGGTTTAGTCGTTGCAAATTCAATGCATTTGCTTCTTATTTGCAATGACCAAAGGCGAATCCATTAACTTTAGAGTAATCAAATGCTTCGTACTAGCAATGGTCCGGCTTTATCAAATTGTAATGAATTAAAACTCGTTGGAAAATCGAAGCAATTGATATGAATTTGCAACGAAAGAAGTTGACGCAATTTTCTATGATGTATTTTGTAGCAGGGCTGTGTTAAATTGATAGGGAAAAGTAACAGTGGTAAGGTTTGTATCTTTCCTTCGGCAAGATCTATTGCTTACCTGTTGCAAATATGCATTTGCTTCGTATTAGCAACGACTATACACTATATCAAAGTTATTGTAAAAATTTCAAAGTTGTGAAATGACATATATAAAGGATGAAAATTTAGCAATGTGTGTGTGCAAGTTAAGATTATCGAGTTAGCAGATGAATCTCTACATGCAATAGATTTTTTCTGAAATAGATTACTTACCAAAAAAAAAAAGATTTTTTATGATAGAATCAGGTTTATCCAAACACAATGAATATAAAGGATGAGAAGATAGTGTTTACGATATAGCCATCATATAATTAATTATATTATAAAGTCACAATATATAAGAAATGATGTTAATTATCGATTGCTGATAATCAGTAGTATCCTTTGTGTTCATAGTGAAAGTTAAGTACTGATATTATTTATTTATGGGGAATGTTATATATATATATTGATCTGTAATTTATATCTCTTAACTAGATATGTATATATAATAATACATCACATATAATACTTGTCATCGAAGTACAGAAGTATATTGTTTTAGTTATGCTAGTACCCATTCATTGTACCCGTTATATGGGTTTGATGAGCCAAGTTAATTGATGAGAGACTGCAATAATGTCCATCATTAAAATTTTTACCTACTAAATATAATTAAATTATATATTTAAAATATTAAATTGACACAATATGATTTGAGAGGTTTCTCAAGACACTGAAAAGTAAAGTGATAAACAAGGCGCATGTTGAGGGCTCAATAGTTGACGCTTATTTAATTAAGGAAGTTGCCACGTTCACCTTCTGTTATTTCGAGCCACATATACCCACACAACATAATCAAGTTCCACATAATAATGATGGAAGAGAAATTGGCTCACATGGAGAATTATCTATCTTCGAAGTCCCTGGAAAAGCAATTAGATGTGCTAATGATAGAAGGTGGTTGGGTTCTAGTGAATCTCGCATAGCTCATCCATATGTACTCCTCAATTGTGTTGAGATGACCCCCATTGTGAAGTAAGTACTTATTCATATGTATTTGCACTTCTAATAGACTATATTAGCTAACATTTATATTTTTCAACATATACGATGAAATAGTACGACAACAACTCCCCAATATAAATGCGGAAGAACTTGGGAGAAGAAGAGAGATGGAGTTTGCTTCTTGGTTTAAAAATTATGTAAGGATCTAATTACTTTATCTATTAATGACACAATTGAACATGTTGGTGTCAATAATTCATGATCATATATTAGGTAGGCTTTTGAACAATGCCCGGATGTCAATGACAAACTGCGTGAACTAGCACATGGACCTGCAAGACGAGCAAAGTACTATAATGGTTACTTTGTGAATGGATTTAAGTTCCTCACCTTTGATTATGGTCGAACGAAGTTGACGATGAATAGTGGGGTACATGTGAGAGGGAGTTAAAACAATGATGACGAAAGTGATTATTATGGTATGCTGGTTGATATAATAGAGTTAAAATATTTTAGCGGCAATAAAGTGGCATTATTCAAATATAATTGGTATGACATCGTGCATGGAACAAGGGTACACCCTCACCATGATCTCAAAATTCGACATAGGTCAAGACTTAATAGCAATGACCCATTTAAAATGGCTAATCAAGCTCACCAAGTGTACTTCATATCATACCCTTTGAAGAAACGTGAGGCACGGGACTGGTGGGTCGTCTATAAAACAAAGGCGAGGCCCACATACGGCATTCCTTTAGCTGTTCCAATTGATGAGAATGAAATGTTTTACCAAGGGGAAGGAAGTTCAACTCCAACGCTAGTATTTCCAACAAGCGAACTTAAGGACTCCTTCATTCAATTTGTCCCAAGAGAAGTTCAAGAATTGGACCCTGATGAGGTGCCTATAGTGGAAACAAGGAGCACAGGGGAAGAAGAAGGAGTAGAAAAAGATGATGATGATTATGACAATAATGATGAAAGTGAACACGAAGAAGAAGAAGTAGAAGAAAGTGATGATAGCAATGATGATCATGTAGAAGACAACAATGACCAAATTGATGATGATAACAACGATAGAAAAGGAAATGACAAGGATTATTGAATAGCTTTGGAATTAAAATGATATTCCTATGTTATAACTTTACATGTATTTTTGTATGACTTTGCTATTATTTTGCTATACATGTGTTACATGTTTAATAAGATCATTGAATTTATGTGTATTGCCACGTATCGTTTCTATCATAGTGTGTATGGCAAATAAGATGAAGCGCAAACATAGTTTAAAAAAACAGAGGCATCGATCCAGACAACCGCCCGTGACACGGATATTAGAGGAGGATCTAATGAATCCCCTTCTAATACATTTCGAGTCCTGCTGCGTGGTGAGCATGAAGAGGATAATTTAATCAGACCGCATGTTTCCCATAACACTAGTGTGACCCCCACAGAAACTACGTCATCACGTAGAGGTCCTAGTACAGAAGCAAGTCATAGCCCACCATCTCAGCCTTCACATGGGCCTTCATGTACGATAGTTCATAGGATGCCCCCTCATACGAGTGAAAATGCTAGCCCACAGATGAGGGACCGTGGTAAGGGGTTGTATCAGTATGGAGGTACTAGACTTTCTCGAACTCCGGAGCCATTTGAGGCAGGTCCTTCACTGCCTCCAAATTCATCTCCCCCTCGTCCACATCGTAATCCGGCAGACCGCACTTATATAGCAGTTGACGACAACGGGTTAGTATTAAATGTTTATTTTGTAATAAATTTTAGCTTTTTGTTTTTTCAGTCATTGAGTATTTATTATTTTCTTTCATATACAGAAATTTCATTGGTAAAGAAGTTGGAGATATCATCAATGATTTGATCACGGATAACTTTGGCGGCCCGCGGATCACATATAATGAATTTCCGACACAACTTCAAGAAGATCTCTGGAAACAGTTCGAGGTATGATGATTAATTTTAGTAAATTTGATTTTTGTTTATAGCTTCAAAACTAGGATGTAATATATTTTTTATGGTTCCAGATGATCTTTTGTTGGCATCCTTTGCTAAATCCATTTATGAGAAAAATCTTCAACAGCAAAGTGGGAGAGCGCGTAAGGCAAATGATGGGAAGAGCTCTCAAAGAAGCTTATGATCAAAAGAGAAATGTTATCCTAGTTAATAAATGCCCTAAGTGGATAGATGACAACCATTGGGGAGAAATGTGCAGAATATGGAATAACCCCGAGTGGCAAGAAAAATGAAAAAAAGAAAATAGAAAAGGCAAAGACGGAAAAGAAATAAGCAGGCACACGGCCGGTTCTATCTCATTTTCGGAACATCGTCGAAGGCTGGTATATTTTTATGTGTTCATGTATATGTATGCCACCTCTATCCTTGTATGTACTTATTGTTGTGATATTTTATAATTAATTCAAATTGATTATATAGGAGAAGGAGAAGGGTAAGCCTGTTACTCAAGTGGAGATGTTCAAGCATTGTCATATCCATCGAAAGGGAGATAAAACTGAACAATATGTGGATGATCGATCAAGGAATGCTGCGGTAAGCATATATTTAAATATACATGAACTTATTTGTAAATTATATGTCTATATGTTATGTATACCTATTATTAGAAATAGATTTGTCCCCAAAGTTTAATTTTGTGGGTTTGGTTTCAAAAAAATGTGAATAAAATTGCATGTGAGTAATTGTTGCTAATTGGTTTGGTGAATATAGTTTTTTTTTTTTTTTGGCTAAATTTTTGGTGGGTGAATTGGATAGAAATTCATATCATCAAAGGTTAGTGTAGAAACGAGTGGAGAGTTTTAGCATTTTTAACAAATATATGGTGTGAAATATGGGTGTGAATGAGTATGGTGAAAGTGAAAATATAGCAAGAGGTCTCTAAGGTTCTTGTATTTTTACTTGATCTATTTGAAATTTTCATATGAGGATGAAATTTAAGGGTAAAGTCATGGGCATGTGAATAAGTTTGTTGAAATCTACAATTTGATTAAGAAGTCTTCAATGGCCTTGTATCTTTGTTGACTCCATTTGACATTTCCATGGCTTGAGCATGAATGGAAAGAAGAGCGTCATGAGTGTGTGAATGAGTATGTTGATGTGTTCTCTTTCAATGTCAATGCGAGTAGTGATTGAAATCAAAACTTTGTCACGTATCCTTACTATGTATGCTTTCAAGCGATTTAGTATTGGCATTCTTACCTCCATTCTCTATATTCATATATTATTCAATATTTTAAAAGATATAATAAAGTTTTCTTGTGTAATTAATGCTGCTTACTAATACTTCCTTTGAAAAGAAAATGTATTGAATGCAAAAGTGTATGGATGATTGTGACATGTCGAAGGAAATGAGACATTGGGCCCTTTTTGTCACGGTGTAAATCATAGAGCATGTGTTCGGTTAGATATTAATTTGTATTGGTTTTATTGTTATGCTTGATGACAATAAATATTCGTAAATTAATATCTACATATTTAGTTTAATACTTCATACATGAAATTATTTATAAATTTTATGTCATGTTTACATTTGTTAAAGAAATAAATTTTTTTACATGAAAGGTATGAAGATGAGTACCATGTTGTACATGGAGAGGACTCATGTGCAAATGAATTTGATCCTAACATATGGAAAGTTTCTGCGGGTCCTTCTTCCAAAGACCGTATAAATGGACTTTCTCAAAGGATGAGAAACTCACAATGGGATCAACGCTCTCGATTTTATGATGAGTCTACCCTTGTACGTCAGCATAAAGAGCAAATTCAACAATTGCAATCAGAAATTTCTGAAGTACGACAGAAGAATTTGAAGATTGTGAGTAACCTACAAAGTGTTGACGAGAGAATTGGTTATCCTCCTCCTATAAAGCCCTCGTATGATCCTCCCTCGGATCCAACTGATGAAGACGATGAAGATGAAAGTGATGAATAGCTCATGAACTTTTTTATAACTTCTTGTTAGCAATTTAGTATTAGCTGTGATTTCAAATTTGATCTTCCTATCGTACCTATGGACAACATACTTGGTCTTTTGTATTTTTATATTGACTGATACATGACTCTTTAATTATGTTCTCTTTTTGCATATGTGATCTGACTTTATATAATATTTACTTTTCTGTGCTTCCAATTGTGGAATATGTAAATTGTGAAATATGTTACATAACCATTGCTAATGGTTTTTTATTTTTAGAATTGTATCAATTTCACTATTTTATAATGAGCAAAGTTTTGGCAAAGTTGGTGCAAAGCTATTATAAATTTGCAATGGATTTGAAACAACAATACAGTTCCAAAACACAAGCAGTACTTGCAAAGCTATTGCAAATTTGCAATGCAAATGATTGCTGCAAAGATGTTGTACATTTGCAATGGATTTGAAATGCTGATACCATTGTAAATATCCAATGCAAACAGTCGTTGCAAAACTGTTGTAAATTTGTAATGGATTTGTAATAAAATGAGTGTTGCAAAAATGTTGTACATTTGTAATGGATTTGAAACACTGATACCATTGTAAATTTCCAATGCAAGCAGTCATTGCGAAACTATTGTAAATTTGCAATGGATTTGTAATAAAATGAGCGTTGCAAAAATGCAACAACATCATTGTAGCAAATGTCGTTTCAAATTTGTTGTGGTTTTATGACGAATGTATCCATTGCAACTTTGCTGTGGTCACTTCTCTTGTAAATAGGTTGCAAATTTGGAACAAATTTTCAACAACCTTATTCGCTGCAAATGTGCAACGGATAGTAATGTTGCGAATCCGTGGCAAATTTCCAACGGATTTGCAATGAATTTAGGCCATTGCAAATTTTCGTCGGAAATATGTTGCAAATAATTTGCTACAGGGTATTTTGGAATGAATGTTTGTCTGAAACTTTTTTGTTGCAAAACTGTTGCTTTTGATAGTTTTCTCCATATTTGCAACGGATTTTGTCTTTAGCAATTTCACAATTTTCTTGTAGTGAGTGATGCTAGAGATGCTTTCCTCTTATTTTATCATATTTTTCTTTAGATTTAGGCCTAACTTTTCAAAGTATGTTATGTAAATGATAATCTTAATGCAATCTATTTAAATTTGAGCATTTTTTAATCAGGAAGAAAAGGAAAAAAGCCATGCTGACTAGTGAAGTCAAATACCATGGTTTTATCAAGATAGTGCCTTAGATGCAATTGTGCTCTATAATTAGAAACAGAAACAATTAATTATGAGGTTATTCAAATATAATAAAAGTAAACGAGCTAAAAAGAGTAGAAGAATAACCTAAAAAGCATGATGATAAGTTCTTCTTCTTCTTTTTATTTCTTTTTTTTTTTAAATAAAATTTTAAAAAGACTGATGATCAAAACTGTAAAAAATAGACAATTTTTTTTGTTGGCCGACACTACTTACATCCCTATACAAAGGCTCCGAACTCTGTGAGGCACTAACGCCGACTCTAAAGCATGAAATAAGAAACCTTTTCGATAAACTTTTGTTTCAAAATACTAAAAATTACTTGTCTCACCCCCAAACTTAATATTGTTCTTAATGTTAAAAGAACTACAAAGATTAAGTGGGCGAGAGAAACTTCTGAGGTTTGAGGGTCGTTTGTTGATGGCCTATGTTGACATTATGCTGCCCCTAAACTTGCGGTAAAATACCTGTTTAAACAAAAATATACATAAACATGAAACAATTAAAAATAATGAAAGGAAAATAAGATAAATAAGGATAGAAACACTTGTGTTGCCTCCAAAGAAGAGCATTTGGTTATAGTCATTAGCTCAACTTTCCGAGTGGATTATTCGGCGTTGTTGAGATGAATGGAAGTTTTCTGTAGCTCGAGCTCTCCGTCATTCTAAGGTTTCAATCTTTGACCATTGACTTTGAAAGCACCCTTTTTCTCATCTTGAATCTCAACCGTCCCATATGGAAAAACACGGGTAACAACGAAGGGTCCTGACCATCTAGAGCGCAGCTTCCCTGAGGGGAGTTGTAATCGGGAGTTAAACAGTGAGACTTTTTGTCCCACTACGAATTCTTTGTTTAGGATGTGCTTGTCATGCCATCTTTTGGTCCGATCTTTGTAGATTTGAACATTTTCGTGAGCTTCATTCCTGAATTCATCCATCTCAATGAGTTGTAGCAATCTCTTTCCACCTGCGTCTTATAAATTGAAGTTTAGGGTTTTTATGGCCCAGTATGCTTTGTGTTCCAATTCCATCGATAAATGGCATGCCTTGCCATAAATCAGTCGATATAGGGACATTCCAATAGGTGATTTGAATGTTGTTCTATATGCCCAAAGTGCATCATCTAACTTTTTCGACCAGTCCTTTCTAGAGGCACTAACTATTTTTTCAAGAATAGCTTTCAATTCTCAGTTTGAAATTTCCACTTGTCCACTTTTTTGAGGTGGTATGGAGCATCCATATATTGTGTGACTCCATACTTAATAAAGCCTTAAGTTGGTAGTCACGAAAATGATTTCCGCCATCACTTATAATTGATCTAGGAGTTCCAAACTCAGAAAAAATGTTCTTACTAACAAAGTTTACAACAACTCTTGCTCCATTGGTTAGAAAAGCCATTGCTTCAACCCATTTTGATACATAATCTATAGCAACTAGAATAAATATGTTAGAAAATGATGAAGGGAAAGGACCCATGAAATCAATCCCCCAAACATTGAATAATTCAACAACCCAAATTTTGTTTAGAGGCATTTCATGTTTCTTAGAGTATCACTTTACTAACAAATTTAAAAGCAACTTTAAAGAGTGTATGCTACTAAAACCCAGATTGTAAAGCCTTAGCTGCAGTCCTTGTTCCACCATGGTGGCCACTAGTTTCAAGAGAGTAACAGTGGCACAGGATGTTCGCCATTTCCTCCTCGGGTACACATCTTTTGAAAATTTGGTCTGCACAATGCCTATACAATAATGGTTCTTCCCAAAAATAATGCTTTAAGATACCGAAGAACTTCTTCTTTTGTTGATAAGTCATGTCCTTAGGCTGTTCCTATGCAACTAGATATTTTACAATGTCAGCGTACCATAGACAATTCGGATTCTCACTTACCATCATAAGACTTTAATCCGGGAATTTTTTGTTGATAGAGGGACCTTCGTCCTCTCGTTCAAGATGTGACAGATGACCTGCCACAACATTTTCTGTTCGCTTTTTGTCCCGGATTTCTAAATCAAATTCCTCAAGCAATAGAATCCATCTAATCAGTCTCATTTTGCATTGTGTTTTGCAAAAAGGTATTTCAGAGCAAAATGATCAGTGTAAACAATTACCTTTGAATTAAGCAAATAGGAATCAAATTTTGTCAAATGCAAAAATAGCAGCTTGTAATTTTTTTCGGCAGCAGCATAGTAAACCTGTGTGTCTGTCAGAGGTCTACTAGCATAGTAAATTATATGAAAATTTTTGTTTCTTCTTTGCCCCAACATAGCCCCTACAGCATAGTCACTAGCATCACACATAAGTTTAAAGTGTAAAGGCCTGTTAGGTGCTACAATTATAGGTGTTGACACTAATTTTTTGTTAGGGTTTTTAAAAAGCATGCATGCAGTCATAATCAAAGTTAAAAGGGACATCTTTCATCAACAAATTGCAAAGAGGCTTAGCAATCTTAGAGAAATCCTTAATGAACTTTTTGTAGAAAGTTACATGTCCTACGAATCTCTGAATGCCTTTAACATTAGTAGGGGGTCGTAATCGCTCTATCACTTCAGTTTTTGCTCTATCAATCTCAATTCCTCTTTTCGAAGTCATATGCCCTAACACGATTCCTTCTTGCACCATAACATGACATTTCTCCCAATTCAAAACAAGATTAGTGTCAATGCATCTTTATAAAACCATGGAGATGCTAGCTAAATTATCATCAAATGAGGCCCCAAAGACTGAAAAATCGTCCATAAATGCTTCTATTAAATTTTCCACCATATCACTAAAGATTGCCATCATATACCTTTGAAATGTGGTGGGAGCATTGCATAACCCAAAAGGTATTCCCATATGGGCAAAGGCACCATATGGAAGAGTGAAAGTGGTATTTTCCTGATCTTCCAGTGCTATAGGAATTTGGTTGTTTGCCGAATAATCATTAAGAAAATAGTGATACAAATGGCCCACCAGTTTTTTTGAACATTTGATCAATGAATAGTAAGGGAAAATGATGTTTTCGGGTCTCATCATTTAGTTTTCGATAATCTATACACACCCTCAATCCTATAACGGTCCTAGTACGGATGAGCTCATTGTTCTCATTTTCTACTACGATTATTCCCCCTTTCTTTGGAATTACTTAAACTAGGCTTACCCATGGACTCTCAGATATAGGATAAATGATCCCTGCATCTAATAACTTGACAACTTCTTGTCTTACTATCTCTTTCATGGCAGGGTTTAACCGCCACTGAGGTTGCATGGTAGGTTTCAAACTATCCTCCATGAGAATCTTGTGCATGCATATGGAAGGGCTAATTCCCTTGATATCCAAAAGGGTCCATCCAATTGCTGATTTATGCTCTCTTAGAATCATAGGCAACCTTTCCTGTTCAATATTATTCAATGATGCATTAATAATAACAGGATAAGTGTTAGAATCACCAAGATAGGCATATTTGAGATATAGTGGCAATGGCTTGAGCTCTAGATTTGGAGGTTCATCTTCTTCCATTTTTTGTTGAGTTTCAATTGCTTTAATGTCTTCTAGTCTTGTTTCATGGTGCAAATCAAAAGATTCGCAGCTTTCCGGGTATTGGGCACATTCCCTTAACAACTCGTTCGCCATGTCTAGGGTCCTAGACTTTGTTAGACACGCTTTAAGAGGTAACTTAGGGAATGTGTCCCTGAAATGTCTCGGCTACCAACTCATCTGCAATATCAACCTCAAAACAAGAATCCATGTTAGTTGGAAATTGTATAGCATTGAAAACATTGAAGGCTGCCTATTCCTCTTGCACCCTTAAGGTAAGTTTTCCTTGTTGCACATCTATTAGGGTTCTTCATGTAACAAGGAAGGGTTGGTCTAAAATAAGAGGTATCTCATTATTCTCTGCCATATCAAGAACTATGAAGCGAGCCGAGAAGATGAATTTATTGACCTTCACTAGGATGTCTTCAATTACACCTCTACAATACTTGATTGATCTGTCCGCAAGTTAGAGAGATATAGTGGTAAGCTGCACTTCTCCTCAGCCAAGCATCCTGAACACAGAGAGGGGCATTAAATTTATATTTGCACCTAAATCACACAAAACCTTATCAAAACTAATGGAGCAAGCGGTGCAAGGTATCGTGAAACTCCCTGGATCCTTTAGCTTGGGAGGCAACCTCTTTTGCACCATGGCAATACATTCTTCTGTAAGTGCTACTGTTTCGAACTCTCCCAACTTCTTTTTGTTAGACGGGATTTCTTTTATGAATTTTGCATATTTAGGCATATGTTCTAACATGTCAACAAAAGGGACATCAATGTGTAACTTTTTGAAAATTTTCAAAAATTTAGCAAATTGTTCGTCCGTTTTTGTCTTTCTCAGTCGTTGAGGGAATGGGACCTTTGGTTTGTAGGGTAGAGGTTCAGTCCTTTTTAGTTCATTTTCATTTTTGATATTTGTTCCTTTCTCATTCTCCAATTCTTGATTGGTATCTGTGGACGAGTAAATTACGGGTTGCTCGTCTGGCGTGGTTTTGTTGACCTGAGTTGGTTCCTTCAGAGTTTTCCCACTTCATAATTCTATTGCCTTGACATACTCTCGTGGGTTAGTGACAATATTACTGGGTAAGGAATCTTGAGACCTTTAAGAGATTTGGTTTGAAACTTGTCCAATTTGGATCTCAAGGTTTCTAATTGTTGCTTCTTGATTTCGAATCAAGGTTTCTTGATTTCGAAGATTTGTTTCAGTATTTTGCATGAAACTTCTAGTGTCTTGCATAAACTTGTTGAACAATTCCTCGAGATCAGTTTTTCTTTCTGGTAGTGGTTGAAAAGGTTGTTTTTGAATCCATTAATTATTCCACAAAAAATTTGGATGGTTTCTCCACCCAAGATTATAAGTGTTGGAATAGGGATTATTTTGTTTTTGAAAATTTGAAACAAACTTAGTTTGTTCGCAGCTTGATAAGGCGAAAGGATTCCCTGTTTGGCACTCTATGCAAGGATGATTCCCTGCACAAAATTCACACTTAGCACAGGAGAATTAATGGCATTCACATTCATGTTACCTATCTATTTTTGAAGCAGTGAAACCTGGGTGGTTAACTTTGTTATTGCATCCAGCTTGTACATTCCCACATTTTTCTTTTGTTCAGTTGTCCTCGCAGAGTTATTGCTAGACATTACTTCTGGCAATTTGTACGCTTCTTCTAGGGTTTCATGGCTTAGGAATCGTTCTGCAGCCACATCTACCATCATTTGAGTATTAGGTCCCAACCCATTGTAAAAATTTTGGACTTCCATCCAAACTGGAAAACCATGATGAGGGCACCTTTTCAAAAGTTCTTTGTAACGATCCCACGCCTCATACAAAGATTCTTTATCATATTGTACAAATGAGGTAATGTCATTCCTCATCTTAGTTGATTTGGCTGGAGGAAAATATTTAGCAAGAAAAGTTTGAGCCAGATCATCCCCAGCTGTGATAGCTCTTGGTAGTAATGACATTAGCCATGACTTTATCTCTAAGTGAGAATAGAAACAGCTTTAAGCAAATGGCATCATCGTTGACACCGTTTTGCTTAAATGTATCGCATATCTCTAAGAAGTTAGCGATATGCAGGTTTGGGTCCTCACTAAGTAGACTGCCAAATTGGACAGTTTGTTGCATCATTTGTATAATAATGGGCTTAATTTCAAAATCGTTTGCTTCCATTGGTGAACGTCGAATGCTGGAAGTGCACCTCTAACAATAGGTATAGCATAATCTTTCAGAGTCCTTTCATCATCATTTCTGATGTTACTAGCCATGGTTTCAGTCCGTTTTGTTTTCCTGGTTAGTCAAAGAGTTCTTTCGATTTCAGGGTCAAAAAGAGTTATTTCTTTTTTAATTAAATTTTGCATATAGAGTAAAAACAAACCACTATAAAGTTAAAGGCAAGGATAGCTATAAAAAGAAATATTTAAAAGTTACAAAAGTACAATACAAAATCTAACAAAGCCAAATTTTAAAGGGAAAATAGGTACTACTAAAGATTTTGAAAAACTTAGAGACAACAAATCTAACTTTGAAAAACTTATTTGGATGATAAAATAAAATTAAAACAAAGTTAAAATTGATCAGAAAGCCTACAAATACAGCAATCGAAAATAAAAGTTAAAAAAACACGTACTTTATAGAAAACGAGGAGGATAGTAAACCTGATGTTTTTGAAAATCTTTGAAATCAGAAATGTAACTTTCAAAACCCTAACAAAGTAAACTTATAATCAAAATAAAAATAAACATAAAGACAAAACATAAGAAAAATAACAAAATAACACAAAACTAACAATTTTTTTTTTAAGGGGCCGTATATGCTATAGAAATTTTTTAAAAAAAAAATTATCTTTACAAATGAATACCAAAGAGGACACCAACACGTCGTCACCAGATCCCATTAGAACTCCGAAGTTAAGCGTGCATGGGCGAGAGTAGTACCAAGATAGGTGACCTCCTGGAAAGTCCTCATCCTCAGGTTGGGGGCACTGGGAAACAGCCACTCTTCAGGTTAACACCCTGAAGGGGGAAGGCTGCGTACATCCGGCCCCCCCAGACCCTGCGTAGGCGAGAGCTCTTGAGGCACAAGGCATGTTCCTTTTTTATCTTTACAAATGAATCAATTAAAAAAATTCTTAAACTTAAATGAAATTTACAAATTATTAACAATTTCAAATTAGCACAAAAACTTGTTCGTATCGATATCACTCAAATAAAGACAATCCCCGATAACGTCGCCAAAAACTTGATACTTAATTTGCGCATGCGTTAGCAAGTACACTAGTCGCATCAAGTAATAATGTAGTAAGTAGCGTATCGTTCCCACGAGGATTGTTATTGAGTGAGTACCAAAATTTGCAGCTTTAATGCTATTTGTAATATCGAAAATTGCAGATGTTGATATTAAATAAAACAAAATAAAAAGAAACAAAATGTGTTACTAATTTTTAACTAAAGTTTTGTGATTTTTATGAAGTTTTTATGATTTAATAACATCCAAGGCATTTAATTTCATCCAGTTGCATCAATACGCCTTTCTATTCTCGTTATTCAAGTTGTTATTACATGTTGATGGTTGAAAACCCTAATTTACTAAACATTCTCTTTCAAGAAATATTTAGCATGCTCTTTCACATATTAACCAATCACTCTCGTGCATGAATTTAAATAAGAAAAGAGTTTTTAAAGTTCTATGATTTTCACTTAAAAACCACAGAAATCACATTAATATCTCTCGAGTATTTTCCCAATTTGTGGTGCTTATCACCTTAGGAATCATCACAAATCTATACTTGGACTAATTATGAATCATTATAGGCCTTAAATGGGGATCAAGCATTTAAAACTCTTGAAGAATAATGATAAACACTTCACCAACGTAATAACAAAACATCGAACACGTTGAATTAGAAATGAGCGTATATTACAACTTAGGCTACAATATAGCCTCGGAATAACAAAATTTGTTCATGATAAACTTCATATAAGACATAAATAAGACAAAAATCATGAACTTAATGAAGAATAGGATAGAAAAAACTTAAAAATACAAAATTACAAACCAAACTTTCTTCCTTCATTTCTTTCTCTCTTTACACCCGGTTTTCTCCTACTTTCCTTTACTTTGTATGTAGTTTTTGTTCAAGTGAGGAATGCTAAACTCATCCCAAAATAATTCTATTTATAGTGTTTGATGGGTGAATAAAGAATGTGAAAATTTATCTTCAATCTTCATCCTTGCCACCCCTTCTTCAACTTGCAAATCTTTTCTTATTTTATGCATTTTTCACTCCATCCACCGCCCAAACTTCTTGATTCAGATCAAGATGATGGTGTTGATGTCTTATGCATTTACCATATGTTATTTTATGTATATATGGCTGCCGCCCCAATGCAAGTTGTGTAAAAATTTTGTTAATTTATGCGGTTTTTGCTTTGAACCGTGTAAATTTTGGTGTTTTTGTTTTTGTTTTTTTTGATGTATCTTGTTTTTATTTGTTAATTTTAATGTTAAACAGTAGCAAGATTTAATCTAAAATGAGTGTTTCCATAAGAAAATAGCAATATATTTGAAAATGAGCAAAAGCGATAGAAGCTTGATGTCAAATGGTTAAAAATATATCAAAATAATACAAATAATTATATACTAATTTGGACTTATCAACTATAACTAGCACTTAGGTCGATTTCCTTTAACTTTATTTCATAGAAATACGTAAAATCCACAAAAAAATACGTAATAAAGTCTTCTGAATTGAAGCGTAAGCAGAACTCGCAGTATGACCAAAGTTAGATACACGAACATACTGCAACCTTTTGTTCGAAAATGGTGAATGGTTGAGGTTAAGAATGTGCAATTCACAATTAGACTCACTCCCTAGTCACGATGAGTCCCTTTTGCACGCTTGTCTTGCTTTTACATTTACGGTGACCACATGCACATCATTCGAAACAAAATTGAGCAATCATTTCATATACGTGATGGATATGGACAAAGACAGGCTGGTCATGGCTAATGCTTTTTCTGATAGACAACTGGAATCTGGAACGCTTAGGTTCCCTCAAACCACGTTGAGATAGCCAGAAGACTGCTGCAAGTGACACATCATTGCTGAACACTTAGCACACGATTGTGTTACGTTCAGAAGGTTCATAAAGAAGCAACTAGAAGAAGGCATTATTCTTCTCTATAAGGAAGAAGAGTTAGCCATGGGTATCCTTGCGGATGACTACGTGTAGAAAGTCTTCAATTCCAAGAAACAAGCTTCGAGGAAACTCCTGCACCTCATGCATGACCTCTACGGTAGTTACAAGTTAGTGTCAGCAATCACTACAAGAAAACAGATTTTTGGCAACAAGATTTGGCAACGACAAATAAATTTCATTGGGAACGACAATACAACATCATTGTAAAAAACGCATTTATGGCAGCAACAAAATTATCTGTTGCTAAAAATATAGTTTTTGCAATGACATTTATTATCGTAGTGAAAGTTGCCTTGTTTATTTGCAACGACATTCAGTGCTTGTTGCCAAAGAATTTGTCTTTGGCAACGACAAATAAATTTCGTCGGGAAAACTGTATTTTTCTCAACGACAATACAACATCGTTTTCAAAAACGCATTTATGGCAACGACAAAATTATCTGTTGCCAAAACTATATTTTTTGCAACGACATTTATTGCCATTGCGAAAGCTGCTTTGTTTATTTGCAACGACATTTAGCGCTTGTTGCCAAAGAATTTGTCTTTGGCAGCGATATAGATCAATTGTTGCCAAAAAGCATGTATTTAGCAAGGACAGTAATTGTCATTACGAAAAATAGTAGTTTAGCAACGACATTTGGCTGTCATTGGCAAAGATAAGCTCTTTAACAACAACAATATGTTGTCGTTGTCAAAAATAGGTTATTCTTTATTGTAATTATAAAGGTTCATGTAATAAAATTTTCTTTAAAACCAAAGAGGATACCAACACGCAAGCACCAGGTCATATTAGAACTCTGTTCAGCGTGCTTGGGGGAGATTAGTATCGGGATGGGTGACCTCCTGGGAAGTCCCCAACCCTCAGGTTATGGGTACTCAAAAACAGCTCTTTTTAGGGTAATACTTTGAAAGGGGAAAGCTGCGTACGTCCACCCCTAGACGCTGCTTAGGCGAGAGTCCTTGTGACACCAGAAATGTTGCCTTTTTTTCTTAATAAAATTTTTCCTACATTACCAACTTTGAGGATTTAAAAAATGTTCAAAATTTACAATATTGGAATCTACTATATATATATAAATATATATATATATATATATATATATATATATATATATACACACACACTCAAATAGTTAACTAAAATATAAATTTTCACAAAAATTTCATTTTCCCACTATTATTTTACTTTCCACACTCTTTAAAATTTTATTTTCATTTGAAAACCCCAATTCTAATTTCCCTTGCTTCATTCGCCTTTGTCCAACAAAACCCTGACTTCTCTCACTCTCCTCCCATGACCCCCTGCCCTTCCTCTACTTTGCTTGGCCGCGACCTCCACTCCTCGACACTCGACCTTGTTGCGAAACTAAATAAAAGCACACTATAAACTAAAGGAAAGCATTAAAAGAGACATAAAGGAAAAACATAAGATGCTATATCATTTGATTGATTGAATATGGATTACAATGCCCCTATTTATAGAATGAAGCCTTCTTCTAGGTGGGGCTCACTAACTTGCTATTAGACTACTACAATACTAAATACCTCAATACTATGGACTCTAAATACCTAATTGAGAATCATATCAATACTTTCCCCATCGAAAGACCCATATTCTCAAGGTTCTAGTATAATACTCCAGCACATCTATAAAAATAATGAATTTTTTTTGTCATCATTTTTTGTTGGATCCATTTTCTATTATTGTCCCCCAGGATCAAATACAATAGGTACAAATTTTACCAACTTAAACTGTCTAAAATTACTAATAGATATTATACCCTTTTTCCCAAAAATATTTAAGTTAAAGAGTGATTATGTAGTTATAAATAAGTAAAGGAGTAGAATTGTAATTTTGTTTTAAAATACCCCTAACCCTAGTCCCCAGTCCCCCTTCTTTGCGCCGCTGACCCCGTCTCCCCGTCTTCCACAGCCACATCGTCACTTTCCGGTGGCTGTAAGGCGGCGTTTTGCCACGGCGGCAAGCAGGACGGCCCCCCCTTCTCGTTCCTCTTTCATACCTCTTTAAACTACCTACCGCTCGCATTCTCCTCTCTCTCTTCGTCGAATCAAGGCACTCTCTATGGTGGTGGCGATGCCCAGCCTCGGGGGCGGTGTTCAACCTCGGTGTGGCTGATTTCCTCCCTTCGACCCTTATCTTCGTTGTTCTCTTTCTCCTTCGTTCATCCGGACCCTCCGTCGTCCTTTGCGTGTTACGAACTTAAAGATTATATTGTATTATAGCAAGAAAAGGGGTATATTACATAGAAGAAGGAGAAACAAACATAGATTTAGATAGAAAAGGAGAGGGCGAGACTAAAGAGAGAGGGAGAGACTAGAAAGAGAGACATTTCAAATTCTTTTCAGCTTATCTCTTTTCTAACTCAAGCCCTCTATATGTAGAATTAGGAGAGGATATAATTGTAATTAAGAACTAAACCTATTTATTTAATATCAAAATTATCCCTCACTTAACTGATATATTTTTTGAATTGTATCAATACCTTCCCCTTTAAAGATCCTTATCTTCAAGGATCAAAGTAATGACACCTAAACTATTAACACTCCTGGATCAAATACTTAAATTATAAATTTTAACCCTGTTAATTTTCTAAAATTACCAAAAATTTTAAATTGTTTTTTTCTTTGAAAAGAAGAATGGGACGACGGGCCGAATACTAGTAAACTCTAGAGGCAAACTTGTAATTTGAGTTACTACATTTCAAACCCCAACCCTTCTTCAGCGAAACCTAGCCAGATCCTACTGGCGGCGCGACACCTCGACGACGTGGGGCGGTGGCTCCTCGGGGACGACCGGCGGTGGTTCCCACAGTGGCTCCAGCTCTCTCATCACCCGATCTTCTCCTTTCTCTGGACCACTGGCCTCCTCGTTTTTCTCTTTCTTCTCTCTGGGGCTGGAGCTCCGGCTAGAGGTCAGAGGTTCTGGCACCTCGGCGACGACGAGAACGCCGTCTTCCGTAGCTCTGGAGATACTTCGATCTCAGTCTCAGGGAGGGCCTCTAGTACTTCGATCTTGTTCTCAAGCTTGGGTTCTAGTGCTTCGGCGGCCGCGGTGGCTGTAACAGAGGTAATAGAGGAATTTTCTATGTTTTTACACCCAGATCTCCTCTCTTTTTGCCTCTCTTTATGGCTAATTTGAATTTCTTCTAACCTTGGATCAAACCTTTTTGAAATTTCCTCACATCTCTTTTGTATAGTTAACAATTCAGCCACTACCACTTCCATTTTAGAAGCCGAGAAAAACCTTGCTCTGATACCAATGTTACGAACTTAAAGATTATATTGTATTATAGCAAGAAAAGGGGGAGATTACATAGAAGAAGGGGAAACAAACATAGATTTAGATAGAAAAGGGGAAGCAAACATTGATTTTCAGGTTTTCTAATGATCTAATAGCTGCTAGAAAGGTTCGATGCAGGCAAATTATTATAAGCTTCTTTCCTCTCTCCTTTTTCTCTTTCTTTTGAATTAAAATTCATGATTGGTACTTACTTATTAGTGCTAATTTTGATTTTTTTGGAAGCTCAAGGTTAAAATTTGTTAGCAATAGTGATTTATTCATTATTAAGTATTTAGAATTATATATCAAATATTTTGAGCCAAAATAGCAACCGTAGGCTTGTTTAATTCATCTTTCAAATCCATTACATTTCCTATAAAAGTAATGTTATTAGGGTAAAATGTGATTTAAAGAATTTTGAAATAATTTAAGAATTAGCCCATATTCATGATATGGTGGTGGTAGTGGTTATTGTTGCCTTGGCAGAAGCATATTTGAGGTACGGGGTTGTTTTGGTGAATTACTGCTCAAGTTAACCTTCTCGATGATAGCCTTTATTTTATCAATGATACAGCCATCGATCACTTACTCAATATGTGCTTCTTTTGATGTATGCCTTTATTTCTTCTCTTTTTGTTTACAAGACACGTATATATGAGCTTAATAAACGTATGTTTTGTAGAGTTGTGAGATTTAAGAGCGAAGAATGGAAGATTGCCAATCTTTTTGATCTTTTGTCTACTTGAAACTTTGAGGTAGTTACATGTTGATACTTTTGATTTTTTGGGCGAATTGAAAGATTTTATATGTTGATAGAAATATTGTATCAGCCAGGGTATGTTGCATTTATCTATACCATACATAAGATCATGTATCCCAGTGACAAGGGTAAAAAGATGATGCAACATATCTAGGCCACTTGATAATGATGATGAGATCGGTTATTTGGTTGGAAATGGGTTTTCAATTGAAAAAGGAGGTAATATTGTTAAATTAGTTAAAGAGACTTTTATGAAAATCAAAGAAAATGATAAAGAAGCCAGGGGCAATAAAGGAGATGATAATCTTTGTTCTTTGAGTGATGACGGATGATTACTTAATTATTTTCGACATTAGTTGTGCTTTATATCATTGTGACATAATGAATTATTTATTCTTGGTGAGTGCCTCCTTTCTCTCCTTTCTTTTATTTATGATGTCATTCAGTTTGGCCCTAATTTTACTGACAACATGTTAACTTATTGTTATTTAATTGCAGATTGAAAGCATAGCTAGAGCCTCATGCGACGTTGCATTCAACTTGCACCGTCTTCCTTGGGGATTGATTTATTAACTAGTAAGGCTGTGCTTAAATTTTATGTATGCTTAATTATTGTTGAGTTTGTATGGTATTGTTGTTTTCTGATGTGTAAGCTATAATTTGATTTAAATTTACAGGAATGGCTGGTCGAGGAAAGGGTAAAACTACACGTTCCCCAAATAAGGGTGGAAGAGGTGAAGAGGGAAGGGAAATTAGACCCTCTCATTCTACTCATAATAACATTCCCTATGTCGTGAATGATGGGTTTGATGCAAGGCCATCTTTAAATAACGAGTCTCATTGGCACTCTATGCATACACCCATCCAAAGAGATTATCACAAGGAATCTCTTATTATTTTTTTCATCTATTCAATTAAGAATATTAATAAAAGCTAACATTATAGAGCAAGCAAAAGGATGACAAAGTTTGTTGATAGAATCTCTTCAAGCTAACATGATGGGTGGTAATACTATTTTTGGTTATTTTGTCTTATAACTAATTTGTTTTATATCCATTGTTGCAGGAAACTAAGAGTAACAAGTTGGAAGCTCTAGATGGTTACCTAGATTTTGAAGAAAACAAAAACATTTGTCACCTGTAATGTCATGTTTGTGGAATCATGATGTAAATTTTGGGATTAAAATACATTGATTGTAATTGTTATGCATTCATCTTGTACTATAAATATGGATGTCCCATATGTTTGTATTCATATTTGTAAGGATCAGTGGCAATATTGGTTGTATTGGAATGTCTCAATATAAATGAATTTTCTTTAGTGTTAAATTTTATTTTAAACATTTTCTATGAGTTAAAATGTAAAATACGTTTGACAGCTTTTAATAATGTAATAGAAATAATATTAGGAAAATTGCTAGAACAAGTAATACTCTTTAGCAATGACAATTTTCGTTGCAGAACATAGCAGTCTTTGGTGACAACACTTGTCGTTGCAAAAAATAAATGGTCTTTGGCAACGATAATTGTCGCTACGAAAGATAAGCTTTCTTTGGCAACAATAATTGTTGTTTCCAAAACATATTATCTTTCGCAATGACAATTGTCGTTGCCAAAAAACAACGTATCTTTTGCAACGGGAATTATAGTTGCCAAAAAGCATTATATTTGGAAACAACAACTGTCGTTGCCATAGAGCTTTCACAACAAGATCATACGCAACGGCTTCGCAATGACAATTGTCGTTGTTAAAAATATACTTAGCAACAACAATGTATCTTTCGCAACGAATTTTGTTATTGCCAAAGGTCGTTTTTTTTTTGTAGTGAATGAAGAAGTTGAGCCTTTACTCAAAAAAGAAACCAACTCTCTTGACAAAAATACCAATAACCGGACCTCTTTGTGGTCTTACTTCAAAGACCCTGATCATCATGAGAACTGTGTATCCAAAGAAAAACCTAAAATACCACCTACTAGATGTGGACACTAGTTAGGCACCACAACATTCAGGACACCAACCTTCTGGTTTTCGATTTTGTAAGGTGTGGAGATTAAATCACCCTAGATATTTTAAGGGTTAGTCCCTTTATCATTACCAAAACTTAAAAGAGAAGGCAAGTATGAAAGAAGGAAACTTAGCAGAGGACTTTGCTCGATACATGCTTAACAAGGCTCTCTTAAGCGGAAGCTAGAGTCTAAAGGGCAAGCATAGTGAGCAAATGGATCCTAAGGATCCAACAACTGAGTCCAAGCCTTTTACTACTACTAGTAAAGTGCAGGCACACAAAAAGCTCAAGAGATGGGCTATCCTCTCAGCCTTTAAAAGGCAAGAGTCTTCATGGTATCACCTTCTTCAGAATTCCATAGTTTAGGGAGTAACTGAGGACGAGGAGGAATACTCCCCTCTCAGCATCAACTTATTGGAATCTCTAGGCCATGTTAACCCAACATGCCTTATATAGAGGGTGACTTCCATGAGGAGGACTTCCCCCAACTACTGGAGAACTCTCAAAACATGTGGGTTGATCCAGAGAATCAGCCTCCATAGTAAGATATGATAACGAATGGCACTCCTCAACATAGGATCATAACACACCCATGGTTGTCAGCCCAGAAAAGGGAACAGATCAAGGGATCTAGATAAAATTTGGGACGCTCCTAGAAAAAGTTGATGTTGGAACTATATTACTCATTCCTTTGGAGTTCATGTAAATTGACATTCAAGAAGGCCTCGAGGGAAGCATTGTAGCATTAGAGGAGGATCCTTAAGTGGAGCTAGTGGTTGAAGTAGGAGCCACCAAAGTTAACCTCAACCCCTTATCTCTTAAAGTTAATGCCCCAACATTCAAATCGCCTGATGAATCACCTGACATAATGGAGATGGTTGATGGGCCTAATACCACCAATAAACACATCAAGCCCCTATGCATCAAGGCCAAATATTATGGCATATTGGTGAACAAGGTCTTGGCGGACAGTAATGCGGCCATCAACATTCTGCCTGCATATATGTTGGGGCTCTTTGGTAAATCTATAGATGGTCTAGTTACTTTGGCTATTGCAATCTGTGGCTCAGTTGGAGCTACTACTAAACCCAAAGGGGTCTTGATTGACTTAATAGTTGGCAGCCTAAGCAAGCTAACAGCTTTCTTTGTAGTGGATAATACCTCGAGGTATAATGCTTTGGTTGGGAGAGATTGGTTACACCCCAATTATTATATCCCTTCTACACTTTGCCTGTTGTTAATCTTTTAGGGCCATGAGAAGTATAAGGTTGTTACGGCAGATAACAAGCCATTCATGTCTTGCTCTAACTTCATTGAGGCAAAATTCTACAAAAATGGCGTGGGACCACTTGATGTTTAAAGGACCACTTCACAATCTGCCTTATGACAAGACACGATTGCCATCCTTAACAACCCACAGACTGAGGCTGGGGTTATTCCATTGGATTTAGAGTCTGAAGACTCTAACTTCTAGGGATGCACGAGGGCCCTTTTTGGAGAAGGAGATTTCCAAGGCATGCCAAAACCCCAATGCGGAGGGCCCAAGATCTCCCATTAATGGCCCAAGAGGCCATTTCCTTAACACAAGAAAGGCTCATGGCCCGGCATGCTGAGGATAAGATTTGGACCGAGCATCCTCTCAATGGTTTCCAAGTCCATACTACGCAAAAAGAGGAGTTGGAACCCTCAGACTTAAGAGCAGCACTAGCCAAAATGGAGAATTCGATGGTTAAAGCCTAGGATCCCCTTCTTGATGTTAATTTAGACCCCATAGAAGACCCAAGACGTACTTATCTATGCATTATGCTTTCTCAAGAGCAGATAGAGCAGCTCTTGACTTTGCTTCATGAATTCAAGGATTGTTTTGCTTGAGATTGTCACAAGATGCCTTGCCCAGACGAAAAGGTGGTTGAGCATAGGCTTCCTATCAAACTTGGCTCAGGACCAATCATTCCGGATCAAAAGAGAATGCCCCAACAAGTTACCAATTTGTTCCAGGAAGAGATCGAAAGGCTCTTAAAGGCCAAGTTTATTAGGACTGCTAAGTATGTCTAATGGTTGGCAAATATTGTTCATGTCATTAAAAATAATGAAAAAGAATAAGGGCTTTGTATTGAATTCCGAGATCTGAATGCAGCTAAAAGAAGGCCAAGTTATGATTGCTTCGAAGAATACCCATAAGGTGGCATTCCAGTGTCCTAGGTCAATATTGATGTATGAGTGGGTGGCTATGTCATTTGTTTTGAAGAACACTGGCACCACCTACCAAAGAATCATGAATATGACCTTTCATGACCTCACTGGCAAGAGCGATGGAAGTCTATATAGATGACACCATGGTCAAATCAAAATCCCAAGTTAAGCACTTGGAAGATTAAGGGTTGTGTTCCATACAATGAGGACCCAAACCACAAGTTGAATCCATTAAAGTGTTCTTTTGGCATGCATGCTAGAAAATTTCTAGGTTTTTGGGTGAAACAAAGGGCCATCAAGGTGGATATTAATAAGTCTAAGGCCATCCAAAAGGCCAAATTGCCTTCAGATAAAAAGGTGCTCCAATGCTTCCTAGGGCATGTTAATTTCCTAAGACGTTGTACCTTAAATGTCGTAGGAAAAACTAAAGTCTTCTCGCAACTACTCAAACTCAAATCTGGGAAGAACATCAAGTTGAAGAGCCACATTAAGGTGTATTTGATCAAGCCCCAATTCTTAATCCATCTAAGAAGGGCACATATTTGATGATCAATATCTCTACTTCTGAGGAATCTCTTGGTTGTTTGCTTGCACAAGATGATCAGCAAGGGTTTAAATGGGTTGTGTTCTACCTTAGCCTTTGGTTTTATGAATGTGAAATAAAATAATCCAAGATTGAAAAATTATGTCTGTCATTGTTCTATGCATCAGAAAAATTGAGACATTACTTCTTAGCATTTACTATATATGTAGTTGCTAAAATACATGGTTGATAAACCATTTATAAAGGGAAGGTTGAACAAGTGAAGCATAGCTCCACTTCAGTTTGAGTTGGTTCACGTATGACAAAAGTCAGTAAAAGGCCAAGCCTTAATAGACTTTTTAGCTAATTGCCCAAACATTACTATTGGCTTCAACTATGAGCCAGACTAACTCTTAGTAGTGGAAATGGTCCCTTGGAAGTCAGTCTTCGATGGATCAAGGACCAATTCAAGTGATGGAGTTCGAATTGTGATAGAATCTCCGGCTGGGAGCATGACTAAATTAGTTGTTGCTTTAGTTGGCAAATGTTCCAACAACATGGCAGAGTGTGAGGCATTGATAATAGGCTTACAAACACTCCAGGAAACAAGTCCTTAGTGTTATCATCAAGGGGGATTTACAATGTTCAAGCAAAGCCTTGAATCGATACTTATTAGTGATAAAAGTGCAGTTTGATTATATCCCTAAAGAATAGAACAAAGCAACCAATAACTTGGCTTAGTTAGCATCAGGGTACAAATTGCCCAGGACTTGGTGCAAAAAAACCATGGTTTGTAAAACTAAAGTTTTAGATCATGACATCAAGTCTTTCAGTCTTAAGAGCAAAGCAATTCCAAGTGAACGCTTGGAATGCGTTGAAACCCATCAAATTGTCTTGAGTCAGTGTGAGTGCTAAAGGAAGCCTCTAATAGATTACTTTAAGAACCTTAAATACTATACTAAGGATAGAAAGATGAAGATGAGGGCTCATGGATTCTATCTCAATGATGATGATGAATCTAGAAACTTATATAATAGGGATGCTAGTCGAGTGCATCTCAAGTTCCATGACTTGGACGAAGCAATACTAGCAATGGTAGGAGCCCATGAGAGACTCCATGGATCCCATCTAGCTAGGAACAAAATGCACTGGCTCATTAGACATTATGGCTATTACTGGCCATCAATAATGGATAACTGCATAAAGTATGCCAACGGGTGCGAAGCATGCCAAAGACATGGTCATGTGCTAAGAGGCCTTGCAGCTAAAATGCTTGCTATTATCATACCCTAACCATTCAAAGGTTAAGCAATGGAAATTATAGGAGAAATCCTTATAGCAAACATCATTCTTATATTTTCATGGCCACATATTATTTCACAAAGTTGGTGAAGGCCATGGCATATAGGAACATCAATTAGCAAGATGTGATTGATTTTATTAAAGAATACATAATAAGTGGGTTTCATAACCTAGAAACCATTATTGTGGACCAAGCTAGAATGTTCAACGAAGCTGAAGTTAAGGCATTTATAAAGAGTTTCGAATATAGAAATCTTGAACTTAACCCTTTACTATGCTCATGCCAATGGCCAAGTAGAATCAACAAACAAGATTTTAAAGGCCAATATTAAAAAGATGATTGAAGACAATCCCGGGAAGTGGCATGGCTTGCTACTAGATGCCCTTTGGCTTACAATATGTCCAAATGAGATGTAAGCAGGACAACACCCTTCCATTTGACATATGGCCAATATGCCATGCTCCTAATGGAAGTAAGAATTCATTCTATCAAACTAATGTGTTAAGGGAGATTTTCAGAACTTCAGTATGAGCATGCTATGATGGGTGAACTAACTAACTTGGACCAAGCTAGGCTTGGTGCTCTTCACAAGCTAGAAACATAGATGGAGGCGGTGGCCAAAGCCTTCAACAAAGGGGTCAAGTCTAGGTCTTTTGAATTGAGAAATATGGCCTAGAAAGTGGTTTTACCCGTTGGCCAGAAAGATTGTGTCTTCAGGAAATGGTCCCCAAAGTAGGAAGGCTAATTTAGAGTCATCAAGATATTTGGAAGGAATGCTTACTTACTCCAAGATCTAGATGGACGAGCCCACCCAAGGGCTATTAATGAAAGGTTCCTAATGATGTATGTGCCATCAATTGGGGAAACTAACAAGGATGTTCTTAAGTATAGGTTCCCCAAATTATGGGCTCAATTTCACTATCAATGTCTTAAGGATCAATCTCATGGTCCTTAAGTTGAAATAAAAAGAGGGGGGGGGGGGGGGATGAAGAACCACAAACATGTGAGATGTATCGGACAAAATACATATTTTATTAATCATGGGAGAGTACATGGCACATAAAAAATTACAAGTGAATAACTTGTAAAGCCAAAATGTCTCCACAAGAAATAAAAATCCAAAGAGTTGAGTCCTAATGCTCGCTCAAGATTCCTCTATCAAGGACAGCTGGCTGGCTGTGGCATTTAACTCGGGATCCATGGAGAGAGCTTCTTCTTCAATCGCTTGATTATTCCTTTGAGCCTCCACGATGATCTCTTCGGTTCCTCCAACTACTGAACCTTAAGAAAGATGCTGTTGTCTCAAGGAGAGTATCTCTTTTTAAGGACACTTAACCTCTCTTCTAAGCGATGGATCTCGTCTCCTAGATTTCTGATCCCTTAACCATGATGGTTCTAGATGCTTCTTGCTACTTGGAGTTCTTCAAACAATAGCTTCATTCCTCCAAGGCTATCTAAACATCCTAGTTTTCTGGTAGCATCTTAGCAATGCCGTTTCCTATGAAGAAGGTTTGGGACCTCTTGGGGATGAAGAAGGGGCCAATAATGAAAAGAAAAGAAATGCCTTTTCCTCTGTGACCTCATCTTGGAGCAAAGATGGGGCCTTTATTGGCATTGCAGCCATAGGAGCTTTTAATGGTACATCCGTCATTGAAGTTTCAATAGGTATCTCAACCGTGGGGACTGTTGCTAGCTCTTCAGCTGCAAATACACCTTCCTCTAGAGGAGATTCTAGAGAATAAGGCTTGCATGTTAAACAAAATATTGTTTGGAACATCAAGAATTGGGAAACGGGACAAGTCTTTAGGGGTCTTACATGTAGAAAGAGCGCTTGCATACGACCATGGCCTAGGATAGTTACGAAGGAAACCTATTCAATAGGATATCTCATGATTGGCTCCACAAACTGGGGTAGCCACATCACCTTCTTCTTTAGTACTCATGCTCAATGATTCGATGTCCTGATGGGGCTCTAGTGTAGTTTCATGAGATAGGGAATATGGTATTTCCATAATATATGGAGCTAGCTCTTCCTATGGCAATGAAAAAAAATGTTAGAAGCTGCTTCAACAAAGATGAACGAGAACACCAATTAATTAAAGCCAATACCTTTGATATTGGGAGCCTGGCTCTTCTTTTTCTTACCAATTATGAGATGGGTACCTCTTCTTCTTCTTCTTCTTCTTCTACTTCTTCTTCTTCTTCTTCTTCTTCTTCTTCTTCTTCTTCTTCTTCTTCTTCTACTACTACTACTGCCGCCGCCGTTGTTGTGGAAGTAGGAAAGTTAGGGGAACAATGTCCTTCTTTCTCTTTCTTGAGCCACCAACCTTAAAGGCTAGTGAAGAGGTTCCTAGGGAGACTCCTTTAGTAGCTTTTAGGAAAAGCTTCTAGTCCCAACACTCCTTGGGGTTGCCTGGACTGTTGCTATACAGTAGTAAAGAATAGAGATCAGTCTTTGTTCAAGCCACTAAAACAAGATTGACGCATACTCCAAAGGCTGGCTGTTTAACCGATCATACCTTTTGTGGGGTTCCCCTGATGTTGATTGGCAGGCTTCTTCTCAAGTTGAGACCCGTAAGCTCCGATAAAGGAATAAAATATTGCTCAGCTACTCTGGACTCCAAGGAGGACTAATAGGCTTGAAACAAGCTGCAAAATGTGGTGTGCCCCACGGGTTGTACCTACAAACAATAGGACACCGATAAAGGGATTTCACCTCATGGAGCTCCCTAAACTAGACAGGCTACATAAAGAATCTTTCAGCCCACTAAAGCTTCTTGGTCCTCAGACTTGGAAAAGAGATGCCTTGGACAAATTTCCTAGCAAACAATCCAGGCTTATACATTTCTACACCAGAATGAGTCTGGCCCTGGAAGAACAGATTTGAGGGCATAGGATTGCCTGTCGGAATTTCAAATTGATGTCCACAAACTCATCGTAATGAAGGTTATGTTTCCTAAACTCGAGTGGGCCAAGATTTTTCTCTTTGAAAGGAGTACATTGAGTCCCCTTTCTACCTCATGAAGACATTAGTTTGTCAAGGGATTTGGTCAAAGGACAATCCAACGGGGTAGTTGGACCTCACAACGAGTGAAGTACTTCCAAATGCAGGAATCCCCTCACTTGTGAAAGCATAGGGGCCGCTGGGGCATAGCTCAGGAAAATAGGCTTGGGCTCAAAGCTGGACCAGCCACAAGGGTCCACCTGTTTGGACAACATAGTTCCTATTATGATGTTCCCAAGGCATCCATATACTGGGGCCAAGAATAATGGTCCCAAGGCCAATGGACCAGTGTTGAAGACTAAGTTTATAGCCATGGTCATTAGAAACTTCAAGACTGAGTTAGATGAGTTGGAAAGGAAAAACTTCTTTAACCAAAACAAATAAAAGCATGCTTCTCCTCTTGAATCACACCAAATATCATGAGCTCCTACTATAAATAACTTAACAAGGAGTCATTACCACTTGGTAAATTTATTATGGAGAAAGAAGAAACAAAAGCTTCATCCTCATTAGAAATAAAAGAGTCAAGAGGCAAATCCTTTCCTCCTGGCGAAAGACCTATTACTGCCACTATGTCCTAGAAGCTAATGCTAAGAAATCCCTTGGGGGCGGGATAAAAGCGTTGTAATAGGTATTTTAATAGCAAGTGAACACCATCATAATAGGGTAATCATACCTGAGAGTGATGCTAGGGAGCTTGATTGCTTCGTAAATACAAAGATTCTTCCATTTCTCTTTGTGTGCCACCATTAGATTGTCCACCCACTCGCCATATCGCTTTGTCAAGAAAGTCCATCCTTTGAAGGATGCCGCTTCCTTTGCGATGCATCTTCCACCCTAAGAGTAACATGTAGAAACTGTATGAGGTAGAGTAGATTCATCAATATTTGGAAAAACATCCTCGAACGCTAGGAACTTCTCGAGCTGGGACAAAGATAAGCCCAAGGGCACACAATGGGAAGGAAGATGGAGGATCATTCTGTAATAACCAACAAAGATCCTCATCAATGGTGTTAAGGTTGATTGGGCTTTGAAGCACATTAGAGACTATCGAAATGTATGATTAAAGCAAACGCATCAATTGCTCGATTGGGCTATCAACTTGAGCAATGGAGGTAGAGATAGTGAATGAAATCTAGGCTATCTTCAGATCAGAGGAAGCGAAGGACGAAAAGAAGGATTGGATCATAATTCAGAGATTTAAGAACAAAGGCAAGAATTTGCAAGAGCGCTTGAAGGAGAGAATAGAGCATAAAGGTGAACATTTATGGTCCTAACTATCACACTTATAGACACATGGGAAGGATGAGAAAGTGATGCATAGTGTTCTCTCGAGATCCCTGTCACCGTTGAGGGTAAAATCAAGCAGATTACTTACCCATTATAAATTCGAATTTACTAACGACTAAATAGGGGCATTTGTTTGCATCCTAGTTTCAAATGGGGAGGCATTTTGAGCAAAGTGCCACATGCTTCACATGTAAGGTCGCCTTCTAGGAGAACTAAGCCTTTAGGTGAAGAACTAACGTCACCTCGAGCCCAGTATCCTAAAGAGATGATCACCCTGATAAGGGTATCAACCACTCAAGGACTCAAGATGGTTGAAGTGCAAAGGGAGCTTGAGAGAAGGCTGTAAGGTAGGTGGTTTCTAAGCTCGAGGTGGTTACTTGGAGTGTAATCTGATATACTTGGTCAATAAGTTTAATCTAAAAGACATGGGGTTTCTAGAAGGGACTTCCGCTAAGATTACGGATGTGGGCGCCAAGGATTTCCCTCCAATGCTAAATTAGGGACACATTCGTCGAAGGTTTGCATGCGCAAAGAAGAAGCCTAGTGGCCAAGCGTGGGTGAAGTTGCCGCAGAAATAGGAGCAGCTATTATTTTTCTTTTTCTATAAACAAAAGACTCCACGTTAGTCAAAAGTAGTGCACATATTCAATACAAAACCTTCTTTAAGTTTTCTTTACAGCATACTTGTTCTTTCTCATTGAGTAACGTAACTTAGCACAACTTAGATTAATGTAGAACTTGCTGTACTTGCTTCATTAGTAATGTAGTTTCTAGAGTCTCATGTATGGACTTCAAATTTTAATCTATTCCCAAATTTTGACAAGTTGAGAACTCAGACCTTAGATTATGGCTTTGATGGCAAAGGCTTGACCTTGATTGTGTTGGTCTTAACACTACTGTCATTGCTTAATAATTTAGGTGGACTTAAGTGCATGTCATTGTATAGGGCTTTGACGTCCATGGATTAACCTTGATTGCATTGCTCCTAACTCAATGACTTGAATGCTATTTTCTCCATTTTAATCTCTTCAGACCTTAACTCATTCGAGTTATTTTAAGTCAAGGGTACTTAGCTTGTAAACCTGATTGACTCGGGTTTGTGATTGGATTGCTGAGCTCTCGAGTTTGTCTCCACCATAGTTTCTAACTTTTAAGTGTATGAGAAAGGTTTCTATGGGCCGAGCTTTGTCACTGTAGCTGCCATTGGAGTTAGCTCCATGTTATTTATTTTCTGTCAACATATATATATATACACACACACATACACATAAAAACACTTGACAAAAGTCTTCTTAATTGAAGCATAAGTAGAACTTATGGTATAAATGAAGCAAGATACACCACCATGCCACAGCCTTTTCTCGAAAATGGTGAGTGGTTAAGATCAAGGACATACGGTTCGTAATTAGGCTCACTCCATAGTCGCGGTGAGTCCCTTTTTCACATTTGTTTGCTCCACATTTTACGGTGACCACATCACATTGAACTGCCAAAAAAAACAAAAAAACAAAAAGAGCAAGGAGACATCGTGGTCAAATTAAAGTCCCAAGTCAAACAATTGGAAGACTTAAGGGGCTTTCCTTAGACTAAGGACCCACAACCTCAAGATGAATCCATTGAAATGTGCCTTGGCTTAAGTACATGGAACTTTCTTGGTTTTCTAGTACATCAGAAGGGCATTAAAGTGGATGTGATTACGACTAAGACTATTCAGTATGCCAATCTGCCTTCAAGCAAAAAGGAGCCCCAACCCTTATTAGGGGAGGTTAATTTCCTAGGATGTTTCATCTAAAATGTTACGGGTAAAACCAAAGTCTTCTCTCCACTATTGAGGCTCAAGACTGAAAAGAACTTCAAGTGGGAGGAGCCACATCAAGCAGCGTTCAAGGCCATCAGGGAGTACTTAATTAGGCTGCCAGTTCTCCTTCCACCACGGCAAGGCAAACCTTTGAAAATTTATGTCCCTGCTTTTGAGGAATCCATTGGTTGTTTGGTTGTACACGGCAACAAGCAAGGATTTGAGCAGATTGTGTTATGCCTTAGCTCTTGCTTAAATGAATAAAATACTTCTTAATTGAGAAATAGTGTTTATCTTTATTTTATGCATCAGTAAAATTGAGATATTACCGCTTAGCATTTATCATATACGTGGTTGCTCGAACAAATGTCCTTAAATACATACTAGATGGGCCCTTAATGAGGGAAAGATTGAATAAGTACAGCGTGCTCTATTTCAGTTTGAGTTGGTCTATGTTTAACGAAAGTCAGTCAAGAGGCCTTACTGGACTTTTCAGCTAATCATCCACACATTCATACTAGCCTACATTACAAGCCAGACTAGCTCCTGGTAGTGGAAATGGTTCCTTAAAAACTCTGCTTTGATGGATTAAGGACAAATTCGAGTGCTGGAGTTCGAATTGTGATAGAATCCCCTACTAGGATCATCATGTCAGCGGCTACCATAGTTGGCAAATGCTTCCACAACATGGCAGAGTATGAGGCTCTAATAATAGGCCTACAAACTCCCTTGGAAATGTGATACCTCAATGTCGTTATTAAAGGGAACTCTTAGTTGGCCATTTGCGAAACAAAAGGGGAGTTTTAATATTTGAGAAACACTTCAAACATGTACTTTAAAATAATGCAAAAGCTTTTGGATAAGTTTGATTGTGTGCAGTTTGAGCATATCCCTATTAAACAAAACAAAGCAGCCAGTGACTTTGTTCAGTTAGCTTCTAAGGTATCCATTGCCTAATACTAGGTGTGAAGAAACCATTGGTTATCAAGACTAAGGCTTTGGACCATGACATTGAATTCGCTAAGTCTTCCAAATTTGAGAGCAAAGCTATGCCAACTGGACACTTGGAATTTTTGAAGCCCACCAAACTATCCAAAATCAACATGAGGATTGAAGAAAGTCTTTAATGGATTACTTCAAGTGCCCTCAAAATTATGTTAAGGATAAAAAGATGAAAATGAGAGCATATAGATTTCATCTAGAAGATGAATTTGGAGAGTTATAAAAAAGGCACGCTAGTGGAGTGCTTCTTAGTTGCCTTGACTTGGACGAAGCTATGTGAGTGATTGTAGGAGCCCATAAGGGTATATGTGGATCCCATTTAGCTGGCAACAACATGCAGTGGCTTATGAAACATTATGGCTATTATTGGCCATCAATGATGGATGATTGCATAAAATATGCAAAAGACATGGGCATGTACAAAGCCTCCCTGCAGCTGAGATGCATGGTATCCTTAAACTATAGCCCTCCAAAATTTGGCTATGGATATCATAGGGGAAATCAACTCCCCTTCTAGTAAGCAATGCTCTTACATCCTTATAGCCGCAAATTACTTCACAAAATGGGCGAAAGCCAAACCACATAGGAATATCAACCAGCAAGATGTGATTACCCTTACCAAAGAAAATATCATGTGTAGGTCTAAAATGGCCTGGTAATGTTATCCATACAATAGATGGAATTAGGTGGTAGGTTAATGTGCCACAGAGAAAAAAAAAAAAAAAAAAAAAAAAAAAAATAATAATTAATTTTGTAGATAAAAGGGTAAACTCAAGGATTTTGTATTCTAGAAGAAAAGGATTTGACCCTTCTGAGACCTAGCCCATACATCTACTCGATGAGGCTAGCTAACTTGTCCTAAAGGGGTAGATTAGGCACGTGGTTATGCTCCTTCCATTGCCCCTCAAGTGGGTGAGGATTTCAAGGGGGATCTGCTGTTAGGAAAAGGTAACTCTAATGCCGACAGCTAGGTTCACAGTTCTCAACAATGACCACAACAAAGGGCACCTATTAGAGCATTTAGAGTAGGAGACTCTTCTCTCTACCTAAGGCCTGGGTCGGAGAGTCACGCTTCTTGACATCTCACGTGTGAGAGCTCTCAGGAATAGGGTTATCGATAAAAATTCCTTTGCTCTAATATCGGTTGTTGGGATAAATTTTTAAAATCCTCCCTAATTTCATAAAGTTTATGCAGCGGAAGGGGTTTAGAATTCATAATTCCAAACCCAGGGTCGATAAAAAATTCCTAATTTTAAATCTATAGATCTAAATTCATAATTTAAATCTACAGATCTAAATTCTAAATATAGACCTGCAGGCATTTTACTCCAATACTTTCACAACAATACATAAAACCTGAACAAGTATAATAACAAATACAGTACACAAATAGAAAAGCGAAAGCCAAAAGAAGAAGGAAAAAAAAAACACCTGAATTTTCTCCAAATAAAGAACAACAGAAAGAAAATAATCTTCTTCAAAAAAATACCAAAATCGAGACCCATACGATCTTCTACACAATGACCTCGAGCTACCCGAAGGGTGGGCTTCAAAAAATATCAAACTAGGAAAGAAAAATTTTAATGAAAATTTTTCTCTCCAATTAGGTCTCTGAAACAATTCCAAAAACCCAAAATAATTTATTTGAATTGAATTGTCAAACACTTGGAATAGGTACCTCTATTTATAGTAAACTACCGAAGCAAAAACAAGCTGAAATTTCAATGTGGGATTCACAGGTTTAAATCAAAATGCGTCATTTTATTTAAAACAACAATTGAAAATGCAGCGTATCGCATACAAAAAAGAAGCGTGATTTTTGGGTCCGACATCGCATGCCATGTGGCGGGCCTTTATTGGCCCACGCAAGTGCACGTAGATCCTCCTTTACTACCAGCCAGTGCGCTTCATTCCTTTGTACATGGATAGCGACCCCTGTTCTGCGAGTTTGCTATTCTTTTTATTTTTATTTTCCTCATGCTAAAAATTTATCTTATGAATTTTAATTTTTTTCAAAATTAGTTTACACAATAATTTTCAATTTTTATTCAACTCAAGAATAATATTTGGCAAAAGTTAAACTTACCCATCTCATGCATAAATAATTTATCTCATTAATTCTTTAATATTTTTTCGATGGCAATAAATACAAAGGCTTGCATAGGGACCTCAGGGACAATTTAAATCTAATTCCAAATGGGTTAAATCAATCATGTTATTAAATAATTTAATTACCATTTAATAAGACCTAATTCCAGTAAATAAATCTCACTGCACACTAGACTTAAACCATTTATTCGATATCTCCCTAATAGAATGTATTGATGACAACAACCCTTCCACTAGATGTACATGAAGAAAAATAAGTATAATTACTACCATTATTCTTATCACAGCTTCTGCATCAGTCACCTACTTGCCATTCACCGAATGATCCATTTATACTTGAACATATTCACAGTAAAAAATTTCAAATGTCAAGCACTTGGAATACTTTGGCCAAAGATTCTGAACTATTCAAATATATGCGAATCAACCATGGGGACATCTGTATCTCATAAGAGACTGTAGATTCCCGATTGAATACCTGATCCTTGTCACACTTAACACCGCTACCCAGTGTACGTGGGAATTTAATCAGGCGTTTAGACCTTACTTATAGTACACCAATATAACTAACGCTCCATGCACAAGTCCATAATACTCTCAGGATTTAGAGTCGTTGTTTAAACAATACAATATGAATCACTCATCTCCGATAGTAGTCTAGAAACAAGTAATCCACATGATCCAACTCAGCGTGTCAATCTTATTAAACACACCAACATAACACTTTGGGATCACCATCCACATAAGACTTTTGGATCACCATCCACATGACCAACATCCCGCTCTTACAACCTCGCAGAAGCCTAATTCTAAGAATAGAGATGGCTTCTCCTATTTTATTCATATTGAGTTATCATAACAACCAAGTCTTTACAGCTAATGACACCCCCACATCACTCCTAATGAGTAGTATATTGTTGACATTCAATACCAAAAAAGTCTCTACTTTCTATTAATGTCGTTTGTATATGCATGATTCGTTCAACCAATTGCTTAAAACTATAAGACTTAATTGCTTCATTGTGACTGAAAGGATCAGATTCAATGCCACGGTCAACCACTAAAAGTTCCAGATATGAACCTGTCAGGTGTCCTGATAATCCTCCCAGCACACTTAAGCTCTCGTGTACCTGGAACATTCTCATACCTATCAGTAGGTGCATCCAATGCATCCATTATGTCTCGAGTTGTGTCTAGCTATTCTTAATTAATGTCACTTTCTTTTAATTCCTATAATACTATTTTGTTTTTGTTTTTGTAGTTTACTAGCAAAATCCTTCTCTAAGTATTTTACATTGCATTTGCAAGAACCTTTTTAATCAAAAACTATAGAAAATACCGCCCTTGTATCATTTAATTGCAACACCATTCTGCTGCAGTTTGCCTAGAGGAAAAAAGCCAAGATCTTATCTTATTTGTAGTTAAGAAGTCCAGAAATTCACCTAAAAAATGTTCACCACCTCGATCTGATTGAATTGACTTAACTTGTTTACCTAAAGCTTTTAAGCTTCAACTTTCTACTCTTTAAATTTTTTAAAACGTCCGACTTATGTCCCATTAGGTAAACATGTCCATGCCTTGAGTGATTAAGTATTCATACCCTCATATTGCTTGAACATGTATTGGTCCAACTACATCTATGAGAACAATCTCAAGCAAGTCACCAACCCTGTTGCCTTTACTCTTAAAGATAGACCTGGTCATCTCTCTTTCGATGCAGGATTTGCAGACTAGTAATGACCTCAAGTCCAAAGCCTCTATTAGTCCATCTTTTACCAGTCTTTGAATCTTGTTTGAATTTTGAGCTGCTACTGGCCTACCTATCCAATGATTCATGCTTGATGTGGCTTGCTTTGGGCTTGTTATTTTGCTTGCCATGTCCACTCATGCTTTGTTGCTCTCCTACTGCCAAGTCTCATGCTCTGGGCTGCGGACTAACTTCTCAGGTTGGGGGTCCTCAGAAACGGCCTCTTTTCATGGTAGTCCCCCTGAAGGGGGAAGGCTGTGTACATCTACCCCCCTAAACCCTACTTTTGTGAGAGCCCTTGCAGGCACTGAGTTTGTTGTTGTTGTTGTTTGATCTTGTTTGAATTAGGGTGACCCAAAAGTTGGTGCCATGTATAACTAATATCCCTTTCAAATTGTTTTCTTTTAAGGGATTGAACAAGTGAGCTTGTGTTAGATTCTTTTAAAAAAATATAACAGTTTTGATCAAGAAACAATATGATTAAGCCATTTATACCAGTATATTTTCCAAATTTATTTCTTGTATTAAAAGGTTCATAATTAAAATCAACTAAATAACAATTATTCATAAAATGAGTTACTGAAATCAAATTCTTATGCAGAGTAACTACAAATAATTAATCTTTTAAAATAAAAAGCTCGAACACTAAAGACTAAGCTAACATCTCCTACGCTTAAGACCACTACTCTTGCACTGTCTCTGACCATCAGGTTGTTATGATCGGAGGTGGTTTATCCTAACCGCAGGTTGTTTTTCATGTTCAAATTCTAATTCAATGAAAAACATATATCATTTCCTTCTTCATTTTCAATTTCGTTCAATTTCTCTTTCATTCTATCTAGGTTAAGCTCAAGAACTACCTTGAGCTTAACAAGTGGTACCAGAGCTTGATAATTGCGCTCAATTGGATTGAATTCAAGATTCAATTCGATTGCATTGTGTGATTAAGGTTCGAGGTATTACGGCATTGATCATTGCAATCTGGCTAGGAAGAAGAGATCTCTGCCATGGCATCGATAACAAGAGCTAATGGTGCTGGTAATGCAGCTGGTAACGTTGTTAACAATGCCAGTGGGGGAACCTCGACCTATGCTACAGCTATTGCTGGTAACAGTGCTAACTAACAAGGTGATCGTGTGGAGCAAGTGTTACTACAAATGCAGAATATGATGCAGTTGATGCAGCAAGACATAAACCATAGATTTGAGTAGCAGTCTATGCAATTTACTTAACAATTCTCTGGTCTAAAATAGAGGATGGATAGACAGTAATCATCCATTGGGGATGGAAGGAAATTTACTGTACATCAACAAGTTAGACCCCCTGATCCTCTTATTGTCCCCACTGGCACTACTTATACCACTTCAAGTGCAAGGAACAATGGATTTTGGCAACCTAGAGTTGATCTGGAGACATTTGATGGTGCATTCCCTCACTCTTGGGGTAAGGAAATGTGAAAAGTGCTTTCGTTTTTACAACATTAGTTAGAGTGAAAAGGTTGAAGTAGCTTCTGTGTATTTACGTGGTGAAATTGAGGCTTGGTGTTATGGACTGCTATGTACTAAGCCTTCCAATACTTGGACTGAATTTGCTAATGAGTTGTGTGATAGATAGGGTGACGAGGATGTTAGTGCAGTGGTGGATAACTTCAACAAGGTTGTCCAAACTACCACAATGAAAGAATATATGACACGTTTTGAAGGCCTAGGGCCAGAATGCTGTCGGTTTATCCTGAGTCTCCTAAATCCTATTATGTTTCCAATTTTGTGAGTGGTCTTAAGCCACGTAACAAAAGTTCGGTGAAGGCTTTTGATCCTTGCAGTCTGTCTCAAGCCTATTCTAAGACCAAGAAGGTTGAGAGTTCAGTTTTAACCTCAAATTCATCTAAGGCCAGAAGCAATGTTACTGGATTGGCTGCCACTAAATTCACACATAACAGCAACAAGATTGCAACTAGTGATGATAAGAGACCATAGAAGCTTTGTTTTAAATGCAACTGAAGATATTTCTTTGGCCACAAATGTGATCCCAAGTTCCTCATGTTACCATCTCGGGAAGAAGTAGGGGAAGCTGAATCAGATGAAGAAAAAGACTATCCGGGAGTAGAGAATGAGGTACCAATTGAATCTAATGAAGAAAACAATGTAGAAATCTCAGTTAAAGCATTGACAGGGAGTGGTTCACACAACACAATACACATCCAAGGGATAGCAGGGCAGCGTGAGCTGTTGATTTTGATTCGTAGTGGTTCAACCCACAGTTTAGTGGATCCCAAAGTGATGAGAGCAGTGGACCAAGAGCTGATTCAAACTAGTCCCTTGGCTGTCACTGTTGCTGATGGAAATACCATTTTGACTCGCACCAAGTGTAAGAATTTCATGTGTAAGATGCAAGGGCATAAGTTTGCGCATGATTTTAGAGTTTTGAGGCTAGGTGGCTGTGATATGGTTTTGGGAGTGGATTGGATGAAGAGTTTCAATCCCATACTCTTTGATTTCTCATAATTGACTGTATCTTTTGAGAAGGAGGGAAGAATGATCCAGCTTTAACACATAGTTGAACAGGGCCATCTTTGGTTAATGAAAAGCAAAAGCTTAAAGAAGGTGCTTCGAAAAGGGGATTACAGTTGGGTAGGTCAGTTATACTCAATTGCAGCTGGTGCAGAAACTACGGCAAATGAATGCAGTGCTAAATTGGAAGCCTTGCTCAAGAAGTACCAAGTGTTGTTTGAGCAGCCTGATTCTTTACCGCCCAAGAGAGAGCTTGACCATGCAATTCGGGACCTAATTCGGTGAACTTGCGGCCCAATAGATATCCGCATTCTCAGAAAGATGAGATGGAGGGATAGATTGATGAGCTATAGATGACCAGGTTCATAAGTCACCGTCATAGCCCCTTTACTTCTCCAATGATTTTGGTGAAGAAAAAGGATGGCAATTTAAGGATTTGTATTGATTACTGGCAGTTGAACTCCATTACCATCAAAGATAAGTTTTCTATATACCCATTATTGATGATCTACTAGATGAATTGCACGGTGCTTGGTATTTCTTTAAGCTTGATCTGAGGCAAGGTTATTATCAAATTAGAGTTCAAGAGAAAGACTTTATAACACTGCTTCTAGAACTCACCAAAGGCATTACGAATTTGTGGTGATGCCCTTTGGCTTGTCTAATGCACCCTCTACATTTCAAGCATTAATGAACCTTGTGCTGAAGCCTTACCTGAGGAAGTTTGTGCTAGTGTTTTTCAATGATATCCTTGTTTATAATTCTTCACTGCAGTAGCATTACACTCATCGAAACCAGGTGTTCTGGATAATGTAGCAGCATAAATTGTATGCTAAACTCTCTAAGTGCATCTTTGCCAAGGGACAATTTAAGTACCTTGGGCATATTATCTCTAGAAAGGATGTTACAATAGACCCTAGCCAAGTGTAGGCCATGAGATATTGGCCTCGGCCCAAGACACTGAAGTAGCTAAGAGGCTTCTTAGGCTTAACAGGGTATAACCATAAATTCATTGCTGGGTATGGAATCATTGCAAGGCCTTTTACAAACATGTTAAAGAAGGATAGATTTCTTTGGAGTGATCAAGCAACTAAGGCCTTTAGAAGACTTAAACAAGCAATGACCATGTCCCCTATAATTGTGATGCCTGATTTCAAATTGCACTTCACACTAGAAACTGATGCCTGCAGTACAGGAATTGGAGCTATGCTCTCCCAAAATGGAAGGCCTTTAGCCTTTCTCAATCAAGCCTTAGTTCCAAAGAACCAAGGGTTGTCAATTTATGAGAAAGAATACATGGCTATTCTGTTAGCTGTGCAAAAAAGGCGACATTACCTTGAAGGACATTTGTTTGTGATTAAGACGGATCACCAAAGTCTCAAGTATCTTCTTGAGCAGAGAATCACAACGAGAGTACAGAGGAAGGGATTAATAAAGATGCTAGGTTTGGAATACACCATCCAATACCATCCTAGAAGCTGAGTGCTCATGTGCAACCATTACTCAAGTGGTTCCTTCTCGGATGTTAGAAGTGATTAGTTCTTATGAACATGGTGCCTTTGCGTAGACCCTGCATACAATCTAATTCTTCTAATCCTCCTATAGATGTGATTGTAAATCAGGGAATTGTTCGAACTAAAGGGAAGATATACATTGGGGAAGGTCAAGGGCTGAGAAAGCAAATCATTAAAGCTTTACATGACTACCTTGGGGAGGACATTTAGTTATAGAGGGGACTTACAAAAGAATCAAGCTGTATTTCTAGTGGCACGGCATGAAAAAAGATGCACAAGTGTCTGTGCAGCAATGTGAGATCTATCCGCAAATAAAGGGGGAGCACACACCTTACAAGGGATTGTTATAGCCACTTCCCATTCCTAAAGGTGCTTGGAGTCATATTAGTATGGATTTTATTGAAGGGCTACCTAAATCAGAAAGGAAGGAGGTCATTTAGGTGATGGTAGATCGTTTCACCAAATTTGGTCATTTTGTAGCCCTCCATCACCCCCATTACAAAAGAAAAGTTAGCTAGAATGTTCTTGCATCAGGTGCACAAGCTTCATGGGCTACCACTGTCCATTGTTTCTAACCAGGACAAATTATTCACTAGTTCCTTTTGGCTTGAATTGTTTTTGCTGCTGGGTAGTACATTGCCTATGAGCTCCTCGTATCACCCTCAATCAGATGGCCAGACTAAGAGGGTTAATCTCGTTGAGTACTAGTATAATAATCACTTTCATTCTTCTTTGGGTGCAGCCCCATCCACAGCTTTGTATGGCTACGATCCGCCTTCTCCTTTGCTTTAACAAGGAGCAGTATCACAAGTTGGAGGTGTTAATGAATTGCTGCAACAGAGGGCACAGTTAGCTAGATAGCTTCAGTATAACCTTCAATTGGAACATGCTAAAATGAAACTCTTCATTGACAAGAGGAGGATTGACATAAATTTTAATATGGGAGACTTCGTTTACCTCAAATTACAGCCTTATAGACAAAGCTTAGTGGCTGTCCGCAAAAATGGCAAGCAATCTGCAAGATTTTATGGCCCTTACAAGGTTTTTGAGAGAATTGGTAAGCTTGCTTACCGGTTAGAACTACCAGAAAACAATTTGGTGCACCCGGTCTTCCATGTTTCCCTACTTAAAAAGCATGTGCCAAATCAAAGAAAAGGAGCAGTGGCTGCCTTACAAGCTTCCAATGGACTGGTAGGTCTTGAGCCCATAGCTATTGTGGACAGCAGGTCAGTATATGATCAAGGGAAGCAGGTATTGGTTCAATGGGCAAACGTTGGTATAGACATTGCTACTTGGGAAAGTTGGAAGTTTCTCAACTTTTAATTCCCTACTTTTCATTCTTGAGGCAAGACTGTGCAGGGAAGGAGGGTATTGTCATGATCGAAGTTAGTTTGTCCTAACTGCAAGCTGTGTTTCATGTTCAAATTCCAATTTAATGAAAAACATATCTCATTTCCTTCTTCATTTTCAATTTCGTTCAATTTCTCTTTCATTCTATGTAGGTTAAGCTCAAGAACTACCTTGAGCTTGACACCAGTATATCTCCCCATCATGCAGCCTTTTGGCTAGCCTGAGCCCCTGCAACATATTACAGACATGGCCCGTTGAACCTGAGTCCACACGCTAGGAACCCGGTGGACTCTCAATTGTGCAATTTTTATCAACATATCTTCACTATATGGCTTAGTAGTCTTTCTAAGAAGAGAAGTTAAGTAGTTAGTGCAATTTTGCATCTAATGGCCAGTCTTCCCGTAAAAGTAACATTTTCCTTTTATTGATTTCTTTATGGACTTGGTTGCTACTATAGCAACCTTGCCCTTATCTTTCTTTCCAGTAGGTCCCTTGTGATTAATAGCTAAGTCCAATTTGGTTTTTCTAGGCAAAGTAATTTGGTCCAATGAGTTCATTATGCATTAATAATCAAGTGAAGTTCACCAGTTGTATCCAATTCCAAATACTGTAAATGCAAACATTCAACCCTAGTCTCTAACATAGCACGACAGAGCTCCTTAGGGAGGCTGATGCATCATGCTAGTCAAGTGTAAACCATTACCTAGACCTCCATACAAATACACAAAATACTCTACGACAGCGTGGTCGCATCGCTTCTTTGCACTTCTGTTCATTCCAATAGAAGTCTAACCTTGTAATTTGCAAATCAACATCCTTCGCAGGGAGGTCTATCGATCTATTGTATTGCTAGACCGATAATGGAGACTATGAGGTTGCAACAATTAAAACCTCACTCCCACTTGATTTTGAAAACTAGTGGTTTTTAATTAACTTCTATTTACAACCTGGATTATCTCATAGCCCCATTTAGAATCTCACTATAAAACTAACCAAAATTAATTAATTTAAAGTATTATCATTTTGTCACGTAGATTATCTCATGATGTAACTTTAGAAACTTATTCCAAATCATGATTAATAAAACTGCTAATTAATTTTACCTTTAAAACAGTACCATGGATTATCTCATAACCTATTCATTATTTGTTTAAAAACAATACAAAAAAAATTTAGATTATCACATAGTCTACATTTTAAAATCTCATTCTAAAACTAAATCAAACCAATAGAAATTAATTTTGATTTAAAACAGTGCCATAATTTAGATTATCTCATAATTTATTTTTAGAATCTAATTCAAAAACTAAATTAATTAATACAAAATTAATTTGTTTAAAAAATGGTGACTACTTTGAACTTAATTATCACATAATCTACTTTCAGAATCACATTCAAAAATTTAAATATGCTTAGACTATCTCATACTCTTTTTAAAATCTTATTCTACAATAATTTAGAATGACTTCTACTTAAAACAACATCGATTCATAATGTAGATTATCTCATAATCTAATTTAGAATCTCATTTTAAAAGAAATTAATTAATGAAAAAAATTAGTTTATAATTATAGTATAAATAAGTACTAACATCTAAGCATCCCATAAATCAATAAAATTAAATTTTTTTTTAAAACTGATGCTGATGTCAGCACTAATAACTGATGCAGCGTCATTTTTTTAATTATAAATTTTTAAATTAAAATAATTAATTTAAAAAAAATTGAATCTAATTTTATTAGATTAATTTTATCTAATTTCACAAATCTTAATCAAATATGTTTAATCTTGTTATACAATTAACATAATTGCTAGTTTATCAATTGATATACCCGAATTAACAGTTAACTCATTGACGATTTTAACAATTTAAACCGATACCCATATATAATCAAATTAGATATTAATTCTTAAATGATTTAAATAATTTAAATTGTTCCTTTAAAAAATCATCTAAATTAACTATTAATTCATTATTAATTTAAATGGAACCGTAGATTGGTATCAATGTCCAATTAAACAAACTTTCCTTCTAAATAAAATCTCTACTCTATTAAATCGCAAATCTATTTATTTCAATCTTATTATACTCTTTTATTTATATTATGAATGTAATCAGAGGCTGGCTCTCACACCATTTGTTGGGAAAGCGTAACTTTGATGTTGGCTGTTGGGTTCACAGTTCTCAAGTATGGTCACAGCAAAAGCCACCTACTAGAGCAGCTAGAGTAGGAGACTCTTCTCTCTACCTAAGCCCCCGATCGGAGAGTCACACTTTGTGGCACCTCACATGCGAGAGCTCCCGGGAATAGGGTTATCGCTATAAATCCCTTTGCTCTAATACTGGTTGTTAAGATGAATTTCAAAAATTCTCCCTAATTTTATGAAGTTTATGCAGTAGAAAAGGTTTAGAATTCAAAATTCTAAACCTAGGGTTGATTTAAATTTTCTAATTTTAAATATACATAAACTTAAACAGGAAAATTAGCGACTACAGTAAACAAATAGAAAGGCAAAAAATAAAAGAAGAGAACAAAGAAAACGTACTTGATTTTGCTCCAAATAAAGAATACCAAAAAGAAAATAATCTTCTTCAAAAGAGTACCAAAATCGAAACCCCGCGATCTGCTACACAATGACCTCGAGCTGCCTGAAGGGTGAGCTCCAAATAACATTAAACTAGGACACAAAAATTTTAACAAAAATTTATTCAACAATTAGGTCTCTGAAACAATTCCAAGAAGCCAAAATATTTTATTCGAATTGAATTGCCGAACCCTTGGAATAGATACCTCTATTTATTGTAAACTACCGGAGTGAAAACAAGCCAAAATTTCGATGTGGGATTCGCATGTTTAAATTAAAATGCATCATTTTATTTAAAAAAAAACAATTGAAAATGCAGCGTATCGAATACAAAGAAGCAGTGTGATTTTTGGGTCTGACACCGCATGCCACTTGGTGGGCCCAATTTGGCCTGCGCATGTGCACGCAAATCCTGCTCCATTACCACGTGTTGCACGCGGGTTGGTTCGATCGTTTGTACACAGATAGCGACCCCTGTTCAGCAAATTTCTTTTTTTTTTTCCTTTTGTAAAAAATTCATTGTATGAACTTAATTTTTTTTCTAAATTATTTTATTAAAAAAATTTAATATTTTTCCAATGGCAATAAATATGGAGGCTTGAATAGGGACATCAGGGACAATTTGAATCTCACTCTAAATAGGTTAAATTAATCATCTCATAAAATAATTTAATTACCATTTAATGAGACTTAAGTCTACTAAATAAATCTCACTACACTCCAGACTCAAACCATTTATTTGATATCTCCCTAATAGACTGTACTGATAATAACAACCCCTCCACTAAATGTCTATGACGAAGAATAAGTATAACTACTTCCCTTATTCTTTTCAGAGCTTCTCCTTTAGTCACCGACTCGCCCTTCACTAAATAATTTATTTTTACTTGAACATATCCATAGTGCAAATGTCCAAATGACAAAAACTTGGAATACTTTGCCAAAGATTCTGAACTATTCAAATATTTACGAATTAACTAAGGAGACATCTGTATCTCATAATAGATTATAGATTCCCTATTGAGTACCTGATCCCTGCCACACTTCACGCTGCTACCCAGTGTACATGGGAATTCAGTCATGCATTTAGGCTAAGATCTCTGGCTCCTCATGCTCGAGAGCACTGGACCTGTTGGTTCTGACAATGGGTGAATGGTCTACAATTATGTCCTGGAAATCCATGATAAGCTAAAGATGATGAAGTCTCATTTTAAGCCTCCCACCATGGTCTCAAAAAGGCATGTTTGCTTTATTTTATTTGTAATTAAGTGTGGTGTGGTTGCCATAAAATTATAACAAAATAAATGCACAAAAGGGACTCACCACGACTAGGAAATGGGCTTAAATTCGAACCATACATCTTTGACCTCAACCACTCACCATTTTCAGAAATTAAGTTGCGATATTTTGGTCTATCTAAGTTCGATTATATTGTGAGTTCAGCTTATGTTTCAACTAAGAAGACTCTGATAAATATTTTTGGGATATATATATATATATATATATATATATATATATATATATATATATATCTATTAACAGAAGAAGTAAAGGGAGATGGACCTAACTCAAATGGCAGTTACAATGGCAAAGCAGGGCCCGCAGACACCGTTTCTCGTACACTTAAAAGTTAGGAACTAAGGTGGAAACAGACCAAAGAGCCCAGCAGTCCACTTACAACCTCGAGTCAGTCAGGCATTTAAGCCAGGCATCCATAACTGATAATGAGTCGAAAGAGTTTAGGTCTGGCAAGATTAAAATGGAGGAAATCGTATTCAGGTCACTAGACTAGGACCAACGCAATTAAGGTCATGCCTTAGCCGTCAAAGCTATAATCAATGACGCGAACCTAAGTTTATCTAAATTATCAAGCAGTGACAGTAGTACTAAGACCAAAGCAATCAAGGTTAAGCCTTGGCCATAAAGCCTTTAACTTGAGTCTTCATTTTTAACTCGTCAAAATTTGGGAACAAATTAAAACAGAATGTTCATACCTGAAACCCAAAAGACTATATTATTGAAGAAATAAGTAAAACAAGTTCTGTGCCAAGCTAAGCTATGTTAAGATACTCCTACGAAAAGAGAACAAGTGTAACATAAAGAAAACTTAAAGAAGTTTTGTATTGAATGTGTGTGTTTTGGACTGTCATAGAGTATTTTATTTTAAAAAAAAAACTAAATAATTCTGCAGCAGTTGCTCCTTACGTCAGGCCACTAAGCTCCTTATTGCGCATGAATGATCAATAAATGTGTCCATAATTCAGTTTTAGAGGGCATTCCTTGGAGCCCACATTCAAACTTCTAGTTGAAGTCCTCTCTAAAAGCCCCACATTGTCTTGGATTAAGCTTAGTGCCCCTGCATCTGAATTTGCTATCCAAGCAACTAACTCGAGCTTGAAAACAACATGTCTTGCAGCCTTCTTGGAAGTCCCTTGAGCTCGAGCTGCCTTCAACCATCTCGAGTCTAAAGTGGTTGATTTCTTTGTTAGGGTGATAATCTTCTCAAGTTGTTGGGCTTGAGACAATATTACTTCAGCACTAAAAGGCCTAATTCTCCTCGAGGAGGACCTCATGTGTTAAGGACATGGCAATTTTGTCAAAACAGCATCGTCACAGCTCCCTCGAATTTAGGGGGTAAACGCTAATAATTGACCATCTCAAACTATAATTTGGGAAGTGGTGGAATATCTACATGCGACTTTTGAATGTAGGGGCTCGATGATTGATGGGGAAAGGGATGAGATGCAACAACTTATGAGTGGATTGTCATTCAGATAGTACTAATAATAGGGTACAGATTTCATCGGTCATCTTCTATAGCAGTGGGTCAAATTTCATGCGACATTGATAGCCGCTCAGCCTATCCAGGAATGGCGCTTGAACCTGAGGGAGGTGACTATCGTTTCTTTGCTAGATTAATGAAGATTGATTTTTCTACATTCTGAGGAAACGATGTCCGTGGTTGGCTGCACAAGTGTGAGAGATACTTGACTTTAGGTAAAACCCCTGACACAACGAAGTAATATTAGCTAGCATAGCTCTAAAGGGTGAAGCTCAAGCGTGGCATAACGCTTACACGGAATCTTAGGCTTTGGGCTCAGTGATCCCTTGAGAGATACACTCTATGTAGATTATAGCTCATTTTTTGATAGTATAGATGATCCATTAGCCGAACTGACGAATTTGAGACAATCCAAACTGTTAGCCAAATACTTGAGTGCGTTTGAATTGTTGATCAGCCCGGGTGGGTTTTCTAAGGTTCAAAAGACTAGTGTATCTATGGGAGACTACAAGACGAACTGACAGGACGGGTTTAACAATTTAAACCCAATACCTTACAGAATGCTAGGCTAAACTCCCGGGGAAGAATTGTGGGCTCTTAGCATGTATTACAGGTAAAAGCCCATCAAAATTGGCCCCCAATCATGCCATTACTCAGCCAATTATTCTAGCAGAGTTGGTTTGCGTGTTAGGAATATATTTCAATATTTTTCCCCAATTGACTAGACTTGGAGCAGCAGAAAACCAATTGAAAATTTTGATGTCAAATCTAAGTGTGGACCCAATTAAACTATTTATTTAGATCTTGATCTTACTTTAATAGATTAATACTATAGCAAACAAAACATCAAATAAAAACAAGTATAAACATAGTACATAAAATAAATGAAACAAAGGAAACAAATTAAATATAATATATTTAATTAGATATACCTAAAGCATGATTCTCGCTTCCAACTCTAAGTCTGAAACTAGTAGACGATTTCTTAATGCCTCAAAAGTCTTCTTCACAAAGACCTCTTATAGAACTGGGAGTGCGGGTCCAAAAAATTATTTAATATAAAAAATTTTAGGAAAAAATTTTTCATTTGATCTTTCCAAAAAATAAATTTCAAAAAAATTGTGCTGAAAAATAATTTTGAAAACCCTTAAAACAATTTTAGTATTTTCATCATGAGAAAAAATTAGGTTTTAAAATCCTAAACTTAATCATCAAATCCCACAAACAAATTCATATTTATAAAGAAAAATCTTTTTCTTTATTAGATTGCATATAGGCCCTATAAACTTCCCATGTGCCAAGCAATTACATATAGATTAAATTTTTTTTTTTTTGAAATACGATATATATCGCATTATCTATTCATCTCATGAATATTTATTTAACATATAAATTTATTTGTCCCATAAATAAATAATTTATCTCAAAAATTTATTTTTAAATATTTTAAAATGATGCTTAAATTAAGGCCTGCGAAGGGACCTTAGGAGAAATTTAACTCTAATCTCAAATGGGTCAATCTGATTATCGACTCATGATAAAAATTGATTACAATCTAGTGAAACTTAATTCCACTAAATAAATTTTACTACATTCAAGAATTAAATATATGTACTGAAGAATTTCTCAAATGACTTTTATTGTAACAATTAGTCCCTCTACTAGATATCCATAAGTAAAAATAAGTTCAACTACTATCGTTACTTTTCTCAAATAGTTTGCCGTAGTTCCCTACTCACCCTTCTAGAACAATTCAATATTACAGAAACAATTTTCATATTAACTCCAAATGTTAAATATATTGAATACTCTGGCCAAAGAGTCTAGAATATATTTGTAAATTTGCAAATCATCTAAGGAGACATCGTTATCTCATTAGAGAGTATGATTCCATGTAAACAACTATTCCCACCATACTTCATGCCATTATCCAACATACATAAGATTCAAGTCAACGCATTTTCATTAATTCTTCTGGCACATCAATGCAATGAATAATTCATGCACAAGTTCAAATTGTTTCGTTGATTTAGAGTTATTGTCTTACATGATTAATTATTTTTTATAACAATTAAAAATAACTAATTCAGATGGTCCTGCTCAGTGTTTCGATGTCATTGACAACACCAACATGATACTGTTGAATCTCTATCCATATGTACAAGGCAAGTCATTAAAAGCATTATATTATAGTCTTATCACACAAGTTTTCCAAATTTATCACTGATTATGAACATACTTTGACAATATATCATTAGTTTGAGCTAAATCCATTTGTGAATTAATTTTATTGACCACTTAAACAAAGCCTGAAATGTCTTCTTAGGCTACATTAATCGCATGGAGCGTTTTCGAAAACAACAACAAGCACGTTTGACTCATAAAATATAATCAGACAATAATAATAAAAAAAAACAATTTTATTTATTTAATATGTAAAACTAACTAATTGGGTTTTTCTATGCCACTAAATTCAACTATCTCCCACTTGTCCTGAACCCAGTTGGTCCTGCATTGCATAACTAATCCTAGGGATCTGTCAACTCGTTAACTATAAACTTTATTAATATTGATATGTTATTGTCCCATTCTTTTGCTCACATGCTTTCATCTTTCAAGAATCTTCTGAGTCAATTACTCTACTTAACAACTCCATAGTTGTCAAGTGCTTGGCTTTTATAGTAAAAACATACAACATTCCCAGTACCCTAAAGGGTCCGGCCTAAGCAGGGTCTTTTGGGGGGAGAGGGGATGTACGCAGCTTTCCCCCTTCAGGGTGATACCCTAAAGAGAGGTTGTTTTCAAGAACCCCCAAATTGAAGGGGTGCAACACAAGGACTTCCCAGGTGGCCATGCGTCTTGGTACTACTCTTGCCCGAGCACACTTAACTTCGAAGTTCTAATGGGATCCGGTGCATACGTGTTGGCACCCTCTTAGGTATCTGACTTCCATAGTGAAGTAAGTAATACGAGACTTCACTGTTCACCATCTAGTGACTCCCACTAGAAGGGTAAATGTGCATTTCATCTAAAGTCCCTTTTATAAGAAACGACTCATAATAAACTCAACATCCTTTATTTTGAATCTCATATAAGCTTTATCCTAAGAATATGGTGTGCTTATCTAAGGTCTTTCACTTTTGAACTCGCTGGATAATTAAACCTTATTAGCTCATAGGATTCTACTCCATTCGTAATGAGTAAAATCCCATATATATGCAACACTTAGAAAGTGCCTACTTTCTTGTCATGTGACTTGTACATTAATGGTTCACTAACCATTGATTCAAATCCCTAGGACTTCATTATCCATTATTGAATCTTCAATTCAATGAACAAAATGCTTATTTAAGTCGACAAATAGGCTACCTCAGTTTGCATACTACATGCTCTTTACTATTGGCAACAAGCTTGTCTGGTCGTATCATATACATAATCTTTACAGGATGGCCATTTCAAAAATTCCGTCTTGACTTCCAACTTTCGTATCTCATCTATGAAATAGAATGGATGAGAGTATCTTTATAGACTTAAGCATAAAGTTTGGCCATAAGGTTTTATCAAAGACAATTCCTTCCTATAGGGTATAACCCATTGCCATCAATCTAGCCTAAATGGTCTAAACATTCTCATCCGCTCAACTCTTAATTCTAACTTGTGTATCCAACCAGATCCAATCTAATGGACTTAATGTCTTTTGATGTCTCTACAAGTTTCTGGACTTAGTAAAAATACAATTACTTTAACTTTATTTTTATTGCCATGACCCATCAATTTGCATCTTTTTACTTAAGAGTTTCATTGTAGTCTCAAGGATCAGATTGACCAACATGCTTAACCATTAAGACTGAAGACATGAATTTGTCAAATGACCCTGACATTTCTTCCACTACACCAAAACTCTCACGTACTAAGTGTGACAATAACCTGATTCAAGATATATCTAATACATCATCTACATATTATTGGTCCTTTCTACAACTCTTTGTAGTAAGGAAACTAAGAATTCTTCTAAAATCCACCACTTTGATCTAATTAAAGTGACTTTATATAATTACCTCACTGATCTCGACTTCAGTCTTTAATTCTTTGAACTTTTCAAAGGACCTAAGACTTTAGTCTTCATAGGTATATCCATATATCAGCTTATCAAGTAGTCATTCAAAAACATTTTATTAAATACTTATTGCTATCGCCCACTTGATCTTTTAACAATCCATAAGCATTTTATGAACAAGTCTTAGCAACTAAGTGGCTCTACTACCTTCACTCTTAGAGGTTGTTTTAGTCACCATTAATTTGAACATGATTCATATACCGTTTATCATTTTATTACTTATTAATCGCATAAGACATTTCAAACCAATTTTTGAATCATAATAGATTAATGTGATCTAAGATTTATGTGCCACGAAAAAGTTGTATGGCTTCCGGAAATTCATCTTTTATATGGTTACCAACCTAGCCAATAAATAGCCATCGACGTAGTTTTGATTAAAATAAAACATACCAAAAAGGGTACCAACACCCTATTACCGGATCCCATTAGAACTCCGAAGTTAAGCGTACTACGGCGAGAATAGTACCAGGATGGGTGACCTCCTGGGAAGTCACTACCCTCAGGTTAGGGGCACTCAGAAATAGCCTCTCTTCAGGGGTAATACCTTGAAAGGGGAAGGCTGCGTACATTCGCCCCCCAAGACTATGCTTAGGCGGGAGCCATTGAGGCATTGGGTATGTTGCTTTTTCTTTTTGAATAAAATAAGACATATTATATATATATATACACACAACTATAAGTCTATTTTTCAGAAAAACGACCAAAAGTCTACTTAGAAAAGTATAGCGGGCTGAAATCAAATTTTTAAAGTACATTAAGAGAGTAACTCAAATTCAGGACTGCATTCCCTGACTTAAACTACTATCTCCAGGTGACTATATTGAAAGCCCATTCACTAGAACATTAATGAACTACCTACTAGCCACAACTAGAGGAGACAGTATATCAAATATCCTGCCATGTTGGCTTTCGGGCATGGCAATAATAGTATTTATGTACCTTGGCAATTCATTTTAAAGTCTAATGCTTTTAAAAGGAGACAAAACGAAATTTACATGTGTTTTATTTCACCCTCTTGAGGTTCCTAATTCCTAAAATAGATACTCACCCTAAGTGGACTCTTCCTTTAGTTCTCCTAACACCTTTTCTAAAACACTACTTTCATCTGTCCAGAAAATGAGTAATCTCTATTACCTGATGTATCCAGTCTAGAATGATTGAAATTGATAGGCAAATCAAGGATCATGTCATGTTAAGACTGGTTATCAATAGTTTTGTTTACAAAAAATTTAGTCAATAAGCTTATTCATCGTATTGGAGTTCGGTATGAGATAGGGTTAGTAAGAATAAGCTGAATTTAAGTCAATAAGCTTATTCATCGTATATTCTAAAAAATAGACTTATAGTGTTGGAGGCAGACAGTGGCAGATAGACAGAGCTAGACAGAGAGTGGGGTCTCAAGGGATGGGAGGTAAGGAGAGAATGAAAGGTCCTTCCCCCTTTATGTAGCGCTTAGGATTTAGGTTTAGGATGCTGGGCACCCGTCACTAGGTGGCCATCTCTAGGGCAAGTAAATACAGGCTAGCATTATAAACAATTTGCATCAAGAATTCCAGTTCAATTAGAAAAGCCATCATCATATGATGCGCTATTGAACTAAACGTTCCTAATGCAATCACGTCCCCATCATCTTCTGCATTAGCTGTTCCCATGGTTCTGGTTCTTTAATCAAACACTTCTTCCAAATATATGATCCCCTCTACTGCAGTTGAACTTTCAAGTATCTAATACTGGAAACCCTTCGGCATCTAATGTCCGAATCTTGCAAATGACTAACTCTTTAGTCTAGTTTAACATTAAAGTTCTTTTTAACATACTAGATATATTAGCAGCAACTTAGAGAACTCTAAGCATCTCCTAGTGCTTTTCATGTACTAAGACATATAATATTATAGCGAACAAAATAGAACAGACAAGTACGAGGTACCAATAATGATTGCAATTCAAAAGTATAACAACCAATCTATAATTAAAAATTGCATAACAAGTCATATAACACATGGGATTACTTTTATTACTTTTAGAAAATAATGAAATTTCCTATTTCACAATTCGACCCTTACATGTATGTCGTGGCGACCCAACCGAACTACCCAAACTTCCCTTCGGCGAGGTCGAATTGAGATATTAGAAGGGTGAGAACATTTCTCAATAAATATGTTTTCATATAAATTCTTAACTAAACATATATAATACACCACTATTCCCTTTGCCACCAAGGTCCTGTAACAGAGCTCCTTAAGGAGGCTAATGTAGATCGTAATCAAGCGTACACCATATCATGAACATCAATATGAGGTCCCCATATACTCCACGTTGGCATGGCCATACTCGATTGTTTGCAATTTAGTTCATCCTACAAAAGTGTAACCCTATATTCCATGGATTCACATCCTCCTTCAGTAGTTATACGGCCCACTATATTGTTAAACCAGTAATGGAGGCCACGAGCATTCACTTAAAAGTTCACTCCCACTTGACATTTTGAGTCTTGTGGACCTTTCAATAAACTTAGCAGGAAAACAAAGCACGGAATCCACCTATTATGATTCTAGTTTCATTGAACTGTTAAATTCGTCTAAATGCTGTGCTTTGTTGGGGTATTAGCCATAGGGGTCAGTTGGTGGTTTTGGCCAATAATTGATTGTTAGGTAAGGCGGTTGAGCTAATGTCTATATGCGTTGTAACTCTAGATATTTTCTTCGTTACTTCAGTTGGTACCAATTGTATAAAGAGCAATCTATCTTGTATTCAGGAAGTTTATGAATGAAATTAAGCTCTTCTTCTCTTAACCCTAATTTCTCTATACTTCTCATTTCCTTTCACTTCTTCCTCATCCCATACTCCTTTTATCCCTAGTTTATAGTTCGAGATTGTTCCTAAACTATAACAATTGGTATCAGAGCTTGTGTTTGCTGCCAATTGATATTGATTTGGTTGATTGGAGCTGGATAGATGTAGGAAGAGTGTACCAATGGCTAGTGGAGTTACAACATGAGTAAATGCTGCTGCAAATGACATGAATGCCACTTATGCTGTTATTGCTGGTGCAAACGTTGGAGCAAGTGTTGAAGCCGATTAATTTGAGCAATTAAGGCTTCAAATAGAATAGATGCTTCTTAAAATGCAGTAATCACAACAATCGTAGGAGCAAAAGTTGGCTAAGAAGTTAGATCAACATTTGTAGCAAATGGAAGTAAGGATCCAAGAATTACAGCAGCAAATGACAAGGCAGAATTTACCTTCTAGAGCGGCAATTTTGTCAATAGTTTGCCAGCCTGATCATCCTCCAGATGTTATGCAACATCAATCTAATTATCCACTAGAATTAATGCAACCATAAACTTCAAGAGCAAGTGAAACTAGCACAGGCAGTAATAGAGGCAATGGTTTCAGATAGCCTAGAGTTGAGATTGAGTAGTTTGATGCCAATCAAACTCAGTCTTGGTTGAGAAGATGCGAGAGGTACTTCCATTTCTATCACATAATTGAGGATGAAAAGGTGAAATTAGCCGCAGTTCACCTCCATGGAGATCAGGAGGTATGGTTTTATAGGCTTATATGCAGTAATCCTTCATTGTCTTGGTATGAATTTGTGAAGGAGCTTTGTGAGAGATACGGTGATGAGGATCTTAGTGATATTGTGAACAATTTCAATAAGGTGGTGCACACTACCTTTGTAAAGAGTATATGGCAAAATTTGAGAATCTGAGAGCTACGATGATTTCTGTGAATCCTAATGTGATAAATTTAAATTATTATATATTTATCTATATCATTTTAACACATTTTTAACCATTTTATTTCTAATTTTATCACTTTTGCTCATTTTTGCTTGGTTTCGACTATTTTGCTACTTTATTGCAAAAACACCAATTTTGTATTAAATCTTGCTAGTTTTATCATTAATATCAATAAGTAAAGGCAAGATAAATAAAATATTATAAAATAATAACAAAAATTTTGCAAATTTACCAAGAGCACCTAACTTACACCCTATTTCACAAGTTTTGCATCAATTTTTAGCTAAAATTCAAGCTTTTACCCTCATTACTCATCTTTTATGTATTGTATAATACTATTAAACATTAATTAAAGCCATTTTAAGCATTCTTTACAAAAAAAAAAAATTGAAAAATATTAAAAAATCACAAATTGCAAGCAACTTGTTGACCTGTTGCAGCAAGCAAATTTGCAGCTCAATTTTGGCAATTTTCTTCAACTAAATTCACTGAAAAAAAATCTTAAATAAGTTATTTAACATCTTTTTAACATGTTATTGAAGCATTTAGGTCGTGGATTTTATGAAAAAAGGAAGAAAAACGAGCTGGAAAATGATTGCAGAAAATTCCGACATATTTCTATTTTTCAAGAACAACTTGCATTTTGGCCATTAAAACTCGATTTTTTTTTACCAAATTCATTGTAAAAAATTCAAAAAACATCAATATGATGTTTTGGAGCAGAATTTGGGCGGTGGAGTGTTGAAAAAAATCAAGAAAAATAGCAAAAATCAGACCTGCAGAATCTGCCTCAGGAAGCACAAATGGGAGCTGATTTTTGAGATTTTTGCCAAATGTTTTTATCCCAATCCTAATTTTATAAATATGGGATGTTTCAAGGAGTTTATTCATAAATTTTTCAGATCAAAAAACACAAAAAAATCGAGTAAGAAAGGAGTGAGAAGTGGGCGGATCTGTGCAGCAGCACCTCTGTCTCTGGTATTGTATTTTGGTTATTTTTGTTAGTTTTATCATATTTCTTCCTTAGTTCATGTATTTTGATGTTTTTAATATATAATATTAAGTTTAAGATGAACTAATTTTGTTAATCTAAGGCTACGATGTAGCCTAAGTTGTAAAATACGCTCATTTCTAATTCAAGGTATCCAATGTTAATGTTATTATGCTGTTGAAGTATTTATCATTGTTCTTAATGAGTTTTAAATGCTTGATCACCATTTAAGGCCCGTAATGATTCATAATGAGACCGAGAGGAGATTTATGATGAGTGTTGAGGTGATAAGCACCACAAATTGAGCGAATGCTCAAAAGAGATTAATGCAATTTGTGTGGTTTTTAAAAGAAAATCATAGAGCTTTTATAACTCTTTTCTTATTTAAATTCATGCACGAAAGTGATGGGTTAATATGTTAAAGAGTACACTAAATGTTGCTTGAAAGAGAATGCTTAGTATATTAGGATTTTCAACCATCAACACACAGTGACAACTTAAATATCGAGAATAGAAAAGGCGTATTGATGCAACTAAGGTGAAATCGGATGCCTTAGAATTTATTAACTGATTAAAAAAACAACTTAAATCGGCTCATTCTAGTTTAGTTTTAACTTTTATTTTTATTTTATTTTATTTTACTTTATTTCATATCAAAATCCCTAATTTTTCGATTTTTCAAATAGTATTGAAACTACTAATTTTGGTAATCACTTAGCAATCCTCGTGGGACAATACTCTACTCACTCTGTATTACTTGAAGCGACTAGTGCACTCGCTAGTAAAAAATCGCATCATAATGCAAGTGAAGCCTACTATGTCTCAAGTTTCGTTAGTGGTTTGATGCCAAAAATCTTGAATCTTGTCAAAGCCTTGAGTCCTGGAACACTGTCTAAAGCATATGGCAAGGCCAAGTTGTTTGAGTCCACTATGCTAGTACCTTCTGATAGCTAGAGAAGCAGAAGTAATCCAAGTCCTTATCAGCATCAGAGTGCTCCTACAAGATCTAAGCCTTTGAGAGTGAAAGAGAAGAAGACCAAGAGACAATGTTTGAAATGTAATCAATGATATTTCTTTGGATACAAGTGTAATCCCAGGCTTCTGATGTCTGGTAGTGGAGCAAAGGCAGATGGGGATACTAAAGAGGAGGGAATTGAAGCTGAATTGACTAAACAAGAATAGGAATTGTAGGAGAAACTGGTGGATTATGAAATGGAAATCTCGGTGAAGGCATCAACAGGAAATGGCCCTCACAACACTATTAGAATCAAAGGAGAAGCAGGACGCAAATCTATTTTGATTTTTATGCGTAGTGGCAGTCCTTACAGCTTCATTGATCCTAAGGTTGTTAGAAAGGTGGGAAACGAAGTTACAAGGACAAGTCCTCTAGTTGTGACAATGGCTAATGGGAATTCAATACTAACTCAAGCCAAATGCTAAGGCTTTAGTTGGCAAATGTAGAATCTCAAGTTTGTGCACAATTTCATGATTCTTCAGTTAGGAGGTGATGCTTACTTTCTGTATGTATAAGCAAGTGCACTATCAAGTGATAAAGATATGAGTAGAGTATCATTCCCACAAGGATTGTTATTGAGTGAGTAGCAAAATTTGTAGCATTGATGCTATTTGAACAATTGAAAACTTGGATGTCGATACGAAATAAAGTAAAATAAAAAGAAACAGAGGATTTTAACTGATTTTATGAAGTTTTTATGATTAATAACATCCAAGGCATCCCATTTCACCCAGTTGCATCAATATGCCTTTCTATTCTAGTTATTCAAGTTATTATTACGTATTGATGGTTGAAAACCTTAATTTACTAAATATTCTCTCTCGACCAACACGTAGCATGCTCTTTTACATATTAACCCATCACTCTTGTGCATGAATTTAAATAAGAAAAGAGTTTTTAAAGCTCTATGATTTTCACTCAAAAACCACATGAATCGCGTTAATCTCTCTCGAGCATTTGCTTAATTTGTGGTGCTTATCACCTTAGCAATCACCATAAATCTCCTCTTAGACTCATTATGAATTATTATATGCCTTAAATGGTGATCAAGCAATCAAAACCCATGAAGAACAATGATAAACACTTCAACAATGAAATGACAAAATATTGAATATGTTGAATTAGAAATAAGTGTATATTACAACTTAGGCTACATCGTAGCCTTAGAGTAACAAAACTAGCTCATGATAAACTTAATACAAAGCATAATTAACACAAAATTCATGAACTTAGAAGAAGAAAAGTCTAGAAAGGACTTAAAAATACAAAATTACAAACCAAACTATACAAAATTACAAACCAAACTTTTTTCCTCCTTCTTCTTCTTTCCTTCACCTGTTTTTTGCTTCTTTCTTCTTCTTTTTGAATGAATTTTTGTTTGAATGAAGGATGAAAAACTCATCCCAAAATAGTTCTATTCATAATGCTTGAGGGGTGAGTAAAGAATGTAAAAATTAACTTCAATCTTCATCCTCATTTGCCAATCCTCACGATTCACCCACAACTTGTAAAGCTTGGTTTATTTTATGTATTTTCTTCACTTTTCACTGCCCAAACCTACAAGATCAACTCAATTTGATTTTGTTTGTGTGCTATGCAATGTATTTGAACTAAAATAATTGAATAACCTTGCCGCTTAAAGCAACTTGTTTGCAAAAAGTGTTATTTTATGTAGGTTCATGTATGAATCATGTATTTTGGGTTGATTTTGCTATTTTGTTTCCTTTTATTTGATGTATCTTGCATTTACTTGTTGATGTTGATGATGAATCCTAGCAAGATTTAGCATAAAATAAGTGGTTTTGGAAGAAAGTAGCAACATTGTTGAAAAAGAGTAAAACCAATAAAAGTGAAAGAAGTTTGATGTAAAATGGTTAAAAATATATCAGAACAAAACAAATAATTATATACTAATTTAGAATTATCAAAATACCCCCAAACTTAAATCTTACTCATCCTCGAGGAAGGCTAAATCTTGAAGCACATGATCTCATGCCTATTAAGAATTCTTCCATAATTCAAAGCAGGTATACTCCAAATTAGAGAAGAATATTTGAAGCTCAAAGTTCAAAGTTTTAAAGGCAAAGCCATCTTTTCCAAAGAAAATATGTCAATTATCTTGTTAATCAAATTCAAAAGTTAGCTAAGCAAATTAAGTTTATCCGTTCTTTCTATTCTTAAGATATTCAAACCGAATAGAAGATAAAAATCACACCACTCATAACAAGACTTATCAAGTATGCCCAAAGCTAATTTTTTTTTTCCTGAGAAATTTATTTGCTCCAGTCAATTTCAGCTCATAAGTATATCTTCAGTGAAAATCAAGCTCCGTCTCTTGGGCGATGACCGATAAGTAAGAGAAGCCGTCACTGAGATTCCTTCATTTTAACTTCCTGAGTATATCTTCCGTGAGAATCAAGCTTCGACTCCTGGGCGATGACCCATAAATTAGAGAAGCCACCATTGAGACATCCTCACAATAGGTAGAACATAATTAAAACACAAAAACAATGATTATCTGGTCATTCAAATTTAATTAAATCAAACGAGCTAAAAAGTAGTAGAAAAATTGCCTAGAAAGCATGATGATAAGTTCTTTCTTTCTCTTTCTCCTTTTCTTATATGAAATTTTTGAAAGACTAATGATTAAGACTGTAGAAAATAGACAATCTTTTTATTGGCCGACACTATTTACATCCCAATACAAAGGCTCCAAATTCTGGGAGGCACTAAAGCCGACTCTAGGGCATAAAACAAGAAAACTTTTCGGAATAATTTTGTTTCAAAATCTTAAAATTGCTTTTCCCACTCCCAAACTTAGAGTTAACATTGTTCTTAATGTTAAAAACTACAAAGATTAAGGGAGGCAAGATATACTTCCCAAATTTGAGGATTGCTTATTGATGGTGTATGTTGACATGTTGCTACCCCCAAACTTGTTATAAAATACCTGTTTAAACAAACATATACACAAACATGAGACAATAAAAAAAATAATGAAAGGAAAAATAAGATAAACGAGGATAGAAAAACTTAGGTTAACTCCTAAGAAGCATTTAATTATAGTCGTTAGCTTGACTTTCTGAGTGGCTTATTCGACATTGTTGAGATGAATGGACGTTTTCTGAGGCTCGAGCTCTCCATTAACGTAAGGTTTCAATCTTTACCCATTGAATTTGAAAGTGCCCTTGTTTTCATCCTGAATCTCAATCGTGCCATATGGAAAAGCACAGGTTACAATAAAGGGTCCTGACCATCGAGAAGCCAACTTTCCAGGGAACAGTCATAAGCGAGAGTCCAACAGTAGAACTTTTTGTCCCACTACAAACTCTTTGTTTATAATGTGCTTGTCATGCCATCTTTCGGTTCGATCTTTGTAAATTCGAGCATTTTCACAGGCCTCATTTCTGAGCTCATCTAGCCAATTGATTTGTAGCAACCTCTCTTTGCCTGTAGCTACTGAATTGATGTTCAAGTTTTTTATGGCCCATTATGCTTTGTGTTCCAATTATACTGGTAAATGATATGCCTTGCCATAAACCAGTCGATACAGAGACATTCCAAAAGGTGTTTTGGATGCTGTTCTATATGTCCAAAGTGTGTCATCTAACTTTTTCGACCAATCCTTTCTAGAGGCACTAATTGTCTTTTCAAGAATAAATTTCGACTCTCGGTTTGAAATTGCCACTTGTCCACTTGTTTGAGGATGGTATGGAGTTCCAAAGCTTTCAATTGGCGGTCATGAAAATGTTTTCTGCCATCACTTATAATTGCTCTAGGAGTTCCAAATTGAGAAAAGATGTTTTCTCTAACAAAGTTTACTACAAATCCAGTATCATTGGTTGGAAAAGCAATTGCTTCAATCCATTTTGACGCACAATCTACAGCAAGCAAAATAAATTTGTTAGAAAATGATGAGGGGAAAGGACCCATGAAATTAATCCTCCAAACGTCAAATAATTCAACAACCAAAATGTTGTTGAGGTCCATTTCATGTTTTTTGGAGATGTCACCTATACTTTGACATCTATCACATTTACGAACAAAATTTAAAAGCATCTTTAAAGAATGTAGGCTAATAAAACCCTTATTGACAAAACTTAGCTGCAAGTTTTGTCCCACCATGATGGCCACCAGCTTCAGGAGAGTGACAGTGGCGCAGAATGTTCTCCATTTCCTCCTCAACTACATGTCTTTTGATAATCTGGTCTGCACAATACTTCTACAAGAATGGTTCTTCCTAGAAATAATGCTTTAAGTCAGTGAAGAACTTCTTCGTTTGTTGATGGGTCATGTCCTTTGGTAGTTCCTGTGTAACAAGATAGTTAACAATGTTAGGGTACCATGGACAATTGGGATTCTCGCTTGCCATCATAAGACTTTCATCCGGGAATTTTTTGTTGATAGAGGGACCTTCGTCCTTTCGTTGAAGATGTGACAGATCATTTGCCACAACATTTTCTATACCCCTTTTATCCCGAATTTCTAAATCAAATTCCTGAAGCAAGAGAATCCATCTAATTAGTCTTGGTTTTGTATCCTGTTTTGTAAAAAGGTTATTTCAAAGCAGAACAATCAGGGTAAAAAATTACTTCTGAATTGAGTAGGTAGGAACGAAATTTATCAAATGTAAACACTACAGCTAGTAATTATTTCTTGGTAGTAGCATAGTTAATTTCTGCATCTGCTAAAGTTTTACTAGCATAGTAAATTACATGAAAATTTTTGTTCCTTTTTTGCCCTAGCACAACCCCTACAACATAATCACTAGCGTCGCACTAATTTCAAAGTGCAAGGTCCAATCGGGTGCTACAATAACTGGTGCTGACACTAGTTTCTTTTTCATGGTTTCAAAGGCATGCATGCAGTCACTATCTAAGTTAAAAGGGATATCTTTTATCAATAAATTACAAAGAGGCTTAGCGATCTTAGAGAAGTCGTTAATGAACCTTTCGTAGATCCTACATGTCCTAAAAAACTCCGAATGCCTTTGAAATTGGTAGGGGGTGATAATTGTTCTATCACTTCAGTTTTTGCTCTATCAATCTCAATTCCTCTTTTTAGAATCATATGTCCTAACACTATTCCTTCTTGTACTATAAAATGACATTTCTTCCAATTTAAAACAAGATTAGTGTCAGTGCATCTTTGCAAACAATGGAAAGGTTAGTTAAACAATCATCAAATGAGGCTCCAAAGACGAAAAAATCGTCCATAAACACCTCTATGAAAATTTTCACCATATCACTAAAGATTGCCATTATATATCTTTAAAAAGTCGCAGGGACATTGCATAACCCAAAAGGCATTCTCCTATAGGCAAAGGTACCATAAGGATATATGAAAGTGGCCTTTTCCTGACCTTCTATGGCTATGGCGATTTGATTGTACCCTGAATATCCATCAAGAAAACAGTAATACGAATGACCCCCCCCCCCCCCCCCCCCCAATGTTTTAAACATTTGATCAATGAATGGTGAGGGAAAGTGGTCCTTTTCGGTGGCATCATTAAGTTTTCGATAATCTACGTAAACCCTCCACCCGATGACAGTTCCAGTAGGGATGAGCTCATTGTTCTCATTTTCTACTGCGGTAACTACCTGCACTGGGGTAACCTGGGGCTATCAGATATGGGATAGATGATCCTTGCATCTAATAATTTGACAACTTCTTTTCTCACTACCTCTTTCATGCCACGGTTTAACTGATGCTGAGGTTGCATAGAAGGTTTGAATCTATCCTCTATGAGAATTCTATGCATGCATATGGAAGGCTAATTCCCTTAATATTCGAAAGGGTTCATTCAATTGCAGCTCCATGCCCTCTAAGAACCCTAAGCAAACTTTCCTATTCAATATTACTTAATGATGCATTAATAATAACGAGATAAGTGTTGGAATTACCAAGATAGGAATATTTGAGATGTGCTAGCAATGGCTTGAGCTCTAAGTTTGGCGGCTCTTCTTCTTCTGTTCTTTGCTGAATTTCAATTGCTCGAATTTCTTTCGCCCTTGTTTCATGGTGCGAATTGAAAGGTTCGCAACTTTCCAGGTATTGGGCACATTCCCTTATTAACTCGTCTTTCGTGCCTATGGTCCCTGACTTTGTTAGACACTCTTCAAGGGGTAACTTGGGGAATGTGTCCCTGAATGTCTCAGTGACCAACTCATCTACAATATTAATCTCAAAACAAGAATCCATGTTAGATGGAAATTGATTGGCATTAAAGACTTTGATGGTTACTTGTTCATCTTGTACCTTTAGGATCAGCTTTCCTTGTTGTACATCTATCAAGGTTCTTCCTGTAGCAAGGAAGGGTCGGCCTAGAATAGGAGGTATCTCTTGATTCTCTTCCACATCAAGCATTATGAAGTCAGCTGGGAAGATGAATTTAGCAACCTTCACAAGCACGTCTTCAATTACACCTCTAGGATACTTGATTGATCTGTCCGCAAGTTGGAGAGATACAGTGGTAGGCTTCACTTCTTCTGAACAGGCTTCCTGAAAATAGATAGAGGCATTAAATTTATACTTCCAGCCAAATCACACAAAACCTTATCAAAACTAATGGAGCCAATGGTGTAAGGTATCATGAAACTCCCTGGATCTTTTAGCTTGGAAGGCAACTTCTTTTGCAGTGTGGCACTACGATCTTTAGTAAGTGCTACCGTTTCAAACTCTCCCAACTTCCTTTTGTGAGACGGGATTTCTTCACGAATTTAGTATATTTGGGCATCTGTTATAACATGTCAACAAAAGGGACATTAATGTGTAGCTTTTTGAAAATTTCCAAAAATTTAACAAATTGTTCGTCCACTTTTGTCTTTCCTAAGCATTGAGGGAATGGGACCTTTGGTTTGTAGGGTTGAAGTTCAACCCTTGTTGGTTCATTTTCTTCTTGGAATTTTATCCCTTCCTCGTTTTCCAACTCTTGATTTGCGTCAGTAGACAGGTCAATTATGGGTTGTTCAATTGGCATGTTTGGTCTACCTGAATTAGTTCTTTTAAAATTTTTCCACTTCGTAATTCTATTGCTTGTACTTTCCCTCGTGAATTAATGACAGTGTTACTAGGTAAAGAACCTTTAGATCCTTTAGAAAAGTGATTTGAAATTTGCCCAATTTGGGTCTCAAGGTTTCTAGTGGTCGCTTACTGATTACGAATCAAGGTTTCTTGATTTTGAAGAGCTGCTTCAGTGTCTTGCCTGAAACTTCTAGTATCTTGCACAAACTTACTAAACAAATCTTTGAGATCAGTCTTTCTTTTAGGGGGTTGAAAAGGCTGTTTTTGTTTCCTTGGATTATTCCATGAAAATTTTGGATGGTTTCGCTGCCCGGGATTATATATGTTGGAATAGGCATTATTTTTTAGAAAATTTGAAGCAAAATTTGCTTGTTCATAGGTTGATGGGGTGAAAGGATTTCCTGTTTGGCATTTTATACTAGGACGATTCCCGGCACAAAATTCACACGTGAGTATAGGAGAGATTATCGCATTCACATTCATGTTCATCTATTTTCGAAGCATTGAAACCTGGGTAGTTAACTTTGTTATTGCATCTTGATTGTATATTCCTGCAAATTTCTTTTGATCAGTTGCCTTTGCATAGTTATTGCTAAACATTACTTCTAGAAATTCATACGCTTCACCTGGGGTTTTGTGATTTAGGCATCCTACTGCAACCGTGTCTACCATTGTTTGAGTATTAGGTGCTAACCCATTGTAAAAAGTTTGGACTTGCATCCAAATTGGCAAACCATAATGTGGGCACCTTCTCAAAAGTTCTTTGTAACATTCTCATGCCTCATAAAAAGATTCTGTATCATATTATACAAATGGGGTAATGCCATTCCTCATCTTAGCTGATTTGGCTGGTGAAAAATATTTAGCAAGAAATTTTTCAGCCAAATTTGTTATGATTCCTTAAGTTTTTAGTTGGAAATTATCTTGCATCTCGTGAGTTGCTTTTGAGTTGTTTTGCAAAGTGTTCAAATATTAGTTGGCAGGCCATTTTGGCGCCATAAGTCGGTTAAGGGTCAAGGCAAGTCAATTGTGGTGGCTGATTTGTATTTTGACACCAGGTTTAGTTAGGAGTCGGTTATTGCTTGGGTCTTTATTCAATGTACTAGATCACATATGAATAATCTCAAGTCATGTAATCTCATCATCCAATCAATACAAAATCATATTTCCTTTGGAAATTCTCTCTCTATTTCTCATCTCCTTCTCTATTTCTCATCCCCTTCACTCTCTTCCCACTTTAACTCTCTCTCTTCTACAGGGTTAACTTTCAATCCTTGAATTGAAAGCTAACAATTGGTATCAGAGCCAGGTTCAAGTAAGCAATTGATTGATTGGAGCAGGCAAAACAAAAGAAAAAATAATCAAAACATGGCTGATGGAGTGAGGACTCAATTGGGAGCTGGAGGAGCCAATGCAGCTGCGGTTGCTAGTCTTGAGGTGACTTATGCTGCGATTGCTAGCACAAATGATACAGCTGAACCTCAAAATCTCACTACTAATCATTTTCAAATCATACAAGAGTGCCTTGATGATTTACCTAAGCTTCAACAGTAGATTGATCAAATGTTAAAAATGCAGCAGTTATTCCTAGAAAGAGATTCGAATAAAGAAGATCGGTTGTAGCAAATTGAGGCTAAGCTTGTAAATCTGCAGGATCAGGTGAATAATCAAGGAGAATCATCGGTTCATGCAATACTTAAGCCTTCTATCCAGATTCTTCCACCTACTGAAGTGGTTCAACCGTAGGTGAACACTAGCAGAATTGAAGGCTTAGCATGGAGTCGCAATAAATCTCTAATGATTCAACCAAAGGCCGAACCTTCAATTCACATCAGATCAAAGGTTGAACGACCTCCAAAGGTTGAGATTGCTGTATAGAATCCGGATCGAGCCACAGAACAAGCTCATTGTAGACTCAATGGCTTGAATTTAGATTAGAACTCTAGGCTTCCAAATTTTGTTTTTCACCGCAGAAATGCAATTAATGACTTCGAACATCAAGATGGACCTCCTAATCAGCATTTTCAACAAAGATTAGTGAGTAATCATACGTCATCGGGAGGCAGGAGTAGTTCTCACAAGCAGCCAAGAGTGGAAATCAAGCCTTTTAACGGTAAACAACTGAAGGCATGGTTGAGAAGGTATGATCGGTACTTTCAATATTACAACATAAGTGAAGCTGAAAAAGTTGAGCTAGCTGCAGTACATTTACATGGAGATCATGAGGTGTGGTATTATAATTTGTTGAAGAGCAAACCTAACCTTTCTTAGGGCCAATTCGTAGAAGAATTGTATGAATGATATGGAGAAGAGGAGATTAGTGACGTTGTGGACAGTTTTAATAAGGTGTATCAAACCTCGACCATGAGGGAATACATGATCAAATTTGAGAATCTATGAGCTAACCTGTTATCAATGATATCCATCTCCGCGGAGGACTCAGAAGCATATTATGTCTCTCGTTTCGTTACTGGTTTGAAGCCTAGGATCAAGAATATGGTGAAGGCCATTTGTCCTAAGACATTGCCTAGTGCTTATAACAAGGCTAAGTTGATTGAAGCTGCTCTTGCAACATCAAATGATAAGAATAAGCTTAAGGGCAGCAGCTTCAGACCTCAGCATAAGGATGCATCAAGCTCCAGATTTAAGCGTGTTGTGGACAAGAGCTCAATGAGGCTATGTTACCGTTGCAACCAGCCCTATCAGCCTGGACATAGATGCAAATCCCAAGCCTTAATGTCTGCAAGAGGAACCCGTGCAAGAGGTGATTCTGACTGTGAAGATTCAGTAGCAGAGGAAGACAGTTATGAGCATTCTTCACATGACGAATTGTTGGAGGATGGAGTTGAGATTTCCATGAAGGCATTGATCAAGAGTGGAGCACACAATACCAATCATATCAAAGGAAAGGCCGGTAAAACTTCCATTATTATTCTTATTGATAGTGGGAGCATGCATAGCTTTGTTGACCCAAAATTGATAAAGAAAGTGAAGCATGAGGTGACTAAAACTCATTCATTGGCAGTTATGGTAGCTGATGGCAATTCCATAACTACTCAAAACAAGTTCCGAGCTTTTCCGTGGGCTGTGCAAGATCACTAATTCACCTTTGATTTTAGAGTTCTTCCTTTGAGAGGTTGCGATATGGTGCTAGGGGTAGATTGGATGAGATCTTTCAATCCAGTGGTGTTGGATTTTGATAAAATGATAGTTGCATTTGAGGTTCATGGCACTAAGGTTTCTCTGCAAGGTATTTCAGAAGAAGCTCGGCTTCGATTGATTGATGGCAGATGCTTACAAGGACGATTCAAGAAGAAGGCAATTCAATGGCTTGGATAATTGTTTGTAATCTCACCTGTGGAACTGCAGCAGGACATTCAGCCGGAGGTTCAAGCCTTGGTTGAAGAGTTTAAAGATGTTTTTGAGTAGCCAAATAGCCTTCCTCCTCAAAGGAGTGTGGACCACGCCACAGCACTTTGAGCAAATGCTGATTCGGTTAAAATCAGACCTTACCGATATGCTCATGCCCAAAAATTAGAAATTGAGAGACAAGTTAATGAGTTGCTGCACACGAGCTTCATTAGGCCAAGCCATAGTCCCTTTGCCTCACCAGTGATCCTTGTGAAGAAGAAGGACGTGACAATTAGGATGTGCATTGATTATTGTCAGTTGAATTCCTTGACAGTGAAAGATAAGTTTCCTATTCCTGTTATAGATGATTTGCTTGATAAGTTATATGGAGCACGTTTCTTCTCTAAGCTTGATTTGAGACAGGGATACCATCAAATCGGAGTTCTTGAGCTGAATATTTGTAAGACTGCTTTTCAGACTCACCGCAGGCATTTCGAGTTTGTTGTTATACCCTTTGGCTTAACAAATGCTCCGACCACCTTTCAAGTGGCAATGAATGAAATTTTCAAGCCTTTCTTGAGGAGATCAGTGCTAGTCTTCTTCGATGACATATTGATTTATAGCTTTTCTTATGAGGATCATCTCATCCACCTTAGAGAAGTCTTTGTGGTGATGCGGCAGCACAAGTTCTTTGCCAAGCTACCTAAACGCTCATTTGCTCAGACCATGCTCGAGTACTTAGGCCATGTAATTTCTCATGAAGGAGTGTCCACGGATGCTGCTAAGGTCCAAGCAATGCAAGATTGGCCAATTCCAATAACCTTGAAGCAATTAAGGGGATTCTCGGGTTTGATCAGATATTATAGAAAGTTCATTAGAGGTTATGGATTCGTTGTAAAACCTTTAACTGAGCTCTTCAAGAAAGATCATGTCTTGTTGTCAAAGACAGCTCAAGCTGCTTTTGAGGCTCTCAAGTCAACCATGTGTGCAACACTGGTATTGGCAATGCCAAATTTTGTAGAAAACTTCGTGTTGGAGACAGATGCAGGTGGGTCTGGTGTTGGGGCTATTCTTTCTCAACAAGGAAGGCCTATTGCTTATTTGAGCCGAGCACTTAGTCCCAAGCATCAAGCCATGTCAACTTATGAGATGTAATACTTAACAATTCTTTTAGCCGTTGAGAAATGGAGGCATTACTTGGGTGGTCATAGGTTCACCATTCAAACGGATCACCAAAGCCTCAAGCAGCTTCTTGAGCAAAAGATTGTGACAAGAATTCAAAGCAAGGGCCTAATGAAGATGCTCGGGCTTGATTATGCCATTGAATATAGAAGAGGCAAGGAGAGTGCTGCAGCAGACACTTTATCCAGGAAGTTTGAGGATGTTGAACATGGGTTGTGCAGTGCAGTATCGATGGTGTTACCTTCACGGATAGATGAAGTTTATAAGTCATATGAGGGTGATCCATTTGCTCACGAATGTGTGGCAGCTAGCCTTGTGAAAAATACAGAATAACATTACAGCGAAGTAGATATTTCAGTGAAGAAAGGCTTGATCAGATTATAGAATAGATTATACATTGGTTCTGTGACAGAATTGAGGAACCAAATTCTTCAAGCCTTACACGATTCAGCTTGGGGAGGACATGCTGGTGTAGAGGGCACTTATCAATGGGTTAAAGCCCATTTCAGCTGGCCAAGCTTGAAGAAGACAGTGAGTGACTATGTGAAGGCATGTGAAGTGTGTCAACAAACCAAATTGGGGGATCATCGATACAAAGGACTTCTTCAGCCTCTTCCCATTCCGGATGGAGCTTGGATCATTATTAGCATGGATGTCATTGAGGGGTTACCAAGGTCTGATAGCAAGGAAGTCATATGGGTGGTAGTTGATCGTTTCACCAAATATAGCCACTTCATTGCTCTCACATGACCTGTTACTACAGAAAGATTAGCAAAGATCTTCCTTGACAACATATACAAGTTACATGGGTTGCCTCAATCCATTGTTTCTGATCGGGACAAGATCTTCACAAGCAATTTTGGAGGGAGTTGTTCAAGTTGTTGGGCACTACATTGGCCCTCAGTTCATCTTATCATCCAAAAACGGATGAGCAAACCGAGCGTTTTAACCAATATATTGAGTAGTATCTTCGAAGCATGGTTTTCTCTCAGCCTAGAGATTGGAACCAATGCCTCTCTCTAGTTGAATAATGGTTCAACACTCATGTACATGCATCTATTGGCACTACTCCTTTCTAAGCATTGTATGGTTCTGCTCCTCCTACTCCATTTATATTGCAGCAACCCACGCCAATAGAATCTGCAGCCACTGAATACTTGTAGCAGAGGAAGCAAATGATGCAACTTCTCAAAGATAATCTTCTCCAAGCGCAAGCAAGGATGAAATTCTATGCCAATAAAACTAGGGTAGACAAAAATTATGAAGTTGGAGATATGGTCTACCTCAAATTAAAACCTTGTAGACAGTCTTCTTTGTCTATCAGGAAGAATTTCAAGCTAAGTGCTCGTTTCTTTGGCCCATACAAGATTTTGGAGAAAATTGGCAAAGTTGCATACAAACTCGATTTACCCCCCATTCATACATTCACCCGGTGTTCCATGTATCTTTACTTAAAAACCAGGTGAGGAGTGGAGCTAAGCACTCAGGGGAACCACCAGAAGGTGGCACAAATGGAGCCTTGTTGCTGCAACCGGCTGCTGTTAGGGGAAGAAGAAAAATGCAAACTGAACAGGGAGCTTTGCAGGAAGTATTGGTGCAATGGTGTAACTTGGACAAGAGCTTCGCTACTTGGGAGAACCTCACATTCTTGAAGAGTTAATTTCTTAGTTTCTCTCCTTGAGGTCAAGGAGCTTCTTAAGGGGGAGGGAATGTTATGATTCCTTAAGTTTTTAGTTGGCAATGATCCTGTATCGCGTGAGTTACTTTTGAGTAGTTTTGCAAAGTGTTCAAATATTAGTTGGTAGGCCATTTTGGCACCATGAGTCGGTTAGGGGCCAAGGCAAGTCAATTGTGGCGGCTAATTTGTATTTTGGCGCTACATTTAGTTAGGAGCCGGTTATTGCTTCTGTCTTGATTCAATGTACTAGATCACATATAAATAAGCTCAAGTCATGTAATCTCATCATCCAATCAATACAACATCAGATTTCCTTTGGAAATTCTCTCTTTATTTCTCATCCCCTTCTCTATTGCTCATCCCCTTCACTCTCTTCTCACCTTAACTCTCTCTCTCTTCTACAAGATTAACTTTCAATCTTTGAATTGAAAGCTAACAAAATCATCCCAAGTGGTAATATTTCTTGCAGGTAATGACATTAACCATGCTTTGGCTTTATGTCTCATTGGGAACGGAAACAACCTTAAGTGAATAGTATCGTCGCTGACACCATTATGCCTAAATGTATCGCATATCTCTAAGAAGTTAGTGATATGCAGGATTGGGTCCTCACTCGGTGGACCGCCAAATTGGCAGTTTGTTGAATCATTTGTAAAAGAGCGGGTTTAATTTCAAAATTCTTTACTTGTATTGGTGGACGTCAAAGGCTGGAAGTGCACCCCCCAACAGGAGGTACAGCATAATCTTTTAAGGTCCTTTCATCATCATTTCCAACATTATTAGCCATGGTCTCAGTCCTTTTTGTTTTCATGATTAGTCGAAGTGTTTTTTCAATTTCAGGGCCAATAAGAGTTATTTCTTTTTCATTTTGGTTTTGCCTACAAAGTAAAAATGAACCACTATAAAGTTAAAGGCAATGATAACAATAAAGAGAAATCTTTTAAACGTTACAACACAATTTTAACAAAGCCAAATTTTAAGGGAAAAATAGGCACTACCAAAGATTTTGAAAAACTTAGAGATAACAAGTCTAACTTTAAAAACCCTATTTGGATGATAAAATAAAATTAAAATAAAGTTGCAATTGATCAAAAAGCCTAAGAATACAATAATATAAAATAAAAGTTAACAAAACACAAAATTTAAAGAAAAAGAGGAGGGTAGTAACCCTAATGTTTTTTAAAACTTAAAATTATCAAATTTAACTTTTAAAACCCTAACAAAGTGAACTTAATAGCAAAATAAAAATAAAAATAAAGATAAAATGTAAGAAAAATAACAAAATAACAAAACTAAAAAGAATTTATCTTTACAAATGAATCAAATAAAAAATTTCTTAAACTCAAATAAAATTTACAAATTATTAACAATTTTTAATTAGCACAAAAACTAGTTGATATCAATATCACTCAAATAGAGACAATCCCCAACAATGGCGCCAAAAACATGATGCTTACTTTGCGTATGCGTTAGCAAGTACACTAGTCGTACTAAATAATAAAGAAATGAGCAGGGTATCGTTCCCACAAGGATTGTTATTGAATGAGTACCAAAATTAGTAGCTTTAATGCTATTTGAACAACTGAAAATGGGATGTCGATATGAAATAAAATAAAATAAAAAGAAATAGAATACGTTAACTGATTATATGAATTTTTTATGATTTAATAACATCCAAGGCATCCAATTTGACCAGTTGCATCAATACGCCTTTCTATTCTCGTTATTTAAGTTATTATTATGTGTTGATAGCTGAGAACCTTAATTTACCAAATATTCTCTCTCAAGCAACATTTAGCTTGCTCTTTTACATATTAACCCATCACTCTCATGCATGAATTCAAATAAGAAAAGATTTTTTAAAGCTATGTGATTTTCACTTAAAAACCACACAAATCGCGTTAATCTCTCTCGAGCATTCGCTAAATTTGTGGCGCTCATCACCTTAGCAATCATCATAAATCTCCTCTCGCACTCATTATGAATCATTATAGGCCCTAAATGGTGATCAAACATTCAAAACTCATGAAGAACAACGATAGACACTTCAACAACGCAATGACAAAACATTAAATAAGTTGAATTAGAAATAAGTATTTATTACAACTTAGGCTACATCGTAGCCTTGGAATAACAAAATTAGTTCATGGTCTTAATATAAACCATAATTAACACAAAATTCGTGAACTTAGAAGAAGAAAAGGCTAGAAAGGGCTTAAAAATACAAAATTACAAACCAAACTTTCTTCCTCCTTCTTCCTCTTTCCTTCACCCGTTTTCTTCTTGTTTCTTCTTTTTTTTTGTATGAGTTTTTGTTTGAATGAAGGATGAAAAAAACATCCCAAAACACTTCTTTTTATAATGCCTGAGGGGTGAATAAAGAATGTAAAAATGAACTTTAATCTTCATCCTCATTTGCCAAATTCTCACGGTTTACGCTGAACTTGCAAAGCTTGGTTTATTTCATGCATTTTCTTCACTTTTCACAGCCCAAACTTGTAAGATCAGCTCAATTTGATGTTGTTTGTGTGTTATGCAATGTATTTGAGCTAAAATAATTGAATAATCTTGCCACCCAAAGCAACTTGTTTGCAAAAAGTGTTATTTTACGTAGGTTCAAGTATGAATCATGTATTTTGGGTTGATTTTGCTATTTTATTGCTTTTATTTTATGTATCTTGCATTTATTTATTGATGTTAATGATAAAACCTAGCAAGATTTAGCATAAAATAAGTGTTTTTGCAAGAAAGTAGCAATATAGTAGAAAAAGAGTAAAACCGAGCAAAAGCGATAGAAGTTTGATGTAAAATGGTTAAAAATATATCAAAATAATACAAATGATTTTATACTAATTTAGACTTATCAGGAGGCTGTGACATGGTTCTCGCTGTTGATTGGATGAAGACTTTCTGTCCATTAATTTTTTACAACTCTCAAGTGTTAGTTTCATTTGAGATGCCAGGGCCTACTATTAGATTGCAAGGAATCGTGTGGCAGGCCCAGTTGCAACTAATGGAAGTCAATAGGTTGGACGGATTTGTCAAGAAAGGAGCCTGTCGATGGACAAGACATTTGTCCTCAATAGCTCATTCTCAATTTTCGGAACCTCTTCATCGGAAAATTAACACATTGATTGAAGAATACAAAGACTTATTTGTGCAATCAATACCTTTGCCTCCCAAGAGGACTCTTGATCATGTATTTCCACTGAAGTCTAATTTAAATCCACTGAACTTGAGACCTTATAAATACCCACACTTGTAGAAGACAGAGATTGAAAAGCAAGTTAAGGAGCCGCTTAAAACTTGTTTCATCAGGCAAAGCCATAGCCCATTTGCCTCTCCATTTACTTTAGTTAAGAAGAAGGATGGAACGGCTAATATGTGCATTGAATATAGACAGCTAAAATCGCTCATTGTCGAGGATAAGTTTCCCATCCCAGTCATTAATGATCTCCTAGATGAACTTAATGGCTCGTACTTTTTCTCTAAGCTGGATCTGCGATAGGGATACTATCATATCAGAGTCTTGGAGCAGGACCTATACAAGACTAGCTTTAGAACTCACCATGGGCATTATGAGTTTGTGGTGATGCCATTTGGCTTAACTAATGCTCCAGCTACATTCCAAGCAACGATGAACAATGTGTTGAAGGCCTTCTTGAGGAAATTTGTAGTGGTTTTCTTTGATGATATTCTAATTTATAGTGTAACATTAGAGGACCATGTGGCTCATCTGATAAAGGTGTTCAGTGTCATGCATAGTCATAAGCTTTATGCTAAGCTGTCCAAGTGCTCCTTTGCTCAGCTGCAAGTTGTGCACCTAGGCCATATCATCTCCTATGAAGAAGTAACCACGGATCCTTCTAAGATCCAAGCTATAAGGGATTGGCCAACACCTATTACATTGAAGCAATTAAGGGGATTTTTGGGCTTAACTGGGTACTATAGGAAATTTGTAGCTGGATATAGAGTCATTGCTAAGCCATTAATTGATCTCTTGAGGAAGGATGCCTTTAAGTGGTCTGAAGGTTGATCTTCGCCAGGCGTTTGATACGGTGCGCTAGGAGTTCATTCTTACTGCTATGCGGTGTATGGGTATTCCTGAGGTTATGATTCGATGGGTGCGGGAGTGCCTTTCCACAGCCAGGTCTTCAGTCGCCATTAAGGGCAAACATCAAGGGTTCTTTGGCACGAGCAGAGGTATCAAGCAGGGAGACCCTCTCTCACCCTACCTTTTTGTTATTGCCATGGAGGGCTTACGGGGTTTGCTACACCGCACATCTTCTGATCCGAGGTTCCGTTTTCATCCTCGCTGCCAGAGTACCAGCCTTACTCATTTATGCTTTGCAGATGACCTTATAATTTTCAGTGAGGCTGATGAGGGTAGTGTCTCGGTTATTTAAGAGGTCTTAGACAGATTTGCTGCCATTTCGAGGCTGTCTTCGAACGCAACAAAGAGCATTGTAATTATTTCTGGGGTTGAGCCTGAGCTTCAACAGTCTATCCTTGACATCTTTGGGTTCAGTTTGGGGCAGTGCCCGATCAGATATTTGGGGGTGCCGCTCATCATGACGAGGCTTCAGTTCAGGGACTGCAAGCCTTTATTAGATCGCATGCTTGCCCTCATTTAGCTCTGGACATCTTGTTCCTAATCTTATGCCGGTCATTTGCAACTTATCCGATCAGTTCTATTTTCTATTCAGGTCTTCTGGCCATCCGTCTTCATCCTCCTAAAGCTGGTGATTCAGAATATTGAGTTGACTCTTTCTACCTTCCTGTGGAAGGGCTCTTCTTTGGGCTCAGGTAGGGCTAAGGTCTCCTGGTCTCATCTCTGTTATCCTCATCGGGAGGGTGAACTTGGGATTCGACGTTTGCATGAGTGGAACCAGGCTTCCCTCATAAAGCATATCTGGGTCCTACTTACTGATCGTGACTCCCTCTGGCCTCGGTGGATCCATGCCAACCGACTCCAGGGGAAGTCTTTCTGGGATATTCAGCCTCGAGGTTCGATTCCATGGTCATGGAGGAGCATTCTGGGTGTTAGGTCGTTGTGTGCTGGCGCCTTCTGGCACATAATTAGTGATGGTCGTGACACAGCGCTTTGGTCTGACTACTGGTTGCCGTGTGGACATTTAAAGGGGCAGTTCACTTTCCGCCGCCTACATTCCACTGGTCATCACTTGGGCTCTCATATTTCTGACATTATTCAAGGTGATCAGTGGTGCGTCCTACAGGATATTCCAGAGCTACTACCTATCTGGGACTCTATCGACTTCAGGCCCCGGCGGAGTAGCTGACAGTGTGCAGTGGATGGGGGACCCATTTGGGGTCTTCTCCACTAGATCGGCTTGGGAGATGATCTGTAGTCGGAGGGAGGAGGACTCTATCCACCATCTCCTTTGGTTCCAGCTGCATATACCGAGACATTCCTTCATCCTTTGGCTTGCCTCCTGTGAGCGGCTTCGGACCTTTGACAGGTTGCTGAGACATAGAGCGCAGGATGTTCGAGCTACTTGTGCGTTATGTGGGTCGGATGATGAGTCACACAGCCATCTCTTCTTCAGCTGCAGCTTCTCTGCTATGGTTTGGTCCAAGGTGTCTTCTCGCACCTCTTTAGCCTGGCCTTCGCTTCCTTGGCATGAGCTGGTTCAGTGGGCCGCTTCTAAGCTCCATGGTCGCGGGGTGGATCGAATCCTTGCCCGCCTTTGTCTCTCTGTGGCGGTTTACATCCTCTGGTATGAACGTAACCTGAGGATTCAGTGCTCACAGTCTAGGCCTTCTATAGTTGTCACTGAGGAGATCACAGGATTGGTTCGCAGCCATCTTCTTGCAGCTCACATGCTTCGCAGTGCCTATCGTCATTCACAGCTCTTGCAGGAGTGGGGGATTGAGCATTAGTTTGCTTTATTGCTTTGCTTTCTCTGTTGTTTGGCCGTGTTGGCTTTTAATTCTGATGTTTGAATTCTTTGATGAAGGCCTTAGGCCTTGGCTTGGGGTATGCCCCTCGTAGACTTGTACATATATTCTTTCATATATATATATATATATATGATACTTCACACTGATTTACCAAAAAAAAAAAAAAAAAAGGAGTTGGGGCAGTCTTATCTCAGATGGGGAGACATGTGGCTTGTCTTAGTAAGGCCTTGAGTTCAAAGCATTTAGAGTTGTCTACATACGAGAAAACGTATCTTGCTATTCTTTTGGCTGTCAAGAAGTGGAGACATTATTGCAGGGCTTTCATTTTTTCATCAAATCAGACCATCAAAGCCTTAAGTATTTGTTAGAGCAGAAGATGGCAGCAAGAGTCCAACATAAAGGCTGGATGAGAATGCTTGGCATAGACTATTTAATTCAGTATTTGAAAAGAAAGGAGAATGTTGTTGTAGATGCTTTATCTCATAGGTTAGAGGAGTCTGAAACTGGTTTTTGTTAGGCTATATCAATGGTATTACCAGCTTGGATGGAAGAGGTTTACAGATCTTATGAAGATGAAAAATTTACCTAGGAATGCGTGATAGCTCTTAGCATCAGCAAAGCCTCTTCTGCTACATCAAATGCTAGTATTTCTTCGAAAAAAGGGATCATCAGGATAAATAGGAAATTATGTGTCGGATCATCCACTGATTTGAGGAACTAGATCATTGAGGCGTCCCATGATTTAGCTTGCTGTGGGCATTATGGCATAGAAGGAACTTATCAGAGGCTCAAGAATTATTTGAGTTAGGCTAGTATGAGAAAGGAGGTGATGGAGTTTGTTCAAACTTGGGAAGCATGTCAGCAAACAAAATGAGATGGCAAGAAGTATCAAGGCTTGCTCTAGCCTCTCCCAATTCCTGATTGTGCATGGCAACATATAAGTATGGATTTTATTGAGGGGTTGCCTAAATCTGATGGAAAATGAGTTATATGGGTGGTTGTGGATCATTTCGCTAAAGTCAGTCACTTTGTAGCTTTGTCCCGTCTAATTACAGCCGAAAGACTGGCAAGGGTCTTCTTAGATAGCATTTACAAGCCTCCTGGGCTGCCACATTTCATAGTTTCTAATCGTGACAGGCTCTTTACTAGCAATTTTTGGAGAGAATTATTCCTTCTCTAGGGTGCTACTTTGGCCTTGAGTTCCTGTTATCATCCCCAGACTGATGGACAATCAAAGAGGGTTAATCAGTGCATTGAACAATACTTGAGGAGTATGACATTTAGCCATCCTAAGGAGTGGTGTAGGCAGTTGTCTTTGGCAGAGTTTTGGTTCAATACGCATGCTCATTCCTCCATTGGCACTACCCCCTTCAAGGCATTATATGAATATGACCCTCCTTCTCCCTTGGTCTTATAAAGGATTATGCTTCAGTGCCATATGTTTCTGATGTGTTGCTGTAAAGAAGGCAGTTAGTTCAACTTCTCAAAGATAATCTTCTCTTGGCTTAGGCAAGGATGAAGTACTATGCAAACAGGAAGCGTTCAGACAAGGTCTTTGAAGTGGGGGATTTGGTTTAGCCGAAGCTACAAGCCTATAGATAATCCATAATAGCGGTATGCAAGAATGTTAAACTCCGTGCTCGGTATTTCGGCCCCTCTAAAATACTTGAGAAGTTAGGAAAAGTTGCTTCTAAATTGGAGCTTCCATTTGTTTCATATGTCCATCCATTGTTCCATGTTTTCCTTCTGAAGAAACATGTGGAAAGAGGGAATTCTTGCTCTCCTAACCCCCTGGAGGTTGGCTCTAGTGGAGTTCTTTTGCAGGTTCTTGTTGCCATACTAGATTCTCGAATGATTCAGCAAGCCAGGAAACTGATTGAGGAGGTCTTGATGCTGTAAAGCAACTTGGCTGAAGAAGACTCAACTTGGAAGAATTTGAAGTTTATCCAAAGCCATTTTCTATCATTTCATTCTTGAGACAAGAATGTTCTCAAGAGGGAGGCATTGTTATGATTCTAGCTCCATTAAACTGTTAAATTCGTCTAAATGTGGCATTTTGGTGGTGTATTAACTGTAAGGGTTAGTTGGTGGTTGTGGCGCTAATAATTGATTGTTAGGTAAGGCGGTTGAGCAAGCATCTAGATGTGTTGTAATTCTAGATATTTTCTTCTTTGCTTGGGTTGGGTCCAATTGCATAAAAAGCAATCTATCTTGTACTGAGGAAGTTTATGAATGAAATTGATCTCTTCTTCTCTCAACCCTATTTTCTCTCTACTTCTTATCTCCTTTCACTTCTTTCTCATCTCATACTCTTTTATCTCTAGGTTAGATTTCCAGATTGTTCTTGAACTATAACACCACCTAACCATTTTCTCTGTGTGTGTGCAACAATGAGCTATCCAATCTACCCGTTACTATGGGAGAGACAGCATAACTACTAATTAGTCAAGCGTAAGAATTGTTCTCAATTAATATGTTTCCTAAACATATTTAACTCACTATTTCTTCCTTAGTCTCTAAGACAATATCACAATGCTTCTTAGGAAACTATCACATTATCCTAGTCAAGTTTACACCATTACATAGACATTAGTCCAAGTCAACAAGATACTCCATGTTGGCGTGGCTGCACTCGTTTTTCCCGTACCTCTATATATCATTTAAGAAGCCTGAACCTATATTTCGTAAACAGACACCCTCTTCAGGGAGTAGCGCCTATCCACTATACTATCAGACGGGCGATGGAGACTGTGAGGAATCAACACCTCAACCTCCCTCCCATTTCAAATTTTAAACATCGAATCTCTCTTCAAGTTTGATTATCTCATAATCATTTTAGAATCACATTCTAAGCATTAATTAATTAAATAAAACCCTAATCTAATTAGGTTCCACTAATTATCCAACCTGTGTAATCCAATCTCATATATTATACAAATTTTCATTTTAAATAATTCAAGTTTTGAATTATTTATACATATTAGATCTATTTGGAAAAAATTCTTCGACACGAAGAAATCAAATATTTTTATAAAGTTATATGGCTTTCTAACTTTATTCACATCGAATATAATATTTAACTCGTTTAAATAATAGTGAACATGTGAACTAAATTTAACAAGTAATATGTTATCAAACAATTTGAACAGCAACTCTAAATGCCTAAAGGTTGGAACAATGAAAGATTATTTTAACCTCTTCTAGAAAAGATTATCGCATAATCTAAATTAGGATCTCATCCTAATTAATTATTTTGTAATCAAATTATTTAAAAATAATTGAAATAAAAAAGTATTACAGCTGGGCATTACCTTGTTTTAATTTTAACTTTTTTATTTTCAATTTAATTAAATAAATAATTATTTTATATCATAATCTCATTAAATTTTAAACTAAACATCTAATCTTAATAAACATTCCTTGTTTTGGATTATCATAAAATATTCAATAATTTAATATTTCATAACTTGGTCTAAAATCTAATCACGTTAGATTAATAATCTAAATTGTTCAACTCTTTGAATATTTAATCTCATTAGATCTCATTTAGAATTACACTTCTTGGTTGAATCATGCGTCAACCAAGGCTCCGTTTGTTTGGAGGGAAGTAGTTTTTCCCCGGAATACATTTTCCTTAGGAATAGGTTTTCCAAAGGAGATCAAATTCCGATTAACATTTTCCCTTGTTTGTTTCGACGGAAAACATGCTCTCGCCTTATAATATTGCTTATTTATTATAAAAAATAATCTTCTATCAATCATATTATATATTGTTATAAGATAATATAAAGTAGCGAATAAGTTATATAGGTATATGGGCTTCTTTTGATTGTGAAGAAATTATTTTTAATGGAAAAAAAAATAGGAAATTTATCATTTAGGGACTCAAGTTTGACCATTTATCACCTAGATAACCTACATATTTCGAAATATACAATAAGGCCTTTGATGTTTCAAAATTTTATCATTCAGATGCCCAGCTTGGTGTGAATTTTTATCAAAATCTAATTAATTTTCATCATAGAGTGTTGATATGGTACATAATTATAATAATATATATAATTATATCAATGTTTATAACCAAATTTCAGCAGATTACTAAAAATTTCAGTGAATTATGATGGAATATATCTACATATTAGTTAAATAATATGTCATATTAAGACTGATTTATACTCCAAAGTTTTTTAAAACACTTGGAACATTAACTTCCCTTCTTTTATGAAGGAAAATATTTTCTTCATTTGAAAGGAAAAGCTTTTCCTTAGGAAAATATTTTCCTTCAAAAACTTGGCACCAAACAATGGAAAGTAGGAAAACCATTTCTGAGAATCTCTTTTTCCTTGGAAACAAATGGAGCCTAAAATTTTAAACAATTCCTAATTTCATATTCTCATAATTCTACATACTCTAATTTTCTAAAATCTAATGCTTTTAATGTCAATCATGAACGTATTCAGAATTGGCTCTAGTACCTATTGTTGGGAACATATTTCAAAAAAATTTCCCGAATTGACTATAGAGCGCACGCAACAAAAATTTTAAATTCTTAATTTTTAAATCTAATGTTTTGACATAAATACACTATCTAATTAGATGTAGACCTCACTTTTATAGTTCATAATATAGCAAAAAAAACATTAAATAAAAACAAGCATGAAAGTAGTATTTAGAATAAATAAAATAAAGAAAAATAAATCAAATATCATATATTTAATTAGACATTGTTAACGCGCAAATCCCGATGCCAACTTGAATATCTGAAATTGGTAAAAGATTTTTGACACCCCAAGGACTTCTTCACATTAACTTATTCTACTATAGGGAGAGTGGGACTCTCAAAAATATAATTTAGTAAAAGTTTTGGAATAAATTTTTTCTTTTAAACTTTCTGAAGAACAAATTTTCAGAGAAATAATATTTAACAATAATTTTGAAACCCCTAAAATAATTTCAGAGTTTTCATCGTAAAAGAAAACTAGGTTCCAAAACCCTAAACTTAATTATCAAATCCCACGGCCAAATTCATATTTATAAACAAAATTTTGTCTTTATTAAATTGCATGTGGGCCTCGACTGAGGCCCACTTAAACTTCCCATGCGCTGGGCAAGTTGCCCAGCTCATTTTATGTATTATATATATATACAACACAACACAACAGTACCAGTGCCTTGCGGTTCCCGCAAAAGCAGGGTCTAGGAGGGGTGGATGTACGCAGCCTTACCCCTGCAGAGTGGAAATGAGACTGTTTCCAAGGACCCCCGACCTGAAGTACTTGAATGCCTGCAAATAAAACCAACACTTTTTTACCAATGGATTTAGAGAGAAAAAAAAATAATAATAATAATAACAATAAACTATCCTATAAGTGCACCACTTAAGGTTATGACTTCCTAAAAATCTTAAACTACAAGTCACTCTCTGCACTAATCCACGCTGTCACATCTGCTACCCTTATGCTAGCCCTCCATCTTGCCCTATTTGAGACCATCTCCTCTCTTAGGTTTAGTTGGGCTAGGTCATGACGAATTGTGTCCATCCAACTCCTCTTTGGTTTCCCCCTCCCTCTTTTACTAAGGGTCGTGTGCAACTGTTCACACCTCCTGACTTGGGTTGTAGTCGGTCTCCTGCTAACATGTCCAAACCATCTTAGGCGGTGTTCCCTCAATTTATCCTCGACCGAGGCTACACCAAATTTACCTCTTATTATATTGCTCCTATTCCATCCTTCCTTGTGTGGCCACACATCCAGCGTAGCATCCTCGTCTCTGCCACCTTCATCCTCTGTGTTTGATTTTGTTTCATTGGTCGGCACTCTACCCCATATAGCAGAGCCAGTCTTACTACCGTCCTATAGTATTTTCCCTTTAGCTTTAGTCGGGAACTTTCTATCACATAGCACCCCGGATGCCATCTTCCACTTCTGCCAATCTACTTTAATCCTGTTGTTGACATCCTCATCCACCTCATTATTCTGGTGTACCATGGATCCTAGATATTTGAAACTCTCCTTACCCGGTATGATTTTCGATTCGATCTTGACCTCCTCTGTACTAGTCACGGTAGATATGTATATATATATATATATATATATATATATAATTTAAAATATGATATATCGAATTATTTTTTAATGTCATAATATTTGTTTAGCATAAAAATTTATTCATCTCATGAACTCAATTTTAAATATTTTCAATCAATGCTTAAAATGAAGTTTGCAAAGAGACCTCAAGGACAATTTAATGCTCAATGGGTCAAATATGATTATCATCTTATAATAATAATTGAATACCATTCAGTAAAACTTAATTCTACTAAATATGTTTTACTGCAATCTAGAATTGAATATATTCACTTAAGAATTTCTTGGATAACTTTTATTCCTACAATTAACCCCTTTATTAGGTATCCTTGAGCGAAAGTAACTTTAACTGCTAGTGTTACTTTTCTCACATCTTTCGCCATAGTTCCTGATTCGCCTTTCTCAAACAATTCAATAATACAGAAACAATTTTTGTATTAAGATTTAAGGCTATTCCTTTCACACCACTAGCAAATTCCACCATTTCTCGAGCTTGAATCTCGTTATGTTAAACATATGGAATACTTTGGTCAAGAATTCTAGAATCTGTTTGTATGTTTGCGAATCAATTAAGGAGATATCTTTATCTTATTAGAGACTATAGATTCCATGTAAAACAACTGTTCTCGCCGCACTTCATGCCATTTCTCAACATGCATAAGATTCATTAACGCACTTTCACCAATCATTTTGGCACATCAAAGCTATGAACAATCCATGCACGAGTTGAGGCTATTTCCTGGATTTAAAGTTGTCGTCTTGTATAATTAATTATTTCTGATAGCAGTCAAAGAAACAACTAGTTGAGATGGTTTTGCTCTGTGTTCTGATCTTATTGACAACACCAACATCATACTCTTGAATCCCTATCCACATGCCTAAGACAGGTCATCAAAAGTATTACGCTATAGTCTTACCGGACAAGTTGTCCAAACTTATTACCGATTACAAATATACTTTGATAACATATCATTAATTTGATGTAAGTCTATATGTGGTTCAATCTCATTGACCATTTAATCCAAACCTAACATGTTGTAATGTCCGTCTCAGGAAATGTTTTAAAAAACAATCACATGAATCACATGCATGTTTGACTCATAAAATATAATTAGATAGTAAATAAATAAAATAATTTTATTTATTTAATATTCAAAACTAACTAATTGGGTTTTTCTAGGGCACCAATTCTAACATCGAGTAACACCATGATATCAGCCCCAATCACCATGCCACATGATTTCCCCCCAACCCCAAAGCACAAACACAACCAAAACTCATATAAAGAACCAAATTAGGCATCAACATGCATTAACTCCTTGCCACATGATTTCCACCCAACCCCAAAGCACAAACACAACCAAAACTCATATAAAGAACCCAATTAGGAGTCAACATGCATTAACTCCAGCGAAGATTGAGGAAAATCGAGGCAAGAATCTTAACGGGGATGACAGAGAGGGGGAGGTGGCTGAGCCTGAAATCAAAGTGCAAACAGAGGCACAAATTTCAATCCATGCATTAGAGGGTTTTAATAATTGTCAAACAATGCAGGTTCAAGCCTATTGTGAGAAAGGAAACATCACTATACTGATAAAAAGTGGAAGGATGCACAATTTCCTCGATTCGAACACGATAAAAAATATGGATTGCATTATTGATGATTCGATTAAGCTTCCAGTGATGGTGGCAAATGGGAAACAACTTCTGAGTGAAGTTGTCTGTCATAAGCTTAAGCGGCGAGTTCATGAGACTGAATTTTTTTTTCATATTTTCTTATTATACCCCTTTCATGATGCCACATGGTGCTTGGTGTACAATAGTTGAGCACACTTAGTAAAAGCCAATGGGACTCTAACGAGTTGATCGTGGAGTTGTCTTTGAACAGTCATCTTTACCAGTTAGAGGGAATGAAATAAAGAATCTTTGAAACAGTATCGGGCAATACTCTTTCGCAGATTATTGAGCCACTGGACATGACTTACCTCTTCTACCTTGTACTTGATTTCTCTGCAAAAACATCTACGCCGTTGTTCTAGATTTCGGCTGTAACATGATAAGGGTTTGACAATTATCCTGAGCTTGCAGCTGTCCTCGGTGACTTCACGGACATGTTTGAGGAAAATACTTCACTACTTCCTCTTCAATTGTGTTCCGATGATAACATTCCTTTGGTAGAGGGGAGCAATCCAGTAAATTGAAGACCCTATCAATGCCTGATGTGCCAAAAAGACATCATCAAGCAATTGATCCGTGAGTGGTACAAGAAGGGGTCACTAGAATAATTCATCCACTTTCACTTCACTCGTGGTTGTTGGTTGTGAGAAGGACAAATCTTGGAGACTTGTTTGGATTACAGGGCCCTGTACCAAATAAGCATTAAAGACATCCACTACTGAGAGCGGAAGAGTTGTTAGATTAGTTTCATAGGTCATTTTTTTTTCTTTTTTCAAAAATTGACCTCAAGTCTAGGCAAAGGCAAATTCACATGGCACCTCAAATGTTCACAAGACATCCTTTCACACAAATTTCGGGAACTTTGAGTTCGCAATGATGCCTTTCGGGCGCATAATGCCCCCAGTACTTTTTAAGGCCTTAAGAATGAGATTTTTAGACTATACCTCTACAAGTTTGTTCTTGTTTTCTTTGAGGACATCCTGATATAGAGTTATTCTTGGGGTGATCAAATAGCACACCTTAGACTCGTATTGTCAGTTCTTTATGACAACCACTTGTTTGCTTGATGTTCCAAATGCTCATTTTCCATGCCGCAAATCAAGTACCTTGGTCACTTTGTGTCCGATTAGGGAGTTCTTACTAGTCCTTCAAAAGTTCAGGCTTTAATATATTGGCATCAACCACGTGATTAGCATCATTGCTAGCTATTGGTTCATCACTTGTCCTCTTAATGCTTTACTCAGGAAGAATACCTTCCAGTGGAACCTCGAAGCTAAGAGTTCTTTGGCCTTCATGAGAATAAGGCCTCTCCGAGCGACTAGAGGAAGGAGGGGAAGTGAATTGAGAGGAAAAAGTTTGAAATTTGTGCTCCCCCTCCCTTTATGTAGAGGTAGCATGCTCTAGGGGCAGCCCTCATCTTTTTTGGTAGCACATACAGTTAACGTAAAATGCACATAATGTTTAACTAGTAAGGCATTACGGGCGAAAATATATATGAAATTGAAGCTCTCGAAGAGATCTACATGAACCCAGTTATATCGTCAGTGAACATGGATATAATTGGGTCATGGATACTCTTCTTTTAACCTTAGCTCGTTTTAAACTTGACTGATTGCCAAATGCTTGGCCGTTCAATCCGCATGCCTAAGGGTAGACATTTCTCGACCAAATATTGACCTGATGGGTCTTTTTTGCACACGTGGTTGGGTTTCTCAATGTAGTCTTTGAATTTATCCATTTTAGCTCATTCATCACTACGCTTCAAGATGTCCCAACTTCAATGCGTGCCGATCCTAAACTAGTTGAAAATATCATAGGAATGGGGTATAAAATTTATAAAAAATATGACCCATCACTTCCCCAAATCATAACCTTGCTTGTCCTCAAGAAAGATTCATTTCAAACAAGCTGAAAGTAGATACAATTTAATAAGTCTTGTGGTTTTTTGAATTAGTATGAATCGTACTTATAAGCGCACTTGAGAAAGAAGGTCAAGAAGAACAACTCATATGAAATGTTATTAACTAATAGGTTCCAACTATAGATTTCACCAATTAGGGTTTCCTAGTAGTAAGTGGGTTACAACTTTCCCCTCCCTTTCTTACTTCAAATCTTTCACATCTGAAAACAATAGTAGGAATAATTTAAAGAACAAACAATCCTAAAAAATTACTCCTAAATATAAAACAAAATCTCAAATATTTTCCTTCCTTCTTTTTACCATAGGACATCAACTTCACCCCTTTGTTGTCATTCTTTTTGTCCTTTTAGATTAAGTACGATTAAGTATGTCTTTCTAAAACCTATGTACCAAGTGTTCGATTAGTGACACCTAATCCAATTGGCTCAAGGCACCTAGCTAAGTGTGCCCCTTGGACCTAATAACTCAAGTCATAGAAATTCACAACCTAAACTATAACTAGCACATACCTTAAAAAGAATATATCACTCATATTAGCCATTAGTGCTTATCAAGGTGAATATAGAAGTTATAGAAGTTGGCTCTTCTTAACCATTCCCTATTGCCCATGAAGTCAGCTTTTGACCGGTAGCTCCCAATCCAGTTTGCTCATGGTACTGGGTGCCAAAACACCCCTACAAATTTACAAGGACCAACTAGTCACAGCTACTAACCCCGATTATCATAGGCATTGGTACCCCTTTTTTCCTTTTTTTTTTTCAATATCCTCAACAATGCATTTAGAAAAAAGAAATAGATTGGTGACTTCAAAATTAATAGAAGTAAAGTGTTCAAGTCCTAATTCTCAGAATTATTCGCACTAAAACATCTTAATGTGTGACACTTATCAAAAGATTGAGAGTGAATGAAGCAATTTCTCAAACTAGTTTGAAGATAAAAATAGTGAATTCAATATTAAGATCCAGGAATAACCTCATTGCATGAAAATGCTTGAAACTTCTCAAATTTGAACTAATTCATAGCTAACAAGCTAAAAATTGAGCAAATTTAAAGCAAATTATGCTAAAAAAAGACAAACATATTGAATTAAATTACTCATGCCAAGAAAACTTGTTTAAAGCATTACAAAAAATTCATACTTCAAGAGCTTGGTATAGCACAGAAACAAAGTAATCAAGAAGCTAGAAAAAGTTAAGAGTCCTGAAAAGCAAAGGGAGGTCAATACAAAAATCAAACTAAACTAAAAAACCTAAAACATGATAAGTTGTCTCCCAAGAGCACTAAGTTTAGCGTCTTCAGTAAAAAGTGGCATAGAGCTATCGATCAATCAAAATCTAAGGTAACATCATGTCAAGCACGCGAGAACGATCCTCTAACCCAATAGCATTCCTAACTCGGTGGAAAATATTTTTAATAAATAAATTAGAAAAAAAATGAAAATCTTAGGTTATTTAATAAATAATGATAAATGTATAAAGGACAAAAAGTAAAATAAAATAAGATATTTTTTTAAATAAAATAAAATAACTCAAGATAAAAGATTGACTGAAAAACAAAACAGACAAAAGAAACCTCGACAATCAGTGTTTTAAATTTTATGGTTATAAAGAGTGTGTAAAATAGTGTACTCACAAGTGTACGAGCAACTCATAGCTATTGCAAGTATATGGGTGTCATTTGCACAGGAAATTAGCATAAAGTTTGATTCAGTGACTATCAACTAGTTAAAAACTGGGTTCTCGTTGGAGGTTAGATGGTTGACTAAATTAAAAAAAAAATAAACAATAAATTAAAATTGTCAAATCTGTCAAGCATAGAATAGGGTAGCCTAACTCGGAGCACATCATTGTATTTTACCAAATAATTACTTTAAGGGCTTACGCTATAACCTTCAACCTGGGTTAACACTTAGATTAGGACTTATGATAATAAATTAGTCTAAAGGCATAACTCGTCCAACCACTCTAGGTGTTGCATGAGTTATCTCAAAAGCACTACTAAATTCCTTTATCACACCTAATCTCTAGGCTATAACCTTCAACATTCTTTACTTGTATTGGTGGACGTCAAAGACTGGAAGTGCACCCTCCAACAGGAGGTACAGCATAATCTTTTAAGGTCCTTTCATCATCATTTCCAGCATTATTAGCCATGGTTTCAATCCTTTTTGTTTTCATGATTAGTTAGTGTTTTTTCAATTTCAGGGCTAATAAGAGTTATTTCTTTTTCGTTTTGGCTTTGCCTACAAAGTAAAAATAAACCACTATAAAGTTAAAGGCAATGATAACCATAAAGAGAAATCTTTTACACGTTACAACACAATTTTAACAAAGCCAAATTTTAAGGGAAAAATAGGTACTACTAAAGATTTTGAAAAACATAGAGATAACAAGTCTAACTTAAAAAACCCTATTTGGATGATAAAATAAAATTAAAATAAAGTTGCAATTGATCAAAAAGCCTAAGAATACAATACTATAAAATAAAAGTTAACAAAACACAAAATTTAAAGAAAAAGAGGAGGGTAGTCACCCTAATGTTTTTTAGAACTTAAAATTATCAAATTTAACTTTTAAAACCCTAACAAAGTGAACTTAATAGCAAAATAAAAATAAAAATAAAGATAAAATGTAAGAAAAATAACAAAACTAAAAAGAATTTATCTTTACAAATGAATCAAATAAAAAATTTCTTAAACTTAAATAAAATTTACAAATTATTAACAATTTTAAATTAGCACAAAAACTAATTGATATCAATATCACTCAAATAGAGACAATCCCCAACAATGGCGCCAAAAACATGATGCTTGCTTTGCGTATGTGTTAGCAAGTGCACTAGTCGTACCAAATAATAAAGAAATGAGCAGAGTATCGTTCCCACAAGGATTGTTATTGAATGAGTACCAAAATTAGTAGCTTTAATGCTATTTGAACAACCGCAAATGGAATGTTGATATGAAATAAAATAAAATAAAAAGAAACAGAATACGTTAACTGATTTTATGAGGTTTTTATGATTTAATAACATCCAAGGCATCCAATTTGACCCAGTTGCATCAATACGCCTTTCTATTCTCGTTATTTAAGTTGTTATTATGTGTTGATGGCTGAGAACCCTAATTTACTAAATATTCTCTCTCAAGAAACATTTAGCATGCTCTTTTACATATTAACCAATCACTCTCATGCATGAATTTAAATAAGAAAAGAGTTTTTAAGGCTATGTGATTTTCACTTAAAAACTACACAAATCGCGTTAATCTCTCTCGAGCATTCGCTTCATTTGTGGCGCTTATCACCTTAGCAATCATTATAATTCTCCTCCTGGACTCATTATGAATCATTATAGGCCTTAAATGGTGATCAAACATTCAAAACTCACGAAGAACAACGATAGACACTTCAACAATGCAATGACAAAACATTAAATAAGTTGAATTAGAAATAAGTATTTATTACAACTTAGGCTACATCGTAGCCTTGGAATAACAAAATTAGTTCATGGTAAACTTAATATAAACCATAATTAACACAAAAATTGTGAACTTAGAAGAAGAAAAGGCTAGAAAAGGCTTACAAATACAAAATTACAAACCAAACTTTCTTCCTCCTTCTTCCTCGTTCCTTCACCCGTTTTCTTCTTGTTTCTTCTTCTTTTTGTATGAGTTTTTGTTTGAATGAAGGATGAAAAACACATCCCAAAACACTTCTATTTACAATGCCTGAGGGGTGAATAAAGAATGTAAAAATGAACTTCAATCTTCATCCTTATTTGCCAAATTCTCACGGTTTACGCTGAATTTTCAAAGCTTGGTTTATTTTATGCATTTTCTTTACTTTTCACCGCCCAAACTTGCAAGATCAGCTCAATTTGATGTTGTTTGTGTGTTATGCAATGTATTTGAGCTAAAATAATTGAATAATCTTGCCACCCAAAGCGACTTGTTTGCAAAAAGTGTTATTTTATGTAGGTTCAATTATGAATCATGTATTTTGGGTTAATTTTGCTATTTTATTGCTTTTATTTTATGTATCTTGCATTTACTTATTGATGTTAATGATAAAACCTAGCAAGATTTAGCATAAAATAAGTGTTTTTGCAAGAAAGTAGCAATATAGTAGAAAAAGAGTGAAACCGAACAAAAGCAATAGAAGTTTGATGTAAAATGGTTAAAAATATATCAAAATAATACAAATGATTTTATACTAATTTAGACTTATCAGGAGGCTATGACATGGTTCTAGCTGTTGATTGGATGAAGACTTTCAGTCCATTAATTTTTTATTTCTGTCAAGTGTTAGTTTCATTTGTAAGGAATCATGCGGTAGGCCCAGTTACAATTAATGGAAGTCAATAGGTTGGAAGGATTTGTCAAGAAAGGAGCCTGTCGATGGACAAGACATTTGTCCTCAATAGCTCATTCTCAGTTTTAGGAACCTCTTCATCTGAAAATTAGCACATTGATTGAAGAATACAAAGACTTATTTGTCCAATCGATACCTTTGCCTCCCAAGAGGACTCTTGATCATGTAATTCCACTGAAGTCTAATTTAGATCCAGTGAACTTGAGACCTTATAAATACCCACACTTATAGAAGACAGAGATTGAAAAGCAAGTTAAGGAGCCGCTTAAAACTTGTTTCATCAGGCAAAGCCATAGCCCATTTGCCTCTCCATTTACTTTAGTTAAGAAGAAGGATGAAACAGCTAAAATGTGCATTGAATATAGACAGCTAAAATTGCTCATTGTCAAGGATAAGTTTCCCATCCCAGTCATTAATGATCTCCTGGATGAACTTAATGGCTCGTACTTTTTCTCTAAGATGGATCTGCTACAGGGATACTATCATATCAGAGTCTTAGAGTAGGACCTATACAAGACTACCTTTAGAACTCACCATGGGCATTATGAGTTTGTGGTGATGCCATTTGGCTTAACTAATGCTCCAGCTACATTCCAAGCAACGATGAACAATGTGTTTAAGGCCTTCTTGAGGAAATTTGTAGTGGTTTTCTTTGATGATATTCTAATTTATAGTGCAACGTTAGAGGACCATGTGGCTCATCTGATAAAGGTGTTCAGTGTCATGCACAGTCATAAGCTTTATGCTAAGCTGTCCAAGTGCTTCTTTGCTCAGCCCCAAGTGGTGCATCTAGGCCATATCATCTCCTATGAAGAAGTACCCACGGATCCTTCTAAGATCCAAGCTATAAGGGATTGGCCAACACCTGTTACATTGAAGCAATTAAGGGGATTTTTGGGCTTAACTGGATACTATAAGAAGTTTGTAGCTGGATATAGAGTTATCGCTATGCCATTAACTGATCTCTTAAAGAAGGATGCCTTTAAGTGGTCGGAAGGTTGATCTTCACAAGGCGTTTGATGCAATGCGCTGGGAGTTCATTCTTACTGCTATGCGGTGTATGGGTATTCCTGAGGTTATGATTCGATGGGTGCGGGGGTGCCTTCCCACAACCAGGTTTTCAGTCGCCATTAATGGCGAACATCAGGGGTTCTTTGGCACGAGCGGGGTATCAGGCAGGGAGACCCTCTCTCACCCTAGCTTTTTGTTATTGCCATGGAGGGCTTTACGGGGTTTGCTACACCGCGCATCTTCTGATCCGATGATCCGTTTTCATCCTCGCTGCCAGAGTACCAGCCTTACTCATTTATGCTTTGCAGATGACCTTATGATTTTCAGTGAGGCTGATGAGGGTAGTGTCTCGGTTATTCAAGAGGTCTTAGACAGATTTGCTGCGCTTTCGAGGCTGTCCTCGAATGCAACAAAGAGCATCGTAATTATTACCGGGGTTGAGCCGGAGCTTCAGCAGTCCATCCTTGACATCTTTGGGTTCAGATTGGGGCAGTGCCAAGTCAGATATTCGGGGGTGCCGCTTATCACGACGAGGCTTCAGTTGAGGGACTGTAAGCCTTTATTAGATCGCATCCTTGCCCACATTCAGCTCTGGACATCTCATTCCTTATCTAATGCCGGCCGTTTGCAACTTATCCGATCGATTCTATTTTCTATTCAGGTCTTCTGGTCATCCGTCTTCATCCTCCCAAAGCTGCTGATTCAGAAGATTGAGTTTACTCTTTCTACCTTCCACTGGAAGGGTTCTTCTTTGGGCTCAGGCAGGGCTAAGGTCTCCTGGTCTCATCTCTGTTATCCTCATCAAGAGGGTGAACTTGGGGGTTGACGTTTGCATGAGTGGAACCTGGCTTCCCTCATGAAGCATATCTGGGTCCTACTCACTGATCATGACTCCCTCTGGCCTCGATGGATCCATGCCAACTGACTCCAGGGGAAGTCTTTAAGGGATATTCAACCTCGAGGTTCGATTCCATGGTCATGGAGGAGCATCCTAGGTTTTAGGCCGTTATGTGCTGGCGCCTTCCGGCACAGTATTGGTGATGGTCGTGACACAGCGCTTTGGTCTGACTATTGGTTGCCGTGTGGACGTTTAGAGGGCCAGTTCACTTTCCGCCGCCTACATTCCACTGGTCATCACTTGGGCTCTCATATTTCTGACATTATTCAAGGTGATCAGTGGTGCGTCCTACAGGATATTCCAGAGCTACTACCTATCTGGGACTCTGTCGACTTCAGGCCCTGGCGGAGTAGCTGACAGTGTGCAGTGGATGGGGGACCCATCTGGGGTCTTCTCCACTAGATCGGCTTGGGAGATGATTTGTAGCCGGAGGCAGGAGGACTCTATCCACCATCTCCTTTGGTTCAAGCTGCATATACCGAGACATTCCTTCATCCTTTGGCTTGCCTCCTGTGAGCGGCTTTGGACCTTTGACAGGTTGCTGAGACATAGAGTACAGGATGTTCGAGCTACTTGTGTGTTATGTGGGTCGGATGATGAGTCACACAGTCATCTCTTATTCAGCTGCAGCTTCTCTGCTATGGTTTGGTCCAGGGTGTCTTCTCGCACCTCTTTGGCCTGGCCTTCGCATCCTTGGCATGAGCTGATTCAGTGGGCCGCTTCCAAGCTCCATGGTCGTGGGGTGGATTGAATCCTTGCCCGCCTTTGTCTCTATGCGATGGTTTACATCCTCTGGTATGAGCGTAACCTGAGGATTTAGTGCTCACAGTCCAGGCCTTCTACAGTTGTCACTGAGGAGATCACAGGATTGGTTCGCAGCCATCTTCTTACAGCTCATATGCTTCGTAGTGCCTATCGTCATTCACAGCTCTTGCAGGAGTGGGGGATTGGGCATTAGTTTGTTTGCTTTATTGCTTTGCTTTCTCTATTGTTTGGCCGTGTTGGCTTTTGATTCTGATGTTTGAACTCTTTCTTCAGATTAATTCTTTGATGAAGGCCTTAGGCCTTGGCTTGGGGTATGCCCCTCGTAGACTTGCACATATATTCTTTCATATATATAAATGATACTTCACACTGATTTACCAAAAAAAAAAAAAAAAAAAAGGAGTTGGGGCAGTCTTATCTCAGATGGGGAGACATGTGGCTTGTCTTAGTAAGGCCTTGAGTTCAAAGCATTTAGAGTTGTCTACATACGAGAAAATGTATCTTGCTATTCTTTTGGCTGTCATGAAGTGGATACATTATTGAAGGGCTTTCATTTTTTTCATCAAATCTAACCATCAAAGCCTTAAGTATTTGTTAGATTAGAAGATAGCAGCAAGAGTCCAACATAAAGGCTTGATGAGAATGCTTGGCGTAGACTATTTAATTTAGTATTTTAAAAGAAAGGAGAATGTTGTTGTAGATGCTTTATCTCATAGGTTAGAGGAGTCTGGAACTGGTTTTTTTTAAGCTATATCAATGGTATTACCAGCTTGGATGGAAGAGGTTTACAGATCTTATGAAGATGATAAATTTGCCTAGGAATGTGTGATAGCTTTTAGCATCAGCAAAGCCTCTTCTGCTACATCAAATGCTAGTATTTCTTTGAAAAAAGGGATCATCAGGATAAATAGGAAATTATGTGTTGGATCATCCACTGATTTGAGGAACTAGATCATTGAGGCATCCCATGATTTAGCTTGCGGTGGGCATTATGGCATAGAAGGAACTTATCAGAGGCTCAAGAATTATTTTAGTTAGGCTGGTATGAGAAAGTAGGTGATGGAGTTTGTTCAATCTTGTGAAGCATGTCAGCAAACAAAATGGGATGGCAAGAAGTATCAAGGCTTGCTCTAGCCTCTCCCAATTCCTGATTGTGCATGGCAACATATAAGTATGGATTTTATTGAGGGGTTGCCTAAATCTGATGGAAAATAAGTTATATGGGTGGTTGTGGATCATTTCGCTAAATTTAGTCACTTTGTAGCTTTGTCTCGTCTAATTACAGCCGAAAGACTGGCAAGGGTCTTCTTAGATAGCATTTACAAGCCTCATGGGTTGCCACATTTCATAGTTTCTAATCGTGACAGGCTCTTTACTAGCAATTTTTTGAGAGAATTATTCCTTCTCTTGGGTGCTACTTTGGCCTTGAGTTCCTGTTATCATCCCCAGACTGATGGACAATCAGAGAGGGTTAATTAGTGCATTGAACAATACTTGAGGAGGATGACATTTAGCCATCCTAAGAAGTGGTATAGGTAGTTGTCTTTGGCAGAGTTTTGTTTCAATATGCATGCTCATTCCTCTATTGGCACTACCCCCTTCAAGGCATTATATGAATATGACCCTCCTACTCCCTTGGTCTTACAAAGGATTATGCTTTAGTGCCATATGTTTCAGATGTGTTGCTATAAAGAAGGCAGTTAGTTCAACTTCTCAAAGATAATCCTCACTTGGCTTAGGCAAGAATGAAGTACTATGCAAATAGGAAGCGTTCAGACAAGGTCTTTGAAGTGGGGATTTGGTGTATCTAAAGCTACAAGCCTATAGATAATCCCCAATAGCCGTATGCAAGAATGTTAAACTCAGTGCTCGATATTTTGGCCACTCTAAAATACTTGAGAAGTTGGGAAAAGTTGCTTCTGAATTGGAGCTTCCATCTGTTTCATATTTCCATCCAGTGTTCCATGTTTTCCTTATGAAGAACATGTGGAAAGAGGGAAGTCTTGCTCTCCTAACCTCCTTGAGGTTGGTTCTAGTGGAGTTCTTTTGCAGGTTCCTATTGCCATACTAGATTCTCGAATGCTTCAGCAAGCTAGGAAACAGATTGAGGAGGTCTTGATGCTGTAAAGCAACTTGGCTGAAGAAGACTCAACTTGGAAGAATTTTAAGTTTGTCCAGAGCCATTTTCTATCATTTTATTCTTGAGACAAGAATGTTCTCAAGAGGGAGGCATTGTTATGATTCTAGTTCCATTGAACTGTTAAATTCGTCCAAATGTGACATTTTGCTGGAGTATTAGCTGTAAGGGTTAGTTGGTGGTTTTGGCGCTAATAATTGATTGTTAGGTAAGGTGGTTGAGCAAGTATCTAGATGCTTTGTAATTCTAGATATTTTCTTCTTTGCTTGCGTTGGGTCCAATTGCATAAAAAGCAATCTATCTTGTATTGGGGAAGTTTATGAATGAAATTGATCTCTTCTTCTCTCAACCCTAATTTCTCTCTACTTGTTATCTCCTTTCACTTCTTTCTCATCTCATACTCTTTTATCTCTAGGTTAGAGTTCCAGATTGTTCTTGAACTATAACACCACCTAACCATTTTCTCTTTGTGTGTACAACAACAAGCTAGCCAATCTACCCGTTACTATGGGAGAGACAGCATAACTACTACTTAGTCAAGTAAGAACTGTTCTCAATTAATATGTTTCCTAAACATATTTAACTCACTATTTCTTCCTTAGTCTCTAAGACAATATCACTATGCTTCTTAGGAAACTATCATATTATCCTAGTCAAGTTTACTCCATTACATAGACATTAGTCCAAGTAAACAAGATACTCCATGTTGGCGTGGCCGCACTCATTTTTCCCGCACCTCTATATATCATTTAAGAAGCCTAGACCTATATTTCGTAAACAGACACCCTCCTCAGGGAGTAGCGCCTATCCACTATACTATCAGACGGGCGATGGAGACTGTGAGGAATCAACACCTCAACCTCCCCCCCATTTTAAATTTTAAACATCGAATCTCTCTTCAAGTTTGATTATCTCATAATCAATATTAGAATCACATTCTAAGCATTAATTAATTAAATAAAACCCTAATCTAATTAGGTTCCATTAATTATCCAACCTATGTAATCTAATCGCATATATTATACAAATTTTCATTTTAAATAATTCAAGTTTTGAATTATTTAAACATATTAGATCTATTTGGAAAAAATTCTTCGACACGAAGAAATCAAAGATTTTTATCAAGTTATATGGCTTTCTAACTTTATTCACGTCAAATATAATATTTAACTCGTTTAAATAATAGTGAACATGTGAACTAAATTTAACAAGTAATATGTTATCAAACAATTTGAATAGCAACTCTTAATGACTAAAGGTTGGAACAATGAAAGATTATTTTAACCTCTTCTAGAAAAGATTATCGCATAATCCAAATTAGGATCTCATCCTAATTAATTATTTTTTAATCAAATTATTTAGAAATAATTTAAATAAAAAAGTATTACATCTGGGCATTACCTTGTTCTAATTTTAACTTTTTTATTTTCCATTTAATTTAATAAATAATTACTGTATATCATAATCTCATTAAATTTTAAACTAAACATCTAATCTTAATAGACATTCCTTGTTTCGGATTATCATAAAATATTCAATAATTTAATATTTCATAACTTGGTCTAAAATCTAATCACATTAGATCAATAATCTAAATTGTTCAACTCTTTGAATATTTAATCTCATTAGATCTCATTTAGAATTACACTTCTTGGTTGAATCATGCATCAACCAAGGCTCCGTTTGTTTCGAGGGAAGTAGTTTCGCCCCGGAATACATTTTCCTTAGGAATAGGTTTTCCAAAGAAAATCAAATTCCGATTAACATTTTCCCTTGTTTGTTTCGACGGAAAACATGCTCTCGCCTTATAATATTGCTTATTTATTATAAAAAATAATCTTCGATCAATCATATTATATATTGTTATAAGATAATATAAAGTAGCGAATAAGTTATATGGGTATATGGGCTTCTTTTGATTATGAAGAAATTATTTTTAATGGAAAAATACAGGAAATTTATCATTTGGGGACTCAAGTTTGACCATTTATCACCTAGATAACCTACATATTTCAAATATACAATGGGGCCTTTGGTGTTTCAAAATTTTGTCATTCAGATGCCCAGCTTGGTGTGAATTTTTATCAAAATCTAATTAATTTTCATCATAGAGTGTTGATATGGTACATAATTATAATAATATATATAATTATATCAATGTTTATAACCAAAATTCAGCAGATTACAAAAAATTTCAGTGAATTAGTCTACATATTAGTTAAATAATGCGTCATATTAAGACTGATTTATACCCCAAAGCTTTTTAAAACCCTTGGAACATTAACTTCCCTTCTTTTATGAAGGAAAATATTTTCTTCATTTGATAGGAAAAGCTTTTCCTTAGGAAAATATTTTCCGTCAAAAATTTAGCACCAAACAATGGAAAGTAGGAAAACCATTTCTGAGAATCTCTTTTTCCTTAGAAACAAATGGAGCCTAAAATTTTAAACAATTCCTAATTTCATATTCTCATAATTCTACATACTCTAATTTTCCAAAATCTAATGCTTTTAATGTCAATCATAAACGTATTCAGAATTGGCTCTAGTTCCTATTGTTGGGAACATATTTCAAAAAAATTTCCCGAATTGACTATAGAGCGCACGCAACAAAAATTTAAATTCCAAATTTTTAAATCTAATGTTTTGACATAAATACACTATTTAATTAGATGTAGATCTCACTTTAATAGTTCATAATATAGCAAACAAAACATTAAATAAAAACAAGCATGAAAGTAGTATTTAGAATAAATAAAACAAAGAAAAATAAATTAAATATCACATATTTAATTAGACATTGTTGACGTGCAAATCCCGATGCCAACTTGAATATCTGAAATTGGTAAAAGATTTTTGGCACCTCAAGGACTTCTTCACATTAACTTATTCTACTATTGGGAGAGTGGGACGCTCAAAAATATAATTTAGTAAAAGTTTTGGAATAAATTTTTTCTTTTACACTTTCTGAAGAACAAATTTTCAGAGAAATAATATTTAACAATAAATTTGAAACCCCTAAAATAATTTTAGAGTTTTCATCGTAAAAGAAAACTAGGTTCCAAAACCCTAAACTTAATTATCAAATCCCACGACCAAATTCATATTTATAAACAAAATTTTGTCTTTATTAAATTGCATGTGGGCCTTGACTGAGGCCCACTTAAACTTCCCATGCGCTGGGCAAGTTGCCCAGCTTATTTTATGTATTATATATATATACAACACAACACAACAGTCCCAGTGCCTTGCGGCTCCGCAAAAGAAGGGTCTAGGAGGGGTGGATGTACGTAGCCCCTTCCGAGTGGAAAGGAGACTATTTCCAAGGACCCCCGACCTGAAGTGCTTGAATGCCTGCAAATAAAACCAACACTTTATTACCAATGAATTTAGAGAGAAAGAAAAAATAATAAAAATAATAATAATAAACTAGCCTATAAGTGCACCACTTAAGATTATGACTTCCCAAAAATCTTAAATTACAAGTCACTCTCCGCACTAATCTACACTGTCACATCCGCTACCCTTATGCTAGCCCTCCATCTTGCCCTATTTGAGACCATCTCCTCTCTTAGGTTTAGGTGGGTTAGGTCATGACGAATTGTCTCCATCCAACTCCTCTTTGGTCTGCCCCTCCCTCTTTTACCTAGCGTCGTGTGCAACTGTTCACACCTCCTAACTGGGGTTGTAGTCGGTCTCCTGCTAACATGTCCAAACTATCTTAGGCGGTGCTCCCTCAAATTATCCTCGACCGAGGCTACCCCCAATTTACCTCTTATTACATTGTTCCTATCCCATCCTTCCTTGTGTGGCCACTCATCCAGCGTAGCATCCTCATCTCTGCCACCTTCATCCTCTGTGTTTGATTTTGTTTCATTGGTCGGCACTCTACCCCATATAGCATAGTCGGTCTTACTACCGTCCCATAGTATTTTCCCTTTAGCTTTAGTGGGAACTTTCTATCACACAGCACCTTGGATGCCATTCTCCCCTTCCGCCAACCTACTTTGATCCTGTTGTTGACATTCTCATCCACCTCATCATTCTGGTGTATCATAGATCCTAGATATTTGAAACTCTCCTTACTCGGTACGATTTTCGATTCGATCTTGACCTCCTCTGTGCTAGTCGTGGTAGATATGTATTATATATATATATATATATATATATATATATATAATTTAAAATATGATATATCGAATTATGTGTTAATGTCATAAATATTTGTTTAGCATAAAAATTTATTCATCTCATAAACTCAATTTTAAATATTTTCAATCAATGCTTAAAATGTAGTTTGCAAAGAGACCTCAAGGAAAATTTAATGCTCAATGGGTCAAATATGATTATCATCTTATAATAATAATTGAATACCATTCAGTAAAACTTAATTCTACTTAATAAGTTCTACTGCAATCTAGAATTGAATATATTCACTTAAGAATTTCTTAGATAACTTTTATTCCTACAATTGACCCCTTTATTAGGTATCCTTGAGCGAAAGTTACTTTAACTACTAGTGTTACTTTTCTCACATCTTTCGCCATAGTTCCTGACTCGCCTTTCTCAAACAATTCAATAGTACAGAAACAATTTTCGTATTAAGATTTAAGGCTATTCCTTTCACACCACTAGCAAATCCCACCATTTCCCGAGCTTGAATCTCATTATGTTAAACATATGGAATACTTTGGTTAAGAATTCTAGAATCTGTTTGTATGTTTGCGAATCAATTAAGGAGATATCATTATCTTATTAGAGACTATAGATTCCTTGGAAAACAACTGTTCTCGCCGCACTTCATGCCATTTCTCAACATGCATAAGATTCATTAATGCACTTTCACTAATCATTTTGGCACATCAAAGCTATGAACAGTAATTGCACGAGTTGAGGCTATTTCCTAGATTTAAAGTTGTCGTCTTGTATAATTAATTACTTCTGATAGCAGTCAAAGAAACAACTAGTTGAGATGGTTTTGCTCTGTGTTCTGATCTTATTGACAACACCGACATCATACTCTTGAATCCCTATCCACATGCCTAAGACAGGTCATCAAAAGTATTATGTTATAGTCTTACCAGACAAGTTGTCCAAAATTATTACCGATTACAAATATACTTTGACAACAAATCATTAATTTAATCTAAGTCTATATGTGGTTCAATCTCATTGACCATTTAATCCAAACCTAACATGTTGTAATGTCCGTCTCAGGAAATGTTTTAAAAAACAATCACATGAATCACATGCATGTTTGACTCATAAAATATAATTAGATAGTAAATAAATAAAATAATTTTATTTATTTAATATTCAAAACCAACTAATTGCGTTCTTCTAGGGCACCAATTCTAACATCGAGTAACACCGTGATACCAGCCCCAACCACCTTGCCACATGATTTCCCCCCAACCCCAAAGCACAAACAGAACCAAAACTCATATAAAGAACCAAATTAGGCATCAACATGCATTAACTCCTTGCCACATGATTTCCACCCAACCCCGAAGCACAAACACAACCAAAACTCATATAAAGAACCAAATTAGGAGTCAACATGCATTAACTCCTGCGGAGATTGAGGAAAATCGAGGCAAGAATCTTAACGAGGATGACAGAGAGGGGGAGGTGGTTGAGCCTGAAATCAAAGTGCAAACAGAGGCACAAATTTCAATCCATGCATTAGAGGGTTTTAATAATTGTCAGACAATGCAGGTTCAAGCCTATTGTGAGAAAGGAAACATCACTATACTGATAAAAAGTGGAAGGATGCACAATCTCCTCGATTCGAACACGATAAAAAATATGGATTGCATTATTGATGATTCGATTAAGCTTCCAGTGATGGTGGCAAATGGGAAACAACTTCTAAGTGAAGGTGTCTGTCATAAGTTTAAGCGGCAAGTTCATGAGACTGAATTTCTTTTCATATTTTCTTATTATACCCCTTTCGTGATGCCACATGGTGCTTGATGTACAATAGTTGAGCACACTTAGTAAAAGCCAATGGGACTTTAACGAGTTGATCATGGAGTTGTCTTTGAACAGTCGTCTTTACCAGTTAGAAGGACTGAAATAATGAATCTTTGAAACAGTATCGGGCAATACTCTTTCACAGATTATTGAGCCACTGGACATGACTTACCTCTTTTACCTTGTACTTGATTTCTCTGCAAAAGCATCTATGCCGTTGTTCTAGATTTCGGCTGTAACAGGATAAGGGTTTGACAATTATCCTGAGCTTGCAGCTGTCCTCGGTGACTTCACGGACATGATTGAGGAAAATACTTCACTACTTCCTCTTCAATTGGGTTCCGATGATAACATTCCTTTGGTAGAGGGGAGCAATCCAGTAAATTGAAGACCCTATCAATGCCCGATGTACCAAAAAGACATCATCGAGCAGTTGATCCGTGAGTGGTACAAGAAGGGGTCACCAGAATAATTCATCCACTTTCATTTCACTCGTGGTTGTAGATTGTGAGAAGGACAAATCTTGGAGACTTGTTCGGATTACAGGGCCCTGAACCAAATAACTATTAAAGACATCCAATACTGATAGCGGAAGAGTTGTTAGATTAGTTTCATAGGTCATTTTTTTTTTCTTTCCAAAAATTGACCTCAAGTCTAGGCAAAGGCAAATTCACAAGGCACCTCAAATGTTCACAAGGCATCCTTCCACACGAATTTCGGGAACTTTGAGTTCGCAATGATGCCTTTCGGGCACACAATGCCCCCAGTACTTTTCAAGGCCTTAAGAATGAGATTTTTAGACTGTACCTCTGCAGGTTTGTTCTTGTTTTCTTTGAGGACATCCTAATATATAGGGATTCTTGGGGTGATCACATAGCACACCTTGGACCCATATTGTCAGTTCTTTATGACAAATGCTCATTTGCCATGCCGCAAATCAAGTACCTTGGTCACTTTGTGTCCGATTAGGGAGTTCTAACTAATCCTTCACAAGTTCAGGCTTTAGTATATTGGCATCAACCACGTGATCAGAATCATTGCTAACTATTAGGTCATCACTTGTCCTCTTAATGCTTGACTCAGGAAGAATACCTTCCAGTGGAACCTCGAAGCTAAGAGTTTTTTGGCCTTCATGAGAATAAGGCCTCTCTCAGCGACTAGAGGAAGGAGGGGAAGTGAATTGAGAGGAAAAAGTTTGAAATTTGTGCTTCCCCTCCCTTTATGTAGAGGTAGCATGCTCTAGGGGCAGCCCTCGTCTTTTTTGGTAGCACATATAGTTAACGTAAAATGCACATAACGTTTAACTGGTAAGGCATTACCGGCGAAAATATATATGAAATTGAAGCTCTCGAAGAGATCTACATGAACCCAGTTATATCGTCCGTGACCATGGATATAATTGGGTCCCAGATACTCTTCTTTTAACCTTAGCTCTTTTTAAACTTGACTGATTGCCAAATGCTTGGCCGTTCAATCTGCATGCCTAAGGGTAGACATTTCTCGACCAAATATTGACCTGATGGGTCTTTTTTCCACACGTGGTTGGGTTTCTTAATGTAGTCTTTGAAATTATCCATTTTAGCTCATTCATCACTACGCTTCATGATGTCCCAGCTTCAATGCGTACCGAGCCTAAAATAGTTGAAAATATCATGGGAATGGGGTATAAAATTTATAAAATATATGACCCATCACTTCCCCAAATCATAACCTTGCTTGTCCTCAAGAAAGATTCATTTCAAACAAGTTGAAAGTAGATACAATTTAATAAGTCTTGTGGTTTTTTCAATTAGTATGAATCGTACTTATAAGCGCACTTGAGAAAGAAGGTCAAGAAGAACAACTCATACGCAATGCTATTAACTAATATGTTCCAACTATAGATTTCACCAATTAAGGTTTCCTAGTAGTAAGTGGGTTACAACTTTCCCCTCCCTTTCTTACTTCAAATCTTTCACATCTAAAAACAATACCAAGAATAATTAAAAGAATAAACAATCCTAACAAATAACTCCTAAATATAAAACAAAGTCTCAAATATTTTCCTTCCTTCTTTTTACCACAGGGCATCAACTTCACCCCATTGTTGTCATTCTTTTTTACCTTTTAGATTAAGTACGATTAAGTATGTCTTTCTAAAACCCATGTAGCAAGTGTTCGATCAGTGACACCTAATCCAATTGGCTCAAGGCACCTAGCTAAGTGTGCCCCTTGGACCTAATAACTCAAGTCATAAAAATTCACAACCTAAACTATAACTAGCACGTACCTTAAAAAGAATATATCACTCATATTAGCCATTAGTGCTTATCAAGGTGAATATAGAAGTTATAGAAGTTGGCTCTCCTTAACCTTTCCCTATTGCCCATGAAGTCAGCTTTTGACTGGTAGCTCCCCATCCAGTTTGCTCATGGTACTGGGTGCCAAAACACCCCTACAAATTTACAAGGACCAACTAGTCACAGCTACTTACCCCAATTATCATAGGCATTGGTACCCCTTTTTTCCTTTTCTTTTTTTTTTCAATATCCTCAACAATGCATTTAGAAAAAAGAAATAGATTGGTGACTTCAACATTAATAGAAGTAAAGTGTTCAAGTCCTAATTCTTAGAATTATTCGCACTAAAACATCTTAATGTGTGAGACTTATCAAAATATTGAGAGTGAATGAAGCAATTTCTCAAACTAGTTTGAAGATAAAAATAGTGAATTCAATATTAAGATCCAAGAATAACCTCATTACATGAAAATGCTTGAAACTTCTCAAATTTGAACTAATTCATAGCTAACAAGCTAAAAATTGAGCAAATTTAAAGCAAATTATGCTAAAAAAAGACAAACATATTGAATTAAATTACTCATGCCAAGAAAACTTGTTTAAAGCATTATAAAAAATTCATACTTGAAGAGCTTGGTATAGCACAGAAACAAAGTAATCAAGAAGCTGGAAAAAGTTAAGAGTCCTGAAAAGCAAAGGGAGGTCAATACAAAAATCAAACTAAACTAAAAAAACTAAAACATGATAAGTTGTCTCCCAAGAGCACTAAGTTTAGCGTCTTCAGTCAAAAGTGGCATAGAGCTATCTGTCAATCAAAATCTAAGGTAACATCATGTCAAGCACGTGAGAACGATCCTCTAACCCAATAGCATTCCTAACTCAGTGGAAAATATTTTTCATAAATAAATTAGAAAAAAAATGAAAATCTTAGGTTATTTAATAAATAATGATAAATGTATAAAAGACAAAAAGTAAAATAAAATAAGATATTTTTGTAAATAAAATAAAATAACTCAAGATAAAAGATTGACTGAAAAACAAAACAGACAAAAGAAACCTCGACAATCAGTGTTTTAAATTTTATGGTTATAAAGAGTGTGTAAAATCGTGTACTCACAAGTGTACGAGCAAGTCATAACTATTGCAAGTATATGGGTGTCATTTGCACAGGAAATTAGTATAAAGTTTGATTCAGTGACTATCAACTAGTTAAAAACTGGGTTCTCGTTGGAGGTTAGATGGTTGACTAAATTAAAAGGAATTAAACAATAAATTAAAATTGCCAAATCTGTCAAGCATAGTATAGGGTAGCCTAACTCGGAGCACATCATTGAATTTTACCAAGATAATTACTTTAAGGGCTTAGGCTATAACCTTCAACCTGGGTTAACACTTAGATTAGGGCTTAGGATAATAAATAAGTCTAAAGGTATAACTCATCTAACCACTCTAGGTGTTCCATGAGTTATCTCAAAAGCACTACTAAATTCCTTTATCACACCTAATTTCATGTTAAACCTAGATTAATACTGAAGTTAGATCTTAGGTATTGAATAAGTCTAAAGACATAACCTATCTTATCACTCTAAGTGTAGCAAGAATTATCTAAATAGCACTAGCCAATTACTTTATCATCCTAATTTGGTATTAAACTGTATAAAGATTATGTTCAAGGTTGGGTATAACTTCAACCCTGACCGCTCATGAAAAACAGGTTATACTATAGTCTAGGTGATAAATTTAAATTAGTACATATTTATCTATATCATTTAATACATTTTTATCCATTTTATTCAAATTTTATCACTTTTGCTCGTTTTTGCTCGTTTTTGCTCGGTTTCGACTATTTTGCTACTTTATTGTAAAAACACCAATTTTGTATTAAATCTTGCTAGTTTTATCATTAATATCAACAAATAAAAGCAAGATAAATAAAAAAATTGCAAAATAATAACAAAAATTTTACAAAATTACCAAGAACACCTAACTTGCACCCTATTTCACAAGTTTTGCATCAATTTTTAGCTCAAATTCAAGCTTTTGTCCTCATTACTCATCTTTTATGTATTTTATAATATGATTAAACATTAATTAAAGCTATTTTAAGCATTATTTACATAAAAAAAAGAAAAAAAATCGAAAAATATTAAAAAATCACAAGTTGCAAGCAACTTGTTGACCTGTCGCAGCAAGCAAGTTTGCAGCTCAATTTTGGCAATTTTTTCAACTAAATTCACTGAAACAAAGCTTAAATAAGTTATTTAACATCTTTTTAACATGTTTATGAAGCATTTGGGTGTAGGATTTCATGAAAAAATGAAGAAAAACGAGCTGAAATTTAGCCTGCAGAAAATTTTGACAGACTTCAGCTTTTCATGAACAACTTGCATTTTGGCAATTAAAACTCGATTTTTTTAGCCAAATGCATTGTAAAAACATCAAAAAACATCAATATGATGTTTTGGAGCAGAATTTGGGCGGTGGAATGTAGCAAAAATCAAGAAAAACAATAAAAAACCAGAACCGCAGAATTGCCTCAGGATGCACAAATAGGAGCTGAGTTTTGAGATTTTTTCCAAATTTTTTTTATCCCAATCATACTTTTATAAATACTATTTGTTGCAAGGATTTTATTAATCAAGTTTTCAGATCAAAAATAACAAAAAAATCGAGTGAGAAAGGGGTGGAAACTGGGCGGGTCTGTGCAGAGCAGCAGACCTGTTCTTGGTAATTTTTTTTGTTATTTTTGCTTGTTTTATCATTTTTATTCTTTAGTTCATGTATTTTGATGTTTTTAATTTTTAATATTAAGTTTAACATGAACTAATTTTGTTAATCTAAGGGTACGATGTAGCCTAAGTTGTAAAAAAAACTCATTTCTAGTTCAAGGTATTCAATGTTTATATTATTGCGTTGTTGAAGTGTTTATCATTATTCTTAAGGAGTTTTAAATGCTTGATCACCATTTAAGGCCTGTAATGATTCATAATGAGACCGAGAGGAGATTTCTGATGAGTGCTGAGGTGATAAGCACCACAAATTGAGCGAATGCTCGAAAGAGATTAACGCAATTTGTGTGGTTTTTAAAAGACAATTATAGAGCTTTTATAACTCTTTTCTTATTTAAATCATGCACGAAAGTGATGGGTTAATATGTTAAAAATTACTTTAAATGTTGCTTGAAAGAGAATGTTTAGTAAATTAGGATTTTCAACCATCAATACTCAGTAACAACATGATTATCGAGAATAGAAAAGGCGTTTGATGCAATTAAGGTGAAATCGGATGCCTTAGACTTTATTAACTGGTAAAAAAAACACCTTAAATCGGCTATTCTAGTTTAGTTTTAACTTTTATTTTTATTTTATTTTATTTTACTTTATTTCATATCAAAATCCCTAATTTTTCGATTTTTCAAATAGCATTGAAACTGCTAATTTTGGTAATCACTTAGCAATCCTCGTGGGACGATACTCTACTCACTCTATATTACTTGAAGCGACTAGTGCGCTTGCTAGTAAAAAATCGCATCACTAGGCTACAAGCACAAAACAACATGCCAATAAAATTGGAAAGCAAAGCATGGTTGCAAGTACATCATAAGAAAACCAATCTCAAAATGTAAAACTCCCCACAGGGGTGCAGAAGCAGTGTAACAAAAGTTATTATCGAAAACAAAACATAAATCCGAGATTCAAATGACTACCTATCCTCATAATGAGTTTACTCCTTTATGGAAGTTGTAAAAATCCCTAATTCAAAAGAGAAAAGGAAAGAAAACTCATGGATCAATGAACTCCCTTGATTGGTGTTGACTTGACTCTTGCTTCGATTCCCTCATTCTTCGACCACTTATCCTTAGGCTTTAGTGAGAATTGGGTCTCCCTTGGTAGCTCGAGGACGAAGGAGAAGTGAATTGAGAGGGGACAAAATGGACAAAGATTCCCCTTCTCTTTATACAGAGGCAGTGTGCCACGTCTCTTTTTGGCAACGTGCACATTTAATGTAAAACATGCGTAACTTTTGATTTTTAGGGAGTCATGGGCCAAATTATATATCAAATTTAAGCTCTCGAAGAGATATATGTGATCCCAAAAGTTTCATTAGTGGAAGTGGATATCATCGGGCCAAGGTTGCTCTTATTTTAACCTTTTTTTCTCCTTTAAAGCTTCACCGATTGCCAAATGCTTGGCCGATTGATCTGTGAGCCCAAGGGAAAAAATTTCATGACCAATTATCGACCCAATGGTTACTTTTTTCAAACATGGTTTTGCTTCTCAATGTATATTTCAAATTTATCCATTTTAGCTTGTTCTTCACTGTTTCTGGGGATGTCCTCGCTTCAACACATACCAAGTTAAAAAATATAAACGTTATACAATAACACACATGTAATATCTAAAAATATCACAGAACCAGGTATAAAAGATATAAAATATATGAAACATCAATCACTTATAAGAAGGGTGCCAAAAACCAAGTTGTTGACGCTCTTTCTTGCTACATGGGAACCAAAGTGGTTTGCATGGCCATTTCCTCGATCTCCACTAGCTTTTATGGCGAGCGACAACTTTCTTGGACTCAGGACCCGATCCTTGCTCAAATTGTTCAAGATAGAGAAGCTGATCCCTTTTCACATCCGAACTATTAATCAGAATCACCAATTATGGCGTAAAGGCCTTCGTGGTCAACGCTTCATCAGATTTACGCCATGCTATTTTAGAGCGGCTCCACAACTTTGCTTTTATTGACACATGGGCATTGAGGCCACATTCTAGCAAATTCAAACATTATTTTAATGAAAGGGGTTAAAACCTGACATCCATGCTTATATCCTGCAGTGTATTATTTGTTTGAGGAATAAGTATGATACCGTTGGCCAGCGCGGTTTCTTTACCCATCCATGTCACACTGTGGAGTAGCACATCCCTTGATTTTATTGGAGGATTATTGGAAATATTTCAAAAATATTTCCTAAATTGGCTAGAGTGGATGCAGTGAAAAACGAATTTAAAATTCTTAATTTTAAACCTATAGCCCTAATCTAAATAAACTATTTAATTAAATATTGATCTTAGTATATCATAATGTGACAAACACAAAATATCGTATAAAACAGGTCCAAACATGATATGTAAAGAAAAAAAAAAAAAAAGAAAAGAAAAAATAAATTAAATATAAAATACTTAATTAAAACATACCTAAAGTGTGAATCCTAATTTCGACTTTAAAGATCTGAATATAGAGGAAGAACTTCTTAACACCTCAAAATCTTCTTCTCGATGACCTTCCCAGCATCAGGAGTGTAGGCTTCCAAAATATTTATTTTAGAAAAATCTTAAAACAAAATTTCTCATTTCAATTTAAAGTATTTCTCACGTGTACGTGACCTCTGCCGCAGCCTCTAACATACAATAATTTTTTTTTTTTGTAAAAATCAATTTAAAGTATTTCTCACGTGTACAAATCCATCTCATGAATTATTATGTTTGGCATAATAAATTTATTTATCTCATAACTAAATAACTCATGTATGAATTTTGTTTTTAAATATTTTCAAGCAACGCTTAAGTTACGACTTGTGAAAGGACCTCAATGACCATCTAATTCCACCTTCAAATGGGTCAAATCTAATCATCAGCTCTTGATGACATTGATTACCATTTAATAACACTAAAATCTACTAAATAAATATTGTTATACTCCATAATTAAATATATTCACTCGAGAATTTTTAAATAACTTTTATTATTATTTTTACTACTATCAACCTATCTATTAGATATCTACGAGTAAAAATAGCTCTAACTACTATCACTAATTTTCTCAAATCTTTCATCGTAGTTCTTGGCTCACCCGTCTCGAACAATTCAAGAAGATAGAAACAATTTCCGTACTAATTCCAAAGATTTTCAAATCCGTTAGTATACTTGCAGATCAACTAAGGGAACATCTTTATCTTGTAAGAGACTATAGATTACATGTAAAACACTTGTTCCTGCTGCACTTCATGCAGTTACTTAACACATATAAGATTTAAGTCAATGCATTGTGACTAATCTTTTTGGCACATCAAGGCAACAAACAATCCACATACGAGTTAAGACTATTTCCAAGATTTAAAGTTATTGTCTTATAGAATTAATTATTTTTTACAGCAATTAACAATAATAACAAACCCAGTGCCTCAACAGCTCTAGCTAAAGCAAGTGGTGCTGCTCACTGTTCTAATCTTATTGACAACATCAATATAATGCTTTGGGACCTCTATCCACATGACCAAAATATGTCAACTAAAATATCATAATATAGCCTTATCAGATAAATTGTCCAAACTTTTCACAGACTATGAATATACTTTGACATCATATCACTTTATTTGATTTAAATCTATTTGTGGCCCTGTCTCATTGACCACTTAAATCAAACTTGATATGTCATCTTGGACTATGTCAATCTCATGGAACATTTTAGCAAACAATCACACATATATTTTGACTTGTAAAACACATTTAGCCAATAAATAAATAAAACCATTTAATTTTTTTTAATATTTAAAATTAGCTAATTGGTTTTTTTAGGACACCAATTCCAACAATCTTCCACTTGTCCCAAACTCAATAAGGCTTCCATTGCATAACTATCCCCAAAGGATCTGTTAACTCTTTGACTATAAACTTTATCAATACCAATCTCTTACTGTCTCATTCTTTTGCTCATAAGTTTAGATCTACCATGAACTTTAGGAGTAATCTAGTCTACTATACATGTTCATAGTTGTCAAGTACCCGTCTTTCATAGTGAACTAAGCATTACAAGACTGCTTCATTCTTTACCATCAAATGAATTCCACTATAAGGGTAAACATGGATTTTTGACGTCTAACATCTAGAATCCCTTTTCAAAATAAACGATTCATGTTAGACTCAACATTCTTTCTTTAAATCTCGCCAAAACTTGATCCTAAAAACATAGTTGGCTCATCTTAGGTCTTTCACTTTTATATAACTAGACAAATAAATCTTAACAGCTCATAGCAATTCTACACCTTTCCTAATGAGTGGAATCCCCTCTATATTCGATCACAATGTCACTACTTTCTTGTCATGTCACTCATACACCCATAATTCACTAACCATAGATTCAAATCCCTCGAACTTGATTGGCATCATCGAATCTAAAATTTAATGAACAAGATGCTTGTTATAGTCTACAAATAGACTACCTCAGTTTGCTACTATATGCACCTGACTCTTGGCAAAAAATTTTCCTGGTTGAATCATATACATAACCTTCTCAAGATGACAATTCAGAAAAGACCATCTTGAAATCCATTTTGCATATCTCATCACAATGAGATACAATGGATGAAAGCATCATTATAGATTTAAGCATAGAATCTTGCTAGAAGGTCTCATCAAAGACAATTCCATCCTTGAGGATATAACCCACTGCCATCCATCTAGCTTTAAAGGTCTCAACCTTAATGTCCATACAACTCTTTTATTCTTGTAGATCCAGTTAGATCCAATCTAATGAACTTAATGTCTTTTGACATCTCTACAAGTTCCTAGAAATAGTTAAAATACAATTATTCTAACTTAGGTTTTATAAGCCTGACCTATTGGTCTGCATCTTTATACTCAAAGAGTTTCATTGTAGTCTAAAGGATAAGATTCATCATCATGCTTAAATGTTAATGATAAGTCTAATTTAGTATATACTTATTTATATCATATTAATATATTTTTAACCATTTTTGCATCAAACTTCTATCACTTTTTCCTGGTTTTGCTCGTTCTAAACTATTTTTCTATTTTGCTATTTTCTTGTAAAAACTTGTAAAAACTATTTTCGCTCCATTTGTATTTTTAAGCCCTTTCTAGCCTTTTCTTCTTCTAAGTTCACGAATTTTGTGTTAATTATGGTTTATATTAAGTTTACCATGAACTAATTTTGTTATTCCAAGGCTACGATGTAGCCTAAGTTGTAATAAATACTTATTTCTAATTTAACTTATTTAATGTTTTGTCATTGCGTTGTTGAAGTGTCTATCATTGTTCTTCATGAGTTTTGAATGTTTGATCACCATTTAAGGCCTATAATGATTCATAATAAGTCTGAGAGGAGATTTATGATGAGTGCTAAGGTGATAAGCACCACAAATTGAGCGAATGCTCAAGAAAGACTAACGTGATTTGTGTAGTTTTTAAGAAAAAACCATAGAGCCTTAAAAACTCTTTTCTTTCAAATTCATGCACGAGAGTGATGGGTTAATATGTAAAAGAGCATACAAAATGCTCCTCAAGAGAGAATATTTAATAAATTAGGATTTTCAACTATCAATACATAATAACAACTTGAATAACGAAAATAAAAAGGCGTATTGATGCAACTAGGTGAAATTGGATGTCTTGGATATTATTAAATCATAAAAACTTCATAAAATCAGTTAACACATCGTATTTCTTTTTAGTTTATTTTATTTCGTATCAATATCTCAATTTTCTGTTGTTCAAATAGCATCAAAACTACTAATCTTGGTACTCATACAGTAACAATTTTCGTGGGACGATACTCTACTCATTTCTATATTATTTGATACGACTAGTGCACTTGCTAATGCATACACAAAGTAAGCATCAGTTAAAACTGAAAACATGAATCCATGAGGTGATAGTGACCATCCTCCCAATTCACTAACACTCTCATGTACTTAATCTGACAATAACCTAGTTGAAGATATGTCTAATACATCACCTAAACTATAAGTTGTATCATATGCTATTGAGACATAGTATCTCATACCATCAATTTATCTAACACAAGCTATCTACTATACATTTAGGACACTACCTAAAACATCTTACATAGTGAACCTTTTGATAAGTAGATGTTACTCTTTTTACCATATTCAATAACACGTTATTGATCATTTCTACCACATTTTGTAGTAAGAAAAAAAATTAAGAATTTTCCTGAAATTACCACTTTGATCTAATCAAAATGACTTAATATAATTACCTAGATTAATCCCAACCTTATCCTTTAATTCTCTAAACTTTTCAAAATATTTAAGACTTCAGTCCTAATAGGTATATCCACATATCAACTTATTGAGTAATCATTCATAAACTTTTATGAAATACTTATCCTTTCTCTCACTTGAACTTTTTACAATCTATAAACATTTTATGTACAAGTTCTAATAGTTTAGTGGTTGTATCACTTTTACTCTTAAAGGCTCTTTTAGTCACTATTAGTTCGAACATGATTCACATACACATCATTTTAGTATTTAACGATCCCATAAGTCAAATCAAACTAGTTTCTTAATCATACTAGATTAATGTAACCTAATATCAAGTTCTGCTTACAAGCTATATGGTCTTAAGGAAATTCTTCTTTTATATGGTTACACAGCCTATCTTGTATTAATAAACTGCCATTAACATAGTTCAGATTAAAAAAGAAGTCAACTATCCACCAATGTTCCTTTTAAATAAATAATTTATTTACTTAAATATTAGCCTAATTTTCAGAAAAATAACTAAAAGGCTATTTTGAAACAAAGAGCAGATAGAAATTTGATTTCTAAAGAAACTTGTATATTAAGATAGTTACTCAACATAAAAACTACATTCCTTCACTTAAACTACTATCTCTTGGGGCTCTTTCTGAAAGCACACTCACTAGAACACTAGTGAACTACCTACCAGCCACAACTAAAAGAGATAACACATCGAATACCTTGTCATGTTGGCTTTTAGTCTTAGCAACAATAGTGTTTAAGTACCTTTGCAATTCCTTTTAAATACTAATGTCCATTACTTTTATAAAAGAGACGAAACTATTTTGACTCTTGTTTCATTTTACCCTCTAGAGGTTTCTAATTCCCGAGATAGATGGTCACACTAAGTGGGTTCTTGCCTTTCTTCTTATGAGACGTATCAATTTAGACAACGAGTAGTTTCTATTATGCGATGTACTCAACCTAAACTGATTGAGAGACCTTGATAGGCAAGTGAGGATCATATCCTGTTAAGATTGGCCACAAATATTTGCATCAAGAATTCTATTTGAATTAAACAAGCTATCATCATATGACACGCTCATGAACTGAGCATTTTTAACACATCGAGTTTCTAGCATATCTCTTATTAGCTATTCTTATGCTACCAATTCTCTATTCAAACACTTTCGCCAAATATCTAATTATCTCTACTATAATTGACGTGGACCACATTCGACATCTACTGTCTAAATTTTTGCAATCAACTACCTCATTACTCTAGCCTAACATTTTAAACATTCTACTCAACTTAGTGGATATACTAGCAACAAACTAGAGAACTCTGAGTATCTAAAATTACTCCACATGTACTAAGACATATTATAAATTAGTGAGCAGAGCAGAATAGGCCTGTAACATATTTTATAAATGGGTTAAGTGTCGCCATAATAGTTATTATCAAAATTCTTAAGTTAATATATTTAATTCTAGAGTGCAATGCAACTTATTTAGTAAATTTAAGTTTTAGTAAATAATAATCAATTATTATCATGAGATGATAATCAGATTTGATCCATTTGGAGCTAGAGTTAAATTGCCTCTACAGTCCTTCCACAAGCCTGAACTTAAGCATCATTTTAGTATATTTAAATTGAAATTATGGGATGAATTTTTTACCATAAGATGAATAAATTAATTTTACCAAATAATATTTTTGAGATGAATTTTATACATGTAAAAATTTAAACAAAACAAAAAAAGAGAAAAAATGCAGATACAGCTCACAATCTGTGGCTTCATGATGGAGCCAATCATGACACAACACATGTCATGCTGTGATTGGCTAGGAACTCGTCCGCATTTATTTATGCAAGCAAATTGGCTAGCGACACGTGGCACATGCTGACCAAATAAGCTACGCCCTTTTTTTGCGATGATACGACGTCGTTTTGGTATATTTGCACACTTGTTTTTGCCTGGGGTTATATATCCCACAATTATATATATGTAACTTGGTTTTATCCCATGACAAAAATTCATAAATTGTTTTAGGGTTTTCTATACTATTGCTTAGCATAATTTTTTAGAAGAATTGTTTTCCAAAAAGATTGAAAATTTTTCCTAAATAAATATTTTTGGGAGTCAACACTCCCAGTACTGAAAGAGATCATTGCATATAAGACTTTGAGGTTTCAAGAAATCTTCTACCAATTTTAGATCTTCAAGTTGGAATAGGGATTTGTGATTCAGGTATGTTTAATTAAATATATTATATTTAATTTATTTTTCCTTTATTGCCTTTATATACTATGTTTATATCTTTTTTTATTCGGCATTTTGTTTGCTATATTATGAACCTATTAATGTAAGATTTAGATCAAATTGAATACTTTAATTAGGACAGTGCTTTGGATTTAACATTTAAAATTTAAAATTGGTTTTGTTGTTGCGTTTGTTGTGGTGAAGTTTGGAAAATTTTTTGAAATATGTTGCCAACAATTGGTATTAGAGCCTACTTTGAATACATTCATAATTGACAATAAAATATCCGGTTTGATAAAATTGTAGTATGGGGAGTTATGAAAAATATGAAAATGGGAATTCAGTTAAAGGGAAAGGGATAATCCTGATTATTTCTATAAAGAGTTTAATAACAAGATTGAATGTTCATTAAAGTTTAAAAGCATTTAAAATTTTAGATGAGTCATGCTCAATCAAGGAGCGTAATTCTAAATCAAGTCTAATTGTGTTAGATATTCAAAAAGTTGAACAATTTAGATTATTAGGCTAATGTGAATAGATTATGAACCAAGGTGAGGAATATTCAATTAATGAATTTTGTATGATAATCCAAAACAAAAAATACCCAATGGGATTAGATGTCCGATTTACGATCTAATGAGATTAAGATTGAATTTAATTAATTATTTATTTATTTAAAAATAAAATTTAAAAAAAAACACGTCCCCATTATTTAAAAAACATTTTAAACAAATAACCAATTAGGATGCGATCATAATTAAGATTATGTGATAATCTTTTCTAAAATTATTCCAGGAAAATTTTCAATTGCTCCAAACTTTAGGCCTTTAGCTATTGTTATTCAAATTATTCGATAGTCTCCTAAAGAGCATTGTGATACTGTCTTAGAGACCAAGAAAGAAACAATGAATTAAATATGTATAGGAAACATATTCATTGAGAATAGTTCTTACTTGACTAATTACTTGTTATGCTGCCTCTCCCAAAGTAACGGGTAGATTGGTTAGCTCATCGTTGCACAAATGCAAAGACTACTTAGGTGGATTTCACATTTTATTTGTTTGCTAAATTATTAAATAGAAGTTCACAAGACTCAGAATGTCAAGCGGGAGTGAGCTTCTAGGTGAATGCTCATGGCGGCCATTACTAGTCAAGCAGTATAGTGGGTTGCATCACTCCCCGAAGAGGATTTTAATCCACGGAATACAAGGTTAGACTTATGTTTGGATGAGCTGAAGTCCAAGCAATCAAATATTGCCACACAGAAGTGGACTATATTAAGAACTTGTATGGATGTTTAGGTAATGGAGTACACTTGACTAGTATAATACACTGTCTAATTAAATTAAGGACCTATGTTTCGAGGATGAAAGTTTTAGTCAAGGGGTGGGATGTAATAACCGGTCTAATTAAATTGGACTTGGTATTATAATATGTGAAACCTGGTTTAGTTGAATGGGTTAGCTATTATAGTACAACTAGAATTCACTATTATTGTAACTGGGCTACAAATAAATATAATTGGCTAATTTTTAAAAGGGACCAATTATAATAAATATAATTAAAAAAGAAATAAAAAATGAAAACCCTCCAAAACCCTTGGCATCCTCAGTCTATTGTCCTCTCCCTCATGACTCACTCTCGTGCCTCACAACCCCTCGGCCCGCTCTCTCTCATTCTCTCATCTCATCTTGACTGCCCCCCTCCCCCCTTTTTCTCTCATCAATCATCAAATTCTGATTTTTGCTCTCGATAGGTTTTGAAGCTAATTCATATTTAGAGTCCGAATATTGAATTAAAAGACTCTGAAGGTAAGTATACTACTTTCCCTACTTGTTCGTGGAATATGAAAATTGCTTTACACGATCTGATGTGTGAGACTTATATTTTGAACGATTTATTAGTTTGTCAAAGTAGGTTTAAGCATATGTTTGATTGATTGCATGATTACTGCTCTTACAATGTGAGTTACATTAATTTAAATGTTGATTTGATGTTGGAATATGTGAATTTTTGAAAGACTTTGTACTTGTGATAATGTGAAAGTTTTTACAGGAAGGGCTCATAGATAACTACGTGATACTAAAGGGTATTGACGAAAGAATATGAAATATGTGAAAGTTGATCTATAATTCTGTCGTGGGAGTAATATCAGCACGTAGTCTCCAATTGATCTGTGAATTCTTTTGATATGACAGATACTTCTTTGACCCTAATGGGTCTATCAACTTAGAATTTATTCGAATGTGAAAAATGTGAATGTGAATTTGTGACCCTGACCCAGGAATAATATCAGCCGTAGTCTCCTATTGATTTGTGAGTTTTACCAAGGAGCTCTTCTAAAATAGATTAAAGCATAAAGATGTTGAATTGCGCTTCTTGTAACATGAATTGGAAGTTTTTGGTCTTCATACTATGATGAGGGAGTTCATTATAGTACGGCTGTGTAGCGCCCTTCTAGTTTTAAGCCTAATTGGTATAATATTTTTTTTTGGGGGGGGGGGGGGGGGGGGGGGGGCGCAATTACATTTAATGTCCAATTGCTCTATAAGTTCTTTTGAACTGACAGATACTATGTTGACCCTGATGGGTCTATCGACTTAGAGTCGATTCGAATGTAAAAAATGTGCATGTCGATCTATGACCGTATTGCGAGAATATTACCGGTATGTAGTCTTCAATTGATCTATGAGTTCTTCTAAACTAACAGATACTACATTGATCCTGATGGGTTTATCGACTTAGAATCAATTCGAACGTGAAAAATGTAAATGTCAATCTGTGACTCCGTAGTAGTAATAATACTGGCCGTAGTCTCTAGTCGATCTATGAATTTTTACCAAGGAGCTCTTGTGAAATATACAGATGATGGTTTGTGCTTCTTGTAACATGAATATTAAAGACAAATTGGTTTTACTTGGTTTCATTGGACATTTTTTCGGTTTAAATAATGTACTTGGTCTGGGTAGGGTGTGTGGTGTACTTGTTGAGAGTGTTGTTTGCTCACCTTTTTTCCTTTGCTTTCCAAATGAGTAACTTATGGCTAAAGGACGAGAAATATAAAGTGGCATCATCTTTGGGGCTTTGTTTAGTTTCACAATTTTGGATACTGAATAAATTCTATAGAATGATGCTATTATGAAATTACTTAGAGAGATTGTAATTTTTGACTTTTTATACTATTAGCTTTAATTGTTAGCATTGATGACATTTGGGACTGGATTTATTATATATTATTGGAACTTTTATGAAAATTGATGAATTATGAATTGGAAGTTTTAAGGCTTTAGTACTGTGATGAGAGAGTTCATCAGCACCCTTCTGGTTTAAGCTTATTTGCTAAACATTTAATAGTATCAGAGCCTATGTTATTAATTATTGAAAAATTTGGATGTCAGGAAAAGTGATAGGCTACTAATTATTAAGAGATTTGGGTGTTCTGAAGAGCCTATGTTATTAATTTTTAAGAAAATTGGGTGTTAAGATCAAAGCTTCGATTGATAATCATTGAGAAATTTGGGTGTCAGGATAAGAGCCTAGGTTATTAATTATTAAGAAAATTTTGTGCTTAGGAATATAGTTGACTATTTTCATTGGTTCCTTCGATTATGTTGGAGTTTAAAAGTTGTTTGACAATGTGGTTTCTTGTGTGATGTGGGTATAGGTTAAGATGCGTGACATGGGTGAATCAAGGGGTTGTCGGGTTCCTTTGCTATAATGTGAAGGCCATGGCATCACTGTAGTGGGGTTGAATTTGCAATTAAAGCAATCGATAAGAATAATTTTAGTGAGAAATATTTGAAGGAGATTTCTATTGAGGAATATTACTCGCACTGATATTAACCGGCTCTTTGAAGCAATTGGGGTTGGAATATCTTTCATTTTGGGTTTTATATTGAAATATTTATTGTGGATCTTTGCCTTGCGAAGTGAATAAATGACATTGGGATTTTGTTTAGTTAATACAAGAATTGTGTACAAAGTGTTTTGATTGTTAGGGTGATAGAAACAAAAATTTTAGGGATGACTTAAGATTAAATTTCTTTTTAGTGCATATGATGTAAGGAGTGTGTGATTAAAATAGGTAACATGGAGTTAGTAGCAGACTTAATGCTCCTAGACATGAAGGATTTTGATGTGATTTTAGGGATTAATTGATTATCACCTTATCTTGCACATTTGAATTATTTTAGAAAAAGGGTAGTGTTTCAGATTTCTAACCACCCATAATTTGTTTATCATGGAAACGGTTTAGATTTTTCTACGGAGAGTAAAGACTCTAAGACCCCTCTTATGATGATTTCGACCTTGAATGCTAGAAGATCCTTGAGAAAGGGATGTCAAGGATACATTTGTCGTGTATTAATAGAAAGAGGGATGATGTGAAGTTAGACTCCTATTGTCAGGTAATTTCTTGATGTCTTTCCAGAGGAATTGCTTGGTTTGACTTCAAACAAAGAGATTGAGTTTAAACTTGATGTGGTACCTGGTACTGGACCTATATCCAATCTCCTTATAGAATAGCTCCCTCTAAGCTAATGTTCAAGGATAGGTGTTATAGCTAATTTGGTTGAAAGTTCAACACAAAGGGTGAAGGGAGGGAGATGGTGACACTATATTAATTTCCCAATTTGATGCCCTTTTGACTCTATGAAGGTTGAGAAGTGTATGAAGAGAATAGAAAAGATACCCTGGATTGCAAATGCTCCAGAAGATATGAATGTGAAGCTTGCCTCCTAAATGTCTATTGGGAACAACAAATGTGCAATAGTTTTGAGAGGCTATTAGGCGTTAGGAAGAGGAAGAACAATATATTTGAGAGGATGTTGTAAGGATATAGTAAAATAGTAGTTTTATTCATGATGCACAAAGAGCAAAAAGAGAGTTTCTCTCACCGAAGCAAGGTAGATAAAAGAGATGCAATATAAGGACTTCACAAATTCATCTGTACGTACTACTTGATCCTAATGAAAATAGGACATGTGGGTTTGAAGATGCTTCATGGTTGCCAGTCAGAATGCAACTCTTTGGGTGCTCCTGTAATAACTTCCAAAAATTATATTATAGGGTCTTGTGAATTGAGAATATTTTTATGAATAAAAAGAAATGGAAATAAGAGTAAGCAAGGAGATAAAGAGAAGGCAGTGGAGTCGAAATTTGAGCCAAAATCTAAGAAGATTTTTGGATCAAATACGGTCAGAAAGGGGTGAGACTAGCAACATATGTGGGAAGTATTTTCTCGGAAAGCCTTGTTTTAAAATGACTGCAAGTGCATTTAGGTGTGGGAGGATGGCAAATTATTCTCAAAAGGAGAAGAGTAGTTATATATAGTTTAATCTAGAATAAATAGGGAAAATTAGATTTAGAACATATTCTCATAGTTTAGTGGAGTTCCCTGATGTGTTTCTTCCTGACATTCCTAGGTTCATTCAAGATTTTGCTAAGTTGGCTAAGTCCCTCACTAGATTGACTAGAAGAGAAATATATTTGAATGCAATAACTTAGCAATTACTTAGTTGTGTTTTAATGCAACATGGGTAAGTAATTGTGTATGCCATGAGTCTAAGATCTCCTTAGTGTTGGATCCAAAATTTTCATATTTTAAAGAGATTTTGTAAAGACATTGCTATGATATAATTTGGTCAATAGTGAGCAAAAAGGATAGTAGTGCATATTACATACTGTTGGCTATCATAGGATATCAAATCCTCTTTATTTCAGAAATTGTGAATATGGGTCTAATTAGAAGCAAATACCTAGATTCAATTGAAAATGGAGGCAAGTTTTAAGGACGAAACTTTTATTGAAGGGGGTAAACATGTAATATCTGGTCTAATTGAATTGGACTAGGTATTATTATATACGAAATCCGTAGGAATGTCAATGGGGCAGGCTGGGTATGGGGGGCGCCTCCTCCATACCTGTAATCGTCACCCAAATCTTACACCCGTACCCACCCTATTACCCACCCCGTACCTGCAACAACGGGTACAAGCCCATACCCATACCCACCCCGTACCCGTTACCCGCCCCTACCTACCCCTACCTGTCCCTGCTCACTCGTACCCGCCCTTACCCGCTTCGTACCCGCCCTTATTATGTCCAACTTATTACCAATAAAATTCTTTTTTCCACCCTTTAATAATGGCCATGAATTCATACTTATAAATTACATACGAAATATATTTTATAGAAAATAATACAATGGGGTGGGGTGGTGCGGGTACAAGGCGGAGCGGGTCGGGTACAAGCCTATACCCCTACCCCTCATACCCGTGATGGGTATTGACACGTGTACCCTATCCGTATCTATTACCCGCCTCATCTATACTTGTACTCGCCCCAAACGAGGCGGATATCCACGAGTAATGGGTTTCACTTGCCCCATTGCCATCCTTAGAAACCCTGTTTAATTAAATTGTGTAGCTATTACAATACAACAAGAATTCACCATTATTTATACTAGATTGCAAATAAATATAATCTGCTAATTTTAAGATGGGCCCAACTATAATACTAGAAAAATAGGGGGGAAAAATTAGATATATAAAGTTGAAAAAAGAAGAAATAAAAATCAAAATCCCCCAGCACACTCAGTCTCCCCGCCTCTCCCACACACCTCTGCCTCATGCCTCACAACCCCTCGACCCCCTCTCTCTCGTTCTTGTTGGGTAAAAAATATAAATTTTGTTGCGCAAATAAAATTTGATGCAGACTATTGGGTTTACAGTTTTCAACTATGGTCAAAACAGTAGGTACCTATTAGAGCACTTGGAGAAGGATACTCTTCTCTCAACCTAAGCCCTCGGTCGGAGAGTCACACTTCGTGACACCTCACCTACAAGAGCTCTCGAGAATAGGGTTATCTCTATAACTCCCTTTGCTTTAATATTGATTGTTGAGACGAATTTCAAGAATTCTCTCTAGTTTTATAAAGTTTACGCAGTAGAAGGGGTTTAGAATTCATAATTCTAAATCTACATATTTAAATTCATAATTTAAGTCTACATATCTCAATTCTTAATTTAGATCTACCAGTCTTTTACTCTAATACATTCATAGCAATACATAAACTTAAACAGGGATAATAACAAATACTATAGATAAATAGAAATGTAAAAACTAAAAGTGGAGGAAAGAAGATATCCCTAAAATTGCTCTAATATAAGAAAAACCATAAAGAAATAATAATCATCAAAAGAATACCAAAAATTGAGACCTCATAATCTTCTACACAATGACCTCGAGCTGCCAGAAGGGTGGGCTCCAGAAAATATTAAACTAGGAAAGAAAAATTTTAACCAAAAATTGTCTCTCCAATTAGGTCACTAAAACAATTTCAAAACCCCTAAAAAATTTGTTTCAATTTAATGCCAAGCCTTTGGAATAGGTATTCTTATTTATAGTAGGCTGCCGTAACGAAAATAAGCTGGAGATTCGATGTGGGATTTGCATACAACTAACAAAATGCATCGTTTCAATTAAAATCGAGCCAAAATGCGTCGTTTTGATCCCAGGAAAAAACACCCTTATTTTCAATTCTGTGTACCACGTGGATAGCCAAAGAATGTCCCAGGGGGCAACATGTGTCGCGCGCTGGTTCGTCCGATTCAAATCACGTGCATTATCACCTGTTAAATGTGATTTTTTTATTATTTTTTATTTTGCTTTGTTTTCCAAGTGTAAAAAGTTATCTTATCAATTTTAATTTTTCAAAATTATTTTATTTTATAATTCTTAATTTATATTCATCTCATGAATAATATTTGGCAAAAATTAAATTTACTCATCTCATGAATTCTTTAATATTTTTTCGATGGCAATAAATATAGAGGCTTATGCAGGGACCTCAAGGACAATTTAAATCTAGCTCCAAATGGGTTAAATTAATCATCTCATGAAATAATTTAACTATCATTTAATAAGACTTAATTCTACTAATTAAATCTCACTGCATTCCAAACTTAAACCATTTATTTGATGTCTCCCGAATAGACTGTATTCGATATCTCACCCTTCACCGAATAATTCTTTTATACTTGAACATATTTATAGTATAAATTTCAAATGTAAAACACTTGAAATACATTTGCCAAAGATTCTGAACTAGTCAAATAGTTGCGAATCAACTAATGGGATATCTTTTTCTCATAAGAGGCTGTAGATTTCCTATTGAACACCTAATGCTTGTCACACTTCACCCAATACCCAGTGTACGTGGGAATTCAATTGTACATTCAGACCTTAGTTATGGTACACTAAAATAACTAACGCTCCGTGCATAAGTCCAGAATTCTCTCAGGATTTAGAGTCGTCATTCAAACAGTGCAACATGAATCACTCATCCCCAATAGTAGTCTAGAAATAAGTAATCCACATGGTCCAACTCAGTGTGCTAATCTTATTAAACACACCAACATAACAGTTTTGGATCACCATCACCATGACTAAGACAAGTCAGCTAAGGTATGATGTTATAGTCTTAGCATACAAGCGGTCCAAACTTGTCTTCAACTACGAGTCATTCAAACAACAATCCATACCATATGTTCCAGGTCTATCTGTGGGTCCATATCATAAACCACTTAGAACAAACATGTAAATTGTAGTTTAAGGACTACACCCATCTCATTGATGTTTCCAAAAAGAAAATCACATGCAGTATAAATGCTCGCTTACACAAATTTAACACAAAAATGACTGGAACTTCAATTTTAGTCTTTAATAAAATAATATTAACACAATAAATCTAGATTTCAGGACGCTATTCCTGTAACGCCCCCAAACATTAATGCCGAATAGGCTTAAGTTAAAGGGCGCTACACAGCCGTACTGCAATTAATCCCAACATCATAGTACGAAGCCCAAACCTTTCGATCAAAACTTCCTCAAATTTCCATAAATTTTCCCAACAAATATGACATCAAATCCAAACACATCATCACCAACAACTTAAATCTATCAGTGCGGAAGCTCAAAATTACAATACCTCAAATAGTCCATCATATTCTATTACGAGTTTATTTAAATATCTAAACCTTCGAAATCAACAAAATGTTCGGAACAATAAGTCACTTTGCCTTCCTCGTTCCTCTATCATTGCCATGTGCTATTGATCTGAAAAGTAAATGAATTGGGTGAGCCAACAACAAGCTCAGTAAGTACACCACACTCTATCTGGATTAGGCATGTTATTTAAAACGAATAAAATTCCAATCGAAACCAGTAAATCCAATTATCTTCGAAAAATCATGTTAAAACATCGTCTCATAACTCAGTTTATTTCACAAAAGCCCATTGGTAAAACGATTAAAATCTCTTTTATTTCCACATTTACTAAGAAACATAAATCATCATTTAGTACTTTTAAATATAGCCATCAGACATGGTCCGTCCCATTCCGGACCGGGCCCTACTCCGGAGCAGGGTCTGTCCCATTCCAAACCAAGCTCCTTGGAATCAATCCGCGGATCGACGGCTCTCATTTTTCTTTATGCTTTAAATCATTTTGCAAACGCACTTTGGAAAAATTCATTCACAAGAGCATTTTCAGTAAAACTTATAGACGCATCGAATACTACGGCCGGTAGTATTCCCGCGACAGGGTCACAGATCGACGTTCACATTTCACATATTCGAACCGGTTCTAAGTCGACAGATCCAATAGGATCTTACATAGATCTATGTGTCGGTGTTATTCCCGCGACAGGGTCACAGATCGACTTTTCACATTTCGTATTTCACATTTCACATCATCGACAAACTCCGAAGGGTCAACATAGTTATCTGTAAGCTCTTCCCATAAAAACCTTTCAAATTCACATCATAATTTCACAATAATTTCCTTTTATATAACGATCGGGATTCGGACGTCTCCCCTGCATACGCTTACACAGCCAGATTCAAATCATAAGTTCACAATAATTTCCTTCAAAATTCATATATTCGCAACTTCTTCGAAATTCACATGTTAAATCAATGTATAAACCAATATAATTCAACTCATAAGAGTATAAATCACAAAATAACATAAACACATATGCCCAATCCTATTTTATCAAAATAATAAATCATTCAACATATAAATCTCATAGATCAAACCATCTAAAGCCATTTTCATACTTTACAAACCCATAGGGGAAGTGATATACTTATATTTACTAGCTTTTAATCCAAAAACCCAGTTCCTATAGTTGATTAGCTTTGAAATTGACGAGATGGTGTCACAGGCAAGGTGGCCGGAGCTGTTCCGGCGAAGTGGCGGCGCTGGAAGGGACGGCCAGAGTTGTGCCAGCGAGGTGGCGGCACCGGAGAGACGACTGGAGTTGTACCGGTGAGGTGACGATGTCAACGTGGTGGCCGGAGCTGCACCGGCGACGTGGCGGCATCGGTGAGAGAGGAGAGGGAAAATCGTGGGTGGTAGAGAGAGAACCGAGAGGGGAGAGAGAGAGAGAGTTGGGTGGTGGTGTGAGGCTTGAGGGTTGAGGCCTAAGGGTATTTATAGACCCCGAGAGGGTAGGCGGTAATGTGGGGAGGGAGGCGGGACTGTGATGGTCGGGCCGTACCATGAAGGTGGGCGGCTGTAGTGGAGAGGGAGGCGGTGCCGTGGTGGTCGGGTTATACCGCAAAGGTCGGGGTCGTACCGTCTGGGTCAAGCGGTACCGTGAAGGTTGGCGGTAAGGGTGACGATGGTGGGAGGTAGTAGAGGAGAGAAGAAGGTGGTAGTGGGAAGAGGGAGGCGGTACTCGTGAGGGAGGCAGTAATGGAGGAAGGAAAAGGGACGCGAGGGAGAGACAGACAGAGGGTAGGGGTGAGGGGTTTCACGGTACTTTTTATTTTTATTTTTTTCTTTTCTTTTCTTTTCTTTTTTCCTTTTTTTTTCTATTTCTTTGTTATTTTACACATTTATTTGTTTTTTTTTATTTATTTTGGAGCCTAATTAAAATAATATCAAATTTTACCCTAATTTAAGTACCCTAAATTTCATGTATTATACTATCGAGTTTAATTTAAATAACCTAAGCTTCACATATTGTAATACTGAATTTAATTTAATTAGATTGGGCATTACATCCTCACCCCCTTAAATAAAGTTTCGTCCTCGAAACTTACCTTCATTTTCGAATAACTCTGGTTACCTACATCATATTATACACATCTCGTACTTTCTGAATTAATAAAACACAATATCCTATGACAACCAATAACGTATATACGCACTACTATTCCTTTTTGCTTACATTGTATCAACATTTGTGCAAAAATCTTTTGAAGGCATGAGAACTTTTTGATCCACTATAAATTTAAGATCAATAACGCTAATTCTTACGCTCTACCATTCACCATGCTTCCACTGCACAATTCATCACAACTACTTGGGCTTAGGTTTCTAATCGCCAAGGAGTGAATATAACTTGCCCGTTTAATGTTTTCCAATATAGCGCGTATAGTGATAGCTTGTAACAAATTTCTATCTCACTTCCATTCTATCTTAATTCTAGCTTTTCCTTAAGTCATCAATATCATGGATCCGAGTAATGCTCATTCAAGCCAAATTTCTTACTCTTTCCCAACTTAAAACATCAATCACCATATTTGCTTTATCCAACTGATAAATTTATGTGCAGTTCATAATCCAAAAACAACTCTAGCCACCCATATTGTATCACATTTAACTCTTTTTGCGTACAAATATGCCTCAAGTTCCTATGATCATTTCACATGCCCTCTCATATAAATAGTGCATCCAAACTTTTAATGCAAATACCATCGTAGATGGCCCGAGGTCATGGATAGAAAAACTCTCTTCATGTGGCTTCCATTGAGTGGTCACACAGCACATGCAATTATTTACCCATGTTAAATTACAACTAAGCAATTACTAAGTCTTTGCATTCAACAAATTTCTCTTATAGCCAATCCAGTAAGAGGCTAGAAAAATCTTACACGCATCTTTTATGATACCTTGCTAAACTAAGGAGACTCTCAGCTTTTGTTATGGTTATTGGTCGTAGCTAATTCATGATTCCTTCAACTCTTTGAAGATTTACTTATATCTCATTTTTAAATATCACATACCTTAGAAAAGAAACCTTAGATAACCAAAACTCACACTTCTTTAACTTTCTATATAGTCGTATCTCACAAATGGTCTGCAAGACTGTTGTCCAATCCCTTTCATACTTATCTTCACTATTTGGGTACACCAAATATTATCAATAAAGACCACAAAAACTTATCTCAATAAGGCTTAAATACCTTATTATCTAAGTCCTAAATATAATAGATGTATTTGTCAACCCAAATAACTTACAAAAGAGCTCATGATGCACATAGGCTCCAATTCTTCCCATATCTTGAGGAGCCATTATGAACTAACAATGGCCTCGAATTAATTCCAAAGAATACACATGCGCTAGTAACTAATTAGTTCAACACAACGGAACCAAAATAGAAACTCATATTGTTATCCTTGTTTCCATAATTTAACTGGTGTTTCCCAAAGTAAGATTATCTTATCAAGCGATTTCCATACTCTCAAGGTTTCACTATCTTCAATTCAATTGGTGTTGTTCTAAATAGTGTCTTTGAGATCGATTTGGTACTAGTTACAAGTTCCACACCATATTCAACTCCTCTTTCAGGAGGTAACTTAGGAATGTCATCATGAAATGCATTACGGAACTCCCCTAAATCACGGAAATACTTTTTAATTCTCATTCTCTCCATACATTCCCTAACTTTAAGAGGTTCAAAAGATCATACAACTCAAGTGAATCAAATAGAGAAATTAATTCTGTTATAACAACACCTATCATTGAATATTAGCTTAGAGAAGCCATCCTATAAAGAGCTTGAATATAGGTCCATTATCAGGTATCAGATCAATTTCAAACTTAATCTCCCTATTATATTAAGGAATACCCTGACAATGGGAATCTCATCTAACTTCATATCATCCCTCCTATTATCATATACATAACAAAAGTATCCTTGACATTCCTTTCTCAAGTATCTTCTAGCATTCAAGGCTTAAGTAATCCTAAGAGGAGTCTCAGAGTCTTGACTCTCCATAGAGAAATCTAAATTGTTTCAATGATAAACAAACTATGGGAGGTTAGGATCTGAGACGCTGCGATTTTCCCGAAACAATCCAAATATGCATGATAAGAAGATGACTAATTAATCCCTAAAATCACATCAAAATTCTTCATGTTTAGGAGCTCTAAGTCTGCTATTAACCACATGTCTCCTATTTTAATCACGATCTTTATATAATAGATTGACGATCGTATTATATCTTAAAAAGGAAACTTTATCTTAACCCAGTTAGGCAAAACTAAATCCTTCATTTTTACCCAATACCTAAAAAATTCTATTTCTATCATCCTAACAATTAAAACACTTTATACCCAATCTTGTATAACCAAACCCTTAGCATCAATTATTCGCTTTACTAACAAAAGCCCACAATAAATATTTTAATACAAACCCACAAAGAAAGGTAATCCAATCTTAATTACTTCAAATAATTGGACAATATTAGGGTGAGTAGTACTCCTCAAAATATAAATATCTTTCAACAAATTCCCATTCAAATTCGCCTTTTCAATCTCTTTGATTGCAAATTTCAATCCACTATACCCATGCCATGACTTCCACACTATAACAAAGGAACCCGACCTGAGTTACAGTCAAATCATATAGTCACCCACTAACTACCGCATTTTATAGGCCCTAAATTCATCAAAAAAAAAAAAAAAAAAAAAAAAAAGAGCACACTTAAAACTTCAAAGTTGATGTTGTAGATACTAGATTACGTCACCCAAATTCCTTAATATCAAAATTCCTCAATAATTAATAACCAGGCTCTCATCTCGATATCCATATTTCTTAATAACCTAGACCCAATATGACATGCAAATCTTTCCATGATTAGTAACATGTCACTTATCTTAACACCCAAATTTATCAATAATCTATATCCTACACCCTCATCTTATCATCCATGTATCTCATTAATTAGGCTCTCATAATACTCAAGTCTCACAATGATAGTAGCTTGTCATTCATCTTCACCTTTACCCAAATCACATACGAAACCACGTTGTTACACAACTTTTAAACACCAATATAGTTGAAGTTGCCAATTTAAATAGTCAACTATATTTCCTCAGCACCGAAAACTTTGTTTCTCAATAAACTAAGGCTCTCATCTTAACACAAGAATTTCCCCAAAATTCATAACCTAGTATTAGAATCTTCGCACTTGAATTTCTCCAAAATTCATAACCTAGGGCTTTGATACCACTTTATGTAAAGCCCCCAAACGTTAATGCCGAATTGGCTTAAGTTAAAGGGCGCTACACGGCCGTACTACAATGAATCCCAACATCATAGTACGAAGCCCAAACCTTTCGATCAAAACTTCTTCAAATTTACATAAATTATCCCAACAAATATGACATCAAATCCGAACACATCACCAACAACTTAAATCTAACAGTGCGAAAGCTCAAAATTACAAACCTCAAATAGTCCATCATATTCTATTACGAATTTATTTAAATATCTAAACCTTCGAAATCAACACAATGTTCGGAACAATAAGTCACTTTGCCTTCCTCGTTCCTCTATCATTGCCATGAGCTATTGATCTGAAAATTAAATCAATTGGGTGAGCCAACAACAAGTTCAGTAAGTGCACCACACTCTCTACCCGATTCAGTCATATTATTTAAAATGAATAAAATTCCTATCGAAACCAATAAATCCAATTATCTTCAAAAAATCATGTTAAAACATTGTTTCATAACTCAATTTATTTCAAAAAACCCCTTTGGTAAAACTATTAAAATCTCATTTATTTCAACATTTACTAAGAAACATAAATCATCATTTTATACTTTTAAATACAGCCATCGGACACGGTCCGTCCCATTCCGGACCGGGCCCGACTCCGGAGCAGGGTCTGTCCCATTCCAAACCGAGCTCCTCGGAATCAATCCGAGGATCGACGGCTCTCATTTTTCTTTATGCTTTAAATCATTTTGCAAACACACTTTGGAAAAATTCATTCACAAAGCTTTTTCGGTAAAACTTACAGACGCATCGAGTACTACGGCCTATATTTTTCCCGCGATAGGGTCACAGATCGATGTTCACATTTCACATATTCGAACCAGTTGTAAGTTGACAGATCCAATAGGATCGAACATAGATCTATGTGCCGGTATTATTCCCGCGACAAGGTCACAGATCGACCTTTCACATTTCGTATTTCACATTTCACATCGTCGACAGACCCCAGAGGATCAACGTAGTTATCTGTAAGCTCTTCCGATAAAAACCTTTCAAATTCACATCATAATTTCACGGTAATTTCTTTTTATATAACGACTGGGATTCGGACGTCTCCCCCGTGTCGTCATATGTATCGGGATTCGGACCTCTCCCCCGCGTATGCATACATAGCCAGATTCAAATCACAAGTTCACAATAATTTCCTTCAAAATTCATATATTCGTAACTTCTTCGAAATTCACATGTTAAATCAATGTATAAACCAATATAATTCAACTAGTAAGAGTATAAATCACAAAATTACATAAATACATATGCCCAATCCTGTTTTATCAAAATAATAAATTATTCAACATATAAATCTCATAGATCAAATCATCTAAAGCCATTTTCATACTTTACAAACAAGTAGGGGAAGTGATATACTTACATTTACTAGCTTTTAATTCAAAAACCCAGTTCTTATAGTTGATTAGCTTTGAAATTGACGAGATGGTGTCACCAGCAAGGTGGCCGGAGCTATTCCAGCCAAGTGGCAGCACTTGAAGGGACGGCCGAAGTTGTGCCAACGAGGTGGCGGCACCAGAGAGACGACTAGAGTTGTACTGGTGAGGTGTCAATGCCGGCATGGTGGCCGGAGCTGCACCGGCTACGTGGCGGCACCGGTGAGAGAGGAGAGGGAAAATCGTGGGTGGTAGAGAGAGAACCGAGAGGAGAGAGAAATAGAGAGAGTTGTGTTGTGGTGTGAGGCTTGAGGGTTGAGGCTTAAGGGTATTTATAGACCCCGGGAGGGCAGGCGGTAATGTGGGGAGGGAGGCGGTACCATGATGGTCAGGCCGTACCGTGAAGGTGGGTGGCGGTAGTGGAGAGGGAGGCGGTACCGTGGTATCGGGTTGTGCCGCGAAGGTCGGGGTCGTACCGTCTAGGTCAAGCGGTACCGTGAAGGTTGGTGGTAAGGGTGACGATAGTGGGAGGTAGTAGAGGAGAGAGGGAGGAGGTACTGGGAAGAGGGAGGCGATAATTGTGAGGGAGGCGGTAATGGAGGAAGGAAAAGGGACTCGAGGGAGAGACAGAGAAACGGTAGGGGTGGGGGTTTCACGGTACTTTTTTTTCTTTTCTTTTATTTTTTCCTTTTTTTCTATTTCTTTGTTATTTTACACATTTATTTGTTTATTTACTTTTATTTTGGAAACTAATTAAAATAATATCAAATTTTATCCTAATTGAAATACCCTAAATTTCATGTATTATACTATCGAGTTTAATTTAAATATCCTAAGTTTCACATATTGCAATACTGAATTTAATTTAATTAGAATGGCATTACAATTCCAAATAGTTCTCTCATCTCATCTTATCTCCCTCTCTCTTTCTCTCTCTCATATCAATCCTCAAATTCAGATGTCTACTCTTGATCTGTTTTAAAGCTAATTTATTGAATTAGAAGATCATGAAGTTAAGTATACCACTTCCTCTACTTGTTTTTGAAATACGAAAATTTCTTAACGCGATTTGATGCACAAGACTTATATTTTAAATGATTTATTAGTTTCTTAAAGTAGGTTTGGGCATATAAGTTTGATTGTTTGCGTGATTACTACTCTTACGATTTGAAATATATTGATTTATACGTTGATTTGATGTTAGAATATGTGAAATTTTGAAAGAATTTGAACATGTGATAATGTGAAAGAATTTATTGTGAACTTGTGATTTGAATTGAAAGGTTTTTATGGGAAAAGGTCACAAATAACTACGTGACCCTCAGAGGTCTATCGACGAAAGAATGCGAAATATGTTAAAGTTGAGTTGCGACCCAATTGCAGGAATAAGACCTGCATGTAATCTTTGATTGATCTTTGAGTTCTTCTGAAATAAAAGATACAATGCTAACCCTAATGGGTCTATCAACTTAAAATTGATTCGAATGTGAAAAATGTGAATGTCAATCTGTGACCCTGTTGTGGGACTAATACCAGTCGTAGTTTTGACCTGATCTATGAGTTTTATCAAGGAGCTCTTGTGAAATAAATTAAAGTATAAAGATGATGATTTGTGATTCTTGTAACAATAATATCGAAGATAAAATTGTTTTACTTGTCTTCATTGGACATTTTTCTGTTTCATATAATATGCTCGGTTCAGATAGGGTGTGTGGTGTACTTGCTAAGTTTGTTGTTGCTCACCCTTTTTCCTTCACTTTCCGAATTAGTAGCATATGGCTAAAGCACAAGGAAGATAGAGCAGCATCCTATTTGGAGCTTTATTTAGTTTCGTAGTTTTGGATACTAAATAAATGCTATAGAGCGATGCTATTATGAAATTATTTAGAGATATTGTAATTTTTGACTTTTCGTATTATTAACTTTAATTGTTAGCATTGATGTTATTTGGGACAAAATTTATTATGTATTATTAGAACTTTTATGAAAATTGAGGAATTATGAATCAAAAGTTTTTGGACTTCATACGATGATGAGAGAGTTCATTATAGTATGGCCATGTAGCGTCCTTCTAGTTTAAGCTTAGTTGCTATATTATTTTGGGGCATTACAACTAGGGCCTGCATAAGCCTGCCCAAGAAGCTCTATTGTAGGACCTTAGAGGCTGAGGGGTAAGTGTTATGTTAAATATATTTAGTAAAGAATTTATAAGAAAGCATATTAAATAAGAAATGGTTTCACTCTTCTAATATCTCAATTCGTCCATGTTGACAGTAAGCTTTGGGTAGTTCGATAGAGTTGCCATGGCATACATGTAAGTGTTGGATTATAAACTGCAAACTTTCATTGTTAGCTAAAAGTAAGAAAAGTAACCCTGTATGTTATATGTCTTGTTTTACAGTTTTTGATTTCAGACTGATCAGTAACTTATGCATTGCGATCAATACTGGTATGTCTTACTTGTCTATTATGCTTCGTTCGCTATGATATAATATGTTTTAGTACATGTAGAGCACCAAGAGATGCTTAGTGTTCTCTAAATTGTTGCTAATATATTTACTAAGCCGAAAAGAACTTTTAAAAAGTTAGACAAGACCAAAGGTTTATCAATGGCAAGATTCGAACATTAGATGTCGAATGTGTTCTAGCATTAGATACTTAAAAGTTCAACTATAGTGGATATGATCAGATACTTGAGAGAAGTGTTTAGTCAAAGAACTAGTAGCATGAGAATAGTTTATGAGAAAGATGATAGACACAAGATTGAGTTGAGAAAGTTCAAGTGAAGAGTGTGTCATGTGATGATGGCTTGTTTAATTGAATAGGAACTCTTGATGCAAATATTGATAGCCAATCTCAGCAAGATATTGTTCCATTTTGTTTCAAGTTTTGTGTGTGTGGTTGTCGTACATGTGATAAAGAAACAAACTTGCTAAAGGGACTCACCATGACTAAGAAGTGAACGTAATTATGACCTGCACATCTTTAACCTCAAATGCTTACCATTTTCAGGGAAAAGGTTATGATATGTTGGTGTATCTGACTTCGGTTATACCGTGAGTTCTGCCTAAGCTTCAATTAAGAAGACTTTGTTAAATTTTTTTGTTAATTTTTTTACATATTTTGCATGGCCAAAATTTAAAAGGATATGGACCTAACTCAAGTGGCAGCTATAGCAATGGAGTAGGGCACACAGATACCTTTCCTCGTACTCTTAAAATTCAGGAACTGAGATGGAGATAAATTCAAGAGCTCAACACCCCACTTACGAACATGAGTCAATAAAGTTTTTAAGCCTGGCATCCTTAACTTATTATAATGTGAATGAGTTTGGATCTAATAAGATTAAGATGAAGCAAACCTTATTCAAGTCATTGGATTGGGACCAAGATAATTAAGGGACAAGCCTTGGCTGTCAAAGCCCTAACTAATGGCGTGAACTTAAGTTCACTTGACTATCAAATAGTGACAGTAGTTTTAAGACCAACGCAATCAAGGGACAACTCTTAGCCATCAAGCCTTAAACTAAAGCCTTAAATTTGAATTTGTCGATTTGTGGGAACATATTAAAATTGGAAAGTCATACCTAAAGCTCGAAAACTGTATTAATGTGCAGATATCGATGTTATGCTACACCTAGCTAAGTTATGCTACTCCTAAGGAAAAAGCACAAGTGTGCTGTAAAAGAAAAATTAAAAAAGTTTTGTAATGAGTATATTTACTACTTTGAATTGACGCGGAGTCCTTTATTTATACAAAAACAAGAAATAACTATTGCTCTTTCTTTCCCGGCAACTCCACCCATATATGGCCTATCAGCTTTTTTCAGCATGCATAAATCTTCTATGAACGTGCCCTAAATTCAATATTGGAAAAAAAAATCCTTGGTTCCCACGTCCGAATTATTAGCGAAACTCCCCTCTAAAAGCCCCAAAGTCTCTCTGGTTACGCTTAGTGCCTTAGGCTGTAACCAACTACTTTGAGGATGGAAACCATCTGTCTTATAGCCTTCCTGATAGCCCCTCAAGCTTGAGCTCACTTCACCCCTCAATCATCTTGTGCCTCAAGTGGTTGATGCCCTTGTAATGGGTAATTACCTTCTTGGATGTTGGAATCGAGACGTTGTTATCTTAGTACTTAAAGGCCCGACTTCCCTTAAGAACGCCCTCATGTGTGGACCACCTGGCACTTTATTCAAAACAATATCATCCCAACCCCCTCGAAATGAGGGTGTAAACAAATATGATCCTGACTTACCTATCAAGGTCTTTTAATCAGCTTAGTCTATATACATTGAGTAATAGAGATTGCTCATTGTCTGAATTGATAAAAGTACATTTTGAGAGAAAAGGTGTCATGAGAACTGAGTCCACTTAGTGTAAGCATCTACCTCGGGAATTAGGAGCCTCAAGAGGGGAAAATAAAACATGAGTTGTAATAGCTTTGTCTCTTCTATAAAAGCACTGGACATTAATATTTAAAATGAATTTCCTAGGTACTTAGATACCAATTGTTGCCAAGACTGAAAGCCCACATGACAAGGTATAAGATATCATGTCTCCTCTAGTTGTGACTGCTAAGTAGTTCCCTGGTGCTCTAGTGAGTGGGCTTTCTATATGAGTGCCATTAGAGAGTAGATTAAGTGATGTCATGAAGTTCTGTATTTGAGTAACTATCTTAATATACTTTAGAAAATTTATTTCTTCCCGCTATTTATTTCAAAATTATTTTTGAGTTATTTTTCAGAGAAATTGATTGGTAGTTAAGTAAATAAATTGTCTATTTAAAAAGGTACAGTAATAGATAGTCGGCCTATTTAAATCAAAACTACTTTAGTGGCAATTTATTAGTCTAATGCAAGCTAGGTTTTGTAACCGTATAAAAGAAGAATTTTGAAACTATATAGCTTTGAAGTGGCACTTAATCTGAGATCACTTTAATCTATGATTCAGAAACTGGTTTGATATGTCTTATGTGGTTATTAAGTAGTAAATTGGCAACCAATATATTAATTGTGTTTGAATTAATGGTAACTAAAAAAGCCTTTAAGAGTAAAGGCAGTAGAGCCACTAGGCTGCTAGTACTTGTTCATAATATATTTATGGACTGCTAAATGTTCAAGCGAGTGGAAATGATGAGTATTCCATAAAATATTTTTGATAAGTTGATTTAGGGATATTGCCTATGAGGATTGAAGTCTTGAATCCTTTGAGAAGTTCAAGGAATTAAAGACTAAAGCTGGAATCAATTAGGTAATTATATAAAGTTACTTTGATTAGATCAAATTACTTTGATTAGATCAAAGTGGTGGTTTGAGGAGAATCCTTATTTTTCCTCATTACAAAGAGTTGTAGAAAGGATCCCTAATTTGTTATTGACTTTGGTAAGATTCATACGATGAGTCATATCTACATATCAAAAGGTTTGCTTTGTAAGATGTTTTAGAAAGTATTCTAAAAGTATAGTATATAGCTTATGTTAGAAGACTGATAGTATAAAATATTGTGCCTCAACAACGTGATATAACTGTTGGCTGACTTTTATATTGTAATTTTGATGATAACAATTACTTAGTGAGTCATGGTGCTTAAACTGCTCCAATGTTGTTTGTAAGTGACTCATAAGAAAGCTTGGAAAAATCAAGGCTAATCATGTTGATACCAAGCTTTCTAAGATGATGAATCAAGAGGAATAGAGATAAAAGTTGAAGAGAAGATTCATCCAAAATGAAGAGAATGAGATCCGAGTCTAAGCACTTCAAGTAATTTATGTCTAATTTTCTTGGATTTAGGATTGGGATATATTAATTGAGTCAATATCTCAACTTTGATATATGGTGCTCTAACAACAATGTTTTTGAAATTTGATTTCAAAATGCCTTTTGCAAAATATTCAAGCCAAGCTAATCAAGTTTGTAAATGAAAATATTTTTCAAGATTGGTATTAATAATCAATCATTCTTTCAAATGAATAAGCAAAATCATGGAGATTAATTCAAAAATTAAGCTGGTATAGTAATTAATGAATCAATCAATTCTGCTTAGTAAATATGGTAATCAATCAATCATTTATGCCAAATGGTAAAAAATGTTCAAATCTACCCAGGCAACCTGAGTGTTGACACACAGAAGGGGTTGTGTTTCACACAGACATACATTAGCCCTTTGGACTTGTTACAAAGGCTGTGGGCCGACACATAGGCCAGAAAAGGCTTTAAATGACTACTGTTGACTTGATTTCTTTCCAAATCTTTCTTCTAATATTTTGAACATCCCTCGGCTCTCATTTGCCAATAAATAGGGCTCAAATGCCTTGGCTTAAACCATCCAGTACTCTCTAAGCATTCTTTGATAAAAGGTTCCTACTCTCTCATGCTTTAACATTTTAATTTTGAGTTTTCGTTTAAAGTTTTTCTTAAGCATCATTAGTTTTCTTTATTGTTGATCATTCAGTTTAATTGGCATATCCTTAGCTTTGGCTAAGCTTGATCTATTATCAATTCACTCTTGAAAGAGTAAAGAGTTTCAATGCTTTAATTATTTCATTACTTTGTTTCAATTTCTTATTGTAGATGGATCCTTAGCCTATTCTAACAAAGGGATCGGTTGTCAAGGTTAAGTCTTGAGCCTACATACAGAAAGGCTGGTTCTAGAGGTTGGATTCTAAGCCTAGTTTTAAAAAGGATCATTAAGCTTAATTAAAAGCCTTAAGTGACGAAGAGTAGTCACTTCAAGAGTGGACTAGCTTTCGGGATGGAAGTCAGCCACTATAAAAATAATTGTGCATCTTTTTGTTCTTGTGTTTAATTTTTATGTTTTTGATTTATTGTTTATCTTTTAAATCATTTTTTGTCTCTTAAAGTTTTTTTCATTTTATCATGAATGCACCTAATTCAACCCCCGCCTCTTAGGTTGCTTTTTGGACCTTCAATTGGTATCAAAGCTAGCACTCCATTTTTTTTTTTTTTTTTTTTTTTTTTTTTGTCTGACAATCTTAGAGTGTTCCTTATGGCAACCTTTGCACCAATGTTGTTTGAAGGTCAATCAACAGAGAAACCTCCACTTTTTGACAAAGAAAACATTTTCTAATGGAAACTTAGGATGAGACTTTTTATAATGTCTATTGACTTTGGCTTGTGTCTAATCACCAAAAATGGTGATTTTGCTCCTCCAATGAATAAAGAAAATGTAATTCCTGTTGAATTTGAAAATAAGCTTATTCAACATGACAAAACAAAGCTTGACAAAAATGTTAAAGCTCACTTACAATTATTATGTGCTATTACTCCCAATGTGTTTAATCACGTCAAAAGTTGCAAGACTACAAAGGTGATTTGGGACAAACTAGAAGCCATGTTTGGAAGAGAGACCAATGAATAATCCCCTCATACAAGTAAAGAATCAGTAGTGGTGGTGGGTCGATCAAGATAGGCTTGGACATTAGTGACGATGGGTCGATCAAGGGGGTTATGTCACATTGAAGTGGTTCTTGTAATGTGTTCTCATCTCTCAATGTTATAGTCTGAGTTTGTTCCCCTTGGTTGGTGACTATATTATTAGGTAAGGAATGTTTGAAGCTCTTATAAAGTTCCTCTAATGTAAGTCCCTACTTCAGTTTCTAAATTTTGGATGGAGGCTTATGGGTTTCTGAAAATAGCCTTGGTTTCTTGAGTAAAAAGTATCCTTTCATGCATGAACTCCATAAACATCTCTTCTAAGTCATATTTTATTTCTTGAGGTGGATGAATAGGGGACCAAGGTGCTTCGTGACTGTTCTAAGAAAAGTTAGAAGGGTTCATTCATCCTTAACTACAAGTGGTAGAGTAAGGGTTCTATTAGGCTTGTTGATAATTTGACATGTAACTACAAAAAAAGTGACGAACAGTAATAAACTAGAAAATCTTCTGTTACAATTGATTTATCAATAGCGACAAAAATTTTCTTTTATTGCAAATTCAAAATCTCACATAAGGCTTACCCCTTTTGTAACAGAAAAATTAGTCTGTTGATATTTTAAATAGCATTACCAACAGTACACTTGTGTTTGTTGGCATGATATTTTAATTAAAAAAATTTTATATCTCATGAGCTAAGAAATGAATTTTTACTTCCCTCCAATATTATATTTCAAAAAAAATGAAAAATAACATGTCAAAGACACGTAGATAATTCATTTTTTTTTTTTGTCTCTAAATACATTACATAAACTTAATATTAGCAAAAATTTAAAATTTTACGTCAATTCACAAATTTTTGGGGGTAAAATTTCCCACCAAAGCTTTAAATTTACGGCATATAAAATTTCATTAACATTTTATTACAATAAAAAGGTAAATATGTAAAAATGCAGGATTGAAAAAAAAAATTAAGAAAAAAGGAAAAAAAATCAAAGAAAAAAGGATTAGGAGTGTAGGATTAAAAAAAAAAAAAAGAAAAAAGTAAAAATTTCAAAAAAGGAGGTTGGGGGTGGGGAGGCTTTTGGAGGAGTTGAAAACTCCTCTATTATATATATAAAGATATTTAAAATTATATTTTTTTTCCTAATCCGCATTCTATTATATACATGAAGGTAATGCATTTTCTACTTATCATGTAAATTTAAGGGACTAAGCAACATTGGTTTGAATATCATTAAGAAAATCTACTGTGGTGAACATGCTTGAGAAAATCTAGATTCAATTTTTTCTTTGGGGGTGGTTGGGGGAACTAGACTCAAGTTCCATGTACCAATGATTTAGACATGATGATGTAGGTGTGTTGCTTATAGATGTCCAGATTGGGTAATATCCTTTTTCTAGCCCTTATTCTACTTCCTATCCTTTTGTACAAGGTCCATGTTTGGTGAGGTTGAGGTTGAAGTGAAGGAGGTGATGTGAGATTTCGATAGAAAGTGTTTTCCTCTCCTTGAAGGAAAATGTTCTCTCATTATGTCGAGAGAAGGTCAATTTCCATTAAGTGGAGGAAACATTTCCTATATTTGTAGATGTTGCTATGAAGTTATATAAAGAAACAATTGATATGGAAAATATTTTCTATCAAAACAAATAGAGTCTCAATGGAAGCATTGAGTCTTAATTGTAACAAGGAGGAGGATATTTGATTTCGATTTTCTTTCCTCCTAAACAGAGCACCTGTGTGGTTTCCCTTCTATGTTTTTCTTTCCCTTGGTTTCCTTGAGGCATTGGGTCTATCGTTTTTGTTGTTTTTGTAGCAACACCGGTTTGAATATTATAATAATTATGGAATGAAAAGATATGCAAAAAAAGTGTACATGCTAATTGCTCTTTGATTGCATATAGCAATCATACTACTTCTCAGATGGGAAAGAGCCATATTAATGGGTGAAATTAAGCTGGATCCATCATGGAGAAGTAACAAATGTACGTGGAGAAACAAACTCATTGAAGGAAAGATGAAAGACCAAGCTGTAAAGAATAGGCCTAATCTTACGCTTATTCAACAATGGAAGAATTTTGTCGAATTTTGCTTTTCTGAAGAAAGACAGGCATACTAATATATTCCCATAAGCATAGTGTCGTAGTATATTATGTTATATATTATTCACTTTTCATGTTCTTGGGTTTAAAATACCAGAAGAGAGGCATCGAAACCAAAAAAAAATTCAAAACTGAGGTATTATTGTGGCACAAAGACTCTTGCTAGAAGACGCAATGAGAAGGTCGGTTTAGTCTTTTAATTTGCTTTGAATCAAGGGATTTGTTTTTGAGGAATTTTTATTGAAAAGTATGTGTTCTATGTGTGTACAGATAATCACTACTGGGAAAGAACCAAATGAGCTCACAATGTTTCAATAAACCCATATGCCAGAGTCTTCATCCGAACTTGATGCTGGATCTACCACTATTGTAGTGTGGTTTATCTATAATTATTTTGTATTTCAATTTTTTTTCCATGTCACTTCTAATGGTCATCATTTCTTAATATGATATGAGGCGGAGATGGATAGAAGATTAGAAGAAGATTCCACAAGATCTTGATGTGACAACAAGAATAGAGGGACACAAAAAAATATTTGTAGCAGTTGCGAGAGAGAACAAGAATGGATACACGAAAACCTATGAGTTAGGCATTAAAGTCCCTCGATCTGGTGTGAAACGCTCTCTCCTAGCTCAAAAGCAAGAGAAATATCTGAAGTTGGAGGTTGAGCTCAAAGATGTAAACCAAAGCTTAAAATTTGTATGTGATAGGGTAGATTTTGCAATGGCAAATTTGACAAAAAGGGGAAGAAAGGTCAATTTGCTTTTGCAGTGCTTTGGGATTCCACATAATACAAAATTTTGATTATCAAAGCAATGATGTGACTTATAAATAATGAGAGTTCTTCTGATTAGGAAGTAAAGGGCTTAGTGAACTTGTGACTTCTTGTGAAAATCTATTTGTGATTTTGTGTATTAGTCCCTATGTTGATATGCCTCATGTATTTCGCAAAGCTGTGTTTGAAGCAAGATGAATATGTTGTTATATGTTGCTTGAAGTGATGATAAACAAGTTTTATGGACTAATTGTTGCTGTGAGTTGCTGTCCATTTTGCTTTTATGCATATTATGGTTGTTAGCTGCTATAAGTTGCTGTCAATAATGATTTTACTGTAGGCTTTGGACTGTATACTACTGAAATTTTTGCAATTTGCTGCGTTTTGTAGATTTCAACTTGTGGTTGGGAAGAAAATGATATGTTTGAGTCATATGTGGACTTGTTATTGTCTTAAGAGACTATTATATCCTTAGGATCACTGTTTCATGCCTTCTTTTCTACTTTTTGGAAAAGGGTAAGCTATAGGTCAAATATGAGAACCTTGATTAACTATAGGTTGTGTCTAGGTTATGATCATAAGTTATATGTTCATGATGGATTGTTATGGATGTTGTTCATGGTGGAGTCATTTAATGCAATGTATGAGTTGATTTGGCTAAAATGAATGCTAATTAAATTGCATGTTTAGCTTAGATTTCAAGTTTATCTTTATTTTATAGGAAGCTAGCTCATCTCGTGATAATGAAGTTTATTAAGAGGAGCAAGATGGGGATAATGGCTTAGAAGATAAGGATGATGCAGTGGAAAATGAGCTATATGAATGATTGTTCGTCATACATTAGCCAAGAAACTTATGTCGGACTGCTTTCTACCGACTCTCCCATTCGTCGGACATTATGTATTTTGGCTAAACTTGAAAATGATGGGAAGAATTATTTTGAATGTTTTGTGTGTGTGTGTGTGTTTTTTTTTTTTTTAATTTGCAGGTGATTGTAGTTTGATGTAATGCATGACAAAGTTGTTGGTTGGGATGCTGATGATGTTGGGTTTTTGGTTTTGTTATTTTAATTTTAGAGGTGTAAAGTTCTTATCGACTTATTATTATTGTCACGTTCTAATTGTTTGAAAAATACGAAATTTAGCTTGTTAGGACATACAAATATATGTTTGTAATAAAAGTACGGCAACATAATACAATGCTGTTGTAATCAAAAGAAACAAAAGTATAATGCTGTTATTAATAGCAATAGTGATAGAACCAAACGACGTTGCTAAAAATAATAGCAATAGATACTAATTGTTGTTGCCAAAACCAATAGCAACAAAGCGCAACTTTTGTTGCTATAAGTAATAGCAACATAAAGTATTTTGTTGTCATAGATAATAGCAATAGAAAGTATTTTATTGCTATAAGTAATAGCAACAAATTGTCATGTTGCTGCAAAAAGTAATAGAAACAAAACTAGCAACAAACACCTATTTGTTGCTATTGGAGGACAATTGCAACAATATGCATTTTCTTTTGCTATAACCTTTAGTGACAGCTGCAAGAACAACAGCGTAGCAGCAGACAAAATTGTGTTGATAAAAGCTATAGTAATAAAAGAACAGTCAATAGCAACATAAATGATCATATTGCTATTGGTCACTTTTTTTGTAGTTATTCTGTCGAAAATCTAATGAGGAAAAACTGTTGCCCACTTGGCATTCATACGTACTAGCATGGTTACCTACACAAAATTCACATATAGGAGTCTTATGTTATCTAGTTGTTTATGAACTAGTGAATAGTTGAGCCGATAATGACATGAATGCATTGACTTCATAATTTCCCATTGGTCTTCTTAATACAGCCTAATATTGAGGTCTTATATATAGCTATTGTAAGTCATCACATTCTACAAAATTCTGTAAACTTAGGATAAGGGTGAGTAATATCTTCTAATTGCAATCTTAGCAAACAAAATATGAAAAATAAACTTAAAAGTTAGATAAAGATAAACGTGTTGAGAAAGAACCAAAATACAATATCACACAAATTTTAACAAAATCCAAATTTTAAAAGAAAGGGGGGGCAGGGGCATGCGAACTTTTTTTAACAGAAGAAGATAAAAAAATGCATTGATACGAAAGTTTTAAAAATCTTAAAAATGACAAACTTATCTAGAAAAGTTAAAAGAATGATAAAACTAATAAGAAAACTTAAAGTTACAACAATCTAATACAAAAGTTAAAAAAATAAAATTTTAAGGGAGGGTGGTATATGAACGAAATACAAAATTCTTTTTCAAATGTAAACAAAATTTACAAATTTTTACACACGAACTTCAAATTAATACTAAAACTAGATGGTATCAATATCACTCAAATAAAAACAATCCCCAGCAATGGAGCCAAAACCCTGGTGCTTGGTGTTATGCTAAGCAAGTGCACCAAGTTGTATCAAGTAAAAAAGAAGTGAGTAGAGTATCGTCCCACGAGGATTTTTTATTGAATGAATACCAAAATTAGTAGTTTCAATACTATTTGAAAGACCCAAATTTGTAGTTTTTGATATGAAACAAATAAAATGAAAGACTAAAAATGTTTACCAATTTGAATAAAAGTGCACTGAATTTGGGTGAGTTTACTGATTGAATAAAATCCAAGGCATTGAATTTCACCTAGTTGTATCAATACACCTTTCTATTCTAGATATTCAAGTTGTTATTATATGTTGATGGTTAAAAACCCTAATTTATTAAATATTCTCTCTCAAGAAACTTTTAGCATGTTCTTTTTCATATGAACTCATCAATCTCTTGCTTGAATTTAAATAAGAAAAGAGTTTTAGAGATCTATGGTTTTCAAATCGTGTTAATCTCTCTCCAGCATTTGCTCAGTTTGTGATGTTTATCACTTTAGCAATCATCATAAATTGTCTCTTGGACTCATTATGAATCATTATAGGCTTTGAATGGCGATCAAGAATTCAAAACTCATGAAGAACAATGATAAACACTCAAACGACGCAATAAATAAACTTTGAATATGTTGAATTGGAAAAGAGCATATATTACAACTTATACTATATCGTTGTCTTAGAAAAATAAAATTAGTTCATGGTAGGCATAATATAAAGCAAACTAAGACAAAATTCGTGAACTTAAAGAAGAAAAGGATAGAAAAGAACTTAAAATAAAAAATTACAAACCAAACTCTTCTTCCTTCTTTCTTTCCTTCTCCTCACCATTTACCTAAGTTTTTTCTACTTCATATTCAGTTTTTTGCAGAATTAATTCAAGCTAAAACACTTCTTCAACACTCGTATTTTTATAATTTAAGGATGGAAAGTCATGAAATAAAAAATTAACACAAGTTCTTCCTTATTTGCAAGCTTGCCGCCCATTTTTGACTTTTAAATCAACTTGTTGATATCTTCATTTTTTTTGTCTCCATTTTTCCACCCAAAACTCAGTCTTTTCAATAATTTGTATGTGTTCATGAAGTGTTCAAGAAGTTCTTGCACTTGATTTTTCCAATTAGCCACCCAATATTGAGATTTCCAACAACTTGTACATGTTGTTTCCTTGCATTACCATGTAGTTTTGATGTGTTCAGTCCATTTTTTTGCTTTTGTTTGATGTATCTTGTATTTACTTGTTGAAATTAATGATAAAACCTAGCAAGCCTTAGAATTAAATGTGTGTTTTTATAAGGAAATAGCAATAGGAGCGAAAAAGAGCAAAAGTGATAAAATTTTGATGTAAACGGTTTAGAAAATGAACCTAAATGATATGACTAATTATATACTAAATTAGACTTATCAATCTACGTTCCCTTTCTAGGCCATGTTGCATGCTAGGTGACCCTTGTTGATCCACGTCAATGAATGCAGACAAATGGCAGGGTATCATGTGGCATCCTACAAGTGACTGTGCTGATGGAGCTGTAGATAAGTATTTTAAAAAATATTTTATCTTGAGTAAGATTGAAGTTTACCCATTATTTTATTTTACTTATTTTTCTGATTGAATTAGCTCTCCTTTAAAAAAAAAAAAACTATGCTAAGCTAATTCAGATTTAACAACAATAATAGCAATTAAGATCTTGCTCAGTTTTCTCTCAAATATTTAGTGAATTGATTAAGAAAAAATCTCTTCCAAATTAGCTCTTAAAATTAGTTTTAAGAACCACTTCATTTCACGACATCCACTCGTTAGCCCTAAAAGGAATAATTGCAAAGAAGATCTCAGAGGTATCGTTTGGAGCATCTTTTCGCTTGCGGTCTACAACGAGGTATGAGATTTCTCATCCTATACTTTTATATTGATATTTAATTATTTTTCATGGGTATATCTTCTATGCTATGCATTGTTATGTATAATTAGAGTCAAGATCATGTATTTAATTTAAAACTAGAGAATTTTAAATCGGTATTCCGCTGTGCTAGATACAATCGTTGCATATTTAATTTTAGAAATTAAAAGTCACCCACCCAAACATCATCTTCTTATCACCCCCAGTCGGATGGTCAAACTGAGGTCCTAAACAACTAACTTAAGACATACCTCATCGCCTGGCAGGGGAAATGCCTCGTGATGGGAGCAAGTTGGTACTATTAGTCGAATGGTGGTATACCACATCGTTCCATGTTCGTACTACACCATACAAAATTTTGTTCAGGAAACCTCCTCCCATTCATGTGCCATACCCTTCAGGGAGAATCCATCATTGATGTTGTTGATTGCAGTCTCCGCACCCACGAGGTTACGATTCATCAGTTGGAGTTCCATCTTCACCGTGCCCATAAAAAGATGAAACAATAGGTTGATTGACATCACATGGAACACAACTTTGAGAGTGGTGATTTTGTTTGGCTTAAGCTTCAACCCTACCCTCAGCATAGCATTGACCACCAGAACTTTCATAAACTTTCTTCTCATTTTTATGGAGCTTTTAAGGTTCTAGATCACATTGAACTTGTAGTGTACAAGTTGGACTTTTCAAGTAATGTTCAAATCCATCACACAATCCACTTGTCTCTCCCCAAGCTTTGCTTTTCACTTCCTCGGGTCAGTCTTCCTCTTCCCAAGACATGGCCTCCACAAATGCCTTCCCCCCAACCTGACCGCATCCTTAGGGACAGGATGGTAAAATGACGCCAACAAGCTGTAAAAGAAGTGCTCATTCACTAGCTCAATCAATCTCTCAAGAACACTACTTGGGAGTATTTGTATGACCTTCAGTGCTGTTTTCCTAACTTTTGCCCTTGAGGACAAGGCTCATTTCGTGCGGCGGGTATTGATATTAACGTTTGATCGACATGCAAGTAAACAGCCCAACTCATGACTCGACTACTGACTTGGCCAACTAACTCTGCAGGTGATCTGCACATAAGGCGATATTTAGCAGCTTAATTAGGGATATTTAGTCACCATTAAGAGATATTAAGTAGTAGTATAAAAAAAGTCCTAAGAGTTAGATGAGGGTTATGTTGATTGTAATTGAGCTGCTATTTCTCTAATCCTATATTCTTTCTCTTCTCCCAGGCCATCTTCTTCTTCTTCACATCCTCTATTCCTATACTCATATAACCTTATACTTGTAATTAACTCATATTATACTAAATAGCAATACAATTTCTATTGAGCTTGAGCAATTGTGATTGTTTGATTGATTGAATTGTGTTAAATGGAGCATTTTTATTGTTGAATTGTATCAATATATTATAAATACGTATTTGTTTCTTTGAGGTGTTGGATGTGTCATTTTTATTTTAGAAATCCTTACCTTGATTGAGAAATAGGCTTTTGGAATTACAAGTTTAGTGTTGGATTTTTTCCTGCAAAATTGTGTTTTGGGAAAATTGGAAGGAAAATTTTTACTTCGAAGTTTTTTTTCTAAAATCAAATATTTTTGGACCCCACATTTTGGGCGCTCAGAGATCATTGTGAAGAAGATTTTGAGGCATCAAGAGTCCTTTCTTTAATTTTCGACTTCAAGATCAAAGTTGGACTCTCTTTCTAGGTATATATTTACAATTTCATGCTTTCCTTTATTTCATTTTTCTGCATACATGATTTAGATTTATTTTATATGATTTTTTATGTCATTATGAACCTATTACAGTAATACAATGATTTAATTAAATAGTTTAATTATATATGGGCTTAAGTTTAAATTAAGATTTAAATTTCTCTAATAATGCCCTTTCAGATTAATTTTTTCCAAAATTATTTTTTCAAATATTTCCCCAACAATTTATCATTATTTTTTCTTGATGATTTCTTGCCCATAGTCCTACCTTGGATGAGAATGGTTCTCACTTATGTTTGGGTTTTACTATTTCGATGACCATAAGCTCTATGCCACAATGAGCAAGTGTGTTTTTGGATCTAAATCTATCAAATACCTAGGTTATATCATATCTAAGGATGGCATGAAGAACGATCCTTCAATGATTAAGGCTATGCAAGATTGCCTGAGCCTAAGAACCTTAAAGAATTGCATGGTTTTTTGGGTTCAACAAGTTATTATTGCAAATTCATACTCAGATGTAGGGTTATAGCCAAACCACTGCTAAGCTTTTCAAAAAAGACTTCTTTCTTTGGTCTGACAAAGCAACAGAGGCCTTCAAAGGTATTATCAGACTATGTCAACATCCCCCATCATTGTTTTGCCCGACTTTGAGCTTCCATGAAGTTTAGGAACTAAAGCTTTATCACTTGGGATTGGAGCTGGTTTGCATCAAAATGGGAGACTGATCGCATACCTCAGTATACCGCTTTCCTTTAGGCAATTGGGTGTTTTTATAGATAAGAAAGAGTACTTGGCCATTCATGACAATCTCTATGTAGCGTCACTATCTTAAACGTCATGAATTTGTGAAAAAACCATCACGAGAGCCTCAAATTTCTTTTGGAGCAAAGGATTGTTAGGAACAGTGTCCTGAAATTTAAATTTATTCTGGATATATTATTTTGTTGTGTTTGGTAAATATATGACATAGGTTAGTCTAAATATCAGTTCCTACACCGAGTAGAGAAAAAAAGGGGGCTGAAAAAATTTACGTAAATATAAAATGCGTTAATTAATATTTAGAGGAGTGCAAAATGCTGCGTTTTGCTTGAGATAAATTTTAAATTCTGATATTTTGGGGCAATGTTAAAATTGCCCCTCACTTGTGGTTTTAATTACATTATTTGCCATGCACTATAAGCTTCCCTAGCTGCTCGGATCACTATACCAAGCTGCCTGGTTGTACTTGCCTGCACGTGAGCTATACAGCCTGCCTGAAATTGCTGCCCGGCTTGTGCGACAGTACTAAACTGCCCGAAATGCTTTTTAAAGGGGTTCTTTTATACAGCTGGTGTATTTCACCGATATCTTTCTTCCCTCAAATGCTGAGACCCGTTAGGGTTTCTTGAGGAGGCATCTTCAAGAAGCTTCCTTCGCTCCATCACAGCCGTACGAGCCTCGACACGTGTCACCAGATCTGAGGCTCACGCTGTGCATTCTGCGGGTAAGTTTCGTCCGTTAGATCGATTTTTAATCGACGGCTATGATGAGTATTAGGGTTTCGTTAGGTTGAAGCTTGGAGGGTTATTTAATGCTGAGGTTTAGGGTTGGAAAGGTATTGAAACCGTCTTTCTCCTCTCCCCTTCTCTCTCTAGCGATTTTATCTCTCTAAGGCTCTCTTAGAAACCCTAACCTAAATACGAGCCTCTGAGCCAAAATAATCAAAGATTCTAGCCTCATGAGTCTTGGTTCGATGTGATTTCATGTTCGCGGAGCTTCGTTCGTGTTGTTGGAGTCCGGTCCGTGGTTGGTGTTTTCGGTTCGTGTTCGGTGGAGGTCCAATCGTGGTTATACTTGCTGAATCTAGAGCTTGACTAGATGGTGTGAGCATCTTGCTTGCAAATCTTGGTAAAATTTTAATTTCACAACAGAAGGAATACTTCTAACTCAACTTGATTCATTTGATTTCTTGAATCTGGAGTTATATTTGAGGTTTGTGGAGTATTTTGTGTTGTAAATCAGTCCTGGTCTAGTTTAAGTTTGTTCTATTAGTGCAAGATCTGATATCTTGAAATCATTATTGTTTGTTACTGAGTGTCTTATTTAATACTGTTTTATCTAAGTTGTTTTGTGAAAGTTTTGTATAAAGAACCTAACAAGTGGTATCAGAGTTGATTAAACACATTTTTAAAAACAAAATGGCTTCAGCTAAACACGATATCGAGGAATTTACGGGTAGGAACGATTTTGAGCTGTGGAAAGTCAAGGTCCAAGCACTGCTTATGGCCTATAGTGTAAGTTTTGAACTTTTGGAAGATAATGATCTACTATAAGGTCTCAAACCATCAAACAAGGGCAACATGGACAAAGTAGCTCACGGTAATATCTTACTGTATTTAAGTAACTCAGTTCTAACAAAAGTATCTGCTGAAAGGAGTGCTCTAGGTGTCTGGAAAAAGTTAGAACAACTGTATGCCTCTAAATCCCTCTCTAATCGAGTATATTACATGGATGATAATAAAAACATAGAGGACAATTTGAATGAATTCTGTAGAGTATTATCTGACCAGGACACATTAAAAGTAGAAATAATTGATGAGACTCAGGCTATAATACTTTTAGGATCGTTTCCTAAATACCAAAGATATCTAAAAGAAACCCTAAGATATGGTAGAAAGACCATATCACTAGTAGAAGTAGAAGATGCCCTAAGATCTAAAGTACTAGAACTAAAGAAAGAGGAAAAATACTATACTAGCAACAATGGCAATCACAGTGAGAGCTTAAACGTACGAGGTAGAACTAAAGAAAAAGATAACCATAAAAGAAGAGGTAAGAATCACTCAAGATCTAGGTCCAGAGGTAGAAAAGATCTATCTAATGTCAAATGCTATAAGTGTGGAAAATTTGGCCACTATAGAAGCATTTGCCCTGAAAATAAGAACCATGCTAGTGCTGATTATACTGCTGAAAATAATGAATGTGGAAAAGTACTGATTGCTTCTACTGGTTTTACTTGTCATGAGTGGGTGCTTGATTCTGGCTGTAGCTTTCACATGACATTTGATAAATCCTATTTCACTGATTATGTGTCTGTTAATGGAGGACAGGTTATGTTAGGTAATGACCATGTGTGCAAGTTGGTAGGTGTCGGAACTATTAGGTTTAAAATGTTAGATGGCACGAGTTTTAACCTAGAGGGTGTTAGATATGTACCAGAACTTAAAAGAAACCTTGTATCCTTAGGACAACTTGATCTTAGTGGATTGACCCTAAAGGCATGTTGGGGAGAGATGAAAGTCCTGTGAGGCGCCCTTGTTGTGATTAAGGGAGAGATCAAGAACGGATTGTACGTCCTTAAGGGTGAGGTAGTTTCTGGGGAGGGAAACATGTCCAAGATCGACCCTAACGACAGAAGGTTAGGACACATATCTGAGCGAGGACTAATAGAGCTCCAAAAACAGGGCTGTTTTGGTGCTGCTTATGTGACAAAACTTGATTTATGTGATTATGCATATATGGTAAGCATCATAGCATTGCATTTAGTGTAGGTTCATATACTACCCATGGCATTGTTGATTATGTTCACACTGACTTGTGGGGACCCTCAAGGGCTCCCACAACGGGTGGAGCCAATTATTTCCTGCCTATAGCTGATGATTTCTAAAGAAAAGTATGGGTGTTTCTACTTAAAAGCAAAAATGATGCTTATGATACTTTTGTTAAGTGGAAAACGTTAACTGAGAATCAAAGAAAGAAACTGAAAGTCTTAAGAACTGACAATGGACTGGAATTTGTGATATCTAAATTTGACAAACTTTGTGATGATAATGGTATTAAACGACATAAAACAGTAAGAGAAACCCCCCAACAAAATGGTGTAGCAGAACGTATGAACCGGATCCTTCTAGATAGGGTAAGATGTATGTTGTTCTCAGCCGGATTGTCAAAGCTGTTCTGGGGTGAGGCTGTTAATACAGCCGCCTATCTAATTAATAGGTCACCCAACTCTGCTTTGAAAATAAAAACACCCGAGAATGTCTGGACCGGTAAGACCGTTAACTATGACAACTTGAGAGTATTTGGGTGCTCAGCTTTTGCACACCAACAAGAGGGCAAATTGGAGCCTAGGGTAGTCAAAGGCATTTTTCTGGGCTATCCTTCAAGTGTCAAGGGTTTTAGACTAGGGATTAAGGAGGGAAACCGAACTATAACAATAATAAGTAGGGATGCAATCTTCAATGAAGATGAGATGCCCTACATTAAAGAACAATTGAGCAATAGTTCAAATGTTAGGGAATTTGACCTTGACTACTACGAATTTGAAGTTAACCCACCTAGTCCCCTAAACCTAAGAAAAGAACTTGAAGATGACCTAGATAACACTGAAAATATTGACAGAAATGCTGCTGAACCTGTGCCTAATAGATCTGAAATTAAACCTAATGGACCTAAAAATGATGCTTAGGACTTAGAAACCTACCAATTGGCTAGGGACAGAGTTAGGAGAGAATCTAGAGCCCCTGAAAGATATGGCTATGCTGAGTGTCTAGCTTATGCATTAAACACAGCTTTAGATTACATAGAGACTGAGTCGTTGTCCTACACTCAAGCCATCAACAGCAAGCATTCAGCCGAGTGGCTGAATGCAATGACAGTTGAAATGGAGAGCTTCAGGAAGAACAATACTTGGGTCTTGATTCCCAAGCCCATGGGTAGGAAAGTCATAGGTTCCAAATGGATCTTCAGTGTTAAAGAACCCGATACTCCTGAAGGTCTACCCCGGTTTAAGGCTAGACTAGTTGCCAAAGGCTTTTCACAGAAAGAGGGGGTAGACTACAATGAAATTTTTAGTCATGTCATTAAACATACCACTGTTTGTGTTATTATGTGCTTAATTGCTTTATATGACATGTCTTTGCATCAAATGGATGTCGCCGCTGCATTTTTACATGGAGAGCTTAAGGACGAAATCCTCATCTCCCAACCCGAGGGGTTTGTTGAACCCGAGCAGTCTAAGCATGTTTGTTTGCTGAAAAAATCACTGCAGGGGCTAAAATAGTGATCCAGACAGTAGCATAAGAGGTTTCATGCATTTATGGTTGATAATGGCTTTAGTAGGACTGTTCATGACTCATGCTTATACTTTAAGACATTGACTATTCTGAGGCTATTTTTCTACTAATATACATGGATGATATGTTGTTAGCTAGCAGGTCCCGAAAGCAGATTTCTAATTTGAAATCTCGGTTGAACCACTCTTTTGACATGAAAGACTTGGGTGAAGCTAAAAGAATATTAGGCACTGATATCATTAGGAACAGGTCTAAAGGAACAGTCCATTTAAGTCAAAGTCATTATCTTAATAAGGACTCTAAAAGGTTTAATATGTTTGAGTCAAAACTAATGAAACAACCTTTAGCATCGTAGTACCAATTTTTAGCAAGTGAATGTCCTAACACTGAGCAGGCAAAGCTTAAAATGAGCACAATACCATATGCTAATGCCATAGGGTCATTACTGTACACAATGACTTGTACTAGGCCGGACTTAGCTTTTCCAATGAGTATACTGTCACATTATATATCAAATCTCAATAAGGTACATTGGATTGGTGTCAAATGGCTGCTAAGATATGTAAAAGGGTCAATAGATTTGGGCTTAACATTTGGTAGGGACCAAAATGAACATAAATTGACTGGTTATGTAGATTTTGATTTTGTCGGTGACCTAGATAGGAGGCAATCTACATCAGCCTATATCTTCATCTTCACAGGTGGAGCTATTAGTTGGAGGTCAAAATTACAGACTTTAACCTCCTTATCTACTACTGAGTCAGAACTCCTAGCAATATCTGATGTTGTTAAGGAAGCTATATGGCTGAACAGCCTGTTAAACGAAATAAACCTCGACCTAGGGTCACTTAAAATCTACTCAGATAGCTAATCTACCATTGCCTATGTAAGAACCCAGTATTTCATGATAGAATGAAACACTTAGCAGTTAGATGGCATTTTATCATGGATAATATAGAAGAAAATCAGATTGAATTGCTAAAAATTTGTACCGAGGATAACCCCGCTGATATGGGAACTAAAGGTCTTCCTTTGGAGAAGTTTACACGCTTTATTAAACTCCTCCAAATGGAATGGAACCTAAGTTGATAGTGCATGTGAAATTGTTAGTCATATACTTACCAAGGTGGAGTTTGTTGCATATGACATAGGTTAGTCTAAATATTAGTTCCTACACCGAGTTGAGAAAAAAAAGGGGCCGAAAAAATTTACGTTAATATAAAATGCTTTAATTAATATTTAGGGGAGTGCAAAATGCTGCATTTTGCTTGAGATAAATTTTAAATTCTAATATTTTGGGGCAATGTCAAAATTGCCTCTCACTTGTGGTTTTAATTACATTATTTGCCATGTACTATAAGCTGCCCCAGTTGCCCTGATCACTGTTACCCAACTGCCCTGTTGTACCTGCCCACCCGTGAGCTATAAACCTACTTGAAATCGCTGCCCGGCTTGCCTGATAGTACTGAACTGCCCGAAATGCTTTTTAAAGGGGCTCTTTTGTACAGTTGGTGTATTTCATCGTTACCTCTCTTCCCCCAAATGCTGAGACCCGTTAGGGTCTCTTGAGGAGGCTTCTTCGAGAAGCTTCCTTCGCTCCATCACAGCCATTCGAGCCTCAACACGTGTCACCAGATCTGGGGCTCGCGCTGTGCATTCTGTGGGTAAGTTTAGTCTGTGAGATCGGTTTTTAATTGACGGCTATGATGAGTATTAGGGTTTTGTTAGGTTGAAGCTTGGAGGGCTATTTAATGCTGAGGTTTAGGGTTGGAGAGGTATTGAAATTGTCTTTCTCCTCTCCCCTTCTCTGTCTGGTGATTTTATCTCTCTAAGGCTCTCTCAGAAACCCTAACACTAAATACGAAACTCTAAGCCAAAATAATCAAAGATTCTAGCCTCGTGAGCCTTGGTTCGAAGTGATTTCGTGTTCGTGGAGCTTCGTTCGTGTTGTTGGAGTCCGATCCATGGCTGGTGTGCTTGGGTCGTGTTCGATGGAGGTCTGATCGTGGTTATTCTTACTGAATCCAAAGCCCTACTGGATGGTGTGAGCATCTTGCTTACAAATCTTGGTAAAATTTTAAGTTCACAACGGAAGGTATACTTCTAACTCAACTTGATTCATTTGATTTCTTGAATCTGGAGTTGTATTTGAGGCCCGTGGAGTATTTTGTGTTGTAAACTAGTCCTGGTCTAGTTTAAGTTGGTTCTATTAGTGCAAGATCTGAGATCTTGAAATCATTATTGTTTGTTACTAAGTACAACAACAGTCCCAGTGCCTCGCGGCTTCCACAGGAAGCAGGGTCTGGGATGGGTGATGTACGCAGCCTTACCCCTTCCTGGTGGAAAGGAGACTGTTTCCGGGGATCCCCAACCTGAAACAATTGAGTGCCTATAAATAAACCACCAATTAATTACCAATGAATTTTGAGGAAGAAGAAGAAGAAGAAGAAGAGGGGGAGGAGGAGGAAGAAGCATGATCAAAGACTAAGCTAGCCTATAAGTGCTACACTTGAGGTTATGCCTGCTGTTTGTTATTTAATATTGTTTTATCTGAGTTGCTTTGTGAAAGTTTTGTATAAAGCACCTAACATATTTAATTAATAAATAAAAATTGAAGTCACGGTCGTTTCCTAGTTAAATTTGTGTAAGCGAGTATTTATATTGCATGTGATTTTCTTTTGGGAGAGATCCATAAGATGGATGTAGTCCTCAAACTATAATTTACATATCTGTTTTAAGTGGTTTAGGAGACCAAGCCATAAATAGATTTGGAACAAATGGCACGGATTGTTGGTTTAAAGGCTCGTAGTCGAAGACAAGTTTGGACCACTTGTATGTTAAGACTATAACGTGACACTTTAGATGACTTGTCTTGGTCATGTAAATGGATAACCGAAAGTGTTGGTTTGGTGTGTTTAAAAAAGATTGACGCACTAAGTTGGACCAAGTGGGTTACTTATTTATAGACTACTATCGGAGAGGAGTGATTCACGTTATATTATTTGAACGACGACTCTAAATCCTGAGGATATTCTAGACTTGTGCATGGAGCATTAGTTACTTTGGTGCACTATAAGTAAGGTCTAAACGCATGATTGAATTCTGCGTACACATGGTAGCGGCGCGAAGTGTAACAAGGATTAGGTATTCAATAGGAAATCTATAGTCTCTTATGAGATACAGATATCCCCTTAGTTAATTTGTAAATATTTGAATAGTTTGAAAACTTTGGCCAAAGTATTCCAAGTGTTTGACATTTGGAATTTATACTATAAATATGTTCAAGTATAAATAAATTGTTCAGTAAAGCGTAAGTCGGTAACTAATGAAGAAGCTGTGAGAAAGATAATGATAATAGTTATACTTATTCTTTGTCATGGACATCTAGTAGAAAGGTTGTTGTCATCAACATAGTCTATTTGAGAAATTCGAATTAATGATTTAAGTTTAGAGTGAAATGAGATTTATTTAGTGGATCATTAAATGGTAATTAAATTATTTCGTGAGATGATTAATTTAACCCATTTGGAGCCAGATTTAAATTATCCCTAAGGTCCCTGCGTAAGCCTCTGTCTTTATTGCCATCGAAAAAATATTAAAGAATTTATGAGATAAATTATTTGTCCATAAGATGGGTAAAAGATGAATAAAAATTAAAAATTATAAAATAAAATAACTTTGGAAAATAAAAATTCATAAGATAAATTTTTACATATGGGAAACAGAGCGCAAAAAGGGGGAAATGGCGTTAAAAGGATCAGCATCCACATAAAAGCGCACTGGCCAACCAGCAAGCGACACGTGTCGCAGACGGGGATACCAGGGCCACGATCCGCACCCTTGGGCGCGGACCAATAGCATGCCGTCACGTGGCAAGCGTTTTAAATTAAAAAGTCACGCAGTTTTGAACTGTTATGAAACGCTGCATTTTGTGTCATGTTTTTAATTAAACGACACCTTTTGTTTTTTTAACTGAGCAATCTCACATCAAAAATATCAATTTTTTCACTTCGGTATACTCTTACAAATAGAGGTAACTATTCCAAGAGTTTGGCATTCAAAATTTAGAATTAAAAAGATTTCTAAGAGTATTGACTTTTAGAAATCTAGTGAGAGAGAGAAATTTCTTTTGAAATTTTTCTCAAAGTTTAATATTTTTTGGAGCCCACCCTCTAGACAGTTCGAGGTCATTGCGTAGAAGATCGCTAGGTCTCGATTCCTTGGTATTATTTTCAATATTATCATTTCTTTCGGGTATTCTAATTTTGGGGCAATTCTAGGTATGCCTTCTTTCCTTCTTCTTTTAGTTTTTGCTTTTTTATTTATTTACAGTATTTATTATTATGCCTATTTAAGTTCATGTGTTGTTATGAATGTATTAGAGTAAAAAGCCTATAGATCTCTAGATTTAAACTATGAATTTAAATTTGTATATTTAAAATTAGGAATTTTAAATCAACCCTCTGTTTAGGATTATGAATTCTAAACCTCTTACGTTGCATAAACTTTATAAACTTAGGAAGAATTTTTGAAATTCGCCCTAACAACTACTATTAGGGAAACGGGTTTATAGAGATAAACCTATTTTCAGGAACTCTCACACGTGAGGTGTCACAAAGTATGACTCTCCAACCAGGGGCTTAGGTAGAGGGAAGAGTCTCCTACTTTAAATGCTCTAATAGGAACCCATTGTTAAGACCACAGTTGAAAAATTATGAACCCAATGATTGGTATCAGAGTTTATTTTTCTAACAAAATTTATATTTTTCGAAACAATTGGTATTAGAGCCAACCTCAGATTACATTCATAATACATAAATAGGCATAATAAGATCAAAATAACTAGATCTGCAATTTAATAAAATAAAGATTTTATTAGGAAGGAAAGTTAGTTTAATTTGACGGTTCGATTTAAATTGTTTAAATCAATAATGAATTAATAGTTAATTTAGATGATTGCATAAAATAACGATTTAAATTGTTTAAATCGTTAATGAATTAATTGTTAAGTAAGATTATATAAGGTAGCAATTTGAGTTGTTTAAATCATTAATTAATTAAAAGTTAATTTGATCATTTATGGGTAACAATTTAAATTGTTTACATCGTTAATGAATTAATCATTAATTCGGAACAACCCATTAATTTGCGATTATGTTGTTCGTATAATAAGATTGTACATTCTCGGTCATGATTTACGAAATCGGATAAAATTGACGCGGTTGTCAGCGTAAGGCTGATGCTGACGCCAGCATTATTTTTTAAAATTTAATTTAAAAAAGCTAATTAATTATTTTATCAATTAATTTATTTTTAGAATGAGATTTTAAATTAGATTATGAGATAATCTCAGTTATGAGTCTATGTTATTTAAAATAAAAGTTAATTTTAAATTATTTTAGAATAAAATTCTGAAATAAACTATGTAGTAGTCTAAGTTAACTTTATTTTAAAATAAAAGTTAATTTTAAAATAAGATTCTAAACTAGACTATTGGATAGTCTAAGCTCATTTGACTTTTAGAACGAGATTTTCAAGTAGACTATGTGATAGTCTAAATTTAAAAACATTACTAATTTTTAAAAAAATAATTTTTATTAATTAATTTAATTTTAAAATTAGATTCTAAAAAAAATAAATTATGAGATAATCTAAATTTATGGCACTGTTTTAATAAAAATTAATTTCTCTTAATTGATTTAATAATTAATTTCATTTTAAAATTAGATTCTAAAAAAAATAAATTATGGGATAATCTAAACTTATGGCACTGTTTTAAAAAAAATTAATTTCTCTTAATTGATTTAATTTTAGAATGGGATTCTAAATGGTAGATTATATGATAATCGAAATTAGATGTTGGTGCTGTTTTTATTAAAAATAATTATTTAATTTCATTGATTAAATTTGGAATGAGATTCTAAAGTTAGATTATGAGATAATCTATAATGTAAAACAATAATATTTTAAACGAATTAATTAGTTAATTATGGTTAATTTTTAGAATGGGATTCTAAAGGGGATTATGAGATAATCTAAATTGTAAATGCAAGTTAATTAAAAACGACTAGTTATAAAAATCAAGTGGAACCGAGATTTCAATTGTTGTAACCTCATGATCTCCATTACCGGTCTAGCAGTATAGTAGATCGATAGACCTCCCTGCGGAATATGCCGATTTGCAGATTATAGGGTTAGACTTCTATTGTGATGAACCGAAGTGCAAAGAAGCGATGCGACCACGTTGCCGTGGAGTATTTCATGTATTTGTATGGAGGTTTAGGTAACGGTTTACACTTGACTAGCGTGATGCATTAGCCTCCCGAGGAGCTTTGTTGTGTCATGTTAGAGACTAAGGTAAAGTAGTGAGTTAATCATATTTGGTAAGAGTTACAAGAAAACAGGTTAATTGAGAATAGTTCTCACCTAAACTAACTTCGTGCGACCCTACTGCTGGGGAATAAGGAAAGGTGTGTTTAGGTTATCATTGAATACATAATAGTACAGTTTGGTGAATATCTAACTTATTATGTATGCTAAATTGAAAGAATATATATCACCGCATTATGTATGACTCTTGATAGACAGTTACACAAATGTTTGCATTTATAGTATTTTTGATATGGATACAGCTAGCAAACTTCACTTGATTTCGAATACATAATGTACTCACTGGACCACATGACTTTTGCCTTGAAAAATAATTTAGACTTACTCATTAATCACAAGGGACCTATTAGAAAGAAAGGAAAGGGCAAGGTTGCTATTGTAGTAACCAAGTCCATAAGGAAGTCAGCAAACGAAAAATGTTTCTTTTGCAAGGAAACCAGGCCATTGGAGGAGAAACTACACTAAGTACATAGCTACTTTCCCTACAAAGTCTGATGTTATGATCCAAAGCAATTGAGCTTTTGAGGCTGTGTTTAGTTGTGTTTGTAATTCTATATTAAGGCATTAGTGAAGTGTTGCGTTTTATCCTTTAATTGTAATGCTTGAATTGAAGAGTTGGTGCCATTGGTTGTAAGTGTTAGTTGAGTAGGTTAGCTTGTCCGGGTGCATTGTTCCTATATCTTGTATAAGTCGCTAATCTCTTGTAATATCATTCATTCAATGAAAAACACAAAATATCTTTTGAGATATTTCTCTCATTCTCATCTAACTTTCTCTATTATCTCATCTCCTTTAATAGATGTTTCTTGTATTACTTTGTTAAATTTATCAACAATGTCACTAGAATCTTCATCATCATATCGCTTGCATAGTTCATTCAAAAAGTCATCCCAAGACAGTGCTGGGTTGCTTTTTAACAAACTGTATAGCCATACCTCATGGTCTCCCAGAAGATCAACAGCTGCAATTCGAACCTTCTCTGCATCATCAGTATGATAGAAGTGAAAATAAAGATCGCATCTTCTCAACCATGAATGAGGCTGCTTCCCATCAAACGGATCAATCTGAATTCTTGGCTGTCTATAACCATTACTTCAGTTATTAGAGGAAGCTTCATTACTCCCCGACCGCTATTGATGCCACTGATCAGGTGGCCTGTCTAGCTATTCCACATTCAAACTTGCAATTCCGAGTTGACCTGATTGGTTAGGAGGATAATTGCTATGTCCTAGATTCAGGCTCGCAGATTGCGAATGAGCTTGATTAAATGTATGAGCCTGTGCTCTGGCAGTTACTTCAACTTCCTGAATTCTATTTTGAACTCTGACTTCCGTTGTTGGAGCACGATCCTAAAGTCTAACTATCACATTAGGCATTTGCTGATTCATTTCACCAGTAGCCCTTATCTGTTGATTAATCGGTAACATACTAGGAGGAATCAAAGGTTTTGGAACAACTGACACATTTTGCCCATCGAATTGGTTGTGTAACTCATTGAACTTCTATTCCATGTTCTGTCTCTGTTGATTCAACCTATCTGTGATCCTTTCCTCAAACTCTTGAGCTTGCTTATTCACGTGATCAGTTATCTTTTCCTCCAAACCTTGCAGTTGTTGAGACACTAGGCCTTCATTACTTTGATCGTTTTCTCTAAAAACCTGCCTCATCTGTTGAAGCATTATATCTCTATCCACTTGCCTCTGCTGCTGAATCCGATTGAACATTTGGTCCATATGCAATGACAGTTGATCATTCATAACAAACTGTATCTCTCTTGCTGCACTTGCACCAACTGCTATAGCATAGAAAACATTAGGATTAACAAATGTAGCTGGATTTCTAGCTCTAGCTCCTGATCGCATAGTAACTCCACTAGACATTGCTAATTGCTGATTCTTGTGCTTCGTTAGCTCTGATTTATCAAGCAAACGATCTAAATCACCTTGATCTAAGCATAACAACCAAATTGAAGTAATTCAACTTAATTGATAGCCTAAAACGAGGTTATGATACCAAATGTTAGGCCTCTGATTGAACCTAGAAGATTAACAATGTGAAAGAGAGAGTATATATAAGAAAAGTGAAAGGAGATGAGATAATACAGAAAGTTAGATGAGAATGAGAGAAATATCTCAAAACATATTTTATGTTTTTCATTGAATGAATGATATTACAAGAGATTAGCTACTTATACAAGATCTAGGAACAATGCACCCAGACCAAGCTAACCGACTCAACTAGCACTTACAACCAATGGCGCCAACTTCTCAATTCAAACATTACAATTAAAGGATAAAATGCAAGACTTCACTAATGCCTTATTACATAATTAAAAACACAACTAAACACAAACTCAAAACCTCAATTGCTTCGGATCATAATAATTGCTAAGTCATATGCTGGAGATATATTGATATCTCACTTAGTTGAGTCATGCGCAGTTGAGAGTCCACCAGGTTCCTAGTGGGTGGACTCAGGTTCGACTGACCATATCTGTAATATGTTACAGGAGCTTAGGCTAGGCTTAAGGCTACATGATGGGTGTTGTACCTGATGGTAAGGGACAGTACAATAATAGTGGTCTTAAGTGTAGACAGGGGCAGATGCAATGTATGCCCCAAGTGCCTCACAGCCCAAATACATAATTACAACTATAGGAGCCCATTTAAATTTTTAATACCTTTCTATAGCCCAACAAGTGCGCCCCTTCCAAAGCCCAAATGTACCTTCAGTCAAAAAAAAAAAAAAAAACCCAAATGCAACCGGGGCCTCCACCCCACCCCCAATAAACACTGGGACTCTAATGCCCCCTCTCTCACTTCTTCCAATTTTTTTAAAATATAAACCTAAACGCTCTCCCCCTCTCTCACATGACCTATCTCTTTCAGCCGTGAACGTCCCAACTGAACCGGCAGCACTCTCTCCCTCCCCTTCTCCGATTCTCCCTCCCTGACATTTAATGTATTTGGTTGCTCTCTTTGGTATTTGAGTTTCTTCTCAATTTCTTATATAATATTTCATTTCTTATTGGTTTAGAATTTTGTTTGCACATTAAAAAGAAAGGATATGAGTTTTGAGTAAAATTTATGGTTTAGGGTTGGGATATTTGAGTTTTTATATAAAAATTAGAGATTTTATCATTTGGGTACCATTAGATTTAAACATTTCATCATGTACGATAGGTATCCTGGGTTTTAAAAATTTTGTATTATGAAGTTTAAAATTTTATATTTAGATTGTAAAAATTAATCAAATGTACGATAGGTATGCTGGGTTTTAAAAATTTTGCATTATGAAGTTTAATATTTTATATTTAGATTGTAAAAATTAATCAAATTCTATTGTAGGATACTAAGTAATAAAATATGTAAATTTAAGCTACTCCATTTTATCTATTTATTTAGGGCCAGTCTTGACATTTTCAGGGCTTCAAGCAAAAATCTCAAAAGGGAGGCCTTTCATATACAATAAAATATAATAATTTTAATCATAAAATTTAATAATACTAAAAATTAATACTTTAAAAATTACAATCTCAAAATTTTGAGGGGGTTGTTTGGATCGCTGGTGGTTATGTCCGACCCTGTACTTGTCATAATATGTGCCCCGGTGAGTATTTTTTCTAGATCCACCACTGAGTGTAGAAGATGTTAGCTTAGACTTCAGTGATAGAGTTTTGTTTTAAGGGATTGATTATTTAAACCTTCATTGTATTTGAATTTGATTTCTATATTTCGGTTAATGGATAATTGTTATTCAGTTGATTTTGAAAATTAAGATTTTAATACAAGAAATAAAATATTTATTTACAAATGTACATGAATAAATTATTTATTCATATTATTTCCTTATCAAAACTCTAGTAATTGTTTAAATGAATCTAATGTAAGTTCACTTGTTCAATCTTCTAAAAGAAAACACCCTTAAAGTGATAATGCCTACACCTCGCACCAATGTTTAGGTCACACCAATTCAAACAGGATCCAAAAATTGATAAAAGATGGACAGATAAAGGCTTTGGACTTGAGGTCATTACCAGTCTGCAAATCTTACATAGAAAGAAAGATAACCAAGTCTGTCTTTAAGAGTAAAGTCAACAAGGTTGGTGACGTGCTTGAGTTGGTTCACATAGATGTATGGGGACCAACGCATATTCAAGCAAGAGGTGGGTATGGATATTTAACTACATTTAGTGATGATTACTCAAGGCATGGATATATTTACCTGATGAGACATAAGTCGGACATTTTTGGAGAAATTCAAAGAGAAGAAAGTTGAATTTTAAAAGCTATTAGGCAAACAAGTTAAGTCACTACGATCAAATCGAGGTGGTGAATATTTTTCGGGTGAGTTTTTGGATTTCCTAACTACAAATGAGATAAGATCTCAACTTTCTTTTCTGGGTACACCGCAACAAAATAGTGTTGCAAAAAAAGAAACAAGGACAGTCCTTTTTACAGTTTTTTGATTTAAAAGGTCTTTTGTAAATACAATGCAAAATACTTAGAGAAGTATTTTGCAAGTAAGCTACAAAAACAAAAAAAAAATAGTATTAAAGAAAATTGAATCTGATCCTTTAGTCACAATTGAGCAATTAAATCTTATAATTGATTGAATGAACCATGTTTGTACAAACGACTTTTAGAGAAAGTAGTGACTTTCTGGGTATTATATGTCAACAATATACTACTCATTAGGAATGATGTGGAGGTGTCTTTAGCTGTAAAAACTTGGTTGTCATGATAGCTCAATATGAAAGACATAGGAGAAGCCAGCTCTACTCTTAGGATTAAGCTTCTGCAAGGTCGTAAGAGTAGGATGTTGGGATCTCTCTTGAGCCACTTATATTAACAAGACGTTATCAAGGTATAGCATGGAGTCCCTATTTCTTTTGAGTAGTGTTCTAAGACACCTAAAGAGGAGCAGCAATTGAGGAATATTCTATATGCTTTGGCAGCGGGATGCCTTAGGTATATGCCATGTTGCAAACGAGAACTGATGTCTGCTTTGTTGTGGTATAGTAAGCAGACATCGGTCTAACCAAGGTCCGATGGACTAGGTGCAGTGAAGCGTTTTCTCTAGTTCTTAAGAAGAACTAGAGACTATATGCTGTTCTTTCAAAGTGACGAGCTAGTTCCAGTTGGCTATACTGATTTAAGACTTCCAATCAAAGTAAAATGATAGACGTTCGATGCCTAAGCACGCCTTTACCCTTGGAGTGGGAGCCATTAGTGAGAGGAATATCAAGCAATATTGTATTGCTGATTTCACAATAGAATAATTGAGCTCATTAAAAGTTAGGCCCGGTAGAACTTTGGTTCAAATTTAAAAGGGGTGAGTATGGAATTTGTCATAAATTAGATTTAGGACAAGTGGGAGATTGTTAGGAACGATGTCCTGAAATCCAGATTTATTCTGGATATATTATTTAATTAATAAATAAAATTGAAGTCACAACCGTTTCCTAGTTAAATATATGAAAGCGAGCATTTATACGGCATGTGATTTTCTTTAGGGAGACATCCATGAGATGGGTATAGTCCTCAGAATACAATTTACATATTTGTTCTAAGTGGTTTATGACACTAAGTCACAGAAAAACTTGGAACAAATGGTATGAATTGTTGTTTGAAAAGCTCGTAGTCGAAAACAAGTTTAGGCCACTTGTATGCTAAGATTATAACTTGACACTTTAGATGACTTGTCTTAGGCATGTGGATGGAGATCCAAAAATGTTGGGTTGATGTATTTAATAAGATTAACACACTATGTTGGACCATGTGAGTTATTTATTTCTAAACTACTATCGGAGATAAGTGACTCACGTTGTACTGTTTGAATGACGATTCTAAATCCTGAGGGTATTTTGGACTTGTGCATGGAGCATAGTTACTTTGGTGTACTATCAGTAGGGTCTAAACGCATGACTGAATTCCTACGTACACTAGGTAGCAGCATAAAGTGTGACAAGGATTAGGTATTCAATAGGAATCTACAGTCTCTTATGAGATACAAATGTCCCCTTAGTTGATTTGCATATATTTGAATAGTTTGAAAACTTTGGCCAAAGTATTCTAAATATTTGACATTTGGAATTTATACTATGAATATGTTCAAGTATAAATAAATTATTTAGTAAACTTTCACATTCATGTTGCTTCAATTATAGCTAATCAGTTCTTAGTTTATGTTTTATAAACTTCATGTTATGCCAAAAGAATTATCTCAGATAAAGATAGCCTTAGTTTATTTTGGGAAGAGCTTTTCAAATTGGCTAAAATATCCCTTAATATTAGTTCTGCATATCATCCTGAAAGTGATGGACAAACGGAAAGGTAAACTCGACGTATGGAACAATATCTTAGGTGTATGCTCTTGCGGAATGGTTGTATAACACCACTTTCCATATGAACCACTCCCTTTCAAGCTTTATATGGTTACGGGTCCCCCTTATGCTATTACTTTGATGGTTCTAATGCTAAGGTTGTTGTTGTTGAACAATTCCTGCATGATAGAGCAATGGCTGCAAGACGACTTAGGAGTAATTTGGAGGTTGCTCAAGCTTGCATGAAGTAGATCGTAGACAAGAAACACACTAAAAGAGCATTTTGAGTGGGAGACTAGGTGTACCTTAAGCTCCAACCCTACAGGCACACTTCTCTCGTTGTAAGGAAGAATCCAAGGCTCTCCACCAAGTATTAAGGACCTTACAAAGTTCAAGCTAAGATTAGAAGTGCAGCCTACAAATTGGAACTATCAAAAACAAGCAAACTACTTCCTATTTTTCATGTATCTTTGCTTGAGAAACACATTGGCATGGAGATTCAACCTCGAGAACTTCCACCAATAACTAATGTAGAGGGCTAGTGGTGACTGAACCAATGGCTACACTTGCTAGATGAATGATTAAATACAATAATTCAAATGTGACTCAAATATTGATGCAATAAGCAAACTTAGAAGAAGAGGATTATACCTTTATAGAAAAGCAATTTCCTTCATTTATCCTTGAGGGCAAGGATAAATCTTGAAAGGAAGGATAATATCATGATTGCGAGATTCTAAAAAAAGCAACATTCCTAATGTCCCAAAGGCTCCCGCCTAAACAAGATCTGGGGGCAGGGGATGGATGCAGGCGGCCTTCCTCCTTCAGGGTGCCACTCTGAAAAGAGGCTGCTTCCGAGAACCATCAACCTAAGGGGCACAACACAAGGACTTCCTAAAAAATCGCCCATCTTGGCACTACTCTCGCCCAAGCAGGCTTAACTTTAGAGTTCTAATGGAATCTAATACTTACATACTGGTATCTTCTTAGGTCATGATTGAGAGCTTCAAACAATCAAAATCTAAGCTCAAATCAAGCAAAAGCGCACGAAAATAGCCCTATGGTAGTCATTTCCGGTGCCTATTTCTAGCCCAGGGTGCATATTTGTAATGTTTTGAAAAGAACAAGGGTACAATTGTAAATTTGTACCATATCAAAGTGACGAGCATGCCTGGCGGATTTCCTACTAGGGTTAGAGTTTAAGATTTTTGTATAAAATTCCCCCAAATTCATTGTAATACTTAATTTGATGAATGTAATGGAAAATTAGCCTAATTTTCTCCCTTAACTCTCTACCTCCCTCCAATTCAAATTCTTCTGCTCTTTTCCCTCCAATGCTCCCTCCCCCTCAATTTTTTCTGCTTTGTTCGAAATAGCTATTCACGGTTCGAAATTGTTGATTTTGTTTGATTAATTCGAATTGATAGCAATCAAGCCCTAATTTTGGGTCTTGACAGCTTGAAGAGTTACTTTCATTTAGCTTATTACTTATCATGTATGTGGCATTGCTAGTTGTATTCTTATATAATAAGGCATATAGAAGGTTTTCTATATTAAACCAAGGGATTATCATACAACAAGATCATACTTTTTCATTGAAACAAACAATAAAATACCTATAGTGGAGATTTTCCTTGAAAAAATTGCTTACACAAGAAATAATTTTCCAAGGAGAGGACTTCCTTCGTACCATATGCTACCTGAGTAGATCTCTTACCATCACAGAGATCCTTCAAAAACTTGAGGTCAATGCTGCAATTTTTTTTCCCCTAGTTAACTCAAGGTAGCTCTTCAACAAGTGTTCGAACTTATTCCATTTCCAGTCGTTGACCCAACTTAAGCTATTGTAGTTAATTTCTTAGCATGCTATAAAAGCTTTGTTAACCAAGAGATTATCGAGTTCAATTCCCAATAGCTTCGCCCTCGATATATACCATACACAGTTGAAGCCTAATGAGTAATTGCATGAAAGGATGTATTAAAATATAAAACCATTCTGGAGTTATAACCGATTAACTCAAACTTTTAAATAGTTAGTTCCCTAAAAAGTAAGAAAAAAAACGGATGACCATATAAATCTCTGGTTTCATGGATCAGATTATCAGCACCTCATGCAACCTCACAGCTCTACAAAGCATTGACATCCATATGCACCATCACCATCCCTTTATTCCGTACTAGAGATAATCAATCCTATATAAACTTTTTTGGGGTGGGGGGGGAAGGTTTGGAGAACTATATACATTCAGCTGCACTGTATTTTCGCTTTTTCACATCAGTTGAATCGTAGTCAGCTATTGGAGGTGGGGTCGCACGCGGCAGTACAATGCGAAGATGCTGGCACTATACACGGATGGGTGAGAAATACAGGTCGGAAAAGAGGGTAGCAGCATTCGATCCTAAGGCGACTTTTGTTTCGCAGGAAAATATTTTTCTTTTGAAAATTTTTTTTCTCTTAAATATTTTCATTGATAAATATTCTATTGTTAAAAAATTTATTTAAAGTTAAGAAAAATAATTTAAAGTTATTTATACCAAAGATTCCTATGCTTTTTAGATTGTATCAATTCAATCTTTGTACTTTTAATTATGTCAATTTAATCCTTTTACAATTTATATTGTGTCAATTTAATCTTTTAGTCAAATTTAAGTTAAATTATTGACGTAATTTTTAATAAGACAATCACGTTAGATACAAGTAATCCATTGCAAATTCACTCATTGATTCATTTTAACCAAATCCATGACTGAACAATTAAAAATTTAATTAAAAACTCAACACAAATTTTTACTCTAGGGATCAAATTGACACGATATAAATTGTACAAGAACTAGATTGACACAATTAAAAATACAAAGACTAAATTAATACAATTGGCAAAGTGTAGGGACCTTTGGTGTTAATAACCCAATAATTTATTATCTATCTATACATAGGATTTATGCAAGATCAAGTTGAGGTTAATGTAAGATGTATGATACAAAAATTTGACTGAAAATATTTTCTGTAATATGAAGGAAAATATCATTCTTTCTCCTTAACATGATATGTTATGGAAAACCTTTTTCATCAAAACAAACGTCCCAAAATGATATTTGTTCGATTCACTCAAACACGTACCAACCAGAACAGCAATCAAGGACTTCCAACATATTTGGTAAGACTTCAGCATAATAGCCTGGTGCCAAAGATGCGATATTTTCTGCTACCCCAAACATCATTTTCATCTTGGTAATATGATTTAATACAGCACTGCACCCACGGAGGATTCCAAGGACCATCCTGCACTTCACTACCAGTGTCACCTTCAGCAAGTCCGAGCAACTTGTTCAGTTTTCTGATTAATGCAGCAATAGGAGGATTACCCTCAAAAAATGTTTCCTGCGTTTGAAGAAAGAATGACAGAGCAGCTAGTCATGGATTCTAGTCATTGTATACAAATCATAATGACAAAAGACTCATAATAAATATCGCTTAAAGGTGTCTAGAGGTTAGATGTAAATTTTTGTTGATAGCTGGAGTTCTCCTAAGTACCCTTACCATCACTTCATTTTCCCCTATAACTTGCACTTATGTGTCAGTTATAAAATTGCTCAACCACATCGTCAATCGAGAGGAAATGACATAAGTGCCCAAGTAAATGTCAGTACAATGGAAATTGTGAAAAGACTTCAGACATCTATTTTTGTATTATTGGATGTATATGTTCTCACTATCTGTAAAACGATGCTTGGTCTGACATGCGGTTGCTGCTAACAATGAGCTTGTGATATGATGGTAAGGATGCCTGTGAACGATTTTTCTCAAAAGATTTATCAGATAAAGCATCTGTTTGATGCACTAAAGGGAAAAAAAAATAAAAAAATAAATAACAAACAGGTCCTAAACTTGGACAAAGAGTTTAATAAGATAGTGTAATAATGTAAATGAGGTCCGTACATCTAATGAGTCATATCATTGCAGATGTTGCATGTCCTTGTTATATACGGCAATCCAAAACGCAAACACACTTACGAACATAATATTTTCTATTCAAGTTCTACGGTTTAGAAATTAAGGTCGGTGAAATTGTGAGGAGCGCAGATAAATAAGCTTTGCGTGAAAGCAATTTACGTTCACCATGTCAAATCACGGCCAGTGGTTTAAGCCTCGAAATCAAGGAAGCAAGGTGGCACGGCTATTAAATAACAACAATGACTTAACAATTTTATAAGGAATATGAATTGCTTTTTAGTCTCGTATTCGCTAAAGTTTGAATGAAAAGTCATATAATCATTAATTTTAATACTCCATTTTTGTGTAGCAGTCAATTGAATAGTATATTCAATCAAAATCCATCACGTACTGCACCTTCTCATGATTCTACGGTCATGACTGCTGATTGTTCCATAAAGGACAAAGTACAGTGACAAGGGAGCATACAAACAGGGGGAGTTCATCACGCCTAGCTAACCAAGATTCAACTATGCATGAAGTAATATTAAAACTCAATCTCCCCTCGGGAGACTGTCTCAAAAGGTCGAAATAACTAACAGCATGAAAGTGAGAAGACCCGAATGTCCATACCCCATCTTCAGCATATATATAAGCATGGATTCTTGCAGTAGGATCCTCCAAGGTAAGCCGAACTCTGTAGACCCCACTTGGAGAGCGGAAGTCCTCGGCTTTCCATGGAAGTGCAGCAACAACCCGCGCTACAGTCTTGAACTTCGCTGTCACCTGGCAGAAGTTTAACAAAACAAAAAAGGCCTAGTTGAAGTAAAAGAAAAGTTATGCTGAATGCTAGTTATAGTTTCTTTGACTAATCAGTATCTAAGAACTTGTAGTTCTCTTAATACATTCTCTTATCAAGGAAAAAGGGGGGAAAAAAAAAAGGAAAGAAGAAGAAGAAAATTTATGTCACTTTCCAGGTCAACAAGTTTATGACAAAACAGCTAAACTATCCAGACCATTAGAGTGAGATAGGGATCTAACAACAGAGTTCTCATAGACTCCGATAAGATCGAATTCAGCAAATGACCAAATCAATATTAGGTTAGTCGCAGGGTATTGTGAATGTTGGTGGCACCCACAATAGGTTTTTAAGGGATATAGGTTGTTTTTAAGCCATTTATTTGCTTGGATGAATACTTTTACAATTATTAATTCTAAGCCCCAAGCATCAAAAAGATGGGAGCAGCTCTTACTCGCCCCTCTCATAGTAAGGAGAGAATTTTGTTAGCAGTGTGCCAAATGCAAAATAATATCTGCAATAAAGTTTGGAGAAAAGGAACCAGACAGCTGAGAAAGCAATTCTTTCCAGCATCATGCCATAACAGTTTAATGGAGTTCAGGAAGAGATTACAGAAGATTGATACCTCTGTAAAGGTGATAATGTCCATCAGGGTGACAAAAGGCACATCTTCATTATCGATATCTGATTGGAAGTTTATAGAAAATCTTACACACAAACTTGAAGAGGTGAACACAAAAAATAAAAAAATAAAAAAATAAAAATAAAAATAAAAAAAAAATTTGAAACCTGTAATACGGGAAGGCCATGGAAAGCTAGTAAATGGCATCCGATCCCATCTTGAGGAAAACCGCTTCTCAAAATCCCTGAATTTTGAGATCAAATTTACCAGTAGCAAAGCTAAAAATCATAGTGTCAAGAAAGACAGTGACAAGCATTCAAATTGCTATTTCCAGCAAACGGGCAAATAACTAAAAGTATTGCATTAATATCACGTTTTTGCCACTAACATTGAGTTATAAAGATAATGCGGGGAGATCAGAATAAGACTAACAATTCTCGCTCCTGTATAAGACGGTCTTCCATTGGAACAAGCCGGATTCTTGTAAATGGCATTAAGATACCCCACCATAATCCAGCACGCGTGTCAAATGTTAGGTTGATAAACTTTACCCATCTTCCAGGACATAGTGAAGAGAGATTAAGCTTCTCATTTCCTTGGCTAACTGATATGCTTAGAACAGTTCCAACTGTGGGAAACGTACTCAAAATACCCTTGGACAAAGGCCAGTTTTCCAATTGTAGAGGAAGTGGATTGTCCTTTTCTAATTCTAGCCTGCAGCAAATTGAAGCAGTGAATTAATTCATTTCTGCGGAAAAATCAGGAAAATAAGTCTGAATAATGGTCGCCAAAAACAGGAATAAAAGCGGAAACAAGGGAGTGGAAGAGCATAAAAGTTGCTAAAATTGAGAGTGTGAGAGGAGCATTTATGTTGCAACATAGTAGAAATACAAAGATGATAAATGAAATGCTATTAATTGAGGGTATGTCTAGTATCAATTTGCAGTTTTCATTTCTTCAGACACCAAAAGTCAAATTTTTTAAAGAACCATTTCTTGGTTTTCTGCTTCAATTTTTACTCAAATTAGGAAAAATAAAAAAGAAACAAAAAACTAAAACAAATCATTTCCAGAATATGGTTTTAGTTTCTAGAACCAAAAAAATACAAATAGAAAATGATACCAAACAACTGTTGAATTGGCAAATCACAACTTTTAAAAACAAATTTAATACCAAGCAATAATCAAAAAATTTAAGCGCTCAAATTAACAAAATTATAAAAATTGACTCCAATGGTGCATATGGCAAAAGGGGAGACAGGCGCTTTCCCCATTACAATTGGGGTACATCAAGTATTAGCCTTGAGTCCCTTTTTATTCATTCTGGTTATGGACGAGCTTAGTAGGCACATCCAAGGGGACACGCCTTGGCGCATGCTTTCAGCAGATGATATAGTTTGGGTCGAGGAGTCTAGAGAGAAGGTGAATGAGAAGCTACAACTTCGTACAACGGCCTTGTAATGAAAAGGCTTAAGCCTTAGTAGATCTAAGACTGAGCATATGGAACTCAAGTTTCGTACCTCTACCAGGCCAAGCATAGAAAAAGTCAAGATTGGACTGGAGTGCATACCAAAGAAAGAGTGCTTTACATATGTGGATTCCATGATGCAACAAGACGGCAAAATTGATGCTGATGTCAACAATCGGATTGAAGTAGGGGCATAAATGGCATATGGCTTCGACGATACTATGTGATAGGAAGTTCTCGTTAAATGGAAAAATACTATAAAACGGTAGTGAGACCTGCCATGCCTTGCGGGGCGAAATATTGGCTAGTTAAACATCGTCATATGCAGAAGTTGAAGGTAGCGGAGATGAGGATTTAGAGCTGGATATGTGGAGACACAAGGATGGATAAAATCAGAAATGACGTTATAAGAAGTAAATTAGGTGTGGCCCCCAATCGAGGATAAGTTAAAAGAGCAACGTTAGTGGTTTTGGCATATTAGGAGGAGATCGACCACTGCCCCAGTTAGGAGATGCAAACAACTCCATATTTCAGATGGGAAGAGGGCCAACCAAAAAAGAGTTAGATGGAGACGATTCGACATGACCTCACCTACCTCAACCTAAATGAGGATAAGACCCTAGATAAAGCTGAGTGAAGGGTTAGCATAGATGTAGCCAATATAACAGTTTAGGATCAAGGAGCATTTCTAAGCTAATACTAGTGCCCTGAGGTTTTTATGCATGCCTGTTTGATTATTCACAGTTTTGCTGTATTTTTGCTGCTTATTTAATCTGTTCTGTTCTGTTCTATTGTTCTGTCACTTTGTCGTTTTTATTGCCTGCTCGTTATTGCCTATTTGCTGCTTTTGATGCTTTTAGTCTCTATATGCTTGATATGTGATGTTGTTTTCATACATGTAATGTTGTTTTCATACTCCTACAATTAGATGCATGTATGTTTTTTTTGCTTTTACGCTTCTTAGGTTGGGGGTCCTCGGACACAGCTTCCCATTAGGGTAGCACCTTGAAGGGGTAAGGCTGAGGCTGCGTACATCTCACGCCTCCCAGACCCTGCTTATGGGGAAGCCCTTGTGACACTAGGTTTGCTGTTTTTGTTGTTGACTCCAACATGCCCTTACAATTCAAGCATTCTTCAAGTTGAGTGATAATCTTGTTATCCAACTGATACAATGATCATTTGAATCAAGTTTTTCTAAGTTTGATATGCATCTAAAACGTGAAATGACCTTGAAATGCTAAATTGAATTACTGAATAAGAAATGTTAGCATTTAGAAGTTTCTTGAATAAACTATGCAAATAGGGTTAGCATCCAGCTTTAAGGTTTTGCTAATACACAAAAGAGGATCTGCTCCAATGTTAAACCAAGTCCCAGCTCACAGTTGAAAACATGACAGGAACACTAAAGTTACATATGTCCTACATAAAGCTCTTCTATTTATAAGACAGGACATGGTTTTTAGGGTAGGAGGGGTTGGAATTGGTATCCTAGAAAATCCAATTTTTTAGTTTTAAATATTAAATAAACAAAATTAGTTTATTTATTTATTGTCTGATTATATTTTAAAGGTCTAACATGCGTGTGACTGTTTACTAAAACATTCCATGAGATGGACGTAGTCCAAGAGAACATGTCGGGTTTGGTTTAAGTAGTCAATGAGATTGAGCCACATATAGACTTAAATTAAATAACTGATACATTGTCAAAGTATATGCTGCTAATCGATGATGAGTTTGGACAACTTGTCTGATAAGATTACAATATGATACTTTAGATGGCTTGTCTTGGTCATATGGATAGGGATTCAAAAGTATTATATTGGAGTTGTCTATGTGATTAGAACACTGAGTAGGTCAACCTGAATCATTTGTTTCTTAACTTGCTATTAGAAATAATTAATTCTGTAAGATGATAACTTAAAATACAGGAAACAATCTAAAATCGTGCATGGATTTTCCGTTGCTTTGATGCGCTAAAAGGATTAGTCAAAGTGCATTAACTTGAATCGTACGTGCGGTGGGTAATAACATGAAGTGCAGTAGGAACAGTTGTTTCACGTGGAATCTATAGTATCTAACAAGATAAAGATGTCTCCTTGGCTAATTGGCAAGCATTTTTAGCCAAAGTATTCCATATGTTTGACATTTGGAATTAAAACGGAAATTGTTTTTGTATTATTGAAAAGTTCGAGAAGAGCAAGTCGGGAACTACGACAGAGATGTGAAAAAAGTGATGATAGCAGTTAAAGTTACTTTTACTCACGGATATCTAATAGAGGGATTAATTGTTGTAATAAAAGTTATTTGGAAAATCTTTGACTCAATATATTTAACTCTAAAGTGCAATAAAACATATTTAGTGGAATTAAGTTTTATTAAATGGTAATCAATTCTTATCATGACATGATAATCAAATTTGACCAATTTGGAGCTAGAGTTATATTGTCCCTGATCCCTGAGGACCCATCGCAAGCCTCAACTTAAGCATCGTTTGAAAATATTTAAAATGAAATTATGAGATATTCATGATATGAATTGTTTATTCATAAGATGAATAAATTTATTTTTTCAAATATAATTCACAAGATAAATTCATACATGTGAGAATTTACAAAACAAAAACAAAATAAATGAAAAACATGCATATAGGCCTCAATCCGCGCCTAATGAAATCAATCAATCGTATGCTGCCACCTTGCATCACCTCACGCGCAATAGGCGCTTGACTGGCGATCCGTGTGAGCACGGGAGGACAGAGTGCTTTGACACGTGTCTGTCAAATGCACACCAAACTTGCGATCTGCATGCGCGTGGATAGGCGAACGGGAGCTTGACACATGGGGGCTGATTTCCTTATAAATATGCGCATTACTTTGCTGTTTTTTAAGTGCTTTAGAGTTTTGGAACCTAGTTTTCTCCCACGACAAAAACCCTAAATTATTTTAGGAGTATTTTAAATTATTGTTTAGCATAATTTTTCTGAAAATTTGTTTTTCAAATAGAAGAAAACATTTTGTTCCAAAATTTTTCCTAAGTTAAATATTTTTGCCTCCTGGTGCTAAAACAGGTCATTGTAAAGAAGACCTTAAGGTGTCAAACTATTCTTCTAATTTCGGATCTTCAAGTCAGAGTTTGGATTCGCACTTCAGGTATGCCTAAATTAAATATTTGACATTTAATTTGTCTTCCTTTATTTGAGCACCTCAGCAAACAATCCCTCGACCAAGCCTCTTCTGTGAGGGTGGTTAGAGGGAGTACACGTGGTGTCTACGAAGTAACAACAGACAATGACGCTAATTTTAGACTAAGCGCCCTTAGTAGGAAGATGGATCAGATTATGAACTTGCATACAAACCCTACTAATGTGCACCTAGTCAACGCAGCTGAGCCATCGGATATTACTACTCCGTGTGGCATTGGTTTGGGTGAGGACCACTCTACATTTAATTGTTTATATGCGTCTCAGTTTCTCGAATATGTGCAGGACCAGGTTTATGCAACTCAAGGATATTCGAGAAGTAACGACCCGTTCTATAACACGGTACAATCCCGAGAGGCGTAATCACCCAAACTTCTCGTGGAAGCAAAACGCCAATCAAAATCAACACACAACACAAGGCCCCGGCTTCGTAGGTAACGCAAGCCCTCCCGTCTCTCCTAGAGGGCAAAGGTATAATTCTGAACCAAACCCCTTATTTTGCATGCTAAACACCCCTCCCCCACCTCCGGGATATTCTTCACAATTCGAGGAATGTATGCTCCGATTCATGGAGGACACTACATAACTGGTTCAGTCCCATTCTCAGTCCATTGCCAAATAAGAGAACCAAATAAGACAGTGTTAACTACCAAACTTAAATGGATAGCTAACTTTGTGAAGGTTAACTACCAAACTTAAATGGATAGCTAACTTTGTGAAGGGTAGAGGTAAGATGAGAATAGAAGTGAAGGGAGATGAGAAATTAGAGAAGGAGATGAGAATTAAGAGGAAAACCCAAAGGCAATCTGAATTTTTAATAATTGGATGACAAGATTACAAGCTTTAGATCTATTTATAATAGATCTTAGTACAATGTATCAAAACTTCACCCTAATAACCGAACCAAACACTTTTGGCGCCAAAACCAGCTAACCGCCCATTTGAACTGATTAAGCATTTAACAGATTTTGGCGCCTACCCGAACAGCAGCTGCAATTCAAAAATTACAAAGCAATATACCCACACGCCCTTACAACAATTAAAAATCAAATGAACTAATGGAATTATAACATTCCCTTCCCCTTGAAAGGCTCCTTGTCCTCAAGGAGAAAAACTCGGGAATTGACTCTTCAAGAACGTTGGGTTCTCCCATGTGAGGATGTCTTTGCCTAAGTTTAGCCATTTCACCAAAATCTGATGCGATGATCCTGCTCCTGCTGCAATCAGCCCTGAATTTTTGACAGCAACTGGCCCCAATAGCAAATGCCCATCAGATCCTGTTTCTGGTGGTGTTTTTGAGCATTTAACACCTCTTGTAACCTGTTTTTTCAGTAATGAAACATGAAACACGGGATGAATGCACGAATGTGATGGTAAATCAAGTTTGTAAGCAACATTGCCGATCCTTTCCATGATCCGGTAGGGGCCAAAGTAACGTGCACTTAGCTTGACGTTTCTTCGGACAGCCTACGAAGACTGTCTATAGGGCTGTAATTTGAAGTAGACCATGTCTCCAACTTCGAAAGTCTTGTCTACTTTTTTCTTGTCAGCGTAAAACTTCATTCGAGCACGAGCTTGTTGCAAATTGTCCTTGAGAAGCTGTGTCATTTCCCTCCTCTGCTGAATTAGGTCCTTAGCTGCAGAATCAGAGGAATTTCGAGGCTGCAGCAACATTGGAGTTGGAGGAGTGTAACCATACAATGCTTGAAAGGGAGATGTAGAGAAGCATGGAAGTGAGTATTGAACCAATACTCCGCCAAAGAAAGCCATTGATTCCACTCTCGAGGCCGGGAAAATACCATACTTCGAAGATATTGCTCGACACACTGATTGACTCTCTCTGTTTGTCCATCCGATTGAGGATGGTATGATGAACTAAGTGCCAAAGTTGTTCCCAACAATTTGAACAACTCTCGCCAAAAGTTGCTCGTAAAGATCTTGTCCCTATCCGAGACAATGGTTTGAGGCAATCCGTGCAATTTATATATGTTGTCTAAGAAGCTCTTAACCAACCTTTCAGCTGTAATTGGTCGAATCAAGGCTATAAAATGACTATACTTCGTGAAACGGTCCACCACGACCCAAATTACCTCCCTACCATCGGACTTGGGAAGCCCTTCAATAAAATCCATACTAATGTTGATCCAAGCACCCTCCGGAATGGGAAGTGGGTGTAAGAGTCCTTGATATCGATGGTCCCCAAATTTTGTTTGTTGGCATTCACAAAATCTGAAACAGATTTCTTCAATCCGGGCCAACTAAAATATGCCTTGACTCGTTGATAAATACCATCAACCCCTGAATGACCACCCCAAGCTAAATCATGCGATGCCTTCAGTATCTGATCCCTCAAATCAGTCAAGGAACCAATGTATATCCTGCTATGCACACGGACAATCCCATTCTGCACAGACACACCATCTGCACTGTCACCCGGGAAGCTGTTTCTAGTCACTGCTGCAGCCACGGCTTCTTAAGCGGATGTGTCCCCTTCATATGATTTGTAGACTTCATCCATCCAAGAAGGTAAAACAATGGATAAAGCCCCACAAGAACCTTGCTCAAGGTCCTCAAATCTCCTAGAAAGTGCATCTGGGCCAGATTTTCTTTTCCTTTCTTGTACTTGATAGCATAGTCCAACCCAAGCAACTTCATCAACCCCTTCTTTTGGATTCGTGTGACTATCTTTTGCTCCAAAAGATGCTTGAGACTCTGATGATGTGTTCGTATGATGAACCTATGTCCATCCAAATAATGCCTCCACTTCTCAATTGCAAGAAGGATTGCCAAGTACTCTTTCTCGTAGGTGGACATGGCCTAATGTTTAGGACTACGGGCTTGACTCAAATAAGCAATCGGTCTTCCATTTTGAGAAAGAACAGCCCCACACCCAGTCCCGCTAGCATCGGTCTCCAAAATGAAGTCTTCCGCAAAATTTGGCATCGCTAAGACCGGTGCCTTACACAAAGCGGACTTGAGCTCATCAAAGGCTTCTTGTGCCTTACCACTCCATTTGAATGCGTCCTTCTTAAGCAGCTCGGTTAAGGGCTTGGCAATGGACCCATAACCATTTATAAACTTTCTATAATAACCGGTCAACCCCAAAAATCCTCTCAATTGCCTCAATGTAACGGGAGTTGGCCAATCTTGCATCGCTTGCACCTTAGAAGGATCGATAGAAACACCTTCGGGAGAGATTATGTGTCCCAAATACTCAAGCTTAGATTGAGCAAAAGTGCACTTTGATAGCTTGGCATAAAACTTGTGCTGTTGCATCACAATGAACACCTCCTTGAGATGTTTGAGATGATCTTCATAGGACGGGCTATAGACCAATATATCATCGAAGAAAACCAGCACCGATCTCCTCAAATAAGGCTTGAAAATGTTGTTCATAGCTGCTTGGAACGTGGCCGGAGCATTAGTTAAACCGAAGGGCATCACAACGAACTCAAAGTGTCCACGGTGAGTCTGAAAAGCGGTCTTGTATATGTCAATTTGATGGTACCCTTGTCTTAGGTCCAACTTAGAGAAAAACCGAGCTCCATACAATTCATCAAGCAAGTCGTCTATAACAGGGATAAGAAATTTATCCTTCACTGTCAAAGAATTTAATTGACGATAATCTATGCACATTCGAGCCGTGCCGTCCTTCTTCTTAACAAGAATCACGGGTGAAGCGAAAGGACAATGACTTGGGCGGATAAAGCTCATCTGCAGCAGCTCTTCTACCTGCCTTTCAATTTCTGATTTTTGAGCATGTGCATAACGGTATGGCCTGATTTTCACCGGATCCGAGTTAGCTCGAAGTGGAATGGCATGATCAACATTTCTTTGAGGAGGGAGGCTCTTTGGGGCCTCAAAAATATCCTCAAATTCCAACAGCAAGGCGTGAACCTCAAGCTGCAAATTCAGTGGCAAATCTGCAGAGGCGATTAAACACAATTGTCCAAACCATTGTATTGTCTTCTTCTTGAATCTACCTTGCAAACGTTTGCCATTGATTACTTTCAACTGAGCTTGGTCGGAAATCCCATGTAATGTGACTCTCTTGCCATGAACTTCAAAGGACACGGTCATCTTATCAAAGTCGAAAAGCACCGGGTTAAAAGTTCTCATCCAATCAACCCCAAGTACCATATCACAACCCCCCAAGGGAAGTACTCTAAAATCAAAGATGAATTTATAGTCTTGCATAGACCATTGGAATGATTGGCACTTGTTTTGAATTGTAATTGAATTTCCATCAGCTACCATTACGGCCAAGGGATGAGTTTTGATGATTTCGTGCTTCACCTTCTTTACCAACTTGGGATCAACGAAGCTATGTGTGCTCCCGCTCTCCACAAGAATGGTAATGGAAGTTTTCCCTGCTTTGCCACCAATGCGTATGGTGTTATGTGCTCCACTCCCGGTAAGAGCTTTCATAGAAATTTCTACTTCATCTTCCATCAGCTCATCTTGTGTCTCAGCCTTTGATTTGTCCTCTGCAGACTGTGAGCTCTCGGCATCTGATGCATTGTCCACCAATGAACCCCTTCCATACATCAAAAACTTCGGGTTGCACTTGTAACCGGGCTGATACGGCTGACTGCATCTATAACACAGCCGAACAGGTCTCCTGTCCACAGATCTACCTGATTTGCTGTCGGATGAGTCCTTTGGATGAGTCTTGAAGTTGCTACTCTTGAATTTACTTTTGTTACTCGAAGATACAAGTGTAGCCTCAATCAATTTAGCCTTGTTATAGGCTTTGGAGAGGGTTTTTGGCTCAATAGCTTTAACCAAGCTCTTAATTCTTGGCTTCAAACCACTAATGAAGCTTGAAACATAATAAGCTTCGGTGGAATGTGGATTAATGGCTATCATATTGGCACGCAAATTCTTAAATCTAGTCATGTACTCCTTCACCGTAGATGTTTGATAGACTTTGTTAAAGCTATCAACAACATCGCTTGAATCCTCTTCACCATACCTCTCACACAACTCCTCCACAAATTGGTCCTAAGAAAGACAAGGATTACTCCTTAAAACACTATAAAACCAAACCTCGTGGTCTCCATGAAGGTGCACAGCAGCTAGCTCGACTTTTTCTGCCTCACTGATGTTATAGAAGTGAAAATACCTCTCACATCCCCTCAACCACGACTCAGGTTGTTTTCCTTCGAATGGCTCAATTTGCACTCTCGGTTGCCGGTGAACATATCCCCTGCCACCATATGTGACCTCATTACTCATGGATCTCTGATGTTGATACACATCAGGAGGTCTATTTTGTTGCTCCAAACCATGGGATGAATTTCTTGGATGCTCATTCAAATCCGGAGGCCTACAATGCAAACCGGTACTCAGGCCACAATTTCTGAACTGTCCAGGTCCAGCATTTCGATCACAGGTTCCTGCAGCGACCTCTGCTACCGAAGGTCGATCTTTTGCTGATCTGATATGCACTAAGGGCCCTGCTTCAGTCTGGATTACAGGTGATTTGCCTCGATTCCGCTCCATATTCACATTTCCATCCGGATGAATCTACGGTTGAGCCACAATATTTGGAGGAACAAGCTGACTTGCAGGCTTAAGAATTGCATTCACAGAAGATTCTCCTTGTTTCTTGACCTGATCTTGCAAATTCTCCATTCTACCCTCCAATTTAGACAATCGATCATCAGTTCTTTGCTGATTTGCTAACAACATGTGCTGATGATCCAAGTTTATTTGCTGAAACCTCAGAAACCAACGTTCCTCTGATTGTGCGATCAATTCTTTCATCTGATCCAGCGTGACATGCTCCCTTGGAATGTTCACACGAACCTCAGCAGCATCAGACCTATCTACTTGAACCGCAGGGACAGCATTGCCACCACCAGCACCTGATCGTGTCCTTACACCATCAGCCATACCTTGATCGTGTTTCTTGGATTTTGCCAGCTCAATTCAAGCAATAGACCACTTGAATCTAGCTCTGATACCAAATGTTAACTACCAAACTTAAATTGATAGCTAAGTTTGTGAAGGGTAGAGGTAAGATGAGAATAGAAGTGAAGGGAGATGAGAAATTAGAGAAGGAGATGAGAATTAAGAGGAAAACCCAAATGCAATCTGAATTTTTATTAATTGGATGACAAGATTACAAGCTTTAGATCTATTTATAATAGATCTTAGTACAATGTATCAAGACTTCACCCTAATAACCGAACCAAACACTTTTGGCCCCAAAACCAGCTAACCGCCCATTTGAACTGATTAAGCATTTAACAGATTTTGGCGCCTACCCGAACAGCAGCTGCAATTCAAAAATTACAAAGCAATATACCCACACGCCCTTACAACAATTAAAAATCAAATGAACTAATGGAATTATAACAGACAGTTGGCCCAGGCACTGAATAGGAAAGAGGAAGGGAGATCGCCCTTCCAACAACTCGCAAACCCCACAAGATCAATTAATTCAAACCCTAGCTTACTCATTCATGAGGAAGCTCAGGGTGTGTCAGTTTCAGGAAAGGAGAACCTTAAGGAAGTTGAGGTTGAGATTGAGAAGAGAAGGATATGACACTACCTCCCACTGCTAATAGGGAGGGATCACGAGAGAGGGTTTATGAATCCATTGTCCCTTCCCTTCGGCCCTAAGGGCTAAAAGAATAGATGATCCAAAGAGGGCTGAGCTCATAGATGTGTTCAAGGACGTGAAAATCAAGTTAACGTTGGTCGACGCCATTAAGCACATTTCTATGTATGTCAAGTTCCTCGAGGACCTTTGCACAAAAAGAAATGCGCCCAGACGCACACTCCTAAGAAGGTCCGACTCATGAAGAAGGTGAATAGCATTCTAGCAATAAGCGTCCCACCCAAGTTTAGAGATCCTGAGGCCTTTATGCTCCCGTGCATCATCAGGGAGACCCTTCTAAACCTAGGAGTGAGTGTCAACCTCATCCCTTAATCGGTTTTCATGAACTGGGCATAGGAAACCATAACCCAACCAATGTTACACTTCAATTGGCTGATAGGACAGAGTGTGTATCTCATGGGGCAATGGAGGGTGTACTTGTCAAGGCTGAAAAGTTTGTCTTTCCTATTGATTTTAGTTTCTTATATATGGACCATGTTCCAAAGAAGAAGAACAACACTTCTATTATTCTAGGCTAACGGTTCCTAGCAACAACCGACGCTATTATTCACTGTAGGACGAGAGTGTTGGAGATTTCTTTTGGAAACCTCAAGGGCAAATTGAAGGTCTTGAACATTGTTCGACACCTTAAGACCAGTGTATAAAAAGGCACAAGGTGCACTAAGGTGATAGCGGGTCCTAGTGCCTAGCCGTAAGGTTGAGGCGCATACTTTTATAATTTGCATTCATATTCTATATTTATAAAATATATTATGAGCATAAGCTATAAAATTAATTAATTATGCAATATAAAAATCTAATTAAAAATATATATAGTATTTAAGAAAAATTCCACTAAAAGATATTGATATTCATCAAAAACGCGCTATCTTATCTATCAACATAAGCTTTTTTACAAAAATTGCAAGACATCAAAAAATTCAAGGATTAGTTGTATCTAAAAGTCAAGGAATAACACTCCACCTTTTGCACACACAATAAACAAAGTATAAAAATACACATAATATAATAATATGTTCAACTTGAGGCAAAAATATTGCCTAAAAACAAAAAGCGCACCTCGGCGCACAAAAGTCGCCTCGCAAGAAGCTGCGCCTCGCCTCGACTCACCACCTAAGACCACCTGTTTATACACTTCCTCAGATAGAGGATGAGGTAGAGTGCTACAGGGTTGATAGTATTGACACTTTGGTAGAATTAGGTGCGCCCAATTGTATTAAAAATGCTGATTGGAATAATTTCTCTGTCTGTGTCAATAACTCCACGTCATCGCCTAAACTTCGTAGGATAGAGATTCGAGACCCCGATGCTGACCATGTTCGTCTCCTTGATAGTCACAGGTCTAGAAACGCTGTTGGGTTTGGGGATTGTCCCTACAAGCTCAACCTGATTTCTATGGCAAACATTGCCTCAGATTTTGGTTGACATTGTGATTTACATTGTGTCCAGCTAACAACGTTAAACTTGGCACTCTTGGGAGGCAACCTAACCTACTTTTACGTGTGTTGTGTGATTTAATTCCCCCACCCCCCAAAAATTGAACTTTCTTTCCTTTGCAGATCCTTTTGTTATCCCTTTTATGCTTACTTTGTTTCTATTTTACTAAACACTTGTACAATCCATATTTCTAACACCACTAACAAGTTTGTTTAGTATTCTGTCTTTTATGTTTTCTTTTGTAGCTTGCTATTTCTGCCTTTCCTTTTTGGATTTGCTTACCACATATAGCTAAATATACGGTACCTCAGGTAGTCTCTTTCCTTTCCTTGCTTGTATTTATTTTTGTTGATTTGCATTGAGGACAATGCAAGGTTTAGATTTGGGGATGGAATATACGGTGTGAACTTTTGATTGTCCGTTTTGGCATATTTTTGCTTAAATTAGCTGAGTTCTTGCATGTAATAACATAGAATTATAGTGACTTATATTTAAGTTCAAATTTGAGTTATGCTATAACAGCTAGAATATTAAAGTAATGAGATTATTCCCAGATCTGACTATTGAATCTAGGTGGTGGTATTGGTGGTTGTTTTTGTTGTTGTATCTTCTCTATTCATCTTAAATTTGAAAGGTTTGGAATAAGAAAAAGGGAAGAGCAATTCTAAGCTCACTTAGTAGTAAAAAAACTTAAATCACGAGAAAGCAAGTTGTAATCATTGTAATAATAACAATACATAAAGATTCTTTATTTTCAAGTCCACCTTCAAATATGGTCGAAAATATTTTTCACAAGTAATTATTGCCATTACATGCTTGATTAAAATTTTCCATTGTAGGCTAGTTTGAGCAGAATCTTGCTTGAAGACAAGTAAGGAGCGGGTTTGGGGATGCTTTTTTTAGTCAGAGGTTTGGGGATGCTAATGTACCTTATATTTACATAATTTTATTTCTCATTCCTACAACATATTCGGCTTTTACGTGCGTGTTTTGTGATGATCTAGGTACACTTAGGCTTGGAGTGCATGGAGCAACAAAGGTTCAACAGTTGCAGAATCAAACATAATCAAGGCATATTTGAAGACTACTCTGTCCAACCCAACCAAGTGTGTAAAAAAGGACCACTTGAGCAATTCGGTAACTTAAATAGCAGTTTCGGGTACTATATGATCAATCGTCACGAAGTATTGATCGGTTAGCAGCCCACAAAAGAACAGGGTTTACAATGGGGTTGTCGATCGATCGGGAAACAGGGCCTATCAATTGCCTGGCAGCAAAAGCCTAGCCGATTGATTGATTGGCTCAATTTTATACCTGCGATGAGGTCACGCCGTAGGAATAAATAGAGGGGAAGACCTAATTTGGGGATCTTTTGCCACATCTCCTCTTTCCCATCTCCTTCCCGAAACCACTATGAGATCCAAAGGGTTCTCAAACGCCGAAGCATGGGTGGGCGGAGTGCTGGGGAAATCAACGCAAGGATATACGTTAACATCAATTGAGGGAGTCTTCACTTTCAAGTTTTATTCATTGTTTTCTCTATTTTAGATTTTATGATGTATAAAACTCCCATGGAGGAGTAAACCTTTTTAGTTTAGGGATGAAAGATGGGTAGCTGCCAGTATCCCATATTTATACTACGCTTTTGACAATGGTTTCGTTATGTTATTTATGCACCCATGTGAAGAATTTATGATTGTTGTTTGGTTTTCTGTGTATGTGCCTGTAGCATGTTAAGATGTCCAAATTATTAGCGTTTATCTACGAGCTTGTAGTCTAGACTATAACATAATTGGTTCTCATGCATGGTTAGCAGCGTGGTTGTACCCAGCCTTGAACACAATCTTTTATATAAGTTAATATTGAATTAGGAGCGAGAAAAGAATTAAGTGGTGCTAATGAGATAACCTACGCTACACTAAGGGTAATATGATAGGTTGTGCCTTTAGACTAGTTCATTATCTCAAGCCCTAGTTTAAATATTAACTCAGGCTTAGAGCTTGTAGCCTAAGCCTCCTCAATCATTGTTATAGTATAACATAATGATGGGAAACGAGTAAAGCTACCTTGAATTCATTTCCTGAAATAACATCAATAGAATTGACACCTTCAGGTATAGATTTTATTGCTTACTTTAGTTAATTATCCAATCAATCAACAAAAACAAAAAAAATCCAATCACTCATTAATAACAAAATCCAACTTAACTTTGATTCCTTATGGATATGACCCATATACCCGATTTAGCTACGACAATCCTATACGCTTGCAAATACATGATTTTAAAACACTTTTAAAACACATCAGCAATCTTAATGGGCATTCAAAAATGAAGACATTACTTACTGGGCAAGTATTTCTTAATCAAGACTGACCATGAAAGCTTGAAGCATTTGCTTGATCAAAAGATATCCACTCCTCTTGGAAAAAGAAAAAAGGGACTAACTAAAACAATTGGGCTAACATATGGATTCTTGTGTTCAAAAAAACATATGGGTTACTGTATAGCAAAGGCATGGACAACAATGTGCTCTCTCTCACTCTGCTTTCTCTCTCTGCTAACTCGTCGATGCCTAATGACCAATGCCTGCAACACCAAACGACTGCGACATCCCATCTTCGGCAACCACGAGACACCAGTACCGCTACCTAACTAGCCCTAACCCAAAACGTAACCACTCTCCCTCGCCTCATCAAACCCAAAACGCTAACCTTAAACACTAGCGGAGCCACCACCAGGGACCACCAAGGCCTGCCACCCACTACCCGCACCCTCACCTCCTCGGCAAAACCCTAGCAACCCCAAACCTTGATCCTAACCAAATACCCACTGAACCCTAACCCTAGCAACCGCAACCCTAACCGTAACCCACCAAAACCTCCAGCCCTACACCACAACTCACAGCTAGCCGACCCCAAGTAAGTAGTAGCAAGGTTAGATTTTTGATCAGGCACCACCCCCAGATTAGATCCCCTCTTTATCTTTACTTGCTTTCCCAGGTCAGATCTCTCCTCTCCTCGACTTTGTGTTAAGGACATGTGGTTGGGTATTGCTTTGGATTTCTCCTTACTGTGTTATTGATTGTTGTTGCATTTGTTGTGTCAACTATGCCCCTATATTTTGTGCTTCTACACCTGTGATTATTAACGATTTAGTGGATGAACTCTACTCTTTGTTGAGCTCAGAACAAGCCATCTTCACAGGGGTTGGGGAAGTGGAGGGCCAGTAAAAGGGTTAAGGGTAGCCTGCGATTTGGAACACTAAATATCGGCAACGTAACAAAGAAGAGTGTTGAGGTGTTCCAAATGATGTTAAAAAGAAAGATTAACCTCTTGTGCCTTCAAGATACTAAGTGGGTAGGTACGAAAGCCAAGGAGGTGTTGCCATATAAATTATGGTATACGGGCAAAATCAGAGGGCAGGAACGGAGTTGATATTATTGTGACTAGCAACCTTAAGGACGAAGTAGTGGGAGTGTCTAGGATTCGCGATAGGATTATCAGCATCAAGTTGGTCTTAGTCAGGGAGACATTGAACAGCATAAGTGCCTATGCACCACAGACTAGGCTAACAGTGCAAGAGAAGGTTAGATTTTGGGAGGACTTAGACATACGAGGGAAGGCACGGCCCAGAGCGAACAAGTTGTGATAGGCGGTGATTTCAATGGGCATCTAGGTGCGGCCACAGATGATTATGCATCCTACCATGGAGGCTTTGGTTTTGGAACTAGGAATGATGAGGGTAAAGCTCTCCTAGACTTTGCGGTTATGAGTTAACAGTTGCCAACACCTTCCTTAGGAAACGTGATGAGCACATCATCACGTTTAAAAGCAATGGGGCAAGGACTCAAATTGACTACATATTACTAAGGAAAAAGGCATATAAAGACTGCATGGATTGCAAGGTTATACCCAAGGAAGGCCTATCTGCGCATCACAAGATATTATGTGCTAATATCAAGGCCAAAAAAGGGGCAAGATAACTACGAAACTAGTGCAGCCATGCACTAGTTGGAGAGACTTGAAGGGAGACAAGAATCTAACTTTTAGGGGAAGAGCAGAGTATAAGCGTATCTGGGATTTGGATGGGGACATAAACCAAATTTGGAACCAAATGGCCCAAAGATTAGAGGTTCCGCAAGCGAGTTTTAGGCGTATTAGAAAAAAAAGATTAGAGGGCGGCACCAAACCACAGAGTCCTGGTGGTGGTGCAGGGAGGTCCAAGAGAAGATTAAGGCCAAATGAGAATGCTTTAAGGATTGGATCGGAGTGGAGATGGGGACAAGAAACAACAGTATAAATAAGCCAAGAAAGAAGCAAAGAGAGCAATCAGAGAAACACAATCCAAAGCTTAGGTTGGATACTGAGAAGGCAGCAAGAGACCTATATAAAACTGCTAAAGTGATAGAAAGGAGAAATAGGGGCCTGGATTGGGTAAAGTGCATCAAGGGAAAGGATGGACAAGTGCTCATGGACGAGCAACAAATTAAAGCTAGGTGGAAAGCCTAGTTCCACAATTTGTTCAACTAACAGAGGGATACAAACATATCCTTAGGAGAACTCCAGGCACTTGAGGAGCTCCAGAACTATTGTTACTATAGGCGCATCAAAACCGGGGAAGTCAAGGAAGCCTTGAGAAGGATGGGTAAGGGTAAAACAGTCAGCCCAAATTAAATATCCACTAAGGCATGGAAATGCTTTGGAGAGAAGGACATCAGGTGGTTAACTAAACTATTCAATCAAATTCTTCAAGATAAGATGATGCCTGACAGGTAAAAGAAAAGCACATTAATACCGATCTATAAGAATAAAGGAAACATTTAGAGTTGTGGCAACTATAGGGGTATCAAGCTAATGAGCCACACTTTGAAGCTATGAGAACAAGTCACAGAAAGAAGGTTACGGTAACAAACAAAGGTCTTAGAGAACCAATTTGGATTTATGCCTGTTAAGATCAACGATAGAGGCAATCCACCTCTTGAGGCGTACTATAAAGCACTACAGGCATAGTCAAAAGGATCTTTACATGGTTTTCATTGAATTGGAGAAGGCATATGATAGGGTGCCAAGAGATGTCCTATGGAAGGTCTTAGAGAAGAAAGGCATCCTTGTGTCCTACATTCAAGCCATTAATGACATGTTCGAGGGCGCACTAACCAATGTACGAATAGCAGAAGGGGAGACAGGCGCTTTTCCCATTACAGTTGGGGTATACTAAGGATAAGCCTTGAGTCCCCTTTTTGTTCATTCTGGTTATGGATAAGCTCACTAGGCACATACAAGGAGGTGTGCCTTGGTGCATGCTTTTCGCGACTAATATAGTACTGGTGGTGTAGTGTACAGAAGAGGTGAATGAGAAGCTGGAACTTTGGAGAAGGGCCTTGGATTCGAAAAGCTTATGACTCAATAGATGCAAGCTAGAGTATATGGAATTTATGTACCTCAACCAGGTCAAGCATAGATGACATAAAAATGGATCGTACTGCATAACGAAAAAAGATTGTTTTAAATCTTTGGGTTCCATGGTGCAGCAAGACGGTGAAGTTAACGAGGATGTCAACAACCGAATTAAAATAGGTCGGCATAAATAAAAAAATGGCCTCTGTCATTCTATGCAATAGAAAGTTCCCGCTGAAGTTGAAGGCAAAGTATTATAAGACAGTGGTGAGACTAGCTATGACATACAATGCAAAGCGTTGGCCAGTTAAACGACAGCCTATACAGAAGTTAAAGGTGGCGGAAATAAGGATGTTATGGTGGATTTATGGACACATATGGAAGGATAGGATAAAAAATGGCGCCATAAGAAGCAAATTGGGCGTGGCCCAATCAAGGATAAGTTAAGGAAGCAACAGCTGCAGTAGTCTGGCCATGTTAGGAGGAGACCGACCACTGCCCTTGTCAGGAGATGCGGACAATTCCATACTACACACAGGAGGAGAGGGAGAGGCAAGCCAAAAAAGAGATGATTAGACGTGACCTCACCCACCTAAACCTAAATGAGAAGATGGTCTTATATCAAGCAAAATGGAGGGTTTGAATAGGCTTAGCCAATATAACAGCTAATAAAGGAGCGCAACAAAGCGGGTCCGTTGCGCCCTTAGGCTTATATGTTGGCTAGTGATGTGTGTTGTTGTTTGCATGTGCTTGCGGCTTGTGCGGTGCTTTATTGATTCATGGTGCTATGTGCTTTGTTGCTTGTGGCTTTGTGGTGTTGCTGCCTTATTCTTATTGTTGCTCTATGCTCTCCATGCACTATCTGCCTTATGCTTTTCAGGTTGGGGATCCTCAGCCTCCCTTTAAGGGTAACACTCTGAAGGGATAGAGCTACGTACTACCCCCCCCCCCCCCCCCGGGACCCATCTTTAGCGGGAGCCCTTATGGCTAGTGTTGTCAAAAGCGCGCCTGGCGAGAGGCTCATGGGGCGACAGCTTGGCCACCTCAAAAACCCTTGGGTGAGTCGACTTCTATGAGGCGTGCTAAGGCGCGTGAGGCGCATGCATTTTCTACCTCGGGTGAGGCATGCATCTCTTAAACTTTTTGCTTCTTTTGTATCCCAGCTTTTCTGCTCGTATGCTTGACTACTAACATAAATATTACCAAATCTACCCTTAAAAAAGTTTGAAAAGTGAAATTCAAAATTTTACCTACCTTAAAAAAAATGAGAAGTTTCACTCAAAAAATAAATAAATAAAAAAAATAAATTGAAAAGTTAAAACTTACCTCATTCTCTTTGTTTCCCTCTCTTGTTCTCCCTCCCCTCCTCTCCTTGTTTTCTGCTTCAATCCAAATCCTATCTTTGGGCCTCCTTGTTCCCTTCTCTTCCTGCCGCCCCCACCCCCCCCCCCCCCCCCCCCCCCCCCGTCTTCTCCTTCTCTCTCTCTCTCTCTAACACTCATTTTTCTAAAATTTTCACTGTCTTCCAATTTCTATAGCTACATTTTTTCCCTCTCTATTAATTATAGCCACGTGTATAGTGTTCTAACTTACCAACATTTCATTATGCCCAACATGTGTGGTAATTTTTAGATATTATAATATTTAACACAATGAGATAATATCATTAGATTTTGATTGATCTTTTCCTTTCCTGTAAAATATATGCCTTATTATTTTAATCTACATGGAATATTTCTTTGTTTTTGAATTTCTTTTTTATTTAAATTAGTTGTATTTCTTCAAGGACCTTTTGCTTATATTTTGTAAATTTTGAATTGTGGGATAAATATGTGGAAGTTATTTTTTTATTGCAAAATGTATAATATAAATACAACATTTACATGTATATATACATATATACACATACACATGCAATATTAATCTTCAACAATAAAGACAAGAACAACAAACCATCTCCTCATTAAAGTTTCGTCGGTAAGTTCATGTCTACTTTTCTCCATTCAACTTTTCATTGGCTTGTTTTTACCTCTCTTTCAATCTTCGAATTTTGTTAATTTTAAGAAATATTAATTCAATAATGAAACAAGTTTCACCTGAACCATCCTTAGTGTGCCATGTCCAAAAAGCGTACACCTTAAAGCCTGTTTGGGATTGCTGTGAAAAAACTGCTTATTTCAAAAGCACTTTTTGTAAAAGCACTTCTTTAAAAAGTGTTGTTTTGAATTAGTTTGTGCTTGGCGCAACTAGCCAGAAGCACTTATTTTATTAGTGCTAATGTTTGGCCAGTGTTTAAAAAAAGGGCTTTTTTCTATCAAATGACCAAAAAGGACATGGGCAGAAGGCTTTTATAGTTAATAGTGTTTGGATGTAGAATTGATTTTATATAATTTTTTTAGTATATATTAATCATTTTATGTTCTAAATTTTTATAAAATAACAATGAATTATAAAGTAAAAATAATATTGTCTTTTTTTTTTAATTTCATAATTCAGTGTTATTTCTTAAAAACTTAAAACCCTAAAATAACTATTGTTAATATTATTCTTATTGCTGCTGTTGTTGTTATTGTTATTATTATCATTAAGTAAAATAAATACAATATATATATATATATATATATATATATATATATATATATATATATATGTATAAAATAAATGTAATATAAGTAATATAACAAACTCGTAAATTTCAAACTTATATATAAATAGCATAAGTAATATAGTTTTGAAAGATGATATTTGTGTAAAGATATGGAGAATTTTAATGTTTTGAGTAGAAGTATTGTTGTCCCGAAAATTTTAAATTTTTGATTCTGCTTCTGCTTATAATCAGAAGCACCAAATTTCTACTTCTGCTTATAAGCAGAAAAACAGCTTCTGCTTTTAATAAAAAGTGCTTTTTGATGTCTACCAAATACCCTCCAAATTCCAGAAAAAAGCACTTATTTTCCTCGAATAAGCAATCCCAAACAGGCCCTTAGTCATGCACCTCGCGCCTCAACTTTGGGTAGCCTTGGCGCCTTGATGTGCCTCGCGCCTTTGACAACACTGCTTATGACACTGGGCTTCTTGTTGTACGGAAATCAATGTGGCTAACAACTCGATACCAATACACGATGCAGAGAATATTCATCACTTAAACTACCAATAGTCAGTTAAAAGAATATTCATCAGTTGATCCTTTATAATACGAACCCAAAAAGTGAATGCATCTTGTCCATCCCTCAAACTCGAACAACATAGAAACAACATTCATTCACAAGATGTCTCACTGGCCACCATATGAACTCATTTGAACTTACTTTGTCTGAATTTGGAGGCTTGGAGCATCAGTTCCATCCCAGACAAACAGCATGCATTCATCTTCATTAACTCTACAAATGTGGAGAACCTATGTTGGAAAATATGTTTTAATCAAGTAAAATCCTCTGTGGTCTGACCGGAATAAAAAACTATCATCCAGATAGTTTAACTTAAAAAAGTGCATAATAGAATAAATAACCAACAACCTTTCCACTTATCAAAAAAAAAAAAAAACCAACAACCTTTCCCCTTGTCACCGAAGACAACCATGTGACAAGCAGATGGAAAAGAACAATTTAATTACCTTACAAACCACATCAAGATGCTCCCCTTCCTTGATTTGTCTCAGTGGCACAGATTCTTTTGACACTGCCAAGGCACATTGCATGGATTGTCAATATGAGGACCGTACTTCAAAAACAGGATGGTAATAGCCAATAGTACACTATAATTTAACCAGTAAAGGTTATGCTTCACCTTCAAAGAGAGTGCGACACATATAATGAGAAAATTTATCTTCACTGACAACTATGAACTATCCTCGTTTGCTACTAAGGGCCAAAGTATAATAATAGGCTGCTCCAATAATCAATGGTTCAAAATATGCTACTAAGGGCCAAAGTATAATAATAGGCTGCTCCAATAATCAATGGTTCAAAATATGCAGCCTCTAACAAAAGGTGAGAAGCGTCTTGTCATGACCACTGACAATGTCATGACATTGTTAAGACAGTGTCAAAGGACAGTGCAGACGAAGGCCTGGCTCGTGCCCAACAGGTGCCCAGACAGTGTCATGACAGTGTCGAGGACCGACCCAGGCAGCGCCCAGATCCTATGCTAGACCATGTCAAGACAGTGTCAAGGACTGGCCCAAGCAGCGCCAGATCCCAGGCCCCAGGGCCTTGCCAGTCCCGTGTCCCAGCTCCATCCAGCCCACGCTCCAGCTTCTCTGCCAGCTGTCCCATGACAGCTAAATCAGCCAGCTCACCCAAAATAGTACAATAGTATAGTACTATTCTGGAATTATCTTTTATTTCGAATTATTTTGTATTTTTTTCAAATATTTTCAGATTTATTTGGAATTAGGTGGATTTATCTAGAATATTCTAGATATTTCTAGAATGATATTTTATTTGTCTTCATTTGCATTAGGTTTTTTATTGCATTTTCTATAAATAGTGGATGATAGGATTGCAAGAAAACAATCAATCAAAATTATGAAATGAAATCTTATCTTTTCTCTCTTTTCTCTCTATCTCACGGTTCTCCTTCTCATCTCTATCTTCTTCTCCTTCTTCCCCAACTAAACCTTAACTTTCTATTTCTCATCTAAAATCTATCTATTTCTCCTCTCATCCCATACTCTACTTCAACCCTATATATCCTTTTGGGTCACAACCGTGACCCTTTGCATTGTCACAACCCCGAGGTTGTGACATGTCTACAACCACGTAAACCTTGGTGTTTCGATAGTGATAGTCTTTTTCTTCCTTTTCCTCTTTTAAAGAATTTTACTTCTCTTTCCTCTCCAATTACGCATCATTTCCTCCACAGATATGAAAGTTCTATACAAATCAACACAGTTTTTTCTGCATTCTCCAGACGCAAAATAAGATACTCTTATTAAGGAAACAAAATATACGTGCTCGATAACAAGAATTCCTAATAAAGATTAAGCATCTGTGTGCTTAATCAAAAGGGGATGCCTAGGAGAACAGTTGAAAAACTCAACGTCCAACCAACTAAGAATATTTGTACTTAGTTTTACACAATCGTACGCATAAGAATAGAAATAACTAAATTTATTCGAAATAGTTTAATGGTCTGCCTTTGGGCTCTAGTTACACTGTATTTATTGATAGGAAATTAGAGTCCTACTAGGAAAAGAAATCCTAATCAGATAATAAGAGAGTCCAAATATGACGATAACAAACTAATCAAAAACTAATCTCATAAAAGTGAAATTGTAATGCTAAAGCAATCATAACCAATAATTCATCATAGGAACAGAAATTACAATAATTCCAATTGTCTCAAATATCAAATATAGATCTTAAGTTTCTCCTCTATGAGTTATTCTATAAAAATCAATAGCATAGCAAATCGATATAGCCGATACCTCTACTCCACCTAAACATACTCAAAGTCAGACCTCAGAAAAGACAAGCTAAACCCCAAAGGAAAATAATGATGACTTTGCTCTAGAAGGGATCAAACAGAGTCACTTTGAACATCCACTCATTACAATTACCTAACTAAACCAAATTATCTAAACAACCGCACACTACCAAAGAAGTTTTCCATATTTCATGCTCCTAAACCCCTCAAACCCTCAGTACGAGGAAATGTTCAAAAGTGGAATGGTACATTCAACTCTCTCCACTAGCATCCAAAATTATCCATGCTTATTATCTTAAAGTACTCATCTCCAGAGCAGCAGGGGGACAAGAAACTCTCTATGTATGAACAAGGAGCACTTCAAATCCCCAACGCAGAAATGAGTTGTCACGGTCGTTAAATAACACGTCAGAGCTATCGCATAATGCAATGAAAAGCTCAAAATCAATTCTATAACAGTCCCTCAGGCTATATTCAATTACTTAGTTAGAATTGGGACCATGGAATCCAGTAAAGGTTGTTGCGGAAAGTAATAACTATAGCTTAACAGACTAGATTTGAAGTCAAACAGCATGAGGAATCTACTCTACGGATGCATATATGCATACATATACATACATACATGCATGCATGCATATATGTATGTGCGTGTGCATATATATAGAAACATACTCATTGATGTACTTACATGTTAGAAACTACTAATGAGGTATTAATTAATTTAATGATTACAAAGCTTTCATTCAAAATTTGCAATTATAAGATTCAAAAGCAACTTATACTTCCAAAAATAAAAACCACGACCGCCTGCATCTGGTTATGTTACATCTACCATACACCACTTCCATGACACTGCGGAAATGTCAGACCCCCTTCCTATTGGGTCCAGTTAAACAAAGTAGCAAAATCGTTCAATGGTTGAAATCATTTTTTCAAGGACGGTTGCAGCAATCTCATCTAATCATATTTCTCTAGTACTCCTTTACTTTGTTTCCTTCCCCATAAGTCTTCCTCAACAAGCTGAACTTAAGAGATGACACAAATCTCAGCTCGACTGAGGAATAAGATGCCACAGGGAACACTTTGTTTGAGAAGCAGTATCTACACGGAAAGGTTGGGTTTCCTCAATTAGCATCAATAAAACTTCTCCTGAGTCAGAGTCTCCATATGCTTGTTCTTAAGAACTTGATTCTATATGCCATATCGGTGTAAAAATAGACCATTAAGTATTATGCATCTCTCCGCGGCTTTGGGAATTTAATCTACTGTGAGTCCATCACTTCTCAAAAGGCCAGATAGAAGACCTGTATGAGGCTACAACTTGTTTCACTAGCATACCTGAATTCGGGATATTCCCCTCTAAGTAGGCTTTCAAGGAGGAATCAACAAAAACAATAACAGTCCCAGTGCCTCAAGGACGCGCGCTTGCACAAGGTCTAAGAGAGGTAGGATGTATGCAGCCTTACCCCATCAGGGTGACACCCTAACGAGAGACTATTTCCGAGAACCTCCAACCTAATAGATCATAGTTACCCCATCATGGAAAAACCCCTCCTGTATAGTCTATGAGACTTGTCCACATTCTCCTTGTATAATAACTTTATCTGTGCAGGTTTTGGCAAGGAAACACTTGCAGATGGGAAAAAAAAAAAGAATTTTAAAGCCTTACTTTTCAAGCATAAACACACCAAGGTGAAAAGAGGAGGCATAATGGGAGCAACCACTGCTGAACAATATGAAGCACCAGACACATGACATGGATGGCGGACTAAGGAAAAGCCATATATACAGAGAGTGATTTCAGGAAAACTCAAACCCACAAGCTTCATCCATAATGATTTAACTCATTATTTACAACAACTAACCTTTCTATTAAGCCTGCTCTAGATGAGTGCAATTTTAACTGTCTCCAACTCCAGCAATAGAAAAGTCAAAGCACATGGACCATAGCATTTCAAACCGTGTTCTAATCATTTTAAAGAATAATGCCAAAATGAGTGATTGCATGCAGCTAGATATATTGCTAAATTTGCACTCAGAAAATCTAAAATAATGCAATAGCAAACAAAGAAGGAAAAAAAGGGTACAACAGGATAACCATACGATACGAGTTCTCAGGAAACTTTAAGTTATTGTCTAACAAAAATTAAATGGCAACTAGGGTACCTGTATCAAGCTGGAAAACATCCAACCATTTTCGGAGGTCAGCAACAAATGTTTTATCCTGCTCTCTAGGCCGAAACTTCGAAGAAATTTGATAAGGAGTGAACCTTTCACCGTATTTTCCTTCATAAAGAGCAAATGAAGATAACTTTTTATTGAAGAGGGCATAAATCTCTTTGTTATGTGTTTTCATCTGCAAAGAAATGTACGGCAACTATTAGTATCAGCAATGCTAGGTTTGAGAAGTTTCAGAAAGCTGCGACTATTTTTCCACTTTGATAAATCTAGTCAACTACAAGAAATTTGGTTTCTCCACTGTCACATGGGAGCATAGTACTTAAAACTGCAAGGAAAATCATACTTAGGATGATAAGGAAGTGCATTGTAAGGAGGAGCAGAAGCAATTCGATTGCATGAACTCCCCCTCCTTCCAGATGGATAAAGGCTAATTTCGATGGGTCTAAGCATGGAGATCCAGCATCCCCGGGGTTTTGGGATTCACAAGAGAGTTAAGTCCCCTTTTGGTCACCACAAATGGACCATTTGGTCACTAACGTAAACTTTTGGAACATTTAGTCACCCAACTCATAATAAAAGCCCCTTTTAGTAACCCAAGTGGTTTAAAATGGACAACTTCATCACCCAAGTCAAATTTTGAAAGGCTTAGTCACCCAACTCCTAATATAAGTCTTATTTAGTCACCCAATTGGTTTAAAATGGAAAGTTGATCACTCAAGTTATCTATCATCCAAAAAAAAAAAAAAAAAATGTAATTATCTTTTCGACTTATTTATTTAATTGATCTTCATTTTTTTTCCCCCAAAGTAGCCCTGTTGTTGGCATTAGGTAAAATTAACAGATTATGAACCAATTTTGACATTATATAAAAATTGATAAAATATTCTTAAAAATGAGAAGTTAAGGAATATTTTTGAAAAAGAGAATAAAAATAATATACCAGATGCATTATATTTCTCACGTCTAAAGCACTTGCTATTCCATGATTCCTGTTTTTATAATATTTTGTTTTATTCAAAGAAATTATCAGTTAGGTACCCTAAGGTTTAACAATTTATCACCTAGGTATATTGACGTTTCAATATATATAATGGAGTACCTTGAGGTTTAAGCATTTTATCACTTGGGTACCTTGAAGTTTTAAAATTTCATCAATTAAGTACCATTTTTGTTAAAATTTGATAGATTTTCGTTGAAAAAAATGTTAAAATAAAACATCATCCTGATAATATATTTGTATATTTAATAAAATTTCTTTGGCCAAAAAATGCTAACAAGACACATCATTTCGGCAACATTTAGGTAGTTTGCAACAACATTCGATGAAATTTTATTATAATTAATTTGCCGAATTTTTACTGAAGGTATTGACATAGCTTGTACATATTATCATAATTATTTATTACATTATCATTTTTTGAACAAAATCAGTCATATTCTTACGAAATTCATCAAATTTCGACACAGATCACCTACCTAATAACACGTTCAAACCACAGGGCACCTCATTGTATGCATTGAAATATTAGGGTACATAGATGATAATGCTCAAATTTTAGAGCACCTAAGCGAACATTTCCCTTTTATTTAATATCAAAATTGGTTTCTAATCTTTTAATTTTTACCTAATGCCAATAACCAAATGAGGACCATTTGGTTAAAAATAAAATACGAAGTACTACTCTGAAAATTAAAAGATAAGGACCAATGAAATGAATAAGTCAAAAATTACGAATAAACTTATTATTTTTCACTTAGATGATAAATTTTATTGTTTTGAAATCACTTTAGTGACCAAATGAGTTTTTATTTAATGTCGGATGATAACATTTTCTAAACTTTTACTTGGGTGAACAACTTATTCATTTTAAACCGCTTAGATGACTAAAAGGGACTTTTATTAGGAGTTCAGTGACTATGCCTTTTAAATTTTGACTTGGGTGACTAACTTGTACATTTTAAACCACTTGGATGACCAAAAGGCACTTTTTTATAAGTTGGGTGACTAAATCTTCCAAAATTTGACTTGGGTGACCAAATTGTCCATTTTGGCCACTTTGGTGACCAAATGGGGACTTATCATCAAGACTGGGTGCTTCTTACCGGTTCACACACGTTTGGTAATGCATCTATCATTGTGGTCGAGGCGGTAGCGACTAGGGACGCTTTTTTTAATGCTCTACAACTAGGCACAAGAAGAATTATTCTAAAAGGGGATAATGAGGTAGTCATCACTGCAGTTGTCGGCTCATATTTAATTCCAATGGATATTATCACTATTGTGGATGATAGTAAGATCTTAAGCACTCAATATGATCATGCTTCTTTCAAGCACTACATTATAGAAGCAAATAAATCGATAGATTGGTTAACAAACATGGGACATAGGGGTTCTAGCATTTTGTGGGGGATTACAGGACCCTCCTCCTCACTCGTGCAGATGCCTTAAGTATCCCTCTGAAAAGAGGGCATACTTAAGCAGCTATTCTTTACCATTTAAAAAAAAAAAAAAGAAAAGAAAAGAAATATTAGGATGAAAATATTAGGATGAAAAGTTAAAGAACGGAACCTCAATAACTTCATAAAGCATTCAGTAACGTTAAAAAGTGCAGAGAGTTGGATGCATTAGAAGTTCTCACTCTATAATGGCTCTTAGAATTTTACTAAGGAAATTGAAAATAGCTTAAGCCAAAATCTTCACTTACGCATCTCTCAACACTGTGTTTACTAAAGCTTTGATATTAAATGTAAGCAATGCCTTAAAAACCGTATCTATCCTTCACACATCATTTTCAACAGGAAAAGAAGCGTTCCACAATACCCTTTTGAAGTAAAGTGGGGAAGATTATGGGATAAGGCACTCGAACCTAGGACTTCATGTCGCGGAGCCTCAACCTTAGAGATGCTTTTACCACTAGAAAAAAAAGCATCAATAGAAGCTTTCCACAATCCTTAATGGGAATTGTGTTGCATCTGGTAGAAAATTATGAGAGAAACAATTGAGCATGATTTGAAATTATTAGGAATGCTTTGTAAATATTCTGTTAAGTGAGAGCTTCCTAATTTTAGTTCCATCATTTAAGATCTAGGCACCATTGTGTCTTCTATATATATAGTCCCCTTCGTATTTATTAAAAATCACCAATAAGAGCAGAATATTATTCATTTGATCAGAACCATCTAAGATCGTTAATGGTATCAGAGCCCTTTATTTCCTAGAGTTATACGACCTTAGTTGTCGTTTTCTTCTAGGCTTTCACTATCGTTGAACACCATCAAGGCAAGGGAGTCAATTTCATCTGCGGATCCTGTTTGCAGCTATAGTTCAGGTTGACAAGCCATAGATACTCCAACCCCTGGTACTCCAGGTAACCATTACGCCTTGATGACCGGAATGATTGAAGAATTCAATTTTTCAAGGAGGTGCCATGCCAATGAGTCCCTTCTTTAAGGCGTCATCGGTCGTAGAAATGGCAGCAGTGGCGCAAGGAGTTAACAGCCGGACATGGGTATTCGTAGATGAAAGAGCTTTCTCCCCCATTGTATTCTCTGTTCTATCTTTCTTCAATTCTAAGAAAGGATCTTAGGCTACCGGTGATCGGCTTCGCGGGACCATTTCGGTCCACACAGGAAAGGCAAGCTATGTACCTACCTCTCTCGGACTAGGCTCTATTCGGGCGGTGGTTTCACGATCAACTATCTGACTTTTTGAAGAAAAACAAACCATCAACCCGAGCAAATGATTTGATCTTTGATCTTGTACTAATCATGGGTACATGGAACACATACCCAATCTCGAAGAAGAAAGGAAAGTACAAGCAGAGTGGCAGAGACTCAATCTACCCCCTTCCTTTTTCTTCTACTATTCCTGATCCTAAGTAGGCAAGGCATTTAACAAGAAAGCGCACTCCCCCACACCAAATTTTATGCAGCTACTTTTGTGCATGGGTATCTTTATACTATTGATATAAGAAGTAAGCGTTCTTCTATTCTATAAGCCTTCGAGAATTTTTGTAGCCTTGCTATCAATTTCAACAATTACTTGAAGTTGTGACCACCATGACAGAAATAGCAAAAGCCATTAGCTCAGCCAACCCTATTCACGCTGAGAATCCAGCCCTTCAGGTCACTACGACCAAACTTGATGGGAGAAACTTTATGGAATGTCGCCAATCCGTAAAGTTTTCTATAAAAAGCAAAGGGAAGTTCAAATGTCACTAAAGCCCCACCGGGTGAGAAGGATCCTTTTTTCAATAATTACATGAGAAGAATCCTGGCTATAAAAATGAAAATTTTCCGATGATGTCATGGCTACTTCACTCCTGGATCCTAAAATTAGGAAAAACATGCTACTTCCACAGCAAAGAAGTTTGGGAGGCTGTAAAGATAACATACCCTAAAGCTGGCTTTCTTAGATAGATATTCCAAATTAAGAGGTAGATCCACAACACTAAATAAGGATACTTGAGTTTCACGAACTACGACAACACATTCAGGGGACTACAGACCAAATTAGACATGTACCAGAATGTGGCCTCTAAAGATGCAAAAACTATAAAAGATCTTCTGGAAAGGGAATGTGTCGTACAGTTTTTATTGGGACTCAACTCTGAGTATGATCAAGCTAGAGAACAAGTCCTTGGCAAAGATCCTTTACCAAATCTGAATGAAGCATTTGCCATTACATGAGGAGAAGAAAGCAAAAAAAAGTCGGTAACCACCAAAAGCATGGATGAGGAAGAAGCTATCCTAGAAAATTCTACACTTGCAATGAGCAAACTAGTAGACAACAAGAAAAGCCAAGACAAGGACAAACTTTGACGTGACTATTACAATGAGCATACAAGGGCTATGTATTTGAAGCTCAATGAGAAGCCACGTAACCTCAAACAATAGCAACCAAGGAGTTTTTCAGCCCAACCGACCATGCCAAGCAAATCAAACCAAAGCCATGGTTGGGAGCAATGGACAAGCATTAGAGGGGTTCAACCAATAGGATATTGAGAGACTTGGACAATAACTAAGCTAGCTAGTAGGCCCTAAAACCAGCAACAGGGAGTCCTCCATTATGGGTTCTTGTTCCATGGCTTTCGTAACTATAAGGGCAAACTCAATGCACCTAACACGATCCTCATACTTAAATCATTGATTCAAGTGCATCTGATCACATGACCAATGTCTTTAAATTTCTAGCTCTTCACCATGCTCAAGAAGACAAAAGATCAAAGCAGCCGGCGGGAATTTTGCCTCAGTTGCTAGCCAAGGAACCGTGAAAATTTCCAACACTTTTAACCCTAGAATCCAATCCTTTATGTTCCAAAATTAACTACATGTTGTCAATTAGAAAACTTCCAAACGATTGGATTAATTTATCCCATCTGGTTGTTACTTTCAAGATCAATCAGGGAACATGATCGGGCGTGGTAAGCTAAGACAAGGACTTTACTAGGATACAAATTGGAGCAGTGAAGAAGAGCCCCAATGCCTAGTTTCTCAAAACATGGCATAACCGATTAGGCCACTCACCTTTTTATCCTATTAAAGAAGTTGTATCCAAAATTGTTCCAAAAAACTAATGTAAGTCACTTGCATTATGAATCATGCATACTTGCTAAAAATCATGGTATTACCTTCCCAATGATAGAAATACAATTTTCTACTCCTTTCAACTTAATTCATTCCATTTTTTCGGCTCCATCCCATATTACCAATAGTTACATCAGTAAGTGGTCTGTCAACTCTGTTAATGCTTGTACAAGGATTACAAGGGCTTACCGAACGAAACATAAGTCCGAAGTTCCAGCTATATTTTCCATGTTCCACAAGTTTATCATGAAACGAACTAGGCCAGTGTTCAGAACTTGAAATTTGACAAGGGCAATATTTCACCGGATAACTCATAATATATCTTTCCAATGAAGGCATCCTATATTGATTGACTAGTAATGACACCCCAGAACAACATGGTGTCGCTGATAGAAAGAATATAGATCTTCTTAAAGTCGTTAGGTCCCTCTTGTTTCAACCAGAAGTACCAATATATTATAGGGAAGATGCCATCCTTAGTGCAGCTTATTTGATCAACAGAAGGCCTACCAGAGTTCTTGGAGATCAAAGCCCCATAAAGAAACTCATGACTGTGTTTCTAGGTTTCCAAGGGGCTGGATCTCTACCAACAAAGGTGTGTGGGTGTGTGTCTTAGGCCTATATTCACCCAACCTCATTTGCATAGTAAGCTTGATCCATGAGCCATCAAGTCTCTTTTTCTGGTTTACTCTTTAACCAAAAAGGGGTAAAAGTGTTATTAGCCTCTGATGTGATTTTAAAGTGTGTTTCAAAACCGTCTACTCGCAAGCGTACGAGATCGTCGTAGCTTTGTCGGGTATACAGGTCGTATCCACAGGGAATCGGATCAAGCTAGATTTACTGATTAACGAGCGGTTTGAATTTTTGGTTTTTTTTTTTTTTTTTTTTAGTGTGGTTTGAATGAGTTGAAGCTAAATTACTTTGGTCAAGTTGGCTCTAAGGAAGAATGTCAAGTTGGGAGCTCGTTACTTTGGTCCATACAGAATTCTGGAACGAGTAGGCTCAGTTGCATACAAATTGGACTTACCTGCTACTTCTTCCATTCATCCTGTATTTCATGTTTCCCTCCTTAAGAAACACGTTGGAGAAGGCAAAGGTAGCTCTACTAGACCACCTGCAGTTCATCCTGATGGGTCTGTAGTCCAAGGCCCTGCTGCTGTTCTGGGCAGTCGAGCTGTGCAGACTCAAGCTCATCATAGCCAGGAGGTGTTGATTCAGTGGATCAATCTCGCTCCTACACACACCAGCTGGGAAGGCCTGAATTTCATTCATAGCCAATACCCTGCAGCAACATTCTTGAGGCAAGAATGAACTTGAGGGGGTGGCATTGTCATGACCGGAGCAATACTTATAGCAAAGTTAGTTAATTAAATGTAATAAATTGTGTTGGAATGTTATACTTGTTATATTTGTTAGTTAAGTTAGGGTTGTACTTAGCCACTACTTAGTATAAATAGCTATTTGAATGTATGGGATGATATACAATGAAAATATACAATTTCTTCCCTATCTAAACTTTCTTCTACTTCCTCATCCCCTTCCCCTTCTTTCTCATCCCAAATTCTATCTATCCCTTAGTTATAATTCAGGTTTGATCCTGAATTATAACAATAAATCGGTAACCATTTTTGTTCTTTTTCATTTTGTTTTGTTTTATATCAAAAACTTCAATTTTTGGTCTTTCGAATAGTGCTAAAGCTACTAATTTCGGTACTCACTCAATAATCAATCCTCGTGGGAACGATACTCTACTCACTCTGTATTACTTGATACGACTTAGTGCGCTTGCTAAGTAAACACCAAGCAAGCATCACACACCGCATGTTGACCTTTTCAATATGTGTTCAAAACCAAAATACGGTCAAGCATGTTTGTCTAAGTATTTGAAATATGGAATTTAATCCTTTGATCTATGGCACTTTACAATACAATTTAGGTTTATGTTTATGTTGTGCGTTTATGAAATGTATTTCTTATGTTTTGTTATACGCGTTGTGACCTACAATGACAAAAAAAGACATCTTTGAGCCCTCGATGGGGGATTATACCATCTTTGTTAATAGTGCACTAATTGGAACATTCCTTAAAACCCGTAATTGGCCGGGGACCCAATTATGATAGCCAATTCTGAGCCCAGGCTTAAAGCCTAAAAGTTCAGTTAATGTATTCTTAAGTTTTCCCGGATAAATTTTAAGTAAGCAACTCTAGCTATGCTTTTAAAATGTGTCCCATGTCTTTTAAATGATGCTTGATCCTTGTTTTGCTGTGCTCACCTTGTTGTTTAACAATTTCAGATAACTAATAGTATGTTGGATGGAGAAATTCCAAAAACTTACTTTCTACATGGTTGAAGTTGTTACAACCCTAGAAGACTTTTGTTATTTTTTATGAGTTTAGTAGTTCAGATACACAGGATTATGTTTTATTTCTTGGAAATCTTAGCATTTTGATTTGAAGTTTTGAAATTCAAGGACTTGTATTGCGTTTTCTCCATTGTATTATAAAGCATATTTAGAATTTCACCTAAGACCATTGATTCCCTTGTTGGTCTATAAGTCATTGGCCCATTGTTTGCTATGTTTGTGGTCGTGACAAGGCGATTTGTAAATATTATGTTTAAGAAATAAGTGATAGACTCCTAATTTAGTTACTTGATTTTAGGATCTAGGTCCCGTTATATCTTCTCTATATACTCCCCGTTGTATCTTTCAAAATCATCAACCTAAAAAAAAAAAAAAATTATCTTCATTTGATCAAAACAAACTAAAATCATTCATCCTTATAGTTGGATTCATCGGTTCACAATCCTTAAGCTAACAAAAATACCACAGCTCACAATATCAGCATTCTCAAAATGGAATTATCCGAAGGGAAGGGGTGAGTAATCATGGAACTCTAGAGAATGAGTACAGATTTTCCAGATAAAATGCCAAGATGACTTGCTTTCCAAATTGCTTATTCTGCTGAAGCTAAGGATAAAAGTGATAAATATGTTACAAATAAAAATTAAATCATAATATAACAAAAAGACTACCAACAGAATTAGGCATCATAACCATTAATTCATTAATACCATCAAGATGCAAAAACTTGTAAGGCAAGAAAAAGAGAATTGAAAATACCAGGACATGAGAAAGCTGGATAATGTCTCCCGATGACTCAACCTGGGGAAGCTTCTCCATGGTTTCTGTAAAAACATTGACCAAAAGACCTCGGCTATGATGCGACTCATCCACTATCCTCAGACAGCAATACCAATCTGGCCAAGGTCAAAAGCAAAGCACAACATATTACATGAACAAACATGAATGTTCTAGTTTCTATAGAAGGTAAGCATGGTTTCCAATATGAACCTAGGATCTCTTGTCTTCCAACCTCAACCACGATAGTATCAGAAAAAGAAGTTATTGGAATGCAGTCATCAAAAGGTCTCAATGGCCAAAACTATGGAGTCCTAACTGCTAAAGTACGCAAGTGATTTCAAGTAGAATAAGAGACCAAATTAATATAGAAACAATCTCAGGTCATACCATCTGCAACGAGAATGTACCCAAATGATAAGTAAATGATAGGCACTCCCACAACAGTATAAGAAACAAAACAAACAAATGAACCACATGAAGCCCTGACTAAAAGTAGTCAAACTCAGTTAAGTATTCACTCCAAATTTTCTCCATTTTTCATATTAAGCAGAAGGAAATATGCTAAGCTAATACATTCCACACCCCCCCCCCCCCCCCCCCCCCCCCAAAAAAAAAAAAAAACCCTTGTGGCTGTCGAAATGTCTCAACAGCCAAAGCTGTGGAGTTCTAACTGCTAAAGTACGTAAGTAATTTCAAGTAGAATAAGAGACTGAATTAATGCAGAACTAGTCTCAGGTCATACTATCTGCACCAAGACCCCAAATGGTAAGTAAATGGCAGGCACTTCCACAACAGTATTAAAAAAAAAAAAAAAAAAAACAAACGAACCACATGAAGCCCTGACTAAAAGCAGTTAAACTAAGTAAGTATTCACTCGAAATTAAGCAGAAGGAAATATGCTCAGCTAATAAATTTAAGACATGCCGCCCCCCCCCCAAAAAAAAAAAGTGGCTGTCAAAAGGTCTCAACAGCCAAAACTGTGGAGTTCTAACTGCTAAAGTACGCAAGTGATTTCAAGTACAATAAGGGACTGAATTAATGCAGAAACAGTCTCAAGTCATACTATCTGCATCGAGAATTCTCCCAAAATGATAAGTAGATGATAGGCACTCCAACAACAGTATAAGAGACAAAACAAACAAATAAACCACATGAAGCCCAAACTAGAAGCAGTTAAACTTGGTAAGTATTCACTCCAGATTGTACCCATTTTTCATACTAAGCAGAAGGAAATATGCTAAGCTAATAAATTTAGAAACCAAGGAATCCAAGAAGATATAGGCAAGGATTGAAACTTGGAAATTGGCTTTTGAGGAAGGAGTTGTCTTCCTATGTAGCATCTTCCTTATCAAGGTTGGACCATTTGACAAGCACTTAAATTAGATGCTTGTTATTCCGCTTCACCAAGGTATTGCTACTAGCTCTGGTAGCATAATGCCTTCATCTAATACTAAAGGTGGATCAGCAGAGGGCTATATCGCTAGTCCTATCCTCTTTTTCAGCTGGAAAATATGGAAGACAGGACGAATGCAGCAGGTAGGAGGCAATTGTAGCTTGGAAGACACTAATCCAATGCATGCAATCACTGGATATGGACCAAAGTAGCGTGCAAAGAGCTTGAGTGAGCTATGCGACCAAAGAAGTCTATTTGGAGGGCTGTTATTTGATGTAAACCCAATCCAATTCCCTTTCGATTCTTCCTTTATCTACTCAATATTCTCGCTTGTGCTTCTTCCAAATTCATTGTAAGCATGAATATAACTTCATTCCATTCCCACCCAAATCACACCATTTCCATTCCTTCTAGGTAAACCTTCAATGAAATCCACAAAAATCTATGACCAAGGGTGTCAAGGAATAGGAAAAGGTTGAAGGAGTCCAAGGTAAGCCACACTTTCAGCCTTATTCCTTTGACAAAACATCACATTTGAGAAAGCTCGTCTTTATGGTCTTGCACACCCCCAAAGCGTTAAATCAAGATCGTGCACTTCAACAACTTCAAGAAGAACGAAAAATTTGGCACTAATACTGGTCAGATCACCAAAAGTAACACAAATACCATTTGAAATGCTTCTACAACACAGTAGAAGCAATTTTAGCCTTTTGTACAAAGACCCTTGGCTTCTACTTCTAACCAACCCACCTCCTCAACTAACAATTCTACGACCTTGGAAACTAAGAAAGCTCCTTCCCACACTTGCTATTTCTCTAGTTATATTTTCCAAGGAAGACAACTCAGCTCCATCTCTGTAGAGGAGAAGCCAGACCCAAATGCTAGTAAGGCCTCTCAAGAAAACCAAGAAACTAATGAGAAGAGTAGGTTGAGGATGACACGAGTAACATGGCTATCAACCATAGGACACTTAGGATTAGGGGTCACGTTAAGAAGGAAACCTTGGTTCTTGTAGATAGCAGGAGCACCCATAGCTTTATAGACTGTAGGGTTCGAAAATTGCATGGTTTTAGCCTTTAAACTTGCCCATTCATTAGCAGTTACACTAATGGAAGTAAATTAGTCACCCAAACTCGCATGGTATTTACTTGGGATATGCAGGGTCATATCTTTAAGTACAAATTTCGGATCCTTACACTTGGTGGTCATAATGTTCTTTTGGGTGTGTGTTCGATGAAAATGCACAATGCCATCCAATTAGACTTTGTTACCCTTAGCTGTCAATCCAAAAGTAGGGCTGCTGATTACAGGCCATCGTTGAGGAAGGCTCCTTAGGGTCGAATTAAGGAAAAAAGCTGAAGAAGGCCTGGGCAAGAGTGCATGTTGTTTGCTTAGACAAGTTTCTTGTGTTGACAAGAGCCCTTAACGCTGCAGTTTGTCTTTTTATCCCCTTGAATTACAATCCTTACTACATGAATTTGAGTTAGCATATCTCAAGTCGACCATTAAAAACACAAGATCATACCACTCCCCTCAAGTCAGGTTCACCAATGAACCTAGGGCCCTATAGGATTATTTTAGATTGAAAAACATGTTTCCAAGCTCCTCAAGAGTTTTTTTTATTCATCCTAGCCAAAGTTCTTTTGCTTCTCCAGTGATCTTAGTTGGGAAGAAAGATGGAACTACACACATGCATAGACGACAGGAAATTGAACAACTCGACAATAAAGAACAAATTCCCTACATCTCTAATTGATGACTTGAATGATGATGTCACGACCCCAAACATAGCAAACAAAGGGCCAATAACTTATAAGCCAAGAAAGGAAATAATGGTCATCATAGGTGAAAATACTAAGAAACTTTATTCTAAATATGTTTAATTATACAACAAATAACACACGATACAAACCTTGGAGTTCAAAACTTAAAACAATGGCTAAGACTTCCAAAAGTAGACATATTTTATATAACTGAACTGCTAACTCATAAAACGTAAAAGAAAGCGTTCTAAGGTTGTAACCACTTCAACAATGTTGAGAGAAGGTCCCTTAAATTTCTCCACTCATCTTACTATGCTTTATCTAAAATTGTTGAACAACAGGGTGAACATAAAGCTCAAGAAGTAATAAATCCGTCAACAAAACAAGGATCAAGCATTATTTAAAAGGCATGAAACACATCAAAACATAGCTGAAGTTATTTACTAAAGATTAATTCCGAAAATCAAGGACGCATCAACTAAATTCTTAGGCCTTAAGCCTTTTGGTTGTGGCTACATATAATCCCTACAACTAGACTCAAAATTGGCTATCATAATTGGATCCCTAGCCAACTACGGGTTCTGAGGAACGTTCCAAATAATGCAGTATTAACAAAGATGTTATAATCCCCCATCGAGGGCTCAGAGATGTCTTTTCCCTAGCACAACCCATAAAACAAAGCATAAGAAATGTATTTGCATATTTGCACATCGTAGAACATAATTCAAATCATATTTTCGAAATACTATAAATCAAAGCAATATAATAGAGCCAATGTTAAATTCCATAGTTCACAAACTTAGTCAAACATGTTTGATCCCATTTTAATTTCAAACATATAGAGGGTGAACATTTGATGTGCAAAACAAGTATTTTGAGAATTTAAGAAGCAATTAACATATCAAACACTTAGAAGCTTTAACAAAAAGAGTAGAAGAGTTAACGAATAAGTTACTTACGAGAAGAATTAAAGTTTCCTTAAAATCCCAAGCAAAATTCTCCCTCTCTTTTCTCTCTTTTTTTCCCTCTTCTTCCTTAATCTCTTATTCTTGCTTAGTATTATTTTTGGATGATTTTGAAAGGAAATGAAATGGGGTATTTATAGGAGTTTTAGGGTGTTCAAAGGTTGATTTCATATTCAAAGTTGGTGGGCTGGTCAAATGTTCAAAGTTAAAGTTGGTGAGTTTGGTGTTCAAAGGAGAAAGAGTGGTTGAATTCTAGTCAAAATTGGCTTGTCAAGGTTCAAGGTTGGGGACTTGAACATTCAAATTCAAAGAAATCTTTTTACTAAGTCAAAAAGGAAAATTCAAGGTCCAATTTGGTCCCCATTCAAATGACAAATGATGGGTGGGTAGAATTTCAACTTAAAATTTAAACAAGCACTTGTACTTATGCCTTAAAATTCAAATTTCTTACAAATGAGCTCCATGGTTGCAAGGTCTATTCTAAGATAGATCCCAGACAAGGTTACCATCAATTGAGGATGAAAGAGGACGTTCCCAAAACTACCCTTAAGACTCACCACGGACATTTTGAGTTCAGAGTGATCCCTTTTGGCCTTACTAATGCTCCTGCGACCTTTTGAACTTTCATGAATGATGTCTTTAAGGAGTATTCAAAGAAATTTGCCATAGTTTTCTTTGAAGATGTCCTCCCATATAATGCCTCGTAAAGTGCTATTTCAATGCTAGAGTGGTAGCAATTGTTGTAAGCAAACTCACTTAGTTGCAAATAATCATCCCAGCTGTCGACTAAATCCAAAGCACATGTTTTAAGCATATCTTTTAACACCTGAATTGTTCTCTCGGAATGTCCATCTGTCTGAGGGTGAAAGGTTGTACTGAATGCAAGTTTGGTACCCAATGCCCGCTGTAAACTTTGCCAAAATTATGAGATGAAGCAAGGGTCACGATTAGAAACGATATACTGGAACGCCATGCAACCGGACAATTTCATGCAAGTATAACCTTGCGAGTATGTCCAAATAGTTGGTGATCTTTATGGGTAAAAAGTGGGAAGATTTAGTCAAGCGATTTACAATTGCCCAAATTGCATTATGCCCCCTTCTTGTTCTTGGACGTCGAATTACAAGATCTAATGCAATATTTTCTCAGGTAATAGTTGTAGCTCACCAAATGGCTTTTAATGTTTTGTCTTGATTTGCTGGCACGTCAAGCACTGAGCCACAAATTGAGCAATGTCCCGCTTCATGTTGTTCCACCATTATCTTTCACAAAGGTCACGATGCATTTTAGTTCCACTAAGATGCACAAAATAACTCGAGCTATGAGCCTCTTCTGCTAACTCCTTCAATTGAGAATCATCAGGAATACATAACCTCCATGCCCTAAATCTCAAGGAACCGTCTTCATGAATTTTGAAATTTTGTTTCTTAACCACTTTCCACATTACTGTGGATTTTACATAAGAAAGCATCAACCTTTTGGGCGTCTTTGCTCTTTGATCTGCTCTATTAGGGTCGGCTAAACCCTTAGCTGAGCAAGAGAACTCGAATTGTTCCGCACTTTAACTTCAATATTCAACTTCTGTAGGTCCTCAAGGATGCTCTTCTGCCTTGTCACGAGACAAGCCAAATTTTCGGCATTCTTCATACTTAGGACATCAGCGACAACATTCGCTTTTTTGGGTGATAGTGAATGGTAAGGTCATAATCCTTCAGCAGCTCCAGCCACCTACGTTGCCATAAATTCAATTCTCTTTGGCAGAAAATGTATTTAAGACTTTTACGATCAGTAAAAACATCACATGAAATCCCATACAAGTAATGCCTCCAAATTTTGAGGACAAAAATCATAGCAGCAAGTTCTAAGTCATGGGTAGGGTAGTTTTGCTTAGCTGACGAGAGACGTATGCAATAACCTGTCATGTTGCATCAAGACACATCCAAGACCTCTTCTCAAAAGCATTGCAATATATAGAAAATCCCTCACAGCCAGAAGGAATTGTTAAGATAGAAGCAACAACTAGATGTTGTTTGAGCTGTAGAAAGCTCTTTTTGCACTCCTTGTTCCATTCAAATTTAGCTTTTTTTGCATCAATTGAGTCAAGGGAGATGGAATACTAGAAAATCCTTCCACGAATTTGCGATAGTATCCATCCACATTAAGGAAGCTACAAACCTCAACAGCATTAGTAGGCATGGCCCAGTTAATGATAGCCTCAACCTTTTGTGGATCCACTGAAACTCCATCTCTTAATATCACATGACCCAAAAATGCTACCTTCTCTAGCCAAAACTCACACTTTTTGAATTTGGCATGGAGCCAATTCTATCAAAGAGTTTTAAGGACAATCTTTAAGTGCTTCTCATGTTCTTCGTGATTGTTTGAATACACCAGAATGTCATCAATAAATACGACCACAAACTGATGCATGCATCAAAATTTGTGCCTCTGTTTCAACTTCAATTTCGGGCTTGACCACCCACACCCCACTGTCATTCCCTTCTACCTCAACTAGAACTAATTAAACTCGTTTCTTCATAGGATAATTATGGCTCGAAAAAGAACTTCTCATGGCAATAAAAGCACAAATTCTTGGCTTAATGCTCTTTGATCTCCACAAAAGTTAATGCACCTTGCCTCCTAATTTGGTTCTCTGGGGTGTGACTATGTGGCTAGGTGGATTGGAGTCTGCTCTCGTGGAGGTAATCGAGCAATTTCTACTAGAACTACAAGGTAATGGGAGGATAGGGGCCAATTTTGAGGGGCTTTTACAAGTAATGCACTCCAAATACCCACAATTCTTCTCCTGAAGTTTAGCCAACACAATGGCTTCCTGCAAATTATTAGGTTTAAATAGTTTAACCCAGCTAGACAGTTTCTCTCGTAATCCTCCCATGAATACAATGATCTTCTGACTCTCAAATAACCCACAACAGCTAATCAACAACTCGAATGCACTTCAAATTCATCAATTCAGCTAAAGGATCATCTATACTATCAGAAAATGTGCTTTACTCTGCCAAAGTAAATCCCCCACGGGATCACTAAGCCCAAAGTCCACGATTCCTCGTAAGCGTTGTGCCACACTTGGGCCTCACCCTCTAGAGATATGCTAGCTAACATTATTTTAAATGTGTCAGAGTTATATTTAAGAAAGTATCTCTCACATTTGTGCAACGAACCACGAACATCATTCCCTCTAGACTTAGAAAAATCAACTTTCGTAAATCTAGTAGAGAAACGATAGTTACCTCCATCGGGTTCAAGCGTCACTCCTGAAGAAGCTGGTCAATGGTGTGAATCGCGCGAAATTCGACCCACGACTGGAGAAGACAATCGATCTCTACGAGACCCTTCCATTGTTGCAATCCGGACCAACAAACCACTCATTAGGTGTTGCATATCATCCATTTTCCCTTCAATCAATGAACATCTACGATCGAAGGCCGCGTGAAGAGTTTCCTCCACTTCCCCGAATGATAGTTTGAGATCGTGTGTTATCGCCTATTGATTTCAAAAGCCAAGGAAGGACGCCATTTGATGAATGACTATTTAAGGCATTTCCTTGAACACCTTAAGTGCAAAACAAACAATCAACACTTGAGCCAAGGATTGCAAGCTCTTATACAAATGATACGATCTGACAATAACAAAGCTCCAATCAACTCAACAATGATAAGATCCAACAATAACAAAGCTCCAATCAACTCAATTCAATCAATCATCAATCACAATTGCTCAAGCTCAATAGATATTGTAATGCTATTAAGTATAGTATGAGGCAATTATAAGTATAGAGTATATGAGTATATAGAGTATAAGTATGAGAAAGGGATTTGGGAGAAGAAGACGACTTCGGAGAAGAGAGACAAATAGAGGGTCGAGAGATAGAATACTCAACATCAATCAACATAACCCTCCTCTAATCTCTTAAGACCTTATTTATACTATTAATGACAACTGATTTATTAATGCTAATTAAGCACCCCTAATCAAACAGCAAATGCTGCCTCAAGTGCAGATCACATGCTGAGTCAATTAGGCCGAGTCATCAAGTCATGAACCGAATTATGAGCTAAGTCACGAGTTGTTGGCGTGTCAACTCTAGCGTTACTACTAAGGTTGCAATGGAGAATATGATACAAATATTCAAGATGATCACACCTCGACTTAGTTCCGGGGCCTTCCTCAGTGCCAGGTTAGCACCAAATATTTGCCATGTCACTTGCTTGCCTTTTAAGTATTTTATTAAAAATAAGTTAGTTTGGATTAGGGTAGGGTTGTTGAGAATTATGTGATACTATCCCCCCCCCCCCCCCCCCGGGGGCCTCAAATCTTCTTCTTCTACTTCTTCCACCTTTACTTTATCACTATCATACTTATACTATTACTAAATCCTATACTTGTATATCCACAGTGCTATTGAAGCTTATACTACTACCAACACTATAGAGAATGATTTTCCAATTGATTGTTGTTAGTCAATTGTGAATTCCTTTGATTATTGTGCTTGTAGATTGGATTTATCAATTGAGTGTGCTATCAATTGGTATCAAAGCATCCTTTCCTTGGCTTGGGTTGCTTTTGATCAACGGTCTACTTCAGATCACTCAATGGAAAAAATGCAAAGGATAGTCAACGGTCTATCTTTACATGTTGGCTCTCTGGCCGAAGTCGTTCATGGACGATCTCAATCTCCAACACCCACAGATGCTCTTATTGGTAGTACTTCACAACCGGGGTCATCTGGACAAAAGTTCGAACAGCAAGGAGGTAATTATCACTTTTCGACTCAAGTAACTAAGGTTGATTCTAGATATGAAGGTCATGATGTGATTGGTTGGATACATAAGTTTGAACGATATTTTTTGCTTAATAAAACCTCGAATCTGGAAAAGTGATGTTAGCTAGTGTAGCACTTGAGAGTGATGCATCATCATGGCACAATGCATATGAAGAATCATGGCCTCTGGGAACTGTATACCGTGGGCAATCTATTCAGCATAGAATGATTCTCGGACAGTTCCGAGGATCCACTAGCTGAGCTCACCAAAGCTGAAGCACATGGGTAGTTTAAATGAGTTTTTGAGTGCTTTTGAATCACTTGTCAGTTGTTATGGGTTAGATGAGAGGCAAAAGGTCAATCTATTCATGGGTGGGTTACGTGACGATTTGTCTGGATAGCTTATGCTATATAAGCCTAACACCCTATACGACACTATTGTGTTGGTACAATTGCAAGAGAAGAATTGTCAGTATATTGAACGGGTCACCAGGAAAAACCCAAACAAAACAGCCTCTATCTTGCCTGTCACACCCCATCCACCGAAAATGAGCCCGAATACCTCCAAATATATGGCCCCCACCCTCCCCTCCCCTTCCACTGTTAACCAAACCCCTCCCCTACCCCCCAAAAAAAAAATTCAATCGTTCTATATCGTCCCCCTTTAAAAAATCAACGCACCCTTTCATCGGCCCAAGATTGATGAGCATATGGCAAAGAATCTTTGTTTCAATTGCCATGAGCGGTTTTCCCCGGGCCATAATTGCCCGGTGCATAAGAAAGTTGAATTGAATTGTTTTGGGGCGAAGCTAATGATGATTGTCCGAATGATGATCGACCCGATTCGGACCTCACTCCGGATATCACATTTTGATCCATGCTTTTGTGGGTTTCACGATTTGCCAAACCATGCGAGTTCAGGGTGAGAGCGGCAAACACTCTATTAGTATCCTCATTAATAGTGGAAGTACTCATAACTTCCTTGATGTGACTTTAGCTCGCCGATTGGGTTGCTTTGTTGATGATTCCTCTCGGCCACTAGTCACCGTGGCTAATGGCCACCAATTCACATGTGATGGCATATGTCGTGGTTTTCATTGGGTTATGCAAGACACTCCATTCATTTACAATGTTCTTCTCATACCCCTCTTAGGTTGTGAGATGGTTTTGGGTATACAATGGTTATGTACCTTAGGGACAGTTCAATGGGACTTCAACGCCCTCGTTATGAAATTCACGCTCTACGAATGACAGTACACTCTCCGGGGCCTGCATCAACCAAGTTTTAAACCCATATCTGAGGTGCTTTCGATCCCCCCTCATACAACCTGCTTCATCATTCGCTATTGAAGTGGAACCGCCACTCCATGCTTCGGTCTTCTCTGTTCAAGCCATGCAGTTAGTGACACTGGACGACCTAATTGCTCTCAAGGCTCTTTTAGATGATTTTTGCCAATGTTCTTGCTGACTAAACAAGCCTAACGCCATTCCGACCCGATTTTGATCACAAAAATCCATTGAAAACCCAGTCAACTTACGACCTTATCGATATCCTCTTTTTTAAAAGGCTATCATTGATAAGCTCATTCACAAGATGTTAAACGCAAATGTGATACAAAACAGTTCTTCTCCCTTCGCTTCACCGGTTGTTCTCGTTGAAAAGAAAGACAGCTCTTGGCAGCTTTGTGCGGATTACCATGCCTTAAACAAAATGATAGTCAAAGACAAGTTCGCCATTCCAGTTGTTAAGGAACTATTAGATGAGCTGGGTGGTGCTTGATATTTTTCCAAAGCTAACCTCAATTTGGGTATTGGCAGATTCATATGTCAGCTGATGATATTCCTAGGATAACTATTCATACATGCTCGAGTCATTATGTGCTCACGGTAATGCCCTTTGGTTTATCTAAGGCATTGTCGACATTTTAAAGTATTATGAACAAAATATTTTTGCCGTACCTCCAGAAATTTGTGTTGGTTCTCGAATTATCCACATGGTCCACCCATCATCACCTGCAAATTGTTCTCAGCTTACTGCGGCAGAACAGTTTTCAAACTAATCGCGCCAAGTTTTCGCTCGAGGCGTGCAGTGTCGAATATTTGGGTCATGCGGTTTCTGATGAGGGTGTTTCGACTGACCCAAAGAAGATAGCCATTGTCACCACGTGGCCTTGACCATCCAATATTAAGCAACTTCATGGCTTTCTCAGATTATCCGATTATTACCATCGTTTTATCTCAAAATATGGTCTCATTGCTCGTCCGCTCACCTCGCTGCTTAAAAAGGATGGATTCAAGTAGAATTTGAAAGCTAACATCATATTTAACCATCTCAAGCTTGCCCTCACTTCAGCCCCCATTCTCGAGAGCATTTGTTATAGAAACCCATGGTTACCACACCGGCACTAAAGCAGTTATGATGCAAGAAGGTCGTCCCAGGGCTTTTATTAGTCGCACATTACCGCTTAAACATCAATCGATGTCTATCAACGAGCGTGAGTTGTTGGCCGTTGTTTTTCACTACCAACAAATGGCAACAGTATTTGACGAGTCGCCACTTCGTGACCAACAAAGACCAACAAAGCCTTAAATATTTGCTTGAACATAAATTATCTATTGCATTTCAACATTTTTGGCTCTCTCGTCTCATTAGCCATGATTATGACATCGTTTACAAGCATGGGACAGAGAACCAAGCCACAGGTACGCTCTCATGTGTCATAGGTGAAACCTATGCCTCGCGCTGTCAACTATATCGACGGAGTTTTATTCCAAGCTCCAGCTGTCATGGGAGCTCGACCCACAGCTGGTGCAGCTCATCTCCGTCAAGAAATCACAACCCCAATACTACCCCCACTACACCTGGCAGAATGCTCAATTACGCCATTTGGATTAGCTAGTCGTTGGGTCTGACCCTTCGCTGCGCTTGTCCATTTTCACTTGGTTACACAACTCCGCTCAGGGTGGTCATTCGGGTGTCAAGGCTACTTATCATCGCATTCGATCCTTGTTCTATTGGAAGGGCCTTAAGCGTGATGTTCAAGAGTATGTCCGCAACTGTTCCACTTGTCAGCGACACAACTATGAGACTTCAACCTCCTCGAGGGCTCCTTCAGCCATTACAGGTTCCGTCCTCGTAGTGGTGCAACATTTCTCTTGATTTCATCAATGGCCTGAGGCTTTCCTTTGGCCATAATGTCATTTTGGTGGTCGTGGACGGCCTACGTAAGTAGGGCCATTTCCTTTCTCTTTCCCACCTGTATACCACTGCCAGGGTAGCTCAGTTGTTTTCGATCATATTTTCCGCTTACACGATCTTTCAGACAGTATTATCATCTGAACTTTATCAACACGCAGGAACTCTTCGCTAGACTGGGCACTCAATTAAATTTATTTTCTTCATATCATCCTCAATCAGACAGCCAGACTAAGGTTCTCAACCGTTGCCTCGAGACATATCTTCAATGTATGGCTAGTGAATGCCCCCGAGGTTAGAGTAAGTGGCTCCCATTAGCTAAGTGGCGGTGTAACATCACTTTCCACACTACTGCTAACGCTACCCCTTACAACGTTCTATATGGCCAACCACCTCCACTGCATCTTCCGTACATACCTGGGGGATCCTTCGTTGAAGTTGTTGATCATAGCCACACTGCTTGGGAAGCCTCTCTCTCTCAATTGAAGCACCACCTGTTCAAGACTTCAAATAGCATGCAACAGCAGGCCAACCATCATCGATCATAACGTGAGTTTCAGATTAGAGATTTTGTTTGGCTGAAGCTTCAATCCTACTGACAGCAAAAAGTCAAGGTTCGTCGGTTCTGTAATCTTGCTCCTTCTTGTTATGGTCCTTTACGTATCCTTGATTGCGTAGGCAAGGTCGCCTACAAATTGGACTTGCCAGCCTGCACCTCCATTCACCATACCTTGCATGTTTCCCTGCTTAAACGTTGTTTTTAGGTGTCCAAACATAACATCCCTCTTCCCAAGATATGGCCTCATGTTGTAGTCACACCCCTTCCAGAGCGGATTTTGGACCAATGTCTCGTCAAGCACCGCCGTGTCGCCACCACACAGGTCCTTGTTCAGTGGGTTGGTCAACCGACCGAGGATGTGTCATGTCCATGGCATTATCGGGTGTCAAGATCACAAAGGCTCGCAGCAAGGACCGTGTCTTAGTTCGCAGCCATGACCTCTTGTCAAGTTCGCGGTCATGGCCGTGTCTAGTTTACAGTAGCTCCGTGCTTTTTAGCCGATAATCTCAGTACCTGGCAACTCTCCTGGACGCGCCAAGCTCCACTTGAGGATCTAGAAGCTTCATCAACTAACTTTCCCGCTTTTTTCTTAGCATTCGGTTATTTCCCGCTCTTTTTCAAATTAATTTGAATATTTGTACTTAGCCTATAAATATGAGTTAGTTAACAATGTATTGATCATCCAAACAAATATATTCACACTTATACTTTCCCATCTCAACTTCTCTCTCTCGTCTTCAACTCTCTTTCTCTAATTCTCATCTTAATTCACAATTAATTCTCTATCTCAACCCAATTGTGTTCTAGATAGGTCTCAGATCAAGGTCCGTGACAAAGTGGTATCAGAGCTCTGTTTCGTTCAAACTGGCCATTAGAAGAAGTTACCGATTTGCTGCGAACATGTCTTCAACGAAGGAATCATCTGGTTCTCAGGAGCGAATTCTAGCAATTGAGAGGAGGTTGGACAACTTGGATGTTGTGACATGCGATCAAGCCAAAATCAGTGAAGGATTGAAGTCTTCACTTGATTTGCTGACTGAATCAATCAATCAGATGCTAAGAAATCCGGAGAAGAGGCCTGAGCTGAATCCAGAGGAGGTTCAAGAGGTTGCACACCGCGGAGAGACTAGTGGAGCTGGAAATTATGCGAGATTAGGTGGCCAGGGCGTTCTGCCTCCGCCACCGCATGATCCAAGGGGTGTCATGACCCAAACCTGCATGCCCAATGAAACCGAACACAGCCGGCACGATGGAAGCACTAGATCGTGGTCAGTCCATTCGAATCCGAAGCTAGACCTTCAGAAGCTTGATGGAACCAATCCGAGAGCATGGATCCGAAAATGTCTCAAGCACTTGTGGTGGCATCAAGTTCCGACTGAAGAATAAGTGGATTTAGCTTCAAATTACTTACACGATTATGGAGACACGTGGTATCATGCTTTGGAGTTGAGGCATCCGAACATGAATTGGCAATTTTTCATTGATAAGCCGTACAATAGGTTCGGTGATCGTTCTCTTCAAGATGTGGTGGAGGAATTTAGCAAGATGACTCAAACAGGATCGACGGAGGAGTATGAGATTCAATTTGAGGAGTTGAAGAGCTGGATGCTGATTTATCACCCCACGCTGACGGAAGCCTTCTTCGTTTTGAGCTTCATCAGTGGGCTCAAGCCTGCATAAGAGCCTCAATGAAGGCTAGATGTCCTAAGGACTTGAGTTTGGCATTCAAGCAAGCCAAACTGCAGGAAATAGCAGTTGCAGAGATCATGAACATCACGGGAAATAGGCCAGCTATTAGCAAGCAGAGTTACGAGTCCAAACCAGAATCCAGTTACAGGTTTGGACATTCGGTGTCATTCCAGAGCGGATCGCAGTCCCGGGGGTCAATATCCAAGCCGGAAGGGGCTAGGACAGGGTCCCAGGTGTCCACCAGGTCCAGCGCACCAAGGCGCGAGCTTGGACAATGTTACAATGCCATGAACGTTACTTTCCAGGCCATGTCTGCAAAGAGTAAGCAGCTGCAAAGTATGGAGGGCCAAGAAAAAGAAGAGGAGTTAGAGGAGATCGTAGAGGATGAACCTCAAGAGAAGGAGAATGGAGTTATGGAGATTTCATTGAATGCTTTATCGGGACGCATAACACATAACATGTTAAGGTTGAGAGGATCCATCAAGAAGAGAGGCGTGACCATCTTGATTTATAGTGGCAGCACTAACAGTTTCTTAGACACAAGCGTGGTCCAGGAACTGAAGCTTGAGACAGTGCCAACCATGGTCATGACAGTCACCGTAGCCAATGGAGAGAGCTTGATGAGTTATCAAAAATGTTCGAAGGTCCAATGGAAGGTACAAGGCACCATTTTTGCTGATGATCTAAGGGTCTTAAAGGTCCACGGAAGTGAAATGGTGCTGGGAGTGGACTAGTTGCAGCGCTACGAACCGGTGACAATTGATTTCACCAACTTGAAGTTTTCTTGCTTCAAGGAGCCATTCATCTCCATGGCACGGCTGAGCAAGCATCTTTGTAATCCATCACCGAGAAGGGAATCAGGAAGTTTTTGAGGAAGCAGACAAGCTGTGTCATAGGCCATTTGTTCATGGCCACAGCTGTTGAGGAACCGGAAGCACAAATCCGTCCGGACATAGCGCGCATCCTGGGCTAGTATCAGGATATCTTTGACATCTCCAGCGCGCTATGACCGCTACATCCCAACTCTGCAAGGCGCGAAGCCAGTCAATGTTCAGCCCTACAGCTATCCCCACGGGCAAAAGAATAAGATCGAGAAGCAAGCGAAAGAGATGATGACTGTCTCCGCCATTCAACCAAGCCGGAGTCCTTTTGCCTCCTCGGTTTTGTTGGTGCAAAAGAAGGATGGGACATACAGATTTTGTGTAGACTACCGCCAGTCGAACAGCATCACAGTGAAGGACAAGTTCCCAATACCAGTGATTGATGACTTGCTAGATGAGCTAAGAGGTGCTGCAGTATTTTCGAAGATTGATCTAAGGGGAGGATACCATTAGATCCGTGTCCGGAAGGAGGACCGCCACAAAACAGCCTTTAGAACACATTAAGGACACTACGAGTTTCAAGTCATGCCATTCAAGCTGAAAAATGCTCCTGCAACCTTCCAGGTTCTAATGAACAAAGTGTTTGGGCCATACCTACGCAAGTTTGTCCTCGTGTTCTTCGATGACATCCTGATATATAGTTCCAGCTTGGCCGCACACCTTGCGCACCTGAGTGCAGTCCTTGACATCCTTCGCACGCACCAATTGTATGCTAAGCACAGCAAATGCGCATTCAGCCAAGATCATGTTGAGTACCTGGGGCACGTGGTCTCAAAGGAAGGATTGGCTACGAACGCAGGCAACATAGAAGCAATGCGGGACTGGCCCATACCGAAGAATGTGACGAGCGTCCGGGGATTCCTTGGGCTCACCGAATACTACCAAAAGTTCATACGTGGCTACAGAGCAATGAGCAAGCCCTTGACAGACCTCCTGAAGAAGGGGGAATTCAGATGGAGTGAAGAGGCTCAGTGCGCGTTTGAGAAGAGCCTCCATTTTGGCTTTGCCAGACTTCAGCAAACCGTTCATGCTGGAGACCGATGCTTGTGGAGTGGGAACCGGAGCTGTTTTGTCTCAAGAAGGCAGGCCCCTAGCCGACCTAAGTAAAGCCCTCAGTCTGAGCCACTTAGGCTTCTCAGTCCACAAAAAGGAGCTCATGGCAGTGTTAATGGCAATGGAAAAGTGGGGATACTATCTAATGGACCATCACTTCATCATAAAGACCGATCATGCCAGCTTGCATTTTTTGCTGGAGTAACGTGTGACAACTCAACTTCAGCAAAAGGGACTATCCGGACTCATGGGGTTGAGTTACCGCATCATGTACCAGAAAGGCGCAGAGAATAAGGTAGCTGATGTGCTCTTGAGGCGCAATGAAGATAATGTTGGCGCACAATGTGCGTTTATGTCTGCAGTAGTGCCATAGTGGGTGCGCGAGGTAGCAGAGACCTATGACCAGGATGTGCAAGCCTCCCAGCTCATTGCGCAGCTTGCAATTGATCCTACCAAACATAGCCCTTACTCTTACAAAGGAGGCATAATGCATTATAAGGGGAGGATTTTTGTGGGAAAGGACAACAAGATGAGGGGCAGGATCCTGCAAGACTTGCATGATTCTCCCTTGGGAGGACATTCAGGAGTTTAGGGCACACTTATGCGTGCCAAATGCTCGTTCTATTGGCTGCAACTGAAGGACAACATCAGGAACTGGGTGAAAAACTGTGACATATGCCAACGCACTAAGGGAGAGAATGTGGCGTACCCAGGATTGTGACAGCAGCTACCCGTGCCGAGCCAAGCTTGGGAGAGCATTAGCCTCAGTTTCATTGAGGGGCTTCCAGAATCGTTGGGCAAGGACATGATCTTGGTAGTAGTGGACAAGCTCACGAAGTATGCGCATTTCATGACCTTGACACACCCATACACTGCCACCAAGGTAGTGCAAATTTTCGTAGACAATGTTTATCGTTTGCATGGGCTGCCAAGGAACATCATCTTGAATAGAGACGGGTCTTTCCAGAGCATGTTCTAGAGGGAATTGATGTGCCTCGCTAGGGTTGAGCTGAACATGAGTATTGCCTATCATCCTTAATCCGATGGACAAACCAAACAAGTAAATCAGTGCTTGGAGAACTACTTATGTGCAATGGTCCTTCATAAACCAAAGCTCTGGGCTCAGTGGCTGCCCCTAGCAGAGTTTTGGTACAACACGAACTACCACTCCTCACTGAAGACTACTCCTTGTCATGCACTGTATGGGTACGAACCGCGCCTGCTGGCTGTACACTTCCCTTGTGTCTCTTCATCCACGGCTGCGGAGGACTTCACCAATGAATGCCAAATCATGATCAACTTGCTAAGGGACAACCTCAAGGAGGCACAGCACCAGTACAAGCGGCAAACCGAGAGGAAGTTTGAGGTAAGGGATTAGGTCTATCTCAAGTTGCAGCCATACAGGCAGACACTCATAGCAGTAAGAAGGAACCTGAAGCTGGCAGCCCACTACTTTGGTCCATACCGAGTCCTGGCCAAGATAAGGGAGGTGGCTTACAGACTTGACCTGCCCGAAGGATCCAAAATACATCCTTTCTTCCATGTCTCATGCCTTAAGAAGAAATTGGGGGAGCATGCGCATTTCAGCACCAAGCTTCCACACTGTGATCAAGAGGGTCAGCCAGAAGTGACACCGCAAGCTATTCTCAGGAAGCGCACCGTGACGCGCAACGAGAGGAGGGTTGCCCAGGTTCTTGTGCAATGGTAAACTTACCGAAGGATTCGACAACCTAGGAGGACTGGACTTTCATCAGAAAGCAATTCCCCAATTTTAATCCTTGAGGACAAGGATTCACTGAAGGAGAGGGCAATGTCATGTCCATGGCATTATCAAGTGTCAAGATCTAAGGTTCGCAGCCAGGACAATGTCTTAGTTCTAGCCACCACCTTGTCAAGTTCGCATTCAGGGCCGTGTCTGGTTCGCAGCAGCTCCGTGCTTTTTAGCCGATAACCCCGGTATCCGGTAGCTCTCTTAGATGTGCCAAGCTCCACTTGAGGATCTAGAAGCTTCATCAATAACTATCCCGCTTTTTTTCTTAGCACTCAATTATTTCCCACTCTTTTTCAAATTAATTTGAATATTTGTACTTAGCCTATAAATATGGGTTAGTTAGCAATGTATTGATCATCCAAACAAATATATTCAACACTTGTACTTTCCTGTCTCAATTTCTCTCTCTCACCTTTAACTCTCTTTTTCTAATTCTAATCTTAAATCACAATTAATTCTCTATCTCAACTAGATTGTGCCCTAGATCGAGGTCTCGGATCAAGGTCCATGACAGGATGCTACTCGAGAATTCCTTCATGATCTCCAGCTTCACTTCCCTACTTTCGACCCTTAGGAACAAAGGTCTAGTCACGACGGGGGCATTGATATGGATATTTCCTATGATCACACCTTGACATAGATTCGGGGCCTTCCTCGATGCCCACGTCAGCACCAAATATCTGCCACATCACTGTCCATGTCACTTGCTGCAATGAGATATTTTAGTGTAAATAAGTTAGTCAAGAGTAGGGTAGAGTTGTTGAGAATTATAGGATGTTACCTCCCCTCCCCCCCCCTCCCCAAAAAAAAACCCCCGCCTTTCCTTTATCAATACTATACTTATACTATTACTAAACCTTGTATATCAAAAGTGCTATTGAAGCTTATACTATTATTAATACTATAGAGAGTGATTTTCCCATTAATTGTTGTTAGTCAATTGTGAGTTCCTTTGATTGTTGTGCTTGTGGATTGGATTTATCAATTGAGTGTGCTATCAAAATATGGAAAGAATGATGAAATGAAATATCTCCATCTCTCTAGTATTCTCTCCTCCCTCGCCCCATGAATTCTACTCTATTTCTCCTCCTTCAATTTCTACTATCAATCCTGGTAAAGTTTCAAAGAGGCAATCTAGCCACTCTTCCTGATTTTGACCATATCAGAACAACAATAAGTATGGCATTTTCGGTGCATAGTGCGAGCAGTTGGAAATTTGGGGTAGAGTCTTCAATTTTGAAATCTTGTGATTTTATCTCTATCCCTTATTGGAAAATTAGTGAAGGGATGTCTAGTTTATATACCTCCCTCTCCTTGCACTTGGTAAAGTATTGTAGGCCTAGAGTGGGTTTTGGGAACCCCCCGCCCACGTGCACCTACCACGCCTTGCCAAGCCACGTCACGGTGTGATGTGGACTTTTTCTAAGTCGGGCTTTTATCTTTAAGTACACTATATTTTATTTATTGTTAACAAAATCCAAAGGAGTTCTAGGATTGTGCTCGAGGCTGCTTAGCCCGAGCCTTGTGTCCTGTCTTGAGGCTGTTTAGCTCAAGCCTCTATGTCCGTTAGTCTAGGTTCGAGCTCGAGGCTCCTTGCTCAAGCTCAAGATATGCGTTCGACTGTGTCTTTCCCCACTTCATTCCATAACCGTTTTGGCCTTGATTGTGCCCGGATTTTGTGCACCTCCATATTCACCAATTTCCTTATCATGGCCGGATTTCTTGACCACAATCTTAACTAATTTTTGCTTGCACGTTAAGTATTTTTGGCCATAAATACTATGCATTGGGAGGTTGTTAAACACTAAGAAAATATACGAAATATACAACATAGTTCCACATAATTGATTCTTCCCTTTGTCTCTGAAATTCTTTCCGAGTTTCTAGTCACCAAACAAATTGAGGCGTACTCCAACCCATCATACAAGAGTACACTCCTGTGTTGGGTGCCCTATTAACTCTAGGAGTCGGAGTGCCTGACGATCCCATTAATAGCGTAGCAGAGGCATAAATGACTTAAAGCAGTGGTGAACTCCACGGCGCGGCGACTTCCTTTGGTTCACTCTTTCCTCTCTGAAACTTTTGTATTTAAGTTGTTTAATTATCTTGTCTCAAGTAGGTGTAATACGAGATTTATTGAGTTTGGCTTTATTATTATGTTGTTTAAGTTTAATTAGCCCCCATCTTGAGTTAGTCTTGGAGTCTCAATTCTAAGAATTTGATTACTTATTTGCCCATATTTTTTCCAACACCAGCTCCTTCTTTTCACTCAAAACACCAAAGAAATAAGAAAAGATGGAAAATTTTACGAGTTTATCTCCTGCATAAAACAGCAAGGAACTATACAACATACCTGAGCCTTTACTCCGTGTTGGGAAGCTATGCTCAACGATAATACCGATTAAATTGACTTTTTGGTTCAGTGAAGCAAAGGCATCCGTTATCTTGAGAAATCTGTAGTCATCTCTGCTACCCATGACCACTCTCTTTCTCTGCCCTAAACTCCTATTGTTGAAGCAGCGTTTTTCATTTTGGAGGGATGGAGAGAAAGGACTCCTTTAATTTATAATTTATACAATAGAGTTATTTGCCAAAGTCCGAATATTTTGTCGACTATATTAATTTAATATTTATATTTTTAATTATATTAATTTAATTTTTAAACGATTTAAAATATGTTAATTTAATTATTTAGTCAAATTTAAATTATGTTAATGGTATAATTTTTAACGATAAATTATATTATATACCAGTAACTTATTATAAATTCTTCTATTTACTCAATTTAACTCTATTTGTGACCGAATTATTAAAAATTTTATCAAAAATTTAACATAATTTTTTTTAAGTACAAATTTGACACATTTTAAATTATATAAGGACAAAATCAACACAACTAAAAGTATAAAGATTAAATTAATACAATGAATAAAATATAGGAAGTCCATAATAAAAATAATTGACCTTTTTTTTGTTCGAAATAACCGAACTTTTTTTAATCAAAAGAGAGCTGACCTTCTAACTACGCTCTTTAGTAAAGAGAAGAAAATGTTTTTTTTTTATAACAGAAGAAAAGAAAATGTTTATTTGTAGACTATTTTATTAAATATGTGCATTTTAAATTAAAATATTATTTCACCTAAATAATAAACTAAAAATTAATACATTCAATCTAAGATTTTTATGAAAATTTATCAAATTTCGATATGGGGTACCTAGGCAATGAAACATTCAAATTTTATGGTATCTCATTGTATATTAACAGTAGGATAATTAGGCAATAATGTTCAATTTTCACGATATCCAAACACCAACAACAACAACAGAAGACCAATGCCTCAAGAGCTCTCGCATAAATAGGATCTGAAAGGGGTAAATATATGTAGCCTTACCCTTTTGAGGTATAACTATGCCGAGAGGCTATTTTTAAGGCCTCCCAACCTTATAGGACTGCCAACACAAGGACTTCCCAAGACATGCTTAATTTCGGAGTTCTAATAGGATCCGGTGCCTTAATGCCTGGTAAATGATACCTATGGTGTGGGAACTTATTATGTACAACTATGTTTCTCAAATATATATTTTGTATTAGATTATGTTTGACTTTAATATAAGAACGATGTTCATTAAGAATTTGCGAACTAGTGGTCAAAATTAAAATGACCCCTCAAATTCCCCCCCCCCCCCCCCCCCCCCCCCCCCCCCCCCCCCAAAATCAAAAACAGCCATTAGAATGATGTAGCCCCTTCAATTTCTAATTTTAAAGATACCTCTGAACTATTAAATAAAACCATTTGATCCCCATATTCAAAATTTTATCAAACAAATCTAAAATTATTTTAAAAATTAAAAGAAAATTTGTTTAAGATATCTTGATATTTGATAATATATTTCCAGGAAGCATAGTTTTTCAAATATTTTATGATAATGTAAATTTTTTTTTCCCCAAAATACCGTCCCTTAACGCCATTAAGATTTTGTTAAGTTAAATTAACATAGCACTTAAAAAATAATTTCATAAGAGAAAAATGTTAGTAATATTTTTAAAAACTTTAAATATAAAAAACATTTATATAATTTTTAAGACTAATTATTATATGTTCTATGAAGTTTTATATTTTTGCAAAGTTATCACTTAGATATTCCGAATTTGAACATTTATCACCTAAGTAGCCTCACATTGAAATATAGACAATAAGATACCTTGGTTTAGAACTTTTATCACTTAATTATCCTGAAATTTAAGAATTTTATCAATATGGTGCCATTTGACAAAATTCACTACATTTTTATCTAAACATTTTCATGTCAAGCATGATTATGACTATATATTTATGTCCTTTATCATGATACTATGATTTTTTATGAAACAATTTAAGATGATACATAATTTTGCTAATATGCAAATATCTTTCATCATTAATTAGATGAACTTTTTCGTAATTCATTGAATTTTCACTAAAAATATTGACATAGCGCATGTATGTCATCGTAATGATGTACCTTATCTACTTTCTATGTTAAAAATTTGTCGATTTTTGACAAAAGTTTAATAAGTTTCTGCATAGAGTACTTAAATAATAAAGTTTTGAAACTTCGCGGTACCTCATTATAAATATCAAATGTCAAGATACCTAAGTGATGCAAGTACAAATTTTAGGATACTTAAGTGATAAATTTCCTTTTTTTTAATTTTTATAATTATTTAAATATTTTTTGAATGTTTAAAATTAATTTAAATATAAATGATACTTAAATTACGCTTGAGGAATTTTCTTTTTATTTTATGTTTCACATCAACATAATTTAACGGAATCATAATGGAGTTATAAGAGAATACTTAAAAAAATTTACAAAAGTTTAGCATACCTTTAAAATATTTTAAAGTTTTAGAGCGCATTTAAAATGTATTACCAAATATTAAAGCCTCGTTTCATATGCGGGAAGTTACAATTCAAGTGAAGTCCGGAATTTGGCTCTTGCTTGGTATGCAGGAAGTAGGCAGAATGCAACAACAACAACAACAACAATTCGAGTGCCCCAAGGGCTCCCATCTAAGTAGATTCTGGGCAGGGAGGATATACACAGTCCTCCCCCTTCAAGGTACTACCTTGAAGTGAAGCTGTTTCCAAGGACCCCCAATCTAAAAAGCATGGCATCGTAAAAGCATGGTAGCCTCGAAGCATACGAGCAACAAAGCATAAGAGCAGGATAAAGCACAAGACAAGCATTGTGAAGCAAAACTTAATAGAAGGCAACTGTAAGGCAAATAATAGGCAAGTAGGCAGATAAACAAATAAGTGCAGCCAAAGAGGAAGTTCGATACACCTAGAAACACTATGGTTAGGAATAATAAGCACCACTTCTCTAAGCCGCTACCTCCACTACCCCTATGCTAGCCCTCCACTGAGCTCTATCTAATGATATCTCCTCCCATATATTTAGATGGGTGAGGTCTTTTCAGATCATCTCCAACCATATCTTTCTTGGCCTATTCTCTCTCTCCTGCCTAGTGTAGTATGGGGCTGTTCGCATCTTCTAACTGGAGCAGTGGTCAATTGTTAAGATCGAGATTAAATCTTGATCTTAACCTAAGATAAAGAGAGTATGAGATGAGAAAGAAGTGAAGGAGATGAGAAAATAGAGAAAGTTAGATGAGAGAAAGAAGGATAATCTCAAAGAGATTGATTGATATTTCCTTGAATGAACGAGAATTACACATGATCAACCTATTTATAGGAACTTAGATACATTGAACTAAAAATAAACTCCTAACCGACTCAAAAGCCAGCCGCCAAACTTGACCAGCTATCCTAATCGCCAAACCGCCTTTGGTGCCAAAACCACAATTCAAACATTACAAGCAAATGGCACCTTATTACAACACAAACTAATAAGAAACATAACAATCCCCTCCGCTTAAAACATTCTTGTCCTCAAGAATGAAAAGAAGGAAATTGACTTGACAAAAAATGTTTCTCTTCCCAAGTGGTGAATGATTCATCCAAATTGCACCAGCCCACTTGAATTTTCTGGCTATTGGGACCATCTGCTGCTTCCTGCATCGCCTCCACCACAGCAGCTGGTTGTAAGATCAACGACCCATTGGAACCTACCTCCAGAGAGCTTGGAAAAGAGCTGTGACCATCTTTAACTTGCTTTTTAAGAAGTGAAACATGAAAGATAGGGTGAATATAAGAGTCGGGTGGAAGCTCCAACTTGTAGGCCACCTTGCCAACTCTCTCCAACACCTCGTAAGGCCCAAAAAATCTTGCACAAAGCTTGACATTTTTCCTTACTGCTGCTGTAGATTGCCTATAAGGCTTTCATTTCAGATATACCTTATCACCCGCGTCAAAATTTCTGTCAACTCTCTTCCGATCTGCATACCACTTCATTTTGTGCTTGGGATTGACTGAGATTATGTTTCAGCTGTTGCATAATATGTTTCCTTTGCTGCACTAGCTCAGTTACCTCAGCCACATTTGTCCCAATTCCTTGCAACATCAAGGGAGTGGGAGGATCATACCCATACAATTCCTGGAAAGGTGTAGCGCCTAATGAAGCATGGGAATGAGTATTATACCAAAACTCCATCAAAGAGAGCCATCTTCTCTACATCTTAGGATGACTAAACACCATGCTTCTAAGGTATTGCTCAATGCATTGGTTGACCCTCTCAGTCTGACCGTCGGTTTGAGGTTGGTATGATGAACTAAGGGCCAAGGTCGTTCCCAAGAGACCAAACAACCCCTTCCAAAATCGACTTGTACAAAGCTTGTCCCTATCAGAAATTATGGATTGAGGCAGCCCATGGAGCTTGTAGATGTTATCAAGGAACACATGAGCTAACTTCTCAACAGTCACAGGTCGAGCCAAGGCAATGAAATGACCAATTTTGGTAAACCGATCAACTACTACCCAAATCACCTCTTTTCCCTCTGACTTAGGCAGTCCCTCAATGAAATTCATGCTTATGTGCCGCCATATACCCTCTAGAATAGGTAAAGGTTGGAGGAGTCCTTAGTCTCTATGATCACCAAGCTTGGTTTGTTGGCAAACCTCACAACTTTTCACAAAATTAGTCACTTCTTTCTTCATTCCCGGCCAACTGAAGTGAACCTTCAATCTTTGATACGTTCCCTCCATACCTGAATGACCTCCCCATGAAGAATCATGAGCATCACTGATAACTTAATGTCTAAGACTAGTAGAGATGCCAATATACAACTTCCCCTGAATTCTGATAATGCCTCGGGTCACAAAAACTTCTGCACCAGCAGCCAGATTACTCGTCTTACCCACACTGGCAGCAGCTATACATTCTTGTGCAAAGGAATCATTCTCATAAGACTGATGTACCTCTTCCATCCAAGTAGAAGAGATCACTGAAATGGCCCCAAGAGAACCCTGCTCAAAGTCCTCAAATCTGCGTGACAGTGCATCCACGGCCTTGTTCTCCTTCTCTTTCTTATACTCAATGTCATAATCAAGCCCCAACATCTTCATCAGCCCTTTTCTTTGTATCCTTGTGACAATTTTCTGCTCTAATAAGTGCTTAAGACTTTGGTGATCAGTCTTAATGATAAAATGATGCCCATCCAAGTAATGCCTCCATTTTTCCACCGCAAGCAAGATTGCAAGATACTCCTTCTCATACGTGGAAAGAGCTTGGTGCTTTGCACTCAATGCTTGGCTGAGGTATGCTATAGGCCTGCTTGGCTGAGGTATGCTATAGGCCTTCCTCCCTGAGATAACACTGCCCCAACACCACTTCTACACGCATCAGTCTCCAATACAAAGCTTGAGGAGAAATCGGGCATTGCTAATACTGGTGCTTTACACGTTGTAGCCTTAAGAGCATCAAAAGCCTTTTGAGCTTCATCAGACCATCTAAAAGAGTCTTTCCTCAATGGATCTGTGAGTGGCTTGGCTAAGGCTCCATAATTGGCTACAAACTTGCGGTAATAGCCAGTTAGACCCAAAAATCCTCTTAATTGTTTCAAGGTAACCGGGACAGGCCATTCTCTCATGGCTGGGACCTTTGAGGGATCAGTGGTTACTCCTTCACAAGAGATCACATGGCCAAGGTATTCCAAATGAGTTTGAGCAAAAGAACATTTGGCAAACTTGGCATACAACTTGTGTTCACGCATGACCAAAAACACTTCCCTCAAATGCTTCAAATGCTTCTCGAAAGACGCACTGTAAATCAAGATGTCATCACAGAAAATCAACACAAATCTCCTAAGAAATTGTTTGAAGACATCGTTCATAAGGGCCTAAAATGTTGTTGGTGCGTTTGTCAAACCAAATGGCATGACCACAAACTCAAAGTGTCCATGATGTGTCCGGAATGCTGTCTTGTACACATCGTGCTCTCCCACTCTAATTTGATGATATCCTTGCCATAGATCCAACTTGGAAAAGACTTGAGCTCCATACAACTCATCTAGCAAATCATCTATAACTAGTATACGAAACTTGTCCTTAACAGTCATAGAGTTAAGTTGCCCATAATCAATACACATGCGAGCCATGCCATCCTTTTTCTTGACAAGAATAACCGGAGAGGCAAAGGGGCTGTGGCTTTGCTGTATAAAGTTAGTCTTTAGCAAATCATCAACTTGCTTCTCAATCTCCGACCTCTGAGCATGAGGGTATCAGTAAGGTCTAAGCTTCACCAGCTCTGCACCCTCTTTGAGAGGAATTACATGGTCTGAACTCCTCTTAGGAGGTAAGGACTTGGGCGCATCAAACACATCTTCAAATTCAGTGATCAATGCCTACACTTCTGGCTCGGTAACGCCAATCATTTCAGTAGAAGCAATCGCAAACAGCTGGCCAAACCACTGAAATGCACATCTCTAAATTCCCTTCTTCAACTTACTTCCTTTAATTACTTGCAATTGAGCTTGCTTTGCTATCCCTTGCAATGTAACCTTAGGGCCTTGTACTTCAAAAGAAACTGTGAGGTTTGCATAATCAAACAACACAGGGCTATAAGTTCTCATCCAATCGACCCGAGCACCATGTCACACCTTCCTAAAGGAAGGATTCTAGAGTCATAGCTGAACTTGCGGTCTTGCATCAGCCAAGAGAACCTTTGGCATTTGTTTTGAGTAGTTACAGACTTTGCATCAGCCACGGTAACCACAAGAGGGTAAGTTTTTATCACCTCATGACCTCCTTTCTTGACCACTTTAGGATCAACAAAGCTATGAGTGCTCCCACTATCAATGAGAATGATAATAGACTTTTTACCAGCCTTTCCTTTGATTCGGATCGTGCTATGAGCCCCATTTCCAGTCAAAGCTTTAATTGAAATCTCCACTGCAGTACTGTCCAAGCTTTCCTCGAGGTCCTGATCTGAATCAGCTCCTTCCTCCTCAATCTCTTCGCCATCAGAGAGTTCATTAGCATTAACCCCTTCAACAGACATAAGGAACTTTGGGTTACATTTGTAGCCCAATTTGGTAAGGTTGATTGCATGGATAACACATTCTCTGATGCTGCTTTTCATCTGTTCTGTTGGTTCTGGACTTGACAGACCCTTGCTGAGTTCTTGAGTTGCTGCCACGGGGTCTGAAAGTGTCACTTGCAGCTAGAACCGTTGATTCATAAAGCTTGGCTTTAGCAAAAGCCACAGACAAATCAGTAGGATCAACAGCTTTAACCAAGTTCTTCAACTTGGGCTTCAAGCCACTTACAAAAGGTGATACATGATAAGACTATGAGGCCTGAATTTCAGTTATGATGCTAGCCTAGAGATTCTCAAATCTAGTCATATAATCCCTCACAGACTTCTCTTGCTTCACCTTGTTGAATTTATCCACAATATCACTTCCATCCTCATCGCTATACCGGGTACAAAAAGCCTTCGCAAACTCAATCCATGAGATGGAAGGATTGCTTCTCATCAAGCTATAGAACCACACTTCATGATCACCAAGCAAATACACAGCAACAATTTGTACCTTCTCTTATTCAATAATGTGATAGAAGTGGAAGTAGCGTTCACACCTCCTCAGCCAAGAATGAGGTTGCTTCCCTTCGAAGGCATCAATCTGCACACGAGGCTGCCCGTGGCCACCACTTCTGCTGTTAGAAGTCTCCTCATTGTTGCCTGATCGTTGCTGCTGCCAATAATCAAGCGGTCTATCCAATTGATCCACATTCCTTCCCCTAGGCCTGTAAGTATCCTCCATTTCATGAGCGCAGCCCTCAGATACTGCATTCCAGTTTGAAGGTCGAGATTGCACATGCTCACTGTGAATCTCCCTATCAGTCATCTCAACCTCATGAGCTCAATTTTGAGCTCAAACATTAACACCAGCATTATCCAGTGGCGTGTGATCATTATGTCTCCCTCCATCCAATGACCTCAAAGTACGATTTGCTTGTAACACACCAGCAGGCATTAATGGATCCGGAACAATAGGAGGACTTAACCTCCTAACTTGCTCTCGAATCTCAGCTAACTTCACCTCCAGTAGCTGCATTTGTTAATCAAGCCGCTAACTAAGCCTCTCCTCCAGGTCTTGAGTTTGCCACTTGACTTGATCAGAAGTCTTAGCCTCTACCTGCTGAGCATGCTGATCAACCTTCTCCTTTACTTGCTGATGCAATGATTCAGCGATAACCTGCCTGAATTGAGCAAGCATTGCCTCCAAATTACTGTCCATTTGTGCATTTGTGCCCAAATCTTGACTTGCAGCATCGCTGCTGCCAACAACATCAGCATATGTGGATTTAGCAGCTGCCTTAGCTGCGATTGATCTGGTGGTAACTCCACCAGCCAGTGCAATCTCGGCTGAATCCATATATCACAATGATTCAATTGTATGTATTTTTTAACATTTTTTATGTCAATTTGAAGTAACCGCAAGCGCTTAATCCTCAGAATTCACGATTGAACTCCTAGGCAATTTGCAATGCGATCAAGTGATATTTGATATAAAATCTGTTTGAATTGGAAGCCGAACGAGGCTCTGATGCCAATTGTTAAGATCGAGATTAAATCTTGATCTTAACCTAAGATAAAGAGAGTATGAGATGAGAAAGAAGTGAAGGAGATGAGAAAATAGAGAGATTTAGATGAGAGAAAGAAGGATAATCTCAAAGAGATTGATTGATATTTCCTTGAATGAAGGAGAATTACACATGATCAACCTATTTATAGGAACCTAGATACATTGAACTAAAAATAAACTCCTAACCGACTCAAAAGCCAGCCGCCAAACTTGACCAACTATCCTAAACGCCAAGCCGCCTTTGGCGCCAAAACCACAATTCAAACATTACAAGCAAATGACGCCTTATTACAACACAAACTAATAAGAAACATAACATCGATCTCCTCCTAACAAGACCAAACTACCTTAAACGTTGCACCCTAGGTAAGTTCTACTTTCTTAGTACCTTTTAATTTATTTGATAATCTTATCCCTTGTAATTTGTAAATATGACAACCTTACCCTTCTAACTGTGAGTCCCTCTATCAACTCTACTTCTTTAGTTGAAATTCGAAGATTGGCCATAGGTATAATAGTCATTTTAATTATATTTCATGGGAGGTTCTTATGTCAATCAAATAAAATATAGGAATTAAATTATCAGGAATTTCTATTTTCCATTGAGCTACCAAACACTTTTATACTACTTCTTGGGAAATTGACAATAGAAGTGAATTCCTAGGAAGAACAACTTCCTATAGAAATTCAGTTCCTTTGGCACCAAACGAGGCCTAAGGTACCTGAATAATCTTTTTGTTCCTAAATTTTCTAAATAGTTTTTTATGTCGATAAAATTTGAAATTACAGATCAAATTGATCTTCGTTTGTAGTTGGGAGCTATGTTTGACATAATTATAAATTAAGGAGATTACAGTGATTTTCACTAATAATTCAAGGGGTGTCCCTCATTAAATTAAGAGTTAGAGGGGTGACATTAATTTTGACTAATAGTTAATAGGCTGTTCTTTGTAAAATTAAAAGTTTTGGGGCTTCACTTTGATTTTTACCTATTGTATGGGGGGTCTATATGAATATTATTTTTAATAGGGTTATTTATTTCAGAGGTCCCTATACTTTATCCATCATATCTATTTGGTTCTTTTACTTTTAGTTGTGTCAATTGATGCCTACTTGGTGTTTGCTTAGCAAGTATACTAAGTCATGTCAAGTAATACAAAATGAGTAGATTATCGTTCCCACGAGGATTGCTTATTAAATCAATATTGAAATTAGTAGCTTTTAGCACTATTTGAAAGACTAAAAATTGAAATTTTGAATATATAACAAATAAAATGAAAAGGAATAAACTAGTTTATTAATTTCTTTTGTAAGTTTTCTGATTTAAATAAGTCCAAGGCATCGGATTTCACCTAGCTGCATCAATGCGCCTTTCTATTCTTGATATTCAAGTTGTTATTATGTGTTGATGGTTGAAAACTCCAATTTACTAAATATTCTCTCTCGAGCAACACTTAGCAATCCTTTTATATATTAACTCATTAATCTCTTGCATGAATTTATTTAAGAAAAGAGTTTTAAAGATCCATGTTTTCACTTAAGACCACACAAGTCTGGTTAATCTATCTCTAGTATTCGCTCAATTTGTGGTGTCTATCACTTTAGCATCCTCTCGGACTCATTATGAATCATTATAGGCTTTGAATGGTGATCAAACTTTCAAAACACATGAAGAACAATGATAAACACTCAAACAGTGCAATAAACAAACTTTGAATACGTTGAAATAGAAAAGAGCGTATATCACAACTTAGGCTACATTGTACCCTTGGAAAGAAAAAATTAGTTAATAGTAGACATAATATATATAAAAAAAAATCTAAAACAAAATCCATGAGCTTAAAGAAGAAAAGGATAGAAAGAACTTAAAAATACAAAACTACAAACCAAACTCCTTTTTCTTCTTTGTCTTGGTTTTCCTCCCTTTCTCTCTAATTTCTATTTGATTTTTGTTGATGGAATGGTGATAAAACCCTTCCCTAACATGCCCATTTAAAGTATTTGAGGTTAGAATTATATGAAATAAAAAATTACATAAGTTTCATTTTTATTTGTTCATCTTGCCACCCATTGCTGCCCACCTTCAGCTTTTGCATCAAGTTGCGGTTTTTGCTTAGTTTTTTCTTCTTTCCACCACCCAAATTTAGTCTTGACATCACCATGAACATGTTCTTGAAGTGCACGAAGAATCCTTTTTATTTTTCCATTTTGCCACCCAAATTTGCAATTTGTATCGAATTATACAAGTTTACTATTTGTCCTTGCTTAGCTATGTAAAATGATGTATTTAGCCCATTTTTTTTGCTTTTTTTCTTTATGTATCTTGCATTCGCTGGTTAATGTTGATGATGAAACCTAGCAAGATTTAGCATAAAATGAGAGTTTTTGCAAGGAAATAACAATAGAAGCAAAAAGGAGCAAAAGCAAAAAAAGTTTGATTTAAAATGGTTTGAAAATGAACCTAAATAATATGAATAATTATATATTAAATTAGACTTATCAAAATACCCCCAAACTTAAATCTTGTTCATCCTTGTGCAAGGCTAAACATTAAGGTGTAGGATCAGATGCTTTTTAATAATTCTTAACACAAATCAAAGCGAGACTACTTCTATTAGAAAAGAATGACCGAGGCTCAAAGTTTAATGTTCTAAAGGCAAAGCAAACTTTTTAAGAAAAAACCCATCAATCACCTAGGTAACAGAATTTAAAAGTTGGCTAAGCAAATTAAGCTTATCCATTTTTTTTACTCTCAAGACATTCAAAACAAATAGATAACAAAAACCATGCCATTCATAACAAGACTTTTCAGATGTGCCTAAAGCTAAAAGTTATTCACAAAATTTTCTCTCCTCTTTTTTTATGTTTTTTATTTTTTTTATTTTTTAATGAGGGACTGATTTGCCCTAGTCAAACCCGGACCATGAGTACATCTCCAGCGAGATTCAAACTCCTGAGCCCTAGGCAATGACCGCATGGGTAAGAGAAGCCACCACCGAGACGCCTTCAATATGACCGCGTGAGTATATCTTCAGTAAAAATCAAATTCCTAGCCCCTTAGGCGATGACCGTATGGGTAAGAAAAGCTACCACCGAGACTCCCTCATAATGACTTCACGAGTATTTCTTCAGCGAGAATCGAACTCCTAACCCTTGGGCGATGACCGTATGGGTAAGAGACACCACTAATGAAACACTCTCATGATGAGTAGCACATATTTTAAAATGTTTATATAGGATAGCGGTGCTAGAAATGCTTCCCTCCTTTTCTCTATTTTTTTCCATATCTTTCTTTAGACTTAGGCATTACTCTTCAAAATCTATTATGCAAATGATAATGTTAATGTAATCCATTCAAATTTGAGCATCTTTTAATCAAAAAGAAAGGTAAAACAGCCATGCTAACTAGTGAACTCAAATACCATCATTTTATCAAGATAGTGCCTTTAAAATAGATCATGTTTTGCAATTAGAACACAAAAACAATTGATTCTCAGGTTATTCAAATCTAATTAACTTGAACAAGCTAAAAAGAGCAGAAAAATTACCTAAAAAGCATGAAGATAAGTTTTCAAAAAGGTTTTTATGATTTGTAATAACAATTTAAAAGACTAATGATTTAAGCTATAGAAAATAGAAAATTTTTTCGTTGGCCGACACTATCTACATCTCCATACAAAGGCTTTGAACTCTAGGATGCACTAAAGCTGACTTTAAAAGATAAAATAGGACTAGAAAAGGAAACTTTTCAATTTTTTTTTTTTTCAAAATTAACCTCTCTATGGTTTTGCAAAGATGCATTGACACTAATCTTGTTTTGAATTGGGAGAAATGTCATTTTATGGTACAAGAAGGAATAGTGCTAGGACATAGGATTTCAAAAAGAGGAATTGAGGTTGATAGAGCAAAAATAGAGGCGATAGAACGATTACCGACCCTACAAACGTCAAGGGTATTTGGAGTTTTTTAGGACATCCTGGTTTCTACAGAAGGTTTATTAAGGACTTCTCCAAGATTGCTAAGCTTCTTTGCAATTTGCTGATGAAAGATGTCCCTTTTAACTTTGATAGTGACTGCATGAATGCTTTTGAGAGCTCGAAGAAAAAATTAGTGTCCGCACCTATAATCGTAGCACCTGACTGGACCTTACACTTTGAGGGCATGTGTGACGCTAGTGATTATGCTGTAGGGCCTGTGCTAGGACGAAGAAGGAAAAAAAAATTTCACGTAATTTACTATGCTAGTAAAACTTTGACAGATGCACAGGTTAACTATGCTACTACCGAGAAAGAGTTACTAGTTGTAGTATTTGCATTTGACAAATTTCATTCCTACCTGCTCAATTCAAAGGTAATTTTTCACACTGACCATTCTGCTCTGAAATACCTTTTTTCAAAGCAGGATGCAAAACCGAGAGTAATTTGATAGATTCTCTTGCTTCAGGAATTTGATTTAGAAATCCGGGATTAAAAGGGTGCAGAAAATATTGTGGTAGATCACCCGTCACGTCTTGAACAGGAGGACAAAGGTCCCTCTATCAACGAAAAATTCCAGGATGAAAACCCTATGATGGTAAGTGAGAATCTCGATTGTCCATGGTACGCTGACATTGTTAACTATCTGGTTGCACAGGAATTTCCTAAAGACATGACTTATCAATAGAAGAAGAAGTTCTTAGCTGACTTAAAGCATTATTTTTGGGAAGAACCATTCTTATATAAGCATTGTGCAGACCAAATTATTGGAAGATCTGTACCTGAGGAAGAGAATGAAAATATTCTGCGCCATTGTCACTCTCTCAAAACTAGTGGCCATCATGGTGGGACAAAAATTGTAGCTAAAGTTTTACAATATGGGTTTTATTGGCCTACACTCTTTGAAGATGCTTTTAAATTTGTTAGTAAATATGATAGATGTCAAATGACAGGTAACATCTCTTGAAAATATGAAATGCCCCTAAACCGCATTCTGGTTGTTTAATTATTTGATGTTTAGGGAATTGATTTCATGTGTCCTTTCCCCTCATAATTTTTTAATAGATTTATTTTGGTTGCTGTAGATTATGTGTCAAAATGGGTCGAAGCAGCTACTTTTCCGACCAATAATGCTAGAGTTGTTGTAAACTTTGTTAGAAAAAATGTATTTTCCCAGTTTGGAACCCCTAGAGCAATTATAAGTGATGGCGGAAAACATTTCTGTGACTGCCAATTTAAAACTTTATTGAGTAAGTATAGAGTCACACACTATGCAAGTGCTCCATACCATCCTCAAACAAGTGGACAAGTGGAAATTTCAAACTGAGAATTGAAAGTTATTCTTGAAAAAACAGTTAGTGCCTCTAGAAAGGTTTGGTTGAAAAAGTTCGATGACGCACTTTAAGCATATAGAACAGCATTCAAAGCAACTGTTAGAATATCTCCATGTCAACTGGTTTATGGTAAAGTATGTCATTTACAAGTAGAATTGGAACACAAAGCATAATGGGCTATAAAAACCTTAAACTTCAATTTAGCAGCTGCAGGTGAAAAGAGATTGCTACAAATCAACAAGATGGATGAGTTCAGAAATGAGGTTTATAAAAATACTCGAATTTATAAAGACCAAACCAAAAGATGGCACGATAAGCACAATTTGAACAAAGAATTCGTAGTGGGACAAAAAGTTCTACTGTTTAACTCGCGCTTACGACTTTTTCTAGGAAAGTTGCGCTCTTGATGGTCAGGACTCTTTATTGTAAGCCGTGTTTTTTCATATGGCACAGTTGAGATTCAGGACGAAAAAATGGATACTTTTAAAATCAATTGGCAAAGAATGAATCCTCACATTGATGGAGAGTTCGCACAGGAGAAAAATTCCATTCGTCACAACAAGATCGAATAATTCACTAAGAAAGCCGAACTAACGACTATAAACTAAGCGTTTCTTGGGAGGCAACCCAAGTGTTTCTTTCCTTATTTATCGTGTTTTTACTTTCATTATTTCTACTTATCTCATGTTTGTGTACCTTTTGTGTAGCAGGCATTTGGAAATAAGTTTGGGGGTGGCACGATGTCCACATGCACTATCAACAAGCAATCCTTAAACTAGGGAAGTATCTCTCACCCAATTTATCTTTTCAAGTTCTTTTTTTTTATAAGGTTTGGGGGTGGGAAAAGTGATGTTAATAATAAGCATAATAAAACAATAATTAAAATTTTTGAAAAAATAAAAATAAAAATCAAAAAGTTATACTATTTTATATTTTATAGGCTTTAGTGCCTTCCAGAGTTCAGAGCCTTTGTATAGGGATGTAAATAGTGTCGGCCAACAAAAATGTTGTCTGTTTTCTATAGTTTTTATAATTAATCTTTCAAAAGTTTTTCCTATAAAAGTAGAAAGAAAGAACTTATTATCATGATTTCTAGGCAATTTTTCTACTTTTTTTTTGTGCTTTTACTTTAATTAGATTTGAAAAACCTAATAAAATTTTTTTTTTTTGGTTCTAATTACAAAATATGATCCAACCGTGGTATTTGACTTTAGTAGTTGGGATAGCTGTTTTACTTTTCTTTCTGGTTAAAAGATGCTCAAATTTGAATAGATTACATAAAGAGTATTATTTACGTAATAGATTTTGAAAAAGCATGCATAAATCTAAATAAAAGAAAAATAATAAAGGGAAAAAATTACTGAGCATCGCTATTCTATAAAAGCATCTGGATATGTGCTATGGTGTGATGGTTTCGCACCTTGGTACCTCAAGCAAGTAGATTCGTAGGGGTGTTTCAACACCTAGTACCCTGGGCCAACTGGAACAGGAGTTATCGCATTGAAAACTCGCTACAAAGGGTATTTAGAAAGCTAACAAGGCACCAAGCACCAAAAGAGAGTGAGAGAGAGAGAGAGAGAGGAAATCATCTCTAGCACCGCTATCCCACATAAATAATTTTAAAGACATGTGTGACCCGTCAAGAGGGTGTCTCAATGGTTGCTTCTCTTACTTATGGGCCATCGCCCAGGAGTCGCAGCTTGATTCTCACTGAAGATATACTGGGGAAGTCATAATGCATGCATCTCAGTGGTAGCTTCTCTTACTCATGGGTTATCGACCAGGAGTTGGAGCTTGATTCTTGTTGCAGATATGCTTATATTGACATGAGTAAATAAATTCCTCCAAAAAAAAAAAAAAATAGTTTTGCAAATATTTGTTAAGTCTTGTTATGAGTGGTATAATTTTTGTCATCTATTCAGTTTTAACATCTTAACATTAGAAAGAACGGATAAACTTAATTTTCTTAGCTACTTTTGAATTCGATTACCAAGGTAATTGACATATTTTTTCGTTATTCCTCGCTAATTTGAAGTATACCTGCTTTGACTTGTAGTAAAATTCTTAAAAAGCATGAGATCCTGCACTTTAATATTTAGCATTTCTCGAGGACGAGCAAGATTTAAGTTTGGGGGTATTTTTATAAGTCTAAATTAATATATAATTTTTTTACATTATTTTAGTATATTTTTAAACATTTTACATCAAATTTTTATCGCTTTTGCTTGAATTTGCTCTTTTTCGCTTATATTGCCATTTTTTCTAGCAAAAACACTCGTTTTATACTAAATCATGCTAGGTTTTATCATTAACATCAAGTAAAAGCAAGATACACCAAACCAAAGCAAAAAATGGGCAAAACATATTAATTAACATGGCTAAAGTAAGAAATCACCAAGTTCATGCACAATTCATTTCGACTTGCAAAAATGGGCAACAAAATGCACAGATCAAGTGCAAGAATTAATTAAATAGTGCATTAACATGTCAAATATGATGTAAACTATGAATTTAGGTGGGTCTAAGGTCAAAAATTTGAAGAAAATTAGCAAAGAACAGAGAAAATACACCAAGCTTAACCAATCCATTTCAACTTGCAATTTTAGTGGCAAAATAGACAAATAATATGAAAGAACTTCTTGAACACTTCATTAACATGTTCAAGTTGATGTTAAAGCTGATTATGGGTGGTTCAAAGCAATAAAAAAATGAAAAATGAAGTTGAACAGCCAATTGCAAAATCTAGACAGCAAGGGTGCAAGTGGTGGTGCATTCAGCTTCAACTTGCATTTTGGGAGCCAAAATTCAATGCTTTTTTCCCAATTCCATTTCAAAAACATACTTTAACATGTATTAATTCATTGTTTGCATGTTTTGGGTGGTGGTATTTAGAAAAAATGAAAAAAAATGGATGAACAAGCAACACTCCTGCAGCTGCTAAAATTGACAGATTTTGCACAACTTGCTTACTTTCTCCATTTTGGGCGGCTATATTATGCGATATTTTAGCTCAAACTCCTTGAATACACCATATAAAACATGCACATGAGGCTTTTGTGGAGGTTTTGGATAGTGGAATGCAAAAAAAAAAATTGAAAAAAAAGAGGGGAGAACAAGGCTTTAGAACACAGCTGCAGCTGCCACAAGTTTCAGCTAATGAGGATGAAGTTTGAAGATTTTTTACAATTTTTTTTATCCTAACTCAACTACTATAAATAGGGGAGGCGTGCGGGTGTTTAATCATCAAATTTCAAAACAAAAATCACGACATTTGAGTGAAAAAAGAGGGAAAAATTGTGAGAAAGAGGAAAGGACAAGGAAGGAAGAAAGTTTGGTTTGTAATTTTGCATTTTTTAAAAGTTTTTTCTATCCTTTTTCATTCCTAAGTTCATGAATTTTGTGTTTATATTGTTTAATATTAAGTTTATCATGAACTAATTTTGTTATTCTAAGGCTACGATGTAGCCCAAGTAGTAATATAAGCTTATTTCTAATTCAAAGTATTCAATGCTTATGTTATTGTGTTGTTGAAATATTTATCATTTTTCTTTATGAGTTTTAAATGCTTGATCACAATTTAAAGCTTATAATGATTCATAATGCGTCTAAAAGGAGATTTATGGTGATTGCTGAGGTGATAAGCACCACAAATTAGGCGAATGCTCTAGAGAGATTAACACGTTTTGTTTGGTTTTCAAAAAAAAGAAAATCATAGAGTTTTAAAAACTCTTTTCTTATTTAAATTCATGCATGAGAGTGATGGTTTAATAGGCTGATGAGTTTGCTAAATTTTTCTGGAGAGAAAATATTTAGTAAATTAGGATTTTCAACCATCGACACACAATAACAACTTGAATATTGAGAATAGAAAAGGCGTATTGATGCAACTAAGGTGAAATCAGATACCTTAGACTTTATAAGCTGTTAAAACCAACAAAAAATTAACACATTCTAATCTCGTTTTAACTTTTATTTCTTTTTATTTTATTTTACTTTAATTCATGTCAAAATCCTAAATTTTTCGGTCGTTTAAATAGTATTAAAGCTACCAATTTTGGTATTCACTCAACACAATCTTCATGGGAATGATACTCTACTCACTTCTATATTACTTGGTATAACTAGTGCACTTGCAAACACCGACGCAAAGTCTGCATCAGCTTTCATGATCTATTAGAATTATGAAATGATGCCCCTCAAGATAGTATTGCCATTTTTGCACAACCGACAATATGGCCAAGTACTGTTTCTCATAAATGGAGAGTCCCAAATGTTTAGAAGTAAGAGCCTATCTCAAAAAAGGAATAGGTTGGTCACACTGCATCAGGACAGCTCCAATCCCCCTATGATTAGCATCAGTATCTAATATAAAAGGTTCATTGGAGTTTGGCTTGCTAAGAACACGAACTTAGCACATAGCAAATTTCAGGCTCTCAAAGGCCCTCCTGAGCTGCTTCATTCATCACAAAACTTTCTTTTTTAGGAAAATCAGTCAATGGCAGAGCAATTACACCATAACCATGGACGAACTTGCAATAATAGCAAGATAAACCCAAAAATCCTCTCAAAGACTTGAGTGTTGTAGGGATAGGCCACTATTTCATGGCTTGCATCTTAGTGGGGTCAGTAGAAACCATAGTATAAATGATAACCTAGATGCTCTATATGAAGTTTGGTAAAGGAACATTTGGAAAGTTGGGAAAAGAGTTAACATTGGTGCATGGTCTGGAATGCTTGTCTGAGATGGTATAAGTGAGAATAGAAAAGAAGGGATGAATAAACGTTTGAAAATGGTATTCGATAGTGCCTGAGATGTAGCTGGAGTTTTGTATAGACAAAATGGCATGAAAACAAACTCATAATGGCCATGATGAATTCTGAAAGAAGTTTTGGGAATGTCATGTTCTACTACTCGGATTTAACTATATCCTTGGAGCAAATCAGGTTTGGAGTAGAACACAAAACCATGCAATTCATCTGAAAGATCAATTAAGTATTGGAATTAGAAATTTATCTTTGACAGTGAGAGAATTTAGTTGTCTAAATTCAACGCACATCCAAGATGTGCCTCTTTTTTCCTTGGCAAGTATGACAGGCTAGGCAAATGAACTATGGCTTGCCCTAATGAAATTTGTTCTAAACAATTCATCTACTTGTCTATCAATTTCACTTTTCTATTAATGAGGATATTTGGAAGGTTGAAGATTGATTGAGAGGGAATTTCATATAGATCACTGAAATTATGTAATAATTGTTAAAACAGAGGGACAGAAAGAGAGTTACCCATTGGTGCAGCACACAAAGCATATAAATGGCCAATCCAATGATAAGATTCGTTCTTTATCATTCCAGATAAACATTTGTAGCTAATCATTTGCAGGTGGCCTTGATCAATAATACCCTGCGGCTTGACAGTAGTCTCTTCCTTTTCAAAGGAAATAGAAAGTTAAATAAAATAAAAAAACAATTGGGCTTATTGTTTTGACCCAATCCACATGCAACACCATATTACACCCCCCTACTTTAAGAATCTAAATTCATAAGTTAATTGTTGGCCTTTCATTTCCCAAGTGAACTGCTGCACTTAGTTTGAGTAAGTGTTTTGTTGCCATATGCAACTATAACATGTAATGGGAAGGTCTTTATCATCTCATGTTCGGTTAACGTTGCAATATTTGGATCAAGAAAGCTATTAGTGTGTTCTGTTTCTTATATGTTTTTGATGTAATAGGTCGCTTATAGCTTGTATTGGTTTAAATTCTGTTTTGGCGCCAATCGGTCAGGTAGTTGTTCGGGTAGTTAGCTTTGGGTAGGAAATTAGCTTAATGTGTTAGTTCCCTATAAATGGATTGATCAAGTGTAATTCCAATTCAGTCAAAGAAAAAAATTAACCAATTTTTTGAGATTACTTTCTCTCTCTCATCTAACTCTCTCTCTGTTTCTTATCTCCTTCACTTCTTTCTCATCTCATATTCTCTTTATCCTATCTTACGTTTATGATTCAATCCTTGTTTGGCTTCCAATTCAAACGGATTTGATATCAAGTATCCATGGACTTGACCGAGGCCGCAGTGAGCAGTGGAGTTACCACCAGATCGGCAACTGCTAAGGCAGCTGCCAGATCCTCATATGCCGATGTGGTTGGAGGCAATGATGCTGCAGGTCAGAATGTTGTCACAAATGTGCAATTGGACAGTCAATTGAAGGTGATGTGTGCTCATTTGCTTGTTCAAATCAAGGAGGCTAATGCTGTTACAATTCAGCAGATACAACAGTAATTGGATGTGAAGCTTGATCAACGATCTCAGCAGGTTGAACTTATGGTCTCTGATCAGTTCACACGACAAGCACAAGAATTGGAGGAAAAGATTACTTTGAGGTTTGATCGGGAAATGCAGCAGTTGGAAGCAAAATTAGCTGAGATTCATGAGCAATTCAGGAGGCCAAATCCTTCTATTATACCGGATCCATTAATACCAGCAAGTGTGCTACAAGCTAATTCCTCAATGAGAGCTCAGACATTAAATCGTGAAGGTGAAGCTGGAGCTCCAGCTAGAGCACAAGAAGCTGATGTTACTGACAGGCCAGGGCGCAGTGAGCATGTACAATCTCGACCTTCAAACTTGAATGCGGTAACCGAGGGCCGAGCTCAGGAAATGGAGCACACTTTCAGACCTCGAGAAGTAAATGCAGATCAATTGGATAGGCCATCTGATTCTTGGCAGCAGCAACCATCAGGAAGTAATGAAGAGTCATCCAATAGCAGAAATAATAGCATAGACAACCTCGGGTGTAGATTGATGCATTTGAAGGTAAATAACCTCACTCTTGGCTAAGGAGGTGCGAGCGTTACTTTCACTTCTATCACATTGATGAATCAGAGAAGGTACAAATTGTGGCTGTGTATTTGCTTGGTGATCATGAGGTGTGGTTCTATAGCTTGATAAGAAGTAAACCTTCCATTTCATGGATTGAGTTTGCCAAGGCTTTGTGTGCTCGGTATAGTGATGAGGATGGAAGCGATATTGTGGATAACTTCAATAAAGTGAAGCAAGAGACGACTGTGAAGGAGTACATGACCAGATTTGAGAATCTCCAGGCTAGCATTGTGACAGAAATTGAGGCCTCCGAGTCTTATTATGTATCAGCTTTTATAAGTGGTTTGAAGCCTAAGTTAAAGAGCTTGGTTAAAGCTGTTGATCCTACTGATTTGTCTGTGGCCTTGGCTAAAGCCAAGCTTTATGAGTCCACGGGCTTAGCAGCAAGTGATGCTTCTAGACCTTGAGGCAGTAGTTCCAAATTTCAGCAAGGCTCGAGCAGAAACAGAACTAACATAATTGATGACAGATCGCAGTAGAAATTGTGTTATTGTTGTAATTAACCTTACCAATTTGGCCACAAGTGTAACCCCAAGTTCCTCATGGCTGTGGAAGGAACTAATGGTGGTGAACTCTTTGATGGCGTGGAAATTGCAGAGGAGGGTACTGATTCAGATCAAGAAAGTGAGGTGAGCTTAGAAGATGCTGCAGTGGAGATTTCAGTTAACGCTTTGACCGGTAATGGAGCTCACAGCACAGTCCGGATTAAAGGAAAAGCTGGAAATAGGTCTATTATCATTCTCATTGATAGTGGGAGTACTCATAGCTTCGTAGATCCTAAAGTGGTCAAGAAAGTAGGCCATGAAGTGATCAAAACACATCCTCTCGCTGTTACCGTGGCTAATGGAAAGTCAATTACTAATCAGAACAAATGCCAAGGTTTTTCTTGGGTGATGCAAGACTGCAAGTTTAGCTATGATTTTAGAACCCTTCCTTTGGGAGGGTGTGACATGGTGCTTGGGGTCGATTGGATGAGAACTTATAGTCCGGTATTGTTTAATTATGCAAATCTCATGGTTTCCTTTGATGTACAAGGCTCTAAAGTTACATTGCATGGAATAGCCGACCAAGCTCAAATACAAGTAATGAAGGGAAGTAAGTTGAAGAAAGGCATTTAGAGTTGTGCATATTAGTGGGTTGGCCAGTTGTTTGCTATTTCTTCCACTAAAATGATGGACATTACCGAGCCAGAAGTGCAAGCTTTGACCACTGAGTTTGAGGATGTGTTCGAGGTTCCCAAGTCCTTACCTCCCAAGAGGATTTTAGATCATGTAATTCCTCTCAAAAAGGGTGCTGAACTACTGAAGCTTAGGCCTTACAGATACCCTCATGCTCAGAGGACAGAGATTGAGAAGCAAGTGGACGAATTGCATAAGACCAATTTCATACAGGCCAGTCATAGCCCCTTCACCTCTCCTGTTATTCTTGTTAAGAAAAAGGATGGCACGGCTCGCATGTGTATTGATTACAGGCAACTAACTCTATGGCTGTTAAGGACAAGTTTCCTATACCAGTTATAGATGATCTCTTAGATGAGTTGTATGGAGCTCAAGTCTTTTCCAAGTTGGATTTACGGCAAGGATGTCATCAAATTCAAGTGGGAGAGAATGATGTCTACAAGACTGCTTTCCGGACACATTATGGGCATTTTGAGTTTGTGGTCATGCCCTTTGGCTTGACAAACGCACCAGCAACATTTCAGGCTCTTATGAACTATGTGTTCAAACAATTTATTAGGAAATTCGTGTTGGTTTTCTTTGATGATATCTTGATTTATAGTGCATCGTTTGAGGAGCATTTGAAGCATTTGAGGGAGGTGTTTTCGGTCATGAGAGAGCATAGGTTGTATGCTAAGTTGGCCAAGTGTTCCTTTGCTCAAACTCACTTGGTATATCTTGGCCATGTGATCTCTTGTGAAGGAGTTGCCACCGATCCATCAAAAGTGCAGGCCATGAAGGAATGGCCAGTCCCGGTTACTTTGAAGCAATTAAGAGGATTTTTGGGATTAATCGGCTATTACCATAAGTTTGTGGCTAACTATGGAGCCTTAGCTAAGCCTTTAATAGATGTGTTGAAGAAAGATTCCTTTAAGTGGTCAGATAAAGCTCAAAAGGCTTTTGATGCACTCAAAGCTGAAATGTGCAGAGCACCAGTTTTGGCAATGCTCGATTTCTCTTCAAGCTTTGTTTTAGAGACTGATGCGAGTGGAAGTGGTATTGGGGCAGTGTTATCTCAAGGTGGAAGACCTATAGCATATCTCAGCCAAGCCTTGAGTACCAAGCACCAAGCTCTTTTCACATATGAGAAGGAGTACCTTGCCATCTTGCTCGCGGTTGGTAAGTGGAGGCACTACTTGGATGGGCATCATTTCCTTATTAAGACTGATCACCAAAGTCTTAAACACTTGTTAGAGCAGAAGATTGTCACCAAGATACAAAGAAAAGGCTGATGAAGATGTTGGGGCTGAATTACGACATTAAATACCGAAAAGGGAAGGAGAACTGGGCTGCAGATGCACTGTCACGCAGATTTGAGGACTATGAGCAGGGTTCGCTTGGGGCTATTTCCGTGATTTCTCCTGCTTGGATGGAAGAATTACATCAGTCCTATGAGAATGATTCCTTTGCGCAAGAATGTATAGCTGCTGCTAGTATGGGTAGGGCATGCAATCTGGCTGCTAGTGCAGAGATATTTGTGACCCGAGGCATTATTAGAATCCAGGGGAAGCTGTATGTTGGCATCTCTACTGGTCTTAGACACCAAGTCATTAGTGCTGCTCATGATTCTTCATGGGGAGGTCACTCAGGCATCGAGGGGACATATCAGAGATTGAAGTTTCATTTCAGTTGGCCAGGGATGAAGAAGGAAGTGACTAACTTTGTGCAATGTTGTGAGGTTTGCCAACAAACTAAACTTGGTGATCATAGATACCAAGCACTTCTCCAGCCCCTGCCTATTCCTGAGGTTATATGGCAACATATAAGCATGGATTTCATTGAAGGATTGCCTATGTCCGAAGGGAAAGAGGTGATTTGGGTAGTTGTTGATCGGTTCACCAAATTTGGGCACTTTATTGCATTGGCTCGACTTGTGACTGCTGAGAAGTTAGCTCGTGTGTTCCTAGACAATATCTACAAGCTCCATGGATTGCCCCAATCCATAATTTCTGATAGGGACAAGCTCTTTACAAGTCGGTTTTGGAAGGAGTTGTTTGACCTTTTGGGAACGACCTTAGCACTAAGCTCTTCTTACCACCCTCAAACGAACGGTCAGATGGAGAGGGTCAACCAATGCATTGAGCAATACCTTAGAAGCATGGTGTTTAGTCATCTCAAGGTGTGGGGAAGATTGCTCTTGTTGGCAGAATTTTGGTATAATACTCATTTCCATGCTTCAATTGGTACTACACCCTTTAAGGCATTGTATGGGTATGATCCTGCAACTCCCTTGATGTTGCAAGGAGTTGGGCCAAATGTGGCTGAAGTAAATGAGCTAGTGCACTAGAGGAAACAAATTATGTAGCAGCTGAAGCATAATCTCAGTGAATCCCAAGCCCGAATGAAGTGGTATTCTGATAGGAAGAGAGTTGATCGAAATTTTGAGGTAGGAGATATGGTATACCTAAAATTGCAGCCATATAGGCAATCAATAGCAGCAGTGAGAAGAAATGTCGAGCTTTGTGCCAGGTTTTTTGGGTCTTACAAGGTGTTGGAGAGAATTGGCAAGGTGGCCTACAAATTAGAGCTTCCACCTGACTCTTACATTCACCCGGTCTTTCTTGTGTCACTTCTTAAAAAGCAGGTTCAAGATGGTCACAAACCTTCCTCAGCTCCTCCTGAGGTAGGTTCCAACGGTTCATTGATGTTACAGCCAGCTGCAGTAATGGAAGTGATGCAAGCAGCAGCAGCTGATGGCAAAGGCCAGAAGCTACGTGTTAGCTAGTGTAATATGGATGACGTTTCACCACGTGGGAAGACAAGCGTTTTTTGTTGAGTCAATTTTCTTCTTTCCATTTTTGAGGACAAGAATGTTTTAAGGGGAGGGGATTGTTATGTTTCTTATATGTTTTTGATGTAATGAGTCGCTTCTAGTTTGTATTGGTTTAAATTCTATTTTGGCGCCAATCGATTAGGTAGTTGTCCGGGTAGTTAGCTTTGGGCTGGAAATTAGCTTAATGTGTTAGTTCCCTATGAATGGAGTGATCAAGTGTAATTCCAATTCATTCAATGAAAAAAATTAACCAATCTCTTTGAGATTACTTTCTCTCTCTCATCTAACTCTCTCTCTATTTTCTCATCTTCTTCACTTCTTTCTCATCCCATATTCTCTTTATCCTATCTTACGTTTGTGATTCAATCACAAACGTAACATAGTGCTTCCACTATCGATGAGTATCAATAAGGATTACTGCTTTTCTATTCCCCGAATTCTAATGGTATTGTGAGATCCATTGCTCGTCAAAGCTCTAACATGAATTTCACCCTCATCATCAATTCCCTTAGGAACTTCTTCAATGAGCACATTACATAGCATATGTTCTTCTTGTTCTTAACCTTTTTCACTAATACTGACATAAATAGCTTTGGATAGCATTTTCGGCCAAAGAAGTATTTCATACAGCATTTAAAATAAAACTTCTCTGCTTTAAACTCAAAGGTTTCGGTTGTTTAGAATATGAGACTTGCGAGCTAACAGAAGGAGGAACCATAAGACCAGCATACCTCCCCTTTCAAGCAACTTTAGCGATACCCATGGCTAAATTCTCAAATAACTGTGCTTTTGAATAATTGTGGGAGAGGGTTTGAAGATTAAGAGCCTTCACCAGATGCTTATTTTTGGTTTTAAGCTAGTAACAAATCTTGCATAATACCGTTCACTAGCATTCGATTTAACATTCATGATTTTAGCTTTGAAGAGCTCGAATTTGGTCAGGTAATTCTTAGCAGAAGTAGTTTGGGAAAGTTTATTAAAATGATATTCCACATCTGTAGGGTCCTCTTCACCAAATCTTTCTAGCATTTCATCCCAAACTTCTCTCCATGACAAATGTGGATCGCTTGTAATCAAGCTGTGGAACCCTACCTATTGATCATCATGGAGGTAAATTGAAGAAATCTAAATTTTTCGTGTATTAGCTACTCCATAAAAATGAAAGTACCTCCGACATCTTCTAATCCAAGATTGAGGTTGTGAACCATCAAAGTCATCCAATTCCACCTTAGGTTGTTTGAAATTTGAAGAAGATTGGCCTGGACAAGAGTGCTTAGTGCTGGCATCTTGGATCCTGGAGAAAGGTATCAATGGATCACGTGGCCTTCCAGGAAATCCAATTAATGGTACAGCACCTGGTAATTTTGCACCCAAACCATGATTCATCTTGTCCTGCATACCAAGAATCCGTTGTTGCATTTGTTCTTGTGTATGGTTCAATTTATCAAGTGCAGCAACCATATCTTGTAGATATCTAATTAACTCAATTGTTCTCGAGGATAGCTATCTTAAGTTGCATTGGAAGCCATTGCTAGTTGTTTCTTTCCCCCTGCCAGATTAAAATAATGGAAGCAACGCAAGGCCCTAATACCAAACGTAGGAAAGTTGCACTTTGAGACGAGAAGATAGAAGATGGAGATAAGAAGGAGAATATACCTTGTTATTTGTTCACATGTCAAAAGCACAACTCATTAACCACTAGTTATATCAATGAATGCAAAGATATTGGTACGAATGAACATTAGGCCTTTGCCACCAACACACATGTTTGAATTGTAACCAACTTTCCCCTAATTTCACAAGATAACCTAAAATAAAAGTCAGTGCTATCAATACAGTTCATGATAAATTCTAAATGTTAAACTTATGGAATACTCTTGGAAAATATTCTAAAATCTATTTGTACATTTGTTATCAATTAAGGGGATATCTTTATCTTTTCACTAGATTCCATGCAAAAAAATTGTTCCCCACACACTTCATGCCACTATCCAATGTACATAAGATTCAACTCAACGCACTTTGACTAATCCTTTTGGCACATCAAAGCAACGAACAAGCCTTGCATGAGTTTAGATTGTTTTCTAGATTTAGAGTTATTGTCTTATAGAATTAATTATTTCATATAGCAGTTAAACAAACAACTAATTTAGGTGGTCTTACTCAGTGTTCCAATCTCATTGAAAACACTAACATAATATTTTAGAATCCCTATCCACATGATGAAGGCAAGTCATCAAAAGTATTATATTATAGTCCTATTGATAAGTCTAAATTAGTATATAATTTTTTTATACTTATTTTAATATATTTTTAAACATTTTACATCAAATTTTTATTGCTTTTGCTTGATTTTGCTCTTTTTCGCTCATATTGCCTTTTTTTTTTTAATACAAAAACACTCGTTTTATACTAAATCTTGCTACGTTTTATCATTAACATCAACAAGTAAAAGCAAGATACACCAAACCAAAGCAAAAAATGGGCAAAACATAATAATTAACATGGTTAAAGCAGGAGCACAACAAGTTCTTGCACAATATAATTCAACTTGCAAAATTAGGTAACAAAATCCACAAATCAAGTGCAAGCATTTATTAAACAAATCACTAACATGTCAAAGTTGATGTAAAATCTGAATTTAGGTGGGTCTAAGCTCAAACATTTGAAGAAAATCAGCAAAGAATTGCAAGAATAGAGAAAATGTACCAAGCTCAGCCAATCCATTCCAACTTGCAATTTTGGGTGGCAGAATGGACAAATAACATGAAAGAACTTCTTGAACACTTCATTAACATGTTCAAGTTAATGTTAAAGCTGATTTTGGGTGGTGCAAAGCAAAATAAAAAAAAAATGAAAAAATCGAGTTGAACAGCCAATTGCAAAATTGGGACAGCAAGGATACAGGTGGTGGTGCAATCAGCTTCAACTTGCATTTTGTGAGCAAAAACTCAATGCCTTTTACCCAAATTCATTTTACAAACATACTTTAACATGTATTAACTCATCTTTTGCATGTTTTGGACGATGGAATTCAAAAAAAATGAAAAAAAAGGATGAACAAGCATCACTGCTGTCGCTGCAGAAAATCGATAGTTTTATAGAACTTGCTTACTTTCTCCACTTTGGGCGGCTATGTTATGCAATATTTTAGCTCAAATTCATTGTATACACCTTATACAACATGAACACGATGCTTTTGTGTAAGTTTTGGGCAGTGGAATGTAAAAGAAAATTTGAAGAAAAAGGAGAGAGAACAGGGCTTCAGAATATAGCTGCAATTGCCACAAGTTTTAGCTAATGAGGATGCAGTTTGAAGATTTTTTGCAATTTTTTTTATCCTAGCTCAACTATTATAAATAGGGGATGGTGTGGGGGTGTTTAATCATCAAATCTCAAAACAAAAATCACAAGATTTGAGTGAGAAAAGAGAGAAAAATCATGAGAAAGAGGGAAGGAGAAGGAAGGACGGAAGTTTGGTTTGTAATTTTGTATTTTTAGTTCTTTCTTTCCATTTTTCTTTCCTGTGTTCATGAATTTTGTGTTTATAATGTTTAATATTAGGTTTATCATGAACTAATTTTGTTATTCTAAGGCTACGATATAGCCTAAGTTGTATTATACGCTTATTTCTAATTTAAAGTATTCAATGTTTATGTTATTGTGTTGTTGAAGTGTTTATCATTGTTCTTCATGAGTTTTAAATTCTTGATCCCCATTTAACGCCTATAATGATTTAGAATAAGTTCGAGAGGAGATTTATGATGATTACTAAGGTGATAAGCACCACAAATTGGGAGAATGCTCGAGAGAGATTAACGCGATTTGTGTGGTTTTCGAAAAAGAAAATCATAGAGCTTTAAAAACTCTTTTCTTATTTAAATTCATGCACGAGAGCGATGGGTTAATATGTTAAAGAGCATGCTAAATTGCTCGAGAAAGAATATTTAGTATATTACAATTTTCAACCATCAACGTATAGTAACAACTTGAATATCAAGAATAGAAAAGGCGTATTGATGCAACTAAGGTAAAATCGGATGCCTTAGACTTCATAAGCTGATAAGAACCAACAAAAAATTAGCACATTCTAATCTTGTTTTAACTTTTTCTTTTTATTTTCTTTTAGTTTATTTCATATCGAAATCCTAAATTTTTCGGTCTTTTAAATAGTATTGAAGCTACTAATTTTAGTATTCACTCTATACAATTCTCATGGGAATGATACTCCACTCACTTCTTTATTACTTGGTACGACTAGTCACTTGCTAATGCATGCACAAAGTTTGCATCACTTATTAGATACGTTGTCCAAACTTATCATCGAGTATGAACACACTGTGACAGCATGTCACTAGTTTGATCTAAGTCTTTCCGTGGGTCAATCTTATTGACCACTTAAACCAAACTTGACATGTCACCTCGGACTATGTCCGTTCAGTGTAATGTATAAATAACAATCACATGCATGTTTGACTCGTAAAACATAATCAGACAATAAATAAATAACATAATTTCATTTATTTAATATTTAAAATTGACTAATTGTGTTTTTCAAGACACCTGTTCCAACAATATCATGCTTTAAACAGTATCCACTCATTGTGAGAAGGCGGGCATCATTGAGGTCTTGAATCTTGATCGCTCCAAAAGGGTATGTGTTATGAATCGTTAGAATTTAATTGTAATTTCTATTATTAGTGGCTGGGAATTGTCCCAAGTGTTGAGTTGTATGCTTTTAAGTGTTAGTTAAGTCGGTTTTAGGCGCCAAAAGAGGTTAGAGGTCAACGCGGGTCAAACGTGGTGGCGGGCCGCAGAATTTGGCTGGAAAGGCTGTTATTTGGGGTTTAGTCGGTTAGTTCTTGATGCATTGTATCCAAAGGTCTATAAATAGGATCTTAAGCATGTAATTCAAGTATTCAATGAATATAAACTGATTTCCTTTTGGAATTATCTCTCTTTTCTCATCTCTTTCTCTACTTCTCATCCCCTTTCACTTCACTTCTCACCTTAACTCTTTCTTCTACAAGGTTAGACTTTCAATTCCTAATTGGAAGCTAACAATTGGTATCAGAGCCAATTCAAGCAATCAATTGATTGATTGTGGCTGGCAAAATAAAAAAAAATATGATCGAAGGCGTGAGAACCAGATCTGTAGCTGGAGGAGCCAATGCACCTGGTTTCGGAATGGATTTTGTTGCTGTAGTTACAAGTTCTGGTGCTAATGTATCAAGTGATCATCACCGGGATTTGAATGACAAGTTCGAACAGATGAATGCTAAGTTTGATCAGCAGCGAATCGAGCTCAAAGCAAGGTTTGATCAGCAGCATCTCGAGAATATGCAGAGGAGTGATATCATTCAGCAAATGTTAAAGTTGATTTTGGATAAGGACTCAAATAAGGAAGAACGACTGCAACAAATTGAAGAGAAAATTGAAAAATTGCAAGATCAGGTTAATAAACAAAAGAATCAAGTGTTGATGCGATCTTGAAGCCTGCAAGTCAGATCTTTCATCTGAAGGATACCGATCAGCAGCAAGAGAATGTTGACAGGCCTGAGATTCTGGTGAGGAACCGTGGCAAATCTCCGATAGTGCAGGCGACTGTTGGACCTTCAATTAACATCAGATCAGCTGAAAATCAATCCTTGCAACCTGAATTTGATGTAGATAACCAGGATCGAGCCTCTAAACAGGTACATTGCAGACCTGAGGCTTTGAATACAGACCGCAGTAGCAGGCCACAGAATTCAGCTTGGCAGCGCAGGACTGATTTTGATGAGCTTGAACATCTGGACAGACCTCCTGATCGACATTACCAGAATAGAACAGTGAGTAATGACATTATATATGGTGGTAGGAGTGGTAATCACAGGCAGCCAAGAGTCGAAATTGATCCTTTTGATGGAAAACTACCGGAATCATGGCTGAGAAGGTGTGACCGGTATTTCATGTATTATAGCATACCTGATGATGAAAAGCTCCAACTAGCTGCAGTGCATCTACATGGTGAACATGAGGTTTGGTACTATAGTTTGTTGAAGAGCAAACCGAACCTTTCTTGGGACCAATTCGTAGAAGAAATGTGTGAACGCTATAGAGAAGGTGAATCAACGGATGTTGTGGATAACTTTAACAAATTATCACAAACTTCAACCGTGAGAGAGTATATGCTTAGGTTTGAGAACTTAAGAGCCAACTTGCTATCCGTTTTGTCTATAGCTCCCGAGGATGCCGAGTCATATTATGTTTCTTGCTTTATAAGTGGATTAAAGCCTAGGATCAAGAATATGGTGAAAGCCATTGGTCCTAAGACCTTGTCAGGTGCTTATAACAAGGCAAAATTGATTGAAGCTACTCAAGTCCAATCGAGTGACAAGTTTAAGCAGCTGAGCAGCAAGTTCAGATCACAACCGAGAGCAAGTTCTGGTATAGGTTTTAAGCGTGCTGTTGACAGAAGCTCAGTAAGACTTTGCTTTCGTTGTAACCAGCCATATCAACCTGGACATAGGTGCAAAACTCAAGCATTAATGTGTGCTAAAGGGACCCGTGCTGAAGCTGAATCTAGCAGTGAACAATCGGCAGCAGAAATTGACAGTGTTGGAGACTCTTCACAAGAGGATTTGAGTGAAGATGAAGTGGAAATATCAATGAAGGCTTTAAATGGTAGTGGAGCTCATAACACTATCAAAATCAGAGGCAAGGCTGGAAAACATTCCATCATTATCCTCATTGATAGTGGAAGTGCGCATAGCTTCATCAATCCCAAGTTGAGTAAGAAGGTAAGGCATGAAGCGATAAAGACTCATCCTTTGCAAGTGATGGTGGCTAATGGAAATTCTTTAACAAATCATAGCAAGTGCATAGCATTCCGATGGTCTATGCAAGAACACCACTTCACCTTTGATTTCAGAGTTCTTCCTTTGGGTGGTTGCGATATGGTACTAGGGGTGGATTGGATGAGGACCTTCAACCCGGTTATATTTGATTTTGATAAGATGACCGTGGCATTTGAGGTTCATGGCACCAAAGTGTCCTTGAAAGGTATGTCAGAGGAGGCTCATCTCAAGTTAATTGATGGCAAATGTGTGCACGATGGAATCAAGAAGAAGGCAATACAATGGATTGGTCAATTATTCATGTTATCTACGGTTGAGCTGCCGCAGGGTATTCAACCTGAGGTGCAGACCTTAGATGATGAATTTGGGGACATTTTTGAGGAGCCTAAGAGTCTTCCTCCTCAAAGGAGTGTAGACCATGCCATTCCACTGCGTGGTAATGCTGAGCCGTTCAAGATTAGGCCATACCGTTACCCACACGGCCAAAAGACAGAGATTGGGTGGCAAGTTGAGGAGCTTCTTCACTTGAGCTTCGTTAGACCGAGCCTTAGTCCTTTTGCTTCACCTATGATCCTCGTGAAAAAGAAGGATGGGTCGGCCAGAATGTGTATTGACTACCATAGGTTGAATGCTTCAACCGTGAAAGACAAGTTCCCTATTCCGGTCATAGACGACTTGCTTGATGAGCTACATGGAGCATGCTTCTTTTCAATGCTTGATTTGAGGCAAGGATATCATCAACTCAGGGTCCTCGAGCTGGATATCTACAAGATAGCTTTTCAAACTCATCATGGCCATTTCGAGTTCGTTGTTATGCCTTTCGGTTTAACAAATACCCCGCCCACTTTCCAAGCAGCCATGAATGAAATTTTCAAGCCTTTTTTGAGGAAGTCAGTGCTCATTTTCTTTGATGACACACTGATTTATAGCTCAACATATGAAGCTCATTTCACTCACCTCAGGCAAGTGTTTGTATTGATGCGGCAACACAAGTTCTTCGCAAAATTGTCCAAATGTTCGTTTGCTCAAAGTAAGCTCGAGTATTTGGGTCATATCATCTCAAACGAGGGAGTATCTACTGATCCTAACAAGATCCGTGCAATGCAAGAATGGCCAATTCTGATCACCTTGAAGCAATTGAGGGGATTTTTGGGATTGACCGGGTATTATAGAAAATTTATTAGGGGTTATGGTTCTATTGCCAAACCCCTAACCGAGCTCTTGAAGAAGGATGCTTTTAAGTGGAGTGAGAGATCTCAAGCTGCATTTGAAGCCCTTAAAGCCGCAATGTGTGCTGCACCAGTTTTGACAATGCCGAACTTTACCGAGAGCTTTGTTTTGGAGACCGATGCAAGAGGTACTGGTATAGGGGCTGTTCTTTCTCAAAAGGGAAGGCCTATTGCTTACTTAAGCCAAGCTCTAAGTTCCAAACATCAAGCCATGTCGACTTATGAGAAGGAGTACCTTGCAATTCTCTTAGTCGTGGAGAAATGGAGGCACTATTTGGAGGGTCACAAGTTCATCATTCGAACTGATCACCAAAGCCTCAAGTATCTCCTTGAACAAAAGATCGAGACGAGAATTCAAAAGAAAGGTCTCATGAAGATGCTAGGCCTTGATTATGACATCGAGTATAGAAGTGGCAAGGACAACGCAGCTGCGGATGCACTGTCATGGCGTTTTGAAGATGCTGATCAGGGCACTTGCATTGCTATTTCTGTGGTAGTACCTTCATGGGTGGAAGAGCTACATAAGTCCTATGAGGGAGATGCTTTTGCTCAGGAGAAAATAGCTGCTGCTGTGCTTAGTTCAGATGCAAAAAACGCTGCTGCAGGTACTGAAATTACAGTGCAGAAAGGTCTGATTCGAATCCAAGGCAAGCTGTTCGTGGGTTCTAACCCTGATTTGAGAAAACAAGTCATCCAAGCCTCACACGATGCTGCTTGGGGAGGTCACGCTGGTGTAGAAGGCACCTATCAAAGAATTAAAGCATACTTTACACGGCCGAGCATGAAAAAAGATGTGAGTGATTATGTGAAATCTTATGAAGTGTGCCAACAAACGAAATTGGGAGATCATCGTTACAAGGGTCTACTTCAACCTCTTCCTAGTCTAGATGGAGCTTGGATTCATATTAGCATGGATTTCATTGAATGATTGCCGAAATCCGAAGGTAAGGAGGTCATTTGGGTAGTGGTGGATCGTTTCACCAAGTATAGCCATGTCATTGCTCTTACTCGACCTGTCACGGCTGAAAGATTGGCTAGGATCTTCCTTGACAACATTTACAAATTACATGGATTGCCTCAATCCATTGTGTTGGACCGAGACAAAATCTTCACGAGCACCTTTTGGAGGGAGTTGTTCAAGTTGATGGGCACCACATTGGCACTTAGTTCCTCTTATCATCCTCAAACGGATGGCCAAACCGAACAAGTCAACCAGTGTTTGGAACAATACCTTCGAAGTATGGTCTTCTTAAGGCCCAAAGAGTGGAATCATTGGCTCTCGTTGGCGGAGTTTTGGTTCAACACTCACTTCCACATATTAATTGGCACTTCACCCTTCCAAGCTTTGTATGGTTTCCCACCTCCTTCACCTTTGCTGGTGCAACAATCGAGCAAGACTGATTCAGCAGCAACTGATTTAGTTCAGCAGAGGAAGCAATTTATGCAAGTGCTTAAGGACAATCTCCAACAAGCTCGAGCTCGAATGAAGTACTATGTAAATAAGAAAAGGGTAGACAAAAGGTATGACGTTGGTGACATGGTCTACCTTAAATTACAACCGTATAGACAGTCCCCCTTGGTTGTCAGGCGTAATGTCAAGCTAAGTGCTCGATACTTTGGCCCGTACAAAATTCTGGAGAAAATTGGCAATGTTGCTTATAAGCTAGACTTACCTTTGCATTCATACATTCACCCCGTGTTTCACGTGTCCCTACTTAAAAAGCTGGTTAAAAAAGGAGCTGCAGCTGCTCAGGATCCTCCTGCTGCAGAAACGAACGAGCTGCCGGTGTTGCAACCTGCTGCTGTAAAGGCTCGGAGGACCCTACAGCACTATCACGGTGCTGTGCAGGAGGTATTGGTGACATGGTACAACTTGAACAAGAGTTTGATGTCTTGGGAAAATTGCAATTTCTTGAAGAGCCAATTCCCAAGCTTCACTTCTTGAGGACAAGAAGCTTCTCAAGAGGGAGGGAATGTTATGAATCGTTAGAATTTAATTGTAATTTCTGTTATTATTGGCTGGGAATTGTCCCAAGTATTGAGTTGTATGCTTTTAAGTGTTAGTTAAGTCGGTTTGAGGCGCCAAAAGAGGTTAGTGGTCAACGGGGTCAAACTTGGTGGCGGGCTGCAGAATTTGGCGGGAAAGGCTGTTATTTGGGGTTTGGTTGGTTAGTTCTTGATGCATTGTATCCAAAGGTCTATAAATAGGATCTTAAGCATGTAATTCAAGTATTCAATGAATATAAACTGATTTCCTTTTGGAATTATCTCTCTTTTCTCATCTCTTTCTCTACTTCTCATCCCCTTTCACTTCTCTTCTGACCTTAACTCTTTCTCCTACAAGGTTAGACTTTCAATTCCTAATTGGAAGCTAATAGTATGCTTGAACTAATTCGTATGGTTCATCCCATCATGAGCATAGTTTTCCGGGAAAGCACCAAAGTTCTGAGTTACTAAGCCATACTTTCTATCCAAAGTCAAAAGTTTTTTGAGAAATCTGGTTGTCCTGAAAAGCTTGGTTTTTTCTTTGCACGCCTTGGCATTTTCATATGCCTTATATCACATCTCTTCCAACTCACCAAATTGAAGTTTTCGATGTGAGCCGATGGTCTGTATATCATGATTGAATTGTTTTATGGCCCTGTATACATAGTGCTCAAGCTCCACAGCCAAGTGGCATGCCTTTTCAAATACTATGCGATGGGGAGAAATACTGATTGGATTCTTAAAAGGGTCAGCCAAAAGAAGCCAATTTGTAGGACTTTCACAATAGCGCGTCATCCTTAAAAGTGCTGTCCAGAAGCAAAACTATGACAAAACTATAGTATACTATCATATTCAATTTCTGAGACACAGTGACATATTACTTGATTAGAGCATACCTTAAACAAATCTAAATTGTCCCCAAAGAAATGCTTCACCAATGAGAAACAACAATCCCTTGAATGCTTCATCCAGTGGGCAGGAAGCTTCCCCTTTGCCAAATAGTTCACGATGTGTGTGTACCATGGGGTTCTGTTTCTTGCAATAGCAAATAACTTTTCATCAGAAAAACAGTCATCGATAAGGCCAGTAGCCGACTCATATGAAGACATAATTCTCGAAACGTGATCAGCCACTGCATTATTCGAGCCTTTCCTATACTAATCCCTAGTTTAAAATTCTTGGAGTAATAAAAAACAACGAATCAACCTAGGTTTAGTTTCTTCTTGATCCGAATATCTTAGAATTGAATGGCAGCATGATCCGAAAAGACTATAACCCTATAGCCTAAAATATAAGCTTAAAACTCATTAAGGGCAAAACCTGCAGTTAGTAACTCCTTTTTCAGTAGTGATGTAATTCTTTTGCTCTTCATCAAATGATTTGCTGGTATAGTTAACCATCATAGGTTTTGGATCCTTTTGTTGACCAAGCATGGGTCCGATAGCTGATTCGAGGCATCACACATAATCTTAAATGGTAAAGAGTAGTCTGATGGTTAGATGATCGAAGATGTAGAAAATAAGGTTTTTAACTCAATAAAAGCAAATAAACACTCATAATCAAAAACAAAAGGCACATCATTAGCAAGGAAGTTCGATATAGGTTTACCGATCTTACTAAAGTTGGCGATAAAATGCATATTGTGTGGGCAAGGAATGGGCAAACTTTCTTAGCTGAGGTAGGTGGAGGAAGGTTGGAAACTAAATCCACCTTGCCTTGTATATAGCGATACTCGTTTTGGATACCACATCTCCACAAAAACTTCCAAGTAACGGTCCAACATATAAAAAAAGATGGACATATTACATTGCTAGAAAGTAGTGAGTGCATTGCACGCACCAAAGTGCATCATTCAATATGTGAACGTACCAAAGGGATAGGTGAATGTCGTTTTCTCCTTATCCTTAAGGTGAAATAGGACCTAGTTGTACCTTGAGTAACTATCCAAAAAACAATAATAAGACTTTCCTGCTACTTTGTTAAATATATTGTCCAAAAAGGGAAGGGGGAAGTGGACCTTATGCATTACAAAGTTTAACTTACAATAGTTAATGCATACTATCCACCCTGCAGTAGTACGCATAAAAACAAGTTCTGCCTAAGCATTTGTGACTACTGTGATTCCTAATTTCTTAGGAACCACTTGGGCCAGACTTAACCATGGACTATCAAAAATTGGGTGTGTAATATCTACATCTAATGGTTTTATAACGTCCTTTTAACTAAATGGTATTCATTAATGCCTGAAATATAGTTGGAGCATTGGATAGACAAAATGGCATAAAAAGAAACTCATAATGGCTATAGTTAGTTCTAAAAGTAGTCTTGGGAATGTCATCTTCTACTACAAGGATTTAATGGCATCCTTGGTGTAACTCAAGTTTGGAGCAGAATGCATAACCATGCAATTCCATTGAAAGATCATCAATTATTGGAATTGAAATTTATCTTTGGTAGTCAGAATTTAGTCCTCTACAATCAACACACCTCCAAGATGAGCCGTCTTTTTTCTTGACAAGCATGACAGGGAAGGCAAATGAACTATGGCTTGCCCTCATGAAATTTGTTTTAAGCAATTCATCTACTTATCTATCAATTTCACTTTTTTTGTTAATGAGGATATTTGTAAGGTCGTAGATTGATTGGAAAAGCATTTGGTTTTAGTGGAAAGGCATGATCAATGGTTCTTTTTCGGAGGGAGTTGCGAGGGAATTTAAAATACATCATTGAAATCGTGTAACAACTCTTGTAATAAAGGGATAGAAGGAGAGTTACCCACTTGTGCAGCACACAAAGCATATAAATGGCCAATCCATTGATAAGATCCTTTCTTTATCACCCTAGCTAAACATTTGTAGCTGATCATTTGCAAGTGGCCCTGATCAGCAATACCCTGTAACTTGAGAGTAGTGTCTTCCCTTTTAAAGGAAATAGAAAGTTGTGTACAATCAAAAACAATTAGGCTTATTGTTTTCACCCAATCCACACGTAACACCATATTACTGCCCCCCAACTTTAAGATTCTAAAGTCATAAGTTAACTGTTTGCCGTGCATATCCTAAGTAAACTGCTTGCACTTAGTTTGAGATAGTATTTTGTTGCCATCTATAGCTGTAACATATAATGGGAAGGTCTTGATCATCTCATGTTCAGTTGACCTTGCAATCTTTGGATCAACAAAGCAATGAGTGCTTCCACTATCGATGAGTATCAACAAGGATTTCTGCTTCGCCATTCCACAAATTTTAATGGTATTGTGAGATCCATTGCCCTTCAAAGCTCTAATAGAAGTTTCACCCTCATCTTCAGTTCCGTTAGGGATTTCATCAATGAGCACATTACTCTGTATATGTTCTTCCTGCTCTTCATCTTGTTCACTAATACTGACATCAATAGCCTTGTATAGCATTTATGGCCAAAGAAGTGTTTCATATTGAATTTAAAATAAAACTTCTTTGCTTCTTTTCTTCTAAACTCAATGTTTGGGTTGTTTAGAATTCGAGACTTGCGAGCTAATAGAAGGAGGAACCACAAGATCACAATACCTCCCCTTTTTAAGCGACCTCAACGATACCCTTGACTAAATTCTCAAATAACTTTGCTTTTGAATAAGCCTGGGAGAGGGTTCGTGGATTAAGAGCCTTAACCAGGTGCTCGATTTTTGGTTTCAAGCCACTAATAAATCTTGCATTGTACCGTTCACTAGCACTCAGGTTAACATTCATCATTTTAGCCTTTAAGTGCTCGAATTTGATCCTCTAATCCTTAGCAAAATTTGGTCTGGGAAAGTTTATTAAAATGATCTACCACATGTCTAGGGTCCTCAATGCCAAATCTTTCTCACATTTCATCCAAAATTACTTTCCATGTCGAATGTGGAGTGCTTATAATCAAGCTGCGGAACCATACCTCTTGATCATCATAAGGGTAAAATAAAGAAATCTCAATTTTTTGAGTATTAGCTACTCCATAAAAATGAAAGTACCCTTGACATCTTCTAATACAAGGTTGAGGTTTTGAACCATCAAACCAATCCAATTCCATCTTCGGTTGTTTGAAATTTCAAGAAGATTGGCTCGGACGAGAGTGCTCAATGCCAGCATCTTAGGAACTTGGAGAAAGGTATAAATAGATCAGATGGCCTTCTTGATAGTCTGATTAATGGTTCAACATCTTGTAATTTAGTACCCAAGCCATGATTGATTTTTTCCTGCGTACTAAGAATCTGTTGCTGCATTTGTTCTTATGTATGGTTCAAATTTTCAATTTTAACAGCCAAATCTTGTAGCTATTTCTTCAACTAACTCAATTGTTCCACAGAATAACTATCCCGAGCTACATTGGAAGCCATAGCCGGTTGTTTCTTTCCCTTTGCCATATTGAAATAATGGAAGCAAAGCAAGGCCCTAATGCCATATGTTGTGATCAAAGATCACAACCTAAGAAAGTTACGCTCTGAGATAAGAAGAAACGATAGAAGAAAGAGATGAGACGGAGAAAAATATCTTGTTATTCATTTACATGTCAAAAGTACAACTCATTAACCACTAGTTATATCAATGAATGCATGGATATTACTACGAATGAACCCTAGGCCTTTACTGCCTAAACACGTGTTTGAATCGAAACCAACTTTCCACTAATTTCACAAGATAACCTAACACAAAATTCAATGCTTTTAGTGCAATTCATGACAAATTCCAAATGTCAAGTATGTGGAATATGCTTGCCAAAGATTCAAAAATCTATTTGTACATTTGTGTATCAATTAAGGGGACATCTTTATCTTATTGCTGGCCATAGATTCCTCTGAAAAAATGTTCCCTCTGCACTTCAGGCCATTACCCAATGTACATATGATTCAAGTCAACGCACTTTTATTAATCTTTTTGACACATCAAAGCAACGAACAACCCTGTGCATGATTGCCGGGCTCTTATAGCGGAAACACTTCTTTTTTTAGATCAATTATATGGAACTAGATAAATGAGAGGATAGTTTTGTGCCCTGCCCTGTGACCTCACGATTTTGCCGATTGTTTCCCAGATTTAGGGTTATCGTCTTACAGAATTAATTATTTCTTATAGCAATTAAATGAACAACTATTCAGTTGTTCTTGCTTAGTGTTCCAATCTCACTGAAAACACTAAGATAATACTTTAGGATCCCTATCTGCGAGACCGAGACAAGCGATCAATAGTATTATATTATAGTCTTATTAGACAAGTTGTCCAAACTTATCACCGAGTATGAACACACTTTGACAACATGTCACTACTTTGATCAAAGTCTTTCCGTGGTTCAATGTTATTGACCACTTAAACCAAACTTGACATATCATCTTGGACGATGTCCATCTAATGGAATGTTTTCTGTAACAATCACATGCATGTTTAACTCGTAAAATATAATCAGACAATAAATAAATAAAATAATTCACTTATTTAATATTTAAAATTAACTAATTGTGTTTTTCAAGACGCTGGTTCTAACAATAGCATGCTTTAAACAATGGCCATTCACTATGAGAAGGCGGTCATCATTGAGGCCTCGAATCTTAATCACTCTAGAAGGGTATGCTTGACCCACCTCACCAGGTCCATCCCATCAAAAGCGTAGTTTTTCAGGAAAGAGACAAAGTTTTGAGTAACTAAGCCATATTTTTCTATCCAACTTCAACACATTTTTGAAAAATCTGTTTGTCATGAATACCTTGGTTCTTTCTATGTAGATCATGGCATTTTCATATGCCTTGTATCGCATCTTTTCGAACTCACTGAATTAAAGTTGTCGATGTGACCAGATGGTGTGTATATCATGATTGAATTGTTTCATGGCCCAATATAAATGGTGCTCAACTCCATAACCAAGTGGCATGCATTCCCAAATACTAAGTGATTGGGAGAAACACCGATTAGATTCTTGAAAGCTCTACAAAAAGCCCAAAGAGTGTATCTCAGCTTAAAAACCAATCCTTATTGCTCAGTTTGGCAGTCTTTTCAAGCATGGACTTTATTTCGCAGTCTGAACTCACTTTAACATGTAGTCAATAACCACTATAAGGTACAAAAATCTGTGTGAGTTAGGGAAAGGCCCAATGAAGTTGATGCCCCAAATGTTAAAAATTTCACTAACCAAAATTAGATATCTAGGAATCTCATCGTGCTTTGTTAGGGCACACTTGTGCTAACCCTAATCACGGGTTTTACAAAAATCATGAGCACCTTGGAAAAGGGTCGGGCAAAAGAAGCCAATTTGTAGGACTTCCGCAGTCGTGTGTCATCCTCCGAAGTGCCCTCCAGAAGCTAAACTATGACAAAACTGCAATATACTCTCCTGTTCGGTTTTTGAGACACAGTGACTTATTACTTGATTAGACCATACCTTACAAAAATCTAGATTGTCCCAAAAGAAATGCTTCACCAATGATAAACAACGATCCCTCGCATGCTTCATCCAATGGGTAGGAAGCTTCCTCTTTGCCAAGTAGTTCATGATATGTGCGTAACACGGGGTTCTACTTGCTGTAATAGCAAATAACTATTCATCAAAAAAAAGTCATTGAGAGGCTAGTACTGGACACAAATGAAAACACGATTCCACATTATCCGAGCCTTTCCTAGCCTAATCTCTAGTTTGAAATTCCTGGAGTAACAAAATGCACCAAATCAACCTAGGTTTCATTTCCTTCTTCTTGATAAGGAATTGAATGGCAGCGTGAACTGAAAAGACTACAACCCGACAGCCTAAAATATATGGTTGAAACTCGTTAAGAGCGAAAATTATAGTTACCAACTCATTTTCAATAGTGGTGCAGTTCTTTTGCGCCTCATCAAAGGATTTGCTAGTGTAGTAAACCATGATAGGTTTTGGATCCTTTTGTTGGCCGAGAATGGGTCCTATAGCTAATTCAAGGCATCACACATCACCTTTCAAAAGGCAATGATTAGTCTGGCGGTTGGATGATCAGAGCTATAGACAATAAGATTTTTGACTCAATAAAAGCAAATAAACACTCATCATAAAAAACAAAAGGCACATCATTTACAAGCACGTGCAATAAAGGTTTGTCGATCTTATTAAAATTGGAGATAAAATGCCTATAATCACTTGTGTGGCCAAGGAATGAGTGAAGTTTCTTCACCGAGGTAAGTGGAGGAAGGATGGAAATTAAATCCACCTTGGCCTTGTATACAGTGATATCCGCTTTGGGTACCACATCTCCATAAAATCTTCCAGGTCATGGTCCAACATATCAAAAAAGATGGACATAGTACATCGCTAGAGCGTAGGGGGTGCATTGTGTTATGATAGGAGAAGACTTAGAGTTGAGATGAAAAGAGAATTAGAGAATTAGGCAAAGATTAGAGAGAATAAGGGACGAGAAAAGAAGAGAATCAATTCATTATCATTCAATGCCTCTTACAAGTGATGAGCTCAACTATTAACACAATCAAGCTTAAGTAAGAACAAGAAAAATATCTAGCTATGCAATGCATGTAGACAATACAAGAACTACCTCTAATTAACTAATAACTGACTTTTCCTCCTTCCATATAAGCTGTTGGCTAAACAGCTAATTGAAGTACTAAATTGACATATACTAATGACTTATATTATTCCATAATTCCTAGTACTTTACCTATATCCAAGATCATAACAATACTCCCCCCTTAAAAGATTCTTGCCTCTAGAATCTAATAAGAGCATTGTAACTTGAAGAACTCTTAATGGCGCTAAAAGATTTCGGAATTATAGCTGGAAGGGAGCTAATTTTTGCAATCCTGCTCTTAGTCTGAACAAAGAACAAAGGAATCAGGGCTATCAAGCAAATATGTTGCCTTCTAACTTGCTTTTGCATATGAACTTTACTCATGTAGATTCTATGTATCCGCACTGTGCTCATGGCTATAGCAGTATGAGTAAATAGCTTACAAATATCCTCCCATTTGCAAGGTTTCACGATGAAGTCCCCAGCATTCTTGATAAATTTATAAAGTCTCTTAGCTTCTAAGCCCACCTTAATCACTCCTTGGTGCAACTTGTGATGCTTGGCAACTTTGAACACAGTAAGAATAGGTGGATAATGGCTTAATTGCTCAAATACTTTAGCTGAATGTGACAATTCTACCATATGCTCCCCTATAACAATAGCTTTTTGTTTCCTTTCGTAACCGATTCCATGATTGAATGGTTGATTCTAAGGAAGACTTGTTACATTAACATGATCCTCTGCTTGCACAGCCTTGACTGGAATGTCCTTGTTTTTTGATATCCCATTGTTTTGCTATCACCCATCCTCAACAACCTATTGAACTGCTTTTCTGGATTTACTGCAGTACTTGTCTGAGCCTCCTTGTGCTATCCGTGAAGTAAACTGAGCGCTGTAGTAGCTTTAAACATATCTATATCTATAACTGATCTATACACAATTCCATTTCTGAACTGTAGCTCGATTTTATAAGCTTGGAATGCTCCCAATCTCATACTTAGCGCCTGAGCAAAAACATTTAGTTGCTTGCTATCGATTGGTTCATGGCTGCATTCCCTTTACAATCCATTCTAAGATGATTTTGTTACTTACAAAGTGAATTAGCTGCTTCACTCAAGTTATCTACTTGTTGTTTGAAAAAAAACCAAAGACAATCAAGAGGCCTTACATTAGCTGGGACCCTTAGAGGATGCCTTTTATCCTTTATTTGATTCACACCAATAACAAGCTTCTAATCTAACAGCTCAGCCAATTCAATATCCGAATCTAACAATAACATATTGTAATGAAAATTTAGGCCAAACTTGAACTCTTGATTGCCGCTGGATACCAACCAACAAGCCTTCCAGTCCTTGTTTCTCACTAATGAGCTAGCTTTGAGCTCAATTCTTCCACTTCTTTGGCCCTAAGGATGAAGTTGATCAACCAAAGTGTTTCCCAACATTACTACTTTGCTGAATTTTTCCCTACTGAGTTTGACAACTTGCTCCATTATTCTTAGGTCAGGTGGCCCATTGTTAGTATAAATAGAAGAATAAACACTTGCTCCACTCAGTTGAGCCTACCTTTGGACCTGATCTATCCCAAATCTTAGCTAAATTACAGCATCTTTGTGCACCAAAATAAGATCAGAACACTTATATGCAGATTTTGCTTGCACTGCTGCAATATCAACTTTACTTCTTACTAATTTAGCATTAGTGCTAAATGAATTCCACCTCTTCCTTGCCAATTTCATTATCCTCTTGATCCATGAACAAGCCCCACGTCCATCTATTAACCACAACACCAACTTAGGCTACCTCAATTTCATGTTCTTGAGCATATAAAGCTTGTTAAGAACCACTTTGTTTGACTTGAGAAGAAGGAAATCTGGACGTATTCCCTTATTGACCTAGATTTGCTTGATCCATGCTCTTAATTTCTTGCTTGAAAAGCACCTTTTTCTACTTAAGTGAAGGACCAAACTAATCTCAGAATTCTGCTACAATGTGAACTGTAATCGTAACTTCCTGATGCTATAAACTTCAATGCTTACTTGCAACTTCTCTACTACAATATTCATTGGCTCTACAACTTCAAGAGGTATACCTTCAACTTGAAATGTTGTGGTAACTAAATGGAGCTTCTGAGATTCAGCCAAATGGACTCTGATTTGTAGCTATAACACTCAATCTCCAACTAATCCCAATAGTGTCAGATGAGTTTTGCTCTTCTTCATGCTCAATTTCCTATTGTGATTGATGCTCAACTTCTTGCTCAATTTCCTGCTGTGATTGTTGCTCAACTTCTAGCTTAATTTTTTGCTGCATTATACTCTTTTGCTCAGCCTCCTGCTATGTCTTATCCAAAGTGTTAAGCATACTTTAAAGAATCTGTAATACTTTATGTGCTGCTTGCTCAAATCTAGTTTTACTTGCATCACCTTCCATCATTGTTACATCACTAGCACTTGTGAATCTTGAAATGTCATTCTCCTTAAGTAAAGGTTGATCTATTGTCATAGATCTTGGCTCCTTAGCTTGACAATTAGTAGGTCCTACCTCGTCTTCCTCTCCTTCCGTATCAGTACACATCATGAGGAATTTTATGTCCAAACACAACAATCATCGTATATGTGTCCTCCGTATAATGAAATGAAGGCTAAGTCAGCACTCCTCCTCGTAACATAGCTAACATGAGTAGTAACCTCCATATCAAAAGATGAGACCACTTTGATACTTTCAAGAGGACCATAAGGATAAAATACTTGTTAAAGAATATCATCATTTATAGGGTAAAGGAGCTTTGTGACTTTGATTAAAAGCCTAGAATCATTAGGAGATTTTATTTGAGCAACTTCCATTTTTGTGCAACACAATTCTACAATTGAACACAATTTAACACAATTCAGCTCAAATCAGCAAAACCGAGAACAACTTTAGCTAGAACGAAGTTTAGAGGCTTAAGTCATGGTTAATTTTACTAAGTCCGAAATATAAGCTTGGTTTGAGGTAAATTGTTATGGTTCAGCTAGATCAAATGCAATTTGCAGTTAGGGCGAATTAAGAACAGAAACTTTGTCCAAGAATCGTTATACTGAACATTTGCTCACGGTGAATTCAGCAAATCAGAACAAATTTAGTTAGCAAACCTCAATAACATCAAGCCTCCAAACCACAAGTTCGAGACACTGAAATCCAAAATCTAAAATATGAAATCGTAAGCCAATCACAAGCTAAAAAGCAAAACCACAAGCTTTGAACTAAAATCTTGATCAAATGTAACCCAACACAGAATTTGCATCAATAAAGCTCAAATTAATATAAAGGAACATAACAAAGAAGTAAATTCAATGTTGCAGCATAAGTTGCACCTAATCTGACAATTCAGCGTGATATCTTGATCAAATTCAATCCGGGTAAGAGTTTCATCTCAATAAGCTTGATTTAATGCATAAGCAATCAAATTGAATTGAATTCAAATCAATCAGAAGCAAATTTGCAAGTTATGATACAATTATTATTATTCAAGATCACTCCTGTATCATAACCTAGGGTAGGAAAAGACTTGGAGTTGAGATGAGAATAGAATTAGAAAATTAGGTAAGAATTAGAGGGGATAAGGGATGAGAAAAGAAGAGAATCAATTCATTATCATTCAATGCCTCTTAAAAGTGATGAACTCACATATTAATACAATCAAGCTCAAGTAAGAACAACATGAAAAATATTTAACTATGCAATACACCTAGACAATACAAGAACTACCTCCAATTAACTAATAACCGACTTTCCCTCCTTCCATATAAGCTATCAGCTAAACAGATGATTGAAGTTCTAAATTAACTTATACTATTCCATTATAACCAACGAATTCCTAGTACTTAACCTCATATGAAAGATCATAACACGTTGCACGGACCAAAGGACATCCTTCAATATGTGAACGGACCAAAGGGACAGGTGAATGTCGTTTTCTCCTAATCCTTGGGGTAAACTAGGACCTAGTTGTACCTCGAGTAACCATCCAAAAAAATAATAATAAGCCAGTCCTGCTAGTCCATTAAAGATCTTGACCAAAAAAGGAAAGGGGAAGTGGTTCTTACTTGTTATAGAGTTTAACTTACGATAGTTCATGCATACTATCCACCCTGCAGTCGTACACATAGAAGCATTTGTAACTACTATGATTCCCAATTTCTTAGGAACCACATGGACTATCAAAAATGGGTATATAATATTTGCATCTAGGGGTTTTATAACCACCTTCTTAACTACCTCCCTCATGTTTGGGTTAAGCCTTCTTTGAGTCTCCTAAGAAGGCTTAACATTTTCTTCTAAATGTATCCTATGCATGCATGTAGAGGGGTTAATTAATCTCAGTTTAGTGACCAACCGCCCTATAGCTCATTTTTGGTTCTGTAAGACTGCTAACAACTTAGATTTCTATGTCTCAGTCAAGTTAGATGCAATAATCAAAGGTAGGGTATCATTAGGCCCTAGAAAAATGTACTTTAGAGTGGAAGAGAGAGTCTTGGGTTCCAACATTGGTGGACACTCAATGGATGGCTTAGGAGGCTCACTATGGAGGCTAGTTAGGGGTTCAAAAATTGGACCCCTAGGCTCAACTCTCAACACATCCTACACATCAAGTAGATCATTAATACAAGCATCATCATTTAGTTGAAGTAAGAACATTAGAAAAGTCATATCCTATGATAAAGTCAAATGAAACTAACTCTACCAAAGGGTCAATAGTGTTGATGATAAAGTAAACAAAATAATTTTCATCTCCTGGGAACCTAACAACATTTGATACATCCAATTTAACCTTAAGATTTCCATATGAAACCTACGACACACCGATCCTACAATGGATGAAATCATCATCCATTGCTAAGAAAGGGTGTCCTAAGATGATGGGAGTATTGTTCCTCGGATGAGGAGGGGAGTCCATGTCTAGCATGATAAAGTCAATGGGAAGACAAACTTGTCGATCTTGACAAGTGTATCTTCTTGCATCTCTTTAGGCAAACACTCTAATCTATTAGCAAACTGAAGTGAAACACAAGTTGGGTTAAGATCTCCAATACCCAATTCTTGAAAAATTAAGGGATGAGATTCACGCTCACCCTCAATCCAAAGGGCTCGACTAGTTTAGATCACTCCTATGATGCATGGGATTGTAAAAGCCCCTGGATCTCGAGAACTTGTCTAATAGCATCAATCAATGGCAAGTAGATTTTGACATCTTTTAACAAGTCCAATAGCTCAGCCCTCTTCGGATCATCCTTGTCCTTTGGTCCCAAAGGGGTCGAAGGAAAAGGGACCTCGTGTTCAAGTAGTGAACCAATGAAGGTGTTCATGCTCCATCCCTATAAGCAGTGGGGGGTAGACTCATGCCTTCCTGCTCAATTTCTATCACTACCTCTCTCAGATTTTCCTCAATCAAAATGACACAAGCTTAGCCGTACTTGTGAGTGATCTAGCTAAGGGCAGAACTAGTTGCTCCTATAGAATTTGCAAGGGGTTAGGAGTGTAACCTCCCTTCCTCTCTCCTATTCAAAGCCTGGGCTAAGTGTTCTATCTAGTTCTCTAGCTTAGAAGTAGACTGTGAATGGGACTAAACCAACTGTTGGTTTTCTGCCATGACGTGGAGCATACAGTCCTCAAACTGAGAGGCGTATCTTGGAAGCTGGGTTGGTAAGTCAACATTCATAGTTGGAAGGTGAGAAAAAGAGCTATACCTTTGTGCTTCCTGAAAATTAGGAGGGGATGCATTACCTAGGAATCTAGGCGTTGGTTGCCTCATGGCTTTGTTATGATTCAAGAACACTCTTGAATCATAACCTAAGGTAGAAGAGGAATTAGAGTTGAGAAGTAGAGAATTTGAGAAGAGTAGTGGAGAAATTGAGAAGTTAAGGTCGAGAAAGAGGAATCCAATTCTATTCAATCCAATGAATCCAACTGTAAGAACTGGTCACTTATTTATACTAAATCTTTAACTAATTCGGTTGATCAAATATATCGAGCAATACATTGAATTAGAACTAAGGCCTAACTAACTTAACTAACACTAGCCACCTTCCCGCCAAAACCTTATGCAAAACATTTACAAGAATTGCCAATGCTAATACCTCATACAACCTCTCACAACCTCAATCATAACAATACTCTCCTCTTCATAGCATTCTTGACTTAAAATGAAAGGTTGGAAATTGACTCTTAATGAAGCTCAATCTCTCCCAAGTAGCATCTTCGTAATCCAAATTAGCCCACTGCACTAACACCTCTTGAACTTGGCTATTCTGTTGCTGAACTGCACATGAATCCAAGATAATAGTTGGTTCCTATAAGATATCTTCACTAGATGTTGCTGCAGGGGGTGATTTGGAACCGATCTTACCCTCAGCTACATGTTGCTTCAAAAGGGAAACATAAAAAACTGGGTGTACATAAGAGTCCGGGGACAGCTCCAAACTATAAGCAACTCTTCCCAACTTTTCCAACACCTTGTAAGTTCCAAAATAATGAGCACTCAGCTTCACATTCTTGAGCACCGCTACACTTGCTGGCCTATAAGGTTGTAACTTCAAGTAGACAAGGTCTCCCACCTGAAAACTCTTATTAGTATGCGTCTTGTCAGCATAAAATTTCATCCTAGCTAGTGCCAATTACAAATTATCTTTCAGTTGCTGCACCAGTTGCTTCCTTTGCAGTAGCTACTCATTAATTTAACTAATGCAAGAAGTAGCTCCTTCTATTAACAATGGAGATGGAGGATCATATATAGAGCTTTGAAGGGTGTGGTTTCAAAAGCTGAATGAGGATGAGAATTATACCAAAATTCTGCCAAGAATAACCACCTATGCCATTACTTGGGATAGTTGAAGGTCATGCTCCTCATATATTGCTCCAAGCATTGATTTACTCTCTATGTTTTCCCATCTATTTGTGGGTGATAGGATGAACTCAAGGCCAAAGAAGATTCCAGCAACACAAACAACTCACGCTGGAAATGACTTGTGAACAATCTAGCGTAATCAGAAATAAAGGATTGAGGAAACCATGGAGCTTGTAGATGTTGTCCAAGAAAATGCAAGTTTTTTAGCTGATATGGGGTGATTCAAGGCTATGAAGCCCCAAACTTGGTAAACTGATCCACTACTACCCAAATTACCTCCTTCCCTACTAACTTGGGCAACGTCTCAACAAAATCCATACTTATGTGTTGCCAAGTGCTATTAGGAATGGGTAAGGGCTATAGCAACCCTTGATAATGTGTATGATCGGTCTTAGTACGTTGACAGACATCACAAGCTTGAACAAATTCTGCAACATCCCTACTCATGCCAAGCTAGTGAAAGTACTGTCTCACCTATGATATGTCCCTTGAATACCAGACTGCCCTGCACAAGTAGAATTATGTGAAGCCACAATAAGTTGTCTCCTTAAATCAGTCAATGAACCAATGTGCACCTTTCCTTTCAGGCTCACAATTCCATTAGTAACTATTACATTAGAATTTGCATCAAGGGAGCAGTTGATGCTAAAAGCTGTGATAGACTCCTGAGCAAAGCTATCACCATCATAAGACTTATGCCCCTCATCCATCCAAGAAGGCAAAGCAAGAGAAATGGCAGAGCATGAGGCTAATTATGTCTCTTCCTGCTTGCATGGCAAAGTATCGGCAGCTAAGTTCTTTATGCCCCGGAAGTACTCAATTGAGTAATCTAACCCCAACAATTTTATAAGTGCCTTTCACTGCACTCTTGCAGTGATCTTTTGCTCCAATAAGTATTTAAGACTTTGGTAGTCAGTTCTAATAATGAAGTGATGCCTCTCCAAGTAATGCCTCCACTTCTTGACTGCCAAGACAATTGTTAAAACTCTTTCTCATAAATAGACAAGCTCATGTGTTTTGGGCTAAGGCCTTGGCTCAGATAAGTCACTAGTCTTCCCCTTTGGGATACAACTGTTCCAACTTCAGTCCCACTTAGATCTATCTCTAATGTAAAAGGGATGCTGAAATCAGGCATAATAAGCACAAGTGCTGAACATATTGCCATCTTTAATCTTTCAAATGCTTCCTGAGCTCTTTCAAATAATTGGTAGGCATCTTTCTTAAGGAGATAAATTAGTGGTTAGCAATCATACCATAACCTATTACAAATTAGTTGCTTAAGGGAAACAAGTGTTGGCCAATGTCCTATTGCTTTAATCTTGGCTGGATCGGTGGCTACACGCGCAGAAGAGACAATGTGACCCAAATACTACATCTTATCTTGAGCAAAGTGCACTTAGTCAACTTGGCATACAACTTGTGTTGCCTCATGAACTCAAGCACCTATCCAAGATGACCAATATGCGAATCCAATGTAGGATTATACACCAAGATGTCCTCAAAGAAGACCAAGACAAACTTTCTCACCAGAAGCTTAATATTCGAGTTCATCAATGCCTGAAATGTGGCTAGAGCATTTGTCAGTCCAAAAGGCATCACCACAAATTCATGATGCCCATGATCAGTTCTAAAAACTATCTTATGAACATCCTGCTCCACTACTCGAATCTGATAATAACCCCGCCTCAGATCCAGCTTAGAATGGAAGTGGGAACCATGTAATTCATCTAAAATATTGTCAATTATTGGAATTGGGAACTTAGCTTTGATAGTGAGGGAGTTAAGCTGCCTGTAATCTATACACATCCTCGATGATCCATCCTTTTTCTTAACAAGTATAATAGGAGAAGCAAACGGACTATGGGAGTGTTTGATGAATTTATTTCTCAACAATTCATCTGCCTGCCTTTCGATCTCACATTTTTGTGAATGTGGATACTTGTAGGGCCTCAAATTGACTGGATCAGAGTTGGTCTTCAATGGTATATCATGATCCAAATATCTTTTGGGAGGTAAACTATTTAGTTGCTCAAACAAATCACTATAGTCCTAGATTAGCTTGTGGATAAAGAGGGTGAAATTCTTCCCCCACCTTAACTGGTTATGTTGAAATGGAGAATAGATGGTCTATCCATTGATAATCTTTCTTCCAGACTACCTCATCAAAGCCCTTACCACTCAACATCTTAAGCTATCCTTATTCCACAATTCCTTGCAACTTGACTACTTTACAATGAAAATCAAAAGAGAGTGAGAGTTGATTGAAATCAAACACCAAAGGCCTGATGGTCTTCATCCAATCTACCCCCAGCACCATTTCACAACCTTCTAATTACAAAACTCTAAAATCATATGAAAACTAGTGGCCTTGCATTTGCCCATTGAACTAATTACAATTCATTTAGGTGAGCATGGAGTTCCCATGAGCGAGTGTCATGGCCAAGGGACTTGTTTTGATCATTTCGTGGCCCACTCTCTTGACTTTCTTAGGATCAACAAAACTTTGTGTGCTTCCACTGTCTATCAAAATCAAGAGTGGATTGTAACTTGCTTCACCCTTGATTCTTACAATGTTGTGTGAACGATTGCCAGTTAAAGCCTTCACAGAAATCTCAATTTCATTCTCATCACTGTCTAATTCTTGGAACTCATCCTCCTGTTCATTGTTCCCAATCTCCTCCTTACTCATCTGATTCTTCATCAACCTGAGCCCCAATCACTATTATAAGGAGCTTAGGATTGCACTTATGGCTAAAAAATTATCTTCGATTGCACTTGTAGCAAAGCCTTTGAGCCTTCTTCTCCTCTAGACTCAAGGCCTTAGGAATCACTTTAGTGCTAACTGGTATTAAAGAGTTGACTGCTGCATTCTTGCTTTGAAGTGCTTCTGAATTTGCGAGTACTGTGGCCTCATATAGTTTTGCCTTAGAATAAGCTCAGGACAAGGTCAAGGGACTAATGGCCTTAACCAAATTCTTGATCTTTGCCTTAAGGCCACTAATGAAGCTAGAGACATAGTATGCTTTGCTAACACCAGGGTTTATAGTCATTATTCTTGATCTTAAGGTCTCAAATCATGTCATATATTCTCTAATAGTAGTGGCTTGAGTTACCTTATTGAAGTGATCCACTACATCTCCCTGGTCCTCATCTCCATATAGTTCATAAAACCCATCAACAAATTAATACCAAGTAATGTTCGAATTACTAAGGATCAAGCTATGGAACCACACCTCATGGTCTCCATTTAGATGAACTGCAGCCAATCCTACTCTCTGTACATCCACCACATGATAAAAAGGAAGTATCTCTCACACCTCCTAATCCAGGACTGTGACTGTGATCCATCAAATGTATCAATTTTGACCTTAGGTTGCTTGAAACCACTACTCTTGGTCATAGCTGTGGCATCATTTCTTTCCTCCAGTACTCGATGATGCAATAGGTCAGGAGGCCTTCCTTGCTGCCTTATTGGTGTCAAAAATCCAACTCTTAAAGGCATAGCTTGATGATTAATTTACTCTAGTAATCTAATTATCTGCTGCTGTAACTGCTGATTTGAATTAGATGCATCTCCCACACTCTATGACACATCTCTTACTTCCTGCTTCAAACTTCTCATTGCTGGTGCTTGCTGCTGAATCTCAAACCATAGCTGATCAAACCTTCTCCCTAACTTGAACTCACTCCTGCCGTGACTCTAGCATAAGTTTTTGCCACAATGCGTGCATTAGCTACTGCATTTGCAGCTACATCAGCTCTAGTTATGACTGCTTCAGCAACTGGAATAGCTATTCACTTAATCTTAATTAAATAAGACAAGTATCAATTAATGCGTGTGAGAT